>CM060445.1:123476064-128276064 GCA_030545235.1 Helianthus tuberosus | reverse complement strand
AACTTTATCGAGCTTGAGCCTAGTCAAGCTTGGGCTCAGCTGGTTTGTACCCCTAGTTAAAAGGAAGGCATGAATGCACTTGTGTATGAATTATCTAGTTTGCCATCTCAATTTCGGTTGATTAATGAATCTAGGCTATGAATCTATGTTGATCATCTCTTTATTCAACTTGTTCAATTAATCTGTTTATCTAGAGGAAAAACAAACATACATGAAAATATATGTAAATTTAAAAAATAGTCTATAAATATATTAAAGTTTAAATATACATATTATTCATTTTCTTATACGTTTTCACGCAAGTGATTTCTACTGTTTAGAATGAGCATTAGTGAAGAACAACCTTAATTTCATGAAAGTTCAGGACTGGAACTAAGGTGGATTTTTATCCACCTAAAATTGTTCATGTATCTTGGTCCCTCTCTTGTTCATATCTTTGTGTTTCATGTTGATTTAAAAATTGATTTTATACCTTTCTAAAATCTTTGGTAAAGATTTCTTAAATTTAAAATGAACCCATTCGCCCCTCTAGGTTCTTATACTATTGATTAATAATTTTTTTTGGGAGACTGTATATAAGTTATAAGTTATTCTACACCTATTACACAGTAATGTAATATTTTTTGTCTCATTTACTTGTTATAGTTTCTGGATTGTCTGGAAGCCCAGAAACGGCTCAAGACCAAGTATCCGTCGGCATGGGATTATTGGCCGGTTCAACTGTCATGCTTCTAACTGTTATATGGGGATCATGTATCATCATAGGCAAATGCGATTTACAAGACTCATTTGCTATTGATAACCAAGATACTAAAGGATTCAACTTAGTAGGTATGTTCCTCCATATTGTCATACATAAGATTAAATTACCAAAATCAACAGAACTATTTGGTTCTTTTTGTCAATGATCCTAAAAACATAATGAAGATAGTGATTTGCATACTTAAAGAGTTAAAGCCAATATATGTTACAAGTTAGATAATGTTCTACCCATTTGGCTGATTTACTATGTGTTCTAATGTGCCAGGCTCTGGTGTAAGCACTGATATATGGACCAGCTATTCTGCAATGACAATGGCTGTATCTGTACTCCCTTTTATAGTTGTTCAATTCCCACAAATTCTCCATTCGACTTCTGGAAGACAGTTGACAGTCTTAATCGGTCTTATAATATCCATTTCTCTTCTAATTGCATACTGCATTTATCAGGTGCATACAGATATTTTTTTTTTTTTTTTACATCGAGATAATAGGTAAACGGGCAACAAGTTGCGCCGCTACCCCTTTTTGAATAGCAAAACTAAGCCTTTTAAAAACTACGTTCATAGATCTCGGGGTCATAACATTACTATGCATGACCCTTTGAACTCGACTAAGTAGGTCCACAGCCTCTGGCGCCAGAAAACCAAAAGTATCAAAAGCAAATGGGATAAACACGTGTTGGTTGTCAAGGCACGCTTTCTCATGCTTGATCACTTTACCCGAAGCAGCCTTTAAAGCAGCCTGGCCCACTGTGAAAGCACTACTCCCTAAGCCCACAAGCGGGGAAACCCCTGTTAAATCCACACAGGCGTGTTTTCCCCCTACCCATCCAAAGACCAGAATGTCAACTTTACTGTTCTTGGTTGATTGATTAATTATGGATGAGAATCATCTGCAGGTGTATCAACCTAATATACAAAAGAGACGCCTTGCTTTCGCAAAGCATAAACATGTACGGTCTGGAATTCTTAGGTACTTAAAAACAAATGCATTTGGAGGACTTTTAGATGATCAAGGCCAACTTAATCGAGAAGTTTTATACAAGTCAGTTCCATTACTATCTATTCAATGATCTTTTTCTATCTGATATATAATACTTAAGAATATAATATTTGAAACTAATCTTTGGCAGGCTATTTAACTCGGTTGATGTCAATGGGGACGGACATCTTTCACAAGTTGAACTAAGATCTCTAGTTGTAGGAATGCAGTTAAATATAAATTTAAACGAAGATGACACCATTTACAAAGTGATGAAAGAATTTGATACGTCTGGAGACGATGAAGTAGATTTTGAAGAGTTCATAACTGGAATTGGGAATTGGCTTGAGGAGGCTAGACTTACGAAAACACATTCTCCTATAGCTGGTCCTGATACAACTAACTATATTCATGATTATTATGAGGTATGTTTTTATTGTCATGACTCATTAATAGTAAAAACGCCAAGAATTTTGAGAACAAAAGTATGAATATGCAGGAAACAAAAAGAGAACATTACCTTTTGGGAGATGAAGGCGGCAAAGATGAAGAACATGAGGAAGGTGACAGGGACCCACATCAAACAACGATAAAAGCTGTTTTATTTCTGTTACTTGGCACACTTGTAGCTGCTATATTTGCTGATCCTCTAGTAGACGCTGTTGACGGTTTCTCTACTGCTACAAGTATCCCGTCTTTCTTCATCTCCTTCATTGTGTTGCCGTTAGTAACCAACTCTAGCGAATCCGTATCAGCAATCATCTTTGCTTCACGTAAAAAGCAAAGATCCGCCTCTTTAACCTTTTCCGAGGTTTGTTTCTTGCTTATTGACTATATAGGCTAGTTTGGGTAACGGGTTCAGCTTGAAACGATTGTTTTTAGTATGGACCGGGTTGGGTTGACCCTCAAAAATCATGGACAACTTGTTAGGCACTAAATATAACTACAAACACTATGTACTAACAATAATAATATCTGAAATAATACGATTTATGAGGTTTTTAAGCATAAAAAAAATGCAATTTAGGATATTTTCAATTTGTTTGACCCATATGACCCATCTTACTTTTAGCTAAATTTATGGGTCTCTTGCAGTTATATGGGGCCGCAACGATGAATAATCTACTTTGCTTATCAGTGTTCTTAGCACTTGTTTATGCGCGAGGACTGACGTGGGATTTTACGTCAGAAGTGCTTGTTATTTTGATTGTTTGCATTGTGATGGGCGTTTTTGGCAGTTTGCGTACAACGTTCCCTCTTTGGACATCTTTAATTGCTTTTGTGCTCTACCCGTTATCCCTTGTTCTTGTATATATTCTGGACTATGTTTTCGGTTGGTCGTAGATTCAACCATGGTCATAGTTGTTGACTCTTGTTTCTCAGCTTATTTGCTGTCAATTTCTTAGGCACATAACTAATTCTTGTATATATTCTGGACTAAGTTTAAGGTTGTTAAGATAGCTCTCTTGTATCTACTGATTTGATTGTCAAATACAATCTTAGTTTTGTCTCCTTAGGCATTTATTAATTTTTGTTTTGAAAATGTCTTATGTTTTAGTTTCTTTTAGAGCAAATCATGTAAAAAAATGGCGGTTAACTGTTATGGAATGAAACCATTGCAATGTCTGAGACTTGTCTCACATCGGTTGTATGGGCAACTGATGTGAGGTTTATATACCAAATGGGTTCTCTCGCCCACCAGACTAATCTTTTGGGTTGAGTTCTCTTGTTTAGTATTAACAGCCTACCGTAAATCAAGCTAGTGATTTACGTATATATGGATTGTAATTATTGTATTAATCACATTTATTTCCTTTCCTAGGATAGGATCATTTGTACATCTGTATATTGTATCTTTATTATCAATAACCACTCGATTGATTGAGTGCTAATATGGTATCAGCCAAATAAGGCGATCCTACCTCTCTTCCTTCCTCTTTCGATCCTACCTTTTCTTACCCTAGCTGCCGCCGCCGCTATGGCTTCTTCCTCTTCATCGACCACTACCACAACCAATCTCCACTCCCTTCTTCACTTCATTCCCCACAAACTCACCTCCTCCAACTATCTAGCTTGGAGCCAACAAATCACCCTTCTGTTATCCCTACAAAAATTAACCAGCCATATCGACGGTTCCGATCCCACCCCAGCCGAAACCATTCAAATCAATGATAAACCTTCTCCCAATCCTGATTATCTATCCTGGATATCAGATGATAAAACATATGCCTCCTTATCCAATCCTCTTTGTCGGAAGAAGCCATGTCCGAAGTCATCGGGTTGTCCACGGCGCGCCAAATCTGGTTAGCCTTGGAAAGCGCCTACAGCCACCGGTCGATAGATAGGATACATACGTTGCGTGATAATCTTGGCCTCTTACAGAAGGGTTCCTCCACGGTTGCAGAGTTTGGCCGCAAATTCAAGACTATTTGTGACCAACTCGCAGCCATTGGCAGTGTTGTAGAAGGCGCTAGGCGCTAGTCGGGCGGTGAGGTACCGCCTAGGGATTAATCGGGATTAATCGGATTGGGATTTTTATATGTATTTTTTCAAAATTATATATATATACCCAATAATATAAAAATAATACTTCAAAATTCACATAAATACTTCAAGTTTCAGATAGTATGGTTCCATTTTGACCGATTTTGACTGATTCTGACCAATTTTGACCGCCTAGGACCGCCTGGGACCGCCTGGGACCGATTTTGACCGATTTTAACCGATTAATATAGGCCGATTAATCCGATTTTTGACCGCCTAGGACCGATTTTGACCGACTTTGACCGACTCCGATTAATTGGCCGACTAGCTCAAAATTAGTCAGTAACTAGCCGCCTAGCGCCTAGGCGCCGATTAATCGGCCGCCTAGGCCGATTTTTGCAACACTGGCCATTGGTCATCCACTTTCTGAAACGGACAAGTGTCATTGGTTTCTCTGTGGCCTTGGTCCGGCCTATGAGCATTACTCCACGACCCATCGTGCTCTCGGAACCGCCTCTTTTCGTGAACTCCTAGCGAAAACTGAGAATCAAGAAACTTTCATGCAGTCGCTGCATGGACAGCAACCGCCCATGGTTGCCTTTGCGGCCCAACAATCGCTTTCTGATAATTCTTCTCGTTCCACCTCTAGTTCCTCTTATTCTAATCATGGTCGTGGCCGAGGTCGTGGTGCAGGTCATGGTCGATCTCGTAGACCACCTCCTTGTCAACTTTGAAAAACTGATGGTCACTATGCTAATATGTGCCCAAATCTTGCAAGCTTTGCTAAACAAGCTGCCCCCACCATTGATGCTAATCTAGCGCATGATTTCCATGCTCAGTGCCATGTCACTGAAGAGGACCCTCCTGACTGGACTGATGATACAGGTGCGTCTGCCCACATGACTCCCTTTGTTGAGGATCTTGATGATTCTTCAACTTTATCGGGTCATGATTTTGTTCATTTTGGTAATGGTCATACATTACTAGTAACGAATATTGGTACAAAATCACTTTCAAATAATATTCATTTAAAAAATGTTCTCGTTGTACCACATCTCACCAAACGCCTTTTATCTATCAGCAAACTTACACATGATTCTCCTGTCGATGTTTTGTTTCCTAATAATTCTTTTCATATTCAGGATCGAAAAACCAAGGCGATCCTAGCAAAGGGCACATGCGAAAATGCTCTCTATGTTCTTCGAGAAGGAAATCATGCCTTCATTGCTTCCTACTCGACTCCTCATCTAAAAGCCTCCTATGAAAAGTGGAACGACCGCCTTGGACACGTGTCTTTTGATATTATTTCTAGACTTCATAAACGTGGTTTTTTGTTTGTTACTTCATTATTGCCAAAACCTAATGTTTCCTCTTCTTGTCAATTGTCTAAATCTCATCCTGTGCCATTTACTTTAAACTCTAAACGATCTATGTGTGCTTTAGATTTAGTGCATTGTGATTTATGGGGTCCATCGCCTGTTACCTCATCTAGTGGTTATCGATTTTATGCCATTTTCGTTGATGACCACTCTCGCTTTACATGGTTTTATCCACTTAAGCACAAATCAGATTTTTATGAAGCATTGTTAATTTTTGCGTTGTTTGTTCAAAATCAATTATCATGTAAAATTAAGGTGTTTAAAGTGATGGTGGAACTGAGTTTACTAACAATCGTGTGCAAAAAAATTTCCATGAACAAGGCATTCATCATCAAATGTCTTGTCCTCCACCCCTGAACAAAATGGTCATGCTGAACGAAAATATCGACATATAACCGAAACAGGTCTTGCTATGCTTTTTAACTCTCATGCTCCCGCCACCCTGTGGTCAGATGCTTTTGCATCCGCCACCTTCATCATCAATCGTCTACCTTCCTCGGTACTCGATTTCAAATCTCCTTATGAAGTCTTATATGGCCGTTGTCCAACGTACTCCAACCTTCGCGTTTTTTGTTGCCGTCTCTTTCCCTACTTACGGGATTATGCCAAGCAAAAACTCTCACCTCGCAGTGCTGAATGCATCTTTATTGGCTACGATGCTAAATATAAGGGTTATCGGTGCTTGGATCCTACTACTCAACGAGTTTACACTACTCATCATGCACAATTCGATGAGGATAATTTTCCTTTCAGTGTTAATGTTTCACCTGTTGTTACGGCCAAATTAGTCTTTTCAAACTTTGATGAAACTTTGAAAATAAATCCCTTACCCAACCCACCATTCCTACCCAAACCTACTGTTCCCACTAACCATCATACACCCAACCACCCCCTATGTCCTATGTGCTCCACCCAACCCATTTTCCCTTCCCCGACTTCGGCCCAAACCGTCCCATTCAACACTTCAGCCACACTCACCTAGAAACCATTTTGGCCCACTCTACTCCATCACCGCCCACATCTCCTCGGCCCAACCCGCACCCCTCACCTTCTTCGGCCCAATCTTCCAACTTTCATTCTGCGCCTCATAATATACCGGCTTCTCAATCCTCTACCAGTATCCTTGGCCCTCATCCAAACACTAACCCAAACCCTGAGGACGGATCATCTGCTGAGCCGATACCTACTCATCCTATGAGGACAAAAAAAAATGGAATTTACAAACCCAAACATTATGCTAATCTTTGTTTGTTTTCAGGTCCTTTACATTATGCTTTACTTGCAGCACAGGATCCTTGTGGTTACAAATCTGTGGCGAAACATTCTAAGTGGGTAAAAGCTACGGAGGAAGAGCTTCATGCTCTACAACAAAATAATACTTGGGTTCTAGTTCCTCGTCAGGATGCAAATATTGTTGGCTCGAAATGGGTTTATCGTACCAAAAACAAAGCAGATGGTTCTATAGATCGATACAAGGCTCGTCTTGTTGCTCAAGGTTTCACTCAGGTTCCCGGTATTGATTTCTCGCATACTTTCAGTCCTTTTGTGAAGGCGTCTACTGTTCACTTGGTTCTTGCACTTGCCACCATTCTACGGGTGGTCGCTTCGACAGTTGGATGTCCGTAACGCCTTTCTTAACGGAAATCTGACTGAAACAGTTTACATGGAACAACCACCTGGATTTATAAATTCTCAATTTCCTCATCATGTGTGTCGACTTAAAAAGGCTCTTTATGGTCTCAAACAAGCACCTCGTGCCTGGTTTCAGCGACTCAGTACATTCTTACTCAATAATGGTTTTCTCTGCAGCAAGGCCGATACTTCTTTATTCGTCTACAAAAGAGGCGCCTCTATTGTCTATCTTTTAGTTTATGTGGATGATATCATCGTCACTGGCAGTGATCCTCAGCTTGTTCAGTCGTTCATTACTAGATTGCACAAAGAGTTTTCAGTTAAAGATCTGGGTGTATTGGGATATTTTCTGGGGCTTGAAGTCACTTACTCTGACACAGGTATTGATATTTTAGCTCATGCAGGTTTAATAGATTCCAAGCCGGTTGACACCCCTCTTTCTACTACTGACACCTTTCACAGTAAAGGTGATCTTTTTCATGATCCCACACTTTACCGGTCCTTAGTTTGTGCTCTACAATATCTCACCATAACTCATCCGAATCTTTCTTATGTTGTCAATCAGGCAAGTCAAATTATGCAGTCTCCTACCATCTCTCACTTTCAGTCGGTTAAGTGCATATTGCGATATGTTAAGGGGACCATCGCTTTCGGCTTAACTTTTTCCAAACCGATCACTACCAAATTAGTTGGCTACTCTGATGCTGATTGGACCAGATGCATTGAAACTAGAAGATCGACTTATGGTTATTCTATTTATTTGGGTGGTAATCTAGTTTCCTGGAGTGCAAAGAAACAACCCACTGTATCTCGGTCAAGTTGTGAATCTGAGTATCATGCTATGGCCAACACTGCTGCAGAGATAATTTGGCTCACTCATCTTCTACGTGAGTTGCATGCTTTACCTGTGGATCGACCTACTCTTCTTTGTGATAACAAGAGTGCAGTTTTTCTAAGTCAAAATCCTGTATCACACAAGCGTGCCAAACACATTGACATTGACTATTACTTTGTTCGTGAGCTTGTCTCCTCTGGTCAACTTCACACCAAGTTTTTTCCATCCAATCTCCAGGTTGCAGACATTTTTACAAAGAGTCTTCCCAAGCCTCTCTTTGAAAAATTTCATGGCTTGCTACGTGTTGGTCCTCCACCTGTTCGATTGAAGGGGGTAATAGCCTACCGTAAATCAAGCTAGTGATTTACGTATATATAGATTGTAATTATTGTATTAATCACATTTATTTCCTTTCCTAGTATAGGATCATTTATACATCTATATATTGTATCTTTATTATCAATAACAACTCGATTGATTGAGTCCTAATAAGTATGTAACATTAACAATCCACTTTGTTAAACTGATTTGGTTGATTATGTAAGAATTTGCACCAAGGAAAAAAAAATACTATAATCTTATATAATCTTATGGATCATAAAGATTAGAATTTTTAGAGGATTCAATGGTTATAACAAATTTCTAATTGAAACAACTGGGTAAGTGAAAAATAGACTAACAAAAAGGCCAACTTTTTTAGAAAGGAAAAACTTTTCATAATTTCAATCATCTTAAGTTACAGGCAGGGGCAGACCAACAACCAAGCTTGGGAGGTGGCAACTCCTCGTAAAAAATATTTAGTGTATTTTTAGGCAAAAATCCCGATCGCTCCTCTTAAAAGTATGGTTAAGCCCTCCGATCCCCCCCCCCCCCCCATAAAATAAATCATGGGTCCGTGGGCATAAATCTGTCTCAATAGGTTATTTCCTTTACCGTTTTCTAATTTTTTTTAATCATGTTGAGTGATTTTGTCTCTACTGTAAAAACGTGTGAATCGTGGATTTCATAAATTTACATGTACATTTTGACAATCACTTTCAATTATAGGTTGTAAATTTCAATTTCTCAAGATGCAGTAATACCATGGGTTTTATATAATGGTTTTAGATCAACTTTTGTTATAAAAGGCATTCTCTTATCATTTATGCTTTCACACAAAGGCATTTTAACACTAGCAATTTATTTCATAATAATTAGATATTTGGACATATGTTGTTAAGTGATTATTAGGCCAGGGATATACTTTAAACTTTCTTAACTTTACCTAGACACTACTCCATCTAATTTTCCCCCCTTTCACTTTACCTCATCTCAAAGAATTGGTTTAACTCCCCTTAACTCCACCTCATCCAATCTCTAAGAAGAATCTGAACCAATAAGAAAGATAATAGAATCTGATGGAACATAAAAATTAGAAATTTTAAAGGATTCTATAGTTAATAACAAATTTCTATTTGAAACAACTGGATTAATGATAAATGGACTAACAAAAGGGCAAACTTTATTAGAAAGGAATAACTTTTCCTCTATCTTAAGTTCTGCCCCTCGTGAACAAAAAAAATTAATGTATATTTTAGGCAAAAATCCCAATCACTCATCTTGAAAGTATGGTTAAGCCCACAAATCCCCCTCCACCGAAAATAAATCCTAGGTCCATGGGCATAAATATGTCTCAATGGGTTATTGCCTTTACCGTTTTCTAATTTTTTTTAATCATGTTGAGTGATCTTGTTTCTAGTTATTCTATATATAAATTAGCAAGTTTTTTGTGAATCATGACTTGTACCCCATGCTTGGGGACTTTAAAAAAAAAAACTTGATTTTTTACTTTCAACCTTAAAGTTTTTTTTTTTATATTTTAATCCATTTGAAATTTTTACTTTTAACTCAAACTTTTCAATTTTATGTAATTTAACACAACACTTTATTATTTACAATTTTAGTCCCCCATACTTTTTATCTTTCACAAGTTTTTCGTTTTACGTTTCGTTTTAAATTTTGCGAGTTAACATATCGTAACGTGCATGTGAGGTTCAACGTTTTTGCTCTATTTTTTTTTCATATTTGACAGACCCGCCGCAACGCGTCCATTTTTTCCCTTTTGAAAACTTTCTCGCAACGGGCGGGTCCTAGATCGACTAAGTTATTATTTTGTACGTTTTACGTTTCTGGTTAATTTCTTCGCATTAAGACACTGTAACAGGTGTGCGTGGTTCAACGATTTTAATCTCCTTTTCGTTCAGTGTAATTTTTACCATTTTTCTATTTTATTTTTTCAATGTTGAGAGTCGATGTCGTTGTGGCATTGGTGCTATACTTGGCACGGTTTTACGAACGTTGTTTACCTATTAAATTTTTTACTAATATTTTGTTTCGGTTTACCCCTATACTTCCTTTACTTAAAAACTATTTTTTACGTGCATATTTTATGTACGGGTATGTATAAATATGATTTGTTTTACATTCCGACGTAAACTTTTTTTATAGACGAGTCAGGTCAAATATAATACGTTTTCGTTTAAAGAAACCATTTTTACGTGCATATTTTTATGTACGTTTTGGTATAAATTCAAGTTGTTCTACATTTCGATGTAAACTTTTTTGGGAAATGATTCAGGTCAAATATAATATGTTTTCGTGTTTATTTTATATATGTTTTGTAAAGATTTTTTTCGATCCAAGTGTAGTCAAATTATGGTTTCTTTTTCTTCCCTTTTTTCGAAAGCTTTAATTAATCCCTTTCGATTACATGTGCATATTTTCCTCCATACCCGTTACATTTTCTATGTATGAGTTGGGTCACATATAATACGTTATGATTGTTCGATATGAATTCCATTTACTTTACGTTTGATCCAATCACAATGCTTATACATGTTACACTTTAGGGATGAGCTCGGTACCGTCCGGTACCGGTACCGAAAGAACCGGTACCGAAAATCCTCAAAAGTGGGTACCGGTACCGAATATACCCGGTTCGGTACGGTTCGGTACCGGTACCGGTTCGGTACCGGTATTTGAAGGTAAAAATCGGTATCGAACCGGTACCGTACTGGACCGGTACCGAACCGGTACCGAAAATGTTAAAAGTCGGTACCGAATCGGTACCGAAAAGGTCCCCGGTTCGGTAAATTCGGTACCGGTACCGGGTCCATTTTGCTCATCCCTATTACACTTTGTTCAGCTGGATACGTCGAAATGTGTGTTTTCATATGGTTAATGCATCATATAACGTTTGGACTAATCCATTCAATGTTTACGATGTACCCGCGCCGCAACGCGGGCGGGTCTTAATTTTCTATATTTTTTTAATCATGTTGAGTGATTTTGTTTCTAAAAACGTGTGAATCGTGGATTTCATGAATTTACATGTATATTTTGACAATCAATTTCAATTATAGGTTGTAAATTTTAATTTCTCAAGATGTAGTAAAAGCATGGGTTTTATAAAATGGTTTTTAATCAACTTTTGTTATAAAAGGCATTCTCTTATCATGTACTTTCAGAAAGAGGCATTTTAACACCAATTTATTTTATAATAATTAGATATTTAGGCATATATAATTATCTAGATGTCACACCATTCACCTTTTTACCCGTCACCATTCACCTTTTTACCCGTTCACTCTACCTCATCTCAAGGAATTAGTTTAACTCCACCTCATCCAATTTCATTTTTTTTCAACATTACACATTTTAATTAAAATATGAGAATAATTAATAATATTAATAATTTGATAATTTCTCTATTAAAAACAAACAGCAGTAATAAAATAATAGGGTAAATTACTTTTTGAGTCCCAGTGTTTTAGGAGTTTTAACGACTTGAGTCCAAAATCAAAATATTTAACGTCCTGAGTCTCTACAACCACTTTTCTTAACCATTTGAGTCCAAATTTTTAACACTGTTAGAATTATTTTGTTAACTTTTGTTAAATAACCAAATTACCCCTGTACTTAAAAAACCAATTTATTATTATTAAAACTATTATTATATATATACATGTATAGCATCCATCACACATAAATATCTCTTTTTAATAAGCTACAATTGCATAAATTTATCAATTGCAAAACAGGGTGTCGAATTGTTGACGATTAATTAACCATGTGAAATGTTTCACAGTCACTGCTAGCATAGATTCATGAGAACAAAAACATATATAGAAAATGAAAAGAAATTTCAAATAATTTACCAGCAGAGATAATAGACATGAGAAGTAGTGAGAGCGAAACCGATGTCGGAAGACGGAATCTGTCCTCTGCTATGGTGCGTGTATCGGTTAGGGTTTCGTAGAGGAATCGAAAGGGAGTCGGAAGCCGGAATCTGTCCTCTACTATTGCTTTTATTAAACCTTCAGTTGCATACATGCTTCCTTTTCATTCACAAAACAAGTAAGCCCAAAGGAAGGAATTAACACAACCCATCACAAATTAATTCATTGCATCCAAATTAATTCCACCAAGTATTAATTAATCCCACCACCACTGTCGGCCCGCTGTCACCGCCATTGGCGGCCCGCTGTCACCACCATCCCACGTCGTCGAAACCCTAACCCCACACACCACCGTCCGATCCACACCCCAACCAACCAGATCCATCCGACAAGGCCACCCATGCCGCAGATCCCTCTGATACCAACACCACAAGCCGGAGACGTCGTTGTAGCTGCTGGGACACACCACCCGCAGATACCTCCGACACCGTTCCGGATCAAGATCTCGTTCCAGATCTCGCTTTGTTCCACTTTGTTCTCTGATCTTCCACTTTGTTCTCTGATCTTCATCTTCGTTCTAGTGGGGAGTGGAGGTGGAGGATGGAGGGTGTGCGATGGTGGTGCAGTGGGGTCTGCCGCCATTGCCGGCCCGCTGTCACCACTGTAACGCCCAGAAAACAGGTTTGGTAATCAAACCCCGTTAATACTAAAAGACGGGTAAAGTATCGTTAGTGGTAAAAGTAGCCCGGTAAATGTTAGGATTTAAATAAATAACCCTAATATTAATTAGAAAGCGGATAAGAACTTTCAAGAAATAAAATGGATAAAAGGCCCGAGTTAAGGGACTTAAAATAAAGCGGGTTGTGAACAAGACAAAATAACTAGGAAATAAATAACCTAGTTAATTACAAGTTTTGTAGTTATGTGAAACTTTGGTCAAAACATGTTATATGCAACAAGGGTAAAGTATAGGGGCCAAAAGTGAAATGATGGAAAATAGTTTTATTAAATAAAAATTAAAAACCAAACACACACACTTGGTGTGTGTCTGGTCGAAGAAAAACACAGGGGCGACCAAGCTCCTTCATTCAACCCTAGTTCTTGAAGTTTCATCAAATTGAAAGGGTAAATCGGCTCCAAATCGAAATCCAAACTCAGAATTAAGACCACCTTCGTGAAAGGATCATAAGGCATGCCTAATTTTGCTATTTAATTTCACCTTGAGTTCTAGGTGAAAACATGAAATCGAGATTTTAGCTTGCATGATCAAAGTTGGGATGAAATTAGGAATGATTTTATGTCTAGCAGTAAACCCTAGTCATTTACTTGTTGAATTGATGTTTATAATTGTGAGTTCATGATCACCCGATTATGTGCTAAATGGGTTTTGTAGAAACAGGATGAACCCTAGAATCTTGATGGTTAAATTGTGTTAATAGAACTCCCTGAAGTTAGATTTGGGATTTAAGTGATGATTAGACACAAAAAAATTGGAAAAAAAGTGCGAAACTTGGTAGAAATAACTAGTTAGGAACTAGTTTGTAAAAAAATTATGCCCACTAGGTATTTGTTAAAATACCTAAATGAAATCGCGGTTTACTGGGTTGTGTCTAAAACTTGATTATAATAGGTATTCGGATGAATGCTAAATAGTATGATGAAACGGGTCTCGCTTATAAAAGGGAACCCTTGGCTCTTGCGAAAATGAATAAAGAAACTAGTCACGAAAATCGTTTGAACTAGTTAAAGAAATTAGAAGTATAATGAATTTGATGAGAAAACTAGTTAAAACGGTAGTGTAAGAATAATGCCTATCGGATATTTGACAAATTGCTTAAATGAATTGTTGAACTTAATTGTGTAATTGCTCATGTTATAGGCCGTTTGACTTTTAAAAGTCAAACTGACCAATAATGAAATCAATTGGTGATTTGATATAAAGTCCGTAAGGTGAGATAGTCTTGATAATAATGACTAATCTAATCACCTTGCGAATGATAAAAGGTAGATTGACGCTCGAAAAGCTAGGTGGAAGCTTGGGTAGAAGCGGGTCAAACGGAACTAATAGGCGTGGAAAAGCATAATCGGAATTCAAGGTAAGTAAAGCTTACGCCCTCTTTTGTAAGTTATGTATTTATTCATAAGTTATAAATACGACAAAAGCTATATCCGAATTATGGTTCCGACACGAAATGAAACGGGCCAGAACATATAAAATAATGATAAACCATGTTTAATGGTAAAACGGGTGAAATGGTAATTGGTCACGAGATGACATATTTACAAAATGAGTTTTTTTTTTTTTAACGAAATGGTATATAAATACCATTGGAATATAAGTGCAAAATGTTTGGCCGTTTAGACCAAACGGGTCAAATGGTAATGTTAATACCGTTTGACACATAACGACTAACAAGTGCTTGTCGAGTCTAATGCTCATAGGGTAAAACGGCTTATGGAAATTTGCGTTGCTATAAATTAGCAAATTATTGAAGCAAGGTATTAAAAGGGTCAATATGTTGACCCGAGCCAGGTTCTTATAAATAGGTTTATTGTTAAGAATGAGTTTTTGGTCAAATAATTAGTAAGTCCTTTGTAGAAAATGAGAGACTAAAAGTTGACCAAAAAGCCCTTGATGGGTGAACCGGGTAAACGACCCTTAAAGGTTGTTTAGGATCTTGTTTATTGATTATGAAATCCTTAGATACATATAAAAGTTATAGGCAAAAACATTCGTGGGTCGAATGCCTAAAAATGGGTCATTTGCGTAAAATGACTAGTTGAAGGGTAGAATTGGGATTTTGGGTTCCTTACGTTAAATTCACCACAAAAATAGTTATGGTGGAAGACAAGTAGTTAATTAGTATGGAAATGCGAGGTACGAAAGGAAAATAGCGAGTTTGATGCTTAAATGATTAAAAGTCCACTAAACGGGTCAAAATAAATTAATAAGTTAAATGTGAATTAAGTGATTAGAAAGATACATATAAATCGGTGAATGTAAATGTGTACGCGAACCCCGTAATGGGAGTGAAAACACTAATGTTTGACTAGTCCGGGATGGGTAGAAAGGACAAGACATGTTTTTGTCATATAAGTTATAGTGTGATGTTATAACCAAACGGGTCAAATAATCATAAAAAGGGATTTATAAGCCTTAAGCTTATAAATCTGATTTTGATGCGAACAAAGATGACAAACGGGTCCGTAATTAAATTACGTACGTGTAGGAAAAAGAATTTCACAAAACGGACTTCTAGAATGAGAGATATGGCAAATTTTTAAGTTTGAAAATTTGTAAAGAATGGAGCTGGGCATTTGCAGCACCAGCTAGCTAACTTGCTGTCGAAAAGATGGTGTCGCGTCACGTGATGAGAAAGCTTAGTCGTCGTCACGCAACGCGACGGATGTCGCGCCCCGCGTGAGCCAGGGGTATAAATTGTCGCGCCCCGTGAGGGCCTTGAAAGCTGGCAAAACTGATTTTGGTTGTTCGATTTGTCTTCGGATATGTTTTAATATGTTATGAACATAATTTAACTAAAATCATTTCATGTTTATGAAATGTAGGTGTGAGTTGAAGTGCCGGAGGACGATCAAGCTCAACGAAGAACCGAAAATGATCAATATACAAGCTTCCGCATTATGTATCGTCATTAATTTAAATGACGAATTTACACGTGTTATGTTGTATAATTTTAATTCCATAAAAGTTTTTATTAAACTCGTATTTTTTCATTGTATGTGAAAAGGTTATTTACTCGTTTTTATCCGAAACTAATATAATAATAGCAAATGGAATTAAGGGTGTTACAAGTTGGTAATCAGAGCTCAAGGTTAAAAGAATAAAGTGTTCGGTTCGAGGCTTGATGGCAAATCCGGTAAGTACATGTATGTTAATGGTTTAGCATGTTAAAGTGTTGTAAACAACACGTAGGGTTATCGCGTAATACACGCTACCCCTATTAAAATGATTGATACAGTTAGTGAAATTATGTGCATTGACACGTATAGTAGAAAGCCTCGTATTATTATACGGGCGATCATTGATGTCACATTTCTAACCTTTGTGAATGTTTTAATTGAAGGACACTCGCATCTGAAGATGACGAGAATTAAATAAATTGCGGATATGACGGAGGAACGGTCCGAGGCATGCCAAGTAGAGCATACTCATCAATGACCTAAATCGCGTAGCGATCGCGAACAAGGTTAACGGCAAGAGAAGCCCGTTAGGGCAAGCATTACCAGGTGCACATTTTAAATTTAATCGCAAAATAACAATATGCAACAAACATGTAGAAAATAATTGTGGCATATGTAAATTAAAAGCTTGAAAAACCTGAATAGAATACCTAAGAAAACTAAATAGAGGCATTACTTACATGGGGTGTAACATGAAAATTATAAAAGGTCATGTATATCAGGTGTTGATCGCTTACTCTGGCCAAGTAAGTAGTGAACACGTGGTACCATGAACTTTTATGATGGACAAATTTACATCCGATATAGTAAGAACGGGGTGAATGGGACAAACTAAAAAAGGTACCCAAATGAATCAAATAAGCAAGATGTTTGATAACAAACGTGGACACAAGTCAGATGACGGAAGCGTATTACGTTAGAATAAAGAGCCCGAGAGAAGGGACAAGGATCAAAGTAAAAGAAAATACAGACCGACCAATAGGAATGATAAGGCATAGAGATAAAAGTTTGACTGTCACAAGTGATGAAATTCACATGGACAAGTCAAACGAATTAAACGAAGAATAAAGGACTTGACTGAACAAAAGTGATGGATTTCGCTAAGACGACCAAATAAATTAAAATGACATCTAAAACCATATGAGAATGGTTACTTGATAACGATTTCGGTAAAGATACCCGATGGATGGGTAGGATTTTGATCGTATGCGTAAACCAAGAGACGGGAACGCGAAACCGAAAGTCAAAGGACTCGGATTGTGAATTATAACTAAAAGACGATGAAATTTTGCAAACATAAATTTTGATAATTATGTTCAACTATTTCAAAGTTGAACGGGTCAAATAAAGAATGAAGTTTGGCATTCATAAGTGATGAAACCTCACACGAATTATCAAACGAGATAAATAAAGTATAAAAGCTTAGTAGTACAAGTAAGCGCAAACCGAATAATGGAAGCGCGAAATATTAATGAACCTATGTGATAGGTCGTAAAGGAATGTAGATAGGAAAAACGCAAACTAGCAAAAAAAGGAATGTTAAAAACACTAAGATAAGGAACCCGGGTAACGGGTCGTAGAGAAGTATAGGTAAAGACCGGGTAACGGTAAGTGTAGGACAAACCGACGTGTAAATGACGTTAGAAGTCATAAAGTCGGAAAGATAATTCGAAAGAAAACAAATGTAGCCTTAGACTACAGTCAAGGTCGAATGAAATCCAAAAAAAAAAGAGCAAGAGTAAATAATTCTAAACATAAAAAGGGGATGCTTTGACGCCATATATATATATAGTGGAAGGTTCAAATGAGAAGTTTTTTTTTGTAAGAAGAAAAAAGAATAAGTTTCAACCAATAAGAATGTTTCATTTTACTTCATTTAATATTTTCATTTAATTTTAATGTAAGGGTATATTTGTAAAGTCACATAGATCATTAATATCTAGTCTTCCTTTTTAATAGCTAACTACATTAAATTTGTAACTTATTTTCAAAAAATATATATTTTTTCAAAAATTAAAAAAAATAATTTAGATTGTAGGATAAATTACTAGGTGTGTAGGATAAATTACGAGTTGTGTAGGATAAATTTGAGTATGTGTATGATAATTTTCAAAATGTGTAGGATAACTTTTTATGTGTGTAGGCAATGAAAATTAGTGTAGACAATAATAGTCTTTATGAGTAATTAATTACTTAAAGATTGTAATAAATGAGATTAAAGAATAACTACTTAATATTTTACAATTGTACCGTTTGTTCTTTTTCTTCTCAACTAAATTTTGTTCTCAAATGAACCTCCCCATATATATATATATATAGGGGAAGGTTCATTTGAGAAGAAAATTTTATTGAGAAGAAAAAGAATAAAAGGGTATAATTGTAAAACATTAAATAGTTTTTTTTTTCTCATCTCATTTATTATTATGTTTGACTAATTAATTAGTCATTAAGACTATAATCCTCCACACTAAATATTTTTGCCTACACACATCAAAAGTTATCCTACACATTTCGAAATTTATCCTACACATATTGAAATTTATCCTACACAACTCGTAATTTATCCTACTCGCCTCGTATTTATCCTACACTTTAAATGAATTTTTATTTTTTGTGAAAAATATATATCTTAAAAATAAGTTACAAATTTAATATAGTTAATTATTAAAGATGAAACTACCAATTAATGATGTATGTAAGTTTACTAATATACCCTTATAGTTACATTAAGTACAAATATTAAATGAAGTCTAATGAAGCATTCCTATTAGTTGAAATTTCTTCTTTTTTCTTCTTACAAAGAATTTCTTCTCATTTGAACCCTCCACTATATATATAGGGTAGGTTATTGTAAAAAAGACCAAAAGTGTGAGAAAGGTAAGAAAGAATCTCAGCCATTAGATCTAAATTAACTGAAAAGGGTAAACAAGTAATTTAATCATTAATTCAATTAATTAAAAACTTCACATAACCGCCACCTTAATTATAGGAAGTATATAACACCATTCAGTAAGTATGAAACACCATTCAGCAAGTATATAACACCATTCAGCAAGTAAATAACACCATTCAACAAGTTATATAACACCATTCAGCATTCAGCAAGTATATAACACCATTCAGTAAATATATAACACCATTCAGCAAGTATATAACACCATTCAGCAAGTATATAACATTATTTAGTAAGTATATAACACCATTGAGTAAGTATATATCACCATTCAGCATTCAGCAAGTATATAACACTATTCAGTAAGTATATAACTCCATTCAGCAAGTATATAACACCATTCAGCAAGTATATAACACCATTCAGTAAGTATATAAACCATTCAGCAAGTATATAACACCATTCAGCAAGTATATAACACCATTCATTGACTAAACATCTGATCGAAACATATTTTTTTCTCTATATAAGTATAGCAATATGGTACTCATATTAAAGATAAAAAACGCTCGTTATTATGGTGTAATTTTTTTTAAAAAAAGTTACGTATAAAAAGTTATTGACGTTTAAAAAAGACGGGGAAGTTACATATGCATTACCTAATTTCTAGTGGGTTTAAAAGACTATATTGCCCCTAGTTATTTCAAATCAGTCCAAGTTAATAAAAATATTTTACAATTTGGTCCCTATTGATCTCAACCGTTAGATCAAAAAATCTAATGGCTGAGATTCTTTCTTACCCTTCTCACACTTTAGGCCTTTTTTACAGGATCCTCTACCTATATATATATATATATATAGGGGACCGCTAAAATGAAAACCACCTCCAGTTGTAAGAACCATGAGAACTTTTTGATCCGGGGCGAGTTGGACCAAAATTTTTTTTTCATAAACATAGATGCTTGTATTATAAACACATTTGTAAAAAAAATTAAAAAAAATTGTCGTGTGTGTAGCTTTGAGAACCACAAGTTTGTGTTTACGGGTACCGTAAATAAAATTTACGGTACCCTTAAACACAAACTTGTGGTGCTCAAAACTACACACACGGCATTTTTTTATTTTTTTTACAGATGTGTTTATAATACACGCATCTACGTTTATGAAAAAAATTTTTGGTTCAACTCGCCCCGTACGGTGTAGTTCTCATGGTTCTTACAACTAGAGGTGGTTTTCATTTTAGCGGACCCCTATATATATATATATATACAGTTGAATAAAGACTCGAATAGAAGATGATCTACGGGATCATCATAACCTACGGGATTATAATTAATGTTAAGTCTACTGGACCAAAAGACCCTCGGGTCACGAATAGAAAGAAACAAACTGAAGGGGTTTTACCTTAGAAGGTGGAAACCTAAGGAAAAAGCCTGTGAGGATATGTGAAAGAACCTACGGGTCAATAACGTAAAACAAGGAAACTGGTTGTAACTCCCCGCATAAAATAATAACGGGAGGTAAAGTTAGTATAAAAGCGATGGGTTTCGCTAAGTTAATTGAATTGGTTAAAGCGAAGGGACTGTGAAAGGTTTGGTTGACAAAAGTGAAGAATTTCACTAAAACATTTAAACATGCAAAATAGACAAAAAAATCCACAATTATTTAAATTATGTTACAACATAAAAGGGAGAAGTCATTATCGAAATGACAACGGAAAGGGGATAAATCCTTGGACGTAAACTTCCTGATGGGAGAAATTGACACAAGTTGACAGAGAAAACGTAAACTAAAAATTTAGTTTTTAGTCAAAGGCAATGTTTTAACATACATAAGTAGTATGAGGTGAATTAGAAAATCTTAAACACACATAAGGCCGAAGATGGCAAAATGGTATACCCGGATGACGGGGTATGAAGTGACGGCGAGTAATTAGTCTAGCCGGTAAAACTATTCAAAGTTAGGAAAATGTCATGACAAACACAAAGCGCTTGTTAACATAAGACAAGCACGGGATAAACATGTTTACAGACTGATGAGACTAAGTGGTCAAGTTACAACTCGGCCAATAAGGATAATGGATATAAGCTAAAAATAACGGCCCGCAAGGCCATACACATGAAAGACGTACGCGTCAATATAAATGGAAATGTTAGATCGAAAAGAACGAATGAATGTCTTGAAAACGAAACTAAGTTCGTTTAGTCTAAATTAAAAAAAAACACGTAAATGAGGTTTCGTGGACGAAACCTCTTTAAGGGAGGTAGACTTGTAACGCCCCGAAAACGGGTTTGGTAATCAAACCCCGTTAATACTAAAAGACGGGTAAAGTACTGTTAGTGGTAAAAGTAACCCGGCAAATATTAGGATTTAAATAAATAATCCTAATATTAATTAAAAAGCGGATAGAAACTTTCAAGAAATAAAATGGATAAAAGGCCCGAGTTAACGGGACTTAAAATAATACGGGTTGTGAACAAGACAAAATAACTAGGAAATAAATAACCTAGTTAATTACAAGTTTTGTAGTTATGTGAAACTTTGGTCAAAACATGTTATATGCAACAAGGGTAAAGTATAGGGGCCAAAAGTGAAAAGATGGAAAATAGTTTTATTAAATAAAAATTAAAAACCAAACACACACACTTGGTGTGTGTCTGGTCGAAGAAAAACACAGGGGCGACCAAGCTCCTTCATTGAACCCTTGTTCTTGAAGTTTCATCAAATTGAAAGGGTAAATCAGCTCCAAATCGAAATCCAAACTCAGAATTGAGATCACCTTCGTGAAAGGATCATAAGGTTTGCCTAATTTTTCTATTTAACTTCACCTTGAGTTCTAGGTGTAAACATGTTGGTGCATCCGTCTGTCGTCTACGTCTTGTATCGAGTCTTGTTTAGAGATAGAATAGAGCACGGAATCCAAGAATCAGAATATTTAGGAGTGATTCCACTCCAAATGTAATTTTCTGATTCCATTCCAAATGTAATTTTCTGATTCCACTCCAAATGTAAAATTCTGATTCCACCCGAAAGTAACATGCTGATTCCACTCCAAATGACACCATGTCATTAGGAGCGAAATCAGAACCCTATATATAGGGTCATTTGGGGTGAAATCAGATAAGAGTTAGAGGTGTTGTCTTCCGGTGAGCCACGAAGTGCTGCCGAAGTGTTGATTTGATTGTAAACGTCATTCAGATTAATAAAATCAACATATTAAAGTGAATTCTCGCTGAATTGAATCTGATTTGTCTGTTTCCGCCGTTCAAATCAAGAAAGGCTCTTCTGATAGACTCGTTCGGGTCCGAAAACGATCCTACAATTGGTATCAGAGCTCAGGAAGAAGAGTTCTATACAATTCAGCTGCGATTTCTGTTTTCTACACTTTCTTTTTCAAATTGAACATCATTTCACGGTTAAAATCGGCTCAAATTTTCACACTGTGTTCGGAATTGATAGTTAACAAAGCCTTGAAAGTTTCAGTTTTAAAATCGAACTAAAACTTGTGAAAATCGTGATTCCGCTCGAAAATGTTCGTGAGAATGATGACATCATCAGTGATTCCGCTCGGAATTAGGTCCTGATTCCGCTCAGAATCTTGATTCTGCCTGAAATTTGATTGTGATTCCGCCCAGAAAGCTGATTCCGCTCGAGATTTTGTTCGAAAAATCAGATTCCGCTCCAAAGTTCTTGTTTGATTTCGCTCCAAAGTGTTGTTGTGATTCAGCTCCAAAGTATCAGTCTGATTCCGCTCCAAAATATCAGTCTGATTCCGCTCCAAATTGCATTTTTCTGATTCCGCTCCAAACTGCATTTTTCTGATTCCACTCCAAACTGCATTTGTCTGATTCCACTCCAAATTACATTTTGGGTTATTTCGCTTGAAAAGTGTTTGTTGTGTGAAATTTGTTGCCAAAGCATGGACTCTGCTGAAGATATAATGTTGTATTACTATGTATCTCAACAAGAGAGTTATTTTCAGGCTAATGAAGAAACAGACTCAGCAAAAGAAGTTGTTGAAAAAGTTCCAGTTTTTTATCATTCATCTGATGAAGAGGGTGACAAGTATGAAGAAGAAATCCAAAGACTCGAAACTCTTAAACAACAACTTCCATCTGATCAACGGAGTGGAAAGTTATTTTATGCCGATAAAATTGAAAAATTGAAAGAAAAACAAGATGCAAAAAGAAAGAATCAAAAGGCAGTTATTGTTAAAGAGGAGATCAGAGCTGAGAAAGAAGTAAAAACAGCAACAACAGAAAAGCAAATCAAACCTAGTGTGAAAAGGCAGGTTGAACAAGTTCCAGCGGTCAAGATTGAGAAAGAAGAATCTGAAAAACCTGTATCTGTGAATCCTGAACCAGAGTCAAAGAAAGAGGTTGCAGAAGACGCACCTATCTTTGATCATTCATCAAGAGAAGAGAGTAAGGATGAAAGTGTTCATGAGGAGAAGAAACAGGTTGAAAATATTTCAGCTTTGAAGGTTGAGACGAAAGCTGAAGAGAAACAGATTTCTGGGAAATGCTTAAACTGTGAAAAATCGGAGACAGACAATGCCAAACTCTTGAAGAATGTAGAGAGTTTGTCATTAGAAAACAAAAATCTTAAAAAATCAGAAAATGTTTTGAAAAATCAAATACATAATTTGGAAAATGAAAAGTAAAAATTGAGAAAGATTTTCAAAGTCAAATAAAAATTTTAGAAGATGAGAGAGATTTGTTTGGTAAAAACAATCTTGAAAAACAAATTGCAATCAATTCTCATCTTGAAAAGATTATTCGACTTGAAAAGGAAGCATAGTGTGCTCAAAAGAAAATCAAGGAATGGGAAGAAAAGTTGAAGGTGTTTGTGAATACTTCAACTATTCCTTGTCCAAAACCGATTAATTCCGTTCCAATAAGTGACGATGTCACAAATTTTGACAAAGTCAAAGTTGAAGATTGTGATGAGAAATTTGATGATGAAAAAGATAAAATTGAAAAACAAAAATTGTTTTTGAAATTAAAAGAAAAATTTCAGAAAACTGTTCTGCAATCTACTGAAAAGGGAGAATGCTCTAAGCAAAAACCTTTGAAGAAGAAAGTGGAACAGAAACAAAAAATTAAAAATGAGAAAAATGTTCAAAAAGATAATAAAAGCTCATCAGATCGATCATCCAATCGCAATGAAAAACCACAAAAAGTAAAAAATGAAAACTCAAAAATTGTTGGTAATAAGTGGTGCAGGTCGGACCACAGTGCTTCAAAGCCAAATCCAGCTTACAAGAGGAGAGATGGATATCACCAAGCCAAACAGTGCTTTGATCTAAATGTTTGGACTGAAAATGGTGATTGGTACGATAACAGAGTGTGTTACAGATGCGGCTATCAAGGACACATTGCTGTTAACTGCCAGAGTTGGAGATTTGAGTCAAGGAGATGCTTTAACTGCAACATCATTGGCCATATTGCTAGAGATTGCTCAATGAGATCAATGAGAAGATCGAGGGCTGAATCTCAGAAGCAGGTAAAGAAACCAGTCAATGTCAAAGCAAAGCCCAAGGAACAGAAAGTTCAAGAACCTAAAGTTCAAGAACAGAAAGTTCTAAAACCGAAAGTGAAGCTTTCGCAGGGGCAGAAAGACAGACTGAGGAAGAAGAGAAAGAAGGTTAGAGAGTATCTGGAGAAGATTTTGTCCTTGGGTTCACCGGATAGATCGAATAAGAGTTCTGATGAATCAACTCCCTCAACTGCAAAGTCAAGCAAGACAAATTCATCAGATACAAATATGAGGACGAAAAAGGAAAAGAAGAAGGTGAAAATTGGTGGCGATGAATCTGTTTCTGTGGAAACAAAGGAGCCACATGTTGGCGATGAATCTGGCTCATCAAAGTCAGACAAGCCACATTCAGGCAATGATTCTGGTATGGTAAAACCAGAAGAGCCAGTTGTTGAGGTAAAAATAGAGAATTCTGGTTTAACAATGGATGATGCAAATTTTCCACCATTGTTGAACAAGAATTCAAAATCACCTAAGGACCGTCAGGCTTGGGTGCATCTGTTTAAATGAAAAACCTGACTTGCCGGAGTTCCCAGGTTGGTAAGCGTGGAACATGAATCGGCACATTTCTTGAGAAATTTCACTCTGGTGATTTTTCGACTTAAAAGTGGTAAATCAGGGACATTAAGTTGTACTTGATTTTCTACAAGTGATGTTTGTGGATTGATCTTACAAATGTTAGTTTTTATAAGTGGTTGAAAGAACAAGGTGATGAAACCCCATGTTTGAGAAATGACTCACAAAACTTATTTTCTTGAAAAACCATTTTGGTTAAAACAAACTTAAGTGTTTTGAGATCATAATGGGAAAATAGTTTGTTGTGAGGGGGAGTTCTGATTGTTTATGCCAAGTGGATGACGATTTGATGCGATTCGATATCAGTTGTCATTTTATTGTACAGTTTATTTTCAAATTTCCTAAAATGTGTTTGCATTTTAGGGGGAGTAAAATTTTAGAAAATCCAAAAACATTTGAAAATTTGAAAAAGGCAAAAACATAATAAAATGAAAAATGAGTTTTGTTGTATAAAAGAGGAAATGATAGTAGATCAGTTGGACTGTCACAGCATGCTAAAGAAATGGAGAGATAAAATGTGATAAGCGATCTCACTAAAGATGTGACGATAGGCTCAGCTAGACTAGTAGATTTGCGATAACGATACAAACCTAAATGAAAAAGCCTAGTTCTAGTGGGAAACATGGTCAAAAGCATAGTACTTAGTTTTGTCCTTCTTGATTGTGTGCCTACTCAGTAATCGCTGATTGTCGAAAGACATAAAACTGGTTAAGTTTGTGAACTTTCACAACTTTGCTAAAAAGTCGCTGTGATTGTGCATTTCTTTTTGCAAAGATTTAAACTTGTTTTATTTCTTTATTTTGTTTAAGCATCGGACATCCTCTGCGTATACGTGAGTATCGACCTGGATGTTGTTGCCTAAATGTTCTGCTTTATTTTCTTTGGTGTTTCGTTTAAGCTTTGGACCTCCTCTGCGTATACGGGAGTATCGACCTGGTGGTTAAAGCCTAAACAACTTCAACTTGTTTTATTTTTCTTATTTTGTTTAAACATTGGACTTTCTCTGCGTATACGGAAGTATCGACCTGATTGTTAATGTTTAAACATTCTGCTTTGTTTTCGCACAAATCACAGTTGATAAAGTTTAAAGGCATTACTTGAGTCAGTGTATTGCATGATGAGGGGATATGCTGAGATCGTGGGGTCCATAAGAATTTAGTGCTATATAAATATATCTAACGTATCGGTAAGCATTTTGAAAGTTTTTAGATTGAGCTTAAGTGGACAACAATATCGTCAATCTATGTGAATCGTTTAGAGCTTAAAATGTTTAAAGCTTAATGGTGCTAGTGATTGGTCACATAAACTGATATGATCCTTTTTCGCAAACTCACAAAAATATTTGTTTGTACATATTTCATTTCTGCATTTAATTTTTGTTATTGCATTTTTGTTTCTATTCAAAAATCCAAAAAGATTTTCGACAACTGATGTTGGAAAGCTGATATTCAAAATTTCAAGTGCTGAACATGATGAACTGGTTTGGGAGTGTGTGTTTTGAATTGAGAAATTTACTTTGAGAAAGAAGTTGAGATTAGTTAATCAGGGTCATTAATTTGAACTTGATGTAACTATTTCTAGTAAGTTTTTCTTATTGATTTAAGTAAAAACTTATGTGTTTGTGAGAAGATTGTGCAGGAGATGAGCTGATCAGAGATAAAGCCAGGATGCAATCTCAAGGCGATAGCTAATTCCAGATAGCGATCCCATCATGATGAGAGGGGGAGTCTGACGAGGTTAGAGCCAAAGAGAAGATCCTGGTATATGCTAAGAAAGAAAAGAGACTGATAAAGACTGAAGATGCGAAGACTCGACACTGAAGACTCCGTCAACATCCGAGGGGGAGTTTGTTGGTGCATCCGTCTGTCGTCTACGTTTTGTATCGAGTCTTGTTTAGAGATAGATAGAATAGAGCACGGAATCCAAGAATCAGAATATTTAGGAGTGATTCCACTCCAAATGTAATTTTCTGATTCCACTCCAAATGTAATTTTCTGATTCCACTCCAAATGTAAAATTCTGATTCCACCCGAAAGTAACATGCTGATTCCACTCCAAATGACACCATATCATTAGGAGCGAAATCAGAACCCTATATATAGGGTCATTTGGGGCGAAATCAGATAAGAGTTAGAGGTGTTGTCTTCCGGTGAGCCACGAAGTGCTGCCGAAGTGTTGATTTGATTGTAAACGTCATTCAGATTAATAAAATCAACATATTAAAGTGAATTCTCGCTGAATTGAATCTGATTTATCTGTTTCCGCCGTTCAAATCAAGAAAGGCTCTTCTGATAGACTCGTTCGGGTCCGAAAACGATCCTATAAAACATGAAATCGAGATTTTAGCTTGCATGATCAAAGTTGGGATGAAATTAGGAATGATTTTATGTTTAGGAGTAAACCCTAGTCATTTACTTGTTGAATTGATGTTTATAATTGTGAATTCATGATCATCCGATTATGTGCTAAATGAGTTTTTGTAGAAACATGATGAACCCTAGAATCTTGATGGTTAAATTGTGTTAATAGAACTCCCTGAAGTTAGATTTGGGATTTAAGTGTTGATTAGACACAAAAAATTGGGAAAGAAAAGTGCGAAACTTGGTAGAAATAACTAGTTAGGAACTAGTTTGTAAAAAAATTATGCCCACTAGGTGTTTGTTAAAATGCCTAAATGAAATCGCGGTCTACTGGGTTGTGTCTAAAACTTGTTTATAATAGGTATTCAGATGAATGCTAAATAGTATGATGAAACGGGTCTCGCTTATAAAAGGGAACCCTTGGCTCTTGCGAAAATGAATAAAGAAACTAGTCACGATAATCGTTTGAACTAGTTAAAGAAATTAGAAGTATAATGAATTTGATGAGAAAACTAATTAAAACGGTAGTGTTAGAATAATGCCTATCGGATATTTGACAAATTGCTTAAATAAATTGTTGAACTTAATTGGGTAATTGCTCATGTTATAGGCCGTTTGACTTTTAAAAATCAAACTGACCAATAATGAAAACAATTGGTGATTTTGATATAAAGTCTGTAAGGTGAGATAGTTGATGTGTGTAAAATGCAACATATAAATTACATCAAATGAGGCATAAAACTAACCCTTTTTTAGTACTAATATTGGAAAAAGAGTGTTTTTGTCTTCCTTTTGTATTTTCAGGATTAAATGAGCTCAAAAACGCAAAAGAAGCAAAAAGACAGCTAAATCCAACATAAATACAAGAAAAGGAATATTAGTGGACTGCCCGAACCCTCAACGGCACCTTCCAAAGCAAAATAGAGAAAACAGAAGACTGAACACGCCCCGTGCTCAGCCAGCACGGGGCCGTGCCCAAGAAGCAGCAGAAAAGACAAACCTATAGAAGCTTCTATTGCCCACCACGGGGCCGTGCTCAGCGGACACGGGGGCGTGTCGAAAGTACAGCAGGCGCATTTATTGTAATTGCGAATTACAATTAATGAGGAGAGAGATTGTCAGACGGACACGGGGCCGTGCCCAGCGGACACGGGGCCGTGTCCAGCTCTCTGTTCAGCCTATAAATAGGAGTGCTTGGATTCATTTCATCTCATCCCTTGGCACACCACCTCTCTCACACTTCATCCACCACCCACCACCATCACAACACCATCATCCACCACCATCATCCATTGTCCATCGTAGAGTGTGTGAGTCGTCTCGGGATCCAAGATTGATCGTAAGAGTTCTTGACAATCAAGGCCATGTTTGCCTAAGTCTCTTACATCACTTGGTGAAGACAAAGTGTCTAGTATAATACTTTTTATTTCTAATCTTTTGCACTTTTTATTTGGTTTTGTATTAATGACTTTAATAACTAGTTACTTATGTTGAAGGTGATCTTTCCTTATCGTTTGTCCGTGGTGTCTTGGCATTATTTTACTGTCTATATAAAATAAAGGATTTTCACCATTCATATCTCCACGGTCTATATGGAGATATGTTGGCTACCTGGTAGGGGGTTAAGGGAACGGTTTGGTAAAGGTCTTGCCATTGTTCAGCGTTTAGAGGTCCTGCAATGGACCTGGGTCAAATTTAGTAGGACCTCCTTCAATACTTCACGGTATTGGATGGCGGGGGTCCAAACTCTTTGATCCCCTCATAAGTTAACTACTATTAATACTATTACCCGGCTATTTAGGACTGTATCCCTGCTGACTCAGACTACTTAGCCGAGGGTAACGTCACCGCCAAAAGCGGGGCCTACCACAATACTGCATTAATAACTTAATTCATTATCTTCCAATAATCCACCCTTTTAGGATTGTATCCCTGCTGACTCAAACTACTGGGGTGAGGGTAACGTCGCCTTCAAAAGAGGGGCCTACTACAATAACTAAGATAATCTCTTAATTATGTGCAAAAGTGCGGAAATAATCAAAGGTTATACTAGATACGAGTCGGAACCAAGTGATTCATCTTGTCTATCTGTTTTTTTTTCTTTTATTTTTATTTTCAGCATTTTAGTTAGTTTTATTTTTCTTAGTTTAAAACATTTTTCTAAACTTTTATTTTGGTTAGACGTTGAGGATAAACCGGTACTAAAAGCTCTTGTGTCCTTGGACGACCTCGGTATCTTACCAACGCTATACTACACTCAACGATGGGTGCACTTGCCCATATGTGTGTTTAGTGTTAGTGAAATATCGTGTTTTATAAATTTAAAACTTGGCTAAAATAAGTGTTAAAAAGGGCTTAAAATATACACCTAAAATAAGTAACACTTCGCACGCATCAATAGTCTTGATAATAATGACTAATCTAATCACCTTGCGAATGATAAAAGGCAGATTGACGCTCGAAAAGCTAGGTGGAAGCTTGGGTAGAAGCGGGTCAAACGGAACTAATAGGCGTGGAAAAGCATAATCGGAATTCAGGGTAAGTAAAGCTTACGCCCTCTTTTGTAAGTTATGTATTTATTCATAAGTTATAAATACGACAAAAGCTATATCCGAATTATGGTTCCGACAAAACGGGTTGGAACATATAAAATAATGATAAACCATGTTTAATGGTAAAACGGGTGAAATGGTAATTGGTCACGAGATGACATATTTACAAAATGAGTTTTTTTTTAACGAAATGGTAAATAAATACCATTCGAATATAAGTGCAAAATGTTTGGCCGTTTAGACCAAACGGGTCAAATGGTAATGTTAATACCATTTGACACATAACGACTAACAAGTGCTTGTCGAGTCTAATGCTCATAGGGTAAAACGGCTTATGGAAATTTGCGTTGCTATAAATTAGCAAATTATTGAAGCAAGGTATTAAATGGGTCAATATGTTGACCAGAGCCAGGTACGTATAAATAGGTTTATTGTTAAGAATGAGTTTTTGGTCAAATAATTTGTAAGTCCTTTGTAGAAACTGAGGTACTAAAAGTTGACCAAAAAGCCCTTGATGGGTGAACCGGGTAAACGACCCTTAGAGGTTGTTTAGGATCTTGTTTATTGATTATGAAATTCTTAGATACATATAAAAGTTATAGGCAAAAACATTTGTCGGTCGAATGCCTAAAAATGGGTCATTTACGTAAAATGACTAGTTGAAGGATAGAATTGGGATTTTGGGTTCCTTATGTTAAATCCACCACAAAAATAGTTGTGGTGGAAGACAAGTAGTTAACTAGTATGGAAATGCGAGGTACGAAAGGAAAATAACGAGTTTGATGCTTAAATGCTTAAAAGTCTACTAAACAGGTCAAAATAAATTAATAAGTTAAATGTTAATTAAGTGATTAGAAAGATACATATAAATCGGTGAATGTAAATGTGTACGCGAACCCCGTAATGGGAGTGAAAACGCTAATGTTTGACTAGTCCGGGATGGGTAGGAAGGACAAGACATGTTTTTGTCATATAAGTTATAGTGTGATGTTATAACAAAACGGGTCGAATAATCATAAAAAGGGATTTATAACCCTTAAGCTTATAAATCTGATTTTGATTCGAACAAAGATTACAAACGGGTCCGTAATTAAATTACGGACGTGTAGGAAAAAGAATTTCACAAAACGGACTTCTAGAATGAGAGATATAGCAAATTTTAAAGTTTGAAAATTTGTAAAGAATGGAGCTGGGCATTTGCAGCACCGGCTAGCTAACTTGCTGTCGAAAAGATGGCGTCGCGTCACGTGACAAGAAAGTTTAGTCGTCGTCACGCAACGCGACGGATGTCGTGCCCCGCGTGAGCCAGGGTTATAAACTGTCGCGCCCCACGCGGGCCTTGAAAGCTGGCAAAACTGATTTTGGTTGTTAGATTTGTCTTCGGATATGTTTTAATATGTTATGAACATAATTTAACTAAAATCAATTCATGTTTATGAAATGTAGGTGTGAGTTGAAGTGCCGGAGGACGATCAAGCTCAACGAAGAACCGAACATGATCAATATACAAGCTTCCACATTATGTATCGTCGTTATTTTAAATGACGAATTTACACTTGTTATGTTGTATAATTTTAATTCCATAAAAGTTTTTATTAAACTAGTATTTTTTTTTCATTGTATGTGAAAAGCTTATTTACACGTTTTTATCCGAAACTAATATAATAATAGCAAATGGAATTAAGGGTGTTACAAGCACCATCCCACGTCGTCGAAACGCTAACCCCACACACCACCGTCCGATCCACACCCCAACCAACCAGATCCATCCGACAATGCCACCCTTGCCGCAGATCCCTCTGACACCGACACCACAAGCCGGAGACGTCGTTGTAGCTGCTGGGACACACCACCCGTAGATACCTCCGAAACCGTTTCGGATCTAGATCTCGTTCCAGATCTCGCTTTGTTCCACTTTGTTCTCTGATCTTCCACTTTGTTCTCTGATCTTCATCTTCGTTCTAGTGGGGTTTGGAGGTGGAGGGTGGAGGGTGTGCGATGGTGGTGCAGTGGGGTCTGTGTATAATATATATATATATATATATATATATATAGGGTTAGGTTAACGTAAAAATGCCCTTATCGTACATTACGTACGTTACAATCTCAGCCGTCCGATCATCTTCTCGCATTGAATTCACATGTTGTTTTTTTGTAACAATTTCGCATGTTGGTTTTTTAACATGCGATTTCATCAAAATTACCACATGCGAAATTGTTACAAAAAAACAACATGCTATTTCATCAAAATTATCACATGCGAAATTGGTACAAAAAAACAACATGCGAATTCATCAAAAATTATCACATGCGAAATTGTTATAAAAAAAACAACATGCTATTTCATCAAAATTATCACATGCGAAATTGGTACAAAAAAACAACATGCGAATTCATAAAAAATTATCACATGCGAAATTGTTATGAAAAAACAACATGCGATTTTAAAATGCGGGAATATGATCTGACGGCTGAGATTGAAGCGTACGTATTGTACGATAAGCAATATTGTACAGTACTCTTTACCTATATATATATATATATATATATATATATAAGAAAAAGTGTAACGTACAACAGGGCTTATCGTACGATACGTACGCGATCATCCCAGCCGTACGATCTGGTGCGAATTCAATCTTCGCATGTTATAAAAAGGCAAATGAAATCGAATGGCTTGAAAATGCAATGAAACCGCATGTTTCGAAATCCCATGCAAATGAAACCGCATGTGAAAAAATGGCTAGCATGGGGTAATGTGAAAAAATGGCATGGGGTTTGTAGATGGACAAAATCGCATGTGGAAGATTGAATATCGCATGTGAAAAAATGGCTAGCATGGGGTAATGTGAAATGGCATGGGGTGTGTAGATGGACAAAATCACATGTGGAAGATTGAATATCGCATGTGAAAAAATGGCTAGCATGGGGTAATGTTAAAAATGGCATGGGGTGTGTAGATGGAGAAAATCGCATGTGGAAGATTTAATTTGCACCAGATCGTACGACTGGGATGATCGCGTACGTATCGTACGATAAGCCCTATTGTACGTTAACTGACCTCTATATATATATATATACACACACACACACACACTAGTAGGGTTCCCGCGCGATACGGCGGGAGCGACACCTTACATTAGGGATAAGCTCGGTAACGGTACCGAAAATACCGGTATCAAAAATCGCCAAATATGGGTACATGTATCTAAAATGCTATGTACGATATTGTATCGGTACCAGGATGGTACCGTTATTTTAAGATAAAATTCAGTAAAATCATATAAAACTATGACATTAAATGTGTTCACTATAAGAAGAGTTGTAAACTTTTCATGTCGTGCACACGTTAGGAATTTGGTAACTATTACAAAATATTACGGCGACTACATGTATAATTACAATATTTGTAGTTGATATTCAACACCGTCTGCCTATGGTTTTGCCTTCTTGACATCAACTCTTTAACTCACCTGAAAAACACAGCAAAAGAAAAGCCATTTGAGCAAAAGGAAAATGGGAAAATCATCAATACACAAGCCTAAACGATGAAGGAGAAAAGATCAGATTCAAATGATTAATTGAAGGAATATTACCTTCCAATGTTTTAATTGTAGTCTGATCTACTGAGAATTCCGACATTGATCTCTTTGGCGGCAACAACAATCCTAAACATTAAAGGGTGACACACATGTGTAACAAATATGGTATAAATACACATAAACATATCTATATATGGTATAACTGCAAAACCATGCTATCTTCTTAAGAACCGAAATAAGTTGTGTTTTATTTAAATATTAATAGAGTGGCGAAGGGTAAAAAGGACATTACCTCATCACTGCTAGCAGTGAAATAACATATAAGATTAATAGCAGAGACTATAGAGACCAAAAAGAATCAATCAAATCCATCAGTTATTTAGCAGAGACTGTAGAGACCAAAAAGAATCAATAGCATCTTCATATATTGAAGTCCCGTTGAGCGAAACGCTACAAGTCTGTGTACTTTGCTAGCAGAGCAACTAATATGCCAGGACCAGATTGCATTCGTTGTCTTTGGCTGCTGTAAATTATGCAGTAATCGTCATTTGCCAAGTTTGTTAGTTGGGCAAAAAAAATAAATAAATAAAAATAAAAAAAACTAAATAATTCTGATAGCTACAAATTTTGTGACGGAAAAAGGTAAAATCTTAAATAGAACAAAGTTTTGACCAAGTGCTCTTTTTTATAAAAGTTCGGCCAGTAGCATCTTTGGAGATAAGGTAACCATTGGCATAGCTAAGTAAGCTTATGTTTGCAATTTTTGTTGGAAATTTGTGAAAATAACATTTTTCACAAATATAGGAAAATGATTTTTTCCTATTTTGGACTTGAAATAAATATAATAAAATGAGCGGGTTTTATATATTTATTTGTGCGTTTGTGTTCTATGTTGGAAGAGCTTCGCAACGAACTAAACCACGTCCAAAACGGGGAGCTAAGATGAATGAGATATCGATGCTCAAAGTTTGGTGTTTGAAACTTGAATGCTGGAAAAAAAAGTGGGAAAGTGGCATCTTGTCCCACATAGGAGGAGAGATGAAACTTAAAGGGGTATTTAAGTGGGAACTCTCCATCCTTATTGTTTCATGGAAGCACACACTAAGTGTACTCGCGAAGGGTGCGGAGCACCCTAACTCGCACACGCGATGAGGCGCGGCGTGGGCGATGAGGCGCGGCGTAGGCGATGAGGCGCAATGTGGCGCTTACATGATCAAGTCTTCTAATGTTTGGCATGGTAGACTAGGACATGTAAATTTTAATTCTTTACGACATTTAATTAAATTAAATTTGATACCAACATTCGATATCGAGTGCAATTACAAATGCGAGACATGTGTCGAAGCTAAACTTACGAGATCATCGTTTAAATCGGTTGAACGAATAACCAAACCCCTTGATTTAATTCATACCGATGTGTGTGATTTAAAAGCGCTTCCCTCACGTGGAGGAAACTAGTACTTCATCACGTTTATTGATGATTGTACTAAATATTGCTATGTGTATTTACTTAAAAGTAAAGACGAAGCAATAGAGAAGTTTATCTTGTACAAAAATGAAGTTGAGAATCAACTTAAAAAGAAGATAAAAGCCGTGAGAAACGATCGAGGAGGTGAATATGTTGCACCTTTTGCGGATTTATGCGCAAAAAGTGGCATTGTACACGAGTGTACACCTCCTTATTCTCCACAATCAAATGGCGTGGCGGAATGAAAGAACCGCACATTGAAAGAGATGATGAACGCCATGTTGATAAGCTCGGGAGTGAACCGAGAAATGTGGGGGGACGCCATTCTCTCAGCAAACTATCTTTTGAGAAAGATACCTTTGAAAAATAAGGACGAAACTCCATATGAGTTATGGAGAAAAAGGAAGCCTTCGTACAAATACTTGAAAGTGTGGGGGTGCCTAGCTAAGGTGATTGTACCACCTCCTAAGGCTCTTAGGATAGGACCCAAAACGGTTGATTGCATTTTCATAGGATATGCACATCAAAGTAGCGCACATCGTTTTCTTGTACATGAGTCCAAGAATCCCGATGTACATAAACACACTATCATAGAGGCAAATTCTAACATCGTCTCATATTTTGAGAATGTGTTTCCTATGTTAGGACAAACACATGCGACTTCATCAACAGCGGCTGATGAAGCAGGTCCAAGTTCATCTACATGGTTAGATGAAGCAGGTCCAAGTTCATCTACGAGGATAGATGAAAGACATGAACGACCCGAGGTCGAGGAGGGTGAGCTTAGACGAAGTAAACGACAAAGGGTTGAAAAATCCTTTGGTCCAGACTTCAGGAGCTATATAGTTAAGGGTGAGCCCAATACCTACCGCTAAGCGGTTACCTCCACATAAGGACCTCAATGGCAAGAAGCAATTAAGAATGAAATTGATTCTATATTGCAAAATCATACTTGTTAGTTAGTAGATCTTCCACCTGGTTGTAAACCACTTGGATATCGTTGGATATTCAAAAGGAAGATGAAAGCTGACGGAAGTATTGATAAATACAAGGCAAGGTTAGTGATCAAAGGATTTAGAAAAAAAGGAGGGTCTAGACTACTTTGATACTTACTCGCCTGTAACGCGAATAACCTCTATACGATTGGTTCTTGCAATTGCGGCTCTAAGAAATTTGGAAGTTCACCAAATGGATGTAAAGACCGCATTTCTAAATGACGATTTAGAAGAAGACATTTACATGGAAGAACCTGAGGGTTTTTCCGCCCCAGGAAACGAGGGCAAAGTATGTAAATTGGTCAAGTTTTTGTATGGCTTGAAGCAAGCTCCAAAACAATGGCACTAAAAGTTTGATCATGTCATGATTGACAATGGTTTCAAAATAAACGAGTGCGACAAGTGTGTTTATTTTAAAGACACACCAAGAGGTTATGTAATCTTGTGTCTTTATGTAGATGATATGCTTATCATTGGGAGTGATGATAACATGATCAACTTATCGAAAGACATGTTGAAAGCGAGGTTTGACATGAAAGACACGGGTCTCGCGGATGTGATTCTTGGAGTAAAAATCACTAGAACCCAAAATGGTCTTGTGTTAAGTCAATCTCACTACGTGGATAAGATCCTTGGGAAATTCAATTAGGATGATACGAGTATAGCTTGAACTCCAATTGATAATACCCAACGCCTAAGGAAGAATAGAGGCGAGAGTGTTGCTCAGTTAGGGTACTCAAGGATCATTGGCAGTCTCATGTATCTAATGACATGTACTAGACCCGATTTAGCATATGCTGTGAGCAGGCTAAGTAGATACACCAGTAATCAGTGCGCGGAACATTGGAAAGCTATCACGAGGGTGCTTAGGTACATAAGATATACAAGAGACTATGGATTGCATTATACCCGTGATCCAACAGTGATCGAAGGATACACTGACGCGAACTGGATATCAGATATAAAAGATCATAGATCGACATGTGGATATGTGTTTACACTTGCGGGAGCAGCTATAGCTTGGAAGTCTTCCAAGCAAACTGTTATAGCTAGATCCACGATGGAATCCGAATTCGTCACTTTAGATAAAAGCGGGGAAGAGGTGGAGCTACGTCAATTTGTGGAAGATATTCCAAGATGGCGAAAGCCGTTGACGACGATTTGCATACATTGTGACAATCAATCAGCTCTTGTTAGAGCACAAAGCGCGATGTACAATGGCAGATCAAGGCACATTCGACGTAGACATAACACAGTACGACAACTTATCTCAACGGGTGTTATCTCAGTTGACTATGTTAGGTCAAAGGAGAACATTGCAGACCCGTTAACAAAAGGCTTAAGCAAAGATAAGGTGTATAAGTCGTCAAGAGGAATGGGACTAAAGCCCATAGAAGAAGGGAATATGAGGGAAACCTAACCTAGTTAACTGGAGATCCCAATATCTAGGTTCAATAGGCAAACTTAATCCTAAACCCAAAGGGAGTCACTATGGGGGGTGCCCCGAAATTTCAATAAAGGGAGTTTTATACTTCCTAGTCCATTCCAATCAGTGACATGAAGTGAGGTTAAGCATGTTGAGGTTAAGGATTTTGTGCAAATCCAAATTAACCATGATGTTTTTAATGATTCAGAGGAATCACCTATGTTAGAGAGAAGTGGGGTCGCTTCGAATGGATTTGTGGGGAGGCGCAAATCCTAGAGCTCTCGCAGAACCAGGAAAGTGTTCCATGACCATAAACGGACACAACCATGAGGACTTGACTCGACTAGGGAGAGTATTGTGTGAATGTATATTGTCGCCTACATAAATGGGGGATTGTTCAAAGACACCACGTCTACAAAACCCTAGGAGGCTAAGTATGCTTCACAAAAGAAGTTTCAAAGGTTACACCTACCTATCTTGCAATACTCAACTGTTGAACGTGTCTCGTTGAAACTTGATAGATCAATTTCTATTCATGTAGGGGATTGTTGGAAATTTGTGAAAATAGCATTTTTCACAAATATAGGAAAATGATTTTTTCCTATTTTGGACTAGAAATAAATATAATAAAATGAACGGGTTTTATATATTTATTTGTGGGTTTGTGTTCTATGTTGGAAGAGCTTCACAACGAACTAAACCACGTCCAAAACGGAGCTAAGATGAATGAGATATCGATGCTCAAAGTTTGGTGTTTGAAACTTGAATGCTGGAAAAAAAGTGGGAAAGTGGCATCTTGTCCCACATAGGAGGAGAGATGAAACTTAAAGGGGTATTTAAGTGGGAACTCTCCATCCTTATTGTTTCATGGAAGCACACACTAAGTGTACTCGCGAAGGGTGCAGAGCACCCTAACTCGCACACGCGCGCGCGTGTGGCGTGGCGATGAGGCGCAATGTGGCGCTTTGATGGCGCACTTTTCAAGGACCAAGTTGTTGGTAACGTGCGCTTGGTAGAGCACAAGGGTTGCAAGGACCAAGTGGTTGGTAACGTGGCATGCAGGCGCATGACCCAGGTGGGTCCGCGCGCAGTGGCGCATGACGTGGCAGTCATGTGCGCACGCGCGCGAGTACACATTGCATGGTGGCGCGCACTCGCGCATGGAGCATGGGCACTGAAGTGACGTGCGCGGTGCACCAAAGTGAGCCAAAACGGCGCGACTGTGTGGCGTGCTCATAGAGTCTCACAGGTGACGTGGCGCACACGCGCATGGAAGTGAGCCAGAATGACGCACACGCGCATGAGCGTGTAGCAGTTAATGCCAGTGTAGTTACACTTCGGCATTTGAAACTGACGAGTTAATGCGTTTGACTGAGAATTTAATGACGAATTAAAGTGCATTGAAGACGTTTAATGCAATTTAATTCTCCCATTAAATTCGTTTTTCAGTTTCTTCAAGACCTACTGTATAAATAGGAGGCTCCTTCAGCAGATTCAACAAACCGAAATTCACCAGCAAAGACAATCTTCTTCTCTGAAATTCTTCCTCTTCTTCAAGCTTTCAAGGTACACCTTCGGGTTGAAGTCAAGACCGGCAGTGCAACTGCTTCGCGCTGTTGTATCCTGGAAACAAACGTGATCTCCTGGTAGACACGAAATTTGTTTTAAGGGACCCGTGTCTAACACGATCCTCAGCCAAGAACACCAGTTCTGTTTGAATTTTCTGTTCTTGTTTTTCCATTTTTCAGTTGTAATTGTATTTTAATTTTTAGCTTCATTCTGTATTGTTCTGTAATTCAAGTTAATAAAAGTTTTATTTAATTTTGCACGAACGGATTCCTTCAATTTTTATGATTACTCCAAGATTATACGAAATTAAATTAAAAAAATGTCATGGTACTTACAAAAACTCAAACCATTTGATGTAATGAGAGTGATTAGGTTACTAAAGAAATAAAGAAGAAATAAAAAATATATAGGTATTACAAATGGAAAAACACACGCCATTAGCTATATGACTCAACAGTTATCTCAATAATCATTTTTTACACCAAAATATGCATGTTTTGGTCCCAAGGTGGTTAGGATGGCAAGTTTACTTTAACAGTAATACTCAAAACAGATCAACGAAAACACACATCCAAACACCCCCAAGACATGGATCGGCGAGGAAAATGTGAAAAAGGTACCTAAATTGGCATGAGGCAAGGCGGCACGTCAAACCTACGACATGTTTAGCTAATTCACAGTCATCCATGTATTATCTTTAATGTACTCCAACAGAATATGTGGGAAATTTTCACAGTAACTGTACAATGTTAAAAGTAAAAAAAAATATAGTTGAATCAATGAAGGGTCAAGACATAACATTTTCCACTCATGGACGACTCAACCCACTATTATTTGCAGGGGTTTTCTAATGCTAGATGTTTCCCATCTACATAAATAAACAATACAACTGGTCACTTAAATATTCACATTTTGAAAACAATGAACAACAATTTTAAGATATTACTCACTTTGATGAACACGAACGTTAAACAACACAAGTGAACCATACTAAAAACTACCATATAAACACTGTCACTCTCATTTAAACTTGCACCCAAACCCTCAAAAGCATAAGCAGGAAGATATAAATTACTCTTTGTTCCATAGCTAACCGCATCTTCAAGTTTTCCCGTATCCAGAGCTATTTTTTATTGTTTTTTAGCATGATTCCGAAATTGCCTCTACATAATCCTTAGCAGCTAGTAACAACCGGACCTTTAGTATCTTAGCCTAAAATTTCAACAAAATAATGAAATACTCAAAGTGTGAATACAAAGAAACATTGGTGCCATCATTCCAGTTCCCGTCAGCTCCAATTCCAATTATCCAAATCTGGAACATGTGTAAGTGCATCCAAAAAGTAAAAGCCCCAAATGCCTAGCATTCAATTCCATAACACAACAGACTGATATGAAAAAAATAAGAAATTTCTAAAAGTTAATGAACGAAAGCAGTTTCTATCCTTAAGATCCCCTTCTCATTCTAGCAATGATAGTTCAATTATTTGTAAATTCTGTGACAAACCAGGTCACTATGCTATCAATTGCTACCAATAATTCAGTTCGGCAAAGAACTGAAACTCGGTTCATGCATGGTAATATGATAACCTTAACTCTTTCCTTCGACCACAAATTTAAACAAAATAACGAAATTGTATCTACATTTCGCCTCTTGTTATATGTGTGATATGTATGATCTACCACCACCACACACACCAACTCAAATTACGCACGCGACATTTGGTGACCAATTTGGCTAGACTAGAAACTGTCAAAGAAGCTTCAGGGTCAGAATGAAAGACCCATGAGTAAATTTGTGGTCGAAGGAAGTAAAACTTACAAGTGTGGTCGAAGATCAAAGCATGGAATCAGAAGCCCATGATCAAACATATAATGATGATGATGAACCAATGATGACAATGCGAATATATATGCTGCAACACACTTCATTTCAACAAGCTCTTGTTCTCGATCTGATCAGCATTAGGAAAATACGCCATCAGAATTTAGTATAGTTTACTGGATAGAATTTTCTCAATGATATAAATTCTTAAATGTCACTTATTCTATCATCCTTTGCATATTCATAGATGGATCCACATAAAGTAATAAGTAATCTGTATACATCGCATACAGTTTTATTTATCAGGTTCTCCTTTTTACATCAAAGCACACTAACAATAAATGGAATCTATTCACACAAATTATAAATTCTCATCAAATTGAAGAAAGTGGAATCGGTTAATAAAAAAGAGAAAGCATACCAGATCCGGGCTTCATTGAGCCTTCGGCAACCTCATCAAGCATTATCTAGTGAGGAAGCTACTGCCATATTGACACCAAGAGAAATAACTAACACCACATCAATTATTAGTTCCAAAATCACCTCCAAACCATCCCTCCATCAAAGAATCGAAGTTAACCCTAGAGATGTAAAACATAAAGGACCCGTGGAAAACTAAAGACAAAGAGAGACGATTTTGGTACCTGAGGAGGAAGATGAAAGTTGTGTTTGGTTCCATCTGTACACCATCTTCTACTTTCACCTTTGGTTCAGAATCACAATTGTTACCGCCTGTAGCGCCGCTGCAAACCCTAGATTTCATCTCCATTGTCGTCGTCTTACCTTCTTCTTACCTGAACAAAGGCCGCCATTTTCACAAATATGTGGTTACACCAACCATCATTTTCTGAATTTTGAAATGGGTGTAGGGATTTTGAGAGAGAGAGAGAGAGTGAGAGAGATAGAGAGAGAGAGAGAGAGAAGGAAATAAGCGTTTAAATTTTGAAATGGCATTAGGTTATCCGCCTTTTCTGATGTATATATGCTGTGTTGGAGGAAGAGTGCTGATCTCATAAATGGACTCTACATAAAACTTTTGAACTGATTGTACTATAATTTAGAGTTTAAATTTTAAAATGTTTTTCCCGGTTAAAGTTTTCTTACCTTTAAAGTAGGACGTTTTGTTGATATTTGACTAAAGTGTAAATAAAAGTTTAATCGATTATTCAACAATAATTTTACTTGTATCAATGTTAGTGCTTTAATCATTTGTACACTAAGGCATCATCTACTTGTACATTTTAATCAGCAAGTCAATATTAACCAAGACAACCATCGAAACGTTGACAAAAATGAGCAGTTCATCACGGTACCTTCGAATGTTTTTATAATGTCATAGTTTAAAAAAGATATCACAAGAATACATAAAAGAATTATAGTGGGGGGGGAAAAGTGTAACTAATTATCTATAATTTTGTTAAAACTCAGGGATTTAAGTATAATAAGTTTAGGGGCTCAAAAATAAATAGTGTTTAAAAGACCAAATTACCCTCAATTTAGGGGTCTATCTATAAATAAAGGGGGGAAAGTTCTTATTTTTTGGGTATTTTAAAATGCCCTTGCCTCATGCATTATAATATAGTATAGATATAGATGTAATTTATTTTTTTTATTAATTTTATTAAAATCTTTATGCATTAGACACTTGTTCATTATACTCTTGCGCATATAAGAGTTGCACTTTGTGTGTAAATGACCAAATTACCCTCATAGTTAACAGACTTGGTAGATGGTGCTAGAAAATTGGACTCAAATGGTTAAGAAAAGTGGCTATAGGGAATCAGGGCATTAAACATTTTGATTTTCGATTCAAGTGGTTAAAACCACTAAAACACAGAGACTCAAAAAGTAATTTATCCTAAAAGATACATAAAATATAGGCTTTGGCTATTCACACATCCCACTTGGCTTTCTATACACACCTATGCGTTGCGCTTTGGCCAAAGTGCAGTGCTTCGGCGTTTGTTTGTTTTTGGGTGGAAAACGTGGGGTGTTGGTTTGTTTGGTTGTATTTGGTTGTGTTATTTTTGTTGAAAAGTTGTAGATTTGGGTTTTCTTACAAAACATATATAATTTGAAGTTGATTTATAACGGTCGTTAAATGTGAGTGTACTGCCTTTGGAAGTTGGCAGGTTTCTAACAGTTGGAAATAAGGTATTGATGGTTGATGAGTATTGCGATTGTTTTTATAAATATATGCCTGGTTATAGTTGATTTATAATAGTCGTTTATAAGATATGTTTCTTTATGCAATTGTTTTTATAAATGTTAACCAATTTTATTTTATTAAATTACATGAACATGTTAAATTAAAACACCGTACAATAAGTTGCGAAAAAGACATATGAAATAAGCGCAAACAATCCAAATAAACATTGTGTAAATAAAAGATAAACTGCATAAATATATATATATATATATATATATATACACACACACATATATATAGGGTAAGGTTCATGCGATAACCAATGTGAACACAACCTAAAATAGCTTAAAAAACCTAAAAAAACCTAACCCCCCCCCCCCAAAACAAAAACCTAACCCCCCCCCCCCCCCCCAAAAAAAAAAACCCAAAAAGAACCTAAACCCCCACCCCCCAAGCTAAAATGCTAAAAACTAAACCCCCAAAAAACCTAAAAAAAATCTAGAAATATAAAAAAAACACAAATTTTTTTTTAATATTTTTTACATCAAAATCGCTACTTTTAGTAGCCAAAATTTTTTTTTGGGCTACTAATAGTAGCGATTTTTTATAAAAAAATATCAAAAAAAATTTGTGTGTTTTTTAGCTATTTTTAGGTATTTTTGGTTGTGTTCACATTGGTTCTCGCGGTTCTTGCAATAAAGGGTGGTTCCTAACGGATCCTTCTCCAATATATATATACATATATAATCAGTTTGTACATACAAAGCCTCAAGCTGAGCCTGCCGAGCAAATGCGGAGGCGGAGGCTGAGCCTGAGCTTGACTCAGAGCCTCAAGCTGAGCCTGCTGAGCTACATCCTGAACAGGTGGAGGCGCTAGTACTCCGTCCCTCCGCTTAATGACAACCGGGATCACCTCCGGCAACACTTCGGGGTGAAAAACCCAGAACTTTCGAAACTGAAACCGCAAATCAATGCCGTCAAACGTATGCGTGATCCGCATGTTTGATATGACGTCCAGCCTAATGTAGTCGATGGGATGGTCGGGGACAGTAGTGGGTCGGCCACAGGTACGATGCCTAGTGAGCGCTCGATGGTGGTAATGTAGGACCCGCCATGGAGCCTCCCGCGCTGTTGCCTATGATATGCGCCGGCAAAGTACTGCGCTAGGCATGTCGCGAGCGCGCACGGCTAGCCCCGAAATAGGTAGTAAAGAAAGAAAAGGTCACCCTGGTTGACCATGTCCCGACTGTGATGCCAGGGTACGATCAATGACCTAATTATGCGGAGAAGGTATAGGTACACGAGGTCTCTGATGGCGGTGGCCTTTTGCGAGGATTTCTCAAAGGGAACCCTCACAATAGCCATCCAAAAAATAATAAGGGTCTGTCTGTCTAAGGCTCTAACCCCCTGTGTATAAATATTTGTATCAAGTTCGGCCAGTGTGTACAAACCTGAATGGACGGCAAACGTCCGAATACTCATCTAAAACTCCTGGCCGACCAGACGGAAAGAAATCCCATGCATTGGATGGTCCGGGTCCTCCACATAATCGTCCAGATGCGGCTCGTATATAAATGACGATAGAAAGTCGACCGTAAGCTCAGGACACGAGTCCTCTGTCGAATCAAGAACAAATGCGCAAATGAAGTGTCCAATCCAACTATCTCTCCTGCCCTCGCGGCCTCGGTCAAGGTCTCTAACAACTCCCAGTCAATCCCCACGTGTCCTCCTATGTCCATGGGGCGCAACTTCGCGCACCTCTCATGCCTACTAGACCCCAACGGGAATGTGAGATACACACGACCATCAAGTGGATCAAATGCGGGCTGCTGCACCGGCTGAAATCCATGTCGTCGAAATCCATATCCATATCATATATGTGTTAAAAAGCATTTATATTTAAAAAAACAATTTTTAATTTAAAAAAATTTCTTAACAATTTATATTTAAATAACAAGTTTTAATTTTAAAAACAAATTTTAAAATCAATTTTTTAACAATTATATTTAGAATTACAACTTTTAATTTTAAAAACAACATTTATACTATAAAAACAAGTTCTTAACAATTTATATTTAAAAATAATTTACAAATGCAAAACTAATAAAGGGTCAAAACGCAGCGCTTTGGGCCAAGCTCTGCGCTTTGGCCTTCTGTTCTTCAAACAACCCACCAAAACAACCTCAATCACCCAAAGATTTGATGAAAACACATGGAAATAACACAAATTAATGAATGTACATTAATGGTGATTACACCATTAAAATATTACCTTATAGCTTTTGTCTCGTCGAAAATGGCGTTGAATCGAGCTCGATTTATTGTCACTGTGTGTTATCGCACCTTTGTGTGTGTGTTTATAGTTTGAACTGAAATAAGGGGAAGCTGGAATGCTTTGGGGTTAAACGCGGGTCCTAAGTGCCGCGCTTTGGCCAAAGCGCTGCGCTTAGGGCAGAGCTTTGGGTCAAAAGTGTAATTTTTGAAGGCCAAAGCGCAGCGCTTTGAGCGAAGCGTGACGTTGGGTGGTTTTTTGATTTTTTTTAAATTTGTTTTTAATTCAAACACGCACCTCTACTTGTAGAATTTTTGCGTATTTGGTGATTACACGTCATTTTATGAAGTATAGGGTCTATACGGCACGTTCCGGATAAGTTCGATTACGTGTGTTGTAGTATTCCATGATTTCGTGTGATTCTGTTTTGATTTCACTTGTAGTCCAACATCCCGTGTGGTATGTATACACGTCCTACCAGATCAGTACTTGACGTATTTTGTCATTAAATGTCATATTATGATGTTTATTGTCACTATTGTTTTGTATTATCGCGTATTTTGGCCATATGGTTCGTGTTAGTAACATTCGGTATCGTGACCTTTTTTGTCTGTAAGTGCCGTATTAGTGCGTAGATTGTTTGTTATGGCGTATTATGTTTCTATTGGTCATATTATGGCGTATTTTGGCCGTACGGATCGTGTCGGTGACATTCGGGTTGGCATGACACATGATAGAAGCGTATCTTTTGAACAATAACAATCACAAACACACTTTTGGATTATAACTGATTTAATTGGATTAGAATTATACATATTTAACCTACATCTTGAAAATTTGGGAAAACATTAAGGTCCGTGGGTGTGTACGTTATCCTTTGATACGCGTTGATTCGATCCTTTTATAAGTCATACCAGGCTGTTGCACTCTCTGTTCTATTCAAAGTCCAAAGATAGTTCAGGGGAGGCATTGGATACGATTCTTCAAGCTTTACATGGATGAAATTTCAACTGTCTACGAACACAACCGCAACTACTTGATGAGGTTTCTTAGCTTCATCCGAACCGCCCAACAGAGGTGAAAATTGTATCATCGCCACGAATGTCGAAGGTGTGAACAATCACACCATATCTTTGAGCAATAAGGAATCCCGTCTCAGGAATCAACATATAATTTTGGCTCTCTGCTCTACCCACTCCATGAAAATCTATCCTATTAATCAACTCAGCATAATATCTTAAGTTTTCCGGATCGAATACTTGCCTCCAAATACCCTCGTTCATATGCAACTACATTAAAAGTTGCCGCCAGATAGATAAATACTTTGTTTGCTTCTGTCCTAACCCCACAACTACAGATCGAACCCACAATGACCATCTGGTTTCACATCCTTTATTTTCGAGATGTATGGGTGAAACACTTTTGGAATTTGACATCCATAGTTCTCGATAGCTGACTTAGGACACAATGTGATCATTGGGAAATCGTGGTGAAGGTTAATCGGTTGTTTTTTGTCTTTGAGAGTCTTGGGATGATATGTACGAGCTGTGACGGGGAAGATTGTCCGAGGCGTCGAACCCACTTTGTTCCAACGGTATATACGAGTTTTTTTTCTTGCAGCTTATGTTGTCCTTTGTTCTTGCGTCTTCAATGTTGGACGACCATGGGTATTCATTTGAACAACATGAGGTTTTTTTGGTATTGTTTCCTGGAATGATGAATTGTTTAAATTTTTCAAGGTAGCTCTTTTTCACTTGAGGAGGTGTTGGATTAATTTGTTTCAATTTTTCAAATTCTGTGTCTACATCGATATCTTTAGTCTCACTCCTTGTCGGCTTGAAGTCAAGCTTCTTTAAGAACACGTCTATTGAATTGATTTGGATTTGCTGACCTGTGAACAAAAACATATGGTAGTAAATTAGGTAGTGAAATCATAAAAGCCAAGGGTCAATAGGATTAATTACTATTTTTTTTCTAACTTTTCTAGACAATAAGCACATGGCAAACCACAACTGGTAAAAAGTTGGCAATCACAAGTTGCACCGTAGGCTCTCAGCCCATCTTCCTTACATTGTAGCTCGAAAGTCATAAACTCAATAGCATATATTGAAACCTTTCGAAGTATATTTGCAAGCATTGGTGAACCTTGTGGTGGTTCATTACTTTTCTAAGGCTTGTTTCAAAACCTTTTTTTTATCTCCGTATAGTGTTTCTCAACAATATGATCAACAAACCCCACAAGTTTAACCAACATGTTGCGATGAATTGGAAGGTGACTTTTTAGTAATGCATGCATGCCCTCAACTCTGTTGGTTGTAGTTTGGTGAAAGTTAAGTGTTTGTAAGTTCAGGCAACTACAAACTTTTCATGGTACGGATCCAACCAGGATTTCTTCATATACTGAAAAACCTCTAAAAATATAACCATAATTTGTCAGGTAGGTATGTAAAAATGTATGTACATAATTATGTAAGAAATACTCACGTCCACGACCAACTTCTTTCAGCTGTGCTTCAATGTTTGCCAAATTATACTTGTATATTTCCTCTGTCGAAGACTCCCACAATGTCGAAAATGAACGAAGAAATTCTTTCCACTCCTTCTCATTAAATTTCTCCTTGTTCTTATTAATATTTTGATGAATATGTAACCGACAAAGATACTTGTACGCTTTTAGGAAAACTTGTTCACATGCGTTCGTTAGCGCCAAGTCCATGTCTATTAAAATGACACGCAGCTCCATATAGTCTACCAACATAGACTTGATCCTCTCCAACACCCATATGTAGTTTTCTACCTTCTCAGTAGAAATTAACGCATGCACAACCGAAAATGACTGGTTTGTCGACGTCATACCTACCACTTGAACAAACGGAAGATTGTACAAGTTTGTTTTGTATGGGCATCAATCATTAACACATGCGGGAATGCACACCACAAAATAAATGAAAGTTTGTGGACAAGGAAAATAGCTTCAACTGCGTTCGTGGGCTGATTCTCGCGTATGTAATAAGTGAAATCTCTTTTGACAAGAAGGTTATCGAGTTGTTGCATTGGAGATTCGCCGAACCTCTTTCCAGCATTGATCTTCTGAACAACATTGTGTATATCTTTCGGAACAATCTTTTTATCCGGGTTCTTTTTCTCAACGTTCGCCAGATGCTATGGTTTGGAATATCTTGCTCTGCCAGCTGCTCAATCAATCTTTTATCCTCCAAAGAAAGCCTTCTCGCATACGTGTGACCCTATAAGTTTTCAATAGGAGTGTGGTTGTGTGTCGAGTTCGTCACTTTTAACCTCCAAACACTTCCTTTGATTCCATAAACCCAATCAACTCAAACGGGCAACCTATTTTCTCGTTACCTATTTTCCTCACTGTAGCTACACTCTTATACTCCCCACCAAGAGTGCATTGAAACCAAACCTTGAAATTATTCCTCTTTTATTCAATCTTTTAATCATAATGACGTAACCATGGTCCTTTCCCATCTTTTGTACCCAATCTACCAACTCATCATGTGACGAAAAGGTCCGGTTTGTTTCAAACGAAAATATAATTGGGTAAGAGCCTTCCTCATTGTCACGCCCCCCGAACCGTTTAGCCCGGTCCGGAAGCCGTGGGACAGAAAACCCGTGGTATTAGTGTTTGATTTGGCAGCGAAAAATTTTACCAGGATCGTTAAACTGAAAACACCCAATTATTTTATTATAAGTTTTGGGAAAAACCCCGTAGTTTACAATAAAGGAATTACACTGGGAAATCCCCTGATTACAAAAAAAAAAAAAAACATGTTTATTTATTTACTGAGCCACTTCATTCAAGCTGGAGTGCTACGCGGCACTTTTCCTTGTTCATAGTAAATCACCTGAAACATGTTTTAAAAAGATTTGATCAACGGGAAAATACTGGCGAGTCATTCAATTTGTACAAAATGACACATTATCATAATTTACAGTATTAAGAGCGATTACAATTGCCCCTATCTTAAAATTAGCTGGTCTAGTTGTCACTCGACCGGATCTATGACTGTGGTTATACCACTATTGGGTCCTATCACCCAATAGTGATGTATATCATTAATTAGGCTCGCCCACCTAAGAGTGATAAAACAATAGTAATGTGCACAATACCCCACTTACTGCCAGTAATTAAAGATACGGAAAGACTTAATCCCTGTAATTATAACTGGAAAACATTTAGGGTTTTATAAAGCAACTTTGATAAAATAGAATGACTCACATTGCAAGTTTAAACGGACAGGGTCTGCCTACTGATTAAGCCTGGTAACCTAGTTAAATAATGCAAACGAAACTAGGTTAGTAACTTAATACAACATTTACGATAATTTCATGAGATCAAAACCCTCACGATGAATGACAAGGTATAGCCCAAGATTTGACCAGCACCTAAACATCCATCGGATCGGTTTTAATCGATCGGACATTGTATCGTAGCAGTGATCGAGTTATTACCCCGTTATCGTAATAGCGACTTGTTATTTTAATGTGTGATTTCGAACAGAAAGAAAGCAGTTTTGATGAAATTTTTCGAGCAGACTGAACTGGCCATGCAACATTCTATTTATAACTGATTTTTGAGTTCCTCGCGGCCCGCGACAGCTTGAAGGGGGATCTTACGCGGCCTGCGAGGGCCACCCTAGCTACGGCTAGGGCTGCCGTGTCATACCCTAGGCTTGCCACGTGTGCGACACATGGCCTTGATCGTTATCCGGAGACTTCAGAGCTGTCACGCCCTGCGAAGACCCACCTTAAATCCTTCGCGGCCCGCGACCGTGTAATAAAACTTGTTTTTCTTGATTTTTCATTGAATTAGGGTTTTTGGGGGTTCGGGTCTTCACTTACGGAGTGTTTTAGGACATTTTCGTGCAGGTCCTTACATCCTCCCCACCTTATTTAAAATCTCGTCCTCGAGATTTATTGAAACAGGTAGGGATACTTTCTTTTCATTTCTGATTCCAGTTCCCATGTGTATTCAGGTCTTCTTTTCGAATCCCACTTGACCTTGACCAGCACTAATCTCTTGTGCTTGAGGTGCTTGACCTTTCTGTCTTCTATTTGAAGAGGTTTCTCCACGAATTTTAACTTTTCATTCACCTCTATATCTTGAAGAGGTACTACCAGTGATTCATCAGATAGACACTTTTTAAGATTAGATACATGAAATACATCATGTACCCCGGCTAGCTCTTCTGGTAGTTGTAGTTGATAGGCAACTTGTCCTATTCGTTGGATAATGGTAAATGGTCCTATATATCTTGGACTCAGTTTTCCTTTCTTACCGAACCGAACTACCCCTTTCCAAGGAGAAACTTTCAACACTACCTTATCTCTGACTTGAAACTCTAACGGCATACGTCGATTGTCAGCGTAGCTTTTCTGGCGGTCTCGAGCTGTCTTCAGTCTTTCCTTTATTTGAGTTATTTTGTCGGTGGTTTCCTGTACAATTTCGGGACCTAATAGTTGGCTTTCTCCTATTTCTGCCCAAAATATTGGAGTTCGGCACTTTCGTCTATAAAGTGCTTCGAATGGGGCAGCGTTGATGCTTGTGTGATAACTATTATTATAGGAGAATTCTATCAATGGTAAGTGGTCGTCCCCATTTCCACCGAAATCTATCACACATGCCCTGAGCATGTCTTCTAGGGTTTGGATCGTTATTTCACTTTGTCCATCTGTTTGGGGATGGTATGCGGTACTTAAATTTAATCGTGTCCCCATTGCTTCTTGGAAACTTGTCCAGAAATGTGAAGTGAAACGACTATCCCTATCTGACACAATGGAGAGTGGAACTCCATGTAGTGACACTACCTCATCTACGTATAACTTAGCTAATCTTTCCATGCTAAAGGTTTCCTTCATTGGTAGAAAATGAGCTGACTTGGTTAATCGATCTACAATTACCCAAATTGCATCGTTACCCTTCCTGGTTTTGGGTAGCTTAGTAACAAAATCCATTGTTATCAATTCTCATTTCCATACAGACATTTCTAACTGTTGAAGTAAACTCGAGGGTTTCTGGTGTTCTGCCTTAACTTGGGAACAAGTGAGACACTTAGAAACGTATCTTGCTATGTCCCTTTTCATTCCTATCCACCAGAAGTTATTCCTTAAATCTTGATACATCTTGTTATTACCAGGATGCATCGTATACCTAGATTTATGGGCTTCTTCTAATATCTTATCTCGTAAGTTTCCTTGTCTAGGTACCCAAATCCTTTTCTTATGGAATCTCCAAATTCCATCAGCCCCTTGCTCTAATTCCTTTATCTGTCCTTTCATTCCCTCACCATCATCTTGGATTGCTGTTTCTTGAACATTTTTCAGTTGTTCCATTAAATCTATCTGTAGATTTAATCTAAGGGCATGAACTCGTCTTTGTGTTTCATGATATTTACAACTTAGGGCATCGGCTACTACGTTTGCCTTTCCTTCGTGATATCGAATATTGCAGTCATAATCACTTAGGATTTCCATCTATCTTCTTTGCCTGATATTCAATTCTTTTTGCCCAAAAATATATCTTAAGCTCTTGTGGTCCGTAAAGGTAGTAAACTTACTACCATACATGTAATGTCTCCAAATTTTAAGGGCAAAAATTATTGCACCTAATTCTAAATCATGAGTCGTATAAGTCTCTTCGTGCTTTTTCAACTGTCTTGGTGCATATTCAATTACCTTTTTACGTTGCATTAGCACACATCCTAGTCCTAGCTTAGAAGTATCGCAGTAGATTTCAAAATCCTCTGTTCCTTCTGGTAAGGCTAGTATTGGGGCATTTGTTAACTTTTGCTTTAGAATTCTAAAGGCTTCCTCTTGCTTGGGTCCCCATTCAAACTTAATAGTTTTACAGGTTAACTTAGTTAATGGAACAGCTATCTTAGAGAAGTCTCTGATGAAATGCCTATAGTATCCAGCTAATCCTAGAAAACTTCTAACTTCGGTAGCTGATTGCGGGACCTTCCAATTTGTGATTGCTTCTATCTTTGAGGGATCTACATGAATTCCTTCGTGATTCACCATGTGTCCTAAAAATCCTCTTGTAGCCAGAATTCACACTTCGATAATTTGGCGTAAAGCTTTTCCTTTCTTAACAAGGTTAAGAGTGCATGCAGGTGCTCACAATGTTCGTCCTTGCTTTTGGAATAAATAAGTATATCATCAATGAAAACAATTACAAATTTATCCAAATACGGCTTATAGATCCTATTTATGATATCCATGAATGCTGTCAGAGCATTCGTTAATCCAAAGGGCATTACTGTAAACTCGTAGTGACCATACCTAGTCCTGAAGGCAGTTTTAGGTATGTCTTCTTCTTGAACCTTCAACTGATGGTATCCGGAGCGTAAATCTATCTTAGAGAAGTATCTAGCTCCCTGAAGTTGATCAAAAAGATCATCAATCCTAGGTAACGGGTATCGATTCTTAATGGTAACCTTGTTCAATTCCCTGTAATCGATACACATTCGCATCGACCCATCCTTCTTTTTCACGAACAACAACGATGCTCCCCAAGGGGATGAACTGGGTTGTATGAATCCTTTGCTTAACAATTCATCTAACTACTTTTTCAGTTCTAAAATTTCGGTGGGTGCTAACCGATAAGGTGCCTTAGCTTTTGGAGCAGTTCCAGGAATTAGATGAATTCTAAACTCTACCTCCCTATCTGGCGGTAATCCAGGTAGTTCTTCTGGGAATACATCTGGGTATTCTGATACTACTGGAATTTCTTTAAGTTCTTTGCTTTTAGTGTTAATGATTACCGAAATCATATACACTATTCCTTACTTTCATTCATAACTAGCAACTTTCATTACTGAAACGAACTTCATTGGTTTACGTGGCTTATCTCGTGTAACCAAAATTACTTCTCCTGCTGGCGTATGAATTTCTATGGAATTTTTATAACATAAGATTTGAGCATGGTTGGCTACTAACCAATCCATTCATAACACGACATCGGAGCCGACTAAATTCATAGGTAGAAGGTTTGCATAAAATTTATGGCCTAAGAGTTCTATTTTTCCTTCTCGGAGTACCTTATCTATATTAACAGAGTTTCCTTCTGCCGTTTCTACCGTATAAATTTGCCTAAGTTTGGTTAAAGGTTGTTTAAGAGCTTGGCAGAATGAAGTATTTATAAAACTTTGGTTTGCACCAGAGTCAAATAATACTTTTGCGTAAACGTCATGTACAAGGAATGTACCAGCTATCACGTCCGGAATCAGATCTGCTTCTTGTGTAGTCCGCTGGAAGGCTCTTGCATTCTTTTTATTACTTCCTTCGGCAGTTTTGGCCTGGTTGTCAGTTGGCTTGACCAGTTTTGGGCAAATTGGCTTATAATTCCCGGCTTCTCCGCAGTTGTAGTAGATCATTGATTTCTTCCTGCACTCCTCCTCTCGGTGCCCTGGTGTTTTGCAGAAATTGCAATTTTTTTTACATTTTCCAAAATGTTTCCTTTTACAGTTTCCGCAAAATGGCGGTGCGGAAGACTGTCCGGTTCCCTTTTTCTTGAAATTACTATTATTATTACCCCCACAGAACCCTTGGGTAATCTTCTGAGCCAATTCCTTTTTCCTGTTTTCTTATCTTGTGCACACCAGTCCGTCCGTCAAGGTATTGGCCAATTCGACCGCATCATCAATTGTCCGGGGTCTCACAGCCTTGACTATGTCGCGAATCTCGCTAATTAGTCCCCAAATGTAGCGAGAGATAAGTATCGGTTCTGGCGAGGCCAGAGTTGGTACAATTCTAGCATACTCGAAAAATTTCGAAGTATACCCCCGACAATCAACGTCCACCATCCGGTGGTTTAGAAACTTATTTGTCATTTGTTCCTTCTCGTAGGAAGGACAAAACTTTCTTTCTACCAATTCCTTAAATTCCTCCCAGCTCATGGCATAAGCCACGTCACTTCCCTTGGCTTGTAGAACCGTGTTCCACCATTCTAATGCCTCTTCTTTGAAAAGGTGGGATGCATACATTACCATGTCTTCTTCTGCACACTTGCTTATTTTAATTACCGCTTCGGTCTTTTCCAACCAACGTAGTGCGACAGTTTCCCCTTCATTGCCTGCAAATTCGACGGGCTTACAGGCGAGGAATTCTTTGTAAGTGCAGCCAGTCGTCATCGCCTTCATCCTTTTGTATACTGGGGCTGGAATCACATTATTATTATTATCGCCCCCATTCACACTATTGCTGAAATTATCATCGCAAGTGCGTTTACTATGGTTGGCTTGGGAAGGTTCAACGGGATTTCTAGCGGCTGCAATGATTGCTGGGATAGCATTAGCTATTCCCTGAGCAACTATATTTTCTATATCTTATCTATTGAGAAAATGATCTTCATTATTTGGTTCTGATTGGTTTACTTCGTTTTCCGGTTGATTTACTGCGTCTGCCATCTGTATTATTAATAATATTCACGGATTATTGTCATGAAATAGATAGCAACTAATCACAATTAAGCCAAGACATATATCCAAAATCGTCGACATTACGACATTTATATTTTTTTTTATATATATTACTTATGCAACCATACAAGCCAGATATTTACAACTACTTTATTTTAGTATATTATACAATATTATATTATATTTTTGTTATTATTATATTATTATATTATATTATATTATATTATATTATATTATTATATTTATTTTTTTCAAATAATATTATTATTATACAAAACATTTAACTACTATTATCCTCCGCCTTCAGTAATGGAACTCCCTTTCATCGTACTTCCAGGTAATATTCTCTCCCACAGTCCGGATTCGAGTCCCCATATCCACCAGTTCTTCACCATAACGACGTAGTTCCGCGACGTTTTCCGGGTTCATAGGTGGGAAAGTAGCAGGGGGGTGGTTCAAACTACGGGTAGTACGGATTTGGATTGTTCATTATGTTTTGGAAGTGCCACTCACTGGTCCACCATTCTTCCATTTGGTTTGAAAGGGGTTGAGAGTTAACAATTGGGTTCGGAATGGCAGGTTCCAGATTGATAGGAAGTTCTAATTGAGCGGGAAACGTTGAAAAGGGTTTCTTCAGCGGGTCCAATGAGGTCACAATTTGCCAATTTTCTGTCGAGTTCTTTCCAAGGTGGCAATTCCTGAGCTTGACCAGAGCTCTCTCCTACTTCTTTTCCTTTTCCTTTTGGATCCACCGTTTTCTTCACCCTTTGGGCAGTGAGTTTCTTCTTTCTTCCTCGTTTCCAGTCTAGAAGTCTTCTCCACTTTTTGGGTTTGGGTTTCTCTTGGGCCTGAAATACCATTGGCTCCTCGATGTCAGCCTGATAACTGGACTGGGTTCCGGTAGTTTCCATATCGGTAGTATGGATGGTGAAATTTTGGAGGGCTTCTGATAGTTCATTCATGCTGTTAGGCACACATAAAGAAACACAAAATCCAAATTAAAATTTATTTATTGAAATTTTTATTTTCAAATACTTAATTGGATTAAATCAGTGGCTCTGATACCACCTTTTTCTGTCACGGCCCCCGACCCGTTTAGCCCGGTTCGGAAGCCACGGGACAGAAAACCCGTGGTATTGGTGTTTGATTTGGCAGTGGAAATTTTAATAGGATCGTTAAACTGAAAACACCCAATTATTTTAATATAAGTTTTGGGACAAACCCCGTAGTTTACAATAAAGGAATTTCACTAGGAAATCCCCTGATTACATAAAAAAAACATGTTTATTTATTTACTGAGCCACTTCATTCAAGCTAGAGTGCTACGCGGCACTTTTACTTGTTCACAGTAAATCACCTGAAACATGTTTTAAAAAGATTTGATCAGCGGGAAAATACTGGCGAGTCATTAAATTTGTACAAAATGACACATTGTCATAATTACAGTATTAAAAGCGATTACCATTGCCCCTATCTTAAAATTAGCTGGTCCAATTGTCACTCGACCGGATCTATGACTGTGGTCATACCACTATTGGGTCCTGTCACCCAATAGTGACGTATATCACTAATTAGGCTCGCCCACCTAAGAGTGATAAAACATGAGTAATGTGCACAATACCCCACTTACTGCCAGTAATTAAAGATACGCAAAGACTTAATCCATGTAATTATAACTGGAAAACATTTAAGGTTTTATAAAGCAACTTTGATAAAAACAGAATGACTCACATTGCAAGTTTAAACGGACAGGGTCTGCCTACTGATTAAGCCTGGTAACCTAGTTAAATAATGCAAACGAAACTAGGTTAGTAACTTAATATAACATTTACGATAATTTCATGAGATCGAAACCTTCACGATGAATGACAAGGTATAGCCTAAGATTTGAGCAGCACCTAAACATCCATCGTATTGGTTTTAATCGATCGGACATTTTATCGTAGCATTGATCGAGTTATTACCCCGTTATCGTAGCAGCGACTTGATATTTTAATGTGTGATTTCGAACAGAAAGAATGGAGTTTTGATGAAATTTTTCAAGCAGACTGAACTGGCCATGCAACATTCTATTTATAGCTGAGTTTTGAGTTCCTCGCGGCCCGAGACAGCTTGAAGGGGGATCTTACGCGGCCCATGAGGGCCACCCTAGCTACGGCTAGGGCTGCCGTGTCATACCCTAGGCTTGCCACGTGTGCGACACGTGGCCTTGATCGTTATCCGGAGACTTCAAAGCTGTCGCGCCCCGGGAAGACCCACCTTAAATCCTTCGCGGCCCGCGACCGAGTAATAAAACTTGTTTTTCTTGATTTTTCATAGAATTAGGGTTTTTGGGGGTTCGGGTCTTCACTTACGGAGTGTTTTAGGACATTTTCGTGCAGATCCTTACACTCATCAACTAACAGATCTTCATGCTCACCACCGTCTCATGGTCCGGATAGTCTTGTTGTACAAAGTTCTGCTCACCACCATCTCCCTGGCCTGGATAGTCTTGCTGTACAAAGTTCTGCTCACCACTGTAACCGTGGTCGGGATAGTTTGGCTGACCGTGCAGATATTCAGCGTGAGGATATGGTTCACCTCCGTATCCGTAATTAGAATAGTCGTGTTGTGCATACGAGTCATCCACAAGGATATTCAAGTCCAGCTACACCGTATTGTCACGATAACGAATGCCAGAGACAACCCCTCATCCCTCATGTTGGACGGGACTGGTTTCTTGTACGAGTCAGAAATAGCGGTCCACTCGTAAGAAAATCTGGAACAACGGACTCGTCAGAATATTCATCGAAAAGGTAGTTGCTAAACCACGGCATTGTATTTTGAAGAAACGCCACTAAAACAACAAAACACACATTTATTTGAAACACTTTTGCAATTTGGAATTTGAATTAAATGTCGAATGCATGGTCTGCCTTCTTAAAGCACCAAAATTTAGGACCGAAGCGACGCGCTTAGGGTTCCTCGTGTCTCGGCTGACATCATACCAAATCAAACCTCATTGATCTTCTGTTTCATTGGAGATTCTCCGAACCTCTTTCCGACGTTGATCTTCTGAACAACATTGTGTATATCTTTCGAAATAATCTTTTTAGCCGGGTTATTTTTCCTCAACGTTCGCTAGATGCTACGGTTTGGAATATCTTGCTCTGCCAGCTGCTTAATCAATCTTTAATCCTTCGAAGAAAGCCTTCTCGCATACGCGTGACCCTCTAAGTTTACAATAGGAGTGTGGTTGTGTGTCAGGTTCGTCACTTCTAACCTCCAAATACTTTCCTTTGATTCCGTAAACCCTATCAACTCTAACGGGCAACCTATTTTCTCGCTACTTGTTTTCCTCACTATAGGTACACTCTTATACTCCCCACCAAGAGTGCATTGAAACCAAACCCTGAAATTATTTCCTCTTTTATTTAGTCTTTTAATCACAATGATGTAACCATTGTCCCTTCCCGTCTTTTGTACCCAATCCACCAACTCATCACGTGACGAAAAGGTCCGGACTGTTTCAAACGAAAATATAATTGGGTAAGAGCCTTCCTCACAACTAACAGATCCTCATGCTCACCATCGTCTCCCAGGCCCGGATAGTCTTGCTTTACAAAGTTCTGCTCACCACCAACTCTCTGGTCCGGATAGTCTTGTTGTACAAAGCTCTGCTCACCACCGTAATCGTGGTCCGGATAGTTTGGCTGACCGTGCGGATATTCAGCCTGAGGATATGGTTCGCCTCCGCAATGGTGGAGCTTGACCAAAAGTTTCGAGGGGGTGGAAAGTCATGGGACCCAATTTGAAACACTTTTGCAATTTGGAATTTGAATGGAATGTCGAATGCATGGTCTGCCTTCTTAAAGCACAAGAATTTGGGATCAAAGCATAGCGCTTAGGGTTCCTCGTGCCCCGGCTGACAACATCGTACCGAATCAAACCTCGTATCAATGTCACATAACCTATTGTCTGGAAAAGAACCCTAAACGCCGTGCTTCGGCCAAAGCGCGATGCTTTAAGGGGTGTGGAAATAAGGGTGTGTGTGTGAATAACATGGTCCAAAATATATAAAAGAAATTAAGAAATCCCATATTTGTTCCTAATCTTTTGTTTCATTTATTTTGCCAATTGACGGTCCAAGCCTATGAGATGAATGGTATTTTGTGCATTTGCAACCGTTTGAAAAAAAAAAAAAAAAAAACTCATCCGTGGCATCGGATTCAGATGTTGATGATGAAGAACACATTGTTTAAAAATTAGTATTGAGATTGTTTTGGTGTGAAAAATTATTAAGATTTTAAGTTATATACAGTAGTGGTTTTTTATTTAAAAAAAAATCAACCAAAAGAGTTGTTAGAAATATCTTAATTTCCTTCACTCATATTAACATGTTAACACAAGAGGCTATTAACACCCTTAACTCCATCAGAAGAATGGTTTTTAACACATGTTAAAGCTCCACATCATCTTTTAACACCTAACATGTCATGGTACACCCTAGGGGTGAGCAAGAAAACCGAAATAACCGAACCGTAACCGAATAACCGAAATAACCGAACCGAAACAAAAACCGACGGTTCGGTTTTCGGATTTTTAATAACCGAAAATTTCGGTTCGGTTTTCGGATAAACCTTTTTAATAACCGAAAAAAACCGAACCGAACCGATAAGTTACAATCCATATATTTTTATGTTTAAGTTTAAATTGTTTAAGTGTTTAACCCAATGCTAGTAGAAAATGTTAATTTTATTCATGAATGTTAACTGTTTATAATAAAAACATTAGAACTGAAATGATTTATTATTACCTATAAGATATAACAAAATTTAATAAAAACTTTGAAGAAACATAAAAAAAATTAGAAGGTTAGGTTTATGTAAACAATATTAATTAAAGAGGTTAACTATAATAATTTAAATGTAAACATATAAAAAGATTGTTATAATATAAATTATACTTTTTATTTTTTGAATCTTACATAATTTTGTTCCAAAAACCGAAATAACCGAAAAACCGAACCGAACCGACGTAAAAACCGAAAAACCGAAACCGAAAAAAACGAAACCGAACGGTTTTTAAAACCCGAAAACCGACATTTCGGTTTCGGTTTTGATTTTACCCAAAAACTGAACCGAACCGAACCGAACCGAACCGTGCACACCCCTAGTACACCCATACGCCTAGTGAAGGAACATTAAAACTTTTGACCGCAGCTAAATTAAATACCAAAAAGGGAAATGATTCTTTTTGTATCATTGTTTGTAACTTTAAGTTATGTCTGCTCTTTTACTTAGTTACATATATTCGTCCAAGTATATATCCAACTAAGTTTTAATCAAAGGTTTCAACACAAAGTTTATCATAAAATTATCACCCACTTTCTTGATGTTTCCCATAAAATTTATCGGGTCAAATGGTCAAAAAACACAAAAAGAAAATGTTTCATATTTTGATCATTTTATATACATATATCAGTTAAAGACATTTTCTTTAGCACCACTTTTTTCCCTCGTCAACATGGGACGGAAGATTTTGTTTTAAACTATTTAAAGTTCACGCATTTTTTTCTTATTCATCAAGGTGGATGACAATTTTTTAATTCATTACATTACAATAACTTAGATAGAAAAATGTATAAAATAATTTGTGTCACATAAATAAAACTAGAACACTCTACTCTATTGATCGTTGTTCTTAGCATGTTTATACATCCGAGATTGATATGGGATTTTTCAGCATGTGCCGGTTAGCCTATAAATGAACCAAACGAACACAGACAAAAGACATGTTCGTGTTCGTTCATTTAACTTTAACTGAACACGAACACGGACATATAATCGAACACATTCTTTTGTTCATGTTCGTTTATTAAGAAAATGGACATGTTCGTTTTTGTTTATGTTCATTCATTTAAAAATCCAAACGAATAGTTAACGAACGTAAACGAACATAAACAAACAAACTTAACTTAAAAAACAATAAACATTAAACAACACAAATGAACATAATTGAAGAAAAACAAATGAACACAATTTACTAAACATAAAGTAATTTATAATATAAATTAGTAATTGATTACGATAAATTCCATTGAAAAACTCATATTTGTTACTAGAAAGCCTAATTACCAGTTAGTTATATTAAGCAGTTAGAAAGTTCCTTTTATGTTTAATATTTATATTAATATAACTACTTATGTAATTAAACTGAAACGAACATAAATGAACAAACATAAACAAATGTAAATAAACGAACACAATTGAACGAACATAAATGGACATTCACGAACATAAATGAACGAACAAAACGTGTGTTCAAGTTCCTTCGTGTAGACTAATGAACAAAAAATTGTGTTCATATTCGTTCGTTTATTAAATAAACGAACGTAAACGAACTTCCCGCCGAACAAGTTGACGAAGAACTGAACGTTCGGTTCGTTTACAAGCCTATATGCCAGGCCACTTTACTTCTATGGGCGTCGTTCTTGGCTTTCTTACTTGTTGTCCCTCATATATGTGCTTGTTCTCAACTATGGTTTTGGTTGGTCATTGACTCTAGTTATTCTTGTCTAAAATAAAAAAAAATAATAAGTTACTTAAGATATGTATCAAAGGTTCACTATATTGATGAAATATATCATAGGTTTATTTTCTTAAGGTGAGATAGTTGTGTTGTTTGTTGGTTCTTTTCTATAATTGTAAGACATACCATACAAAAGTTAATTACCAGCTTGGAATTGGTACTAATTTAGGACAAAGAGTTGGCACAACAAATCAAATGGTAAGATATCCTTCTGTAATCATACAGTGATTCCTCTGTGTGTGTTGTTGTTGGTGGGTCAATTGTTACATCACCAATCTAGAATCACAATGTGAAGTTAAGATCTCAATATCCACATATATAACGAGAAGAATGATATAATTCAATATGACCAAATTTCCATGAACCCATATGCATAAGTTTGTTATGGTGGTGCCCTCACTCCTCTCACCAAGTTATACAGATAGCTCAACCTCTCACCAACCAAGAGTGTTCATAAGAGGACTAGTAACCGGACCGATCCAAACCCATCTAGTACTAGGCGGTTTGGTCCCAAACGGGACCATGAACCAAATACGAACCAAGGGTTGTCTAATTCGAAAAGTGAATAGATCTATAGCCATGAAACAAACATACTGAAATAAAAGGAATTCTCAAAGTAAATCAAAACGAACGAGAGTGTATCTAGGCGTGAATTGTAAAAATCCACCATGGTTTGATTTGTTCGTGAGTCATGACCCACAGGTTATGACAAGCATAGCTAAGATGTGTTTGGCTGAATCTTTTTCCATTTAGAACTTGAACTTGCCTCAAATTTAACTAAATGGCATTCAAAACATAAAGAAAAGAGGATTTTATTGAGGTTTTATTACTCTTTCATGGTAACAGTTTTTGCATGAAAAAGGAGCCAACTTGACAACATAAATAAAGAACAATGAAGAAATAAAGAAACAAAGAAACTCTTCTATAGCTTCAAATTCAGATCAACACTTTCCTCTGCCTCACCATTGCTGTTTTCTGGCTGCTCCCTAGGTGTTGTTGCAGCTGGAAAGAAACCATGAAACGGCGGTAGGTTTGATCCGCCTTTTCCAGACAAATGGCTAGGATCTTCTGATTGGTCCTAAAGAAAAAATTGAAAAAGTTATCAACCCCAAAGGATAGAAAATATATATATATATATATATATATAACTTTGTTTAAAAAATTATACATTTTGATATAGTTTTTCTTTCGAACTTGAATTTGATTGGGGTGCTTGAGGAGGAGCTAGTTTGAGAAAATCTCTACTCAGAACTTGCTTTTCATCGATGAATTTCATCGTAATCGCATCAGATTTGGCACTTGAGCTTGAAGCGTTTTCTCTGCAATGGAGTCCCAAAACACAAACCATCAAACAACAATTTCATACCTCCAAATTAGTTTCAAACCAATGCAAATATCTAACATGAACCAAACTTGAGGTTTTCTCACCTGAAATATGGATGTGCGAGTTCTATGCTAGTAGTACCTCCATTGCCACAAGAAGCAGATTCATCTGATCCGGAGATTGGAGACACATATGCAGAAGGAAATCTGCCGTGAAAAGATGGCATTGGCCTGTTTTCCAACGAAAAGGGGTATGGCCGTTTCATGCCAACCATCTATCAAAAAGCGTGAATGTACGTACATTAGTTTTCGCATACATAAACTCTAACCAAGATCATTATAATCACATATACAGATAACTGAAAAAGGTTATAGAAAACAGCAACATCACCTTCTCTTCCTCCTGCCACAAAGGATGGTAGTTGTTGCCATAATAGCTTTGGTTTGAAGGGGGCTCCATCTGAAAATTTAGAACAGATGACGAAGACGTTGATGAAGTTCCTGCAGGAACATTCACCTGCAAATAGGCACAGATTTTAATCATCCAATTTAATCTAAGAACATATACAACAAGAATAACAATGAAGCGGAAACAACAAAGGTTTACGTACCATTGATGAAGAAAAAGGATGCTGCAATTGTTGTGATCTTTGCAGCATTAGATTAGGGGCAGGAGACCAGATAGGTGGATTCGATTCGTAACCGAAACCACCAAGATTTGCCGTAAAGCCTGCAGTGAATCTAGGGTGGTCCAACCCATGACTTTGGGGATTTTGATTTTTCTGTCTTTGCTCCGATATAATCTTCTCAAGCTGAGCCACACCCATTCCTCTCTGTGGCACTTTCTTATGCTTCAACTTCTTGGAAGATCTATGACTACTACCACCGCCATCGCCGCCACCACTGCTACTGCCATTGCTACACCTAGATGTTTGCTCATCTTTAGCCATGATCACTGCCATCTAAATCACAGCCGGTTCATTTGAAGATGGTAAATCATATCTAAAAGATCACACACCATCAAACTGAAATGTGCATCTAATTGTATAGATAACACAAGATCTCCATACCTTATACAGAAAAACAGCAACAATTAAAGCAGATTATGTGTATTTACACATGATCACAACATAATCATACCATAACTTCTGATAGTAATTCAAAATTAAATAAAAATTTGCAAAATCTAAAGTAACTATTTGAATTTCAGTTACTTTCTGAATTGTCAATCGAATTTGTAGCCCAAATCCACCTTTTTAACTGCTAGATCAACTATCCTTTTTTCACCATGAATTTCATATGAATTTTGAGCTACAAACAACCATAAAGTTATTTGAAGTTTCAACACACAAATCAATCTAAAGGCAACTCTCAGTTTTCATTTTGGTATGATTCTTGTTGTTATATAGAGGTGAAGGTGGCAGCTTTCATATCCCGGGGTCCCTGGAAAAATAATATTTTTTTTTATAACGGATGGTATTAATTGTGTAAAGGTTAAGTTAAATGAATGAAAATTAATTGTTGTTTTTTTTTTGAACGAATTAATTTTTTGTTTAAATTACATAAGTTAATCGTGGTCAAAGGCTAATAATATACTTTCTTAAAAAGAAAATGTTGCTGTCTGTATGGTTGAAAAAGCCAAAAAGGTATATTGGTAAAAACAGAAGAAAAAGAATATATTGATTAAAATAGAAGACAATAATACATTGACTATAATTGGGAAAAAGAAAACAAATTTTGCATTAAACCCCAATGTAAATATTGATGATATGACGTTTAATACTTTAATATGAAAAATATATACTTTGTAAAAAGAGGAATTTTTGTTTTGAAAGAATGTCGCTTCCCTTTAGTAAATACAAAATATTTATGTGAATTTAGCTACCAACATGAACGATGTTTTATTTATCATTTCTCTAGTTTTAGCTACCAACAGAACGATGTTTTATTTATCATAACTCTAGTAAATACAAACTATTTTATGTGAATTTTGCTACCTTCATGAACGATTTTTTGTTTATCATATATAAGAAGTTGAAATTTAATTTAATTTTATGACGTGTTTGATTGGTAACCGGGAATGATATAAATTCCCATGTTTTATCAATTTAGATTGAACTATAATAGCAAATTGGAAAAAAAAAATACTTGTAATTTCACTATTCAGCAGCAGCAGCAACAATAATAATAAAAATAATAATAATAATATTTATTTTTGTTGTTATGACTATTATTAATTGTGTTTTTTTGTTATTATTGTTTGTATTATTGAAAAATATCATATCATACAACATCATATCATATTATATAATACTATATACTATATTAGTATTATTACTACTTGACATGGTGTCTTTAATAATTATTTTTATTTTATTATTATTAACTTTCAATATTGATTTAGAATTATTTTCAACAATACTAAACAACTTTAAACCAACTTTAAATCTTGCTATATATCATTATTGGAGGGTTCAAATGAGAAAAAAAAATTGTAAGAAAAAAATAAATTTCATCCAATAAAAATGTTTCATTTAATATTTGTATTTAATATTATTGAAAGAGTATATTGTTAAACTTGTATAGATCATTAATTTTTAGTTTTCCTCTTTAATAGTTAACTATATTAAATTTCTAACTTATTTTCAAAATATATATTTATAAAAATTAGATTGTAGGATAAATTCCGAGACATGTAGGATAAATTACGAGCCGCGTAAGATAAAATATAGGATAAATTTCAATATGTGTAGGATAAATTTCGAAATATGTAAGATATATTTTGATGTGTAGGTAAAAAAATTTAGTGCGGAAGATGATACTTTTTATGACTAATTAATTAGTCAAAGATAATAATAAATGAGATTTTTTTTAGCAACAAATTATCGGCAATATCATTCCAAACGAAAAAGGGCAATTACAAAGCAATGGCAGGTAGTCGGGCAACAAGTTGTATCGTTTGTTATTTTCTTCTCATTTAAATTTTGTTTTCAAATGATCCTCCTATATTGTTATTATAGTACAATTAATTATTAGTATTTCAGCTCTAAAATTATATTTTGTACATTATTATTTTGTTGATGTTGAAAGTTTAAACATTTACTATCGTTATTATAGTACAGTTATTTATCAGTATTTCAGTTCTAAATTATATTTATATATTATTATGATTTCTATTATAATTTTTACAACTAAACAATTAATCTATTTCAGTTTATTCGTATTAAATTTTAATTCCTTTAGGATCTAAGTCATTTGACCCATCTATTTCTTTTAAATGATATGAATTTCCATAATGTAATAATTCTCCTATATATTAATTACTGAATGAAATGAACAGTAAGTTATATTATAATATAATTAAATATAGTTTCTTTTATAGTTTTATTATTTAAATATTATAATTATAATAATTGTTATCTTCTTTACTTTTTAAGTTTGATAAGCTTGGTGTTACCCGGTACTTGTATCGAAAATACCTGTTCGTTATCAGTAAATGAAGGTAAAAACCAGCACTAGCGTGGTACATAAAACGCCAAACTCGGTACCAGATTGAGTTTGATAATTTTTTAGTTCGAGAAATTTGGTACTGCTACCCAGTACCATTTGCTCATCCCTGATCACGGGTACCGTACGAACAACAACGGTATCGTACAACTATTTTTTAGTTTCAGGGGTAGTGATGAGCTCGGTGTCAACTGATACCGAATTGGTATTGGTACAGAAAATACCGTTTACGGTATCGGTATATGAAGGTAAAAACCGGTAGCGAACCGGTACCAGGAACGCCAAACGTCAATACCGAACTGGTACTTAGGATCTTTCGGTTCAGGAAATTCGGTACTGGTACCCGTTACTATATTTGCTCATCTCTGACTACGGGTTTCTACCGAACAACATCAATACCATACAACTTTTTAGTTGATTTTCTTTCGGTTATTTTTTAGTGTTTTTTTCTACATTTTTTTTCTTGTCAGCGATTATGTGTGCAACGCGCTCGGAGTGATTTCAAACACATATAAACACAGACTAAATAACAAAATAAGATCGCCGCAACGCGGCAACGGTTTTTATAACTAGTTGTATATTTAATATATATTAAAGACAAAGGTCGGTGGACCTTTGTCTTTAATTCCCTAACTTTTGCAAAACTACACATATAGCCCTTACACTTTTATCTTCTTTCAACTTTCAAATAACCACCAAAAGTTACAATTCTAACCCTTATACTTTTAATTCTTTCATTTCACACTCTCAAACTAAGTAAGTTACACATTCATTTCCAACTTTGGTAATTGATAACTTTCATCCACCAACTTTTTGTACTTAATAACTTGACGTCTCATTTTACTACGAATTGCTTTTACGACTTTAGATCATAGCGTCACACATTAATATACTTTTTTTATCTATGTATAACCATGTTAATGTCTAAATTACTTTTACGACTTTACAAGGTTATCTAAAATATTGTTACAACTTTACAGCACAATGAGCGATTCATACTCTTTTTTATATCCATGTCTAATGACGTTAATGTCAAGAACGTACTGTATATAACAAAGTCAAACACGTGTAATGTCACGTGCGGGCATCACACGTTAATGTCATCACCGTACACTGTAGCCGCAATGCTTATATAGGCTACACAGAGTTAGATCGGATATGTCAAAACATGTGTTTTTATATGGTTAACGAATCATATAACGTGCCGCCGGCTATAAACAACTAAGGTGTCCCCATCGTAATGCGCGGCGTATGACAGTTTTAACGTACCTGTCATTTTAAATTCACGTTTCAACGTAAACGACTCACGTTTTGACATATTTTTTTTTATCTCAAACGAGTCTGGTAAAAAATAATATGTTTTTACACTTATTTTGTGTACGTTCGTAAACTGTGTTCGAAAGTGAGTCGGGTCAAATATAATGCGTGTTCATTCGACGAAGACGTATTTTTTTTTCTTTTTTGATAAAAAGTCAAGTCAAATATACACTATAAATGCAAGTTATTATAACTTTCGAGGCCGCCGCAACGTGCGACAGGTCAAGATCCTAGTATGTATTAATTCACAAAAGTCGGCGCAATAGTAATGTTTCTATCTTTTCAATTTTTACCAGTGAACTTTGTATGGTCAAAAATCAATTTCAAACTCCTATTTTCTTTTATGCATAAGGTACAAGTTGACTCATGCATGCTTGTGCCTACACCTTACACTCTAAATTCTACGTGTGCTTCCCTGCCCAAACAAAAGTAGTACCCATTTCTCATTTTATACAAGATATTTTACATTGAATTGAACTTAATTAAAGACAGGAAAACTGTCAAATTTTATTATTTTTACTTTATAAAAAAATTTACTTTATAAATTTTTTTTATTACTATAAAATAATTTCACTATGTTATCTTTAAAAAGAAGGAAAGCGTGGAAACTGGAACATGATTAGATTTCATTCACTCCTTTTCTAAAACTTAAAAATTGAGCATTTTGACACCCACATTTTTTAAAACCTAGAAGACTTTACTTTAGTTTAATGGTTAAATCAAAACATGAAAACATCTTACTAAATATAAAATATGTAGCTGCATAATAATATTACTCCGATTGCGTTCTAATTGCATAATAACGTAACTCCAATTGCATTCCGGTTGCGTTTCTGTCCTTCGCAACTCACAAACATTAGCCATCGAGTGTTGTTATATGTGCCAAGTTATGACAAAGTGTCGGTACTATAATGATAAGATAACAAATCAAACCAACACCGACATATATTCTGCCGCAACGCGGCAGTGATTTTACTAGTACAATTGATTTTGTACCATCCGCAGGTTGGTGGTTTAATAGGAGAAGTAAAGCTTCTAAAAACACCTAAGCTGGGGGAACCCGTGTTCAAGTCCCATAAAGAGTAGAAAAAAAATGAAATTTGCGGTTCAAAACAATAAAATAAAATAATATTGATTTATTTTTTGTTTTAACTAGAATTGATTCCTCGCATTGCGGGATCGGTTTTTTAGTGTGATTTGAGCATACTGGTTTTTTATAATTGATTAACCATCAAAAGGTAGACCAACGGAAAACGTCCATAAAAAGAAGTACGAAAATGTATCGTATTTGACATGACTCAAAAAACCTAAAGTAACTCGAATCTATAAAGTCTAAAGAAAATGTATTATATTGACCGGTTTGTTTCCAAAACAAAATTTATGTTAAAATGTAGACCAACTGAAATGTCCATAAAAATTAACACAAAAACGTATTATATTTGACATGAATCATTTTCGATAAAAAAATATGTTAAAACGTAAAACAACGTGAATTTATACTCGATGTATTATAAAAATAAGCATGTAAAACTCGAGAGTGGTTAATAAGACATGTTGCAAGGTTTCTATAAATTTTAAAGGATTTAAATGCCGATATTAAAAGCTAAAGGGTGAAATTCATAATTAAAAAGACAAAAAAAATCAAATTACTGTAGCTAACAACTTGATATATTATATATATAACTAGAATTGATTCCCCGCGAAGCGGGGATCAATTTTTTAACGGGATTTGAGCTTGCTAATTTCTTTTTTGTTTTTTGTTTTTTTTTTGCAATTGCTTATCGATGAAATGATGAAACGTAGACCAACTGAAAACATCCATAAAAACAATCACAAAAATGTACTATATTTGGCATGATCCATTTTCAAAAACAATTTACGTCTAAACGTAACCCAAGTTGAAATTATACCAACGTAAAACTCGAGGAGGTCAAAATGTCATTACGTCGAAAGGTAAACCAACTTGAATTTATAACGACACGTACATAAACGTCAAAACGTAAATCAACTGAAAACGTCAATAAAAATAAGCATGGAGACGTATTAATATTTGACATGACTCATGAAACGAAAATTAGTCGAATTTATACCGTCTAATGAAAATATATTATATTTGACCATACTTGTTCCGAAATAAAATTTACATCAAAACGTACACTAACTGAATCGTCCTATGAAAATAAACATGAAAACATATTATATTTGGTGTGACTCATTTTTGAAAAAAAAAACGTCAAATCGTAAAACAAGTTGAATTCATACCTACCCGTATATAAAATAAACACGTAAAACTCGAGAGGGGTCAAAATAATATTCATACAAAATTTTGGAAAGTTGAGGATGTATAATTTTAAATGCTTAAAATTAAAGGGGTGAATTTCAAAATTAAAAAAAAAAAACAAAATAAAAAATTTATGATCAAAGTTAGCTGAGTGGTCATCTTATTATATATATAATAATAATGTAATTTACCTATATATTTATTATCTGTATATTAAAAACAGAATTGAATGAATAGTAAACAAAATGAATAGTAAACAAAATCGAATGAATATAGTAATAAAATTTACCTATATATTAAAAACAGAACTGAATGAATAGTAAACAAAATTGAATGAATGTAGTAATAAAATAGAATTGAATGAATAGTAACATCACTAAGCAATGAGATGGTATCGGGTACTGGTACCAAATTTACCACACCGGGTGTATTTTCGGTACCAGTTCAGCACCGGTATTCATCGGTTTTACCCTCAAATACCGGTGTCGTACCAGTACCAGTACCGAGCCGTACCGTACCAAGTATATTCGGTACCGGTACCCACTTTTGGGGATTTGGGTAACGGTATTTTCCGTACCGGTTGGTACCGAGCTCATCAAATCTTGTAGCAACGTAGCAATGCAAGTAATTGCACCGTTTCGATTACTTTTCATACACATAGTAAGTAAACTGTATTTCGTTTGAATGAGGTTTTTATATACACAACAACTTATTTTGCTTTATTTTTTGTCTTTTCTGTAATAAATGAATTGTAGCATGTAAATTTACCTATATATTAAAAACAGAATTGAATGAATAGTAAACAAAATTGAATGAATATATAGTAATAAAAATAGAATTGAATGAATAGTAACATCACTAAGGAATGAGCTGGTATCGGGTACAGGTATCAAATTTACCAAACCGGGTGTATTTTCGGTACCGGTTCGGCATCGGTATTATCACTTTTTACCCTTAAATGTCGGTGTCGTACCAGACCGAGCCGTACCAGTACCGGTACCGAGCCGTACCGTACCAGGTATATTCGGTACCGGTACCCACTTTTGGGGATTTAGGTAACCGTATTTTCCGTACAGGTTGGCACCGAGATCATCAAATCCTGTAGCAACGTAGCAATGCAAGTAATTGCAATGTTTAGATTACTTTTCGTACACACAGTAAGTAAATTGTATTTTGTTTTAATGAGGTTTTATATACACAACAACTTATTTTGCTTTATTTTTTGTCTTTTTATGTAATGAATGAATTGTAGCATGTAAAATTAACTTAGATATTTAGATTATTGATGAGCTAATCGTATCAAATCCTGTAATCAAACCGGTATCGTATCGGTACCAAATTTACTATACCAAATCATTTTCGGTACCAATTTGGTACCCACCTTTTGGCGTTTTTTCAGAATCGTTACTTGTGGTTCGACACCGGTCTCGCACTATACCTGTATTTATTGATTTTTACCTTCAATACCATACCATATTGTACCGAGCATTTTCGGTGCCGGTACCTAATTTTGATGATTTTCCGAATCGGTACTTTCGGTACCGTTACCGGTACCGGGCTCATCCATATTTTAATGTGTTAGCACCGTAATAACTGAACAGAAAACGACCGAATTTCCAACGTGTAGGACGTGTGGGTCCTATTATTATATGTGACAACTCGAGATTTCAAGACCTTTCTTTTACGCATTACTTGTTCCACAATTCATTTGATGATGTTGTATCTTGCGCATGTTATTAGAATGGTTAATGTATTGTTACGTTTTGTGTTTTGGTTAATGTATTGTTACGTTTTGTGTTTTGGGTAATGTTATATTTATGTTTAACCTCCGACGAAGGTGGATTGTTCGTCACCCTCACATACGGAGAAGAATGATTCTTCGCCGGCCCAAATCATTTCGAAGCCCAAAAAGGGCCCAGTTCACCTATTTGAGCATATACACACACATAATTCACGAAATCTATCATATTGCAAATCCTAGCTCTCCCTCTCTCAAGCGATTGACGGCAGACTTCATCCATCATTCTGAAGCTTTCTAATCGTAAAATATCACTGGTTAATATTGTCTCAAGGTTAGAGCACTGTTTTCGTTCATTGGATTATTACTCAATATGTGATTTCGTGTAAGGATGATCCTGGTGCGAGTATCTATAGTTAACCTAGAAGTTTGCTTGATAATTATCGATGGTCAAGGACTGTTGCACATAAACTATTGATGATTAGAGAGTGAACATTGATTATTATGGTTTGGATGTAACATGGAAACTAGGGTTTCGTTCATAGGATTGTACGTCTAGAATATGTGATTGATCATGATGTGAAGCTATGGTTGAATTGTTGATGTTTGTTCATGATTAGGGTTGTATGAACATGAATAACTGTTGTTTGATCCATTTTTCATGCCGAAAAGGTGTTAACTGCTGTTTGTGTTAATAAGTTGTAACTGTTGTTGGGCGACGAAGGATCTAGCCCGACGAAGAATGGAATCTTCGTCGGCTGACTATTGACGAACCCCTTGGTTCTTCACCGTGCCCATCCACGACGAAGAATTGATTCTTCGTCGTCTATGTTTAACGAACTCCTTGCATCCTTCGTCACATTCATCTCAGGCGAAGAATGAATCTTCGCCATAGGGAATACTTCGCCATGAGAGTAAATAGTCGGTACAGTGAACAGTTTAAGGTGTATGTGAGGATGGACACTTGTGTTTACAAATACTAGTTGTTGCATGATAATAATACTGATTAAGCATAAGAAAACTGACTTGTCTTGTGTGAATAGAACATTCATCTGTTATGTGTTGATTTGTGATTTTCACATGGGATGTGGACTTATATGAAAATTGGGTACTTGATACATGTTACACAGTGATCTTTGTGATGAATGCAATCCGTGTTAAATACGTGACTTGTTTGATTGTGAAACTGATGTTGATTGGTAACCACGGTAGGGTTTGGGTTGACCAACTTGGACGGGTAACTTAACATACCGAGCAAATCAAAGGTGAGTTCATTCCTCTTGAGCATGCGTCCCGGTGGGTGGGACAATCATTGGGTATTCCTGAGAGGAATAAGTTATTTGGGTAAAAACTGGGATGTTGGATAATATACTCAATTCCTATCACCATTAAGTCCCATCTTGTTTGTTACCTGAGAGGTAACGGGGTATTAGTTGATAGCGCTATTTAGGTTTGGCACCCTCACCCCGTACCTGAGAGGACGGGTGTGAACTAATGACCCAGTCATGACCAATGGTTAGATAGGGGCATTGGGGAAGGGTAAAAATAATCTGGAGCCATCTTGTATTGTACTCGAGTTATTATCAACATTATTATCAATGAACTGAACTTAACACTTGGTAACCAACGTTTTTGTAAAACTATGAACTCACCAGCGTTGTCTGATACACTTGTTGCATGCTCGCAGGTCGTTAGGTACTATGGACAAGGAACTTGCTATCTGGATGGCTGGAGTGGTCATGGGTCGCGCTGCTTGAACATGCATGACTTGCTTACCGATTTTACATACATTTGGTTTTGAAACACTTAAATAATTAATTACTGTTTGCTTCCGCTGAACATGTTATACTTGGATTATGTTTGTGGTTGTTTTTATTATAATGAATGGAATCTTTGTTAAACATTTTGATATTATTTCAATGTGTTAGTGGCTGGATCCTGGTACGTCACACACCTAGCGTGGTTTCCGCAGGTGGTATTTTGGGGGTGTGACAGTTTGGTATCAGAGCCACAGTTTATAGTGAACTAGGTTTTAAAACGTTTTTATAAAACCAGACTATAACCGAACAGTTCAGAAAGCGACCATGACACTCAGCTCCAGATTGCAAGGTTCGTCCCTTGTTTACTTATTTCATAGCATAACTAGCGTACACTTATGTATGACATTGCACGTGAATGCACACTCAGCACTACAACATAAATTCCTGTGTTAATAGCTTACGTTATGTGAATAATAGTGTGACGCTCCTCTAAACTTTCATGATCTATGTTATGGTGTCATCTGCTTTGCTACTCGAAATTGAGGAACCTTTTAGCACAAGTTGGGAGGAGCTGAGATAGACATGCAAATCGCATTATTATTATGGGTGCACACATAATAATACTGTGGGGTGCATGTGAGTCCCTGTGAGGCCTAACGAGTGTGAAAGGGGTTCCGCTCTTTTGTGTGATGTGAACATTGGTAGTCTGTAGAAGTCATCGTGAGGTTTGACTCCTACTTTATTTCGACTCTTAACCTTCTCCCTTTTCTTATATAGAATCATGAGCGGACGAGGCCATGGGCGTGGTCACATTGTGTTAACTCAGGCCGAGTTGCCAAACTTGATTAACACACGTGTGGCTGAGGCTTTGGCAGCCTATCAAGCTGGTACGAAATGTGCCAAATACTCTTTATTCTTGTGTCGCGTACTCAACTCTTACCCGTGTTTTGTATTTTCTTTCGTCCTTAGGTCAACAAGCGAATCAGAATCAAAATAATTCGCCTGCTTGTACGTTTAAGACGTTCATGGATTGTAGGCCACAGACGTTCAGTGGGACTGAAGGAGCTGTGGGGCTACTGCGTTGGTTTGAGAAGGCGGAATCGGTGTTCGCGATGTGTAACTGTCCTGCTGGTGACAGAGTGAAGTATGCGTCAGGCACACTCGAGGATGGTGCCTTGACTTGGTGGAATGCCCAAGTCCAGATGCTGGGCATTGAGATGGCGAATGCCACTACTTGGGAGGATTTCAAGGAGTTGATGAGAGAGGAGTACTGTCCTCGTGATGAAGTACAGAAACTAGAGAACGAGTATTATGATCTGAAAAAGGTGGGGTCTGAGATTGAGGCATACACGAAACGGTCTCATGAGTTAGCTAATATGTGCCCGAACTTATCACGACCTCCACACCGAAGAATCGAGCTGTACATCAAGGGATCAGCCCCGCAGGTTAAGGGCTTGGTTACTGCAGCGAACCTCAACAACTTACCTCAGATCATCCGCTTAGCTCACAAGATCACAGATCAGGAGGTGGAGCGTGGCTCGCTACCACCACGTATTTCTACTACTGCTGCTACTGCTACAGCTACTACTCCTGCTACTGACAGTAAACGTAAGTGGAATGAAGTGGACAAGGTGTCCAACTCGAATCAGTCACAGAAGAAACCAGACAACAGTATCAACCGCAGCTTTAGCCAATCATCTTCTATGAATCAGAATCAGAGCAACAATTCGAATCAGGGCTCCTATGCGGGAAAGAAACCGAAGTGTAACAAGTGCAACTTTCATCATCATGGGCCATGCACCCGAGTCTGTCACGCTACAGGAGAGGCAGCAGCCTCAACAGAATCAGGGAAATCGTAAGGGGTGTTTTCAGTGTGGTGATGAGGGTCATTTCAGGCGGGATTGCCCTCAACTGAATCAAAATGCTGGTAATAAAAATAACAACACTAGGAACAACAACAATGGAAACAATGGTGGGAACGGTGCGCGTGGGAGAGTGTTTACCATTGGTGCTGGGGAAGCTCGCAAGGATGGCAACGTTGTGACCGGTACGTTTTCTGTGAACAATCTATTTGCTTCTGTTTTATTCGACTCTGGTTCCGATTGGAGTTATGTGTCATTGGAGTTCAGTCGTCAGTTAGGATTGAGTCATGCACCTCTTGTAAACAAACACGTTGTAGAGTTAGCTGATGGCAAAACGATTGAAGCTTCACATGTTCTTTTTGGCTGTAAACTCGATCTTATGGGTCAAGTGTTCGACATTGACCTACTCCCCGTTACTCTTGGAAGTTTTGATGTGGTCGTTGGGATGGATTGGTTGTCTAAGCATCAAGCGGAAATTCTCTGTAAAGAGAAAATCGTGCGTATTCCTCTCCCTAGTGGAGAATCTTTGTTAGTTCTAGGTCATCGTAGTGGTGCAATGGTTTGCGAAAGGGCTACCCTGCTATTTTAGCTCTTGTTGCTGATACTTAATATGAAGAAAGAACGATTGAAGACCTTCCGGATGTCCGTGAGTTTTCTGATGTGTTTCCTGGAGAGCTTCCTGGTTTACCTCCACACCGTCAGGTGAAATTTCAGATCCACCTCACTCCAGGAGCAGCCCCGATTGCTCGTGCTCCTTATCATCTTGCACCAGGGGAGTTGCAAGAGTTGTCAAATCAACTCCAAGAATTGTTGGATAGAGGTTTCATCCGACCTAGTTCTTCGCCTTGGGGAGCCCCAGTTTTGTTTGTGAAGAAGAAAGATGGGTCCTTTCGCATGTGTATAGATTACTGTGAGCTCAACAAGGTGACCGTCAAGAACCGTTATCCTTTACCACGTATCGACGATCTGTTTGACCAACTGCAAGGGTCGAGTTTCTACTCAAAGATCGATTTAAGATCAGGTTATCATCAGATGAGAGTCCGAGAGGAGGATGTCCCTAAAACAGCTTTTCGAACACGGTATGGCCATTATGAGTTTCTAGTTATGCCATTCGGGTTGACAAACGCACAAGCGATTTTCATGGACCTCATGAATCGTGTGTGCAAACCGTATCTCGACGATTTCATCATTGTATTTATCGATTACATCTTGATCTACTCTAAGAGCAAGGAGGATCACGAGCGGCACTTGCGTCTTATTCTGGAGCTTCTGAGGAAGGAGCAACTCTACGCGAAATTCTCTAAGTGTGAGTTCTGGATCCTAGAGGTACACTTCCTTGGCCACATTGTTAATGAATCAGGGATACACGTGGATCCTGCTAAGATTGATGCTATCAGAAATTGGGCGGCACCAAAGAATCCTTCGGAGGTGCGACAATTTCTCGGTCTCGCTGGGTACTATCGCAGATTTATCAAAGACTTCTCGAAGATCGCTCAACCTCTTACCACGTTAACACAGAAAGGTGTTGTGTAGTCTTGGGGAATAAAGCAGGAGGATGCTTTCCAACTATTGAAACAAAAACTCTGCAGTGCACCAATCTTGTCATTACCTGAGGGTACCGAGGATTTTGTGGTATATTGTGATGCTTCTATTCAGGGTCTCGGTTGCGTGCTAATGCAACGCGAGAAGGTGATAGCTTATGCTTCTCGGCAGTTGAAGGTTCATGAGAAGAATTACATGACTCACGACTTAGAGTTGGGGGCCGTGGTCTTTGCGCTAAAAATCTGGAGGCATTACTTGTATGGTACTAAATGCACTATTTATACCGACCACAAGAGCCTTCAGCATATCTTTGATCAGAAGGAGTTGAATATGCGACAGCGTCGCTGGGTAGAGCTCCTAAACGACTACGATTGTGCAATCAAGTATCACCCAGGTAAAGCTAATGTTGTAGCTGATGCCCTTAGTCGAAAGGAAACGAAACCCAAACGTGTACGAGCCTTACAGCTCACTATCCACTCTAACTTACCTGATCAGATCCGTTCTGCTCAGACTGAAGCATTGAATGAAGAAAACCTGGAAGCTGAGTATTTGCGGGGCATGGAAAAACGACTCGTGGAAGGGTCAGATGGCATCTATTATTTTATGGAGCGGATATACGTTAATTTATTTGGAAATCTTAGGGAGCTTGTGATGGACGAAGCGCACAAGTCCCGATACTCTGTTCACCCGGGTTCGGATAAGATGTATCAGGATCTCAAAGTCTTGTATTGATGGCCGAAGATGAAAGCTCACATTGCGACGTATGTGAGTAAATGCTTGACTTGTACGAAAGTCAAGGTGGAATACCAGAAACCGTCTGGATTGCTTTAACAACCAGAAATACCCATGTGGAAATGGGAGCAAATTGCTATGGATTTTGTCGCTAGGTTGCCAAGAACTCAAAACGGAAACGATACCATTTGGGTGATCGTTGTTCGTCTCACGAAATCTGCACACTTCCTTCCGATCAAGGAAACTGATAAGTTCTCTCAACTTACTGCTGTTTATCTGAAGGAGGTGGTTTATAGGCACGAGGTGCCAACCTATATTATCTCTGATCGTGATCCGCGTTTCATATCTGATTTGTGGCAATTAATGCATAAATCGATCGGCTCACGTCTTGACATGAGCACTGCTTATCACCCACATACGGATGGTCAAAGCGAATGAACCATCCAAACACTTGAAGACATGCTGCGAGCATGTGTGATCGATTTTGGTAAAGGGTGGGAGAAACACTTGCCGTTGATAGAGTTCTCTTACAACAACAGCTACCATACCAGTATCCAGGCAGCTCCGTTTAAAGCATTGTACGGACGGAAATGTTGTTCTCCTCTTTGTTGGGCAGAGGTGGGAGATAGCCAGATCACAGGTCCTGAACTTGTACTTGAAACTTCGGAAAAGATTGTCCAGATTAGAAATCGTATGGCGGCGGCGCGTGATCGACAGAAAAGCTAAGCTGAATAGCATAGGAAACCCTTGGAGTTCGCTGTAGGCGATCACGTTATGTTGAAACTCTCGCCCTGGAAGGGTGTGGTGCGCTTTAGAAGCGCGTCAAGCTTAATCCACGTTATGTTGGGCCATTCAAAATCCTGGAACGAATCGGTAAAGTGGCTTACAAGCTCGAGTTACCTGCTGAGTTGGGTAACGTTCATGATGTATTCCATGTTTCACAATTAAAGAAGTGTTTGTCAGATGAAACACTTGTGGTACCACTTCAAGAACTAAAGATCGACGACAAATTGTAGTTTGTCGAAGAACCAATAGAAATTATGGACCGGGAAGTTAAGGTTCGTAAGCATAGTCGAATTCCAATCGTGAGAGTTCGTTGGAACTCGAGACGTGGACCGGAATTCACGTGGGAACGTGAGGATCAGATGAAGCTCAAGTACCCTCACTTATTCCCAACTGACCAATCTAAATCTGATGCAACTGGTGAATTTCTGGACGAAATTCCCTTTCAAGTTGGGGATGATGTGGCACCTGCGGAAGATCCATAGTCATCCTGAATTAACACCTTGCCGCATCTCGCCGCTTTGGACTAGTTGTCAAATTTGGGGACGAAATTTCTTTCAAGTTGGGGATGATGTGACAACTCGAGATTTCAAGACCTTTCATTTACGCATTACTTGTTCCACAATTCATTTGATGATGCTGTATCTTGCGCATGTTATTAGAATGGTTAATGTATTGTTACGTTTTGTGTTTTGGGTAATGTTATATTTATGTTTAACCTCAACGACGAAGGACTCTCACTCCTCGACGAAGAGTAGAACTTCGTCGCATCCCACCTCCGACGAAGGTGGATTGTTCGTCACCCTCACATACGGCGAAGAATGATTCTTCGCCGGCCCAAATCATTTCGAAGCCCAGTAAGGGCCCAGTTCACCTATTTGAGCATATAAACGCACATAATTCATGAAATCTATCACATTGCAAACCCTAGCTCTCCCTCTCTCTCAAGCGATTGACGGCAGACTTCATCCATCATTCCGAATCTTTCTAATCATAAAATATCACTGGTTAATCTTGTCTCAAGGTTAGTGCACTGTTTTCGTTCATTGGATTATTACTCAATATGTGATTTCGTGTAAGGATGATCCTGGTGTGAGTATCTATAGTTAACCTAGAAGTGTGCTTGATAATTATCGATGGTCCAGGACGGCTGCACATAAACTATTGATGATTAGAGAGTGAACATTGATTATTATGGTTTGGATGTAACATGGAAACTAGTGTTTCGTTCATAGGATTGTACGTCTAGAATATGTGATTGATCATGATGTGAAGCTATGGTTGAATTGTTGATGTTTGTTCATGATTAGGGTTGTATGAACATGAATAACTGTTGTTTGATCCATTTTTCATTCCGAAAAGGTGTTAACTGCTGTTTGTGTTAATAAGTTGTAACTGTTGTTGGGAGACGAAGGATCTGGCCCGACAAAGAATGGAATCTTCGTCGGCTGACTATTGACGAACCCCTTGGTTCTTCGCCGTGCCCATCCACGACGAAGAATTGATTCTTCGTTGTCTGTGTTTGACAAACTCCTTGCATCCTTTGTCACATTCATCTAAGGCGAAGAATGAATCTTTGCCATATGGAATACTTCGCCATGAGAGTAAATGGTCGGTACAGTGAATAGTTTAAGGTGTATGTGAGGATGGACACTTGTGTTTACAAATACTAGTTGTTATGACACCTGTGTTACTTCAACCATCAAACAAATTCCAAACCAATGAAATATTGTATTTCATACTTGGGATTTGTAAAAATATGTGTATCGTTTGCACATATCAACTCTTGTTCGATTTCAAGCTCTAAATCGCTTTCTGGAAGGTTATACGCGCACTGATGCGTAGATATAACCAGTTTAATGCAACGAACACTCCGGAATAGTGAAATAGGCTTAACATACCTTAAATAATCTTTACATAACTTAGAAATAAGTTTTGAAGGCTTTGGTATGGCAAAAACAAGTTAATTAGCTTACAGGGACTAAACTTGACAAACTGCGAAAGTATGCCAATTTGAACTGTAACAGACATTCCGAAACATGACCATAAGTTAAACATACCATAAATATCCTTTACATAGCTTAGAAATAGGCTTTGAGGTGTTCGGTGTGCTAAAATAAACTTCTGGGTCATTCAGGGACTAAAGTCGTCAAAAAGTGCACAAGTTTGCATTTTCGCGCATAACTTACGTTCTGAATACCTCCGGACATCCAAAAATTTATGTAAGCACTAAAATATTTTATTTTAGTGTTTGGCATAAGAAAAATCCATTCGTCGCGCAATTTGGATCGTTTTTCGCGCTTATGCGCATTCCGTCGTAATTAAGCGAACATCGCGATCGTACGACCAAACGAACCGACATCCTAGATATTTTTGAGCATGTTTTGAGTTCCCTATACTTTAACTTCATTTTCGAGCCTTGAAATGAGGTTAACGGGGTTCAAACGCATCGAAAATAGCTTAAAAGGGCTGCAGGGACCATTTCTGTCATTTTTGAAACATTTCTGAATCAGGGGGGCAGTGGCATAGCGCGAGCCCTAAGGGCCTTACCAGTAGCGCTACGCGACTGCCTAACCAGATCAGATAAGATCGATTAGTCATCAGATCACAGCTGTTTAACCCACAACCACAAACCCACACTTGCCCTTTCAGCTCATTAAGGGTCATTTTTAGGCACTACAACTTTCCAACAAGTGTATGCACGAGATTCGATCACATTTTCCAAGAAACGATCTTAACGGCTCTCCGAATCCTATAAATACCCAACCCACTTCATTGAAAAACTCACTAGAATCTGATCTAAAAGACTCTAAGTTGGAACCATTGTTTCATACCTGAGTTATTTGGATCTAGATTAGCATTCGGGGACCCTTCATAAGTATTCTTTCGTTCTTTTCTTTCTTTTATTGCTTTTCGAGTCCGATTTGTTTGACTTTCAGCATTGACTAGTTTATGGTCAATGCGAAGTTCGTTTGAACTTCGCAACGTGATTGTAATCACGATGGTTATAGTCCCTTGTGACTATGCCTACTGATTACCACGTTGTCTAGGGTCGTAAGGGTAAGCGACCTAATAAATCGCTTATACCTTTGAACCCAACCCAGTTGGTCGATCATTAGGATCCGACCAAGTACATTAGGTGACCATAGTAGGTAGGGAATAACCTTCCGAGGTTATACCTTATGGTCGCTTCGTTAAGTAGTTGTATGATAGGTAGTTTATATGCCTTAGGTAAATTACCAAAATACCCTTTTCATGTGTAATTGGTAATTAAGCATATGTAACCTAAACTTTTGTCACATAACTGATTATGTAACATGTTTAGGCATATAACACTTGTCATAGGACTAGTTAGACGTTCCGAATGCATTTCACGTGAACGACGCGTTAAAGTAGCATAAGCTACCTTAATGGGTCTCGATGGGTCGAAAGCACTTAGGTTAGGTTTCATTTAGTATGTAGGCTTTGTTAAACCATATGACACGAGTCTCTATACTCGTTTGGTTTACAAACCCTCATTCTATCTAAATCCTCCGATTTAGGTCCGGTTTATTAACATAGTTACCTATATTAGGTGCCGTTTGATATCCGTGATCTCTAGCATTGTTTGGTTGTTACTCAAGGACTACTAAGCAATATCAAGTGAGTACATAGACCCCTCTTTTACTGTTTTCCAAACGTTTTGGGGTGGAACACATGTGCCTACTTGTTACTTTCATGCTTTCCATGTTTTCACATCATATACCTGCTACGTTCGTTAGTACATTATAGTACATGATTTCATTACATTTCATGCTATGTATGCCCATTGTGTGCGTACTTAGTACATCGTCCTACATTACATTTCATGCTATGTATGTCCATTGTGTGCATACTTAGTACATTGTTTTACATTACACTTATGCTAAGTATGTTCTTTGTTGCATACTTAGTACATTGTTATACATTACACTTTATGCTATGTATGTTCTTTGTTGCATACTTAGTACATTTGTTATTCATCACATGCTTACATTTTGGATACACATTACATGATTTACATTAGACATGAACATTTTACTTTGGTAGTTTGGTTTGATTAAGTGATTAAGTAACGAGGCGTGTGTAATACGATACAAGTATGGTGGATACGCCGCTGGTACTTCCTATATATAAGTGCTTGTATGGTATTACATATCGTAGCGTTATTTGAATCATTTCAATTTGAGACATATAACATTTTATACAAATAACATACTTTTCACAAGACATTGTTTTACAAACAACTTATCTTATACAAACTCATTTTACTTGGTTATTCATTTAACCTTACATTTATTTATACATATCATCTGATCTTATCGTTTTTCAAATGATTTACAAGACAAAGCAAATTACAAGGTTCATGACTAAACATTTTCTCAAACATAAGTCATGAATTCTGTTTTCACAAAACCTATGTATCTCACAGGCATTTTTATGCTGACGTACCTATTTTCACATGTGTTTTTTTATCAGGAGATGATGCATAGGACTTATCAAGACATACTTAGGCGGACCTGTGCCTTAGTGACTTAAAACGAGACAAGAACTAGTTAATTTATGTTATGCACTCTTTGTTTCTTGTTTAAAACAATGTAAACCCTCATGTTCGATTAATAAAACGAAACTTCAATTGCCATGGATTTGAAACAATTAATTCTGTTACAACACTCCCCGACGTTTCCGCCACGTTTGGTTGTCCTACGTGGTCGGGGTGTGACAGTTGTTGCATGATAAAAATACTGATTAAGCATAAGAAAACTGACTTGTCTTGTGTGAATAGAACATTCATCTGTTATGTGTTGATTTGTGATTTTCACATGGGATGTGGACTTATATGAAAATTGGGTACTTGATACATGTTACACAGTGATCTTTGTGATGAATGCAATCCGTGTTAAATACGTGACTTGTTTGATTGTGAAACTGATGTTGATTGGTAACCATGGTAGTGTTTGGGTTGACCAACTTGGACGGGTAACTTAACATACCGAGCAAATCAAAGGTGAGTTCATTCCTCTTGAGCATGTGTCCCGGTGGGTGGGACAATCATTGGGTATTCCTGAGAGGAATAAGTCATTTGGGTAAAAACTGGGATGTTGGATAATATACTGAATTCCTATTACCATTAAGTCCCATCTTGTTTGTTACCTAAGAGGTAACGGGGTATTAGTTGGTAGCGCTATTTAGGTTTGGCACCCTCACCCCGTACCTGAGTGGACGCGTGTGAACTAATGGCCCAGTCTTGACCAATGCTTAGATAGGGGCATTGGGGAAGGGCAAAAGTAATCTGGAGCCATCTTGTATTGTACTCGAGTTATTATCAACATTATTATCAATGAACTGAACTTAACACTTAGTAACCAACGTTTTTGTAAAACTATGAACTCACCAGCGTTGTCTGATACACTTGTTGCATGCTCGCAGGTCGTTAGGTACTGTGGACAAGGAACTTGCTATCTAGATGGCTGGAGTGGTCATGGGTCGCGCTGCTTGAACATGCATGACTTGCTTACCGATTTTACATACATTTGGTTTTGAAACACTTAAACAATTAATTACTGTTTGCTTCCGCTGAACATGTTATACTTGGATTATGTTTGTGGTTGTTTTTATTATAGTGAATGGAATCTTTGTTAAACATTTTGATATTAGTTCAATGTGATTAGTGGCCGGATCCTGGTACGTCACACGCCTAGCGGGGTTTCCGCATGTGGTATTTTGGGGGTGTGACATTATATTTTAGGTTATTTAAAATCGCTTTTTTAGGACGGAGTGACTATGCTTTTCACGACATTTTTATTTATGTTTTGATATTCGGTATCTGCTTGCCGTTACTGACACGCGTTTTGCAGTCATTGGCTCCCCGCCGCAACGCGCGGGCAGAAAATCAACTAGTTAAATGCATGTGTCATGGTATTTAATATAACCAAAGATTTTCTCATGTTATCATTGTTATGTATCAAAAGAGTTTCCGCTGTTTTGAATGGCAATAATTCGGAATCCATTTTGTTTATTGGGGTATATGAAGTTATATTATTCAACCTTGTTGTAAAGTTTTCTACGATTCAATATAAATACAATAAAATAATAGTTACCCATGAATAAGGTTAGAATCTTGGGTAATAAACAGTTTGAATATAACTGTATCTTTAAAAAATCGTGTATTACAAATTTGTGTATTACATACTGGTTGAAGATAATATAATATAATGTATAAAGGAATGCAGTCGTCAAGATATACCTTTTCAAAATCAAGTTTCTTTTGACAGTTTTAAATTATGTTAAGTTGAATTAAAACCTTTTCATTTCAATTGGGCGTTAGTTTCTTATATAATTTAATAAATATTAATTCAATTAAAGTGTAGTTAGTTCTTTAAATATTCTTTTGGTACCACATATTTCTTTTTATTATAGTTGACTTAGTTCGTTAACATAAACTACAATTTAAAATACATATAAAATTGAGAACTAAAACTTGGATTTTTTTTTAATATCACCTATTTATATAATATGAAGGTGAAAGGTCGGTGATAATAAGACAAAACACCGACCAAATTACAAAACTGCCCCTAATAAATCTTTTTTATTGTGCCATCGTCTTCCACACACTTCCAGTCCTTCAATATCTTCTTCTTCTGCATACAAATCTCCATCAAATCTCTTAACTCTCACAATCTCCTTCACTTTTCCCCAAATCTAAACCCTAACCCTAACCCTAGGCTTCCGCCATGACCAGCGACTCCGAAGAACGCAAAGACCGTCTCACCTCCGACGACGAATCGGGAGAACCGTTCAAACGCCACAAGTACCGCCCCCACCACCATCGCCGCCACAACCGTCATCACAGCCGCAAGCACGACTTCTCTACCGCCGTTGCCGGTTAATCGGACGGTTGAGTATGATATTGAGGAAGGAGAGATTGTGGAAGAAGACTGTGGTGATGTGCGGCAACGGCAGCAGTACGACGGGCTCCGTACACCACCACCATCACTACTACTACCGGCAACCTGGATTTCACATTTTAGGTAAATCGTAACATGCCTAATTTCAACGTAGGGTTTCTAGGGTTAGGTTAAAAAACAGAACGTTTCAAATTGAAATCATTCAGATGTCTACAAGTGTATGCTCATCTGAATCAGGCAACAACAACAACATTTTCAGTACGAGTAGAAGATGTATTCAGGATGAGATTTGCGGTCTGAGTGCTGACGTCAGCGACTCGGAGAGTTCGAGTGGTTGTTTCTCCGGTTCGTTGAAATCGTCGTCGTTTGCTGCTTCTAATTCTGTTTCCGGCAATGATTTAAACTTTCCGGTGCCACCGTTTACGTTTCCGGCGGTTGGCGGGAATGTTGACATCATGGATTGGGATAAGAAGAAGATGAAGAAAGGGCCTGATTCTGATTTATCTGGTTAGTGTTTACGTAATTCAATCACTGATATTAATGTTAATAGGATTTGATATGATTTGTTGGGTACAAAATTAGGGCTTGAATTAGTTCAGACTTTATTATTCTATATACATTAGAATTAGTTAAGATATCATACATTTTGAGGACAGTTCACTCCAAAATCTCGCTTTTTATTATTTTTTCTCAAGTTCATTAATAGATATTCACCAAATAAAAATATCTTGTCCTTTATGCAAGGTTGCTAGCTACACATGTATGTTTAACTTGACATTTTTATCTCATTCTTATGATTTTTATTCGACGAACAGGTGGAGCATATACTGAATGACCGATTACTACAATTTGTCAATATAGACATGCTTGACGTCAAGGTAAATTGTGTCTCTACACATGTCTCTCTTTTAGGATGTTTATTCACGTAGATCTTATACTGGTAGCCATTAGCAGGGAATACAATCAAGTGCCATAGAGGTTACGTAGATCTCTATGATGTTTCTTTACTTACTGTTGTTAGGCATGCATCTTGGGTTAACAAGTCATTCATGACTTGATACAATTTTACTCTCTAGATATCAGTTATATAGTTCAATTTGAACTTTTATGAACGTTGATAAACATCCAGTATAAATACGAATGACTTTAACTTTCGACGCCGCCGCAACGCGCGGCGGGTCTAAATCCTAGTTTCTTATTGTATTTGTATGATTGAGACAATCTAACTACATTAAATACTTAAAAACTTCTAGAAATCACTCATAAGAAGCAAATATTATCATTATTTTTCCCTTTTTTTTTTTAATATGTTAATATATATAAATTTAACTTTGTGAGATTTTGAGACTTAAATATAAGTATTTAAGTAAACAAAAAAATAAGTTTATTTAGTTATTTGGAGACTCAAGACTTAAAAAATAGTTATTTGGCGGCTTACAGAAATATCTATATTTAAGTAACTAGTTTATAGTCCCGTGTCTTATACGTGTTGAATGATAAGATTGGTTGTATTCAAAGAACATAATAATTAGAAAATTTGAATTATTCTTGATATTGTACATGTTAAAAGTAAGTTTTGATATAAACACATATTACCCTAACATGAACTATCCATACCAAGTTAAAGACAATATAACATTACTCACTATAAATGAGGTGTTTAAGCTAATACTTTATATCTATTTGTTACATTAGTAATAAAAATTAGATATACATAAAATATATATTTATATAAGGGAAATTGGCATGTAATAATCACACCTAGACCTTATTGACCATTAATAATCCCATCTCAGAATATTCCCCCCACCAGTCCCACCTTTCACCTATTTTTCCTACAATGGTCCCCCGTTAAAAAAACTTAACGGAGTTAAGCTTTTTTCCAAATTACAAACAGATTTTTAGGGCTTTTGATTAGAACGGCGATACGAGTCCATTGATGTAAAACTTGCCTCGAAACAGTGTTCCAAACGATGAAAACGGCTCTTCAATTCGGGTGTTTAAATTTCCAATTAACAAAAATCAAGTCACTTGGAGCACCATTTCAAAGTAAGTTTTACATCAATGGACTCGTACCATCGTTCTGATCAAAGCCCTAAAAAATTTGTTTGTAATTTAGAAAAAAACTTAACTCCGTTAAGTGTTTTTAACAGGGGACCATTGTAGGAAAAATAGGTGAAAGGTGGGACTGGTGGGGGGAATATTCTGAGGTGGGATTATTAATGGCCAATAAGGTCTAGGTGAGATTATTACACGCCAATTCCCCTTTATATAACAATTAAATTTCTATATTATGTTATGATACGATACGATACGATACGATACGCAAAGACTGTGAAGAAAATTCTTAAATGTCATCCTTATCTTGGGGAATGAGATAAAGTAGAAAAAAACCGATGAACACATAAAGGTTTCTTTAACATTTTGGAATGATAATGAGAAGGCTCTTAAATCTTAATTGAGATAAAGTTGGTGGCTGAAAATGGTGGTGATAGAGATGGATTGTGATGGGTAATGGTATATCTGATTCTAATAAAAAATTTCAGTTATTGTCATATACTATTCTCTTTTTCAATTCATTAATAAAATTATTAATTAATTAAATTTTGTTTGAATTAAAAGATAAATTCATCACAAAATATTTAGTTGAAATAATCACTTCACTACATTATTTCTAATATATAAACTCAAATCCAAGTGTTATTATTTTACATATTTTTTGTGATGTTGATATGAAATATTGATGCATATAATTAAAAAAAAATAACATTTTAATAACGTAACACTATAAAAATAACATTTTATTAGCGTAACACCATGTTTCTTAGATAATAGCAATTATTTTTTCTCAAACTTGATTTACGCAAAACAGATAACGTAAACTAAACCATATGCTTATCCATTTTAAGAAATAATAAAATCATAAGTTTTAAAATTATAGATAATTTATATATTTTTAATCATAAATTAGAATTAGATATTAATTAATAACATCGTTAATATTAATGAATTGATGGAGAAAATGTCATGTGTGATTATGCTTATCCATTTTAAGAAGTAATAAAATCAAAGGTTTTAAAATTATAGATAACTTATATATTTTTAATTATAAATTAGAATTAGATATTAGTTAATTAATAATATCATTAATATTAATGAATTGATGGAGAAAATGCCATGTGACATTATTGAGAATCTTTTATTAGAATTAGACAAGTAACCATACATATGTTTAGATTTATGTTTCTGTAAAAATGATATTTTTTTATGAGAAGTGTGAAAAGACATTGGAATTGACATGTAGGCATCATGTTTTGGACTTAGGCATGATGTTCTGGGTTGTTTTGTCAAGAAAAACACCAAACATAACAATCAAAGATACAAGGCAATGAATTCTAGGCATGATGTTTGTGTCTATTACATAGGTTAAATAAGCATAGTGTTATATATTTATAATAAAAAAATGTTCTTAAAAAGACTCATGTATTGCACATGTTAAAAACACGGGTTGAATAAAACATAACGTAATTTAATACATACAGTCGTCAAGATATTTCGTAGTTTATGCCTATACCATTTTTTATCATATTTGTAAAAACATTTTAATATAAGAGTAATATATTGACAGAGGCCGGCAATCATTCACGCATTCGTAATACACTGACCGTAGGAAAAAGTAGTTGACACACGCTTATGAATCCGGTCCGAGTAGTGGTCCAGTAAAAAGAAATATTTTTATATATATTTTTTGCCGTACCTGTAGGCCGTATCGTGGATTTTTGAGTTTTGACGTTCCCTGTACCCCAGTCCCGTACCCGTTCCCGTGCTACATAGGTTAACACGCGTCTCAAACCCTGATCATCTTCAGGGCCACGTATCACTACCAAAAGCCCTCCTCATCACCGATTTGCTGTTCAACCAACTTATCAAGTACCGGTGACAATCACAGGCAATCGGCGATTGCAAACGACCGATTGAGGGCTAGTCGTGGTCCTCAATCTTCGTCGTCAATAGTGGAAAGTAACCAGTTGAAGAAGTAAGTAAGTTTTTATATATTTCACTTTCAGATTATGAATTCTTGAAATTGATGATAAGTGTTTTATGTTTGTCTGCGGGTAATTGCATTTAGTGATGAAGAAGGAAGGAGTTGGATTTCTATCTACATTTAACATTGTGTGTATACATGCCAAGAGGTATAAATAGAGTGATTTACTTTTCCAATCCTTGATAACTCATATTTACAGAAACTTTGTTAACTAAAGACCAACATTTAACTATATAAGGTTATTTTGTGTTGTTGCTAATTCAATACTAAAGTTGATTAAGAGTGAGAAATCAAGATGAAGTTTATAAGTTCATCAAGATTGATAGGGTGTTGGTGTTAGGGCCGGCCCAAGCCCAAGTATTTTGAGGCTTGAGCTTTAGGCCTCCAAATCAATAAGGTCCCCAACTTTAAAATATATATATATATACTAGCCTAAGAACCCGCGACTTTCGCGGGTAGCTAAACACATAAAATAATTTAAACGTAGAACCATTAAACTTTGATTTGTTAAGCCTAATATTTTGAGACAGTTGAGCACGTCCCAAAAGTACATCGACATAATGTTCGTTACACGTTAAGTTTTTGTCAACAAAACCTTCATTATGATGTTTTCATGCATTTTGTCGAAAATGACTTGCACCGGAAGTGTGAACATAAAAATATACATTAAGAAATGAAGGTAGAGTAATAGATAACACACATGAATTCATCTACGTAAAGGTACTAACAAACAATGTGTGACAAAAGTTGTAAAGGAAATGCGTTAATGGTATGCATGATATGATTTATATTTCGTAGAAACCAATTTTAGGGAAAAAATAAAAATTAAAAAAAGTCTGAAGTGAGATTAAGATAACAAAACATATATAGTAATAATTGTTCCAAAACTGTTACCACACATACGACATACTTGGAAACGATATAAATTGTTTACTTCTGACGCCATCTGTCAATAGATATATCCCCTAGGGGTTCGGATTAAGAATTCGCAACGCGTTTTGATTCCTATCATATCGCAGCAAGAACTGAGCTCCATTTTCCAACCCAGCCTGCAGCATGAAGTTCTGCATACCGAGGTCTCCCACGTGTCGTTTCTTGCCGAATTTCTAGTGTCATTGAAAACCCGTCTTCAGTTTCAACTACCATCTTATCAAGGACAGACAAATCTACATTTCCTGCAAATGCCTTTGGGAACCGCTGCATTACAGTCCGATAAAATAAACAAATTAAAAAAATAATAAAAAAATACAAACTTCAAAGCGTTAAATAATATTAAAATAAAGCATTTAAAGTATGAAAAACTTACAAAACGAAAAGATAGATACCATGTTAATTCGTATTGGTTGGCTTGATCAACAACGGCCGGAATCTGTGGAACGTCAACAAAGTCTAGTTCCAACACAGGATCCACTTCAAAGACTGGCACATCATGTTCAACGTCTACAATGTCATCTTCCAATACATGTTGCTCTTGCAATGCTACATCAGCATGACCAAGGCCGATAACTTCTTCATAATCCATGTCTTGATTCTCCTCGTCTAATAACAAATCTTCACTAACATCCATTTCTTCTGTGTCTTCCTCTTCTTCAACACCAACACTATTGGCTACCTCGGGAACAACAGACTGTATTCCATTAGGACGGAAAAGCAGAATGTTGAAAATACGTCTCGCAACCAACTCAAAAACGATTACATCACCTGATATGAGATGAAGTTCCTTGGTTATTTGTGAGAAATCTTGAATGAAGTAGTTCGATCCCCAGATCCTATTCACTTTGACATTCCACATGTGTGTACCTCCAAAACGAATTGTAAAGTCATCGTCCAAAGTGTCGGTTTTGAAATACCTGTTCATAAACGCTTTCGGCAACCACTAAATCAAGAATAAAAGCAACCGTCAATAAAAAGGTCAGTTGGTATGAAAATAAGTAGTAAAGTATAAATTACCAAGTTAGCGTTCTCGGGAAATAACATCTCTACAAAAAACTTGTTTACACCGGAAAGACAATCAGCCTTAAAATGAGTGAACTTTTGCGTCTGAGCATCAACAACATGGAAAACAACAACATCTTTATCCTCCACGCCAACATCACGAACCATAGCAGACCATCCATTCGAGAAACAATACCCAGTGGCAGTAGATTTCACCAAAAACAGTCCACTCATTGCCCTCTTCATTTGTAATAATCACAGGACCAATCGGATAGCCCTTCAAGTTGTCAAACTTATTATACCATAAAGGGAGACACTGTAATTTACAAACAGATTACATTACTTAATGCTCAGACGCTCGACAGATTACAAATAACACTTCATTAAAAAACCATTACTTGTTCGGTTTTTGAGGAGTCCGCAATAACAATATAAAATCCTCGGTCTAAAACAAAACCTTGCACCTCATTCTTAAGGGATTCCACCACTGGTACAGCAAGGTCCGGACTAAGCGACTGAAGACCGTTAGGATGGAACAATTTAATCCGAAAAACATAATCATCAACCAACTCAAAAACAATAACATCGCCAGTTATTAAACACAGATCATTGGAAAGTTGAGAAAAATCAACAAAGAAATGGTTGATATCCCAGAGACTTCTCATAGTAACAGTCCACGTGTGGTTTTTGTCAAAAACAATAAGAAAATTGTCAAACAGATTATCACCGTTGAAATGGTGTTGCATGAACTCTCTGGGTAACCACTGCAGTTGATTAAAAAACCATTGAATAAGTACAAAATGTAAATCTTTACTGAACATAACAAAAACTGTTTAAAGCATACCAGATTCCGGTTCTCGGGGTGTAATATAACAATGTGGAACTTTGAACCTTGAACCGTCTGTGGATAACTCTTAAAATGAGTTATTATAAACGTCAATGCATCCATAAGTTCAAATACAACATTGTCTCCATTGTCTACCTCAAGCACATTTATAAGAGTTGACCAACCGTTTGAAAGACAATAACCGTTCATAGACTCCTTGATTATAACATTAAATATTGCTTTATCATCATTGATTAACAAAACAGTTCCTATGGGATATCCATCTAAGTTATTTAGCTTGTTATACCAAGCTGGTAAAGGCTGCAAACATCGTTTAAGTCATTAAATAATCAAAACACAAAAAAGATGCTAAATATACATTTCTTAACGGTTAGGTTGTCACTTAACAATATAATAATATATAAGACGTTATAAACAAACGTATTACCTGTTCTTCTAATTTCTTGTCCTCGATGTAAACAAAAAAACCACGATCCATATCTGTCAAGAAATTTATAAACAACATTAATATAAATAGAATATGGTTATAAATCCACAACAAACAAAAATAAAAAGGAAAAAAATCATATAAAGGTAGGATCTTGAACACTATTCCAAAAAATGCAATTTTATTAAAACATTACAACCCCTTTTTTAAAATAAAATAATAACATTCACTAATAAGCGGCAATCAAAACAGTTAAAATGAGCAGGAAGCCTGTTATCTATTTTAGGAAAAAAAAATTTAAAGAATGTGAATTCGGATACAAAAGTTAAAGAACCTACAAAACACGTATGAAAAAAGGACCACTGAGAAACAAAAATGTATATTAAAACTTGTTTGAATCTAATACACATAACCTTAACTAATCTCATACAATGTTTAAAACGTCAAGTAATCGCAAAGTATACTTTTAACAGATCCAGTGACAATTGTTAAAACACTTAAGTGGTTGCAATATGTAATAAAATACAATCAATACAACCAAATGCAGAGTATACAAAGATATTATCCTAATTGGAAAAAAAACATCATGAACTAAAGTGTTAGAACACCAGGTATAGAAAAACAGAAAGTTACATCTTATGGTTCATTTATTATTCGAGAACACAAAAATTAAGTCTTTTAATATACATAACAGTTTCAATAATCCGCCAGAAAATAACATTATCATAATCATACAACAATTTAAACAAACATAACATTAAAGATGAGCATATCAACAGAAAGTAATGGCGAAGATATCGGTTTTAATAATCGACAGGGAAAAACATAATCATACGAATTGGTTTAAAAATTTGAGTAAAACAACAATAATAAATGTATACAAACTTACAATAAACATTATCAACTAAAAAATCGGTTATCGATGAGGTTAGGGTTCGTATAGTTAACCAGAAATCAGTTGAAATCTACTACTAAATGAACAATCATAGGTTCGAAAAATAGAAATCGATGCATGAATAAACTTACCTGAACCAAAATCGACGTAGAAACGTGTAAAAAATCACACGATGAGGAAGATGATGGTAGAAAGATTTCCGATTGAGAGAGGGATGATGAATGACGATATGAAAATATAAAGATGTCTTCATATTAAATATTTTGGAAACACCGATCTTCATAAATTTGGAATGACTGATGTGATTAGCTATAGATTGGAGAGATGCAATGATAATTTGGAGGAAAAAAGAGGAAAGACGGGAATTGTAAGCGTGCTTTTTATTAAATTGATTTCAAAAGAATAAAAGGATGTGATGATGAAGATGAAGTTATGAAAGAGGAAACGGGAAGTAAGGTTTTCGCGATAAAACAAAAAAAACTGTTACACCTATTGGAAATAATAGGGGTAATAAGACGACAAATGGCAAAACATGTTATTCTTTTCAAATTTTTTATTATAAAAGTTAACACTCTGTAAATAATCCTTTTTAAAATATACAAGTTAAAGTATTAATGAAAAATCATAGGTCATTAAAGACTTCTTTATACACCACGTTCGATGTTTTATTTGTAGGCTTCCCATCTTTGTCCAGTATTAGCAGTTTAACACCATCTCTTGTTTTAACTCTAGTTAACGCGACATACAACTGACCATGCGTGAAAACCGGTTATCTCAGGTACAGACCAACCCTAGCAAGTGATTGGCCTTGGCTTTTGTTGATAGTCATGACAAAACAAACAACCAACGGAAATTACCTTCTTTGAAATGAAAAAGGAATCTTCTTGTCTGAAGGTACTAAACTAATTCTGGGAATATAGGTTCGAGTCCCAATATTACCTCCTGATATTATTTCAGCCTCTATTACACGGTCATACAACTTTGTGACCTTCAACCTTGTCCCATTGCACAAACCATTTTTTGGTCAATGTTACGTAACAACATGACTGGCACACCAACTTTTAGCACTAACCTGTGATTTGGTAAGCCTGACACTTTAAGCCCATTGAGAACATCCAGTGTGTATAATCTTTCTTGTATTGAACTAACATTTTCACTTGCACAAAGACGGTCGGAGCTTAGATACTCTCTTTCTTCACCCGAAAACAACGCTAACAACCTATCATTAATCTCGTGAACAACCTCATTCTTAGGTGCAAGTATAGCCCTATCACTAAAATAATTAGGACTGCCGAAGTTCTCGAGAATCGAAGGATAAACAAATTCGATCAGGCTGGAAATGGGATCGGAAGTATCCTTAATTAGAAGATCAAATGGAACTTCAATTGTCGCTTCTCCGTCATTAGGACCACCAACATTTCCCTCTCCTATATCCAAAAGCCACTTACCAAAACTATTTATTTCCTCAACCTCGGACGAAGATCTTCCAACGGTTAACCTAATATTCCTTGACAACGTTAGCAACTTACATTTACTCCACAAATACGACGAACTTAATGATGCGTTCACTGTCTCTTGTCTTCCACCGTTTGGAATAACGGGAAGGACTTGTCTAAAATCTCCACCAAAAACAATAACCTTACCACCAAATGAGATTTCAGAGTTTCTAGAGGTGTTGAAATTGAAAATGTCATTCATTGTTCGGTCCAATGCTTCAAACGCATGTTTATGGACCATAGGTGCTTCATCCCATATAATAAGTTTGGTCTGATGCAACAATTTAGAGACATCACTATCTGGTTTTATATGACATACCGAATCCTCATTAAGATTCAAAGGAATATGAAATCTGGAGTGTGCAGTCCTGCCGCCTGTCAATAACAGGGATGCAATTCCACTCGAAGCAACATTTAATACAATTTCGCTTTTTGATCTAAGTGCCGCAGACAACGTCTTCCATAAAAAGGTTTTCCCGGTACCACCATATCCGTAAACAAAAAATATCCCTCCAGTGTTACCATCGACAGCTTTCATTATCTCTTCAAACACCGACCTTTGTTCATCAGTTAACATATTCAACTGATTAACATATTCCTCTGCGAGACTTAATACGTCGTAAGTACGCTCCTCGTTAATCAGACGATTGTCGAGATCAGATAACGAAGAAGAATCTAGAAAAGGCATTGTTGAGAAGTTCCGTAGCTATGAGCTATTCATACCTAAAAACTTTTCAATTTCCAAAAAAGCGTAATTTTTAAGTTCGTCGTCTGGAATTGATAAACCTGTTACATGTTGAAATACAAATACAATGAGTATGAAATTTTATTTAAACGATGTATGAAAAAATATGGAAAAAGAAAAGTGGCTATTCTAAATTTTTATAATATAATATTTTATTTACATATTCATCATGGAAAGGTGAGTGATATAAATATGTACCTTTAACACGATGTAATTTACTGTATCTGTAGATGAAGTCATCTGTCATGTATTTCCACGTGCTTTCCCATACAATCTCAGGTCTTGACATAGTGTTGGACAATATCATCATGCCAAATAAATTTTAGACATAAGAAGCTGTTGCTGTTTCGTTTGCTTCTTTAATTGCTTCAATGTACTCTTTGTCAGCATCTAAAAGACCAAGAGCAAAACACACATCTCTAAATGTATCATATACATGACCATTAACAGTTTTGATATCATCATATGACTTAGGTCCTTTGACTTTATTAAGCAGGATTCTTAAAAAATACGCTTCTCCAAGTGAGGGAGAAACATTATGAATTCTGCCAATTGAGTTACCTTTTTTCCGAGGTTGCCAACAACGTTTTTCAACCTTCCATACATACCAAGTTGGAAACTGAACATAAGTTAGTGTACGGGCCAAATGGTCATCCGGGTCTTTGTTACGTTCCATCCAAGATAGAAACATAGAACACTTGACAGATGGTCTGTTCAGAACATAATTGATGTCTTCATCTGCTCCAAACACAACCGGTTGTAGCCTGGAAGATGGACTGGAAGCCTGATAACAGAAGGATATCTGTAATTTACATCGTAACTAAATATCCTCCATGCTGCCTCACATGCTGAGATATACCTACAGTCATAATACTCTTTAATCTCATCTTTTTCAGGTTGTTCATTCTGATTATCGCTATGCAAAACAACAACTGTTGCTCGATCAGGCCCTTTGTTGATATACTTAAACAAATACTTAATTGACCCAGCTTGGTTGCACCACTCAATGTTTATATGAGCCTGATACTTTTTCAATAGTTTTTTGTTGTATGGTACAACACTTCTGTTATCTAACTCGATCCGGTTCTTGACAATTGTTGCTCCATCATCTCTCCTTCTGTATAATGGGAATCCATTGGCGTCAATTGTGGTAGTATCTTGAAATCTTTTTGGAAAACCTTTTGAAAACTGTTTATCAACCATACATGGGCAGTTCATATTAGCATTACCACACGGAGCGTGAATCATAAAATCCTTCACAAGCGTATACAACTCTGGGTCATCATCTCTGTTTGGAATTTCAACACATATGAACGGATCAACTTGGTCAACAGTGGGAAGTTTGGCTTCAGGTTCCATGAATAAGCACAAATGCGCATGACGTTTTTGAAACTCGATTGTATAAATAACTACATAAAAAATAATAAAAAACAATACATCAAAATGTAACAAATATTAAAAAAAAAAAACAGGTTACATACTTGCTGAGTTGCCGCAACTTTTCCCAACATATGACGTTCCTTTAAATCTTTACAAATCGCATCCAGCTTCACTTTAAATAACCTGGATAGGATATCAGGCCTATCTTCTGGATTAAGAGTGGTGTCTTTAAGAAACCGTTTTACCTCTGGCCACTTGGGATTGCATGTAATGGTTATAAAAAAATCAGGATAACCGAACCATTTACATAAAGCCATAGCTTCTAAATAGTTTTGCATCATATATCTAGCTCTACCGGTAAACTAAGAAGGCAATATAAGAGGTGTATCAACATTAGATATATCTTGCTGACCATTATTTCTCAATTTGCGGAGACTTTCATAGGTATCAGATCTTAGATTTTTTTGTTGAAACGTATATAGTTAAGTCTCTCGCTCTCAATCATCGTATAGGCATCAACCAAAAATTGTTGGAAAAGTCTCCTTGAATTTAATATCAGTGAAAAATGGTTTACTCTATCTTGAATACGATATGAAAAGAACTCTCTCATCGTACAATTTGGACGCTTCTTGTTGGTTACATCTATCACACCTCTGTGAGGGATGTCAACTCTGTAACCATCATCTCCATATGGGAACAGAATTGGGTATTGTAGAGAAAGGTAAGAAGGATGTAATTCACTTATTCGTTTAAGAGTCCCTGATTGAGTTTCAACAACAATATCTCTGTTCTCAATTGTGTTTTTAACATCTCCAACAATTAGAGCAGCAACCTCACCACATGTTGGTAAGTTATACGTTCGACCATCCTTGTCCCTTTTTCCAATAAGACGTACCTTAAGACTAAGCTAAGGATCGTCATGAAAACAATCTCTAACCTTCCTGTAAACTTTAACCAATACATTATCGGAGTCTAAGACATACTTTATATGTTGGATCAACTCACGATCAAGAGCAGCAGAAGAGGATGCATGTGACTCCTTAGAACGACTGTTTGGACAGATTGTTTATAAACGAATTATTAAAAAATAATTTACAAACAATTTAAAGAAATTAGAATGTGCGATACTTACTTAAATATAGATTCTCTGTTTGAAACCTCGTTTTCAGTATCGTATATGTAAAGCTGGCAAAACTTTGGTTTCTTGTCATTCTCCAGCAATAGACTTCCAATAGTATGATAGTTTTCACCGGTAATCCTGTAGCAAAATGGGCCGTTACCTCTATTAACATGCAGATCCACCTTACCACCCATTGAGGTGAATGCGAACATAGAATTATAACGGCGAATGTTTTTCAAAAAATGCTTGCTTTCGTTATCCAAAGATGTAAAGAGTTTGAGGTAATTTGGTTATGCATCTTTATAAGCGGGTAGCTCTAATTTGGCGTAACCACAACATGAAAAATAACTCGTTTTCCCATACTCGGTTCTACCTCTCACAGTTTCTACATCCCATAACTTTGCATTACATACTTGACACGTAATTCACAGGTCAACATGATCTAAATAATCTGTAGATTAAATTGGAAATAAAATAAAAGAAATAAATCCATGTATTTCAAAATAAAACAATGCTATACAAAATAATGTCGTAAATATACTACTTAAGCGACTACCTGATGAAACACCTTTGTAAGGATCTTGATCTAACGCTGCCTCTGTAGTTAAATCAACCACTGGAATAGGAGATGTAATTCGTGGTCGGCCTAATAACTTACTTTTTCCTGTAGATAGCCTTGGAGACGTTTGGCGTAGAATAGGAGTTGTAGTCGCTGATGTTGTTATGTTTGAAGAAATAGAAAATCGCCGGATACTTGTTGAAGGTGTTTGGTTGATTGAAGCAGAACTGACATCACCTAAATAATTAAACAAAAATAACGTAATTAATATGTTTGTTAGTTATCACATTTGATGTGAAATACGACCTTCGAAAGTGGGGTATAGTATTACTTGTAAGTATTAACAAAAGGATAGAATTAGCATTTTGTGTGTTGTAATGAATGGATCTTGGGTTAGAAGAGGATTGTAAAGTGTTCATATCCATGGATTTGCCTCGTGTGATAGGAGATTTTTTACTATCTTAATACAGTCTCCTTAATCTCCGTCTCTCTTTAGTGTAAATTTCGTAACTTTGCATGAAAACAACTGATAAAAGAAACACAGTATATAAATATTTATAGACATATAGACATATATATGTATCAACTACTTTAAGTATGCAAGTTTAAATAGTAAGCAAAGTTTAAAATTAATAAACAAATTAACCTGGCGACATAGTCGACGCATTTTGTGAAGCCGTTGGCGTGTGCAACAAAATGGAATAGGAATTAGAAGTCGACGATTCGTTTGTTTTAGAAACCGGTAAGCCGTGTGATACATTAGATATTTTACTATCCAAATACAATTTCGGTAGCTTACGCCTCTCCCTGCACTCGTCTTGTGTAACTGCTGGAGTTAAAACTGTATTAATATCAAAAACCAAAGAAACGATACAGTAGCATTACTTTTGTAAGAAAAAAAAATTAGTAAACGTTAAATCAATTAGTACAACATCAAAAATAGTTAGTATTATAATATTCTCTAAATATATTATGATAAATGATTGTTGTAAATTATCAACCAAAACAGAATATGTGAATTTTAAACTTTTATATGAAAAGGTAAATGTATAGTAAAATATATATATATATATATATATAAAACAAAACGGCGGCAGCAACAATATATCAGATTTTATGTAATTTTCTATTCAAAGCCATATTCTCATAATGAAGGATGTATCAAAAAGTCAAAATATCCATCATAGTTGAACTTCTTTATGTCTACCCTTCCATCAAAGATCATTTCGGTTAGTGTATTTGTGATAAGGGCATCTAAATTTCTCTCATTTGCATTGCTCATTTCTCCATAATACGGTTTCTAATTCAACAAAAATCAGGTAAAGTAATTCCTTCTTTTCAATCTTGATGTTCATATGCCATTTCTTGGTTGGAATAAGTTAATGAAAATGGCAATCTGTATACATAAACTTAGATGTAAGTTGTTTGGTTGACATATTTACCTTGATTTAGTTATAGAACATACATATGTTGTTAGTCTATTGACTGCATACATGTCTTGGGGTATGAAAAAAAAAAACAGATTTAGGAAGTCATCTAAACACAGGGAAATTCTAAAAGACATTAAATATAAGATGCACACCAGGTGTTCGAACAAATTACTGTATGCAAACTTTTGTACTTAAGGAAAGTATCATTGTGTTAAAGTAAAACTTTCAACAATAGTGAGGTGTTTTATTAGATTAGGTTGAATAAAAAGGGTTAGAAATATAAGATATGGTTATGTAATAAAAGAACTCACTAAAGTAGAATAAAGATGTAAAATGGCGAGGAATGGTATTATGCATCTCATGTATGTTTGTCATTCTTCTAAAGTACAACAAAGAGAAAAAAATAAAAAAAAAAATTCGCGTTACTAAAATGGATCAACGTTTTAAATGTTTCTTAGAATGGCTGGAGCTGAAAACGATGTTGTCGTAATATCGGATTCTGAAGACTCTTCGGCTGAATCAGAGGAGATTGATGATGATGAAACTGGTCCGCTGATATTTTTTGTGCCACACACCAAACGCTTTGTAAGTTTCGACAAAATTATATGTTAATAGGCGTCTAATATGTTTAAATAATTTGCTTAAGTTTTGTATTTTTTTAATACTTCAACATCATTAATGGAAATTATTATTATGTTTTGTAACTTATAGCGCATACCGGTTGCAGTAGCACGGATGACAGGAATTGACGAAACCTTGAAAGTTAAGATCGTCAACAGGCAGAATGTGGAGACAAAACATGATGTTAGGGCGGAGCCAAATAATAACAGTATCAAGTACGTTGTCAAAGGCTGGGCGAAATGGCTTAAAGATAACAACATAAAAGAAGGTGATCATTGCACGTTCCAGTACTTTCCAGATATTGGTGTTTTGTTCCTTACCGATGTTTTCCGCTAGTGGTGATGTTTGAAACTTTGAAACAGCTTTGAACCATAACATATGGTAGTTTTGGCTAACGAAGAAACTTAGCGTAACTTATGTGGTGTTATAATAGTTGTTTGTAAGTAGGTTAACATGTTTCTTACTTCCAAACTTTACATAGTTTGGACGGCTACTATGTAACCGTGTTTATAAATATCTACGTTTTCTAGTTCTAGTTTATATGTTATATATTACTACGTACTTTAGGTGTTCAAGTGAATTAAAAAATATACAAACGATATACATTTCTAACTGAAATTTAAGTATTCAAAACATAACTTAGTCAGGGAGAGTAGGTCAATACCATTGGTAATGTCTGAAAAAGGACTTCTTGAGATGCCAGCCGCAAAATCTAAATAAATGACCCATAACATAAAGATCGTATTTCTAGATTTTTATTGTAGGTATACAAAATAGACTAACATCATAAGAATCCAAAAAAATGTTACCTGTTGAGTTGTTTATATTCAATGGATTATTGGACGTACATGCAGATCTACGCTTGGATTTTCTTGAAGTGGCTATCATTGTAATAAAGAAAAATGAATTACATTATAATCATATATAAACAAATAAATAATGTGACAGATAAATAAAAACTCACAGCCTGAAGTGTTTTCCTTGTTTGATTGGTTTCCCAAAGAATTGGAATCATGCTTTGACCGTTTATACATTGCAGAAGACGTTATTGGAATAAGAAAGTAATCGATTGTTCAAACTGGCTTACAATACCTGTGACAACCCAAGATTTCAAGGTCTTTCCTCGACACGTTAGTCGTTTCGTATAGTGTTTTCGTAATTCGTTTGCTTTATAACTTGTTCATGTTCTATATATGTTTGGTGCTTAGTATTGTTGTTGGATTAATTAATCAAGAGCTTATAAAAATTTAGATAAACTTATCATAAACATTCCCAATCAGTTTGCATATTATGTAATATTCAGTAGTGTTGAATTGTATTTGCATGTGATTTCGTCATCATTCCATCTTCCACGAAACATGGGGATTTCGTACATGTGTTTTCGTCGCAAGGGGTTGGGCCTAGAACCGGTTGTGGCCCAATGGCCTGTTTGACCTATTTAAACGTGCGTGAGGGTTACGAAACATTTTCTTATCAAACCCTAACCAACTGTTAGCAGTGGATGGTAGTTTCCCTCTTGCGAGTCTTTCCCTTCAATCAGTCGTTTAATCTTGGGGTTAGTAATGCTAATTACTAGATTGTTGGCTGCGTGTTGTTTGATGTTATCATGTGTTGTCTGTGATTCATGTTCAATGATATTGTTATTATAAATCCGAACATGTTAATGATTATAGTCTAGTGATGTTTGTGTGTGGGATCGATTAATATAATTGGGATGGTCTTGATGATTGTGTTAATTGATAAAGGAGTGTTAGGTAATCACATGAGTTTTAGGGAATCGATATATCAGTAGTTCCATCGATCCAATGTAATTGAAGGAATGTGGCCCATGTGAAATCTAATCAAGTAGCCTACATATTTCTATAGTATTGTCAGTAGATATACCATGTGCACTTAATGATGAAATGATGTGTTGGATTGGGAAATTAGAATATGTGAAAGTGGCGGCTCTGTTCTTGGATTTGGATAGCATGCATAGTATAATTTTAGTACTCAAAAGTTAATGATGATAATGATGGGATGGCGATGAAAACCGTAAACCTTAGGGTTGAAGAAATATGAAAACTGTTAGAAATATTGGGAACTGTTATGATTGTCGACGAACATCATGAGGTTTCGTCACTCACTCATCGACGAAACTCCCTAAGGTTTCGTCATATATACCCTCCACGAACAATGAAGCTTTTGTCGGCTTGTGGTCGATGAACAATTGGGAAGCTTCGTCAGCCTAGGGTTCGTTGTAGGTTAGGTCATAAACAGAACAGTGGGTATAATAATAAATATTTATAATATTAAAGAAAGAACTTATCTTACTCATCATCGACTAGACTAAGTTAACTTTGTGAAATGAATATTATTAAAGATCATATTACTTACCATTAATGATTATTAACCATGATCAAGGAAACCTGATTGGGTTGCAATGTATAACACACTTACAGATAGGTACTATACGATACATGCATGCAAACCGTAGAGTTAATTGAGTTGGGTTAACTACCATGTGTCTTTGAGAATTACTGTTTGAAATACATGTTGTTATTATATGTGAACCTTGTGAATATAAACTGACATCGCATACGTGAATACCATAGGCCGTGACTGTTTGAGTGTGAACGAGTAGTTAATCTTACCGAGCAAACCAAGATGAGTTCACTGCTCTTTTCCAAGCATGCATCCCGGGAAGGGATATTGGGTAACGTTTTCAGGGAAGAATGTCAGGTTAATGGGATGTTTGTTATTACTCAGTTTCTATCACATAAGACCCCTTACATCTACCCATTGTTGCCGGGAAGGCAACGAGGTATTTAGTTGATAGCGCTATTAGGTTTGGCACCCTCATACCGGGCCGAAATGGACGGGCGTGAACTATTTACCTTGACCACTTGACCATTGCTTTGATAGAGGCATTGGGGTTTGGGCAAACACATCTAGTAGCCACATACGGTAATCGAGTTAATAACATCATCAAAACATAACGTTGAACTGTTTAATACACATATCTGGTAACCAACTTGTTAGCAAAACTTTGAACTCACCAGCGTCGTCTGACACACTTGTCTGCATGCTTGCAGGTCGTTAGATTTCTTGACATGGACTTGCTATCTGGGAGTGCTGGAGTGGTCATGGATCGAGACTCTTGGATATTTGACGTATTGGTTTTTAAACACTTATTTTGCAACAGCTGTTAAAAAATTTACCTTATGCTTCCGCTGAATGTTTTCTTTGGGTTTAACTCTTGACTTGGATTTATCTTATGCAATGAAATGAATGTTTTATTTAAATATTAAGTGTTGGTTCGATATGATTAGTGGCTTGGATCCTGGTACGTCACACGTCCCGCGGTGTTTCCGCAGGTGGTATTTTAGGGGTGTGACAGTTTGGTATCAGAGCCACTGGTTATAGTGAACTTGGTTTTAAAAACGCTTTTATAAAACCAGATTATAACCGAAAAACTTTGAAAATCGACCGTGGCACTCAACTCCAGATTGCGAGGTTCGTCTTCTGTTTACTTTATGCATTACTTGTTTAGTAGTCACACACTCACAGCTTGCATAAAACGACACATTAGATATTATGGTGACTCGATAGTTTGACATTACTCTTCGACTATTGTGAATCGCAATCCTATGATACCTTTCGTTGAGCTATTTGAATGTGGGGGAAACTTCTAGCGCAAGTTAAGAGTCGCTGAGATAAGCATGCAAATTGCCTTATTATTATGGGTGCACACATAATAATAATGTGAGGTGCAGGTAAGTCCCAGTGAGGCTTAACGAGTGTGAGAAGGGCTCTGCCCTATTGCGTGTAAACTTGGTAGTACGTAGATATCAACGTGATACTTGACTTTTACCTCATTTTGACTCCTAAATTTGTTCATTTCCATATATAGAATCATGAGTGGACGAGGACACGGACGTGGTAACATCAACATGACTCAAGCTGAGTTAACAAATCTGATAAACACACGTGAGGCTGAGGCTCTGGCAGCCTAACAAGCTGGTACGAACTATACCAAATAGTTTTAATCCTGTGTCGTGTACACAACTCTTACTCCTGTGTCGTATTTTCTTTCATTCAGCGCATCCGAACAACCAGCCCGCTTGCACGTTTAAAGCATTTATGGATTGTAAGCCGCAGACCTTCAGTGGGACTGAGGGGGCTGTAGGACTTCTGCGATGGTTTGAGAAAGCAGAATCAGTGTTTGCAATGTGTAACTGTCCTGCTGGGGACAGAGTGAAGTATGCTATGAGCACACTCGAGGATGGTGCCCGACATGGTGGAATGCCCAGGTTCAGCTGTTGGGCATCGAAGAGGCTAATGCTACCACTTGGGACGATTTTATGGAATTGATAAGAGAGGAGTACTGTCCCCGGGATGAAATACAGAAACTTGAGAATGAATATTATGATCTAAAGATGGTGGGATTTGAGATTGAGGTGTACGCAAAACGGTCACATGAGTTGGCGATCATGTGCCCGAACTTGTCCCGACCTCCGCATCGAAGAATAGAATTATTCATCAAGGGATTAGCTCCATGTGTGAAGGGTTTGGTTACTGCAGCAAACCTCAACAACTTAACTCAGATTGTTCGTTTGGCTCACAAAATCACCGATCAGGAGGTGGAGAGTGGTTCTTTACCACCGCGTGTTTCTGCCACTACTGCTGCTACAACCACAGCTACTACGCCTGCTAGCGACAACAAGCGGAAATGGAACGACACTGACAAAGCAACCAGTGCCAGCCAAACTCAGAAAAGGCCTGACAATAGCAACAACCGCAGTTTCAGTCAGTCGTCTTCAGTTAATCAAGGCCAGGGCAACAATCAAAATCAGAGCCCTTATGTTGGGAAGAAGCCACAGTGCAACAAGTGTGGCTATCATCATTACGGGCAGTGTGTCCGGGCTTCTCGAAGGTGTGAGAAAGTGGGCCATGAGGCCAAAGACTGTAGAGCCCCACAGCAAAAGCAGCAGCAACAGCAAAATCAGCAATATCAGAGACAGCAAAGGCAGCAACCCCATCAGAATCAGGGTTTCAAGAAAGGGTGTTATCAGTGTGGGGATGAGGGCCACTTTAAGCGGGATTGCCCTCATTTGGATCAGAACGCCAACGACAACAACCGCCAGAACAACAACAACAATGCTGGAAACAACAACAACAACGGCAACAATGGGGGCAATGGTGCTCGTGGAAGGGTATTCGTGCTTGGTGCCGGTGATGCTAGGAACGACGGCAATGTCGTGACTGGTACGTTTTTTGTGAACAACCTTATTGCTTCTGTGTTATTTGATTCCGGTGCCGATTGGAGTTATGTGTCCCTAGAGTTTAGTCAGCGATTAGGGTTAACTCCAACACCTTTAGAGGTTAAGCATGTAGTAGAATTAGCCGATGGTAAGACGATAGCAGCTTCACATATTCTTTTCGGGTGTAAACTAGATCTCGTGGGTCAAGTGTTTGATATTGACCTCCTTCCTGTTACCCTCGGTAGTTTTGACGTAGTGGTTGGTATGGATTGGTTGTCTAAACACCAAGCTGAGATTTTGTGTAAGGAAAAGATTGTACGTATCCCTCTCCCTGATGGAGAGTCATTATCAGTTCAAGGGCATCGTAGTGGGATGATGGTTGGTATTATCTCGGCTATGCAAGCGTAGAAATGTCTACGAAAGGGGTATCCGGCAATTCTAGCATTAGTTACTGATGCTCCGTCTGAAGAGAGAAAGATCGAGGATCTGCCAGTCGTATGTGAATTTGCCGATGTATTTCCTGAGGAACTTCCTGGTTTACCTCCTCACCGTCAAGTGGAATTTCAGATTGATCTTGCACCAGGAGCAGCCCCAATTACTTGTGCTCCTTATCGTCTAGCACCTAGAGAGTTGCAAGAGCTATCTAACCAGCTGCAAGAGTTATTGGACAGAGGCTTTATTCGACCAAGTTCTTCGCCTTGGGGAGCCCCAGTCTTGTTTGTGAAGAAGAAAGACGGGTCCTTTCGCATGTGCATTGATTATCGGGAACTCAACAAGGTGACTATCAAGAACCGTTATCCATTACCACGCATTGACGACTTGTTTGACCAGTTGCAAGGGTCAAGTTTTTATTCGAAGATCGACTTAAGATCAGGCTATCATCAGGTGAGTGTCTGAGAGGAGGATGTTCTGAAAACGGCTTTTCGAACGCGTTATGGGCACTATGAGTTTTTGGTTATGCCGTTTGGATTGACGAATGCGCCAGCGGTCTTCATGGATCTCATGAACCGCGTATGCAAACCGTATCTCGACGATTTCGTTATAGTATTCATTGACGGCATTTTGATCTACTCTAAGAGCAAGGAAGATCACGAGCGGCACCTGCGTCTTATTTTGGAACTTCTAAGGAAGGAGCAGCTCTATGCGAAGTTTTCTAAGTGTGACTTTTGGATTCGGGAGGTACACTTTCTTGGGCACATTGTTAATGAATTGGGGATACACGTGGATCCTGCAAAAGCTGATGCTGTTAAAAATTGGGCGGCACCAAATAATCCTTCGGAGGTGCGGCAATTTCTTGGTCTCGCTGGGTATTATCGAAGATTTATCAAAGACTTTTCGAAGATCGCACAACCTCTTACTTCATTGACACAGAAAAGCGTTGTATACTCTTGGGGAACGAAATAAGAAGAGGCTTTCCAACTATTGAAACAGAAACTCTGCAGTGCGCCAATTTTGTCTCTACCTGAAGGTACCGAAGATTTCGCGGTATACTGTGATGCATCTATTCAGGGTCTCGGCTGTGTATTGATGCAACGCAACAAGGTGATAGCTTACGCCTCATGCCAGTTGAAGGTTCACGAGAGGAATTACACGACACACAACTTGGAATTGAGGGCTGTGGTTTTCGCGTTGAAGATCTGGAGGCATTACCTGTATGGTACTAAATGCACTATTTATACCGACCACAGGAGCCTTCAGCACATTTTCGATCAAAAGGATTTGAATATGCGACAGGGTCGCTAGGTTGAACTTTTAAACGATTATGATTGTGCAATCAAATATCATCCAGGTAGGGCCAACGTTGTAGCTGACGCACTAAGCAGAAAGGAATTGAAACCCAAGCGTATCCGCGCTTTGTAGCTCACCATTCATTCTAACATGCCTGATCAGATCCGTTCGGCCCAGGCCGAGGCATTGAAAGAAGAAAACTATGAAGCTGAGTACTTACGGGGTATGGAGAAACGACTCGAGAAGAGGTCAGACGACATTTACTATTTCATGGAGCGGATATGGATTCCGTTGTTTGGTAATCTTAGAGAACTTGTGATGGACGGAGCGCACAAGTCTCGGTACTCTGTTCATCCAGGTTCAGATAAGATGTATCAGGATCTCAAAGTCATGTATTGGTGGCCGAAGATGAAAGCTCACATCGCAACGTATGTTAGTAAATGCTTGACGTGTTCAAAAGTTAAAGTGGAATACCAGAAACCATCTGGATTACTGCAACAACCAGAAATACCCATGTGGAAGTGGGAGCAAATCGCAATGGATTTCATTACAGGTTTTCCGAGAACTCAGAGCGGGAATGATACAATTTGGGTAATCGTGGATCGTCTCACAAAGTCAGCGCACTTTCTGGCAAACAAGGAAATAGATAAGTTCTCACAACTAGCTGCTGTCTACCTGAAGGAAGTGGTTTCTAGGCACGGGGTGCCGACATCTATTATCTCTGACCGTGACCCGCGTTTCATCTCAGATTTGTGGCAGTCGATGCACAAATCATTCGGCTCGCGTCTTGATATGAGCACTGCTTATCACCGCAGACGGATGGTCAAAGTGAGCGAACCATCCAAACACTTGAGGATATGTTACGAGCCTGCGTGATTGACTTTGGAAAGGGTTGGGAGAAACACTTGCCGTTGATAGAGTTTTCTTACAACAATAGCTACCATACCAGCATTCAGGCGGCCCCATTCGAAGCATTGTACGGATGGAAGTGCCGTTCACCTCTCTGTTGGGCTGAGGTGGGTGACAGCCAGGTCAAAGGCCCTGAACTTGTGTTGGAAACTTCAGAAAAGATCGTTCAGATCAGGAATCGCATGGCGGCAGCGCACGACCGTCAGAAAAGCTACGATGATAAGCGTAGAAAACCCTTGGAATTCGAAGTTAATGATCGTGTTATGTTGAAGGTCTCACCCTGGAAGGGTGTGGTGCGCTTTGGAAAAAGCGGCAAGCTAAACCCTCGTTATGTAGGACGATTCAAAATTCTAGAGCGAATTGGTAAAGTGGCCTACAAGTTGGAGTTACCTGCTGAGTTGGGTAACGTTCATGATGTTTTCCACGTATCGCAGCTCAAGAAGTGTTTGTCGGATGAAGCACTGCTCGTACCGTTTCAAGAGCTGAAGATCGATGACAAGTTGCAGTTTGTTGAGGAACCAATAGAAATTATGGACCGCGAGGTCAAAGTCCGCAAGTATAGTCGAATCCCTATTGTGAGAGTTTGTTGGAACTCAAGACGTGGACCGGAGTTCACGTGGGAACGCGAGGATCAGATGAAGCTTAAGTACCCACATTTATTCCCCGAGGACAAGACCAAGCCTGGCAAACCAAAATCTAGCACGACTAGTGAATTTCGGGACGAAATTCCCAATCAAGTTGGGGATGATGTGGCACCCGTCGAAAATACCCAGTCATCGTGATCTAACATTGTACCGTTTTGGATTGCTTGACAAATTTCGGGACGAAATTTCTTTCAAGTTGGGGATGATGTGACAACCCAAGATTTCAAGGTCTTTCCTCGACACGTTAGTCGTTTCGTATAGTGTTTTCGTAATCCGTTTGCATTATAACTTGTTCATGTTCTATATATGTTTGGTGCTTAGTATTGTTGTTGGATTAATTAATCAAGAGCTTATAAAAATTTAGATAAACTTATTATAAACATTCCCAATCAGTTTACATATGATGTAATATTCAGTAGTGTTGAATTGTATTTGCATGTGATTTCGTCATCATTCCATCTTCCATTAAACATGGGGATTTCGTACATGTGTTTTCGTCGTATGGGGTTGGGCCCAGAACCGGTTGTGGCCCAATGGCTTGTTTGACCTATTTAAATGTGCGTGAGGGTTACGAAACATTTTCTTATCAAACCCTAACCAACTGTTAGCAGTGCGACGGCAGTTTCCCTCTTGCGAGTCTTTCCCTTCAATCAATCGTTTAATCTTGGGGTTAGTAATGCTAATTACTAGATTGTTGGCTGCGTGTCGTTTGATGTTATCACGTGTTGTCTGTGATTCATGTTCAATGATATTGTTATTATAAATCCGAACATGTTAATGATTATAGTCTAGTGATGTTTATGTGTGGGATCGATTAATATAATTGGGATGGTCTTGATGATTGTGTTAATTGATAAAGGAGTGTTAGGTAATCACATGAGTTTTATGTGACACCTCGAAAATTCATGTCCAATAATGTATTGACACGTGTCATAAGCTTTGAACGTGTGAAAGAATGTTCTAGAGGGACTAAAGTTGACAAACAAGGAAAGTATGTGAATATAAGGGTTCAGCCCATGTAACTGACTTATAATGCCAATTCTCAATACCATGTGCTGCCTAAGCTTGTTTTTAGAGTATAGGGACACTTGGAATGCATCAATGATCAATTGTAGACTTGTATGGCATGATCTAGTGGGATTAAACCCACTATATAAAGGCCTCATGTTTGCAACTTTTGATCATCCACTCATACCTCACTCCTGAAGATTTCTGGAGCTCAAGACCACCTCCTAAGCATCATTAGTCGTGCATTAGACCTTGGTAAGCTTCCTTAACCTTCCTTAATCGTGTTTTGCTTAGTTTATAGCTTAAAAGTCAAACCGTCGTAATTAAAGTTTGACTTATCGATTAATCACTAATGGTCTGGTGTTTAGTCAAATTGATAGTAGTTATTAGTTGGTAATTATGTGGGCATTAAACCCTTAAAAGGGCACCCTCTGATTCCCGTCCTAACTAGATCATTTGTCGGGTCAAAGTTGTTTATAAAAAGTCAACAGAATCTTAATTTGCGAATTAAAACATAATTAGCAATGTAGAAGACATGTAACCTATTTCATCACTCATATAACTTGGTAATTAGTATAAGAACTGATCTAAGCTTGTTTGATCCGACAATTTTCTGTTTAGGCTTGGTTCGGAACCGAAAGTCGCAAAACTTTGACTTTTGCTTTGACTTCAGTTTTGACCCGATTTAGATGGATTTAGAAATGCCTTAGAGCTCCGTCAGGACCAGCTAGTATGATAGTATAACCCTCTGCGTTTATACTACTTGACTCGTTGATTGTCCGATGTTTCCGTTAAATGCCTAATGTTGACCAATATGCCCATTTGACATTAAAATGAGAATTTTGGAAATGTGAGAGGACAATAATCTTTGTTACTGATTTATAAACATGTCCCTAAAATTTCACATCATTTGGAGGTCTAGATTAGGAGTTATGCTCAATAGCGTAATTAGAAGACCTTTTTGTAATTAAACGGCATAATTAGCGTAAAGCCTATCTAAACCCAATTTTTGACACCAAACCTTTTACCCACTGATGTAATATAATATTTTGGGATTTTTGAAGATTTTTAATTATTTTTAAACTAATCATAACCTAAGGTTATTGCCTTGATTCGGTAATTACCGATTATACCCTTTTGCTTGTAAAATAAGTTTTACATAATATTTTGACACCAATTCAATTGCTACTGATTTTATATAATAAATGAAGTATTTTGAACTTTATAACCTGATCAGAAAACTCAGATTTCCTGTTTAACCCGGAAATCGCTTAAAACGGCTTTTACGCGTATTAAACACCTAGTATGGGTTTAAAACCATTTTGTCATATAAGACTTATCACCAACTGATATAACCTATTAAAATAAGTTGTTCTACTGATTATCTCAGACCCGAGTCTCAGAATTATAATTAATCTCTTTTATAATCTTTAAAATGACCAAAATAGCCCTACGGAGCTTCAATTGAGATTAAAATCGTTTTGGGCATAATGGGAGGTATCCTACTGATATCACAACATATTTAAGGCATATTAACTTAGGAAACCTGTTAGTGACTCATTCGGTTACCCGTTATGCGTTATTCGCGTTCGGTTCGGTTTATGTAACTAGTTTGCATAAATTAGCCGAAACGGGTCGAACCTTATCATTTTTATCTCAAAATCCAGAATGTGTTTAGTTTACCCATATTATACAAGTCTTCAAACTTGTCGGGTCTAAATCACATTCTATTCCGGTCTTCGCTTAATCATGCGTTCGAACCGTACCTTCCTTTAAAACTAACCGGTCTAAGTTTAGGCTTAATTAAAGACCCGTTAGGATTCTAATAGGTTATTATAAACCTTCGTTCGAGAATAGGAGACCCGGTAAAAGCTACGTGCACTTGCTTGTTGTGATTATTACTTGGAAAGATAAATACTTTTAACTTATTTTCCCTTATACGGGCCTGGGGTACGGTATATAAAATACCGCTTGGTCGGGCATTGAATCTTTAATCGTATGATGGTTAATTTATTGAAATGACCCATTTGAATTGTTTTGTTTGCTTAAAGCCTTTGGGGGGTTAATGACCATGTCCCGGATATCCTTGGCATCATTTTACGAAATGGCCACGACCTAAGCACGGGGTATAGGCGTACACCCGTCAGTGCCTAAATAAATAATGTGGTGTGTCTATTGATCTTTAACCCGGCACGAACCGGGCTACTGAACGCATAAGAAACATGTAATTCTTTTACAAGTTTATGTATAAATAATTATCCCAAGTTATAAAGTGTTTTGTGCCACGTGCATTCAAATCAATTTTATTAAACCTTTCAAAATGAGTCAGTTAATTGTATTTACCAGTGTAAACTGACGTATTCTCCCAAAAAGGTTAAGTGCAGGTACTACTCGAAATAGGCTGGCTTTCTCCTAGCATCCACAATAAGTCTCGCAAGCTTGGATGACATAAAACTGTTGAACAATGTTTCCTTTTTATTTTGATCCACCTGTGGATTATTTTCAACTGCTTTATGATACTTAATATTACAATTTTATTCGGTTGAAATGAATCTATCTTTTGCTTCCGCTCTGCATTTAAATATTGTGTTGTTTGACTATGATGATATCAACTACGTCACGATACTCCCCACCGGGCCCACCGGTTATACGTGGAAATATCGGGGTGTGACATTTTAGGGAATCGATATATCAGTAGTTCCATCGGTCCAATGTAATTGAAGGAATGTGGCCCATGTGAAATCTAATCAAGTAGCCTACATATTTCGATAGTATTGTCAGTAGATATACCATGTGCACTTAATGATGAAATGATGTGTTGGATTGGGAAATTGGAATATGTGAAAGTGGCGGCTCTGTTCTTGGATTTGGATAGCATACATAGTATAATTTTAGTACACAAAAGTTAATGATGATAATGATGGGATGGCGATGAAAACCGTAAACCTTAGGGTTGAAGAAATATGAAAACTGTTAGAAATATTGGGAACTGTTATGATTGTCGACGAACATCATGAGGTTTCGTCACTCACTCATCGACGAAACTCCCTGAGGTTTCGTCATATATACCCTCCACGAACAATGAAGCTTTTGTCGGCTTGTGGTCGACGAACAATTGGGAAGCTTCGTCGGCCTAGGGTTCGTTGTAGGTTAGGTCATAAACAGAACAGTGGGTATAATAATAAATATTTATAATATTAAAGAAAGAACTTATCTTACTCATCATCGACTAGACTAAGTTAACTTTGTGAAATGAATATTATTAAAGATCATATTACTTACCATTAATGATTATTAACCACGATCAAGGAAACCTGATTGGGTTGCAATGTATAACACACTTACTGATATGTACTATACGATACATGCATGCAAACCGTAGAGTTAATTGAGTTGGGTTAACTACCATGTGTCTTTGAGAATTACTGTTTGAAATACATGTTGTTATTATATGTGAACCTTGTGAATATAAACTGACATCGCATACGTGAATACCATAGGCCGTGACTGTTTGAGTGTGAACGAGTAGTTAATCTTACCGAGCAAACCAAGGTGAGTTCATTGCTCTTTTCCAAGCATGCATCCCGGGAAGGGATATCGGGTAATGTTTTCAGGGAAGAATGTCAGGTTAATGGGATATTTGTTATTACTCAGTTTCTATCATATAAGACCCCTTACATCTACCGATTGTTTCCGGGAAGGCAACGAGGTATTTAGTTGATAGCGCTATTAGGTTTGGCACCCTCACACCGGGCCGGAATGGACGGGCGTGAACTATTTACCTTGACCAATGCTTTGATAGAGGCATTGGGGTTTGGGCAAACACATCTAGTAGCCACATACGGTAATCGAGTTAATAACATCATCAAAACATAACGTTGAACTGTTTAATACACATATCTGGTAACCAACGCGTTAGCAAAACTTTGAACTCACCAGCGTCGTCTGACACACTTGTCTGCATGCTTGCAGGTCATTAGATTTCTTAACATGGACTTGCTATCTGGGAGTGCTGGAGTGGTCATGGATCGAGACTCTTGGATATTTGACGTATTGGTTCTTAAACACTTATTTTGCAACAGCTGTTAAACAATTTACCTTATGCTTCCGCTGAATGTTTTCTTTGGTTTTAACTCTTGACTTGGATTTATCTTATGCAATGAAATGAATGTTTTATTTAAATTTTAAGTGTTGGTTCGATATGATTAGTGGCTTGGATCCTGGTACGTCACACGTCCCGCGGTGTTTTCACATGTGGTATTTTGGGGGTGTGACAATACGCTTGTAGTGAAAGGCATGTATTGGTTGAACTACAAACTACAAATGAGATGAAATGAGATGAAGAGATTTATAAGTTGTTAATCTGTTTTTTTTTTAAGGAAACATTAGTAATCTACACATTTAATTATATTGAATAAAATATTAATGATTAATTTGTTAATATTGGAAAGTCAAAACTTTGAATAATATTTTTTAATTAAAATAAAATAACCGAATAAAGTTTCTATATATATTGATTTTCAAACCTTCCAACTTTAACATACATATTATGGTTAATTTCAACATTTAAATTTAAAGCATCTTATATTTTAGTACTTACGAAATTTAAATTTCGTTTATATGGAATGTTTTTTATAATATTTTTGAATAATGGAAACGGATTAACATTTAAAAAATTTTAAAAAACTTTAATATACTAAGAATGTTATTAGGATGGTAGGTTTGATAAAGTTGGAAAAAGTAATACTAATATAAATATAACGTTATTTGTTGATTTAACAAAGGATAATTAACGAATTTATCTTTAGTGATATAAAGATAACAAACTACAATAAATATAAACGGACGTATATAAAAAAAGCAAAGGCTGATCAATACTATTATCTGTTATTGATATATATATGACAGACCAAAATAAAGTGATTAGTAATATCATCTTCTATTGATATAACAATGAAAAACCAAAATAAACATAAAACATAATATATAGTCGGTAAAAAAGTAACATAAAGTCATAACATATAAGTTTAGAATGATAACGAAAGAAAAAAAAAACCAACGTACAATAAATAGAAATCAACGTACATATAAAAATGCAAATGCTGATTAATAATATCATCTCTTATTTATATAACAATAACAAACGATAATAAAGATAAACCGCCACACATAGTGGGTAAAAAACCAACATCAAGTAACCAAATAAAAAGTTCTGAATATGTTTGTTCAAAAAACCATAGAAAAGTTTTGGAAAACACTGAGATGACTATTAGATTCGGCACACTACTTTTCAACCTTTGGCTTCAAAAGCCCCACATTCACATTCGAATCTTCATCTTTCTCACCATCACTCTTACGCGGTTTAGTTGACGACTGCGAAGAACATAAATCCACATCATACACGGCATCCAAATTACGCTTAAGTTCATTCTCAAGCATCTTGACAGAACAGTTCATCTCAGGTGCAGAGGGTGTGGTAAACATGCTTTTGCTCAAATTAGACACCGGAGTGTCTTCATCACCAGTACGGGAAACAGAATCCTGAAAATAAAAACTAAAAAGGTAAACAAAACAATTGATAAAATAAGGTGAATGACAAATTATTTAACCAATAGTGAATTTCATAATTTGTTTGACATACCTTAACATGAAAGTTAACAGTTGCATTTGAATCAGACGGAACAACATTTAAAGGTTCATCATCAGCAGACTGTATTTATTTCATATATTTCAATAAATATTGTAACGTGCTATAAGTTTTTATAACAAAAAAGTACAACTAACATATAGAAGGTATGTCGAACCTGGAAAGCATCAAAATGCCTATCAAGATCGGTGATGATTGCAAGATTTTCAGTCAACTTCGACACCGAGTAGCCATCTGATTTGTTTTTTATGTTAAACGAACCTATGGCTATCTTAAACGCAAACCTCCGATTTAACAATGCCTTCAGCTCCTTGGGAAAGTTACCATCGCTGCCTAACTGTTCGATAAACATTAAGAGTGTCATATTGCATAACTTCGAGACATAATTTATAAACATACCAGTTTAACATATAAACATTAAAATGTATAAAGGAAGTAACGAAATGTTATTCCCATAATATAAGTTACCTCAATGTTTTTATCCAAAAGCTGGTTTGCGTTAACCTTTATCAGTTTAACAACTTCACGTTCAAACAACGTCAAAGTGACCATCCTGGTACAATCCTGAACACGTATTAGAACTTTTATCCTGTCAAAATTTTAAATAAGATTTTGTTAACACTCATGTAATATGTTTAGGACAATAAATGAATCAAGTAAATTAACCTGGGAACAGACACAACGGCCCTTTTATTGCATCGATCAGTCTGGCATTCCAAGACAGTTACTTCATCATAACCTTCACTTCCATCTTGCTTGTCCTTGCAAATAGTGTTGGTAAGAACCTTTTTGTTGCAACTCTTACATGCATTGTTAAACCATGAGTCTTCTGAAGCAAAGCTCTTAATTGTTCCCAGGATAATAACATACTTTTGGTGTATACATAGTAGATAATTTAGAACAATCTGAAAGGAAAAAATAATAGGTATAATAAATAAAAAAATAAAAAATTGTAACAATACTTCGGATATTTCGCTTAATGCTCCAATCGTACTAAAGGAAACATCAGATAGATATTCATCAGTCGTTGACTTGATAGCAGAAGAACTCAATCCAGAATAACCGGAAGACGTTGAAGCAGTAAGCTGAGCAAGGAAACTGCACAGAAAAAATAATGTATGTGACAAAAATACGTATTCAAAAGATATTATAAAAAAAGGTAATAAGATTACAAACCTTTTCTTGAAATCCAAAATCTCTTTTACTTCATTGTTTATGAAGACTCGAGTTACAGTATACAAATTGGAGACAAACAAATTACCTGTTTAATTATAGTAAAATGTAAATAAAACCACAACTTGAATAAATTAAATATGTACTTGAATGATAAGTGAAAGTGTCGGTATAGAATATACCTCCCCAAAATCTGTACTTCCCAAACTGAACAACGACCACAACATTCGTTTCATCCTTATGGTTCTTCTCAAATTCTAAAATTTGATCAGCATAACAACCCCATAACGTCACATAAATCTGATGGTGTCTACAAAAAAAAAAGTTTAAATACGTAAGTTGGTAGTTGTAAAATACAAAAAATGGGAGAAATATATAAGTAAATGTAGGTATATATAAGAATGTACTGCAAATCTTCCAGAATAAAGGTAGTCTTCTTCTCGTCTTTGCCGTTATTATGTTCACTTTTGTGACAACCCGAGATTTCAAGGTCTTTCCTATACACGTCACTGACTTCTCAATCATGTTTTACAATTTGATTTACGTGGTGTTGTGTTATCCGAATGATAAATGTTTTATGTGTAATGCTTGGTTGTTAAATGTGTGGTGTTAATTATAGTTTATTTAAGGTTTAATAATAGGATTATTTGCCATAAGTTCTCCTCGACGAAGAATGGGATTATTCGCCATCCCTAGCTTCGACAAAGAATGGATCTTCGTCGAGCATGTCCTTCGCCGAAGAGGGGCCTCGGCCCAGAATGGTTTACGGCCCAACCCTTTTATGTTATTTGTATAACCTCTTGTAATCAGTTTACGTAAAACACAGAAACCCTAAATCCTCTCTCTCTTCATTCTCTGTGCGACGGCAGTAGGGAGTCTCGAAGCTTTTACATCTCGATTTATCTAATCAATCCGGTATTACAGTTAGTGCCTATCTTTGATTTCTGCTAGAATCCCGATGATGTGATTTTGTGTGAAATTAGGGTTGTAAACTTAGAACTTGCATGATGAGGATTTGATGATTTGTATATGTTCAGATTCATGATGTGATTGTCGATTAATGAAACGGGTAGCCTGATTTACATGTGAATGAGAATGTTAGTGATTGGATTGAAAACGTGATTGTATATGATCAAGACTTGTGTTAATCCATGATTTTGTATTTCGATATTAAAGTTGTGGGGTTATTAGTTTGATTAGCAGTAGTTAGGGTTTATAGAACTTGTAAAGAAACTGGTGTTTGATCCATTAACCCCGCTGAAAACATGTTAGCAGTTATTATGTGATCTTGACGAACCTTTATGATACTTCGTCACCCCTAGTCACGGCGAAGAATGGATACTTCGTCACATGTAGTCTCGATGAAGGATGGATACTTCGTCGCATGTAACCTTGACGAAGGTTAGGTACTTCGTCACCTGTGATTTCGACAAAGAATAGATACTTCGTCGCCAGGGTTCTTCGTCGTGCCTTGGATTGAACAGAACAGTAAATAGTGTTGTGATGCTTATGGTTGGTGTACACTTGTGTTTACAAAAGTTACTTGTTGATTGATATTAATATGGACTAAGAATAAGGAATCTGGCTGTCTTGTGTGGTTAGAACATTTATCTATTATGTACTGAATTGTGATATTCACATGGGATGTGGACTTGTATGAGAATTGGGCAATTAGTACTTGTTATACAGTGGTCTTTGCGATGAATGCATTTTGTGTTAAATAAGTGACTTAATTGATTGTGAAACTGATGTTGATTGGTAACCACGGTAGGGTTTGGGTTGACCAACTTGGACGGGTAATTTAACATACCGAGCAAATCGAAGGTGAGTTCATTCCTCTTGAGCATGCGTCCCGGTGGGTGGGACAATTATTGGGTATTCCTAAGAGGAATAAGTCATTTTGGTAAAAACTGGGATGTTGGATAATACACTCAATTCCTATCACCATTAAGTCCCGTCTTGTTTGTTACCTGAGAGGTAATGGGGTATTAGTTGATAGCGCTATTTAGGTTTGGCACCCTCACCCCGTACCTGAGAGGACGGGTGTGAACTAATGACCCAGTCATGACCAATGCTTAGATAGGGGCATTGGGGAAGGGCAAAAATAATCTGGAGCCATCTTGTACGGTACTCGAGTTATTATCAACATTTTAATCAATGAACTGAATTAAACACTTGGTAATTAACGTTTTCGTAAAACTATGAACTCACCAGCGTTGTCTGATACACTTGTTGCATGCTCGCAGGTCGTTAGGTACTGTGGATGAGGAACTTGCTATCTGGATGGCTGGAGCGGTCATGAGTCGTGTTGCTGGGATATGCATGACTTGCTTACTGATTTTTACTATACATTTGGTTTTGAAATGTTTCAACAATGTTTTATTAATTGCTTCCGCTGAGCATGTTAAACTTGGATTATGTTATAAATGCTTTACCTTAATAAATGGAAACATTATTTCAATCTCGGTATTACTTCAATGTGATTAGTGGCTGGATCCTGGTACGTCACACACCTAGCGAGGTCTTTCGCATGTGGTATTTTGGGGGTGTGACAGTTTGGTATCAGAGCCACTGGTTATAGTGAACTAGGTTTTAAAGCGTTTTTATAAAACCAGACTATAACCCAACATTTCAGAAAGCGACCATGACACTCAGCTCCAGATAGCAAGGTTCGTCTCTCGTTTACTTATTGCACATCATATTAAGTAAACACTTAAGTATGGCATTGCATGTGAATGCACACCTAGTATTACTATGCGTTCTTGTGATATTAGCTTATGCTACATGATTTATAGTGTGATACTTCCCTAAACCTTCCTGATTTATGTTGTAGTGTTTTCGCTTCGCTATTCGAATTTGAGGAACCTTTTAGCATAAGTTGGGAGGAGCTGAGATAAACATGCAAATTGCATTATTATTATTATGGGTGCACACATAATAATAATGTGGGGTGCATGTGAGTCCCAGTGAGGCCTAACGAGTGTGAAAGGGGATCTGCCCTGTTGTCTGATTTAAACTTAGTAGTCCATAGAAGTCAACGTGAGGTATGACTCCTACCTTATCTTGACTCTTAACCTTTTCCATTTTCTTATATAGAATCATGAGCGGACGAGGCCATGGGCATGGTCACATTGTGATGACTCAGGCCGAGCTAACAAACTTGATTAACACACATGTGGGTGAGGCTTTGGCAGCCTATCAAGCTGGTACGATATGTGCCAAATAGCCTTTATTCTTGTGTCACGTACTCAACTCTTATCCGTGTGCTGTATTTTCTTTCGTCCTTAAGTCAGCAAGCGAATCACAATCAAAACAATCCACCTGCCTGCACGTTCAAGACGTTCATGGATTGTAGGCCAAAGACATTCAGTGGGACTGAAGGAGCTGTGGGACTACTGCGTTGGTTTGAGAAGGCAGAATCGGTGTTTGCGATGTGTAACTGTCCTGCTGGGGAAAGAGTGAAGTATGCTTCAGGCACACTCGAGGATGGTGCCTTGACTTGGTGGAATGCCCAAGTCCAGATGCTGGGCATTGAGATAGCGAATGCCACTACTTGGGAGGATTTTAAGGAGTTGATGAGAGAGGAGTACTGTCCTCGTGATGAAGTGCAGAAACTGGAGAACGAGTATTATGATCTTTAAATGGTGGGGGTCCAAGATTGAGGCATACACGAAGCGGTCGCATGAATTAGCTAATATGTGCCCGAACTTATCACGACCTCCACACAGAAGAATCGAGTTGTACATCAAGGGATTAGCCCCGCAGGTTAAGGGCTTGGTTACTGCAGCGAACCTCAATAACTTACCTCAGATCATCCGCTTAGCTCACAAGATCAAAAATCAGGAGGTGGAGCGTGGCTCGCTACCACCGCGTGTTTCTACTACTGCTACTACTGCTGCAGTTACTACTCCTGCTTTTGATAGCAAACGCAAATGGAATCATGTGGACAAGGTGTCCAACTCGAATCAGTCACAGAAGAAACCAGACAACAGTATCAACCGCAGTTTTAGCCAGTCATCTTCTGTGAATCAGAATCAGGGCAACAATTCGAATCAGGGCTCCTATGCGGGAAAGCAACCGAAGTGTAACAAGTGCAACTTCCACCATCGCGGGCCGTGCACCCGGGTATGTCACAGGTGCAACAAGGTAGGCCATGTGGCTAGAGACTGCAGGGTATCACTCTCGAGGCAGTAGCAGCAACCCCCACAGCAGCAGCAGCCACAGCAACAGGAGAGGCAGCAGCCTCAGCAGAATCAGGGAAATCGTAAGGGGTGCTTTCAGTGTGGAGCCGAGTGTCACTTTAGGCGGGATTTCCCTCAATTGAATCAGAATGCTGGTAACAACAACAATAACACTGGGAATAACAACAATGGGAACAATGGTGGAAATGGTGCGCGTGGGAGAGTGTTTACCATTGGCGCTGGGGAAGCTCGCAACGATGGCAATGTGGTGACCGGTACGTTTTCTGTGAACAATCTATTTGCTTTTATTTTATTCGACTCTGGTGCCGATTGGAGTTATGTGTCATTGGAGTTCAGTCGTCAGTTAGGGTTAACTCCTACGCCCCTTGTAACTAAACACGTAGTAGAATTAGCTGATGGCAAATCGACTGAAGCTTCACATGTTCTTTTTGGCTGTAAACTTGATCTTATGGGTCAAGTGTTCGACATTGACCTACTCCCCGTTACTCTTGGAAGTTTTGATGTGGTCGTTGGCAAGGATTGGTTGTCTAAGCACCAAGCATAAATTCTCTGTAAAGAGAAAATAGTGCGTATCCCTCTCCCCAGTGGAGAATCTTTGTCGGTTCAAGGTCATCATAGTGGTGCAATGGTTGGCATCATCTCAGCCATGAAAGCCCAGAAGTGTTTACGAAAGGGCTACCCTGCTATACTAGCTCTTGTTACAGATACTCAACCTAAAGAAAGGAAGATTGAAGACCTTCTAGTTGTTCGCGAGTTTTCTAATGTGTTTCCTGAAGAGCTTCCTGGTTTACCTCCACACCATAAGGTGGAATTCCAGATTGACCTTACTCCAGGAGCAGCCCCTATTGCTCGTGCTCCTTATCGTCTTGCACCAGGAGAGTTGCAAGAGCTGTCAAATCAACTCCAAGAACTATTGGATAGAGGTTTTATCTGACCCAGTTCTTTGCCTTGGGGAGCCCTAGTTTTGTTTTTGAAGAAGAAAGACGGGTCCTTTCGTATGTGTATAGATTATCGAGAACTCAACAAGATAACAGTCAAGAACCGTTATCCTTTACCACGTATCGATGACTTGTTTGACCAGTTGCAAGGGTCAAGTTTCTACTCGAAAATCAACTTAAGATCGGGCTACCATCAGATGAGAGTCCGAGAGGAGGATATTCCAAAAACAGCTTTTCGAATGAGGTATGGCCATTATGAGTTTTTGGTTATGCCATTCGGGTTGACAAACGCACCGGTGGTTTTCATGGACCTCATGAACCGTGTGTGCAAGCTGTATCTTGACGATTTTGTCATTGTGTTTATTGATGACTTCTTGATCTACTCTAAGAGCAAGGAGGATCACGAGCGACACTTGCGTCTTGTTTTGGAGCTTCTGAGGAAGGAGCAACTCTACGCGAAATTTTCTAAGTGTGATTTCTGGATACGAGAAGTGCACTTCCTTGGCCACACTGTTAATGAATTGGGGATACATGTGGATCCTGCTAAGATTGATGCTATCAGAAATTGGGTGGCACCAAAGAACCCTTCGGAGGTGCGACAATTTCTCGGTCTCGCTGGGTACTATCGCAGATTTATTAAAGACTTCTCGAAGATCGCTCAACCTCTTACTTCGTTGTCACAGAAAGGCGTGGTATATTCTTGGAGAATGAAGCAGGAAGATGTTTTCTAGCTCTTGAAACAAAAACTCCGCAGTGCACCGATCTTGTCTTTACCTAAAGGTACCGAAGATTTTGTGGTATATTGTGATGCTTCTATTCAGGGTCTCGGTTGCGTGCTGATGCAACGCGAGAAGGTGATAGCTTACGCCTCTCGGCAGTTGAAGGTTCATGAGAAGAATTACACAACTCACGACTTGGAGTTGGGGGCCATGGTTTTCACGCTAAAGATTTGGAGGCATTATCTGTACGGTACCAAATGCACTCTCTATACCGATCACATGAGCCTCCAGCATATCTTTGATCAGAAGGAATTGAATATGCGACAGCGTCGCTGGGTAGAACTCTTAAACGACTATGACTGTGCAATCAAGTATCACCCAGGTAAAGCTAACATGGTAGCTAATGCCCTTAGTTGAAAGGAAACGTAACACCTCGTAAAATCACGTCTAACGATGTATCGACACGTGTAATAAATCCTAATGAAGTCAAACATTGAATTTAAGGGACTAATTTTTTTGAAACATCAAAAAATTTGATTATGAAAGGACTGGAAGTGTTAGAATACCTAAAATAAGTTCTAAATAACCTCTGACGATATTTATATTCACAAATTATCCACTTGGCGATCGAGTGTAGCCGTTTGCGGAATTAATTGAAAGTTTGCGCAATGAAGGGTTAAAAGCGTCAACATGTTAATTCTTACCTCTGAGTGACCTTTTAACAAACCGGGAGCATCATGGTATTTGATTATACTCTATGGAATGCAAATTATTGGCCGTCTAAGGTTTTTATGCCTATAAGTAAGGTTACGCGCAACTTTGCAAGTTAGAGGGACTAAAAGTGTCAATATGTTTAATTATACCTCTGATGACCTTTTAGCGAACCCGAAGCATCGTGATGTTTAATAATACTTCCAAGAATTCCTAATATGGATTAGATGAGGCTTCAATGCTATTAAATGATGAGATGCGCAAGTTTGCGCAATAGAGGGACCTAAAGCGTCAACTTTTGAATCTACGCCTCTTGGTGACCATTTAAGCGAACGGGAGTGTATTAATATTTAAGTATATGCTTGGTAATGACCATTATGGGCCATGGAAGGCTTGGATATCATTAAACGACATTTCACGCCACTTTGAGTGATTAAAGGACTAATTACGTCAAACTGCAAAAGTATGTCGATTCGTATGGTAACGGACCTTCCGGAATATCACCATGAGTTAAACATACCCTAATTATCCCTTACCTAGCTTAGAAATAGGCTTAGAGGTGTTTCGTGTGCAAAAATAAACTTTTAAGTCATGCAGGGACTAAAACTGTCAGAAAGTGCACAAGTTTGCATTTTCGCGCATATCTCACATTCTGAATATATCCGGACACCCAAAAATTTATGTAACCACTAAAATATTTTATTTTAGTGATCGGCATCATAAAATTCCATTCGTCGCGTAATTTGGGTCGTTTTTCGCATCTGTTCGTGTTTCGTCGTAATTAGACGAACAACGTGACCGTACGGCCAAACGAACCGACATCCGACATAATTTTGAGCATGTTTCGTGTCCCCTATGTTTAGGTATCATAGTAGAGCCTTGAAATGAAGTTAACGGGCTTTAAATGTGTCAGAAATGGCAAATAACAAGTGCAGGGGCTGTTCTGTAATATTTCAAAGTTGCTGAAATCAGTTTTATTCAAATCTGCTGCTGGTTTCCACTCACACATAATTCACTCTAGGGGCTGCCCACTGACTTAAAAAGTGGTATAACACCTGTAACAATCTCTCAACCCCTTGAAACACTTGTCACAATCTTGTTCCTTTCAAAATACTATAAATAGGAGTGAACACCCACTTGAACATTTGCACTTTTCTTTTCAAATATGCTTTCTCTCAATTCTGAAGAGGATCCTAGACATTTTTGGAACCTCTATTCAGTCCATTGGACCCTTGTAAGTATCCTTAACCTCTTTTAATCGTGTTTTATTAGTTTAATGGCCTAAAGTCAAAACCGTCGTAATTAAGGTTTGACTTAGTGATTAATCACTAATGGTCCAGTCAATTCTCGAATTGAAAGTACCTATGAGTTGGTAATTATGTGGGTAATAAACCCTTAAAAGGGCACCCTCTGATTCCCACTCTAACTAGGTCAATTGTCGGGTCAAAGTTAATTATAAAAAGTCAACAGAAAGTAAATTTTCGCATAAACGCATAATTAACAATGTAGGAGCTATGGAACCTGTTTTATCACTTATATAACTTGGTAATTAATGTAAGAACATGTCTAAACATGTTCAACCTGACAATTTTCAGTTTAAGCTCGGTTCGGAACCGAAAGTCGCATAATTAGACTTTTGCTTTGACTTTCAGTTCTGACCCAATGTAGCATGAATTAGAAATGCCTTAGAGCTTTATTAGGACCAGGTTACATGTTAGTATAACCCTCTGTGATTATACAACTTGGTTCATTAGTTATCCGATTCATATGCATGTTTCCGTTATATGCCTAAATGTTGACCAATATGCCCATTTGACCTTAAAACAAGAATTTTGAAAATGTGAGAGGACAATAATCTTTATTATTGATTTATAAACATGTCCCTAAATTTTGACATCATTTTGAGGTCTAGATTAAGAGTTATGCTCAATAGCGTAATTAGAAAGCTTTTTATTAATTAAACGGCGTAATTAGCATAAAGCCTATCTAAACAAAATTTTTGATACCAAACTTTTTACCTACTGATGTAAAATAATATTTTCGAATTTTTGAATATTTTTATTTATTTTTAGGCTGAGCATAACATAGGGTTATAGCTTTGATTCGGTAATTGTCGGTTTTGCCCTTTTGGCCTATAAAATGAGTTTTACATAATATTTTGATACCAAACCTTTTGCTACTGATTTTATATAATAAATAAAATATTTTGAGTCTTCTGGAATGATAAAAATATTAGCTTTTCTTTAAAAACCCGGAAATCGCTTAAAACCGTCTTTTTACGCGTTTTAAACGCATAGTATGTATTAAAATTACTTTAAATATATGGGACTTGATACCTACTGATGTTTAAAGCAAATTTTTATATTTTAACAGTAAAGAAAAGTTTTTAACTCAGATTCCCTGTTTTGACCTTTAAAGCTTATGTGAAATTACCAAAATGCCCCTACGGTGCATAGTTTGGTTATAAAAGGTAAATTTCACATATATGCCATATCCTACTGTTATGACTTATAAAAATAAGTATTTTTACTGAATATATCAGACCTTGTTGGTGCATGCGTCTGTCGACTTCGTCTTGTATCGAGTCTTGTTTATGTTTAGATAGATCAGGGCACGTTATAGGAGAAATATGTCAAATATAGGTTGAAAGGTGATTTCAAACAAAATTATATATTGTAATTCCGCTTGAAATTGTAATGACAGTTTCAAACGAAATTATGATGTTTATTCCGTTTGAAGCTAATTCCGCATGAAGGTAATTCCGTTTGAGACATGTTCAAACGAAATTACTCAGCCTATATATAGTAGTGTCTTGATTTCATTTGTAACTTTTCTGGTTTGAGCCACGAAGTGCTGCCGAAGCGTCGTCTCGCTGTAAATCGTTATTAAATCAATAATATCGACAGTTAAAGTGTATTTCTAGCTGAATTGAACTCAATACATCCGTTTTCGCCTTTCGTATTGAGCATAAACTCTTCTGATCAACTCGTTCGGGTCTTTAAACGATCCTACAAGTGGTATCAGAGCTCAGGAGGAAGAGTTCATACCAATTCAGCTGAAATTTCTGATTTTCTACACCTTCTTTTCAAAATTAACAATTTTTTTTACGGTTAAAATTGTCTAATTTTCATACATTGTGCTCGCAATTGTGTTTTAACAAATCCTTGAGAAAATTGGACCTAAATTCGATCTAAAACTGATAAAATCTGTAATTTCGTTTGTAAATTAGCTCGAGATGATGATGTCAGCAGCATTTCATACGGAATTAGACCTTAATTCCGCTTGAAACTGGTATTCCGTTTGAGTAATCTCGTTTGAAAACTGTAATTCCGCTTCAAAGTCTTAATTTCGTTTGAGTGGTTCAAGCGAAATCAGGTAATTCCGTTTCAAGGAGTGATTCCGTTTGATATTTCTGCACGGAATTACTATTCCGTTTGAAAGAGTGTTGATCTCAAACGAAATTAGGATAATTTCGTTTCAAAGTTAATCCCGTTTGAACTGGGTATTTCCGCTTGAAAGAAATTCCATTTGAAGAAGTAATTCCGTTTGAACAGAATATTTTTGTGAACCTTGAAAAACCGAAACATGGAAGAGGAATTTTATAACGCATTTGCTACTCCAGTTACCCCGATTACTCTTGCACAGAACACAATGTTGGAAAATGAAACGGGGACTATGCAAAAACCACCTAAGCTCATGAACATTGAGGAATATAAAGGTTGGGAAGGACATTTCGAAAACTGGGTTCAAGCAAATTATTTGGATGCTTGGGAATGTGTTGAAACGAAATATGTTAGACCGATGACTGATGATGAAGAGATTATTGCAATCTATTAGCAAATATGAAGAGATTGAGCATCACCAAAGATAATGAAGAGTTGATTGAAAAGCTAGCTGATGCATTGCCACACGAGACTTGGGGCACATATCTCATGATGTTAAGGAACAAGAAAGGGTTTAGCAGTTTGACATTGAGCAAATTCATTGAAAGAATTGAGGCTCAGGAGATGGAACAGAGAAAGGTTTTAAGAATGAAAGATTTTGACGGTGAACAAGACATTGGTCTTTATTACAAAGGTGGTGTCAGTGATAAAACCACCAACATGTCATCAAAGATCGAGACTGCATTCAATGCAAAAAGTTTGTCTGGAGGATCATCTAAAGGGTCAAATAGTAAAACAAGTTTTTCATCATATCCGTCATTTGATCCAAACTTCACAACAACCAAGAATGGCAAGAAGCTGCAATGCAATATTGTATTGAATCTTGAGAATGATCAGGATTATTCTGAAGAAGTTGCTAAAAGTCACATGTCTTTGTTGGGGACTATGTTGGAGTCTTATGGAAGTTTAGTTGCAGGAAGGATCGGGAATCAAATGCTTAGAAAAGAGGATTACGATCAGATTGATGCTGAAGAGATGGAATTGATGGATATAAAATGGTGTTTGGCTAGTGTGTTGAGGAGAGCTGAGAAGTTCAAACAGATCACAGGAAGAGATGATTTCCGTGATGCATGTGTTTCTAATTTAGGTTTTGATAAATCTAAAGTTACTTGTTTTCGTTGCAGGGAAAAAGGACACTTCAAGAGGGAGTGCACTAATCGCGAAGCAAGTGGAGCTCAAAATCCATTTAACAACAATGATTACTATCGGAAATCGATCTATCATCAAGTTGCTCAACAACAACAAGTACCACAAGTGGCACATGGTAGGAAAGTAATCGAGGAGTCTTCAAAGAGAGCTTGTATGGTGAATCAGGATGACAAAAATCCAACAAAAGATTTCAGTTGGGACAAATATATTTCAGCTGATAATAAAGCATGCCTGATAAACCAAGTTGATGAAAAATTACCAGAAGGATTTAGCTGGGAAGGTTTCAGTTGGGATGATTACTGTCCGGATAAAGATATTTTAAAAGCAAAAGTTTTTGTTGCTCGTATTGAAGAAGATAGTGATGATGATACTGAGTATTATGCGAAAAGAATGGCAGCTCATTTGAAAATGATGGCAGAAAGTGATAGTGAAGATGAAAAAGCTAAAAAGAAAAAGAAAAAGGTCAAAACACCAGTCAGCAGTGATGATGAGGAAGCTCCAGTGATAAAGAGAAAGGTAAAGGAAGTTCCAAAGTTCAAAGTTGATGAAGATGTTGATGCTAGAAAGATTCCTATGAATTGTGAAACCTGTGAGATTATGAAAAAGAAAAACAGTGAATTGATTAACAATATGAACAGGTTGAAGGAATCATACGATGTTCTGAACAAAGCCATGAATCAATACAATCAGTCAAGTGATGAACAAGCAACAGCCATGAAAACACTTCAAGGAGCTTTCATGACAAAGCAGAGAGTGGTGAACAATTACATTGAGAAGTGTGCTGTGCTAGAACAAAAATTGGAAACTCAAAGAATTGAAACTGAAAGAGTAAATCGTTTGTTAAAAAGTTACTCATGTACTTCTTATGTCATTGACATGATTTATCCAACTGTTGAAGGCATGAAGGCATTTGAGGATGATGAAGTAACTGAAGAACAGATAGTTTTTGAAGAAAAGACTTCTAAAAAGAAAAAAAAGAAAAGAAGAAGGATACTGAAGTTAAGACATCTGGTAAGAAACAAAGTGTCAGTTACAACAAGTGTCCACCTCCGCTTGAAAATTGATATTCTCTAAGAAATCCAAATTCAGAAAGAGTCGAAAAGGCAACAAATTTACAGTGGGAGTCGGAGTCTTCAGTTAACCTGCCAGAAAATATTGATGTTACGTTTACATCGTCTGACACTGATCAACAATCTCAATTGATGAAGAAAGTAGTGGATCATGTGTTAGATAATGATGAAACTGAGGAGTCAAAGTCGGAGTCTATGTCAGAGTCAAAGTTTGAGTCCAGCACTCCGAGTCAAACCGTCAAACAGGGCAAAAGAGTTTACAATAATGAATTCCTTTTATCAAAATCTAATTTGAATGACGGATTATTCAAAGTTGCATATACATTGAATGATTCCGACAAATTATATTCTGATGAGGAATTTCCAATAAGAGGTGTCAAAACTGAATTGATCAAAAAGGTTTTCAAACTAACAGAAATTAATATTTCTAAAATAAAAGATGTAAATCTTTCTGAGAAACCTAAAAAATACACCTCAAGAGTTCAACAACGAGAAAACAAGAAAAAAGGTTACAGTTCTGGTTTAGGTTTTCAAAAGAAACCAAACCATAACGGTAATTTCAAAAAGAAAGGATTAGGTTTTATTCCACCAGAAAATCATAAAAATGAAAAATATGTTTGTGATTTTAAATCAAAAATGATATTTGTTTCAGGTACATCTTCTGAAGAAGAAAAAGAAAAATTATTCAGAAAACAGTCGAACAGAGATTTCCTTGCGAAGAAACAAGAAGAGATGCAGACTGTTGATCAGAAGAAGGAAACTCGAACCTGTTTTAAATGTGGAAAACGTGGTCATATTGCCATGAAATGTTCACAGGAAAATCAAACTAAACAGGGAGTTTCTAAACTGAAAGATAAAGAGGTTGAGTTTGAACCACCAATTGAGAGAACTAAACTTTTCAAAAATTCAAAATTTGAAATTGGTGAGTGTTCAAAGAGGTTTTACTAGAGAAGTGCAAATCTTGACAACCAAAAGTGGGTTGTTAAGAAATCTGATGATGGGTCTAGTAATGATTCTGATTCATCAAAATCAGAGGAGCTAATTTCTGGCGATGAATCTGATTCCACAAAATCAGATGAGCCACAGGTTATGGAAAAAGGTGAAAAATCAGTACCTCCAATGGATGATGTCAATTTTCCATTATTGAAGGCTGAAAATTTTAAACAAAAAGTTGGTAAGGTTGAGATTTCAAATCAATTCTATTCTGAAAAGAAAGAATTTGATGTTGAAAAAGTTTTTAATTCCAAAGTGCAACATATTTTTGGTAAAATGGTTGACAGGAAGGTCAAAGGAGTGAAGGAGTTTTATGAGAAGAAATTGAATAAACCAGGTAAAGTGTCATCCCAGGTTTGTGACTGGGATGGTACCTATTATGAACAGTAAAACTCTGGACTTGCCGGAGCTCCCAAGTTGGTAATCGTGGAGCATGAATCGGCATCATTCTTATATTGTTTTTGAAAAATTTGAAAATTGTTATCTAGTATGACTTGCCGGAACTCCCAGGTTGATAAGTGAGGAGTAGGAATAGGCATCTTGAGAATTCAACCTACAAGTGGTATTGGTTGGTAAGCCATGAGGTTGAAAAAGTGGTTGTGATTTATAAGAAGGTTAATCAAGGTCATTAGATTGAACTTGATTGGACCATTCTTACAAGTGGTATTTTGAAAAATAATGTGATGAACCCCTAACCTACAAGTGGTGAAATCAACAAAACTTATTTTCCGGAAAAACCATTTGATTAAAACAAACTTAAGTGTTTTGAAATCACAATGGGAAAATAGTTTGTTGTGAGGGGGAGTTCTGATTGTTTATGCCAAGTGGATGGCGAAATGAAGTGATTTGATATCAGTTGTCATTTTACTTGTACAGTTTATTTTCAAATTTTCTTTAAATGTGTTTGAAATTTAGGGGGAGTAAGAAATTTCAGAAAATCCAAAAACATTTGAAAATTTGATAAAGACAAAAACATGATAAAATAAAAAAATGAGTTTTGTTGTGAAAAAGAGGAAATGATAGTACATCAGTGGACGATCATAGCATGCTAAAGAAATGGAAAGTCAAAAGGTGATAAACGGTCTCACTGATGATGTGCCAGTAGGTTTTTACACATTTAGTAGATTGTGACGAGATATAAACCTAAATTTCAAACTTGCTTATATCGTGGGGAACATCTCTCGGATATATGGGTAACCCCCGAAATCTTGTTTGAAATGTGGTCTTTATACACAGTGATATCTGGGGTATTATCCCTGGACTTCTGATTTTGCGGAAGCAATGGCCTAGTCCTCGTATAATACTTTCTGCTTGCTTGAAAAATAGCGCCGCCCTCAGCATAAAAAATGATGAAACATTGAAAAATGTTAATCATGTGCTGTTGAAGAAAAGATCCTCTAAAGGGGACACACCAAAAGTCGAAGCCGTCATCTCTCTGCTGAACGGAAGTTCTGACCTGAGCTCTCATGGCCATCGCAATTTAATCCTTTACAGATATCATCTGTGGTATACTCACCTGTAAGACTGAATATTGGGATCTGGATACGGGAGTATATTCTGAGGTGGGACAAGCGAATAAGTTTAAGTCTCTTAAAACACTAATTTCGTATCTCGAAACAGTTGAACTTTGTGTGAAAATTTAAGTGGACCAGTATACTGACAATCTACGTGAATCGTTTAGAACTTAAAATGTTTAAAGCTTAACTGTGTTGGTGATTTGTCTCATAAACTGATATGATCCTCTTACGCAAACTCACAAAAATATTGTCTGTAAATATTTCTTTATTGCATTTTCATTACATTTAAAAAAAATCCAAAAAGATTTTTAGTGTGTTTTAGCATAATTTTAAAAAATTCAAAAAGATTTTCGACAACTGATGTTGGAGAGCTGATTTTCAAAATTCCAAGTGCTAAACATGATGAACAAATGGTTTGGGTGAAATTGTTTGAAAAGAAAAATTATATTTCTTCAAGTGATTCATCAGAGATTAACATTGTAAAATCATTTATTGATTGATGTTTACAAGTGGTAAGCAGAGAATAAATTTGTAAACTTTTAAATTGGAGAAATTTATTTCTGGGTTAAGTTTGTGCAGGTAAATCAGATTTTGATCCTAAGCAGGATGTGAGCCAGGTCACGATCTTGTACCTATGGAAGCCAGGCTACGATCCCAGCTTGACGAAAGGGGGAGTCTGAAGAGCATAGAGCCAGGTTGTGATTCTGGAATTGAAGATTAAATCAACATTCGAGGGGGAGATAAGTTGATATAGTGAAAGAAGATTGAGGATGCTTTACAGTGTTAGATACTTAGTAAAGTTCGAGAGGAATGATAAAGACTGAAGATGTAGAAGACTAGACACTTAAGACTCGTCAACATTCGAGGGGGAGTCTGTTGGTGCATGCGTCTGTCGACTTCGTCTTGTATCGAGTCTTGTTTATGTTTAGATAGATCAGGGCACGTTATAGGAGAAATATGTCAAATATAGGTTGAAAGGTGATTTCAAACGAAATTATATATTGTAATTCCGCTTGAAATTGTAATGACAGTTTCAAACGAAATTATGATGTTTATTCCGTTTGAAGCTAATTCCGCATGAAGGTAATTCCGTTTGAGACATGTTCAAACGAAATTACTCAGCCTATATATAGTAGTGTCTTGATTTCATTTGTAACTTTTCCGGTTTGAGCCACGAAGTGCTGGCGAAGTGTCGTCTCGCTGTAAATCGTTATTAAATCAATAATATCGACAGTTAAAGTGTATTTCTAGCTGAATTGAACTCAATACGTCTGTTTCCGCCTTTTGTATTGAGCATAAACTCTTCTGATTGACTCGTTCGGGTCTTTAAAAGATCCTACAGACCTGAAACTCAGATTAATATTTAAACTCTCTTATAACCTTTAAAATGACCAAAATACCCCTACGGGGCATAAATTGGTTTTAAATTCACTTTGGGCATAATAGAAGGTATCCTACTGATATCACAACATATTATAAGCATATTAACTTAGGAAACCTGTTCATGACTCTTTTGGTTACCCGTTACGCACTTTTCACGTTCGGATCGGCTTATGTAACTAGTTTGCATAAATTAGCCGAAACGGGTCAAACCTTATCATTTTTATCTCAAAATCCAGAATGTGTTTAGTTTACCCATATTACACAAGTATACAAGCTTGTCGGGTCTAAACCACATTCTAATCCGGCCTTCGCTTAATCATGCGTTTTGAACCGTATCCCCCTTTAAAACTAACCGGTCTAAGCATAGGCTTAATTAAGACCCGTTAGGAATCTAATAGGTTATTAAAAACCTTCGTTCCAGATTAAGAGCCCCAGTAAAGGTACTTGCACTTGCTGATTAGGATATACGGCTGAGTATAAATTGCATTTTTTTAAGCTCAGGTAAATACTTTTAACTTATTTTTCCTTATACGGGCTTGGGGTACGGTATATAAAATACCGCTTGGTCGGGCATTGAATTTTTAATCGTATGAAGGTTACTTTATTGAGATGACCCGTTTAAATTGTTGTGTTTGCTTAAAGCCTTTGGGGGGTTAATGACCATGTCCCGGATATCCTTGGCATCATTCATGAAATGGCCACGACCTTAGCACGGGGTGTAGGCGTACACCCGCCAGTGCATATATAAATAATAAGGTATAACCGCCGGTTACGAGAATAACTCGCCGCGGGACTATACCATGTGGTGTGTCTATTAATCTTTAACCCGGTATTCAACCCGGGCTACTGAACGTATAACGAACATGTAATTCTTTTACAAGTTTATATATAAATAATTATCCCAAGTTATAAAAAGTTTTGTGCCATGTGCATTCAAATCAATTTTCTAAAAACATTTTCAAAATGAGTCAGTTATTTGTATTTACCAGTGTAAACTGACGTATTTTTCCAAAAAGATTAAGTGACAGGTACTGTACGTAATTGGCTGGAAGCTCAGGGCGTTAATAGGGAATCTTGCAAGTTCTAGATGCCTAAAGTCTGTTGAACAAATGTTATCTTTCTGTTTTAAGATCCGCCTGTGGATCCATCTTACCTTCCGTTGTAATATTAAATAGTACTTTTGAATCATATTGTAATATATTTATCCTTTGCTTCCGCTGTGCATTTAAATTGTGTTGTTTGACTATGATGATATCAACTACGTCACGATACTCCCCACTGGGCCCACCGGTAATACGTGGAAATATCGGGGTGTGACAGGTTGGTATCAGAGCCAACATTGTGTGAATTAAACACTAGCCTTTTGTGTTTAATCTCAATGATACAATAGCACATTCCTTGACCTTCTGAGTCTAGACTTAACATAGGAATACTCTCATCTCTATTCAGAGAATTATTGCTTTCACTTCTATATATTTTTAATTCGTCGCCAAGCAAAGAAGCCGTAATGGAAATTCTCCCCATTCGAAGCCTAGGAAAGGCCGAGCTTTGTACTGCGACTAGGATAAACGTGCAACCAAGGAGAAAACATTCAGAAATAAAATGAAGAAGAAACTCCTTTTACTGAAGTTCGTTTCCTTAGTAAGTCCTTATAAGGGCATATGTATCTTTCAATCCCTTCGTGGACAACATTATTTCTTTCAAGTCCCGTTTAGGGCAATTCTGTACCTCTTTTGAAATCATTGGGATGTTTTATCTAAATTTCATTTATATCATTATATACGAATATAATATATGAAATAAATTGGAATATCATTCCTTTTTGTAAATGATCTGCCAGTAATTATATATTAAAAAGAATCTTAAAGGGTATAACCTAGCTTGAATGTCATTAAAGACCTGGCTATGATGGTAAAACCTGTTTAAAGGAGATTCAGATCCTTATTAACATCTCACTTTAGGATTGTTCTGCGTTAAATATTAAAAAGAATCTTAAAAGTAAAACCTAGCCTAGATGTCATTTCAGACATGGCCAAGATGGTAAAACCTATTCAAAAGATTCCAATCCTTGTTAACATCTGAAAACGTGTTAACACTCCTGACAACAGGTGATGCGATAAAATCACACTTGTCATCCTTATATTAGGAACTTCCAAACCCCTTATTTAGCCAAAATGATCGATAGGAATCATGGCTAATAAACGTCGAACATGATGTACACATCAAAACATTCATTTGGGATGTATACCTACGGGCAAAGATGTATACATGAAAAAGATAGTTTTATTTCATAACTTCTTGTCAAGAAAATGAACTGTGAAATTTTCCGACCAAAAGGATCATTGATTATGTTTTAAAATTTCCCTGGTGACAAGGCCTTTGTGCCATCAAAAAGTCCTTTGGAACAAGCCCTGGTGCTAAATAAAATGTCGGTACGACATTGACAGTCGTGACTTATGCCCCCTGTCTAATAAATATGAAGGATTATATTCCGTTTAAACACCAAAGATGGATTATTAAAAACCTAGGCAAAACATAATCAAATAAATTAATGCTATCTATTGGCCTATATGGTTTATTTGCACCATGGCTATTTAATTATCAAGTTCGACAATTCACTATATAATTAAATAAATTATTACTACTTGGTTTGTAGCCTTCAAAGCTTCACCCTGGCTGACTCCTCTGAAGCTCACAATCATCCAGTTGATCAGAATAATGATGCAAGACTGAATGTAACGGGCACCGAGTTACAGGATATGATAGATACAACCATAAACAAAGCTGTGGACCGAGTATTAAAGGATCATAAGCGAAAGTGCGATAATACCCCAAATCAGGGTTACAAAAAGGGTAAGACTGGTTCAAACTATAACCCGTCCAAGCCAAAGAAGGCAAAACCCAAATGTAAAACATGCGGGAAGAAGCACTTCGGAAAATGTTTCTATGAACAGACCAGGGGATGTGTCATCTGTAAAGAGATGGATCACAAGACCCATGAATGCAAGGACTTGAAGGACGCCACATGCTATGGTTGTGGCGAGAAGGGGCACATAAAGACCCGCTGCCCAAAGAAGGCAACTAAAGGGAAATGCACTTTAGAGTCACAAGCTAGGCCTTGTGGGATTTGTAATAAGGAAGGGCACAAGACTTTGGAGTGCCAAGGCATAAAGGACGCAACCTGCTATGGTTGCAATGAAAAAGGGCACATCAAAACTAATTGCCCAAATAAAACCAAGAAGCCTGGGGAGGCTAGGAAGACCAAAGCTGGGGGCTCTCAAATGAATGCTCCAGAGGCCGTTCAGGATGACAATGTCACAACAGGTACTTTCCTTATCAATGACGTTATGCTAGAGTATTATTTGATTTAAGTGCAGATAAGTCTTTCGTAGACAATAGATTTTGTAAATTATTAAATCTGCCTGTTAAAACTCAAGCGTTAAATATGAAGTAGAATTGGCCGATGGTACCTCAGAGAATGCTTCAACAATATTAGATGGATGTTTTATATCCATTAGGAATCATTCTTCTCCGCTGTCCTTGTTTCCGTTAAATATAAGAGGAATTCAATATAGTGATAGGAATGGATTGGTCGTCTTAAAATCAAGCCCAAATTCTGTGTGATAAGAAGCAAGTAGTTGTCAAGACTCCTTTTGGTGAGCCTTTGACAATTCAAGGAGACACTGGGTATGGATTGCCTAAGCACTTGTTGAATTTGGTATTTAACACCAAAGCTTCGAGTATGGAAAACTCAGAAGAGACAAACAACAGTCGCGATGCTAGAAATGCGACAAATGTTAATGATGCATCAAATGTGAACCTCAATGTTAATGGAGTTAAACTCCAAAACTGTAATTAACGCAGCTGTTAGGAAGGCTATGAGAAAAGTCACGAAAAGGTTCAAGGAGCCAAATGCTGCTCGCTCTAAAGCACATGTCGCTGCTCATGAGAAGAGCTTTATTCACACTTCAAATGCGAAGAATAACCCAAACAAAATCATATATGGCAAGGAGCCCATTCTTTTTAGGATATACTTAAAAGTACGTCGTCTCTTGGAAGTCAAGAGACTTCAATAAGAAAAAGGGGCCATCGATTGCAGGAAATTGTGGGATGAAGTAGAAACCATTAGGTGTATCAGCGGTTATGCTAGAAAGAACATGGTGAGGTATGCATCACAGTCATTCGATGGGAATACCCTTAATTAGTGAGGACATTAATGAAGTCCACAAGGAAGATCCTCTTATACATTATGGGATGGTCCAAGTTTTAAGGACCTTATTAGAAAAACCTATTATCCGCATCACGAAATGGAAAAAAAGATGGAATAAGAATTTTCTGACTCTCACCATAAAAAGTTCTAGACTGTAGACAGCATGTTACGAATTTTAATGCATTGGCTGAGATAGTGCCCTATTCAGTCTACCCAAATCTAAGCTTAATGCAAACAATTATTGGTGGTTAGCAATGGCAATAAGAGGGCACATTAAGATTTCAAAGCCTGCTTATTATAAATCCATTATGGATCTACCTCAGCTACTCACATTATATAGATTAAGAAACAACCAGTCAAGCTAAGTCTGCCCTAAAAATTTTCCAAAGATTTTGCAGCTAAGTTTAAAAGGATTAAGAATGGAGGCGTTTAACCCTCCTGATGAATATTAGAGGCAATTCACGTTAATAATGACACCAGATAAATCCCTTATTGTGATTTTATTGCTAGGAGATACGTTTGGTTTCAGGTGCTGCTGAGTCTCTAATAAGACCATAAGCTTAGCAAACTTTTAGAAATTTTTCCGTAAGAACCCCAGAGATTAAGTGTAAGGTAAAACTTACAAGCGAAATCATAAGAACTATTTCTTCTGTTCCTGTCAGAAACCTTCGGTCGTATAATTCTAGAAGCATCCTCTCTCTAGGTGTAGTACGTGAGCATATGTAATTGATATCTCTTGATCCCTATCGATTGCGAATACCAGATGGTATGACAAAAGCACCACATGAGGATTGATGTATCTTAATAAGTTCCATAGATTGCTTCCATGCCTAATCAGTATGGAGGTTTAATGCATGGAACCGCAAGGTTATTCCAATGGTCATATTGTACTAAAATCAGCTAATGGTATTCAAAGAAGATATCCATAATGGAATTGTCCAAGTAAATGTCTCCGATTAAGGAATTCGTAGACTCGTAACATAAATGTGTCACTTACCTGACACAGACTAGGATAAATGAACTGGAGCCTGAGAATTTGAAAATCTCTGTAACCTCCTTGTACCTTGGTTATCTTCTCCAAAGATTACCCTGTTTACCTTCTGAGAGGCAAGTAGAGTTAAGATTAACATCCCGCTTAGGGCTGCAGTATTGTAAAGACTCCATGTTGATTATCGAATAATCGAATCCCTGATTATGTGAGTTTTAAGATAGAGGTTCATAAAGCCTAATTCATTATTCTGGGAAGTTCGGTATTGTTAATTAAGAAAAACGGTTCGTTTTACTTATGAAATGATTACCGTAACCCTATTTAGGCAACAATTAAGAATCATCATCAGCTGCCCAGGATCGTCGATTTGTTCGACTAACTGTAGGGATTAGCTATCCCTTAAGATTGCTTTTAAGCGATAGTTGGAATAACCATCTCACCATAAATATGCATTTTTTATAATAGATGTTATAAAAATATCAAGGCTGCTTCTTTGGAGACCTTGCATAGATGGGATGTTAAACATCTATTGTTAGACAGAAGATTAGTAAGTCCAATTATCAGGATCTGAAAGTTGCCTTGGAAACAACGAATAAGATCAAACAAATCCATAATCATATGTAAGTTGCCAATATTCGGCAGAAAATCAAGGATTTATGAAAGTAGCAACCCTCCTAAGTTCTTGTTAAGAAATAAGGTTCAACAAAAGATATCACCCTGGAAGGGTGTGCCAATTTGTTAATTATCAGGCTAGTTAAGCTCTGAATATATAGAATCATTCGAGGGAATCTAATGTATCAAGATCAAATAGCTTATAAGCTAAAACCTATTTAAGGAGCTTGGCGGAGCTCGCAATGCATTACACACTAATGATTTAAGGATGTGTTTCACCAATACGTCGAGAAGCATTATCACATAATGATATGCAGATGGATGATATGATGAGAAACCTGTATCGATTGAGGATCGACAGGTTAAGAAGCTCCAAAAATAATACATATACATATTATAGAGATTAGTTTGGGAGCTTGGAGAGGCTCCAGATAGGCTATAGAAGTTAAGTCCATTATGCGACAAAAAGAACTTCCAGTATTTTAGCAAGTCTCGAGTTCGATATTTCTTTTAAGGGGGTGAGGATGTAACACCTCGTAAAATCACGTCCAACGATGTATCGACACGTGTAATAAACCCTAATGAAGTCAAACATTGAATTTAAGGGACTAATTTTTTTGAAAAATCGAAAACTTTGATTATGAAAGGACTGGAAGTGTTAGCATACCTAAAATAAGTTCTAAATAACCTCTGATGATATTTATATTCACAAATGATCCACTTGGCGATCGAGTGTAGCCGTTTGCGGAATTAATTGAAAGTTTGCGCAATGAAGGGTTAAAAGCGTCAACATGTTAATTCTTACCTCTGAGTGACCTTTTAACAAACTGGGAGCATCATGGTATTTGATTGGCCGTCTAAGTTTTTTATGCCTATAAAAAAGGTTACGCGCAACTTTGCAAGTTAGAGGGACTAAAAGTGTCAATATGTTTAATTATACCTCTGAATGACCTTTTAGCAAACCTGAAGCATCATTATGTTTAATAATACTTTCAAGAATGCCTAATATGGATTAGATGAGGCTTCAATGCTATTAAATGATGAGATGCGCAAGTTTGCGCAATAGAGGGACCTAAAGCATCAACTTTTGAATCTACGCCTCTTGGTGACCATTTAAGAGAACGGGAGCGTATTAATATTTAATTATTTGCTTGGGAATGACCATTATGGGCCATGGAAGGCTTGGATATCATTAAACGACATTTCGCGCCACTTTGAGTGATTAAAGGACTAATTGCGTCAAACTGTAAAAGTATGTCGATTCGTATGGTAACGGACCTTCCAGAATATGAACATGAGTTAAACATACCCTAATTATGCCTTACCTAGCTTAGAAATAGGCTTAGAGGTGTTTCGTGCGCAAAAATAAACTTTTAAGTCATACAGGGACTAAAAGTGTCAAAAAGTGCACAAGTTTGCATTTTCGCGCATATCTCACATTCTGAATATATCCGGACACCCAAAAATTTATGTAACCACTAAAATATTTTATTTTAGTGATCGGCATCATAAAATTCCATTCGTCGCGTAATTTGGGTCGTTTTTCGCATCCGTTCGTGTTTCGTCGTAATTAGACGAACAACGTGACCGTACGGCCAAACGAACCGACATATGACATATTTTTTAGCATGTTTCATGTCCCCTATGTTTAGGGATCATAGTAGAGCCTTGAAATGAAGTTAATGGGCTTTAAATGTGTCATAAATGGCAAATAACAAGTGCAGGGGCTGTTCTGTAATATTTCAAAGTTGCTGAAATCAGTTTTATTCAAATCTGCTGCTGGTTTCTGGTTTCCACTCACACATAATTCACTCTAGGGGTTGTCCACTGACTTAAAAGTGGTATAACACCTGTAACAATCTCTCAACCCCTTGAAACACTTGTCACAATCTTGTTCCTTTCAAAATACTATAATTAGGAGTGAACACCCACTTGAACATTTGCACTTTTCTTTTCAAATCTGCTTTCTCTTAATTCTGAAGAGGATCCTAGACATTTTTGGAACCTCTATTCAGTCCATTGGACCCTTGTAAGTATCCTTAACCTCTTTTAATCGTGTTTTATTAGTTTAATGGCCTAAAGTCAAAACCGTCGTAATTAAGGTTTGACTTAGTGATTAATCACTAATGGTCCAGTCAATTCTCGAATTGAAAGTACCTATGAGTTGGTAATTATGTGGTTAATAAACCCTTAAAAGGGCACCCTCTGATTCCCACTCTAACTAGGTCAATTGTCGGGTCAAAGTTAATTATAAAAAGTCAACAGAAAGTAAATTTTCGTATAAACGCATAATTAACAATGTAGGAGCTATGGAACCTGTTTTATCACTTATATAACTTGGTAATTAATGTAAGAACATGTCTAAACATGTTCAACCCGACAATTTTCAGTTTAAGCTCGGTTCGGAACCGAAAGTCGCATAATTAGACTTTTGCTTTGACTTTCAGTTCTGACCCAATGTAGCATGAATTAGAAATGCCTTAGAGCTTTATTAGGACCAGGTTACATGTTAGTATAACCCTCTGTGATTATACAACTTGGTTCATTAGTTATCCGATTCATATGCATGTTTCCGTTATATGCCTAAATGTTGACCAATATGCTCATTTGACCTTAAAACAAGAATTTTGAAAATGTGAGAGGACAATAATCTTTATTACTGATTTATAAACATGTCCCTAAATTTTGACATCAGTTTGAGGTCTAGATTAAGAGTTATGCTCAATAGCGTAATTAGAAAACTTTTTATTAATTAAACGGCGTAATTAGCATAAAGCCTATCTAAACCAAATTTTTGATACCAAACTTTTTACCTACTGATGTAAAATAATATTTTGGAATTTTTGAAGATTTTTATTTATTTTTAGGCTGAGCATAACATAGGGTTATAGCTTTGATTCGGTAATTGTCGGTTTTGCCCTTTTGGCCTATAAAATGAGTTTTACATAATATTTTGATCCCAAACCTTTTGCTACTGATTTTATATAATAAATAAAATATTTTGAGTCTTCTGGAATGATAAAAATATCAGCTTTTCTTTAAAAACCCGGAAATCGCTTAAAACCGTCTTTTTACGTGTTTTAAACGCATAGTATGTATTAAAACTACTTTAAATATATGGGACTTGATACCTACTGATGTTTAAATAAAATTTTTATATTTTAATAGTAAAGAAAAGTTTTTAACTCAGATTCCCTGTTTTAACCTTTAAAGCTTATGTGAAATTACCAAAATGCCCCTACGGTGCATAGTTTGGTTATAAAAGGTAAATTTCACATATATGCCATACCCTACTGTAATGACTTATAAAAAATAAGTATTTTTACTGAATATATCAGACCCGAAACTCAGATTTATATTTAAACTCTCTTATAACCTTTAAAATGACCAAAATACCCCTACGGGGCATAAATTGGTTTTAAATTCGCTTTGGGCATAATGGAAGGTATCCTACTGATATCACAACATATTAAAGGCATATTAACTTAGGAAACCTGTTCATGACTCTTTTGGTTACCCGTTACGCACTTTTCGCGTTCGGATCGGCTTATGTAACTAGTTTGCATAAATTATCCGAAACGGGTCAAACCTTATCATTTTTATCTCAAAATCCAGAATGTGTTTAGTTTACCCTTATTACACAAGTATACAAGCTTGTTGGGTCTAAACCACATTCTAATCCGGCCTTCGCTTAATCATGCGTTTTGAACCGTATCCCCCTTTAAAACTAACCGGTCTAAGCATAAACTTAATTAAGACCCGTTAGGAATCTAATAGGTTATTAAAAACCTTCGTTCCAGATTAAGAGCCCCAGTAAAGGTACTTGCACTTGCTGATTAGGATATACGGCTGAGTATAAATTGCATTTTTTAAGCTCAGGTAAATACTTTTAACTTATTTTTCCTTATACGGGCTTGGGGTACGTTATATAAAATACCGCTTGGTCGGGCCTTGAATTTTTAATCGTATGAAGGTTACTTTATTGAGATGACCTGTTTAAATTGTTGTGTTTGCTTAAAGCCTTTGGGGGGTTAATGACCATGTCCCGGATATCCTTGGCATCATTCATGAAATGGCCACGACCTTAGCACGGGGTGTAGGCGTACACCCGCCAGTGCATATATAAATGATAAGATGTAACCGCCGGTTACGAGAATAACTCGCCGCGGGACTATACCATGTGGTGTGTCTATTAATCTTTAACCCGGTATTCAACCCGGGCTACTGAACGTATAACGAACATGTAATTCTTTTACAAGTTTATATATAAATAATTATCCCAAGTTATAAAAAGTTTTGTGCCATGTGCATTCAAATCAATTTTCTATAAACATTTTCAAAATGAGTCAGTTAATTGTATTTACCAGTGTAAACTGACGTAGTTTTCCAAAAAGATTAAGTGTTAGGTACTGTACGTAATTGGCTGGAAGCTCAGGGCGTTAATAGGGAATCTTGCAAGTTCTAGATGCCTAAAGTCTGTTGAACAAATGTTATCTTTCTTTTTTAAGATCCGCCTGTGGATCCATCTTACATTCCGTTGTAATATTAAATATTACTTTTCAATCGGATTGTAATATATTTATCCTTTGCTTCCGCTGTGCATTTAAATTGTGTTGTTTGACTATGATGATATCAACTACGTCACGATACTCCCTACTGGGCCCACCGGTAATACGTGGAAATATCGGGGTTTGACAGGAAATGAAACCCAAACATGTACGAGCCTTACAACTCACTATTCACTCAAATCTTCCTGATCAGATCCGTTCCGCTTAGGCCGAAGCATTGAAGGAAGAAAACCTGGAAGCTGAGTTTTTGAGGGGCATGGAGAAAGGACTCGTGGAAAGGTCAGATGGCATCTATTATTTTATGGAACGGATATGGGTTCCTCTGTTTGGAAATCTTAGGGAGCTTGTGATGGACGAAGCGCACAAGTCCCGATACTCTGTTCACCCGGGTTCGGATAAGATGTATCAGGACTTCAAGGTCTTGTATTGGTGGCCGAAGATGAAAGCTAACATGGCGACGTATGTGAGTAAGTGTTTGACTTGTGTGAAAGTCAAGGTAGAGTATTAGAAACCCTCAGGCCTGCTTCAGCAACCAGAAATACCTATGTGGAAATAGGAGCAAATTGCTATGGACTTCGTCACTGGTTTGCCTAGAACACAAAACGGAAACGATACCATCTGGGTGATCGTTGACCGCCTCACGAAATATGCACACTTCCTTGCGATCAAGGAAACGGATAAGTTTTCTCAACTTGCTGCTGTATATCTGAAGGAAGTGGTTTCTAGGCACGGGGTACCAACCTCTATTATCTCTGATCGTGATCCGCGTTTCATATCTGATTTGTGGCAATCAATGCATAAATCATTCGGCTCACGCCTCGACATGAGCACTGCTTAACACCCACAAACGGATGGTCAAAGCGAACGAACCATCCAAACACTTGAAGACATGTTGCGAGCATGTGTGATCGATTTTGGTAAAGGCTAGGAGAAACACTTGTCGTTGATCAAGTTCTCCTACAACAACAGTTACCACACTAGCATCCAGGCAGCTCCGTTTGAAGCGTTGTACGGCCGGAAATGTCGTTCTCCTCTTTGTTGGGCTGAGGTGGGTGACAGGATCACAGGTCCGGAACTTGTTCTTGAAACTTCTGAAAAGATTGTCCAGATCATAAACCGTATGGCGGCGGCGCGCGACCGTCAGAAAAGCTACGCTGACAAGCGTAGGAAACCCTTGGAGTTCGCTGTAGGCGATCGTGTAATGTTGAAAGTCTCACCCTGGAAGGGTGTGGTGCGCTTTGGGAAGCGCGGCAAGCTTAATCCACACTATGTTGGGCCATTCAAAGTTTTGGAGCGTATTGGTAAAGTGGCGTACAAGCTCGAGTTACCTGCTGAGTTGGGTAACGTTCATGATGTCTTCCATGTTTCGCAACTAAAGAAGTGTTTGTCTGATGAAACACTAGTGGTACCACTTCAAGAGCTGATAATTGATGACAAATTGCAGTTTGTTGAGGAACCAATAGAAATTATGGATCGGGATGTCAAGGTTCGTAAGCATAGTCGAATTCCAATCGTGAGAGTTCGTTGGAACTCAAGACGTGGACCGCAGTTCACGTGGGAACGCGAGGATCAGATGAAGCTCAAGTACCCGCACTTATTCCCAACCGACCAATCTAATCTGATGCAACTGGTGAATTTCAGGGCGAAATTCCCTTTCAAGTTGGGGATAATGTGGCACCTGCGGAAAATCCACAGTCATCCTGATTTAACATCTTGTCGCTTTGGATTACTTGTCAAATTTCGGGACGAAATTTCTTTCAAGTTGGGGATGATGTGACAACCTGAGATTTAAAGGTCTTTCCTATACACGTCACTGACTTCACAATCCTGTTTTACAATTTGATTTACGTGGTGTTGTGTTATCTGAATGATAAATGTTTTATGTGTAATGCTTGGTTGTTAAATGTGTGGTGTTAATTATAGTTTATTTAAGGTTTAATAATAGGATTCTTCGCCACAAGTTCTCCTCGACGAAGAATGGGATTCTTCGCCATCCCTAGCTTCGACGAAGAATGGATCTTCGTCGAGCATGTCCTTCGCCGAAGAGGGGCCTTGGCCCAGAATGGTTTACGGCCCAACCCTTTTATGTTATTTGTATAACCTCTTGTAATCAATTTACGTAAAACACAGAAACCCTAAATCTTCTCTCTCTTCATTCTCTGTGCGACGGCAGTAGGGAGTCTCGAAGCTTTTACATCTCGATTTATCTAATCAATCCGGTATTACGGTTAGTGTCTATCTTTGATTTCTGCTAGAATCCCGATGATGTGATTTTATGTGAAATTAGGGTTGTAAACATAGAACTTGCATGATGAGGATTTGATGATTTGTATATGTTCAGATTCATGATGTGATTGTCAATTAATGAAACGGGTAGCCTGATTTACATGTGAATGAGAATGTTAGTGATTGGATTGAAAACGTGATTGTGTATGATCAAGACTTGTGTTAATCCATGATGTTGTATTTCGATATTAAAGTTGTGGGATTATTAGTTTGATTAGCAGTAGTTAGGGTTTGTAGAACTTGTAAAGAAACTGATGTTTGATCCATTAACCCCGCTGAAACCGTGTTAGCAGTTATTATGTGATCTTGACGATCCTTTATGATACTTTGTCACCCCCAGTCGCGGCGAAGAATGGATACTTCGTCGCATGTAGTCTCGACGAAGGATGGATACTTCGTCGCCATGGTTCTTCGCCGTGCCTTGGACTGAACAGAACAGTAAACAGTGTTGTGATGCTTATGGTTGGTGTACACTTGTGTTTACAAAAGTTACTTGTTGCATGATATTAATATGGACTAAGAATAAGGAATCTGGTTGTCTTGTGTGGGTAGAACATTTATCTGTTATGTACTGAATTGTGATATTCACATGGGATGTGGACTTGTATGAGAATTGGGCAATTAGTACTTGTTATACAGTGATCTTTGGGATGAATGCATTTTGTGTTAAATAAGTGACTTAATTGATTGTGAAACTGATGTTGATTGGTAACCACGGTAGGGTTTGGGTTGACCAAATTGGACGGGTAATTTAACATACCGAGCAAATCGAAAGTGAGTTCATTCCTCTTGAGCATGCGTCCCGGTGGGTGGGACAATCATTGGGTATTCCTGAGATGAATAAGTCATTTGGGTAAAAACTGGGATGTTGGATAATACACTCAATTCCTATCACCATTAAGTCAAATCTTGTTTGTTACCTGAGAGGTAACGGGGTATTAGTTGATAGCGCTATTTAGGTTTGGCACCTTCACCCCGTACCTGAGAGGACGGGTGTGAACTAATGACCCAGTCATAACCAATGCTTAGATAGGGGCATTGGGGAAGGGCAAAAATAATCTGGAGCCATCTTGTACGGTACTCGAGTTATTATCAATATTATAATCAATGAACTGAACTAAACACTTGGTAATTAACGTTTTCGTAAAACTATGAACTCACCATCATTGTCTGATACACTTGTTGCATGCTCGCAGGTCGTTAGGTACTGTGGATGAGGAACTTGCTATCTGGATGGCTGGAGTGGTCATGAGTCGCGTTCCTGGGATATGCATGACTTGTTTACTGATTTTTAATATACATTTGGTTTTGAAACGTTTCAACAATGTTTTATTAATTGCTTCCGCTGAAGATGTTAAACTTGGATTATGTTATAAATGCTTTACCTTAATAAATGGAAACACTATTTCAATCTCGGTATTAGCTCAATGTGATTAGTGGCTGGATCCTGGTACGTCACACGCCTAGCGGGGTCTTTCGCATGTGGTATTTTGGGGGTTTTATAACTTTTATCCTCTGACGGAAGACACTTAACCACAAAACCAATAACATCTAAAAAATACAAAATAATGTAACTAAAATTACATAAACAATATAATATTAAAATATTAAAAATGAAGAACACATTTTTAAATAATGTACCAATCGGGCTTTTGAAAGACTTGCCATCATCATCAGGGTCATCCACAACAGAATCAAATGGAGAAAAATCAAATCCCCATTTAGCACAACAGGCTCGTTGCATGCTTCGACAGTAGTGTTGTCATTTAGATTGATCTTCAACGAACTATGAACATATTTAACTTTCTGACGATTTTCACCCATCGAAGGATTACGAATAGTTAAACATTGATTTTCTTTCAGCAAATGCTCATAAGCAGTAGTGTTTTTTTGTAAAACAAATGCCTGTATTTTGGTTCCCTAAAACACAACGTTTTATAATTAATTATAAACAGTAACACATTAATTTGAAATTGAAAAACACGTATGCATTGGCATAAAAAACCTCCTGGTCCATGAATATCATGTCGTAGCAATAAATCTTCCTAGGATTGTTGAAGGTAGGCCTTGTCCATAGCCGGACTATGCGGATTCTGATAGTGTAATCATCAACATTAAGATCAACATTATTAAGAAGTGTGATAGCAGCCTGTTCCATCTCTGCAATTCATGAAAAAGAATTAAAATTACTTACTTGATGATGATGATATACAATAATCTATGAAGAAAAGTACATGAAAAATATAATATGTTAACTCAACAATACAATAACTATATGAATTACAATGAAACCCATAACACTCATACCAGAAGATATGTATATGGAAATATACAAAGTTAATAGATGCGATGTGTATGAACTTTAACAAATGAGACTTATTTATAAAAGAAATTGAGCACATAATTTTGGTAGCGATATTTTTATTTTTAATTATAATTGTCAACATTTACTAAAATATAAAAATATACTAATCTAAATTTTTATGATTAATCAGTTTCCATAATTCTCAGACTTCCAAAGTAAGGACGAAATTTTGAAATTGATACCTATTAAGTGAGAGTTGACTTTCTATAATTAAAATGACTATAAATAGGGTAATCCTATATAAAAAGCATACTAATGTAGCAGGTCAAAACTATAATAAAAAGGTTTCCAATCATAGTCTTATATTCTATATCTATTACTAAAAGTTCATACTATTGTTCTTCTAATAATAACAACACTTTATTCTCTCTGCAGCAAAGAGGAAGGTCAAAGCAAGAATGGCATCCTTATTATTTTCAATCATGTTAAATGGTTAATTGATTAAGAGATGATAAAATAAGAATATACTTTTTGTAGAAATTATTAACATGATTAGCATAATTTACGGATGTTATAAAATTATAAAAAACAGTGAACTAAAGTTGAAATAGTTTATATATTATTTCAATAAATATAACAACTTCTTTTAGGTTAGTTTAGTTACTTAACGGAATAATATCAATCACACATACATATGATTCACTTCCCTATTTAATATTTAAATTTTGTATATATATTTATATATATATAAGACATACAACACCGAGTTATATAAACACTAATTTTTGTACATAAACAGCCATGGTAATATATTTTTAAAAAATAAACAGCAATCTTAATATCTGAATATATTAATTTCTTTATATCTTTAAAAGTTGTTTCTATATCGTTTTTGATCTACCATATGTGTAATTTTTTTTATATATATATAACACATACAACACTGAGTTATATAAACACTAATTTTTGTACATAAACAGCCATGGTAATATATTTCTAAAAAATAAACAGCACTCTTAATCTTAATAGCTGAATATATTAATTTATTTATATCTTTAAAAGTTGATTCTATATCGTTTTTTATCTATCATATGTGTAATGGGAATAAAAACTCCTTAAAACATAGATTAAACTTTTTAGACATGGCATATTTAATAAACTGATATTATCTTATAGACTGTCATTATAGTGGTTCAAAGCACACTTAAAAAATAAAAAAATGTAATAACTTGAAATTCAAAACCATAAACAATGTTAAAAACCAATAACCATATAAAAAGGGTGGCCGGAAACATAAATGTCAAATATTTTCCATATGAAAAGGAAAAAACGAAACCTAAATGTCAAATAACTAATCACTACGCCTAACGTAGGGTACAGCCTTTTCAACACTCAACACTTGTTCATTTTCATCAAAAGAATAGTGAACGGTGTCACGGACTTTAATTCCAGCAGATTTCATGAACTTCGACCAACGGGTTAATGCATATCGAAAACCTTCTTCTTTCCTTTCACATCTGGTACCGTTGGTAAACTGCTCTGGCAGATCCCGATGCATAAGTCTGACGGTGATATCTTTTAAACCTTCATCAAGTTTAGCCATCCGTGAAACAGGATCAGGAAGCCTCTGTATTGTTGTAAAAATAAAATTAGTAATAAAGATGAAACTAAAAACAATAATGTTTTATTACGTCAAAATAAAATTGTAACACTTAATATTTAGCAGTTTGTAAAATGAAATTAAAACTTTCAAAATATTCACCAGCCATACGAACAAACCGATGAACACGACCATGTGGTTGTTCATAAACATCATTTACAGAATCGATAGGTGCAACTACAGCATGAAAAATAAATATAACATTTATTAGATTAACAATATAACAAATATATAAATAAGTAGCAAAATGTATACTTACCTCATCGACATCTACATCTGGAAAATTCATTTCAACACCGTTTTTTTCAAAAAAGTTAAATGGAAATAATTACCAAAATATTTTGTAAATAACAAAAAACAACTCACCTCCAATTGTAACTGACTAACAATTAGGTCAATACCAACGGTAAAACCGACTTTACCGTCAGTTGTTTCAATAATAACGTGAAACGTTTTGTTGTCTATAATTACAGTGGAGATTACATCGTTTGATGTATAATCATAGGTTTTTGCCAGGATACATTCAGGAATGACCTGTAGGAATGATAAAAAAAATAATACAAAGATTAGTTTAAATATCACTAAAGAAAAACGTAAATACATTAAGAAAAATAAAAGTAAAAATTATCTTACATAAAACTGAGATGATGGTGGGAGCAGGTATGTCCAGAAAGAGCTACCACTAACACCATCAAGGAAATATGTTACTCTGAACGTAGTAGAATCTACGGGATTGAATACTACCAAACATCCTTTGGTTAGTCGCAAATGTGTGACAACATTCGACCAACCATGGAAAAAGAATAACTTTCCTTTTGATTCTCTTAAAGAAACATTAAACATTCGGCCATCCTCAGTCTGTATCATAACATTTGTAGGGCCTTTATCCACACCCCACAATTTTCACGCAGCGTCAGAAGGAATCGACTAATAAAACAAACAACGGAACATGAATTATAATTATAGTCAAAATATCTAAAAAATAAAATAATAATAAAGTGTAGTTAATGATACCAAAAAAACAACACAAATAACTGATGTAATAATTTATCATTTACCAGAATAACTTTATCTGCTCGATTCATATGCCTACAGAAGCAGGGTTCTCTGATGCTGATTAAAAAAATACGATATTAATAAACATTAAGATGTTAATGTTATTGTTAGAAAAAAATGATAACATGAAAAAAAAATACAGATTCTACAAATCACAGGTTACATAAACAAACCAAATCAACAAAAAATACCTTGATGAACTTTCAGCCATATTAAAAACCTACAAACACAGGTTACATAAACAAACCAAATCAGATGATATATTATAAAAATTAAAAAATAACAACAAAAAAACAATGTGACAGAAATGTTATAATAACAATCCATATATATGAATAGATTTAATATTTACATAAAGACAACAATTCTCATCAAAAGTAAATTTAATTCCAAAATCAAGAACAAATGGAGGCAACCCATGATGTAACCATTCACAAACCTTTTGATGTCACAGGCAGAATAGATGAGAAATTTTCTAAAAATTGAAGATCATATCACAATGGGTACACTTAAATTATTCTAAAAATCAAAAGTTTTCTACCCAAAATAAACAAAACAAACACCATCAAAGTAAATTAAATTCAAAAACAAAGAACAAATAAACGAAACCCATGATGCAATTATCCACAAAGCTCATGACAAAAAATGAAATGAAAGCAGCTATCTATCATAAACATAATACACACATAATGCATATATTAGAGCCGGTCTTGGTTTTAAATTGTGCGATGCGCTCCGATGCGTTAGGTCCAAAAATCTAATGCGGAGCGCATCACGTATACGATACGTTCTTTATCAAAAGACATTCTAAAAATTTATTATACATAACAACTTATAAAATAAAAGTAAGTCAAATTACACAATGATATGAACATAATACATGTGTGTATGCACATTTTAGGGCAATAAGTAACTAAATTGTGTCACCAACAATTAACAAAAATTAAAACTCCTTAAATTATAAAATCCTATTATCCTATCATCAAATCCAACAAAAGTGACCTAAAAATATACAATAACATTAACAACAACAATTTCATCCTTGAAGCAGATTACTCAATAAAAAAACAACAAATTGAATTAGTACTAATGAACGAACATTACAGATTTGGTTGACATTCAACATCACATAATTAAATCAACAAATAAACAAAATGTAGTCATAATTTTTTTTTTTTTTTTTTGCTTTATTAGAAGTAGTAGATTTCATAGTAGCTTGGTTTTTCAAAAACATCAAAAACCTAGTGGTCCAAAATCAACCCAGCCCATTTCAAAAACCTCAAAAAAAAAAAAGGATTACAGAACATGTCGTGCACATCATATGCATGGAACACATTTTACAACCAAGGGGCCAGTAACCTAGTATTGTGCTGCACACAATATGAATCACTCCAAATATTGGTAAACTGAAACAAAATGTGCTAACCAAGTTATGTCCACTGATAATGATGTATCTACTAATGAGACATCAAAATAAAAGTAAGTCAAATTACACACTGATATGAACATAATACATGTGTGTATGCACATTTTAGGGCAACAAATAACTAAATTTTGTCACCAAATGATTTCCACTGACAATTAACAAAAATTAAAACTCCTTAAATTATAAAATCCTATTATCCTATCATGAAATCCAACAAAAATGACCTAAAAATATACAATAACATTAACAACAACAATTTCATCCTTGAAGCAGATTACCAAAAGCAGTAGCAACAAAATTAGTACTAATGATTTGAATTAAAAATACTCAATAAAAAAACAACAAATTGAATTAGTACTAATAAACAAAATGTAATCATAAAAAAAAAAAGAATAATAACAACGGATATTCAATAACACATATAAAACAAACAGATTAAAAAATCATCAAACATATTAAAAAATCGAATAAAAGAAAAAAAATTACTCAACACTCGAATAGAACATATATTCATCAAAAATAGGATTTAGGCCTTTGCATAACCATAACCATCAATTTATATAACAGAACCATAATGTTAATACACAAAATCAACAAATTTTCGATTACAAACGGATTTAGGGTTTATATAACATAAACCTAATTTTAAAATAGTAAGTAAACGAAAGAAAGAATAAAGGATGAATCAACAGATTTCGATTACAAACGGATTTAGGGTTTATATAATATAAACCTAATTTTAAAACAGTAAGTAAACGGAAGAAAGCATAAAGAATGTTGGTGCACCACATCTGTCGACTTCGTCTTGGATCGAGTCTTACATTGTATTGTATAGATTAGGGCACGTTTTACGAGAAAATAGGAATATGTATATGTTTTAGGTAGAGGTTTCGCTCTTAAGGTCATAGACTGAAGATTTCGCTCATATGATCATAGATAGTTTCGCTTATCTGTACAACTGAGGTTTCGCTCTTGTGGTCATGTACGTATGAGCGAAACTCAGCAACTATATATAGGGGTTCTCATGAGCGAAACTATATAGATTGTCTTGTATTCCATACCGAAGTGCTGCCGGTGTGAAGATTGAGCTGTAATCGTTGTCATATCAATACAATCAGTAGATTAATTGAAGAATCAGCTATTTCTACCTCCGTTTCTTGTTATTCCGCACCTGAAACGAAGTTGAACACCTCTGAACGACTCGTTTGGGTCAGATCACGATCCTACAAGTGGTATCAGAGCTTAGGAGGAGGAGTTCTGCAGAGAATAGCTGGAATTTATCGAGATTTCTTGTTTCTACACCTTCTTTCATTATTTCAGAAAGTTTTACCGGTCAAAATTCGCTCAAAATTTCACAGACTGTGTGTTATTGGACATTAACAAACCCTGGAAAGTTTCGGACCTAAATATGGACTAAAAATGGATCAAATCAACCTCCGACTAGTTTTCGCTCAAACGAACATTGTATAGTTTCGCTTATTTGAGCACCTAGTTTCGCTCTTGTGTACATCATCAAGGTTTCGCTCCAAATTACTTTGAGGTTTCGCTCATTTGCACAATCAGGGTTTCGCTCATTTGTACATCAGCAGTTTCGATTTTGTGAACACAGGTTTCACTCCAATGTCATATTAAGCAGAAATTTCGCTCCAAGTGTATATTAGGGTTTCGCTCATTTGAACTTAGTGGTTTCGCTTTTAGGATCTTTAGGGTTTCGCTCTTGTGTTCAACATTCTGTTTCGTTCCAAAGGTCATCTGATTTCGCTTTTGTGATCATCTGGGATTTTGGTCTTAGTGTTCAAACACTTGATTTCGCTTATTTGTCACTGATTATGAAAAACGTGCTAAGTCATCATGGATACCGAGTTCTACAATGCGTTTGCTACTCCGGCTTCCATTGCTCAGAACATGAATTTGGAAAACGAAACGGGAACTACTCAAAAACCCCCGAAGCTAATGAGCATTGAAGAGTATTATGGATGGAAAGATAGGTTCGAAAACTGGGTACAAGCTAATCATCTGAGATCATGGGAGTGTATTTTGAAGAAATATGTTTTGCCACAGACTGATTTGAAAGTTGACAAAAGAATATCTGAATTTAGTGATCAAGAACGTGATATGTATAGAGCAGAAAAGATGATGATTAGTCTACTTCAGCAAGCTATCAAAGAAGACATTTTCATACTGCTTCAGCATGACAAAACTTCAAAGTCAATCAGGGAAGCTTTACGTGTTAAGTTTGAGGGTAGTGAGAAAATGATTAAGAGCAAGAAGGCGTTGCTCAAGAAAGAGTTTGATCTGTTCAGTAGTTTACCGGGAGAAGATACGAAGAAGCTGATTGAACGTTATTGCCACTTGGTGCGATCTATGTCAATGCTTAGTATAAAAAAGGATTCTGAAGAGTGGGTAGACAAATTAGCTGATGCGTTACCGCAAAAAGAGTGGGGAACTTATTTGATGATCCTGAAAAACACAGGGGTTTATGATGGGTTAACAATTGGTCAGTTTATCGAAAAGATTGAGGGTCAAGATTTGGAACAGCAGAAGATCGCGAGGATGAACAGTCCAAGTGGTCAACAGGATGTAAAAATGTATTACAAAGGTAGTGTTCTGGTTCCAGAAGCTGAGAGAAGTCCGAAAATCCAGACTGCGTTTAGTGCTGGGGATTCTACAGAAAAGATTGATCAAAGTTCAAACAAAAGCAGCAGTAGTTTCTCATTATATCCGAGTGTCAATCCAAAGAGTTCATCAGAAAGCTTTCAGTCTCAAAGCACAAAGACAGGAAATGGTTATGTGATTCAGTGCAACATCGCTCTAAATCTTCCAGAAGGTCAAAGTTTTTCAGAAGACACTGCTAAAGACCACATGGCTCTACTTGGTTCTGTGTTGTTATCTTATGAGGGTCTAGTGGCTGGTCGAATCAGAAATCCTATGCTCACAAAGGAGGATTACGATCAAATACACGCCGAAGAGATGGAATTAATGGATATCAAATGGTGTCTTGCTAGTGTTCTTAGACGTGCTGAAAAATTCAAAACGATTACCGGAAGAAATGACTTTCTTGATGCTCATGTATCTACTTTAGGTTTTGATAAATCTAAAGTTACTTGTTTTCGATGCAGGGAGAAAGGCCATTTCAAACGGGAATGTAAGAACAGGGAAGCTAGTGGTGCTCAGAATCCGTTTGGAAAAGATGATTACTACCGGAAAGCCATTTATCAACAGGTTGGTCAATCACAAGATTCACAGACGGCTCATGGTAGAAAGGTGATAGAGGATTCAAAAAGAGCATGTCTGGGGAATCAAGAGAATTTTAACTGGCATTTTCAAGATGACGAAAGGCTACCTGAAGGCTTCAGCTGGGATATGTTTGCAGATGAGTATGGGAATTTTAAAGCGTTCATTGCTAAAATTTTGAAAGAACCAGACATGTTTGCCACGTGGATGAAGTCTATTGGTGAAACTGTGAAGAGTGTGAAAGAAGAGTCTGTTGTTTCTGATGAAAGTTCATTAAGTGCTGATGAAAGCTCACAGAGTTCAGATGAAAGTGTACAAAACGATGTTAGATCAGAAAAAGAAGTTGTTTTTTATCAAACACCATCTGATTCTGGTTTATCAGATGCTAGTTCTGAGAAATCTGTGCAGTTTGATCAGTCACCTCCAGATGATAGCAGCAGTGATGACGAGGAGGAAAAACATATTAATATTGCAAAATCTCATCTTTCTCCTGAAAGCTTTCATTTTTATTTTGCAGATCGCATGGAGAAATTAAAGGAGAAACGAGCTGCTAAAGAACAACAACAAAATAAATCTGAAGATGTTGTTCAGAATGAAAATGTTGAAGGTGTTGTCGAGAAGATGGTTGAAACTGAGTGAGTGAAGGTAGAAGAGAAGATGATTGAAGAAGAAAAAGTGGTTGAAGTGGTAAAGACAATCGAGATTGAAAAGATTGTTGAAGTTGTAAAGCCTTGCGAGATGTGTTTGGAAGTATGCAAGGGTTGTGCAGCAAAAGACGAGATAATTGCTGAGAATGAAAAGAAGAAAGAGCAGTTACTGTTCAACCTCAACTATGTGAAAGAATCTTATGATGTCTTGAACAAAACAGTAACTGGTCTCCAAAAGACAAATTCAGAAAGAGAACAAGCACTAACGATGATGAATACTGTTATGATGACAAAGCAAAAAGCCATCAACTTTTACATCGAAGAGAGTGCTAAATGGAAGCAAGAGTTGGAGACAGAGAAGATTGAAAATGAGAGAATTAGACGTTTATTACAAAGTTATTCTAGTTCTGATTATCTCATTGATCGTATTTATCCAACTGTTGCAGGTATGGAAGCTTTTCAAGACGAGAAGCCGAAGAAAAAGAAAGATAGTGGTAAGAAACCGACTGTTAGCTATAACAAGTGTCCGCCTCCAATTTGGGAAGGGTATTCTCCTAGAAAACCAAACGAGGAGCAACTTGAAAAAGCAGTCAATATAAAGCTAAAAACCGACACAACTGACGTTTTACCAGATAACATTGATGTCACGTTTACCTCGTCCGATACTGATCATGAGTCTGAGTTAATCAAAAAGGTGGTCGATCAGGTGTTGGATACTGAGGAGGAATCCGAGTCAAAGTCTGAGTCTGGAGGGTCAAATTCGTCAGTCAACAGTCCAAAGTCGTCGGTCAAACGGTCTTACAGTAAAGAATTTTTGTTATCAAAAGCAAATTTGGATGATGAAGCATTTGAAGTTGCATACACTTTAAATGATTCGGACAAATTATACTCTGACAAAGAGTTTCCAATAAGAAGTGTTCGTTTTGACATGATCAAAAAGGTTTTCAAAATGACAGAAATTAATATTTCTGAAATAAAAGATTTAAATCTTACTGAAAAACCTAAAAAGTACACTTCAAGAGTTCAACAACGGCTAAACAAGAAAAAGGGTTACAATTCTGGTTCTGGTTTTCAAAAGAAATCTAACCAAAATCGTAGCTACAAAAAGAAAGGTCTTGGATTTATTCCACCAGAAAATCATAAAAATTTGAAAAATTCTAAAACAAAAACAAAATTTGTTTCAGGTGGAAGTGTTGAGGAAGAACAGAAGAAACCATTCTGGAGAAAATCAAACCAGGAGTTTCTTGCTGAGAAGAAAAGGAATGGAACTGAAGTGTTTCATCCAAAAGAGACTCGAACCTGTTTCAAATGCAATGAAGTTGGTCACATTGCATGGAATTGTTTGAAAAATGCTAAGACTAAACAGGGAGTTTCTGAAAAACTGAAAGAAATAGTTGTTGATGTTGAACCACCAACCGAAAAATTCAAAATTTTTGAAAACTCAACTTATGAGGTTGGTGAGTGTTCTAAAAAGAATTTTTATAAAAAGAAAGAGAAAGACAACCAAGTGTGGGTTGTTAAGAAAGTTGATGAGAAAGTCGGCGATGAATCTAGTTCCACAAAGCCAGAAGAGCCACAGGTTGAGATGAAAATTTCAGTGAATGATGATGAGTTTCCATCACTGAAATTTGAAGAAGTTAAACAGAAAGTTGGCAAGGTTGATATCTCGAATCAGTTTTACAACGAGAATACTAAGTTTGATGTCGAGAAAACATTCAATGGAAGTGTTAAGAAAATTTTTGGGAAAATGTTGAATGGGAAAGCTAAGGGGGTTAAAGATTTTTATGCAACTAAAAAGGCAACTTACAACCCTACTGCGCAAGAACTGAAAGCCATCAAGTCTGAGAAGACTTGGATGGAAGTTTGTTTCCCGTAAAGTCTTAGGACTATGCCGGAGATCCCAAGTTTGTAATCGTGGATCAGGAATCGGCATTTTTCTTAGTAATTGATTGTGTGATTGAATCTTAAAATAGTTAAATTTTTACAGGATAAGTGTGACTTGCCGGAGCTTCCAGGTTGGTAAGTGAAAAGCAGGAATCGGCATCTTGATTGGTAAAATGGTTTTGTGTAGATGTTTTATTCCTACATGTGGTTATATGTTTTGGATATACTTACAAGTGGTAAGAGATTGATTCTGATATAGTGATTACTCAAGGTCATTAGTTTGAACTTGATCATTCAAGTGGTTGAATATAGTGTGATGAACCAAACCCCTAATCTACAAGTGGTAAAATTAACAAAACTTATTTTCCGGAAAAATCATTTTGGTTAAAACAAACTTGAGTGTTTTGAAATCATAATGAGAAAATAGTTTTGTGTAAGGGGGAGTTCTGATTGTTTATGCCAAGTGGATGGCGATTTGAAGCGATTTGATATCGGTTGTCAAGTTTATTGTACAGTTTATTTTCAAATTTCCTTTAATGTGTTTGCATTTTAGGGGGAGTAGAAAATTTCAGAAAATCCAAAAACATTTGAAAATTTGAAAAAGGCAAAAACATGATAAAATACAAAAATGAGTTTTTGTGTCAAAGAAGAGGAAATGATAGTACATCAGTAGACAGTTACAGTATGCTAAAGAATTGTAATGATTAAATAGCGTTAAACGGTCTCACTGATGATATGCCGATAGGTTTTTACACATTTAGTAAACTTTTTCGGGATATAAACTAAATTTCAAACTTGCTTATTTCGTGGGGAACACTACTTGGATATATAGGTAACCCCTGAAATCTCGTTTGAAAGGTCCCTCTTTCTGAGATACTAGATCTTTATGCTCAGTGATATCTGGGGTATTATCCCGGGACTTCTGATTTTGCGGAAGCAATGGCCAAGTCCCCGGAGAATACTTTCCGCATGCTTGAAAAATAGCGCCGCCCTCAGCAAATTGATGAAACAATAAAATTGATAGTCATTGCTGTTGTAATACAAAAGATCCTCTAAAGGGGACACACCAAAAGTCGAAGCCGTCATCTCTTTGCGTATACGGGAGTATCGACCTGAGCTCTCACGGCCCTCGCAATTTAATCCCTTACAGATATCATCTGTGGTATACTCACCTGTAAGACTGAATATTGGGATCTGGATACGGGAGTATATTCAAGAGGTGGGACACATGAATGAGTTTAAGTCCTTAAAACACCTAACTCATATCCTGAATCAGTTGAAATTTGTGTGAAAATTTAAATGGATCAGTATATCGGCAATCTAAGTGAATTGTTTAATTCTTAATGTGTAACTAAGCTCAACGGTACTCGTGACTTGTCAAAACTGATATGATCCTCTTGCACGAACTCACAAAAATATTGTTTGTAAATTTTTCATTTCTGCATTTTGTTGTTTCTGCAAATGGTGTTAGTTACTTTCTTTCAGAAAAATTCAAAAAGATTTTGTGTGTGTTTTAGCTTAAACTTTTGAAAAAGTCAAAAAGATTTTGGACAACTGATGTTGGAAAGATGATTTTTAAAGTTTCGAGTGCTAAACATGATGACATTGTTGTGAGGGGGAGTGTGTTTGAATGTCAAAATATGTTTTTAATTCAACAAGTGGTTCATTTTGTGTGTATGATCTGAGGGAGAGTCGGTGTTGATGCATATGCTTATGAGAGGGAGTCATCTGATTATATCAGAGTGTTGGTGCATACAAAGTGTTAAATTTAGAAAATTTATTTCTGGGTTAAGAATGTGCAGGAATAGCCAAGTTTCAATTCTGAATCTGAGGATAAGTTGTGCCAGGTTTTGATTCTGAAGACAAAGCTTGAGTCGATCGTAGATCTGTGAAAGCCAGACAAAGATCCTGAAGCAAATGTTGCTGAAGAACAAAGGAATGCCAGCAAATCAAGAAGGGGAGTCTGTTGATGAAGATAGAGAGAGAAAAGCCCAGAGACTGATCAAGACTGAAGAAGTGAAGACACAGCATTGTTGTGACTCGATAGTCGACTCGTCAACATCTGAGGGGGAGTCTGTTGGTGCACTACATCTGTCGACTTCGTCTTGGATCGAGTCTTACATTGTGTTGTATAGATTAGGGCACGTTTTACTAGAAAATAGGAATATGTATATGTTTTAGGTAGAGGTTTCGCTCTTATGGTCATAGACTGAAGATTTCGCTCATATGATCATAGATAGTTTCGCTTATCTGTACAACTGAGGTTTCGCTCTTGTGGTCATGTACGTATGAGCGAAACTCAGCACCTATATATAGGGGTTCTCATAAGCGAAACTATATAGATTGTCTTGTATTCCATACCGAAGTGCTGCCGGTGTGAAGATTGAGCTGTAATCGTCGTCATATCAATACAATCAGTAGATTAATTGAAGAATCAGCTATTTCTACCTCCGTTTCTTGTTATTCCGCACCTGAAATGAAGTTGAACACCTCTGAACGACTCGTTTGGGTCAGATCACGATCCTACAAAGGATGATTAAAGACAGAATTAAACAAACGCACCTTAAAGATTTGGAGATCGATGGAAGATATTCAGAAATCGATTTAAGAAAATGATGAAGTAGACGAAGAACCTGAAGAATGTGTAATCATCTATATATGTATCTTGCTTGACAATAATCATTGTTATATGGAAACCGATTGGTATTCTAGGAAGAAATTGGAGAGAAGATGAATAGATGATTTTGAAACGGCTGCATAGTAATTATTAGGGTTTACAAAGTAGAGGAGTAGATACACGCGTACGAAGAGAATGGTTTTGGCGGAAAAAAGAAAAAAAAGTGGTCTAAGCAAATGCCATGTGGCAAAGATTATTTTGCTTTATTAGAAGTAGTAGATATATGATATTTGGGTTGGGTTGAACTTATCTTTACACATACAAAAAGTGTATAAAAATACAAAAAAAAAATTAACTTCGCCAACAATAAAACTTTTAGTTTATTTTGCCGGTCCAGGTAAAGGGGGATTTTTCTCAAATAGTTTTTTTTTCTGAAAAAAGGCCTCAAGTTTTTAATTCTTTTTAGGCCACCAAAATGGTTGAGTCGGCCCTGGTTGATGTGCAAAAATTTTCAAACTACTTGGCCTGAGGCGTTTATGAGAGCCCTCCCTAGGGTTCACTCCGACCTCTCTTGATGGTGATTAAGGATCTGAATTATGGTCCGAAAACCTTTTGGATTCTTTAGCTCGTGGTTGGATAGGCCGGACTTTGTTCAAGTGGTTTCTTCGGCCCTCGGTGAGTTCAGTTTTGAGGGGCCTCCGGACCTGATGTTAATTCACAAGTTCAAGCATCTGCGGAATAAGACTAAAGCTTGGAGAGATGATCTTCGGTCTAAGGAAGGGGAGGAGGAGGAGAGAGCGAGGAACGAGCTCGAAAATCTGGATGTAGAGAAGGAGTACAGAGATCTAACGGAGGAAAAGGAGTGGGTTCTTCTGGAGTGTAAAAAGAAGTTATTGGTGGCGGACTACAATAAGGCCAAGGATTTTAAGCAGAGGGCAAGGGTTAAATGGGCCATGGACGATGACGACAATACGTAGTTCTTCCACGGATTGATTAATAAGCGTAAATCCACAAATGCGATCCCGGGCCTTCTTGTGGATATCGTCTGGGTTTCCAAACCGAAAAGGGTTAAATGGATGGTTTAAAATTTCTTTCCAGATAAATTCTTGGAGGATCTCCCCATTGACGGGTGGTCCGTAGGACAACCCTTAAAAGGTTTAATACTATGCACATTCCATGCTTATTACGGTTAATTATTGGAACTTGTGATCTACATGATAATGGGTTTTGCAGGTGAAAGTATGCATAAAAGGATGTTCTTATGGAGCATGGATGGAAGCTTGGATTTTGTGAAAGGAAAGATTGAGAGCTCAAGGATTAACGAAGAAAATAAGAGAAGGAGTTCAGTCAGTGGCGTAACCTACGGCTATGGCCGTAGGTTACTGGCATTAAGGTTCCACAAAAAAGCTCGCCGTAAGACAGGCTACATGTGCCGTAAAGAAACAATTAGCACCGTAACCTACGGCGCCAGCCGTAGGCTACGGCGCTGTATGAGGATCCGGATGAGTGTTGACCGCCGTAAGCTACGGTACACGGCGTAGCTTACGGCGCCGTATGGATTGTTTTTGTAACTTACGCATTAATTGCTCATTGTGATGGATTTTTATGTCTCTTGTCATGGTTTTTCGGTTACACTACACTTGGAGACGAATTTTGGCTACACTTTGAGCTTGAAGACTATCTTTAATCATTTTGGTTTTTGTTTTTAACTTGTTTGAAGATTAAGACCTTGTTGATGATGTTTTTTCAAGCCATGAGTGGCTAAACTTGTTATGACTATCTTTGGTTGAAGGTTTGCATAAGACTTTATGTTTGATTTCTTATTTCTAGAATAACAATCTTTATCTTTATGATTTGTTTGTTATGGTGTGTGATTGCTTTGTTGTAAATTGTTGATTCTTAAGCTAATCTAGTTTGAAACCATACGTTCTTGGTGTCGTTGGCAATCGAGATATCATGGGTATAATTAGGCTTGGGTAAGGGTTAATTGATCATCGGGTAACAACCTCACGTTCTAGGAATCTGAGTACTTAGTTCCCTTTCTTCACTACAAGTAATCACACATGAACTATGTCTATGTAGTTCTTTCTAGTGGAATGATAGCATAAATGTCATCGCAAACCGGAAGCAAAAGATGGTCATTTGTCTCTAATTTGTTTACAACCAACACTTTCATTTTGCAATTAGAATAGTAATTTTAGTTTTTAAAAATCAAATCAATCAAACCAACTCTTGAAATTTACTTTTATTGCAATTAGTTTAATTCTAGTTAATTTAGATAAACCTTGAAATAACACATATTCCACAAACTCCCTGTGTTCGATACCCACTTACCGCTAGCTATTAGTAGTAATTGGATTAAATTTGATTGTGACCACGACATCACGTCAAATTTTGGCGCCGTTGTCGGGGAGTAGTGCGCAACGTGTATTATTTTTGATCTTTTTAAGTTTGTTATTTTTCTGGTTTACGCTAGGTGTGTTAGTGTGCAGGTATTTACAGGTGCATGCGTACTAGGAGCTCTCATAAGCTATCACCATTGGCATTTGATTCAGAAATTGAACGGACTTTGAGAAGAAACAAAATTTTTCTACGAGAAAATAAAATTGGTGGTTCACCAACAATACCTATTACACCAGTTACACCAATCAGATACATGGATCAATCACAATTACCACCCACTACGGGTCAACCTACACCATCTTCAACACAACCTTCACCAAATACTACCATTCCTATAACCACATCAGAAATCAAACCAACCAACTCTACATTACCCGAGAACACTCAACCTGAATACTCTTTTAGTTATCAAGCTACATCATCCACCGTTCCAGCTTATTCAACATTTTTCCCAACATCCGGTCAACCTTCATCATCACAACAAATACCACCACCTAACTTATACCAAACAGGTCCATCTATTATCCATTCTACTCCATTTCAACCGGGAGTGCACTTTTAACATACTTCGGGAGTAAGACAAGATGGGTTCGATGATGGGTATAATGACAATTTTGGGGGATATGATGAAGAAGGATACATGTATGGGGGTGATGGAGATCAAGGGGAATATACTTATGTCCAAGGTCAAAATCAAAGAATGTCAAGTGTTGGTAGGATTCCTCAGCAACAAATCATACCTCAACCACAAGGTCCACCGGTGCAAAGACAAGTTCGGCAACCTCATGTGGGGCCGAGATTTCATCCACCTCCACAACAATTTGGGCCTCCACCAATGCAAGTTCAAAGACCGATGGGTCCTATACATCCAAGAGTTCGGTTGGGTGTACCAAGGAGACATATTCAAGAACACGCGAGAGGCATAGAAGCACATTTTAGACCAGTGATCACTCATAATCCTTCACCAATAGTTATCCCTCAAAATGACCAAGGAAGGACGTTTGAATTTCGAACGAATTCTTTATAAAGTATGCCAAAGTATAAGGGTCTAGCAACGGAGGAGCTTTATTTTCATTTGGAGGCTTATGATTCGATTTGTAACACTATTGGTGGTCAAGGATTCTCTGCCGATGATGTTAAATTGGTGTTATTCCAATTTTCCTTAGAAGACAAGGCTAAAAAGTGGTTTTATACCTTACCTTCGGCATCTATTGTCACACCCCCAAAATCCACAAGCGGAGTATTACCGCATGGAGGCGTGACTGACCAGGATCTAGCCACCAATCACATTGAACTCATAGTTATATTTAAGTAAAGCTTTCATTCATTAAGAGTTACAACTTAACAAGTAATTCACAGTGTACAGCAGAAGCATAATTCATTCATTAAGTGTTTATAAACCACATGTAAAATCCATTAGTCTTGTGTTGCGATTCCATGTATCTCGACCCATGACCACTCCAGCTTCCCAGACAGCAAGTTCCAATAATATGCACCTAAAGGCCTGCAAGGCATGTAACAACGAATCAACAACAAAGTTGAGCGAGTTCACAGTTGGTTGTTTAGTTTTAAGAGTTTGTTTTGAAAACCATAAGTTGTTTCGTAAACCACGAGTTAACCAGTATCTTTGTTTCCCAAACAATATCCATAATCAGTGGGGGCTTCCCCATGTGAACCACTAGACCGTTACCATATCGACTACTGACTGAAGTTAGTTGGTGCCCTAATGTCAATGTCTATCATCATTGACGTGCCCAGATCCATTAGTTCACGCCCGTCCTCTGCGGCACGGTGTGAGGCTTGTCAAACCTAAATAGCGCTATCTAACTAATGACCCGCTCGCCATTGGCCCGGCGATTAAGTCGATATAAAAGGAGGGACTTCATGATAGAGATTTTGGTCTAGTATCTGTGTTGTCACCCTTCAATAAAGAGGGTGTGTACGAAATCCCCAAACCAGGAGATTACGTAGGTTCCAATTCAATTCTTTATCACATGTTGTCACCCTTCAATGAAGAGGGTGTGTACGTGTTCCAAACCAGGATATCACGCGGTTTTAGTTTAAATCCTTTACCCATTCCCAACCCTTGGGAATCCCATGCCTTGTGGAAAGTGTGAACTCACCTCAGTTTTGCTCGGTAGAATTAATTACACGTTTCGCACAATGATCAATCAAACCCTATTATGGTTACCAAAGGCAGTCAGTTTTCTTGAATTTACATTTCACGTATCTAGTCACACGTATTGCTCAAGCAAAACATATAACATACATCATAACAAGTATTCTAGTCATAGCACATTTATGATACAAGCTCACATAATTCACCTTTCACATTCGGACCACAAATGGTTTCATAACACAATGAAACTATTTGAATTAAGGTACGGCCCAACCAGTTTCCAGCCCAACTAAAAATGCGATCAACCATGCGGCCCATCAATCCATGTTAATAGTCCTTAACCTTTATCATGCAAGTATGTTCCATAAATAATTCAAAGCCCAATTCATATGTGCAGCAAATTGGGTGTGTGACAAATCGGCCCAAAATAATACTTGTTAATCAAATTAAAACTAATAACAGTCCATTTGATTTTCGGCCCATACTAACACTTTCCCATAATAATAATAGTCTTGTGGTGCATGTAGGCTAATGAGGGTGGCCCAAAACCAATAACTAATTGAAGTGTGTGCACAGTAACTATGTGCGGCCCAGCAACCTTACTATCCATTTATGTGATGCACTAGTTGGACATGTTAAGCAACCTCTTAATCTCCTACAACTTGATAACAGAAATCCAGCACATAAACAAATCGTCACATAGCATCTTTAATCACACGTTCATAACATCTCAAGATCATACAATAACATTGACCATCACTCCCTGTTTATGAACATACTATACCTATCAAGATCACAAGAACCTACAATCAATTTGCACACATCAAACATTAGACAGCGACCATTTATCTAAATCCAAAACAGTTTGCATATATAATATATTTTCTTGCATGCCATAAGTCGAAGTCGAAGCGAAACCGAGATAACGAAACCTTAAGATGAGACTACAAAGTGGGGAGGCACTTACCGGTGGTGATCTTGGGTGATATAGCTTCGGTGTGTACAGACGTTGAAGAAGGAAAGAAGAAGAAATGGCAGTGAACGGTGCTTCCTCTAGGGTTTTCATCGTAAGGGACGATGGGTGGGGGGGTTTCCTATTGTCGTACGTGATATTGAAGGAAGGTAGGGTTGGATTTTTGGGTATTAGATAATAATATTCAAGTTACGTGCATATAAGTAACATGAAATAGGCGGTTCCCCTTTGTCTTTTATTTGGCCGCTAATGGGCTCAAGTCCCTACGATTTGGGCTATCACAAAACTGAAGTGTTGATTGGGCCGACTTTTTACACAGGGAAAGGCAACAACATAAATATATTAGATGTTAAGTATACGCACATGGGGGGGTTAGGGAGTTTGGTTTGGGTTAGTTTACTTGTAATCTATCATTATTATAATAAACATAAGAGTAATTAATAGAGATTTATTTTTAACCAACTAACATAGATGTACAATATTCACGTTAAGGGTTCGGGCCTCAAAAGTTGATGCTATGCGGTTTATGTCATGGTTTAAACGGTTCGGGTAGGTTCGTCGCCAAACGGACTTGGTTTCGACTACAAGTTTGCACACAATAACAAAATGAGTATAAATTTAATTTGTCGAAAATAGATAAGTATATCTATTTATTCGTGAGAGTGAAATGAACGATTTATACCTCGAAATTACAGGTTGTCACATCTATCTATACATGGGCAGAAATGCAACAAATCTTCTTGGATGAATTCTTTACCGCCCAAAAGACAAATGATGCTAGAAGGAGTTTGAGGAGTTTTCAACAACAATCGGGTGAGATGTTTCATGAAGCCTTCGAGAGGTTTAATATGATGATAAAGAATTGCCCTCATCATGGGATAGAGGTATAGGAGTTGTTAAATGCATTTCATGAGGGGTTATGTTCCGAAGATGATCGTGACTTGATGTCTATCACGAATGGTACATTCGGTACCAATTGTGAGCAAGATGATTGGGCATTCTTGGAACAAATGGCGGTTACATCGAAAAGGAAAGCTCAATCGTCAAGGAGAGCACGACCGGCCATTACCCGAACTCAAGTGCATGCGGCGGAAGATACGAATGTGCAAACTACCAACCAAATATATGATGTTTGTGCACTTTGTAATGAGATAGGGCATGCGGCTGAAAATTGCCAAGGAGGTAAAGGGCAATATGAAGAGGTGAATGCGGTACAAGGTCAATGGGTTAGTGGTAGAAATTATAATATGAACTCGAACACTTACCACCTCGGTTTTGTCAAATCAAGCCAACCCGAACTTCCAAGGAAACCAAGGATTTCAAAGGTAATATCAAACGGGTCATGTGCAAGGTGGGTCTTCGGGTCAAAGCTCTTCGGGTGGAAACGAAGTAATGGAGATGTTAAAGGAGATGCAAATTGAGATGCAACGAAGGAATCAGCTTGATGATGCTCGCATTCAAAAAGACGAAATCCGTGATAAAGCAATTCAGTCGTTGACCACCCAAATGGGTCAACTTGCAAGTGAAGTGGCAATATTGAAGAAAACGAAAGGTCAACTACCGAGTGACACGGTGATAAATCCCAAGATCACAAAAAGCATGAATATCAATGTGGTAAGCAGCATTCCTAATAATGAAATTAATGAAACATTTCTTACTTCTTCTTGTCAAGTGAGTGCAGGTATAGGAAGGGATGCCGAGGTTAAAACGGACAAGGAGCATGGAGCACCACTTGTGCCGATCCGAGTGGGAAAATTAAAAATTCCCCATGCATTATTGGATTATGGGGCGAGTATGAGTGTGCTACCAGGTGACTTATATGATATGTATGATTTTGGTCTGCTTCAGGATGCAGACACCATGGTGAGTTTGGCGGATGAAAGTTGGAGGCGTCCACGGGGAATGGTTAAGAATGTTATGATTCGGTTGGGAGAATTCGAATACCCGGTGGATTTTCTGGTTTTAGATTATGCTACTACCATGATGACGTCACAACAAAGGGTGATTTTGGGTTGACCGTTTCTCTATAGGGCAAAGGCTCAAATCGATTGTAGAGAAGGAATCATTTCCATGACCGAAAAGAACCGTAAGTTTTCATTTGATGTTCAGACTAAGATGATTAGTTACGATTTTGTTGAGGCGAATGATAGCGGGTTTAGTGAAAAGGTGTTTCAAAGAATGAGAAGAAATCATCCACCGGATCGTGAAGAAAAGCATATGGCACTAGGAAGTGATGGAGATGGCAGGAACCGCTTCTTTGAGCCACCTTAAATGGGGGTGGCACGGTCTGGCTGAAGACCTGAAAACTTAGCTCTGCTCGGGAGGCAACCCGAGGTTTTTCACTGATCTTGTTATTTCTTTAGTTTTCTATGTTTCAGGGCCATGGCAACACTCAAGTGTGGGGAATATGTGCGGATATTTGTATGAAGGTGGTGATAGGAAATTGGATCATTTACAATATCTGTTGTGTCAAACTTCACCAGGTCAATGTACTTTTTCCTTAGACTTGTCATGTTCTTTAGCTTTGAAATATTGTTAGTTTATTAGTTTGCTTTTGTTTATAAAAAAAAAAAAGCAAAGTTGATGTTTTTGGTGTTTAAGCGATCTTCCCTTCAAAACCATACATTGGGGACAATGTATCCCAAGTGTGGGGATGAGGGGAAATTTTGAAAAATTTCTGAAAATTGTAAATTTTTAAAAATCAAGTGACAATGGTCCGAATTGAACATTTGAATACAAAACCGCATGATACACTGGCATCCCATATTCCCTTGTTCTTTCTTGGTGAGAGTTGAGCCATCTCTTTGAATTTATTAGAAATATTTTTCTTTGATGAGAGTGGCAATGGGTGGGGGTACATTAGAACTTGTGCTTAGATGCGGTTTGAGGCCTTAGCTTTGCATGAATGTGAAAATGATAAGGGCATTTAGGTAGCCTCGTCATGGTGAGTGCGAGTGTGGGATTTGGGGGGTTGGACCTCATAAATTATATATATGAGCATGGTAGTGAGATGGGCGGGGGTTTGGACTTTAGTAGCCCATTTGAGCTTGAAGCCGATCATTTGTAACCCATGCCTAGTTCCTCTAAATTTAACCCGTATTTGTCCCGGTCTATTAGTGTTGCATCTCGTATTAGTGTGTTTATTTTGTTATGTTTGAAAAGAAAAAAAATATAGAAAAAAGAGATATGAAAGGAAAAAGAGAAAAAAAGAGAAAAAGTAATGAAAATGAAAAAAAAATGAATGAGATATGTTGTACATAGTTGTTTATGTTTTGCTTAGTTAGAAATAAAAGACCGGGTTGAATTGTTAGCTACTTTGCATATATATTTCCATGTCCTATCCATTTGCCTAGCCACGTTACAACCTCTAAGTCCCTTTGATTCACGTGCATGTTTAGCAAATTATTTAGGCGAAGGACCGATTTGAGTACAAGCATATTATTGTTCAACTACCCGTTTGCCTTGAGTGTGATCTAGCGTATCTTTGCTAGTTATTACTTGCCACCGAGAAGAGAGTTATTTTGAGGGGTGTGTTATGTGCGGGTTTAAGAAAAAGTTAGTAAATGAGGACAATTGTTGCTTGGTTTGTACTTGATCGCTTGAATAAATTGTGTTTTGTTGAATGAGTTGCTTGGACAAGCAACGAGTAAGTGTAGGGATGTGACGGGTGGTCCGTAGGACAACCCTTAAAAGGTTTAATACTATGCACATTCCATGCTTATTACGATTAATTATTGGAACTTGTGATCTACATGATAATGGGTTTTGCAGGTGAAAGTATGCATAAAAGGATGTTCTTATGGAGCATGGATGGAAGCTTAGATTTTGTGAATGGAAAGAATGAGAGCTCAAGGATTAACAAAGAAAACAAGAGAAGGAGTTTAGTCAGTGGCCTAACCTACGGCTATGGCCGTAGGTTACGGGCATCAAGGTTCCACAAAAAAGCTCGCCGTAAGACAGGCTCCATGTGCCGTAAAGAAACAATTAGCACCGTAACCTACGGCGCCAGCCGTAGGCTACGGCGCTGTATGAGGATCCGGATGAGTGTTGACCGCCGTAAGCTACGGTACACGGCGTAGCTTACGGCGCCGTATGGATTGTTTTTGTAACTTACGCATTAATTGGTGTGATGGATTTTTATGTCTCCTATCATGGCTTTTCGGTTACACAACACTTGGAGATGAATTTTGGCTACACTTTGAGCTTGAAGACTATCTTTAATCATTTTGGTTTCTGTTTTTAACTTGTTTGAAGATTAAGACCTTGTTGATGATGTTTGTTCAAGCCATGAGAGGCTAAACTTGTTATGACTATCTTTGGTTGAAGGTTTGCATAAGACTTTATGTTTGATTTCTTATTTCTAAAATAACAATCTTTATCTTTATGATTTGTTTGTTATGGTGTGTGATTGCTTTGTTGTAAATTGTTGATTCTTAAGCTAATCTAGTTTGAAACCATACGTTCTTGGTGCCGTTGGCAATCGAGATATCATGGGTATAATTAGGCTTGGGTAAGGGTTAATTGATCATCGGGTAACAACCTCACCTTCTAGGAATCTGAGTACTTAGTTCCCTTTCATCACTACAAGTAATCACACATGAACTATGTCTATGTAGTTCTTTCTAGTGGAATGATAGCATAAATGTCATCGCAAACCGGAAACAAAAGATGGTCATTTGTCTCTAATTTGTTTACAACCAACACTTTAATTTTGCAATTAGAATAGTAATTTTAGTTTTTAAAAATCAAATCAATCAAACCAACTCTTGAAATTTCCTTTTATTGCAATTAGTTTAATTCTAGTTAATTTAGATAAACCTTGAAATAACACATATTCCACAAACTCCCTGTGTTCGATACCCACTTACCGCTAGCTATTAGTAGTAATTGGATTAAATTTGATTGTGACCACGACATCACGTCACCCATCCGACCTAAGTTGATTTGTTCCTTTGATAATAAAGTGTCGGAGGTGGATGCCAATTTCCTTACAGGGGAATTCTCGGGAATGGAAATTAAACAAGTTGTTTTTGAATGTGGTAGTGAACGGGCCCCGGGTCCGGATGGCTTCTATATGAAGTTTATTAAGCGTTTTTGGGATTTTTTTGAAGATTATTTCGCTAATATTTTCAAGAACTTTTATAAGACGGACCGTTTCTCTAGAGGATGCAGTTCATCTTTCATTACTCTTATTCCTAAAGTGAAAGATCCGGGGGGGTTTAGGCGAATACCGTCCTATTAATCTCGTCGGAATTATAAATAAAGTTGTATCGAAAGTCCTTGCTAACAGGCTTAATACGGTGATCAGCAAGGTTATTGCAGCTTATCAATCGGCCTTCCTTAAGGATAGGCTTATTTTGGATGGTCCTCTTATCCTCCATGAAGTCCTTGCGTGGGCGAAGAAGAAAGGAAGTAAAATTTTTCTGTTTAAAAATCGATTTCGCTAAGGCATATGACAATGTCAACTGGAATTTGTTTCGTCGGTGATGAAACAAATGGGTTTCCCTCCTAGATGGTATTTATGGATTCACAGTATTCTTTCTTTGGCTCGGTCTTCGATGCTTGTTAACAGTTCTCTGACTTTTGAGTTCTCGTGCCACAAAGGTAAGAGGCAAGGGGACCCTATCTCTCCATTCCTCTTCTTAATTGTTATGGAGGCTTTCTCAAGTATGATAAGAAAGGCGAGTCGGGTAGGTACTTTAAGGGGTAGTATACTTCCGAATGAAGAGTCGGTGCTAACTCATCTCCTTTATGCGGACGATTGTGTTATAATGGGAGAATGAGCTCGAAATAATATAAAAAATGTGGCGCTCTTGCTTAGATGTTTTTATTTATGTTCCGGCTTAAAAATCAATATGAAAAAATCTAGTCTTTTTTGGGGTGGGGTGGAATCTTCCGATGTGGAGGATATGGATTCGATGATGAATTGCTCGGTGGGTAGGATCCCGTTCATTCATCTTGGTGTTTTGGGTGGTGCAAAAATAAGTAGAGTGGCTAGTTGGAAGTTTATTTTCGATATTTTTAAGCTCGTCTTGCTTTGTGGAAGGCTTCTTTGTTGTCTATATGTGGTCATGTCCCTCTCATTAAATCGGGTCTTGAAAGCCAGCATAATTATTACTTGTCTCTTTTTAAAGTCGCAGTGACGGACCTTAAGGGATTGGAGGCAATCATAAAAAAGTTCTTGTGAGGGGTGGGGGGCAGTAGTACGGATAAAAAGCTTTACTGGGTGGCCTGGAGTCGGGCTACCGCGCCGATAAACAAGGGCGGCATCGGTTTATCTAAGCTGAAAGAGATCAATACCACTTTGTTGAGTAAGTGGGTTTGGCGGTACTGTAACGATGGCCAAGCTCTGTGGAAGGAGGTGATTGAGTCCATCCACAGTTCTAATAGAAGCTAGGCCCCTGTTCCGGTCAACAAAAATATTGGAGGAGTGTGGAAGGGTATCGTTATGGAAGTCGAAAAAAACTAAAGTGGGATGAGTTCATCTTCTTCAAAATATCAAAGGTCTAGTTGGAGATGGGAAGGCTTTAGGTTCTGGCTCGATCCGTGGGTGTGCAACCTTCCTTTTAAGGAGCGGTTTCTTCTTTTATTCAGACTCGAAGCTGAGAAGAAGTGTCTTGTGATAGCCCAATATAATGCGTCTACTAAGGCTTTCTCGGCTAGATGGGGATGGAACCGTAACCCAGAGTCTCCTGCAGAACTGGACGAATGGAATAACCTTATCCCCCTTTTGGACTCAGTTGTTCTTTCGGATTCCAAAGATAGGTGAGAATGGGTTGGGAGGATAGCAGGGATTTTTCGGTGGGTGATGTGAAGAACTTTCTCAGAAGCAGTGAATATTACAGCAACAACTTCGTTTTTAAATGGTCTAAATGGGTGCCAAAAAAAGGAAACATTTTGGTTTGGAGAGCTCAAATGGGTCGGATCGCTACGTTAAATGCTCTTAGCAAGCGTAATTTCTTTAACGGGGACGCGACTTGTGTTCTGTGCAATGATGGTAACGAGTCGGCGGAGCATCTGTTCTGCTCTTATGCGGTTGCCTTAGCGGTGCCGATGGTGTCGTATAAGTCTGATTTATGCTTTCTCGATGAAGAATCTGCTCGAGATTCACGAATTTTCTGGTCTTGGGAACAAAGCTAAAGACATTCTTAATGGTATTATAATGGTGGGGTATTGGTGCATCTGGAGAGCTAGGGACGAACGAAGGTTTTCTAATAAACAAAGATCGATTGCAAATATTGCTCTTGATCTAAAGTCTTTGGGTTTTTTTGTGGTATAGAAATAGGTCCAAAAATAGGGTTTTTTCTTGGGACAATTGGGTCTCTTTCTCTATGTTGTAACAGGTTTCGTTTTTGTAGATGGCTGCCCTTGCTGTTGAGGGTGGTGTGTTGTGAATAAAAGTTACTTGAAAAAAAGATAAAGTTTATAGTGGAATGAAACATGATTTTTTTGTAACATTTTTTTAAGGTTTTAGTCTATTTGATTTTAGAGTTAAATGCCATTTTAGTTCATATGGTTTGGGCCATTTTTCCAGTTTACTTCATAGGTTTCATTTTTCGTTTGTGGGTTCAAAAAGGTTTCACCATTTCCATTTTAGTCAACTGGGTTAACTTCATTCATTTTTTCTGTTAACGAGAAGGGCAATTCGGTTCCGTTAGATAGAAGGCCAATTCGGCCATGTAAAATGACCGAATTGCCTTTCTCGTTAACAGAAAAAGTGGATAAAGTTAACCCAGTGGACTAAAATGGCAACGGTGAAACCTTTTTGGACCCACAAGTGAAAAATGAAACCCTTAAACTAAACTAACAAAATGGCCCAAACCATAGGGGACTAAAATGGCATTTAACTCTTGATTTTGTGTTGAGTTCTTACCATTTTTCAAGGATGTTTTAGAGGCATATGCGGCAACGCCCAGACGAAAATAGAAAGAAACTGGTTATCATAATTTTCTTTTGCTATTGTTGTGAATGTGATTAATTAAGTTACACTGAGGGGCTGTTTGTTTGCACTGAATGGTTCCATTCAGAGGAAACCTCTGAACCGGTCAGAGGCATAAGTGTTTGGTTCGGTAAAAAGCCCACCTCTGAATGGTTCTATTCAGATCTGATTCATTCAGATATTACTAGTCGCTGAATGAAAGTTCTCTCAACAATACCCTTTGCCCTAAAAAAAAGAAACCTGTACATCGACGCCTCCATCACGCCTCCATCTCCATCTCCACCTCCTTCCTCCACCACGTCGCACCTGCTCCACCTCGCCGGCCTTCTCCACCACGTCGCACCTCTCCTCTGCCGCTGTTGTCTACCAGGTATGTTCCGATCTTCAGCCAATGTTCCGATCTTGATTGTTCGGCTCTTCAGCCAATGTTCCGATCTTGATTGTTTTTGTTTCATAAAAATGGGTTCTTTATTTGTGGGTTTGATTTCTTGTTTTGATTTTGCTCCCATTATTTGCAGAAAGTTGCGATTGTAATATTGCTCCAATTAATGGCCATATTGACTTGTATATTTCTAGCCGCCGTTAATTCCTAGCCACATATATATTTCTTGTTTTGATTTTGCTCCTCTTATTTGAAGATATAATATATTAATGTAGTGAATACAAAGCATTAAACAAACAGCTATATTTCATTCGGCACAAATTAGTTCAAAGGGGTAAAAATGTCATTTTACACAGTCATTCAGAGGTGCAACCAAACAACACTTTACTGGTTCAACACTTACTGGTTCAGAGCCTCTTACCCATTCAGACCTCTTATTCATTCAGCACTTATTGGTTCAGATGTTGCCAAACAGCCCCTGAATGTGTATTCTTGTGGAAGCAATAAAAGTTGTGAATGTGTAGACTCGTGACGGGTATCAAGCAATAAGGGTGAAGGGGTGAACCCCTTTATTTATGAGATGGGGAAATTTTCACTCATCCTATCATGATATATCAGGTCAATTTCCCTCTTAATACACCACTTTTGTCCAAAAACACAAGGGGTGGTTTCACCCAAACCATTTTAAAAAAATAAATATAAAAATGTGTGATTGGTTGAATAATAATGGACCCCACCCAGGGCCGTCTCCGAGAACGATAAAACAAATTTGGGCCTTGAGCGAAACAAAAAAATTGGGCTCACTTATTATAATATAAACTCATCAGTTATATATCAAGAAACCACAATGCGACGATAATTTTCAAAATAAACAAAACAAACCAAAAATGGTGTAGTTTGATAAAATATGTTTATACACCCATGTATATATAAATATGTGATTCAAGTTAGTGATGTTCTTAGGCATAACATGTCGCGTAATCTCACTTTATAAAACGTTAATATTGTTTTTAGAAAATGAATCGTTACAAAATCATTAACTAAAAATAAAAGTTAATAATGGGGTTTGAACTCATGACCTCAAGACTATAACCCAAAACATTAACCATGAATCATATAATAGTTGAAAATTGTTTAAATAAAAATGCTCAAGATTATAACCCTAAACATTAACTAATGAATCATATAATATTTGTTTAAACAAAAATGCACGGGAGGGGATTAGAATTCATGACCTTGGTTCTCAAATTTAAGTCTCTTAACCATTGAACTAGCTTCATTTTTTGTTATTGAACTTATTTATTAAACATTTAACATAACGGTGTTCACTTAAAAATCTAGGCCTTGAATTTTTGCCGAGCCCTATAAACCCTTTGGTCCTTGTCATCTGCCCGGGCTGCCCAGCCCTAAAACCGGGCCTGGCCCCACCTTTATCCCCTCTCCCAAAACTTCACCGCATATGGCAACAACTCACCGCAAAAATCTTCACCGCCCGGCAAAACCTTGTTGGCGGCATAATCCCCGTGCGGCAAAAACCCTCCCAGCTTTGTTTCCCGCATCGACCCCCTATACCCTAAAAGCATGGGTGTCATTTTCAATACCGTTAGATAATGATGGGGACCAGCAGGATGATGCCATTAGAGGAACGAATGTAACATGGTAAACGTGCCTCTTGGTGATTGACTTATATTATGTAAAATAAAATAAAAGGTTTTAGAACTTATGGTATGGTATGTTCACAGTGAAAGCGGTCAGGAAACTGATGTTTGAGGAAGATGTTCAGGCTAGCATTTCAGTTTTAGATTGGTGCAAATGGTTACCTGCTAAAGTCAATATACATGCTTGGAGATTAGAGATGGATAGAGTGCCAACAACTGACGCTCTTAAGAGAAGAAATATAAACGTTGGAGACTCTCGGTGCATCCTATGCAACTCTGAAGAGGAAACAGCCGAACATATGTTTACAGCTTGTTATATCGCTTCGAATGTGTGGCAAGGTATAAGTTCTTGGTGTAAAATTCCGAGTATTTATGCTTTTTCGATAAAAGACCTCTTCTCCTTTCACAAAAACCTCAGAGTTTCGGACAAGAAGAAGGAAGCGGTGCATGGTATTATTTTGATCGCGTGTTGGAATAACGCCAAATTTTCTAATAAATCGGTTAGAGTAGAAGGTATTGTTAGTGAGATAAAGGCTATGGGTTTTCTTTGGTTTTTCAATAGATGTAAAAATGCAGGGATAGAGTGGAGGGAGTGGTGCTCCTTTGTAGATATGTAATTTTGTTTTGTGTTGTTTTTTGTCGGCCCGGCTTGGGTTGGCGTTTGTGTTAATGAAGTTTACCTTTCAAAAAAAAAAAAGGTGATTGATTTATATTATATGAAATAAAATAAAATTTACTATTAGAAAAATAAGCACAAGACACACAAAACATAAAGCATAAATTGTTATAATAAAATAACGCCTAAGATTATAGATCATAAATGTTGTAACAAAATAGAATATATAAAACCGTTTAGTTCTTACAAAAAGCAACTTGGGTTGCCTCTCAAACATGAAAAGTTGCGACTTATAAAAAATTAAACATACACATTCTTTGCTTAATTATTATATATAATACTACAAATGGCAAGTTCGGTTGCCTTTAATACACCGTTGCAATGTTTCATTAGGGTGTAAGGGGCACTCCTCTAAGTGGGGAGTGACCTCTCTTACCCACAGCCAATCAGCACGCGCCACGTCAACTCCCCACTTAACTCCCCCCACACCCTCAATTTGATGGCGGCACTCCTCTCTTGGGGGACTTGTTTTTTTATTTTTTTAATTAAGAAAATATTTTTATAAAAAGTAAAACATAATTTACATAAAATAAAAAATTACATTTCATTTAATAAAATAAAAATTACATCGCAATACTACATAAAAATTTTAGAAATTGCACGGCCACCCGTACTTGTTAGCGATCTCGCGCTTTCGGGCGAGGATGAACGGCAACATTTCCGGCGGAGCATCGTCGTGCGGCTTGAGGAATGTTTTCATATCTCGATCGTGCGCGTAGTTTCTCATCGTCTCGCGTTGTTCCGTTATGAGATCGCGAGCCTCCGACTCTCTTTTCTTCCTCAATTCAATCGCCTCCATAGAGCTAACGTGCTTCGCTTCTTTCATGGCGGTGTACTCTTTGAATTGTGCCGCCAACTCAGCCAAGCCCTCGGACGATGTCGCTTGACGCTTGTCTCGCCGTTGTGTTCTTTGTGGCGAGGGGTCTTCGTTCATATCGGGTATGGAAGGGTCCGTGTCAACGGACTTTCTTTTTTGTGCCGAACCTTCCCTTTCCTCACCCAACAATGGGACTTGGGCCCATTTGTCGTGTTTTCGAACGACCTCCCATGCCTCGACATGTTGAAAACCGCTCGGATATTTATTTTGAAAATCCTTTAAAGCGATTTTCATCACGTCGAGATCGTCACACCCGCTATCTCGTGTGCGATCCTACATATTATAAAATAACAAGTGTTAAAAACATATGAACTTAGTAAACAAATTTAAAAAATATACAACGTTAAAAAAACGGAGGGGTGTGAAGGTTGTGGGTAAAAAAACGGGGGTTGTGTAGTATATCCGAAAGGTGGTTGCGGTTGTGCACTTGCACCGCTCGAACCACCACGAGACGGTTGCGAGCCGCGTCCCTTAGTGTTAGAGCCGACGGACTTTTTCTTGGCTTCGCGGGGTTGGTTCTCCATTGTTCGGTTTGGCTTTGTGTTGTATTTGAAAGAATTTTAGAGGAATAAGATTGAAATTTGTGTGGTAAAAAATTAGATTTAATGGGGTATTTATAGGTTAAAATTGGTTTTTTTTTTTTTTTTAAGGAATAGCCGTTGCCAAACGTTCAAAAAATCAAAAAGTTTGAAAAGTTGTGCGGTGAATCAATGCCGCAGACCTGTCCCCGCTTAGCCTCCCCGAGGGGTCGGCGGCGGTGTTCCCGAGCGGGGAACTCACTCACCGCACGCCACCCCGAGGGCGCCCCGTTCACCCTTAGAAGGCACCCATTTGATTTTAATTAGCGTACCCTTTCCTTTAACTAATGTGTGGTACACGTGCGATTTTAACCGACATGTCGTTTGTGTTTAACAACCGTACCTTTCAAAAACAACACCGCATGGCATTTACTACCTGTTGTGTATTAATAAAAAGACCAATCGACGTTTCACAAAAAAACACACCGATTAAGTGGTTGGCATTTACCAGTTGCATTGATAAAAGGCTACAAGGGTATACGGTGTGGTGCGGGAAAGGAGTTCGGCAAGGAGGTTTGCCGCGCGGCAACACCGCCGCCGACCCCTTTTGCCGATCGGTTTCAATGTCGCTCGGGGTTCAAACGCCGCTACGGTGAAGGGAGGGTATGAGAGAGAGATGGTAGTGTGGGGTGGGGTCCATTCCAATCTCAACCAATCATATCTTTTTTCCTTTAAAAAAAAAAGAAGTTTAGCACTTCGCCAAGTGTCTAACCATTGCCAACACTTTTCAGCATAGTTTAAACATTTTTCACTGATTGACGTGGCGCACTCTGATTAGTTGATTTTTTAGTTTGCCACTCTCAAGTGTCTAACCACTCCTTATACCCTAATAACTACAACTTTGTTTGAGATTATCACACCGCTTTATTAGGCTAGACGGTATGGGGGAACGTCCCCCTCCGTCCCGGACCATCGCCGAACCAAACACCATTGGTTGATTTTGAAGTTTACCATTGGTTGATTTTGAAGTTTACCATTGGTTAATCCAAGTGTCTAACCATTGCCAACACTTTTCAGCATAGCTTAAACTCTTAAGGTTGAATGACATGGCACACTCTTATTGGTTGATTTTGAAGTTTACCACTTTCAAATTTTTAACCACACCCTATACCCTTATACAATTAACACCTTGAGTTATACTCTTTGTTTTTAAAACTTACACACTTTAGTTCATTTTACTCACACCCTTTCATTTTATTCATTTTACCTACAAAATTTTATTCATTATATTATCCTATATATTAATAAACCAAGCTTATGAATAGTAGTTGTCACATCATGATGAATAGTAACGAATAGTAATTTTTCCTTATTGGTTGGTTGTCTTTATTGACTTCTTTATAGTGAGTTCCATCATTTGATGTTATTGTTTATATACTTTTGGTTTCTTTAATATGATCTATTTGTATGTTTGGTAAAGTGGTTTGTGTGGTGTTTTAGTTTGCAAAGGGGATGGGTTCAAGTCCCACTCTTCATATTTTTTTTATATCTATTATATTACCTATTACCTATATATTACCTATATAAACAAAGTTAATGAATAGTGTTTTAATGCTACATGGTATCGTTGTTTCATCGTTAATCACGAGTACCGTACGATTGTACGAACAATAACGCTATCGCACAACTTTTTGTTGGTTTTCTTTAACTTTTAATGATTTATTTATTTTAGTTTCAGGGGTAGGGATGAGCACGGTGCCAACTGATACCGAATCCGAATCGGTACTTGTACCAAAAATGCTGGTTACGGTACCGGTTTATGAAGGTAAAACCGGTGGCGAACCGGTACCATGAACGCCAAAAGTCGGTACCGAATTGTTACTTAATATATTTCGGGAAATTCGGTACCGATACCCAATACCATTGGCTCATATCTGACCATGAGTTTCATACGAACATCATTACCATATAACTTTTTTGGTTGATTTTCTTCAGGTTCTCTTTTAGTGTTTTTTTTTTACATTTTTTTAATTTTTGTCAGTGGTTCCATGCGCAAGGCTCTCGCAGTGATTTCAAAATACATATAAACACAGACTAAATCACAAAAGAAGTATGCCGCAACGCGGCGACCATAATAAACCTAGTTACTATTAAACAACGTGTCTCTTCATTCATAATTTGATTTGATATGGCAGTCTGCTTTTCATCAACCAGCGCGTGTTCATACAAAAAGCAATACAAACCATCAACAATGTTACATCCCAGACGACGTAACACATCCCGCTTCACATTTTAACCCAACGTACGAAAAGGTTATTCCACCGGTGGGATAATTAAAGGTTGGAAAAATCGACCAGTTTGATATATTCTCTCGGTTCGTATGACGATTCACAAAAGCTAATCATCAGTTATTACACCGGTTGTTGGAAATAAATTTGGCATTATAATGATTATTTTGTACTTAGCCTAACTATAATTATTGTATAACTATTAGTTAATCTAAGTTTGTTAGTTATAGGCAGTTAACCCCCAAACGACATAACTGTTCGGTGGGTATAAATGCCCCCACCGATCATCATTTGTAAATATAGTATATTTGTAATGCTATTTGTAATTGTAATGCTAACTATGTGTTTAGTTTGTATAAGTTTGTGTTGAAATAACATCAAGATTCAGTGATTGAATCTTATATGAAGAGTGCTTCTTGATTCGTCTTTTTTCTATCATAGCAGTATGCTCATTAGGGACATGTGGGAAAGACGAAGTCGGTGATTGACGAGGAGAAAGTGACTTTCTCAAAAAACTGGGAAAAGATATGTGAAGAAGAGGAATATTGGAGTGGGCCCGTTTTAAAAGAAAAGAAGGAGCGAGTCTATCGTGATTCGTGAAGAACCATGGATAAACCGAGTAAGTGTAATGTGATAAGAAACTGTCATAAACGATCCCGTTGGAGAATCATCGCAAAGAACGAAAACATCAATAAAAACCTTTGTAAAGAAATAATTTATGTCGAAGAAATATTTACTTTGTTTTCACCAAAAAGGAATTTGAACGAAATCAAATCAACAATCAAGAAGCGAAAATTTATTGTGTTGGATTAAGGACAACATCAAGTTTGATTAGAATCAACCAAAATTGATAAAGTTCATTGTAAACCATCCGACAAAAGTGTTTGTTTCACGGGTTACGAACTGTGATTGTTACTCTTTTTGAAAGAAATGTAATGTATATATTTTAGGTTGTTTAGTGTGGTGGTGATTCCATACTTGGAAGATTAATCATAGGTGTTTCCAATAGCATGCTAAATAGGTACATTTTAAACTAATATTCTTTTCTTTTGTAAGATTTATGATCTTTAAAAAAGGGTTTGTTATTAAAATGTTGTATGTCAATGCTATACGTATTTTATTTGTATGATTTGAATTAAGATATAGAACAATTATAAAACACATTTTTGTAACTTTTTTTTAAAAATCACTTTTTATAAAAAGAGTATAGCAATATGGTAGTCATATTAAAGGTAAAAAAAAACTTGATTTTATGGTATAAGTTTTTTTTCAAAAATAATGAAGTATATAATAGTTATTTTAGTTTAAAAAACTTGGTGGAATTAGTATTTAATGGGAAATGACTAAATGACTAAAATACCCCTAACTCTATAGTATTAATTATTAATTATAGGGATTTTATTTGTAATCAATACCAACCCTTAATTTAAACTATCATGACACATATTTGTTTTTACGGTTTTTACAATTAGCACTGTTTGTACAGGATCTCAACTCTGGGAAAACAAATAAAAACGATGGCAAAAATGTAAATTTAAATTGATGGTAAAACTGTAAATTTAAATGGGGCAAAATCGTAATTTTGAATCGAGGGCAAAATTGTAATTTTTAGTTGGGGGCAAAAACATAATTTTATTTTGAACTGGGGGCAAAAACGTAATTTTGAAATGATGGCAAAATCGTAATTTTAAAATGGCGATAAAATAGTAAATTGGTTGGACCAATGGGGGAGTGCCAGCTGCCTGGCACTATTCCCCCATCTTGAACCGAGGGCAAAATTGTAATTTTTAGCTGGGAGTAAAAGCATAATTTTATTTGAACTGGGGGCAAAAACGTAATTTTGATCTGACGCCAAAATCGTAATTTTAAAGCGAGGATAAAATCGTAAATTACTTAGACCAATAGAGGAAATGCATATACCTGACACTATTCCCCGTCTTGTTATATACAAAGTACAAATACCGTAAAACTTGTTATTTTATTTTTGGAAAAATTACAAATTTTGTCCTTTATATTTATACCACTTTTCAGGTGGTGTCCTTTTTAACGAATGTTGACAGGCGGTGTCCTTTACTAGTTATTTTGTTGCAAGTCTAGTCCTTTACACCCAACCCAGTTAAAAAACCCTGTTAATTGTTGGGTGTAAAGGACTAAACTTGCAACAAAATACCTAGGTAAAGGACTAAACTTGCAACAAAATACCTAGTAAAGGACACCGTCTGTCAACAATTAGCAGGATTTTTTTAACTGGGTTGGGTGTAAAGGACTAAACTTGCAACAAAATACCTAGTAAAGGACACCGTCTGTCAACATTCGTTAAAAAGGACACCTTCTGAAAAGTGGTATAAAGATAAATGACAAAACTTGTAATTTTTCCTTTATTTTTTGATGCAATGTATTACTGGTAGAGTCACACGTATCACCTTTTAATCCCATATTAACACTTTCTTAGGTTATTCGTATTTAAAACGACAATTGTGTATTAGCTAACTTTGCAAAAGCTTACGATAAATAACACATATGATTAGTGAGAAGGTAGATTTTGTTGCAATCTAGGAGACTATGGCGTGTGACGGGGTCAAGAATCCAATTCAGAAGGTTGTGGGGAGGGGACAATTGGATGTCGATTGGGTTAATACAGATGGAAGATCTGGTGGTATGTCATGCTTATGGGATACCAGTTTTTTACGAAGACAGGTGTCATCCGGAAACACAATTTTATGGTGGTCTCAAGTACGTTATGTCAAACTAATGATATATTACATTTTGTGAATGTTTATGCTCCGCAGGGTCTAGGTGCAAAAAAAGGAGCCATGGGAGTCGATAACAAATGTAATGGGTTTAATGGAAGGAATGTGGGTCCTATTTGGTGATTTCAACGCGGTACGGTCAGCGGAAGAAAGACTCAATACGGAGTTCGTCCCGAGTTGTGCAAATGCTTTTAATGAATTTATAGAAGACAATGGGTTATTAGAGTACTCGATGGGAGGCCGGAAATATACTAGAGTATCAGATGATGGAGAAAAGCTGAGTAAACTGGATAGATTTCTGGTCTGTCATCATTTTTGGAATAAGTGGCCAGATGCAACAGTGATGGCCTTAGCTTGGTGCGAATCGGATCTTGCCCTATCACACTTTCAACTAAGGTAAGGAATTTTAGGTCTTTTCCTTTTCGTTTTTATAACTCACGGATTGGGCGGGATGGTTTTGAGGTTGTGGTTGTTAATGCTCTAAATAGTCATGTGGCAATAGGGTGCCCGTATCTAGACTTGGCTGCCAAACTAAGAGTAGCCAAAAATTCAATTAAAACATGGTGGGAAATTGACCGGGATAAGGATAAGACGTATAAAAAGACCTTGTAAAAAAACTGAAACTAGATGATATAGTTCATAAATGTTGTAACAAAATAGAATATATAAAACCGTTTAGGTCTTTAATGTATTTTAAGACAACGTACAAGTACGAATACCGTAAAACTTGTCATTTTATTTTTTGATGCAATGTATTACTAGTAGAGTCACACATATTGCCTTTTATTCCCATATTAACACTTTATTTGTATTTAAAACACCAATCGTGTATTAGCTAACTTTGCAATAGCTTATGATAAATAATACATATGTTTGGTGACATGTGTGTGTATATTTTATTTTAGAAAAAAAGAAAAGTGATTACGATTATTATTAATTTAATTAATAAATTTATATCCGGTAGACATTCCTTTTCTAATCGAACTAGGTTTTTCCCCGCGCGCGTTGCGGCGCACAAAACCGAATGATGTCTAGCGCTCTTAACAATAGATGTGTCTTGTGGCTCGTGTTTAGCCCTTGTAGCGAGTGCGTTTTGTCTCTTGGTTCGTATCTGCCTTGCGTGTTTTAGAAAAGTTGTTGGTGCTTGTTAGTTGTCAGCGAAATTTATGTCTAGTTAAGGTAAGGGTATGTCGTGTACCTGAAGAACCATGAATCAAACTTAAGAAACAAATTAGTAAAACATAATAACAATGATTAAACATATGTTGGTTTGGTTCAAGTCATCACAATTCATTGTAGTCCATCGTCGATCGATGATCCTGTGACTAAATATCATGCAAATTTAGAATTTATTATAATTACATGTGCATATATAGTTAAGATAGATAAAGAGATGCACATTTTTAATAGAAACACACCTTATAATATGAACTTTGAAATAAACAACCATTAAAATTAAAACAACTGATGACCCATTGTTGAATGTCTAAACCAAGTGCTTCAAGTGTGCTTATTGTTGATAACGGTCCGGGTTTCATCGAACAACAAATCTGGATCAGGGTATCCGTATTGTAGCCTGCCTCAGTATTGATCTTTTATCCATCCACCTACCTCAAAAAAGAATATTAGTTTATTTTAATAATAGAAAAGCTAAATCGAGGGTATATATATATTGCTGGTTATACCTTGCTTATTTTGGGAACATTTGATCTGAGCGTTGATAGCCGATCATTTAACCATTTTCAGCTACTAAGAAATTAATAGGAAGTCACTATCCGTAAGTTGACTCTATAATCCATGTATACAGCTGCAGCTACTGATTTAACAGAAACCATATCCGAACCGAATGATTGACTCTAGCAATAAATAAGAAATTGCATTGTTTTGCTAAAAAAAATCCCAAATTAGAAGCGGCTACAGGTGCCCAAGAATCCCATATCCGTCCTATTTGTATAGAGTATATATAATCAGTTTGGCTTATTTAATTGAGTCTAAAGCTTTAATATCATATACTTGTTCGCAATTTGTATTTATAATTTGGTTTAGTCCGTTCAGGCTCGTTTAGACCAACACGTGATGCACATAAATAAATATATACAATAACCATAGTAATAAACTTAGTTAATTAAATTGCAATGTTTGTGTTTATACCTCTTCGCGCATTTATTGTGTAAACTGAAACCTTCTCTGAGTAAATTGTGTTGTTGACGACCCATTGACCCGCTCCACTATGGTCGACCAGAGTTGAGTTAATGAAATGCTTTGTTATACTCTTAACTAAAATAAAATACATTATCATATGATATCGAAATTTTAGAAAAAACAGCAATGATAAATCAATCATGGTGAAATTTTATTTATACCACAAAGTTATGTCTCAAAACGCAATATATATTTTTTAATATTCTTTTTCGTGTGTGATGTTACAATACTATAATGGATCATATTATATTGAGTTAGACAAGCAAACTAATCACAAAATGCTGGTCGAAATAAAAACATGTATTATGATTTTTTTAGTGAATTGATCTAGTCAAACGATGCACTATGGGTCAAACGACTTTTAGTCCATTGTGTTTCGTAAAATCATCAAAATCGAACAGGAATTCTTAACCAACTTCAATTCAGGATGGGAAGATTACCTAGTCACAGCGTTTCGGTTTGAAATTATGAGACTAAAGATGGGAAGATTACCTAGGTTTAGTGTTTGTTTCGACACGGTTGGTTGGCCAGAAAAACAGCAAGCAGCGGTGGCGGAGGCTTTGGTACAAAACTCGGTTCAAGCAAGCTTGGCTCCAACCTTGCGGCCGCGAAGATGGTGGTGCTCCGAATTGGCAACGGAACAGAAGTGCACGATGATTGAGCTCATCTAAATTTTCACATAAATAGACGACTCACATAATTTCAAACACTTAGAACCAAAAGTTGGAACTTGTTCAAATGTCATGAACCTAATTCTCATCATACATATGGAATTTGATTAGAAGACTAAACATCCCATTACCTACTAATAAACCTTTAAAATCGAATCACAACAAAAACCATAGATTATTGCAGCCTATTTCTAGATAATTAAACTATTAATTTTCATTCCAAACATAATCAAACATGGGAAAGCAAACATAAGTATCGTCAAACAAACATTTTCATCCCAAACCCTGTTCCTCCTATAACAGCTTGAAGGTAACAAATTTATGAAATTAAGAATCCTAGAACACAAAATTAATGAAAAAAATTTAAAAAGTAAGAACCCTAGATCACAAACGACTCACCTGGTTGTAATGAAGACATGTAGTCCCATCGGTCGTCTTGCCTTTGTCGGATCTCAAGGATACAACTGCCAATGTCGATTTACTCCTCACGCCACAGGAACGGTGGCTGTCTACTGCAACAAACACCACAACCATCCTCTGTTTTCGTCATTTGGGTTAACCGAGCACACCGCCATCCCCGACGTCTTCTAATCTATACCGTCGACGAAGTGCGTAACCAGGGTGGCACGTCGCTGGGGACATCGTCTTGAAGCCAGATCTGCTGTGGGATATGGTAACCGGCTGGACCTCTAACTCCAGTTTCCGCCGGCACCTACGGTCGACCTCGTACACCACCTGGACCGTGGGAATAGAACCACCGCCGATGCGCCACCGTGAATCCACCGTAAGGATTGGTGGCCAGCACCTAACTCTCTCTCTCTTTACCGTTTAACAGTTCCTTTTTTGTCAAGTGGGTATGAAGATAGGTGGTAAGTGGGTATGAAGATAGGTGGTGTTGGTGAAATACCAAAGCTAACCCTTTTTTACTGTTCAAAACCTTCGATTATTAATATATAGGAGAATTTGAAATGAAAATAAACAAACGGTTGTGACATTCGATATTCCTTTTTTATCGAAATTGAAATCATAATAAATAAACAAACGGGTTGTATAGTTTTATTGGAAATGACCATTGGTCTTTAGTTGTAATTTTCACTTTAGCCCTTAAACATTTAAAGGTTGTCTTTTTGGTTGGTGTATAAAAGGGAGAAAACGTAGGTTATATATTTGTTTCATCCATCCTTTCTATCTGCGCAAGCATGAGAAGTCACCACTCACCTCACCAGGGTTATATTTCAAATTATATGTAGCAATTTATAACTATTTCAAATGATATGTTTTAATTTTGATGCCTAAATTTTGGTTTTGTTTTTGAAACAACGAGATGGGTGTGTTGATCATGCGTGACTCCTACTCGGTCTCCCAAAAATCCCGAAATGCAATTCTGTTTTACTTTTCCATTATTTATTTTTCAAACCATTATGTGTATATAATCACACACCCCCTCCCTCATTTTTTCAACAAAATTTCACACACAAAAATGCTGTCAAAGGCTCTGTTTCTCTCTAGTCCTTCTCCTTCCCCTAATCTGTTGCACTTGCAGCAGAAGAGGTCGTTCAAGAATGGCTCACTGTGAGTCCTCTTTGTGACAACCGGCAAAATTTCATGATAATTCCATACAACTTAATCATTATTTATACAATTTCATTGCGTTCTTCTGACTTAATTTATGAATGATTGAGTCGTACAAAGTCTAGCAGTGATAGGAAATGTTAAAGGCCCTAACTATCTGCACACCCAGTTTGCCTATCTGCACACTTAGGGTTTACCTACGCAGCGTATTGACCTATACTCAGCGTATATAAACCATGGATCTCAGTGCAAAATAACCAATCATTGCACAGAAAACAAGGTTTATATATGCTGCGTATAGCTCTCTACACAGCGTATATAAACCATTAGACTTTTTTGGGTCATTTTGGTAGGTTTGAGGGATCATTTTTTCACAAAGTTTATATACGCTGCGTATTGACCTATACTCAGCGTATATAAAGGTCTGAAAATGTCATTTATACCCTTGTATTGAGGCTATACGAAGCTAAATACAAGGGTAGTTGTGTCATTTTTGTCTTATATGCTGCGTAGTGATCTATAAGGAGCGTATATAAAGCTCCATTTTTGTATTTTTTTTTGTGTATTCCTTTGTTTATTTATAAAAAAAAAGGAAAATAACACCCGATACGATACTATACGATACGATATAACACCCATATAGGCCTATAGGTGTGATTTAGGTCCCGTATTGACCTCGTATAAGCCTATAAGTGTGATATCGTATCGTATAGCATAGTATATGTCCCGTATTGACCTCGTATAAGCCTATAAGTGTGATCTCGTATCGTATAGCGTAGTATATGTCCCGTATAGGCCTATAAGTGTGATATCGTATCGTATAGGTGTAGTATAGGTCACGTATTGACCTCGTATAAGCCTATAAGTGTGATATCGTATCGTATAGCATAGTATATGTCCGGTATTGACCTTGTATAAGCCTATAAGTGTGATATCGTATCGTATAGCGTAGTATATGTCCCGTATTGACCTCGTATAAGCCTATAAGTGTGATATCGTATCGTATAGGTGTGGTTTAGGTCACGTATTAACCTCGTATAAGCCTATAAGTGTGATATCGTATCGTATAGGTGTGGTTTAGGTCCCGTCTAATCCTATATGCATATACAAGACCTATAGGAAACCTATACGAGACTTATACTACACTATACGATATGATACGATACTATACTATACAATAACACCCGTATAGGCCTCTATACGAGACTTATATACTATACACTATACGATACGATTTGATGCAATACGATACGATACGAGACGATGCAATACGATAAGATAATTTAATTTAAACGATAACAATATAATATATTTGTATTATTTACGAATAATATTGTTTTTTTATAAATAATTTTCTTTTTTTATAAATAAACAGAGGAATACGATAATTTAATTTAAACGATAACAAAACAATATATTTGTATTATTTACCAATAATATTGTTTTTTTTATAAATAATTTTCTTTTTTAATTTTTATAATTCATAATATTTATATTATTTTTTATTTTTATAATTTATATTTGTATGATTTACCAACAATATTGTTTTTTTATAAATAATTTTCTTTTTTTTATAAATAAACAAAGGAATACACAATAAAAAAAATACAAAAATGGAGCTTTATATACGCTCCTTAGAGGTCCCTACGCACCGTATGAGACCAAAATGACACAACTACCTTTGTATTTGGCTTCGTATAGCCTCAACACAAGGGTATAAAAGACATTTTCAGACCTTTATATACGCTGCGTAGAGGTCAATACGCAGCGTATATAAAGGGTAGTTTTTATTTTTAACCCCAAACATGTGGTTAAATTATCTTTTTAACCCTTATTGTAAATGATGCGCGTTTAAGTGTCGTATATATTAGGTGTATATTTTAAGCCCTTTTTTTAACACTTATTTTAGCCAAGTTTTAAATTTATAAAACACGATATTTCACTAACACTAAACACACATATGGGCAAGTGCACCCATCGTTGAGTGTAGTATAGCGTTGGTAAGATACCGAGGTCGTCCAAGGACACAAGAGCTTTTAGTACCGGTTTATCCTCAACGTCTAACCAAAATAAAAGTTTAGAAAAATGTTTTAAACTAAGAAAAATAAAACTAACTAAAATGCTGAAAATAAAATTAAAAGAAAAAACAGATAGACAAGATGAATCACTTGGTTCCGACTCGTATCTAGTATAACCTTTGATTATTTCCGCACTTATGCACATAATTAAGAGATTATCTTAGTTATTGTAGTAGGCCCCTCTTTTGAAGGCGACGTTACCCTCACCCCAGTAGTTTGAGTCAGCAGGGATACAATCCTAAAAGGGTGGATTATTGGAAGATAATGAATTAAGTTATTAATGCAGTATTGTGGTAGGCCCCGCTTTTGGCGGTGACGTTACCCTCGGCTAAGTAGTCTGAGTCAGCAGGGATACAGTCCTAAATAACCGGGTTATAGTATTAATAGTAGTTAACTTATGAGGGGATCAAAGAGTTTGGACCCCCGCCATCCAATACCGTGAAGTATTGAAGGAGGTCCTACTAAATTTGACCCAGGTCCATTGCAGGACCTCTAAACGCTGAACAATGGCAAGACCTTTACCAAACCGTTCCCTTAACCCCCTACCAGGTAGCCAACATATCTCCATATAGACCGTGGAGATATGAATGGTGAAAATCCTTTATTTTATATAGACAGTAAAATAATGCCAAGACACCACGGACAAACGATAAGGAAAGATCACCTTCAACATAAGTAACTAGTTATTAAAGTCATTAATACAAAACCAAATAAAAAGTGCAAAAGATTAGAAATAAAAAGTATTATACTAGACACTTTGTCTTCACCAAGTGATGTAAGAGACTTAGGCAAACATGGCCTTGATTGTCAAGAACTCTTACGATCAATCTTGGATCCCGAGACGACTCACACACTCTATGATGGACAATGGATGATGGTGGTGGATGATGGTGTTGTGATGGTGGTGGGTGGTGGATGAAGTGTGAGAGAGGTGGTGTGCCAAGGGATGAGATGAAATGAATCCAAGCACTCCTATTTATAGGCTGAACAGAGAGCTGGACACGGCCCCGTGTCCGCTGGGCACGGCCCTGTGTCCGTCTGACACTCTCTCTCCTCATTAATTGTAATTCGCAATTACAATAAATGCGCCTGCTGTACTTTCGACACGCCCCCGTGTCCGCTGAGCACGGCCCCGTGATGGGCAATAGAAGCTTCTATAGGTTTGTCTTTTCTGCTGCTTCTTGGGCACGGCCCCGTGCTGGCTGAGCACGGGGCGTGTTCAGTCTTCTGTTTTCTCTATTTTGCTTTGGAAGGTGCCGTTGAGGGTTCGGGCAGTCCACTAATGTTCCTTTTCTTGTATTTATGTTGGATTTAGCTGTCTTTTTGCTTCTTTTGCGTTTTTGAGCTCATTTAATCCTGAAAATACAAAAGGAAGACAAAAACACTCTTTTTCCAATATTAGTACTAAAAAGGGTTAGTTTTATGCCTCATTTGATGTAATTTATATGTTGCATTTTACACACATCAAATACCCCCACACTTGAACTTTTGCTTGTCCTCAAGCAAAACTCTTTAATATGTGGCTTACACTCCCAAATGGAATAGGTAGAAGAGAAGGTTTTGGGCTTGTCGTAGAGTGTCGGGATTTCCAAGATCTTTTTGGGTTTTATTTTTATTTATTTACACTCCTATTCGTAATGATTTATTTAGAACTGTTCATAAAAGAAATTACTTATTTGGGCATAACATGCCTTTTTAAAATTCTATTTATATACAGGTTCACATACCTCGCGGGGAAATCACTCACACTCGGCCGAAGGTGTATTTTTAGTGAATCACTCGAGAGCGGCATGGAACTTATCCCTACCATAGGCTTGCCAAGAAATCAATCCTCCTCCTTTTTAACTTTTATACCTTTGTAGATATCAAGAGGACTTTGTGGGTTAAGGGTTGGCTAGGGTTAAAGGTAGGTGGTTGGGTTAGTGGTTAGTAGAAAAAGGGCTAAAAGCGTAACAAGTGTCGGTTTTCGTATTTTTGCAACTTTTTATTTTGATGATGAAGCTTTTATTCAAACTAAGTTATTTTTTGATTAACTTGTTTGTTTATTTTCTTGTTGCTTCATCATTATCACAAAATTATTATTTTTTTTTTCACGAAGAACCGAACTTGTTACTAAAATAAAGGGTTAAAAATGAAAAAGGTTTTGGTGGGTAAAAGGGTTTTTGTTTGGGTGATGAAACGAAAAGGTTTAGGCTCAAAGGGGCTAACTAGGGGGATTTTTGGGTAGGTGGTAAAGGAAAAAGAAAAATAATGGTGTAGAAATGAAAAGGGTTAGTCCTAATGCCTCCATCATTTACTTACTCGGGTTTAAGTTGATAAGGACCGGGAATGTATTGTCATGGCAAGTTCTAGAGTCGTAAGAACCAAGCGGCTATTCACACAAGAAACGAAAAATGAGCATTTAGTCAAATGATATGTAATTGTGTGCTCAATAAAGGCTCAAAACTCACTTTTGTGGGAATGGGTTTTTATGTGATCAAGTATATAATCAAATTTTAAATAAGTTTGCTATGCCTTTTCATAATTTTCTTATGTTGGTTCTTTTTATCACTACGCTATCTGTTGTAAATTTGTAAAAATATAACCTTTTTGAGAACTTGAATTTCCCGAGTTAAACCTAGACAAGTAAAAAAATGAAATTTTTGAAAAAATTTGGGGTGATTAGCGGTTCCAATAGAGTTTTGTGTAAGGCTTGTATTTAGGACTTGCAAAATTCAAGGTTTTAGCATCCCCCCCACACTTAAATTACACATTGTCCTCAATGTGTCCCAAAAATAAATTTTTAGGTTGATTAGATGTGTAAAATAGTGTTTAAAAAGCAAAAATTTGTGTTACTGGGCACTGAACACGGCCCCGTGTTGAGTGGGCACGACCCCGTGTTCAGGTGCCAGTAACAAGAACTTACAGAAGGTGGACACGGCCCCGTGTCCACTGAACACGGCCACGTGTCTGACAAAATTCTGCCGAACAGAAGCCAAACAGCAGGTCTGGGAGGTGAGCACGGGGGCGTGTTGGCTGGACACGTCCCCGTGTGGACAGTCTGAAAGCCTGAAAAACAGGTTTCTTCCTCCGGTTTTTCCATCCTGGCCCTATAAGTGCTGAGGCTTAGCACCCCAAGCCTTGGTTTGTACCTGTTTCAACACTTAATACCACACCAAGCAATACAAACATCCTACATTACCACAGTTAATTGTTCCAAGCATAAAGTAAAAGAAAAATAAAACGGAAAATAAAAGTGTTTGAGGAAAGTAAATTGTTCAACTTCTGGCACGCAGGCCACCAATCGTTCGATAGATAAAGGGACTTAAACCTGTGGGCTCGCCATCAACCCGCTCCTGCTCCTCCAAACCCTCTAATCCATATCTTCATCGCTATCATCACCTCCATCCCCATGCCCCGCCATATGCTCCCGGATGCTGCTGATATCGTCTTGTATATCGTTGATGTTGCGTTCAATAGCTCCGACCCGGTGGTATGTGTTGTTGGCAAGGTTGTAGGCGTTCCTGCTACACATAAGGTTTTCCTGCATAAGATCATGTAAGCTTTGAAAATTAGGAAAACCGCCTCCTTGTGAGGAGGATTGACCCGGATCACCATGGGGTGGATACTGGTGGTGGGGAGGTGGTGCGTGAAGAACTAGGGCCTCCTGTGGGTTCCATGCATAGCCTTGCGTTCTTTGGAAACTCACTGTTCCGTCTTCCGCCTCATAGAGTAAGTTCATGGCTCGGCAAATGTGGTAGTCAACTCGTCCCGACCATGGGCTTCTTTCAAAGGCTCTTGGAATTCGCGTGTAATGCTTAAAAAGACGGTACACCCATCCTCCGTAGAAGATAGGTGTTGGAGCTCGAGCAAGGCGGTTGAGATGCATGTTTTTCAACAGGAGATACGGAACATCAAGAGGCTTTTGGTTGTGGATACAGTGGAGGACAACCAAATCTTTCAACCCTACAACACCACTACTGTCGTGTCGTTGGTTTAGAGAGTAGGTGAGGATCCTGTGAATGTAGCGATAGAGTGGATCCCTCAGCTTTGTACTCTTGGTGCTACGAGGGTCGTAGATTCCTTCACCGATTTGAGCCCATGCGGCTTGTCTTTCATTCACCTCCAAGTCTCGTAATCCCCCGGTATTTTCTTCGTTTCCCGATTCCTCTTCTTGATATAGACCTATTATGGCTCCAAACTGTGCCATGGAGATCGAGTACATTGTTCCTCCACACCGAAATACAACCCCAGTATTGTCAAATGGGTCACACCTTGAATCGAAGTTGAAGGTACTGTAGAACTCCATGGTACATTGATGTACTGATTGAAGCCTAGTGTTTAATGCAACAGCTAGTGGTCCCGTAACGATGTTGTTGAATCGGTTCAGCTGGTTTACCAAGGTTAACAGATCTGTGCAAGCTCTCCTCGGGTACTCTTCGGGTCTTGTTTGGAGAACCTCGTACCTTGCCCTTGCATCAAGCTCACTTGCATTGAACCTTGTGAACTTTGCCATCTGAAAGAATACACCAAAGATTAGCACGAAACAGAAATGTTTTCGGATAAAACTGCAAACAGTGGGCTGGACACGACCCCGTGTCCAGCGGACACGGCCCCGTGTCCAGAAGTCTGTTACTCAAAAACTTCATTTTTCGACCCGGTTTCGAAAACTTGAAAATTTTTGGTCCAATAGGTGCGGTTTCCCCCGAAAATGAAACCCTAAACACCGTTTTTCCCAAAATATCTCGTTTACCTTATCAATTTTGTCTTTTTCGGTTCAAGAGCAAGGGTTTGGGGCTTTTGTAAGAAATCGGGTGAATCTATGAACAATCTAAGTGTATTTACTTCCCTTAACACTAATCTAACTAAATGCGAGCAGATTTAGGCAAAAATTTTAGGTTCGATCCGGATGAACATCAAGAACCCTAGATTTTTCCCCAAATTTGTGGTGTTTTAACTACATGCAAGTAACTAATCTAACTACTAAGAGTGATAGAATCATACCTTGACGTTGTTAGATCGGTAAGAGACGTTGGAATTTCGCGAAAAATCGCCTGGAACCAGAGCTTTTGTGGGGAAACGGGGCGTGTTGAATGAAGAAACTGTTTTGAAAAAGGGGTTTTATCCCGTCTGCAGCGCGAACACGGCCCCGTGTCCAGCGGACACGGCCTCGTGCCGAGCAGTTTTTTTTTTTTTTTTTTTTTTGTGTGTGTGCGCGTGTGAGTGCCCCCTTTTCCCATAAGCTATGGTTTAGAAAACTTACCGCTTTATTTTGTTGTCTCAATCGTTCGTAACTTACCAGGCATGATGTTTTTATTCTTCCACGGTTTGAAGCGAGATCTCGTCTTCCTCATCCTCAATGAATCCTTGATAGAGTTTCAGCCGTTGGCCATTGACTTTAAATGGTGGCCCATTTCGAGGTTTAATTTCTACTGCACCGTGTGGAAAAATATGGGTGACGGAAAAAGGTCCTGACCACCTAGACTTTAATTTACCAGGAAACAATCGAAGTCGTGAATTAAACAAAAGAACTAAGTCTCCCACCCGAAATTCATTAGGTTTAATATATTTGTCATGTAAATTTTTCATTCTTTCCTTATAAATCTCGGAGTTTGAGTATGCATAATTCCTAAGCTCGTCTAATTCATTTATTTGACAAAATCGATTTTTACCAGCAAATTCTAGATCTAAGTTTACATTTTTGATTGCCCAGTAGGCTTTGTGTGCAATTTCTACTGGTAAATGACAACTTTTTCCATAGACTAGCTTATATGGGGTTGTACCTATCGTTGTTTTATAAGCAGTTCGAAAAGCCCATAAAGCATCATCTAATTTATCAGCCCATTCCTTTCTATTTAATCCTACGGTTTTTTCGAGTATTCGTTTTAACCCTCTATTAGTCACTTCGGCTTGTCCGTTTGTTTGAGGGTGATATGCTGTCAAAACCCGGTGATAGACCCCATATCTTGTTAAAAATTTTTCTAGTTGATGGTTGCAAAAATGGGTACCTCTATCACTTATTAAAGCTTTAGGTGTGCCAAAACGAGAGAATAATTTTTTCAGAAATCTTACCACTACTCTTCCATCATTTGTTGGAAGTGCCTCGGCCTCGGCCCATTTAGACAAGTAATCCACTGCCACAAGTATGTATTTGTTTCGTTTTGATGGTGGGAAAGGTCCCATGAAGTCGAGTCCCCATACATCAAAAATTTCACAAACAAGAATGCCATTTTGTGGCATTTCGTTTTTGGAAGAAATATTACCTGTTCTTTGGCAAGCATCACATGTCTTTACAAGATTTTGAGCATCTTTGTAAATGGTTGGCCAATAAAATCCTGAATCGAATACCTTTCGTGCGGTACTGGCAGCACCATGATGTCCTCCGTATGGACCTTCATGACAATGGCGGAGAATTCTTCGTGCTTCACTACCATGTACGCATCGTCTGACGAGTTGGTCGGCACACATTTTGAAAAGATATGGATCTTCCCAAAAATAGTGTTTCACATTGGCAAAGAATTTTTTTCTTTGATGATGTGGCCATCCTTTTGCGACTATTCCGCTAGCTAGGTAGTTAGCAAAATCGGCGTACCATGGTTCTTCCTTATATTCCACCATTTCCAGGGATTCAGTTGGAAATTTTTCGTTGATTTGCTCGTCCCTGGTTGCCTCCAAAGCTGGGTCTTCTAAGCGTGAAAGATGATCTGCTGCGGTATTTTCTGCTCCTCTTTTGTCCTTGATTTCAATGTCAAACTCTTGGAGGAGTAGAATCCACCTAATCAAACGTGGTTTTGCGTCCTGCTTCTTAAAGAGATATCGAATGGCTGCATGGTCTGTATAGACTATAGTTTTAGAAAGAACAAGATAAGAACGAAATTTACCAAAAGCAAATACCACAGCTAGTAACTCTTTTTCAGTTGTTGTGTAATTTTCTTGTGCATCGTTAAGTGTTTTACTAGCATAATATATTGGGTGGAAATGCTTTTCTTTTCTCTGTCCCAAGACAGCTCCAACTGCAAAGTCACTAGCATCACACATGATTTCGAAAGGAAATTTCCAATCAGGTGCTATCATGATAGGCGCATTGACTAGCATTTCCTTTAGTGTTAGAAATGCTTGATTGCAATCCTTGTCAAAGATGAAAGGAGCATCTTTTTCAAGTAATTTTGTTAGAGGCCTTGAGATTTTTGAAAAGTCTTTGATAAACCGCCTATAAAATCCGGCATGCCCTAGGAAACTTCTAATAGCTCTTACGGAGGATGGAGGAGGTAACCTAGAAATGGTATCTATTTTGGCTCGATCCACCTCCATTCCTTCGCTTGAGATCTTGTGACTGAGTACTATTCCCTCCGTTACCATGAAATGGCATTTTTCCCAATTAAGGGCGAGGTTAGTTTCCTTACATCGGGATAGCATTCGTTCAAGGTTATCGAGGCATTGGTCGTATGAATCCCCAAAGATAGAAAAGTCGTCCATGAAGACTTCCATTGTCTTTTCTATCATGTCATGGAAAATGGCTACCATGCAACGTTGGAATGTTGCAGGGGCATTACATAGACCAAAAGGCATGCGTCGATAAGCAAAAGTTCCATAGGGACATGTGAAAGTTGTCTTTTCTTGGTCTTCGGGTGCTATCGGGATTTGAAAGTAACCTAAAAAACCATCCAAGAAACAGTAAAATTTATGACCGGATAATCTTTCTAACATTTGATCAATGAAGGGTAAAGGAAAATGATCCTTTCTTGTTGCTTCATTTAATCGTCTATAATCTATACATACTCTCCATCCTGTGACGGTTCTCGTTGGTATTAATTCATTCTTTTCATTAGTAATTACCGTCATACCTCCTTTCTTTGGAACTACTTGGACGGGACTTACCCAAGGACTATCGGAAATAGGATAGATAAGTCCGGCGTCAAGTAATTTGATGACTTCGTTTTTAACCACTTCTTGAACATTTGGATTTACGCGACGTTGTGGTTGGATGACCGATTTGTAGTCATCATTCATCAAAATTTTGTGTGTGCACATAGAAGGACTAATTCCTTTTATGTCAACAAGTTTCCAAGCTATTGCATTTTTGTGTTTTTTCAAAAGATTGATTAGTTTTTCTTTTTCTAAGTTATCTAATTTAGACGAAATAATTACAGGTAACTTACCGTCTTTGTCTAGAAAAGCATATTCCAAACCTTTTGGAAGTTCTTTGAGCTCAAGTGGTGGGTCTTTAGGAGACTCCTTATTTGGTTGCTCGTTTCGATCAAGAACTTTAAAAGTTTGTTCTATGGCGACCTCTTCTTCAACAAAGTGGTCAATCTCTTCACTTGTATCGGGTGGTTCATCTTCATCTTCAATTAGGGGGTCATTATTGCCGAATGGATATTTCATTGATCGTTCGAGATCGACACTTCTTTTAAATGCCCCTAATTGAAGAGGTAAATTATTGAACTTCCGGTTTTTCAAAGCTTCGTGAGTTTTTACAAATGGTCGTCCCAACACTAGAGGAGCGTCATCGAGGATGACAAAGTCGGCTGGGATTACCATTTGATTTGTTTGAACCAAAACATCTTCAACTATACCGATTGATTTTATTACTTTCCCATTGGATAGAAAAATGGGTATTTGAAGTGGAGAAAAATCACTAATACTTAATTTTTCGAAAATGTAGTTAGGCATTATGTTAACACAAAGATCTTTATCGATTGTGACATTACTAATAAACGAATTTTGAAAGAAACATGGAACCGGTGTAATGTTAATTTCAAATGGGTCTTCTTTTATTAGCGAAGTTTGATCATTAGTTAACTTAACACTTACCGTTTCGTCAATTTTAGTGTTAGTGTTTAACTCTTTTAAAAACTTAGCATGAGTGGGTACTAAACAATGATTTTCGAAAGAAGGTGTCAAGAGATTAATTTCTTCAAAATTAGACTCTTCTTGGATTTTAACGTTATTGGACTCACCTTTTTCGTTGCTTAACTCATGTGTCGGTTTTTCACTTATTTGTTCTTCCATTTTTTCATTTTTAGTTATCTCTTCCTTTTTTAATTCTTCTCTTGCGCGGGACTCCTCTTCCCTTGCGCGAGCTTCTTTTATACATCGATCGATAACTCTAATGTGTTCTAATATCCTATCGGTCATTTCGGTAATAGAAAAAGAATTATTATTTTCTAAGCTTGAATCCGGTTGTTCGACCCTTTGTTCCTCATAATACCCATATGAAGTTGATGGTTCACACCATTGTCCTTCATTGTAAGCATATGATGGATAAGGTTCGTAATTTTGTTCTTCATAATACTCATATGAGGTGGGTTGTTCACGCCAAGGTTCCTCATAATAAGCATATGAAGGTGGTGGCTCATATCTTGGTTCCTCAAAGTATGAGTAAGAAGGCTCATACCTTGGTTCATCAAAATATGAGTATGAGGGAGGAGGTTCATACCTTTGGTCTTCATAGGATGTGTATGAAGTTGATGGCTCGTACCTGGGCTCCTCATAGTGAGTGTATGAATTGGATGGTTGATACGAGTGATTATTTTGAATCGAACGTGTATTACGACAATTTGTGCAATAATTACCCCTATAATCATCCTCATCATAGGTGTAGTTGTAACCTCCTGAGTATTGATCCATAAGAATCACTCAGCAGACCACAACTGAGTCTCGGGACCAGAAAATGAAACAAAGACTGAAACAGAAGGCTGGACACGGCCCCGTGTCTGGTGAACACGGCCCCGTGTACAGGATCTGTATCTGGGCATTTTAATTAAAGTTATTGGTCACGTTGAGCACGGGGGCGTGTTCAGCGAGCACGACCCCGTGTTCAGACTTTGTATCTGGGTATCTAACTAAAAATATGCAGCACGGGGGCGTGTTCAATGAGCACGGCCCCGTGTTCAGGCTACTGTAAATGCAAACTAAACTAAAATGCAGAAAAATGTGCGCGCGTTTTGAAAAGGTTTTGAAAAACTGATTAGGCCGTCGATTTTAAACTTTCTCAAAATCCTTGTGTCCCCGGCAACGGCGCCAAAAACTTGATGCGCGTTTAAGTGTCGTATATATTAGGTGTATATTTTAAGCCCTTTTTTTAACACTTATTTTAGCCAAGTTTTAAATTTATAAAACACGATATTTCACTAACACTAAACACACATATGGGCAAGTGCACCCATCGTTGAGTGTAGTATAGCGTTGGTAAGATACCGAGGTCGTCCAAGGACACAAGAGCTTTTAGTACCGGTTTATCCTCAACGTCTAACCAAAATAAAAGTTTAGAAAAATGTTTTAAACTAAGAAAAATAAAACTAACTAAAATGCTGAAAATAAAATTAAAAGAAAAAACAGATAGACAAGATGAATCACTTGGTTCCGACTCGTATCTAGTATAACCTTTGATTATTTCCGCACTTATGCACATAATTAAGAGATTATCTTAGTTATTGTAGTAGGCCCCTCTTTTGAAGGCGACGTTACCCTCACCCCAGTAGTTTGAGTCAGCAGGGATACAATCCTAAAAGGGTGGATTATTGGAAGATAATGAATTAAGTTATTAATGCAGTATTGTGGTAGGCCCCGCTTTTGGCGGTGACGTTACCCTCGGCTAAGTAGTCTGAGTCAGCAGGGATACAGTCCTAAATAACCGGGTTATAGTATTAATAGTAGTTAACTTATGAGGGGATCAAAGAGTTTGGACCCCCGCCATCCAATACCGTGAAGTATTGAAGGAGGTCCTACTAAATTTGACCCAGGTCCATTGCAGGACCTCTAAACGCTGAACAATGGCAAGACCTTTACCAAACCGTTCCCTTAACCCCCTACCAGGTAGCCAACATATCTCCATATAGACCGTGGAGATATGAATGGTGAAAATCCTTTATTTTATATAGACAGTAAAATAATGCCAAGACACCACGGACAAACGATAAGGAAAGATCACCTTCAACATAAGTAACTAGTTATTAAAGTCATTAATACAAAACCAAATAAAAAGTGCAAAAGATTAGAAATAAAAAGTATTATACTAGACACTTTGTCTTCACCAAGTGATGTAAGAGACTTAGGCAAACATGGCCTTGATTGTCAAGAACTCTTACGATCAATCTTGGATCCCGAGACGACTCACACACTCTATGATGGACAATGGATGATGGTGGTGGATGATGGTGTTGTGATGGTGGTGGGTGGTGGATGAAGTGTGAGAGAGGTGGTGTGCCAAGGGATGAGATGAAATGAATCCAAGCACTCCTATTTATAGGCTGAACAGAGAGCTGGACACGGCCCCGTGTCCGCTGGGCACGGCCCTGTGTCCGTCTGACACTCTCTCTCCTCATTAATTGTAATTCGCAATTACAATAAATGCGCCTGCTGTACTTTCGACACGCCCCCGTGTCCGCTGAGCACGGCCCCGTGATGGGCAATAGAAGCTTCTATAGGTTTGTCTTTTCTGCTGCTTCTTGGGCACGGCCCCGTGCTGGCTGAGCACGGGGCGTGTTCAGTCTTCTGTTTTCTCTATTTTGCTTTGGAAGGTGCCGTTGAGGGTTCGGGCAGTCCACTAATGTTCCTTTTCTTGTATTTATGTTGGATTTAGCTGTCTTTTTGCTTCTTTTGCGTTTTTGAGCTCATTTAATCCTGAAAATACAAAAGGAAGACAAAAACACTCTTTTTCCAATATTAGTACTAAAAAGGGTTAGTTTTATGCCTCATTTGATGTAATTTATATGTTGCATTTTACACACATCAGTAAACATACGCTACGTAGAGACCTCTAAGGAGCGTATATAAAGGTCTGAAAATGTCTTTTATACCCTTGTGTTGAGGCTATACGAAGCCAAATACAAGGGTAGTTGTGTCATTTTTGTCTCATACGCTGCGTAGGGACCTCTAAGGACCGTATATAAAGCTCCATTTTTGTATTTTTTTATTGTGTATTCCTTTGTTTATTTATAAAAAAAAGTAAATTAATTGTGTGTATTTTGGGGTATTTCCATGTTTATTTATAAAAAAACAATATTATTAAAAATAATACAAATATTATGAATTATAAGAATTAAAAATAATACAAATATTAGGTCCCGTATTGACCTCGTATAAGCCTATAAGTGTGATATCGTATCGTATAGGTGTGGTTTAGGTCCCGTATTGACCTCGTATAAGCCTATAAGTGAGATATCGTGTCGTATAGGTGTAGTATAGGTCACGTATTGACGTCGTATAAGCCTATAAGTGTGATATTGTTTCGTATAACATAGTATATGTCACGTATTGACTTCGTATAAGCCAATAAGTGTGATATCGTATCGTATAGCGTCGTATAGGTCACGTATTGACCTCGTATAAGCCTATAAGTGTGATATCGTATCGTATAGGTGTAGTATAGGTCACGTATTGACCTCGTATAAGCATATAAGTGTGATATCGTATCGTATAGGGGTAGTATAGGTCACGTATTGACCTCGTATAAGCCTATAAGTGTGATATCGTATCATATAATGTAGTATAGGTCAAGTATTGACCTCGTATAAGCCTATAAGTGTGATATCGTATCGTATAGCGTCATATAGGTCACGTATTGACCTCGTATAAGCCTATAAGTGTGATATCATATCGTATAGGTGTAGTATAGGTCACGTATTGACCTCGTATAAGCCTATAAGTGTGATATCGTATCGTATAGGGGTAGTATAGGTCACGTATTGACCTCGTATAAGCCTATAAGTGTGATATCGTATCGTATAACGTACTATAGGTCAAGTATTGACCTCGTATAAGCCTATAAGTGTGATATCGTATCTTATAGCGTCGTATAGGTCACGTATTGACCTCGTATAAGCCTATAAGTTTGATATCGTATCGTATAGCGTAGTATATGTCCCGTATTGACCTCGTATAAGCCTATAAGTGTGATATCGTATCGTATAGGTGTGGTTTAGGTCACGTATTAACCTCGTATAAGCCTATAAGTGTGATATCGTATCGTATAGGTGTGGTTTAGGTCCCGTCTAATCCTATATGCATATACAAGACCTATAGGAAACCTATACGAGACTTATACTACACTATACGATACGATACGATACGATACTATACTATACAATAACACCCGTATAGGCCTCTATACGAGACTTATATACTATACACTATACGATACGATTTGATGCAATACGATACGATACGATACGATGCAATACGATAAGATAATTTAATTTAAACGATAACAATATAATATATTTGTATTATTTACGAATAATATTGTTTTTTTATAAATAATTTTCTTTTTTTATAAATAAACAAAGGAATACGATAATTTAATTTAAACGATAACAAAACAATATATTTGTATTATTTACCAATAATATTGTTTTTTTTATAAATAATTTTCTTTTTTAATTTTTATAATTCATAATATTTATATTATTTTTTATTTTTATAATTTATATTTGTATTATTTACCAATAATAATGTTTTTTTATAAATAATTTTCTTTTTTTTATAAATAAACAAAGGAATACACAATAAAAAAAATACAAAAAATGGAGCTTTATATACGCTCCTTAGAGGTCCCTACGCAGCGTATGAGACCAAAATGACACAACTACCCTTGTATTTGGCTTCGTATAGCCTCAACACAAGGGTATAAAAGACATTTTCAGACCTTTATATACGCTGCGTAGAGGTCAATACGCAGCGTATATAAAGGGTAGTTTTTATTTTTAACCCCAAACATGTGGTTAAATTACCTTTTTAACCCTTATTGTATATATACGCTACGTAGAGACCTCTAAGGAGCGTATATAAAGGTCTGAAAATGTCTTTTATACCCTTGTGTTGAGGCTATACGAAGCCAAATACAAGGGTAGTTGTGTCATTTTTGTCTCATACGCTGCGTAGGGACCTCTAAGGACCGTATATAAAGCTCCATTTTTGTATTTTTTTATTGTGTATTCCTTTGTTTATTTATAAAAAAAAGTAAATTAATTGTGTGTATTTTGGGGTATTTCCATGTTTATTTATAAAAAAACAATATTATTAAAAATAATACAAATATTAGGTCCCGTATTGACCTCGTATAAGCCTGTAAGTGTGATATCGTATCGTATAGGTGTGGTTTAGGTCCCGTATTGACGTCGTATATGCCTATAAGTGTGAAATTGTATCGTATAACGTAGTATATGTCACGTATTGACTTCGTATAATCCTATAAGTGTGATATCGTATCGTATAGCGTCGTATAGGTCACGTATTGACCTCGTATAAGCCTATAAGTGTGATATCGTATCGTATAGCGTCGTATAGGTCACGTATTGACCTCGTATAAGCCTATAAGTGTGATATCGTATCGTATAGGTGTGGTTTAGGTCACGTATTAACTTCGTATAAGCCTATAAGTGTGATATCGTATCGTATAGGTGTGGTTTAGGTCCCGTCTAATCCTATATGCATATACAAGACCTATAGGAAACCTATACGAGACTTATACTACACTATACGATACGATACGATACTATACTATACAATAACACCCGTATAGGCCTCTATACGAGACTTATATACTATACACTATACGATACGATTTGATGCAATACGATACGATACGATACGATGCAATACGATAAGATAATTTAATTTAAACGATAACAATATAATATATTTGTATTATTTACGAATAATATTGTTTTTTTATAAATAATTTTCTTTTTTTATAAATAAACAAAGGAATACGATAATTTAATTTAAACGATAACAAAACAATATATTTGTATTATTTACCAATAATATTGTTTTTTTATAAATAATTTTCTTTTTTAATTTTTATAATTCATAATATTTATATTATTTTTTATTTTTATAATTTATATTTGTATTATTTACCAATAATATTGTTTTTTTATAAATAATTTTCTTTTTCTTTTTTATAAATAAACAAAGTAATACACAATAAAAAAAAAACAAAAATGGAGCTTTATATACGCTCCTTAGAGGTCCCTACGCAGCGTATGAGGCCAAAATGACACAACTACCCTTGTATTTGGCTTCGTATAGCCTCAACACAAGGGTATAAAAGACATTTTCAGACCTTTATATACGCTGCTTAGAGGTCAATACGCAGCGTATTTAAACTTTGTGAAAAAATGATCCCTCAAACCTACCAAAATGACCAAAAAAAATCTAATGGTTTATATACGCTGCGTATAGACCTATACGCAGCGTATATGACCCTTGTTTTCTGTGCAATGATTGGTTATCAGGCACTGAGATCCATGGTTTATCTACGCAGCGTATTGGTCAATACGCAGCGTAGAGTGTTAAACCTATACGCTGCGTATTGACCAATACGCTGCGTAGATAAACCCTAATTTTGCTAGGGTTTGGTGTGCCAATAGGCACACCCATGTTAAAACATTAAAATTCATATTATCGATTCGCTTTGTCGCGAAAACAAACAACTATGTCCTAATACGTTGGCAAACAATCCTGAAAAAAACCAAGCACCTGAACACACTATTCATGCCAGAAACTTCCTGGAACGACTAACGAATGATATGAAAGCCTATCATGATAAACATATATACAAAAATCCTAATTAGGGGCATCACTTGCATTATTACCTGAAGTTTCCAGAAAAATGACTAAACACCTAAAATTGTCTGATCCGAATAATGAACTAATAAATTCAGCATCTCGCAGCATTTTTCAGCATTCCGCAGCGTCAACAAAGCTATTAGATAATGCTAATTATCTTAAGCGACCACAAAAATATCATATACATATTAACGGTATTGTTACCGGTATCATCGTGCACCCTCCATATTTGAACCAGTAACGACCCGATACGAAACTAGTGGTATTTTGTGTCTAAACTAAACGTTAACTTGTCTAGTGGACTAGTCAAGCTCGTGTAACACCCTAAACACTAATTAACACTCTAATTAATCTAGATACAACTAATCTCCAAAATATCTTCTTACAAAATTAACACATGTTATAATACAATTTAGAGTTAATTGCTAAAATCGTCTCTGAGGTTTGGGCAGGTTTGCCATTTTCGTCCAAAATGACACTTTTGTACCAAATTGCCTCCAACGTTTGTAACTTTTTGCCATTTTCATCCAAATCATTAACTTAGTTTATCTTTTTCTGTTGAGTATATTTGGATGAAACTGACAAATATAAAACCACATGGACGATTTTGGCAATTTACTCAAACTCTTTTAAATTTCTTTTATTTAATTAATTTTGTTACATATATAATAAAAAAATATACATGCAATTTTTATATGAAAAAATAATAGCTTTGTCACATAATTAACCACTAACTAAGTTAGTTTTTCTATTAAGGCGAAGGATGTTTATAAACTAAGGCATAAATTAATTTCTAATTTTTTGATATAGATCAGTTTTATAAAAAAATAAATACTACTTAAACCTCTAAATTTTATAAAACTAAAATGCTGGTGACCTTATTGAAAAAGGTCAAATAAAAAAAATCTTATCATATGTACCAAGTTTGTAATTCATCTTCTACTCTTTTAAATTCGCTCCTAAGGAAAAACAGAAGCCAGTGCCCCCCCCCCCCTCTATCAAACAACGTATGGTTACCAAACCTTAAAATTACCCACCAAATTCTAATTATAATGCTGTGAACCAAAAGTTTCTTTACTCAAGCCATTCAGAATAAATATTAGTTAGTTACCCTCATAATCTTAATTAAATAAATATTTTATTTCTACAAACATATTTCCAAGGTGCTCAACACATTTAAAAAATATGTGACTGTTTTGGTAAAAAATTACCGAAGCAATTAAGTGATCAAATTAGTTAAGTGAGGTAGTGTGCTAAAAACGTGTGTTGATAATATACTAGTTAAGTTGTTTACAAAAACAGGTTTAGGATATAGCTCAGGATATTGAGCTATATCTACGATCAAACAATGAGTAAAAATGTAAAGGGTGACATGAGATATACGAGGAAAGCCCTTGATCAATCTAGATCGCCGATATAAAACCTCAGGAGCTGACAATCGCAGCTGCCTTGTTCTTCTTATTGCTTCAAATATCAGGATACAATGCAGGATATGATGCGGATCAACTAAGTGTTACAATGCAGCTCGAGTACAAGTGTTAGTGCGTTGTGAGTGTTTGCGAGTAGAGAGAAAGAGTGTGCGAAAGATTGTGTTCCTAATCTGATCCGATCAATCCCCTTTTATAGTAAAAAGAAAGAAACTAACTATCCTACTATTCCGGGATCCGGCGAATATTTCATATGTGGACGTTGTAGTCCACGTCTTCCGGCTTCAACGTTCGTAATATAACTGATTTGCCCGAGTCTTGAGGAGAAGAAGTCCACCTGACCGTTGGAGACTGGTTACAATAACCTGCACGTAGGTTAATTGGTTACTACCAGGATATCACATCAGGATGTTACCAATATCCTGATCTAGCATCCTGGCCACAAACAAAAGAAACATAGTCAGTATATTAGCCAGGATATATGAGCAGAAAATCGCCCATAACAATTGTCCCCAAAATATATCTGTTGGTATACCAATCCCAACGGATATATTTTAAATCTTATCCCTCAAATCGAGGTTATTAAACCGAAACGACGCTTGACATGATTTAGTGCAACTTCCAATGCGATATTTACTCTTTACCCACCCCCTATACTCAGCCCCTTATTTAGCTGATCTATTCATCATCATGATCATCACTTTCCAAGCCATTTTCCAGGTACTTCCTCTTTCTCTTCTCTGTTTTTCTTATCTTGAATTTCTTGTTTCTTGGTCGATACCCCTCATGGCATCTCGAACAAGATCATGGTCAAACGAGCCGGTCCCAACCCTCATGAGTCAAAACCTCATCCGAGAACCAGAAAAAGAGATCTGCTCTTTCAATAATGCCGACATCGCCGCTTTGAAGGATTACGGTGCCTTTCCTGCCGGAGTGGTCATTCGCCCTTTCGATCGGGAAGTCCGATCAGACGCGGCATCAAACGAGTGGGTCTGCTTTTTCGCCTATCCCTTTTCCTTGGGACTCCGGTATCCATTTCCACCCTTCATCTCTCGTTTCTTCGAGCTTGCCGGCCTCAGTTATGCTCAAACTATGCCAATGGTGTGGCGAGTTTTAATGGTGTTAAAACAAATTAAGTCTCGTCATTGCCCTGACCTATGCATCGAAGACCTTCCCATAGCATATCGACTGAGATCCCATGGCAACAGCCGCTTTCTTTTGTTCTCCACTTCCAAGAACCCCCTAATTCTCAAGGCCACTAAGAATGAAGATCAGTGGCAACGAAACTTCTTTTTCGTTAAAAGGGACTCTATTGACAAGGGTTTTGACCTACCAGTTAGATGGTTAACCAAGGGTAGGATTTAGGGTTTTAGGAATATCCCCAAGTATATCCTTAAACTATATCCTTGACTGATATCCTAATATTTTGTGCAGCGAATTTCAGAGACCTAGCACCCCCAAGCGCAGAATCGGAGCCCAGGATCAAAGAGATTTATCGACTTCCTGCCAGTGAAAGAACCTTCTCCCTGTTTCTCGCAAGCTCAAGTCAAAAATCAAGTTCAGAGATGTCGGGTAAGCATATGATTAGATTGGTTATAGAGTATTAGTGTTAAGAATTAAACATTTCTCCCTTTTTATAGTGCCGGTCATCAACCTCGAAGGCTTCCAACTCGACGAGCTGGACAGTTATTCCAGCCTCGCACCTGTCACGCAAGAATCCAATCCAAAGCCAGCTGATACTCCAAAGCCTACCAGTTCGAAGACTGCCACCATTCCCAAAGCTCCCCTAGTACCCAGGACCCGGGCCTCCAGCTCCCGGAAGAGGAAGGAAGTAGACCATCCTGCTACACCCCATGTATTCCCGTTTGAGAACCATGGGTTTACGGAATCCAGCAAATTCATGACCGGCTTCCTCAACCAGGTTAGTATCCTGGACCTATATCCTGCACCATATGCTAGTTATAAAAGTTAACTAAAGTCAATACCTGTTTCCTTATTTTGCAGGGTCTCGAACGCCTGGTATTCCTCTATGAAGACGCATGTGGCCTAAACACCATGCTAGAGAGCAGGCTGAAGAAGGCCGAAGCCACCATTGCAGATCAAGCAGCAATTGCCACCGCCAAATCAGAACACTATGAAGCTATGTACAAGGCAATGACCCAAGAGCACCAGTCTGCCATCCAGAAGATCACCCAGGAGGCCCAAGCTAAGTCTGATGCTGCCCAAGTTCAACACGAGCAAGATATGGCTTCGTACCGGGAGAGCCTCAAGAATTCAGTTGTCATCTCCCTCCTCCAGGCCAGACTGAAAATGGCTTATGAGGCTATGGCTTTGGGCGTTGAATGCCCTTCGTGGAATATCAAAGCTTGGGAGATGAAGCTGAAGGATCTTGGTGGTAATCCTGTGGAGCCTCCTGTGAAGCCCACAGCGGAGGAGCCTGCTGAGGTGGCCAAGAAGGTGGATGGTGCTGACGTTCCGAAGGATGCTGATGGTGATGCTGGTGGTGATGCTGGGAAGGATGCTGCTGACGAGGTCATGATGGAAGGAGGAGCTGCCCCTTAGAGGCAGCGAAGTGGGCGATGATGGATATACGTGCCAAGGCTGGAGCCCAACTTTTTTTTAAATTTGATGATTGTGGTCTGTTAAACAATTTACTTTTCTTGTCTTTGAACAATTTACATTTCCTGCACTAAAACACTATGATGACCAAAGGTGGATGGGTCCTGGGTTTCAGGATGAAGCCCTTGGTCATCAACTAGTATAATCCAACGGTTGGAGGCGGATGGGTCTTGGTTTGAGATGAAACCTTCAACCGTTGTGTAAATATGGTAAGAAACTAATAGTGCTTTTGGTGGATGGGCCTCGGTTTGAGGTGAAACCAAAAGCACAACTTTTGTCATGTTAATAACATAACCTCCTTTTGACTTATTTGTTGTTGCCTTTCAGTTCTTTATTATGCATTGCTTAGTTTAAATTTCAACTTTCCAAAATTAGTGCCATTACTTTTTGAAAATATCATGATCAGTATATTCAGCGATATCCTACAAAGACTTTCGTCTAACAGGCTTTTTCAAAATTCAAACAATTCAGATAAAGCTTTTTAAGAAAAAAGGACAGTTTATTTTACTTGTTTGACCAGAGTATTAGTTTCCAACCCAAGTATTATATCCCAAACATTCCAACCAAATATCCTGAAACATATTCCGAAAACACATTTTGAGAATATATCCTAAGAATATATCCTAATCAGGATATTTAAGCCTTTTCCAAATATAGTTTCAAAAGTTCAAATAAGGTTTACAAAGGAAAGATCATACCAGGAATAGAGTGTAACCCTATTTTCGAGCTTCAATCCTTTTGCAATTTTCTTTCAGTAAAATGTCCCCAGTCCGAGGTACTTAATACACTAAATCCAAATTTGATCCTTCGAGCTCTACACAATCGCTTCAGAAGGAATGTCCCCTGTGCATAAAGTCTTTGAACACTTAGAAATTTTCTGAACATCATTTCCAACCGTTTGAGCAGTTCTTGTGTTACTAGGGGTAAACCCTAAAATATACTGGAGATAAATCCTTAGTACGCTGGGGATAAACCCATAGGTATCCTGGGGAAAATCCCAAATTTTCATGCGCTACAGGCGGGAGTGTATAAACTCCAAGACTTAGAAAGGTGATAACCTTTAAACCTTAGAGAGTATGAAAATACCCTTCCGTGAGAGAGGGTGACCAATCCTCATATACCTTTAGGATCCAGGATATAGCCAACAATAACGAAATTGTCAGCCACTTTTACATGGACTGGTCCCGCTATCTTGAACTATCCCTGGACAACTTGCGCTCCAGGCGGGGTGTTTAAACCCAATTCGAAAGAAAGGTGAATACCTTTAAACCTGTGAAGGGATCAGGATCCCTTAAACGTGAGAGAGGGGGCCAATCCTCTAATCTTTCGAAGTATCCTGAGTGTGTATCCTGGAGCTATATCCCGAAGCATATACTGCAAAACAACTGTAAACTAAGGTGGGTGTTAGCCTGGCTAACACCCCTCCGATGCTTAAGTCAGTAATGGGTTCAAAAGAATAAATAATATCAAAACATATTAAAAGAGATAGAATCCATACCATCCTGAGTTAGAATTTAAATTCCAAACTCACTTGAAATAGAGCTTTAGATGTATTGCATTCCAGGATCTTGGTAGCATATCCCCCTCCATATTCTTGAGTCGATATGCTCCTTTTCCTGATTCTGATTCAATCTCATAGGGTCCTTCCCACTTCGGAGCAAGTTTTCCATCAGCAGGATTGGTAATATTCTGAAAAGCTTTTCTTAACACCCAATCTCCAACTTGGAACCTTCTAGTCCTTATATTCTTGTTATATGCTCTGGATATCCTCTGTTGAAATGCTGCCATCCTTAGTTTTGCTGCATCTCTTGTCTCATCAACAGTATCCAATTCCTGACATAAGGCTTCAGGATTCTGCTCAGGATCTCGGAGATCGGATCTCGCCGTAGGTATCACCATTTCTGTTAGGATCACCGCTTCTGCTCCAAATACCAAGGAAAACGGGGTTTGGCCAGTTGCACTTTTCACCGTTGTTCTATCAGCCCATAAAACAAAGGGTAATTCTTCTGCCCATCTTCCCTTCTTAGCTCCAAGCCTTTTCTTTAAATTATTGACAATTATCTTGTTTGAGGATTCTGCTTGTCCATTTGCTTGAGGATGTACCATGTGGATGTGATCATTTTGATTCCCCAACTCTTGCAAAAGTCAGTAGTCCTCTTACTTATAAACTGAGATCCATTGTCACAAATTATCTCAGCTGTTACTCCAAACCTAGTCAGGATATTCCTTTTTACGAAGGATACTACTTCTTGATCTCTGACTTGAACAAATGCTTCAGCTTCGACCCACTTAGAGAAATAATCAGTCATTGCCAGCATGAAGACCTTTCCTCCTGGAGCCTTTGGCAATTTTCCTACTATATCCATTCCCCACTTCATGAATGGCCAAGGGGAAGCGATAGGATAAAGTGGCTCAGCAGGTTGATGTAATATATTACTGTGTCTTTGACACGCATCACATCTTCGAGCATATTCTGCAGCATCCTTTCTCATCATCGGCCAATAGTATCCCGTTCTTAATACCTTTGAGAATAATGACCTGCCCCCAGTATGGTTACCACAATCCCCTTCGTGTATATCCTGAAGCACTTCTTTAGTTTCGGGATCCTCCAAGCACCTCAGATATGGTCCTGCAAGAGATTTCTTGTACAAAATATTATTTATAATAGTGAATCGTGATACCTTCATTCTAAAGGCCTTAGGATTTTCATCCTTTGGGATGTGTCCTTCCTTGAGATATCTCATGATTGAAGCCATCCAAGACTTAGGATCCTCCTCAGGATACTCATCATCAGGATCCTGCTTCCTTATCCTGAGGATCCGTCGTAGGATATAGGATATGTAATATTGGTATTCGGGTTCCTTCCGGTATCCTGACTGATGATCCTAGATTTGCCAAGGCATCAGCTTCAACATTATCCTCTCTTGGTACCTGTTCAAGTGTAAAAATATCGAAATATCCTGCTAATTTTCTGAGAATTTCGAGATACTCGATTAACTTCTCACCTTTAACTGCATATGTCCCATTAAAATGATTAGTGATTAACAAAGAATCAACAAATACTTATAAACTCCTGATATTCATGCTCTTAGCCAATTCTAATCCTACAATTAAAGTTTCATATTCTGCTTCATTATTTGTGGCAGGAAACTCACATCTAATAGCCTGGGGTAATATCTCCCCCTGTGGCGATTTTAGTAGTATTCCCAAACCTACACCTCTGACATTAGATGCTCCATCAGTATATAAAGTCCAGGATTCTAAGTTTTCTCCTAGCTGTTGTACTTCTAGGTCTACTTCACTTTGAATATCACTACTGAAATCAGCCACAAAGTCAGCTAAAGCCTGAGACTTTATGGCATTTCTAGGTTCATACACTAGATCATATGCACTTAATTTTACTGACCACTTAGCCATCCTACCTGACATCTCTGCTTTCCTAAGGACATTTTTTACAGGATAGTTGGTTTTAAAATGAATCCTATGTGTTTCGAAGTAATGTCTAAGCTTTGTTGATGCCATAACTAGAGCTAATATTAGTTTTTCTAAATGAGAATATCTAGTTTCAGCATCTAATAAACTTTTACTAACATAATAAACAGGATATTGCTGACCTTCATGATCCTTTACAAGGACAGCACTCACAGCGTTCCCTGATACTGCAAGGTATAGGGATAATGGTTCACCGTTTTCAGGCTTCATCAATAAGGGTGCAGTTGAAAGATACTGCTTCAAATCCTGCAAGGCTGCTTCATGCTTCACTCCCCATTCGAACTTCTTGTTCTTCTTCAGGATATCATAAAATTCCTTGCATTTTTCTGAGGATCTTGAAATAAATCTGTTTAATGCTGCTACTCGCCCTGTTAATCGTTGAACATCCTTCATATTCGAAGGTGACTTGATATCCAAGATGGCTTTGATCTGTTCTGGGCTTGCTTCTATCCCTCTTTTAGTCACCATATATCCTAGAAACTTTCCTGCCCCCACTCCGAAATGGCACTTAGCAGGATTCAGCTTCATGTTATACTGATCCAGGATATCAAATGCTCCCTTAATATCCTGGAGATGATCCTCAGCCTTTTTGGATTTTACTACCATGTCATCGATATACACCTCCATAGTGTCCCCCAGCTTCTCTTTGAACATCATGTTCAACAATCTTTGATATGTTGCACCTGCATTTTTCAAACCAAAGGGCATAGCAGTGTAACAATAAATACCTGTTGGTGTCATGAAGGCAGTATCCTCCTGGTCTGAAGGTTCCATTTGGATCTGCTGGAATCCTGAGGATACATCCATGAAGGTTAACATCTCATGGCCGGCAGTAGCATCCACCATTGAGTCAATATAAGGAAGAGGAAATAGGTCTTTGGGACAAGCTTTGTTCAAGTCTGTGTAATCTACACAAACTCTCCATTTCCCATTTTTCTTCTGCACCACCACTACATTTGCTAGCCATCTTGGAAACTTGACCTCTTTAATCATTTTGGATTTCAATAACCTCTCTACTTCTTCCTGAATAATCATATTTCACTCCGGAGCAAACTTCCTCCTCTTTTGTTGGACAGGCTTGAATGACCTGTCAATACCGAGCTTATGTGTTATAATGTCCTTGGAAATACATGTCATATCCTCGTGTTTCCACGTGAATGTTGACATCCTGCATTTCAAAAAGTTAGTCAATTGATCTTCAATATCCTTAGGGATATTGGTTCCTACGAGCACCGAGATATCCGGATTATCCTGATCCAGGATAATTTTCTTCACATCCTGCTCTGAAGCCTCCATGATATCCTGGCCTCGCATCTTTAATTGCTATGCTGCACTAGGCTTTGCTGAGGATTTCATCGAAGAAGAATAACACTCCTTCGCTTCCTGTTGATCGCTTTCCACTTTGACTACTCCCCATGCGGTAGGGATCTTGATGCATTGATGGTAGGTTGACGGAACAGCTTTCATATCATGGATCCAAGGCCTACCTAATATAATATTATAGCAGGATAAAGAGTCCATGACACAAAAGCGCTGCATTGAGTTGACCCCTTGAATATACACGAGTAACTTTATCTCTCATACGGTATTCCTAGCTTCTCCACTGAAACCAACGAGCACAGTGGACTTCGAAGTAATATCCATCGGGGATACATTCATCCTCTTCAACGTTTCCAGCTGAATTATGTTGACTGAGCTGCCATTATCCACTAGTATCCTGCGCACAAAATGATTAGCAACATATAACGTTATTACTAAAGCATCATGATGAGGATCCTGGACAGTATCCCTGTCATCATTATCGAACGTGATCACTTTGTCAGTCATGAGGGTTGACATCCTGGTTGGCTTATCTCCCCTCTCTGCTTTGGCTTCCTTCGCGTGTCTTTTTGCTGCAGAATATGATGTGCCGCAGATGTCGGATCCTCCTGAAATAAAGTTAATTATTTTCGCATCCGCAGGAGGTGATGCTGCTCGCTCAGGATCCTTCTCAGGATCCTGACCCTTATTCTTCTTTCTTCCCAAGAGGTCCTTCAGATATCCCTTGCTCAAGAGATAGCTTATTTATTTCCTTAAAGCGATGCAATCCTCAGTAACATGTCCGAAATCTTCGTGGAAGGCACACCATTTGGACTTATCCTTTCAATCAGCTTTCTGTTGATTTTTCCGGGGCCATCTTGCTTTGTCTCCAAAACCCTGCATAGCATACATTAGTTCAGGTATATTAACGGAAAAACAATATTCAGACAACTCAGGATACTCCTCAGGATCCTCATCTTCAACAACATTCACTTTCTTGCTGTCATTTCTACCATATGGCTTAGAGCGATATGGTTTGTACGAGGATTCTGATTTCCTGTTGGTTGACTCATAGGTTGTGGACGAATTCATCCTCTCTTGCATTTTTTTGTCATCCTCCAGCCGAATGTATCTTAGAGCCCTGTTACGAGCTTCGTCCAGATTCCTGCAGGGATTCATTACAAGATCCTGGTAAAATTGAGAATCTTTTTGTAATCCCATCTTGAAAGCCTGCACAGCTGTTGCAACATCAAGATGTGGGATATCCAAGGATTCCCGACTAAACTTGTTCACATAATCCCTTAAGGATTCCTGAGGTCCTTGAGTTATCCTGTAAAGATCACTGGTTAGTTTCTCAAAATTCCGGCTGCAAGAAAATTGACTATTAAATAAATGAACTAAATGAGCAAATGAAGTAATTGAGTGAGGAGGAATGTTTAAGAGCCATTTTAAGGCTGATCCTGTTAAGGTAGAACCAAAACCCTTGCACAGGCATGCTTCTTTGAGATTTGGAGGGATAGGGTTGATTTCCATCCTTTCCCTATACTTGGAAATATGCTCCTCAGGATCCGTAGTTCCGTCATAGAGTTTCATGTTGGGGGTTTGAAATCTTTTTGGGATTTCAGCATCACAAATTGGATATGAAAACCGTGATATCCTGTGGCTGTCCTGGGACACTTCTGGAATTGGCTGGACCACCCCAGGCATACTGGATATCATGTCTCTCAGTTTTTGAAGCTCCCTGTAAAATGCTGATGTCATACCTGCATCCTGCAAAGATCCAACACCATTAGTAGCTAGAGTATTATTATTATTAGATACATTACCAGTCTGGGGATTATGGCCATATCCTGAAGCATATCCTGAGCTTCTCACAGTTGATACTCTTACTGAAGAGGGTATCTCAGGAGTATGATTCTGGGAATGGCTAGGCACAATATTCCCCCGGTTATCCTCAGTATAAACTGCAGAACTGAAGTTCAAAGCCCTGGGTTGCAACGGAGTGACAGTATCTTCAGCAGGCCTACTTGGGCCGGATTTCAAGAGTTGTATCTCTTTTATCAGCATCTGATTAGTTTCCTGCTGCTGCCTCATCTGTCCATGTACACTACCAAACAAATTTAGAATTTCTTCATTAGAAGCCAAAACAGGACCAGATCCCTGGATATTGCGAGCGGGGATAACATCCCGAGCCACATGACTTTCAGTTTCCTGTGAAGAGGCTTGCATTCTGGGAGGAGGTGGTGGAAGCACCGAACCAATTGTTGCAGAGGTTGTAGCAGACACGGTGGAAGAGCTCATGTTTGATCTCGAGGCCATTGAAAATAATGTAGCAAAAAGTTTTGAAAATAGAAAACCAAGTAACGATTTTGCAAAAACTTTCAGTAGAAGTAGCACCACTTGCCCCACGGTGGGCGACAAATTGTTTTGGTCAAAAATTACCGAAGCAATTAAGTGATCAAATTAGTTAAGTGAGGTAGTGTGCTAAAAACGTGTGTTGATAATATGCTAGTTAAGTTGTTTACAAAAACAGGTTTAGGATATAGCTCAGGATATTGAGCTATATCTACGATCAAACAATGAGTAAAAATGTAAAGTGTGACACGAGATATACGAGGAAAGCCCTTGATCAATCTAGATCGCCGGCATAAAACCTCGGAAGCTGACAATCGCAGTTTCCTTGTTCTTCTTATTGCTTCAAATATCAGGATACAGTGCAGGATATGATGCGGATCAACTAAGTGTTACAATGCAGCTCGAGTACAAGTGTTAGTGCGTTGTGAGTGTTTGTGAGTAGAGAGAAAGAGTGTGCGAAAGATTGTGTTCCTAATCTGATCCGATCAATCCCCTTTTATAGTAAAAAAAAGCAACTAACTATCTATCCTACTATTCCGGGATCCGACGAATATTCCATATGTGTACGTTGTAGTCCACGTCTTCTGGCTTCAACGTTCGTAATATAACTGATTTGCCCGAGTCTTGAGGAGAAGAAGTCCACCTGACCGTTGGAGACTGGTTACAATAACCTGCACGTGGGTTAATTGGTTACTACCAGGATATCACATCAGGATGTTACCAATATCCTGATCCAGCATCCTGGCCACAAACAAAAGAAACATAGTCAGTATATTAGCCAGGATATGAGCAGAAAATCGCCCAAAACAGTGACGTTTTACAATTTTTTTTCTATCTCTAGAACTGAAAAGAGTTAATTACATGGTTAGTCCCTATGGTTTATAAGAAGTAACAACATTAGGTACTAATAGTTTAAAATCACATTCTAGGGTATCAACTTTAAATTTTGTAACAACCTAGGGTACTAAGGCTAACTTATGTTAGTTTTTTTGTTAGATTTCTATGAAATGACAAAATTGCCCTTTATAACTTCAAGGGCCATTTATGTAAAATACTCATTTATCTAAAATAATTTAAAACAAATAAAATTTAATTTTAAAAACTTAAACACAGATAGCTCTCTCTCCGGCGGTTAGTTTTTTTAAATTCATCTTCGGCGACTTCTTTTCTACAACGGCCCACCATCATCGCACCCAAACTGCATCCTTCATATGCTTCCATTTTTCCGATTCCGTTCACCTGGCTTTTTCGTCCTCTATAACGCAATTTTCTTTCACAAAACAAAGAATATGGTGCAACGGTGTGGGTGGGAAGACCGATTTCAGAAACGATGATTGTCTTCATCGGACTATTCAGTGCTCTCTAACGAATTATTCGAACGGGAGAACTGAGGTGTTCGATCTGCCGGGCCACTGTGATCGATAGTGCCGCTGCATCTCCCTATGTTCAGCATCACCATGTTTCTTGATTAACTGTAGGACTTTTTATTATCCAATTGATTATTCAACAAAGAACAGTTATTCGTAGGTGTATGAGGTGATAATTTTGGGAAAAAGACGAATATATCATTATTTGTTTTGATGAAACTAATTTAACTGATCAAACTAATTTAATTGCTAATATAGATATCGAAGTTGTTAATGGTTTTTTTAATGAACAGCAAACTGCAAATCACAGATTACATGGAGCAAATTCTTTTGCTGTTAAAAGAAGTATGGAACCAACAGGTTTAATATATTTCTTAGTTACATTTAATCATAGGACAAGAATGTATTTATTTATTTGTAAATTATAAAAACAGTCCCTAGTTAACCAAACAATTACATAATTAGGCCACTTAGATGTAAAATGACTTAATTGTCCTTGAACCTAAAAAAAAACTAACATAAGTTAGCCTTAGTACCCTAGGTTGTTACAAAATTGAAAGTTGATACCCTAGAATGTGATTTTAAACTATTAGTACCTGATGTTGTTACTTCTTATAAACCACAGGGACTAACCATGTAATTAACTCAACTGAAAAATACTAAAAGTTGTAATCGATTGTTATGTGTTGCACACCAATGATGTTTTCTCTTTATAAAACTGATTTATATAAACAAGCTGTAAATTAATTCTTGTCTTAATTTATAAAATTTAAAACATCTTTCACCTTAACAGAAAAAATAAACTGAGTTAGTGATTTGGATGAAAATTTATAAAAATTATGTGACAAAACTATTAATTTTTTTTTCTTCTAAAAACTCCATGTATATTCTTTTTTATTATATATGTAACAAAAATAATTAAATAAAAGAAATTAAAAAGGGTTTGAGTAAATTGCCAAAATCGTCCCTGTGGTTTTATATTTGCCAGTTTCATCCAAATATCCTCAACTTAAAAGAAAAAATAAACTAAGTTAGTGGTTTGGATGAAAATGACAAAAAGTTATAAACGTTGGGGTCAATTTGGTACAAAAGTGTCATTTTGGACGAAAATGGCAAACGTGCCCAAACCTCAGGGACGATTTTGACAATTAAATCTACAATTTATAAAAAAAAAAAAATAATAAAGTTACACTTTACCCCCCCCCCCCTCTCAAGTGGGCCCCACACACCACATGTGTGGACTTCTATCATTTTATACAATATAGTTTATAAAATGGATGATGTCCATGTGTGGACTTCTAGCATTTTATGCAATATAGTTTATAAAATGGATGATGTACATGCGTGGACTTCTAGCATTTTATGTAATGTAATTCATAAAATGGATGAAGTCCATTTCAACCACCATATAACCACATCATTCCTCTCATTTTATCACTTCCAAAAAACAACACCAAACACCCCTCATATCTTCATCCATCTTCAACCTTCAAGCACATAAACACTAGCATTCATAATTCCTTCAAAGATGATTTAAGATGGTTAAAGCCTTGGAAGCAAACTACGAAACTTATACTTGTTCTAGAAAGCTTCAACATCTTTTAGTTTTCTTCATCATCTTCACTTTGATCTTCCCTAGCCTAAGTGCTAGTTGTAAGACAATCTAAACTCATTTTTAGGTTTCTTATACTTAGTAGATCTTGAAAGTACACTTTGATGATCTTGAAAAACACTAAAACAAAATACATGAAACCCTAAAATTTAACATAATAATCTTGCATAATTATGTGCTTTATGTGTTGATTATGATGTTTAGTGTATTGTAGCTTGCTTAGACTTGATGATCTTACATGAACATGCTTAAAAATATGATCTAAGAATAAAGATGTTTAGATCTAGCAAGATCACCATCTTTGAAGTTCATGAACTTAAACAATAGTCTTGAAAATGATTTTTGAAAAATATAAACTTATCAAGAAACTAAGATCATGGTTTATAAAGTGATGATCTTAAAATAGAACATAAGCAAGTTTATGATAAATGGTTAAACTAGCAGATGAACATAACAAGTAATGATGTTTCTAGTGATCTTGATAAATATATAAGAAAGTTCGTGAATCTTTAAGATATGCTTATGTGATTATACGTGAAAAATGTTGAGTTGGGAACTTGATTGTGTTTTGATGATATTTGGATTAATAATGGGTTTGAAATACGTTTTAAAAACGTGGAAAACGTCCATAGTATAGGGGAAACTATGACAAAATTTTCTAATATCCTAATCATGATTAAAGTGTGGTTTAACAAGTGATTATCTTAACTAAACGAGATTAGAAACTTTAATCATGATTAGGCAAATTTGGATGAAAAGTTTATGTTAAATACTTAAGGATATTTTCATAAGTTAAACGGAAATCTATATGTATATATTTAGGGTGAAAATATGTATATATATATATACACTTAGAAAAGCATCTCTATGTGTGTATTTATATGTATGTATTTAGAAGCTAGGAAGCTTGTTAACTAAATACATAAATACCAAATACTTGAAGTTAATTAAGTATAAAAATGTATATCCTCAAAGCTTGTTGCATGGTTGCTGATCTCTCTCATTTTCTTTTGCAGGCGTTGGCCTTTGTTGAAACTTATCTCGGAAAGGATTTTACTCCTTCCATTCTTATGGATGGAATCTCCAATCCTCTAAACGAGATAAGCATTTTCAACTTCCTTCCGAAAGCACTTGCCTGGACCGGTAACCCGCAGCTGATCGAGACTACTACAAAAGTTGTACTGGTCCTTAACCTTTTAACAAAATTTGTTTTTATGATGTTGTTCCAATTTTTTTTGGAAACAAGTCCAAATTGAAAACGGGTGCAGATGACAAGCCGAAAGCGGGTACATGTGACAAGTCGATAGCGGGTGTAGGCCAGGTGCTGGGTTGGTTGTTGGGGAATTTTATGAAACTGAACGATCAGAGAGGCGTGTATTCACTCTCAGATCAAATTATTTCAGTGATTCTAGCAAATAAAATCAATCGGATATAACTCTGATTTCGAGAAGTAGAAGAACAATTTGTGTGTGTCTAGAATTCGTATGAACCAGTTTTTGACAAAAAAACACAATTACGAATATTGGGGATAATCACCAGATAACTGCTCCTAGGTAGTTATATTTTAAATTTTGAATTTTAATTAAACTGCCTATAACTGCCTTATTTTTTATCTACAAAAATTATGACGAATTTTGTAAATTAATTTTTTCTAAGGCATTTTGATGCCTTAATTTTGGTTTTGTTTTTGAATCAACGAGATGGGTGTGGTGGTCAAGCGTTATTCCTACTCGGTCTCCCCAAAAATCCTGAAATGCAATTTTGGATTACTTTTCCATTATTTATTTTCCAAACCGTTATGTGTACATAATCACACAACCTCCTTTATTTTTCAACAAAATTTTTCATACAAAAATGATGTCAAAGGCTCTGTTTCTCTCTAGTCCTTCTCCTTCCCCCAATCTAATGCACTTGCAGCAGAAGGGGTCGTTCAAGAATGGCTCACTGTGAGTCCTCTCCTTCTTCCTCTTCGATTTTAGTTTCGGAATCAAATGCACATTTATTAATATTTTTTTCATTTGATTTGATTTGGAGATTGTTGAACAATCATCCCCCTCTCTCTCTCTCTCTCTGGTACTTTGTACACACTGAGTTTGATTTTACTTTCCCAAAAATCCTCATGGCACTATTATTAATTGTTTATTTAATCATTTGTTTCACACGAAAGTGTTACTTCATTCAACATAAAATGCACTATTATTAAATGCATTTGTTTGTTTACTTGATCATTTCTTATTGTTTGTTTCACTAGAATCGATTGAACATGCTTTGATTGCTTGTTATATATTCAATTTGTTGTTTATATTCCATTTGTTGCTTTGATAGCTTGTTATATCTTCCATTTGTTGTTTAGTTGATTCAACTTCATGCCTATATTCGTTCCTAATTTGCTTTCATATAATTGATTTAATCTGTTGAAATTCATTTTGTTTATTCTTTCTACATGATTTTCGTTTGATATTACATCATTATGCTTATATTGATTGTTGCTTTTGAATTCTGCGTGTTCTACAGTGTAGTGAAATAATTGTAGTGAAATTCATTTACTTCGTTCTTTCTACATGATTGTTACTTCATCAAACATTAATTCATTGTTTGTAGTGAAATAATTCATTAAACATGCCTCTATTCGTTCCTAATTTGCTTTCATTTAATTGATTTAATATGTTAAAATTCATTTAGTTCATTCTTTCTACATGATTTTAGTTTGATATTACATCATTCTGCTTATATTGATTGTTGCTAATCATTTCTGCGTGTTCTACTGTGTAGTGAAATTCATTTAGTTTGTTTTTTCTACATGATTGTTACTTCATCAAACATTAATTCATTGTTTGTAGTGAAATAATTCATCAAACATGCCTCTATTCGTTCCTAATTTGCTTTCATATAATTGCTTTAATCTGTTGAAATTCATTTAGTTCGTTCTTTGTACATGATTTTCGTTTGATATTACATCATTCTGTTTATATTGATTGTTGCTTATCATTTCTGCGTGTTCTACTGTGTAGTGAAATCATTGTAGAACCAGGAACGTCACGCTATGTAAAAGTAAGCTCACCTCTTGAGCCATCTAAGTCAACTGCTATCGTAACTAAGAAAGGAGAGACCAAATATGTATCTTCACAGGTCCATCTTGTTTTTAATCAGTTTTAAACTTCTTTTTCGGTTGCTGATCTCTCTCATTTTCTTTTGCAGGCGTTGACCTTAGTTGAAACTTGCCTCGGCAAGGATTTTATTCCTTCCATTCTTACGGATGGAATCTCCAATCCTCTAAACGAGATAAGCATTTTCAACTTCCTTCCGAAAGCACTTGCCTAGATCGGTAACCCGCAGCTGATTGAGACTACTACAAAAGTTGTACCGGTCCTTAACCTTTTAACAAAATTTGCTGTTATGATGTTGTTCTAATTTTTTTGGAAACAAAGCCGAATTGAAAGCGGGTGCAGATGACAAGCCGAAAGCGGGTACATGTGACAAGCCGAAAGCGGGTGCAGGTGATGACAAAGGGGCTGGGTTGGTTGTTGGCGAATTTTATGAAATCGGACGATCAGAGAGGCGTGTATTCATTCTCGGATCAAATTATTTCGGTGGTTCTACCGAATAATTCAATCGGATACAACTCTGATTTCGATGTGTGTCTAGATTTCGTAAGAACCAGATTTTGACCAAAAAATCACAATTACGAATTTTGGGGATAATCTCCAGATAACTGCATGTAACAGACTTAATTTTTATCTACAAAACTTATGACGAATTTTATAAATAAAATTTTTCTAAGGCATTTTAATACCTTAATTTTGGTTTTGTTTTTGGTTTTGAATCAATGAGATGCGTGTGTTGGTCATGCATGATTCCTACCCGGTCTCCCCCAAAATCCCGAAATGCAATTCTATTTTACTTTTCCATTATTTATTTTTAAACCGTTATGTGTATATAATCACACACCCTCCCTTATTTTTTCCACACAATTTTGATAGGTCCGAATGATCCGGTTTCAGTCTCGGTTCGATAAAAGATAATGAGATGGGTGATTTTGAGCCATAAACTAACAATAATAACCAAGAAATATAGAAACATAAAGGATCAGAACAAAGATATTTTCATTGAATGCGATAAAGAAATACAATAGATTATCATCCACCCCAAGTGAGCTCCCCCGGGGTGGTAGCTCACAAATGTACACCCAACATGTGATGTCTAGTAATCTATTTATAGTCCTTGAGCATTGTCCTCCAAGCAAGCCGCCCCTTGCTTGGAAAACGTCCTAACGACGCTAAAACATACAAACTATATCAAATAAACTTGCTACATCATCCGAACAATAACCTCGCCAATTAAAGTCGTCATAATTGATAACATCAATCTCCATTTTGACCCAACAAGCCCAAATTGTAGGATTGAATCGAGATAAAAATCTAATTTTGTATAAGAATCAAGATGAACACACACAAAAATATATAACTTTAAAACCCTTGATTGATTTGCAAAGACGAATACACTTTAGCCCCCACATCGCTCTCTAATGTGTGTTGCCAAAACCCTAAGAATCTCTATCTATTTATAGCCTAAACCACTTAGGCTAATTACATTTAGGCCCCTAGAGATTTAATTACATTCAAGTCCTTACATTTAACAACTTACTAAACCTATCACATAAACATGCTTAGACTAGAGCAATATTAAATATATGTTGTCTAACAAAATATATTTAATTAGCTGAAACAATATAACTATTAAATCTTGATCTTCAGCACGCCAATTCTTTTTTCAATCTTCTCGTCTCGACTTACGTGTTGACTTTGACTTGTTGATGTTGACTTTGTTGACTTGATTTGTTGATAACATTAGACTATACGTTTTAGACCAACAATCTCCCCCTTAGGCTAATGTTATCAAACTCTTGTATCATCTTTAGAACCGTCAACTTCATGCATGTTGTGATCTTCAATTTGGCAAGCTTCAGTCTTAGTTTTAGATCCAACAATCTCCCCCTATACTGATGCTTTCCAAATTTGCTTTGAAAATATTTTCTATCATTTTTCTCTTTAAAGATTTTAAAAGCTCTCCCTTTTTACATGCATTATCTTTGACAATCCGAAACGGCCTTTTTCCAACTCTCTTTAGCTTGAGTGATTTAGAAGACGTAGGAGGAGGATTCCTAGCTCGGTACCTTTTGCAATCTTGAGGAAACAGGTGCTCTATTTTGGTATTTTGCTCAATAGATCGGCCATTATTACAGCAAGTTGTCGAAGTAACATGTTCACAAACATAAACACAACTCCAAATTTTCTTTTAGACTGATTCAAAGTACAGACAAAACCGTATTCATCTGTTGTGTGCCATCGAATGAGTATCTCGAGTGGTATGAGACACAATTGATGTGATATGGAAGACTTAGAAAAACAACTATACATGAATCAAAATATTTTTAGATTTTGTTTTTTTAAACTTCCAACCTTTGAGATATATAACGTATCGGATATAAGATCATACCAACTTGAAAAGCCTAGTCACACTTCAACTTTCTTCAGGATAGCTACGACTCAAGAAAGATTGCTGGTATGTTATCCGTTTAAATCCATGCACCATTCTTTCGACATACATTCGGTGATTAATTATCATGTTTTGGGAATACTTAGGATGAAGCTAGTGAACCCCACATGTGTTTGGTTAAACTTTTCTGTCCTCGTGGTCTTTTGAGATGCCTACCTTAACAACTTAGAAATAGTATATACTAGGTGATAAGAGCTCCAGATCTATGTTTCCATAAGTAGAGGAGATGGCCTTAAATCAGATGATGAGAGCTTCAGGTCTATGTTTCCATAAGCAGAGCAGATAATCATCTGATTAGAGAGCATAGCTTATAAAATATTTACTTAATGTATGTACGCACTTTGGCGTATCGTGTATTCCTATTGCACGACACTAACATTGCGTGTCTTTTTGCTCTTTTTGGGTTGCACACATTGGTGTCTTTTCAATATATAAAGACACGCAATGTTAGTGTCGTGCAATAGGAATACACGATACGCCAAAGTGCTTACGTACATTAAGTAAATATTTTATAAGCTATGCTCTCTAATCAGATGATTATCTGCTCTGCTTATATATATATATAGGGAGGGGCTCATGCGAGAACTCCATTTATTGCGAGAACCGCGAGAACCAATGTGAACACAACCTAAAATAGCTAAAAAAACCTAAAAAAAACTAACCCCCACCCCCCCCCCAAAAAAAAAAAAACCTAACCCCCCCCCCCCCCAAGCTAAATGCTAAAAACTAAAACCCCCAAAAAACCTACCCCCCCCCCTCCCAAAAAAAAAAACCTAAACCCCCTCCCCCACCCCCCAAAAACCTAAACACCCCCCCCCCCCCATGCTAAAAACTAAACCCCCAAAAAACCTAAAAAAATCTAAAAAAAATCTAAAAATATATATTTTTTTTAATATTTTTTATGCTCAAATCGCTACTTTTAGTGGCAAAAAAAATTTATTTAAAAAAAAAATTTTAATTTTTTTTTGCTTCGAAAAGTAGCGATTTTTATATAAAAAATATTAAAAAAAAATTGTGTGATTTTTAGCTATTTTTAGGCATTTTGGTTGTGTTCACATTGGTTCTCGCGGTTCTCGCAATAAGAGGTGGTTCTCGCATGATCTTCTCCCTATATATATATATATATATATATATATATATATGCACAACATTGTGTGTCTTTTTGAACGCCTAAATCTAATCTCGCAACCCCTTTTGGACATAATCGATTCGTGCAATCCTGCAACAAGGTGGGTATCGACATTATCTTACGAACATTATCTTTATCACCAAGATGCAATTTACTTGTCTGAAATGATGAATCTACCGACATATCGTTAACTTGGAGCCGTATCTTCCATCAGATCATATTCATGTGAAGACATAATCAAGTTAGTTCCTATCATTTCTCATATAAGATCATGATTATTTTGCAATAATTACATATCATGGTTTAGAAAGTATTTTAATACTCCCCCTAAAATTTTATTTATGTACAACCATTTATTGAAAAATTAAAAATTATAAAACATGTATTTACGAAATAGTCTTCCACACCAGGCACACAAAAACATATGTCAGCAAGAAAATGAGTGTGTCACAACAGTGCTGATTGCACGACCTGGTTAGATACCATAACCAAACCTGTGATTTTCCTCTTTAAACTTGTATCTGAAACAACCACTGATAATAACTGGTGTTACTAACAGTCCTCCTTGGATGTTCCTACACTCATAAGCAATTCAGTTAGAGAGTGGAACCCAAGCCATCGTAGTCTTGGGTTGTCCCCATTCATCAAAATAAGAAACCTCCTGATATGCCAAATCTTTTCCTCATTGATTTCTTTTACAACCATTGGTTTGACTCGCCAAACCTATGTTGGGTTAAAAATTTTGTTTGTAAAAGATTTAAAGTTTGAAATAATTTTATGTTTAAGACCCAGAGGGAAAGATTGAGGTTTTGATGTGTTGGTCCTTTTCATTTTTGAATCATGTGAAACCTGCTTCACAGGTGGAGATCTAGATGGAAAGTTTTTCATCTGATCTTTCAAAGATGTGTTATTTTTACCTTTTGATCCAGAGAAGCAATATTGGTTGCCTTTACCATCTGGATCATGTCGTTCTTGGCATTACTTGAGCACATGACCTTCTTTTCCACACTTAAAACAAGCCTTGAATGGCTTTTGAGACTTCGCAGTTCCGTGTGATGCAACTAGGAGTAGGGATTGCTTTGACCTTGACTCAGCATGTTGACAAATGTGAGGTTTGACAACTTCAAACGATCTTTTGATCTTTAACTCCCCAAGACTTTCATTTGTCTTTGATTCATCATCTGAACTTGGGCAATCATCAATATGGAAGTCTTTTTCCAATGGATCTAGACTTGTAGAGTCATTTGGGGTCGTTAGTTCTTGAACACCCGATGGTTCATGGTTTTCAACCTTTTTACCAACATCTGTTACTGAAGTTTCCTAGTCATTTGAACTTTCCCATTCTTGGAGAATTATTGCTGCGTGATGGAGTAAACTCTGGAATTTTTTCAGTTAGGAACTTTCCAAACTTGTTCTTTTCAAAAGCGGGCACAAAAACATGTGGTACACATATAGATTTATCATTACAAAAAGCACATTTTAGGTCAGCACATTCAATACTCACGTCACAAGCATCAAATTTAGGTCTACGCCTATTACAGTTATCCATCTTAGTTAAAGACTTATTACATTCATCCCGAATAAAAGTTTTGTTTGTTTTACCACAGTTCTAGGAGAACTAGTTAACAGTAGTATAACTGTCGCTTGGATACCCTATTCCTATTTTCGTGCCACCACAATCCTCATCGCATACATCCTCCTCACGCTCAATCACATTTGCATTGCTTTCAGAAACTTTAGTAATTCTATCATTTTCACAATTGATATTTTGAGCAATTAAATCATCTTTATCGATTAGATCGTTATCCGGATGAGGAGTAGGCATGGGTACATAGTTTTTGCTGTGAGGAGGAGGAAAGATTTTTCTTTCATTTCCAAGCTTATCTTTATACCCAATACCATCCTTCACATATGTCGGTCGCTGGCAATTTTTGATATCAACTAGTGCCTTTTTTACTGACATTCCACTTATCAATTATGATTTTGCAATTTATTGTTTTCATTTTTGGATTTCTCTAGTTTTTCTGTTAAATTATTTTGAGGAAATCTTTTCTGAAAACAAATTCTTTTAAAGTTTGCATTTCAGTCAAAGTTGAGTTCAACTTTATTTGATATGCTGCTTCATTTTGTTTTAGTTCTTTATTAAATTGCAAAACTCTTTCCTTTTCTTTGATTAGGTCACGGTTGAGAGATTTATAATGAGCCACGACATTGACACACGGTTGTGAGCATAGTTTGATTTTGAATTCATAGGGAATGTTGTTTACCAAGTCCTTTTCCTCCTTTTCTTTGCTAGATTTCGCTTTCTTGGCCTCCACAAGAATCTTTTCTTCTATCTTTCCACTTGTTGCACTGTTACCTGCTTCCTCCTTCCTCCTTCACAACTTGCTTCATCACTTTGGCATCCTCAGCAACATTCTTCCATTTTTTAGTTGTGGCCTTTTCATTTAAAGATGTTTTTGCAGGACTTGCCGAAAGATTATTTGGAATCCTAGCTGAAACAGATGAAGAACTAGAGGTTCCTACACTGATTGGATAAGTGAAACCCATGTTGGTAGGTGTTGTTGTTAGGCTTGCTTTTGGAGTGTCACCAATCTGATTCACCGCCATTTCAAGAGATTTCAAAGCGTCCACGACATCTGTCAGCGTTGTAGGATACATTATAAAGTCATTTTTAATCTTCATGCACTGCAGACTCCATTCTTTTGGTAGCGAATCTAGCAACTTTTTGATTTTAGCATAGTTGGTAACGGGAATTCCAGCTTTATTCATCTTTGTAAGCAACGTCATGAACCTAGTAATATGATCTGATAAACTTTCACCACGAAACTCCTGAACTTGTAATATTCCATTTGGACAAGATCTTGGGTTTCAATGTTGGTTTCAAGTTCAATTTGTGCAATGTGGGCTAACTGATTTAGAAACATTTTTTTAATTCAGAAAAAATATTTGTATCGACTCGAAACCCGGTTCGAATTACTTTGAAAATATCCCTGTATCAACTCCAAATTTTAATAGCACATGGCCCAAATAAACTTGAAACGCCTGGCCTGGTTAAATTTTACGAACACAAGTTAATTTTACAAGGCCCAAAAATAGACTATTGATGCCCGACCCAAAACTGATCAAAATTTTAGACCCACAAATAAAAATTTTGAGACCCAACCCAAATTGTATCAATACTTAGGCCCACAAATGAATTGTTATGACCCGACCCGTTTAATTTTGTAATCTCACACTAATACCCGGCCCAACAAAATGATATCAACTTTTACTCCAACAACAATCGGCACTCACATATGCATTTTTTTTTTAATTTTAAACTCCCAAACCCAATACTAGCGGCCCAACTCGTTTTGATTGCAGTCCAAATTCCAAATTAATTTTAGAATAAGCTAAGGCTAGACGGTATGGAACCGTCCTCAGCCCGTCCTCCATCCGTCGTCGATCCAACCTCCATGCCGCCCCCTCCGTCTTCATCCCGTCCCGTCTTCACCGTCGACATACCGACGTCCAGGACGATCCAAATGGTGGGCCCCCTTTTGTTTGTTTGTTTGTTTGTGAATGGGATTTGTACATTAGACTTTAATACTTGTACATAGTTTTGTGGGGTAGGATCATCTAGCACCATCCTCCCATACCCTCTAGTTTAGTGGGATGGACCATCCTTGGGAGGACTATGACGTGGCGGATCATCCTCCCTTGGAGGACCATCACCATACCCTCTGGCCTAAGTTTCAATCCTTCATCGGTCCAAACTTTAATTTCTCTCACCACACCTTTCAAGGAACAACTTATTATAATTTTTTTATATCAAACGTCAACTTCAAACACAATCAAATGTAACCCTAATTTTTTTTCTTAAACCTTTTTTTAACTTTTTTTTTTAATATTCTTTTTCAAAACTCTATACAAATTTATCTCTTTGTTAGTTTGTACGTACACACCACCAACACCTTTCATGCAAACCCTACAATTTGAGTCAGCCGACACACACCTTTTCTCTATTTCTTTCTTAAAACAAAACAACACAGATCTATAACTCTCTCTCAATTTCGCAGGCAACAACAAACTTAGTAAACAGTTGCTTCCTTACTCTCTTTCTTAAAATACGACAGCAGCAAGCTCAATCTTCTACTCCTTTCTCTCTCAACACAAACTAGAATTCGTAAAATAATGTGAAGTGGTTGTTGAAGCTGTTGAAAGTGGTGGTGCCGGTTGCAGGTGGACGTGTGGTGGTGAATTTCTGGCGGAGTGTGGTGGTCAGTGGATGAGAAGCGGTGGTTGGTTGTTGGTTTCGTGGTGATGATTTTGTGATGTGAGGAAATGATAGACCTGAAGCGATGATGGATGTTGTTGGTGGTCGGAGTTGTGGGTCGAGGGTAGCCTGACGTGGTGTACGGTGGTTATAAGGGGTGGCGGGGTTGGTGTGGAAGGTCAAAGGCAGTGGTTTAGTTGAAAACAAGAACCCTAAAATCTGTTTCTCTATCTACTCTCTCTGTAAACGTAAAGACTCATAAAAACGATCACACGGATGGTGGGAAGATGGTGGTTGTGTAAGGTTGCAGAGTGATGGTGGTAAAAGCGGAGGTATCCGGTGGTGGTTGTACGGAGGAAGAAGATGTTGTCTCGACGATGGGTAGATCGCCGGAAAGACGGCGCCGGAGAATATTGCTAGAAACCCTAATCTGTTTAATAGTGATTCAAAACTTAAAATATATACTTCTGATTCTACTCTTTCTGAATTTTATATACGCTGGCAGTAAAAAAAACGTCAGAATAACTACGTCAAAAAAATGTGATTTACCGGCATATTTACCAAATACGCCTGAGAATTTGAACTCGCGTTCAACATTTAAATTCGTCGGAAATTAGTAACGCGTAAAAGTCGCCGGAATTTTAATACGCCAGAAAACTAAAAAGAACGCTATATCTTTAACAAAAACGCCGGATATTCGACAAAAACGCGTGGATCTGAGAATAAACTTCAAAAACTCGTCTAAAACTTTCTGTTTTGAACCGAAACCTTTTTAAATGATATGAAAATCACTATGAATCTTTCTAATAATACTAGTCTTAGCTCTCAATCAGCAAACAAATAACTTAAACCTTTTAAAAACAAGTTTTTGAAGAAAAAATGAATAAAATCAAAAACCCTAAAAGTTTGAAAACTTTTCAAATAAAATCAGTTTTTTAGGATAAATTTGAAGATTGCCGAATCCCAAATTCAAGTACCAAGTTCTGATACCAAATTGCAGGATCAAATCGAGCTAAAAATATGATTTTGTAGAAGAATCAAGATGAACATACTCAAAAATATATAACTTAAAAACCCTTGATTGATTTGCAAAGATGAATACACTTTAGTCCCCAAATCTCTCGCTAATGTGTGTTGCCAAAATCCTAAGAATCTCTATCTATTTATAGCATAAACAACTTAGGAAAATTACATTTAGGCACCTAAAGATTTAATTACTTTCAAGTCCTTACAATTAACAACTTACTAAACCTATCACATAAACATGCTTAGACTAGAGTAATATTAAATATATGTTGTCTAAACAAAATATATTTAATTAGCTGAAAAAATATAACTATCAAATCTCGATCTTCAGCACGCCAATTCTTTCTTCGATTTCTCATGACAACTTACGCGTTGCCATTGACTTGTTGACGTTGACTTTGTTGACTTGATTTGTTGATAACATTAGACTACACGTTTTAGACCCAACAATCTCCCCCTTAGGCTAATGTTATCAAACTCTTGTAACATTTTTAGATCCATCAACTTCATGCATGTTGTGATCTTCAATTAGCCAAGCTTCAGCCTCAATTTTAGATCCAACAAATTTCACAAACAAAAATGCTGCCAAAGGCTCTGTTTCTCTCTAGTCCTTCTCATTCCCCCAATCTGTTGCACTTGCAGCAGGAGAGGTCATTCAAGAAAGGCTCACTGTAAGTCCTCTTCTTCTTCCTCGTTGGTTTTACTTTCTGAATCAAATGCAAATTTATTAATATTTTTTCATTTGATTTGAGTATGAGATAGTTGAAAAATCGTCTACATCTCTCTCTGGTGCTTTGTTCACATTGAGTTCAATTTTACTTTCTCAAAAATACTCATGGCACTATTATCAACTGTTTATTTAATCATTGTTTCACACAAAATTGTTACTTCATTCAACATTAAATGCACTCTTATTAATGCATTTGTTTGATATTTGTTTGTTTATTTGATCATTACTTATTGTTTGTTTCACTAGAATCGATTTAACATGCTTTGATTGCTTGTTATATATTCCATTTGTTGCTTTGATTTGTTGTTTATATTCCATTTGTTGCTTTGATAGCTTGTTATAAATTCCATTTGTTGTTTAGTTGATTCAACTTCATGTCTCTATTCGTTCCTAATTTGCTTTCATATAATTGATTTAATCTGTTGAAATTCATTATGTTCGTTCTTTCTACATGATTTTCGTTTGATATTACATCATTCTGCTTACATTAATTGTTGCTTATGATTTCTACGTGTTCTACTGTGTAGTGTAATTCATTTAGTTCGTTCTTTCTACATGATTGTTACTTCATCAAAAATTAATTCATTGTTTGTAGTGAAATAATTCATCAAACATGCCTCCATTCATTCCTAATTTGCTTTCAATTAATTGATTTAATATGTTGAAATTCATTTAGTTCCTTCTTTCAACATGATTTCCGTTTGATATTACATCATTCTGCTTATATTGATTATTGCTTATCATTTCTGTGTGTTCTATTGGGTAATGAAATAATTGTAGTGAAATTCATTTAGTTCGTTCTTTCTACATGATTGTTTCTTCAGCAAACATTAATTCATTGTTTGTAGTGAAATAATTCATCAAACATGCCTCTATTCGTTCAAAATTTGTTTTCATATAATTGCTTTAATATGTTGAAATTCATTTAGTTCTTCTTTCTACATGATTTTCGTTTGATATAATATCATTCTGCTTATATTGATTGTTGCTTATCATTTTTGCGTGTTCTATTGTGTACTGAAATAATTGTGGTGAAATTCATTTAGTCTGTTCTTTCTACATGATTGTTACTTCATCAAACATTAATTCATTATTTGTAGTGAAATATTTCATCAATTATATGACTCTATTCGTTCCTAATTTGCTTTCATATAATTGCTTTAAGTTATTGAAATTCATTTAGTTCGTTCTTTTTACATGATTTTCGTTTGATATTACATCATTCTGCTTATATTGATTGTTGCTTATCATTTCTGCGTGTTCTACTGTGTAGTGAAATCATTATAGAACCAGGAACATCACTCGATGTAAAAGTAAGCTCACCTCTTGAGCCATCTAAGTCTACTACTACCACCACCACCACTACGACCACCACCACCACCACCACCACCACCACCACCACCACTACTACTACCGTAACTAGGAAAGGAGAGACCAAATCTGTATCTTCACAGGTCCATCTTATTTATAATCGGTTTTAAACTACTTTTTCGGTTGCTGACCTCTCTCATTTTCTTTTGCAGGCATTGACCTTTGTTGAAACTTATCTCAGCATGGATTTTACTCCGTCCATTCTTACGAATGGAATCTCCAATCCCCTAAACGATATAAGCATTTTCAACTTCCTTCCGAAAGCACTTGCCTGGACTGGTAACCTGCAGCTGATTGAGACTACAACAAAAGTTGTACCAGACATTAACCTGTTAACAAAATTTGCTATTATGATGCTTTTCCATTTTTTTGGAAACAAAACCAAATTGAAAGCGAGTACAGATGACAAGCCGAAAGCCGGTACATGTGACAAGCCGAAAGCGGGTGCAGGTGATCACAAAGGTGTTGGGTTGGTTGTTTGGGAATTTTATGAAACCGTGCAATCAGAGAGGCGTGTATTCACTCTCAGATCAAATTATTTTGGTGGTTCTACCGAATAATTCAATCGGATACTCTGATTTCAAGAATTAGAACAACAATATGAACCAGTTTTTGACCAAAAAACACAATTACGAATTTTGGGGATAATCTCCAGATAACTGCTCCAAGGCAGTTATATTTCAAATTTTGAATTTTAATTAAACTGCACGTAACTGCCTTAATTTTTATCTACAAAAATTATGACGAATTTTATAAAATTATTTTTGCTAAGGCATTTTGATGCCTTAATTTTGGTTTTGTTTTTGAATCTCGAGATGTGTGTGTTGGTCATGCATGACTTCTACCCGGTCTCCCCCAAAACACCGAAATGCAATTATGTTTTACTTTTCCATTATTTATTTTTCAAACCATTATGTGTATATAATCACACACCCTCCCTCATTTTTCAACTAAATTTCAGACACAAAAATGCTGCCAAAGGCTCTGTCTCTCTCTAGTCCTTCTCCTTCCCCAAACATGTCGCACTTGCAACAGAAGAGGTGTCACACCCCAGCCGATGGTGGAAACTTCGAGGTGCGGAACTAAGCGTTTAGATTTCTCAAGAGAATCCATAATACTATTCGTTTCGATATAGATTAATCAGAATTTCATAAATAAGTCTAAATCGTCAAACACATTTCACGACCAGCACATTGTATCAACAAAACATTTAAACATTTTTCAAAATTGTCTAATTATTTGAGATGAGTTCCTAAGCATCATCCTAGCTTGTTTTCTTGATTCTCAGCTACTATCAACCTACAACATGTATTAAAATACAATCAACAAAAATGTTGGTGAGCATACAAGTTTGAATACGTAGAATAATAGTTTAAAAACTCATATCCAACATGAAAGCGCATAATAAGTTTCACTATGCTAGTTAACGCAGTCCAAGTGGTAGCCTAAGTTTCCAACGCGTTAAGTTCCTTTCCCAAGTTTCCAACGCGTTAAGTCCTCTAAGTGCTGACCTGGTCGGGAAACAGAGTGTCGAATGGTGCGAAAATCGAGTAAAAGTGTCTGATAGAATACCTGAACGGATGGTCATCTAGGACGGATGGTCATCCGGACGGATGACCATTCGAACGGATGGCCATTCGAACAGTGGGTGTTTGTGAACTGATAAAGTTTTCAATGTTTTGATCATAACGTCTTGTAAAACAAACAAGTGTCATTATTACCAGAACATCTGGAAGAATGGTCATCCGATCGGATGGCCATTCGGACAGATGGTCAGTGTGTGAAGTTTTGTGAAATTTTCTAAGTTTCGGGTTAATCGGAGACGGCGCAACGACGTGTCAAACAACGGAAACGCACCAAACTCAGCTTGTTCGGTCGGCTGGGAACCACCCCTTCTCGAACCGACGAGCTGCTTCTGATAATGTTTCATGTTTGGACCCGTCAATTGGCCTGTTTTCCGGTGGAATTCAGTCTTCAAGCCGGCCTTTGACTAAGAACCAAGTCGAAAGTCTGTTTGAGTCTGATTTCACCCATGTTTTATAAAAAGTTGAAGAAAGTCCGAAAATTAGTATGAAAACGTGAAGTTTATCAGATCTGGGCCGGAAACAAATGACAGCATCGATGGGCCGAACTCCTTAACGACTACGAATGCGCAGTCAAATATCATCAGGGCCAAGCCAACGTTGTGGCGGATGCCCTCAGTCGTAAGGAAACCAAACCTAAGTGGTTACGCTCGTTACAGCTCACTATCCACTCTAGTCTTTCCACCCAAATCCGTAATGCTCAGGTTGAATCGTTGAAAGAAGAGAACCTCCTAGCTGAGTCCATGCGGGGCATGGAAAAGCAACTCGTATGCAAGGAAGATGGTACTTACTATTTCATGGAACGTATCTGGGTTCCATCTTACAGAAACCTACGAGAGCGAGCGATGGACGAAGCACACAAGTCTCGTTACTCGGTGCATTCTAGTTTTGACAAGACGTACCAAGATCACAAGACTCTGTACTGGTGGCTCGAAGCCATCAGGACTACTTCAACCCCTAGAAATTCCAACATGGAAATGGGAGCAGATTTCCATGGATTTCATTACTGATTTACCTAGATCTCAGCGAGGAAACAATACCATCTGGGTGATCGTGGATAGACTGACCAAGTCTGCACGCTTCCCGGGAATCAAGGAAACTGATAAGTTTTCCACACTCGCAAACATCTATTTAAAAGAAGTGGTTGCTAGGCACGGAGTGCCAACGCCTATCATTTCCGATCGTGACCCGCGCTTTGCATCTGATTTGTGGCAGGCGATGCGCAAACCTTTGGCTCACGTCTAGACATGAGCACAGTGTATCACCCTCAGACGGATGGGCAGACTGAACGCACCATCAAGTCTCTAGAAGACATGCTTCGAGCATGTGTGATCGACTTTGGTAATGGCTAGGAAGGCAGCCACCTTTAGTGTAGTTTTCATACAACAATGGTACCGCATCAGCATCAAGGCTGCTCCGTTCGAGACTTTATACGGGCGGAAATGTCGATCACCTCTATGCTGGGCAGGAGTGGGCGACAACCAAATCACTGGCCCAGAACTTTTTATCGACACAATGGAAAAGATTTCCCAAATCCGACAACGAATTACGGCAGCTCGTGACCGTCAGAAAAGCTACGCGGGTAAGCGTAGGAAACCGCTCGAGTTCCAGGTTGGGGAATCGAGTGCTACTTAAAGTCTCACCTTGGAAAGGTGTGGTCCGTTTTGGCAAACGGAGCAAACTTAATCCGGGATGTGTCGGACCTTTCAAAATTACTGAGAAAATCAGCAAGGTGGCTTACAGACTGAATTTGCCCGAAGAACTCTGTGGTGTTCACAATGTCTTCCACGTGTCAAATCTGAAGAAATGTTTATCAGACGAGACCCTCATCGTTCCTTTCAAGGAACTCACTATCGACGACCAGTTACGCTTCATCGAGGAACCGGTGGAAGTTATGGACCGGGAAATCAAGACTCTCAAACGTACCAAGATATCTATTGTTCGAGTTTGTTGAAACTCCCGTCGGGGCCCAGAGTTCACTTGGGAACAAGGGGACCAGATGAAACGTAAGTACCCCCAGTTGTTCAAGAAAGGTGAATCCAGTACTGAAGCTACTTCGGAATTTTGGGACGAAATTCCAAACCAACGGGGGGATGATGTGATACCCTAGTAAAACGCTCAACACAACTAGCTTCTCCAGTGACTATGTGCTAAATTTTGGGACGGAATTTCTTTCAACTTCGGAATGATGTGACAACCTGTAACTTCGAGGTACAAAAAAAAAAAAAAAAAAAAAAAAACCGTTTGTGTCGCTTTTATACATTAATTATATACTTATCTTATTCGATAAATTAAATTTATACTTATTTAATTTGTAGTGTGCAAACTTGTAGTCGAAACCAAATCCATATCATGTTGAACCGACCCAAACCGTTTGAACCAAAGCTTATGTCTCGCTTGTCAATCCAAATCATTCGCGTAGCTCGAAACTTATGGGGCCCGAACCGTAGGATGGATATTATACATTTATATTAGTTTACTAATTGTACATTAATCTAGTTGATTTTATTAGTAAAAAAAATTAAAAAAATAAAATAAAATAAGCATTCAACAAAAAAATTGTTACCTACCTCCTTCCCTTGCGTTTTGGGCAGCCAACACCCTCATCTTTCTCCTTTAGTTTTTAGGTCAAATAAGCCCATATGCCACTTTTCTTTATTTATAGCCCACCCCACTTGAATCCTTAAAATGCCTCAACTCTAAGTTCAAGTTATAATACAATACAATACGTAACATGCAGAGTTTTTTTTATAACTTTCCAAAGTCTCTCAACCCTAATTCCATAAACAAAAATTGTGACCATCTCTCCCTCCTTCACTCTTCTGTCAACGCAATCTAGGAGCAAGAAGGGTTCTCAACTTTCAATTCAAGACTCCATTGCACTCTCACTTCAATCGCTAGGTATCCACATCTTATATTTTATGCTTAGTTCTATTAATTCTTGTATGTTTTTTTGGTAGTTAAAACTCTTGCATCTCGGTGATCTATGATGAGTGTTGTTATATATGATGATGCTAGTAGTGTAAAGTTACTAGATATGATTGTTGATCGATTTTATAATTGAACACGGGTTTGGTTGTGTCGCTAGGGTTTTGTATATGGGTTGAATCATGTGTTTTGTAAGATTGTTAGATGTTCATGCATGAGTTATGGAGTTAACTTGGCTGCGTTTTAGGAGTAGATAACGACTTGTGGATGTATGGGTGATTATGGGTTCGGGTATGTGTCTCGGGTGATGTTTATGGGTTTAACTTAGTGGTTGGTTGTAAATTAGTTGCTACATGGTCTTACTTATGATATTAACCTGATGTGAATTAATGTTTATGTGTGATGTGTGCAAAACGCAACATATAAATTACATCAATTAAGGCATAAATCTAACCCTTTTTAAGTACTAATATTGGAAAAAGAGTGTTTTTGTCTTCCTTTTGTATTTTCAGGATTAAATGAGCTCAAAAACACAAAAGAAGCAAAAAGACAGCTAAATCCAACATAAATACAAGGAAAGGAACATTAGTGGACTGCCCGACCCCTCAACGGCACCTTCCAAAGCAAAATAGAGAAGACAGAAGGCTGAACACGCCCCGTGCTCAGCCAGCACGGGGCCGTGCCCAAGAAGCAGCAGAAAAGACAAACCTATAGAAGCTTCTATTGCCCACCACGGGGCGTGCCCAGCGGACACGGGGGCGTGTCGAAAGTACTGCAGGCGCATTAATTGTAATTGCGAATTACAATTAATGAAGAGAGAGAGTGTCAGACGGGCACGGGGCCGTGTTAGCGGACACGGGGCCGTGCCCAGCTCTCTGTTCAGCCTATAAATAGGAGTGCTTGGATTCATTTCAACTCATCCCTTGGCACACCACCTCTCTCACACTTCATCCACCACCCACCACCACCATAACACCATCATCCACCACCATCATCCATTGTCCATCGTAGAGTGTGTGAGTCGTCTCGGGATCCAAGATTGATCGTAAGAGTTCTTGACAATCAAGGCCATGTTTGCCTAAGTCTCTTACATCACTTGGTGAAGACAAAGTGTCTAGTATAATCCTTTTTATTTCTAATCTTTTGCACTTTTTATTTGGTTTTGTATTAATGACTTTAATAACTAGTTACTTATGTTGAAGGTGATCTTTCCTTATCGTTTGTCCGTGGTGTCTTGGCATTATTTTACTGTCTATATAAAATAAAGGATTTTCACCATTCATATCTCCACGGTCTATATGGAGGTATGTTGGCTACCTGGTCGGGGGTTAAGGGAACGGTTTGGTAAAGGTCTTGCCATTGTTCAGCGTTTAGAGGTCCTGCAATGGACCTGGGTCAAATTTAGTAGGACCTCCTTCAATGCTTCACGGTATTGGATGGCGGGGGTCCAAACTCTTTGACCCCCTCATAAGTTAACTACTATTAATACTATAACCTGGCTATTTAGGACTGTATCCCTGCTGACTCAGACTACTTAGCCGAGGGTAACGTCACCGCCAAAAGCGGGGCCTACCACAATACTGCATTAATAACTTAATTCATTATCTTCCAATAATCCACCCCTTTAGGATTGTATCCTTGCTGACTCAAACTACTGGGGTGAGGGTAACGTCACCTTCAAAAGAGGGGCCTACTACAATAACTAAGATAATCTCTTAATTATGTGCAAAAGTGCGGAAATAATCAAAGGTTATACTAGATATGAGTCGGAACCAAGTGATTCATCTTGTCTATCTGTTTTTCTTTTATTTTTATTTTCAGCATTTTAGTTAGTTTTTATTTTTCTTAGTTTAAAACATTTTTTCTAAACTTTTTATTTTGATTAGACGTTGAGGATAAACCGGTACTAAAAGCTCTTGTGTCCTTGGACGACCTCGGTATCTTACCAACGCTATACTACACTCAACGATGGGTGCACTTGCCCATATGTGTGTTTAGTGTTAGTGAAATATCGTGTTTTATAAATTTAAAACTTGGCTAAAATAAGTGTTAAAAAGGGCTTAAAATATACACCTAATATATACGACACTTAAACGCGCATCAAGTTTTTGGCGCCGTTGCCGGGGACACAAGGATTTTAAGAAAGTTAGGAATCAACGGCCTAATCATTTTTTTCCTTTTCTTTTTAATTTTTTAGGATTTTTCTTTGTTTTTCAGCTTCTGCAGAGCTCAGCACGGGCCGTGCCCGGTCAGACACGGGCCGTGCCCAGCGTCATCACTGGCAGTTTTTATTTTCTGAGTTACAGAGAGCTGAACACGGGGCCGTGTCGGTGCAACACGGGGTCGTGTCCAACTCCCAGTAACTGGGATACAGAAAACGATTACTGTACTTCTGACCACGGGCCGTGTTCACTGAGCACGGGGCCGTGGTGAACATTCTGACCAGCGTTCTTTTCTGTTTTTGTTGCAGGACTTGGAACCCAGGCGCCACATTTGAACCTCCTACGTAGTGCATGAGCTCCAGTTCTAGTAGAGACATGAAAGAACCCCTAGAAGAACCCGAGCGCTTTCTCAGAAAAATACTAAAAGCAAAAAATCAAGAGAAAGCTTCGGGGGACCCACTTCCAATGGCGGACCAACGTACCCTCATGGATTACCTACGGCCCACCGTAGGCAATCTTGGCGCCGCTATCAATGCACCGAATGCCGAGGCCAACAACTTCGAACTTCGGCCGCATTTGATACAAATGCTCCAAAACTCCGCAACCTTCCACGGGCTTGCGGACGAGGATCCCCATCTACATATTACTAACTTCTTAGAAATATGTGATACCTTTCGGATCAATGGAGCATCAAATGACGCCATCCGCCTTCGAATGTTTCCATTTTCACTAAAAGACCGAGCTAAGGCTTGGCTTAACACCCTCCCAGTTGGATCGGTATACACTTGGGATGAACTTGCCCAAAAGTTTCTATATAAGTATTTCCCTCCTGCTAAAACGGCTAAATTAATGACTGAAATTAATACATACTCACAAGAGGATGGGGAATCCTTATATGAAACTTGGGAAAGGTTCAAGGAGCTTTTAAGAAAGTGTCCTCATCACGGTCTAGCGGTGTGGCAACAAGTATCCACTTTCTACAATGGGTTGTTGCCACACACAAGACAAACACTTGATTCAAGCTCCGGGGGACTTTTAGGTAATCGTCGCCCGAATGAAATATATAATCAAATTGAGGAAATTGCTCAAACCAATTTTCAGTGGCACACTCCCCGAGGTAATAAATCTATTGCCCCGGGCGCCCATAAGGTTGATGAAAGCACCTCTTTACAAGCCCAAATCGAGGCCCTCTCTTCAAAAATAAAAAGGCTAGAAATAACAAAAACGGCCTCGGTTATGGCTTGTGAAGGGTGTGGGGGGTCACATGAAAATTGGAGTTGTATGAAAGAATTAGATGAACAAACAGAAACGGTAAACTACATGGATAATAGACCTAGGCCGTCGGGTCCTCCAACGGGTACCTACAACCAAGGATGGCGTAACCACCCAAATCTTGGTTGGAGAGATCCCGGCAATAGTAGTAACCAACAAAACCAACGAACTAATTTTCAACAACCGCAAAATTTCTCTCAACAACAAGGTGGAAGAGAAAGGCTTGAAGATACTGTATCTCGCCTCATCTCTGACACTGAAAAGAAAAACTCGGATCGATTTCAACAATTGGAATCGAATTTCAGAAATCAACAAGCTAGCATTCAAAACGTTGAAAAACAATTAAATCAGCTAGCTCAAAATTTCTCCGAGAGACCACAAGGCGCGTTACCTAGTAATACCGAAACAAACCCGAAGGCACAAGTACATCTCATCACATTAAGAAATCGAACCGTGGGTCCCGAGGATGCTCCATTGCCGCCAAATGAAGGAAGCCATTCTAGCCAGCCTATGACTCCTCCTGCGCCAGAAAAGGCTTCTACACCAAATCAAGAGCCCACCAAGACTCTTCCAATTCCGTACCCCGGTAGGTTAAATCGTCAAAAGACCGATGAGCAATTCGCAAAGTTCGAAAGTTTACTAAAACAATTGCATGTTAATATTCCTTTTATTGAGGTCCTAACCCAAATGCCTAAATATGCAAAATTCATGAGGGATTTCCTCACTCACAAAAGGAAAATTGAATCATTGCAATTAGTTAACTTAGGCAAAGAATGCTCAGCTTTAGTACTCAACAAACTTCCACAAAAGAAAATCGACCCTGGGAGCTTCACAATCCCTTGCTCGATTGGGAAGTCCCCCGTCCGAAATGCTTTAGCCGATCTTGGGGCTAGCATCAACCTCATGCCCACATCAATGTTCAAGCGACTCGGCCTAGGAACAACAAGCCCTACAAACATGAGCATACAACTCGCCGATAGGTCCGTCAAATTCCCACAAGGTGTCGCCGAAAATCTGCTAGTCAAGGTTGACAAATTCGTCTTTCCAACCGACTTTGTCATCCTAGACATGGAAGAAGACACCGATGTCCCTCTCATCCTCGGGAGGCCATTTCTAGCCACCGCCCAAGCATTGGTGGATATGAATGACGGAACTCTAACATTGAAGTTTGGGGATGAGGAAGTAAAATTTGAATGTGGAAAGCGAGTAGAGGAAGAAGATCCGGTCAACTACATGAAGGTCATAGACTCAAGCTTGGATGACGCTCTCCGACGGTGTAACATGGGATGCAATACATCCCACTTGGGTAACATATGACCAGGCTTTGGGTCTAGCCAAGGACCCTTATAAACGTGGCGCACCATGGAGGCATTCCACGGAACTATCCTTAGTTTAATTTAGATTAATTTTTATGCTTTCTAGTTAGTTTTAATTTTCAGGAATAAAACACACTCATGGTGGTAAAGGATGAAAAAGGGAACGAGAAAAATGAACTCATGCACAAGAACAAGGCAAACCGACAATTCTCTCCAGTTCAGAAGGTTCAACACGGGCCGTGCCCAACCAACACGGCCCCGTGCTGAACCACCTGCAGAAAAACGCCCAGTACAGGTACCTGGACACGGGCCGTGTTCACCCAACACGCCCCCGTGTCCAGACTTCTGCTCTTTTTATTTCAATTTTGTTACTGGCACTTGAACACGGGGCCGTGCCCGGATAACACGGGGCCGTGTTCAGTGCCCAGTAACATAAATTTTTGCTTTTTAAACACTATTTTACACATCTAATCAACCTAAAATTTTATTTTTGGGACACATTGAGGACAATGTGTAATTTAAGTGTGGGGGGATGCTAAAACCTTGAATTTTTTGCAAGTCCTAAACACAAGCCTTACACAAAACTCTATTGGAACCGCTAATCACCCCAAATTTTTTCAAAAATTTCTTTTTTCTTACTTGTCTAGGTTAATTCGGGAAATTCAAGTTCTCAAAAAGGTTATATTTTTACAAGTTTACAACCGATAGCGTAGTGATAAAAAGAACCAACATAAGAAAATTATGAAAAGGCATGATAAACTTAGTTAAAATTTAATTATATATACTTGATCACATAAAAACCCATTCCTACAAAAGTGAGTTTTGAGCCTTTATTGAGCATATAATTACATATCATTAGACTAAATGCTCATCTTTCGTTTCTTGTGTGAATAGCCGCTTGGTTCTTACAACTCCAGAACTTGCCTTGACGATACATTCCCGGTCCTTATCAACTTAAACCCGAGTAAGTAAATGATGGAGGCATTAGGACTAACCCTTTTTATTTCTACACCATTATTTTTCTTTTTCTTTTACCACCTACCCAAAAAATCCCCCTAGTTAGCCCCTTTGAGCCTAAAACCTTTTCATTTCATCACCCAAACCAAAAACCCTTTTACCCACCAAAACCTTTTTCATTTTTTAACCCTTTGTTTTAGTAACAAGTTCGGTTTTTCGTATGAAAAAAAAAATGTGTTGATGATGAAGCAAAAAGAAAAATAAACAAACAAGTTCATCAAAAATAACTTTGTTTGAATAAAAGCTTCATCAAAATAAAAAGTTACAAAAATAGAAAATCTTACGAAAACCGACACTTGTTACGCTTTTTCGCCCTTTTTCTACTAACCACTAACCACTATCCCAACCACCTACCTTTAACCCAAGCCTAACCCTTAACCCACCAAGTCCTCTTGATATTTACAAAGGTATAAAAGTTAAAAAGGATGAGGATTGATTGCTTGGCAAGCTTATGGTAGGAATAAGTTCCATGCCGCTCTCGAGTGATTCACTAAAAATACACCTTCGGCCGAGTGTGAGTGATTTCTCCCGTGAGGTATGTGAACTTGTATATAAACAGAATTTTAAAAAGGCATGTTATGCCCAAATAAGTAATTTCTCCTATGAAACGTTCTAAATAAATCATTACGAATAGGATTGTAAATAAATAAAAATAAAACCCAAAAAGATCTTGGACATCCCGACACTCTACGACAAGCCCAAAACCTTCTCTTCTACCTATTCCATTTGGGAGTGTAAGCCACATATTAAAGAGTTTTGCTTGAGGACAAGCAAAAGTTCAAGTGTGGGGGTATTTGATGTGTGCAAAATGCAACATATAAATTACATCAATTAAGGCATAAAACTAACCCTTTTTAAGTACTAATATTGGAAAAAGAGTGTTTTTGTCTTCCTTTTGTATTTTCAAGATTAAATGAGCTCAAAAACACAAAAGAAGCAAAAAGACAGCTAAATCCAACATAAATACAAGGAAAGGAACATTAGTGGACTGCCCGACCCCTCAACGGCACCTTCCAAAGCAAAATCGAGAAGACAGAAGGCTGAACACCCCCCTTGCTCAGCCAGCACGGGGCCGTGCCCAAGAAGCACCAGAAAAGACAAACCTATAGAAGCTTCTATTGCCCACCACGGGGCGTGCCCAGCGGACACGGGGGCGTGTCGAAAGTACTGCAGGCGCATTAATTGTAATTGCGAATTACAATTAATGAAGAGAGAGAGTGTCAGACGGGCACGGGGCCGTGTTCAGCGGACACGGGGCCGTGCCCAGCTCTCTGTTCAGCCAATAAATAGGAGTGCTTGGATTCATTTCAACTCATCCCTTGGCACACCACCTCTCTCACACTTCATCCACCACCCACCACCACCATAACACCATCATCCACCACCATCATCCATTGTCCATCGTAGAGTGTGTGAGTCTTCTCGGGATCCAAGATTGATCGTAAGAGTTCTTGACAATCAAGGCCATGTTTGCCTAAGTCTCTTACATCACTTGGTGAAGACAAAGTGTCTAGTATAATACTTTTTATTTCTAATCTTTTGCACTTTTTATTTGGTTTTGTATTAATGACTTTAATAACTAGTTACTTATGTTGAAGGTGATCTTTCCTTATCGTTTGTCCGTGGTGTCTTGGCATTATTTTACTGTCTATATAAAATAAAGGATTTTCACCATTCATATCTCCACGGTCTATATGGAGGTATGTTGGCTACCTGGTCGGGGGTTAAGGGAACGGTTTGGTAAAGGTCTTGCCATTGTTCAGCGTTTAGAGGTCCTGCAATGGACCTGGGTCAAATTTAGTAGGACCTCCTTCAATGCTTCACGGTATTGGATGGCGGGGGTCCAAACTCTTTGACCCCCTCATAAGTTAACTACTATTAATACTATAACCCGGCTATTTAGGACTGTATCCCTGCTGACTCAGACTACTTAGCCGAGGGTAACGTCACCGCCAAAAGCGGGGCCTACCACAATACTGCATTAATAACTTAATTCATTATCTTCCAATAATCCACCCCTTTAGGATTGTATCCTTGCTGACTCAAACTACTGGGGTGAGGGTAACGTCACCTTCAAAAGAGGGGCCTACTACAATAACTAAGATAATCTCTTAATTATGTGCAAAAGTGCGGAAATAATCAAAGGTTATACTAGATACGAGTCGGAACCAAGTGATTCATCTTGTCTATCTGTTTTTCTTTTATTTTTATTTTCAGCATTTTAGTTAGTTTTTATTTTTCTTAGTTTAAAACATTTTTTCTAAACTTTTTATTTTGATTAGACGTTGAGGATAAACCGGTACTAAAAGCTCTTGTGTCCTTGGACGACCTCGGTATCTTACCAACGCTATACTACACTCAACGATGGGTGCACTTGCCCATATGGGTGTTTAGTGTTAGTGAAATATCGTGTTTTATAAATTTAAAACTTGGCTAAAATAAGTGTTAAAAAGGGCTTAAAATATACACCTAATATATACGACACTTAAACGCGCATCAAGTTTTTGGCGCCGTGATAAATGCATACATGATATTTAGTATTGTATGATACAATGTGCTATGTGCTAGATACGTGTAGGATTCCAATTTCCGCGTGAGCACACCCACTAACCCTTAAACGGTAATCATGTTAGGACGTGATTGACCAATTCCACCTCACATATTTCTTTCCATAACTTAATCTGCCGAGTTAATCTAAGGTGAGTTCACACTTTCTACAAAGCATGGGATTCCCGGTTGTTTGGGAATGGATTAAGGAATAATATTGAAACATGCGTGTCCTCCTTGGGTAGGATATGTACCTCCATCCTCCTTGGGAAGGATGATAACATTGAAACCTGCGTATTCTCCTTGGGTAGAATTCGTACCTCCATCATCCTTGGGAAGGATGACAACATAGAACTTACTAGACAAAACTCTATCACGAAGTCCCTCATTTTTATATCGACTTAATCGCCGGGCCATTGGCGAATGGGTCATTAGTTAAATAGCGCTATTAGGTCTGACAAGCCTCACACCGTGCCGCAGAGGACGGGAGTGGACTAATGTACTTGTGCACTTAGTCAATAATGATAGACATTGACGCAGGGCACATAAACATGACTCTAGTCAGTAGTCGATATGGTACGGGTCTAGTGGTTTACAACATGGGGTAGCCCCCACGGTATATGGTTTGGGAAACAAAGAACTGGGTAACTTATGGTTTTCGAAACATCTTATGGTTTTTGGAACAACTTTACTACATGCTTTGCAGGTCGTTGGGTACATGGACCGTTGTGTGTTCATGATAAACTTATGAACTTTAAATTTATAATTTTGGGTTTTGAACTTAATGCTTCCGCTGATAACTTAGACTTTGTTAAGTTGTTTTGACACCAATTATATTGTTTGGTTTGGTTTGGATTTTATTTATTTATTTATATTGTTCAATATGATTAGTGGTTTGATCTTGGTCAGTCACGCTCCCTGCGGTGATACTTCATTTATGGATTTTGGGGGTGTGACAGAGATTCCTTTAGATTTTGCATAAAAGTTGTGAATATCCTTTAGATCTGAGGCCAATCATGGTTAAAGGGTGCTCCACAACAGTTTACATGAACAACTGAGTGGAAACCACCTTCAAGAGGCTCAAATCAGTTGGTTATTTTGATGAAGAATGTCATGTAGAAGTGACAAATGATGAAAGTTGTACAAGAATCGGGGAAGAATACTTACGAGTTTGCCTTGAATCTTGATTAAAGTCGATAAAAGTGCCTGAGAGTGCGTGTGGTCGGATGGCAGAGAGTAAAAGTGAGAATGAAGGGTCAAGAGGTGTATTTATAGGTGATGTTGACAGCTAAGGCAGTGCAGAGTGCAAGGAATCGGATGGCTTTCCGGTCGAATGACCATCCGATCGGAAGGTCATCCGAGAGGATGGTCATTCGATCGAATGTCCATTCGGACAACCAAATCCCGTTTGCTAGCTTTCCGACTTTGGTTCGTTTTACGAGCTAGATTGAGTGTTGCGTTGTGTATTATTGTGAGTAACCATTATTATATGATTAACACAGGGTTTCCGTGTTTCAAGTCTGTGTTTAAGCTAGGTTCACGTTTAATAAGTATCAAGTTTCTCGTTCGACACAGTATCAAAGTTTCTCGTTCTATAAGTCTCAAGTGTCAAGTTTCTAGTATCATAAGAGTCAAGATTCAAAGTATCACAAGAGTCAAGAATCAAGAGTCAAGAATCATATTGTTTCACATATAAAGTATCGTAAGAGTCAAGTATCACCAAAACATCATATAGAGTAAAAGTTTCACATAGTTTAACACATAATTAAGATTCAAATAGTTTCATTAAGCATCACTACGTAGGAAGTATGCCGAGACTTTCCGGAATAATTAAAGTATCGGAACGCAGGGCGTTACAATCTCCACATCGTCCCCGAAATCTGAGAGGAAGATTGAGCAAAGTGTTGTGGATACTTGGTTTTCATTTCACCCTCGAGTTCCCAAGTGAATCCGGTGCCACGCTTTCCTTCCCATTGTACCTTAACAATAGAAATCTTGCTGCGCCTCAGCCGCTTGGTACCTCGGTCCATGATTTCGACCGGTTTTTCCACAAAGTGAAGAGTCTCGTTTATTTGCAAGTCTTCGATGGGTACTTGCGTCTGCTAAGCACTTCCTAAGGTTAGATACGTGGAATGTCGGATGTACATTGCTAAGCTCTTGAGGTAAATCGAGTCGGTAAGCCACCTTGCCAATCCTTTCGAGAATCTTGAAGGGACCCACGTAGCGAGGGGCAAGCTTTCCCTTTTTACCAAAACGTATAACTCCCTTCCAAGGAGATACTTTGAGCAGAACGTGATCTCCAACGTTGAATTCCCGAGGCTTACGCCTTTTGTCAGCATAGCTCTTTTGTCTGCTCCTAGCCTTGATCAAGTTATCGTGGATTTGAAGAATCTTATCCGTCGTCTCTTGAACGATCTCAGGGCCAGTCAGTTACTTGTCACCAATCTCATGCCAACTGAGAGGAGATCGGCACTTGCGACCGTATAAAGCTTCGAAAGGAGCTATCTGAATACTGGAATGATAGCTGTTGTTGTACGAGAACTCGATCAACGGTAAATGTACATCCCAATTACCAAAAAAGTCGATGACACAAGAACGGAGCATGACCTCTAGGGTTTGAATTGTGCGTTGATATGTCATAAAATACACATATTTTCCCCGTGTAAAGTGTATTATTTTTGTATAGTTTTTATTTAGTTTGAGTGTTATTTTATATTATTTTGTGTTTTCCTAGGTCCTGGTGAAAATAGAGCAAAAACGAGTAATATGAAAATAACCAGTCAGTTGGCCAGAGTGGAATGCCGGTGACTGAATTAAAATTTCTAGCTATTTTCCTTGATTGGGTCAGACCCACTTATCTCTATATTATTAAGACAAAAGCGTACATATAGTTGGTGGTTGTTGGGCCAAACATCAGACGAATATATAACATGGGGCCAACGAATTGTGAAGGTTAAGTGAATATTATGGTGGGCTGAATATATTGTTTTCGTGAAGCAAAAAAAAAAAAAGGGGAATTAACTCCCTTTGAAAAAACGGCAGCAACAACTACAAATTATTATTTTTAGTTTTAGTTGGGAGCCTATTAATTTTGAAGACAAAAACGGCAGCAAGGGAAAGAATATATATTTGGTGCTAGCCAATTATTTATTTTCGAACAGCAAGTGGATTGGGATTCTACGGTTGGACCGAAGCCCATGTATTTGAGAGGCGACATATATTATTTTGGTGAGGATCCCTATTATATTACTAATATATATAAAAAATCCATTCCTGGGGAGGACAGACGGAAAACTGTTAGGATCTGAGTTTGGATTGATTGTGTTTTACGTTTGAATTAAGATGAACAATGAACAAGTAGTGCAGCGGAATGTAAATGGAATCAAACTTTGCACACAATCAAACAAGAGAATTGCTTTAAACACACATTTTCAACATAGAACCGAAAGATTGAATTTATTTCAACAACGATTAAAATGCATGCATGTAACAAACTCCCCCTCAGTCTGAGCTCACAGTGTTTGTTCGTACAGGAGAAAAGTGGTGAAGAGCTAATAGAACAGTACAGGGTACTGTTCTATTTATAGGCACGGACAAACCACTGTGGCATCTTTACTGACGTCACCATGAAAGTGACATCTAACCTCCTAACAAACTCTAACAACTGATCTATACAAACAGTGCTATGCTAACAACTGTTTACAATACATAACATAAAGAAGAACTAAACTACTGCTATATCCTTCCACTGTTGTGACTCCAGCAGTGCTTGATATCTTCAGCAGTAGATTGACCAGCAGAGCTTTAGTCTTTATCAGTCTTTGACTTGATCAGAAGTTGTAGGTCAGCAGTTGTAAGGATCAGTGGATTGGAGGTCATTAGATGTTGAAACCACTTTCAAGGGGAGAGAATGAAGACATAACATCTGCTTATTTTGAATCCACTACTCTGATCCAGTTTTGGCTTTAATTATCTGTTCCTCTGATAGGGTTCAATCCCAACAAAAACTGGGGGGTGCAAGAATACCAGGCGACATTGGAGCATTCTTGGACGATCAGAGAGCACTTTGGAGCTGATTGAAGGTTTAGGAAGCTTCCGGTTCGAGTTTTGAGCATATTGGGTTCGTTAAACATTAGTTTTTCGGTTTCTATTCGCTTTGAACTATGACTTCAATTGTTTTCAGACCTTGTTCAGTTATTTTGTTGAATATTATGAGTAGCTAACTTGTTTAAACTACCTGGGTTTAGATGAACTTGATGATTGTAATGCGATTTTGACATGATTATGGTTATTTGATGTGATTTACATAACTTTGCCTTGTGATTGATCTTGATATTGCATGTTGGTGTGTTTTGATTGATTATTGGTTGATGAATTCAGCGGTTTAGGCGCATAGAAATATCCCCTAGACTTAGAGTTTAATTTGAATCGTTGATCTTAGGGTTTTCGGTTTGAATATTGAGTTGAGAAATTGACCAATTCGATTAATAATTAAAATCAATATACTAAAACTTGCATCCTCATCTTGTGACTCGAAAGACGATTAAGGTGAGCTAGGTTATTAGCTAATCATTGGTGGGTAGATTGGGTGACCGATAGCTCGGGCTCGTTTATTACATTGTGGTTAATGTTTCCAAGGATTTCAATCTTCAAGGCTTGGTTTGCTTTGCGTTTTGAGAGTTTTGGGGGTAGAGCTACTTTCATTGCTTGATTCTCGTAGGATTTGGTATCGATAGGTCGAGCCGGATTGTTCTAGCACTTCACATTTCGTCTTTATCTTTCGTTTGATACATCTCTAGCGGGGGGTTAATCGAGGGAGTAGGATATTTAACCATTGTCACTGTCTGAGTAGCATTGCATGATTCTAGGGATTCGACACCTAGGTAGTCCTTGTCTCATATATATTTGATCAAACTTTGCTCTCGTGTTCGTGTTTGTTTCACGTTGTTTGTTGTCTCTGCCAACTACTTAGTCATTTAGTTTAATTAGTTAAAACCTCAAATCCAAAACACAAATTAAAACCAGTTAAGTAAATAGTTGAGTCAGAGTCTAGGTCAGTGTCGCTAGTGTCTCGTGGGTTCGATACTCGGACTTCATTGAGCTTTACTACATACGATAGGTACACTTGCCTGTCTTGTGGTCTAGCATTAGGATAGTCTTAGTTTATAAATTTAAAACTAGGGTGTCTAGATTAGGTTAGTTTTTATAGACCATATTCAGCACATCAAGTTTTTAGCGCCGTTGCCGGGGAAACTTAGGCAATTGCATTATTAGCTTTGACTGATGTTATTTGTTTAATTGGTCTTTTTGTATATTGAGTCGTAGGTTAGTGTGTCTAGTCGTTTTTGTAGATATATTTTTTTTCTTTCGTTTTTCTTTTTTGTTGATCGTTTAGTTTTAATATCATGTGTTTAATCTGTGGAGGGGACCATTACACTAAATATTGCCCAATTCGAACGGGGTACCCTCCCTGTGTTACGAAGTTTGCTGATGCAATTACAGGCTTCGTTCAGAAAACTAAAACGGCAAAAGAGCAAGGGGATCAGAGATTTCCTGACATGCTCGCCTTTTCTGAGCAAGCGTTCGTGTTACTGCAGCTATTGGCAGAGAATTGTAGGATTCAGCAAGTGGATCCAGAGTGTCAGGGCTTCGGTGGACCGCATCAGTGTGAAGATTGTCCGGTCGCCTTTCGATGGGTAATGCCTGATACTACATATTGGTCGGAAGATTTGGTGTGGTTCACAAATGACGAGATGACATATACCATCGAGCCTACTGACAAGGAGACACCGTTGGAGGGCGAAGAAAGCGGTGGAAGAGAAGAAGAGGATGATGAAGCAGTTGAAGAGCTTCAAGGCGACCCAGAGCTATTGGATATAGAGCCGGAGACGATAATGGACATTGAAGTCCCACCTCCGGTTCAACAGGTCACTAATTCCAGCCATTGGTGTCCCACGCCATGGAATATCAACGATAGCTTCTGGAGTGATGATGAGGGGGTAGTAGAAGAGGCCGAGTTAGAGATGGCTGACTACACCGCCCCGATGGAAGAAGGTGTGCAGCTTCTCGATAGTATGGACGATTATGAGGATGGTTGTTACCCCACTAACCCGATATGGGACATGTCTAACACATCAGAAGTGGGGGATGATCATACTCTATCATGGGAGGAGGAGTTTGGTGACGAGTTGGGTGGTTTACCAACTCTCGTAGATGAAGAGCGATTTGACCCAGTCGGTGATTTGACTGAACTAGAAGCATTATTGATGGAGAAGTCGACTATGGAGTTCAATGAGTCACCAAACTCAGCAACGGAGCGAGCGGATGAGGAGTTTGATAGCCGGCCCGTGGAGAATCCAGGAGATGGATGCCCACCACGATCAAATACACGGGAGAAGGTGAAAAGGAGCCTCGACAGACCTTTCGCGAAGATTCGGGGATGGTGCCGAAGGAAAAAGGAGATGGAAGCGCTGAAGTCTACTCGACACCACTCTTCTCATTACATGCCTCGAATCAGGTTTGGTCCAGGTAAGTTTAAGTATGGGTGGTCCGACCCATTCGAGAATTTTAAACGGTTTATAAATTCCATTCTAAAAATATTAATAAAAAATAAAGAACGAGTGGAACTAAACGGGTTGGACCGGGTCCAGATCAAAGAAAAACCTCCTGATTAAATTTAAGTGTGGGGAGGTTTTGTAGAGTTTGTTAAATTTATTTATTCGGTGGATTTTTGGTAGTTAGTAGAGTTTGTATATTGAATCATTTATTTTGTACTATGAGTCTAATTTAGTAGTTTCGAGTCGGTATTGCTTTGGTTTTTGTTTGTTTTTGTTAATGCAGGTTTGGATATGTACCACCCGTACTCAATCTCCATTCGGGTGTTTTTGGAGCCGCTTAGCAAATTTCAAGGAATTTTCCAAGTATACCAGTTAGAGTCAAAGCCAATCACGAATGGAATGCTATACGATCGAGCTGGATTGGACGAGAGTTTTGGAGCTTACGCATTATTTTACCAGCTAAGTACTTTCCAATTTGCCCTTAGTCTTTTTATTCTTATTTATTTTTAGTATTTTGAGCCGGTTTTCCATCCTACATTGATGGCAATGTAGAGTTTAAGTGTGGGGATGGGAAACTATCGTTAGTATTTAGTTACTAGAGTCTTGAGTCAAAAATAAAAAAAATAAAAAAATAATAAAATTTGAAAAAATTGAAAATACAAAAAAAAGAGTTGGTTTTGCGAGTCTCGATCCTTTAGCGCATAGAAAACAAAAAAAAAATATTTTCAAAACGTCGGTCAAAAACGGTTTAATTGTCGAATTTACGAGTCGAGATCACATGTTTCTTTTAGTTGCGGGATAGTAGGTTGACTGAATCGGTTTTTTGGGAGTAAAAAGTTTTGGGATGCCTAGGATAGTGGATGGAGCCGGGGAGTTAATTGGTTGTGCATTGTCGATATCGGTAGCCCTTATTTACCACATGATAGTGAGATTTGACCCTTTACATGTTTCATATTTATATGTTGACTACTTTCGTTTCATGTGTGTTTACCGACTTGTTGCATTACTTTAGAACTTGTGCGTTTTGATACAGTTTGAGACCTTCGGTTAGGATTTGGCATGGATATGATAGAGGCATTAGGATCACCTTGTTTATGTAGCCTTTGTGTTTGACCCGTTTGACCACTACCCTTAGATACCACTTTGAGCCAAGCCATTCGTTTGTTACCCGTTTGTGATTTGATAACCGGATCGTGTTACGTGATTATTATATTTGTGAAGAAAGAGATAGAAAAAAAAAATGATGAAATAAAAAAAATTGAAAAAAAGAAAATGAAAAAAAGAAAAAAAAAAGAGTAAAAGATGAGAAAAAGAAAAAAAATAGAATAAAAGCTGTGGGTCGGAATGACCAATTTGTTAGTGTTTGTTTCGTGCTTATCTGGTTTATTGTGTGATTACGTGTTTAGCCACTTCTCCACCCCCCCCCCCAAAAAAAAAAACCTACCTTTAACCCTTACCTACCCATTAAAGCCCTCTTGATCCGTGCCAAGTTTTAACATTTAGGTGGAAATCTGATTGACGTACAAGCTTATGATAGTATGTTTCATAGTTCGGTTTTGAGAGTTCACTCGAAATTACATATTTATTAGCCGAGAGATGAGTGACTTTGTGAGGGGTGTTGACAGTGCATAATTGATTGCTTGAAGGTAAGAAAAACTTGATTAGGTAGGCCAATTTTCATTTAAATATTATGATTCATCAACCTTTTGAACGTTGTAAGTCTTGCGAAACCGTTGTGTTTGATGATTTCGTAGTTCGCATTATAACTTGTTCGAGACTTGCGTTATTGTTAAGTGTTTAAGTTGGACATGTTGCTTGGGATTTTGCTTAGGGACAATCAAAAGGTGAAGTGTGGGGATAATTGATATGTCATAAAATACACATATTTTCCCCGTGTAAAGTGTATTATTTTTGTATAGTTTTTATTTGTTTTATTTAGTTTGAGTGTTATTTTATATTATTTTGTGTTTTGCTAGGTCCTGGTGAAAATGGAGCGAAAACGAGTAATATGGAAATAACCAGTCAGTTGGGCAGAGTGGAACGCCAATGACTGAATTAAAATTTGTAGCTATTTTCCTTGATTGGGTCAGACCCACTTATCTCTATATTATTAAGACAAAAGCCTACATATAGTTGGTGGTTGTTGGGCCAAACATAAGACGAATATATAACATGGGGCCAACGAATTGTGAAGGTTAAGTGAATCTAATGGTGGGCTGAATATATTGTTTTCATGAAGCAAAAAAAAGGGAATTAACTCCCTTTGAAAAAACCTACGGCAGCAACAACTATAAATTATTACTAGCTTTAGATCCCGTGTGTTACACGGGTTGGTAAAAGAAATTTCTTCATTAATACCGCTGAATTTAAATATTATTCTTTTATACACGTTAAAACGCAAACGAATATATTAGATTACAACGACAAATTGAAATAGATGAATATGCAACCATCACAATTCGTTGAAAATCTCTTTATAAACCACATTAGTTGTTTTATCTGTAGGTTTGTCGTTGTCAAGTATTGGTATTTTCACTCCATCTCATGTTTTTACCCTTGATAAAGCAACATACAATTGACCATGAGAGAGGACGGGTTGTTTCAAGTACAAACCAACTCTAGATAGTGACTACCTTTGACTTTTGTTGATTGTCATTGCGAAACATACGACCAGTTAACGAAGGAGGCACCCACTTAGATTTTGGGTTGCCCTGTAAACTAATAGAGTTATCTCAGTTTAACTTTTTTTTATTTAACCTAATAGAAAATGTAAATAATCAAATATATGTTATATGAACTATTTAGAAATTTTTTTAATATAAGTTATATATATATGTAAATATAGTTTAAGAACCCGCGAGTTTTGCGGATTACTCAAAGTTAATTATATAATATTTAACAATGTTGACATAAAATTTGAAATGACCGAAATGTAATTATCGTAGGATTTTTAATGTATGGATCAAGTCAGAACGGCGTGGTGGATTAATGGTGATTATTAGAAAGCTGGCACTTTCAGCATATATATATCCTGCCAAACCCCACCTACAAATAGGTTTTTATGTACGCCATGTATAAGTGTGTGTATTTTGTGTGTCATCCATGTGTTTATTCGAGTCCCTGCAAATTTACATGCTCTTAATCTCCATTGTTGATCCAAAACATATTAAACTGGTCAAAGTAATCATCGATCTCAATCCCTTTATAGCGAAGCTATTGATAGGGTCTGGCTTTTGGGACCCAAATACCTTTTTTAACCAAGGATCGAGTGAATATTTCCTAAACATCTTTTAATCGTAGCATCTTACAAAATCTAGACGCTCGGAGTTTACCAATTACCATTACTCATACAACGAAAAAGCAAACACATGGAACAACGGTAAAACGGTTTATCGAATCGATTAATGTCATATAAAGAAACTCTTTGATATTACAAAAAGAATCATAGAAATTGCATATGTTACTTAATAGTCTTGAACCCAAAATGATCAAATGTACTTCAAGAAAATTGTCTCAAATCCTAAATATAAAAACACAAATGGACCAAATAATTTGAAACAGAGGATACTTACTCAGATAACTTAACATATTCTTAAGCACCTCTGTGAATGCGGTTTCAACATTCAACGCCTCGAGAGCTGACGTTTCCATAAAGTACGTGTTCTCCTTTTCCGCAAACGTTTTTGCCCCCTCAGTGGGGACTACGCGCAAATGGCGCAAGTCGGCCTTGTTTCCTACTAACATTATCACAATGTTTGGGTCGGTGTGATCATGAAGCTATTTTAACCATCTCTCGACGTTCTCAAAAGTGACGTGGCGTGATGTGTCATACACTACCAGTGCCCCAACAGCTCCTCTGTAGTATGCACTTGTGATTGCATGGTACCTAAAGATCAATCAGTGTAGTTTCTTTATAATTGACAATATAATTAGGGCCAAATGAAATCTGGTAGGATAATATTTATAAGTAACAAAAGTACTTATGTTTATGATTAAAACCTTAAACCGTATATAAAAGCTCACGCACTTTATCCGAACCGGTACCGTCGTCTAAATCAGCTTCATTTTCAGCTGCAACATCACCATTCTTGGGCTCCTACCACAATAATACAGCAAAATCAATCTCACATCAGGTAGTCCGTTTAAGTTAAGTTGTATACTTGAGAAGAAGCTTTTTAACCAATAACCTTATCATCCTCTTCATTAAAAAATAAAAATGGGCTCTCCTAATCAATAATATTAATTAAAATAAGCACCACTTTCATTCTTTTGTAAGTTTATCAGTAGACTAAAACTACTGGATACTAAAACTAATAGCATAATACTTTGCAATCATATGCATTACCTCCGATTTACCTCAAATCTTGCCACTGGATACTAAAACTAATAGCATAATACTAAAACTAATAGCATAATATGGTTTTGAGAAGATGGAAAGAAAAGGGGAAAGGGGAATCGCCAATGTGGACTCAGACTGAGATTTAGGGTTCAAAAGAATTGCAGATTTACATATCCATTCTCAGTTTCACATAAACTGTAACAACTCTCATCAAAAGTCATAATTATTTAATTAAATTGTCCAATTAGAAACCCTAATTGAGAAACCCAAGTGATTCTGCATAGTCCCTAAAATTTTCAGAACATTTAGAATTAGAATCAGGGCCCCTAAAACTCAGGGGGGGGGGTAAACCCTATTCGGTAATATCTTAACAGTTCGTTGTCAAAAATTCGAAATAACACGAAACCAACTCAGCAAGCCTACTGGGACACAAGGCTACCCTAGGGTAGATTGTTACCCCAGGCGACTCGCGACAGAAACAACAACATCTTCCGCGACACGCGGGGGAACCCAATTTCAAGTATAAATAGAACAGTCTGTTTCATGCAATTGAGTGTTCGTTCGACGTTCAATTTCGAACTGTACGTTGAGTTATAGCGTAAACAGTCTCACAACACACACTAATCACGAAGTGCTGCCGCAATTCAGGGTAATAACTCGATCGCTGATACGAATCAATGTCCGATCGATTAAACTATCCAATGGATGTTTAAGTGCTGCCCACATTAGGGTTTATGCTTTGTCATTCGTCGTTAAATCGATGGATGTTTAAGTATCGCAATTTGTCATTTGTTGTGAAGGTTGTAATCTCGTGAGTTATCGTAAATGCTGTATTAAGTTACTAACCTCGTTTGTGTGCCTGATTATTTAAACTAGGTTATCAAGGCTAATCAGTAGGCTAAGCTCTGTTAAATCTGTAATGTGAGTCATTCTCTTTTTATCAAATTACTTTACAAAAGCATGTTTATTTTCAAAGGTTATAATTACAGGGATTAAGTCTATGTAATCTGAAATTACTGCCAGTATGTGGGGGGATGTGCACATAGCTACTAATTATTTATCACTTGTGGGTGAACGGACCCAGCAAGTGATATGTCCACAGTCACAAGTCCGGTCAAGTGACAACTGGGTCAGTTAATTCAAAAGATAGAGACATTGTAATCGCTCTTAATACTGTAAATTATAACAAACAGGTCGTTTTAGTAAAATGAATGATTCACTCAGTATTTCCCGCTGACAAAACCTTTTTCAAACATGTTTCAGGTGATCTGTTGTGATCCAGGAAAAGTGCCGAAAAGCACTACAAGCTTAAGGAAGTGGCTCAGTATAAAATAAAGCAACATGTTTTGTAAAAATAAAAGATTTCTCCGTGAAATCTCAATATTGTAAATTACCGGGTTTTATCCCGAATTGTGAAATAAAATAATCGGGAAATATTTCAGTTTTAAAAGATCCTGAAGAAACTTCCGCTGTTAATTAAATACCACGGGATTTCTGTCACGAGGCTCCTGAAACGGGTAAAACCGGGTCGGGGGCCGTGACAGAAATAAGGTGGTATCAGAGCCACTGATCTAAGCCTATTAAGTATTTAGAAATACTTAATTTTTACTGATTGCCAATTATGTGATTATGAGTTTTATTAACTGATTATTTGTTAGTTACAGTATGGGTAAACAAAAGCTGTCAAATATCTATCTTAAACTAGATAGGTCATCCAACGAGAATGGAAGTTCATCCCAAACAAAACATTATGCAATTCCTGAAGAAGGAATATTTGTGCGAAAGGCAAATTATGAAGAACCACTTTATCCGGATAAAAGAAATTTGATTATTAGGAAAAGTAAGGAGAAAATAAAGAAAATCCGAGAGAAGAAAGTTAAACAGGAAACCCAGGAATTAACCAGTAAAACACCCTGGGAGGACAAATTAGATGAGAAATTGGCAGATTTATATATGCTAGCCACAGTAGCAGAAAATGCAAATCTCTAAATATTTTAACTCAAGTTTTAGCACCTTTATTTATTTACAATCCAGAAACCTATTTCAGTAAATAAAAAAGTTCACAGTAAATTTTAGTATATTTTACTTGTAAGTTGTCTTATGTATGGTATGCAATAATATTTAGGGGTATTGGATTTTAATAATCCAAAGTTTCACCCGTTGGCCACTAATAATCCCAACTTCAAAAATTCCCTGTAATAATCCCAACTTGTATGATTTTGGCCACCAATGATCCTTGTCTAACTGGGTTAGTTAAAAGTGACGTGGCAAGTGACGTGGCAGCTGACGTGTTTAAAACTTGAAATATTTTGGCCACCAATAATCCCAAGTTTCACTAATTGGCCGGTAATAATCCTCCAGTCACCACCATCATCTCCTCCAGTCACCACCATTATCTCCGACCACCTCCATCTCCTCCACTGCCACCTCCATCTCCTCCAGTCACCACCATCATCTCCGACCTCCACCTCCACCTCTTCCTCCTCCACTGCCACCACCATCTCCTCCAGCCACCCCCATCATCTCCGACCACCACCATCACCCACCACCATCACCTCCGACCACCTCCACCTCCACCCACAGTCTTCCAGCACCGGAAAAACACTATCACCTCCGATTCACCATATCCACCGAACACCCCACCCTTCCAACCTCCGGCCACCACCATTAAACTGCCATCCACAACTCCAACCGCCTCACCGGAAAAACGTGATACCTAGATATGATGGAAATTTTGAAGTTTTGAGCGGCGGAGAAGGTCACTAGAGGTTGGAGATGACAAGTGGTGGTCTCCTTTGGTGGTTTCAGGGGTAAAGAAGGTCGTCGGAATAAGTTGCAGGTCACCGGAGTTGCATAGATGGTGGAAATTTTAAACTTTTGAGAAGCGGAGAAGATTATAGGAGGTCGGAGATGATTGGTGGTGGTCTCGTTTGGTGGTTTTAGGGGTAAAACGGGTCATCGGAATAAGTTGCAGGTCACCGGAGTTGGGTAGGTGATGGAGGTGGTCGCAGGTGATAGTGGTTTCCGGTGGCAGATGATGGAGGTGGAGGTCGGAGATGATGGTGGTGACTGGAGGAGATGGTGGTGGCAGTGGAGGAGATGGAGGTGGTTGGAGATGATGGTGGTGATTGGAGGAAATGATGGTGGTGACTGGAGGATTATTACCGGCCAATTAGTGAAACTTGGGATTATTGGTGGCCAAAATCTTTCAAGTTTTAAACACGTCAGCTGCCACGTCACTTGCCACGTCACTTTTAACTAACCCAGTTAGACAAGGATCATTGGTGGCCAAAATCATGCAAGTTGGGATTGTTACAGGGAATTTTTGAAGTTGGGTTTATTAGTGGCCAACGGGTGAAACTTTGGATTATTAAAATCCAATACCCCTAATATTTAAGGGTTATCTATGAAATTTTGTTATTTTATTTTATTTTAACATTTGGTATGTATTTTGCATATATGCTAAACAGCATGAATGAGATGTCTGAAGCTTTAGAAAATCTTAACCTTTATCCCGTTAAGATAGAAGTTTCCGAGGAATTCACTGGTTACTTCGCTGACAAAGAAGAACCCATGGAATTTCAATCCAAACCACTGGCAAAACCTAAACCCAAGAAAAGAAACAGATTTGTGGGCTGGAGGCGTGTACGTAGGAAAAAGCCAGCAACAAGGAAGGTTACCAAAACTGAAGAACCAAAAGACAAAGGAAAAGGGGTAGAAATTGAGGAAAATGTTAATCAAGTAGAGATAGAAGCTGAGAAGAGTTTTAAGCAAACAGAAAGAGAAGTGGGAGAAAGTTCTAGACAGAAACAGAAAATGACTCCCTGGGAAGTTTTAGATCATAAACTAGTAATGAGTGACCTCATTGGACCTGCCGATGGAAACCTTGAACCAGCTAATCCAAACCTTATATTTACTAAAGAAGATCTTTTCAGCTACCCACTAGAAGCTCCAATTCCAATCAATCTGGAACCTGCTATTCCAGATCCTATTGTCCAACCTCAACCACTACCAGTAGAACTAGATGAATGGTGGACAACTGATTGGCAATACCAAAATCTTTTAAACAACCCTGATACCTTATTCCCACAAGTTGACCCAGAACCTCCATTATACCCAACTATGAGCCCGGAAAATCTTACCGAACTTCGTCTTTGGGGCGAAGAGTTAATTACTGCAGGAAATAGGATTAGGGATGTTGGAGAAAGAGTTACTTGGAAGTACGACGAGAGGGAGCATCGTTTTTAAGAAATTAGTTGACCAGATAATGGGAGTTTGCAGGAATATTTGTTAATAAATAATCATAAGAACCAGTATGTGTAATAACTTAACAATAAAACGTTGTATGATAATCGTGTGTACGAGGCATAATATAATATATAGAAATGAAACTCGGGAAATCGATAACTTTTGATTATATATGTTAATGTGATTACGTGCAAACTGTTTTATTATATTTGTATTTATACTAATTATTTATATAAAATTAATTATCAGATGGCAAACATTGGTAATGAACCAGTAAATGAGGTTAAGCAGTCTGAGCAACATCCAGGAGATCAATATATGACTAGGCAAGATATCAAAAATATCGTTGCTCGAGGGATAGCCAATGCTATTCCAGCATTTGTTGCTGCTGTTAAGAATCCAATCGAACCACAACAAATCGTTCCTAGTAAACGAATTTCTGAAGATAACTTCAGTAATAGTGTAAACGGAGGCAATGATCATGTTAATCATAATGAGGAACCACATCAAGCTCCATTTCCTAAGAAAATGAAAGCCGCAACGCCTGGTTGCACTTTCAAAGAATTCCTTGCTTGTAAACCCACTGAATTTGCAGGCAATGAAGGAGCAACTGCATCACTGCGTTGGTTAGAGAAAACTGAAGCAGTAATTGCAATAAGTAAATGTGCTAAAGATGATCAGGTCATGTACGCATCAAATCTCTTCAAGGAAGGAGCACTCGAATGGTGGAACACTGTGCTACAATCAAAAGGAAGAATAATAGCTTACGCCATGAATTGGGAAGAATTTAAGGGTCTTGTAGAAAGAAAATTTTGTCCCGAGTATGAAAAGGAACAAATGACAAATAAGTTCCTAAATCATCGAATGATGGGTGTAGATTGTCGCGGTTATACTTCGACATTCTTTGAATATGCTAGAGTGGTACCAACGCTGGCTTCGCCGGAACCGGTACTCATTTCTCGCTACATTTGGGGACTGATTAGTGAAATCCGCAATATCGTTAAAGCTGCGAGACCTCGCACTATTGACGATGCTGTGGAATTAGCTAACTCCCTAACTAATGAACTGGTACGTACACAAGATGAAAACAAGAAGAAAGAATTGGCTCAGAAAATTACCCAAGGATTTCGTGCGGGTAACAGTAGTAATTTCAAGAGAAGAGGAACTGGGCAATTCTCAACTCCGTCATTCTGTCAAAATTGCAAAAAGAAACATTTTGGAAGATGCAAGGTATATTGCAATTTTTGCAAAACTGTAGGACATCGTGACGAAAATTGCAGAAAGAAAACAATAGTCTGCTATAACTGTAAAATGGACATTTCAAAACAGAATGTCCTAAATTGGGCAAACCAGCAGACAACAAAATCAAGGCGACCGACGGAACTATTAAGAAAAATGCCAGGGCATTTCAGCTGACCACTCAAGAAGCAGAACTCATCCCAGATGTGATAGCGGGTACGTTCTTAGTTCACAACGTATACGCAAAAGTATTATTTGACTCTGGTGCAAACCAAAGTTTTATAAATACTTCATTCTGTCAAGCTCTTAATTTACCTTTAACCAATATTAGGCAGATTTTTACAGTTGAAACGGCAGACGGTAATTCAGTTAAAATAGATAAAGTTTTGCAGGAAAAAAATATAGAACTTTTAGGACATAAATTCTCTGCAAACCTATTGCCAATGAATTTAGCTGAATTTGATGTTGTATTAGGAATTGATTGGTTAGTAACCAACCATGCTCGAATCTTTTGTGATCAGAATTCCATAGAAATTCAATCACCCACCGGAGAAATAATTAGGATTACAGGAGATAAACCACGTAAGACCATGAAGTTCATATCAGTAATGAAAGTTGCTAATTATGAACGAAAACAAGGAATAGTGTATATGATTTCGGTAATCATTAGCACTAAGGGTAAAGATCTTAAGGAAATACCAGTAGTCTCAGAATATCCGGATGTATTTCCAGAAGAATTACCAGGATTACCACCAGATAGGGAGGTAGAATTTAGAATTCATTTAATTCCAGGAACTACACCGATAGCCAAGGCACCTTATCGGTTAGCACCCACAGAAATGTTAGAACTGAAAAAGCAATTAGATGAATTACTAAGTAAAGGATTCATACAACCTAGTTCATCCCCGTGGGGAGCACCAGTGCTATTTGTTAAGAAAAAGGATGGTTCAATGAGAATGTGTATCGATTATAGAGAATTAAATAAGGTTACAATTAAGAATCGATACCCATTACCTAGGATTGATGATCTGTTTGATCAACTTCAAGGAGCTAGATATTTTTCTAAGATAGACTTACGCTCCGGATATCATCAATTGAAGGTACAAGAAGAAGACATACCTAAAACTGCTCTTAGAACTAGGTATGGTCATTACGAGTTTACAGTCATGCCCTTTGGATTAACAAATGCACCTGCTGCATTCATGGACATGATGAATAGGATCTGTAAACCATATTTGGATAAATTTGTAATTTTTTTTATAGACGATATACTTATTTATTCCAAAAGTCAGACAGAGCATTGTCAGCACTTGCATGCACTCTTAACTTTGTTAAGAAAAGAAAAGCTTTATGCCAAATTCTTGAAGTGTGAATTTTGGTTAAAGGAAGTGCAATTCCTAGGACACATGGTGAATTACCAAGGTATTCACATAGATCCTGCTAAGATAGAGGCATATGCTTCAAGGCAATTGAAAAAGCACGAAGAAAACTATACGACTCATGATTTAGAATTAGGAGCCGTAATTTTTGCCCTTAAGATTTGGAGACATTATCTGTATGGAAGTAAATTTACTGTTTATACAGATCATAAAAGTTTAAGATATATATTTGGGCAAAAAGAGTTAAACATGAGGCAAAGAAGATGGATGGAAATCCTAAGTGACTACGACTGTGATATTCAGTATCACGAAGGAAAGGCAAATGTAGTTGCAGATGCCTTAAGTCGTAAGTATTATGAGAAACAACGACGAGTTCGTGCTCTTAGATTAAATCTACAATTAGATTTAATGGAACAAATAAACAATGTTCAGGAAACAGCAATCCAAGATGATGCTGAAGGAATGAATGGACGAATAAAAGAATTAGAGCAAGGAGCTGATGAAATTTGGAGATTCCACAAAAGCAGAATATGGGTACCTAAGCAGGGAGAATTAAGAAATAAGATTCTAGAAGAAGCCCATAAATCTAGATATACTATGCATCCAGGAAACAATAAGATGTACCAAGATTTAAGAAAGAATTTTTGGTGGATAGGCATGAAAAAGGATATAGCTAGATATGTTTCTAAATGTCTTACTTGTTCACAAGTTAAGGCAGAACATCAGAAACCTTCAGGTCTACTACAACAATTAGAGATGCCTGTATGGAAATGGGAACTTATAACAATGGATTTTGTTACTAAGTTACCCAAAACAAGAAAAGGTAATGATGCGATTTGGGTAATTGTGGATCAATTAACCAAATCAGCTCATTTTCTACCAATGAAAGAAACCTTTAGCATGGAAAGGTTAGCCAAGTTGTACGTAGATGAAGTTGTATTTTTACATGGAGTTCCACTCTCCATTGTTTCGGATAGGGATAGTCGTTTCACTTCTCATTTCTGGAAAAGTTTCCAAGAAGCTATGGGAACTCGACTAAATCTGAGTGCTGCATATCATCCCCAAACAGATGGACAAAGTGAAAGGACGATCCAAACTCTAGAAGACATGCTCCGAGCATGTGTAATAGATTTTTGTGGAAATTGGGATGATCATTTACCATTAATTGAATTCTCCTATAACAATAGTTATCATTCAAGTATTGAAACTGCCCCATTCGAGGCACTATATGGAAGAAAGTGCAGAACTCCAGTTTGTTGGGCAGAAATAGGAGAAAGTCAATTGTCAGGTCCTGAAATAGTGCAAGAGACAACCGACAAGATTACTCAAATCAAGGAAAGACTGAAGACTGCTCGAGATCGCCAGAAGAGTTATGCAGACAATAGATGCAAGCCATTAGAATTCCAGGTTGGAGACAGAGTAATGTTGAAAGTTTCTCCTTGGAAAGGAGTTGTTCGATTCGGTAAGAAAGGAAAGCTAAGTCCAAGGTACGTAGGACCATTTCCAGTAATCCAACGTATAGGACCAGTAGCTTATCGTTTACAACTACCAGAAGAATTAGCCGGAGTACATGATGTATTTCATGTATCTAATCTCAAGAAATGTCTATCGGACGAATCACTGGTAGTACCTCTTCGAGATATAGAGGTAAACGAAAAGCTGAAATTTGTTGAGAAACCTCTTCAAATTGAGGATCGAAAGATAAAGTTTCTCAAACATAAACGATTAGTTTTAGTCAAAGTTAGATGGGATTCAAAGAGAGGAGCTGAATACACTTGGGAGCTGGAATCAGAAATGAAGCGAAAGTATCCTCATTTATTCCAGTAAATCTCGAGGACGAGATTTTTATTAAGGTGGGGAGAATGTAACAACTCTCATCAAAAGTCATAATTATTTAATTAAATTGTCCAATTAGAAACCCTAATTGAGAAACCGAAGTGATTCTGCATAGTCCCTAAAATTTTCAGAACATTTAGAATTAGAATCAGGGCCCCTAAAACTCGGGGGGGGGGGGGGGGTAAACCCTATTCGGTAATATCTTAACAGTTCGTTGTCAAAAATTCGAAATAACACGAAACCAACTCAGCAAGCCTGCTGGGACACAAGGCTACCCTAGGGTAGATTGTTACCCCAGGCGACTCGCGACAGAAACAACAACATCTTCCGCGACACGCGGGGGAACCCAATTTCAAGTATAAATAGAACAGTCTGTTTCATGCAATTGAGTGTTCGTTCGACGTTCAATTTCGAATTGTACGTTGAGTTATAGCATAAACAGTCTCACAACACACACTAATCATGAAGTGCTGCCGCAATTCAGGGTAATACCTCGATCGCTGATACGATTCAATGTCCGATCGATTAAACTATCCAATGGATGTTTAAGTGCTGCCCACATTAGGGTTTATGCTTTGTCATTCGTCGTTAAATCGATGGATGTTTAAGTATCGCACTTTGTCATTTGTTGTGAAGGTTGTAATCTCGTGAGTTATCGTAAATGCTGTATTAAGTTACTAACCTCGTTTGTGTGCCTGATTATTTAAACTAGGTTATCAAGGCTAATCAGTAGGCTAAGCTCTGTTAAATCTGTAATGTGAGTCATTCTCTTTTTATCAAATTACTTTACAAAAGCATGTTTATTTTCAAAGGTTATAATTACAGGGATTAAGTCTATGTAATCTGAAATTACTGCCAGTATGTGGGGGGATGTGCACATAGCTACTAATTATTTATCACTTGTGGGTGAACGGAACCAGCAAGTGATATGTCCACAGTCACAAGTCCGGTCAAGTGACAACTGGGTCAGTTAATTCAAAAGATAGAGACATTGTAATCGCTCTTAATACTGTAAATTATAACAAACAGGTCGTTTTAGTAAAATGAATGATTCACTCAGTATTTCCCGCTGACAAAACCTTTTTCAAACATGTTTCAGGTGATCTGTGATCCAGGAAAAGTGCCGAAAAGCACTACAAGCTTAAGGAAGTGGCTCAGTATAAAATAAAGAAATATGTTTTGTAAAAATAAAAGATTTCTCCGTGAAATCTCAATATTGTAAATTACCGGGTTTTATCCCGAATTGTGAAATAAAATAATCTGGAAATATTTCAGTTTTAAAAGATCCTGAAGAAACTTCCGCTGTTAATTAAATACCACGGGATTTCTGTCCCGCGGCTCCTGAAACGGGTAAAACCGGGTCGGGGGCCGTGACATAAACATAGAAGCTTTGAAATAAATTGATCACTATAAACCCACACCCAATAAGAATTCATACTTTCATTCACCAAATAACACGACAGGATAAACAAATAAAAATTAAGAACATATATCTGGTGAAAGTGTTCATTTCACCACCATAAACTATCCATTGATGTTTTTTAGTCAATAATTAAGAACAAAAATCTGGTGGATCAAATATGTTTTTTAATTCTCATTTAAATCAGACCCAAAACTACTAAAATATATTACAGATTAGGTTTGGTACGAAAATAGTAATAAGTAAATCATACCGGAAACGCTTAAAGAGGTAATGAACTGATTACACTTGTATAAAGCACCTGTTGAGAAAGAAGACCAACAATTTAAATCTTTATTCATTGATTTCATGCTGAGTTTGTCAATTTAGTTTTTCATATTCTCATTTTCGTCCTTTAATGTTTGGTTATTGGTTACATATATACATGATTTTAATTTATTACCTGGTACATTTTTCCGTAACGTAAAAAGTATTGATAAGAAATATCATGAAAATAGACACTTCATTAGTGAAATTACCAAAATAAAGACCGACAATTGCCCATCGATACATATCGTTAGTCTATGTGGGTCTGGTCATTGCACCGTCGAGGGACCCAAATAACATTATGCATAAGTCACACCAATATAGAACCAAATAATAGAATAAATAAAGCAACTAAACAAATGAAAAGTTACCTCTATGCTGGAGAGTCGCCGAAGTGCGCCGGTGTGTGGGAAGAATAACAGATTAGGTATCGTAGATTCATGGGAGTAAACGGAAAACGGCCACTGTGAACGCAAAAACATTAGGCATTGAAGATAATGGTTTTAAACAGTAAACCCGCAATAGTTTTTCGGAACATGTACAAAATGAATTGACAAAGACACCACACAACAAACCCGCATGTATCGCTCAGCCTTCGTATCAACTATTCTTGCACCCTAATATATTACACAAATGTAAGAAACTTAAATCAAGTTATGAAACCTTTAAACTCGGTAGTAAACTATTTGAAACTGGTCAAAAAGGTTGAAAGTTGCCAAGAGCCGATGTCAAAGATTTGCATTGCCGTAATAAAATTGTATATGGTAACAATAACTAACACATTAACTATTTATTAACATAGTTTCAACAAATTAGAAAGAAAAAGTGTTTTAAAGGTCAATTGGACCTGACCAGACCCATTATAGAAAAGACCCGATTCAACCTGAACCCATTTTGACATATCGCCCAGCCAACCCATCTTGACATTAACTTTTACATATTTCTTCCCGTTACCTTCATTCATCCCTCGTTCATGGATCTCATCAGCGATAACATGAGTTACGCCTTGCAAGCTGCTATCTAGAAGTAATCTTCTAAGAAAAATGACAGTAGTGCAAAATAGAATATGGGTAGCCCTTCCTTTCATTCCTTCAAGCCAAACTTTACATCCAACCTTTGGAAAATAATAGATGTTTGAAAATAAAAGCATGTTACCAGCTATTACAATATTATTTAAAGCTAGAGATTAGAGAAAATCGAAACACAAGTTTATATTTAGTCAAATTAACAAACCCCGTGTCAAAGAAAATAATAACATAGAACAAAAGTATATCCGATCAAATGTAAAACCCGTTATCAACGAACACATCAATGGTAAATATCAAAAACCTATCCATTTTGACCCGTTACTCAACCCAACTCGCCAACATCAAAAGAATTATAATAGAGAAAAATAAAAAAATGCTTCCAAAAGGATATCTAGAAATGTGGTTAAGATGACATTTCAATTCTAAAGTGACCGAAAAAATACATCATAAAATTAAAGCGAGATACCTGCGCAGAAAGGGCGCTGACTTTCCTGGTGCAGTAAATGCCTTTTGCATCTTAAATATAGGCCAAAGGATCCTGTCGAGTTAAAAAGTCAGCAGCACTTGCAGCTCGTGAACTCACCCAATAACTACTATTGGAGCCTAACTTCTTAAATCTCTATTACAAAAGCAAAATGAATAATCTCATCTTCTTCAGATCTACGATCTACTGATTGAGGTACCAGTTTAACAAAAAATAAAACGTTTATTTCATTTCAAAGTTCCATGTAAGCACCGATAATTAGTATAATTTACTTTGGGAAACCCATGTAGTTTACACCATTGTGAGATGACTTGCCAAACCACCTGCGCGAAACCACATGAATGTGCAGATTTATTTGCTTTAGTGCAGCGAAAGTAGAAAGCCTTTCCATCAAAGCCCTCCACATGGTCACTCCTACCTTTTTAGAAACCCAACCGTTCCAGCAATAACCACCTTTCCTAGTTGGATTAGCCACCTCAATGAACACCCACTTGCTAAATAATCAAATTGAACACTACTTTTTATAAAATTAACAAACAATTTACCTGTCAATAAGCCAGGGGAGATCATTTAGTCATAGCTCATAATACAAAACGATTTCCTTTATAGTGTTTTACTTGATGACTAACTTAGAACTTTGTCTATATATACTATTAAATGAACACCGGCACCACTTCTCAATACGACAATACAAATCATCAAAGTAAAAATTGGCGTGAAAAAGATATTAACCTGGTGAAGGAGAAGGACAACAACAGGAACCCAGAGGGGCGGCTGCACAGATGACTCACGATCCACCAATGCCTACGACAAACATTATTACATCAAGACCTGATTCAAAACATAAATCCTAATAGAAAATGAACATTAAAAAAACTGACCTTGCCAAACTTATTATTCTATGTCAAATCCACATTGTTCCTAAAGAGAACACTACTGAATTGGAACAAAACAACATTAGACAATTTAACATCACAATATATCAAAGAATATACCCTAATCTGAATCACACAACTTAGTGGATTCGGATAATAGAAAGTTCAATTAGATGAACTATAACTTATGAACTTGTATACTAACCTTAATCCGTGAGATGCTGAGAAGATTTAAAGAAAACCCCTAATGAAAAAATTGAGATGGTTGCTTTCTCCATTCACCCTACCACAACCGTCGTCATCTACCAGTGAAAAGCCTCCTGTTCCATTGTCGATTAAAAATCAAAATACAATCCATCAAAATACAAACAACAAACAGAAAATAACATGTATAGAATCAAATTAAAGTTATAAAAGTACTAACCCATGACTGGATTGAATTATTGCTAACCACTCCCGAAGCTTTCAAATTACTCTCTGAAAATCAAATAAGAATAAATTCACAAAAATTAGAATAGACACTCATAAATGGCTGTTTCAGATTTCAATTATAATTTATATGTATATGAATAGACACTCACAAAACATATCACTTTCATCAAATCAAAACACAAAACTATCATAACAAAATCAAAATTAGGGCACGAAACATAAACATGACGTTGTTCATTAACATCCACTCAGCCGCCGATGATGATGATGACTCCATAGTTGTTGTAGGACTCAGCTCTCGTTTTCCGTTTGTGTGTAACTCGGGTAAAAAAAACCCTAGTAAATTAGACAGGCAACCCATTTGAAAATCGAATCACTTTTACGTGGTTAGATTGAACGACAAAATCAGAAACGCTTCGACAATTCTACACCTATATGAATGATTAACATACCTGGATGAGAGTTCGAATGCTTGAGATATAGGGATTTTTGAAGTGGGTATGGGCCAGGTATAATCGATTTCCAGAACTCCATATCAGTATTAGGTGCTTCAGCAACTTTTATAGCCCAAGAAATCAACATAATTAGGGATCCAACAGCAAGAGACGTTTAGAGAGAGAACCAGAGAGAAATCATTGCTCCGATGAATCCTGCAAATTTATACACACAACCAAATTAGGGTTCTAGGAACGATCAATGGAGATGGATTTAGAAAAATTGTGAGATTTAGATAGAGAACCAGATTGAAAAGGAGCGTAGATGAAGGAATGAAATTAGGGTTTAATATTTAGAATGGAATGATTGTAGAGTACGCGTGAGGGAAAAGGATTGCCGCTCAGTCTGAATTCTCTGGCCAAAGAAATTGTCCACATCATCAAAATGATTGGCTAAGAATAGCCCATGTGGCCTAAGAGAATTCATTTAGTATAATAGATAGATTTTTAGTTTTAGTTGGGAGCCTATTAATTTTGAAGACAAAAACGGCAGCAAGGGAAAGAATATATATTTGGTGCTAGCCAATTATTTATTTTCGAACAGCAAGTGGATTGGGATTCTACGGTTTGGCCGAAGCCCATGCATTTGAGAGGCGACATATATTATTTTGGTGAGGATCCCTATTATATTACTAATATATATAAAAAATCCATTCCTGGGGAGGACAGATGGAAAACTGGGGGGCGCAAGAATACCAGGCGACATTGGAGCATTCTTGGACGATCTGAGAGCACTTTGGAGCTGATTGAAGGTTTAGGAAGCTTCCGGTTCGAGTTTTGAGCATATTGGGTTCGTTAAACATTAGTTTTTCGGTTTCTATTCGCTTTGAACTATGACTTCAATTGTTTTCAGACCTTGTTCAGTTATTTTGTTGAATATTATGAGTAGCTAACTTGTTTAAACTACCTGGGTTTAGATGAACTTGATGATTGTAATGCGATTTTGACATGATTATGGTTATTTGATGTGATTTACATAACTTTGCCTTGTGAATGATCTTGATATTGCATGTTGGTGTGTTTTGATTGATTATTGGTTGATGAATTCAGCGGTTTAGGAACATAGAAATATCCCCTAGACTTAGAGTTTAATTTGAATCGTTGATCTTAGGGTTTTTGGTTTGAATATTGAGTTGAGAAATTGACCAATTCGATTAATAATTAAAATCAATATACTAAAACTTGCATCCTCATCTTGTGACTCGAAAGACGATTAAGGTAAGCTAGGTTATTAGCTAATCATTGGTGGGTAGATTGGGTGACCGATAGCTCGGGCTCGTTTATTACATCGTGGTTAAGGTTTCCAAGGATTTCAATCTTCAAGGCTTGGTGTGCTTTGCGTTTTGAGAGTTTTGGGGGTAGAGCTACTTTCATTGCTTGATTCTCGTAGGATTTGGTATCAATAGGTCGAGCCAGTTTGTTCTAGCACTTCACATTTCGTCTTTATCTTTCGTTTGATACATCTCTAGTGGGGGGTTAATCGAGGGAGTAGGATATTTAACCAATGTCACTGTCAGAGTAGCATAGCATGATTCTAGGGATTCGACACCTAGGTAGTCCTTGTCTCATATATATCTGATCAAACTTTGCTCTCGTGTTCGTGTTTGTTTCACGTTGTTTGTTGTGTCTGCCATCTTCTTAGTCATTTAGTTTAATTAGTTAAAACCTCAAATCCAAAACACAAATTAAAACCAGTTAAGTAAATAGTTGAGTCAGAGTCTAGGTCCGCGTCGCTAGTGTCTCGTGGGTTCGATACTCGGACTTCATTGAGCTTTACTACATACGATATGTACACTTGCCTGTCTTGTGGTCTAGCATTAGGATAGTCTTAGTTTATAAATTTAAAACTAGGGTGTCTAGATTAGGTTAGTTTTAATAGACCATGTTCAGCACATCATGTGTTCAGTCTGTCCATCCGTTTGAGGATGAAAGGTTGTACTAAGATTCTAGTGGGAACCCATAGCGGACTAAAAAGTTTGCCAAAGAAGTGAAGTGAAGCGACCATCGTGATCAGAGATAATGTCAATGGGTATACCATGACGACATATGATTTCATCCGTGTAGATTCGAGCAAGTCTCTCCACTTTGAAATCTTCACGAATGGGAAGAAAGTGGGTTGATTTGGTTAAACGGTCAACAATTACCCATATACGATCGTGACAGGAGGGTGTACGAGGCAGTTTAGTTATAAAGTCCATAGCGATGCTATCCCATTTCCAAACAGGGATTTCTGGTTGTTTAAGGAGACCTGAAGGACGTTGATGTTCGGCTTTGACCTTTGAGCAAGTAAGACACTTAAAGACTTTTGCGGCGATTTCCTTCATCATACCCGGCCACCAATAGGACGTACGCAAGTCATGGTACATATTACCAGCACCGGGATGAATAGAGTATCGGGATTTGTGAGCCTCATTCATAATGAACTCACGAAGATTATCGCGGTCTGGCACTCAGATGCGATTGAGGTAGTATTGAAGTCCATCAGACTTTGTTTCAAGCTGGTCCATTGTAGCGCCTCGTATTTCAACTATTAGACTACCTTCGTTGGCTGATGAGTATTGAGCTTCACGGATGTAAACATGAAGGTCACTGGTGATTTGAGAGCAGAGGATGCTACTAACATGAGTCTTACGACTAAGAGTGTCGGCCACGACATTAGCTTTGCCAGGATGGTAGCGAATCTCGCAGTCATAGTCCTTAAGCAACTCTACCCATCGTCGATGAAGCATATTCAGTTCCTTTTGATTAAAGATGTGCTATAGGCTCTTATGGTCAGTGAAAACCACACACTTGGTACCATATAGGTAGTGTTTCCAAATCTTTAATGCAAAAACAACTGCGCCAAGCTCAAAATCATGGGTAGTATAGTTTTTCTCGTGTATTTTGAGCTGTCGGGAGGCATAAGCTATGACCTTGTCCCATTGCAAGAGCACACAGCGCAGGCCACTGTTCGAGGCATCACAATATACCACGAAATCGTCATTCCTATCAGGGAGAGCAAGTATAGGAGCGTTACAGAGAAGGTTCTTAAGGGTTTGAAAAGATTCCTCTTGCTCAGGACCCCAAGCAAAAGGTCTCTCTTTCTGAGTCAATGAAGTAAGAGGAACGTCGATCTTTGAAAAGTCCGAGATGAATCGACGGTAATAACCCGCCAATCCTAAGAAAGAACGAATCTCGGATGCAGATTTAGGCGTAATCCAATTCTTTACTGCTTCGATTTTGGAAGGGGCAACATGAATTCGTTGTTTACTAACAACGTGTCATAGAAATTGTACTTCATTAATCCAAAATTCGCACTTAGAAAACTTTGCGTATAAACGTTCACCGTGTAAAAGTTCTAGCATGAGGCGTAAATGTCGTGCATGATCAGCTTGGCTCTTTGATTAAATAAGAATATCATCAATAAAGACTATCACAAAACGATCTAAGTAAGGTTTAAAAACATGATTCATAAGATCCATGAACACGGCGGGTGCGTTAGTCAAGCCAAAAGGCATAACCACGAACTCGTAGTGTCCATAACGAGTGCGAAACGCTGACTGGATAACTCTTGCATCTCAGAGGGTGCAAGTCGGTAAGGAGCCTTGGCAACAGGAGTTGAACCAGGTAAGAGATCAATACGAAAATCAACAGATCGAGGTGGAGGAAGACCAGGGAGATCTTCAGGAAAGACATCAGGGAAATCACACACTACTGGAACATCACTTACGCTCTTTCCCTTGCCCTTTTGTTCCACTACGTGGGCCAAGAAGGCAAAGTACTGTTTGCGTAAGCATTTATTCGCTTGAGTGCATGACATCAACTTCAGTCCCTTAGAAGGTCGGTCTCCATAGACGTGCAAAGTATCACCAGACGGGAGAGGTAGACGAACGTACTTCTCGTGACAAGCTATTTCGGCATGGTTCTTACGCAACCAGTCCATGCCTACTATGATGTCAAAACTACCCAATTGCATGGGTATGGGATCAATACTAAACACGTGATCGTTAAGAGTCAGTGAACAATCACGGAGTATAGAATCAACTAGAATAGATTTACCATCGGCAATCTCAATAGAGAACGACTTAAGTAGTGTAGAGCGTGCACAGTTTAACAATGATTCAAATTATGCAGACACAGCTTCTGTCGGCACCAGTATCAAATAGTATCGAAGCATAAAGATTATTGACGAGAAACCTACCATTACCGACATCATTGTCGTTATGCGTCTGATTGACGTTGATGTTGAACGCTCGTCCTCAAGCAGCTTGCTGTTGCTCCTGATTCAGCTAAGGGCATTGGGGACGGAGATGAGTAGTGTCTCCACACTTGTAGCAGGCTCTCACATTGTTTGCTGGTTTGGGGTTCTGCTAAGCTGGTTGAGCTGGCTGAGCTGGCGGTGCTTGCTGAACCTGATTGGCTTGACGGCAGTAAGGAGTTGTGTGACCGTAGCGATTGCAGTTGGTACGCAGACGGCAAGCTGAGTTGGCAGGGTGATGATAGTTGCAAGTGGCACACTTGGGATGAATCCCTGTGTACGACTTCTTGGTGTTTTCTGGAGCATGAGGGTTTGGAGTAGCAGCAGGCGCAATTGCATTACCAGCAGGGTTTGCAGCGGGGACAATTGCATTGCAGCCAGAACCTTGAGACTTTCGTTTCTTGTTCTTGCTGCCACTTGGTTGCTGCGTGATTTGGTTAGCTGGTTTCGAGGGAGTAGAGTTTCCAAGTTGTTTATCACGGACATGGTTGTTGTTCAAACTTGCTGCAAAATGGTAAAATTCTTCTATATAGCTGAGTTGAGCTGCTTCAATGGCGTCACGCATAGCAGGAGGTAACCCATGAATGTACTTGGTGATAATGCGCTTAGTAGTAGACACCAAGTGAGGTACAATGATGTTGAGTTGCTTAAAACAGGTAGCATAGGCCAGATTGTCATCTTCTACTTGTTTCAGATGCCAGAATTCATCCTCAAGTTTCTGCTACTCATGCGGAGGGCAGAATTCGAGCATCATCAGCTCCCTAACCTCGGTCCAGGGTAAAGCATAGGCTTCATCATTTGAGCGGATGTTTCTCTCATTGGTCCTGTGGCATCTGTGTCACTTCAACCATCAAAAAAATACCAAATCAATGAAATATTGTGTTTCATACTTGGGATTTGTATAGATATGTGTATCATTTGCACATATAAATTCTTGTTCGATTTCGAGCTTTAAATCGCTTTCTGGAAGGTTATACCCGAACTGATGTGTAAACGTAACCATTTTAATGCAAAAAACACTACGGAACAGTGACATAGGCTTAACATACCTTAAATTACCTTTACATAACTTAGAAATAAGTTTTGGAGGGTTTGGTGTGTCGAAATCAAGTTTATTCGATCGCATGGACTATTTGATTCAAACTGCAAAAGTATACCGAATCGAATAGTAACGAACATTACAAAACTTGATCATAAGTTAAAAATACCATAAATATCCCGTACATAGCTTAGAAATAGGCTTTGAGGGGTTTGGTGTGCAAGAAATAAACTTTTTGGTCAAACAGGGACTAAAAGCGTCAAAAAGTGCATAAGTTTGCATTTTCGCGCATATCTTACGTTCTGATTATATCCGGACATCCAAAAATTTTTGTAATCATTAAAAGATTTTATTTTAGTGAATGGAATGCAAAAATACCACTCGTCACGTAATTTGGATCGTTTTCGCGTCCGTTTGAGTTTTCGTCGTAATTAACCGAACAACGCGACCGCACGGCCAAACGAACTGACATATGAGATTTTTCTGATCATATTTCAAGTTCCCTATGTTTTAACATCCTTATGGAGCTTAAAAATGGGTTTGACGGGTGTTAGAAGTACCAAAACGCATCAAAAATCAAGTTCAGAGTCACAGGGGCATGTTCTGCCAATTTTGTAAAGTTACTGCCAGCACCTAGGGTCCTTACGGACCATATGGGACCTCTTACGGTCCCTGTAGGAGTCCCAGACCAGCAGATTTGTAGAAACATTGAATCTGGCCTTTAAAACCTGCTCTAATGGTTTTTAACCCCTGATTTTTGATTCTATGGGCTGGTTTTGTGTACCCCTTGTATTATAAAACCATGTCCCCACATGTATGGTCTTGATCAAAGCTCGAATAATGAGAAATGATCCTAATGGTTGTGGGAATTCTATAAATACCCACATAAGTTTCACTCATTTCTCACACTCTTGGTCTGAATTGCTCTAAGTTGAAGTTCAAAACTTCATACCTGAGTACTTTGGATCAAGATCTTCCTAGCTTGGACCCTTTGTAAGTCTCTTTCGTGCTTTTTATTGCTTTTCAAGCGTAAAAGTCAAACAGTGTTTGACTTTCTGCTTTGAGCACGATTTGGTCAACACAAAGTTCGTTTGAACTTTGCAACGTGAGCGTAATCACGACGATTATACTCCCTTGTGACTATGCCTACTGATTACCACGTTGATTAGGCGTAGTGACGAGTCATAGTTTTGGTCAAAGTGCGTGTCCATGCGTATTTTTCCACGAAACTATCCTTGGGTATCAAAACCCGTTTTCTAAATTAGTTAAACATGTTTAACTCGTCACTTTTAGTCTAGTGCTTGTATAGAGTCGTAAGTCAAGCGGTCTAAACAACCGCTTAGACTTTCGAACTCGACTCGTTTGGTCGATCAATAGGATCCGACCAAGCATATTTTGTGACCATAGTTGTATAGGGAATAACCTTCCGAGGTTATACCTTATGGTCACTTCGTTTAGTTAGTTGTATGATAGGTAGTTTATATGCCTTAGGAAAATGACCAAAATGCCCTTTTTGCACATAAATTCATTCTAAGCATATGTAACTTAAATTTTGACATTTAAACTCATTAGGAAATATTATTAGACTTGTTGAGGCATATAATACTTGTCATAGGACTAGTTAGGCGGTCCGAACGTGTTTTACACGAACGACACGTTAAAGTAGCGTAAGCTACCTAAACGAGTCATAATGGTTCGTAAGCACTTAGGATAGGTTCCGATTTAGAATGTAGGCATTGTTAGACCATATTATATGAGTTCCAACACTCATTTGGTTTACAAGACCTCATTCTATCCGATCTTCCAATTTAGGTCCGGTTTATTAATGTAGTTACCTATATTAGGTGCCGATTAATTCCGTGATCCCTCTAGCATTGCTTGGGTTGTTATTCAAGACTTCTAAGCATTCTCAAGTTAGTACATAGTTCCCCTCTTTTACCGTTTTAAACTGTTTTGGGGTGATTCATATATGCTAAACGATTTCGATTTTTCTAAATAAATACTATGGTTTATATTAAACTATCTGAATTATTTGAACTGTATGAACCATTTGGAACTGTTTGATCTATGTGAATTTTTTGAACTGTTTGAACCATTTGGAACTGTTTGAATCATTGTGAACTATTTGAACTATTTGAACCATTGGGTTAGGGAAGTGATTAGGTAACGGGGTGGGTGTAATATGATAAAAGCATGGTGGATACGCCGCTGGTACTTCCTATATATAAGTGCTTTTAACACATTACATATTGTTGCGTTATCTAGATCACTTGGGCAAATGTTTTCAAAACGAAGTTACATTACAAGGTTTTTCTAACAATATAAACCATTAGAGTTTTATTACAAAAACGATTTACGATCTGGGTTTACATAAACAAATGTTTTTGAGTTAAGATTCATGGCATCGAGGTTTTATAAACTATAACTAATCTGTTTTGACTTGGTTATTTCAATTTACAATACAAACATTTTACAAAACTTGGTTTTCTAATATCAAATAACAAAGTTGATCGAATTATTTCAACATGTAAACGAGCCATGAATCTGACACTCACATAAAACCTATGTACTCGCCGGCATTTTTATGCTGACGTATTTTCACATATGTTTCAGGTACCATAGTTGATGATGTTTGATGATGATATTGGTGCATGCTCTCATAGGAATGGACGAGGCCTTAGTGACTTAATAACAATGAAAGTCAATTTGTTCATGTTTTGTTTCTAATACAATGTAATAAAACTTGATTTGTAACACCCTAAATCATACCCTTGATGTTTATAATAGTTTGTACCATTTCTAGTAAAATATTGTTTACAAAACCTGACTTTCATATTCAAGTTCATATCTTACATCAAAACTTAGTCAACTAATAACTAAGTTGAACATTTAAAAAGATGTTCAAAACATGTTTACATCCCATACACAAAAGTTTTAAAGATTTAAAACGTAGCGGAAGCTTAGAAATGTAGTGTTCGGTTCTTCATTAATCACTTGATCGCCACCCGTAAGACTTGCCAATTTACCTATGATCAAAACCATTAAAATCATTAGTTTTGACGTTATTGTATAATATAATCACAAAGTCGTACATCACATTTGAAATAATAAAAACAAAACAACTAATCTGGATCCACCGTAAATTACGGTATCACCGTAATTTACGGTGAGCCCTGAAGATTTCTGGTCACCGTAAACCAGGAGATATACACCGTAGCATGTCTGACCTTTACCGTAAATTACGGTATTACCGTAATTTACGGTAGGTCCTGGAAATCAATGTCTTGTTTTGTTTAGTTTATCTCATTCAAACCAATCCTGTAATTTGCTTTTCTATCAACCCATTACATCCAAATTCTAGTAATTCTAATAATGTGATAAATATTAACCAATATCATAACACAAACCATCATATTCCGGAGTATATATCATGTTTCACTTGATTAATTGACCCGTTTGGCTCGTCTAAGGATTCCTCCTAAATGACGACTACCAACGCGTACCAACCGAATTTAATAAATCAATCAATATATCGACTTCAAGGCTTAATTCAAAACAACTCTTATTCAAAATTCAATTACATATTTAAATTATCCGATATAATAAATGTAACGGAACAAGTTACATACCTTAGCGCACGCCCTTCAACCGTGAGTCACCACCGGCTTGTCCACTCGACGTTCCGGTATCTTGTCCTATAGAGTTCAATTCAAGACATGTTTAGAACTCTCTTCATATCATAATTTGCATAATACACCGAACATCATGATTATGCGTTTAAACTCGAATTTTCAGTTTTTAAGCCTCCATAGAGGCATTTCAACAAACACTTTATATGCAGATTTTTACATGATTAAACATCACATCTTTAGTTTATCATTTAACCCTATTTTCATATAAATCAACCAATTTACATGAATGTTAGCTTCTAATTGCTGAAATCACTTCCAGATTGCTAAATTATACTAGGTTAACAATCTACTTTCTAGTGTTCATCCAAATACACATGACCCACTAATCACCTACCATGATGATTATGGATTCACCCAAAATTTCTTATGATTTCAACTTCTATTGATCTAGGGTTTGTCATTAGACACTATAGTCGTTCCACAATCATCATAACATACACATGCAACCCTAATTCCAGATTTTTCCCAATTCATGAAAGTTTCAAGTTGAGAGAAATCTTTAAATTTTACATACCTTGTAATCCTCTTGTGATGAGGATCACGATTCTATGCTCGGATTTTTGTTTGGACCGGATTTGCTCCTTCAATTTGTGAATTTTAGTAGAATTTCTAGGTTTGATTGAAGGTGGGTGTCGCCCCTGATGTTCTGGTCGACTAGACTTCAAAGTGGGGTGTTAAGTGTATTGTTTTATTTGTTTATTAGAATTAAACTTTCAATTTTTGACAACTTAAACCCCTCCACTTTGATCAACATTGATTTTAGTAAATTTTAACTCTACTTTAGGTTATTTCTAGACTTATAACTAATTAGGTTAAAATTCCTAGTTAGTAAATTCTCGTTTATTTAAACCTTACTAATTCCAGTTTAAGGTTTTATATTTTCGGGGTGTTACAAGTCCACCCCCCTTAAAAAGGGTTTCGTCCCCGAAACCGTATTACGTACCAAATAAAGTAGGGTGAAGACGTCGCATCTCCTCTTCGGACTCCCATGTAGTGTCCGAACCTTTCCTATGCTCCCATTTGACTTTAACTTGGTCAATTTGTTTATTTTGTAAATATTTGACCTTTCTATCTAAAATCTCCACCGGTCTCACCGCATAATTTAGACTATTATCCACTTCGATATCATCGTAATGGATATAGGTCGTTTCGTCTGCTAGGCACTTTCTTAATTGTGACACGTGAAACGTGCCATGGATTCCACTTAGCTCCTCCGGTAATTCAAGACGGTAAGCTACCTTGCCAACCCTTCCGATAATTTTAAATGGCCCGATAAACCTTGGGCTTAGCTTCCCCCTTTTTCTGAATCTAATAACGCCCTTCCATGGGGAAACTTTTAGCATGACCATGTCACCGACTTGGAATTCGATTGGCCTTTTCCTTTTATCAACATACGCTTTTTGCCTGTCTTGAGCCGCTTTCAAATGTGCCCGAACTTTATCGATCTTTTCATTCGTGGCTCGTACTATATCTTGGTGGGCGAGTTCACGTGGACCCACTTCACCCCAACATACCGGGGTTCGACACTTCCTACCGTAAAGCATTTCGTATGGTGCCATCTTAATACTAGATTGGTAACTGTTGTTATACGAAAACTCGACTAACGGTAAGTGAACATCCCAACTGCCTCCAAAGTCGATTATACACGCCCGTAGCATGTCCCCCAATGTTTGTATCGTTCTTTCACTTTGTCCATCCGTTTGAGGATGGTACGTTGTGCTAATGAACAATTTGGTCCCCATTTGCTCTTGGAAATCTCGCCAAAAGTTCGAGGTAAACCGGGTATCCCTATCGGACACGATGGACACCGGCACTCCATGACGTGCTATGATTTCATTGGTATTAACTTCTGACATCTTTTCTGACGTATAAGTTTCACGAATCGGAATGAAGTGAGAACTTTTCGTCAATCTATCCACCACTACCCATATGGCATCAAAACCACGATTCGTCTTAGGCAACTTGGTTAACAGGTCCATTGTAATATGTTCCCATTTCCAAACCGGAATTTCTAACGGTTGAAGTTTGCCGTATGGTTTCTGGTGCTCCTCCTTGACTTGTAAACATGTCAAGCATTTTTCCACATATTTCGCCACGTCCCTCTTCATTCCGGGCCACCAATAATTTTGTTTCAAATCATTGTACATCTTGGTTACACCCGGATGAATCGAATAACGGGATTTATGAGCTTCGTTAAGTAGAAGCGCCTTTACTCCACAAGTATGTGGGACCCATATCCTTCCGGATCGAGTCTTCAACCCGTGATTCCCATCCGACAAATCCTTCAATTGACCGATTATTCTTTCTTTCTTCCAATTCTCTTCTTTTACTGCTTCTAATTGCGCCTCTCGAATTCGTTCAAGTATACCCGAGGTTACCACGAGTTGCATCGATCGTACTCGTATCGGGACATAATCTGCTTTTCTGCTAAGAGCGTCCGCTACCACATTTGCTTTTCCGGGGTGATAATGTATCTCACAATCATAGTCTTTCACCGTTTCCAACCATCGCCTTTGTCGCATATTTAACTCCTTCTGATCGAAGAAGTATTTCAAGCTCTTGTGGTCGGTGAATATGGTGCATTTTACCCCATACAAGTAATGCCTCCATATTTTTAATGCAAATACCACCGCTGCCAACTCGAGATCATGCGTGGGATATTTCTTCTCGTGTATCTTCAATTGTCTCGAGGCATAGGCTATTACCTTGCCCCGTTGCATCAACACGCAACCGAGCCCCGATAATGAAGCATCCGAATAAACCACCATGTCTTCGACTCCGTCTGGCAATGTCAGTACTGGAGCTTGGGTTAGCTTTTCTTTTAGCGTTTGAAACGCTTTTTCTTGATCAATTCCCCAAATAAACTTTGCTTTCTTTTGAGTTAGCTTTGTTAGCGGTGAAGCAATTTTAGAGAAATCTTGAATGAATCTCCTATAGTACCCCGCAAGCCCCAAAAAGCTTCTAATTTCTGAAGGGTTCTTCGGGGGATTCCATTTTGACACTGCCTCTATCTTTGACGGATCCACCAATACTCCGTCGGCATTTATGACATGGCCTAAAAATTGAACCTCTTGTAACCAAAAGGCACATTTAGAGAATTTTGCATATAACTTCTCTCGCCTAAGTGTCTCTAACACTTCTTGTAAGTGGTGTGCGTGTTCAGCTTCACTTTTCGAGTACACCAAGATATCATCGATAAACGCGATGACCGACTTATCCAACATTGGCTTGCAAACCCGGTTCATGAGGTCCATGAAAGAAGCGGGTGCGTTTGTTAGCCCAAATGACATCACGAGGAATTCGTAATGTCCGTATCTCGTGCGGAAAGCCGTCTTCGGCACATCTTCTTCTTTGACCTTTAGTTGGTGATACCCCGATCTAAGGTCAATTTTGGAAAACCAATTCGCACCTTGTAGTTGGTCGAATAAATCATCTATCCTCGGGAGCGGGTATCGGTTCTTTACCGTGAGTTTGTTTAACTCCCGGTAATCAATACACATACGCATGCTCCCGTCTTTCTTCCTCACGAACAATACCGGTGCGCCCCAAGGAGACACACTCGGCCTTATGAATCCCTTGTCAAGCAGGTCTTGGATTTGGGACATCAACTCTTGTAGTTCCGACGGTGCAAGTCGGTACGGGGCTTTTGCTACGGGTTTCGCGCCCGGAATCAATTCGATCCCGAACTCTACTTCCCGTTCAGGCGGTATCCCCGGTAAATCTTCCGGAAAAACATCTTCATAATCTCGTACTACCGGTACATCTCCAATCTTTCGTGATTCTTTCTCGGGCTCATTAGCGTATATTATGAATGCCTTGCATCCTCGCTTCATTAGCTTGTGAGCTTTCAACATTGAGCATACTATGGGGTTGCCTCCTTTTTCGCCATAAATGGTGACATGTTTCCCGCTCGGAGATGTTAGTTTTATCTCTTTACGGAAGCACACGACCTTTGCATGGTGTCGAGATAGCCAATCCATCCCAACGACTACTTGAAATTCTCCCATCGACATAGGGATTAGATTTATCAAATATTCTTCATCGTCGATGCTCAGTTTACAATTTTCACATACATCACAAACAATAAAGCTTTTGTTATTACCTATCTCTACTTCTAAAGGCACAGGTAATTTTGTTAGAATAAATGAAGGATGTCGAATAAGTCCATATGAAACAAAGGATTTATTCGCACCCGTATCAAATAACACGTGTGCAGGAATTGAATTTACAGTAAATATACCTGAGACCACGTCAGGTTTAACCTTTGCTTCTGCGGCAGTTAGTTGAAAAGATCTTGCTTTTGCTTTCGGGGCTTCACTTTTCGATTCTTGCCCATTCTTCTTTTCAACCAGTTCCGGGCATTCCGACTTCTTGTGACCCATTCGATAACAGTTGTAACAAACCGTCACTTTCTCCGGGCATGATATAGCCATATGTCCCGTTTTCTTGCATATGGGACAAGGCTTATCCTTGTAACGACATTCGCCTTTATGACCCTTCCCGCAGATTCTACAACTTGGCGACCCGCCTTTCGTCTCAGATTTCTTCGCATTTTCGTTTGTTCATGCCTTCTTAGTAGGGCTTGGATTTGCATCTTGTGCCCTTCGTTCACCCCGTTCTATGCTCTTTTTCAATTCGATCTCCCTTTCCCGAGCAGCATTGACAATCTCGGTAAGGGTCTCGTATTTTGAAGGGGTTATGAACTCTCTATACTCCGCACTTAGCATGTTATGGTAGTAATAGACTTTTTGTTCTTCGTTTGTCACCAAATCATCACAGAACTTTATCTTGTCCATAAACATCCCAGTGATCTTGTCTATGGATTCACCCTTGTGTCTGAGTTGCATAAACTCTTCCTTGATTCTATTTATGACCGCTTTGGGACTATGGTGTTTAAGAAACGGCGTCTTAAACTCCTCCCATGTCATGGCCTTAGCCGCTTCACTTCCAATCTCCTTCTTTTTGTTATCCCACCAGTCCTTCGCTTGACCTCTTAATTGACCCGTACCATAAGCTACGTAGTCATTTTCATCACAATGAGTTCTCTCGAATACTCCTTCAATATCACTTAACCATCGTTGGCACACAATTGGATCAACCTCCCCATTATATATTGGTGGTTTACATGCCATGAATTCCTTGTATGAACAAGGCTTTCGTCCACCATGCTTTTCCTTTGCTGAATTGGAATCATCTTCCAATTTCTTGATTCTTTCTTCTACTATTGATAAAACTGTGTTTTGAATCTTATCAATAAAGCCCGACAGGCTGTTTTCGATCGCCTTTCCGACCTCTTCGGCAATCACTTCCTTCATTTGCTCGGTGACTCTTGGCACCGCATTATCATTACCTCCATCAGCCATCTCTATTTCTGAAATGTTTACATAGTTTGTTAAACATTCCATTTATAACACATGCTTTACTTGTTTTGATTTAATCAAGTTCAAAACTTGATTTAATCAGTCTTGTTTCAATTCAATCAAGTTCGTAACTTGATTTAATCATTCTTGTTTCTATTCAATCAAGTTCGTAACTTGATTTAATCATTCTTGTTTCTATTCAATCAAGTTCGTAACTTGATTTAATCATTCTTGTTTCTATTCAATCAAGTCCGTGACTTGATTTAATAATTCTTGTTTCATGCATTTCTTGTTTTTGAGTGAGCTTACACACTCTTTTCATGCATATTTGTTCATTTTTCATTTTATACATAGTACATAATTTATTAACAAAATAAGTTAATTCTTACCGGACGATCGATCAAGCTTGAACCGAACACTTTGTTGACAACCTTAGGCTCTGATTACCAACTTGTAACACCCTAAATCATACCCTTGATGTTTATAATAGTTTGTACCATTTCTAGTAAAATATTGTTTACAAAACCTGACTTTCATATTCAAGTTCATATCTTACATCAAAACTTAGTCAACTAATAACTAAGTTGAACATTTAAAAAGATGTTCAAAACATGTTTACATCCCATACACAAAAGTTTTAAAGATTTAAAACGTAGCGGAAGCTTAGAAATGTAGTGTTCGGTTCTTCATTAATCACTTGATCGCCACCCGTAAGACTTGCCAATTTACCTATGATCAAAACCATTAAAATCATTAGTTTTGACGTTATTGTATAATATAATCACAAAGTCGTACATCATATTTGAAATAATAAAAACAAAACAACTAATCTGGATCCACCGTAAATTACGGTATCACCGTAATTTACGGTGAGCCCTGAAGATTTCTGGTCACCGTAAACCAGGAGATATACACCGTAGCATGTCTGACCTTTACCGTAAATTACGGTATTACCGTAATTTACGGTAGGTCCTGGAAATCAATGTCTTGTTTTGTTTAGTTTATCTCATTCAAACCAATCCTGTAATTTGCTTTTCTATCAACCCATTACATCCAAATTCTAGTAATTCTAATAATGTGATAAATATTAACCAATATCATAACACAAACCATCATATTCCGGAGTATATATCATGTTTCACTTGATTAATTGACCCGTTTGGCTCGTCTAAGGATTCCTCCTAAATGACGACTACCAACGCGTACCAACCGAATTTAATAAATCAATCAATATAATGACTTCAAGGCTTAATTCAAAACAACTCTTATTCAAAATTCAATTACATATTTAAATTATCCGATATAATAAATGTAACGGAACAAGTTACATACCTTAGCGCACGCCCTTCAACCGTGAGTCACCACCGGCTTGTCCACTCGACGTTCCGGTATCTTGTCCTATAGAGTTCAATTCAAGACATGTTTAGAACTCTCTTCATATCATAATTCGCATAATACACCGAACATCATGATTATGCGTTTAAACTCGAATTTTCAGTTTTTAAGCCTTCATAGAGGCATTTCAACAAACACTTTATATGCAGATTTTTACATGATTAAACATCACATCTTTAGTTTATCATTTAACCCTATTTTCATATAAATCAACCAATTTACATGAATGTTAGCTTCTAATTGCTGAAATCACTTCCAGATTGCTAAATTATACTAGGTTAACAATCTACTTTCTAGTGTTCATCCAAATACACATGACCCACTAATCACCTACCATGATGATTATGGATTCACCCAAAATTTCTTATGATTTCAACTTCTATTGATTTAGGGTTTGTCATTAGACACTATAGTCGTTCCACAATCATCATAACATACACATGCAACCCTAATTCCAGATTTTTCCCAATTCATGAAAGTTTCAAGTTGAGAGAAATCTTTAAATTTTACATACCTTGTAATCCTCTTGTGATGAGGATCACGATTCTATGCTCGGATTTTTGTTTGGACCGGATTTGCTCCTTCAATTTGTGAATTTTAGTAGAATTTCTAGGTTTGATTGAAGGTGGGTGTCGCCCCTGATGTTCTGGTCGACCAGACTTCAAAGTGGGGTGTTAAGTGTATTGTTTTATTTGTTTATTAGAATTAAACTTTCAATTTTTGACAACTTAAACCCCTCCACTTTGATCAACATTGATTTTAGTAAATTTTAACTCTACTTTAGGTTATTTCTAGACTTATAACTAATTAGGTTAAAATTCCTAGTTAGTAAATTCTCGTTTATTTAAACCTTACTAATTCCAGTTTAAGGCTTTATATTTTCGGGGTGTTACATGATTCAATAAAAAGAAACTTAAATCCATGTGTTGTGAAACAATGATTCTGTTACGACACTTCCCGACGTTTCCGCCGCGGTTTTGTTGTTTTAACGCGGTCGGGTGTGACAGAAAAGTTGGTATCATAGCTCATGGTTATAGGGAATTAGGTTATTAGTAATGCTTTGACCTAGTCTATAACCTTCCTAGGACCCTAACGCGAGTTTACTTGCATTTAAAAACAATACCGTTGCCTATCTTTAGGCGACAACAACAACAAGAACACAAATTTCAAATCCGCTTTGAAAACCAATCATCTGTTCTAGGGTGATTTATTATAAGGTTTTGAACCTTCAAAGTTTTCAAAATCTCGTCAAAGTTTGGGTCTTATTAATGTGAACACGTGCAATCTGGAAGGGTGGGTGCCTGTATCCTGAGTTTTCTGTTTAAGGCTAGAGTGTTCGTACAAATCCACATAATTGGACCAGTCACTCTTACCTGGGAACTCTTGGGGTGAGTGTCCACTTATAGGCTAAAGCATGTCTTCGCGATACATTATGAGGACCCATTTACTTTGTTCAGCCTTTGTGCGTCGTTTGTTTGCTTCGTGGTACGAACAAATGACCATCATCCATGCTTTTTGGTCGGTAATTGTAACATTCTATTCTTACCCAATGTCATTTCACTTGTCTTCTCTCATGTTTCCTCTTTTAGAATGCCTCCTCGACGTGACAATCAGATACCTAATGCCGAACTAGCAGCCATCATTACGCAGCAAATGGCTACTGCACTCCCAAACATCATTGCTCAAGTTAACCAAGCCTACAATAACAACAATAATGCTCCATGTAACTTCAAAACGTTCAACTCAGCTAAGCCATCAAAATTTTCTGGGTCTCAAGGAGCAACTGCACTCCTGCAATGGTTCGAGAGTCTAGAAAACACCTTCAGACATGTTCAGTGTCCAAACGAGCGAAAGGTTGAATTCGCATCTAGTGTCTTTGAGAAACGAACTTTAACATGGTGGAACGGTATGATGAGAGATAGGGGTGCCGACGTGGCACTGGCTCAAACCTGGGAAGAGCTTCGAGCTCTAATGATGAAGGAATTCTGTCCTCGTCATAAGATCAGGGCATTGGAAATGGAATTCGACGATCTTAAGCAAGATAGTGGTGAGCATCGAGCCTACACGGATCTATTAAGTCTGTTATGCCCAAACATGGTTCCTTTGGATAAGGCAATTGAAAAGTATATCGATGGCCTCCCTGACCCAGTACAAGACATTGTTACTGGTAGCAACCCTACTACGGTTAGACAGGCCATTGAGCTATCCGCTACCTTGACTGAATCTCAGATCAGGAAAGGTAAACTTTTCCGAAAGGGCGATAAGAAACCGACCGATGAATCGAAACCAAAGGATGAGCAGACTGAATCCTCCAAGAAGTCAAAGAAGCGAAAGGCTTCTCAGAACTTCGCCGTGGTTGCTCACAATGATCAAGCTGTCCCCAACCAACCAGCTCAACCCCCTGCTAGGAAGCCATACAACGGAACTGCACCCTTGTGCAACCAATCTAACCTTCATCATCATGCTAGTGTGAAATGCCACAAATGCCTAATTTGTAGACTTATAGGTCATACAGCTAGGGTTTTCCGAGCTGTAGCTGCACCTAATCAAGCTGACAAAAATCCTGCTCAAGCTCGTTTTCTACCAGGGTCTTGCTACAACTGTGGCGAGATCGTCCATTTCCGAAATAATTGCCCAAAGCTTGCTAATGCAAATCCAGCACAAGGATGAGCATTTCGACTAACTGGAAGACGACGCTGTTTAGAAATAATCGAACTTTATGTATTATTTTCTTTTGTTATCAAGGTCTATGAAACAGTTGTTTTTGGTTTATAAATAAATCTTTTATTTACATCACGATGTACAAATGTGGTTACATGTATGAACGACATATCCCCTACGATGCCGACGATCAAGGAACCGCGTTCCTTGTAAAAGAATTTACCCTCAAAATTCTTTCATTTTATGATCACTTGCGATCTCCACGAAAATCCTAAGTACTCGTTTCTTCCAAAGAAACGAAGTACAAGGCGCAAGTTACAACTCTGGACGAATACCCAAAGTACCACTATAAATCCTTAATAGGGTACCTAAGGGTACTTCCGTAAGCCCTTGATTGGTCTTGCATATCATATCTTCCCGACTTCACGATATTTTACACAGCATATGATTTCAAAAGATTATGCATGTTTTCCAAAAACCTCATACATACTTTCAAAATCATATTTTTAAATTCCTAGCCTAGCTTTCAAAAACAATCTGCCCGTATGTTGCCTTAGCATACGCGGTACTCGATTTTTCAAGAACACCCTGCATTGTATGCTAGCTTTGCATGCTTGGCATAATGGCTTCAATAATCCGTTTGCTTCATATGTTATCTTGGCATATCTAGCACCTTGATTCCCTAAACACTATACTTCGTATGTGGTCTTAGCATATTTAGTACCAAGTTCCTGAACTCTTCTCGCTATACGGATTCCAAATCCTTAGAGGTTCTTTTTCATAATTAGATCCTCGTGGATGTTTAAAGCGCATAATCAAAGTCCTTAATTAGATTCCTTGTGAACCTTAATTCGAATGTTACGATTCCTTGTAATCGAAATCGAATTCTTATAAGATCATCCTATCTTTACAGATAGATTCTTGAGGACATTGAAGTCCATTGACTGGGTTTCCTGATATACCTTGAATACCCATGTTCAAATCGACAACAAGTTAATAACAATAAATAACAAACTGATAACAAATTAATAACTAAGTGAACAATTATGTGCTTATGTGTTATGTGTTGACCTAATCAAAGTTATCTCGAGCTTGTTCAACAAATTCTATCCCCTTCACATTATAAAACAAACTGTGAGAACTGTGCAAGGAATTACGTAATTATGGATGCATACATAATTATGGAATTTAGTGCACAGAAATCAAAGCAAGTTTTGTCATGTATCTAAAGTTAACTCTATTCATTTCCATTTCTGACGAAGAACCCGTTGAGGAAAATGAATCATCCATTCATTTTCGCTTCTGAAGAATATCCATCGAGGGAAATGAATATCCTTTTGATTATTCCTTCATTTCCATTTGTGACGAAGAACCCGTTGAGGAAAATGAATCATCCATTCATTTTCTCTTCTGAAGAATATCCATCGAGGGAAATGAATATCCTTTCGATTATTCCTTCATTTCCATTTCTGACGAAGAACCCATTGAGGAAAATGAATCATCCATTCATTTTCGCTTCTGAAGAATATCCATCGAGGGAAATGAATATCCTTTTGATTATTCCTTCATTTCCATTTCTGACGAAGAACCCGTTGAGGAAAATGAATCATCCATTCATTTTCGCTTCTGAAAAATATCCATCGAGGGAAATGAATATCCTTTCGATTATTCCTTCATTTCCATTTCTGACGAAGAACCCGTTGAGGAAAATGAATCATCCATTCATTTTCGCTTCTGAAGAATATCCATTGAGGGAAATGAATATGCTTTCGATTATTCCTTCATTTCCATTTCTGACGAAGAACCCGTTGATGAAAATGAATCATCCATTCATTTTCGCTTCTGAAGAATATCCATCGAGGGAAATGAATATCCTTTCGATAATTCCTTCATTTCCACTTCTGACGAAGACACGTTGAGGAAAATGAATCATCCATTCATTTTCGCTTCTGAAGAATATCCATCGAGGGAAATGAATATCCTTTCGATTATTCCTTCGTTCCCACTTCTGACGAAGTACCTATTGAGGAAAATGAATCATCTATTCATTTTCGCTTCTGAAGTATATCCACTGGGAAATAACAAGATTATGCCTTCCATATCTTTGATGGGTTACTCTACGTAAATAGATGACACCCTAGATTCCATGCAAGACAATTATTTAACACAACGTCACAGACAGACTCCTACAAATAAATTTCGGGACTCTGTGTCACTTCAACCATCAAAAAAATACCAAATCAATGAAATATTGTGTTTCATACTTGGGATTTGTATAGATATGTGTATCGTTTGCACATATCAATTCTTGTTCGATTTCGAGCTTTAAATCGCTTTCTAGAAGGTTATACGCGAACTGATGCGTAAACATAATCAGTTTAATGCAAAAAACACTCCAGAATAGTGAAATAGACTTAACATACCTTAAATTACCTTTACATAACTTAGAAATAAGTTTTGGAGGGTTTGGTGTGTCGAAATCAAGTTTATTCGATCGCAGGGACTATTTGCGTCAAACTGCAAAAGTATACCGAATCAAATAGTAACGAACATTATGGAACTTGATCATAAGTTAAAAATACCATAAATATCCCTTATATAGATTAGAAATAGGCTTTGAGGGGTTCGGTGTTGATGTGTGTAAAATGCAACATATAAATTACATCAAATGAGGCATAAAACTAACCCTTTTTAAGTACTAATGTTGGAAAAAGAGTGTTTTTGTCTTCCTTTTGTATTTTCAGGATTAAATGAGCTCAAATTCACAAAAGAAGCAAAAAGACAGCTAAATCCAACATAAATACAAGAAAAGGAACATAAGTGGACTGCCCGACCCCTCAACAGCATCTTCCCAAGCAAAATAGAGAAGGCAGAAGACTGAACACGCCCCGTGCTCAGCCAGCACGGGGCCGTGCCCAAGAAGCAGCAGAAAAGACAAACCTATAGAAGCTTCTATTGCCCACCACGGGGCCGTGTCCAGTGAACACGGGGGCGTGGCGAAAGTACAGCAGGCGCATTAATTGTAATTTCGAATTACAATTAATGAAGAAAGAGAGTGTCAGACAGGCACGGGGGCGTGTCCAGCGGACACGGGGCCGTGCCCAGCCTTCTGTTCAGCCTATAAATAGGAGTGCTTGGTTTCATTTCAACTCATCTCTTGGCACACCACCTCTCTCACACTTCACCCACCACCCACCACCACCATAACACCATCATCCACCACCATCATCCATTGTCCATCGTAGAGTGTGTGAGTCATCTCGGGATCCAAGATTGATCGTAAGAGTTCTTGACAATCAAGGCCATGTTTGCCTAAGTCTCTTACATCACTTGGTGAAGACAAAGTGTCTAGTGTAATACTTTTTATTTCTAATCTTTTGCACTTTTTATTTGGTTTTGTATTAATGACTTTAATAACTAGTTGCTTATGTTGAAGGTGATCTTTCCTTATCGTTTGTCCGTGGTGTCTTGAAATTATTTTACTGTCTATATAAAATAAAAGATTTTCACCATTCATATCTCCACGGTCTATATGGAGGTATGTTGGCTACCTGGTCGGGGGTTAAGGGAACGGTTTGGTAAAGGTCTTGCCATTGTTCAGCGTTTAGAGGTCCTGCAATGGACCTGGGTCAAATTTAGTAGGACCTCCTTCAATACTTAACGGTATTGGATAGCGGGGGTCCAAACTCTTTGATCCCCTCATAAGTTACTACTATTAATACTATAACCCGGCTATTTAGGACTGTATCCCTGCTGACTCAGACTACTTAGTCGAGGGTAACGTCACCTCCAAAAGAGGGGCCTACCATAATATTGCATTAATAACTTAATTAATTATCTTCCAATAATCCACCATTTTAGGATTGTATCCTTGCTGACTCAAACTACTGGGGTGAGGGTAACGTCACCTTCAAAAGAGGGGCCTACTACAATAACTAAGATAATCTCTTAATTATGTGCAAAAGTGCGGAAATAATCAAAGGTTACACTAGATACGAGTCGGAACCAAGTGATTCATCTTGTCTATCTGTTTTTCTTTTTATTTTTATTTTCAGCATTTTAGTTAGTTTTTATTTATTTCTTAGTTTAAAACATTTTTCTAAACTTTTTATTGTGATTAGACGTTGAGGATAAACCGGTACTAAAAGCTCTTGTGTCCTTGGACGACCTCGGTATCTTACCTACACTATACTACGCTCACGATGGGTGCACTTGCCCATATGTGTGTCTAGTGTTAGTAAATATCGTGTTTTATAAATTTAAAACTTGGCTAAAAAAAGTGTTAAAGGGGCTTAAAATATACACCTAATATATATAACACTCGACTACGCATCAAGTTTTTGGCGCCGCTGCCGGGGACATAAGGATTTTAGGAAAGCTTAAAATCGACGGCCTAATCAGTTTTTCAAAACCTTTTCAAAACGGGCCCACATTTTTCTGCATTTTAGTTTAGTTTTGCATTTACATTAGGTTGAACACGGGCCGTGCTGCACATTTTCATAAAAACACCCAGTAACAGTAGCTTGAACACGGGCCGTGCTCACTGGACACGCCCCGTGCTCAACGAAATCAGTAAATTTAATTAAAACGCCCAGATACAGATTCTGTACACGGGGCCGTGTTCACTGAACACGGGGCCGTGTCCAGCCTCTGTTTCCATTTTTATTTTTGTTTTCTGATCTCGAGACTTAGTTGTGGTCTGCTGAGTGATTCTTATGGATCAATACTCAGGAGGTTACAACTACACCTATGAGGAGGATGATTATAGGGGTAATTATTGCACTAATTGTCGTAACTCACGCTCGGTTCAAAATAATCACTCATATCAACCATCCAATTCATACACATACTATGAGGAGCCCAGGTACGAGCCATCAACTTCATACACATCCTATGAAGACCAAAGGTATGAACCTCCTCCCTCATACTCATATTTTGATGAACCAAGGTATGAGCCTTCATACTCATACTTTGAGGAACCAAGATATGAGGAACCATATCTTATTATGAGGAACCATGGCGTGAACAACCCACCTCATATGAGTATTATGAAGAACAAAATTACGAACCTTATCCATCATAAGCTTACAATGAAGAACAATGGTGCGAACCATCTACTTCATATGGGTATTATAAGGAACAAAGGGTCGAACAACCGGATTCAAGCTTAGAAAATTCCGATTCTTTTTCTATAACCGAAGTAACCGATAGGATATTAGAACACATTAGAGTTATCGATCGTTGTATAAGAGAATCTCGCGCAAGGGAAGAGGAGTCCCGCGCAAGAGAAGAATTAAAAAAGGAAGAGATAACTGAAAGTGTAAAAATGGAAGAACAAATAAGTGAAAAACGACACATGAGTTAAACAACGAAATAGGTGAGTCCGACAAAGTTAAAATTCAAGAAGAGTCTAATTTTGAAGAAATTAATCTCTTGTCACCTTCTTTTGAAAATCATTGTTTAGTACCCACTCATGCTAAGTTTTTAAAAGAGTTAAACACTAACACTAGAATTCACGAAACGGTAAGTGTTAAGTTAACTGATGATCAAACCTCACTAATAAAAGAAGACCCATTTGAAATTAACATTACACCGGTTCCATGTTTCTTTCAAAATTCATTTATTAGTAACGTCACAATCGATAAAGATCTTTGTGTTAACATAATGCCTAACTACATTTTCGAAAAATTAAGTATTAGTGATTTTTCTCCACTTCAAATACCCATTTTTCTATCCAATCGGAAAGTAATAAAATCAATCGGTATAGTTGAAGATGTCTTGGTTCAAACAAATCAAATGGTAATCCCGACCGACTTTGTCATTCTCGATGACGCTCCTCTAATGTTGGGACGACCATTTGTAAAAACTCACGAAGCTTTGAAAAACCGGAAGTTCAACAATCTACCTCTTCAATTAGGGGCATTTAAAAAGAGTGTCGATCTTGAGCGGTCAATGAAATATCCATTCGGCAATAATGACCCCCTAATTGAAGATGAGCCAGAACCACCCGATAAGGAGGGTCTAGCCAAGGACCCTTATAAACGTGGCGCACCACGGAGGCATTCCGTGGAACTATCCTTAGTTTAATTTAGATTAATTTTTATGTTTTCTAGTTAGTTTTAATTTTCAGGAATAAAACACACTTGAGATGGCAAAGGATACAAGGGAAACTTAAACCAGCACCCCATGCAGGAAAACAGAACCGTCCGACAATTTTCTTCAATTACAGTAAGCTCGGCACGGGCCGTGTCCAACTAACACGGCCCCGTGCTGAACCCCGTGCAGAAAAATGCCCAGTTCAGGTAACTGGACACGGGCCGTGTTCACCAGACACACCCCCGTGTCCCGGCTTCTGTTTCTTTTCTTTAATTTCTGTTACTGGCACCTGAACACGGGGCCGTGTCCGGTCCCCACGGGGCCATGTCCAGACTACCAGTAACATAAATCTTTGCTTTCAACACCATTTTACACATCTAATCAACCTAAAAATTTATTTTTGGGACACATTGAGGACAATGTGTGATTTAAGTGTGGGGGGGATGCTAAAACCTTGAATCTTGCAAGTCCTAAATACAAGCCTTACACAAAACTCTATTGGAACCGCTAATCACCCCAAATTTTTTTCAAAAATTTTTCAATTTTTTTTACTTGTCTTGGTTTAACTTGGGAATTTCAAGTTCTAAAAAGGTTATATTTTTACAAATTTACAACCGATAGTGTCGTGATAAAAAGAAACAACATAAGAAAACTATGAAAAGGCATAACAAGCTTAGTTAAAATTTAATTATATATACGTGATCAGTGTGCAAGAAATAAACTTTTTGGTCAAACAGGGACTAAAAGCGTCAAAAAGTGCATAAGTTTGCATTTTCGCGCATATCTTACGTTTTGATTATATCCGGACATCCAAAAAAATTTTTAATCATTAAAATATTTTATATTAGTGATTGGAATGCAAAAATACCACTCGTCGCGTAATTTGGATCGTTTTCGCGTCTGTTTGAGTTTTCGTCGTAATTAACCGAACAACGCGACCGCACGGCCAAACAAACCAACATCCGAGATGTTTCTGAGCATATTTCAAGTTCCCTATGTTTTAACATCTTTATGGAGCTTAAAAATGGGTTTGACGGGTGTTAGAACTACCAAAACGCATCAAAAATCAAGTTCGGAGTCACAGGGGCCTGTTCTGCCAATTTTGCAAAGTTACTGCTAGCACCTAGGGTCCTTATGGAAAGTATGGGACCTCTTACGGTCCGTAATGGAGTCCTAGACCAGCAGATTTGCAGAAACATTGAATCTAGACTTTAAAACCTGCTCTAATGGTTTTTAACCCCTGATTTTTTATTCTATGGACTGGTTTTGTGTACCCCTTGTATTATAAAACCATGTCCCCACATGTATGGTCTTGATCAAAGCTCGAATAACGAGAAATGATCCTAACGGTTGTGGGAATTCTATAAATACCCACATAAGTTTCACTCATTTCTCACACTCTTGGTCTGAATTGCTCTAAGTTGAAGTCCAAAACTTCATACCTGAGTATTTTGGATCAAGATCTTCCTAGCTTGGACCCTTTGTAAGTCTCTTTCATGCTTTTCATTGCTTTTCAAGCATAAAAGTCAAACAGTGTTCGACTTTCTGCTTTGACCACGATTTGGTCAACACAAAGTTCGTTTGAACTTTGCAACGTGAGAATAATCACGACGATTATAGTCACTTGTGACTATGCCTACTGATTACCATGTTGATTAGGCGTAGTGACGAGTCATAGTTTTGGTCAAAGTACGTGTCCATGCATATTTTGCCACGAAATTATCCTTGGGTATCAAAACACTTTGTTTTGATATCAAAACCCGTTTTCTAAATTAGTTAAACATGTTTTAACATGTTTAACTCGTCACTTTTAGTCTAGTGCTTGTATAGAGTCGTAAGTTAAGCAGTCTAAACAACCGCTTAGACTTTCAAACTGATTAGGAAATATTATTAGACTTGTTGAGGCATATAATACTTGTCATAGGACTAGTTAGGCGGTCCGAACGCGTTTTACGTGAACGACACGTTAAAGTAGCGTAAGCTACCTAAACGAGTCATAATGGGTCGTAAGCACTTAGGATAGGTTCTGATTTAGAATGTAGGCCTTGTTAGACCATATTATATGAGTTCCAACACTCATTTGGTTTACCAGACCTCATTCTATCCGATCTTCCAATTTAGGTCCAGTTTATTAATGTAGTTACCTATATTAGGTGCCGATTGATTCCGTGATCCCTCTAGCATTGCTTGGGTTGTTATTCAAGACTTCTAAGCATTCTCAAGTGAGTACATAGTTCCCCTCTTTTACCATTTTAAACTGTTTTGGGGTGATTCATATGTGCTAAACGATTTCGAGTTTTCTAAATAAATACTATGGTTTATATTAAACTATCTGAATTATTTGAACTGTATGAACCATTTGGAACTGTTTGATCTATGTGAATTATTTGAACTGTTTGAATCATTGTGAACTATTTGAACTATTTGAACCATTGGGTTAGGGAAGTGATTAGGTAACGGGGTGGGTGTAATGTGATAAAAGCATGGTGGTTACGCCGCTGGTACTTCCTATATATAAGTGCTTTTAACACATTACATATTGTTTTGTTATCTAGATCACTTGGGCAAATGTTTTCAAAACCAAGTTACATTACAAGGTTTTTCTAACAATATAAACCATTAGAGTTTTATTACAAAAACGATTTACGATCTGGGTTTACATAAACAAGTGTTTTGAGTTAAGATTCATGGCATTGAGGTTTTATAAACTATAACTAATCTGTTTTTACTTAGTTATTTCAATTTACAATACAAACATTTTACAAAACTTGGTTTTCTAATATCAAATAACAAATTTGATCGAATTATTTCAACATGTAAACGAGCCATGAATCTGACACTCACATAAAACCTATGTACTCGCCGGCATTTTTATACTGACGTATTTTCACATATGTTTCAGGTACCATAGTTGATGATGTTTGATGATGATATTGGTGCATGCTCACATTGGAATGGACGAGGCCTTAGTGACTTAATAACAATGAAAGTCAATTTATTCATGTTTTGTTTCTAATACAATGTAATAAAACTTGATTCAATAAAACGAAACTTAAATCCATGTTTTGTGAAACAATGATTCTGTTATGACACTCCCCGACGTTTCCGCCACGGTTTTGTTGTTTTAACGCGGTCGGGGTGTGACAGGTCCACCATTCCAGAGCTCGGCCTTGAAACACGCTAGTTACACTCCTAGTCTTTAGGTGTTCACGGCGCTCACTGTTGATGAAGGTAACCTCTATGCTGTCGAACCATTCCAGTATTGCAGTCACCCCATCACTGCCTGTGAACGGCTTAGGGTTGCAAGAGACGAAGTGTTTGTAGTTGAAGCTCACTGGCTTTGGTTTGTCTGCTTTAGAGTCAACAGAAGAGGGATGAGTGTTTGATCCCTGGATTTCAGTGACAATCTTGGAAACAATGCGTGCAATCTGGTAGGCCATAAAAGACATCATCTTTTTCTGAGTGTTGGCCTTTGACCTCTTGTGTGGGTTGGAGAGACGACTTGATGACATCTAAAGAGTCAGAGTAACTATCGTGTGAGACTAGATCGTAGTGTTTGTTTAATAATATAGTTTCGCGAACACATAGCATAGCATAAAGTTTCACATGATTGCATAAAGACTCAGGTTATTTTGCACAAAGCATTCAATATGGTTCATATAGTTTAATCAAGTTGTTTCGCATAGCATAGACGTTCAACATGTTTCTCATAGTTTAATCCAGATCCCCATGTAGTATGATACGAATGAATAAAGCATCATAAATTTAGTTTGTTCTCGAGAGATTATTATTACTGTTTTAGATTTCGGAGGTAGTGCAATTCGTGTAAAAGTTTTGAAATGAACAAAGTATCAAGTATAAAAGCATATGTAAATTGAGATATATAAAAAGATAGGCTCATAAATCATAGGATTGTTTCGGGTAGAGAAACGTCGACTAACCAAAGTAAATCGAACCCCTTTCGAATTAGGGTATCGTGCTTGGGCTTACTTAGACAAATACGTTCATCGATGTTAGGCCTACGATATTTGTCCCTTCGGTCACTACACGTCCTTAATTGATTGGGAAACTCGAGACTTTGGCGAGATTGAAAATCAAATAGTGGGACTAGTTATCAAGATGTGAGTTTCACCTCTAACTTGACAACATCGTACCCTAATGTTGTCGGCACTTATCAAAAGATAAGACATACTAGAATTTGATGTGGAGATTTCCCTTCAAGGTTTGGATGTCACTCCTGACTTGAGGGTAAATCTCGTGCAAAAACACAACACTGCTAAGCGAAAGTTGTCATCAAAGGCGGGAATCACCCCTGTTTTGATGAGTCGTTTCGTGAGTGTTTTCAAGCATTCAAGTGTGTATTGTGTTAGCCTTAGGAAAGGCATGTAAGTTCAACAGGAAAGTATTGCTAGGTAGCATATACAGTAGAATGCATAAGTTTTAAACAACAAATAAGAGTCAAGTTTCATAGAACTATAGACTAGGCAAAGCATTCCTACTTTTCCTAATTCCCAATAGTTATGGCTCTAATACCAATATGTCACACCCTAACCGATGGCGGAAACTTCAAGGTGTGGCACTAAGCGTTCAGATTGCTCAAGAGAATCCATAATACTATTCGTTTCGATATAGATTAATCAGAATTTCATAAATAAGTCTAAATCCTCAAACACATTTCACGACCAACACATTGTATCAACAAAACATTTAAACATTTTTCAAAATTGTCTAATTATTTGAGATGAGTTTCTAAGCATCATCCTAGCTTGTTTTCTTGATTCCCAGCTACTATCAACCTGCAACATGTATTAAAATACAATCAACAAAAATGTTGGCGAGCATACAAGTTTGAATACGTAGCATAATTGTTTAAAAACTCATATCCAACATGAAAGCGCATAATAAGTTTCACCATGCTAGTTAATGCAGTCCAAGTGATAGCCCAAGTTTCCAACAAGTTATGTGCCTTTCCCAATGACTAACGGGAGGTTATATGTCTCATCCTAACAATACCCCAAAGACTAACGGGGAGGTGCGTTACCCCTATAGCGCTACCATTGTTAAGGTGGAACTACACACAAGGATTAAACGTTCACATAGCATAAAAGTCTCAAGTATCACAAGTTTCATGTTTCATGATTAAATGGATAGAGTATGTCTCGAATAAGTTTCAAGTGTCAAGTGTCTTGATATAGAATACATGTTGCATCCCAAAAGTGTTTAAACAAAAAGGGATCGAGTATACTCACAGTGGGTGTTTAAACCAAACACTGCTAAGGTTGGATCGAAGGGAGCGATGGATAAGCCTGCCTGCGGGGAACAGAGCATAAGTCCTCTAAGTGCTAACCCGGTCGGGAAACAGAGTGTCGAATGGTGCGAAAATCGAGTAAAAGTGTCTGACAGAATACCTGAGCGGATGGTCATCCGGACGGATGACCATTCGAATGGATGGCCATTCGAACAGTGGGTGTTTGTGAACTGATAAAGTTTTCAATGTTTTGATCATAGCGTCCTGTAAAACAAACAAGTGTCATTATTACCAGATCATCTGGATGAATGGTCATCCGATCGGATGGCCATTCGGACAGATGGTCAGTGTGTGAAGTTTTGTGAAATTTTCTAAGTTTCGGGTTAATCGGAGACTGCGCAACGACGTGTCAAACAACGGAAACGCACCAAACTCAGCTCATTCGGTCGGCTGGGAACCACCCCCTTCTCGAACCGACGAGCTGCTTCTGATAATGTTTCATGTTTGGACCCGTTAATTGGCCCGTTTTCCGGTGGAATTCAGTCTTCAAGCCGGCCTTCGACTAAGAACCGAGTCAAAAGTCTGTTTGAGTCTGATTTCACCCATGTTTTATAAAAAGTTGAAGAAAGTCCGAAAAATAGTAGGAAAACGTGAAGTTTATCAGATCTGGGCCAGAAACAAGTGAAATTCCATCAGATCTGATGTAAAAGTGTGAGATTCCTTTAGATTTTGCATAAAAGTTGTGAAAATCCTTTAGATCTTAGGCCAATCTTGGTTAAAGGGTGCTCCACAATAGTTTACATGAACAACTGAGTGGAAACCACCTTCATGAGGCTCAAATCAGTTGGTTTTCATGAAAAGTTGAAGTGTTCGGGTGATTTTGATGAAGAATGTGGTGTAGAAGTGACAAATGATGAAAGTTGTACAAGAATCAGGGAAGAATACTTACGAGTTTGCCTTAAATCTTGATTAAAGTCGATAAAAGTGCCTGAGAGTGCGTGTGGTCGGATGGCAGAGAGTAAAAGTGAGAATGAAGGGTCAAGGGGTGTATTTATAGGTGATGTTGACAGCTAAGGCAGTGTCGAGTGCAAGGAATCAGATGGCTTTTCGGTCGAATGGCCATCCGATCGGATGGTCATCCGAGCGGATGGTCATCCGAGCGGGTGGTCATCCGATCGGATGTCCATTCGGACAGCGAAATCCCGTTTGCTAGCTTTCCGAATTTGGTTCGTTTTGCGAGCTAAATTGAGTGTTGCGTTGTGTATTATTATGAGTAACCATTATTATATGATTAACACAAGGTTTCCGTGTTTCAAGTCAGTGTTTAAGCTAGGTTCACGTTTAATAAGTATCAAGTTTCTCGTTCGACACAGTATCAAAGTTTCTTGTTCTATAAGTCTCAAGTGTCAAGTTTCTAGTATCATAAGAGTCAAGATTCAAAGTATCACAAGAGTCAAGAATCAAGAGTCAAGAATCATATTGTTTCACATATAAAGTATCGTAAGAGTCAAGTATCACCAAAATATCATTTAGAGTAAAAGTTTCACATAGTTTAACACATAATTAAGATTCAAATAGTTTCATTAAGCATCACTACGTAGGAAGTATGACGAGACTTGCCGGAATAATTAAAGTATCAGAACGCAGGGCGTTACAAAAGGTCGTTCAAGAATGGCTCACTGTGAGTCCTCTTCTTCTTCCTCTTCGATTTTACTTTCTGAATCAAATGCACATTTATTAAAAAAAATTTCATTTGATTTGATTAGAAGATTGTTGAACAATCGCCCCCTCTCTCTCTGGTGCTTTGTTCACAGTGAGTTCGATTTTACTTTCTCAAAAATACTCATGGCACTATTATTAACTGTTTATTTAATCGTTTGTTTCACACGAAATTGTTACTTCATTCAACATTAAATGCACTATTATTAAATGCATCTATTTGATATTTGTTTGTTTATTTGATCATTTCTTATTGTTTGTTTCACTAGAATCAAACTTATACCCATGGATTTATAGCCTAGTGGCATCATGAGGGTGGGATAAGGCTTTGGGACCAATAGGTCCTGGGTTCGACTCTCACAAGGGGGGTTTTCCCATATTTATTGGGTTTCCTCCTGAATTGGTGTATAGGCATTATGCCTAGTGGAGATGGATATGATTGGGTGGTTCCGCTGGTGGCACGATGATACTCTAGAATCAATTAAACATGCATTGATTGCTAGTTATATATTTCATTTGTTGTTTATATTCCATTTGACGCTTTGAATTGTTGCTTATATTCCATTTTTAGCTTTGATTGCTTGTTATATATTTCATTTGTTGTTTAGTTGATTCAACTTCATGCCTCTTTTTGTTCCTAATTTGCTTTCATATAATTGATTTAATCTGTTGAAATTCATTTCGTTCGTTCTTTCTATATGATTTTCATTTGATATTACATCATTATGCTTATATTGATTGCTACATGATTTTCGTTTGATATTACATCGTTCTGCTTATATTGATTATTGCTTATCATTTTTGTGTGTTATGTTGTGCAGTGAAATAATTGTAGTGCAGTTCATTTAGTTCATTTTTTCTACATGATTGTTACTTCGTCAAACATTAATTCATTGTTTGTAGTGAAATAATTCATCAAACATACCTCTATTCGTTCCTAATTTGGTTTCATATAATTGCCTTAATCTGTTGAAATTCATTTAGTTCATTCTTTCTATTTGATTTTTGTTTGATATTATATCATTCTGCTTATATTGAATATTGGTTATCATTTCTGCGTGTTCCACTGTGTAGTGAAATCATTGTAGAACCAGGAATGTCACTCTATGTAAATGAAATCTCACCTCTTGAGCTGTCTAAGTCAACTGCTTCCGTAACTAAGAAAGGAGAGACCAAATCTATATCTTCACAGGTCCATTGTGTTCTTAATCAGTTTTAAACTTCTTTTTTGGTTGCTGACCTCTCATTTTCTTTTGCAGGCGTGGACCTTTGTTGAAACTTATCTCAGCAAGGATTTTATTCCTTCCATTCTTACGGATGGAATCTCAATCCTCTAAATGAGATAAGCATTTTCAACTTCCTTCCGAAAGCACTTGCCTGGTCCGGTAACCCGCAGTTGATTGAGACTACTACAAAAGTTGTACCGGTCCTTAACCTCTTAACAAAATTTGTTGTTATGATGTTGTTACAATTTTTTGAAACAAAGCCGAATTGAAAGCGAGTGCAGATGACAAGCCGAAGCAGGTATAGGTGACAACCCAAAAGCAGGTGCAGGTGATGACAAAGGTGTTGGGTTGGTTGTTGGGGAAATTTATGAAACCAGACGATCAGAGAGGCGTGCATTCACTCTCATATCAAATTATTTCGGTGGTTCTACCGAATAATTCAATCGGATACAACTCTGATTTCGAGAATTAGAAGAACAGTATGTGTGTGTCTAGAATTCGTATGAACCAATTTTTGACCAAAACACACAATTACGAATTTTGAGGATAATCTCCAGATAACTGCTCCTAGGCAGTTACATTTCAAATTTTCAATTTTAATTAAACTGCCTGCAACTGCCTTAATTTTTATCTACAAAAATTATGACGAATTTTATAAAATTAATTTTTCTAAGTCATTTTGATGCCTTAATTTTGGTGTTGTTTTCGAATCAACGAGATGGGTGTGTTGGTCATGCGTGATTCCTACTCGGTCTCCCCCAAAATCCCAAACTGCAATTCTGATTTACTTTTCCATTATTTATTTTTCAAACCGTTATGTGTATATAATCACACACCCTCCCTCATTTTTCAACAAAATTTCACACACAAAAATGCTCCCAAAGTCTATGTTTCTCTCTAGTCCTTCTCCTTCTCCCAAACTGTTGTACTTGCAGCAGAAGAGGTCGTTCAAGAATGGCTCACTGTGAGTCCTCTTCTTCTTACTCTTCGATTTTACTTTCTAAATCAAATGCACCTTTATTAATATTTTTTTTTCATTTGATTTGATTAGGAGATTGTTGAACAATCGTCCCCCTCTCACTCTGGTGCTTTGTTCACAGTGAGTTCGATTTTACTTTCTCAAAAATACTCATTCCATAATTTTTAATTGTTTATTTAATCATCTGTTTCACACGAAATTGTTACTTCATTCAACATTAAATGCTCTATTATTTAATACATCTGTTTGATATTTGTTTGTTTATATGATCATTTCTTATTGTTTGTTTCACTAGAATCGATTGAACATGCTTTGATTGTTTATTATATATTCCATTTGTTGTTTATATTCCATTTGTTGCTTTGATTTGTTGGTTATATTCCATTTGTTGCTTTGATTGCTTGTTATATATTCCATTTGTTGTTTAGTTGATTCAACTTCATGCCTCTATTCGTTCCTAGTTTGCTTTCATATAATTGATTTAATCTGTTGAAATTCATTTCGTTCGTTCTTTCTACATGATTTTCGTTTGATACTACATTATTCTACTTATATTGGTTGTTGCTTATGATTTCAGCATGTTCTACTGTGTAGTGAAATAATTGTAGTGAAATTCATTTAGTTCTTTCATTCTACATGATTGTTACTTCATCAAACATTAATTCATTTTTAGTAGTGAAATAATTCATCAAACATGCCTCTATTCGTTCCTAATTTGCTTTCATTTAATTGATTTAATCTGTTGAAATTCATTTAGTTCGTTCTTTCTACATAATTTTCGTTTGATATTACATCATTCTGCTTATATTGATTGTTACGTATCATTTATGCATGTTCTATTGTGTAGTGAAATAATTGTAGTGAAATTCATTTAGTTCGTTTTTTTACATGATTGTAACTTCATCAAACTTTAATTCATTGTTTGTAGTGAAATAATTCATCAAACGTGCATTTATTCGTTCCTAATTTGCTTTTATATAATCCCTTTAATCTATTTAAATTCATTTAGTTTGTTCTTTCTAGATGATTTTCGTTTGATATTACGTCATTCTGCTTATGTTGATTGTTGCTTATCATTTCTGCGTGTTCTATTGTGTAGTGAAATCATTGTTTGATATTTGTTTGTTTATTTGATCACTTCTTATTGTTTGTTTCACTAGAATCGATGGAACATGCGTTGATTGCTTGTTATATATTCCATTTGTTGTTTATATTCCATTTGTTTCTTTGATTTCTTGTTTATATTCCATTTGTTGCTTTGATTGCTTGTTATATATTCCATTTGTTGTTTAGTTGATTCAACTTCACACCTCTACTTGTACCTAATTTGCTTTCATTTAATTGATTTAATCTGTTGAAATTCATTTCGTTCGTTCTTTCTACATGATTTTCATTTGGTATTACATCATTCTTCTTATATTGATTATTGCTTATGATTTATGCGTGTTCTATTGTGTAGTGAAATAATTGTAGTGAAATTCATTTAGTTCATTCTTTTCTACATGATTGGTACTTCATCGAACATTAATTCATTGTTTGTAGTGAAATAATTCACCAAGCATTTCTCTATTCGTTCCTAGTTTGCTTTCATTTAGTTGATTTAATCTGTTGAAATTCATTTAGTTCGTTCTTTCTACATGATTTTCGTTTGATATTACATCATTCTGCTTATACTGATTGTTGCTTATCATTTCTGCGTGTTCTATTGTGTAGTGAAATAATTGTAGTGAAATTCATTTGGTTCGTTCTTTCTACATGATTGTTACTTCATCAAACATTAATTCATTGTTTGTAGTGAAATAATTCATCAAACATGCCTCTATTCATTCCTAATTTGCTTTCATATAATTGCTTTAATATATTGAAATTCATTTAGTTCGTTCTTTCTACATGATTTTTGTTTGATATTACATCATTCTGCTTATATTGATTGTTGCTTATCATTTCTGCGTGTTCTACTATGTAGTGAAATCATTGTAGAACCAGGAACGTCACTTGATGTAAAAGTAAGCTCACCTCATGAGCCGTCTAAGTCAACTGCTGACGTAACTAAGAAAGGAGGGACCAAATCTGTATCTTCATATGTCCATCTTGTTTATAATCAGGTTTAAACTTCTTTTTTGGTTACTGATCTGTTAGGATCTGAGTTTGTTATGATTGTGTTTTTGTTTAAGAAACTAAGAAGATGAATATGTAATTGCAGTGGAATGTAAATGGAAACAAACTTTCACACACAATCAAATAGGAGAAATGCTTTCAACACACATTTTTAACATACAACCGAATGATTGAATTTATTTCAAGATTCAATTACAATGCATGCATGTATCACAAACTCCCCCTCAGCCTGAGCTCACAGTGATTGTTCGTACAAGAAGACAAGTGGTGAAAGAGCTAATAGAACAGTACAGGGTACTGTTCTATTTATAGGCACGAGCAAACCACTGAAGCATCTTGGCTTACGTCACCATGAAAGTGACATCTAACTTCCTAACAACCTGAAACTACTGATCTAATACAAGCACTGTTTAGCTAACTACTGATTTCATTACAATACAAAGAATAGATACTGCTTTCTCCTTCCACTGTTGTGACTCCAACAGTACTTTGTTTCTTCAGCAGTGCTTGACCCATAACAGTAGATTGATCATCAGGGCTTTAGTCTTCATCAGTCTTTATACTTGATCAGTTGTTTGTAGAACACCAGTTGTAAACGGACAGTGGATACAGGCCATCAGTTGTTAGAAACACTTTCAAGGGGAAAGTTGGAATACAGCAGTGCTTATGCTGGATCCACTGCTCTGATCCAGTTTTGGCTTTAATCAACTGTTCCTTTGGTAGGGTTCAATCCCAACAATCTCCCCCTGGAACAGATGATGCCAAAACTCTTCATTATTTAGGATCTTTATTGCTTCATCAAAATTTCCCTGACTTGCCCTTTGAATTGTAATTCAAAGTTCAGAGAATCTGTGTCATCCTCATCCCTGCATAGTGTAAGATCAAGGAGATCTTGTAGATCTTCAACACCCAGGCCCAATGCTTGTTCCCTTGATATTTTCTTCACTTCAACACTGGACTTGATCAGAGTCAATACGTGGGTCTGTTTGTCAGATTTCCACTTTAGTACTTTTGAGTCCAGTGGGTTTCTTGGGAGAGGCTTTATTGATGATGAGTTTGGTGATGGTGTCCTGGTGATTACTGGCTGAGCAGTGGTTTGAGCTTGAGCAAGATCAGTATTTTCAGCTATCATCTGCTTGAGGACTGATTTTATAATATCATCACTTGCAGCTATATCCTCTGGTGTTTCTGCATCCATCTATTTTTATCTCCTTCTTTGATAAAGGATGGCACCAGGTGGAGCAGTGGATTTCCTGACTTGCAGTTTTTGTGGTCTTGTTGAAACCTCTGCTTCAGGGTAGACATGTTTTTGTGGAACATTTGGATTCTTCTTTCTTAACTCTTCCAACTTCTGGTAAGAGGCCACCACTTTTTCTTCTTTCCACATTGTCACCTGATTTCTTGACCCAAAATCAACAGTGATAAGTTCCTCTTTCATTCTCTTCAGCTTTAACACTTTATCAGGCACATTTTTCTTGTAATTTGCCCAAACAGGAGGAGTATATTTAACTTTCTCTTTATTCATTTTTCAATTCTTTCTAACTCCTCCTTTAGCTCACCAACTGTCCATTCTTTATATTGAGCTTTGTCTCCCTTGTATCTCTTGAATGCCATAATGTGCTCAATGTAATCTTTTCTCAAGGCTTCATCATCTCTTTCTGATAGTTGCTGACAGAGATTTTTTGAAAACCTTTCCAAAGTACTGACTTGAGTAAGCAGGAATTGATAGTATCTTTGAATCTCCTTGTCAGTTTTACCCTTTGTGTTTCTTTTGGAAATATCCTCTGCTTGTTGACCTTTCAACTTCAAATATTCTTCAATGTTGTTAGGTCTTGGATATCCTTGAAGAGATGGCAAGTTTCTTTTAGCAGAGTCATCTTCAGAGTAGAAAGATTTGATCTCTTCTCTGACTGCTATAAGCTCTAAAGGGTATTGGACAGCTGCAGAAACAATGGCAGTGTTTGGGTTAAAGGCTTGTGCTGAAGAAAGAGAAACAATATTTGGAATAGTAACAAGTGACAATGATTGTGAAGATGTTGGTGGTGGTGGAGAATCATCATCTTCCAAAATTACCCTTCTCCTTTTTGGTTTAGGAGAGGTTGATGGTGTTTTGGTGGGTTCAGTGGTGGTGATTTGAGTGGTGGTTATTGTAGTGGAAGGTGGCTGACTAACAGCTCTTGAAACAACTGGTGTTTCAACCACTGTTATCATTACAACTGATGATGTGTCATCAGCTGTCTTCTGCTTTTTGGCAGGAGGCTGTTTTGGTGGTGAGGATGTTTTTGGTGGGGCAGTGTTTGTAGTGGGAGTAGTGGTTGTAGTGTGTGTTGAAGTGGTAGTTGTTGGGTTAACAACTGCTGAAACCACTAAAGTACCAACAGTTGTTGATATAACAGGTGTTACAACAGCTGTTGGTTTGGAGGTTTGATGTGTGGAGCTTTTGGGAGGTTTGGGAGTATGTTTTGTGGATCTGGATGGTGTGGACTTGGGTTGCCTCACTTTTCTAGTGGGTTGCCTTCTTTTCTGCTCAGGACTTTCTTCATCCTTTGGCTCAGAAGTACCCTGCTCATTCATTTCCATTAAAACTCTTTTCTCCTGTTCAAACCTAGCTTTATCCTTTGCCTACATATCCCTTTTTACCCTTGCTTTTGCATCAGCAATGGCATTTATGGTTACATCAACCTTTTTAGACCCATCTGGCTTAGGGATGTCTGCAAGCATGCTGGAATTGTCAGGTGCAGTGATACCAAAATCCAACAATTGATTTTGAAGCCTTAACAGTTGGGCTGTACAGCTTGCAGCAGCTATATACTCTGCCTCAGCAGTGGATGTGGAAACAGTTGCTTGCTTTTAGCTTTGCCAAGACACTAAGCAACTGCCTAGGAATTGGCACCCTCCTGAAGTGGACTTCCTTGTCTTATCACATCCAGTAAAGTCACTATCTGAGAAACCTAAAAGCTTGATATTTCCATCAGCTGGATACCAGATACCAAGTGTGGGAGCACCTTTTAGGTATCTGAATATCCTTTTTACAGCAATAAGGTTTGACTTTCTAGGAGCACCTTCTTTAAAAGTTCTTTGGCATATTTACCTTGATGGATAAAAGTGCCATTTTGCAGTTGCCTTACTTGGAGACCAAGAAAGCACTAGAGTTCACCCATTGCACTCATCTCAAACTCAACTGTCATGAGTTGCCTAAACTCTTCACACATTTTAGAACATGTGCTTCCAAAAGTGATGTCATCCACATAAATCTGGACAATCATCAAGTCTTTCCCTCACCATTTTAAAAACAGTGTTTTATCTATTTTACCTCTTGTGCAACCAATGGAAAGTAGAAAGGTGGAAAGAGTTTCATACCAGACTCTTGGTGCTTGTTTTAGACCATACAAAGCTTTATTTAGCTTGTAGACATGATTTGGATTAAATGGATCCTCAAAGCCTGGAGGTTGACAAACATATGCCTCTTCTTGTATCTTACCATAGAGGAATGCACATTTAATATCCATTTGACACACCTTGATGTTGTGGTTTACAGCAAAGGCCAGGAATAGTCTGATAGCTTCTAATCTTGCTACAGGGGCCAATGTTTCATCATAGTCAATGCCCTCTTCCTGTCTGAACCATTGAACCACAAGCCTAGCTTTATTCTTGACAACAATACCCCTTTCATCAGTTTTATTTTTGAAGACCCACTTTGTGCCAAACGGACTCACACCCTCTGGCAGTGGTACAAGCTCCCAAACTTGTTGTCTTCTCAACTGTTGGAGCTCCTCTTACATGGCTTCTACCCAGCTGTTGTCTTTCAGTGCCTCTTGGTACTTGACTGGCTGATGGAGAGATAGGAAACCAGCAAAAAGACAGATGTTTTGGGATAGGCTTCTTGTTAGCACCCCTTCACTGATGTTGCCAATGATTTGGTTAGGTGGATGAGACTTCAAGAAGATTAGATCTCCTTTGTATGGAACAATGGCATTTAATGGTGAGGGCTGCAGATGTGAATCATCTGAGCTAACCACTGCTTGTAACTTTGATGATCCAGTAGTGGCTTCAAATGGAGGTGGAGGAATAGGAGGAACAGGTGTGAAAGCATGTTGACTTTTATCCATTGTTTGATGGCTTTTGTCAATAGTGGTTGATGAGGATGGGCTACTTTGGTCAACAACTGTTGAGGTAGCAGTGGATGAGCTTTGACAGCTGTTTTGAACATCTGCTGATCTTCCCATTGAAGAAGACTTTTGTTGAGGAATGATGACTTCATATCCATAGTCTGATGAAGAATTTTCTGATGGACCTGCATTGTTAGTCTTGACAACAACACTTTCAAATGTGAATTTATCAAGATCAAATAATTCTGCAGGGTTTGCTGGGATTTTCATTGATGAAAGTTCATTGAACTTTACATTCAAAGTCTCTTCCACTGTCTTAGTCCTTGTGTTAAACACTTTGTAGGTCTTAGCAGTGGTTGAGTATCCCAGATGATAACCACAATCAAATTTGGCTGCAAACTTTGAGATAGAATCTTTTAAGTTTAAAATGAAACATGGGCAGCCAAAAACTTTGAAATATGAAATAAATGGCTTTATTTTATACAGCAGTTCATAAGCAGTCTTTTGATGTCTAGGGTTGATTAAAATTCTGTTCTGGACATAGCAAGCAGTGTTTACTGCCTCTGCCCAGAAAGTTAATGGCAAACCTGAATCAGCAAGCATGGTTCTGGCAGCCTCAATCAAAGTCCTGTTCTTTCTCTCAACAACCCCATTTTGCTCTGGTGTTCTTGGAATGCTGTACTGCCTTACAATTCCTTTTGACACACAGAAATCATCTAACTCCTTATTTCTGAACTCTGTGCCATTGTCACTCCTAAAGATTTTTACTGGAAGATCAAACTGCTTTCAACCTGTGTAACAAAGTCTTGCAGAATGCCTGCAGTCTCATCTTTGGAATGTAAAAAGTAAGTCCATGTAAACCTAGAAAAGTCATCAACAATAACCAAACAATATCTTTTCTTACTAAGACTCATGACTTTAACTGGGCCAAACAAATCCATGTGAAGCAATTGCAAGCACTTGGTTGTTTTGGACTCTTCAATGGATTTATATGAGCTTTTATGTTGTTTTCCTTTTTGGCAGGAAACACAATGCTCAGGACAGGTGAAAAGTTTTTGAGGTAAGCCTCTTACTAACCCCTGTTTGTATATAGCAGTGATTGTCTTGAGATTTGTGTGCCCCAATCTCCTGTGCCATAATTCTGTCTCTTTGTTAGAGGCAGCTGAGAACAGACAGGCATCAGTCCTAGGGCTCTCTTTTGACATATCCACTACATAAACATTGCCACTTCTTTGAGCAACAAGTTGGGTTTTTCCATTTTTTATTATTTCTTCAATCTTTTCAACCATTTCTGGTCCAACAATCCTACAACACTCCTTTGTAAAGAATGAGCCATAGCCCTTATCACTCATTTGTGAGACACTTAGGAGGTTGAATTTTAGATTGTCTATTAGATTGACATTTTCAAACTTAACATTACCAGACTGAACTGTACCAGACCCCATAACCTTCCCTTTACTATTATTACCAAAGGATATATCACCCCCTCCATGAGTTTTGAAATCTTTGAGTAGGGCTCTACATCCTGTCATGTGCCTGGAGCCTCCACTATCTACATACCAAAGACTATCTAAGCATGCAGAAGCTCCCTGCACAACAAGTAAAAGGTTAGTTCATTAGGGTCTCCAAAGCCAATAAGGCTTTGGATGGGGTCTCAATAGTGTCTAGGTTAAGTTCAGGTGGATGGACAGTGGTTAGCTCAGGGGTTTGGACAGTTTTAGGACTGTCTTTCTCTAACCACTGTTGGGGGTCTTGCCCAATTATCTGCTGATACCCAAAAGGATGCCTATTTACTCTTGGTTTAGAAGGCTTTTTGTAAACCTCATGAACATGTGGGATCCTTTGGTATGGTGGTTGTCCTTTACCTCTTCGGTAATGGTTGGCAGGGGGTGCATCAGTCACCTGAACATCTCTTTTAACAGAGGTTTGGTTCAGTTGTTTGAACTGGCACAAACAGTGGTTGGTTCTTGGTGAATTTGACAGATGGGTTTGATGAACTCAAGGATGTTTTTGCAGTGTACTCATTCTTTTTTACATCAAACGATTTGAGATACACACATTCCTGAGTTTTGTGAAGTCCATAGGCTTAAAGTTTTCAAGAATGTCACACTCATCAGACCATGTGGGTTTAAATTGGTATTTCTCAATTTCCTCAAAAGTTGAGGATCCCACAGATCTTTCCAGAGTGATTTTGTTACCAAGTTTGTCAGTTATCTTAACTTCTTGGCCATTCTTGTTTGTTGGAATGATTTCAACTAAACCGGCTTGAGTTGCAGCATTGTTTTCAACTTAATCATTTTTTCTAAATCCAATGCCAAATTTCACATTGCTTTCAAGCTGTTTCTCAAGCATTATCTCAAAACCTTTGCAAGATTCCACCCATTTTTCACAGGTGATTTGGGTGGATTCCAACTCCTTTTTGCAAACATGATATTTTTCTATCATTGTTTGGAGTTGGTTTTTGGTAATGCTATGCTCTTCTTTTAGACTGCAGATTTCTTTATCTTTTTCAGCCAATTTGATTTTAAGTTCTTTTAAAGACTTCTCAAATTTGACTTCATCATTTAACACTCTATCCCTAAGGTTTTCATTCACCTCTTTAATGTTAGCAAATGCTATAATGCATTTGTCTGAACACAGATTTTCAAGAACCGAGATGATACCTTAGATGCAACCATCATTGCACAATCACATGGATGATCATTTTCTTCATCAGCTCTCTCTTCCTTTTCACCTTCTTTCTTTTCTTTTTCTTCTTCTTCTTCTTTGGACCAGGGGTCTGACAGTGGTTCCAACAGGGGTTTTGAACTTTCTCCCAGCAGTACTTCATCAGCAACAGCAGTAACCACTGCTTCAGCAATTTTGTCCACTGTTTCAGCCCTTGACTGTTCTTCTTCAGCTTCCAACCCCTCTTGTATGGTCTCCAAAGCTACAAAACAAACATCTTTACCAGAAGCAGTGCTTTGAGCATACAGTGTAAAATTTTCATCTCCTAACTCCTTAGGTAAACTGCTCCAGTCAACCAACCCTTGTGTGAAAAAGCTTTGTTGGTCTGGTTGAACCACTGTTGGTGCAGTTTGTTGAGGTGCAACTTGTTGCACCTGAACCTAGGGAGCAGGGGTTTGAACATACTGAATTTGGGGAATAGTGGTTTGAACATAATGCACTGGAGTAGGGGTTGCAACATGTGCATAGTGAGCAGTGTTAACATGTGTTGCAGGGGTATATTGGGCATAGTGCACAGTGCTTTGGTTTTGTGGTCTAGGGTTTGAGCTGGGATGAGTAATAATTGGACCAGTGGTTTGACTCCTGCATTCCCTAGCAAAATGACCTAGCCTATTGCACTTGTAGCACTTGATCTTGGACTTATCCAACCCCACTTTAAGATTCCCATGTAACCCTGGGAATTTTCTCCCTGTCCTTTTGTAGAATTTGCTAGTTCTTACACTTAGCAATGCCAATTGATGCAAAATGTCCATTTCTTCAAGGTCAGTTGGATCAAAATGCTGTAAGTCATTGAGTTCAAAACACAGATTATCAGAGATCTGGCTTTCTCCATTTGTTGTGAAAGCAAAGTTTGATGAGTGAGGATCAGAGTTGAAGTTTGCACCAGCAGTTATGTCAATAAAATGATCATAACTCTGGTCCTTACTGCTGCCAGACTCTTTCTGACCCAAAAGAGCTGTGTTGCCAAATGTGTAGTCATCTGCAACTTTTCCAGACTCTTGCAACTTCTTTTTCTGGTTTAACTCCCTTTCATTGGTCAGGAGTCTACCATGAAGTTGGGTCAGTGTCAGATCTTTGAACTCAACAGAATTTCTGGTCATAAATGCAATTGTATCCCATTTTTCAGGTAGTGATCTAAGAAACCTGCTGTTTTGAGTTGAATTAGTAAATTTAACATCAACAAGTCTTAGCTCACTAATGAGACAACTGAATTGCTCAAACTGTTGGGTTAATGTTTCACCCTTAACATGACAAAATGTTTCATACTGCTGATTCAGAATTTCCCTGTTATTTTCAATTACTTCTCCAGTCCCCCCAAATTGTTCCTTAAGTGCATCCCATAATCCCTTGGCACTGTTACAGTGTAACAGTCCAACATAGATTTCATTTGGCAAAGCAGATGCAACGATGCTAAATGCCTTGGCATCAAGTTCGAATTTTTGAAAATCAGTTTCAGTATAGTTAGGTTCGAACTTCTTTGAATCCTCAGCACTCGGCACCGTTGGAAGATGTGGTCCAAAGATAACCGACTTCCAACATCCGGTATTCTGTTGAGCAAGGATGTGACCCATCCTTCTCTGCCAGATGTTGTACTCATTGCGCTTCAACATGGGTGGTTTGAAGAGTGAACCAATGCTTTTGTTAGCATCTTGTGATTGTAACGTCATCTTGGTTGTTTTACAGGCACTGATTAATCAACTTTGTTTGTGATTAAACCTTGCTCTGTTTTTCAACGAAACGAACAATAATAAGTATCAATGATTGTGAGCTGAACTTTTACGTCAAAATGATTGTTAGATCAAATTTGACTGTCCTAGCTCTGATACCAATTGTTAGGATCTGAGTTTGTTATGATTGTGTTTTTGTTTAAGAAATTAAGAAGATGAATATGTAATTGCAGCGGAATGTAAATGGAAACAAACTTTCACACACAATTAAATAGGAGAAATGCTTTCAACACACATTTTAACATAGAACCGAATGATTGAATTTATTTCAAGATTCAATTACAATGCATGCATGTATCACAAACTCCCCCTCAGCCTGAGCTCACAGTGATTGTTCGTACAAGAAGACAAGTGGTGAAAGAGCTAATAGAACAGTACAGGGTACTGTTCTATTTATAGGCACGAGCAAACCACTGAAGCATCTTGGCTGACGTCACCATGAAAGTGACATCTAACTTCCTAACAACCTGAAACTACTGATCTAATACAAGCACTGTTTAGCTAACTACTGATTTCATTACAATACAAAGAATACACTAAACTACTGCTTTCTCCTTCCACTGTTGTGACTCCAGCAGTACTTTGTTTCTTCAGCAGTTCTTGACCCATAATAGTAGACTGATCATCAGGGCTTTAGTCTTCACCAGTCTTTACACTTGATCAGTTGTTTGTAGAACACCAGTTGTATACGGACAGTGGATACAGGCCATCAGTTGTTAGAAACACTTTCAAGGGGAAAGTTGGAATACAACAGTGCTTATGCTGGATCCACTGCTCTGATCCAGTTTTGGCTTTAATCAACTGTTCCTTTGGTATGGTTCAATCCCAACATGATCTCTCTCATTTTCTTTTGCAGGCGTTGACCTTTGTTGAAACTTATCTCAGCAAGGATTTTATTACTTCCATTCTTACGAATAAAATCTCCAATCCTCGAAACAAAATAAGCATTTTCAACTTCCTTCCGAAAGCAATTGACTGGACCGGTAACCCGCAGCTGACTTAGACTACTACAAAAGTTGTACCGGTCCTTAACCTTTTAACAAAATTTGCTGTTATGATGTTGTTCCAATTTTATTTGGAAACAAAGCCGAATTGAAAACGGGTGTAGATGAGAAGCCGAAAATGGGTACAGGTGACAAGCCAAAAGCGGGTGGAGGTGATCACAAAAGTGTTGGGTTGGTTGTTTGGGAATTTTATGAAACCAGGCAATCAGAGAGGCGTATATTCACTCTCAGATCAAATTATTTTGGTGGTTCTACCCAATAATTCACTCGGATACAACTCTGATTTCGAGAATTAGAACAACAATATGAACCAGTTTTTGACCAAAAAACACAATTACGAATTTTGGGGATAATCTCCAGATAACTCCCCTAGGCAGTTATATTTCAAATGTTGAATTTTAATTAAACTGCATGTAACTGCCTTAATTTTTATCTTCAAAAATTTTGACGAATTTTATAAAATTAATTTTTCTAAGGCATTTTGATGCCTTAATTTTGGTTTTGTTTTTGAATCAACGAGATGGGTGTGTTGGTCATGCATGATTTCTACCCGGTCTCCCCCAAAACACCGAAATACATTATGTTTTACTTTTCCATTATTTATTTTTCAAAGCATTATGTGTATATAATCAAACACCCTCCCTCATTTTTCAACTAAATTTCACACACAAAAATGCTGCCAAAGGCTCTGTCTCTCTCTAGTCCTTCTCCTTCCCCAAATCTGTTGCACTTGCAACATAAGAGGTCATTCAAGAATGGCTCACTGTGAGTCCTCTTCTTTTTCCTCTTCGATTTTACTTTCTGAATCAAATGCACATTTATTAATATTTTTTTCATTTGATTTGATTAGGAGATTGTTGAACAATCGTCCCCCTCTCTCTCTGGTGCTTTGTTCACGGTGAGTTCGATTTTACTTTCTCAAAAATACTCATGGCACTATTATTAACTGTTTATTTAATCATTTATTTCATGTGAAATTGTTACTTCATTCAACATTAAATGCACTATTATTAAATGCATCTGTTTGATACTTGTTTGTTTATTTGATCATTTCTTATTGTTTGTTTCACTAGAATAAATTGAACATGCATTGATTGCTTGTTATATATTCCATTTGTTGCTTTGATTGCTTGTTATATATTCCATTTGTTGTTTAGTTTATTCAACTTCATGCCTCTATTCATTCCTAATTTGCTTTCACATAATTGTTCTAATCTGTTGAAATTTATTTCGTTCGTTCTTTCTACATGATTTTCGTTTGATATTACATCATTCTGCTTATATTGATTGTTGCTCATCATTTATGTGTGTTCTACTGTGTAGTGAAATCATATGTGGATGCGATGTATAATATGTGGATGAAAACGTATAATATGTGGATGCTAGGGATGAGCTTGGTACCGTCCGATACCTGTACCGAAAGAACCGGTACCGAAAAATCCCCAAAACTGGGTACCGATACCGGTACCGAATATTTGAGGGTAAAAACATGTAAATACCGGTACCAAAACCGGTACCGTAACGGACCAGTACCGTACCGGACCGGTACCAAAAATGTCAAAAGTTGGTACCGATTCGGTACCGAAAAGTACCCGGTCCGGTAAATTCGGTACCGGTACCGGGTCTGATTTGCTCATCCCTAGTGGATGCGATGTATTTGGTGGTAATTAAACATAGGAAATGTATTTTAGATGGAATATATGTAGGATTTTTGGTTGGTTATATGATTTGGTAAAAAATGTCCATTAGAAGGTTGTACTCTATGTTAGAGTGGTATGATGTTCACTATATTTTTAAAAACTTGCTTAATTGAAGTTGAGAAGTAAATGTACACTAAATGTGAAGCATATGAGATTATTAGAAGGGGATGAAGTTGGAATGATGTTGGGTTGGCTAAGTATGAGTCATGGTGTTAGTTGTAGAATAATGAGATTACTAGTATGGAAGCAATTGAATATGTTTGTGTGTACATATAACTAGAAGATCATGTGGTTGTATGTATATTACATCACGAGTATGAAATGTATATAGTGTCATTAGTATAATCTACTATAATGATATGGATGTATGAGGTTAGGTTGAAAGTTCATATGAAAGATAGTTGACTTTCTGAAAGACAGTTGACCTTCTAAAAGTCAATTGCGTATAAATAGCATGGTTAGACTTTTTGTCACAGTTGAAATAGGGAAATCATATGGTACATGATACATCAATATGTGTTATAAGTGATTACATGATGAATTATATGAGTTTGAAAAGATGAGATTGTGGATATATGAGTTTGACTAATGAAATCCTGATCGCAGCCTTCGGATCAATTCTGAAATCCTGATTTATTACATAGGTTGTTATTGGTCGCGGTTAACTGAGTTTAATTTAGCTAGATTAATACACCTGTATAATCAGTTAAGGATTATCGGTTTGGTCCTAGGGTTTAGAGCTAGGGTTTCTGTTTTTTGGTGTTGGAGCTTTCTCGTTGATAGGATTTGGCTGCATGGGGAGGAGTAGGGTTGAGGAGCTGGTTCCTGATAAAGGGGATACATCCCCGGTTCAAGGTGAGGCTAGTGCTAGTCCGGTTCGGGGTATTGGATTGAAAGTCACAAACATATAGGGTAACCCTTTGTTGGCACGACGTGGTATGTACACAACTAATAACCCTTCGGTTATTGATGGTTTATTTGAAATTTCTAAACCTGTGGATTTGGATTCCAAGGGAGGGAGGGTTGATGATTATAGGGATGCGGAATTTCCTGATCTTTCTTATGCTAACTTTAAATCGACCCATGATAAGGATGACATGAAGACTGATTACTTTCATGCAAACCCTAATGTTGGAAAGGATACCCAGGAGAGTAGTAATTCTAATGATTCGAGTAATAGAACAGCCAATCCCCCATCTTTTGCGAAGATTGTTCAGAATCAAAAGGATGTTCCAAAGGTCAATTTTAGGTCGATGGAAACCTTGGATACAATGGATGGTGTTGATGTTGTTATTCCTTTATCTTCGGTTAAGGAGGTGAATGATAGGTTTGAGAACACTCTTTATGGTTACTTCTTAGGGAAGAGGCTCGCGTTTCCTGTCGTAGATTACTTTGTTAAAAACAGCTGGGCGAAATATGGTTTGATGAGGATGATGATGAACTCCAATGGTTTTTTCTTTTTCAAGTTTAAAACCAAAAGAGGTCTTCAACAATTAATGGAGGATGGTCCATGGCTGATTCGTAATGTTCCTATAATCCTTAATGAATGGTCTCCGTCAACTGTGCTGGTTAAGGAGGATATCAAATCGATACCGGTATGGGTAAAAATGCATAATGTTCCGTTATCGGCTTTTACTGAAGATGGATTGAGTTTATTAGCAACGAAAATAGGGGTTCCTAAGATGCTTGTTTCGTTTACTGCGACGATGTGCTCGGAATCATGGGGTCGAAGCAGTTTTGCAAGGGCTTTGATTGAGGTCAATGCTGGTAGGGACTTGGTTAGGAGGATTAAAATTGCGGTACCGGATTTGGAAGGTGTTCGGCATTCTTTCGCTGAGATTAACATTGAGTATGATTGGGAACCGTTAAGGTGTGCTGCTTGTGGTGTGTTTGGCCATGAGGATTGTTCGTGTCCTAAAAATCCAAAAACTAATATGCCGGATAATAATAGGAAGATGTCGGATGAGTTTCAGGATGTTAATTCTAAAGGAAAAAATAAAAAACCTGCTCAGCAAGGTTTTCATGTGAAAAACCAGAAACAAAAGCTAGTTTATCGGCCAGTTCCGAATGCAAAGTCAGCTGGAGAAACATCGTCATCATTTAGAGGTCCTACGGTAAAACCTAATCCTAATGTTGTTGTCTCAAACCCGTTTGATGCTTTAAAAGATATGGATGTGGAAGACCTGAATAATCAGCAAGTGCATAGTGAGAAGGATCCGTCTTTGATGAAAACAAAAGGTAATAAAAAAACCACGGATGAGATATTGGTGGATGGAGTGGAGGTTGACGACCTCCTAGCTGAAATACCTAAATTTTTGGATGCGAAGTTGGATAAAAGTAAATCTGAGGGTGCAAGCAAACCCGGTCAAGAAGGTTTAAATGGGTAGTGTTGCTGCTTGGAACATAAGGGGGTTGAACCGCTCCCTGAAACAGAAGGAGGTTCGACAGATGTTGCTTGATAATCACGTTCAGGTTTGTGCAATTATGGAAACTCATGTAGATTCGTCTAATGTGGCTACAGTTTGTAAGAAAGTTTGTGGTTTTTGGGACTGGGTTTCAAATGATGACTGTTGTAATAATGGTGGGGTGGGATCCTAATATGGTGGATGTTATGATTTTATCTCACTCGGATCAAGTCATTCACACCCAGATTGTCTTTAAGATGGACCGAAAGTCCCTGTTTTGTTCTTTTGTGTATGCGCACAATCAGTATAAGAGAAGGAGAGAGTTATGGAGTAATCTTCGTAGGCATGGTACGTTAATGCATGATAAACCGTGGTCCGTGATGGGAGATTTCAATGAGGCGTTGTTTCATGATGATGTATTTGCTGGTTCTTCGAATCTAAGTATTGGGAGCAGGGAATTTAAGGATTGTGTTCATGAAATTGAGGTGTTTGATCTTAATCGGTCGGGTATTCAGTTTACGTGGACAAATAATCAGAAAAATCGTGCCACTATATTAAAGAAGCTTGATAGGGTTATGGGTAATGTGCACTTGATTGATGCCTTTCCAGCTACTTGTGCTTATTTCCTGCCGTATCGAATCTCTGACCATAGCCCATGTATTCTGAAGCTGCCTAATGTGACTAGAGATAAGCCGAAACCTTTCAAGTTCGTTAATTTGATCGCTGATAAACCCGGGTTCCAGGATGAAGTTAGTTCGATTTGGAGTAAGCATATTCAAGGGTTTCGTATGTTCCAAGTGGTGAACAAGCTTAAGTTGCTCAAAACTCCGTTAAGGAAGTTGTTCTTTAAGCAAGGGAATTTACACGAAAAGGTTAAAGTGGCTAGGAAAGTTTTGGAGGATTGTCAAAAGGCCATTGATAATGATCCTCTAAATGATGTCTTCAAAGATAAGCTTGATCAGTTGGTGCATGATTACAAGGAGGCGGTTAAAGATGAAGGTTTATTTTTAAAACAGAAGTCTAAACTTGAGTGGCTTGCGGTGGGGGATTCCAATTCTAAATTTTTTCACAACACTATTAAAGCGAAGAACCATCGGAGTAGGATTTTTACAATTAGAGATGGTGGTGGAAATCTGCATGAAGGCGGTATGGTGCAGCAAGTTCTGGTTGATCATTATACGGATTTTTTCGGGAGTGTGGGGAATATTACTATGCAGCCGTCACCTGACTTGTTTCGGAATGTTTTATTGCCAGATAAAGCTGTTAATATGGTGAGGGACATTACTGACGAAGAAATTAAATTGGCTATGTTTTCTATAGCTGGTAACAAATCCCCGGGGCCGGATGGATACACTTCAGTGTTTTTCAAGAAGGCGTGGGACATTGTGGGCCATGATGTATGTAATGCTGTGAAGGATTTCTTTGATAACGGCCAGCTTTTGCAACAGTTAAACCATACGGTAATCGCTCTAATTCCGAAAGTTTGTACTCCTTCGTTGATCACGGATTATAGACCCATCTTATGTTGCAATACTCTTTACAAGTGTATTAGTAAAATTATTACGAATCGTATTAAAGAGGGCTTGTGTGACATTGTGAATATACATCAGTCAGCGTTTGTTCCGGGTAGAAGAATTACAGATAATATTCTGCTAACTCAGGAGATTATGCATAACTATCATCGAAATCAGGGGCCTCCGAAATGTGCTTTTAAGGTTGATATTCAAAAGGCTTATGACACGGTTGACTGGAAATTTCTTGAAAGAACTCTAATGGGATTTCGATTCCATTGGAAAATGGTGAAATGGATTATGGCATGCGTTACCTCTACATCGTTTTCTATTGCAATTAATGGGAATCTGTATGGGTACTTTAAAGGGAAACGTGGGTTAAGACAAGGTGATCCAATGTCTCCGTACTTGTTCACGTTAGTTATGGAAGTGTTAACTCTGATCTTGCAAAAGCAGGTGTCCTTGTCAAATGATTTCAGATTTCATCATAAGTGTGAGAAACAAAGAACTATAAATTTGTGCTTTGCAGATGACTTGTTTCTATTTTCTCGTGGGGATCACAAATCAGCTAAAGTCATCATTGATTCTATAAATGATTTCAAGAGCATGTCCGGTTTGGTCCCGAGTATTAATAAGAGTACAGTGTTCTTTGGAAATGTGGCAAATGCAGTTAAGGTCCGTATTAGAGATATTATTTCATTTGATGAAGGGGTATTGCCTGTTCGTTATTTGGGTGTCCCTTTAATCACTTCGCGTTTGAGTAGTAATGACTGTAAAAAGTTGGTGGAAACCTTGGAGTCTAGGATCACGAATTGGAAGACGAAATCGTTATCATTTGCGGGAAGGCTACAACTTGTTTAATCAGTTATGTCTTCTATGCATATTTTCTGGGCTTCGGTCTTCATATTACCAAAACAGGTTATTTATGATCTTGAGGGAAAGATGAGGAGATTTCTTTGGGCTCAAGGGAACAATATTCAGGGGAAAGCAAAGGTTAAATGGAGTCATGTATGTCTGCCGAAGCAGGAGGGTGGTTTGGGTGTTCGTAGGGTGCAGGATATGAATATTTCGCTGATGATAGCTCATGTTTGGAGTCTCTTATCTTTGAGAGAGTCTTTGTGGGTAAAATGGATGCACTCGTATCGTTTACGGAATAGGAGTTTTTGGGATGTTCCTTTACGTAATAATACATCTTGGACATGGAGGAAATTATTAGGTATGCGGCCGCTTATTCAACAACACATATGGACCAAGATAGGTGATGGAACTAGAACCTCAGCTTGGTTTGATAGATGGGATGACGTATGCCCGTTAAACTCGTTTATAACTCCGCGGTTTATTGCTAATGCTGGATTTTCTCTAACTTCGACAGTGGCGGAGGTGTGGGATCAAGGGGGTGGAGATGGCCGACTAATTGGGTTCAGCGGTTTCCGGTTCTTCATAACATGAAAAGTATTGTTTTAAACTTGTCTACCCAGGATCGTTTGATGTGGAAAACTAGGTCAGGTAAACTGGCTGATTATTGTGTTTCAATGGTGTGGGAAGATATTCGAATACATCAAAACGAGGTGCCATGGGTTAACATGGTGTGGTTCAAGCAGTCGATTCCAAGGCACTCGTTCTTCATGTGGCTTCTTGTGAATAAGAAACTTAAAACGCAGGATGTTATGCGTAAATGGTGTTCCACAGGTAACACTAATTTTAACTTATTGTGTTGCTCGCTTTGTGTGTTAGGTCCGGACTCTCATGAGCATTTGTTCTTTGAGTGCGGATACGCTTCTCGAGTATGGAATGGTGTTAAAGTTAAAGCGGGTATGGGCCATATTCAAGCTACTTGGGATGCAATCTTTGCTTACTTGGATCAGGTGGCGACATCTACGAAGGCGCAACATATTATTGCAAAACTTATTGTTGGGGCTTCGGCTTATTTTGTGTGGCAGGAACGAAATAGAAGACTCTTTTCTAATAAAAAGAGAAGCTCGGATCAGCTTATAGAGGTGGTGCTGTCTACCGTTCGGTTAAAACTTCATACCATGAGGTTTAAAATAACGACTCAGATTGAAGGGATTTTGCGGGATTGGAGCTTGCCGCATGGTCTGGTGGTTGCTGATGATGATCTCGGCTAATTTTATAAGTTGTTTGAGTTTAGTGACCGAGTGTCTTAGTATGAACTAGTTTCTTTGTTTTGTGCGATGTCGCTTGTAAACTCTAGGATGGCATGTCATGCTAGAGAATTGGGGATTATTATTTTCCTCACTTGTTTTATTTGGTTGATGATATAAAATTTTACCGGGGTAACCCTTTACCCAAAAAAAAAAGTTTGACTAATGAAAGTGTAATGTACGGTATGAATTTGAAATGATTCATGATATGTATGAGTTTGTATGTTAACGAAGAATACGAATGTGGTGACATAAAAGGATATGAACCACATGAGCACGGACTCAAGCGCGAAAGGCAAACGGGTAAAAAGGAGGTGAGGAAGAAAGCAAGAACACAGACGCTTAAGGTAAGTGATTCCGACTCACTTCTTATTGTGTAAAAAGAGAGTTTTGTATGTATGAAGATAGGTAATCATGTAAAAAAATGTGCAAGTAATGGCAGTAATAAGGAAATAATTGTTGTAGCGAGTCTAAAGTAGTTAACTATGTCGAAAAGTTCATGGTAGGATCAAACAGGTCAAAATCTAGAAAGTAAGATAAAAGTATAAGTTTTAGTTATGGGGACATGGGGTTAAGTGTTAGAATGTTTTGGGGGCTTGGAAAATGTTATTTTACGATTTGGGACATTTGGGATGCGCAGACGGGGGGTCAAAACGCGTAAAAGAACGAAAATCGGGCATTACTGCTCCTAATCTAGATAATATATCCTCTCGGTCCCACCAGAAACAGTACATCTGGGAAATGTATAGGATGCAAGGGGTAGTGATTCTATTAGGTTTCTAACACGGGATGCTAACTATAGAGACATGCTAGGGGTGACTCACTCACGATATGGCGTGGATTGGCACCTACCCGATTTGGGTTAGTACAACGCGAGTCAGTGCAGGTAGTTTTTAACAGTATGACTACAATGTCTTTTTGTTTTCTTATTCAACAACACAATGAACAATTCATCTTAAAATTATCACACAATGTGGGTCGGTGACTTCCTTGTCGAGTCAGATCGGTGTGATTGAAACATGTCAACTTTTTTTACGAGATGGAAATGAAGAAGTAAAAATATATTTTTTTTCGGTTTTGAAGGTGATGTTTTCTTTCTTCAATGGCTTTTTCCTCCTCCAACAATGTTCGTGTGGTTTATATTAATTTGATATCGGTTTCTCCTTTCCATTTATGTAATTACTATCCGAGTTTCATCATCTAAAATATTTGTTCAACAGGCAACATACAATTTAAAATAATAAAATGTAAAACCTATTTATAAAACAAGAGCGAATTACAAGGTTTGTCCCTTAGCTCTATACCAAATTTCAAGCGGTGTCCTTTGTCTTTAAAGTTGATGAGTTTTGTACTTAATGTTTGAAAATCTTACACGTTATGTCCATTAGGCCTAACCCATTTAATTTTCTTTGTTAATTCATATCACAAATGGTTATTTTAGTCTTTTCACCCATTTATATAAAAAAGAATTAACAAATAAAACAACCAAACAAGGTTTAAGACATTGAAGAAAGTCAAAGGTCAAACCAGACTCTTGATTGCGTAGCTAAACTGTTACAACCCACGATTCCTTGACCCCAATTGCTTCCAATTCCTCACTTCAATTTAAACCTGATGTATCCAACTATCAGATATGAAAAATCAAAAACTAAACTAATACAAGATGATCCAATAACACAGCAAGAATTTGGATAAGTTAAAACCCACAAATATATTTATCACAAACTATAAAGCATTATTATCACAAGATTCATTATCCACCACATGCTTTAACCCATAATCTAGTATCCCTCTCAACCGGATTCCCAAAGCTTCTGGATAGTCCAACCCGTTTCTTCTAGATTCGGGCCTTCCAATCTGTTTCTGGTCAAATTCATGTGATTAATATTTGAAACACTATAGAGACTGTCGGTAATTCAACCCGATGACTTATAATTCCAAAAATCCAAATATTAAACCTGCATCAGATTTCCAATCCTCCATGGAATTTCACCAGCAAAATGAGTTTCCATGAAGATCCAAAGAAGTCAAATATGACATATTGCCTAATGCTTGAGGCAATTAACCAGAAAACATATTATTACTCCAAGTGTTTGCGGACAAACCCTAGTTACGCCGTCGTCTCCCTTATATATCAAACAAAAAAGAGGGTGGCTAAGGGTTGGGGCTATGGTGTTTTAGAGTTGAGGAATGGAGACCATTTCACCGCCACAATCAAACAAGAACAGAAAGAGTGATGCAGGGATATCAGATATTATTTTATATTTATTTGAATTTCAATTTCCTAATATTTTGTTATTTAGTTTCCTATTTTATCTTTTTTCATAGTTATAAATTAGGGTCTAGGGTTAATTGTTTATTCAGTTTTATGTTGATTATTGAATAAAAAGAACAATGTTCTTGAACCTTTGTGGTTCTTTTTATCGTCATTGATTGCTAATCATTCTTGAGCCATTTGATTGCACGCGTAACTGCATCATGGTCAAAAGGAACATCAATGTTGAAGGTGTTACGACGGTAGTACTCCCCCTCTTCGAAGAAAACTCGTCCTCGAGTTTTGCCTTCGAACCAAACCCACCTGGGTCAAAAGGAACATCAACCCCCGATTCCAATTTTTTATTATCACGATCCGCATAAAAAATTTAACCTCACGAATCATCTCGCCTGACTTTAAATTTGTACCACCTGGGTCGAATGGAGCATTGGGGTCGAATGGAGCATTGGAGTGTCTCCTGTCCACTCGTGTCATTGACTTATAATAAAAAGTTGGCTCACTAAACTTGGGTCGGATGGACCCGAAATGAATAGCAGCCCCCAATGTTGAAGCTCGTGAACGAACAGGCCCACTATTCCCTTTTGTTGATGCTATGCACAAGTTAATATGGAGTCTCTCATTAGAATTAAACTTGCCATTAGCTTTTTCATGCATAACATTATTCTCTTCATGCATTCCACGTGTAGAATGGCTATGACTCATGCAACCTCCAAACTTGGTAAAGTCCACCACATATTGTATAGCCCCAATGCCTCCATACTTTAAATTATCAATATATCTATCTTTTTTAAACGACCCAACATTTGAAAATATTATATTAATTCCATTAGTTTCGGAAGGTTTATCTCTATGTTTGGTAAATAAAATATTACCTTCCTTTTGCACTTTTAAATTAATAAAAGATCCCAAAGTATGCAACTTACCCGTGATTATTGGCTTATTTACTGGAATCTCCGTCATCACCGATTCTTCACCCGTAGCCACCACGTTTTGGGATTCTCCACCACCAGCCGCCCCTTGCCCCCAATACTCACCGCATCACCACCGTTTTCTACCGCTGTAACACCAACCTTACGATTTTTGAAACCCGATTCATCTCCCAATAAGTTTCGATCACCACCGGTAACCCAAGAATACCATTCGTCGTCCTCGTATTCATCATACGCGGGAGGTGACGGATAGATAACACTACAATTTCCAGGATACTCATTCTCACAGTTCTCATCCCGGATGAAAGCCTCTGAGTCGGTTTCCTGAAACTTGTAACCATTGCAGTCTTCAGGATGCTCCTCTTTCCCAACGATCTCATCCCAGATGACATCCTTTGAGTCAGTTTCCTGGATCTTACGATCTTGCGAATCAAACACGATTTTATTGTTGCCTCGGTCGGCGATTCGACAAGTAAAAACGTAGTTCGCTTCACGTTGAGCCATTTGATAAACCATAGCTCTGATACCACCTGATGCAGTTACGCGTGCAATCAAATGGCTCAAGAATGATTAGTAATCAATGACGATAAAAAGAACCACAAAGGTTCAAGAACATTGTTCTTTTTATTCAATAATCAACATAAAACTGAATAAACAATTAACCCTAGACCCTAATTTATAACTAAGAAAAAAGATAAAATAGGAAACTAAATAACAAAATATTAGGAAATTGAAATTCAAATAAATATAAAATAATATTTGATATCCCTGCATCAAAGAGGTGTGAGCGAATCTTAAGGAGGTGGTGGAAGTGCTAATGGGGGTGTGGTTTTAGATCCAATAGTGGTGGTCAGAGGCTTGTGAAGGTGGTGGCTAATGCAGGTAGTCAGGTGGGGGGTGGTGGCAGAGTGGCGATGTTGATGGTAGTAGAGAGGGAGGGTGGAGTAAAGAGAGGGAGAGAGATATAGAGAGGGGGGATGTGAGTGACATGTATAATATATTTTTTTAATCATTAAAATGGTTTTCTAAATAAACAAGTAAAAATATCAAATTACCCTTCATTTAACACTTAAAACTAACTAGGTTAGGGTTAAAGGATATAACGTGCAGCATTTTGAAACATTAAGTACAAAACTAATCAATTTTAAAGATAAAGGACACCGCCTGAATTGGGTATAAAGATTAAGGACAAATCTTGCAATTCACTCATAAAACAATAATAGAAATATACAAATGAATGAAAGCTAGCATGCATTAATTAAATAATATTATTTCTCAGGACTCACCTCACCTCATCTCAGGGTTGATTAACAGTGGTGGATCCATGATTTTTTTTTCGTGGGTTCACTATTTTTAGATGCTCCACTTTCATAAAACTAGACATAAAAATTTTTGGGTCGGTTCAATGATTCGGGTCAGGTAAGGTTCATCGCATAATAGAAATACCATGGTATTTACGAATTAAAAAAATTACCTATAGTTGTTCGGACCCTACGGGCTTTAGAGAATCATTCAATTTTATAATGTTTCTTCCATATTGCTATGGGTGCTTATTTTGTTAATTTTTCTGAAATATAACTTTTAAATTGGAATGGGAACACAAGCTCAAGAGGCTAATGCCATAACAACACAAATTTGTATACAATCCATATGTTTAGGAATGAGCAGAAAGGGAGTGAATTTTAGTTTGATGGTTGAATTCTTATGTTGAACAAGTGATAAGTTTGTTGTATAAGAATATCGGAAGTACCTCCGATGTAGTTCATGATGGTAGATTTTTATTAACATTTGCAATGATTACATGTTAACAATGTAGCAAATTGTAGGTTTACCTAAATTCTTTAGAAGGTTACCTAAATTCACAATTTCAAAGTTCAAACTAATATCAAATCAAATTAAGAACTGCAAACTAATAAACAATTCAAACTAATTCTTTGCCCTGTAAGATGGGGGGCTGGGTTGCTTCTTTGCCCTGTAAGATGGGGGGGCTGGGGATTCTTTCGGCCATGGATGTCTCCATTTACGGTTTTGTTGCCTCGCGAGCTCAATCGTGGGGGCTGCAAGATCACATCTTGCGCGAGAGTGGGGTTGTTGGAATGGATGGGGATTATGACATGGCTCTGGGGGAGTTGCATAGACACCTCCCGGATTTGGATATTGGCGGTTTCGCTAACAGGGACACCGCCCCACCGAAGACCCAGAAGACTTTGGCGAGTGCTCTGTTTTGTCGTATCGCTCAGAATATTGGATCAGATTTCTGTACGACCCCTCGTCAAAACGCCGTCCTAGAATGCTTGCGGGGCCCCCACGCCCAAGATTTTCTATCGGTCATCCCCATCGAGGGCTTAGGGCAAAAGATGTCAGCCGTTGAATACCGTGCTATCTTAAAATATCGGCTCATGATTCCTATGTTCCCTGATGATGAGCAATGCCCGATTTGCCGGAAAGCTTGCTTAGACCAATTTGGGGAGTATGCTCTGCACTGTAAAGAACTGCCAGGTTTTAAGTATAGGCACGACTGGGTGCGGGATGTCTTGGGGGACATCCTCAAACGGGCGGGGATCTCGGTGAAGAAAGAAGCCTCCGTAAACTTTTTGACAGATCCGAGGGAAGGAAGATCCACATTGCGCCCCGCGGACGTTTTAGTTTTCGGGTGGGATGCAGGTAAACACGCTTGTGTTGATCTTACCGGGGTTTCCCCCCTTGTAGGCTTTCGGGATACAGGTTTTGTCCCTAGTCAGGCGATTGCAAGGGCGGCAGCGAAGAAAATGGACAAACATGCAAAAGCCTGCGAGGATAATCAACATTCCTTTATCCCTTTTGCCTTTGATACCTTTGGCTCGCTAGCCCCAGAAGCCATCAGATTTCTTGAACGGGTCCAACGGGTTGTTCACAGCAACATTTCGTCTCCTAGAGATCGGGGTTTCGTTTTTACTAGGTTAGGTTTCGCTATTCAAAAGGGGGTAGCGGCGCAGCTTGTTGCCCGCTTACCGGCTATCTTGGTGTAATTTGTTTGGCCTTATATATAAGTATAAATATAATAATCTATCAAAAAAAAAAAATTCAAAAATCACATTCCATTAACATTAAGCAAATTAAGAAATTCATAGTTTAATAGTTTACCTCTTTGAAATTAAAACTTGAATCATTGAAATCCAGGCTCAGGTCTCAAATAATTTAAAAAGGGCGATAGTGGACCAGTGGAAAGCCTAAATGGATTTAATCAAATTCTAGAAGAAAAAAAAAGGTATCGTAAGGAAAGTGGGAACCCTAATTCCCTAAATGGGTTTGAATTAATCCATAGATTTTTGAAAGAGTAAACTGCCATTTTGGTCCCTGTGGTTTGAGTACTTTTGCCATTTTAGTCCAAATCTCAAACTTTTTAAATCTGGGTCCCTGTGGTTTCACTTTTATTGCCATTTTAGTCCAAAACGAAAAGTAAACTGCCATTTTGGTCCCTGTGGTTTCACTTTTATTGTCATTTTAGTCCAAATCTCAAACTTTTTGGAACAATCAAAAAAAGGGATTTTTGAATTTTGGACTAAAATGACAATAAAGATGAAATCACAGGGACCCAGATTTAAAAAGTTTGAGATTTGGACTAAAATGACAAAAATGCCCAAACCACAAGGACCAAAATGGCAGTTTACTCTTTTTGAAATGATACTTTGTAGTTTTACTGGTACGTACACCCATGTGTACTCGTTACTCTTGATTCAATCCATAGATCGTAACGTTACATTTAATATATATATATAGTTTTGAGTAAATTGCCAAAATCGTCTATGAGGTTGGGTGTGTTTGCCAATTTCATCTAAAACAACTTTTTTGTATCATATTGCCCCTCACTTTTGTGATTTTTTGTCATTTTCATCCAAACGTTTAACTTTTTTGCCAAAATCATCCTTGAGATTTTAGATTTTTTGTCATTTTCATCCAAACACCTGACATAAAATATAAAGGAAATTAGACATTTGGATGAAAATGACAAAAAATTCCAAAAGTGAAAGGCAATATGGTACCAAAAATTATTTTGGATGGAACTCTCAATCATGCCCAAATCTCAAGGACGATTTTGGCAATTTACTGTGTAGTTTTTTTACCAAACAACTTAACTTATACTACATATACATTCTTCAACTCCAAACTGAAAATTGACTAAACAAACTTTATTGTTTAGTGACATAAAGAACGAATCGAGGGGTTACTTTATCGATTAATCAACGCTAAAAAAACTAGAGATTTTGACCAAGGTTAGTATCGTCCTTTATTATAAAAATTCAAACATAGAGAGCAGTTTGGATAGATAAAGTGAATATTTTGAAAGTTTAAGCAATAATTGAAGGTTTAAGGCTTGTTTTCATCTAGCTTAATGCAACTTGTAGAAAGTGATTAACATTCTGATTGTTGGTACAACTTTTTAAATGAGCAAAACTTGTAAGTATCTTAACTGGGTTTTGCAACCTTATGTAAGAAAATCAAAGCAAAACTTGAAGTTTGCTTTATCAATTAATCAAAGCAAAACTTTTAGATCCATTTCTTTAACTAATGGAAGGTTCACTGTTATCGTTTGCACATTCTACTCGTGATTAATTAAAAAATATATTTTTTTTAATTAATCAGCCCTCCGTGACGATAATAATAATATTAATAATAAATAAATAACTTTTTTCATATGAATAAACACACAAGCCCACTATGGACCGTGTTTCAAGACAAAAACCATCTCTCTCCGTGGAGCTGACGTCATCTCATCCAGATGTTCTGAATCTAGTTACACTTTCCAATAACAAAGATTCTAGGTCATGGAACTATAGAGAACCGGGGTTTTTCCGGTGAAGACTGTTAAGAAGGCTTTAGTTGAAGAAAGAGGAGATAGTTGTCTTCCGAATTTTGTGTGGTGTAAATGGGTGTCCCTAAAATATAAATGGTTTGGAGAGGCAACCTGGATAGACTTGCTACGAGAGTTAATCTTAGAAGAAGGAATGTTAACATCACCTCGGTTATGTGTCCGTTCTGTGACACCTACGAGGAAAACGTGGACCATCTTTTCTCTGCGTGCGAGGTGGCTAACTGGGTTTGGTCTGGTCTTAGTGCGTGGTGCAACATCCCTTCTATTTTCATCTTCGATTTCAAAGGCATTATGGAGATCCACAATTCCTCTCAGTTTAGCAAGAAAGCGAAGAAGATCATTTACGGTCTTGTGATCATAACGTGCTGGTGTATTTGGAATGGAAGAAGTGAGCTGGTTTTCAATCAAGTCAAAAAGAGCCCGCAAGATATATTAGGGGAAATTAAGTCGAGGGGTTACGGATAGGTTAGAAATAGATCTTCGTGTAAATATATTAGATGGGAGGAATGTTGTAAATATCCGTTGTATATGGTGTAATTGTCTGTCCTTTGCCCGTTTGGGTCGGGGTTTTGTTTTGTTTGGCCTTTTGCCCATTTGAGTCGGAGGTGGTTTTTAATAAAGTTTACTTTAAAAAAAATTTGTTTTAACAAACTTATACTAGGCCCCTTTATAATTCACTCTTTTAACATAAATGGCCCTACTTATTTTCCTACTACATAAATCAATATGTTTGACCACATTGTTATTTGTGTTAATATGATTTTAAAGTACCCTTTTAATCAACTCATTTGTATTAACTTTTTTCTATTTTCCGTAGACAAAAATTACTTGCACCAAATAATGTATTTGTTTAGGTTTTGTATTTCAGTTTACTCGAATAGTCTTATGAATCGTGAATTTTTTTCACTCCATATATATACGAAATCGGTCATATAAGATAGAGTTATGCAAAACACAATATGCTCTTTTGTGGGAAAATGAATTGATAATTTTCGTGTGCTAAACACATAACATGAATTCCTTTATATAGAGGTTAAACCATTACAATAGTTGAGGTGAAGCATCACAACTTTTAGTGAAAGAGTATGACAGTTGAGGTGTACAGTGGCGAAGCTTGAGATTTCCGACCGGAAGGGGGGGGGGGTTGAAAACGTATATACCAAAAAATTTCTATAGAACCGGGGGGTCGAAAACGTATATACACAAATTTCTATACGAAAGCTACATACAAAACACTACTGAGCGAAAAGTTAGGAGGGTTGGGCGCCCCCCCCGGCCCCTTCTAACCTTCGCCCCTGGAGGTGTAACCATCGCTTGTTACATCATGTACGTCAATGTAACTTCAATGGAAACTTCAGTTGTAATTACTCGTGTTGCCATCGTTAAATTTGTTGCCATTGATGCAAAGTTACAAACCATAATGGTGGAACTTTTCTCCGATTATGCACCTCCAAAGCAAATCCAATGAAGGATTTTCCATAAAACTTTTTGCAAGGCGCGTTGCCATGGCAGTACCTCCTTGGGATCCCTACACTACTACAAAACAGAGCTTTAGACGGGGTGATATGGGTTTTAAGACCACTGTCTTAAAGTACACCGGTTTAAAATCAAGTCTTATTAGACGGTGTTCAATTTGAACACCGGCTTAAACTTGATGAACACCGTCTTTTGGTGTTCAATTTGATAAGCTTGATGAACACCGTCTTTTGATATTATTATATAAATCGTCGCTGTTATCATGTCGTCACAATCATCACTATTTCCTGTTGTCGCTGATGCTTAAAAAACGTTTTTTTTTTTTCAATACAAACCTGCCAATTTCCGGTTCACGACACACAAAAACTAAGTAAACATAAACTAATAAGAATAAATGGTTGCCTTTCAAAAAAAATAAGCATAAACGTCACAAACGTCACAATCCGGGTTCGTTTTAAGTCACAAATTCACAAACACGTCATAAAACTACCTAACATATAAAATGTAATAATTGTACGTCATATCCGTGTCATCATCCGCTTCTTCATCAGATACTTAGTCAAATACTTTCCAAACTTAGTCGGATAACTTGAACTCAAGTTAAGTTAAGAAGTAAAGGTCCTTGAAGTGGTAGAAAGGGTTCATTTACACCAAAAATACTTTCTAAGATGATAGTAGAGGTTCCTGCAAGTTTAATAACATAATGAGAACCCATTGTAAGCCAATACAATCATAGTAGTCAAATATGTACACTTACCAAACAAGTATTCAAAATACCCTTACTAGATAAAAAAGACGAAAATACCCCTAACTTAACAGAGAAAATGGATGGAATTCACGAGCCGGATGAAAATAGCAATATTTCAAACCTTTTGGATCCAGATGCGAAAAAACAAACTTTTGGACGAAAGTCGCAAAACTGACCAAACCTCGGGGACAAACATGGCATTTTACTCTCTGCACAAACAATAACAAGTATGAATACAACATAATACCTGCACCGCTGCACGATGTCATTTCCTTGAGCCCGAGTCTCATCGACTGGTGCCATATCACCTTCGGTCTCTCCACCAGGAACAAAAAGGGTTGTGTCATCTTTCCATTCTTCCTCGAGAAACGGTGCATAACGGTTACCCTTTGGCGGCCCTAAACCGCTCTTCTGAAAAAATCTGCATAGCACAAACATATCCTTTTCCCCACCCACAAAACAAGAACACAAAGTACTTTCAATACAACTTCATAATAACATAAAAGCACCATGACATATGCATCTATAGTTTATATAACTGCATACAATTACAAATACAATAATCATGAGTGATGCTATTTTCCAACCTGTGCTATGCCAGCTGTCACCAATCTTGATCCACAAGTCGGTATTCATGCATGACCCAATTAGTACGTTTTCCATCTGGGCCCCGCCCGCTATGGAACACAAGTGTTTTCTTCATCCCTATTGTTTCAGACTTGTGGCGAACGGCTCGGTCTTTTCCGGTTGCTTTCCAGTAGCCATTACCAGTAGCACGGTTCAAACGACAACCATTGCAGTACTTCCTGTCTACTGGGCTAAAGAAGTACCACTCAAGGTCTCTTGTCTTTAGGCATGAATAACCTAACAATCTATAAATGATAAAATATAAGAAATAGTATCTTGATATTAAATTCACATCTAGCAATTTAGCAATTTAGTTTTTTTTATGATTAAAGTGAATTTCGTTTGTGATCTTATCATGACAATAGAATCCACACATTATGAATTTTGAATCTTTTATTACTTTCACCAGTCTCCTCAAAATAATTATGAAGGTAAACCCTAACACTAGGGGTGGCTCGACTGTATAAAAAAGATAGTTGTCACTTAGGGGCCGGGATTCAAGGGGCCCCCAATTCTCTTGGTTATATACTAAAATCGTACATCGTTTTTCGATTATATGAATATGTGATGATACTGTCAACATATTAGAAAGTGTTGGAATAAAGAATTTATGCTATTTATCTTTGTATTTTTCTTAGCATTTCACATATTGGATTAGAATAGGTGATTTGTGTTTAACTTCGTTTAGTTTTTAGTTTTAACAAAAGGATCAAGTTGGGCTAAAATGGTAAAAATGATATAACCACATGGGCCAAAATTGTAATTTACTCAAACAAAAAAGAAAATCTTATAGCAAAAAGTCCCATATTTTTTAATGCACTTTGCGTCTCTAAAAATTTTGAGCCGGCCCCTGCCCCACACGCATCGAAAAAACCTAGCCACATCACCTTAGGAAAAAAAAAACCTACAATTGCATTTTCATCTCAAGTGCAGGTGTTGTAAACTTGTAATTATGTTTCAATTATTTCCAAGATACAAACCATTTTCATACCACATTTAAGCAAATAACACCTACCCATTTCCATATTCCAATAACTTAACCAAATTCAAGTATGTACAGTTACCAAACGATTGGCAAGCATCTAAACATCATATTAACAAGATTCCCATCAGAGGCTATATGTCAGATAGCTTAAATGGTTATATAACCATCAATTTAACTTAAAAATTATAATATTCTATGCTGAAACATGGTTCCAAAATGTGTTCATCCATAAATAACTAACCAAAGTCAAACCCAGACCCAATCAGGCCACCATTTCAACCCTACCCTCTCATAATCTTGACATACCCCCTCTCATGCCCTGCCCCCAAACTGATATACCCATTTCATACATAAAAGTTTGTTCAAAAATTTATCCTCAACATCAAATTCATTCTCAACACACAACTCACACCTAAGTTTACTGTTCTGAAACACCCAATTCATCCCCAACACACCATTTTGTTTCAAGACTAAAGTGGAAAATTACCTGTGGTCCGACGTTTCAGAAGGTCGTGCGGCGGTGTTGAAGATGGTCTGGCGAGGTGGGGCGGTGACAAACTTCGACGTCAATCTAGGGTTTGGGGGAGGCATTGGTTTGTGATTTGGGAGGGAATGAACGGCCTAGGACTAATAAGGACTAATAACGAGAGGGGACGCGGATTTATAAGACGGTGTTCAAGACAACACCGTCTAAAGGTTGCATAAAATAGTATAAGACGGTGTTTTTTTTTTGGAATGTGACTTTCTATGTATTGGACCAGTGGTCACCGGGTTCATGTCAAAGACATTCCCTCGTCAGCCCCGCACTTACGGACGCGATGTTCGATCGGGCCCCGGCCGCCGCGCAAGCTGACTTCCGCCCGGAAACCATACTGCCCCCACACGAGAGACTCGCTGGGGTAACAGCTGGGTAAAACCTGGTTGCCCTCAAGACCGCACCATGCCGGTATAAGACGGTGTTTAAGCATTAGACGGGGTTTTTTGAAATATTTTAATCAAAACAGCACAATGGTCATATGGATATTGATTTTAAGACGATGTTATTGCTTTAACCCCATCTAAAATAAAACTTCAGCACCGTCTAATACTCCATTTTGTAGTAGTGCTATTTTCTATCCATATAGCCAATTATCTTTTATTTCAATTTATCCTTTGATATTAAAGTATATTTAGCTATAATAACATAATATTGATAAATAATAATTCTAACACTTATGTTATGTGTTTCAGTTGGATGTCTCTACTCTTTGGTAAACACAAATAAGATAAACATGTAATCGCATACTATCCTGACAACAAAAAAAATATCAAACCTCAACCAAATAATCCATTTAGTGTTATCTAAATAATTCTTTTATCGTTGTTCAACTCAAATATCATAAAACAAGACTACGTAAAATCGGACAGTAAAAACTACAAAGTATCATTTCAAAATGTCCAAGGACCTCTCGCTACAATAACTAAAACTCAAGGACTTAACTTGTACATTCGAGTATTCAACACATATATAACCGGTTAACTACTCACACACGAGCCAATGACTACTAGCTCAGCTGGTAAGAGGTATGAAGGTTTACCCATAGGTCACGGGTTCGATCCCGGTCCAGTGGGGTTCCTGCACGGGGCTTAGGCCAGACCGACCAGGAGGTACTGTATTGCGGGCCGGCGGATTCGAACCTGAGCGGTTGATCACTCCTTCCAAAAAAAAAAGAACTAACACACGAAAAACCCGATTCCCACCAAATCGTAAAAATGCATAACTCATCACCGGAAAACTTAATCGGCGTTAAAAAAGATCCCGACGGGATTGCTTACGTCACAATCAACCGCCCAAAGTCCTTAAACTCGTTAACAAGGCCGATGATGGTGGATCTGGCGCGTGCATTCAACTCTCTGAGCTCCAACGACTCTGTGGGCGTGATCATATTGTCCGGGTCGGGTCGGTCGTTCTGTTCGGGTGTGGATCTGACTTCTCCTGAGGATGTGTTCAATGGAGACATGAAGGATGTGGAAACGGATCCGGTTGCTCAAATGGGAGGGGTGCCGGAAACCGATAATCGGGGCGGTTTCCGGGTTTGTTGTTACGGCGGGTTTTGAGATCTCGCTTGCTTGTGATATTTTGATTGCTTCTACTGATGCTAAATTTGTTGATACACATGCTAGGTTTGGTTTAATTTTGTTTATTATTATGCTGATTTTGGTGTAGAAAATAGAAACCCTAGAATTTGTTTTGACTCAACTTTAAGTTGCAAGTTAAGTTATGCATATGTTTATTGATTTAGGATCTAATTGAGTTTAGTAGAGGTTAAATTGTTTAGGTATTGGTCAATTTTTCAGGTAAAATAAGTAGAGGTCAACTGTTTTTGACGGTCAACATGGTTTTACAAGTTTTGAGGTTTAATCTTAGTGAGTTGGTTTCAAAAAGCACGAGGCGCACAAAAGCGAGGTCTAAAATTTTAAAACCGAGACGCGAAGTGCAAAAACAGGGGGTTTCCGTACCTGAGGTGCAAGGCGATTATATAAACTATTTATATATCCTATAAGTTTTTAGCTTCCCCTACCCAAAAATAACTATAAATAAGGTTTTATATGATTTTACCTACATGCACAAGCCAAATAACCCAAGGTGCAATAGTTTGCTGCAAAAAAAAACACCCTATGTACAAGAGGCGTGTGCCTCAGCCTCAAAAAAACCCAAAAAAATGTGCTTTTTCTGCGCCAGATATCTGCGCCTCCGCGCCTAGGCGCGCTTTTAAAAACCTGAATAGACACCACTGGCTCAGTCGTCAAAATAGGTTACGTGGCCAGCTTTTCTGGCATTAGGCCACGTGTCGTTGTCGGCTAAGTTTGGCGGCTAAATGACTGATCTACCGGCTTCATAAGACACGTGTCGAAAGGAGAGTGCCTTTGTGGTGGATCCCACTTTTGAAAATCCTAAAATTTAGTGCCCAAAAGTACCGGCTAAGGGTTAAGTGTAGCACTCTGAGTGGCTGGTTTTGAAAGGCTTAAAAGTTGTCTATTTTGGTAATTTTCGTTATTGAAACTTGTTTGTTTGACCTTAGAGTAATTTTGTATTAAATGAATGACAGTTTAAAATTCTATCTAAATAATTAAAGAGCATCGTGACATAAATCTGTAATTGTTAAGCAAGAAGCAAATAAAACACTTGTGTAATTTATTTTTAACATGTTGAAATTGATTGCAGATTTGGGATATTTCCTTCATGGGGTCTCTCGCAAAAGCTTTCACGCATAATAGGGCCTAATAAAGCCCGAGAGGTGTCGCTAACAGCCACCCCGTTAACTGCAGAGAAAGCAGAGAAGTGTGGATTGGTGAACCATGTGGTTGAAAGTAATGAAATCATTGCAGTGAAATTCACCCCGCTAACTGCTTATATTGATTGTTGCTTATCATTTCTGCGTGTTCTACTGTGTAGTGAAATCATTGTAGTGAAATTCATTTAGTTTGTTCTTTCTACATGATTGTTACTTCATCAAACATTAATTCATTGTTTACAGTGAAATAATTCATCAAACATGCCTCTATTCGTTCCTAATTTGCTTTCATTTAATTGATTTAATATGTTGAAATTCATTTAGTTCGTTCTACATGATTTTCGTTTGATATTACATCATTCTGCTTATATTGATTGTTGCTTATCATTTCTGCGTGTTCTACTGTGTAGTGAAATCATTATAGTGAAATTCATTTAGTTCGTTCTTTCTACATGATTGTTACTTCATCAAACATTAATTCATGGTTTGTAGTGAAATAATTCATCAAACATGCCTCTATTCGTTCCTAATTTGCTTTCATATAATTGTTTTAATCTGTTGAAATTCATTTAGTTCGTTCTTTCTACATGATTTTCGTTTGATATCACATCATTCTGCTTATATTGATTGTTGCTTATTATTTCTGCGTGTTCTGCTGTGTAGGGAAATCATTGTAGAACCAAGAACGTCACTCTATGTAAAAGTAAGCTCACCTCTTGAGTCATCTAAGTCAACTGCTGTCGTAACTAAGAAAGGAGAGACCAAATTTGTATCTTCAGAGATCCATCTTGTTTTTAATCAGTTTTAAACTTCTTTTTTGGTTGCTGTTCTCTCTCATTTTCTTTTGCAGGCGTTGACCTTTGTTGAAACTTATCTTGGCAAAGATTTTATTCCTTCCATTCTTACGGATCGAATCTCCAATCCTCTAAACGAGATAAGCATTTTCAACTTCCTTCCGAAAGCACTTGCCTGGACCGGTAACCCGCAGCCGATTGAGACTACTAAAAAAGTTGTACCAGTCCTTAACATTTTTAACAAAATTTGCTATTATGATGTTGTTCCAATTTTATGAAGGTGTCGAGTCGGTTGAATGTGGTTTTGGAGAAGGTGTCGGGTCAGTTGAAGACGGTGCTGGGCTGCTAAAGGTAACTGAGAAGATGATCAGTTGTTTTTGTTGAGCACGGTCACCATATCTAAAATGTACCAAAGTAGGCGAACCACGTCTCTAACTTTTTTATATTATATCATGCTCAACAAAAACAACTGATCATCTTCTCAGTTACCTTCAACAGGCCCGGCATCGTCTTCAACCGACCCGACACCTTCTCCAAAACCACCTTCAACCGACTCGACACCTTCTCCAACACCACCTTCAACCAACCCAACACCTTCTCCAACACCACCTTCTCCAACACCACCTTCAACCAACCCAGCACCTTTGTCATCACCTGCACCCGCTTTCGGCTAGTCACCTGTACCCGCTAAATCTGTTGTTGTGGTGATTTCCCAGTTTTGCATATCTGAGTTCTCATACATGTTTAGCCAAAACATAGGGTATTATGTGTCGTGCCTGAGTTGTTATAATAGCTATACTGACATTTCTTTTAAAGTCTGTCTGTGGATCTTGTTGAAGAAAGTTGTAGCGTGCCTGTTATTATGTGTTCAATACTTTGTGTTTAGTACGTGGAAATGTGTTTACTTACAATAATATGTCTTTGCTTTTAATCCCACTTACATTTGAAGTTCCACTCTTCTGCGTGTAATGTACTATTTCGGTACTGGACAACACCGAAAACACGGCTCTCTGGTATTATTATAGGAAACCAATGTTTGACCCATTTCCTTTTTAGCTATTAATTTTTGTGTTACTTATTTTGTCATCAGACCAATCCTTCACAAGTAAAATCAGCCCGGTTTTCGTTACTTGTATGTCAACTAGAGTTTAACCCGATTCCTTTTTAGCTATTATGTTTAGTGTTACCTATTTCATCCTGAAGACCCCGAAGCACTTGGATTTTGGTAGTGGAAAGAAAACCCTTCTTTCTATATTGGTCATTTTCGATCATTTTATGAGTACTCCTAGTCGTTTTTCTGACCTAGATTTTGTCCAAAGCTTGGCTATGGTAACAGCCCACGCAAGTCAATCACTTGAGGAAAAGCAAGCTCGTCAAACTCTTGTCAGAATCCCTACATCATAATTCAATGTACACCCAAATGTTGGTAACGTTTTTCCTATACGTAGACTCAAAATCAAATACTAGGCCAAAGGCTACGGCTGTGTAAGAAAGAATAATCATGTGAAAGTTTCTATTAGTTTACTTGGTGAATTACATAACTATGCACAAAATGGATATAGCTTATATAACAGTTCGAGTATGTGTTGTGATACTTATTTACATGTTCATATCATGGTTTGTGGCTACTTATTCATCAAACTTTTTTAACGAATTAAACTTACACTTAAGTTTGTCATTTACTTTCATATACACAATTATTCCACCTTTTAGTTTTGTCTTTAACCATTAAGTTATTGGGTATTTTGGTTCATCCATGCATTGTAGTACAAAGTTCTTAATACATCTATATAATCAAAATTTGATTATCCTTTAACAAAAAAAAAAAATTAAAAAAAAAACTTATAAAAGCAACATGGTTTTTTAGAATATATTTTTCTAATCTTTTAGCATTTTACAAAACTTTAGAAAATCACATTTGATGTATGCCTCGTTTTGTGAAGTTCTTGTACTTATCTTTGTTAATTTCAAGCAAACTTCTTTAACCCAACTTTTGCTTCGTCTATGGTTGTATATTTCTTTAAGTTATCTACAACCAACTGTTCTCTCAGTTAAGTAATTAACCTTCTAAACATAGCCGGCTCAAAATATTGTGGGCCCAAAGGGTATAGAAAAATTGATGTCATTTTTATAAAAAAAAAATAAAAGAAAAAAATTGTTTTAGGTCATATTATTCATATACCATCTCTATGCATACATAATTATAGATTATAAATCTCAATATCAATAATCTTAAATCCAAGATCACCTATATATAATATGTTTTTTGAAGAATTTAAGGCCCTATGAAAATGGGGGTCAAGTTATTCTACAAAGGCTTCTAATTGTAAGAAGTGTAAGAAAGATTTATAGAGTGACAAGTGTCCAATAACCTAAAACTAAACCCACTACATCACCACCAAAAACCTAAACACCCACCCACCCCCACCCCACCACCACCACCACCCAAAAACCTAAACCCCCCCCCCTCCCCCCCCCCCCCCCCACAAACAAAAAAAAAAAAACTATACCTCCCCAAAAAACCCCCAAAAAACCTAACCCCTCACCCCGCCCCCCACCCCCCAAAAACCTAAAAAAAAAATATAAAAAAAACTAAACACCCACCCCCATCCCCACCACCACCCAAAAACCTAAACCCCCACCCCCTACCCCCTCGGCAAAAAAAAAAAAAAAAAAAAAAAAAAAAAAAAAAAAAATTTTTTTGGGGGGTGGGTGATGTGGGGGGTGGGGGTTTTTGGTGGTGGTGGATGTTTAAGTTTTTTTTTTTTTTTTTTTAGTGGGTTTTTTTGTGTAGTGGGTTTTTTTAGGTTATTGGACACTTGTCACTCTATAAATCCTTCTTACACTTCTTACAATTAGGATTCTTTGTATTTGATCCTAATCCATGAAAATAGTGACCCAAAACATTTGCTTTATTTTACTCCCCTTTGAACCTGCCCTGCTTCTAAACATAATACTTCAATAAGCATCTTAGATGTATTAGAACTACAACTAGCTCGTTTGACCATCTATCTAATCAGAGTTAATTACCTTTAAAACAAAATAGTCAACGTTGGTTATCTCATTAGATCTCACAATTTTTAATCTTAAAAGACCATCAACAATGTGACTCAAGGTCGACTCCTCGACCGCCATGAGACCGTGCCACCCGATGCACGGAAACCGGATGGAATCCGTAAACTCTCGCCTCTTGTTAGGTAACCCGCAACTTATTGAGACTGCTACAAACTAGTGCTAGGAAATAATAACATGATATTAAAAAGGAATATTGGATTTTAATAATCCTAACTATCCGCTGTGGCCGCCAATAGTCCCAACTTAAAAAATAACCACTGACAGTCCCAACTACTGACACATTGACCACCAATGGACCCTGACTAACAGAACCCTAACGCCGTTAGTCTCCGGTCGCCGGAAAACCGTTTTTGTCCAGAAAAAAAAGGTTTCTAAAGGTCCGATCTAAGGTTACAAAGAGGTTTGGGACGAAAATGTTGAGTTTTCCTGCCAAAAAGTTGAGTTTTTTTTGGCAAAAAAGAAGTTTTCCGGAGTAAAAGGAGTTTTCCGACGACTTTAATAATTGGGACTTTTACTAGAAAAAGGTTCCCAAAGGTCCATAATAAGGTTACAAAGAGGTTCGGGACGAAAATGTTGATTTTTCCGGCCAAAAAAAGTTTTTCCGGCGACCGGAGACTAACGGCGTTGGGGTTCTGTTAGTCAGGGTCCATTGGAGGCCAATATGTTAGAAGTTAGGACTGCCGGTGGTTATTTTTAAAGTTGGGACTGTTGGCGGCCAACAACGAATAGTTGGGATTATTAAAATCCAATATTCCTATTAAAAAAAAAAAAATGAGAATGAAAAACAAATATAGTGGGAAAACACTAAAAGCAGGGAACTGGCCAAAATGGTCGAACACAGAACAAACAAACAAGGGACTGTCGAATCCAAGGCCCAAACGGCAGGCATTACTAACCTTGAAGTCGTCGAGATCCGGTTCAGATTCATACTCTCGTCGTCGTGATGACGGTTCTTCTTGCGGGACATTGAGTCTTGAGTTGCGACCACAGGTAAATCTCGTTTGAGGGCCCGGGGGGATCGCCCCGAGGGCACAGCGACGCTCAAGTCAGTGCCATTCCAGTCGTGATAATTATAAGTGCAAACATAAGTTATAGTTTAGAGAGAGAGAGCATAAGTTTTGAGGAAGGAGGGAGGAGATAACCTGATCCCTTTAGAAGGAGGAACTTTCCTTTATATAGCAAGATTCTTGGGCCATAACCCTAATGAGCTGGCTTAAGAATGGGCTTATCAGGACTAGGCTCACTGGAACCAACTAAGCATGCTGAGAAAAACCAAATGGGCTCAGACCCAATCATTATTCAAATGGATTGAGTCCAAACGAGGCCGTACCTATAACTTATGGACTATGTTTGGCAAACACAACATCAAACGTTATGCCCACCAATTAAATTATTAGAGTGGCTGAGCATACATCAAATAATCTAATTATTAAAGTGAAGAAATATATAGCATAACCAAAATCACATAAGATCATGTGTAGTGGTCAAGCCCTATGGAGCCCTATAGGGTAGTTACGTGAAAAGTGAAAAGTGAAAAAATGTGTAAGAAATGAGGGTTATATAAAATGTGTATGTTGTGGATGGAGTCATATAACCCCTAGCAATCAGTTCTCAATTATTTTTTTAATTTTCATAATCTTTAAATTTAAAATAAATAAAAAGAAATAACATTTCATAAAAAAATCATTACAATAATTAAAAAACATAACAAAAGATTTAAAAACACTCTAAAGTTAAATAACTAAACTCCACATTTTTCCGATAATCGCCCTACACTTTAGAGCTAATTCCAACGTCATTCCGGTTAGGTGGTCAATCGGCTTCGAGTAATACTCAATTTCTCTCTCCATTTGTCGTTCCTTCGTAAGCTCGACCACTTCCCCGGTTCTCTTGTATACATTGAGCCCCGAGGTCGCGTATGTCTTGAAGGCGTTGGTTCATCTAGGCAAACTCTTCTTTCAAGTTGGATCCCCCTGACCATGATATAGAATTGATTGATGTTTAGTGGTGTTGATGAATGAAAGCATTAAGTAGGAAGTAAAGCATGAAATACTTGTACATTATGCATAGACAATGGTATGCACACCAAGTGTTTGATGAAATGCCTAGGTGAGATTAATAGATGAAATGGTATGCAAGTAATGGGTGAAAACGTATAATATGTGGATGTGATGTATTTGGTGGTAATTAAACACAGGAAATGTATTTTAGATGGAATATATGTAGGATTTTTTATCAGGTAACCCGGTACATATCTTTTCACCCCGCTAGAGACCACCTTCTCCTCATTGTCAAAGTTTGGACACGTACTCCCGCATGAAGCAAAACTTCGTTTCCCGTGTGGCATCCTCTCTAGGCCTACAAACACAAACAATAATGTGTACATTGATTAAACACTGGCTAGTACTAGTTCACGAATATGACAAGCATATAAAACTTATAAATCAAGATATGAGTCCTATGATTATTAAATATTTTATGAATGTGTTTGTTAACTGTATTTACTGGCGAAAGCTGACATATTTTAAAGATTGACTTACATGTGGCGAACCTTAATAGTAGGTCGGATAGGGTTCTGTATGTTGCTTTGGAAGTTGCGACTCCATTGTCAAAGACCGGTGATGTCTCCAATTCCATCTAAAGTTTCATTCGACCCACCTTTGGGATATATTGTATCAAATATTGATACTTAAACTTTCAATATATTTTGGGAGTTTCTAAATACTTGTACTTTATTATTACGTAACTCTTTATTTCTGTTGCGTTGTGAAACTGATATACAATCGTCACACTAATACCCTACATCCGGGACCACCGGTATAGTGGGGTGTGATAGGTTGGTATTAGAGCTAATTTGAGGGATTAGACACTAGCCTTTTGTGTTTGAACTCAAATTTCACATTTGGCAGATTCAATAGGAAATTGTGAGTCTACGTCACTAAGACTTAGGATTGTCATCCTTAGTCTAGAGTTGATTTTTGTGAGAGTGTCAATATTTGCATAAATCATGTCAAGAACACAACACGAAGTCGAAAAGAGACCCATGTTTGTTCGTGCTAATCCTCCTCAACAACAAACCTCCAACAACTTAGCTTTCAATGCAACGAATTACATTGTTTCTACGGAGGTGCATCAATATCATTGGGGCGGTGACATCAATATCACGAAGCAACACCCGCTAGAACTTTCTAGCGACAGTGCCTCTTTTTGTCGACACTCCTCATCACAACCCTATGCATGATGAACGAAACGAATACTTTAGTCAATTCAACTTCTACCATACCACGGTCCACCAACAAGTTGCCCCAGGTCAACCCGAGGTTCCTCCACCTCCATCAGATGCACCGGTGTTACCACATCAATTAATCGAGCACAACGGCGAGACCTGCACCATTACTCGCCCAAGGAAGACGGTACATCCCAGCATAAAGTTCAGATCCTCAATGCCTTCCACCAGCCAGCACGACGCTATCTAAGAGGATAAAGACACTACAAAAAAATGACTTTTGGGGACTGAAAATTCAGTATCCGATGCGTAAGAATCAGTCCCTAATGGTTATCAGGGACTGATTTGCCAGTCCCCAGCCAGTCCTGGATACCTAGTACTAGATACTGGTTTTAACAACTAAGAATCAGTCCCTATTGTACGACACCAAACAGGACTAATAGTCAGTCTCAGATACATAAAAATTCAGTCCTAAACTTACCTCCCGGTACCACGTCATTTCAGTCCCCGATGCATTTCTTCGATGACTAAAAATTAGTCTCGGATACTACGATAGTTTAGTCCCAGGTGTTTTACTTTAAGGACTGAAAATCGGTCCTATAAACATGTCTGTATTGTCCCTAATAAGTTTTGTTAAGTTTTGTTAAGTTCGTGATTCCATGTCAAATCAGTATCCAATAAGATGTTTTCGAGACTAAAAATTAGTCTCAAGTACCCCAAGATTTCGGTCCTTAATATGCTTCTTTTAAGTACTAAAAATTAGTCTCACGTACTATCTTATTTTAGTACTTAATATGTACTTTTAGGGACTAATAATCAGTTTAAGATAACAAATACTTTTAGTCTCCAATATGTTTATTTAGGGTCTGAAAATTAGTCGCTTAAGTTAGTCCCAAATATTTTTTCTAGTGACTATCTTTTAGTCTCTAATACTATGTGTTACTTTCAATATGGTTTTTTACATACTGAAAAATGGTTGCAATTACAATTTTAGTTGAGTCCCTAACATGCATTTACAATTCCTAACAAATATATTCTAGGACTAAAAGGTAGTCGCCGATAGAATTTATAGTTTTATATATTAAACCATTCTCATTAACACAACATTAATATTATTCGTCAAAATGATTCTAGCTTTCTTAAACTCACAATAAACACAAGCATTAATGTCATAACAATAGCCAATGAAAATAAAAATAACACCAGTTCATGAATTCTGAAATTTAGAAGAGTATTAGAGAAAAAAAGTAATAAAAGTCTTAACTAACTGCCTAAATATTTGGCGCATTTCACCGAAATAAAAGAGTGCATTTCACCGAAACAAAAGAGTGCATTTAAAAAATAGATAACAAAAAAAAAAACATAAATACTTCTTAAAACTAAATATTTGGCGCCACAATTATAGTCTCGGTGTAAACTCCTCCCTTGAAGCAACATAAAAACTCCCAAGGATAAAATTAATGGAACTACTTCGGGTTGAATAAACGGTTGCCGAGTGTTGGTATAGTTATTTCTCCTATAATTTAATTCGTATAACCAACAATGATGAACAACATACTTAGTAAAGAAATAATCTACTTCAAATGGTAGTGTTCTTACTAAAATCATGTGTGATTCAACTGATAGTAAATGTGTACAGTTAAGATAAAAGCTAAATTATCAATTGTTTTGACAGCTTTCAATTAGTTTGTTTATTTGCTACCGATGCTAATCAAAATCCATAAGAAAACTGAAAAATAAACTACAAAAAAAACTTGATTTTGCAATTGCATTGATAGATTTCAATCAAGTATAACCCCCTAATAGCAATTCACACAAAAAACTAAAGAATGCTATGGTGAAGTGTATTGGTGAAAACGATCCGGAAATGCAAATCACAACCAATTCAAATAACAACATTAGGTTATTATTAAATCAACTATATCAGCAAGTTTTCAAACCCAACCTATAACAATGATAAAAAGGCACATATATGGTTCCTGATAAACTGATAACACATAACTCAAACAATCTGATAATCATAAATTCATACATAAATCCTGATTAGTGAATACATTAGTTAACGATTGAATAGTGGAAAAAGGAACGGCAATTGTGGAAGCTTCAACATAAATCCTGATTAGTTAATACATTAGTTATAATTATTTTTTTAATAAATCTCAAAACTGTAGAAATTTTTCCCTCCAAAATGCTGGATTGGCAACCCAAAATCCTTATTTATTAGATAGTTTAGATAAGTCACTACAGGTAATTGTTATACTAGATAGAGGAAATAGCTTCTTTGCAATTTAAAGCCACTACAGTCAATACAAGTAAACGTAGGAAATAGCTTCTTTGGGTTCATACAAATTATCTATAGGCTATGGTTGAGCCGCATACTTAGTTTATGCATGTTTGCTGTTAACCAGGATTTCACAATGAATTTGGATAAGAGCTGGACTAAAATCACTAATAAAGTAGATCCAAAGTTCATAAGAGGAGCCATAGCGTTTGCAAAATGGGCTGAAAGATATGCTGATACTGAAGGTCGGATACATTGTCCATGTAGAAATTGTGTGAATGCAAGAAGACATGTTCCCGATGTTGTTGCTGATTATATCATACAGTATGGTTTTGAACCAACATACAATGTATGGATATATCATGGTGAACATCTGCCAGGTTATGAAACAGACACAGACGAAACAAATAGTGAGTTTGAAGAAAGTGATAACGAATCAAATGATGGTGTTGGTGAGTTACTTGATGATGCTTTTCCAACGAGTGGCAATACCGAAGCCGGAAACTTTAGGGACAGTGCTGATGAGCGTAATAACCCAAATGTGGAGAAGTTATTTGTCGATATGATGAAGCCTTTATACCCAGGGTGTGATGAGTTTTCTGTACTTGGCTTTTTATTGGAGTTGATGAATGTCAAGGTAACATGTAAAATGACAAATGTGTCAATGGATATGATTCTGAATTTATTTAGTCGGGCTTTCAAGGACGCAAACTTGCCGAAGAACCATTATGAAGCGAAAAAGTATTTACGCACTCTTGGACTTGGACACGAATCTATCCATGCGTGTAAACATGATTGTGCATTATTTTGGAAAGAAAATGCAAATTTACAAACTTGTCCGGTGTGTAGCACTAGTCGTTATGAAGAAAATAGTAAAGGGAGGAAGAAGCCGGTAAAAGTCTTGCGTTACTTTCCCATCACAAGTAGACTTAAGCGATTATATGCCTCGAGACACACTGCTAAGGAAATGTTATGGCACGATCAATACAGAACCAAAGAGGAGGGGGTTCTTAGGCATTCGGCTGACGGAAAGCCATGGGAACACTTTGATACGATGTTTCCTGATTTTGCAAATGATCCTAGAAATGTTCGCCTAGGGCTTGCAAGTGATGGTTTCAATCCTTTCGGTGCAAAGAGTCTTTCCTATAGTATGTGGCCTGTTGTGCTCATACCATACAATATGCCTCCTTGGAAGTCTATGGTTGATGCTTCATTTATGTTAGCATTGTTGATTCCTGGAAAAGATTCACCAGGAAAGGATATTGATGTATTTTTACGTTCGCTTGTAGATGAGTTGAAACTTTTGTGGGATACGGGTGTTGAATGTAACACCTGTGCCTCCACGGCCATCAAACAAATACCGAACCAATGAAATATTGTATTTCATACTTGGCATTTGTAAAAATATGTGTATCGTTTACACATATCAACTCTTGTTCGATTTCAAGCTCTAAATCGCTTTCTGGAAGGTTATACGCGCTCTAATGCGTAAATATAACCAGTTTAATGCAACAAACACTCCGGAATAGTGACATAGGCTTAACATACCTTAAATAACCTTTACATAACTTAGAAATAAGTTTTGAAGGCTTTGGTATGGCAAAAACAAATTAATTCGCTTACAGGGACTAAACTTGACAAACTGCGAAAATATGACGATTCGTACTGGAATAGACATTCCGGAACATGGCCATAAGTTAAACATACCATAAATATCCTTTACATAGCTTAGAAATAGGCTTTGAGGGGTTCGGTGTGCTAAAATAAACTTTTGGAACATTCAGGGACTAAAAGTGTCAAAAAGTGCACAAGTTTGCACTTTTGCGCATAACTTACGTTCTGAATACATCCGGACATCCAAAAATTTATGTAAGCATGACTATATGATGCTTTAGTGTTTGGCTTGCCAAAAATCCATTCGTCGCGTCATTTGGATCGTTTTTCGTGCTTATGCGCATTCCGTCGTAATTAAGCGAACATCGCGTTCGTACGACCAAACGAACCATCATCAGACATATTTTTGAACATGTTTCAAGTCCACAATGTTTAGGCATCATTTTAGGGCCTTAAAGTTGGCTTTACGGGCCTTAGAAGTGCCGGAAATGGGCTTAAACACGTGCAGGGGCTGAAACTGTCAAAATGGAACATAGTTTCTGATCTGTGCAGGCCAGGCGGCCCGCGTGAGATCCTTGTGTCCATTACGCGGCCCGTGTCCGACTCTCTGATCAGATTAGATCAAACAGTCAGCATGATCCAGCTGTTTTAACCACAACCACAAGCTCACAACTTGCCAATTCAGCTGATAAGGATCATTTTAGGCTACCATAACTTTGCAACACTTGTACGGATGGGATTAAGGCACGTTTTCCATGAAACGATCTTAACGGTGGACCGAATACTATAAATACCCCACCCCCATGCTTCATAATCACTAGAATTTTGATTTGAGAAACTCTAAGTTGAAACCTTTGTTTCATACCTGAGATTTTTGAATCAAGATTAGCATTCGGGGACCCTTCGTAAGTATTCTTTCGTTCTTTTCCTTATTTTATTGCTTTTCGAGTCCGAAAGTCAAACTTTGTTTGACTTTCAGCGTTGACCAGCTTATGGTCAATGCGAAGTTCGTTTGAACTTCGCAACGTGAGTGTAATCACGTTGGTTATAGTCCCTTGGGACTATGCCTACTGATTACCACGTTGTCTAGGGTCGTAGGGTAAGCGATCTAATAAATCGCTTATACCTTCGAACCCGACCCAGTTTGGTCGATCATTAGGATCCGACCAAATACATTAGGTGACCATAGTGTATAGGGAATAACCTTCCGAGGTTATACCCTATGGTCACATCGTTTGAGTAGTTGTATGATAGGTAGTTTATATGCCTTAGGTAAATTACCAGAATACCCTTTTCATGTATAATTGGTAATTAAGCATATGTAACCTAAACTTTTGTCACATAACTGATTATGTAACATGTTTAGGCATATAACACTTGTCATAGGACTAGTTAGACGGTCCGAACGCGTTTCACGCGCACGACGCGTTAAAGTAGCATAAGCTACCTTAATGGGTCGCGATGGGTCGAAAGCACTTAGGTTAGGTTTCATGTAGTATGTAGGCCTTGTTAAACCATATCATAGGAGTTCGAATACTCATTTGGTTTACCAAGCCTCATCCTATCCGATCTCCCGATTTAAGTCCGGTTTATTTATATAGTTTTAGATTGCCGACTGATTCCGTGCTCCCTCTAGCTTTGTTTGGTTGTTGTTCAAGACCTCTAAGCATTCTCAGGCGAGTACATTATTCCCCTCTTTTACTGTTTTCAACTGTTTTGGGGTGACTCATATGTGCTAAATGTTTTAACAATGATTTCAAGAACGATTACAATAACAATTACAATGTGGTTTCAAGAACGATAACAATGGATTCAAAAACAATTACAATGGTTTCAAGAATGATTTCAATAAAGTGAACAAACTTGTTGGTTGTAGTTACATAACCAATGACATTCATTAGCAATGATCAAGCCGACCAGTATTAGGTTATGGTACCATAGGATCTGACAAATCCCGTTATTCTCTATACCCATGGTTATGTGTGGGTATTTTGGGTAACGACTGAATCTGTAATTATTAATTTACCCTTTGGTAAGGGTTTATTAAGAACGAGAACGAGAGCGAGTTGGAACGAGGAACGAGTCAAGAAGGTTTGAATGTTATTAGAGAATCGACCATAAAGTAGTTTCACAATTAAAACAAGAACGATTTGAACAATTAGAACAAGAACGACTTGAACGATTTTACAAAATGTTTTAACGATTGGGTAAACATTGGGACATGATTTACATTTGATCATGCATTTACATGAAACATAGTATTGATTTAAACCAAGTTTTACTTCAATACTTTGTTTTGTGCGTTTCACCTATGGTTTAGTTGATGCATTTCACTAGCCATACATATCTTTTTGGTTATACATTACATGATTTACATTGGACATGAACATTACTTTGGTGGTTTGGTTTGATTAAGTGATTAAGTAACGATGCGTGTGTAATATGATACAAACATGGTGGATACGCCGCTGGTACTTCCTATATATAAGTGTTTGTATGGTATTACATATTGTAGCGTTATTTGAATCATTTCAGTTTGAGACATAGAACATTTTATACAAGTAACATACTTTTCACAAGACACTGATTTACAAACAACTTATCTTATACAAACTCATTTTACATGGTTATTCATTTAATCATGCATTTTTCTCTTAATTATACCTATCATCTAAACTTATTATTTTTCAAATGATTTACAAAGACAAAGTAAATTACAAGGTTCATGACTAAACATTTTCTCAAACAGAAGTCATGAATCTTATTTTCAACAAAACCAATGTATTCGCCAGCATTTCTTTGCTGACCTCGTTTTCACATATGTTTCAGGTATTGTTGGATGATATCGTTTGATAGGATGCATGCTCACATAGGACTGGACAAGGCCTTAGTGACTCAATAACAATGATAGACTATGTTTAAATTGTGTATTTAGATTTCCAGATGATGTAATTATTCAATGTTTAATAAAACGAAACACTTTTTGATATCCATGGTTATGAAACATTAATTCTGTTACAACACTCCCCGACGTTTCCGCCACGTTTTGTATGTTACACGTGGTCGGGGTGTGACAGAAAAGATGGTATCAGAGCCAATGGTTATAGGGAATTAGGTTATTAGTAATGCTTTGACCTAGTCTATAACCTTCTTAGGACCCTAACGCGAGTTTACTTGCGTTTAGTCATAAAACAATACCGTCACCTATCCTTAGGTGACGACCACAACAAGAACACAATTTTCGAAACCGCTTTGAAAACTAATCATCTGTTCTAGGATGATTGATTACAAGGTTTTGAACCCTCTGTTATATGGTTTTGAACCCTTTTGAGTTTTCAAAATCTCCTCAAGGTTTTGGGTTTTAAATAATGTGAACACGTGCAAACTGGAAGGGTGAATGCCTGTATTCTGGGTTTTCTGTCTAGGCAAGCACTTCGTATATATCTCATCAGACGCGAGACCAGTTGTGCTTACCTGGGAATTCTTGGGATGAGTGTTCACTTATAGGCGAGCATGTCTTCGCGATACATTATTTTTGACCTATTTACTTTGACTAATCACCAAGGTCGTTTGTTGCTTTGTAGTAACAAATAAATGACCACTATCCTTGCTTTCATCAGATTTGTTTCATCTCATTCTTTTCGTCTAATTCTCTCACTCGTTTCCTTTCATGTTTCCTCTTTTAGACAATGCCTCCTCGACGCGAAAGCCAGATAGAGACTGCCGAATTGGCAGAAATTATTGCGCAGCAAATGGCTGCTCAATTCCCAAACCTCTTTGCTCAATGGATCCAAGCCAACAACAACAACAATGTTACATGCAAATACAAGGATTTTAACCAGGCTAAACCACTCAAGTTTAGTGGTTCTGAAGGGGCGACTGGGCTTCTTCAATGGTTCGAGAGCATTGAGAATACTTTCCGCCACGTGCAGTGTCCTGACAATCGCAAGGTCGAGTTTTCTTCGAGTGTGTTTCAGAAGAGGGCTCTCACATGGTGGAACGGGATTATGAGGGATCGTGGTGCAGAAGTTGCTCTAGCACAGACATGGGCTGAACTTAGGGCCCTTATGATGAGGGAATTCTGTCTTCGTCATGAGCAACGAGCTTTGGAGAAGGAATTTGATGAGTTGAAGTAAGATAGTGGTGAGCACAGGGCGTATACTGATAGGTTTGAGGAGTTGAGTCTGCTTTGCCCGACAATGGTTACCCCACTCGACAAGGCTATCGAAAGATACATCGACGGCCTACCTGACTCGGTACAAGACATCCTTACTGGTAGTAACCCTGCCACACTCCGTCAGGCGATCGAGTTAGCTGCGACATTGACTGAGTCGCAGATTCGGAAGAATAAGTTACACAGAAAGGGTGACAAGGGTAAGAAGCAGGGGTCTGACAAGGAGGATAGCAAGAAAGGTCAAAACAAGAAGGGTAAGGAAGGTGAGACGTCAAAGAAATCAAGAAAGCGAAAGGGTGTTCAGAACTTTGCTGTTACAGCACAGACTGCTCAGAACCCGCGGAACCAACCAGCTCAGCCACCTGCAAAGAAAGCATATGCTGGTACCGCACCTTATTGTGCACGCTGCAACGGTCATCACGCAGTACAACAAGCTTGCTGGCAATGCACGACGTGTGGTAAACTTGGGCATTTGGCCAAGGTTTGTCGTTTGGGACAAAATCAGGCTGCTCAGGTTCAAGCTCCGGTTCAAGGGAATGCTGTGAGATTTCCACTGGGTTCATGTTTCAACTGCGGAGAGATTGGTCACTTCCGCCACAACTGCCCAAGACTGGTGAATGCAAATGCTAACGCAAACCCGAATGCGAACGTCAATGTGAATCCAGCACGTGGTCGAGTGTTTAACATCAATGAGGCACTCAATGATGAAGGAGTGAACAATTAGCATTTTGTATTTCCTATGGTTGTTATCTTGTAACATTAAAGACAATGCGGTTGTTATATAAATAAAAAATTTATGGTTTTATTTTGTAACTAATGCAATTGTATGAATGTTTGATCCAACCTTATGGTATCAAAACAAAGACAAAAACTACTCGTGTGGTTCTGTCATTTTTATGATCACTTGTGATCTCCCTAAGAACCTCAAACACTTGTTTCTTTTAAATCTAAGTATCTTATCGTCTTGCACCGTTCGAGATGCAAGAATTATCAAAACAGCTTCAAGAGTTGTCTGATAAAGGATTCATCCGTCCGAACTTTTCACCTTGGAAAAACTCTTGCCCTCTTTGTGAAAAAGAAAGATGGATCTTCTCGAATTCATATCGATTAACGTAAGCCTATTAAGCTTACCATCAAGAATCGATATCCCCTACCTTAAATCAACGATTTCTCCGATCAACTGCATAGCGTTTCATGCTTTTTCCAGATCGATTTGCGTTTTGGATATCATCAACTTTGTATTCTCGAAGAAGATATTCCCAAAACGGTTTTCTGCACGAAGTATGGCCATTACGAGTTTACAGTCATGCATTTTGGGTTGACAAATGCTCCAGCCAGCTTCAAGGACTTAATAAATAGAGTCTGCAAGTCTTATTTGGATCAGTTCGTCATTGTTGTTATTGATGACATCTTGATCTATTCATGTCCCGAGCCGATCACGATCAACACCTTCGTTGACATTGGAACCCCTAAAGAATGAACAAACTTTTCGCTAAATCCTCCAAGAGGAAATTTTGGCTTAAAGAAGTTCATTTTCTGGGCCATGTAGTCAACAAGCAGGGTATTCATGTGGATCCATCCAAATTGCTGCAATTAAGGATTTGATTCCTTGTATGCTTTAAATACCCGTGTCCAAAGATAACAAATTTAAAAAGGTCAAATTAAACAATTATGCGAGTATGCGATTATGTGATATGTGTTTATGTGTTCTCCTCTATGTTTTTGTGTGATCCGATTTTCAAATCCTCATAGAATCTTTCATATCTTCATATGAGGGATTCATAGTAGGATATTCAAAAGGTACTATCTTAAATCCTTAATGGGCTTCTATGTAATAGTTAAGACCCTTGGATTATATAGTATCGCTTCATGATTCATAAGAGATCCTTTTAGTGGTCTAGTCTAAAAGATTGATTCACAATTTGGTTAAAGAACGACATCTAGTGATGTAGCTGAACAGACTCCTTGATAGTCTATTTAGATCATTTATTGATTTAATTAAAAGGACTCTATGGCGGTCTAGTTACACGCATCACAGGATTGTTCATTTGGTTTTACCCTACACGTTATAAAATAGACTGTGTGAACTGTGCAAGGAATTGTCTAATTATGGACGCGTACATAATTATGAAATTTAGTGCACAGAAACCCAGTAGGATTTATTATGTGTAAGAACCGATAGTGACAACAATAACAAAATGAGAACGATGTAATGGAGGTACGGTGGACGCACCAATGACACTTCATATACTTGTATATAAGTGTCCCTCTTACATTGCAAGCATAATGTTATTAAGGTTACTAGAAGTTCAGAACCCTAACCAATGTTGTTCGATCTTTTCAACTTCATGTTTTCAAGCTCTCACAAGTTTCCTCTGATTAAATTTCGGGACGAAATTTCCTAAAGTAGGGGAGACTGTAACACCTGTGCCTCCACGGCCATCAAACAAATACCGAACCAATGAAATATTGTATTTCATACTTGGCATTTGTAAAAATATGTGTATCGTTTACACATATCAACTCTTGTTCGATTTCAAGCTCTAAATCGCTTTCTGGAAGGTTATACGCGCTCTAATGCGTAAATATAACCAGTTTAATGCAACAAACACTCCGGAATAGTGACATAGGCTTAACATACCTTAAATAACCTTTACATAACTTAGAAATAAGTTTTGAAGGCTTTGGTATGGCAAAAACAAATTAATTCGCTTACAGGGACTAAACTTGACAAATTGCGAAAATATGACGATTCGTACTGGAACAGACATTCCGGAACATGGCCATAAGTTAAACATACCATAAATATCCTTTACATAGCTTAGAAATAGGCTTTGAGGGGTTCGGTGTGCTAAAATAAACTTTTGGATCATTCAGGGACTAAAAGTGTCAAAAAGTGCACAAGTTTGCACTTTTGCGCATAACTTACGTTCTGAATACATCCGGACATCCAAAAATTTATGTAAGCATGACTATATGATGCTTTAGTGTTTGGCTTGCCAAAAATCCATTCGTCGCGTCATTTGGATCGTTTTTCGTGCTTATGCGCATTCCGTCGTAATTAAGCGAACATCGCGTTCGTACGACCAAACGAACCATCATCAGACATATTTTTGAACATGTTTCAAGTCCACAATGTTTAGGCATCATTTTAGGGCCTTAAAGTTGGCTTTACGGGCCTTAGAAGTGCCGGAAATGGGCTTAAACACGTGCAGGGGCTGAAACTGTCAAAATGGAACATAGTTTCTGATCTGTGCAGGCCAGGCGGCCCGCGTGAGATCCTTGTGTCCATTACGCGGCCCGCGTCCGACTCTCTGATCAGATTAGATCGAACAGTCAGCATGATCCAACTGTTTTAACCACAACCACAAGCTCACAACTTGCCAATTCAGCTAATAAGGATCATTTTAGGCTACCATAACTTTGCAACACTTGTACGGATGGGATTAAGGCACGTTTTCCATGAAACGATCTTAACGGTGGACCGAATACTATAAATACCCCACCCCCCATGCTTCATAATCACTAGAATTTTGATTTGAGAAACTCTAAGTTGAAACCTTTGTTTCATACCTGAGATTTTTGAATCAAGATTAGCATTCGGGGACCCTTCGTAAGTATTCTTTCGTTCTTTTCCTTATTTTATTGCTTTTCGAGTCCGAAAGTCAAACTTTGTTTGACTTTCAGCGTTGACCAGCTTATGGTCAATGCGAAGTTCGTTTGAACTTCGCAACGTGAGTGTAATCACGTTGGTTATAGTCCCTTGGGACTATGCCTACTGATTACCACGTTGTCTAGGGTCGTAGGGTAAGCGATCTAATAAATCGCTTATACCTTCGAACCCGACCCAGTTTGGTCGATCATTAGGATCCGACCAAATACATTAGGTGACCATAGTGTATAGGGAATAACCTTCCGAGGTTATACCCTATGGTCACATCGTTTGAGTAGTTGTATGATAGGTAGTTTATATGCCTTAGGTAAATTACCAGAATACCCTTTTCATGTATAATTGTTAATTAAGCATATGTAACCTAAACTTTTGTCACATAACTGATTACGTAACATGTTTAGGCATATAACACTTGTCATAGGACTAGTTAGACGGTCCGAACGCGTTTCACGCGCACGACGCGTTAAAGTAGCATAAGCTACCTTAATGGGTCGCGATGGGTCGAAAGCACTTAGGTTAGGTTTCATGTAGTATGTAGGCCTTGTTAAACCATATCATAGGAGTTCCAATACTCATTTGGTTTACCAAGCCTCATCCTATCCGATCTCCCGATTTAAGTCCGGTTTATTTATATAGTTTTAGATTGCCGACTGATTCCGTGCTCCCTCTAGCTTTGTTTGGTTGTTGTTCAAGACCTCTAAGCATTCTCAGGCGAGTACATTATTCCCCTCTTTTACTGTTTTCAACTGTTTTGGGGTGACTCATATGTGCTAAATGTTTTAACAATGATTTCAAGAACGATTACAATAACAATTACAATGTGGTTTCAAGAACGATAACAATGGATTCAAAAACAATTACAATGGTTTCAAGAACGATTTCAATAAAGTGAACAAACTTGTTGGTTGTAGTTACATAACCAATGACATTCATTAGCAATGATCAAGCCGACCAGTATTAGGTTATGGTACCATAGGATCTGACAAATCCCGTTATTCTCTATACCCATGGTTATGTGTGGGTATTTTGGGTAACGACTGAATCTGTAATTATTAATTTACCCTTTGGTAAGGGTTTATTAAGAACGAGAACGAGAGCGAGTTGGAACGAGGAACGAGTCAAGAAGGTTTGAATGTTATTAGAGAATCGACCATAAAGTAGTTTCACAATTAAAACAAGAACGATTTGAACAATTAGAACAAGAACGACTTGAACGATTTTACAAAATGTTTTAACGATTGGGTAAACATTGGGACATGATTTACATTTGATCATGCATTTACATGAAACATAGTATTGATTTAAACCAAGTTTTACTTCAATACTTTGTTTTGTGCGTTTCACCTATGGTTTAGTTGATGCATTTCACTAGCCATACATATCTTTTTGGTTATACATTACATGATTTACATTGGACATGAACATTACTTTGGTGGTTTGGTTTGATTAAGTGATTAAGTAACGATGCGTGTGTAATATGATACAAACATGGTGGATACGCCGCTGGTACTTCCTATATATAAGTGTTTGTATGGTATTACATATTGTAGCGTTATTTGAATCATTTCAGTTTGAGACATAGAACATTTTATACAAGTAACATACTTTTCACAAGACACTGATTTACAAACAACTTATCTTATACAAACTCATTTTACATGGTTATTCATTTAATCATGCATTTTTCTCTTAATTATACCTATCATCTAAACTTATTATTTTTCAAATGATTTACAAAGACAAAGTAAATTACAAGGTTCATGACTAAACATTTTCTCAAACAGAAGTCATGAATCTTATTTTCAACAAAACCAATGTATTCGCCAGCATTTCTTTGCTGACCTCGTTTTCACATATGTTTCAGGTATTGTTGGATGATATCGTTTGATAGGATGCATGCTCACATAGGACTGGACAAGGCCTTAGTGACTCAATAACAATGATAGACTATGTTTAAATTGTGTATTTAGATTTCCAGATGATGTAATTATTCAATGTTTAATAAAACGAAACACTTTTTGATATCCATGGTTATGAAACATTAATTCTGTTACAACACTCCCCGACGTTTCCGCCACGTTTTGTATGTTACACGTGGTCGGGGTGTGACAGAAAAGATGGTATCAGAGCCAATGGTTATAGGGAATTAGGTTATTAGTAATGCTTTGACCTAGTCTATAACCTTCTTAGGACCCTAACGCGAGTTTACTTGCGTTTAGTCATAAAACAATACCGTCACCTATCCTTAGGTGACGACCACAACAAGAACACAATTTTCGAAACCGCTTTGAAAACTAATCATCTGTTCTAGGATGATTGATTACAAGGTTTTGAACCCTCTGTTATATGGTTTTGAACCCTTTTGAGTTTTCAAAATCTCCTCAAGGTTTTGGGTTTTAAATAATGTGAACACGTGCAAACTGGAAGGGTGAATGCCTGTATTCTGGGTTTTCTGTCTAGGCAAGCACTTCGTATATATCTCATCAGACGCGAGACCAGTTGTGCTTACCTGGGAATTCTTGGGATGAGTGTTCACTTATAGGCGAGCATGTCTTCGCGATACATTATTTTTGACCTATTTACTTTGACTAATCACCAAGGTCGTTTGTTGCTTTGTAGTAACAAATAAATGACCACTATCCTTGCTTTCATCAGATTTGTTTCATCTCATTCTTTTCGTCTAATTCTCTCACTCGTTTCCTTTCATGTTTCCTCTTTTAGACAATGCCTCCTCGACGCGAAAGCCAGATAGAGACTTCCGAATTGGCAGAAATTATTGCGCAGCAAATGGCTGCTCAATTCCCAAACCTCTTTGCTCAATGGATCCAAGCCAACAACAACAACAATGTTACATGCAAATACAAGGATTTTAACCAGGCTAAACCACTCAAGTTTAGTGGTTCTGAAGGGGCGACTGGGCTTCTTCAATGGTTCGAGAGCATTGAGAATACTTTCCGCCACGTGCAGTGTCCTGACAATCGCAAGGTCGAGTTTTCTTCGAGTGTGTTTCAGAAGAGGGCTCTCACATGGTGGAACGGGATTATGAGGGATCGTGGTGCAGAAGTTGCTCTAGCACAGACATGGGCTGAACTTAGGGCCCTTATGATGAGGGAATTCTGTCTTCGTCATGAGCAACGAGCTTTGGAGAAGGAATTTGATGAGTTGAAGCAAGATAGTGGTGAGCACAGGGCGTATACTGATAGGTTTGAGGAGTTGAGTCTGCTTTGCCCGACAATGGTTACCCCACTCGACAAGGCTATCGAAAGATACATCGACGGCCTACCTGACTCGGTACAAGACATCCTTACTGGTAGTAACCCTGCCACACTCCGTCAGGCGATCGAGTTAGCTGCGACATTGACTGAGTCGCAGATTCGGAAGAATAAGTTACACAGAAAGGGTGACAAGGGTAAGAAGCAGGGGTCTGACAAGGAGGATAGCAAGAAAGGTCAAAACAAGAAGGGTAAGGAAGGTGAGACGTCAAAGAAATCAAGAAAGCGAAAGGGTGTTCAGAACTTTGCTGTTACAGCACAGACTGCTCAGAACCCGCGGAACCAACCAGCTCAGCCACCTGCAAAGAAAGCATATGCTGGTACCGCACCTTATTGTGCACGCTGCAACGGTCATCACGCAGTACAACAAGCTTGCTGGCAATGCACGACGTGTGGTAAACTTGGGCATTTGGCCAAGGTTTGTCGTTTGGGACAAAATCAGGCTGCTCAGGTTCAAGCTCCGGTTCAAGGGAATGCTGTGAGATTTCCACTGGGTTCATGTTTCAACTGCGGAGAGATTGGTCACTTCCGCCACAACTGCCCAAGACTGGTGAATGCAAATGCTAACGCAAACCCGAATGCGAACGTCAATGTGAATCCAGCACGTGGTCGAGTGTTTAACATCAATGAGGCACTCAATGATGAAGGAGTGAACAATTAGCATTTTGTATTTCCTATGGTTGTTATCTTGTAACATTAAAGACAATGCGGTTGTTATATAAATAAAAAATTTATGGTTTTATTTTGTAACTAATGCAATTGTATGAATGTTTGATCCAACCTTATGGTATCAAAACAAAGACAAAAACTACTCGTGTGGTTCTGTCATTTTTATGATCACTTGTGATCTCCCTAAGAACCTCAAACACTTGTTTCTTTTAAATCTAAGTATCTTATCGTCTTGCACCGTTCGAGATGCAAGAATTATCAAAACAGCTTCAAGAGTTGTCTGATAAAGGATTCATCCGTCCGAACTTTTCACCTTGGAAAAACTCTTGCCCTCTTTGTGAAAAAGAAAGATGGATCTTCTCGAATTCATATCGATTAACGTAAGCCTATTAAGCTTACCATCAAGAATCGATATCCCCTACCTTAAATCAACGATTTCTCCGATCAACTGCATAGCGTTTCATGCTTTTTCCAGATCGATTTGCGTTTTGGATATCATCAACTTTGTATTCTCGAAGAAGATATTCCCAAAACGGTTTTCTGCACGAAGTATGGCCATTACGAGTTTACAGTCATGCATTTTGGGTTGACAAATGCTCCAGCCAGCTTCAAGGACTTAATAAATAGAGTCTGCAAGTCTTATTTGGATCAGTTCGTCATTGTTGTTATTGATGACATCTTGATCTATTCATGTCCCGAGCCGATCACGATCAACACCTTCGTTGACATTGGAACCCCTAAAGAATGAACAAACTTTTCGCTAAATCCTCCAAGAGGAAATTTTGGCTTAAAGAAGTTCATTTTCTGGGCCATGTAGTCAACAAGCAGGGTATTCATGTGGATCCATCCAAATTGCTGCAATTAAGGATTTGATTCCTTGTATGCTTTAAATACCCGTGTCCAAAGATAACAAATTTAAAAAGGTCAAATTAAACAATTATGCGAGTATGCGATTACGTGATATGTGTTTATGTGTTCTCCTCTATGTTTTTGTGTGATCCGATTTTCAAATCCTCATAGAATCTTTCATATCTTCATATGAGGGATTCATAGTAGGATATTCAAAAGGTACTATCTTAAATCCTTAATGGGCTTCTATGTAATAGTTAAGACACTTGGATTATATAGTATCGCTTCATGATTCATAAGAGATCCTTTTAGTGGTCTAGTCTAAAAGATTGATTCACAATTTGGTTAAAGAACGACATCTAGTGATGTAGCTGAACAGACTCCTTGATAGTCTATTTAGATCATTTATTGATTTAATTAAAAGGACTCTATGGCGGTCTAGTTACACGCATCACAGGATTGTTCATTTGGTTTTACCCTACACGTTATAAAATAGACTGTGTGAACTGTGCAAGGAATTGTCTAATTATGGACGCGTACATAATTATGAAATTTAGTGCACAGAAACCCAGTAGGATTTATTATGTGTAAGAACCGATAGTGACAACAATAACAAAATGAGAACGATGTAATGGAGGTACGGTGGACGCACCAATGACACTTCATATACTTGTATATAAGTGTCCCTCTTACATTGCAAGCATAATGTTATTAAGGTTACTAGAAGTTCAGAACCCTAACCAATGTTGTTCGATCTTTTCAACTTCATGTTTTCAAGCTCTCACAAGTTTCCTCTGATTAAATTTCGGGACAAAATTTCCTAAAGTAGGGGAGAATGTAACACCTGTGCCTCCACGGCCATCAAACAAATACCGAACCAATGAAATATTGTATTTCATACTTGGCATTTGTAAAAATATGTGTATCGTTTACACATATCAACTCTTGTTCGATTTCAAGCTCTAAATCGCTTTCTGGAAGGTTATACGCGCTCTAATGCGTAAATATAACCAGTTTAATGCAACAAACACTCCGGAATAGTGACATAGGCTTAACATACCTTAAATAACCTTTACATAACTTAGAAATAAGTTTTGAAGGCTTTGGTATGGCAAAAACAAATTAATTCGCTTACAGGGACTAAACTTGACAAATTGCGAAAATATGACGATTCGTACTGGAACAGACATTCCGGAACATGGCCATAAGTTAAACATACCATAAATATCCTTTACATAGCTTAGAAATAGGCTTTGAGGGGTTCGGTGTGCTAAAATAAACTTTTGGATCATTCAGGGACTAAAAGTGTCAAAAAGTGCACAAGTTTGCACTTTTGCGCATAACTTACGTTCTGAATACATCCGGACATCCAAAAATTTATGTAAGCATGACTATATGATGCTTTAGTGTTTGGCTTGCCAAAAATCCATTCGTCGCGTCATTTGGATCGTTTTTCGTGCTTATGCGCATTCCGTCGTAATTAAGCGAACATCGCGTTCGTACGACCAAACGAACCATCATCAGACATATTTTTGAACATGTTTCAAGTCCACAATGTTTAGGCATCATTTTAGGGCCTTAAAGTTGGCTTTACGGGCCTTAGAAGTGCCGGAAATGGACTTAAACACGTGCAGGGGCTGAAACTGTCAAAATGGAACATAGTTTCTGATCTGTGCAGGCCAGGCGGCCCGCGTGAGATCCTTGTGTCCATTACGCGGCCCACGTCCGACTCTCTGATCAGATTAGATCGAACAGTCAGCATGATCCAGCTGTTTTAACCACAACCACAAGCTCACAACTTGCCAATTCAGCTGATAAGGATCATTTTAGGCTACCATAACTTTGCAACACTTGTACGGATGGGATTAAGGCACGTTTTCCATGAAACGATCTTAACGGTGGACCGAATACTATAAATACCCCACCCCCCATGCTTCATAATCACTAGAATTTTGATTTGAGAAACTCTAAGTTGAAACCTTTGTTTCATACCTGAGATTTTTGAATCAAGATTAGCATTCGGGGACCCTTCGTAAGTATTCTTTCGTTCTTTTCCTTATTTTATTGCTTTTCGAGTCCGAAAGTCAAACTTTGTTTGACTTTCAGCTTTGACCAGCTTATGGTCAATGCGAAGTTCGTTTGAACTTCGCAACGTGAGTGTAATCACGTTGGTTATAGTCCCTTGGGACTATGCCTACTGATTACCACGTTGTCTAGGGTCGTAGGGTAAGCGATCTAATAAATCGCTTATACCTTCGAACCCGACCCAGTTTGGTCGATCATTAGGATCCGACCAAATACATTAGGTGACCATAGTGTATAGGGAATAACCTTCCGAGGTTATACCCTATGGTCACATCGTTTGAGTAGTTGTATGATAGGTAGTTTATATGCCTTAGGTAAATTACCAGAATACCCTTTTCATGTATAATTGGTAATTAAGCATATGTAACCTAAACTTTTGTCACATAACTGATTATGTAACATGTTTAGGCATATAACACTTGTCATAGGACTAGTTAGACGGTCCGAACGCGTTTCACTCGCACGACGCGTTAAAGTAGCATAAGCTACCTTAATGGGTCGCGATGGGTCGAAAGCACTTAGGTTAGGTTTCATGTAGTATGTAGGCCTTGTTAAACCATATCATAGGAGTTCCAATACTCATTTGGTTTACCAAGCCTCATCCTATCCGATCTCCCGATTTAAGTCCGGTTTATTTATATAGTTTTAGATTGCCGACTGATTCCGTGCTCCCTCTAGCTTTGTTTGGTTGTTGTTCAAGACCTCTAAGCATTCTCAGGCGAGTACATTATTCCCCTCTTTTACTGTTTTCAACTGTTTTGGGGTGACTCATATGTGCTAAATGTTTTAACAATGATTTCAAGAACGATTACAATAACAATTACAATGTGGTTTCAAGAACGATAACAATGGATTCAAAAACAATTACAATGGTTTCAAGAACGATTTCAATAAAGTGAACAAACTTGTTGGTTGTAGTTACATAACCAATGACATTCATTAGCAATGATCAAGCCGACCAGTATTAGGTTATGGTACCATAGGATCTGACAAATCCCGTTATTCTCTATACCCATGGTTATGTGTGGGTATTTTGGGTAACGACTGAATCTGTAATTATTAATTTACCCTTTGGTAAGGGTTTATTAAGAACGAGAACGAGAGCGAGTTGGAATGAGGAACGAGTCAAGAAGGTTTGAATGTTATTAGAGAATCGACCATAAAGTAGTTTCACAATTAAAACAAGAACGATTTGAACAATTAGAACAAGAACGACTTGAATGATTTTACAAAATGTTTTAACGATTGGGTAAACATTGGGACATGATTTACATTTGATCATGCATTTACATGAAACATAGTATTGATTTAAACCAAGTTTTACTTCAATACTTTGTTTTGTGCGTTTCACCTATGGTTTAGTTGATGCATTTCACTAGCCATACATATCTTTTTGGTTATACATTACATGATTTACATTGGACATGAACATTACTTTGGTGGTTTGGTTTGATTAAGTGATTAAGTAACGATGCGTGTGTAATATGATACAAACATGGTGGATACGCCGCTGGTACTTCCTATATATAAGTGTTTGTATGGTATTACATATTGTAGCGTTATTTGAATCATTTCAGTTTGAGACATAGAACATTTTATACAAGTAACATACTTTTCACAAGACACTGATTTACAAACAACTTATCTTATACAAACTCATTTTACATGGTTATTCATTTAATCATGCATTTTTCTCTTAATTATACCTATCATCTAAACTTATTATTTTTCAAATGATTTACAAAGACAAAGTAAATTACAAGGTTCATGACTAAACATTTTCTCAAACAGAAGTCATGAATCTTATTTTCAACAAAACCAATGTATTCGCCAGCATTTCTTTGCTGACCTCGTTTTCACATATGTTTCAGGTATTGTTGGATGATATCATTTGATAGGATGCATGCTCACATAGGACTGGACAAGGCCTTAGTGACTCAATAACAATGATAGACTATGTTTAAATTGTGTATTTAGATTTCTAGATGATGTAATTATTCAATGTTTAATAAAACGAAACACTTTTTGATATCCATGGTTATGAAACATTAATTCTGTTACAACACTCCCCGACGTTTCCGCCACGTTTTGTATGTATGACATTGAAACATATGATTGCGAATCAAAACAGACATTCAACATGCGTGCTACACTTCTGTGGACAATTAATGATTTTCCTGCGTATGGTTACCTGTCCGGATGGAGCACGAGTGGATATAAGGCATGCCCAATATGCAATGAAGATGCAAGTAGTATATATATACGAGATAAAATAGCATTTGTAGGCCATAGGATATTTCTCCCACTCGATCACTCTTGGAGGAAAGCACGAGATTTCAATGGACAGAAAGAGACTAGGCTTGCACCTAAACCTGTCAATGGAGATGATTGCTTACGTCAGTTAGAACATCTCACTATACATCAGCATGGAAAACATAAGGCTCATGGAGGTAAAAAGAGAAAACGGAACCCACAGGATTTAAACTGGTCAAAGAGAAGCATCTTCTTCGAACTCCCATATTGGCCTAAGTTGTTGATTCGTCACAACATTGACGTGATGCATGTTGAAAAAAATGTGTGCGAGAACGTGTTAGGAACCCTGTTAAACATAGAAGGAAAGACGAAAGACACTGACAAAGCTCGGCTAGACTTGGAAGATATGAACATACGTAAAGAGCTTCACTTGGTGAGGAAGAATGATCACTGGGTTAAACCACATGCTTCGTACGTTTTAACTCGCGATGAGAGAAAACAATTTTGCAACTTACTTAGCTCGGTGCGTTTTCCAGATGGGTATGCTGGAAATTTAGCTAAAAATGTAAATGTTGAGGACGGTAAGATATATGGGCTTAAATCACATGATTGTCACGTCTTGATACAACGCATCATTCCTATTGCAATTCGTCCCTTTATGACAAAACAAATTCGCGATGCGATAGTGGAGCTGTCTCAATTTTTCAAGAAACTTACTGAAGTCACATTACACGTCACAGAGTTGGAAGCGTTACAAAAAAACATAGTCAAGATTCTGTGCAAGCTGGAACAAATATTTCCCCCGTCATTTTTTACAGTTATGATGCATTTGTGTGTGCATCTTCCTCAAGAGGCAATTTTGGGAGGACCTGTGCAATCAAGGTGGATGTATCCGATCGAAAGATACCTTGGCCATTTAAAGAAATATGTTGGAAACAAAGCAAAACCCGAAGGCTCGATAGCAGAAGGTTATGTTGTTGAGGAAGCTATAACATTTTGTTCACACTATTTACGAGGTGTTGAATCAAAGTTGGATAAACGTGATAGAAATGTTGACAAAACCTCTAGTGATGCTCGAAGCTTTGCGTTAGATATTTTTAGATTGAATGGTCGAGGTATTGGGAAGAAAGAAGTTCATATGCTTCCTACTAATCTTATGAAAAAAGCAATATGGTTTATCTTCAACAATTGTCAAGAGGTTCAACCGTACTTAGAGTAAGTTTTTTTTTAATATTTAGTTGTATATTAGTATTAAGTGTCACATGTTAGTAAATTTATAGTTTATCTACACGTGGCAGGGAACACTTACAAATTTTACGAAATCAACATCCGGAATCATCATATTTTTCTGAGATGCAACAGTCTACATTCCCGGATTGGTTTGCAAAACGTGTAACAATCGCACTCTATTTTACTTACTTTACTTTATGATATTGTACTACACTCTAATAACATGATTACTATGTTGAAAATTGAGAACAGGTTCGAGAGATGTATGTGCTCAATCCATCTCAAATTAATGAGGAGTTATATGCACTGTCTTGCCTTCCTGATAATCGAGTTTCGTCACAAAGGGGATACATAGTGAACGGAGTAAAATTTTTAGTTAAGTCAAGCGATGACTGCAGACAAACACAAAATTGTGGAGTTACGGTACCAGGCGTTCATAATGATATCGAGGACGATTACTATGGATACCTTGATGAAGTCATTGAATTGTCTTTCATAAGAGGTTATCGTATTATTTTATTCAAATGCACATGGTTTGATACTGATCGACGAAGAAAGCACGTGATATTTGAACCTCATTTCATAAGCATAGACACGTCCCGGCATGCTTATAAGGATGATCCTTTCATTTTAGCAAACCAGGCAAAACAAGTGTTTTATATAAATGATATACTTAAACCAAATTCACAATGGAAAATCATTGAAAGAATTACCCATAGGCACTTGTGGGATATTCCAGAAAATCAGAATGCAGAAGATATGTTAGAAGATGTCAACCTTCATCGTGAAGATGTTGAAGATGAAATTGTTGAAACTGTTGATGTTCAACATCATTCTGATGGCATTATAGATGGTTTTATTACTGATGAGATAGATGATTCTGATCATAGCATGGAAGATTTTGATTCAGAGACAAATTTGGATGAGTCAGATGCTGATAAGCTCAATAATGAAATTGAAAATGATGAGTCAGACAATGATGATTGATAATGTTCATTCTATAAATTTTGTAAGAGTTTTGATTATTTAAATTTCATTAAGTACTAGTCTCGTACTAATATATATATGTAATAGTATAATTGTTTTACGGTATCTAATCATTTACTATTAATATTATGTTTGCAGGTAAAAGTATAATTATCAAGGAAGGAATCACACCTAGTATTTAATAAAGTTTGGCAAAGTTGAAATCCTCATAGAATCTTTCATATCTTCATATGAGGGATTCATAGTAGGATATTCAAAAGGTACTATCTTAAATCCTTAATGGGCTTCTATGTAATAGTTAAGACACTTGGATTATATAGTATCGCTTCATGATTCATAAGAGATCCTTTTAGTGGTCTAGTCTAAAAGATTGATTCACAATTTGGTTAAAGAACGACATCTAGTGATGTAGCTGAACAGACTCCTTGATAGTCTATTTAGATCATTTATTGATTTAATTAAAAGGACTCTATGGCGGTCTAGTTACACGCATCACAGGATTGTTCATTTGGTTTTACCCTACACGTTATAAAATAGACTGTGTGAACTGTGCAAGGAATTGTCTAATTATGGACGCGTACATAATTATGAAATTTAGTGCACAGAAACCCAGTAGGATTTATTATGTGTAAGAACCGATAGTGACAACAATAACAAAATGAGAACGATGTAATGGAGGTACGGTGGACGCACCAATGACACTTCATATACTTGTATATAAGTGTCCCTCTTACATTGCAAGCATAATGTTATTAAGGTTACTAGAAGTTCAGAACCCTAACCAATGTTGTTCGATCTTTTCAACTTCATGTTTTCAAGCTCTCACAAGTTTCCTCTGATTAAATTTCGGGACGAAATTTCCTAAAGTAGGGGAGACTGTAACACCTGTGCCTCCACGGCCATCAAACAAATACCGAACCAATGAAATATTGTATTTCATACTTGGCATTTGTAAAAATATGTGTATCGTTTACACATATCAACTCTTGTTCGATTTCAAGCTCTAAATCGCTTTCTGGAAGGTTATACGCGCTCTAATGCGTAAATATAACCAGTTTAATGCAACAAACACTCCGGAATAGTGACATAGGCTTAACATACCTTAAATAACCTTTACATAACTTAGAAATAAGTTTTGAAGGCTTTGGTATGGCAAAAACAAATTAATTCGCTTACAGGGACTAAACTTGACAAATTGCGAAAATATGACGATTCGTACTGGAACAGACATTCCGGAACATGGCCATAAGTTAAACATACCATAAATATCCTTTACATAGCTTAGAAATAGGCTTTGAGGGGTTCGGTGTGCTAAAATAAACTTTTGGATCATTCAGGGACTAAAAGTGTCAAAAAGTGCACAAGTTTGCACTTTTGCGCATAACTTACGTTCTGAATACATCCGGACATCCAAAAATTTATGTAAGCATGACTATATGATGCTTTAGTGTTTGGCTTGCCAAAAATCCATTCGTCGCGTCATTTGGATCGTTTTTCGTGCTTATGCGCATTCCGTCGTAATTAAGCGAACATCGCGTTCGTACGACCAAACGAACCATCATCAGACATATTTTTGAACATGTTTCAAGTCCACAATGTTTAGGCATCATTTTAGGGCCTTAAAGTTGGCTTTACGGGCCTTAGAAGTGCCGGAAATGGGCTTAAACACGTGCAGGGGCTGAAACTGTCAAAATGGAACATAGTTTCTGATCTGTGCAGGCCAGGCGGCCCGCGTGAGATCCTTGTGTCCATTACGCGGCCCGCGTCCGACTCTCTGATCAGATTAGATCGAACAGTCAGCATGATCCAGCTGTTTTAACCACAACCACAAGCTCACAACTTGCCAATTCAGCTAATAAGGATCATTTTAGGCTACCATAACTTTGCAACACTTGTACGGATGGGATTAAGGCACGTTTTCCATGAAACGATCTTAACGGTGGACCGAATACTATAAATACCCCACCCCCCATGCTTCATAATCACTAGAATTTTGATTTGAGAAACTCTAAGTTGAAACCTTTGTTTCATACCTGAGATTTTTGAATCAAGATTAGCATTCGGGGACCCTTCGTAAGTATTCTTTCGTTCTTTTCCTTATTTTATTGCTTTTCGAGTCCGAAAGTCAAACTTTGTTTGACTTTCAGCGTTGACCAGCTTATGGTCAATGCGAAGTTCGTTTGAACTTCGCAACGTGAGTGTAATCACGTTGGTTATAGTCCCTTGGGACTATGCCTACTGATTACCACGTTGTCTAGGGTCGTAGGGTAAGCGATCTAATAAATCGCTTATACCTTCGAACCCGACCCAGTTTGGTCGATCATTAGGATCCGACCAAATACATTAGGTGACCATAGTGTATAGGGAATAACCTTCCGAGGTTATACCCTATGGTCACATCGTTTGAGTAGTTGTATGATAGGTAGTTTATATGCCTTAGGTAAATTACCAGAATACCCTTTTCATGTATAATTGTTAATTAAGCATATGTAACCTAAACTTTTGTCACATAACTGATTACGTAACATGTTTAGGCATATAACACTTGTCATAGGACTAGTTAGACGGTCCGAACGCGTTTCACGCGCACGACGCGTTAAAGTAGCATAAGCTACCTTAATGGGTCGCGATGGGTCGAAAGCACTTAGGTTAGGTTTCATGTAGTATGTAGGCCTTGTTAAACCATATCATAGGAGTTCCAATACTCATTTGGTTTACCAAGCCTCATCCTATCCGATCTCCCGATTTAAGTCCGGTTTATTTATATAGTTTTAGATTGCCGACTGATTCCGTGCTCCCTCTAGCTTTGTTTGGTTGTTGTTCAAGACCTCTAAGCATTCTCAGGCGAGTACATTATTCCCCTCTTTTACTGTTTTCAACTGTTTTGGGGTGACTCATATGTGCTAAATGTTTTAACAATGATTTCAAGAACGATTACAATAACAATTACAATGTGGTTTCAAGAACGATAACAATGGATTCAAAAACAATTACAATGGTTTCAAGAACGATTTCAATAAAGTGAACAAACTTGTTGGTTGTAGTTACATAACCAATGACATTCATTAGCAATGATCAAGCCGACCAGTATTAGGTTATGGTACCATAGGATCTGACAAATCCCGTTATTCTCTATACCCATGGTTATGTGTGGGTATTTTGGGTAACGACTGAATCTGTAATTATTAATTTACCCTTTGGTAAGGGTTTATTAAGAACGAGAACGAGAGCGAGTTGGAACGAGGAACGAGTCAAGAAGGTTTGAATGTTATTAGAGAATCGACCATAAAGTAGTTTCACAATTAAAACAAGAACGATTTGAACAATTAGAACAAGAACGACTTGAACGATTTTACAAAATGTTTTAACGATTGGGTAAACATTGGGACATGATTTACATTTGATCATGCATTTACATGAAACATAGTATTGATTTAAACCAAGTTTTACTTCAATACTTTGTTTTGTGCGTTTCACCTATGGTTTAGTTGATGCATTTCACTAGCCATACATATCTTTTTGGTTATACATTACATGATTTACATTGGACATGAACATTACTTTGGTGGTTTGGTTTGATTAAGTGATTAAGTAACGATGCGTGTGTAATATGATACAAACATGGTGGATACGCCGCTGGTACTTCCTATATATAAGTGTTTGTATGGTATTACATATTGTAGCGTTATTTGAATCATTTCAGTTTGAGACATAGAACATTTTATACAAGTAACATACTTTTCACAAGACACTGATTTACAAACAACTTATCTTATACAAACTCATTTTACATGGTTATTCATTTAATCATGCATTTTTCTCTTAATTATACCTATCATCTAAACTTATTATTTTTCAAATGATTTACAAAGACAAAGTAAATTACAAGGTTCATGACTAAACATTTTCTCAAACAGAAGTCATGAATCTTATTTTCAACAAAACCAATGTATTCGCCAGCATTTCTTTGCTGACCTCGTTTTCACATATGTTTCAGGTATTGTTGGATGATATCGTTTGATAGGATGCATGCTCACATAGGACTGGACAAGGCCTTAGTGACTCAATAACAATGATAGACTATGTTTAAATTGTGTATTTAGATTTCCAGATGATGTAATTATTCAATGTTTAATAAAACGAAACACTTTTTGATATCCATGGTTATGAAACATTAATTCTGTTACAACACTCCCCGACGTTTCCGCCACGTTTTGTATGTTACACGTGGTCGGGGTGTGACAGAAAAGATGGTATCAGAGCCAATGGTTATAGGGAATTAGGTTATTAGTAATGCTTTGACCTAGTCTATAACCTTCTTAGGACCCTAACGCGAGTTTACTTGCGTTTAGTCATAAAACAATACCGTCACCTATCCTTAGGTGACGACCACAACAAGAACACAATTTTCGAAACCGCTTTGAAAACTAATCATCTGTTCTAGGATGATTGATTACAAGGTTTTGAACCCTCTGTTATATGGTTTTGAACCCTTTTGAGTTTTCAAAATCTCCTCAAGGTTTTGGGTTTTAAATAATGTGAACACGTGCAAACTGGAAGGGTGAATGCCTGTATTCTGGGTTTTCTGTCTAGGCAAGCACTTCGTATATATCTCATCAGACGCGAGACCAGTTGTGCTTACCTGGGAATTCTTGGGATGAGTGTTCACTTATAGGCGAGCATGTCTTCGCGATACATTATTTTTGACCTATTTACTTTGACTAATCACCAAGGTCGTTTGTTGCTTTGTAGTAACAAATAAATGACCACTATCCTTGCTTTCATCAGATTTGTTTCATCTCATTCTTTTCGTCTAATTCTCTCACTCGTTTCCTTTCATGTTTCCTCTTTTAGACAATGCCTCCTCGACGCGAAAGCCAGATAGAGACTTCCGAATTGGCAGAAATTATTGCGCAGCAAATGGCTGCTCAATTCCCAAACCTCTTTGCTCAATGGATCCAAGCCAACAACAACAACAATGTTACATGCAAATACAAGGATTTTAACCAGGCTAAACCACTCAAGTTTAGTGGTTCTGAAGGGGCGACTGGGCTTCTTCAATGGTTCGAGAGCATTGAGAATACTTTCCGCCACGTGCAGTGTCCTGACAATCGCAAGGTCGAGTTTTCTTCGAGTGTGTTTCAGAAGAGGGCTCTCACATGGTGGAACGGGATTATGAGGGATCGTGGTGCAGAAGTTGCTCTAGCACAGACATGGGCTGAACTTAGGGCCCTTATGATGAGGGAATTCTGTCTTCGTCATGAGCAACGAGCTTTGGAGAAGGAATTTGATGAGTTGAAGCAAGATAGTGGTGAGCACAGGGCGTATACTGATAGGTTTGAGGAGTTGAGTCTGCTTTGCCCGACAATGGTTACCCCACTCGACAAGGCTATCGAAAGATACATCGACGGCCTACCTGACTCGGTACAAGACATCCTTACTGGTAGTAACCCTGCCACACTCCGTCAGGCGATCGAGTTAGCTGCGACATTGACTGAGTCGCAGATTCGGAAGAATAAGTTACACAGAAAGGGTGACAAGGGTAAGAAGCAGGGGTCTGACAAGGAGGATAGCAAGAAAGGTCAAAACAAGAAGGGTAAGGAAGGTGAGACGTCAAAGAAATCAAGAAAGCGAAAGGGTGTTCAGAACTTTGCTGTTACAGCACAGACTGCTCAGAACCCGCGGAACCAACCAGCTCAGCCACCTGCAAAGAAAGCATATGCTGGTACCGCACCTTATTGTGCACGCTGCAACGGTCATCACGCAGTACAACAAGCTTGCTGGCAATGCACGACGTGTGGTAAACTTGGGCATTTGGCCAAGGTTTGTCGTTTGGGACAAAATCAGGCTGCTCAGGTTCAAGCTCCGGTTCAAGGGAATGCTGTGAGATTTCCACTGGGTTCATGTTTCAACTGCGGAGAGATTGGTCACTTCCGCCACAACTGCCCAAGACTGGTGAATGCAAATGCTAACGCAAACCCGAATGCGAACGTCAATGTGAATCCAGCACGTGGTCGAGTGTTTAACATCAATGAGGCACTCAATGATGAAGGAGTGAACAATTAGCATTTTGTATTTCCTATGGTTGTTATCTTGTAACATTAAAGACAATGCGGTTGTTATATAAATAAAAAATTTATGGTTTTATTTTGTAACTAATGCAATTGTATGAATGTTTGATCCAACCTTATGGTATCAAAACAAAGACAAAAACTACTCGTGTGGTTCTGTCATTTTTATGATCACTTGTGATCTCCCTAAGAACCTCAAACACTTGTTTCTTTTAAATCTAAGTATCTTATCGTCTTGCACCGTTCGAGATGCAAGAATTATCAAAACAGCTTCAAGAGTTGTCTGATAAAGGATTCATCCGTCCGAACTTTTCACCTTGGAAAAACTCTTGCCCTCTTTGTGAAAAAGAAAGATGGATCTTCTCGAATTCATATCGATTAACGTAAGCCTATTAAGCTTACCATCAAGAATCGATATCCCCTACCTTAAATCAACGATTTCTCCGATCAACTGCATAGCGTTTCATGCTTTTTCCAGATCGATTTGCGTTTTGGATATCATCAACTTTGTATTCTCGAAGAAGATATTCCCAAAACGGTTTTCTGCACGAAGTATGGCCATTACGAGTTTACAGTCATGCATTTTGGGTTGACAAATGCTCCAGCCAGCTTCAAGGACTTAATAAATAGAGTCTGCAAGTCTTATTTGGATCAGTTCGTCATTGTTGTTATTGATGACATCTTGATCTATTCATGTCCCGAGCCGATCACGATCAACACCTTCGTTGACATTGGAACCCCTAAAGAATGAACAAACTTTTCGCTAAATCCTCCAAGAGGAAATTTTGGCTTAAAGAAGTTCATTTTCTGGGCCATGTAGTCAACAAGCAGGGTATTCATGTGGATCCATCCAAATTGCTGCAATTAAGGATTTGATTCCTTGTATGCTTTAAATACCCGTGTCCAAAGATAACAAATTTAAAAAGGTCAAATTAAACAATTATGCGAGTATGCGATTACGTGATATGTGTTTATGTGTTCTCCTCTATGTTTTTGTGTGATCCGATTTTCAAATCCTCATAGAATCTTTCATATCTTCATATGAGGGATTCATAGTAGGATATTCAAAAGGTACTATCTTAAATCCTTAATGGGCTTCTATGTAATAGTTAAGACACTTGGATTATATAGTATCGCTTCATGATTCATAAGAGATCCTTTTAGTGGTCTAGTCTAAAAGATTGATTCACAATTTGGTTAAAGAACGACATCTAGTGATGTAGCTGAACAGACTCCTTGATAGTCTATTTAGATCATTTATTGATTTAATTAAAAGGACTCTATGGCGGTCTAGTTACACGCATCACAGGATTGTTCATTTGGTTTTACCCTACACGTTATAAAATAGACTGTGTGAACTGTGCAAGGAATTGTCTAATTATGGACGCGTACATAATTATGAAATTTAGTGCACAGAAACCCAGTAGGATTTATTATGTGTAAGAACCGATAGTGACAACAATAACAAAATGAGAACGATGTAATGGAGGTACGGTGGACGCACCAATGACACTTCATATACTTGTATATAAGTGTCCCTCTTACATTGCAAGCATAATGTTATTAAGGTTACTAGAAGTTCAGAACCCTAACCAATGTTGTTCGATCTTTTCAACTTCATGTTTTCAAGCTCTCACAAGTTTCCTCTGATTAAATTTCGGGACAAAATTTCCTAAAGTAGGGGAGAATGTAACACCTGTGCCTCCACGGCCATCAAACAAATACCGAACCAATGAAATATTGTATTTCATACTTGGCATTTGTAAAAATATGTGTATCGTTTACACATATCAACTCTTGTTCGATTTCAAGCTCTAAATCGCTTTCTGGAAGGTTATACGCGCTCTAATGCGTAAATATAACCAGTTTAATGCAACAAACACTCCGGAATAGTGACATAGGCTTAACATACCTTAAATAACCTTTACATAACTTAGAAATAAGTTTTGAAGGCTTTGGTATGGCAAAAACAAATTAATTCGCTTACAGGGACTAAACTTGACAAATTGCGAAAATATGACGATTCGTACTGGAACAGACATTCCGGAACATGGCCATAAGTTAAACATACCATAAATATCCTTTACATAGCTTAGAAATAGGCTTTGAGGGGTTCGGTGTGCTAAAATAAACTTTTGGATCATTCAGGGACTAAAAGTGTCAAAAAGTGCACAAGTTTGCACTTTTGCGCATAACTTACGTTCTGAATACATCCGGACATCCAAAAATTTATGTAAGCATGACTATATGATGCTTTAGTGTTTGGCTTGCCAAAAATCCATTCGTCGCGTCATTTGGATCGTTTTTCGTGCTTATGCGCATTCCGTCGTAATTAAGCGAACATCGCGTTCGTACGACCAAACGAACCATCATCAGACATATTTTTGAACATGTTTCAAGTCCACAATGTTTAGGCATCATTTTAGGGCCTTAAAGTTGGCTTTACGGGCCTTAGAAGTGCCGGAAATGGACTTAAACACGTGCAGGGGCTGAAACTGTCAAAATGGAACATAGTTTCTGATCTGTGCAGGCCAGGCGGCCCGCGTGAGATCCTTGTGTCCATTACGCGGCCCACGTCCGACTCTCTGATCAGATTAGATCGAACAGTCAGCATGATCCAGCTGTTTTAACCACAACCACAAGCTCACAACTTGCCAATTCAGCTGATAAGGATCATTTTAGGCTACCATAACTTTGCAACACTTGTACGGATGGGATTAAGGCACGTTTTCCATGAAACGATCTTAATGGTGGACCGAATACTATAAATACCCCACCCCCCATGCTTCATAATCACTAGAATTTTGATTTGAGAAACTCTAAGTTGAAACCTTTGTTTCATACCTGAGATTTTTGAATCAAGATTAGCATTCGGGGACCCTTCGTAAGTATTCTTTCGTTCTTTTCCTTATTTTATTGCTTTTCGAGTCCGAAAGTCAAACTTTGTTTGACTTTCAGCTTTGACCAGCTTATGGTCAATGCGAAGTTCGTTTGAACTTCGCAACGTGAGTGTAATCACGTTGGTTATAGTCCCTTGGGACTATGCCTACTGATTACCACGTTGTCTAGGGTCGTAGGGTAAGCGATCTAATAAATCGCTTATACCTTCGAACCCGACCCAGTTTGGTCGATCATTAGGATCCGACCAAATACATTAGGTGACCATAGTGTATAGGGAATAACCTTCCGAGGTTATACCCTATGGTCACATCGTTTGAGTAGTTGTATGATAGGTAGTTTATATGCCTTAGGTAAATTACCAGAATACCCTTTTCATGTATAATTGGTAATTAAGCATATGTAACCTAAACTTTTGTCACATAACTGATTATGTAACATGTTTAGGCATATAACACTTGTCATAGGACTAGTTAGACGGTCCGAACGCGTTTCACTCGCACGACGCGTTAAAGTAGCATAAGCTACCTTAATGGGTCGCGATGGGTCGAAAGCACTTAGGTTAGGTTTCATGTAGTATGTAGGCCTTGTTAAACCATATCATAGGAGTTCCAATACTCATTTGGTTTACCAAGCCTCATCCTATCCGATCTCCCGATTTAAGTCCGGTTTATTTATATAGTTTTAGATTGCCGACTGATTCCGTGCTCCCTCTAGCTTTGTTTGGTTGTTGTTCAAGACCTCTAAGCATTCTCAGGCGAGTACATTATTCCCCTCTTTTACTGTTTTCAACTGTTTTGGGGTGACTCATATGTGCTAAATGTTTTAACAATGATTTCAAGAACGATTACAATAACAATTACAATGTGGTTTCAAGAACGATAACAATGGATTCAAAAACAATTACAATGGTTTCAAGAACGATTTCAATAAAGTGAACAAACTTGTTGGTTGTAGTTACATAACCAATGACATTCATTAGCAATGATCAAGCCGACCAGTATTAGGTTATGGTACCATAGGATCTGACAAATCCCGTTATTCTCTATACCCATGGTTATGTGTGGGTATTTTGGGTAACGACTGAATCTGTAATTATTAATTTACCCTTTGGTAAGGGTTTATTAAGAACGAGAACGAGAGCGAGTTGGAATGAGGAACGAGTCAAGAAGGTTTGAATGTTATTAGAGAATCGACCATAAAGTAGTTTCACAATTAAAACAAGAACGATTTGAACAATTAGAACAAGAACGACTTGAATGATTTTACAAAATGTTTTAACGATTGGGTAAACATTGGGACATGATTTACATTTGATCATGCATTTACATGAAACATAGTATTGATTTAAACCAAGTTTTACTTCAATACTTTGTTTTGTGCGTTTCACCTATGGTTTAGTTGATGCATTTCACTAGCCATACATATCTTTTTGGTTATACATTACATGATTTACATTGGACATGAACATTACTTTGGTGGTTTGGTTTGATTAAGTGATTAAGTAACGATGCGTGTGTAATATGATACAAACATGGTGGATACGCCGCTGGTACTTCCTATATATAAGTGTTTGTATGGTATTACATATTGTAGCGTTATTTGAATCATTTCAGTTTGAGACATAGAACATTTTATACAAGTAACATACTTTTCACAAGACACTGATTTACAAACAACTTATCTTATACAAACTCATTTTACATGGTTATTCATTTAATCATGCATTTTTCTCTTAATTATACCTATCATCTAAACTTATTATTTTTCAAATGATTTACAAAGACAAAGTAAATTACAAGGTTCATGACTAAACATTTTCTCAAACAGAAGTCATGAATCTTATTTTCAACAAAACCAATGTATTCGCCAGCATTTCTTTGCTGACCTCGTTTTCACATATGTTTCAGGTATTGTTGGATGATATCATTTGATAGGATGCATGCTCACATAGGACTGGACAAGGCCTTAGTGACTCAATAACAATGATAGACTATGTTTAAATTGTGTATTTAGATTTCTAGATGATGTAATTATTCAATGTTTAATAAAACGAAACACTTTTTGATATCCATGGTTATGAAACATTAATTCTGTTACAACACTCCCCGACGTTTCCGCCACGTTTTGTATGTATGACATTGAAACATATGATTGCGAATCAAAACAGACATTCAACATGCGTGCTACACTTCTGTGGACAATTAATGATTTTCCTGCGTATGGTTACCTGTCCGGATGGAGCACGAGTGGATATAAGGCATGCCCAATATGCAATGAAGATGCAAGTAGTATATATATACGAGATAAAGTAGCATTTGTAGGCCATAGGATATTTCTCCCACTCGATCACTCTTGGAGGAAAGCACGAGATTTCAATGGACAGAAAGAGACTAGGCTTGCACCTAAACCTGTCAATGGAGATGATTGCTTACGTCAGTTAGAACATCTCACTATACATCAGCATGGAAAACATAAGGCTCATGGAGGTAAAAAGAGAAAACGGAACCCACAGGATTTAAACTGGTCAAAGAGAAGCATCTTCTTCGAACTCCCATATTGGCCTAAGTTGTTGATTCGTCACAACATTGACGTGATGCATGTTGAAAAAAATGTGTGCGAGAACGTGTTAGGAACCCTGTTAAACATAGAAGGAAAGACGAAAGACACTGACAAAGCTCGGCTAGACTTGGAAGATATGAACATACGTAAAGAGCTTCACTTGGTGAGGAAGAATGATCACTGGGTTAAACCACATGCTTCGTACGTTTTAACTCGCGATGAGAGAAAACAATTTTGCAACTTACTTAGCTCGGTGCGTTTTCCAGATGGGTATGCTGGAAATTTAGCTAAAAATGTAAATGTTGAGGACGGTAAGATATATGGGCTTAAATCACATGATTGTCACGTCTTGATACAACGCATCATTCCTATTGCAATTCGTCCCTTTATGACAAAACAAATTCGCGATGCGATAGTGGAGCTGTCTCAATTTTTCAAGAAACTTACTGAAGTCACATTACACGTCACAGAGTTGGAAGCGTTACAAAAAAACATAGTCAAGATTCTGTGCAAGCTGGAACAAATATTTCCCCCGTCATTTTTTACAGTTATGATGCATTTGTGTGTGCATCTTCCTCAAGAGGCAATTTTGGGAGGACCTGTGCAATCAAGGTGGATGTATCCGATCGAAAGATACCTTGGCCATTTAAAGAAATATGTTGGAAACAAAGCAAAACCCGAAGGCTCGATAGCAGAAGGTTATGTTGTTGAGGAAGCTATAACATTTTGTTCACACTATTTACGAGGTGTTGAATCAAAGTTGGATAAACGTGATAGAAATGTTGACAAAACCTCTAGTGATGCTCGAAGCTTTGCGTTAGATATTTTTAGATTGAATGGTCGAGGTATTGGGAAGAAAGAAGTTCATATGCTTCCTACTAATCTTATGAAAAAAGCAATATGGTTTATCTTCAACAATTGTCAAGAGGTTCAACCGTACTTAGAGTAAGTTTTTTTTTAATATTTAGTTGTATATTAGTATTAAGTGTCACATGTTAGTAAATTTATAGTTTATCTACACGTGGCAGGGAACACTTACAAATTTTACGAAATCAACATCCGGAATCATCATATTTTTCTGAGATGCAACAGTCTACATTCCCGGATTGGTTTGCAAAACGTGTAACAATCGCACTCTATTTTACTTACTTTACTTTATGATATTGTACTACACTCTAATAACATGATTACTATGTTGAAAATTGAGAACAGGTTCGAGAGATGTATGTGCTCAATCCATCTCAAATTAATGAGGAGTTATATGCACTGTCTTGCCTTCCTGATAATCGAGTTTCGTCACAAAGGGGATACATAGTGAACGGAGTAAAATTTTTAGTTAAGTCAAGCGATGACTGCAGACAAACACAAAATTGTGGAGTTACGGTACCAGGCGTTCATAATGATATCGAGGACGATTACTATGGATACCTTGATGAAGTCATTGAATTGTCTTTCATAAGAGGTTATCGTATTATTTTATTCAAATGCACATGGTTTGATACTGATCGACGAAGAAAGCACGTGATATTTGAACCTCATTTCATAAGCATAGACACGTCCCGGCATGCTTATAAGGATGATCCTTTCATTTTAGCAAACCAGGCAAAACAAGTGTTTTATATAAATGATATACTTAAACCAAATTCACAATGGAAAATCATTGAAAGAATTACCCATAGGCACTTGTGGGATATTCCAGAAAATCAGAATGCAGAAGATATGTTAGAAGATGTCAACCTTCATCGTGAAGATGTTGAAGATGAAATTGTTGAAACTGTTGATGTTCAACATCATTCTGATGGCATTATAGATGGTTTTATTACTGATGAGATAGATGATTCTGATCATAGCATGGAAGATTTTGATTCAGAGACAAATTTGGATGAGTCAGATGCTGATAAGCTCAATAATGAAATTGAAAATGATGAGTCAGACAATGATGATTGATAATGTTCATTCTATAAATTTTGTAAGAGTTTTGATTATTTAAATTTCATTAAGTACTAGTCTCGTACTAATATATATATGTAATAGTATAATTGTTTTACGGTATCTAATCATTTACTATTAATATTATGTTTGCAGGTAAAAGTATAATTATCAAGGAAGGAATCACACCTAGTATTTAATAAAGTTTGGCAAAGTTGAACAACACTCGATTTTGGTTTGGATTGAGCTCAATGATGTGTTTTAGAGGCTTGTGCTACTTGGACGTGTGAAGGTTGTTAATGTGCTGCAATCGGTTGATTTAGATGCTAATAATTTTATTATGTATTTTCTTGAACTTTGCACTTATTTTATATTCATTTAGACTAATTTGGAAATATCATGTATTATGTTAAACGTATAATGCATATGCTTTTTTTTTAAATAGTGTTTAGGTTATCCATGATCTTATACCTACAAATAAGCTTTGTGCACTAAAAAATAGTGTCCAATATGGTTTTTACAAGTAATTTAGAGACTAATTTCCAGTCTTAAGTTCTTTTATAACAGTTGATCGAATTCACTAGGGTGTAAACAAGTCGAGCTGAGCCTAAACTTAACTATGCTGGAGCCTGATATGTAAAGCTCGGGTTGGGCTTGTTTATAAAAAAAAAATTCTTTTCTTAAACTAAATACTAGTCCATAATGTAGTATATGTTACAATAAATATGAGGACTAATTTTGAGTCCGTAATTTCTTCTTTAAAATAAAATGATTTGTATCCATTATTAGAGACTAATTATCAGTCACTGTTTCTTATGTCTGTATAAAACTTTGGAGACTGAAAATCAGTTCCTAATAAGTTTTCGAAAAGTTTTAACATATTTGGACACTGAAAATTAGTCACCAATCATTTCTTATATAAAAAGGTATTCAAAACTGAATATCAGTCCCTAATTATGGTTGTCTTGAAAATATTAATAACTTGTATTCAGTCCCTAATATGTTCCATCTATATTGGAGACAGAATATTAGTCTCCAAGATAGATGTGTCATTTTTCATTATAGTGGGAACATATTTGAGACTAAAATTTAGTAGTCAATAATCGTCCTTCCAAAACACTATACCATGCAAACATATTTGCGAATGAAATTCAGTCTCAATTAAGATGTTTAGATATTAGAGACTGATTTCTAGTAACTAATATATGGTCCATAGAAATCAGTCCCTAATATTATCAGTGACTGATAAATCAGTCTCAAATATTACGTATTGGAGACTGATTTATCAGTCCCTAATAATTTAGTATCTATTGGTCACTATTCTTGTAGTGAAGAGGATGAACCAATGGGAGAACCTGTTGGCACAATCACCGCCAAGAACCCCACAACTATGGGTTTCAGGAACCCTCCATCTGAATACACAAACCTGCATATCGGAAACCTGACAGATTACACCAACCCAATCCAATTACCGACCTTTGGGGATCCCTATGCGGAAGCTGTCATGGTTAATGCACTCTTCCCTCCGCCATTAGCACTATTTCCACATATGCATCAATCCTCAAGTTATCAATACCCCGTGAACCAACAACAACAGCCTGTATCGATAGATGTCATCAATCAGGCGGTACAACAATCGAAACAGATTAAACGCCAGGTTGAACGGAGAGAGTGAAGAGACTAGTAATATTCTCAAGAAAATATCAAAGATGGTTCGATCGGAAAAGAGTACTAAGTTCCCTCTATCTTAATGTTTATCTTTAAATTTCTTTTTGTGTTGTTATGGTATGGTATTTTATTTCAGTTTACTTTTCATCGTCCTGATATGACGTATTATTGTAACCGTTTTTACTAGTTAATGTTTGATGAAATTCTTATGATGGAGCACAAGTTTCAAAATCAGCTTTGATTGCTATCTTTATTCCTTAGTATAAGGTCAAGCTTTAATTGCTCCTCCTAAAACTAATAACTCTTCTTGATTGCTCATAGATAACCCATGGCTAATGAAAATTCAAATCGATGTGGTAACAGTGGTAGTGATGCACCCCATAACCGTGTGAACGAGGGTGGTAATGACCTTCGTACCCAAATAGCCGAAGGTGTTAATCGAGCAATGACCAATTTTATGGGCAACTATAAAGGCCCCGCACCATCAAAATAATCCTCTAAATCAGCCTCTGATTGAACTTCTCGCCGATCTAGTAGTTCTTACAAATCCTCAAGTAGGAGTAAGACTGAAAAAACTGACCATGTCACTATAGAGGAACCATCTGGTTATGAGAAATAGTGTTCGTATAAGTACTTTTTCTCTTGCAAACCAGGAGACTTCACTGGGAAAAGGGAGCTGTTGATGCCATGAAGTGGCTTGAAGGGACAGAAATAGTCATTGGTATGGAAATGAAGAGGAAATTCGGTTGAGAGAATCTAAGGCTGAGATGGAAATGAAGAGGAAGATAGATGAGAACTTTCATAAGGATTTAAAGAAGAGGAGAATCTAAGGCTGAGATGGAAATGAAGAGGAAGATAGGGAAAAACTTTCATAAGGATATAAAAAAGAGGAAAATCTAAGGTTGAGATGGAAATGAAGAGGTAATCTACTCATTTATCTTTCATCTATCCCTACACCCACCTACTGCCGCCACCACAACCTACCACCACCACCCTCTCTCTCTCTTGTTCGAACAAATACATATCAAACATGAATTGGGTACTGCCACTTTTTTACCGAAGTATTGCAAATAGAGTTAATTACAAAACAAAAAAATATCTTTTATGTTTATATTGGATTGGATTGCAAAATATGTCATTTACCTTCAATAATTACAGAAAACCTACTTTGTGCTTGCAAACCCTTACATGTTACGTCCGACCATAACTCAGTTAATTTTCCTCATAAATCTGACCAAATGAACCCCACATGAGAATAAGCTGAGCAAATTTTTCTCATTTTGACTCTTGATCAAACTTAACACTTAGTGAAATATATTTAATTTATCCCTGAAAAGGATAAATTTTTAGATATCTTAGTAATAAAGTTGAATAGAACCAATAATCTATACACACACCAATGACCAAAAGTTTTATTGGATTTTTTTTTTTTTTTTTGTCAAGGTCAACATAGAGAAACACAACCATCATTTTCTTGCATTCTTAAGTCATACAATAAGGGATTTGAGTTCATGATTATATAATAAGGGTAGTTTAGTATTTAAGGTAGACGACTAAAATGCCTTCGTAGGGTATATTTTAGTATATTTAATTATGAAAATTAACTGAGTTATGGTCAAAGGACGTGATGTATAAAGGTTTGCAGTAGGGTCGTCTCCGAAAATTTTTAAAAATATGTAGGCCGTGTGCAGAAATAAAATATGGGCCCTTAAATATATGAAAATGAATTAAAAATTTGTGGAATCACCTCCACGTTGCGGCGAGTTGCTTTTTTACGTGGAAACGTAGATAAAAAGCACATCACACACGCATTTGGACAACGAAGGGTAGAAAGAAAACATGTTATAAGGGTAAATTAAGAAAATGTGGAATAGTTACGTCGTAACTTTAAAAATCGTTATTTACGATCATGTAAAACCATCGTAACCTATCCAATTTTATTTAGAAAATACACAGAGTTGAAAGAGAAAAAAAAAAAAACAAAATAAGACTTTTCCATAAATAATATATTAAGAAAATTAGGGTGGAGATATGATAGGAAGTTTATTTGGCTAAGAAGGCTAGGAAGTGATCTTGACCATCCATTTAGTTAATCAAGGGCTAAGATTAAATCAGGGAAATTGAAGGGAAGAAAAGAGGCGCGTGAGTTTGTTTAGGGGTATTCTAGTCAATCCAAGCCAATAGTTTCTCTCTCCTCCAATTCCCCCCATTTTTTAAACGTTAATAACTCTTTCATACGACATTATTTTTTTATAAAAATTTCACCAAAAAAACGAGCGTTTTTTTTATCTTTAAAACGAGTACACTATTGCTATATTTTCGAAAATTTTTTTCTAAAACCCAGTTGCGTAAAACGCAATTGAAAAAAACCCAGTTGCGTAAAACGCAATGGAAAAAAAAACATAAAAAATGACATTTTTCTAAAACGCAATGCACCAAAAACACAAAGAAATGTCTTATTTGTAAAACGCAATGGCCAGAAAACACAAAGAAATGTCTTATTTCTAAAACGCAATAGCCTAAAAACTCAAAAGAAAATGTACTTTCTAAAACGCAATGGACTAAAAACATATAAAAATGTGTTTTACCTAAAACGCAATGCACCAAAAACACAAACAAATGTCTTATTTCTAAAACACAATGGCCATAAAACACTTAAAATGTCTGTTTTCTAAAACGCAATGGACTGAAAACACATAAAAAAGTGTTTTTACCTAAAACGCAATGCACCAAAAACACAAAGAAATGTCTTATTTGTAAAACGCAATGGCGCCAGAAAACACTTAAAAATGTCTCATTCTAAAACGCAATTGCCTAAAAAAACAAAAGAAAGTGTTCTATGTAAAACGCAATGGACTGAAAACACCTAAAACGCAATGACTAAAAACACTTCAAGAATGTGTTTTTCTAAAACGCAATGGCCAGAAAACACATAAAAATGTTTTAGTTCTAAAACGCAATTGCCCAAAAACACCAAAGAAAGTGTTCTCTCTAAAACGTATTGAACCATGACAATAGTTTTGTCTGTGCTGTGAATTGTATGTGCTGTGAATTGTCTGAGCTGTGAATTGTCTGAACCAATGCAGTTTACGAATGCAGTTTTCTAGAGGCAATTTACAGAAAATTATTTTTTCTGATGCGTTTTCTGGGACCCCGCTACCAGGGGCGCTGCCCCCGGACCCCCGCCAAGATCGTAAAACGCAATGACTAAATCAAAAATCCAGATCGTAAAAATGAAATTAAAGAATTTCTTACATGGATCGAAGCGATTTCTTCAACAATTGACGAATTTTGATTGATTGAAACATTTATCAGCGCTCGAATCGAACGGATCGAGTGATTATCTTCAAAATCACAGGAAAAAAACGAGATTTTGTATGAAATTAAACTGGGTTTTCTTCAAAAAAACTGAAGAACACGTTGATCGGGTGTTTGAATCATTGATTGGTGACGAAAATCGCACTATAATGTAGTGATTATTGAGATAGAAAGTGAAGAAATGGTTGAAGATGGTGGGTTTTGAAAATGGTGGGTTTTGAAGTTACTGGGTTTTGAAAAGGAAGAAGAAAGGATAAAATTGACTAAAATACCCTTCCTCTTTATTTTAAATTTTGCCACATGTCCTAATTCTATTGCTTCATATCCTTCCTAGCCAAAATAAACTTCCTATTTGATCCCCTCCCAAGAAAATTAACATAAATAAGCATTTTTAAACTAGATTTGAGAAATAACTACGATTCTCATTTTGATTTAATGTAACACGAAATTAGTCAATTAATGTCATTTGCTTTTACTGCATAAGTAACAAACATAAAGAAAAAAAATAACTAAAAATGAAGCTATCAAGATTAGAACCCAAGACCTACTTGATAATAAAGTGACATAGGAAGCACAAAACCATGGGCATCATCTTGTTATTTTCCAATTCAGTACTTATATATTCTAAATTCTACAGCACAACTTTATTAAAAATAAATAAATTTTTGGGCCCCCGGAGGGTTTAGGCCCTGAGCCGTCGCCCTGAAACGTCAGTTAAGATTCATTTTTCAGGTCGTCTCCACCAAGAACCAAACTAACACCGCCAATCAGACCACCAAGAACTAGACCACGACCCTGGGAGAAAGTACCTAATGTATCATGACGACGATACATATATGCAACTGATGGATTCGATGATGCGGTATGATGGATCGCTGATTCGGATATGCAAGAATGGGTATGATTAGCGGTGGCGATTTAGATCGAAATCAGATATGCAAAAACCATGGTGCAATATTATGGTTGAGTTTTCCGGTCGTCTTCACATATTGTTTTGTTGGAGATGAAAAAAGACAAGGAGATGAAAAGAGACATGGAGATGATGGTTGTGTTTGCTTGGTGCCAGCAGTGGTGGATTGAAAGAGTAAACAGAGAGAGTGAGATAGTTTGTTCGTTTTTCTAGCAAGTGAAGGAAGCCAATATATTTTTAAAATATTGAAATACTATTTAAAAACTAGGTAAAAGACAAACTTGACACATGACTAGATTAACTATGAAAATTAACTAGGTTAGGGCCAAAGGGTAGACGATGCAAGGGTTTTAAAACGTAAATGATGATTCTTGTCAATTTAAATGGTAAAGGACATCCACTAAAATTTTGTATAAACATAAAGGACAAAAACTATAATTTACCCTAATTATAAAGTGTGTTTTGTAATGTAAAATAATAACATGATTTAGAGCATTCAGTATGTTATGTATGGCCGTGCCTAAGGGCATTGATTTATCTCAGATTACATGGTCTAGATTAGTAATGGATCTCTTATATTTATGTGAGTAAATTACTTATATTATAAGAAATGGTTGTGAGCATTCTAGTCCCTGTGGTTGCCAATTGGAATCAAACAAGTCCCTTTGCCAAACTTCCGTTAGTCGACCATTCCATTATTTAATGGTGTGAAGGGCAATTTGGTCATTTCACCCAAAGTTAACCCTTTCACAACATTTTAATCCTCAATCTACCATGAGAAGCACCATTTCACGCCCTTTATCCCCAAAATCTTCCCCGCCTTCAAGAAAAGCTCCAATCATCCCACAGCTCTGACCATCCCACCAACAACAGGTCTGATCATCCTAAACATGAGGCAATACACAATCATTTTGATTACTTTCCACATTATTGGTACAACATCGTGTTAATTTTACTTAAAATTGTTGATTTCTTGATGCGTAGCATGTATATAATCTGAAATGTGGTTTGTATTTCATGGAATTCTAGTTGGAATTAGGGTGCAGGTGACCCGATGTCTTATCCGGGTCCGGTTGAGGACGGGAAGGGGGTTCATCATCGAGGTCAGTTTTAGGCGTCAAGCATGAAAACAGTGGTGCTTGCTTGGCTGTACATATGATGCCTAACTATTACTTTAAAAGGGTTATTTTTGGACTGATCATTTTTTGGGTTTTTGAAGTTAATGATCAGGATTTACCGTTGTTTTATTATGTAACTGTTATGTACGTATGGTCATTAGGATGATATTAAACTATTGTGTATGAATGGTGGTCTTTAATTGTGAAATTTAAGTGTTAATGATGCTTATTAAATTGTGTTTGAAGTTATTAAATTGTGTACTTGTAAAGTGGATGATAATGACTTTGATGTGCTTAGGATCAATTGTGGCATTTGATTAACTGTGTTTGGGTGTCAATAGTATTTTACAATAATGGATTTAGGCTTTATATTGCGAGTCAGGGATTTAGGAAGTTTGAGCTATGCAGAATTGGACCCTAGAATGAATTTTGCATTTTTGTACTTTCACCATGAAATGTTTGTTGATTTATACTTAAATGACTGCTGCATATTAGGTATTGTATGCACAGAAGGCTTTCACCATGAAATGTTGGCCGGTTAAAATGACTGATGCACATCAGGGTACAGGGATTTCACCATGAAATGTTTGCTGCACATAAGGCTTTTGCTAGTTCATAGTGATGGTTTGTGGTAGAATTTTAATGGATGGTATAGTTTGTTTGATCAGGGTGCAGGGAGCAGAGGATTAGTCTTTTGTATGCAACATTGATAAGTCAAATTCACTTCAAGTTTGATAAGTCAAACCCAATGCAACTTCTAAAGGTCAAACCTAGTTCAACCTCTAAAAGTCAAACACAACCCAAATTCAAAAAGTCAATGCCGGCTCAAGTTATAAAAGCCAAATTTTGGATTCAGCTGGTAATGAGCTGTTGTTAGTAACATTGTTAGGAAATAGATTAGGCAAATTAATTGCATGCGATGTTTAATTACAAGATTGGGTGATAGTTTTGAAATTGGAGGGAATATATCAAGTATAGCTACAGGGAGTGAAATGATAAGTAAAGTTGAGAGGTATTTTAGTCTTCTCGCAAACATTTTAACGGCCATTTAACACCAGTGACTGGAATGGTCGTTTTTTTTTTCAAACAGGGTCTGTATGTGAGAACGGGTGAAAATCAGAAGGACATAAATTTTACTTTACTCTTTTTTTAATACTTTTGAAAATGGTTGTGGGTGGAGGAGAAAAAGGGTAATGATAAATGTATACAAAATATTATTTATAAAAAAGTAGTGCTTTTGAAAAGGATAAGAGATTCAATGTGAATACTCTAGTTGTCATCCATTCTAAACCTAATACAAATTATTCTGAAAATTTTAAACGTTTAACATAACGAATAGTTTAGATATTAAATGGATCCCCGCACGTTGCTGCTGGATGTTCATTATGAAAGTCTTAAGTATGCTAACTATCAATATTTTGTTAATATGTCGGATCTTAAAAAGTATGATACTTTTGTAAAAATTGATTGAATGATTATTGTTATATACCGAAGATTCTTAAATATAGAATTTAACAATAATGTATGCTTATTTAATAAATAAATCAGTAAATAATTATAAATTAGTCAGTATTGGTTCGGTTAATTATGGCATCGATACATTGATACATTACTGGCACTCGTCGTAGAACAAAAGAGAAAATCCAAAAAACAAAGTCGTAACATGCACAATAGAATATTGAAAAAAGAAAAAATTTAAAAATCGTCAAATTAAACTAATGGTACGAATTTCGTTATGAGTAAACTGCCATTTTGGTCCCTGTGGTTTGGCCATTTTTGCCATTTTAGTCCAAATCTCAAACTTTTTACATCTGGGTCCCTGTGGTTTCACTTTTATTGGCATTTTAGTCCAAAATCCAAAAACTCTTATTTTTTACTGTTCCAACATGCCTATTTTGTCTTTTTGTGCAGGGGTATTTTGGTCATTTTAATTATTATACAATTATTATAACATATTAAACTGTTATATATATAACAGGCGACATCATCTTCATCATCATCTGCAGACTACTTCAATAACTCCAGGGACCAAACCACAGGCACCAAAACCACAGGGACCAACCACCGGCGTCATCATCGGCATCATCCTCATCACCGGCGTCATCATCCTCACACCGCCACCGCCACCGCCTACCTTTCACAAACCCTAGAACGAGTTTAGAGAGAGAAAGAGAGGGTAAAAGCTAGGGTTTTAGGTTTTAGAGAGAGAAAGAGGGGGGAAAGAACGGGGGTCGTTGTGCTCTGAAGAGAGGAGAGAGATGGGAGGCGAAGAGTGGTGGTTGTTCCGGTGGGAGGTGTAAAGAGGTGGTAAAAAATCAGTTAGATCAGAAACAAAGAATAGATCTGAAATTGGAACAGATCTGAAATATGAACAATCGGAAGAACAAATGCAGAAAAGGAGATCGGAAGCAAGGAGGATCAAGAACAGATCGGAAAAGTTACCGGAAAACAGATCGGAGCACAGTCGCCGGTCAATCTTAATGTTTTTGCTAATAAAACCCTCATCACGTCTTCCCCAAAATCACATCCTTCCATTGTTCTACCAATCTCGAGCTTTAAAATCTCCATCCAGTTCTTCAGGTTTATCGTCTTCAATTTCGTTTCCACATTGTTTTGTATTTTCTCTAATATCTCTTATGATGATTCAAAATTAATAACTTTCGTTCTTCTGATGTTAACCGTGATGAATGTCGGTGATGAAGCGTCTCTGGTATTGGCAAGATTGCAGATGTCGGCAACTAACTCTGATCACAATCAAACAGATGCCTTTAACTGATCGATTTAGGTCTCAGTTGCTGCTGATTTATTTGAGGTTTTATGTTGTTTATTTGGGGATGATGATGATCGATTTAGGTCTCAGTTAACTGATCGATTTAGAGAGAGAAGAGAGAAAGAAGAGAGAGAGTCAGTTAGGGTTTTATTTCGGGGATGATGATGATTTATTTGGGGAAGAAAATTTTAATTAAGAAAATGTTAAATGAAAAGCAAAATGACCAAAATGCCCCTGAACTAAAAGACAATGCAACAGTCAAAAAATGGGGTTTTTGAATTTTGGACTAAAATGGCAACAAAATGCAAACCATAGGGACCCAGATGTAAAAAGTTTGAAATTTGGACTAAAATAGCAAAAGTGCCCAAACCACAGGGACCAAAATGGCAGTTTACTCTTTCATTATTGTACCACTAACATAACAAACCAAACTACATAACGTACCAAATCGTCTTACCTGATGTTTGAAATTTTATAACAATGATTCGTGCGAAAGAATATAACGGTACTAAATAAATAAATTAAATTGTTGCAACTTCTATCTTTTTTTTCGTAGAGGAGAACAAAATCACTCCCACTCTTCTCTTGATGGCTCACACGCTACAACAAAAACCATGGTTCACAAAGTACTACAACAAAAACCATGGCCATAAACTCTCTATCTCCATCAAATTCACATGTTTATTATTCTTGTTTTTTTCTTCTTCATATTTATAGTTACAAAAGTCTTAATCAAAGGAAGCCAACATTTATAGCCGTAAACGGTTGAACCACGGCCTGATCCGCCGCTCATAGCAAACACGTTCAAAACGACCGATGCAGCCGGTGACCGATGATGATTAAAGTTGTGCCGTCAATGTATGCTTATGCCTCGGAGGTTCATTTTGAAAATATAGATAAAATGAACATTGATGACTATGTTCGTAACTTTTGTAAGTATTATGGTATTATGATGCAACAAAAAGAGAAGAAGCCAAAGAGAAGAATAAAATATTTTTCATTGTACGAAAACAAACATTACAACCTGATAATAGATACTACGAATTTCCGAAAACAACTTACTTTCCAACTTGCCCACCCAGTTCTAACCCACTACATGCATAACATGCATACACTTGCATGGCAAGTTTGGACATAAAATGCAATTTTGGATATAAATGACTTCGTAAATTCCTAAAGTAACATAAAGAAAATAACATAAATAAATAACAATAATTTGGACAGTAACCGATCCTCATCTTCCTGTCGTCTTCTTCATCACCACTTTCATAACCGATCCGCAATCAAATTATGCTTCAAATCTTTCGTTTCTTTGTTAATTACCGCCGCCTGGTTCAAATCTGAAAGGGATAGCAACAAACATAGTAACTGCACATAATTTGATCGTCCAAATCGAAATTATTAAAGTAATTGCAATTCGAGAAGGAAAAGTGACAATTATGGAAAAGGCATATTGTTGAATCGATTAAACAAAGTGTAAACAGTACCTTTGATGTCGAACGTGACTGATGAATTGTTGGTTGCGATAAACGAATGGTGCTTGAAGCGGAAGAATGGGATATGGAGATGTTAAAGGGTTTGTCGATAAGGAAACTTCTTGGATCTCCCCTCCCAAGAAATCATCAAAAAGTTAGTTTTCTTCGAAAACTTTGCGATCACTGAAACAATTTCCAACAACTCAATGTTCGACGATTTTATTATGAAGGATGAGTTGTACCACTCGAATTTGCACCGTGTGGATGACGGGAGGAAAAATGGTTCGACATGTGAATTTAATAGTGTAGTATATATATTTGAAGGGTTGGGTTGGAACGGTTATGCGTTGCATCCCTTAGTTTTGGTAAATGGGTGATTAAAGAAAAGAAACGAATTTTAGTGAAAGGGCGGTTAAAAAACGAAACTGTGACGTCTCATTATTTCATGGGAACCAAGTTGGTTTTAAGCGGTGCCTATATAAATCGAAAGGACGCAAGTTGGTTTTTGTATAATAGTATATATAATATATAATATTATTTATAAAAAAAGTAGTGATTTTGAAAATGATAAGAGATTGAATGTGAATACTCTAGTTGTCATCCATTCTAAACCTAATACAAGTAGTGATTTCGAAATGGATAAAAGATTGAATGTGAATTGTCTAGTTGTCATCCATTCTAAACCTAATACAAATTTTATTCTGAAAATTTTAAACCTTTAACATAACGAATAGTTTAGATATTAAATTAACAATAAGAAGGAAAAGAAAAACAATGTTACCTAAAAGTTATATTACATCATGATTTTACATAAGTTAATAAACAGAAAGGTTAATATGTGTCAGGCATATAACAAATTAATAGAATAACGATTCTTGAACATCAAGGTCCCGTAGCTCAGTTGGTTAGAGCGTTGGTCTTATGAGCCGAAGGTCGCGGGTTCGAGCCCCGCCGGGACCAGTTTATATAACTTATATAATTTTTTACAATTCTAATTTCTCATCCAACACCAGCCAGAAATTAAAAGATTTTGATGTTTTACTTCTTCGATTGTTGAATTTAAGGTTTCGTTTTAATTGTCCGTGGATTTTTCTTATAACTTATATAATTTTTTACAATTCTAATTTCTCATCCAACACCGGCCAAAAATTAAAAGATTTTGATGTTTTACTTCTTCGATTGTTGAATTTAAGGTTTCGTTTTAATTGTCCGTGGATTTTTCTTATAACTTATATAATTTTTTACAATTCTAATTTCTCATCCAACACCGGCCAAAAATTAAAAGATTTTGATGTTTTACTTCTTCGATTGTTGAATTTAAGGTTTCGTTTTAATTGTCCGTGGATTTTTCTTACATTCAAATGCTGCTAAGTGTTTCCTTGATTATCAAGAAACCGATCGCTATACGCCGTCATCATCATACTCAGTATATACTAATTCTCACCAATAACAAGGCTATGGTAGGGTCTGAGAAGGGTAAGATATAGACAGCATTACATGTACCCGGTAGGAATAGAGAAGCTATTTCCAGTAAGACTATCGGCTTGGTTGAAACTTCTTATTTTTTCTTCTTAGGCCGGAGGGTGTGGGAGGCGCCACCACCGCCAGGTCACCATCTATGGCGCCGCCGGCGCTATACCCCCACACCGAGCCATTCAAGAGGGGCGCTATAGGTGAGCTCGCCACCATGTTAACGAGGAAGAAGGGGCTGTTCAGGTGGGGCCCACTCGATGTCATCCAATCAAATTTTTTTTTTTTAATTTTGTTTAATAGGGGGCTCCATCCCACACCGTGCAAGTTAAAGGGGGGCATTATAAAGCCCCATGGCTGACGTGGATCCTACGTGGCGCTTACGTGTCTTGATAAAGCCCCTAGGGGCTCCATCCCACACCCTCCAGCCTTACAAAAAAATTCTTCTCATTTGAACCCTCCAATATATATATATATATATATAGGGAGCCGCTAAAATAGAAACCACCTCCAGTTGTGAGAACCGCGAGAACCACTCTCAACCAATCAGAAAAATGGGTATTATGGTCATTTACCCCAAATGTCAAATCTTCTCTCTATCTTCATTTAAATTCTATGACTTTATAAAAACCTCTCTCCTCTCTCCTCTCTCGTCTCTCATCTCTCATTTACATTTCTCCTTTCTCTTCCTCAGATCATTCTCTCTAATATCTCATATCATAATTTCTTTCTCTCTAATTCCAAAATCAAGATCCACACACATACATTCAGGATTTCAGAGATCAAGAGAGAGGGTGATTAGTAGAGAGAGAGAAACGACGGAGATAAAGGAAGACGGCCACCCCCCGGCGACCCCCTGGTTTCTCCGGCAGCAGCGCCGCCACTCACAGCAACGGTGAACAGAAGCAACAATGGACAACCAGGCGATACGGCAGCAGTGGGGGTGACGGTCCCGGCAACGAGAGAAAGATGCCATTTTTGTTTGATGCTTTCTAGATCGATTTTCTCCATTTTAGATCAAGTCCAACACCCGTTTTTGGGGGTGGTTCGAAGGTGGATGATGATGGTCGGTGGGTAGTGTTGGTGTGGTTGCAGAGGTGGGGGTGACGGGTCAGATTTACCCATCATCAAAACCCTAAACAAAACGGGATGGTCGGCGGCGGCCGGCAGCGACGTATCCCGTTTTCAGATCTATCACTTTTCCGGCGGTGGTGGTGAACGATTCAGCTTCGGCAGACCTCTGGTATGTTTGAGGGTTTGATCTGATGGTGGGGGTTTGATTTGGTGATTTTGATGTTTTTGGTTCCGATCTTGTGTCCCTATTTACGGCTGATTTTTTTATGTTCTGGTGATTTTTTGATGTTTACGGCTGATTTTTTTATGTTCTGGTGATTTTTTGATGATGCTGGTTATTTTGATGTTTACGCCTGATTTTTTGATGATGCTGGTTATTTTGAGGTTTACGGCTGATTTTTTGATGTTCTGGTTATTTTTTGATAAGTGAACTATGTGGGTTTTGATCGGTTGGATTTGGGTGGCGATGATGAAAAAAAAAAAACTAGATTTTGATGACGATGGCGCGGCAACGATGGTGGAGGGTAGGTTTTTGAACCTGCAACCCCACTTTGCAGCCTTTTGATTTACGGAAAATCTGAGCCACACCGTAAACTTTTTAACGTAAAACGTAAAAAGTTTAACGTAAAACGTAAAGAGTTTACCGTAAAACGTAAAGAGTTGTACGTAAAACGTAAAACGTAAAAAGTTTAACATAAAACGTAAAAATTTTAACGTAAAACGTAAAAAAGTTTTACGTAAATCGTAAAACGTAAATTTTTTTACGTAAAACGTAAAAATTTAACGTAAAACGTAAAAAGTTTTAAAAGTTTAACGTAAAACCTAAAACGTAAAACGTAAAAAGTTTAACGTAAAACGTAAAAAGTTTAACGTAAAACGTAAAAAGTTTAACTTAAAATGTAAAAATTTTAACGTAAAACGTTAAAAGTTTAACGTAAAACGTAAAACGTAAAAAGTTTAACATAAAACGTAAAAATTTTAAAGTAAAACGTAAAAAGTTTTACGTAAATCGTAAAAAATTTAACGTAAAACTTTTTTTATGTAAATTGTAAAACGTAAAAAACTGTTTGATAAAACGGCGCCTAAACAAGGGCGTGAATGCGGCGCATAAAAACGCCGCGAAGAAAAACGGGACGTAAAAAACGTCGCGTTAAAACGGGACGTAAAAAACGGCGCGTTAAAAAACGACGCTTGAAAATGCCGAGCGTAAAAAACGGCATGCAAAAACGACCCGTTAAAAAACGATGCGTGAAAAAGCTGGGCGAAAAAACGAAAAACGTAATTTTTTAACGTAAAACAGTAAACGTAAATTTTTTAACGTAAAACGTAAATTTTTAACATAAAACGTAAACTTTTTAATGCAAAACGTAAACTTTTTAACGTAAAACGTAAAGTTTTTAACGTAAAACGTAAAATTTAAAATTTTTTAACGTAAAACGTAAACTTTTTAACGTAAATGACGGCGCGTTAAAAAAACAACGCCTGAAAAAGCCGGGCCTAAAAACAGAGCGTAAAAAAAAGGCTCTTCAAAATGTTTTTTTTAAATAAATCTTAAAAAAAAATTATTATAAAATTCTGATTTCAAAATTTTTTTTAACAAAAGAATATGTTTCTTAATAAAAAAAATAATTAAGACAAAAAGTAATTAATTAATAAGACAAAAAAAGCAATTAAAAATAATATATATAAAAAGACAAAAAAAACAATTTTACTTATATACCCTTTAACAATAAAAAATTAAAAACATAATAAGACAAAAAAAAATTAATATTAATTTTAACTACTTTTAATCTCATACATCTATTTTCTTGATCTAATGGCCAGAAAATGGTTCTCGTGGTTCGTACAACTGTAGGTGGTTTTCATTTTAGCGCTCCCCTATATATATATATAGTTAGGTTCATTAGTGAACAACCCATTTGCTTGTGAACTTAGTGAACTAATCCTAGTCATTCATTTATTTTTTTACTTGAAAATGATAGGATTGTAATTTACATTTAAATTAGTATTATCTCGTTATTTTTCATTAATCCAAATAAGTTAAAGTTCCTATTTTTTTGCGAATCTGATATATCTTTTAAATTATAACAAGATTCCAATCGTAATCCATCCATAAATTAATCGACAGTTTTCCTTGTCCCTGATCACAACACAGTTTCTTATTCATTCTTTATTTTTTACTTGAAACTGTACTCATATATACACGAAACCGTACACCTGTGTACAATGAACTTTACAACTGTTTTACAACGAACTGTACATATGTGTGTACAAGAGGTTGTGCAGTTCTATAAACAATTTGTACACTTATGTACAATGAACTTAACACATATTTAAAAGAAATTGTACACTTGTTTACAAAGAATTGTACATTTGTGTACAAGAGTTTGTACAGTTCTATAAACAGTCTATAGACCATTAGACCTATTAATAAGGGAAATTGGCCTGTAATAATCTCACCTAGACCTTATTGGCCATTAATAATCCCACCTCAGAATATTCCCCCCACCAGTCCCACCTTTCACCTATTTTTCCTACAATGGTCCCCCGTTAAAAAAACTTAACGGAGTTAAGCTTTTTTCCAAATTACAAACAGATTTTTTAGGGCTTTTGATTAGAACGACGACACGAGTCCATTGATTTAAAACATGACTCGAAACGGTGCTCCAAACGATGAAAACGGCGCTTCAATTAAGGTGTTTAAATTTCCAATTAACCAAAATCAAGTCACTTGGAGCACCATTTCGAATTAAGTTTACATCAATGGACTTGTATTATCGTTCTGATCAAAAGCCCTAAAAAATTTGTTTATAATTTGGAGGAAAGATTAACTCCGTTAAGTTTTTTTAACGAGGGACCATTGTAGGAAAAATAGGTGAAAGGTGGGACTAGTGGGGGGAATATTCTGAGGTAGGGTTATTAATGGCCAATAAGGTCTAGGTGAGATTATTACAGGCCAATTCCCCTATTAATAATGCACATATCTATTTCTTCTTCTTCTTCATCTTCTTCTTCTTTTTCTTCGTCGATTATATATAGGGTTTGATGTATTCCCTAGGGGTGAGCAAGAAAACCGAAATAACCGAACCGTAACCGAAATAACCGAACCGAAACAAAAACCGACGGTTCGGTTTTCGGATTTTTAATAACCGAAAATTTCGGTTCGGTTTTCGGATAAACTTTTTCAATAACCGAAAAAACCGAACCGAACCGATAAGTTACAATCCATATATTTTTATGTTTAAGTTTAAATTGTTTAAGTGTTTAACCCAATGCTAGTAGAAAATGTTAGTTTTATTCTTGAATGTTAAGTGTTTATAATAAAAACATTATAACTGAAATGATTTATTATTACCTATAAGATATAACAAAATTTAATATAAAAATTAAATTTAATAAAAACTTTGAAGAAACATAAAAATAGATTATAAGGTTTGGTTTATGTAAACAATATTAATTAAAGAGGTTAACTATAATAACTTAAATGTAAACATATAAAAAGATTGTTATAATATAAAGTATACTTTTTATTTTTTGAGTCTTACATAATTTTGTTCCAAAAACCGAACCAAACCGACGTAAAAACCGAAAAACCGAAACCGAAAAAAACTAAAACCGAACGGTTTTTAAAACCTGAAAACCGACATTTTGGTTTCGGTTTTGATTTTACCCAAAAACCGAACCGAACCGTGCACACCCCTAGTATTCCCCCTTTTTGTCATGTGAAATCTAGGGGTTGAAAAATTTAGTATGTTCTGATACATAGGTTTATACATCCAACATAACCGAAAGAGATAGCTTATACAGAGAAGTATACAAATACAACCATATCAAACTTAAAACCAACAACTTATACACACTGTATTCAAGAAATGAAGCTTATTTTAAACAAATATCGTCAGCACTTTATAGAGACAGTTAATGGAGATTTTTATAATATAGAAAAATGATCTTTCTATACTAATATGTGCGAGTATTTGGGGAAACAAAATTGTTTTTCAATCTATGCAACGATTAGAATTCCTGAATTTAGGAGATAGAAGAAATCGAATGACTAATATACCCTTCTAGTTTTCATTTAAAGGGAAGTTAAAAATATTATAATTACAATCTTGCAATTGATATAAAACTATAGATCACCTAAATAAATGGTCAAGATTTGTTCACATGGTTCACATAAAGACTATTGTTCACTTTTAAACCCCACCATATATATATATTGTCACACCCTGCTCGTAGCGGAAGCGCGGGGTGTGATCTGTTCGGTTCTCATTGCATAACGATATAAGTAAACATACTAAATGAATAAAACATACTCCATTGCCATTACCGTACTTGTTCAAAAGATGCGCAACATACATTAAGTTTATAATTTACAAACCATCCAAAGAAAATAAGTTGTTATTGTTTCATACATCCAAAACGAAAGTTTTAAACACTAAGGCTTTGTTCACTATACCACCGCAAGAGGTGGTATATAATAGGCAAACCCTTCAAAAGATGGCACGGAGTCTTGACATTTGTTCCTTGAATTGAAATCCCCAACATGGTCCACTAATTCCCTGAAATACATGTTTAAGTGGAAAACATCAACAAAAGTTGAGCGAGTTCATGCAGTTTAGTTGTAAATGATACATTCCGTAAAATGTGAATGTATTTGTATTTGTATCAAAAGTAGTATGAAAAGCGTCAATGAAATCGTGATCATTAATGTTTTGCAAGGACATTAATATGTGTGACGAAAATAGGAAGCAATCCAACCCTAGACGATTTTAATTGTATCGACACCATGTCGTAGGGCAACAAAAGCACTCCTAAGCAAACGAATGGCCATGAGTGGGGCTCGCCAAAACCCAATAGATCTAACCCTTTTGTTCCTTGGTCCAAACTAGATTAATGGTGCTTTAGTTATGGCCCTAATTTCGCACATGATCTAAGGTGTTTTATTCCTTGACTTATCATACTAGTGTACATGTATTTTCCCCGATAGTTGTAAAGCTTGAAAAGTATTTAAGGTGAAAAGGGGACATGAACTCACAGAATTACGTCTGTGAAATATAAGTATCTGAATCCTCACTTGTGGTTGTCTTGTATTGTGTCGCGACCTACAAACGTTCTATATTTGTTAGACACATCGGTCTTTGTAATGACTCGTGTACAAGTCTTTGTTATTTGTTGAACTTTGTATTATATGTACGATTTGTTAAACTTGTTATATATATTTCACCAAATATATATATATATATATATGTAAGTAATCTTGTATCTTGTATGTTGTATCATCGGATTACGTCCTCATGATTTCGTGTCTTGTATGAATCAATTGCATACTTGTATTTTCACTAATTGTGTCATTAGGCGGAGCCCATGTTTTCATGTCATTGGGCCGAGCCCGTGTCTTAATGTTATTGGGCCCAAATGTTAATGGGCCTAAATAGTATTGGGCCTAAATAGTATTGGGCTTAATGTTATTGGGCCTTGGTCCATATGTTTGGTATTGGGCTTAGCCCATGAGTTTTGATATTGGGCTTAGCCCATGTATTTATGTTAAGCCCATTTAAGAAGATAAGCCCATTAGTAAAATAAGTCCATTTGCAAATTAAGCCCATTTGTAAAATTAAGCCCATGTGTTAAAATAAGCCCATTTGTTAAAATTAAGCCAATGTGTTAAAATAAGCCCATTTGCTAAAATATATTCTTTCATTTTTATAAAAATTACTAAATATAGGCTTTTTAGTTAAAAGAATACATAATAGTTTTTATAAGTTTATAAACCTTTGGATTTCGTTATCGGTAACATATTCATTTTTGCGTCGAAAGATTGTCTAAACGTCGTAGTAACTCCTCGGATTGGCGATATGTTCATAGGTTCGTCCGTAATTCGTTCTTGAGCCGTATTTATATGTAACCTTGTACATCTTTATTTGTGATATGTTATGTGTTTATTTGTGTCATTATATTCAAGTTCCTAATTGATACATATAACTAATACCACCAATTTAAACATAGCATATAAGTTACTAGAATCACTAAATATATATTTCTCAAAAATATATATTTATAACTAGCTTTATTTTTATAAAAAAACCATTCTTTAAAATCTTTTTATTCTTGTAAAGATTTAGCCAAAAATGATGGTTCTTATAACATATAATCTATAAGAAAATTTTGCCATATAACCTTTGTATTATGTACCTAGCCATGTTTAATAAACATATCATTTTCTTTTCAAATTCACCATCAATTTACTCATAACTTTCTTAACAAAAACATATGAGATTTTTATAACATAAACTTTTCAAGATGAAATCAAATCATGTAGGGTTTTGGGTATGATCATTACATATGTTAACTAGTTCAAATCCATGCTTTACTTCTAGTTTTATCAAGTTTTATAAAAATCTCAACTTGTATGTTACTTTTCATAATCTTGTAAAAGTATTGTATTTAAGGAAAAACATTAAATACCTTAACAACATCAAAGAATATGATCATCCATTAAACCTTTATGTTTAACAAAAACCCTTTTAACATAATCATGTATTCTTGTTAAATCATGTATTTAAACATCATCTAACAATATATTCTTATGATCTTCATCAAGAGTAGAACAAATATGCAAGTAATAACTCTTATATCACAACATAATCAAACATATATATCATGATTTTTATTTTTGCTTCTTTGTATCTTCATAATATTTTGTATGCTTCTTTAGTTATAACTAGTTATTTTTAACAATAATAAGCATAAATAACTATAAAAAAAAAGTAGATTTAGAAGCTCACTTCTAGCACTAGTGGCTAGGGATGTTCTATATGATGATTAGAAGCAAAGAAGATGAAGATCTTGTTAGTAGAAAACTCTTGAATGGATGAAAAAGCTTGCTTTAACTTGTAGGTGCTTTAGATCATCTTATGTTCCATGGAAATCCATCTTGATCATCAAGTAAGTGATAAAATAAAATGGGTTTTTGATGGTGTTCTTGGTTAAAATGATGAAGATGATGAGAGAGTTTGTGTGTGTAAATAAGGTGTAAATATGTGGGTAATGTGCTAGTAACTTAATGTGATTAAGTGTTGTATTAATTCACCAATCTCATCCACTTGTAACTAGACAAAATATCTAGATATTTTTAGCAAGGGATTAAGGGGTGTAGGACCCCTTATTTATGGTTATACATGGGGGGGGGGGGGGTCTTATGATGTAAAATGTATTAGTGAAATTTTATGGTTTCAAAATGTAATAAAATGGTTAAGTGTTTAGGTGTTTATGTTTTACAAAGTTTCAAGATGTTTCATGACTTGAAAAGATCATAAATAAGCTTTAAAAGACCAAAAATAATATTCACTAGTTTGCTAAATATGTCAAATTATAGTTCGGATAGTTGTTTAGTGCTCGTTCCGCAAGTAGATAGTCGAAAGGTTAGCTTATGAGAGTTGTAGGGAAATATTCGGTTATGTATATAAATGATATTCCCAATGTGTTTTTATATGAAATTTGTGTTTAAACAACACTTTTGCACTTTGTAATAAGACCACTAATGCTGAATTTTGCGGAAAATTATTGAAATGGTAACTTTTAACGCTTTTCGGGCAGTTTTTAGTGCTACAGGACATCGGGAAGGTATTAAACCAAACCCTTGCATTCCCAATTAGGGTTTAATGTATATTTGATGTTGGACTTTCGTCTGAGTCCTAAAGATGTCATTTAGATGGTTTCTGCGGATCCTGATTTTTCGTCAGCACGCTAGTTTACTAGGTACTACTCTAGTTGTTTCGATGCATTGTTTAAACTGTTTCAAATATAACTGATAGAAATGAATAATGTGCTTCATAATTGAGTGTTCAACGAGTATTCTAAGATGTATATCATGTAATCATGCAATTCGGATATTCAAAACACGTATTTGTATAATGTAAATCATTGCTTTAAATGTACGTAAATTACCAGAAAGTGGCAGTTGTCACATTCTCCCCCTGTTATTGAGAATTTCGTCCCGAAATTCAAGCTTAGTTATTCATTGTAGGAGTCTTCTCAAACAGGTGAGGATATTTGGCTTTAATTTGGTCTTCACGTTCCCAAGTATACTCGGGTCCGTGACGAGAGTTCCAACGAACTTTTACTAACTTGATACAACTTCTCCGTGTTTTCTGGACCTTCCAGTCCATGGCCTCAACAGGTTCTTCAGTGAATTGGAGTTTGTCGTCAAAGTGAATTTCATCCGCAGGAATGATAACGGTTTCTTGTGTTGGACTCTTTTTAAGATTCGACACATGAAACGTGTCGTGCACACTGCTAAGTTCATCTGGTAACTTCAACTTGTCGGCAACAGTGCCAATCTTTTCTAAGATTTCAAATGGTCCAATGTAACGTGGGTTAAGCTTTCCACGTTTACCGAACCTCGCTACGCCTTTCCAAGGCGAGACTTTCAACAAGACTTTGTCTCTGACCTCGAAAGATAATGGTTTTCGTCTTTTATCTGCGTAGCTCTTTTGTCGATCGCGAGCCTCCTTGATACGGTCTCGGATCTGAAAAATTTTATCCGTAGTCTCTTGGACTAGTTCCGGACCAATTAATTGTCTATCGCCAGTTTCCGCCCAACATAGCGGAGAGCGACACTTTTGACCATAAAGAGCTTCAAACGGTGCAGCTTGTATACTAGTATGGTAGCTGTTATTGTAGGAAAACTCAACTAAAGGTAGATGAGTATCCCAATTGCCGCCTAAATCCATAACACATGCACGAAGCATATCTTCGAGTGTTTGGATTGTCCGTTCACTCTGGCCGCCAGTTTGTGGATGAAAGGCCGTACTTAGATTCAAATGAGATCCAAAGGCCTATTGAAATGATTTCCAAATTCTTGAAACAAAACGACCGTCTCGGTCCAAAATGATTGAAATAGGCACTCCATGACGAGCCACTATTTCTTTGAGATAGAGTTCCGCTAGTTTCTCGGTACTATCCTTCTCCCGAATCGGCAAGAAGTGTGCGGACTTTGTCAATCTATCAACGATTACCCATATCATGTCATGGACTCTTGAGGTCCTGGGTAACTTCGTAATGAAGTCCATCGATATTTGTTCCCACTTCCAAACGGGAATCTCGGGTTGTTGTAACAAGCCCGAGGGTTTCTGATATTCAGCCTTGCCCTTCGCGCAGGTCAAGCATTTTCCGACATAAGTCGCGATATGACCTTTGAGGTTAGGCCACCAATAATACTCTTTTAAGTCTTGGTACATTTTATCCGATCCAGGATGGATCGAGTACTTGGACCTATGAGCTTCCTCAAAAATAACATCTCGAAGGCCTCCAAAGAGTGGAACCCAAATTCGACCCATAAGGTATAAAGTTCCATCTTCTTTTGGCACTAATTGTTTTTCCATGCCTCGAAGTGTTTCTGCTAGAATATGCTCTTCCTTGAGCGCTTCTTGTTGTGCATTATGAATTCGTGCGGTAAGATCTGTGTGAATCGTCATTTCTAGTGCTCGCACTCTTAGTGTTTTAACTCGTTCCTTGCGACTCAAGGCGTCTGCTATAACGTTCGCCTTGCCCGGATGGTACTTGATTTCACAATCATAATCGTTCAATAATTCAAGCCAATGTCGTTGACGCATATTTAATTCTTTTTGGTTGAATATGTGTTGTAGACTTTTATGATCTTTGAAAATAGTGCACTGTGTACCATATAAGTAATGTCGCCAAATTTTCAAAGCAAATACACCGCGCCTAACTCTAGGTCATGAGTGGTATAGTTCTTCTCGTGAACTTTCAGTTGGCGAGACGCGTACGCGATAACCTTTTCACGTTGCATGAGTACACAACCCAAACCTTGATGCGAAGCATCACAATTTACAACAAAGTCATCGGTACCATCGGGTAATGATAAGATTGGTGCAATGCACAACTTGTCTTTAAGAAGTTGAAATTTTGCTTCTTGTTTCTCTCCCCAATCGAATTCTTGTCTTTCTGTGTAAGAGAAGTTAGCGGTTGAGAAATCTTTGAAAAATTCTCAATACATCTCCTATAATATCCCACTAAGCCCAAAAATTGTCGCACTTCAGTAGGAGTCTTGGGCGCTTCCCAATTCTTAATCGCTTCAATCTTCGACGAGTCTACTTGAATGCCCTTCTTGTTCACTACATGCCAAGAAATTGTATCTCGCGAATCCAAAATTCGCACTTGGAAAATTTCGCGTATAGTTTCTCCGTCTTTAACAACTCGAAAACAGTTCTCAAATGTTGTTCATGTTCATCAGTTGATCGAGAGTATATCAGAATGTCGTCAATAAACACTATGACGAATTTGTTAAGATACGGCTTGCACACGCGATTCATTAAATCCATGAAGACCGCTGGTGCATTCGTTAAACCAAAAGGCATAACGAGAAACTCGTAATGACCGTAACCAGTCCGAAAAGCCGTTTTTGGTATGCTTTCTTCTTGAATCCATAATTGATGATACCCCGATCGTAAGTCTATCTTTGAGTAGAAGCTCGTCCCTTGCAGTTGATCGAATAGGTTATCAATCCTCGGTAATGGATACCAATTCTTGATGGTAAGTTTATTCAACTCGCGATAATCGATGCACATCCTGAAAGTTCCGTCCTTCTTCTTTACAAACAAGACTGGAGCTCCCAAAGGCGAGTAGCTCGGTCTAATGAATCCTTTATCCAACAACTCTTGAAGTTGTGTGGATAACTCTTGCATTTCAAAAGGTGCTAATCGATATGGAGATTTAGCTACGGGTGCGGCTCCTGGTACCAAGTCGTTGTGAAATTCGACTTGTCGATAAGGTGGTAGTCCTGTTAAGTCTTCAGGAAAGACTTCAGGAAATTCTTTTACTACTGGAATATCTGTCAACTTCGGCCCATCGGCCTTCTTGTCCACAACATGTGCTAGAAAGGCAATACAACCTTTCCGTAAGCACTTCTGTGCTTTCATGCAATTGATGATCCGTAATGGGGTGTCGCGCTTCTCTCCATGTATCACAAGTGTCTCTTCGTTCAGTAGTGGTAGGCGAATGATCTTCTCGTGGCAGACGACTTCGGCTTGATTATTGGATAGCCAATCCATGCCAACCACTACGTCGAAACTACCCAATTCAAAGGGTAAGAGATTAATATTGAATTTTTGTTCGCCAAGTTCTAAGGTACACTCCTTAACAACTTCTCCTGACTCTACTAGTTTACCGTTAGCCAATTCTATAGAATACGGAACATCTAGCTTACTAGATTCTAAGCCCATAATATTTTTAAATTCCATAGAAATAAAGCTAAAATCGGCACCAGTATCAAATAATATGGATGCAAAATGATTGTTGAGGAGAAACGTACCAGTGACCACATTAGGGTCTTGGCGCTCATCCTTGGCACCAATCACAAATGCCCTACCACGAGATTGGTTCTCCTTAGGACAATCCCTTTTGAAGTGATCTTTGCTTCCGCATCCAAAGCATCCTCGATCACGTCCATTTCCATTTCCATTTCTGTTTCCGTTCCTGTTATTATTTCCATTCCCCGTTCCTGTTCTATTCCCTGTTCCCCAGCAAGATTCAGTACGGTGGCCAAGCCTACCACATTTATCACATTTCCAACAATTCCCGACATGATGATATGTGCATCGCTCACACTTGGGCATAGTACCCACGTACTTCTTCGGGCCATTGTCATTGGTGGCTACAAACGCCCTTGCATCTTTCCCTGGGTTATTCTCCTGCTTTATGTTGTGAGTATTGGTGTTGTTGTGATTGCGGTTGTTGTTATTGTTGTTGTGATTGTTGGGGTTGTTGTTGTAGTTGTTGTTGTTGTTATTCCCACGAGTTCCCTTTTTAAAATTTGAGTACTTCCTTTTCCCGCCACTGGAAGACTCAACATGCGATTCCTTCTTCTCAACTCCCTTCACATCATACTTCTTCATCCTAATCGCATCTTCATTAAGACTCACAACTAGAGTCACCGCCTGCGTGATAGTTTTGGGATGTGCTGAAGTAACAATGCTTCTGATCTCAGGAGCAAGTCCCCAAATGTAGCGTTCAATACGCTTAATTTCTGGGGTAACCAAATAAGGAATCACGCGAGACAGGTCGTGAAACCTTTGAGTATATCCAGTAATATCCGATCCAACCATGGTAAGGTTCCAAAACTCATTCTCCAATTTCTGGAGTTCAGCACAGGAACAATATTTTTCCCTCATCCTTTCTTTTAACTCTTCCCACGTCAACCCATATGCAACGCTATCACCCAAAGTTTGCACTTGCAAGTTCCACCATGTGAGAGCCTCGTTAACGAACAGGCCACTCACATAGGTGACATGTTGATCAGCAGAGCATCTGCTCATTCTTATGGTTGAATCCGTTTTCTCTGTCCAGCGCACATAAGCCACGGCACCGCCTGTGCCATCATAATTGAGTAGCTTGCAGTCTAGAAACTGCTTGAATGTGCATCCTGAAATAGACAATAAACGGATTAAGAATGAGCAAACAATGAAACGCACGAGTAGATTAAGAAAGGAATTTGATAAGTTGTAACAAAACAACTAAATGTTACCCGTGGTATTTGTTCCGCCTGAAGTACCGCCTTGGCCCTGGCCTCCTGATCAGCCGATGCCACCACTGTGTTCGGCACGGGATGCCTCATACAGTACGATAGCTAAAGGAGATTCTCTGTTCTATTAGTGCATTTAATTCAGCCTCGTTCGTAGGCATCGGTGGAGGTGGGGGTGGGTTAACTGTCCGATCACGCGAGGCTTTCCTTCTTGGTGCCATAATTCTTCCAAAAGAATATAAAATAAAGATTAGGCATTGGTTTGTAAATAACTACTTTTACTAAGTATATAACATAAAAATATTTATATCATTAAATATGAATATTACCAATCAATCCATCATATATAACATGTACAAACAAACGATATAAATGCATATAAAAGATAACACCAAGTTTTCATATATAGCACACAACTAATTACAAGATCATTTAGAGAGGAACAAAATGGACACGGGATACATCACCCGATCATACTAGTCTAGAATATATACAGTGGTAAAATCTTCCTTCACATACTGCAATCTTCAGTCTATCAGTTGTCTTGAAACTTGATGGAGGTCTATGTACACAACAACGGATATAGATACCCGTCTCAAAAGTATGATACCTGCAAACACAGTCTATGGTGGAGGAAAGACTGGTAGTGGAATCGGAAACAATAATCTGTCAAAATGAGTAATCCTCTCCTCCAAATCATGAACCAAACGGATAAGGAAATCAATCTGTTGCTCGAGTGTCAGCACTCGAGCAGGTAACTCTACCGGTGGCATCTGTGGTGGTAGTGGGGGTAATGGTGGTGACCCTGGTGGTGGTGGTGGAGCATGGGGTGGTGAATGAGCTGATGGTGGTGGAGGTATGGCGTCAGCAAGCTGCTGAAGCTCATGGACGCTGTGAAAAAGTATGTCGACCTGAGAATACAGAGAGAGGATAAGGGCATCAGTAGAAATGCTCGGGTAGTGAACTGGATGGTACGGGTCTGTAGTAGGCATAACATGTGGTGGAGAGTTCTGTGCTGCCATATGCTCAGTAGGAACTGGTGGAACTGGACGAAACCGCTGGTAATATGGGTCAGTGATGCTGGGCGGTATGTGGACGTGTCCGGATGGTCCTGCTTCATCGGTATGATCTGTAGGTGGTATGATAGTGGCAAAACGCATGAGTCGGATACGGTCAGTAGATCCCTCTGAAACAGGGGCCTGAATAGGCTCCTCAGCAGGTAAGTGAACTGGAGAATGTGGTGGAGTAGGAATATGATCAGGTGCAGGGACAACTGGCTCATCTGGCATGAGATCATCCTCAATAACTGGATGCGCCTCTAGGCCTACAGCCTAAAGTGCAGATGTAGTAACAGATGCATCAGAATGAGCATCTGAGTCTGTGTCAGAATCAGAAGAAATAACAATAATCGGAACTACCGGTGCTGCAACCTCTAGAATAACCAGATCATAAACATCCCCGTCTCCTAAATCATCATCTAAGTGCTCCACGGGAATCACTGGAACAACGTCGTCATCATCCTCGTCGAGGTCGACGATAAAAGGCATAATAGCAAGAGGAAGGATATCCAAGGTTATAACCTCGACTACATGTTCACCCTCAGGGTGACCCATGATAACTACGTCGTTGAGCTGCGGAGGCATATCTAATATGTCATCATCAACAATATCACCTAGCAATGCAAATCGCTGAAAATCGTCCATATCGCCATCTGATCCCGTCTCACTATCCGAAGTAATAACCTGAACCTCAGGTACATAATCATCATCCGAAGAGGGTGTCATAGGATCCACATCGTCATAAATGTTGCTTCCTTCGGAGGAAGACATGATATCCTGGAAAATAATTTGTTCGACATATGTATTAATAATTAATTATCAATTAATATATATACACGAAATGATGGAATCACATAAGTTCATTTTACGTTACCCTATTAATGTTGTGCGGAATAACTTAATGATTCATGTCTACCATTTAGATACTAAGGCACTTAATGTCCTTGCTTGATTTGTATGAGATGAATTTTGTTTTTGTTGTAGTGGACCTTGAAAAATGTTTATGCAATGAAAACTCTTGTTCTTGTATAAATTTTTTTCGTGAGAGGTTCCTTAGTGATTGTAGACTAGACTCGAGAAAGAATCTTGGTTCACTACAATCGAGGCACTGATACCAAACTGTCACACCCTGCTCGTAGCGGAAGCGCGGGGTGTGATCTATTCGGTTCTCATTGCATAACGATATAAGTAAACATACTAAATGAATAAAACATACTCCATTGCCATTACCATACTTGTTCAAAAGATGCGCAACATACATTAAGTTTATAATTTACAAACCATCCAAAGAAAATAAGTTGTTATTGTTTCATACATCTAAAACGAAAGTTTTAAACACTAAGGCTTTGTCCACTATACCACCGCAAGAGGCGGTATATAATAGGCAAACCCTTCAAAAGATGGCACGGAGTCTTGACATTTTTTCCTTGAATTGAAATCCCCAACATGGTCCACTAATTCCCTGAAATACATGTTTAAGTGGAAAACATCAACAAAAGTTGAGCGAGTTCATGCAGTTTAGTTGTAAATGACACATTCCGTAAAATGTGAATGTATTTGTACTTGTATCAAAAGTAGTATGAAAAGCGTCAATGAAATCGTGATCATTAATGTTTTGCAAGGACATTAATATGTGTGATGAAAATAGGAAGCAATCCAACCCTAGACAATTTTAATTGTATTGACACCATGTCGTAGGGAAACAAAAGCACTCCTAAGCAAACGAATGGCCATGAGTGGGGCTCGCCAAAACCCATTAGATCTAACCCTTTTGTTCCTTGGTCCAAACTGGATTAATGGTACTTTAGTTATGGCCCTAATTTCGCACATGATCTAAGGTGTTTTATTCCTTGACTTATCATACTAGTGTACATGTATTTTCCCCGACAGTTGTAAAGCTTGAAAAGTATTTAAGGTGAAAAGGGGACATGAACTCACAGAATTGCGTCTGTGAAATATAAGTATCTGAATCCTCACTTGTGGTTGTCTTGTATTGTGTCACGACCTACAAACGTTCTATATTTGTTAGATACATCGGTCTTTGTAATGACTCGTGTACAAGTCTTTGTTATTTGTTGAACTTTGTATTAGATGTACGAATTGTTAAACTTGTTATATATATATTTCACCAAATATATATATATATATGTAAGTAATCTTGTATCTTGTATGTTGTATATTCGGATTACGTCCTCATGATTTCGTGTCTTGTATGAATCAATTGCATACTTGTATTTTCACTAATTGTGTCATTGGGCGGAGCCCATGTTTTCATGTCATTGGGCCGAGCCCATGTCTTAATGTTATTGGGCCTAGCCCAAGAATTTATGTTATTGGGCCCAAATGTTAATGGGCCTAAATAGTATTGGGCCTAAATAGTATTGGGCTTAATGTTATTGGGCCTTGGCCCATATGTTTGGCATTGGGCTTAGCCCATGAGTTTTGATATTGGGCTTAGCCCATGTATTTATGTTAAGCCCATTTAAGAAGATAAGCCCGTTAGTAAAATAAGTCAATTTGTAAATTAAGCCCATTTGTAAAATTAAGTCCATGTGTTAAAATAAGCCCATTTGTTAAAATTAAGCCCATGTATTAAAATAAGCCCATTTGCTAAAATATATTCTTTCATTTTTATAAAAATTACTAAATATAGGCTTTTTAGTTAAAAGAATACATAATAGTTTTTATAAGTTTATAAACCTTCGGATTTCGTTATCGGTAACATATTCATTTTTCGCGTCGAAAGATCGTCTAAATGTCGTAGTAACTCCTCGGATTGGCGATATGTTCATAGGTTCGTCCGAAATTCGTTCTTGAGGCGTATTTATATGTAACCTTGTACATCTTTATTTGTGATATGTTATGTGTTTATTTGTGTCATTATATTCAAGTTCCTAATTGATACATATAACTAATACCACCAATTTACACATAGCATATAAGTTACTAAAATCACTAAATATATATTTATAACTAGCTTTGTTTTTATAAAAAAAAAACCATTCTTTAAAATCTTTTTATTCTTGTAAAGATTTAGCCAAAAATGATGGTTCTTATAACATATGATTTATAAGAAAATTTTACCATATAACCTTTGTATTATGTACCTAGCCATGTTTAATAAACATATCATTTTCTTTTCAAATTCACCATCAATTTACTCATAACTTCCTTAACAAAAACATATGAGATTTTTATAACATAAACTTTTCAAGATGAAATCAAATCATGTAGGGTTTTGGGTATGATCATTACATATGTTAACTAGTTCAAATCCATGCTTTACTTCTAGTTTTATCAAGTTTTATAAAAATCTCAACTTGTATGTTACTTTTCATAATCTTGTAAAAGTATTGTTTTTAAGGAAAAACATTAAATACCTTAACAACATCAAAGAATATGATCATCCATTAAACCTTTATGTTTAACAAAAACCCTTTTAACATAAACATGTATTCTTGTTAAATCATGTATTTAAACATCATCTAACAATATATTCTTATGATCTTCATCAAGAGTAGATCAAATATGCAAGTAATAACTATTATATCACAACATAATCAAACATATATATCATGATTTTTATTTTTTGCTTCTTTGTATCTTCATAATATTTTGTATGCTTCTTTAGTTATAACTAGTTATTTTTAACAATCATAAGCATAAATAACTGTAAAAAAAAAAGTAGATTTAGAAGCTCACTTCTAGCACTAGTGGCTAGGGATGTTCTATATGATGATTAGAAGCAAAGAAGATGAAGATCTTGTTAGTAGAAAACTCTTGAATGGATGAAAACGCTTGCTTTAACTTGTAGGTGCTTTAGATCATCTTATGTTCCATGGAAATCCATCTTGATCATCAAGGAAGTGATAAAATAAAATGGGTTGTTGATGGTGTTCTTGGTTAAAATGATGAAGATGATGAGAGAGTTTATGTGTGTAAATAAGGTGTAAATATGTGGGTAATGTGCTAGTAACTTAATGTGATTAAGTGTTGTATTAATTCACCAATCTCATCCACTTGTAACTAGACAAAATATCTAGATATTTTTAGCAAGGGATTAAGGGGTGTGGGACCCCTTATTTACGGTTATACAGGGGGGGGGGGGGTATTATGATGTAAAATGTGTTAGTGAAATTTTATGGTTTCAAAATGTAATAAAATGGTTAAGTGTTTAGGTGTTTATGTTTTACAGAGTTTCAAGATGTTTCATGACTTGAAATGATCATAAATAAGCTTTAAAAGACCAAAAATAATATTCACTAGTTTGCTAAATATGTCAAATTATAGTTCGGACAGTTGTTTAGTACTAGTTCCGCAAGTAGATAGTCGAAAGGTTAGCTTATGAGAGTTGTAGGGAAATATTCGGTTATGTATATAAATGATATTCCCAATGTGTTTTTATATGAAATTTGTGTTTAAACAACACTTTTGCACTTTGTAATAAGACCACTAATGCTGAATTTTGCGGAAAATTATTGAAATGGTAACTTTTAGCGCTTTTCGGGCAGTTTTTAGTGCTACCGGACATCGGGAAGGTATTAAACCAAACCCTTGCATTCCCAATTAGGGTTTAATGTATATTTGATGTTGGACTTTCGTCTGAGTCCTAAAGATGTCATTTAGATGGTTTCTGTGGATCCTGAGTTTTCGTCAGAATGCTAGTTTACTAGGTACTACTCTAGTTGTTTCGATGCATTGTTTAAACTGTTTCAAATATAACTGACAGAAATGAATAATGTGCATCATAATTGAGTGTTCAACGAGTATTCTAAGATGTATATAATGTAATAATGCAGTTCGGATATTCAGAACACGTATTTGTATAATGTAAATCATTGCTTTAAATGTACGTAAATTACTAGAAAGTGGCAGTTGTCACACACACACACACACACACACATATATATATATATATATATACATAGGGTTAGGTTCATTAGTGAACAACCCCTTGGCTTGTGAACTTAGTGAACTAATCCTAGCCATTCATTCATTTTTTAGTTGAAAAGGATAGGATTGTAATTTACATTTAAATTAGTATTATCTCTTTATTTTTCATTAATCCAAATCAGTTAAAGTTCCTATTTTTTTTGCGAATCTGATATATCATTTAAATTATAACAAGATTCCAATCGTTATCCATCCATAAATTAATCGACAGTTTTCCTTGTCCCTGATCACAACACAGTTTCTTATTCATTCTTTATTTTTTACTTGAAACTGTACTCATATATACACGAAACCGTACACCTCTGTACAATGAACTTTACAACTGTTTTACAAAGAACTATAGATATGTGTACAAGAGGTTGTGCAGTTCTATAAACAGTCTGTACACTTATGTACAATGAACTTAACACCTGTTTACAAGTAACAATACACTTCTTTACAAAGAATTTTACATCTGTGTACAAGAGTTTGTACGGTTCTATAAAGAGTCTATAGACCATTAGACCTATTAATAATGCACATATCTATTTCTTCTTCTTCTTCTTCTTCTTCTTCTTCTTCTTCGTCGATTATATATAGGGTTTGATGTATTCCCCCTTTTTTGTCATGTGAAATCTAAGGGTTGAAAAATTTAGTATGTTCTGATACATAGGTTTATACATCCAACATAATCGAAAGAGATAGCTTATACAGAGAAGTATACAAATACAACCACATCAAACTTAAAACCAGCAACTTATACACACTGTATTCAAGAAATGAAGCTTATTTTAAACAAATATCGTCAGCACTTTATAGAGAGAGTGAATGGAGATTTTTATAATATAGAACAATGATCTTTCTATACTAATATGTGCGAGTATTTGGGGAAACAAAATTGTTTTTCAATCTTTGCAACAATTAGAATTCCTGAATTTAGGAGATAGAAGAAATCGATTGAATAATATACCCTTCTAGTTTTCATTTAAAGGGAAGTTACAGATATTATAATTACAATCTCGCCATTGATATAAAACTATAGATCACCTAAATAAATGGTCAAGATTTGTTTACATGGTTCACACAAATACTATTGTTCACTTTTGAACCCCACCATATATATATATAGGGTAGGAGTTGGCTAAAAAGTCTACTTTTCCTACATAGTGTAAGAAGCAATCTCCTTGTGACATGTGGCATCTAGTGTTTTTTTTTACTAAAGGGCATTAAGGTAATTGAATAATTACAACTATTTATGGAAGACTTTATATCATAACAATAAAAGGCTCCTTCTATGGAAAGTTATGTCTATTAACTATTCAAAATTGCCAGTTACATCTTCAAATCCATAATTAATTTATCCAAAGTTCGAAACATAAAACAAATTCATCATTTCTTAACATTATGTTTTATCAGTTTACGGTTTCTTCACACCGTGTTATATCAATTTCACAATTAAACACACCCCTCATATATTTCGAAACATAAAACACATTCATTATTTCTTGACGTTGTGTTTTATCAACTGATTTCTTCACATTGTGTTATACCAGTTTTCACAATTAAACACACCCTCACTCGTAAAACACAATAGTGTCTGAAATACACAATATAAAACACACCAGTGAAATACACAATATAAAACACACAGACACTATATAAAACACACTAGTGTCTGAATTAATTGAATCTTAATTTTTTAGATATGTAGCAATATGGTACTCATTTTAAAGATTAAAAAAACGCTTATTATTATGGTATAATTTTTTTTTTAAAACAAATTATGTATAAAAAGGTTATTGACTTTTTAAAAAGATGGGGGGAAGTTGCATGTGATTCCTAAATTTAAGGCATACGGAATTTACCTTTATACTCTTAATTCAATAAATTAATCAATTTAATTAAAATAAATATTACAATTTTGCCATTCATTTTTGAACTAAGTGAACAAATCTTGGCCATTGAACACTAATATATTAAAATAAATAGAACCCCACCCTATATAACTGAGTGAACAAATCTTGGCCATTGATTTACACACGTGGATGACTAGGATTTCATCATCAAATCGTAAAATACACACGTGGATGACTAGGATTTCATCATCAAATGACTAGGATTTCATCATCAAATCGTAAAATACACACATGTATGGCCAGGATTAGTTCGCAAACTACACTAGTGTTCACTCTTGAACCTAATCCTATATATATATATATATATATATATATATATATATATAATAAATGAAAGTTATTTGGGCCACGTGTCAGTAGATGAGGGCATCGTTTTTTCCCTTTTCCCGCCCAACAGTACCACTTCTCTTTATTCTCACCTTTTAACAAACCCTGCTTCATTCTTCTTCTTCACCTTTCCATACCAGATCCACTTTCTTTCTGATGTTCATCCTTCTCCATCTTCACATTTTCATCTCATCAACAACGTCCGGCAGAGGTTACATCTATTGGATACATCTGCGTTTGAAACCCTAAATCATGTACCGTCGAGTAGTTGAAGAAAAGAATAATCATGTAAGATCTATTTTCTCATTCAAAAATTTTATTTGCTTTTATCTATTTTCTTATACTGAACACGATGAACCCTTTTGTACCTTCAGAAGAAGAAGAAGCTCTCCTAGGGTTTCTTATCGTACACAATGAACCCTTTTGTACAAGCTCCTTTTAATCGGTGACCCTGGTATGTTGTAGCTTTTGTTTTTTGTCTGTTATTTGTTATTGTTTATTCAGATGCTTGCTTTGTTGTATCATGTGATTACGAGTAGATTGATTTTGATATGTTTGTAGTTTTTGTTTTTCACAATATGTTTTGTTGATTTATTCACCCATGTTAGTAATGTTGGATGCACCTATGTTTCTTGATCCTCTGTTTTTCACAATCTGTTTGTTGAGTAGAAGTAACCTTTGCCGGACGGTTGTTGAGGAGATGGAAATGTGAATTAAGGTTGGTTGTTACTTAATTTGTGTTTACTTTAATGATTTTTAGTTTCATGAAGTCATTGTTTAGAAACTGATTTTGTTTTCAGCATTGTTTATAGGTCATACCAGCACAAAAGATTAGGCTTCATCGCTTTTTGTTATTTGGTATGGTACTTAATCTTACAATCTGTTTTACCTTGTATTTTAAGAAGGTGCTGTTGTCATGGACATCGAGGTGATCTCACATGCCTCCAAGTTGTATTTTTGGTGTAGAGCAATTGCATAAAAACTATTATGTGACTTTTTTGAGTAATAATATACTTAAATCTCTTCTTTTGCCATATAATTGTTGCATCATCTTCTTCCTTCTTCATTGCACAACACCACGGTAACCTCAATTGTTCTGATTTATTTTTTGGTATTTGTAACATTTTGATTTACTGTTTATTGATGCATTGATTCATTTGTAATCACTTGCAGATCACCCGTCATCTTAATTTGAGCAATTAAACGGAGTTTTCTTAAACAACACCATAAGTTTCGTTCATTAATCCATGCATTTGTTAATTCCTCATGTTTTTTTGATTCTTAATCGTTGATTCTTTTTCAGGTACACTTTTTGCTGTTACTTCCATGTGTTTTTTTCAGATATATATATTGGTTTTGTTTTTATGAAAAGGGAAAACGTTCGAGACGTTTGATCCAAAAACCGAAGAAAAGATATCGGATATTGCTGAAGGAGATTAAGATGATGTTGATCTGGCTGTTGAAGCTACACGTTGATCCACAATAAGCACTGCCCATCTAAGTTTCCTCCAATGACAGTGGTTATAACAAGTTAATAAGGCAAAACACTGATCTGCCTAACAACTGTTGGATATAAAGACTGTTGTACACAAAGACTGATGAGGATTATCCACTGTTGAAGACCAAAGCACTCATGAAGACCAAAGCTCTGTTGAAGACAAGCACTGATGAACCAAAGGTCTGATCAACCAAAGGTGAACCACTGCCCAACAACAACAGTGGTTCAGCATCAACAGCAGTTATTCTACCTTTGTTTATGTTAACAGTGTTTATATGTAACAGTATTTATCACATCAGTGTTTTATCATCTGTTAGGTTGTTAGATGTCATCACCTCAGTGTTTATATGTAACAGTATATATGACATCAGTGTTTATATCTAACAGTGTTTATATGTAACAGTGTTTATCACAGCAATGTTTATATGTAACAGTATTTATCACATTAACTCAGTGGTTTGATCTGTACTATAAATTGAACAGTTGTTTGATCTTTATACTAATAAATAAAAATGATGTACACTTGGAAACTGATGTAATCTTTGGTATAGTATTCTTGAAATTGTTCTTTTTTTGCAAACTGATGTTTATGGCCAAACATCTGTTTAAGGTCTAACTTCTGTTTAAGTCCAGACAACTGATATATAAGGCCAAACATATTTTTAAGCCCCAACATCTGTTTAAGTCTAAATAGATATTTAACCAGATCCACTGTCTTCTCATCTTTTAACACTCTTCAAAATACTTAAAAATGATAGTTTTAATTAATCCTTAAAAATATGTTACAACCACTGTGTTGGTTCAAACATCTGATTGTTAAAAGTTATCCGCTGCTGAAAGACAACCTCTGTTTCTTCATTCTTCATGTTGACCATTGACTGACTAAACATCAGTGTTTCAATTACTGTTGGCTATCTACTGATAGTCAAAAAATAGTCACTGCTCACATTTTATTGTTGACATCCACTGATATTGACCATCAGTGGTTTCCCTAAAGAACAGCCACTGCTCACATTTTTATTATTGATATGGTTAATTAGTGATAGAATGAAATTATCAAAAGAATACTAGAATTACAATGAAATTACCATTTTACCTAATCGTTACATTCCAATGAGATAAGAGTTCCTCCAACATTGTTTTCATGATAAAAATTAAAGTTAAATTAAAAAATAAATAAAATACTATTGATGGATATTTGTTGCAAATCAAATTAATAATTAATGCTAATTTCTTGAGCTTTGGACATTTAAAATTTGCAAAATGTGAATTTCAAATTGACGGTTATTATCTCTTACTTAAAGTTAAAATAAAAATTAGAAAAGTCATCATGACAGTTGCTTTCAAATCAAATCAGTAATTACTGATAATATCAGTAATTTTGAAATTCAAAATATGCAAAACATCAGTGTTTCAATCACTGTTGGCTATCCACTGATAGTCAAAAAACAGCCACTGCTCACATTTTTATTGTTGACATCCACTGATATGACCATCAGTGGTTTCCCTAAAGAACAGCCACTGCTCACATTTTTATTATTGATGTGGTTAATTAGTGATAGAATGAAATTATCAAAAGAATACTAGAATTGCAATGAAATTACCATTTTACCTAATCGTTACATTTCAATGAGATAAGAGTTCCTCCAACATTGTTTTCATGATAAAAATTAAAGTTAAAATAAAAAATAAATAAAATACTGTTGATGGCTATTTGTTGCAAATCAAATCAGTAATTAATGCTAATTTCTTGAGCTTTGGACATTGAAAATTTTCAAAATGTGAATTTCAAATTGACGGTTATTATCTATTAATTAAAGTTAAAATAAAAATTAGAAAAGTCATTATGACAGTTGCTTTCAAATCAAATCAGTAATTACTGATAATATCAGTAATTTTGAAATTCAAAATATGCAAAATGGTAATTTAAATTTGACGTTCCCTCTCTTTTTTTTCCTACTTTGCATATCATTTCTAATATTTAATTACTTTAATAAAGCAGGATATAAGGATATACACTACTTACCTTTCAAATTACATTTGCCACTGCATTCAATTAAAATTTTGAATGGAGAATCGGTAAGCTTGAATTCCAACCTTGATATTTTTTTTAAGAACATCTATGCTTATTGTATTACCATATTACGTTTAGCAATAGATATATTTTGCTTATTCTTTTTTTATGTACAGTCTTTAAATGGAGGTTGCAAAGGTTAGCATGCTTAATGATCTTAATACATTCTCAAACAACTATTCTATTAGAGTGAAGATTGTTAGTATTTCCAAGAAGATGATGAATGAAAACAAAAATGAAATATATCGTCTTGATATGATCTTCATAGATGAGATGGTACCGTATATATTTGTCTTATAATACCCAAATGTTATATAACACTTTTTTTATTTAATCGGATGTTTCATATTCTTAGGGAACTATGATACAAGCCAGCTGTCTGCATAAGATGCTAGGAAAATTCAAACACTTCCTTCAGTTGGATGAATGTCTTCTTATCACCAAACCGTCTCTTGCTGCTAATAAGTCCTCTGCTAAGTATACCAAGAGAAATGACAAAATATCACTGTATTTCTATACTTCTGTTGAGAAATGCCTTGACTGGTTTGGACCGAAATACCGTTTTAATTTCATTAACCTCAAGGATGTTGTTCAAAATAAAATTGAAGTTAATACAGTTATTGGTATGTAAATCACTATATAATATATATGTACTGTTTTGTCTTATTGTTTTTTTTTTCATGTTATCGCTTCTTAATGTTGTTTTCTTTTAACAATATATTTTTGTTTATAGATTGGACAGTTGTTTGATCTTTATACTAATAAATAAAAATGATGTACACTTGGAAACTAATGTATTCTTTAGTATAGTATTCTTGAAATTGGTTTTTTTTTTTTTGCAAACTGATGTTTATGGCCAAACATCTGTTTAAGGTCAAACTTCTGTTTGAGTCTAGACAACTGACATATAAGGCCAAACCTATTTTTATACCCCAACATTAGTTTAAGTCTAAACAGATGTTTAACCAGGTCCACTGTCTTCTCATCTTTTAACACTCTTCAAAATACTTAAAAATGATAGTTTTAATTCATCCTTAAAAGTATGTTACAACCACTGTCTTGGATCAAACATCTGATTGTTAAAAGTTATCCACTGCTGAAAGACAACCTCTGTTTCTTCATTCTTCATGTTGACCATTGACTGACTAAACATCAGTGTTTCAATCACTGTTGGCTATCCACTGATAGTCAAAAAACTGCCACTCTGAACATTTTTATTGTTGACATCCACTGATATTGACCATCAGTGGTTTCCCTAAAGAACAGCCACTGCTCACATTTTTATTATTGATGTGGTTAATTAGTGATAGAATGAAATTATCAAAAGAATACTAGAATTACAATGAATTTACCATTTTACCAATTCGTTACATATTCAAAGATGTTGTTCAAAATAAAATGAAGTTAATACAGTGGGGAGATTGTTGGCAAAAAAATTATATACAGGATGTACCTATATTCTTTGCTAATAAAAAGTGGGGAGATTGTTGGAAAAAAATAGGTTGCGAATCTATCATGAGTCTGGTAAAAAATGGGTTGTGAGGGTCAGAACAGAAAATTCAACGCCAATAATAACTGACGGTTGGGACAATGTTGTTAAAGATCTCAATCTGCCGAGGGATACTTTGTTGGTTTTCAAACCGTTAGGTGATTTTGGACTTGAACTTTCATGTTTTGTTGATGGCATGTGTGGTGAATCTTATTTCACGTTTAATCGTTATCCAAGATTTGGTTTTACGGTATGAGTATTGATCTTAACTTGAATTCTTTTGCATCTTTAACATGTCAACACTTATTCTCATAAGTTACATACTTCACGTATAGTATTCATTATTTTTAATTTTATGCAGGTAATCGGAGACTGCTTCATTAAACAATTTTACGTAAACAGCCCACCAAGTGGCAAATTTCAAATCTGTTATAAGGGTTCCTATTGGAATGTTGAGGTGTCTAAGGTTGATACCAACTTTGTATTTGCTAAAGGATGGCCGGAAATGTGCAACGATGTTGGGATACTGGAGGATGATTTGCTTGTGTTTAGCTGAATTGATGATGTTGTTTTTGAGGTAGTAGTTTATAGAGATGAGACTGAGATTTGCTTTTTGAAGAAACCTGAATCTGACGATGATAGTGTACTTGAGATATCGAAGGCTGATTATGTTGAGAATGCATTCAAGGTACGTAAGTATTTAGCAGTAGCAGTAAAAGTTTTAATTTTTTAGCATTATATTAATTATTTCATTAATGTTGACCAGGACATCTCTGAGGATGAAGAAGTTTTGTCTGTAGGTGAAGGTAGAACTGTTACTCAGGTACTTACTAAATTATTAAAATTATTTATTTTTAATTTAACACATATAAGAATTTAATGTTTTTACAACTATTAGTAATGCTGTTTACTGATGTTATATTTATCCAATAATGTATTATTTAGAAGAAGTTACCAACCAATGCCGAATGCACGTCGAAGAGACGCATGTCTTCACGATTGAACAAAACCCAAGATGTAAGTTTACCATCTTAAAGATTGTTATATTACGATTGTTATTAAAGTTACTCTATGACAACAGGTTAAGAAGAAAGGTAAAGTTACTTCTGAGAGAAAGGAGATGGTCAAGAATAGAACTAAGGGAAATGCTGCATTACCTGTCGACACAAGTGATCATATTGGATGTTCTTCATCTGCGCATAAAGTTAAGGTATCTATACTTGCCAGTTAATTAGTATTTGTTATTTAAACTGTTTTTTTTTTGTGCATATATTCAACATTCCTTTAATTCACATGTATATGTTTTCTTTTTCATCAAGGGGAATAGAGCCGCCAACGTTCAGAAAAAGCTTAACCGTAGAAATAAGATTGCAAAGACTGCAAAAAAAAACATTCTGGACATCTTCTCGACCCTGAGTTCTTTCATTTTGATCGCAAAGGAGACTATATGCTGGTATACCATTTTTTATAACAAACTAATGATTTATGTTTATTTGTCTAACCATTATTTTTTTCCACACAATACATGTAGCGTCTTCCTGCTAAAGTTGCCAGACGAGCAGGTCTTTCTCTTGATCTTCATCCTTTGAAAGTTCAAAACATGGTTGGGGTTGTGAAGGTTTATGATGTTAAGTCGGAGTTAAATGAATTGAACCCACGTTATGCGTTGGACGGTTGGCGTAAGTTTATGACTGACAATAACTTGAAGTTTGATGATATGTTGCACTTCACATACGTGTCTTCGCAACAGAAGATCGTATTAAATCAAGTTACGTCAGTTTAACAAAGACATTTAAGTATGTTCTGATATCAGATACTATAACTATGAATTTTTTGATGGTGATGTTGTATGTTTTTTTTAAATTATTAACTTGATGGTTTGTTGTATGTATGGCTAACATGATAAAACACTGTTATTAGCACTTTATGTTTTATATATAGATAATATGATATTTCTTTTTGCTAATAGTAACTGCAATTAGTAGATGGCACTCTCAACTTTCACTTTGGCTCAGAACACTCCCAACTTAACACATCGATTGTCATGGCACCCCTTCGTTAAATATTCACTAACCAGGTTACTAAAATTTGCCTAAGTGGCAATTTAATCTGATGTGGCATTCCTACGTGTCATACATTAACTGATGTGGATAATCCCTCATTCGTGAAGTTTATAATCCCCAAAACACACCATCACTTCACTCAAACCAAGATAAGAACATATCAGAAGCTCTCAAGTTCATCAATGGCGATCAAACCCTAATCGATCAGAGGTACGTTTTCTGTCAATATATTGGTATTGTTCACTGATTGCACTGATGGAGATTATCGATGTGATGCTATGGTATGGTGGAACATTGGATTTTAGTTTTGATCAACCTCAATATATTGGAGGTGAATCAAAGTTGATACGTATGGATGTTGATCACATTGCATACTTTGAGTTGTTAGAGTATGCAATGGATTTTGGGTGTTATGAAAGTAGGGATTTTTACATGTATGGATTAAATGCTGATACTGGTGAATTCAGGGTCTGTTGAATGTTGTTGCAATGGTATGGCCAAAGGCAGAGCATAGAAACTGTGCAAGACACATCTATGCTAACTGGCACAAGACATACAAAGATGAAGAGTTAAAGGAGCTATATTGGAAATCAACTAGGGCCTATTGTGAAGCTGATTACTTGCAAGCCATTGAAGAGATGAGGAGCATAAACCCTGATGCAGTAGAGGCCTTACTCAAGCAAAATCCCAATTGGTTCAACAGGTGCTATTTGAACACTCACACAAAATGTGATGTTATAGTAAACAACATGGCTGAAACTTTTAATGGCTTTATCATCAATGCAAGGTCAAAACACATTATACACATGTTAGAGGACATAAGGATTCAGGTCATGAGTAGGCTGGTTACTAAAAGAACAGAAATGAGTGCCAGGGATGTTGTTATATGCCCTAAAATCCAAGAAAAGCTTGATTTTTCAAAACAGGCTGCATATAGATGTGAGGTGTATCCCTCATCATACCATGTGTTTCAAGTCAGGGATTTTGATGATGTTTCAGTTGATCTAGATAATAGAACATGCACATGTAGGAAATGGGATTTGAGGGGGTATATTGTAGGCTTTAACTACTTTTGTTTTGTATGTTGTAGGGTCTGCTAAAAAGAGACAGAAGGGAACAAAAAAGTCAAGCCAGAAGTCAACTCAGCAATCTGCTCTACTACCTTCACAAGGCACAACTCAGCAATCTACTCCAGTACCTTCACAAGGAACAACTCAGCAATCTACCCAGGAGGGAAGCAAAATTTCCAGCCAGAAGTCCGCTAAAAAGTCAACTGTCAAGTCAAATGTCAAATGGAAAGGGAACATACAAGGCAGCACTTAAAAAGTCATAGTTTGACTTTTTTGTGATAAATGGACATGTTTGACTTTTTTGTGGTCTTTATGACCTTTTTGTGTTGTTGGCTGTTTGGACAACTTTAAGTTATGTAATAACTCTCTAGGATAACTTGTGGTGATGTTATAACTCTTTAGGGTAACTTTTGGTAATGTTATAACTGTTGGTTATGTAATGGTATAAGTCTTGCTTATGGTCTTTATGCATTTTGGTTGATTGGTTGATTGGTCATTATAATATGCAGTTTTGGTCATTATATAGTGCAGCTTTGGTCATTATATAGTGCAGATTTGGTCATTACAGGTTGGACAACATACACAGATTTGGACACTTGCAGTTTTGACCCATATGCATTGTGCAGTTTTGACCCATATGCATGTGCAGCTTTTGACCCATATGCATTGTGCAGTTTTGACCCATATGCATTGTGCAGCTTGGACAACATAAACAGATTTGGACACATGTGCAGACCCATTAGAGGTATGTTTCTTGTTATATCATGACCTTTGACATTTGTTGGTCAAAATACAGTTTGGATATGTTGACTAATCTGGTAATATCAATACATGTGCAGATATATACAATCAAGGAGTAGGATTTTGCATTAAATTTCATCAAAAGTGTACAATTACAACAACAAGACAGTTCATACTACCTAAACATATACAACACTATGCTAATGCCAATAAACAAGGTTAACACATATTGCTTGTTCCATTTCGACTCTGTTCCAGATATCTTTGCTTTCAACCACCTATTCTCTTCTACTAAGACCATGTTTTCATATTTCAGGTCTTCTGAACTGAACCTGCACTGGGATGCATGTTGGTTGAACATTTTGTCGACATCTTCTTTCCATAAGAAGAACTTGCAGTCTGGTCTCTGCAAAAGCCAACGACACCTCAGTTAATCAATCAATTCAATTCAAGAAAAATACTTGGAGTTAAGGTGGAACATACCGTCCAATGAGAGCATCCATAGAATTGTTGACCTTGCCGCACACTTTTACGTCCAACAACTCGAACAACTGCTACAACATCATGATGGCAGTACACATTACCCTCCAAATCAACCTTAAACAATTTAAGGTTTCTGGATACTGTGGATGAAGACGTAGAAGATGAGCTCATTTTGATTCAAGATTAGGGCTTGTTCTTCACGAAATCGACCGGATCATATGTTGATGATGGATTTGCTCCAAGGTGCGTCTGATTTGCTCTATGAGTGAGGATTAGGGTTTACAGAATGAGGGTTAAGTTAGGGATTGGGGGTTTTAAAGAAGGTGAATGACTCATGTATGACACGTAGGACATGCCACATCAGACTAAATTGCCACATAGGCTTATTTTAGTAACCTGGTTAGTGCATATTTAACGAAGGGGTGCCATGACAATCGAAGTGTTAAGTTGGGAGTGGTCTGAGCCAAAGTGAAAGTTGAGAGTGCCATCGGCCAAATGGCCATAATTGGGGGTGTTTAAATCCATTAACCCTATAATATATATGTACTGTTTTGTCTTATTGTTTTTTTTTCATGTTATCGCTTCTTAATGTTGTTTTCTTTTAACAATATATTTTTGTTTATAGATTGGACAGTTGTTTGATCTTTATACTAATAAATAAAAATGATGTACACTTGGAAACTAATGTATTCTTTAGTATAGTATTCTTGAAATTGGTCTTTTTTTGCAAACTGATGTTTATGGCCAAACATCTGTTTAAGGTCAAACTTCTGTTTGAGTCCAGACAACTGACATATAAGGCCAAACCTATTTTTATGCCCCAACATTAGTTTAAGTCTAAACAGATGTTTAACCAGGTCCACTGTCTTCTCATCTTTTAACACTCTTCAAAATACTTAAAAATGATAGTTTTAATTCATCCTTAAAAGTATGTTACAACCACTGTCTTGGATCAAACATCTGATTGTTAAAAGTTATCCACTGCTGAAAGACAACCTCTGTTTCTTCATTCTTCATGTTGACCATTGACTGACTAAACATCAGTGTTTCAATCACTGTTGGCTATCCACCGATAGTCAAAAAACAGCCACTCCGAACATTTTTATTGTTGACATCCACTGATATTGACCATCAGTGGTTTCCCTAAAGAACAGCCACTGCTCACACTTTTATTATTGATGTGGTTAATTAGTGATAGAATGAAATTATCAAAAGAATACTAGAATTACAATGAAATTATCATTTTACCAATTCGTTACATATTCAAAGATGTTGTTCAAAATAAAATGAAGTTAATACAGTGGGGAGATTGTTGGCAAAAAAATTATATACAAGATGTACCTATATTCTTTGCTAATCAAAAGTGGGGAGATTGTTGGAAAAAAAATAGGTTGCGAATCTATCATGAGTCTGGTAAAAAATGGGTTGTGGGGGTCAGAACAGAAAATTCAACGCCAATAATAACTGACGGTTGGGACAATGTTGTTAAAGATCTCAATCTGCCAAGGGATACTTTGTTGGTTTTCAAACCGTAAGGTGATTTTGGACTTGAACTTTCATGTTTTGTTGATGGCATGTGTGGTGAATCTTATTTCACGTTTAATCGTTATCCAAGATTTGGTTTTACGGTATGAGTATTGATCTTAACTTGAATTCTTTTGCATCTTTAACATGTCAACACTTATTCTCATAAGTTACATACTTCACGTATAGTATTCATTATTTTTAATTTTATGCAGGTAATCGGAGACTGCTTCATTAAACAATTTTACGTAAACAGCCCACCAAGTGGCAAATTTCAAATCTGTTATAAGGGTTCCTATTGGAATGTTGAGGTGTCTAAGGTTGATACCAACTTTGTATTTGCTAAAGGATGGCCGAAAATGTGCAACGATGTTGGGATACTGGAGGATGATTTGCTTGTGTTTAGCAGAATTGATGATGTTGTTTTTGAGGTAGTAGTTTATAGAGATGAGACTGAGATTTGCTTTTTGAAGAAACCTGAATCTGACGATGATAGTGTACTTGAGATATCGAAGGCTGATTATGTTGAGAATGCATTCAAGGTACGTAAGTATTTAGCAGTAGCAGTAAAAGTTTTAATTTTTTAGCATTATATTAATTATTTCATTAATGTTGACCAGGACATCTCTGAGGATGAAGAAGTTTTGTCTGTAGGTGAAGGTAGAACTGTTACTCAGGAACTTACTAAATTATTAAAATTATTTATTTTTAATTTAACACATATAAGAATTTAATGTTTTTACAACTATTAGTAATGCTGTTTACTGATGTTATATTTATCCAATAATGTATTATTTAGAAGAAGTTACCAACCAATGCCGAATGCACGTCGAAGAGACGCATGTCTTCACGATTGAACAAAACCCAAGATGTAAGTTTACCATCTTAAAGATTGTTATATTACGATTGTTATTAAAGTTACTCTATGACAACAGGTTAAGAAGAAATGTAAAGTTACTTCTGAGAGAAAGGAGATGGTCAAGAATAGAACTAAGGGAAATGCTGCATTACCTGTCGACACAAGTGATCATATTGGATGTTCTTCATCTGCGCATAAAGTTAAGGTATCTATACTTGCCAGTTAATTAGTATATGTTATTTAAACTGTTTTTTTTTTGTGCATATATTCAACATTCCTTTAATTCACATGTATATGTTTTCTTTTTCATCAAGGGGAATAGAGCCGCCAACGTTCAGAAAAAGTTTAACCGTAGAAATAAGATTGCAAAGACTGCAAAAAAAACATTCTGGACATCTTCTCGACCCTGAGTTCTTTCATTTTGATCGCAAAGGAGACTATAGGCTGGTATACCATTTTTTTATAACAAACTAATGATTTATGTTTATTTGTCTAACCATTATTTTTTTCCACACAATACATGTAGCGTCTTCCTGCTAAAGTTGCCAGACGAGCAGGTCTTTCTCTTGATCTTCATCCTTTGAAAGTTCAAAACATGGTTGGGGTTGTGAAGGTTTATGATGTTAAGTCGGAGTTAAATGAATTGAACCCACGTTATGCGTTGGACGGTTGGCGTAAGTTTATGACTGACAATAACTTGAAGTTTGATGATATGTTGCACTTCACATACGTGTCTTCGCAACAGAAGATCGTATTAAATCAAGTTACGTCAGTTTAACAAAGACATTTAAGTATGTTCTGATATCAGATACTATAACTATGAATTTTTTGATGGTGATGTTGTATGTTTTTTTTAAATTATTAACTTGATGGTTTGTTGTATGTATGGCTAACACGATAAAACACTGTTATTAGCACTTTATGTTTTATATATAGATAATATGATATTTCTTTTTGCTAATAGTAACTGCAATTAGTAGAAACTTGGTTTATTAATTGCAAATGTGAAATTCTTCTGCATTTATGAGTTTATGAATTCAGAATAATGAATGGATATATATGACTGTATTTGGCATGTTGATGTTCTGTTTCATATAGTAAAAACCACTGAATTTTCAGATAATTAGATTGCTTTGGCCAATTAGATTATGTGTTAAATTATAGTTCTTTAAGTCATTGTTTCATTTTCTTGAATTCTATGTAATTTTGTAAAGAAGTACAATAACAAACAGTGGTTTGAACATCTGTTTGCTTTTTGGTCAATAGTTAATGGAAACCCATGTTAGGTTCAACAGTGTTTTGAAGAGGAAAACAGTGTGAGAAGACAGTAGATCTTATTAAGTTAAACATCTGTTCAGGCTTAAACAGATGTATTGCCTTTAACAGATGTTTGGCCTTTTATATCAGAGGTTTGGACTTAAACAGTTGTTTGACCTTAAACAGATGTTTGGCCATAAACAGATGTTTGACCTTAAACAAATGTTTTGCCTTAAACAGATGTTTCGCTTTCTATATCAGATATTTGGACTTAAACAGATGTTTGACCTTAAATAGATGTTTGGCTATAAACAGATGTTTGGCCTTAAACCAAACATCTGTTTAAGGTCAACATCTGTTTGACTATTGGTCAACATCTGATTGACTTTTGTAAAGAAGTACAAAAACAAACATTTTTACAAAATCCCAAATCACCCTATCATGTAAGTGCATTGAAGTAAAAGTGGAAATGATATTATTCATGTGGTCTTGTTGTGCTTTTGTTTTACCTCTAATGTGGGTTCATGATCTAATCCGGTGATTTGAAGACATTGTTGTTGAATCGAATGAGATGGTTGATGTAATGTGGTCATATTAATAACAAATAGTAATTAATATAACTAAATTTCCCCAGCCCGGGAAGCAATCCCAGGTAAAAACCTAGTATATATATATAGTGGAAGGTTCAAATGAGAAGAAAATTTTTGTAAGAATAAAAAGAATAAGTTTTAAACCAATAGAAATACTCCATTTTACTTCATTTAATATGTGTATTTAATGTAATTAATAAGGGCATATAGGTAAATTTCTAATTGTAATTAATTAGCCAACTAATTAAACTTGTAACTCAGTTATATATATATACTCTTTCATGATAAAATAATCTATGGTGAAGGACAATTTCCGACATGTGTAGGATAAATTTTAGTACGTGTAGGACAAATTCTTAAATGTGGATGATAAATTTAGATATGCGTAGGGTAAATTTCGGTAAGTGTAAGATATATGTAGGACAAATTTTGAAATGTGTAGGATAAAATGTTTTTTGCTTTATTAATGAGAGATAATATAATTAATGAGAGGAGTTATAAACTATTTAATGTTTTACCGACCTGTAATGTGATTCGGGGCCGCTGCGCGCTGGTACCCGATTTGAGTCTTTGAATTCTGATCGCTGTGTGTGTGACGCTGCCTGTTACAATCTGTCGCTTTGTACTCTTTTCCCGCTCATCACGTCAATCACAAATGAAGGGCCGATTATAATAATTAGGTTAAAACAGTTAAGGCCCAATAACAAACATATAGTCTATGGATATTTTTTTAAAAACTCTGGGCCCTCAAGAACTTTGGGCCTGGGTCCATTGCCCTACCTGCCCCTACTTATCACCGGGCCTGGTTGTTATGGTTATAGAGAACTAGACCACTACGTTTGACTATAAAATTTGAACAAGAAAAGACCTTAAATTGTTCTAGTAGTTAGATTCGGATCATTATGGATTCAAGTAGATTGTCGTTAGATTCAGATTTTCTTAATGGTTGCTACGGCAATAGAGGAATCCACACTTGCTAAGAGTCAAATTTTGACATTAGATTCTAATGTACTTCAGTTTGTCATGGTCATATGGAATCCACTGACATTGTTCTTGTTCCCATAACTGGAGTCGAGTTTTGTGTTTGGGTGTCGAACAGTGGCGGAACTAGAACATTAACTCAGGGGTATCCCAAAGTTTTTTTCATCGTGCAATCATACAATATTAAAAAGAAACGACAATAAATAAATAAAGTAAAACAAATACCTAATAGATTTGTCATCTTCTTTTTTTCATAGATTGAAATCGTCCTATCACATCGTCATCTTTTACTTCATATAAAAAATCCTTTTCGACCGCACAAACCATAGCATTGTTCAAAAATTCCGAGCCCATTCGATTGCGTAAATCCGTCTTGACAAGCTTTCAATTTCGAAAAACATCTTTCAACGGTTGTGGTTGCAACCGGTAAAAGCAAAGCTAGCTTCACTACCCGATAAACTAAAGGACAAGAACTATGTGTTCCCGTTTCAACCATAACACGCGCAAGATCACTTATTCCATTCAAATTTGCAAATTTATCATCATCGCTTATAGTGTTGACGAAATGACTAGATATTACCCAAAAGAGTCCTTATTTCTTGTGTAGTAAAATCATTCGGATACATATAAGCAAACGCTAATATCTTCAATGGGTCAAACTTAGAAAAACTGTTACAAGGATTTAAACCCGATATGTTTTTTTATCAAACTAGTTGTTACCTCACTAAATCGATTTCCTAATTCTTGAATTTGCATGTCCAAAACCTTCAAAACCTCATTAAAAATGTCAACTTCAAAATGATGTCGATTTGTAATGACATTTTTCGGTTTCTTGAATTACCATAACTTCAAAGGGTTGGGCTACATAAACTGATTTGGGCTTATTATTTACGATTTTCAATAACAATTGATTTGGGCTTATTATTTACAATCTTCAATAACAATTGATTTGGGCTTTAATAACGATTGGTTGGGCTATATAAACTTATTTGGGCTTATTATTTACAATATTATTTGAGCCTACATTTTTTTAGGGGTGTCCTCGTAGTTGTTTAGGGTTGTCCTTTGTATAAAAATCGAAAAAAAAATTACACTACCGGTACAAAGTTGAGCCGTAGCCCGTGCTACGGCTAGTTACTAGCCAGGTCCGCCCCTAGTGTCGAATATGGTGCTCTTAGATTCAAACACGACTAAAGGTTGCTGTTATGGTCTAAAAAAGGGTAATTGCACGGTACCCCCGACCGCGGAGGGGTACTCCCCTCCCAGGTCGCCACCCGACAAGGCTTCCTGGCAGTAAATCCCCATAACCATCAAGGAGGGGTCCGACACATGTATCGAACCCGAGACCTCACAGGATCCTCTTTCCGGTTTTAAGCGGGTGTCGGTGGCCACTGGGCTGTCACCCAATGGTTTGCTGTTATGGTCTAGAGAATCCGAATAAAAGGTTTCAGTATAAAACATTAGAACATGCAAATGAAGTGTTGATTCTGTCTATATTCGTTTCGACTAATTTTTTGGGTCATCAAAGATTCTTTCTTAACTATAATGGCATCCATACAAAAACGCCACCAAGTCATCCTCGCACACTCGCGTCTGGGCTTTGCACCTCACTAAAAAAGACGATTCTTACTTGACATGTGTTTGCCACGTCATCCATACACGCCGTCTGGGGGGCTCTACCCCTCACAGCAAAAAACGACTTTTACATAATCGGCTTTTGGGCGTTTTCCAGCAAAAAAAAAAAAAAAAACTCACCTCCCTCTATACTTCACGCAAGCTCAAAAACGCCCAAAAACATGTCTAGATGCTCTAAGTTGGGTAACAAACTACTTCCTCTGTTTTAGAGGAGTATTTTGATTATAATAAAGCATAATAAGGCAATTGACATAGTGCACATCATACATGGCCTAAAGACATGAAACCAAGATAATATAAAACAGTGTTTAGAGCTAAACAAAAAGCTCAATTCAAACATGAAAACCAAATCTTGAAAACCTTAATGGATACACTTTTCCATTCAATCTTCAATCCTCATCTCCTGCTTTGCAAGTTACAACACTGTAGATAGTTTTTCCTGAATTTATCATCAACATTTACAAAAATTAGATGAAACTGAGAAAAGTAATAAATGGGTATTGTTCTTTTACCTGTTTGAGATAGGATCATAGGATTACCACGAATCAATGTCGCGAATCTGAAGACGCAGACGACGGCCTCTCGGATAGGCCATCGCGTTCCTCTTGTTCACCTTGAATTCGTGCTGGAATACCGAACCCAGAGAAGCCACCAAAACCGGCATTCGGGTGGTGGAAAGCCAGCGTGGGGTGCTGATCAATCCCGAACGCTGGCAACGGGTCGACCCAAGCACGAAACGAAGGTATGGTACTGGACTGAAGGGGTTCCCTCCGAGAACTGTTTAACAACAATTCATTGGTTATTGTTTGGCCTAATAACGGTTGCAGAAACGGCGTCGTATTAGACTGAGCCTGTGAACTAAACACAAACCCACCTGCATCTCCACCCATAGACACCATTCTTTGAAACCCACCTGCCGGGTTCTCGGGCCAACCCGACCCATCAAAATAAAAATTATTATTACCACAATTACTCTCTTGATTCTCAAAAACCGGATCTTTAAACGATTGAAGAGAAAGCCTCAGATCTTGACTTCCAGGCAAAAAGCTTGAATTTTGATCACAACCCATTTGATTATACCCAATTCTACCATCTGGGTATTGCTCAAAATGACCAAATTCATCTGGGTTTTGAATCTTTTGATCAAATCTTGAACCTGAAACTGACCTAGGGTTTGTTGTTCTTGCTACATTGGTGGGTTTCCACGCCGGCAGCTCAGCAAGTTTATCAATGGCGGTTTTAGCCTTTTTAATAAGCCAGTCAACGGCTTTGCTTGGCCGGTCAAAGCCCAGGCGGTCTTGCACATCATAAAATTGAATAGCAGTGTGAGCAGATAACCGCACACGCCGGTCTCTTGGTCCTTTTGAGGTGCATACTTTGCTGTGCCGGTCTTTTTTACCAGTTGACCGTACAATGTGACCCCCCTGAACTTCCACAATCTCACCACCACTGTTGCCGGAGGTTTTTATTCCAAATCTTGATGACCCACTTGGTTGTTGTTGTTGGTGGTGAATTTGTGACATTTTTTCTGGTGCATATTCTTGTCCGGTGGAGGGTAAAAATGGGCGTTTTTTGGGTGGCTGTGGTGGTTGAGCTGCCGGAGAAGCTAAATAAGGGTGGTAGGGAGGTGGGGTTTCTTGATTTTGATGGAATTCATGAAGAGTTAATTGTTTTGTTTGAAAAGCTTTAAACTTTTCTTCTTCTTGGTCTTCATCTGGATACAACAGTTGTTTATAAAGATATAGATGATGATGATGATGATGAGTTGTTTGAGGATCCAGAATCAGACCCTTGTGAGGATCTACAACCTCCCCCTGTTCCAGCTTTTTCAGTATCAAAAAACACCAAAAGTTTAATAAAAATGAACTAAACTGGATCAAGATTCAATCTTTTTCTACGAAATTGGCATCAGATTGAATTTTGCAGGCTAACCCATCTCTTTTTGTTTAAAAGGGTTCAAGAAACAAGAATCTTTAATGGTGGAAAGCAGAATGACAGAAAGGGGGGGGGGGGGGGTACGTTTGTACCAATTTGAGAAGGGAGAAGAACAGAGGTGATGAACAAGGGATAAAAGTGGGTTTAAAGTAAGGAGTGTGATGAGAGGGAAAGGGGAATATCTACTGTTGTGGGGTCCACAAAGGGTTGCAGTGTTTGGAGGCTTTTTTCGGTGTTAAAGGGTACTAGTGTTCTGTTGTGTATAACTAGAAGCCTGCTTTTGAGCATATGGTTACAGTTTAACCATATTGTTAGATCCAAAATACCATTTAGTTTGCCAATGTTGGGAGTCTACGAGAGTATTGGTAGTGAAAGTATTGATCTTGAAGATCGTTAAAATTGGGCACCGGTACAGAAAATGCTCGGTAAGGTACGGTGTCAGTACGTTACATTACGATATTTGAAGGTAAAACAACGGTACTGTACCGAACCGAAAGTAACAATCCTGAAAATGCCTAAAAGTGGGTAACGAATTGGTACCGAAAATGGTTCGGTATGGTAAATTCAGTGCTGGTACGGTACGGGTTCAATTTCAGGATTTAGTACCGTTTGCTCATCCCTAAGACGATGCAAGACTAAAACCGAACTTCAGGTGTATCATAAGAGATTTTCATCAACTATGGACTACATGTCGAACCTACGGGTCGGCAACTTTAGCTATAAATGTTTTCAATGATGTTTCTAATCAAGAACGTACCTTTTGTGCTAGTTTCTGCTCGGTTTTATAAATTTTAATAACGGATTTGTGACTTTGTGGGATTGGCTTAAGAGGATAGCTTGCAGTAAGAGAAACAAGAAAAAAACAAATAAAAAAATGTGGAGGAATGACGGGTTAGATAACGAGTCAAAAAATAATTTGTGTTAAAGTGAGTTGCATCAACTTTCTAACGCTTCTTTTACTTAGACCACCCGTAGTGGGGCGTGATTTTTAAAAAAAATTGAAAAATAACGCCCCAACTACCATTACATGGGGCGTTATATAAAAAAAAAAATCAAAAAAATGATGTTTGGCGTTTTAATAATCACGCCGAGTAGAGAGAGAGAGAGTACTGCACATGCTTCTTCAACCAATCACTTTGGCACATGTGTCTGACAATTTTTAGAGAACCCCATGCACCTTTGACTAGCCAATCACATCCATCTCTTTGCTTTTAATTTTTTTTTTTTTTTTTTTTAATGATTGGTAGGGCATTATAGGGCATTATGCCCACTACACCACTTTTGTTATAATGCCCAAGTGTGACTAGGATGCCACATGTCATGTAATGCCCCATGGTGGGGGCATTATAAATTGCTACCACTACACATGGTCTTATGAAATTAACTAACACAAAAGAAATGGTTATAAAGTCTATGATTAAAATAGTTAACAATTTTTCTTAAAGCTTTTCCTTTATAGGCAACTCCTTTTTATGATTTTTAATTAGTTGTCTCTTTTCTTGCTACATGTGCTAGAGAAACAGTAGTTATGTTTTGACTATCGACAAACATACTACTTTTCAAGCCAGAAATGCATTCAAACTTTAGCTATGTATTCAAAAATTCACTATCTTCTAGAAACTCTACATTTTTGGAGCAAAATTCAGGTGGAACTCCAAATTCGTCGTCTCTGGATCTGGATGGTCAAAGAAAGCCGTTTTGCGAGTCCAATTCTTGAAATAGAGGTACAAATGGCCCCTTCCTTAGTGAGATTATATAAGCAAGTGACTGAACCAAAATATGTTATTGGTATGGGAGCATGTACAATTATTGGGGGATGAACTTGAATGGTGGAGTTTTTTTTTTTTTTTTGAACAGCAAACACACTTTATATATATATATATATACAAAGGGCCAGCAAGAAACTGGAAATACAACGCAAAAGAAAAACCGACAGATTACATCAAAGCTACAATATCAAAAGCCTTCCAATTGTCCCAACTAGGCGATTTACCCTTGGAACGGTTGCATATCCAAAGATAAGCATCCTCTTTGATTTGCTCCACTAACTTGCTAATGGGAATAAACTTGTTTTCAAACAGCTTTTCGTTTCTGGCCCACCATATTCTCCATGCTGTCGCCGAATGGTGGAGTTATTGTTGAGTCTAAGATCTTGAAAAGTCTGGGAATTTGGCAAATTGGGGGATGAACTTGGATGGTGGAGTTATTGTTTAGTCTTATATCTTGAAAAGTCTGGGCATTTGGCAAAAATTATGGTGCTTTTAAATGAACTTTATTAGCATTCATTTCAAAGGCCATTAGATATACTATCTGACTACACCTCCTCTGTGATCTAGGGGTAGTACATTTGACTTTGAAAATTTACAAAATATTTCCATTATGTTCTACTAAATGTTGGAACAACCCCTTAAGTTTAGTTTGGTTTATGTAAGAACCCATCATTTTCGTCGAGCAATAAATTCATTATCATTAATCAGTAGGTTGAATGGTGTAGCAAAACTGGATTAATAGATGAGAAAGCGTCCACAATACAATAGAGAGAGTATGCCACCAATAAGCGTGAATGGGTCATGGTGTACGCCTTCTCTCGTTAGGTATTTGTTTTTAAGAGATGACAATAAGCAAGTTGAGTGGCATGTCAAAGCAGGTTAGGTAACATGTCAAAACAGGTTAACGCTGAAATGGGCCACTATTTGGTGTGGGTGAACAATGACATTCTTGCTATTAACTTGACCTGTTTTGTTTTCCGATATTTTTAAAAACTATATATGATTAATTAAAAATAGACCCTAACAAATCTCGATGCATCCTCTGCTATTAACTTGATCCATTTGACCTGTTTTTGATGAAGCATGGCCTAAGTTGACCCATACATTAGTAAACATGCCAAAATGTCCACCTCTGGTATATCTTTCATTCATATATTATGAATCTAATATTTTTTGAAAACAACGAAAAATTTGATACGATGATTTATGGTATCAAGTATAGGGTCAACTTTAAGCGATGCGTCAGTCAAACTTATTATCTCCTAACCAAAGAAAGCTGGGGTTGGAACCGCATCGAGCGATGGGTTACGGTTTGTTGTGGCCTGACCCATCGTCTCAACTCGGGCAGTATGGGATATACATAACAATAAACCAGGTACTGGTACAAAGATGTTAGTTGTTGTGAAACCATAGATAAGCACTGATAGAAGAGAAGCAATGTACATCTTGAAGTCATGTTACACACATTCATTTACCAAAGATTAGGTTATCAAGATTTACAACATCAATAATGACATCCGGTTCAATGTACAACCTCTATTGCTTATGGTACAAGTTACTTTTTAAAATTATTTACCTTTGTCACCTCCACCGGTGTCAGACCTGTCTCCGTCAACTGGTAACACTAGAATCGAATTCGCCAACCACCTAACTTTCCCCCATCTCAATCAAAATCGTTGGCCACCTAATTTTCCCCATCACAATCGATGTTAGTGGGAAAACTTGAGGCCTACCCGAAAAACTTGAGGGGATGAGATAAATCTGGGTGGTGCCATGTGTAGTGGTCGGAATTGGTAGAATTCATCGCTAGAAAATGAGTTGGCCGATGATTTGTTTGAAGAGAATGACCATGGGATGTGGGGGTAAGAGTGGGTGGTAGTTTGATGACAGTGGTGGTCAGAATGGGTGGTGGAGGTGGCCATCATTCAGGTATGTGTGTGTGGTGGTGGGAGATGTTGAAGATGGATGAAGTAAAGAGGGTGTGGAGTCGGAGCAGGTGATGTTCCGGCAAGATATGAAGAACAAAGAGAGTGAAGAGTAGAGTGAAGGATAGTAGATAGATAAAGTTGTTAACCACCATTGTTGGTGAGTTGAAGGTGGAAATTGTGAAAGTATTGGTACTGTTTTTACAATTTTTAAACTACTAGACTATAATAGTTATTTTTAATAAACCACAGGGATGAAAAACGTAACTCTTTATTAGTTTATTTCTTTATATTGTAATTTTAATAAAAGGGACATTATTGTTATTTCAAATAAATTTAATAAACTATAATAATAACTGGATGGCGTCAGTGAGTGTGGACTTTAATTGTTACAAAAGTGAACGTACAGTTACTATTTTAGCAATTTTAAACAAATGGACTGTAATGTTTATTTTCAACAAACCACAGGGACGAAAAACGTAACTAAGTCTTAATAGTATGTTTCTCAAATAAGTTATTTAATAGTGTATTTCTTTAATGGAGATTTGGAAGTTAAAAAAATTTGTAAGGTGAAGTATAACGGTGACATGTATCCAAATTTATAATATTTTTATCAGGTGGTGGAAGATTTTTTATACGTAAACCTAAGGTATCACATTTATATATACTCTAATTTGTAACATAAATAGGCAATAGATAGTTGTAACTTATGCTTAAAGGATAGTATGTGCTTTAATGTAGTTGTACAACAGTTCTTTAAAAAAGCATGTTGTATTTCTTACAACTATCACGCAAGACGTGTATCAGAGAGAGAGAGAAGCAAGATAAAGAGAGAGACAAGGGTCTTCTCTCTTCTGAGAAACCACAAACCCCAACCCCAACAACCCCAACGACGTCCAATGGCTTCATCACCATCAGTCGAATCACCACCACTCATCGAATCAATCACCGCTATTTCCAACGGCGACGCCGCCGTAACTTCTCCCGCCACTACTGCCGCCGTAACTTCTCCAGCCACTCCCGACATCGTAACTTCTCCGGCCACTCCCGCCGTCGTAACTTCTCCGGCTAATCCCGTCTTCATAACTTCTCCCACAACTCCCGCCGTCGTAACTTCTTCCGCCACAACCGCCGAAGACCTAGCCAAATTCGATCCAAAATTTGTAACATAAATAGGCAATAGGTAGTTGTAACTTATGCTTAAAGGGTAGTATGTGCTTTAATGTAGTTGTACAACAGTTCTTTAAAAAGCATGTTGTATTTCTTACAACTATCACGCAAGACGTGTATCAGAGAGAGAGAAGCAAGATAAAGAGAGAGACAAGGGTCTTCTCCCTCTTCTGAGAAACCACAAACCCCAACCCCAACAACCCCAACGACCTCCAATGGCTTCATCACCATCGGTCGAATCACCACCACTCATCGAATCAATCACTGCTATCTCCAACGGCGACGCCGCCGTAACTTCTCCCGCCACTACTGCTGCCGTAACTTCTCCAGCCACTCCCGATGTCATAACTTCTCCGGCCTCTTCCGCCGTCGTAACTTCTCCGGCTAATCCCGTCTTCATAACTTCTCCCGCAACTCCCGCCGTCGTAACTTCTTCCGCCACAACCGCCGGATACCTAGCCAAATTCGATCCAAAATTTGTAACATAAATAGGCAATAGGTAGTTATAACTTATGCTTAAAGGGTAGTATGTGCTTTAATGTAGTTGTACAACAGTTCTTTAAAAAGCATGTTGTATTTCTTACAACTATCACGCAAGACATGTATCAGAGAGAGAGAAGCAAGATAAAGAGAGAGACAAGGGTCTTCTTCCTCTTCTGAGAAACCACAAACTCCAACCCCAACAACCCCAACGACCTCCAATGGCTTCATCACCATCGGTCGAATCACCACCACTCATCGAATCAATCACCGCTATCTCCAACGGCAACGCCGCCGTAACTTCTCCCGCCACTACTGCCGCTGTAACTTCTCCGGCCACTCCCGACGTCGTAACTTCTCCGGCCACTCCCGCCGTCGTTGTCACACCCCAACCGATGGCGGAATCATCGGGGCGCGGCACTAGGCGAATCAGATTGCTCAAGAGAATCCATAACAACTATATTGCGATAATATTTAATACATTCATTATCCCATACTAACAAATAATACAATCACATAAGTTATCACAGATTTCTTATCCTCTCGAACAATACAAATCCGACAACCTAGATTTTAGTTGAGTTTCTAGACTTCCTAGCTTGGTTTGATATAGCCTGCGATCTAACCTGCAACATACGTTAAAATATTTGTCAATACAAAAGTATTGGCGAGTATACAGGTTTGATAAGTATAGCATAATAGATTAAAAGTGCTGCGAATTTCCACATGCATAAACGTAATACACGACATATATACTCACAAAACTGATACTACCAACTAAGTCCTCGTTGCTCGAATGTACGATGGCATAACTAGACCCCGTCGGGCGCAATAGTACTATACTAGTCGTGGTGGGACGTCGCGAGTATAAGCCCTAGCACATATGCAACTAGCATCACGTAGATCTATGCATAACAGTTATTCGCAAGTGATAATTCGATTGATTGAATAGTTCGTTTGATAAGTTCGATTTGTTAGAAACGTATGTTACACCCAAAATTCGATTAAAAAGGGGTTCAAGTATACTCACAGTGCGTATTTAGCGGAAATACAACTTGTTGGAGTCGGTTGCGAGTACGTTTGTATTGATCCTTGAAGAATAGAGTAAACGATATACGGTTAGGCGAGGTTAGCCTTGAAAAGTTACTCATTAGGTCGAAGGGTTCTCATCCGTGCGGGTTGATATGTTATCCGTCCGGATGACAAGTCATCCGTCCGGATGACATGTTATCCGTTCGGATAACAGGTGACCCGTGCGGATGATGTATAATCCGTGCGGATGAGTGGTGCGTGCGGGTGACATTGTTGTGCGTGCGGATGAGCGTGCGTGCGGATTGACATTGTTGTGCGTGCGGATGAGCGTGCGTGCGGATTGACATGTCATCCGTGCGGACTGACATGTCATCCGTGCGGATAAGGGTCATCCATGCGGACTGACATGTCTATTTCGCACTCTGAACACTGTCTTCGAGTGTTTAGCGGGAGGAATACGTTCGTTTTTACTAGGGTAGTGTAATTTCGCACTAACACTTGATGTTCCATCAATTCCGAATCGTTCTAACGGCCGGGAATCACCCCGTTCCATCAGACCTGGCCGTTCGTGATGGTTCTTCATGGTTAACTCGAAATCGCACAGATTTAGGTGAGATTTGTCATTAAAACATGTGGAAATCACCCGGATCTGAGTCGTTTATAGTGAAATGAGACCCCAACTTGAAGTTCATAAGAACTCTTGGTGACATCACCTCAAAAGCGCCTCAAATCCGCAGATTTCACGGTTAGAATTTGAGTTTCGAAAGATAGAATGATGTAGGATCGAGTGTAGATTGTAGAAGTACCAGTTTTAGGTTGAAATCTTACCGGAATTGCGAGGAATCGAGAGAAAAGGGTCTTGGAGCGTGTTTGGTTGAATAGGAGCTGTCACATCACTGTTCAAGTGATGTGACATGGTATTTATAGGCAACAGAGGAGAAGAAAAGAGTTCTGGCCCAGATAGCCCATGCGTGCGGATGGCCCATCCGTGCGTATGCCCATCCGTCCGGATGGCCCATCCTTCCGGATAGCTATCCTGACGCGTTGGACTTCTCCGTTTTGATCGTTTTGATAGTTTTCGAAGCGCGTACTTTCCATAATTAATTTATATTATCATTATATTGTTATTATTATATGTATATATATCACGAGGGGTCGTATTTACGTATCCATAATCCAGAGTTTCGATAATTAACAATCGGTTTCTGATTCGAGTATGCGATTATTAGCGACGTTTCACGGCCATCAATGAGGGTAGTATAGGTCCTTTCTTGATGTCATCGTGAACGTTATTTCGTGTAGTGCCACAAAGACTGACGGGGTACCGTTTACTCGTATTGTCATCATCGTCATGACGACTGGAGCTACAGTACTCACCCACATGGCACGTTTCCACGGGGTTTGCTAACATGGCGAAACACCGTGCTTACCCAGGTTAGCTTTGCCTCGTGAAGCGGTGTCATGTGTACTTAATACCATACAGACTGCAATGAACACCAAGCGAGCGATAAGCGGTAGTTTATACACGATAGGCGATCAGCGATTAGGTGATTAAACGAATAAACACGAGACACTTGTGGTGACGGTGATGATAAATGAGATACAATAATCGGTAGTTGCGTTGCAAGCGATGGAGGTATGCGATTCGATTTACGCGGTTCGGTTCGATTGATTAACACCACAGAATTTAACTAACATTAGACCCCACATGGCCTTTTTCCACGAAAGGTCGCTGATATGACTAAAACGCCCTGCTTTAGTCGCATGAGTTTCATCTCGTGAAGCGAGGTCATGCGTGCTAACTTAACACGAATATCACGGCTAACGGTATAGCGATAGATTGATACACACCAAGCGATATAGTTCTCATATTAAGCGACAGAGATTGCGAGATACACATGATAAGCGATTGGAATTTGTCGAGTCCGATTCCTGTTTCGAATAAGCTTAACGTTTCGTTGCGACGCATCACGGCTATCGAGGAGGGTAGAATAGGTCCTCACCCAATAATACCGTGAGCGTTTATTTGCTTGATTGAGATTCGTTGCAACAGACTTACGACCAGTCTTGCGTCGATGCAATCGTCCTGTGAGGTAGACTCCCCAGAGTCCATCGATGAGGCGATTGCATTGCGTTTGCAGACTTACGACAAGTCTTGCGATGATACGGTTTGTTACGCCTTGCGATTGAGTGTAGTATGTTGAAAATAATCACAATAGTATAATGGGTCTAATAACGTTCAACTCCACGTGGCACCTTCTTCACGGAACTTCGGTAGCATGATAAAGCACACCTTGCCCGACCCCTACTACTTTCATCCCGTGTTTTGGTGTCACCTTTTGTCAAAACGCTATGGCACCTTAGAATTCACTACGATCTCCGTGCACTGACCCAAGTAATCCCGTGTGCACCCGCGATTAATCGTTCCTTGCACGTTTATCGTACCTCGTTCTAAAAGTGCAGTGAGGGTAAAACACATTACTTCGTGGTATAGTATATAGCATGTGTGTGAATCTAGTCTAAGTGCGACGATTAGAGAGTGAAAGAGAATACGGGGGCAACATTGAGTAATAGAGTAGGTTCAAAGCTTAGAAATGAACGTCGAAAATCGTATCATTACAACTTTATCCTACGCTTGCTAGATGTCAGATGCTGAAGACTTTTGCTGGAGCTGTTGTTGTTGTACTCAAGTTCACGGTTCGATGCGGCAGTTGCGGGTGAAGTGACCGTAACGGTCGCAGTGATTGCAATAGCGACAGTCAGCCCCAACTGGATGATGATAGGTACACGAGTAACACTGAGGATGAGCTCTAGTGTAGGCTCGTTTTGGAACCATCGGAACTGTTCGAAGAGGTTCCGGTTGCAGCAGTTCGGTTGTTGATGAGTTCGGGCTTGAAGTCTTTCGCTTGCGGCTGGGTTTGTCGGTGTCTTGCGAAGAAGTGTCGTCGTTGGAGGATTCGTCTGAAGACTCGCTTGCGGAGTCTTTGGCTGATTTGTCGGAAGATCCGTCAGCAGATTTGTCAGAAGAATCGGCAGCAGATTCGTCCGAAGAATCGTTAGCAGATCCGTCAGGAGAATTGTTAGCTGATTCATTAGAAGAATCGCCAGCAGATTTGTCAGAAGATTCGTCAGTAGATTCATCAGAAGATTCGTCAACATGTTCGCCTGAAGGATTATTGGCGATTGCTTGATAAGCTTGCTTGACAGGATTTCTTGAGAATAACCCTTCCACGAGTCGTTTGTTGTTGATTTCTGCGGCTAAGCGGTAGGTTTCTTCGATGGTAGCAGGCCTTGCAGCTTCGACAAAATCACCCACGCACTCAGGCAAGCCACGAATGTACTTCGCGATGGCCTTCCCGGAGTGTTGACTTGACTTGGGCAGATTATGCTAAGCTGTTTGAACCTTGCGGTGTAGCCAGCATTGTCACCTTCGGTTTTGCTTGATTTCCCAAAATTCGTTTTCCAGCTTCTGAATCTCGTGAGGAGGACAGTACTCTTTCTCCATGAGTTCTTTCAGCTCATTCCAAGAGAGAGCGTAAGCTGCGGAGATCCCACGTTTGTTACATTCGGCGGTCCACCAGTTGAGTGCTCGCGATTGAAATACTCCGGTGTCACAAGTAGTACGGAGACTATCGGGACACCCACTTTGACTAAGGGTAACTTCGATAGAATCGAACCACTGGAGTAGTTGAGTCGCACCTCCTTCACCCGTGAATTCCATCGGGTCACAGGCTTTGAAGTGCTTGTAGAGAAAAGTAGATTGCGGCGCTTCTGTCTTGGAGTCTTCCGAGGCTCGAGAGTTGCTGAGAGAGTGCACTTGAGCGGCGATTCGAGGACTAAGCTTACTCACTTCCTTAATCACAAGTGAAGCAATCCTCTTCTCGGCGCTTCGTCTGGCTTTCCTCTTAGCTACTCGTCTCGAGGTAGAGTTGTTGGAAGGCATCTAGACAGGAAGAGACTTGGAGTGAGATTCGATCATAATGATTGTTGAGTTTTGCGTTGCGATTGAGCGCGTTCAAAACTTGGTGCGATAGTATGGTAATACGAATCACATAGGAGCCACGTAGGAAACACGAAATTCCTAAGTTCTCACACAATGACTTGTTTGTTTATACGTATATATATATGTATATTTGTATAGATATAATTTGTAATCATGCACATACAGGTCGATTTAGAATAAGCGAGGTCGCGTTGAAGTGAGAAAGCGAGAGCGAAGACGATAGATTATGCATTGATTTTGTTGCGAACATTCGGGTTTCGTTTTAGATTGCGATGGCTGTGCGAATTGTGCGTTTATAAAGTAGGGAGTGAAAATCGTGAAATCGAGAAATCGATAAAGCGTAAAGTTTCAAAACGTAATTAAGTTTTAACCATTTGTAAGATCGGCGGTTCGTATGGTAGAGTGCCTTGGGTGTTTAGGCGTCGACTACCCAAGGTAACCCAACTATATTTAACAAGTTCGTGCGCGCGCGTTGACCTAGATGACTCCATGCTTCCACTGGGATGCAGCTCGTGGCATTCATCTTCCTAGTCAGCACATGGCTCGAGTTATCTTGATAGTCGAGTCCTTGGGGAGAGCTTTTGAAAACCATTTTAGAGAGTGGGACGACTTAGTAAGGTACGGGTTTCACCCCTGACTTAACAGTTTCGTACCTAATTGTGGTTATGCTCTTCGAATAAATTCGTGAGTTCCACTAGGTTTAGAAATGGAGACTTCAGTCGAGATGTGGATGTCACTCCTAACTCGATGAAAGGTTCTCGTGCTAGAAAATGCGCTGAGTGAGAAATCCTATCGAGAGTTCTTGGTTTTCACACCTAATCTTGAATGGATTGCTCGGTTTCGTTATGCGAGTATTTTCGAAAACATGTGTATTGTGTCGGCCTTAGGAAAGGCTAAGTAGTATTTCAGCCTTAGGAAAGGCTCCTTCGTGTGAAGTTGTAGTACGCGGTGTTCACACAAAGTCGTAGCTTTTAGAATTTCGATCGAGTGTATCAAGTAGGCCCGATACAAACCCTACTGGGTTCGTACGAGTCGGCCTGTTGGTACTTAGACTATAGACTAGGTCAATTTCTAAGACGTCGACCCGGACTAGGTCGAGTCTTGCCTAATTCCCTATAGTTATGGCTCTGATACCAATCTGTCACACCCCAACCGATGGCGGAATCATCGGGGCGCGGCACTAGGCGAATCAGATTGCTCAAGAGAATCCATAACAACTATATTGCGATAATATTTAATACATTCATTATCCCATACTAACAAATAATACAATCGCATAAGTTATCACAGATTTCTTATCCTCTCGAACAATACAAATCCGACAACCTAGATTTTAGTTGAGTTTCTAGACTTCCTAGCTTGGTTTGATATAGCCTGCGATCTAACCTGCAACATACGTTAAAATATTTGTCAATACAAAAGTATTGGCGAGTATACAGGTTTGATAAGTATAGCATAATAGATTAAAAGTGCTGCGAATTTCCACATGCATAAACGTAATACACGACATATATACTCACAAAACTGATACTACCAACTAAGTCCTCGATGCTCGAATGTACGATGGCATAACTAGACCCCGTCGGGCGCAATAGTACTATACTAGTCGTGGTGGGACGTCGCGAGTATAAGCCCTAGCACATATGCAACTAGCATCACGTAGATCTATGCATAACAGTTATTCGCAAGTGATAATTCGATTGATTGAATAGTTCGTTTGATAAGTTCGATTTGTTAGAAACGTATGTTACACCCAAAATTCGATTAAAAAGGGGTTCAAGTATACTCACAGTGCGTATTTAGCGGAAATACAACTTGTTGGAGTCGGTTGCGAGTACGTTTGTATTGATCCTTGAAGAATAGAGTAAACGATATACGGTTAGGCGAGGTTAGCCTTGAAAAGTTACTCATTAGGTCGAAGGGTTCTCATCCGTGCGGGTTGATATGTTATCCGTCCGGATGACAAGTCATCCGTCCGGATGACATGTTATCCGTTCGGATAACAGGTGACCCGTGCGGATGATGTATAATCCGTGCGGATGAGTGGTGCGTGCGGGTGACATTGTTGTGCGTGCGGATGAGCGTGCGTGCGGATTGACATTGTTGTGCGTGCGGATGAGCGTGCGTGCGGATTGACATGTCATCCGTGCAGACGTGTGTCATCCGTGCGGACTGACATGTCATCCGTGCGGATAAGGGTCATCCGTGCGGACTGACATGTCTATTTCGCACTCTGAACACTGTCTTCGAGTGTTTAGCGGGAGGAATACGTTCGTTTTTACTAGGGTAGTGTAATTTCGCACTAACACTTGAAGTTCCGTCAATTCCGACTCGTTCTAACGGCCGGGAATCACCCCGTTCCATCAGATCTGGCCGTTCGTGATGGTTCTTCATGGTTAACTCGAAATCGCACAGATTTAGGTGAGATTTGTCATTAAAACATGTGGAAATCACCCGGATCTGAGTCGTTTATAGTGAAATGAGACCCCAACTTGAAGTTCATAAGAACTCTTGGTGACATCACCTCAAAAGCGCCTCAAATCCGCAGATTTCACGGTTAGAATTTGAGTTTCGAAAGATAGAATGATGTAGGATCGAGTGTAGATTGTAGAAGTACCAGTTTTAGGTTGAAATCTTACCGGAATTACGAGGAATCGAGAGAAAAGGGTCTTGGAGCGTGTTTGGTTGAATAGGAGCTGTCACATCACTGTTCAAGTGATGTGACATGGTATTTATAGGCAACAGAGGAGAAGAAAAGAGTTCTGGCCCAGATAGCCCATGCGTGCGGATGGCCCATGCGTGCGGATGGCCCATGCGTGCGGATGGCCCATCCGTGCGGATGCCCATCCGTCCGGATGGCCCATCCGTCCGGATAGCTATCCTGACGCGTTGGACTTCTCCGTTTTGATCGTTTTGATAGTTTTCGAAGCGCGTACTTTCCATAATTAATTTATATTATCATTATATTGTTATTATTATATGTATATATATCACGAGGGGTCGTATTTACGTATCCATAATCCAGAGTTTCGATAATTAACAATCGGTTTCTGATTCGAGTATGCGATTATTAGCGACGTTTCACGGCCATCAATGAGGGTAGTATAGGTCCTTTCTTGATGTCATCGTGAACGTTATTTCGTGTAGTGCCACAAAGACTGACGGGGTACCGTTTACTCGTATTGTCATCATCGTCATGACGACTGGAGCTACAGTACTCACCCGAGGGTCTTTGTTAGCGTTAATTGTTTACGTTCGACACATCACGGCCACTGAGGAGGGTAGAATAGGTCCTCACTCAATGCCTCCGTGAGTGTTAGTGTGATAATGGTGTAGTATAGTGATATTGTATTTCGAAAATATGCGATTATCCTTCGAATAGCGATATATATACGATATGGTTACATTATGATCCGAATCTCTGGTGCTAGGCGTAACGAGTATAACGAGTAGTAACAACGCACAAAAGTGCGGGTTGTTACAGTCGTAACTTCTCCGGCTAATCCCGTCTTCATAACTTCTCCCGCAACTCCCGCCGTCGTAACTTCTTCCGCCACAACCACTGAAGACCTAGCCAAATTCGATCCAAATAATCAGCCGGAGAAGAAGCAGAAACTCCATTCCGGCGCCGGAGACGATCTCCGGAGAGTGGTTCCGAAGTCACGATCCTTCTCGATTCGTTCACGGAGAATCGGCCACCCCAACTCGACGAAGGGGGTGATAGCGACGGCTTATGGCTGAGGTCTTTATTCCGACAACCAGATTGGCAGCAATGGCGGCTAGGGTTCCAGTTTAGGGGTTTTAAAACCAGATCAACGCTGCTTATTATGGTTCACCACGAATTCAACTCACTTATTAGGTATGAATTTTACCCACTTTTGTTATTCATTGTGGTTTACTCTGTTGTTTGGCTTTGGCAGTATATTTTGTTATTGTAAGCAAGTCTAGGTTTGTTGAAAATTAGGGTTACATAGTTTAATTTGGTGATTTATAGAAGCATTTGTAGTGAAATTTGAGTAAAATTAGGAACAAAATCTATGTTTCAAGCTCTCAATTTTGATTGAAACTGATAAGAGATTTATTGCAGCTTCATATGATTGTTTAGTGGTGGCTATGTATAGTTTTTCAAAGAAGGATAATTTATATTTGATAAATTGTGTGCTTCACATATTCAGTATTTTTCAACTTATTCAAATTTTGAGTTCACATATACTTGCAAAACTGGAAGCATATGGTTCATCACTGGAATAATAGTAATTGGGTCAAAATTTAACCTAACGTATGCTGTATTAATCTTGAAAGCTCATCGTATAAAGCTATGTTTGATAGATCAATATACTTCGAGTCAATTTCGTGGCCCCGGCGCAACGCGCGGATCCATTTTCTAGTTATATATAATTTTGTATTGAATCAAGTGGAATAAAGTTACAACGCTTTTCTTGGATTTTTCTTTCTGATTGTGGTCAACTGATAAGTTTTTTAGATATTATCTTTTAGATTTTTTTTTGTAGTTAAATAGCTTTCTTGTATGATTAGGGTTGTCTTTACCTTAAATAAACAATATTAGCCATAGTACTATTACACGTAATAGTTTTATTATTTTAAAAGGTCAGTGATCATTGTTCTTGTTGGACAAAATCCCTCTGGACCCAGCCAACAATTTATAGTACGATAATGATTATGACTTGCATCAGATTAGACTAAAGGGTATGGGGAGCCTCATCCCCAAGGGGATGGGCCGCCACATCAGCACCACGTAGGCTCGGTTTGGAGGGGATGGACCTAGGGTGTGGGGGATGAACCCCTTTATATATATATATATGTATGTATGTATAGATGTGTGTGTGTTAGGAGAGAGGAAAGTAGGCACGGCACATCCGGCTGTGGGGAGTCGATCTTGCCGAGCCGAGCCCAGGGGGGCGGTGTGGGGGACCGGCGCCGGTCCTAGCCGGGCCTCAGCCGGCCCCCATACCCTTTAGTCTGAACAAGATCCAAAAAATGTTCATCTATTCTTGAAAATTGAAAAAAACTTATTCTTTAGGGTGGCACACATATGTAGTCATACTGTAAACCTGTTTAAAATAAGAGAAAAGAAATATATATATTTTATAAGGTTAACCTACTATTACAACTCGCAAACCCGTTTATGACTCAATTAACATGTTTACAACTTGATTACACTTTGCCAATTACCCGTTTGTCTTATTTACATAAATTGGTTAAATAGGGTTGTGTTCGGGCTACACGATTTGAGTTGTGTACGGTTATTGTTGATGCCTTTAATGCATATAAATATTGGTTGTGTCGAGGCTCATCAATTCAACCCGTTAGCCCACAAGGCCACAAGGCCACAAACCCTCCAACCTAATATGATTGTCACCCTAGGTATCGTCCTCTAGTTTATAGTCGATGATCATGCTAATAAAAGATGATATATGATAAAACTTTTGGTTTAAGTTTCTTTTTCCTAAGGAAGAAAACTAGAAAGCAAATAGAGCCTTTTGATCTAGTGAGTTGTCTTCATCAACCTTCAAGCAATTGTCACCATCTCCATAGTAGACACCTTTTGTGTGTTCTAAAATAATTGATTTTAGTGTTTAAATTGGTAGGGAGATTTGCAGCGTTAGAGGGGACCATAAGCCAGAAAGAAGTACCAAAAGTTGTTATTTATTGACAAACCTTACAAACTCCATGGTTAATTTGAGTAGTTGGTTGTATCATTAAGTACCACTCTCAATGCACAAACCCTACCCTCTCTTTTCTACCTTAGGGCTGTAGGGTGTGGTATAAAGCCTCTAGGGGCTTTATCACGACACGTCAGATCCACCTAGGCGCCATGTCATATGGGGAGGCTTTAAAACCACTCCATTTAACTTGCATGCAATGGTTTAAAGCCCACCTATTAAACAAAATAAAAAAAAAGATTTTATTGGTTGAAAAGAGGTGGCCCCACCTGCATACCCCTTTATCGCTCGTTAGCACCATGACGCCATTTTTGATGAGCTGGCGGGGTGGCGCTAAGTCACACCCTGTGGCCTAATCATGAATCAAGTTCTTGAAATTTAGACTTAAACTAAATCTAAAGAGAACGATACGTGAAGGAAAAAAAAAAAAAAAGGAGAAAAGGGTATTATGCTTTACTAAGAAAGAATTAAATTCTACTTTTTTTTTTCTAGCAACATGGGTTTTTAACAAACAACAAGAAGATGAAACTAAAGACGCATGGAACTTTTAAGATTTGATCAGATTAAAATCAAACGTTGGTATCTAAGGTGTTCTAATACTTCAGGGTTAGAATTGATTATCCTCCACACAATAGTTTGTTGTCTTCTTACAATAACAACAATCGAACACGTTAAATCTCACCCATAGTAAAGCTATTAGTATGATCTCGGAATGATAGGATGTAGAAAACATTACCCCTTATCACCAATGAATACACCAATTTTCTCAAAATGCACCGGCAAAAAACTTGTAAATGTCTGTGTTAAACTGCTACTAGAGTTTTTTAAGCAACGTATTAGCTGTTTCACTTTGTGCCGTTGGTAGTGGAGTTGTATGGTTTCTTGTTTTCTCTCATGTAGTGTTCATGGTTTAGTTTCAAACCGCGAAACCGCCTAAACCGGTCATCGGTTTGGTTTGACGATCGGTTTATTATCTAGATCTTTGGTCGATCAGTTTCAAAAGTTTCAAACCGTGGTGAACGGTATGGTTCACGGTTTATAGCAAAAAGCGGTCTTAAAATAAAATTTGATTATACTTTATATTACATATCCTTAACTGAATATATATTATGTTAAGTTAACATAACTGAATATATATTATGTTAAGTTAACATAAAAACTATACTAAAGTTTAGAAAAAAAAATTGTATTCTATAAGATTAGTTTAACTGAAGTTGCAGAACATATGTATGAACCCACAAGAATTAGCATGAGTTCTTTGTTTAACCATTTGAAATTATGTGCCAAAAGAAATTGAAGATCTTAGAGAAGGGTTTAATTGATGTATTATGACTAACTACTTTACTTATCTGACTATTTTTTGAGCTATTTGCACAACTTGTTATTCTCTGCATTTTTGCTTATGCAATTTTGGATAGCCTGTTTTGGTAGCTTGTATTATGTAATTTTGAGTTAACTTTTAAAACTTCTAGTTTATATATTTTGTGTAAGGGCCCAATGAATCCCCAACTGTGAAATTAAATTGGAATCAAACCGTTAATAACAGTTCGATTTTAAGTTTTAACTGTTCGGTTTTAGTTTTCGATAATCAAAAACCGTTAGTAAGGGTTTGGCTCATAGTTTAACCTAAAAATCGTCAAAACCGGATCATAAACAACCCTACATATAGGAATGGTATGGTGGGCTAGCCATATAGCCCATATAGGTTTCGTTATTGTAAATATATACTTTATATGAGTTGAGATCTTGTACAAACAGTGTTAACTGTAAGAACCGTAAGAACCGTAAGAACAGATCTGAGTTATTAAGGGTCTGTTTGGTATGTGGTAATGAAATGGACGAAGGAATGGAATGAATGAGGTAATGGAATGGACGAGGGAATGCAATGGATCATTACCATTGCATGTCTTGTTTGGTTACCATGTGTGAATGGAATAAATTATTATTGTATATTGTTCGGTAGGCAAGAAAAACGGAGTAATAAAATCAGCGGTGAGTGGTGGTGGTGGTCGGTGGTAGTGATTGATAGGTGGCGGTGGTGGGTGGCGGCGACGACGATGGGTGGTGGTGGCGGCGGCGGCGAGTGGCGAGTGGCGGTGCGGCGGTGACGGCAAGGTGGCCGTTGGTGGTGGGTGGCAGCAGAGGTGGCGGTGGGCGGCGACGGCGGTTGGCGGTGGCTGTGGTCGTGGCATCGACGATGGTGGTGGGCGGCGACAGCGAGTGGCGTTGGCGGTTGGTCGCGGCTGTGCTGATAACGGTGGCGAGTGGGTGGCGGAGGCGACGGTGGCTGTCGGGGTGAGGTGGTGGCGGGTGGCGGCGATGGCGTGGGTGGTAGGTGGTGGTGGTGGGTTGTGGCAAAGGTGGTGGGTTTTGGTATTGTTGATGAATGATGCAAGAGGGGATGGAATGAAAAAAAAAACATGGGGGTGGAAGGAATGATTTTGAGGGAATGGAATGTCTTTTGGAATGGGTGATTCCATTCCATTGACCAACCAAACACTATTTTCTTCATTCCCTCATAATCATCCATTCCATTCCACCTCCCATTCCTTCATACAAAACTCTACCTAATAGTTTAAATCAAGGGTTGGTATTGATTACAAATTAAACCCCTATAATTAATAATTAATACTATCAAGTTAGGGGTATTTTAGTCATTTTGCCATTTCTCATTAAATACTAATTTCACCAAGTTTTTTAAACTAAAATAACTTTTATATACTTCATTATTTTTGAAAAAAAAATTATACCATAAAATCAAGTTTTTTTATCTTTAATATGAGTATAATATTGCTATATTTTTTTTATTTATAAAAGTGACTTTTTAAAAAGTTACACAAAAGGTGTTTTATAATTGTGTTTGTTATGCAGTTGGAATGTGCTAATATGAAAAATGTATTGTGCTGATTTCCAATTTATACGTAAGTTCTTATTTTGTTGTGTAATTCTTATGTGTTGCTATTTTCCTATTTGTGTTGTTATTGGGAGTCTATTTGGAATAAACTTGTTTTCTACTAGTTATATAATAGTATGTGCTATTTACTAAATTAAAATAAAAACATGAAATTGGGCTAGTATGTAACAGTTTGTGTTGTTTATTAAATAAAAAATTGAAATTATGCTAGTTATGTAGTAGTATTTGTTGTTTACAAAATTAAAAAAAAAAAACATGAAATTGTGCTGATTACGATGCTGATTAATGTGTTGATTACAGTGTTATGCTGATTACGGGATGTGCTGACGGTGGTGGTGTGGGATGTTACCGTCGGATGTGCCGACGGTGGTGTTACCGTGCTGATTAAGGTGCTGATGTTGACGATGCGCTGATTACGGTGTTGACGATGACGCTGATTACGGTGTTGACGATGATGCTGATTACGGTGTTGTTGATGATGCTAATTACAGTGATGATGATGATGATGATGCTGATTATGGTGTTGATTCGATGATGAAGAATAGACTAGGAGATTATGATTTGAATTTATATTGCATGAATTTAGGGGTAATTTAATTATTGTTCTTAATTAGATATAAATAAAAGGGTATAAAAAGTCTAAAATACCCTTAAATTAATTTATTAATTGAGAACACTTGTCATTAAACTGTTGGTTCTTACAATTTATACAAAAATACATGTTTGTATATGTGGAGGAATGACCCGGCCCGGTCATTCTGGGTCGAATAACCATCATTAAATATATAATAATAAATAAATATGGAAGATATCCCCATGCAAATACAAGTACGAAAGAATCTTTGACAAATTAGGAGATGTTATCAAACCGACTTTCCGACTTAGGGGGAAACCCTAATTCACCCATAAGGGGAAATGAGAAAGTTCTCTACATGCATCCGTAGGATATTCTCTTCGCCGGATTGAAGCAGGCGATCATTAGCCAGAATCGATGAAGACTTCTCCGGGTATAAGAAGTCCGCCAAGTCATACGGAGCTGCAAGAAATTCTCGTTATAACTGTCACAGAGAAAAGAGAAGAAATGCTGGCGATCAAACAACTTACCTCCATCGGTGGTTTTGAAAGCCGGGTAGGTCTGAATATCACGCTAACATAGGCTCATCACAACTAACGTCAACGCGCCCTCAGGAATAACAAAACACTCAGAGGGCCGAGCAATCAACGCCTTGAACAACACAATCTCTTGATATTCTGCCTTTGGGCGGTACAACATCCTTCACTTTCTCCTTCGCCGCCATAACTCTCCAATGCATTTCCCCAGGAATAACATTGGCATCTACAAAGAAGAATTTCTTCTTCCAGTGCTTGTCTCGACAGCTCGAAGGCACAAATCGCAGAACATGCTTCGTCGGTGCTTCGACGGTCGAAGGTAAAGAAGGGCGCTTTCCAAGCCAAGGTATACAATGCACGAAACACCAGGGATTCCGGCAAAAACCCCAAACTTAAACAGGCATACTTAAAATGCTGAAGTTTTGCGAGACCAAGTGGGTGCATTTGGGATATGTGCACAACATATTCGTCAAGCATCGACTTACAGAATTTGGTAATCGGAATGTACATTTACCATTGATTGAGTTCTCGTACAACAACAGCTATCATTCCAGTATTCAGATGGCTCCCTTCGAAGCGTTATACGGTCGCAAGTGCCGATCTCCTCTAAGTTGGCATGAGACTGGTGACAAGCAATTTACTGGCCCTGAGATCATTCAAGAGACGACGGATAAGATTCTTCAGATCCGTGATAACTTGATCAAGGCTAGGAGCAGACAAAAGAGCTATGCTGATAAAAGGCGTAAGCCTCTGGAATTTGATGTTGAAGATCGAGTACTACTCAAGGTATCTCCCTGGAAGGGAGTGGTTCGCTTTGGTAAGAAGGGGAAGCTCGCTCCTCGCTATGTGGGTCCTTTCAAGATTCTCGAAAGGATTGGCAAGGTGGCATACCGACTCGACTTGCCACAAGAACTAAACAACGTACATCCAGTATTCCACGTATCTAATCTTCGTAAGTGCCTAGCCGACGAGGAACTTCAGGTTCCCCTCGAAGACTTGCAAATAAATGAGGCTTTACACATTGTGGAGAAACTGGTCGAAATCATGGATCAAAGTGCCAAGCGATTAAGGCACAGCAAAATTCCCATTGTCAAGGTTCGATGGGAAGGAAAGCGTGGCGCCGAGTTCACTTGGGAACTTAAGAGTGAAATGAAGACCAAGTACCCACATTTATTTCCAGAGGCTTCCTCTTAGATTTCGGGGATGAAATCTCCTAAAGGAGGGGAGACTGTAACGCCTGCGTCCCTGAACTTTTAGTTATTGTCAATTTTAGTCCCAAAACTATGTGATTCTTGATACTTTTGATACTTTGAATCTTTATGCTATGATGCTTGATTCTTAATACTAGATTCTTGATACTTAAATCTTAATATTTAACACTATGAGACTTGATTCTTAATACTATGAAGCTATGATTCTTGACACTTGATTCTCTATATTTGATACTTGGAAGCTAGATTCTTGGTACTTTGGTGCTTGACTCTTGAGACTCGTGAAACTTGAGACTTGGTTGAACGAGAGACTGGAGACTTGTCACTGGCGGAAACTATGAGACTTGTAAACTTTTGTGTTAATGATATAATCTAGTTATGTGATGCTATTACACAATAATACACAACGCAACGCTTAATCTAACTCGCAAAACGAATCAAAGACGGAAAATGGCAAAAGGATAGGATTGACTGAATGGCAATCCGATCGGATGACCATCCGATCGGAGGGCCACTCGATCCAAGTGCCATCCGATCCAACCATCACACTGCTTTACACCCACTCTTGCACTATAAATAGGACCTGTCACACCATTCTTCACTGATGTGACAGCCTCCTTCGACCAGACGCACGCTCTCCCACTTATCTCCCATTTCCCGATGATTTCGGTATGTTTTACACTAAATTCTTGTACATCTTCAATCTACACGCTATTCTCTACACGAATCTTCTTTGAAATCACGCTTTTCACTGTGAAATCTCTGAGATTCGAGATCTTGAGGGTGACGTCATCATGGCGGCTTGAACAAACTGTTGTGTGACGTCATTCTAGTCAAGATCTAGCCAAGATCTAAGGAATTTCATGTGGTTGTATACCAAATCTTTACTAAATCTAGACTTTTAAGCTAAAACTCATGTTTTCCTTCATCTTTTCTTAAACTCTTACTTAAAACGGTGGAATCCGGATCTAAACGGACTGTAGACTTGATGATTAGTCTGGAGTCGGCTTAGAAATGGATCATCACCGGAAAAGATGGCCGGAGTACAGATTCCGACATGAACACCGTCAAGAACAGACACCTGAACGGACTAGGGCGATTCCCGTCCGATCAGACAGGCCGTGTTTTGATGTGCTTATCATTGTCTCAATACGTGCCATGCCGTCGCTGTTAAACTCGAAACTTGGAAAAGTTACAAGGTTGCAAAGGAGACGAGGACAACTCTATCGAGTGGCAATCCGATTGGACTGCCGTCCGATCGAACGACCATCCGATCGAAGTGACAAGTGCCTTGCAACCTTCAATACTTAAACTATTTTGAATCAGAAACTTTGAACTTTGAGACTTGAATCTCCACACTTGGATCGAATGACCATTCCATCGAATGGCCATCCGTATGGATGACCATTCGATCGGATGGCGGTCCGTCCCAACACACATATGTCATTAGACCGGATGACCATCCGATCGGATGGCCATCCGATCAAGTGGCTAATCCAACACTTTGCGCAATTCTTGTTATCTCTGTCTGACACTTATCTACTGTAATCTGATCAGGCTAAATCTAAAGAGCTCCCTTTGATCCAATAACAGTTAAACTGTTAAGCAATCACTGTGAGTATACTCGATCCCTTTTTGTTTTAAACTATTGGGATGTAACATGTATTCTATGAAACTTGAAACTTGATACTTTTGAAACTAAACCCTATCCTATGTGTATGTGAAACTTGTGATTCTTGATTTTTGATTCTTTATGCTATGTGAACGTTTAATCCAGAGTGTGTAGTTCCGCGTTAACAATAGTAGCGCTATAGGAAGATGCACCTCCCCATTATTCTCGGGGGTATTGTTAGGAGGATTCTAGTTTTCCTTGAGTCTTGGGAAAACACCTAAAGCATCGGGACATTTGGGCTATCACTTGGACTGCGAACACTAGCATGGCTGAAATTATTTCTTACATGATGGATATGAGTCTTTTAATCTACTATGCTATTTACTCAAACTTGTATACTCGCCAGTACGTTTTGTACTGACCCTATTTTAATACATGTTGTAGGCTGACAGGATGATAGGATTCATGAAATTTGCTAGGTTGCTGCTTAGAAACACATCGTAGCTAAACTAGAAACTTTGAAACTAATTTGATGGTGACTTGTAATTGATGTTTTGTGGTTGATACTTAAGACAGTTATTGTGCAATGAATTTAATCTATATTGAAATATCTAGTGTTATGGAATCTCATGAGCAATCTGAACGCTTAGCGCCGCACCCCGATGTTTCCACCATCGGTTGGGGTATGACAATTGGTATCAGAGCCATAACTATAGGGAATTAGGTAAAGTAGGAATGCCTTGCCTAGTCTATAGTTCTAGGAATCTTGACTCTTATATGTTATTTAAGACTTATGCATTCTACCGTATCTGCTTCCTAGCAACACCTATTCCTGCTAACTTACATGCCTTTCCTAAGGCTGACACAATATACACTTGGATACTTTAAAAACACTGCTAATCAGTGTTGATGTTTTGCACGAGATTTTCCCTCAAGTAAGGAGTGACATCCGAACCTTGATGGGAAATTTCCTTATTGTTGGACCCTATTAGGTTTATGGATAAGTGGATCAAGTGGATTAGTAGGAATGTGAGTTAATAGTTGTATTTGGGCTTAATTGGGTAGTCTTGGGCCTAGGGTTTAGGGAGCCTCCTCCCTAAACCTTTCTATAAATAGTAAGTGTTGTCATAGGTGCATGGTTGGTGATTTGGGAGATAATCTTGTATTAGACAAAGCTTTGTATGCAAGATTTGAATCATTTGAATAATATAATCATCCTTCTTTTTCATCTCTTTATTTCTTGGGAGTTGTGCGATATCATTGTGATCTCGGTTTCGGGACTTACAATTGGTATCAGAGCCTGTCGAACTTGATTTCCAGGCTCGAATATGATATCGCGTTGATTGTTTCGCTGTTACTGTTCCGCATCTGCTACTGTTCTGGCTTTCTGGAGTATTCTGTAGATTTCGGACTGCCTCTGTTGATTTCGGACTGTATTCAGAAGTATTTTGGATCATTTCGGATCGTCATTAGTTGTATCGGACTTGAAGATTGCCTGATTTCGGACCATCATCATCAGATTTCGGATTGTGATCATCAGATTTCGGATCGCAATCATCAGATTACGGACAAAATTCATCAGATTTCGGATTGTGATCATCAGATTTCGGATCGAAATCATCAGATTTCGGACTGAAGTTAGTCATTTCGGATCCTACTGCTTGAAGATTGCTTGTTTTCATTTCGGACCCATCATTACGGATAAGGACTCATTTCGGATAAAGCTCATTTCGGACCACTGTTCACTTCGGACCTGTTTCATCTCGGATCTGTGACCATTTCAGACTCTCATTTCGGACCTCATTTCGGATCTCATTTCAGTCATGTTGAACCAAACCGGTGTTATGAACGGTGTTGTGACTGCAGCTGATCTCGCTAATGCTACCCTTGCTGCAATCCAGACTCAGTCTTTGGCCTTCCATCAAGAACTTGACCAAGTTATCGGCACGTCCACCAAGGTTCCAAGGTTTTTGTATGGGGACGACTACTACGAGTGGAAGTTTCGGTTTGAGCAGTACTGCAAGGCAAAAGAGCCTCATGTTTGGAGAAGCATCAAGAATGGACCACGTACTATCATGTACGCTACTGAAGATGACCCTTAAACCCAAATTCTGAAACCCGAAAACATTTACACTGATGATGATAGAAAGGTCATTGCTGAAGATGAAGCTACTTACGGAACTCTGTCAATGGCACTTGGTCCAGACATTTCTATTGGAGTTAGAAACTGCAAAAGTGCAAAAGAAATTTGGGATCAACTGACACACCTGTTTGAAGGAAATGCTAACATGAAAGCTAGCAGGGTCAACATGATGAATCAACCGTTCAGTTCTTTCAATCACATCTATGGAGAAACTGTTGAAAATCAGATTAGAAGGTTTGTCAAACTCGTGTCACAAATGGTGAGTGCTGGAATTAGCATATCAAACAGTGGAATGAATCGCCAGCTTCTTAACTCTCTGCCTAAAGGATGGGATGCCGAGGTTTCTATGATCAAGCGTACCAAGGATCTGAATGAAATGACACTGACGGAACTGATTGCTACTATTAAGTCTTGTGAGATCGACAATCAGCAAAGAGAAATTAATAACAAGAACTCACTGATGGCTGCTGGAGTAACTAGTCCCAACAATGCTGCACTAATGTCTCAAGCTCATCCAAATCTGGTTTTCAGTCCGGTTCATGGAGTTATGAATCACAACCCAAACATTGTTTTCAGTCCTATTGCTGCACCAAAATCAAACTATGTGTATGGGATGGCTGTTCCTACTTCTCAAGCACCCGCTGTCAATGCCACAAATGTGCAGTCACAATCTCAACCTCAACCTCAACATGCCAATGCTGCTTTCAGCTCAAACACTCAGTCTGCCCCTAAGAACACCTCATCAGTGGATCACATGGCTTTCTTAACCAAACCAAATGAAGAAAAACTTGCACTCGCAGCCTCCATGATCTCTAGTTTCAATGCTTTCCTGGCAGGAGATCTCATGCCCTGAGGGGAGATAACTCCAGATGTTAATCAAGTTATGGAAGGAGACTTGGAAGAGCTGGATGTAGCTTGGAACATGGCTATGTTAGCATTTAAAGCTGACAAGTTTGCGAAAAGATATGGACATCATCCTATGTATGCTCGTCCTGGAGTGCTGAAAGACAGGCTAAGGTGTTATAGGTGCTATGAACCAGGGAATTTTGCTAGGGATTGCAAGAATGTTCTTACAGGGTATGAAGCTACTCAGGCAGCTGCAGCAAGGAACAAGGAAAGGTCTATGGTTCCCGTCACACCTGCTGAGACTGCCACCTCAAGTGGACAGGGAAATTCTGGAGCTGGAAGGACTTTGATCGCTCAGGAGCGGATTGGTTTCAACTGGGCTGATGCTGTTGCTCAAGTGGAATCAATGAAGCTGTCTGAATCTGCTACTGTGGACAAGGTTCATCAGTGCTTGATGGCTATGACTGAGGAACCAAAGTCACTCGCCAAGACGGTAAATTCCCTTTTATGTACTGAACATTGTAGGAAGAAAGTTGCTTTGCTGAGATCCCAAAATTCAGCTTTAATCACCGATTACAACACTGTGATGGGAAAGTACATCAGTCTTCGAGAGAATAATAAAATTCTCTATGAAAAGATTAAAGCACTTAAAAGGACATAGTTCAACTTCACAGAGACGTGAATCAACAGCAATGTTGGGTTCACGATTATAAGCATAGACTCACAGTCAAAACTATTGAACGTGACTCTGTGAAGGGTGAGATAGAGCTCCTCACTGGAAAGTACAAACAGAACGAGTTAAACATCAAAAAGTTTGACACTTCCAGTGACACAGTTCGTAATCCGTGTAATGTGCAACTTGCTTATAAAGAAACAAGGGAAAGGGATTGGGATATACACAGGTTCCGCCACCATACAATCATAATTATTCCAGATTGCCAATTACTGAGCAGGAAATGGTAAATTATGACAAAATGATGTATGGCAAGCCTAGTGATTATGTTGGATATGATCCATCTAAGTTTAAAAATGATCCACAAGCTAATTTCAAAAAACCAATGAATTTTGTCAAAAATGAAAATGTTCAAAATGAATCAGCTGATAAGTCCGATCATACAAACAAAATAGTAACAAATACAGAAGCCGAAACTGAAACAAAAACGGAACCAGTTAACGCACCCACAGAGGAGATGAAGGAAGGTTCACCAAATTCTAATTCTGTTGAAAATACTAACTGTTCTAGTTTGTGTGCAGAGTCAGTAAGAACTGAAGAGAAGTTTAAAGAGGATAATGAACCTGCTGCTGATAATGTTATTTCTGATAAAAATGACCTTTATGCTTGGAATTGTGTTTTTTCTTGGTTTGCTGAGACTTGGGGTGTTCCCACTAAGACTGATGAATCTGGTGCTATTATCCTAGACTATGCATGTGATAAAAATGATTGTGTTGAGAATGTTGTGAATTTTGAAAATGTTGAAAATGTTTTAACAGGAGAGCATGATGTGTCAACTGAAGAATCTGAAACTTCTGTTTTAGGAAGCTCAGAAAACTGTACCTATATGGCTGAGACCTCTATTGACGCATCAGATGACGCATCAGAAGCTCCCTGCAATAATGAAAAACTTGATGTCTTTGCTAGTAATAATGAAGAAAGTGTTGTTGAATAGGGATCATCTGACGATCTTTGCAGCCAAACAGAGGATTCGGGAATCTCGGAATATGAGCTCAAATCTTCAAATGGTTCCGATTGTGATGAGCAATCAGAATCTAGCAGCACTGCGAAAGAAGACAGTCAATCTGTCTTAGACACTTACTGCTCATCATCTGAGTTACCAGGCTCATCTAATGTCAAGAGCTCAGAGGTGGATCTGACTGAAGAAGAGACATCCATAGAGTCCAGTTCTGTAGAAACCCATGGGAACATGAAAACTATGGAGAAGGAAACCATGGTAATCAATTCCATAGTTGAATCACATGATAAAACTGTAGAAGAAATTATTATGGAAACCTTCTCTGCAGATTCTTCTATCGATCCCAGACAGTTCATCTATCGATCCCAAAAGTAACTTCCACAGACAGTTCATCTATCGATCCCAAAAGTGACCTTGACAAAACATAGTCAACTGGATCTGTTCCCCCTAAAATAAAGTGGTCACGTAGAAACAGAAGGCCAAAGAGAAAGAATGCAAAAAGGGAAAACCCAAATCTTAAGCAAACAGAACCCAAGCTCAAGGGTAAGGTCGCGGATACTTACTCTTGTGCTGACAGCTGTGAGCCGGGTCTATCCAAGAACAAGCATCCTCGAAGGCACTCAGCGTCAAATGTATTGAAAAAGCGTGATCAGTTCTCGAGAATAACGCAAGCTGAACTAGATGTCTTTTTCTCAAAAAGGCATACATGTTTTAATTATGGAATTCCGGGACACATCGCAAGAAATTGTTTTCATCATCCTACTACTATAGGAACATGTACAATCAGAAGGCCGTGCAATCTCATTTTATCAAAAGTCGACATCCCAAAATAAGACCTTCTGACAGAGACTGGAATCTTGCTAAACATGAAAAATCAAAAATTTTTAACCACAAACAGGTTTCAAGAAAAGACAAAAGCTTTTTCATCAAACAGAAGTGTCTCGAACACTAAAGATTGGAAACCTAAAAATCCTGTTAGATCCCAGTCTCTGTGTTCGCAACAGTCAACTTCTACCGTGCCACCTAAAACCTCAAACAACGATAAAAAGCATATGATCTTTCGCGAAGTTACCTACACAGATAACGATGGTAAACTCAGGTCCTCTATGGCCTGGGTTCCAGTCTTTAACTGATTCCATTGTATGTGCAGGAACGACAATGGAGGGCTATCTTTAGACTTTGGTTTATTGATAGTGGTTGTTCTAGACACATGACGGGAGACATATCCCAGTTGAATGATATCAAGATATTCGACGGTGTATGTGTCACTTCGCTGGAGGAGAATCAGGAAGAATCACCATGAAAGGCACTGTTAAGAATGGCGTCCTCACCTTTTCAGACGTTAACTATGTCCCTGAGCTTAAGCACAGTCTGTTGAGTGTATCGCAGATGTGTGACAAAGGAATGGAAGTTCTCTTCACTAAGAGTGGTTGTGTTATTTTGAAACCAAGAATTCTCATACCTGAAGATTGGTTTCTGATTGAAGCCGAACGTAGAGGAAATGCCTACGTATTGATATGAATAAAGCCCCTACTGATCAAGTTACTTGTTTGTTTTCAGAAATAGCTGAACATGATGCTATGCTGTGGCACCGTCGGTTGGGTCACCTGAACATGAAAAATTTGAATCGATTAGCAAAAGGAGGTCTCGTCAGGAACTTGCCGATCAAGGATTTCATGCAAATAGAAAAATGTGAAGCATGTGCTCGAGGAAAATAGCATCGTCGACCCCATAAGTCCAAACCTGTTCACACCATTTCAAATGTGTTAGAACTGCTGCATATGGATTTATTTGGCCCAGTCAATGTTCTCAGCATTGGGGGAAAGGCTTATTGTTTGGTCATCATAGATGATTTTTCTCGTTTCACTTGGGTATTCTTCTTGGAGCAGAAAAGCGAGGATACTGGTTTACTTTAGAAATTTGTAATTCTCATGGAGAATCAGTCAAATGAACGAGTGAAGATTATTCGCTGTGACAATGGGACAAAATTCAAGAATGTTGAACTAAACGAATTTTGTGCCCTAAAAGGAATTGACCGTCAATACAGTACTGCTAGATCCCCTCAACAGAATGGGGTTGCAGAAAGATGAAATCGTACTCTAATCGAAGCTGCTCGCACAATGTTGATAGACTCAGGTCTTCCTCTCATATTCTGGGCAGAAGCAGTAAACACGGCTTGCTATGTTCAGAATCATGCATTGATCAACAAGCGTCACATGAAAACTCGATATGAGATCGTTGAAGGTCAAAAACCCTCAGTACAACACTTTCGCACTTTTGGCTGTCCGTGCGTACTTCTTCTCATGGACTCCAAAGGAAAATTTGAAGATCGAGGAGATCCATGCTATTTCATTGGATACACTAAAAACACTTCTTATCGTGTGTACAACAAGGTCAAAAAGCAGATTATGGAAGCATATCATGTCGATTGGCTAGAAGAGAATCCTAAAGATGCACGCATTGGACCTGATTGGCTATATGATTATTCCTCCTTGTTTAAATCGTCTCCTGTTTTTTCTGATGAAATTGCTGATGCAGGAGTTTCAAATGCAGAGATGCCTATTCCCTTTGAAGATGAAGACGAGGATGTACCCTTGCAGACTTTAATCAAGAAGCTCTCTGTGAATCCATCAGAATTTAGCAAGGAGGCAACAGCACAATGTCTCTCCTCCACTACTCAGGAGCCGATTCCTGATCCTTCAACAGCCTCCCCTGATGGTGAAGGTCGCAACTCTGAAGCCTCTGCAGGACCGTCAAACGTTCAAGGAGCTTCTCTATTTCATGAAAAAATTCCATCGGATTGTACTGTGGATCCTCTGGTGATCAACACCGATTCACCAAATGAGGGGGAGACATCTGGAATAGCATCAAGAAGCTTTTCAAACTTGCAACCGAACCTATAAGTCCCTCCAACAGCAATTCCACAGCGCGTTCAGAAGAGTCACCCAATCACGAATGTCATCGGTCCAATATCTGCTAGTGTTCAGACCCGCAGCAAATCTGGAGACATCAACTCGTGCTTGTACTATTGCTTCATATCACAGATTGAGCCTAAAAACATTAATGTTGCTTTGTAGGAACCTGGATGGGTTGATGCGATGCATGAAGAGCTCAATCAGTTCGAACGGCTTGGAGTATGGAAACTCGAGAAGCTGCCCCAAGGAAAACGAGCTCTTGGCACACGATGGGTATTTCGTAATAAGCAAGATGATTCTGGTGTGATTGTGAGAAATAAGGCCAGATTACTAGTCCAAGGCTTCAGTCAGGTTGAAGGTTTAGATTATGATGAAGTATATGCCCCAGTTGCATGGCTGGAAGCCATCCGTATTTTCTTGGCATATGCATCCTTTATGGGCTTTACAGCCTATCTAATGGATGTCAAGACGGCATTTCTTTATGGGAAGGTCAAGGAAGAGATCTATGTCGCTCAACCGCCGGGATTTCTTGATCAAGAAAAGGAAGGGTATGCCTACAAGCTGGACAAGGCTCTGTACGGCTTGCACCAAGCACCTCGTGCATGGTATACTACCCTAACAGAACATTTGCTCGCTCATGGATACACTCGAGGGATGATCGATCAGACGTTGTTCATCAAACGTGTTAAGAAGGACATCATCCTAGTTCAAATATATGTTGACGACATCATCTTCGGATCGACTAATGATGCGCTTTGCAAAGAGTTTGAAGAGGTCATGAAGAGGAAGTTCGAGATGAGTTCCTTAGGAGAGATGACAATGTTTTTGGGCTTGCAAGTCCGTCAGAACAATCAAGGAATCCTGATTCACCAAAGTAAATATGTAAATGATGTTCTTGCAAAATTCAGCATGACAGATTCAAAGCCGATAGACTCCCCAATTGCAGAATGACCGTTGTTGACTGAGGATCCGGAGGGAAATCCTATTAATCAAACATTGTATCGCTCCATGATCGGCTCACTAATGTATCTGACTGCGTGTCGGCCAGACATTCTGTACGCCGTCTGTCAGTGTGCTCGTTATCAGGCTAACCCTAAACTCTCTCATCTAACTGCTGTTAAAAGAATTTTCAGATATTTGAAGGGAGCTCCTAAACTCGGACTTTGGTATCCTAGAGATTCGAACTTTGATCTGTTTGCCTTTTCAGATAGCAACTTTGGAGGAACAGACAGGGATAGGAAGTCCACATCAGCTGGATGCCAGTTCTTAGGAGATAGACTCATCACTTGGTAGTGTAAGAAGCAGTAGACGGTGTCTCTCTCCACATCGGAAGCAGAGTATGTTGCAGCATCTGCCTGCTGCTCCCAGGTTCTCTGGATGCAACATCAGCAGGAGGATTACGGTTTGACTTATCTTGATACAACCATTTATTGTGATAACGATGCCGCTATCCAGATCACTAAAAAACCCTGTTTTTCACTCCAAAACCAAGCACATTGACATCAAAATTCACTTCATATGAGATTGTTTTGACAGAGGTCTTATTAAACTTGAACAGATCCATACTGATGCTAACACAGCGGATCTCTTTACAAAACCTGTCAGCATCTCTAGGTTCAATGTGCTTGTAGACCTCTTAAAAATGATTCGTTTCGCCGACTGAGCAAAAATAAATAAATAAATAAAAATAAATAAATATATTTTAATGTATATAATAAATAAAGGGGTTTTTATGTGTCTCATCTGGTAAATTTGGGCATAAAGTATTCTACTTTTGCACAAATTTAGGGGGAGAAAAAGTTTCTGGGAAATGAAATAAGTTTTCGTGTTATAGAACTTGATTAACACACGTAAGGTTTCAATGTTAAACAGGCTAGGCTCCACTACGATGTGTTGATAGGTCTACCGCTTAAAAATCAAAAAGAATCAAAGTGATACAAACATAATGGACTGGACATCTCGTGGGTAACAGACCAACGGTGTATGATTTCATGGTCTTAAATCCCGTGTTGATAGATAGCCAACATCTAAGGTTTCGGGTCTTTATACTGATAAATCATCCGGGATATAAGGGCTGTCCCTCTGTTGCATCCAGACTATATGCAGACCTGGGCACAGTCAGGATATCTTGCAAAAAGAGCCACAAAAAGGGCCAAAACCTTGAAACGGAAGAAATCTCACTAAAAAGAGAATTCTGTGTGCTATTTAAGCCAAATTCGTACCGTTTAAGGTATCTGTCTCGCCCTCGTCAGATCTTCTCTGGTCACTCTGTTGTACGGAAGTACTGACCTGTTCACCAGGAAGTCTTGCGTTGAAAACTTAAAGGATAATCTCAGTATACTCACCTGCTACGATGAACCGTTGTGCTTACCTTGATCACGGAGGTATGCTTTGGAATGGGACACACAGATGTTTCAGTATAAAAATACCTTAAACGTATTGCAAAGCGAAAAGTTGAAGTTTGAGCGGTGGATTGAAGAGGACAAACATATCAACAATTGCATTGACCGGTCCAAGTAAACGAAGTGCTGAAAAGTGTCCCTTAATCAGTTCGACAACGATTTGACCCCGTGACAATCTTCCCAAAATCACCCCTATGTTAGTACCTTGTGCATATTATTCCTTTATTATTTTTATTATTTCAATGTTGCTCAGTGGGTTGTTTCATTGATTTTGAAGGGGGTATTTTGCTATCTTGAAAAGTTGATTAAAATAATAATAAAAAATTGGATCTGGATGGCCCACTGTTTCGGATGGGACCCATCAGGAATTGACTTCATCAATCTTGAACAGGCCCATCATTTCGGACCAAGCATCAGAAATGGGCCTGGCCCATAAACCCATCCGGAATATTTAATGAAAAAAGGACAAGAGTCCGTATCACAATTTCGAATTATTTCGGACAAAGCTCTTGAATTTCTCTCTCAACTCACCTCATTTTGGACGATTACAGATTGATTACGGATTAAAGGTACATCATTCCGGATCACAAAGCGGCATCACAGATGATTTCGGACAAGGGATCATCATTTCGGATGATTCCGGACTGGGAGATTCCATCTCGGATGATCTCAGACGGATTGACTTTGTCATTCTGGATGAAGAGGTTCATCCGAAATGAACCCTATCATTCCGGGCATTGACCTGTGTTGACCTTATCTTTGACCTGATCCCTGACTTGAACCTTTTTCAAATGGATCTTTGGACTTTTTGGACTGCTTTTGTGACAAGTTGCTTGTGTTTAAGTTTTCGACGTGTTGATTTTATTAACTCGTCGTTAACTTGAATACAAGTTAACTTTCATATTAAAAATGATCTAACGACGACGTTTAGTGCAGAAAATGGCCGGTGCAATGTTACAAGAAGGAAATCAACGGCAATTGGAAGTAAACGAGTTTCACAATCAAGCAGGATACTTATCGGACCCTCCAGCAGATCAGATAGAGTTATTTGGATCTCTAGTTCGAGGGTTGAACAATTGTCCTCTCACGCATGCTTTAAGAGCAAATCCTGTCATGTGCAACAGCTGCATTAATACATTTTGGAATACAGCAAAGATAAATAGGCAAGGAGCAGGATCTATTGAAGCTATAGTGCAAAAGACAAAGATTATTGTGACTGAAACAGTGTTTCGAGAAGTGTTGAGATTGGGAGATCAACCGCATCATCCAACGTTATACGATCAGTCAAGGGTTCAAGCTGCTCTCAGAAGGATGAGCTATGAAGTTGGTTATCCTACTGTGCTGAAGAAGCTATTTCCACCATACTGGAGACTTTTAGTTCACTTTTTCCTTCAATGTATTGCTGAAAACAAGGGTGGATGGGATCAGCTAAATAAAACGCAAACTTCTACTATCGTGGCATTAGTGAATGAATGGGATTACAACTTTTCGGCCTTCATCTTTGATAACATGAAGAAAATGTTGGATGATCCAAAGAAGAAGATTTTTATGCTATACCCAAGGTTCAGCCAGATGATTCTCGACGAACGATACCCAACGTTAGTCAAAGGGCTGAATTACATCAATTTAAAGCCAATGGGGCCATGATGCTTTGAGAACGCATGTAGAAACAAAAGAGCCAAGCATCATAACTTTGAAGCGAGATATGCTATTGAGAAGCATGGGAGATTTACTGAGAATGTACAAGAAGCTCCTGTTGCACCAGCACCTCCAATTATTCCTGTTGCTCCAGTTCCGCCTCCAATCAATGCACAGATAGTGGAAGAGCATGACGTATAGCTCTTGCAGCAAGTACAGCAGGCGGCTGATGATGAAGATGAAGTTCTTTTAGTTAATTCTGAATCCGAAACAGACTCGAGTGAAGAAACAGATTCTGGAAGCGAGATAGAGATAGTAATGTCTGACAAGGAAGAAGATGCCATTCGACAGCCAGTGCCAATGACCTCTGAGAGTCTTGCAGCATTACTTCAAAGCTTACAGGGTGGTGATGGAATCCCTCCATCCGTCTCCACTGCTGATATTCAAGAAACAGCTGATATTACTGAAGAATCAGCTCCAAAGAAACAAAGAACCGACACCGCACCTGACAACACTCTTTCTGGGCCTTCGTCTGCCCCTGAGTCCACACCTACCATTGATCCTCAGCCTGATCCTCCAACAATTGATGCATCGAAGAGAACAAACCTGGAGGACATAGATTTGTATGATTTCAACTTTGATTTTGAAGCCACCCCCTCACAGCCAGGCAGTTCTAGTGGTGGTGCTCAATTTTAAGCATGGATTTCTAGTGGTGCACATACTACTGAGCATGATGAAACAACATTTCGATATGCAAGCGAAAAAAGACAAGTTCTTGAAAGCGACAGTGATAGTGATGAAGAAGAGTATGTTAAAAGGTTGAAAAGGCGTGTGGTGATACTGGAACAAGATGGAGAGCTAAAAAGTGCTCAGATTGTTTCTCTCCAACAAGATGCTGCATTAAAAGAAGCCTAGATCGCATCTCTACAATCTCAACTCACTAACAGAGATCTTACCATAGATCAACTGCAAGGAGATGTAAGAATGCTAATGTCAACTGTCTACGATCTGAAGGCAAAACTTGAAAAGAAATTTGGAAATGAATTTGTGGATAACGAGGATGAACAGTTTTACGTTGGAAGACCAGAGCAAACACCAGAACAAAGAGCAGCAACACATACAGCAGCTGAAGCTGAACGTGCAGAAGCTCTAGAAGCTTATCTAGCCGCAAAACCAAAGAAGCAAAGCAGCAAGTCCAAGAAGAGACGAGAGGAGAAAGAGAAAGCGAAAGAGAAAGAAAAAGAGAAGCAAAGAAAGAAACAGTTGCTGGTGATGAACAATCAAGATATGAATCCTCTTGATGAAAACTTCCAACTAAAGGATCCCTCGCAAAGACCAGACAGATTGGTGATGGAATTGGGATCTTCTCATTACGATGAAGTTGGAAACAAATCAGAAGTGGCATGTTGGAGGTATGAACCTGACAAACAAATGTGGCTGATTACTCGAAAGAGTGGGCATAGGGAGTATTACGGCAAGGAAAGCTAATTTGAATCGTGGACCCCAATTGATTTGAAAAGTCTGCTACGTGCTCCTTATTTTGATCCAGATCTAAGCAAGAGAGGTAGGGGTTGGGCATTTCACTCACGTCTTGAAAGAGAAGTGAGAACCAATTTTGCCACTATGAAGACTGCTGAGCCAACCATAAGGAGAAACCCTGGAGTGCGTGATCCTCACACAAAACGCACCATCAAATCAGTTATCTGGCCTCCCACTGACAAAGAAAAGATCATTCCACTCACCAGGAAGTTTGAGAAGGGAATTCTGAAGAACTTTAGGTTCTGGGCTTATGATCCTAGGATGGCAGAAGCGGTTATAGTCACTGAAGAACAATCCATCCGGATCCTAAATTCATATGATTTAACGAGCTTTCATAAGGAAGATATCCTGATTCTCAGCGCACATCAGATCAGAACAAATGAAAAATATGAAGAATGTGCCAAATCCTGGACAAGTGCTGCTTTGAATATTCTAAATCATCATCTGTTTACTCCAGATCAAGGCGAAGGTGGTCCTGAGGTGTGATGCAGCCACTGATACAATAAACCTAGGGGGAGATTGTTGGACACTATTAGGTTTATGGATAAGTGGATCAAGTGGATTAGTAGGAATGTGGGTTAATAGTTGTATTTGGGCTTAATTGGGTAGTCTTGGGCCTAGGGTTTAGGGAGCCTCCTCCCTAAACCTTTCTATAAATAGTAAGTGTTGTCATAGGTGCATGGTTGGTGATTTGGGAGATAATCTTGTATTAGACAAAGCTTTGTATGCAAGATTTGAATCATTTGAATAATACAATCATCCTTCTTCTTCATCTATTTATTTCTTGTAACTTGTTTGTGTGATTCCGCCACCTTACGAGTTGTGCGATATCATTGTGATCTCGGTTTCGGGACTTACACTTATTATATTCTGGTAAGTCTTATCCTTTGATGAGTACCAACGATATTAGGGTACGATGTTGTCAAGATAGAGGTAAAACTCATACCTTGGTGACTGGTCCCACTCTTTGATTTTATGTCTCGCCAGAGTCTCGAAATTCCCAATCAATTAGGAACGTGAAATGACCAAAAGGACAAATATCGTAGGCCTAACATCGATGACGTATTTGTCTAAGTAAGTCAAGACACGTTACCTCAATTCGAAAGGGGTTCGAATCACTTTGGTTAGTCACCGTCCCTCTACCCGGGACAATCCTATGTTTTCTGAGCATATCTTTTATGTTATCTCGATTTTATGTATGGTTTTAAGCTTGATTCTTCGTCTATTTTGAGGCTTTTCACACAAATCGCACGTATGTCCATAACCTAAAACACTAATCATAATCTTTCAGAATTAAACTAAATTTATGAAGTTTCATTCATCATGCCAGTCTATGTGGGAATCTTGATCGACTATGATACTATGTGAAGCTATCTGATGAATCTACGTGTTATTGTGGTTCTGAAACACTAAACGTAACGTGGCACCGAAATATGAGACATAAGTGACATGTCCGAAACACGGTGGATACGCCACTGGTACTTCCTATATATAAGTGATTCAAACATGTTACTAACTTTCGTACTACGTGCTATGCGAAAATTAGTGTTTTGCAGACCGGTGATGAAAATTTTGAACACTAAACACTGGGAAACTACTTGTGTAACCTATGCGAAATCTGTGTGTAATCTATGTGTACTCTAGCATAATCTATGTGTAATCTATGTATGTGTTGTTTTGAGTAACCAAAAATACGAAACGTAGCCTAGCGCCGAAGACGAGGCAGACATGGCATGTCTGAAACATGGTGGATACGCCGCTGGTACTTCCTATATATAAGTGTTTCTGGCATGTTACCGAACCTTCATACCACGCGCTAAGTGAAGTTCGTAGTTTTGTAGACTCGGGTTGAAGTGGCTGAATCTATTTGGTCAATCTAAGTAAAAGACACGTGAGAATGATGGATTTAATGTTATGGTTAGCGAAGCATGACACCGATGACGAGACGGATGTGGCATGATCGAAGCATGGTGGATACGCCGCTGGTACATCCTATATATAAGTACTTCCGTCATGTTACTGAACTTTCATAGCACGTGCCATGCAGGAATTCACTATTTGTGGATTGTGGTGAGATGATTGAACACTAATCTATGTGAATCAATTGGGCTAATCTATGTGAATCTATTTGGGTTAATCTATGTGAATCTATCTGAGTCTATTTGGGTTAATCTACGTGTGTATGATGATGATGATGATGATGATGATGATGAGTGCATTGTTATGTTTGGGCAATTGCGACACGTAACATGACACCGAGTACGAGGCGGAAGCGATGTGCCCGAAGCGTGGTGGATACGCCGCTGGTACTTCCTATATATAAGCGTTTCTGACATGTTGCCAAACTTCGTACAACTTGCCATGCGAAGATCGTGGGTTTGCGGTGATTGAATCTATTGGAATCTATGAAACTTGATGGAAACTTGAATCTTTAATCTACGTGAAACTTGTCAAACCATGAGTCTTTAATTTATCGTGTGTGAATCTATACTGTGAGACTTTGTAATCTAGACTTATACGATCCTCTTGTTGGATCTTTAGATATCTTCTAGTAAGCTGTCCGACACTCTCAAGAGGTCCACGGAAAAGTCTCAGAAAAATATGATGTCCTTTATGGCCGATCAGATCGCTCGCGTCGTGCCAAGGATCGTCTCTGAGATCCAAGGATCGTCTCTGAGATCCAAGGATCAAACACTCCTCCATCCTCTGCTGACTCTAAGACAGAGAAGGTGAAGCCTACAAAGTTCAACTACAAACACTTTATCTCTTGCAACCCTAAGCCTTTCTCAGGCAATGATGGGGTGACTGCTATGCTGGAATGGTTTGACAGCATCGAGGTTACCTTCATCAACAGCGAGTGCCCCGAGCATTTAAAGACTAGGAGCGCAAAGGGAATGTTTCAAGGCAGAGCTCTGGAGTGGTGGTCAAATGAGAGAAACATCCGTTCTAATGAAGAAGCCTATGCTCTTCCATGGTCTGAGGTGTGAGAATTGATAATGCTTGAATTTTGCCCTCCCCATGAACAACTGAAGCTTGAAGAGGAGTTCTGGCATTTAAAATAGATCGGTGATGACAATCTGGCTTATACTACCCGTTTCAAGCAGCTCAGCCTAATCGTCCCTCACTTGGTTTCCACTCCAAAGCGTATGATAACCAAGTATATCAACGGGTTACCTTCTGCCATGCGTGACTCGATTGAAGCAGCTCAGCTAGGAACTATTGAAGAAGTCTACCGTCTTGCAGCAAGTTTAAACAACAATTGGGTTCGTGACAAACAATTTGGAAACTCAGCTCCCTCGAAATCAGCAAACCAAGTTACCCAGCAGCCTAGTGGCAACCGAAACTAGAAGAGAAAGTCTCAGGGTTCAGGCTGTAATGCCATTGTTCCTGCTACAAATGCAAACCCTACGGGTAAAGTTATTGTGCCTGCTACTACTGCTGCTGCTGCTAACCCTCCTGCTCCGGAGAACAAAAAGCAGTACAGTGGGCCACATCCAAAGTGTGCTACTTGTAACTTCCATCATCCTGCTACTTCTGTTTGTCGTTTTTGTACTAATTGCAATCGCTATGGTCACACGACTCCTTACTGCCGTCAAGTCAACCCGGCCCGACCAGCTCAGCAAGCTCCAGCTCAGGCAGTTCTACCAGCACTTCTAGCTCCTCCGCAGAATCCAAGACTAGTCAACGCTGTTCGTGCATGCTATATGTGTGGAGACACTACTCACCTCCGTAATCAGTGCCCTCATCTAAACCAGGAGCAACAGCCAGCCGCTCGTGGGCGAGCGTTCAACCTCAATGCAAACCAGGCTCGTAACAACAATGACTTCGTTAATGGTACGTTCCTCATCAATAACCTTTACGCTTCGATACTATTTGATACTGGTGCCGACAGAAGCTTTGTGTCCGTAGAATTTGAATCATTGTTAAACTTTGCACGCTCTAAGTTACCTAAGTCGGTTTCGGTGGAGGTGGCCGATGGTAAATCGATTCTAGTTGATTCTATTCTCAGTGGTTGTTCCCTGACTCTTAACGACCATGTATTTACTATTGATCTTATACCCATGCAATTGGGTAGTTTTGATGTCATAATCGGGATGGATTGGTTGCGTAAGAATCATGCCAAGATTTCTTGTCACGAGAAGTTTGTTCGTCTTCCTCTTCCGTCTGGTGATATTTTGCACGTTTATGGAGACCGACCTTCTTGAGGACTGAAGTTGATGTCCTGCACTCAGGCGAGCAGGTGCTTACGTAAACAGTACTTTGCCTTCTTGGCTCATGTGGTGGAACAAAAGGGCAAGGGAAAGAACGTAAGTGATGTTCCAGTAGTGTGTGAGTTCCCTGATGTTTTCCCCGAAGATCTTCCTGGTCTACCTCCTCCTCGGTCTGTTGACTTCCGTATTGATCTCATACCTGGGGCAACCCCTGTTGCTAAGTCTCCTTACCGACTTGCACCTTCCGAGATGCAAGAACTGCTCGACAAGGGATTCATTCATCCAAGTACCTCTCCGTGGGGAGCTCCTATGCTTTTCGTCAAAAAGAAAGATGGTTCGCTTCGTATGTGTATCGACTACCGTGAACTTAATAAACTCACCATTAAGAATCATTATCCTCTCCCTCGTATCGATGATCTATTCGACCAACTACAAGGCGCGTCCTGTTTCGCTAAAATCGACCTTCGGTCTGGTTATCATCAGCTCTGTATTCTCGAAGATGATATTCCCAAGACAGCGTTTTGCACTCGTTATGGACACTACGAGTTCGTGGTTATGCCTTTTGGTTTGACCAACGCACCCGCTGTGTTCATGGACCTTATGAATCGTGTTTGTAAACCTTATTTGGATCGTTTTGTGATAGTCTTTATTGATGATATTCTCATTTACTCGAAAACTAAAGTTGACCATGCTCGTCATTTATGCTTAATGCTTAAACTTCTACGTGGGGAACGCTTGTATGCTAAATTTTCAAAGTGTGAGTTTTGGATTGATGAAGTACAATTCCTCGGTCATGTCGTTAGTAAGCAAGGTATTCATGTTGACCCGTCTAAAATCGAAGCTGTGAAGAACTGGAGTACGCCTAAATCTGCATCCAAGATTCGTTCCTTCCTAGGATTGGCAGGTTATTACCGCCGATTCATCTCGAACTTTTCTAAAATCGATGTTCCTCTCACCTCATTGACTCAAAAAGAGAAACCTTTTGCTTGGGGTCCCGAGCAAGAGGAATCTTTTCAAACTCTTAAGAACCTTTTGTGTAACGCTCCCTTTCTTACTCTACCCAATGGGAATAACGATTTTGTGGTATATTGTGATACCTTGAACCGTGGTTTGGGCTGTGTGCTCATGCAGCATGACAAGGTTATTGCTTATGCCTCCTGACAACTCAAGATACATGAGAAAAACTATACTACTCACGATCTGGAGCTTGGTGCAGTGGTGTTTGCGTTAAAGATTTGGCGACACTACCTGTATGGTACTAAGTGTGTGGTTTTCACAGACCATAAGAGCCTCCAACACCTCTTTGACCAAAAGGAACTGAACATGCGACAGAGACGTTGGGTGGAATTGCTTAACGACTACGACTGCAAAATTCGCTATCATCCTGGCAAGGAGAATGTAGTAGCTGACGCTCTTAGTCGTAAAACTCATATTAATGCTATTCGTATCTCTAGTGATCTCCATGTGTGTATTCGCGAAGCTCAGTATTCGTCAGCTAATGAAGGTAGTCTATTCGTCGAAATACGTGGTGTTGCGGTGGATCAACTCGAAACTAAGTCTGATGGACTTCAATACTATCTCAATCGCATCTGGGTGCCAGATCGAGATAACCTCCATGAGCTCATTATGAATGAGGCTCACAGTACTATCTCAATCGCATTTGCGTGTGACTTACTGGTGGCCTGGTATGAAGAAGGACACTGCTGCTTACGTCTCGAAATGCCTTACTTGTACAAAGGTTAAGGCTGAACATCAACGTCCTTCAGGACTCTTAGAACAACCAGAAATCCCTATTTGGAAATGGGATAGCATTGCTATGGACTTTATTACCAAGCTACCTCATACACCTTCTGGTCACGATAGCATCTGGGTGATCGTAGATCGTTTGACCAAATCAGCCCACTTTCTTCCTATTCGTGAAGATTATAAAGTGGAGAAACTTGCTCGGGTCTATACAGATGAGATTATATGCCGTCATGGCATACCCCTGACATAATCTCTGACCGTGATGGTCGTTTTACATCACGTCTTTGGCAAACGTTTCAATCCGCTATGGGTTCTCACTTAAATCTTAGTACAGCCTTTAATCCTCAAACGAATGGGCATACTGAACGTACTATTCAAACCTCAGAGGATATGCTCCATTCTTGTAGCATCGTCTTTGGTGGTAACTGGGATGTACATTTACCATTGATTGAGTTCTCGTACAACAACAGCTATCATTCCAGTATTCAGATGGCTCCCTTCGAAGCGTTATACGATCGCAAGTGCCGATCTCCTCTCAGTTGGCATGAGATTGGTGACACGCAATTTACTGGCCCTGAGATCATTCAAGAGATGACGGATAAGATTCTTCAGATCCGTGATAACATGATCAAGGCTAGGAGCAGACAAAAGAGCTATGCCGATAAAAGGCGTAAGCCTCTGGAATTTGATGTTGAAGATCGAGTACTGCTCAAGGTATCTCCCTAGAAGGGAGTGGTTCGCTTTGGTAAGAAGGGGAAGCTCGCTCCTCGATATGTGGGTCCTTTCGTGAATAGAACTAAACAACGTACATCCGGTATTCCACGTATCTAATCTTCGTAAGTGCCTAGCCGACGAGGAACTTCAGGTTCCCCTCAAAGACTTGCAAATAAATGAGGCTTTACACATTGTGGAGAAACCGGTCAAAATCATGGATCCAAAGTGCCAAGCGATTAAGGCTCAGCAAAATTCCCATTGTCAAGGTTCGATGGGAAGGAAAGCGTGGCGCCGAGTTCACTTGGGAACTCAAGAGTGAAATGAAGACCAAGTACCCACATTTATTTCCAGAGGCTTCCTCTTATATTTCGGGGACGAAATCTCTTAAAGGAGGGGAGACTGTAACGCCTGCGTCCCTGAAGTTTTAGCTATTGTCAATTTTAGTCCTTAAACTATGTGATGCTTGATACTTTTGATACTTTGAATCTTTATGCTATGATGTTTGATTCTTAATACTAGATTCTTGATACTTGAATCTTAATATTTAACACTATGAGACTTGATTCTTAATACTATGAAGCTATGATTCTTGACACTTGATTCTCAATATTTGATACTTGGAAGCTAGATTCTTGGTACTTTGGTGCTTGACTCTTGAGACTCGTGAAACTTGAGACTTGGTTGAACGAGAGACTGGAGACTTATCACTGGCGGAAATTATGAGACTTGGAAACTTTTGTGTTAATGATATAATCTAGTTATGTGATGCTATTACACAATAATACGCAACACAACGCTTAATTTAACTCGCAAAACGAATCAAAGATGGAAAATGGCAAAAGGATAGGATTGACCGAATGGCAATCCGATCGGATGACCATCCGATTTGAGGGCCACCTGATCGAAGTGCCATCCGATCCAACCATCACACCGCCTTACACCCACTCTTGCACTATAAATAGGACCTGTCACATCATTCTTCACTGATGTGACAGCCTCCTTCGACTAGACACACGCTCTCCCACCTATCTCCCATTTCATGACGATTTCGGTATGTTTTACACTAAATTCTTGTACATCTTAAATCTACACGCTATTCCCTACAAGAATCTTCTTTGAAATCACGCTTTTCACTGTGAAATCGCTGAGATTCGTGATCTTGAGGGTGACTTCATCATAGCGGCTTGAACAAACTATTGTGTGATGTCATTCCAGTCAAGATCTAGCCCAGATCTATGGAATTTCATGTGGTTGTAAACCAAATCTTTACTAAATCTAGACTTTTCAGCTAAAACTCATGTTTTCCTTCATCTTTTCTTAAACTCTTACTTAAAACGGTGGAATCCGGATCTAAACGGACTGTAGACTTGATGATTAGTCTGGTGTCGGCTTAGAAATGGATCATCACCGGAAAAGATGGCCGGAGTACGGATTCCGACATGAACACCATCAAGAACAGACACCTGAACGGACTAGGGCGATTCCCGTCCGAGCAAACAGGATGTGTTTTGATGTGTTTATCATTGTCTCAATACATGCCATGCCTTCGCCGTTAAACTCGAAACTTGGAAACGTTACAAGGTTGCAAAGGAGACAAGGACAACTCTATCGAGTGGCAATCCGATCGGATTGCCGTCTGATCGAACGACCATCCGATGGAAGTGACAAGTGCCTTACAACCTTCAATACTTAAATTATTTTGAATCAGAAACTTTGAACTTTGAGACTTGAATCTCCACACTTGGATCGAATGACCATTAGATCGAATGGCCATCCATACAGATGACCATCCGATCGGATGGCGGTCCGTCCCAACACACATATGTCATTCGACCGGATGACCATCCGATCAAGTGGCTAATCCGACACTTTGTGCAATTCTCGTTATCCCTGTCCGACACTTATCTACTGTAATCTGATCAGGCTAAATCTAAAGAGCTCCCTTTGATCCAATAACAGTTAAACTGTTAAGCAATCACTGTGAGTATACTCGATCCCTTTTTGTTTTAAACTATTGGGATGTAACATGTATTCTATGAAACTTGATACTTTTGAAACTAAACCCTATCCTATGTGTATGTGAAACTTGTGACTCTTGATTTTTGATTCTTTATGCTATGTGAATGTTTAATCCAGAGTGTATAGTTCCGCCTTAACAATAGTAGTGCTATAGGAAGATGCACCTCCCCATTATTCTCGGGGGTATTGTTAGGAGGATTCTAGTTTTCCTTGAGTCTTGGGAAAACACCTAAAGCATCGGGACACTTGGGCTATCACTTGGACTACGAACACTAGCATGGCTGAAACTATTTCTTACATGATTGATATGAGTCTTTTAATCTACTATGCTATTTACTCAAACTTGTAGACTCGCCAGTACGTTTTGTACTGACCCTATTTTAATACATGTTGCAGGCTGACAGGATGCTAGGATTCCTGAAATTTGCTAGGATGCTGCTTAGAAACGCATCGTAGCTAAACTAGAAACTTTGAAACTAATTTGATGGTGACTTGTTATTGATGTTTTGTGGTTGATACTTTAGACAGTTATTGTGCAATGAATTTAATCTATATTGAAATATCTAGTGTTATGCAATCTCATGAGCAATCTGAACGCTTAGCGCCGCACCCCGATGTTTCTGGCATCGGTTGGGGTGTGACACCGTAGGGGAAAAGGTGGTATCCTTCTCCGATGGCAATACAGGATGCTATTCTGGCCTAATGCAATAAGTCTGCAACAACGAATCGAAGGAGGTTTTGTTCCATTTGAAGTACAAGGCTTCATCACGAGGAGATGATTCAGAGGTTTTCGGAGCCATGGAAGGAGAAAATTGAATGTGGAAATGACGATTGGGATATTTGGTGAAAAGTTTCGACCTTTTAGGGTTAAACCCCTATTTATACCAACAATTCCACGTTTTTGAATTTCACAATGGAGCCCAAATTGACGCATGATAGTACAGGTACTGATGAGTAAGTCATATGATATGACAGCTGACGCCGCCAATCACCCCTTCGGGTACCTGACATCCAGGGACTTTGTACGCTTGGGTTTTCCTTGTCCTTTGTTTGTTTATTTATTTATTTTTATGCGGTTTTCACTTTTTCAAGTCCGACCCCATGCACACCCTCATAGCATCCGACTTGGGGACATGAGCCATCATTAAATATATAATAATAAATAAATATGGAAGATATCCCCATGCAAATACAAGTACGGAAGAATCTCTGACAAATTAGGAGATGTCGTCAAACCGACTTCCCGACTTAGGTGGAAATCCTAATTCACCCATAAGAATAAATAAGAGATGCCATCGTGAAGGTAAGATATACAATTCTCTCTCAGTACATTCTCTTTTACTTCCACAAACGAATTCTTATTCTCACGTCGGAGGTTGGTTACAGGAATAACCTCAATCCTGTAACGAGTCCTAACAATGTTCTATTTTGTAGATTGGAGATGGACCACTCTTTAGCGGATCAACCAGTCAAGAGACGTATCTTAAGTGACGTTTCTACAGTATATGATCTGATACCTACTTTATATATACATAAAATACAAAAGGCTTGTGCATCCATACATGAGTACATGAGTAAAATGGCGAAAGGCACTTGTGTTCATTTAAGTACCTCCGGATTTGACAACTATACAAGTAAGTTGGATGCCTCAATATATATATATATAAAAGCATATTCAAGGGGCAGTTTTGGTCATTTGCAATTGTACAACCATTTCAAGCACATTATACAACCATTTAAGCATAAATGTGTTGAAAAATTGTCTTTAACACACGGTATAGCCGCATGGATCCTAACCGGATCTCTTTGACCCGTTTTACCTCTTATGGATCGAATATAAAGTTTCTTTCACTCGTTTTCTAAACCCTAAATTCATTTCATCCACAGCCGCTCCTCCTTCTTTCTCTCTCTGGTGATTTTCAATTTAGGGTTTCACGAGATCTGTGGTATGAGGAAGATCTCACCAGATCCAACAATGGTGTATTCTGTAAAAGTGGTCGAGGCAAGTTCCAACAACCCGAGGTAAGTTCGATGTTTGTATCATATTTGTATCTGCTTTAAACATGAGGCCGCGTGAGGTTATCTCAGGCGATATATTTGCTTCAGTTTTGTTAACCATCTCCTCCCTTTCTCTAGGCGATTCTAGGGTTTCTTTATCAGTCACTTCAAGATCTACACTTCCTTAGTGATGAATCTCTCTAGATCCGACACCAGATCAACTGGTTTGACCGCTTGGTACCTTTCTTTTTACCATATCTTTTTTTGTTATTTGAATCGGATCTGTGTAATATTTCAGATTACTTGGTGGTTGTGGGTGGAAGATGGTGGCGATGACACAAATCTACTGTTTGGTGGCCAGATCTACCATTTGGTGGCCAGATCTACCGTTTGAAGTTGAAGGTACTGGCTGTGGTATCATTCTTTTCTTTCGTTCTCATTTATGTGTTCATTTATATGGTTTTCTGATGGTCTCATTGTTCAGGTATACAAGCTCTCTACCGGATATGTGTGTTCACTCACGTGGTCGTCCAAGTTTTTCTTTGATTAGGTTCTTAATGACTTCACCAATAAAGTCTTCATGGTACCCCCCACCCCCTCTACATTTGATATCTCAAATAGTCAAAGGATAAGTGATGTTTACGAATTGCGAATGAATTCAGTAATTATTTACAGACATTGGTGGAATTGGAGTGTAAAAAGATCCATAAAGAGGAGTGAATGTCAAATATGAAACCAGAAACAACAAAAAAGGACACAAAGCTGGTGCTCTTCGTGAAGATTTCAATATGTGACCGATTGTGAGTTTGTAGTCATTTTCCATGCATATTTCCAGCCAGATGTATTTTTTTTAGAACTGTACTTTATTTTCTTAAAAATCCATAACTGGTTTTGGCACATGCGAGATGGAAATTCAGTCATTTCTCATATTTTCCCTATTTTGCCCCTACTCAATAATTTTGAGTAATTGAATACATTAATTTATTTGAACCAAATTATTGAAATCCCACATGAGTGGGTTGACTTGCATCTTTAACACAAGAAATGATCTTGAGTTATTGACTTAAAATGCTTACTAAATGATTATCTGCTATGTTTCTGTTAATTTGATGTAGTGGAAGCCGTTCGGAATTTTCTGGCCATGAAAGAAAGAAGTTGGAGACTTAATGGTGATGATTTTCTAAAGTGGCCAGGCTATTTCAAAAAACTAATGCTCGCATTGGATTTGATTGCAACATTAGAAACGGTACCTATTGTCATGTCGAAAGGATGTATTAAAATCTTTTTTAGTTTTATTCGCTCATTTTCGATTTTATTTATCAAGTAAGAGTATACATGTTCCAAAATGAAAACACTTTGACTTTAAAAGTCAAACTATGCATTTTGTAACACAATACATACAGGTCTAAACCCATGCTTATCTTTTTTCTATGTTTAGAACCATTAACATCTTGACTTTGTGATTAGCATCCATATACTCATTTTTAAATTATAATTAACCGAGGAGGTGTGGCCAGGGGTTAGCAGCCTAAAGGACTGGCATGTCTATCCGGGTTGAGAAGCACAGAATTTGGCAAGTTTTGTTCCATCATTGGGGCCTGAGGGTGTAGACCTTCTATCGGTATTCATCATACACATAATGTTTTTAAGTTAATTAACTGTTAGGTTTTGTTAACTTCTGATTTGACTTAATTTCATGCTTTGTTGTTTTTAGAAAATGCTGAAATACGACCCTCCTGACAGGATTTCGGCTAAACATGCTATGGATCATCCTTATTTCGACAGAGTTTATCTCTAGGTGAAAAAATATAGGTAACCTGATCTTTGTTTAGGAGTGTTTGACAGTTTGGTAGCTGATTTTTTTTTTACCTTTAATTCAGTTAACAGTGGACCTGGTAGAATGGGTGGTTTGGGTTAGGTGGAGTCACGGGTCAGAACGGGTTCAAGTCAAAATGTGTTCAGGTCGGAACAAGGTATTTTAATAATGGTTCATAGATTTTGGTTGTGTTGTTGTAGATTTTGTACCACGGAACCACCGAGCGATGGTTCCTTCATATTCTGTTTCATGTCATATCAACCCTTCGTCTTTTTGTTCAGCCACCATGATTTGTTTGCGTAAAGTACATCACATTTATTAACTCTTTGTTCTACTCTATGGTTTGGGGCTGGGGTCTGGTTTGGGTTGACTTACTATTTCCTGTCCTTTTTGCCTTTGGGTGGATGCGAACGGGTTGGGCTGGAGATACAAGGGGTGGTGGGTAGTTATAACCTGTAGTACTTCTGGTAGTAATATGGTGATTTGCTCCTTACCCTTTCTTTGGTCTTTAGGCGTTTGTACTGTTTCTCAAACCGACTTAAGCCATAGGGTGATTCTCAGGGGGTCATTAATGTAGTTTGTTTTTGAGTCTTGTGTCAGGGATTGACATTAGCCAGGGAGACATAAGGCAGGACCAGCTAGAGGGTATGTCGTTTCGGTGCAGCCCCTATTTGTTCACTACCTCTAAGTTGGAAACCCTTTTAGGCTCTAGAAACCTTTAGTGTCTTGACAAACTATACAAGGGTCTGGGTTATTGGATGTGTTGGGATCAGTATTATCTTCCGTATAATCTAACAGTTTTTCCATGGTGCATATAGTCTGGGGATTGTGCTACTCTTATAACGGATCAGAGCATCGCCAGATTATATGGATGCTGTTTTATGGGTTAGGTTGGGTTATGGGCTGGGACAGGTTTCAAAAGTTGATGTTTCGGGCTTTTGGGAGGTGGCCAATGTACAAAATAACATGTTACTGGTGCTGTTTTTGCTACTGTACAGGGTTTTTTATATCATAAAGTACCTCCTTCATGGTCTGTTCATGTTTCTGTTGTGGACGCTGAAGACTGGAACCCAACAATGCCTCTTAGGCTTCGGTATTCTGTCTGATCAGCTGGCCCAAAGCTGGCCAAATTCGATGCTTAACAGGGCCTAGGTCTGGGTTATCTTTCTGCTTCTGAAGGCCCACTTTTGGGTGGTTACTTCACTGTTGAAGAAGTTCAGGTGAGGCTTTATATTTTCGAAAAATGTCAGTAAGTGTTCTTAATGTAGAAAGGTGCTAAGTTTGAAATTATATTGTTATCATATATTGAAACAGAAGATAGCACTGCTTGAAACAAGTAATGCAAATTTACAAAGCCAACTTCAAGAACAAGAAGTCAACTTTGAGAAGTTGACTAAACAAGAAATCGATGCTCAGGTAAGTTGGACCTTTCTAGCTTTTTCAACATTAGAATATGAATTTCTATGTTGCATCACAATTGACATGATTGAAAGACAAGTTACTGCTTAAAATTGAATCTGCACGTGATGGCAAACCATGGGATGAGATAGACTGTGACTCGAATAAGGGTATTGCTATTTACTTCATTTTCTTCCTGCTTTGTGTAATTTTGCATTAGACCACAGGCGTACAGGGTTTGATTATAGTGTCGTTTATTTTGATCTACAGGGTGGTGGCGCGTTTGTGTTATCCAAATGTTTTCTTTGCATTTTAGGGGGAACATGGGTGCTTCTCTCCTAGAGCATACAAGACACAGGTTATTGGTGGCAACCCGCCATATTTAACATATAAAAAAACTTTATATGTTAAATGTGGCGGGCTTCCGCCAATAACCCGTGTCTTGTATGCCCTGTGGAAGAGATACACCCATCTTCCCCCTAAAAAGCAAAGAAAACATTAGGAAAAAAGCATTATGAATGAGGATGGCCTGAATCTACGTAAGGGTCGTGTTCAGCAGTTGTTGCTTGCCTTGCAGGTAATTTTATTTACTGCCTTTTGGTTTTTAGAAATTTTTAATCATTGGGTTACGGTTATAAACTGTGTGGTCAGTTCTGTTAATTCGGTAAACGTCAGGTATGGACGTGGGTAAATTCAAGCTAATTCCAATTAATGATATCAATTATATCTCATGTTAAATACATATCGGCAATCTTTTTAATTTGTAAAGAGGGATAAGTGACAACTAATATATTTAATGTATTATAGCGAATATTTTCCAACATATTACTTATTATTTACAAAAAAAAAAAAAAAATATAAAGGTTTATTAATGTCAGTTCAGTTATTTTGGTTATTTACACACATATAACCATAACCGAATCATAAAAGTTGGTTCATAATAATAAAATTATCATTAACAATATTGTTTTTATTACTAAAACAATAATTTACAAATAGAGAAGTTTTTTTTTTTATGAAAATAATTTAACCCCAGTCAAGTATTACCCCTTTCAGATTGCCAGTTAAATAGAGAAGCAATCTACAGCTGTAAGTATTACCCCTTTCAAATACCAAATGGTTTAGTTAGAATCCAACTTCAAGTTATAATCCAATGACATTTTTCATATTCTTAATAAGTCTTTAGTCAGAATAATATCTTTAACATATCTCAACCTTTTCAGAAACCAACTCATGTCAGAATCTTTTGTTTGACTTTTGTCTTTTTTGTTTTTTTACTACTTACCGTACTTTCTTTTACATCTACAGCTGTAAAGCAAGCTAAACACTGTTGTCTGAAAGGGAGCATGCTTGCTTCAGTCTCTATAAATACGACATCAAGCTCAACACTCAACAAACACTCAACTACACTCAACTGAGACGAATTAAACTTTCAAATTGTAAGTTTTATCTCAGTTAAACTAAATCCTACTTTTAAATCTTACATCATTTAAACCTTCAAAACATCAACCTAACAACTTCTATTTTACTTCGATTTCAGAATATCAATACTCTTTGCATCTGGATCTTGCGTTGTTTCTCGGCTCTTCACATCAAGGTTTTACATTTTTGTCGGCTTTTTACATCTGCTCTTGCATTGTTGCAAGTTCTTTCACATTTCTTGGTTACTTTTGTAACTTTTAACTGTGTTTTTCGCTTCTGTATTGTTTAACTATGGATTTTTATATCTGTTAGTTTTGTAACATGTATTGTTTTAGTTTCCCTATATCGTAAAAGTGGTAGAACAACCGTGGCTATGCGAGAGTACTACTGTTACAAGTTCCAGATTCGATCTACCAAAAACGTGCTTCTGTTCGGTGGTAGACTGCTACAACAGTTTGTGGTAGATGTTTACATAAAAATTGAGACGTCACGCTTAGAATTTTGTGAGAGAAACCAGGCTAAGATACGGGCCAAATTGTAACAAGGTCTTGTGGATTGCGTTAATGCTGGTGAGGTTCATGCAACCAGAGTCGGGAAAAGAATTGTGTTGCCTGCATCTTTTATCGGAGGGCCTCGCGACATGCGACGTCGGTTTCTAGATGCGATAACTTTAGTTCTAGATGACGGCAAGCCTGATATATTCCTTACAATGACGTGTAATCCTAACTGGCCTGAGATATGTGATAATTTACATGTTGGTCAAACTGCACAAGATCATCCAGACCTTGTTTCAAGAGTGTTCTGGGCTAAATTAGAAGATCTTAAGGAACAGCTCTTCAAGAAACATATCCTCGGGGAAGTTAAGGCATACGTTTATGTCATCGAATTTCAAAAGCGTGGTTTGCCGCATGCACATTTTCTCGCTATCATGTACCCGCAACACAAGATCAATAACGCGGACCATTATGATAAGGTTGTGTGTGTTGAAATTCCTAACAAACTAAGACATCCCAAATTGCATGAGATGGTTGTCAAGCACATGATTCACGGTCCTTGCGGCAGTTTACGATTAAGCAGTCCTTGTATGCAGGGTGATCCTAAAGTTTGTCGTTTTCACTATCCTAGACAATTTAATGAACAGACAACACAAGGAGAAGATGCGTATCCGTTGTATCGAAGGAGAGACACCGGGATAGAAGTAGACGTACGAGGAAAAACACTTGATAATAGATGGGTGGTTCCATATAACCCAAGGCTTTTGATGATGTTTAACTGCCACATCAATGTTGAAGTTTGCTCAAGTATAAAATCTGTGAAATATCTTTTTAAATATGTTTATAAAGGACATGAAAAATAGGTTATTCAAGTTGATCAAAGTGAGCCAGGGGTTGTTGTTAATGAGATAAAGAGATTTCAAGATGCACGCTACATATCTCCCCCAGAGGCTATGTGGCGCATTTTTTCCTTCCCTCTTTTTCTCACATCTTTCCTTCTGTTATAGCCTTACAACTTCATCTCCCAAATAATCAGATGGTTAGATTTAGAGAGGATGACATAATGTCTAATATTGTTGATAGGGAAAGGGATAAGAGAACTATGCTAATAACATTTTTTGAGAAAAATAGAATCGATGAAACAGCAAGGGTATATTTGTATAAAGATTTTCCAAAACACTTTACGTGGAATGGAAGCACACGGCGTTGGAATCATCGTTTCGGAAAAATACAAAGAGGTCGTATCGTTTCCGCTAATCCAGCCGAAGGAGAAAGGTACTACTTACGCCTACTTTTGTCAAATGTCAGAGGGCCTACTTCTTTTGAACATCTTTGCACAGTTAATGGTCAACGATGTGAGACATTTCGAAAAGCAGCTCTTGAGTTAGGCTTAATAGAAGACGATGAATATCTATCACAATGTCTCAAAGAAGCCTCTATGTTTCAGTTTCCCAATGCTCTTAGAAGGTTATTTGCGACCATAATGATTTTTTCCAGCCTGGAGATATTAGAAAGTTATGGAATGATCACTTTGATTACTTTCTGAAGATCATCGGTTACACTGTCAAAGTATAGAACGAGTTCAAAATATGGTTCTTACCGAAATTAGTGTCTTTCTATAATCCATGGGTAAAAATATCAATGAATTCGACCTTCCTAAGATAACAGACGATGTTAACTTACAGGATGTAGGTTATCGTGAGTTACAAGAGGAGTATGGGATTGTTTTGGAACCTGAACACTTGAGTGCCAAAGATTCACTTAATCCGGACCAAAAAAACGTGTTTGATGAGATCATGATGCATGTTGATAATGATCTTCCAAACGTCTTCTTTATTGATGGTCCAGGTGGAACTGGGAAAACATTTTTATACAATGCCTTACTTGCTGAAATTCGGTCACGTGGTCTTATTGCTCTCGCAACAGCTTCATCAGGTGTCGCGGCTAATAATATGCTAGGAGGTAGAACGGCTCACTCGAGATTCAAGATTCCTATTAATCTTGAAAATAATTCAATGAGCAATATCAAAAAACAGAGTGGGGCCGCTAAACTGATTCGGTCTGCCAAAATAATCATATGGGATGAAGCGTCGATGGCTAAACGACAGGCGATAGAGGCAGTCGATCGTACATTCCAAGACATTATAGGTGTTAGTATCCCATTTGGTGGGAAGATAACGGTTATGGGAGGTGACTTCAGACAGGTGTTGCCGGTTATTAAACGTGGCACGCGAGCACAGATTGTAGACTCCAGCCTACGAATGTCACATCTTTGGTCTTTAAGTAAGAAGATGTGGTTGACCATAAATATGAGAGCACTGAAAGATCCATGATTTTCTAAATTTCTTTTAAGAGTCGGCAATGGAACTGAAGAACCAATCGAAGGAAACTATATCCGCATACCCGATGACATGACAATTCAGTGCGACAATAGAGAAAACTCTATAAAAGAATTGATAAATGCCATCTTTCCATCAATTGAAGATAATGTATATTCTTCAGATTATATAATCTCTAGAGCAATATTGTCCACAAAAAACGAGAGTGTTGACGAGATTAATAATCAAATGATTGAAATTTTTCAAGGGGAGGAAAAAGTTTATTACAGTTTTGACGAAGCTGAAGACGATCAGCGTAACTTCTATCCGGTCGAGTTCTTAAACTCGCTAAATGTTAGTGGTTTGCCGCCTCATAAGCTTCGCTTAAAAATTGGATGCCCAATAATATTGTTACGGAATATCGATCCATCACATGGCCTGTGTAATGGCACGCGGTTGATATGTAAAGGTTTCATGCGAAATGTTATTGATGCAGAAATTGCAGTCGGTCAACATGCCGGAAAAAGAGTTTTTTTTGCCAAGAATCCCTCTAACCCTTTCTGAAGATGATAAGTTCCCAGTCAAGCTGAAAAGAAAACAATTTCCAATTCGACTTAGCTTTTCCATGAAGATTAATAAAGCTCAAGGTCAAACAATTTCGCACGTTGGTATTTATCTACCGGATTCTGTATTTTCACATGGACAACTTTATGTGGCATTATCAAGAGGGATTTCAAGACAAAATACGAAGGTTTTGGTACATCTCGCCAAAGATTTCAAACAATGCGGAGTTTACACATCAAATGTTGTCTACCAGGAAGTGTTGCGTGATTAATTAACCGCACCCATATCAAAACGAAGGTAAGTTAGTAGATTTTGTGCCTTACTTGCTTCCAGAAATTACTTTTTAATTACTTTTTAAAACACATGTAAGCGTCTAACATTGTTTTTTTATGTGTTGAAATCTGGTACAGTAGAGGAGAAGATACAAGAAAGTCATGAGCGAACGGATGTATTGGTATAACAGGAAGAGATACAAGAGACTCCCCGTGTTTTGTTTTTGGTGTTTTGTCCAGCTACTTGCCTGTTTTGTACTCTTTTTGTTTTTAATTACATCTACTTCCTTGTTTTGTACTCTTCTTGTAGATAGATCACGCCGAAGCTACAGCTAAAAAAATTTACACGAGTATATCATCAAAGAATCGATAAACTAACATAAAAACCAGTGACACCATATCATGAATAAGAAAACTAACTTAAGTACTATACAATATATCACGAGACGACTGATAAACTAACGGTAAACGAGTATCCTATTGTAAATCGCCACACCCGCCACATAGCGCGGGTAAGTGACTAGTATATATATATATTTGTAGTTTTAGTTGTAGTATATATAAATGATAATCAGAGAAAAAGAATCAAAGCTAAGATAGATAAATGGTAACAAACATTGTTTATAAGGTATGGTTATGACACTTATGGATATAATAACCCTTCACATTAGCGTCATGTCAGTCACTTGTAATCCACCATCCAAAATCAATACCCTAAGAGCATTCATATCTTTTTCATCTTTTTTACCCTATAATTTCATTAAAAACTACATTTTCTCTCCTCTTTTAATTAAATAATATTTTTTTCTACTTTTATCTTTACTTTTTCTCTCTCCTACATTTACAACCACTTTCAAAATATATTAAAAAATTATAAGGGTGAACAGTGTCCCTAAAATTTACAGATGAACAGTAACATTTTCTCTCTCCTCTACTCACAACCACTTCCAACCACCTACAAATACATTTCATAATATAAAAAGCTCTCTCATAGAACTGAGAAACGGATTATGAATGTTCTAAGGGTGTGGTCATTACTCAAACCACTATTCTCTTATTTTAATATATTTTTGTGAAAAAGAAAATGAAATTTTGAAAAAAGGAAAGGAGACCCATGGTTGTCATGGTTTAATCCATGTCAACCATGGTGGATTAGACAAGACGGTGGTGTAACAATTCATTAATGGTTTTACGTGGCGATTAATGACCCAATTCATACCCCCACACACGCCTAACCACAAGCAGGGGTGGACCCACATAGAGTGGGTCGGGGTCCCCGGACCCCAATGTTTTTTTAAAAAATTAGCCGAGTCGGTATATTAAATTGTAAAAGGACCCAATAAATACAATTAGGTGGACACCATAGAATGAAAAGGAAAGCTGATGTAGTGGTAAATCCATCGCTTTACCAAAAAAAGGTCATGTGTTCAATCTTTGTATGGTCTGTTTTTCCTGTTTTTTTTTTTAATCTAGTTCAAACTTCGCGATCCAAACGAGGTCCGACCTGAAAATTTTGAACACCAAAAAAAATGGACCCATTGAAAAAAAAAATCTGGATCCGCCACTTACCACAAGGTTACAGGTTTGATCTCAATCCACTTGTTTCGCCCGACTTTCTATTTATTTTTCTTTCCTTTTTTGTTTTTCTTTCCCTTTTTTCTTTCTTTTCTTTTTAACTGTTGATGATAATTTTTATATTTATAGAACTATAAATTAAGTGATGTAAAAATAACATGTAATGCCTATAAATTATATGAAGTAAAAATAACAAGTAATATCAAGGAAATCATATATTTAAATATGATTCACCTATTCATTCTTTTTTTTTTCTGATTTCTTTTGTTTTTTTATTAATTCTTTAGTTTTAGGTTTTTTTATTAACATTATTTTTAATACCGAGTCTATCTTACTATTTAAATTTTTGATACCTTTATTTTTACATATTTTTACTCTTTTTTTCTTTTCTTTATAACCTTTTTTTTGCTTTTCCTTTTTACCTTTTACTATCTTTTTTTTTTTATTTTCCCTTAATGTTTAACTTTCTTTTATAATTATTGGTGTTATACCGAGCGTCAAGGCTATTCCAATACTAAAACAATATTGATCAAGTTTGCCACGTTTGCTATAAAATGTGCTAGTACAGTCTCAAACCGACACTGATCAAACTACAGTCACATCGAAAGGGGGAATACAGAATAATCGTTGTCCGCCACGAAGCGTTAAGCCTTTAACCCTAGTTTTACATGAAAGTTAACAGTGGCGAAGGTTAGTTGGTGCCCGGGGTGCACCCGCCCACCCCAATGTTTCGGTTAGAAGTGTATAGGTTCCGATTTTTCATCCGAAAATTTTAAAAACTATATAGGATTGCCTCCCCCCAATTATTTTTCCTAAATATTTATACAATATATAAATTAAAGTAAAGTTTGTTACCACTTTGTATATAAGTGATGGGTAGTTTTATAAATATATTTTAACTCTTATTTGTTTAACTCTAGATTACACACCACACAATAAACTTAATCGCAAGTTTTTATGTGTAAGAACGGGTCCTTTGAATGAATGAATTTTTTTTTTGTTTTATTTGGAACTATTATTATTTGACCTGACCAGAATCAATAGCCAACCAGACCCGAAATATAACGATTGGAAAAAAAAATTGGGTCCCATCACTTTACGCCCCCTCGAAACTTTTGGTCAAGCTCCGCCACTGAAAGTTAACCTAACACCTATATTTCTTTTTTCATAGTATATGTCCCTTCCTACACTTACGCATAAATTTCTTTTTTCTTTATTTGAACCTGTATATTTCTACGAGGACCATTAAATGTTTAGGAACTACTTTTTAGGTTTTTGATCTATTGAGAACTTCGTCTTTGTGTCCCTTCTCCCTTTTTAGCATCCTTATAATTAGATTAACCGTAATAAGGCGCTAATGGCCCTCCATGTCACAACCAGCACAACATGAGGGGGGTGAGGGCCTCATCCCTCCTTTTTGGTAACGAGTTAACGAGCGTGCGGGCTTGGGTGTGGAGCACAAATCAAAATCTAATCGGTCGAAAGATGTTTCTCATTTTGTTAAAAAGCATATTAAATATTAATTGTTTTTTAGATAAAACTACTATAATCTCGTGAAAAAAGTTATTTGGTTAAAGTCTTACTACCGACTTAACAGTGACTTGACACTTAACAAACTCCTTAAACCAAAAGTTAAAACCACTACCAACTCTTACAACAATGTCCCAAATTCAACATTAGTCATTCATATAAACATATGTAAATCAGAAAACATGCCTTACACTTTTTTTTTTTTATAAAATAATGTATTTTAAAATCTCCGATCATAATTATTAATAAAAAAATAACATATATACATGGCCAATATATAAATTTGGTCGGGTAAACATGGAAATTTAAATATATTAACAAAAGAGAATTAGTGGAAATGGAAAATGACATCATGCTATTTTATTTTTGTAAAAGACTAAAAGTGACATCTTTAGTCTTCTTTTGTGTTCTCTCAATATTTGATGATAAAAGTAACATCTTTCACCATCATACATTTATAAAAACAAGTAGCACACAATTACTTTGATGATAAAAGTAACATCTTTCACCATCATACATTTTTAAAAACAAGTAGCACACAATTACATATCCATGATTCTTCATCATAGAATCCTTAGGTTTGTACGGGGTGGAGTGCGGGAAGGCTGGCAGTGACCGCTCATCGCGCGGTAACACCGCCGTCAACCCTTAAAATGGTGCGGTAAGCTGAAATGGATGGGGAGGAGTCATCGCATGCTCGGCTTCCTTTTATTGACCGTTGGCAAGATTCAACGGCTAGATTGCCTTTTGAGTTTTAAATAAAAAAAATTACATTTTTTTTTAATTTAAATATCACCATTTACAAACCATTTCTCACAAATCAAACCATTCATAACCAAAATACAAACAAAACACACCCTGGATAAACAAAAAAAAAGTTAATGCCACCAAAAAAGGTTCTACTTGTCGAGGATCGGTTTGAGAGGTCCGAGTGCACTGCTTCAATCCCCGCTCGGGTATACTCCACACTCTCAACCTCAACTTTTTTACTCCCAAGCTACACAGCCGACTTTTTACTCCACCCAGCCTCAACCAAATTTAACACCAGAAGTATTCCCACCCACATAGTCCAACAATGTTTGTACCCGGTCGATACGAATATTCCATGGAAAAGCAAACCTCGTTCGACCCGTTTGTATATAGGAGCCTAACAATTCAATCACCACGAGAGAATGTCAAACACTCGCTTCCAATTTACGATGACAACGGCTACGAAGATGTTGTACCTGAAACGCAATAATAGCGTAATTTGGATGAAGATTAATATCTTGGCGAATATGAAGATGAAGATTTTGGTGGAGTAAGTGAACCGAGAAGCAAGGGAGGATAGATGGAGCATCAAAATTGGATGAAAAATCAAGAAGATGTGTTAGCCAAGGTGTAACACCCAGCTTTTTCGTACTTTCCTTAATTAGAAAGATCGTCTTGTATTTCTATTTTTGGAATCTTGTATTCTTGTACTCTCGTCTTTTCGTTGTATCGTTGTAAAAATCCAAGACTTGGATCATAAATAAAATCCGTATTTCTTACAAATTCGTGCTTTACATATTCATACATGTATATACGTTTGAGTTCATAAAACAATTGATACTTTATTCGTAATTCTTGAAAATATGTGATAAACTTTCAAATACGTGATATACGCGAATCATACGTCATTTGAATGCAAACGACACTTATTTACGACATACATACTAAATCGTACTTGTCCATACTTGTCTTTATGTTAAGTATACCTAAAAACACCTTGTAATATGCTTTATTTACATAGAATACCGTTAAAATACATTAAAACCATCAAAAATGAACTTCAGAGACCTAACTTGCCAAAACTCAAACTTCAATTCAGAGAACCAACACGTCGCGTCGGGCAATGGGGATTCCTGTTCGTGGTCGCGCAGCGCTACCACCTCAATCTGCCAGAAAGTCGTTTGTGTTGCAACTATTGGTCATTTGTGTGTTAATTGTTGTGTTTCTTGCATTAAAGACCACCTAACTCAACCCTAATCACCTCCTATAAAACCCAACTCACTTCCACACTTCTCCCACTTTACAAACACTTCATTATCACTCTCTAAACACTCCGAATCTGGTGCAAAACAGTAGCAAAGTCAGATTCATATTAAGTTACAAAAGTGAGTTTAAACTCACTTATCTTCCATCTTTTTCACTTCTTCTTGCTTTTTAGCACTTGGAACAACCCTAGGGATGTTTCCATAGGTTTTCCATGGAAAACCAAGGATGGAACATCACCACATTGAGGTTAAAAGTGCAAGAACTTTCTATTTTAAACAAAAATTTTGTTAAACATTCTTAAACTTATATTTTAATCATGCATTCTTATGTCCTTATGCCACTAATCAAGACTATGATTAAGTGTGCTTAAAAACAAGGTTGTAATATACAAATTCAGAGGTTTTTAATCCTCTAAACTTTCTGTTTCTAAAAGGGTTTTAACCCACAAGTGTTGAACAAGACTTGAACTTGTGTATGTGTGATTATTTGGAAAGCTTAGACTATCCTACTTACAATCCACACCTTACTTGATGATTTTCTCTTAGTTAAGTATGTATATTTCATTTCTTTATTGTCCATTCATGACCATCCTTGTTATCTTATGACAACTTGTGCATTGGTGTATGTAAAAGAGGTCTTAAAAGGAAAAACATCCTCCTACCTCTATGTATGACTTCTATGATAACCCTTGTTATATTGTTGGACTAAACTTATTATATACATTATGAAATATATAAAATACATATAATACATGTAGGAAACCGAACCCTTGATGATAACCAAATGGTTATTTGTCAAGTTACTAAGTTACATCACTTAAGTGCTTAGTTTCCTCGTTGCGATTCTAATGGGTATTAAACCTATGAAATCATTCTAACCCCTATGGGTTTTCATAGTGTCAAGAACGAGTACTAAGTCTAAGTGATTATTTTCTTGTATATTTACTTTGTTATACTTTTAATTCCGAATTCCTAATCCTCCATTATCATCCAAATACTCATACACCTACGTTTCCTCGTGTAGAAGGACTTGGTGTTCCATCCTCCAACAACCAACAAATTCTTCACTGATTAACAAGTGGAAGCTTACAAAACTGTGAGTACACTTGACCTGTTTTACTTCTAAAACACTTTGGGTTGTAACATGTTAATATACAAACTTCACTATCACACACTTAAACATGCTTTACATTCTCAATCCTATATACATGCTACTTGTTTACTTAGGTTCATGCTAGATTATACATGCTTTATGTCATTAACTTTTCTAAGCCCCAACTTAAAATATATAGCGCTATAGGAGTAGCACGCCGCCCGTCGGGGTCTTGCTAAGTCTTTATTTATTCTTGAACGGTCTCGTTACTTTTGTGGCGATGGATGCTAAATACTAGTGGACACTTGGGTTTGACATATTGTGATGCATGCTAGTTACCTTGTTTACAAATTGCCATGTGGATTCGAGAAAATGCTTTTATACTTATGCTATATTATACAAACCTTGTGTACTCGCCAATGCTTTCACATTGACACTTTATTTTAAACATGTTACAGGTTGATGATGACGATCGTATGAATCTAGTAGGGATTACTAGAAACACGTTCAAGAAATACTAGACTTGAATATTTATGTTATGTTGAACTCGTTGTATTTGACTTTTATTTTTTGTAATTTGAAATTCATGCAATGTACTTGACAATTTGAGTAATTTGTTGCAATTTGAATTTCTTGTCGATTAACTCCCATTCCTTGATTTTCAATCTCGCCAAAGTTTCGATTGTTTCAATCGATTAGAGACATATAGTAACTGCAAGGGTAAGATACCGTTAATCGCTCCTCGACGAGAGTATCTTACCTATAGGCCAAAGCATGTTTCTCTAATTTGAAAGGACTTTCGATTCACTTTGTAATAGTCGACGTTTCTAAACCCGAAACAATCCTATGTTTTATGAGCCTCTCTTTTATGCTATCTCAATTTATATGTGATTTTATACTTGTTACCTCGTTCGTTTCAAAACCGTTACACGATTCGCACGTCTCTCGCAATAAAAAACAATAATAATTCTCATGAACAAACTTAATTTATACTCTTTTTGCGCATTCATGCCTGTTTATTATTTATGAATACTTGTTGAATTCATGCTAATTATGTGAACCATACATGATACGTCATGCTTACATGCTTATACCTGCAAAACTTATGTTGAATTTATGATCAAGTCTCATCCTTTCCTTCTCTTTCATTCCTTAGATTTCTTCTCTCAGCCTCTCCAAGAAGACCAAGTCAAAGAAGGGTAGCTCAAACTCGATGTCTCAAAAGGACTGTATGAAGTTTATGGCCAAGCAAATGGCCAAAGTCATACCAGATATCATCAGCAAGATCAACCCCGATTCACCCCATGGTTCTGTTGACTCGAAGGTGGAGACGCCTTGATCGATGTTCCAATTCAAACAGTTCATTGCCTGTAAGCCTCTGGAGTTTACTGGTAAGGATAGCGCCACAACTATGATGAACTGGTTCGACGCGATCGAACTCAACTTCCTTCAAAGCGGGTGTCCTGATAACCTGCAAACCCTAAAGGCGTTTGGGGTTTTCTGTTCGAGGGCACTCGAATGGGGGAATGATGTAGCCCACGCCTTACCTTGGGACGACCTAAAGCAACTCACGAAGGACCAATTTTGTCCTCCTCACGAGCTCCAAGTTGGAAAATGAGTTTTGGAACTTGACGCAAAAGGGGAGCGACAAAGAAGGTCCGATTGCGCGCTTCAACAAACTTAGTGTCCTCTTCCCTGGTCAGGTCGACACCGCCCCCAAAGCGGTAGCCAAGTTTATTCACTTCCTTCCACCCTCCTTGATGAACCATGTTGCCTCCGCTTGCCCCAAAACCATTGAGGATTCCTTTCGTATATCCGCTGAGCTTAACAACAACTGTATTCTTCATGGAACCTATGACAAGGTTTCAAAAAAGAATGCGCACCAAGCAACCACCGATACCACCACCACTGTTTAACCTTCACCCTCCCAACCACCCAAAAAGAACAAGAACAAGAAGCGGAAGGCTTCTAGTCCAAATTGTGTGGTCATCACTCCGCCAAACCCTCAACCTATACAAGTAGTAGCCGTCGTTACCCCCATAACCCTTGAACCACAAAGGAGAAACTACACTGGGACATGGCCCAAGTGTAGCCAATGCACTTACCATCACCCTAGTGGTACCCCATGTCACAAATGCGCAACCTATAACAGGCTTGGGCATTTCACCGATCGCTGTTGCTATAACCCAAAGCTTACCCATGATTAGGCAATTGTTACAAGCCTTGTACCCACCAAAGCTCAACCCCAAGCTGCTCCTGTGCGAGTATGTTTCAAATTTAGCGACCTTAACCATCTCTCCAATGCTTGCCCTCAATGAAACCAACCTCCACAACAACCACCGCAACAACAGCAGCAGCAGCAGCCTCAACAGCCAGCTCGAGGCAGAGCATTTCTCCTCACTACTGCTCAGGCTCAAAATGCTAACGACGTCATTACTGGTACGTTTCTCGTAAACCATGTTTATGCTTCGTGTTTATTGGTTACTAACGCCGATAAAAGTTTTGTATCTATAGAATTCAAACCTTTTCTTAAGTGTAAACGCTCTAAGTTACCAAGATCATTCGCTGTCGAAGTCGCAAATGGTAAATCCGTCACTTTCGATTCCGTTCTTTCTAAGTGTTTCTTGATTCTTAACGATCATACGTTTCGCATTGACCTCATACCTATGCAAATGGGTAGTTTCGAAGTCATAGTAGGTATGGACTGGCTTAGGCGAGTTCGTTCGTATGCCCTAGTACTTCTCCTTGGGACGCTAGTACTTCTCCTTGGGACGCTAGTACTTCTCCTTGGGGCGCTCCTGTTCTGTTCGTCAAAAAGAAAGATGGATCATTCAGAATGTGTATTGACTATCATGAGCTCAACAAGCTTACTGTCAAAAACCGATATCCTCTTCCTCGTATTGACGATCTCTTCGATCAACTACAAGGCACAACTTGCTTTTCTAAGATTGAACTTCGTTCTGGAAATCATCAACTTCGAGTCCTCGAAGAAGATACACCTAAAACTGCCTTTTGAACACGATATAGTCATTATGAGTTCGTGGTCATGCCCTTTGGTTTGACCAACGCACCTGCTGTTTTCATGGATTTGATGAACCGCATGTGCAAAGCATACTTAAACGTTTCGTGATCGTCTTCATCGATGATATCCTCATTTATTCCAAGACACAAGAAGTGCATGAGTGACACTTGTGTCTTATCCTTCAGCTTCTACATGCTGAACGTCTTTACGCGAAGTTCTCTAAATGTGAATTTTGGTTGAAAGAGGTTCAATTTCTTTTTCATACCGTCAATGAACTTGGTATTCACGTTGACCCTGCAAAAATCGAAGCTGTGAAGAATTGGATTGCTCCTATGTCTCCATTTGAAATTCGTTTGTTTCTTGGTCTAGCTGGTTACTATCGTCGTTTCATTTCTAACTTCTCAAAAATAGCCGTTCCTCTTACCTCCTTGACTAAAAAAGATAAACCTTTTGTTTAGGGTCCTGAACAAGAGGAGTCTTTCCAAACGCTCAAGGACATGCTTTGCAATGCTCCTATTCTCACACTTCCTGATGGTAACGACGACTTTGTCGTGTATTGCGTTGCTTCAAACCTTGGCCTTGGTTGTGTCCTTATGCAACAAGACAAGTTTATCGCTTACGCGTCAAGGCAACTCAAAATACATGAGAAAAATTACACTATGCACGACCTTGACCTTGGTGCAGTTGTTTTTGCCTTGAAGATATGGCGACACTACCTTTATGGTACTAAGTATGTGGTCTTCACCGACCATAAGAGCCTCCAACACATCTTCAACCAAAAGGAGCTGAACATGCATCAACGTCGTTAGGTAGAGTTATTAATAGACTACGACTGTGAAATTCGCTACCATCCAGGAAAAGCAAATGTAGTGGCCGACACACTTAGTCATAAGACTCATGTTAAGGGTATTCGTTGTCTCCAACTCGTTAACGATCTTCAAAACCGCATTCGTGAAGCTCAATATGCCTCTATTAACGAAGGCAGCCTCTCCTACGAGATACGAGGTGCTGTTGAAGAAGATCTTGTGTCTAAATCCAATGGTATTCTATATTATCTCAACCGCATCTGGATTCCTAATCGTGATAACCTTTGAGACTCTCTGATGAAGGAGGCACACAAATCTAGATATTCTATTCATCCTGGTGCTGATAAGATGTATCAAGACATGCGTACATCCTGTTGGTGTCCTGGAATGAAGAAAGATATCGCCACTTTCGTTGCGAAATGTTTCACTTGTTTGACGGTTAAAGCTGAACACCAATGTCCCTCTGGCTTGCTCGAACAACCAGAAATTCCTGTCTGGAAATAGGAGAGTATTGCAATGGACTTTATCACCAAACTCCCTCGTACTTCTTCTGGTCATGATAGTATTTGGGTGATCGTTGATCGATTGACCAAATCAGCTCATTTTCTCCCCATTCGTGAAGATTTCAAAGTCGAGAAATTGGCTAGAATACACTGATGAAATCATTTTTCGTCATGGTATCCCCATTGACATCATTTCCGATCGTGATGGTCGCTTTACGTCTCGTCTTTGGCAAACTTTTCAATCCGCTATGGGTACTATTCTTAACCTTGGCACCGCTTTTCATCCTCAGTCTGACGGACAAACCGAGCGTACTATCCAAACTCTAGAGGATATGCTTCGTTCATGCGTAATCGAGTTTGGTGGCAACTAGGATATACACTTGCCTTTGATCGAATTCTCGTAAAATTACAATTATCACGCGAGTATTCAAATGGCATAATTCGAGGCATTGTATGGTTGTAAGTGTCGTTCACCTATTTGTTGGCACGAGATCGGAGAAGCTCAAAACACCGGTCCCGAGCTTATACAAGAGACAACGGACAAGATTTTACAGGTTTGAGACAACTTGCTGAAAACCAGGAGCCGACAAAAGAGTTACGCTGACAAGCATCGTAAACCCTTGGAATTCGAGATAGGTGACTTTATACTTCTCAAGGTATCCCCTTGGAAGGGTGTGGTTCGTTTTGGCAAGAAAGGGAAACTCGCTCCTTGCCACGTAGGTCCTTTCAAGGTTCTCAAAAGGATTGGCAAGGTTGCGTATCGACTGGACTTACCTGAAGAACTCAACAACGTTCATTCTGACTTCCACGTCTCAAACTTAAAGAAGTGTCTAGCTGAAGAAGGACTTCAAGTTCCACTCAAAGATCTTCAAATCAATGAGACCTTACACTTTGTGGAGAAACCCGTTGAAATCATGGATCGAGGAGTCAAGCAATTGAGGCGCAGTCGAATTCCTATCGTTAAGGTTCTATGGGAAGGAAAACATTGCGCTGAGTTTACTTGGGAACTCGAAAGTGATATGAAGACTAAGTATCCGCAACTTTTCGTTCCTCCTTCCTAAATTTCGGGATGAAATTTATTAAAGAAGGGGAGACAGTAACGCCCAACTTTTTCGTACTTTCCTTAATTAGAAAGATCGTCTTGTATTTCTATTTTTGGAATTTTGTATTCTTGTACTTTCGTCTTTTCGTTGTAAAAATCTGAGACTTGGATCATCAATAAAATCCGTATTTCTTACAAATTCGTGCTTCACATATTCATACATGTCTATACGTTTGAGTTCATAAACCAAATTGATACTTTATTCGTAATTCTTGAAAATATGTGATAAACTTGCAAATACGTGATATACACGAATCATACATCATTTGAATGCAAACGATACTTATTTACGACATACATAATAAATCATACTTTTCCTACTTGCCTTTATGTTAAGTATACCTAAAAACACCTTGTAATATGCTTTATTTACATAAAATACCCTTAAAATACATTAAAACCATCAAAAAATGAACTTGAGGGACCTAACTTGCCAAAACTCAAACTTCAATTTGGAGAACCAACCCGTTTGTAAGGTCTAAAAATTATTATTAAAAACATGAATGACTTAATGACAAAAGAACCAAACGGGTCAAATAATCAACTTGTAATATTTGCATTAACTTCATCATAAATTAGACGAGATAATTTACAAGAAAAGAGTTTACATCCCGAAAGTTCTTAAACAACTACATAGTCTTAAAACAACAAAAGTTTCGACATCAACAACCTTCCAAGTTAAGTTATTTACAAAGACCCAACTTAACGAAAACTTTCTAACAAAAGTTTAGACCCATTAACTAGCATCATTGCGGAAGCGTGCGATTTGGTGTGTCCGTTCCAAAGTAGCATCGATTATCAAGATGATTTACCTACATTCAACACAAACGATTAGTCATATAAAAATCATCAATTCTTATGGTTCAAACCTCTAATAAAACTACATGGTAACACTTCAAACATTCAATCAGACATAAGTTTCCCAAACTTGACATATGATCCATTCTACTCATTCAACCCATACTCTTAACATAACTTCAACATAATCTAACTTGACACATAAACGAGGTTTCGACTCTAGGATAGTAACATTTCATATCATTACACACTACTAAGATATGTAAGCATAAGAACTTACCTTTGTCGTTAATCGCTTGTGATCCGGAACGACTTGAACCTTCTTCTTTTATTCCTACAATTCCCAATCAACTTACTTTAAATCTCATGCCATATTTACATTCCTTGCTTGACATAAATGCATTAACAACTAAAGTTTCTAAATTCTAACAATGTAGTATTGCCTAACATGAGATTCATTTCGTTCAAGCATTTTAACAAACACTTGGCGTGCGTACTACTAATCAAGCATAGTGTACACGTATCATAAGCATAACTTAGCCATTTTATATCAATATCATCAAGAACATCAAACTCCATAAATTTTCCATGTGACATTCATTTTAAATCGTTTCCAACTAACAATCCCTTGTTATGAACATTATCATACATAACCATTATGCTAATTTACATAGAACTCTACATAATTCTTCTCAACATTACACTTTCAAGTGGGTTTTCACATTGACTATCAATTTGGTTTAATTCAAGCATCAATCATGTTCTAAATGATGTTCCTAATCCTTATTCATACTAATTTCACATAAGATCATGAATTTCTTGAAAACCCATTACATACAAGATCATCAAATTACAAATTTCGACTTACCTTATGTTTAGAATGCTTAGATGATCAAGAATTAGCGTTCATGCATACAATCAAGCTTCAATTTCCCCTTCAGTTTACTGATTTTTGCTAAGTTAGAGCGTTTCCTCTCTTTTCTTCTTGTTCTAGTCGACCCACACACTCACTAGTGTGTGTGTGTTTAGGTTAATTTTTTATCTTTATAACTCAACTTTCCATTCTTCCTAATTTGGTCCCTCATGTTTAGGTATTTGTAATTTTCATGGGTAAATTTCATTCTCTAAGTTAAGATCTTTACTTATACTTTAACTAGGTTCAAAATCCTAGTTACATTTTAATAAACATTATATTTATAAATATTTTCTCTTTAACACATTCACATATACGAATAAAGAAATGCATAATTATAATTTGGGGCGTTACAAGTCCACCCCCCTTAAAGAAGGTTTCGTCCCCGAAACCTAATCTACATACCAAATAAAGACGGGTCGAACTTCCTCATTTCGTCCTCCGGTGTTGCCATTGTACTAACACTTGATTAATTTCTTTGTTGCGAAGGGTCTTTACTTTGGTATCTTTTATAGCTACCGGTCTTTCGATATAATTCATTCTTTCATCCACCTCAAGATCTTCGAAGGGTATGTGAACCGTTTCGTCCGCAAGACACTTCCGTAGTTGCGACACATGAAAAGTGTTGTGAATTCCTTCTAACGTTGCGGGTAGTTCTAGTCGATAAGCTATCATTCCAACACGAGCTATAATCTTGAATGGTCCGATATATCGAGGACCTAACTTTCCTCGCTTACGGAATCAGATTATGCCTTTCCACGGGGACACCTTCAACAATACGCGGTCCCCTACTTGAAACTCAATCGGGTTCCTTCTTTTGTCTGCATAGGACTTTTGTCAATCTTGCGCCGCTTTTAATCGAGCTCGTACAAGGTCAATCTTTGCGTTAGTTATCGCAACTATATCCTTGGGAGCGAGTTCTCTTTGTCCCACTTCTCCCCAACAAACTGGGGTCCTACATTTCCTTCCATATAACATTTCATACGGCGCCATTTGTATGCTACTCTGGTAGCTATTGTTGTATGAAAACTCTACTAACGGCAAGTGTTCATCCCAATTTCCCCCAAAATCCATAACACATGCTCTTAACATATCCACAAGTGTTTGAATGGTCCTTTTAGATTGACCATCCATTTGAGGGTGATATGCGGTACTTATGTGTAATTGAGTACCCAGTCCTTCATGAAACTTTTGCCAATAACGTGATGTAAATCGCGTATCTCGATCCGATACAATGGACACGGGTACGCCATGACGGGAAACAATTTTGTTTACATGAATTTTTGCTAACCTTTCCGAAGAATAAGTTTTCCGAATAGGTAGAAAATGTGCGCTTTTTGTAAGGCGGTCAACGATGACCCATATTGCATCATGCCCCTTTCTCGTCCTAGGAAGTTTAGTTATGAGATCCATGGTCACATTTTCCCATTTCCATACCGGGATTTCCAAATATTGCAATTTCCCATATGGGTTTTGATGTTCCGCCTTTACTTGGGAACATGTCAAGCATTTGGATACATACTTAACAATGTCGCGTTTCATTCCCGGCCACCAATAATTCTCTTTCAAATCCCGATACATTTTAGTGGCTCCTGGATAAACTAAGTAACGGGACTTATGTGCCTCTTTCAATAATAAGTCTTTTGCATCGCAGAAACGTGATATCCATATTCTCCCATACCTCGTCCTTAACCCGCTTGCGTTTACTTTTAGTTTATTAACAAAGCCTTTCGTTCTTTCGCCCTTTGTGTCATTTGCATTCAATGACTCGTCTTGAGCCTTGCGTATTGTTTCAAGGAGGTTCGGCGTGACTGTCATTCTCATTGACTTCACTCGAATAGGCGGTGGGTATTATTTTCGGCTTAAAGCATCCACCACGACATTGGCCTTACCCGGATGGTAAAGAATGTCGCAATCATAGTCTTTAATCAATTCTAACCACCTCCGTTGTCTCATATTAAGGTCTTTCTGCTTGAAGAAATATTTGAGACTTTTGTGGTCTGAAAATATCTTGCATTTCATTCCATACAAATAATGTCTCCAGATTTTTAAAGCAAAAACTATCGCCACCAACTCTAGATCATGAGTCGGGTAGTTATTTTCGTGCTATTTAAGTTGCCTCGAAGCATAAGCAATGACCTTGCCTCGTTGCATCAGTACACATCCCAACCCCTGATGCAATGCATCTGCATAAACCACTAGGTCTTCCGTTCCTTCTGGTGAAGTCAATATCGGAGAACTTGACAACTTTTCCTTTAACATTTGAAAAGCTTTCTCTTGATCGACACCCCATACAAACTTTTCTTCCTTCTTTGTCAACTTAGTTAAAGGTAGGGCTATTTTCGAGAAAGCCTGGATGAATCTTCGATAATAGCCTGCTAGGCCAAGGAAACTTCTCACCTCATTAACGTTCTTTGGTGGTACCCACTTAACTACAGATTAAACTTTAGATGGATCCACCAAAATCCCATTCTCATTAATAACATGACCCAAGAATTGCACTTCCTTGAGCCAAAATGCACATTTAGAAAACTTAGCATATAATCTTTCTCTTCAAAGCGTCTCGAGTACCTCACGTAGGTGACTCGCATATTCGGCCTCGTTACGAGAGTATACCAAAATATCGTCAATAAATACTATGACATATATGTTTCGGCATACTCTATTCATTAAATCCACAAAAGCAGCCAGAGCGTTAGTTAACCCGAAAGACATCACTAAAAAGTCCTAATGTCCGTAATGGGTTCTGAACGCAGTCTTAGCTGCATCTTCTTCTCTTACTCGTACTTGATGGTAACCCGATTGCAAGTCGATTTTCAAAAACCAACTTGCCCCTTGTAATTGATCAAAAAGATCATCTATTCTCGGTAAGGGATATCGGTTCTTCACCGTGAGTTTGTTAAGCTTACGATAGTCGATGCACATTCGAATCGACCCATCCTTCTTTTTAACAAATAAAATAGGCGCTCCCCACGGAGACACGCTAGGGCGTATAAAGCCCTTGTCGAGAAGTTCTTGTAATTGGACCATTACTTCCCGTCCCTCAGCGGGTGCCAACCGGTGAGGAGCTTTGGTTACTGGTTTGGCATTTGGTTCCAATTCGATTCGGAATTCAACCTCTCGCTTGGGTGGGAGTCCCGGCAATTCATTCGGAAACACATCCGGATATTCATTCACAATTCTAGTATCTTCAATCTTTAAAACTTCTTGTTTCGTATCTACTACATAAGCTAAGAACGCCTTACTTCCGTTTCTCACATACTTAACTGCTTCTACAATGGTGCACAATTTAGCCTTTGTTTCCCTTTCCCTATAAATGCTCACCCGCTTTCCCGTAGGAGACATTACTTGAATAGTTTTGCTTTCACATAAGATTTCTACGTGATATCGGGATAGCCAATCCATACCCACCACTACTTTAAATTCTCCCAAGACCATGGGAATAAGATCGATTTCAAAATCCTCATCCTCTATGGTGATCTTACAATTTCTACATATTTCGTGTAAAAGGTAACTCTTACAATCGGCTATTTCTACTTCTAAAGGTACAAACATTCTTTCTATCACGAATGAAGGGGAATGTATAAACTCGCTTGAAACAAATGACCTACTAGCTCCGGTATCAAACAACACATATGTAGGTATAGAGTTTATCATGAATATACCTGACACAACGTTCGGGTGAGCCCTCGCTTCTTCCGAGTTTGGAACATTCTTCCTTTTGCTTTAGAGGGCTCCTCCTTCTTTCCTTCTTTCTTCGTCCCTTGCTTGAGTTTTAAGCATTCGGCTTATACATGGCCTGACTCGTTACAGTTGTAGCACACTCTTTTGGGATTGGGACAATTATAATACGAATGACCTTCCTGCCCGCAATTGTAGCATCCTTTCTTTCCCATTAAACATTCTCCCGAATGGAGTTTCCCGCAAGCCTTGCACTGTGGAAACCCCCCTTTAGAAATTTCTTTCCCTGATCATGCGTTTTAGGCTTCTTGGGAGAGCCTTGAATTGATCCCTTCTCGACTTGTCTTTTCTCCCCACATTCCACTTGTCTCTTCAACTCGATCTCCCTATCCCTTGCCCAATTAAAGAGCTCATTCAACGTCTTGCACTTGGAAATGGTGATAAATTCTCGGTACTCTGCTTTTTACGTGTCGTGGTAGCGGTTAATCTTCATTCTTTCTGTTCTCGTAAACTCCTTACAAAACTTCATCTTGTCGAGGAAAATGTTTGTGATTTCATCGATTGTTTCATCCTTTTGTCGAAGTCGGAGGAATTCTTCTTGAATCCGATCCACAGCCGATTGTGGACAATGATACTTGATAAAAGGTTCCTTAAATTCTTTCCATGTTAGGGTTTGAAGCTTATCCTCGCCGATTTCTTTACTATAAGCATATCACAAATCTTTAGCTTTTCGAAGTAGTTGCCCCGTGGCAAACATGACTTGGTTTTCCTTCTCGCAATGACTTCGAATAAACACCCCTTCTATATTGGGGATCCACCTTTGACATTTTATGGGATCTATTTCTCCGTTATAAGATGCGGGCTTACACGCCATAAACTCCTTATATGTGCACCGTCGTGCTTCCTTCTTGCCATGCATTCCATTTATCATTTCCTTCAACTCATCCATCTTACTTGTCATCATGGTTTCCACCATGCTTCACACTTGACTTTCCACTTCTTGCGCTATTCTTGGAATGTTTGCATCAAGCGTCTTTACCACTTCATCCGAAATTAGCTTATTTAGTTCATCTTGAGTTATCCGTTCCGTGGTATTTGCATCTCCTTCGTTTGCCATCTACAATTACATACTTGTACTAGATAGCATTCCTTTCATTCTCTTTATCATTCTATACTTTATTAGTTTTTTAACAATTCATTCTCGTAGATCATTCCTCATTGCAAACATCCTAAACGTGTTAATTCAATCATACATTCATTTATACACTTAACTTCCTTCTCCTTCATGCTTTTACTAATGGCATTCATGTTAATCAACTTTGTATTCTTGATTTCATTGGCATTTTGGGGTTGACGGAAGGTTTTTGGGAGGCATTACGGAGTATTGGAAGCATACATGGAAGGTTAAAATGTGAAAAACGGGAAGTTTGGTAACAATTGGCGCCACTAGGCGCTGATTTCAGCACACCACAGTTGGAAAATTCATTTTGGCGCACTAGGCGCTGTTTTTGGCGTACTGAGCGCTGAATCCCAGATCTGACTTGCAATCGCTGTTTTTACTTATTTTTACCCAAAAACTTTGTTCCCGAGCCCCGAAAAGGATCCGTGAAGTCCCAAAACCTCCCGTAACATTCCGTAATGTTCCAACCCAGGTTATTCTAGTGAGTTAACTATAACCCCTTCCCGTTTCCAACTAAAAACATAAATCAAAATTTATAAATTACTTACTTGCATAGCGCTTCGGAACGAACACACCTTCAAATGAGCTTTCGGTTTGAGTTCAATCATTTTAACTCTAATACTTAAATCCCTCAAACCTCGGCTCTGATACCAACTTGTAAGGTCTAAAAATTCTTATTAAAAACATGAATGACTTAATGACAAAAGAACCAAACGGGTCAAATAATCAACTTGTAATATTTGCATTAACTTCATCATAAACTACTCGAGATAATTTACAAGAAAAGAGTTTACATCCCGAAAGTTCTTAAACAACTACATAGTCTTAAAACAACAAAAGTTTCGACATCAACAACCTTCCAAGTTAAGTTATTTACAAAGACCCAACTTAACGAAAACTTTCTAACAAAAGGTTAGACCCATTAACTAGCATCATTGCGGAAGCGTGCGATTTGGTGTGTCCGTTCCAAAGTAGCACCGACTATCAAGATGATTTACCTACATTCAACACAAACGATTAGCCATATAAAAATCATCAATTCTTATGGTTCAAACCTCTAATAAAACTACAAGGTAACACTTCAAACATTCAATCAGACATAAGTTTCCCAAACTTGACATATGATCCATTCTACTCATTCAACCCATACTCTTAACATAACTTCAACATACGCTAACTTGACACATAAACGAGGTTTCGACTCTAGGATAGTAACATTTCATATGATTACACACTACTAAGATATGTAAGCATAAGAACTTACCTTTGTCGTTAATCGCTTGCGATCCGGAACGACTTGAACCTTCTTCTTTTATTCCTACAATTCCCAATCAACTTACTTTAAATCTCATGCCATATTTACATTCCTTTCTTGACATAAATGCATTAACAACTAAAGTTTCTAAATTCTAACAATGTAGTATTGCCTAACATGAGATTCATTTCATTCAAGCATTTTAACAAACACTTGGCGTGCGTACTACTAATCAAGCATAGTGTACAAGTATCATAAGCATAACTTAGCCATTTTATATCAATATCATCAAGAACATCAAACTCCATAAATTTTCCATGTGACATTCATTTTAAACCGTTTCCAACTAACAATCCCTTGTTATGAACATTATCATACATAACCATTATGCTAATTTACATAGAACTCTACATAATTCTTCTCAACATTACACTTTCAAGTGGGTTTTCACATTGACTATCAATTTGGTTTAATTCAAGCATCAATCATGTTCTAAATGATGTTCCTAATCCTTATTCATACTAATTTCACATAAGATCGTGAATTTCTTGAAAACCCATTACATACAAGATCATCAAATTACAAATTTCGACTTACCTTATGTTTAGAATGCTTAGATGATCAAGAATTAGCGTTCATGCATACAATCAAGCTTCGATTTCCCCTTCAATTTACTGATTTTTGCCAAGTTAGAGGGTTTCCCCTCTTTTCTTCTTGTTCTAGTCGACCCACACACACACCAGTGTGTGTGTTTAGGTGAAATTTTTATCTTTATAACTCAACTTTCCATTCTTCCTAATTTGGTCCCTCATGTTTAGGTATTTGTAATTTTCATGGGTAAATTTCATTCTCTAAGTTAAGATCTTTACTTATAGTTTAACTAGGTTCAAAATCCTAGTTACCATTTTAATAAACATTATATTTATAAATATTTTCTCTTTAACACATTCACGTATACGAATAAAGAAATGCATAATTATAATTTGGGGCGTTACACCGTCGCGTCGTGCGACGGGGATTCCTGTCCGTGGTCACGCAGCGCTACCACCTCAATCTGCCAGAAAGTTGTTTGTGCTGCAACTATTGGTCATTTGTGTGTTAATTGTTGTGCTTCTTGCATTAAAGACCACCTAACTTAACCATAATCATCTCCTATAAAACCCAACTCACTTCCACACTTCTCCTACTTTACAAACACTTCATTTTCACTCTATAAACACTCCAAATCTGTTGCAAAATAGTAACTCATGTCAAGTTACAAAAGTGAGTTTAAACTCACTTATCTTCCATCTTTTTCACTTTTTATTGCTTCTTAGCACTTGGAACAACCCTAGGGATGTTTTCATAGGTTTTCCATGAAAAACCAAGTATGGACCATCACCACATTGAGGTTAAAAGTGCAAGAACTATATAATTTAAACAAAAACTTTGTTAAACATTCTTAAACTTATGTTTTAACCACGCATTCCTATGTCCTTATGCCACTAATCAAGACTATGATTAAGTGTGCTTAAAAACAACGTTGTAATATACAAATTTAGAGGTTTTTAATCCTCTAAACTTTCTGTTTTTAAAAGGGTTTTAACCCATAAGTGTTGAACAAGACTTGAACTTGTGTATGTGTGATTATTTGGAAAGCTTAGGCTATCCTACTTACAATCCACACATCACTTGATGATTTCCTCTGAGTTAAGTATGTATATTTCATTTCTTTATTATCCATTCATGACTATCCTTGTTGTCTTATGACAACTTGTGCGTTGGTGAATGTAAAAGAGGTCTTAAAAGGAAGAACATCCTCCTACCTCTATGCATGACATCTATGATAATCCTTGTTATATTGTTGGACTAAACTTATAATATACTATATAAAATACATATAATACATGTAAGAAACCGAACCCTTGATGATAATTAAATGGTTATTTGTCAAGTTACTAAGTTACATCACCTAAATGCTTAGTTTTCTCGTTACAATTCTAATGGGTATTGAACCAAGGAAATCATTCTAATCCCTATGGGTTTTCATAGTGTCAAGAACGAGTACTAAGTCTAAGTGATAATTTTCTTGTATATTTACTTTGTTATACTTTTAATTCCGAATTCCTAATCCTCCGTTATCATCCAAATACTCATACACCTACGTTTCCTCGTGTAGAAGGACTTGGTGTTCCATCCTCCAACAACCAACAAATTCTTCACGGATTAACAAGTGGAAGCTTGCAAAACTGTGAGTACACTTGACCTATTTTACTTCTAAAACACTTTGGGTTGTACCATGTTAATATACAAACTTCACTATCACATACTTAAACATGCTTTACATTCTCAATCCTATATACATGCTACTTGTTTACTTAGGTTCATGCTAGATTATACATGCTTTATGTCATTAACTTTGCTAAGCCCCAACTTAACATATATAGCGCTATAGGAGTAGCACGCCGCCCGTTGGGGTCTTGCTAAGTCTTTATTTATTCTTGAACGGTCTCGTTACTTTTGTGGCGATGGATGCTAAATACTAGTGGACACTTGGGTTTGACATATTGTGATGCATGCTAGTTAACTTGTTTACAAATTGCCATGTGGTTTCGAGAAAATGCTTTTTTACTTATGATATATTATACAAACCTTGTGTACTCGCCACTGCTTTCAAATTGACACTTTATGTTAAACATGTTACAGGTTGATGATGATGATCGTATGAATCTAGTAGGGATTACTAGAAACACGCTCAAGAAATACTAGACCTGAATATTTATGTTATGTTGAACTCGTTGTATTTGACTTTTATTTGTTGTAATTTATATTTCATGCAATGTACTTAACAATTTGAGTTATGCAATGAAAACAGTTTCGATTTAAATATTGTCACAATTAGCGTTATGTGTGATGAGCAATCTATCTTCGTCCCATTCTGATGATTCCGCCATTGGTTGGGGTGTGACACAATGCATGGGTTCATTGTTCGTTAAATTAAGAGCAAGGCAATCAACAACCACGCGATGGTTTTTGGAAACAAATTCTCGAACATTACAACGAGAAAATTGGCAGAAGCACCCGAACGGTTCATCAAGTACATTCAAAATGGAAACATATGATGACTAAATTGAACTACTTCAACGGCCTTTGGCAGCAAGCGATATAAATATTTTTTTTAACTCTATATATTTGTTTATATCTTTAACTTTATATTTTTTATAACTTTATATTTGTTTATATATTTGTTTATATATTTATTCATATATTCTTTATAACTTGATTTTTGTTTATATCTTTAAGTTAACAATTGTTATAATATATATGATTGTTTACGTAGTAGCGGGTGTAACGATCTTGACATCTTGAAAACGGCCTTGAGTGATTTCCAATCAAAATATTTGAGTGGTTTTCAACATGTTAAGGCATGGGAGGTGAATAGAAAACTAGACAAATAGGCCCCAGTACCATTGTTGGGTGAAGAAAGTGGTAGTTCGAGTAAAAAAAAGAAAGTCATTGAATTTGGGTAACTACCACACGAGTACACCTGGAATTGAATTTACTAGTTCTATACCCGACAAAAACAAAGACCCCTCACCAAGAAGACCATAAAGGAAAGATTAGAGAGTCGCCAAAACATCTGAAAGCTCAACTGGGTTAGGCGAGAAGTTCGAATAGTACACATTTAAATTATGAAAGAGTCAAAAGAAGCAAAAGCGTCGGAGTTGGTGGAGATAAGAAAGAAACGAGAGGAAGACACTATAGTGTTAGTTGGGAACAATGCGAGGCGGTGAGACAGCTTATGTATGATCGGGATATGGAGACGTATACTCAGGCACACGACAATGTTTCACCAGAGATATTTTCATTTACTCTAGCCCGAAAACACGAGATCACGAAAAAATATAATTGGCCATGTAATTTCTATTTTTTATTTATGATTTATGTTTTTATTGTCCTAGTTTTAAATTAATGTAATGTCTTTTTCTAATTTAATATAGTTCTATTTAGTTTAAAATATGTCTTAAATATTATGCATAATTCTTAGAAATAAAAAAACCAAAAAAAAATGAAATGGACTACTCTAACGAGTGGAGCACCCCTTACGTCTGAGTGAAAAATATGGAGTGGAGAGGGTAGTTGACATGGCAGAGTATGATTGGTTGGGGTGGAGAGAGGACTACTCGCCTCGAGTGGACCGCCCCTTACACCCAATAAAGCGCTTTTTTCATACCAATATCATAAGGTAGGAATTTAATAAGCATCTCTGGTGACAAGAAGGTCTTAGTATTTGTTAAAATATGGTATCTAACAATAATCCAACTCAAAATTCCCAAACCTCTGATTTTATTAACCCTAAAAGATATCCTGAAACGATTGCAATGAATATATACAAGAAACAACACTCAACTCTAAGAGATTATCAATGAGATAATCTCGTATGAAATACACAAGATCCTCACAAACTAAACTTTGATTCAAGGTGAATCAAAGTTACACATATGAAAACTCTAAATTGTATTTAAGGGAAACGAGAAGACAATTACAAAAAAAAAAAAGTATCTGAACTAATGAAATTGTGGTCCGAGTTCTCTCCTTTATAGAAGATCCACATCACAGCTCCACATCAAGCGCATAACCCGAACTTGACCCAGGGTCTTGGATTTTCTTATAACAGCTATAAAATCTTCTACAACAAGGCCATCTTTAACTCTGGCCCACAAACATCTCTAAACAAGCCCAACAACTCTTTAAATCCAACCAGTTTTATTTTATCCAAATCACATGTTTAAAATAAACGAAATAACATTAAAAATGATATTAATAAATTGTGAAGAAGTATTAAACTGTGATCACATTCTTTTAACACCCCTGCCTTGAATTTAGTACCCAAATGGATTATGCATATTTATACTTCTACATAATTCATCATGTTGATTGATAAGTAATCCTTTTGTCATTAAATCTTCCAATTATTGTTTAGACCAACACCAACTATCTTTATAATGCCTTTAGAGATTAAATCTCTTAAGAAGAACAAATCTATTACAAAATGTTTAGTTATGTCATGAAAGACATGATTAGTTGCTATTGATAATGCAGCAATATTATCACAAAATAGAGACATTGGCAGGTTAACAGAAATACCCAATTCGGATAATATATTCTTAAGCCACATAACTTCACAAGCAATTGCACACATTGATCTAAATTCAGCTTCAGTTGAAGATCTAGACATGGTTGCTTGTTTTTTACTCTTCCGGGAAATCATAGAATTTCCCAAGAAAACACAAAATCCAGATATTGACTTTCTAGACTCAAGGACCTTAGCCTAATCTGAGTCCACATAAGCAACTAGATTAAAATGAGACCCTTTACTAAACAAGATACCCTTGTCTCGAGATTGCTTTAGATATCTAAGCAACCCAAATTCAACTTTTAAATGACCACTTGTAGGATAATGCATATATTGACTGAAAACATGAACAATGTATGATATATCAGTTCTAGTATGTGCAAGATAGATCAGCTTGCCTACTAGTCATTGATATCTGATATTTTTTTATCAAGTATATCTTAATTTTATTTACACATAGCTGTTATTAAATGATTATACTCAATTGGAGTACTTACTGGTTTGCGTGCACTAAGCAGTATTTACGAAATGATAAAAAATATCATCATTTACTTTAATAACTTCTATACCAAGAAAATACTTTAATTCTCCCAAATCTTAAGACTATTCTTATTTTTTTCTATTTCATGTAAACAATTACCTGTAACAACTATATCATCAACATATACCAACAAATATACAGTTACATTTTTTTGTTATTTTGTAGAACAACGAATAATCACATCTACTTTGAATAAATCCTAACTCAAGCAACACATTGACCAACTTTTCATTCCACATTCTAGGAGCTTGCTTTAGCCCATATAATAACTTTTTTAACTTGCATACTTTGTTCTCTTCCGTAGAAGAGTATCCATCAGGAAGACTCATATAAACATCTTCATTTACGTTGCCATACAAAAAGCATTATTAACATCTTACTGAAACAATTTCTAGTCATTTTTAACTGCTATAGATATAATACATATAACAGTTACAAGTTTAACAACATGAGAAAAGGTTTCATCAAAGTCAAAACCTCATTTTCGAATATAGCATTTGGCAACAAGTCTAGCTTTAAACCTTTCTACCTCACTAGTGGATTTATATTTTATCTTATAAATCCACTTACACCCAACTACACTCCTACCAGGAGGCAAATCAACCAACTCCCATGTATCTTTTCTATGAAGAGCCTCAAATTCTTCATTCATGGCGGATATCCAATTTGGATCTTTAATAGCCTCACCAAAATCCTTAGGCTCACAAATCTTACTGGGACAAAAGTAAAACACTTATGTTCTATAGATGAATTAGAGTAATTAACTACTCTTTCTAGCCCATATTTAACCTTACTTTCTATTATAAAATCACTAAGACTTATGGGAAGAGAAGAACTCCTAGCTGACTGATGTGTGCAAAATGCAACATATAAATTACATCAAATGTGGCATAAAACTAACCCTTTTTTAGTACTAATATTGGAAAAAGTGTGTTTTTGTCTTCCTTTTGTATTTTTAAGATTAAATGAGCTCAAATGAACAAAAGAAGCAAAAATGCAGCCAATTCTAACAATAATACAAGAAAAGGAATAAACGTGGCATGCCCGACCCCCCGACAGCATCTTCCCAAACAAAAACAAGAGAACAGAAGGCTGAACACGCCCCGTGCTCAATGAGCACGGGGGCGTGCCCAAGTGTCTGCAGAAAAGACAAAGTTGTAGAAGCTTCTATCACCCACCACGGGGGCGTGCCCAGCGGACAAGGGTCCGTGGTCAACGCAAAAATTCGCAGAATCTAGGCAAATCTTGATAGTACAGATACGCTTCTGCACACGGGGTCGTGCCCAGCGGACACGGGGGCGTGGTCAACTAATGCAGACAAACTGCATTTAATGAAGAAAGAGAAGACGGGTGGACACGGGGCCGTGTCCGGGCTTCTGTGCAGGCTATAAATAGGGGTGCTTGGCTCACTTGCAAACCATCCCTTGGCAAACCACCTCTCTCACACTTCACCCACCCACCACCACCATCACAACCCACATCCACCACCATCATCCATTATCCATCATAGAGTGTGTGAGTAGTCTCGGGATCCAAGATTGATCGTAAGAGTTCTTGACAATCAAAGGCCATGTTTGCCTAAGTCTCTTACATCACTTGGTGAAGACAAGTGTTTAGTGTAATACTTTTTATTTTTAATATTTTCGCACTTTTTATTTGGTTATGTATTAATGACTTTAATAACTTGTTTCTTATGTTGAAGGTGAATCTTCCTTATCATTTGTCCGTGGTATCATGGCATTATTTTACTGTCTATATAAAATAAAAGATTTTCACCATTCATATCTCCACGATTTATATGGAGATATGTTGGCTACCTGGTCGGGGGTTAAGCGAATGGTTTGGTAAGAGTCTTGCCTTGTTAAATTTATAGATCCTGCAAGGACCCGAGTCAATTTTAGTAGGAATTCCTTCAATACCCACTGGTATTGGATGGCGGGGGTCCGAACTCCTTGACCCCCTCATATGCAAACTACTATTAAAACTTTAACCCGGCTATTTAGGATTGTATCCCTGCTGACTCAAACTACTTAGCCGAGGGTAACGTCACCTTCAAAAGAGGGGCCTACCACATTATGCATTAATAACTTAATTAATTATCTTTCAATAATCCAACCCTTTAGGATTGTATCATTGCTGACTCAAACTACTAGGTTGAGGGTAACGTCACCTTCAAAAGAGGGGCCTACTACTATAACTAAGATAATCTCTTAAAAAGTGCAAAAGTGCGAAAATAATCAAAGGTTACACTAAAGGCAAGTCGGATCCAAGTGATTCATCTTGTCTATCTGTTTTTATTTTTATTTTTCAGCATTTTTAGTTTTTATTTTCTAGTTTAAAACCTTTTTTCTAAATTTTTGATTTGATTAGACGTTGAGGATAAACCGGTACTAAAAGCTCTTGTGTCCTTGGACGACCTCGGTATCTTACCAACACTATACTACGCTCACGATGGGTGCACTTGCCCATATGTGTCTTTGGTGTTAGTAAAATATCGTGTTTTATAAATTTAAAACTTGACTAAAGTGTAAAAAGGTCTAAAAATATACATAAAATATATAATCACCACACACGCATCAAGTTTTTGGCGCTGTTGCCGGGGACACAAGGATTTTAAGAAAGTTAGGAATCAACGGCCTACTCGTTTTTTTCTTATTTTTCTGTTTTTTTTAGGATTTTTCTTAGATTTTCAGCTTCTGCAGAACTCAGCACGGGTCGTGCCCGCTGAACACGCCCCATGCCCAATCTTTGGTACTGGCAATCCTGTTTTAAGTCAGACAGTAGTTGAACACGGGGCCGTGCCCACTCAACACGCCCCGTGCCCAAGTTTCAGTTACTGAAAACAGAACCGTAAGATCCCGACGGTTGGTAATTTCTGACACAAACATGAGTGATACTGATTTTTTTTCTATCGGCCCTCTTATGGTACGTGGTGTCAAATATGTGGTGACAATAATAAAGATTTAGAATGTTATTTTCTAAATTATAAGCCCCATTATATAGACCCATTGTTTTCCTGTAGCCTTAAGAGGGGCGAAAGTAAAAATAATCCTTATCTCTCCATCGAATGTTCTCAATCGACTCTTCTAGGAGAAATGCTTCTTGATGAATTATTTCAAAAGGAAGATCTAATTCTTAGTTGGGTAAAAGAACTTGAGATGGATATCATTAATTCATCTCAAGACAATACCCAAGAAGAATTGTTGAGAATGGATTCGAATTAAAACAACTTCGTCGCTCCCGATATCACCTCTAGCTCTGGCAAAGACTTGAGAAATAGTCGTCCCTGTGCCGATTGTGCCGTGAAGGACTCCCCATCGACTTCGTTCAATGCATACATAGACCTGAGCGATTCGGCATTCACCTTCTTTAACGAGAGCCCAGGAAACGGTTGGACTTGTCCACCTACATTTAGCATAGGAATCACCCTCACCGACAACCTCTTATGTTCTCGTCTAAATCTAGAGCAATTAAGGTATCTCAAGCACTTCGGGGTTGTTCCGTCTAGTAAGGAACCACCTGATCCGGATAAATTCCTTAGAAATAGACGAAACTTCATAAACAGCCTCTAGACACGGGGCCGTGTCCAGGTCAGGACGCCCCCGTGTCCACCAAAAGATTCCCGTCTGACTTTTTGTCAGAATACGGACAAAATGTGTTAGGATCTTGCCTGCACACGGGGTCGTGTCCAGCCGACACGGGGACGTGTGCAGCATGCTGTCGTTTTCTATAAATGCAGCCAAGATTCCTGCACATTTGGACCACTCCAAAAGACATAGATTTTGTGGATCTTCACACATACCATCCAAGGTATATTCTAAAGAAGGTTCCCAACCACCATCTTCTCTTTTCTACTTTTGTCTAATTCCTTCTTCTTCATTTTCACCTCAAAGCACCTCCATTAAAGCTTGAAATCAACATGGTTCCAAGCTTTATTGTGATGTTTGTTAGGTTTTTATTCAAGGAATCTTGTTAAAAATAAGTTCTACAACATTGTTTTAAGTTATTTCTGCTTAAAAATGCTTTAACAAATGGAAAAATAATTTAAAACTCCAAGATTCCTTGTTTCAAAAATCTGCAAACAGGTGAACACAGGGCCGTGCTCATTGAGCACGGGGCCGTGTCCGAGGTTACTCTTTCATTAAAATGAACTCTTTTCAGTTTATTTTTGTAGAATGTCGAGCCAAAACAGTGGAACTTCGTCAGCACATTCCAGAAATAGTCGAAGAGAACGGAGGCCCTCAATCGAAGCAACTCTCGTACGCTACATGATGGCATTACGTGAAGCTCTTGATGAGATGACATTGGTAGAGAAGGTCCTAATAGACCGTATAAATTATCTTACGGTGGGGTTGGAAAAAAGTTTTCAAGAAATCAACCTCTTGCACCAGAGGTTGAACATTCTTGTGACACCTCACATGGAACCAATCCTCCCTCAAGAGGATTGGAACCTAGCACTTGGAGTCAATAATCCCACCGGATGGGATGACATCCTCGCGGAACCTCCTCTTGACAATTTGCAAGAAGTCCCTGTGGAGGTTACACCCCCTCAAAATGTTGCCAATGAGCCTGCCTTCCTTCTCCCTAGGGAGATAGAAGAATGGCTCGCCGACGTGTGAGGGACCCATATCCGGAGGAAGAAGTTCTTCGAGCCACATCCAACCGAGAGAATTATCTTTTCGGAAATTTTGCTAATAGGATAGACTTTAGGCTAGAACTTCTTGGTTTAGACTTCTTGTGTTTTCTGACCTATTTATCTAGAATTTTAATTTATTAGGAATATTATGTAACTTTCTCTATCGAATGAATGATGGTTTTATAAATTATTTGGTGTTTGGATGATGTTGTAATAGGTAAAACACACTCAGGATGGTGAAGGATACCAAGGGAAACTTGAACCAACGCCCCATGCACCAAAACAGAGCCTCCCACAAATTTTTTTCTTCTTCATTACAGCAAGTTCGGCACGGGCCGTGTCCAGCCAACACGGCCCCGTGCTGAACCATCTGCAGAGGATCGCCCAGTTCAGGTAACTGGACACGGGGCGTGTTCGCTGAACACGCCCCCGTGCCCAGGCTTCTGTTTCTTTTTACTAATTTTTGTTACTGGCAACCTGAACACGGGGCCGTGCCCGGACACCACGGGCCCGTGTCCAGATGCCCAGTAACATAAAAATTTGTTTTTAAACACACTTTTACACATTCAATCAACCTAAAAACTTATTTTTGGGACATATTGAGGACAATGTGTAATTTAAGTGTGGGGGGATGCTAAAACCTTGAATTTTGCAAGTCCTAATTACAAGCCTTACACAAAACTCTATTGGAACCGCTAAACACCCCAAATTTGTTTTCAAAAATCTTTTCATTTTTTTTACATGTCTTGGTTTAATTTGGGAATTACAAGTTCTAAAAAGGTTATATTTTTACAAATTTAAAACCGATAGCGTCATGATAAAAAGAACCAACATAAGAAAATTATGAAACGGCATGATAAATCTAGTTAAAATTTGATTATATATACTTGATCACATAAAAACCCATTCCCACAAAAAGTGAGTTTTGAGCCTTTATTGAGCATAAAAATACACATCTTTAAATTAAATGCTCATTTTTCGTTTCTTGTGTGAATAGCCGCTTGGTTCTTACAATTCTAGAACTTGCCATGACGATACATTCCCGGTCCTTACCAACTTAAACCCAAGTAAGTAAATGATGGAGGCATTAGGACTACCCCTTTTTATTTCAACACCATTTTTTTCCTTTTTTTTACCACCTACCCAAAATCCCCCTAGTTAACCCCTTTGAGCCTAAACCTTTTCATTTCTTAACCCAAATCAAACACCCTTTTTACCCACCAAAACCCTTTTTTTTTTATTTTTTTGAACCCTTTATTTTAGTAACAAAGCTCGGTTTTCTATTGACTTCCTTATCAAAAAAAATCATAGAGAAGAAAAGAAAAATGAAGTTAGCAATAAACAAACAAAGCTCATCAAAAGAAGGCTTGTTTGAATAGTACTTCATTGGAATAAAAAGTCACAAAAACAAAATATTTTACGAAAACCGACGCTTTTTACGCCTTTCGCCCTTTTCTACTAACCACGAACCCAACCACATACCTTTAACCCAAGCCTAACCCTTCCCCCAAAAGTCCTCTTGATATTTACAAAGGTTTATAGTTAAAAAGGAGGAGGATTTATTGCTTGGCAAGCTTATGGTAGGAGTAAGTTCCATGCCGCTCTCGAGTGCTTCACAAAAATACACCTTCGGCCGACTGTTGAGTGATCCCCCGTGAGGTATGTGAACTTGTATATAAATGAAATTTTAAAGAGGCATGTTATGCCCTAATAAGTAATTTATCTTATGTAATGTTCTAAATAAATCACGACGAATAGGATTGTAAATAAAATAAAAATAAAACCTAATAAAGAATCTTGGAATCCCGACACTCTATGACAAGCCCAAAAACTTTCTCTTCTACCCATTCCATTTAGGAGTGTAAGCAACATTGTAAAGAGTTTTGCTTGAGTACAAGCAAAAATTCAAGTGTGGGGGTATTTGATGTGTGCAAAATGCAACATATAAATTACATCAAATGTGGCATAAAACTAACCCTTTTTAGTACTAATGTTGGAAAAAGTGTGTTTTTTTCTTCCTTTTGTATTTTCAGGATTAAATGAGCTCAAATGAACAAAAGAAGCAAAAATGCAGCCAAATCTAACAATAATACAAGAAAAGGAATAAACGTGGCATGCCCGACCCCCAACAGCATCTTCCCAAACAAAAACAAGAGAACAGAAGGCTGAACACGCCCCGTGCTCAATGAGCACGGGGGCGTGCCCAAGTGTCTGTAGAAAAGACAAAGTTGTAGAAGCTTCTATCACCCACCACGGGGGCGTGCCCAGCGGACGGGGCCGTGGTCAATACAAAGATTCGCAGAATCTAGGCAAATCTTGATAGTACAGATACGCTTCTGCACACGGGGTCGTGCCCAGCGGACACAGGGGTGTGGTCAACTAATATAGACAAACTGCATTTAATGAAGAAAGAGAAGATGGGTGGACACGGGGCCGTGCCCAATGGACACGGGGCCGTGCCCAATGGACACGGGGCCGTGTCCGGGCTTCTGTGCAGGCTATAAATAGGGGTGTATGGCTCACTTGCAAACCATCCCTTGGCAAACCACCTCTCTCACACTTCACCCACCCACCCACCACCACCATCATCCATTATCCATCATAGAGTGTGTGAGTAGTCTCGGGATCCAAGATTGATCGTAAGAGTTCTTGATAATCAAAGGCCATGTTTGCCTAAGTCTCTTACATCACTTGGTGAAGACAAGTGTTTAGTGTAATACTTTTTATTTTTAATCTTTTCGCACTTTTTATTTGGTTATGTATTAATGACTTTAATAACTAGTTTTCTTATGTTGAAGGTGAATCTTCCTTATCATTTGTCCGTGGTGTCTTGGCATTATTTTACTGTCTATATAAAATAAAAGATTTTCACCATTCATATCTCCACGGTCTATATGGAGATATGTTGGCTACCTGGTCGGGGGTTAAGGGAATGGTTTGGTAAGAGTCTTGCCTTGTTCATTGTATAGATCCTGCAAGGACCTGGCTCAATTTTAGTAGGACCTCCTTCAATACCCACTGGTATTGGATGGTGGGGGTCCGAACTCCTTGACCCCCTCATATGCAAACTACTATTAAAACTTTAACCTGGCTATTTAGGATTGTATCCCTGCTGACTCAAACTACTTAGCCGAGGGTAACGCCACATTCAAAAGAGGGGCCTACCACATTATGCATTAATAACTTAATTAATTATCTTTCAATAATCCAACCCTTTAGGATTGTATCCTTGCTGACTCAAACTACTGGGTTGAGGGTAACGTCACCTTCAAAAGAGGGGCCTACTACCATAACTAAGATAATCTCTTAAAAAGTGCAAAAGTGCGAAAATAATCAAAGGTTACACTAAAGGAAAGTCGGATCCAAGTGATTCATCTTGTCTATCTGTTTTTATTTTTATTTTTATTTTTATTTTTCAGCATTTTTAGTTTTTATTTTATAGTTTAAAACCTTTTTCTAAATTTTTGATTTGATTAGACGTTGAGGATAAACCGGTATTAAAAGCTCTTGTGTCCTTGGACGACCTCGGTATCTTACCAACACTATACTACACTCACGATGGGTGCACTTGCCCATATGTGTGTTTGGTGTTAGTAAAATATCGTGTTTTATAAATTCAAAACTTGACTAAAGTGTAAAAAGGGCTAAAAATATACATAAAATATATAACCACCACACACGCATCACTGACCTTCTGAGTTGGCTTTGGTTTCCTATTTCCTCACTTATTGTTCCCTCAGAACTGGATTGTTCTTCAGTAACAGATGTCACATGCTCAGCCTTATCAGTGTTAAATTTACTCTTACTAGGCTGCTTATCTACAGCCAAGCCCACAGTTTCAGTACAACTTGACTTAGATTCCTGAGACCCAAGTGTCTATGTTTCTCTAAGATCCGTTCCTTCATCATTGGAATTTGATACTGTTTTGTTTCTTTGTTTTCAAACATATCAAACAAATTAAAGTAGTTGTTAGCCCATGCATTCAAGTCAAGAAGAACAGATGATAAGGAAAGCCAAAACTGGTTCCCAACAGTTGATCATCATAAGAAGTGCTTGTTCTAGATTCTCCCCATGACAGTGGTTATCTATCAGTTGATAAACTCTAAGTACTGATCTTCTCAACAACTGATAGCCAAAGTCCTGGTGAAGTATAAAGACTGAAGCCCTAACTACTGATGTCTCTTAAGTACTGATGAAAACCAAAGCACTGCTCATTCAAGAACTGATCACCCTTTGAAGAAAGCACTGATCCTCAACATCAATGCTTAGGCTACAACAGTGGGAAGCTACATCAGTGTTTTGTATAGTCAGTGTTTTATGTAATCAGTGTTTTGTATTATCAGTGTTTAGAGATTGTTAGGTTGTTAGATGTCACTTTCAAGGTGACGTCAGTAAAGATGCTCAGTGGTTTGGTCTGTACTATAAATAGAACAGTACCTGCACTGTTCTATTAGCTCTTTTGCACCAAGTCATTTTGTACGAACAAATTAGTGAGCTCAGGCTGAGGGGGAGTCTAGTTGCATGCATGCATAGTTGAACTTTGTAATCTTTCGACTAAATGAAATCATGTTTGCAGAAAACTATTCTTCTTTGATTGTGTGTTAAAGTTTATTTCCATTTCCGCTGCACATTCATCTTTGCTTTCATCTTCCATCTTTGTTAAACAATACTATCTAAGAAACTCAGATCCTAGCAGTAGTTATTTCTTTAAACTTGTTTTCATCAAATTTTCTAAAATATTTTTATCCTTAAATGGAAACACAGTTTCAAAAAACTTTACAAATCTAGAAAAGAATACAATTTTAGTATCTAAATTGTACATTTTGTAACCTTTCTTTTCATTTGTAACCAGTAAAAACACATTTCTTAGCTCTACTGCCGAGTTTACCAGTTTCATTTAATATGGTACAAAAACACAAACATCCAAACAATTTTAAGTGATTAAGGAAAGGCTCAAAACCAGATACCAACTCATACGGAGTCCTACCACCTAGCATCGAGGAAAGAGTCCTATTAATCAGATAAGCAATAGTTAATACACTTCAGTTCAAAACTTAATAGGCAAACAACTTTGAAATAACAAAGCCCTAGCAACATTTAATAAGTGTTTATGCTTTCTTTCAATTATGCCATTTTGCTGAGGTGTGTATGTGTAAGAAGTTTGATGAAGAATTCCTTTATCTTTGCAAAACAATGCCATTTGATGATTTACAAATTCTGACCTATTATCACTTCTAAAGTACTATATTTCTTTTTTAAATAGAGTTTTAACTACATTACAAACTCATCTATATTTTTAGAAACTTTCTGTTTGGTTCTCATTAAGCACACCCACACAACACTTGAGTAATAATCCACTATAGTTAAAAAGAACTTATGACATTCTCTACATTGTACTCTATAAGGACCCCAAACATCTAAGTGTATGAGTTCCCCTAAAGTAGTAGTTTTATGATCACTTAAGGGAAATGGTTCCCTATGTTGTTTAGCCCTGTGACATACTTTACAAGGGTTATTAACATCAGGAAACTTTAAATTTAATTTATTTTTGAAAACTTTAATAGCTTGTTAGATGGGTGACCTAATCTAGCATGCCATAAGTTGTCAACACTACTAGCATTAAAACACACCTTATCAGGCACATAAGAACCACCACAGAAATGCAACTCATCAACTTGACTACCAGTCACCAAGACTTTCTTAGATAACAAGTCTTGAATGTAATAGTTGTTTTCATCAAAACCAACTTACAATTTGTTATCCTTAGCTAACTTATGAATAGAAATAAGATTTATGTTGTATTCAGGAACCACAAAATATCTTTAAGAATAACATTATTAACTAATTTCACACTTCCAATTTTGGTTACTAAAGCATGTGTACTGTTAGGATGTTTAAGTTTAATTTTGAATTCAGAAACATCTATAAAATTAGTCAACATCTTTCATCCTTAATCATATGTTGATTTGCTCCTGAATCAACAACCACCAAATATTATGTTCACTGTTAGACTTACTATTAAAACAAAACACAAGTTTACAAAACAGATTTGAACAAAATAAACCACTTCCTGAAACATTACAGCTTTGTGGAACATCATTAGGTTTTTCCCCTAACAAACTTAATAGCCTTGTTATTTTTTTCACTAGTCAAAGAATTAACAAACACATTAGAAGGTTCTAAAGAACTGTTATTGCTTGCAACTGCTTACCTTCCTTGGTTACCTCTTGGCTTCATCCAAGAAGGGTACCCAATTTCAAAACACTTATCTATAGAATGCCCTATCTTATTACAATGAGAACACTTCAAGTTTTGATTTGAAACTTTATTAGTTTTCTTAAATGCAACAGGTTGATTAACTTTTGACACAAAAGCCATAGTTTGTCCTTTTTTAGAACCACTACTAGAGTTTCTGTGGCATTCTTCCCTTGAAACTATAGCAAAGGCTTCTTTGGCTGTTGGTAAAGTTTCTTTCATAAACAAGTTAGTTCTAACACCCTGATAGACATCATCAAGACCCATTAAAAACTGCATAAGTTTTATCATGTGATTGAAATTATTGAAATCATTTACAGCCTCACAAGTACAAGAAGGCAGTTGGAAGATCTGGTCTAATTTTCTCCACATTACATTAAGTTTATGATAATACTCTGAGACAGTTAAACCATTCTGACAGTAACTATTTATTTTCTGATACAAGTAAAAAAACAACAAAACCATCTATCTTGTTATAGTTTTTTTTCAAATCAGACAAAACATCACTAGCAAGTTTAGGAAACACCTGACCCATATACAACTTATCACTAATAGGGTTTAATATCCAAGTAAGAACAATAGAGTTGCATCTATCCCACTATTTCGCTAACATATCATTTGATTTTACACAAGTTTTGTCAATAAATCCACATTTATTCTTAACCTGTAGTGCTAATTGTATTGCATTTGACCAAACTGTATAATTCTAAGCCCCTTTTAGTTTAAAAGAGACAATGGTAAGATTACTAGAGTCTGATGGATGCAAGTATAAGGGATCACTTGCATCCAACTTATTGACAAGAGTCTCAGGTGGTGGATTGTAACTACTAGGTGTAACAATAGGACCATCTACCATGATTCTATCACAAAACTAAACAAGAAAGGCAATTAAACACAGTACAGGAAACTAAGCACCAAACACACAATGGTGAAGCCAGGACAGAGGCCAGATCATTGGTTCATCACTCAAAAGGTTCCACTTCAGACCTTATCAAGGGACCCACCTAGACCTAGACAATACCACACAAAATGCAATAATGATAACAATAGCAATAACAGACAACAAGGTAGACAAACAAATAAAAAAACTAAAAATCAAACAAAAACTCAGTCAAGATGCGCAAATAAGAATAAACATGTTGCACAAAGAGAACACACTTTATGACTCGATCAACAACCAGTCTGACCAACCCGGCAACAGGCGTGCCTAGACTTAACAATGCAATTGTGGAAAAAAAATAAAGATCAGGAAAGGAATAATCTCTCCCGGGGTGCGTATAACTCCAAGCAGATTCGACTTGTAGCCTTCGTATCAGGCTACAAGAACAGACCATAAGAACAACTTTAAATCAAGTCGGTTTGCCTTGTAACCTTCACTTAAGGTTACAAGGACCAACTGATATCTACTTCAACCTTCAACGACACAAACCCATGAAAGGATTTTTCTCCAATGATCAGCACGGACTCCAAAGTACATCGATGTCACTGATATTTCTAGATCTGAAGTTGGTAGCAACATAATCTACTGAAACATCTCAGAACTGACTAAGAATCACCAGATCTAGTTTAGATCTGACCAAGAAAGCACAACATAATAACGAATGAAACCCTAACACTCAGATTTCAACCCCAATTGCTTTAAGAGCTCTGATACCATGTAAAAATATGGTATCTAACAATAATGCAACTCAAAATACACAAACCTCTAATTTTATTAACCCTAAAAGATATCATGAAACGATTACAATGAACAGATACAAGAAACAACTCTCAACTCTCACTAATTTAAAAATAAACAAAACAATATTAAAAATGATATTAATAATTTGTGAATAAGTATTAAATTGTGATCACATTCTTTTAACAATATTCGAGACTAGGTTGCAAACAAACCGAAGGAATATGAACAAAGCCTTGTTTGTGTTCGTTTATTAAAGAAATAATGTGTTCTCGAATAGTTAATGAGCACTTACCAAACGAGATTTTTTGTTCGTGTTCGTTCATTAAGGAAATGGACGTGTTCACGTTCGTGTTCGTTTGTTTTCGTTAATTTTAGGTACTGAACACAAACGAACATTCATGATCACAAATGAAAACAAACGAACACTAGCAAACGTTCATGAATAGAATCCAATACAAATGAACCTTCATGAACATGGATGAATACAGAAGAACATAGACAAGCGTTCACAAACACAAACAGGCGTTCATGAACATAAATGAATACAGACGAACACAAACAAGCGTTCATGAACGTAAACGAACACAAACAAACATGTATTAGATTTCAAATAAAATCAACATCTTTCATCACAAACATTAAGTAGATCCACTCAAAATATACAAATCTAATTATTGAAACATACTTGAGTACTTAACATAATCTTGACAAACATTATTGAGATAAAATTTTGTCTCAGAAAACAAACGGACATAACCTAAGTTAAGGTACCGAACACACAAAGGAACATAAATGGACACGTTACCGAATGCTCATGAACAAAAATGAACGAACACAACATCTATTCATATTCGTTCGTTTTAACTAAACGAATGAAATTTCTTGTTCTTGTTTGTTTAATCATTAAAGCATGAACACAAACAAACTTCCCGTCGAACAGTTTAGAAATTGTTTGCTAAAAGGGTCGAACTGCTACGGTGCAAAAAGGTCGAACTGTTGATGAATTATAGGGGGTGAAGTTTTGTTACGACATGAAACAAGACACAGACCTAACCTGAAATTCGCGGGTTTCGATTTAGTTTAAATGGGTTATGGTCAGTTTCAGGTTGAACTCACAAATCCGTTTAACTAAACATGTTGGTTTCGTATCAACTCGGCAGGTTAACGGGTTGGCCGTTTAACCCATTTTTATTTTATTTTATTTTATTTTATTTTATTTTCAAAATATATTTTATGCTATAAATTTAATTGATATGGTATTTTATGCACTTAAAAGAGATATTAACATAAAATTTTATAACTAAAATGTAATGCTTTATATTCATTTGTGTTTCTTTTTTGTTTTAAACTTTTTATCATAAAATAGTAAGATGTGAAATAAAAGTAAAAGAAAAAAAATTGGTTAAATGGGTCAAGTTGAGTTAACCCGTGAATATTCGGATCGTGTTCTGGTTCATATGTCTGACATGATTTTCGGAGTAAGATTAAGATGGACTAGCTAAAATTTCCAACGTAGCCCAATTTAATTGAGCTCGAGCCCTGATCTTGATTAGGTTCACGAGTCTAATAATTATATAATATATAAATATATTTACATAATTATTACGTTATGAGAGAGGATCAAATAAAAAGTTAATTTTCTTCAAATAGGCTAAAAAATCATCTCAGCCTTCAATAGTCAATTTTATTGACTTTTTTTTTAATTACCTTACATTTTTTAAAGTTCATATTTTTTTTAAATTCTCTTACATGTTCATAACTTTTTTATAAGGGAAAACGTCATAGAAATGTAAGTAACTAGTAAGTTTGGCAAGTGTTCTAATTAAGGCATCCAAACTTTTTTTGTCTATTTAAAGTAACTACATTTTAAATTAATGTTCTCATAGTGTGTAATTATCAGGTTACTAATTTTTCATTTTATTTTTTGTTTTCTTTTAATGTTTTTGTGGATATTATTTAAGGATTTTATAAAATTAAAATATATTTTAAACACTAACAAACCTTGGACCTCTCAATTTTCGATCGTCGGTCGAATTGGAAAGAACATGTTTTTATTTTGTGGATTTGATTTGCATGATTCAATCAATGTGGCTTCTTAAATTTTATTTCTTCTAGTTTATGTTCTGGTCTTCTCAGCATTTTCATTGTAATATCATTGGAATCAATGTTGTATCACTTGAATGGTTGAATTCCATTTTGGAACCATATTGAAATCACTGCATTTTCTTCTATTTGTGATCTACAAATTTAAAAATGTGATTTTTTTTTGGAACAATTGCTCCATTTTGAAACGTATTGGATCATACATTTTAGAACCAGAATGGAATTCCATTTTATGATTCAAACCATACACAAAATGTTTTGATTATTTAATAAATTTTTTAGAATAAAAATATGATTTTTTATTGAATATTTCATGTTATTATTTATATTTCCCACACCCTATTAAAAAATTATAAAAAGTAATCAAACCTGACACATCATTGTTGGTAACCAGGTAACCTGATAATTACATAATATCAAAACAACAAATGAAACTTTAGTGACTTTAGAGAGACAAAAAAAGTTTAAGTGATTTAATTGGAACAGACGTCAAACTTGGTTACATTTCTACAAAGTTACCCCTTTTTATAATACATTATTTTTTTTTTCAAAAAAAAATCACCATAAATTTAAACATTTTTTATATTTAGTTTCCGTACCATATTGCTATATATAAAATGACAACTCAAAAAATAAGCAAATTGCGTTGTACTTTTATGTTAAACTTTTTTGTGCTGGATTTTTTGTGTTGTATTTTGATAAAAAAAAAAAAAACCAAAGGGTGAAAATTTAAGTTTTAGGACCAAAATGCTCCTTCATACTAGTTATGAGGTGTAACATTCGACCCCTTACCATCAATATTGCTTGCTTAGCTCACAATGGGTTGCTCATCCAATTTGGTTTTGGTTGCCCCGGTGGATACTTCCGGAGGATGTCACATATCCTGGTACTACCTAAACATGCTTAATTGTGGAGTTTTCATGTGCTCCACAACCAACTGAGCCCAAAACACATTGGTGATTTAAAATGCGGGGAATGTCTTATGAACCAAGAATCTCTCTTGTCCACAACTGATGTGGGATTTGCCTAGAGTGTCAAAATGATCCATGTTAATCTTCTCGGTATCGGTATTGATGTCGGTATCGTTACATAGGAGTGTCACACGTCATCTCTATAATATTATTAGACTACTTAGGCAAAACACGATTTTTAGGTGGTCCTACCCCCTAATAAATTTAATAAATCTTTTAGAATAAAAATATGATTTTTTATTGAATATTTCATGTTATTATTTATATTTCCCACATCCTATTAAAAAATTATAAAAAGTAATCAAACCTGACACATAACCTGGTAACCTGATAATTACGTAATATCAGAACAACAAATGAAATTTAGTGACTTTAGAGAGACAAAAAAAGTTTCAGTGATTTAATTGGAACAGATGCCAAACTTGGTTACATTTCTACAAAGTTACCCCTTTTTATAATACATTATTTTTTTTCAAAAAAAATCACCATAAAATTAAACATTTTTTATATTTAGTTTCTGTACCATATTGTTATATATAAAATAACAACTCAAAAAATACGCAAATTGCGTTGTACTTTTATGTTAAACTTTTTGTGCTGAATTTTTTGTATTGTATTTTGACAAAAAAAAAAAAAAAAACAAAAAACAAAACAAAAGGGTGAAAATTTAAGTTTTAGGACCAAAATGCTCCTTAATCCTAGTTATGAGGTGTAACATTCGTCCCCTTACCATTAATATTGCCTGCTTTGCTCTCAATGGGTTGGTTGCTCATCCAATTTGTTTTTGGTTGCCCCGGTGGATACTTCCGGAGGATGTCACATATCCTGGTACTACTCCCACCTAAACATGCTTAATTGTGGAGTTTTCATGTGCTCCACAGCCAACTGAGCCCAAAACATATTGGTGATTTAAAATGCGGGGAATGTCTTATGAACCAAGAATCTCTCCTGTCCACGACCGATGTGGGATTTGCCTAGAGTGTCAAAATGGTCCATGTTAATCTTCTCGGTAGCAGTATTGGTGTCGGTATCGTTACAGAGGAGTGTCACATGTCATCTCTATAATATTATAAGGCTACTTAGGCAAAACACGATTTTTAGGTGGTCCTAACCCCCCCCCCCCCATATATATATAAAATTATGATAAAATTAGCTAAATAAGAGATAAATTGTAAATGTGTATAACCAAATTAAATTTTGAATAATAAACAGTCGAGCCGGAGCAAAACTCATGTTTAGGCGAGTTGAGGTTCGACTCGGCTCGTTTACATCCCTGACTATGTATAATCACGGACAAAAGCCGAAGGGGTCCATACTCGTGACGAAGGGAAGCCAAGAATGAGTGGCCTATGACATGAATTCACCTTTGACAAGACAAGAGTAAAATAAGGGAGGACTTTCCCCTTCTTCTTCTTCTTCTTCTTCTTCTTCTTCTTCTTCTTCTTCACCTTTTCAGCATATCTTGTGACAATCATTGTGTGTTATTTGCGTCAGTGGGGTTGGTTGGTTTGGTCATAAAAGACAGCCTTGATTACGGACCTAGGGCCAAATGGCTTGGGTCCTTGGTTCAAGAGTTTCGTTTGGTTCGAGGTTTGGCCCAAAAACAACTCAAGGCTGCAGTTTTGGTTCTTGGTTTGGCCACCCAAGAAAAGTGTTTGGGCTTGTAGGCTTTATTTTTGTCCAGTTAAGTTTAAAGCCCAAAATCCTCAAACTTCTATTGCTCAGCTTTCAGTCTACACCGCTATTTAGGCATGGTCTCTTCAGGCCCAAATGAGTAAACTTTGTAGATATTTAATTTAATTTTTATTGTTTGTTTGATCCTAATTTTGATACAATCTGGTTTTGTATATATTTTAGTCATTTTTTATTAAGGTAACTAGGTTAATGCCCGCTTAATACGCGGGCTTCAACCAAAACCATATTATTTACTTTGAAATGAAATGTTCTGTACAAATACATACATTGGAAGAAAAAACAGAAAACTATTCTAATGCTAGAAAATTTTTACATGCCGCTAAAGCCATGAAAACAATAAAAAATGATAAAAAAGAAAAAAAATAATCTACACACAAGTACAATAACATATGTTTGATAGTTGTAGGAATTAATACGGCTTTTAGCACAAGCGCCCTAGGCGCCTCATTGATGAACCTCTCTCCATTGATGACCAGTAGGTCAATCACCAGTAGGTCAATCCCTATATATATCTATAAACACCTTCGGGCTTTGATTATTAGTAAATAGAATCCAAAAACTTCAGAGAATAAAAGTACCCTTTTAAAAGGCGAATCTAAATCATATTTTTGTAAAAAATACTAAAAAATGAATTTAAATATTGATGATATCATATGTTGTAACCATGTTCTCAAACAGAAGTCGTAAAAAATGAATCATGATCTGCATGCACATCCATTGATGAATCAGAGTGATCTTCATTGTTTCTTGGTCCATGAGATATGTAATAGTCCTGAACGCTGCGATGAACTGGGCATGACTTGAGAATATATAATTCATGGGTGCAGCTTGATCGCTAGCGACATTGCTAGTATTAGTCGAGTCTGGTTGTAAACTTCTTGGAGCCATTGCCATTGATGGTTCCTCCCTAGATGATTCCAGCTTCTTAGCCTAGAAATTAATGTAGTTATGCATGTGGTCCAAGATACATTGTTCATAGTTATTGAAAATAATAAATGGTATACTTGTAAAATTATAGCTACTGTCATAGATACCTCCAATTGTGCAAAAGCCTCTTTATACTGTCTTCTTAAAGTCATTACTTGAAGTTGTTCCCTGGCAGATAATGTCATAGAAAAAGTCCAAACTATTAGCCGTTGGCCAGCAACGGTCCCAACTTCAAAAATAACCAGTGGTGGTCTCACATTTTCACATATTGTAAACTAATGCATCTTTACTAACATAACCTTAATTTCTTTTTGTCCCCTTATCGTTTTCGGTTTAGTAAATGTCCATTGGTTTACAATATATGAAAAGGTGGGACCACCACTGGTTATTTTTGAAGTTGGGATGGTTGTCGGCCAATGCCTAATAGTTAGGATTATTAAAATCCATTATTCCAAATTTATATAAATCATAACTCTAAATATAAAAGAAATTTAAAGGAAATTTTACATATTAATAAGGACAAAGTTCTGATGAAAATGAACATCGGGCTTTTGATCTCTTAGACATGCATTGTATATATACTGTACAAAAGAATTAAGATAAGTTGTATGTAAGAATAGAAAAAGTCCAAGCATAGCATGTTTTGGTGAATCAACATATTTCATAACAATTGCTTCGAAATAAAATTCTCTCCAAACATAAAATATAATGGAATTTAAGACAAAAAAAATCAAAACTTAAAATCTCTCCAAACACGTCGACTCTTTTATAATTTCAAATCCACAGAAAAAAGCAATGAGGATATAGGTGGACTTGTCAACATGTTTGAACACAAGAAAAGCTCCTATTTTTAATCCTAAGTCATCAAGACTTTTTTTCCTAACCATTGGTGAAAGACAATTCATCGTTTATTGTCTGTATTTAAACCACTCATGAATTACAAACAATAACTTAAATAAGTACCTTAAGTTCAGGGAAGGAGGTTCCAAGATACTTATTACATTAAGTTGTTGCCTACACTTGCAAGAAGGATGAAAAAGAATGAGTACCAAATTAAACTTTAACATAAATAAAGAATGAAAAGTTGTTGCCTACACTTGCAAGACATGCCTCGGGTGTGGCGGCGGACCACCTTTGTATTAGTTTTGACCCGCTGAAAAATTTTAGATGACATGTTAACCAATTTAAGGTGACCCAAATTGACCCATTCACTAACTTGAGGTAAGCCGAACTAATCCATATACACTTTATTATTGCCCAAATCAACCTGTTTTATAAAGAATGGTTCAAGATTGCCACCTGTAAAAATGGGTAATGCGAGACCATATAAAAAGGACGCAGAGCGAGCAAGATAAAATTGTGATTCTAGGATTACAACAAAAGAAAGAAATGATTAAAAATGTAAGGAATAAATATTATAATCAGCTTATTTCCATATAAAAGAGCCATACATGTAGATAAATATACTCTACACATGTCTCACTATGCTTCCAACCAGCATGAAGATTCCAAATGTCACACCCCGACCACGTAAAACAACAAAGCGTGGCGGAAACGTCGGGGAGTGTCGTAACAGAATTATCGTTTCATAACCATGGATACAAAAAGTGTTGCGTTTTATTGATAATATTAAACATTAACATTGTCTTAACATAGAACAAACAAGTTTTATATCGTCTATCATAGTTATATGTCACTAAGGCCTTGTCCAGATCCTATGTGACGCATGCATCCTAGAACGACGATCAAGCAACAACACCTGAAACATATGTAAAAACAAAGTCAGCAAAGAAATGCTGGCGAGTACATAGGTTTTATAAGAGTATCGGAATCATGGCTTGTTTACTTATATTGCAATACCTCGAAAACCTTGTTTTTAAAAGTGCATAATATTGCAACATGATTAACCAACTCAAAATCAAGATGGTTATAATTTATCATACAACTACCTAAACTAGGTGAGCATAAGGTATAACCTCGGAAGGTTATTCCCTATGCTACTATGGTCACTAAACATGTTTGGTCGGATCCTAATGATCGACCAAACGGGTCGTGTTCGAAAGTCTAAGCGGTTGTTTAGATCGCTTACCTTTACGACCCTAGACAAGCACAAAACTAAAAGTGACGAGCTAAGCATGTTAAAACATGCTTACCTAAGTTAGAAAACAAGTTTGGTATAAAAAAAAACGGTTTTGATACCTAAGAGTAGTTTGGTTACAAAATACGCAAGAATACGCATTTTGGCCGAAACTACGACTCGTCACTGAGCCTAGATAACGTGGTAATCAGTAGGTATAGTCACTAGGGACTATAACCATCGTGATTACGCTCACGTTATGAAGTTCAAACGAACTTCACATTGACCATAAACTGGTCAATGCAGAAAGTCAAACTAACGCTAAAACGAATGAAAAGAACGAAAGAACACTTACAGAAGGTCCCCGCAAGATTTGATTCCGATTTTCTCTCAGGTAGGAAGCATATACTTCCACTTAGAGAGCATAAATCAGATTTCAAATTGTGGGTTTTGAAGTGAAATGGATGGGGTATATATAGGATTTCTAGAACCGTTAAGATCGTTCCTCAAAAACTGAGCTTTGATCTGGACCTTACATGTGTGCCCATGGTTTTCTAAAACCATGGGAGCCCCTAATATGGACTATGTTCATTGAATACCAGCCCATGGTTTTGCAAAACCATGGGTGAAAACCATCAACACTTCAAAATGGACTAGGTTCATTGAATCTGCCAGAAATTTCAAAAATGGTCCCTGCACTTGTAAAACTTGATTTTTTTGGCACTTTTAAGCCCCGTTAACCCCATTTCAAGGCTCTAAAATAAAGTTAAAGTATAGGGAACTTAAAATATGCTCAAAAACATCTCGGATGTCGGTTTGTTTGGTCGTACGGTTGCGTTATTCGCTTAATTACGACGGAAGTCGTAACGAACACAAAAACGATCCAAATTAAGCGACGAATGGAATTTTATCATGCCAAACATAAATTTTTGGATGTCCGGATGTATTCAGAACGTAAGTTATGCGTGAAAATGCAAACTTATGCACTTTTTGACGCTTTTAGTCCCTGAATGAGCATAAAGTTTATTTTAGCATACCGAACCCCTCAAAGCCTATTTCTAAGCTATGTAAAGGTTATTTAGGGTATGTTTAACTTATGATCAAGTTCTGGAATGTTCGTTACTATACAAATCAGCATAGTTTCGTAGTTTGACACAAATAGTCCCTGCGATCGAACAAAGTTGATTTCGACACACCAAACCATTCAAAACTTATTTCTAAGTTATGTGGAGGTTATTTAAGGTATGTTAAGCCTATGTCACTATTACAGAGTGTTTGTTGTGTTATACTGACTGCGTTTACGCACCAGTTTGCGTATAACCTTCCATAACGCGATTTAAAGCTTGCAATCGGAATCTAATCGAATTGAAAAAATCACCAAACACAAATACACACATAGAAACACCAAAACACATATAATAACACCAAAGCACATTGTTTTATTAATAATCATCATTGTTTTACATCGTACATCGATTACAGAAGACAATTGTCACAGTTTCCCCTACTTCAGGAAATTTCGTCCCGAAATTTTAACTAGAGGAAGTTTGTGAAAACAAATGCGGATATTTCGTCTTCATCTGGTCCTCACGTTCCCAAGTAAACTCTGGGCCACGTTTGGATTCCCAGCGAACTTTGACCAAATGAATCCGTTTGTTCTTTAACTGTTTGTATGTACGTTCCACTATCTCCACAGGTTTCTCGACAAAGTGCATCGTTTCATCGATTCGAATCTCGTCGAGAGGAATGTGTAGATCTGCGTCAACTAAACATTTTCGCAGATTGGACACGTGAAAATTCGGGTGAATATTTCCAAGCTCTGGAGGTAGCTCTAGTCGATAGGCAACCTTTCCAATTCTTTTCACAATCTTAAATGGTCCCACATATCGAGGTGCAAGTTTTCCTTTCTTTCCAAATCTCACCACTCCCTTCCAAGGTGAAACCTTGAGTAGGACATGATCTCCGACTTGAAATTCTAAGGGCTTGCGTCCCAGATCCGCATAAATCTTTTGACGGTTTCGAGCTGTCACAAGATTATCGCGGATTTTCTTGATTTTGTCTGTTGTTTCCAGAACGAGCTCAGGTCCAGTAAGCTGAGCTTCACCGGTTTCGTTCCAACAGACAGGTGAACGACATTTTTGACCGTAGAGAGCTTCAAATGGTGCCATTTTAATGCTAGTGTGATAACTATTGTTGTAAGAGAACTCGATCAGTGGTAGATGAGAATCCCAATTACCACCAAAGTCTATCACGCATGCTCTAAGCATATCCTCCAAAGTTTGAATCGTTCTCTCAGATTGGCCATCTGTTTGGGGATGATAAGCAGTGCTTATATTCAGTTGGGTTCCCAAAGCAGATTGCATGGCCTTCCAGAAATGAGATGAAATCGAGCATCATGATCAGAGATGATATCCAAGGACACACCATGTCGTGTCACAATCTCATCAACATAAATCTTTGCAAGTTTATCAACAGATAGATCCTCGCGAATCGGAATGAAATGAGCTGATTTCGTTAATCGATCGATAACAACCCAAAAAGCATCATGACCCCTAGATGTACGCGGTAATTTAGTGACGAGATCCATCGCAATGTTCTCCTACTTCCAAACCGGTATCTCTGGTTGTACAAGCAAGCCAGAAGGTCATTGATGTTCGGCCTTGACTTTGAGACAAGTTAGGCATTTCGATACATACAAGGCAACATCCTTCTTCATACCAGGCCACCAGCACTGAGTACGAAGATCCTTGTACATTTTATCAGCACCAGGATGGATAGAATATCGAGACTTATGAGATTCGTCCATTACCAAGGTGCGAAGATCGTCTTGTTTCGGAATCCACAATCGATCCTTAAAATAGAGCAAACCATCGTCTTTCGCTTCGAGCTTAAGCTCAAGTTGACGTGGTAATTCCATACCCATCAAATTTTGTGAAACACAAAATTGTTGAGCTTGAAGAACACGAGATTGAAGATCAGATAGAGTTCGAACAGAATGAAGCTTGACTCGTTCTTTTCGACTAAGCGCATCAGCTACGACATTCGCCTTACCAGGATGGTAGCGAATCTCGTAATCATAGTCGTTCAAGAGTTCAACCCAACGTCGTTGCCTCATATTCAGCTCTTTCTGATTAAGAATATGCTGGAGACTTTTGTGGTCTGTGAAAACCATACACTTCGTTCCATAGAGGTAGTGTCTCCAGATTTTAAGCGCGAAAACCACAGCTCCTAACTCAATATCATGAGTCGTATAGTTCTTCTCGTGAACTTTCAATTGTCTAGATGCATATGCTATAACTTTACCTCGTTGCATAAGGACGCAACCAAGACCTAAGTTGGACGCATCGCAATAGACAACGAAATCATCGCTTCCCTCGGGCAGAGATAGAACAGGAGTATTACATAACTTCTGCTTCAGCGTTTGGAACGCTTCTTCTTGCTTGGGTCCCCACTCGAAAGGCTTATTCTTCTGAGTCAAAGCAGTGAGTGGAACCGCAATCTTTGAGAAATTTGAAATGAATCGACGATAATAACCAGCAAGACCAAGAAAAGATCGAATCTCCGTAGGTGTCGTCGGTGTATTCCAGTCCTTAATAGCAGCAATCTTGGATGGATCCACATGAATACCCTGCTCATTGACTATATGACCCAAGAATTGAACTTCTTTAAGCCAGAATTCACACTTGGAGAGTTTAGCAAAAAGTTGTTCCTTCTTCAGGAGTTCCAATGTTAAGCGAAGGTGTTGCTCGTGCTCGGCTCGAGATTTGAATAAATGAGAATATCGTCGATGAACACAATAATGAACTTGTCCAAATAAGGTTTGCAGACCCTATTCATTAAGTCCATAAAGATAGCTGGAGCATTCGTCAAACCAAAAGGCATGACAGTGAACTCGTAATGCCCATATCTTGTGCGGAAAGCAGTTTTGGGAATATCTTCTTCGAGAACACGAAGTTGATGATACCCAGAACGCAGATCGATCTTGGAAAAGCATGAAGCACCCTGCAGCCGGTCGAAAAGATCATCAATTCGAGGTAGGGGGTATCGATTTTTTATGGTGAGCTTATTAAGCTCACGATAATCGATACACATTCGAAAAGATCCATCTTTCTTTTTCACGAAGAGGACTGGAGCTCCCCAAGGTGAAAAGCTCGGTCGGATGAATCCTTTATCAGATAACTCTTGAAGCTGCTTCGATAACTTTTGCATCTCCAACGGTGCAAGATGATAAGGTGCTTTTGCAATCGGGTTGGCATTGGGTACAAGGTCAATATGAAACTCGACTTGACGAACTGGAGGCAAACCAGGCAATTCATCAGGAAACACCTCCGGATAATCCCGAACAATCGGAATATCCTGAATACTCTTGCTCTTGCTTTTCTCCTCGGTGACATGTGCCAGGAAAGCAACATATCCTTTTCGTAGATACCTTTGGGCTTCCAAACACGACATAAGCTTCAAACCATCTGGTGGTTTTTCGCCCCGAACTTCCAGAACATCGCCAGAAGACAGAGGAATACGAACAATCTTATCGAAACAAACCACCTCAGCGTGGTGTTTGGTTAACCAATCCATTCCAATGATAATATCGAAACTCCCAAGTTGCATCGGTGTGAGGTCAATAGGAAAAAGATGGTTATCAAGGTTTAACTGACAATCACGAATAATAGAATCGAGAACAAGAGGTTTACCAGTAGCAACTTCGACAGATAAGGGTTTCCTCAGTTTGGTTCTAGGTATCGCAAGCAAAGGCTCAAAAGATAACGAAACAAAACTTCTATCGGCACCAGAATAAAAAAGAATAAACGCAGGTCGATTGTTAACAAGAAACGTACCGTTAACCACTTCGTTGTAGGCCCTCGCTTCGTTTGCATTCAAATTGTACGCTCGCCCACGAGCGGGATTCACATTGACGTTGACGTTCGCATTCGGGTTCGCGTTGGCATTCGCGTTTGCATTCACCAGTCTCGGACAGTTGTTGCGGAAGTGACCATACTCTCCACAATTAAAACATGAACCCGGTGGGAATCTCACAGCATTCCCCTGACCTGGAGCTGGAACCTGAGCAACCTGATTCTGTCCCAAACGACAAACATTGGCCAAATGCCCAAGTTTACCACACGTCGTACATTGCCTGCAAGCTTGTTGTGCAACGTGATGACCGTTGCAACGAGCACAATGAGGTGCAGTACCAGCATACGCTTTCTTTGCAGGCGGCTGAGCCGGTGGGTTCTGCGGGTTCTGAGCAGTCTTTGCTGTAACAGCAAAATTCTGGGCACCCTTTCGCTTCCTCGATTTCTTCGACTTCTCTCCTTCCTTACCCTTACCCTTTTATCACCCTTGCGGGTGAGTTTACCCTTCCTGACTTGAGTCTCGGTCAGGGTAGCAGACAACTCGATTGCTTGACGAAGGGTAGTAGGATTAACACCGGTCACAATCTCCAGAATAGAATCGGGTAACCCATCGATATATCTCTCGATTGCTTTCTCCAGAGGGGTAACCATGGTGGGACACAATAGACTGAGTTCTTCAAAACGATCCGTGTATGCACGGTGTTCAGCCCCATCTTGCTTTAAATCGTCAAACTCTCGCTCCAAAGCCCGAACTTCGTGACGGGGACAAAACTCCTTCATCATGAGAGCCCGAAGCTCTTCCCATGTTTGTGCCAACGCCACTTCGGCACCCCTGTCACGCATAATACCATTCCACCAGGTAAGCGCTCGCTTCTCAAACACGCTCGAAGCAAATTCAACCTTACGCGCATTCGGACACTGCACATGTCTGAATGTGCTCTCGATACTCTCAAACCACTGCAGGAGCGCAGTTGCTCCTTGCGACCCAGAAAACTTAAGCGGCTTCGCAGAATTGAAGTTCTTGAAATTACACGGTGCATTATTGTTGTTGTTGTATATCTCGTGGACTTGGGTCACAACACCGGGAAGCACAGCAGCCACTTGCTGAGAGACCAGGGCTGCGATTTCTTCAATAGTGAAAGATTGTGCTTCACGTCGAGGAGGCATTGTCTAACAAGGAAATATGAGAGACGAGTGAGGTCGATAATTAGGAAAAGCAAAAGAGGTATCGACAAAACACAAGAGAGGCGATCATTTGTTTGTTACCTCGAACAAACAAACGACACGCAGTGACTAATCAAAGTAAATGGATCCAAATAACGTATCGCGAAGACATGCTCGCCTATAAGTGAACACTCACCCCAAGAGTTCCCAGGTAAGAGTGACTGGTCCGATTATGTGGATTTGTACAAACACTCTAGCCTTAGACAGAAAACTCAGGGTACAGGCATTCACTCTTCCAGTTTGCACGTGTTCACATTATTTAGACCCAAACTTTGACGAGATTTTGAAAACTTAGAGGGTTCAAAACCTTACAATAGAGGGTTCAAAACCTAGTAATCAATCATCCTAGAACAGATGATTAGTTTTCAAAGCGGGTTCGAAAATTGTGTTCTCGTTGTGGTTATCACCCAAGGATAGGTGACGATTTTGTTTTAAAAAATCTAAACGCAAATAAATTTGCGTTGGGGTCCTAGAAGTTATAGTCTAGGTCAAAGCATTACTAATAACCTAATTCCCTATAACCATTGGATCTGATACCAACTCTTCTGTCATACCCCGACCACGTAAAACAACAAAGCGTGGCGGAAACGTCGGGGAATGTTGTAACAGAATTATCGTTTCATAACCACGGAGACAAAAAGTGTTGCGTTTTATTGATAATATTAAACATTAACATTGTCTTAACATAGAACAAACAAGTTTTATATCGTCTATCATAGTTATATGTCACTAAGGCCTCGTCCAGATCCTATGTGATGCATGCATCCTAGAACGTCGATCAAGCAACAACACCTGAAACATATGTAAAAACAAAGTCAGCAAAGAAATGCTGGCGAGTACATAGGTTTTATAAGAGTATCGGAATCATGGCTTGTTTACTTATATTGCAATACCTCGAAAACCTTGTTTTTAAAAGTGTATAATATTGCAACATGATTAACCAACTCAAAATCAAGATGGTTATAATTTATAAAATTTCGTAGTCATGATTCTTAACCCAAAAGCTTTTTGTTTTAGAAAACCATCTTGTAAAACATCTCGTATAAACTCGTTAATAAAACTCGTATATTATTTCGAAAACATCGTTGAGTGACATCGTTTCAATATCGTTTACCCAAGTGAACTAAATAACGCCACGGTATGTAATATGTTGAAAACACTTATATATAAGAAGTACCAGCGGCGTATCTACCATGTTTTCACCACATTACACCCGTCCCATTATCTAAACACTAGCCATAAACCAATCGTTTAACATCGTTTCCAAATTGTTCCCAAATCGTTTACTCGTTTAAATCGTTTAAATCGTCCTCGTTTTAATTGTGAAAACTTATATATGGTCGTATCGTTAATAACATTCAAACCTTTGTGACTCGTTCATCGTTCAACTCGTTCTTGCATTAACAAACCTCCAAAGGGTAAGTTAACAATTACAGATTCAGTCGTTACCCACAACACCCACACATAACCATGGGTATAGTGTAATAACGGGATTTGTCGGATCCTGTGGTACCATAACCTAATACTGGTCGGCTTGATCAATGCTAATGAATGTCGTTGGTTATGTAACTACAATCAACAAGTTCGTTCACATTATCGAAATCGTTAATAGTTTAGTATAAATCGTTCTATTCGTTTTTGAAATCATCGTTTAAACCTTGAAAACATTTTGTACATATGAATCACCCCAAAACACTTGAAAACAGTAAAATAGGGGGACTATGTACTCACATGTAGTGCAAGGTATCTTCAATCAATAGTACTTCAACAAACTCGAGTAAACCAAAGAAATCAAGTAGCAGCTAGTAATCGAATCACTACTCAAACAATAGACGGCTAAATTGGAAGATCGGACAGAATGAGGTCTTGTAAACCAAATGAGTGTTGGAACTCATGTGATATGGTTTAACAAAGCCTACATCCTAAATGAAACCTAACCTAAGTGCTTTCGACCCATCGCGACCCATTAAGGTAGCTTACGCAACTTTAACGCGTCGTGCGCGCAAAGCGCGTTCGAGACGTCTAACTAGTCCTATGACAAGTATTATATGCCATTACATGTTTAATCATGTTGTATAATCAGTTATGTGACAAAATTTTAGGTTACATAAGCTTAATTACCTATTATACATGAAAAGGGTATTTTGGTAATTTACCTAAGGCATATAAACTACTTATCATACAACTACCTAAACTAGGTGACCATCAGGTATAACCTCGGAAGGTTATTCCCTATGCTACTATGGTCACTAAACATGTTTGGTCGGATCCTAATGATCGACCAAACGGGTCGTGTTCGAAAGTCTAAGCGGTTGTTTAGATCGCTTACCTTTACGACCCTAGACAAGCACAAAACTAAAAGTGACGAGCTAAGCATGTTAAAACATGCTTAACTAAGTTAGAAAACACGTTTGGTATCAAAACAAACGGTTTTGATACCTAAGAGTAGTTTGGTTACAAAATACGCAAGAATACGCATTTTGGCCGAAACTACGACTCGTCACTGAGCCTAGATAACGTGGTAATCAGTAGGTATAGTCACTAGGGACTATAACCATCGTGATTACGCTCACGTTATGAAGTTCAAACGAACTTCACATTGACCATAAACTGGTCAATGCAGAAAGTCAAACTAACGCTAAAACGAATGAAAAGAACGAAAGAACACTTACAGAAGGTCCCCGCAAGATTTGATTCCGATTTTCTCTCAGGTAGGAAGCATATACTTCCACTTAGAGAGCATAAATCAGATTTCAAATTGTGGGTTTTGAAGTGAAATGGATGGGGTATATATAGGATTTCTAGAACCGTTAAGATCGTTCCTCGAAAACTGAGCTTTGATCTGGACCTTACATGTGTGCCCATGGTTTTCTAAAACCATGGGAGCCCCTAATATGGACTATGTTCATTGAATACCAGCCCATGGTTTTGCAAAACCATGGGTGAAAACCATCAACACTTCAAAATGGACTAGGTTCATTGAATCTGCCAGAAATTTCAAAAATGGTCCCTGCACTTGTAAAACTTGATTTTTTTGGCACTTTTAAGCCCCGTTAACCCCATTTCAAGCCTCTAAAATAAAGTTAAAGCATAGGGAACTTAAAATATGCTCAAAAACATCTCGGATGTCGGTTTGTTTGGTCGTACGGTTGCGTTATTCGCTTAATTACGACGGAAGTCGTAACGAACGCAAAAACGATCCAAATTAAGCAACGAATGGAATTTTATCAATGCAAACACTAAAATAAAATATTTTAATGCTTACATAAATTTTTGGATGTCCGGATGTATTCAGAACGTAAGTTATGCGCGAAAATGCAAACTTATGCACTTTTTGATGCTTTTAGTCCCTGAATGAGCATAAAGTTTATGTTAGCATACCGAACCCCTCAAAGCCTATTTCTAAGCTATGTAAAGGTTATTTAGGGTATGTTTAACTTATGATCAAGTTCTGGAATGTTCGTTACTATACAAATCAGCATAGTTTCGTAGTTTGACACAAATAGTCCCTACGATCGAACAAAGTTGATTTCAACACACCAAACCATTCAAAACTTATTTCTAAGTTATGTGGAGGTTATTTAAGGTATGTTAAGCCTATTTCACTATTACAGAGTGTTTTTCGTGTTATACTGACTGCGTTTACACACCAGTTTGCGTATAACCTTCTATAACGCGATTTAAAGCTTGCAATCGGAATCTAATCGAATTGAAAAAATCACCAAACACAAATACACACATAGAAACACCAAAACACATATAATAACACCAAAGCACATTGTTTTATTAATAATCATCATTGTTTTACATCGTACATCGATTACAGAAGACAATTGTCACAGTCTCCCCTACTTCAGGAAATTTCGTCCCGAAATTTTAACTAGAGGAAGTTTGTGAAAACAAATGCGGATATTTCGTCTTCATCTGGTCCTCACGTTCCCAAGTAAACTCTGGGCCACGTTTGGATTCCCAGCGAACTTTGACTAAATGAATCCGTTTGTTCTTCAACTGTTTGTATGTACGTTCCACTATCTCCACAGGTTTCTCGACAAAGTGCATCGTTTCATCGATTCGAATCTCGTCGAGAGGAATGTGTAGATCTGCGTCAACTAAACATTTTCGCAGATTGGACACGTGAAAATTCGGGTGAATATTTCCAAGATCTGGAGGTAGCTCTAGTCGATAGGCAACCTTTCCAATTCTTTCCACAATCTTAAATGGTCCCACATATCGAGGTGCAAGTTTTCCTTTCTTTCCAAATCTCACCACTCCCTTCCAAGGTGAAACCTTGAGTAGGACATGATCTCCGACTTGAAATTCTAAGGGCTTGCGTCCCAGATCCGCATAACTCTTTTGACGGTTTCGAGCTGTCACAAGATTATCGCGGATTTTCTTGATTTTGTCTGTTGTTTCCAGAACGAGCTCAGGTCCAGTAAGCTGAGCTTCACCGGTTTCGTTCCAATAGACAGGTGAACGACATTTTCGACCGTAGAGAGCTTCGAATGGTGCCATTTTAATGCTAGTGTGATAACTATTGTTGTAAGAGAACTCGATCAGTGGTAGATAAGAATCCCAATTACCACCAAAGTCTATCATGCATGCTCTAAGCATATCCTTTAAAGTTTGAATCGTTCTCTCAGATTGGCCATCTGTTTGGGGATGATAAGCAGTGCTTAGATTCAGTTGGGTTCCCAAAGCAGATTGCATGGTGACGGGTGGTCCGTTGGACAACCCTTAAATGGTTTAAAAAGATTAAAATTCCATGCTTTACTTGGTTATTTTCTTGAATATAGTAACTACGAGTGTTTGTGGCTTTTGTAGGTAAAATGCATAATTCGGTGATGTTAAGTATGTGGAAGCGAGAGGAATGATCGAGGAGGATTATTAAGAGAGATCGTAATATTCGGGATGTGTTCAGGTCCGAAATATAACTCGGAGATCCAAGAGATGTGATGCTACAAAGTTTAGGGGTCCTTGTTCATGGTCCCACTTACGGTTCAAGAACCGTAATTTACGGTTTATATGGGCTGAATCAAAAAGTGAACAGAAGATCCAAACCGTATCGTACGGTTGTCATGCGTAAGCTACGTTGGAAAGCAGTGCACGTGATGTTGTGATGGATGGCATTTAATTGGTTTTAGAAAAAGAAACCCTACAAGGGACTTGAACAACACGTGGCTTTGGGGTTTTTTAAAAGAAAACATCATCATCATCTTTGGACAGCAAGGGAAGTTTACAAAAGTCAACAACATCATCATTGGGGACTTGACTTTTGAGAATGGATGGCAACATTAGAGTTTTTGTTTGAGGACTCACAACTTTTATAAGCAGCCATATATTCACGTGAGTGTTAGAAACAAAAGTCAAGACCTCCACATCATTATCAACACATGGACTTGAGACAATGGGCCGCACATGGGCTTGGAGAACAAAGAGGCAGATTAGAGATGGGCCGCACATGGATTTCTGGATTGGGCCGACATATATCTCATGTGGACTTTTTGGGAGACAACATCATCATCACATTGACACACAGGGATTTTGGCGGCTGACTTCTTTTAAGGAGGGTGATTCACAAAGTCAAAGATAATCATCATACATACACATCATCACGTGTACTTGAGGTGTTTGTCAATATCGAAACCATACATCCACATATATATATTGAAAAGAGCTGTCATATACAAAATTTTATTGGGCCGCACTTGATTGGACTTTTGAGGGGGCAGCACATCTAAAAAAAAAAGAAAAGGAAACGTCACATGAAGACTTGGTAACATGGGAGAGCCTTGACTTTTGAACATAGAGAACTATCATCATTACTTGGGCTGCATTTGTAACTTGTGCATTTAATGCTATTTTTTTATGGAGTTTTATGGGGCCATTCATGAGGGGGTTTTTCGGTTACAGATCACTTAGCAACACTTGTCTTGGTGAACGAATTTGGAGACAAGATGGAGACTTGGTGGAGGATGGTTGTTCTAGCCATGAATAGCTAAACTCTTTATGATCGTCTTGAGTGTAAGGTTTTATTTGTGACAATTATGTTTGTTCTTTAATTTCTGGAATATTAAACTGTGCATGTGTTGTTAGTTTATTATGGTGCTTGATTGGGTGTTTGTAAATTGTTGATGTATGTTTGATCATAGTTCTAAACCATACGTTCTTGGTGCCGTTGGCAATCGAGATATCATGGGAGGGATTAGGGTTGGATATATGTTAATTGGTCATCGGGTAACAACCTCGCGTTCTAGGAATCCAAGTACTTAGTTCCCTTTCATCACAAATAATTGATCTTGCATGAGCTATGTCTATGTAGTTCTTTCCAGTTGAACATAAACCTTGATTGTCACTTAAAACCTGAAACTCGGGATGATCACTACCCTCTTATCCCGTTACAAAACTTAACTTTGATTTGTATTCTAATTTAGTAACTCTAGATAATTAAAACCATTCAACCCAACATTGAAATTTACATTTCTTGCAATTTAGATTAATCTAGTTAGTTAGACATACATTGAGATAACACATATTCCACAAACTCCCTGTGTTCGATACCCACTTACAGCTAGCTAATTAGTTGTTATTGGGATTAAATTTGATTGTGACCATGACATCACGTCACATGGCCTTCCAGAAATGAGATGAAAATCGAGCATCATGATCAGAGATGATATCCAAGGGCACACCATGTCGTGTCACAATCTCATCAACATAAATCTTTGCAAGTTTATCAGCAGATAGATCCTCGCGAATCGGAATGAAATGAGCTGATTTCGTTAATCGATTGATAACAACCCAAATAGCATCATGACCCTTAGATGTACGTGGTAATTTAGTGATGAGATCCATCGCAATGTTCTCCCACTTCCAAACCGGTATCTCTGGTTGTACAAGCAAGCCAGAAGGTCATTGATGTTCGGCCTTGACTTTGAGACAAGTTAGGCATTTCGATACATACAAGGCAACATCCTTCTTCATACCAGGCCACCAGCACTGAGTACGAAGATCCTTGTACATTTTATCAGCACCAGGATGGATAGAATATCGAGACTTATGAGATTCGTCCATTACCAAGGTGCGAAGATCGTCTTGTTTCGGAATCCACAATCGATCCTTAAAATAGAGCAAACCATCGTCTTTCGCTTCGAGCTTAAGCTCAAGTTGACGTGGTAATTCCATACCCATCAAATTTTGTGAAACACAAAATTGTTGAGCTTGAAGAACACGAGATTGAAGATCAGATAGAGTTTGAACAGAATGAAGCTTGACTCGTTCTTTTCGACTAAGCGCATCAGCTACGACATTCGCCTTACCAGGATGGTAGCGAATCTCGTAATCATAGTCGTTCAAGAGTTCAACCCAACGTCGTTGCCTCATATTCAGCTCTTTCTGATTAAGAATATGCTGGAGACTTTTGTGGTCTGTGAAAACCATACACTTCGTTCCATAGAGGTAGTGTCTCCAGATTTTAAGCGCGAAAACCACAGCTCCTAACTCAATATCATGAGTCGTATAGTTCTTCTCGTGAACTTTCAATTGTCTAGATGCATATGCTATAACTTTACCTCGTTGCATAAGGACGCAACCAAGACCTAAGTTGGACGCATCGCAATAGACAACGAAATCATCGCTTCCCTCGGGCAGAGATAGAACAGGAGTATTACATAACTTCTGCTTCAGCGTTTGGAACGCTTCTTCTTGCTTGGGTCCCCACTCGAAAGGCTTATTCTTCTGAGTCAAAGCAGTGAGTGGAACCGCAATCTTTGAGAAATTTGAAATGAATCGACGATAATAACCAGCAAGACCAAGAAAAGATCGAATCTCCGTAGGTGTCGTCGGTGTATTCCAGTCCTTAATAGCAGCAATCTTGGATGGATCCACATGAATACCCTGCTCATTGACTATATGACCCAAGAATTGAACTTCTTTAAGCCAGAATTCACACTTGGAGAATTTAGCAAAAAGTTGTTCCTTCTTCAGGAGTTCCAATGTTAAGCGAAGGTGTTGCTCGTGCTCGGCTCGAGATTTTTGAATAAATGAGAATATCGTCGATGAACACAATAATGAACTTGTCCAAATAAGGTTTGCAGACCCTATTCATTAAGTCCATAAAGATAGCTGGAGCATTCGTCAAACCAAAAGGCATGACAGTGAACTCGTAATGCCCATATCTTGTGCGGAAAGCAGTTTTGGGAATATCTTCTTCGAGAACACGAAGTTGATGATACCTAGAACGCAGATCGATCTTGGAAAAGCATGAAGCACCCTGCAGCTGGTCGAAAGGATCATCAATTCGAGGTAGGGGATATCGATTTTTGATGGTGAGCTTATTAAGCTCACGATAATCGATACACATTCGAAAAGATCCATCTTACTTTTTCACGAAGAGGACTGGAGCTCCCCAAGGTGAAAAGCTCGGTCGGATGAATCCTTTATCAGATAACTCTTGAAGCTGCTTCGATAACTCTTGCATCTCCAACGGTGCAAGATGATAAGGTGCTTTTGCAATCGGGTTGGCATTGGGTACAAGGTCAATATGAAACTTGACTTGACGAACTGGAGGCAAACCAGGCAATTCATCAGGAAACACCTCCGGATAATCCCGAACAATCGGAATATCCTGAATACTCTTGCTCTTGCTTTTCTCCTCGGTGACATGTGCCAGAAAAGCAACATATCCTTTTCGTAGATACCTTTGGGCTTCCAAACAGGACATAAGCTTCAAACCATCTGGTGGTTTTTCGCCCCGAACTTCCAGAACATCGCCAGAAGACAAAGGAATACGAACAATCTTATCGAAACAAACCACCTCAGCGTGGTGTTTGGTTAACCAATCCATTCCAATGATAATATCGAAACTCCCAAGTTGCATCGGTGTGAGGTCAATAGGAAAAAGATGGTTATCAAGGTTTAACTGAAAATCACGAATAATAGAATCGAGAACAAGAGGTTTACCAGTAGTAACTTCGACAGATAAGGGTTTCCTCAGTTTGGTTCTAGGTATCGCAAGCAAAGGCTCAAAAGATAACGAAACAAAACTTCTATCGGCACCAGAATAAAAAAGAATAGACGTAGGTCGATTGTTAACAAAACTTTTATTGTGCAACGTGATGACCGTTGCAACGAGCACAATGAGGTGCGGTACCAGCATACGCTTTCTTTGCAGGCGGCTGAGCCGGTGGGTTCTGCGGGTTCTGAGCAGTCTGTGCTGTAACAGCAAAATTCTGGGCACCCTTTCGCTTCCTCGATTTCTTCAACTTCTCTCCTTCCTTACGCTTACCCTTTTATCACCCTTGCGGGTGAGTTTACCCTTCCTGACTTGAGTCTCGGTCAGGGTAGCAGACAACTCGATTGCTTGACGAAGGGTAGTAGGATTAACACCGGTCACAATCTCCAGAATAGAATCGGGTAACCCATCGATATATCTCTCGATTGCTTTCTCCAGTGGGGTAACCATGGTGGGACACAATAGACTAAGTTCTTCAAAACGATCCGTGTACGCACGGTGTTCAGCCCCATCTTGCTTTAAATCGTCAAACTCTCGCTCCAAAGCCCGAACTTCGTGACGGGGACAAAACTCCTTCATCATGAAAGCCCAAAGCTCTTCCCATGCTTGTGCCAACGCCACTTCGGCACCCCTGTCGCGCAAAATACCATTCCACCAGGTAAGCGCTCGCTTCTCAAACACGCTCGAAGCAAATTCAACCTTACGCGCATTCGGACACTGCACATGTCTGAATGTGCTCTCGATACTCTCAAACCACTGCAGGAGCGCAGTTGCTCCTTGCGACCCAGAAAACTTAAGCGGCTTCGCAGAATTGAAGTTCTTGAAATTACACGGTGCATTATTGTTGTTGTTGTATATCTCGTGGACTTGGGTCACAACACCGGGAAGCACAGCAGCCACTTGCTGAGAGACCAGGGCTGCGATTTCTTCAATAGTGAAAGATTGTGCTTCACGTCGAGGAGGCATTGTCTAACAAGGAAATATGAGAGACGAGTGAGGTCGATAATTAGGAAAAGCAAAAGAGGTATCGACAAAACACAAGAGAGGCGATCATTTGTTTGTTACCTCGAACAAACAAACGACACGCAATGACTAATCAAAGTAAATGGATCCAAATAACGTATCGCGAAGACATGCTCGCCTATAAGTGAACACTCACCCCAAGAGTTCCCATGTAAGAGTGACTGGTCCGATTATGTGGATTTGTACGAACACTCTAGCCTTAGACAGAAAACTCAGGGTACAGGCATTCACTCTTCCAGTTTGCACGTGTTCACATTATTTAGACCCAAACTTTGACGAGATTTTGAAAACTTAGAGGGTTCAAAACCTTACAATAGAGGGTTCAAAACCTAATAATCAATCATCCTAGAATAGATGATTAGTTTTCAAAGCGGGTTCGAAAATTGTGTTCTCGTTGTGGTTATCACCTAAGGATAGGTGACGATTTTGTTTTAAAAAATCTAAACGCAAATAAACTTGCGTTGGGGTCCTAGAAGTTATAGTCTAGGTCAAAGCATTACTAATAACCTAATTCCCTATAACCATTGGCTCTGATACCAACTCTTCTGTCACACCCCGACCACGTAAAACAACAAAGCGTGGCGGAAACGTCGGGGAGTGTTGTAACAGAATTATCGTTTCATAACCACGGATACAAAAAGTGTTGCGTTTTATTGATAATATTAAACATTAACATTGTCTTAACATAGAACAAACAAGTTTTATATCGTCTATCATAGTTATATGTCACTAAGGCCTCGTCCAGATCCTATGTGACGCATGCATCCTAGAACGTCGATCAAGCAACAACACCTGAAACATATGTAAAAACAAAGTCAGCAAAGAAATGCTGGCGAGTACATAGGTTTTATAAGAGTATCGGAATCATGGCTTGTTTACTTATATTGCAATACCTCGAAAACCTTGTTTTTAAAAGTGTATAATATTGCAACATGATTAACCAACTCAAAATCAAGATGGTTATAATTTATAAAATTTCGTAGCCATGATTCTTAACCCAAAAGCGTTTTGTTTTAGAAAACCATCTTGTAAAACATCTCGTATAAACTCGTTAATAAAATTCGTATATTATTTCGAAAACATCGTTGAGTGACATCGTTTCAATATCGTTTACCCAAGTGAACTAAATAACGCCACGGTATGTAATATGTTGAAAACACTTATATATAAGAAGTACCAGCGGCGTATCTACCATGTTTTCACCACATTACACCCGTCCCGTTATCTAAACACTAGCCATAAACCAATCGTTTACCCAAATCATTTAACATCGTTTCCAAATCGTTCCCAAATCGTTTAAATCGTCCTCGTTTTAATTGTGAAAACTTATATATGGTCGTCTCGTTAATAACATTCAAACCTTTGTGACTCGTTCATCGTTCAACTCGTTCTTGCATTAACAAACCTCCAAAGGGTAAGTTAACAATTACAGATTCAGTCGTTACCCACAACACCCACACATAACCATGGGTATAGTGTAATAACGGGATTTGTCGGATCCTATGGTACCATAACCTAATACTGGTCGGCTTGATCAATGCTAATGAATGTCGTTCGTTATGTAACTACAACCAACAAGTTCGTTCACATTATCGAAATCGTTAATAGTTTAGTATAAATCGTTCTATTCGTTTTTGAAATCATCGTTTAAACCTTAAAAACATTTTGTACATATGAATCACCCCAAAACAATTGAAAACAGTAAAATAGGGGGACTATGTACTCACATGTAGTGCAAGGTATCTTCAATCAATAGTACTTCAACAAACTCGAGTAAACCAGAGAAATCAAGTAGCACCTAGTAATCGAATCACTAGTCAAACATTAGACGCCTAAATCGGAAGATCGGACAGAATGAGGTCTTGTAAACCAAATGAGTGTTGGAACTCATGTGATATGGTTTAACAAAGCCAACATCCTAAATGAAACCTAACCTAAGTGCTTTCGACCCATCGCGACCCATTAAGGTAGCTTACGCAACTTTAACGCGTCGTGCGCGCAAAGCGCGTTCGAGACGTCTAACTAGTCCTATAACAAGTATTATATTCCATTACATGTTTAATCATGTTGTATAATCAGTTATGTGACAAAAGTTTAGGTTACATAAGCTTAATTACCAATTATACATGAAAAGGGTATTTTGGTAATTTACCTAAGGCATATAAACTACTTATCATACAACTACCTAAACTAGGTGACCACAAGGTATAACCTCAGAAGGTTATTCCCTATGCTACTATGGTCACTAAACATGTTTGGTCGGATCCTAATGATCGACCAAACGGGTCGTGTTTGAAAGTCTAAGCGGTTGTTTAGATCGCTTACCTTTACGACCCTAGACAAGTACAAAACTAAAAGTGACGAGCTAAGCATGTTAAAACATGCTTAACTAAGTTAAAAAACAGGTTTGGTATCAAAACAAACGGTTTTGATACCTAAGAGTAGTTTGGTTACAAAATACGCAAGAATACGCATTTTGGCCGAAACTACGACTCGTCACTGAGCCTAGATAACGTGGTAATCAGTAGGTATAGTCACTAGGGACTATAACCATCGTGATTACGCTCACGTTGTGAAGTTCAAACGAACTTCACATTAACCATAAACTGGTCAATGCAGAAAGTCAAACTAACGCTAAAACGAATGAAAAGAATGAAAGAACACTTACAGAAGGTCCCCGCAAGATTTGATTCCGATTTTCTCTCAGGTAGGAAGCATATACTTCCACTTAGAGAGCATAAATCAGATTTCAAATTGTGGGTTTTGAAGTGAAATGGATGGGGTATATATAGGATTTCTAGAACCGTTAAGATCGTTCCTCGAAAACTGAGCTTTGATCTGGACCTTACATGTGTGCCCATGGTTTTCTAAAACCATGGGAGCCCCTAATATGGACTATGTTCATTGAATACCAGCCCATGGTTTTGCAAAACCATGGGTGAAAACCATCAACACTCCAAAATGGACTAGGTTCATTGAATCTGCCAGAAATTTCAAAAATGGTCCCTGCACTTGTAAAACTTGATTTTTTGGCACTTTTAAGCCCCGTTAACCCCATTTCAAGGCTCTAAAATAAATTTAAAGTATAGGAAACTTAAAATATGCTCAAAAACATCTCAGATGTCGGTTCGTTTGGTCGTACGGTTGCGTTATTCGCTTAATTACGACGGAAGTCGTAACGAACGCAAAAACGATCCAAATTAAGCGACGAATGGAATTTTATCATGCCAAACACTAAAATAAAATATTTTAATGCTTACATAAATTTTTGGATATTCAGAACGTAAGTTATGCGCGAAAATGCAAACTTATGCACTTTTTGACGCTTTTAGTCCTTGAATGAGCAAAAAGTTTATTTTAGCATACCGAACCCCTCAAAGCCTATTTCTAAGATATGTAAAGGTTATTTAGGGTATGTTTAACTTATGATCAAGTTCCGGAATGTTCATTACTATACAAATCGGCATAGTTTCGCAGTTTGACACAAATAGTCCCTGCGATCGAACAAAGTTGATTTCGACACACCAAACCATTCAAAACTTATTTCTAAGTTATGTGGAGGTTATTTAAGGTATGTTAAGCCTATGTCACTATTCCAGAGTGTTTTTCGTGTTATATTAACTGCGTTTACGCACCAGTTTGCGTATAACCTTCCATAACGCGATTTAAAGCTTGCAATCGGAATCGAATCGAATTGAAAAAAATCACCAAACATAAATACACACATAGAAACACCAAAACACATATAATAACACCAAAGTTTTATTAATAATCATCATTGTTTTACGTCGTACATCGATTATAGAACACAGTTGTCACACCAAATTTGTCAAAAAAAAAAAAAAAACCAACAATAAAATAGAAAGCATTTAAAGTCATTACCAGGGATTAACATAAAAAAAATCTTTAATTTCTTAATAGAATGAACCTTTTTTTTCATTATGGCCAAACATGGATAATCATTCTTCAGCAGCAGCACTATTGAGGCCTTCTTTGCTACATCTCAAATTCGAAAATAATACTCCTCATAGGGTATACTTTCCTGCAAAAATCACTCAAATTTTTTTCACAATAAACCATAAAAATTGATAATCCACAATCCATAATCACAAGTAAACCAATATAGAATATATTCAAAGGGTTTTTTCATAGATGATCTTATAGTTGTATGTTGAGTACAAAGGGATAACAAAATGGAATAAATCAACATGTGATTGTCTGATCTTTTTAAGCCAGTAAATAAGAAAAAAAAGGATAGAATTAAACATATTAGAGGGATTGTCAGCACATTGATACAAATTCATATGATGAATTAAACATATTAGAGGGATGGTCAGCACCTTAGCCTAGTTAGTGTTTCTTTGCAGACTCCTAGTCCCTGCAGATTACAAAGAAAATGCAAACAAAATTGATATATCAAAATACATGTTTTCCACTGCCCTAATCAACATCCCTAATATAGATTCAAACCTAAATAATCAATCAAGTATGAAACTTAATCCGAATGCTTTGGACTCACAGTAACCTAACTATCTAATCACATGTAAATCGACATTGCGGAATGCGGTACAATCGATAAATTTGATACGTACACAACCATATGCATAGAATCAGAGAAATTATAGCCTTTGGAGGTGGAAAGCTAACTAATGAAACCCATTTCACCTTCAAATAAACTTCAAAAAAAAAAAAAAAAAACCCTCAATCAATTGATCAATCGATCGATTTACCAAGAAGCATAAACAGAATGAAATCCAATGGATCTGGAAGACAAGAAATTGTAATTCGATCAGAAAATAATGCATACCTACGCCACCATGCAACACCAACAATTGCATGGAAGTGTAGGTTATGAAGAACATTGGTGACTCTTACCTTATTTTTACTATCATCGGTGATGGGGAGATTGGAGGTGTATTCTTACATGGCTTGGCGGAATGTGCTTCCCGCTAAGAAGGTCAACCAAAAGAGTCCCAAGGCTATATATCACGCTTTCAGACCTTACTCTTCCTACAGGATGGAAACAAATTTCAGAAAAGCAAATGAAAAAAAATTACTCATGTCATATCTAAAGTAAAAAATCAGTGATTTTGATTTTAAATGTTAAAATGCATCTTTCTATAATAAAAATACTAATCGTACCGAAACCGGAACACATTGATTCTCCAAAAAATTGGAAAAAGTAAACATCGAATTTGTGCTTGTTCCCTTATACTTGTTCCTTTAGTTAAAAAAACACAAAGAATTGCTTACAATGAAAAATATGTTTTGCAACGGTGTTATTGGGCAAATACTCAGTCACAGGTAGTCGTTCTTTGTTTTTACAACAGTAACCAAGAAGATTTAAAATTTTTCAATATTTTTATTTTTAAATTACCCATGGCGGACATCACACTCGCAACCAGATCTTTCCCCTCCGCAAATCCATCCTTAATCTGCAACCAAAAATCAAACATCAAACAATCACAACTCAAAATTAAACAATCACAATTCATATAAGAGGATAACAGCATACCTGATTGAGGAGAGCATCATCAGTTAACCAACTCTACACAAAAACCAACAACAAACAAAACAGATCTACAGTAAATCTTATGCAACAGTTTAATACTATCTGATTCTAAATAACTAATGATTCAACACCGGAAAGATAAAGAACATTCAGTTACCATCTTGTGATTACCGTCGAGTATAAAGGCTTCAAAGCTGATGATTCGTAGATGATCTTCAGAGAGAGAGGAGTATTGCGTATTGAAGATCGATTGAAGGTTGTCGGACAGGATTGAGAGAGATGAAGATGCAGAGGAATTTTGATCTAGGGTTTTTGGCGATTAGGGTTTTCGGTTAGAAGAGGAACGATGATGAATGAGAGAATGAGAGATAACGTATAATTGAATGAGAGAGAGAATATGAATGAAACTTACAAAAGAAGCTTCTCCAATCCTTGATTTTTAGCTATGCCACATGTGTGCTGATGTGTCAGCTTATTTGGCATTAACCATAGGGTGACAAGTGTCCCCCAAAGGTTTTGTTTATTATATATGTAGATATAGATTTAGAAAAAAAATTGTTGATGATTTATATCAATTAAAAATTTAAACTGTAATGCAGTTTATGTTTTAATTCAAAACTATGTTTTATAGTTATGTTATTACTGCAACTTTTATTTATGTTATATTTAAGAAACATAACCAAACATTAGGAAAAATAAAATACAAAAAGGCCAGGGTCGGACTCAGTTTGGCAGACTTTATGTACATCTAGGTCATGTACCCTTGGAATTTAGTCGATCACCACATGGGCAGAGTTTTATTGGGGTCGGGGGTGCCCCAACTACCATTGATTTTTCGTTCATAGTGTTAATTTTACTGAAAATTTCTGGAACGAAAATTGTAGTGTAACATATTTGATTTTTAATATTTCAGCCCCAACCGATTTGGATTTTGAGAGTCCGGCCCCCAATAAGTTTTCGTTCAAGCTCCGTCACTAGATCACCGAACTCGAGAACATCAAACTTGAATCATAAACATACAAAACCTAGCAATAATTCTAGTAACTACCAAGCTAGTTTTTTTTTTTTTTTGAATGGCAAAGGTTACAGTTACTCATACTTCTAAACTACACCAATAAATACTAAATTATATTCTGTCACGATTTGAACTCTGATCTTTTCTCCAAGAAGCAAGAGCCTCTACCACCCTATATGTCAATCCCCTCATTGGTTACCTTTGATAAAAATTTTCACTTAATGCATCTACAGACAATTACTGTAAAAACACTATATTTGATATTTTGAATATAAATCGATATGTATATTATATATAGATACTTTAAAATTTGATGAATATTGAATATGTCTGATTGGTGCATGGGAGCGGCGGTTGGCTATGAATGGCGGAGGGGGGCGGTTGCCCAATAAGTGGTTGCCGCGTGACATACACTAAGTTGCCTTTTTCGGTTTTTCCCATTGATAGCATGCAGCGATTAATAAAGCGTTTTCTTACCCTCAAATGATGAAAAAAGAAAATTATTCACAAAGATGTAAGAGTCGGTGAGAAAAGATATTGAATGGGCCCATTAGAGTTTTGAAGAAGCATCGAGCTATCATTTACAACATGGCACGAATGTGGCAAAAGAAAAACAATAAAGGATGTAATGTACTTTTGTTTGATTATCCATGATATGAGTTGAAGGATGAAGGTGACGTCCCACAGTCTCCTGCCCTGATAAATGACGAATAGAGACTTAAAAATCGCACGGCAATACAATCTGAGTAGATACACGACGTACTTATGTGGATTTGGTGGATCATATTTGACATTATCATCCCATGACTTTCCTTGAGATTCGGATTCAGAGTAGTTATGTATACTTGTATTTTTCTAATTATTATATGTATTCGTGTTAGTTATTTAATGCATTTTTAAATTATTTAATATGTTTTTAATTATTAAATGCACTTATTAGTATTAATACTATTTTATTTTAAAGTCAAGTAGGAATAACATCCGCGCGTGTTGCGGCGCGGGTATATTGCAAACTTCGAATGGATTAGTCTAAACGTTATGTGATGCGGTAACCATATGAAAATGTGCATTTCGACATATCTGATCGAACTCAATGTAACATATATAAGCATTGCGGTTAGATCAAAACATAAAGTAAATCAAATTTATACCGTACAATCATAACGTATTATATAGGATCCGACTCATACATAGAAAACGTAACGGGTATAACGGAAAAGCTGACACGTATAATTAAAAGAGATTAATTAGAACTTTTGAAAAAAGAAACCACAATTTGACTCCACTCGGTTCGAAACAAAATTAACGAAACATTCATAAAATAAGCACGAAAACATATTATCTTTGACCGAAACGTACATAAAATATGCACATAAAAGATGTTTTTTAAACAAAAAGTATTATATTTGATCCGACTCGTTTCCAGAAAAAAGTTTACGTTAAAGCGTAGAGCAAATTAAATTCACACCGACACGTACATAAAGTATACACGTAAACTAGGTTTTTTATGTAAAGGAGGTATAGGGGTGAACTCTAAACAAATTATTTTTAGTAAAAAATTAATAGGTTAAATACGTTTGTAAAATCATGCCAAGTATCCCCAATGCCACACAACCAACAACAGAAGAGCTCGTAAAATAAAATAAATAAAAAAAGAAAAAATAACACTGAACAAAAAACATACGTAAAATCGTTGAATCACGCACACCCGTTGCGGTGTGTTAATGCGAAGAAATTAGACCGAAACGTAAAACATAGAAAGAAAAAACTAAGTTGATTTAGAGCCCTGCGCATTGGAACGAACTTGTCAAACGTAGAATAATAGACGTGTTGCGACGGGCCTGTCAAACGGGAAAATAGACAAAAAATGTTGAACCACAGAGACATACAGTTGCGGCGTGTTGACTCGTGAAATTTTAAACGAAATGTAAAACGAAAAACTTGCAAAAGATGAAAAGTATAGGGGATCAAAATTGAAAATAAAAAAAGTTTTAGGATTAAATTGCAAATAATAAAAAAATTTGAGTTAAAATTAAAAACTTAAAAGGATTAAAATAAAAAGATAAAAAATTTTGGATTGAAAATGAAAAATCAAAAATTTTTTTTGAAGCACTCCCTATCCATATCCATATAGTACAACAACAAAAGCAACAAAATGTTGCTTATTTATATGTGGTAATGTGAGTTTCAAATGGAAATTACATTGAAATAGAAGGTAAACGACCAACAAATTACGCCGAAACCCCTTCTTAAATAGCAAAATTAAGTTTTTTAAAAACCACATCTATAAATTTCGGGGTCTTAACATTACTTTGCATGACCTTTTGAACTCAACTAAGTAGATCTACAACCTCTGACACAAGGAAACCAAAAATATTTAATTGTATTTTTAAATATTAAATTACATATTTAATATAACTTGAGAAATATACTGATTAAACAATCATTGAACGACGCCATAACGGAGCCCCTTCATAACATCCTTTGGTGATGGAAGGCTGAAAAAATGTGTGATTATGTGTTGCCTACCTGAGGTAATGTGATTGTACTTTTTTTAACAAAGCCCTAACAAAACACCTCCCTATAACACATAATATATTACAATGGATTTGTCTTATGAAAATCTGAAAATAAATCTTGTTCTTTTGCTTTGAAGTCAATGAAATATGAGTCATGGACACTACAGAGATTAATTTTGACTTTGTCGAAATTGCTAACTAATATTATTTTTGATTTAGAACTAGGCCTCTCTGGAGGTTGCCAATTCGAAACCAAGCCGAACCGGGTTTTACTGTTGGGTCTTCGGATGGGCGGGTTTTCCCCGGAACTGATGGCTCGGGTATGCATCCAACTTTGACCGTTATGAAGGAGGGGGTGCATTTGCTCGATTAAGGACATCTTAGGATGCTTATTCAATGATTTAGTTGGTCATTCAAAAAAAATATTTTTGACTCTCATGTTGACTTTTCTCATAATGTTTGTATCTTGGACTCTGGAAATCATCGATTTAGAGGGTGTTTGGGGTTGAGTTTTGAAGAAGATTTTTAGATTATTGAGTTTTGAAATCGTAAATAATCAGTTTTGAGTGTTAGGGTAAAAAATTAAAAAAAATTGATTATTTGAGTTTAAAAAGTTACAAAAAGCAGTTTTCCAAAAGCAGCTCCCCCCCCCCCCCCCCACCCACTGCAACAAAACGCAGTTTTTCAAAAATTGATTATTTACATTTAAAAAGGATTTTCACTTTTTATTTTTTTAAATACATATTTGCCAAATACTCAAATAGTTGATTATCTTATTATTGTGATATCAAGCAACATAATCAAATCTAAACACTGTCTTTCAACATCACGTTTTGTTACAGTTAATTGTCTGATTCTGATTATTCAAAACGCATAATCTATTTTCAAAACTCAACCACAAACACCCTTTTATCTGCTATCCACATTACAGGAAGTTCATGCAATTTCATATTCTACATGGCAGGCACGTAGTATAAATTACAACCGTTTAATTAAGCAACAAAGACAAAATTGGCAACATTAAAAATATGTGAGCACTAGTTAAGCCATCATTCATCAAGGACTAGTTTCATGTGATGCTTTGTTTAATACCCACTTGTAAAAAGGTTAGATACCAACTAATTATGTAGCCAATATGACATGATTAACCATTTCATGGATAGTGCTAAAGTCATTGCTGTTGACTTTGTCTTGTTATTTAATTAAAAATACTAAGACTAGTGGGTATGGAGAGCCCCATCCCCAAGGGATGGACCGCCACGTAGGCTCGGCTTGAAGGGGATGGACCTAGGGAAGTGGGGGATGAACCCCTTTATATATATATATATATATATGTATGTATGTATAGATGTGTGTGGGTTAGGAGAGAGGAGAAGAGCCCCGTCGAGTTCGGCTGCTGGGTGACGGAAAGGACGAGCCGGGCCTGTGGGGGCGGTGTGGGGGACCGGCGCCGGGCCAAGCCGGGCCTCAGCCGGCCCCCATCCCGCTTAGTCTAATTATCATTTGTTTAAGAAATATAAGCTAAAAAGGTCCGCTTTAGAAAAGTCAACCCTATTGTGCAAATTGTAGCTTTCAAGTGGATTCTATGCATGCATTATACTCAAAACACTGTTTGCAACTTTTAATCCAAGTGCATATCCTTCTATCTTTAACTCATAGAGAACCGAAGCAGTACAAACAAAAAATATAGAACACTCTAATATGTTTTGAAATAAAAGTAATTATTCTCTATTTCTAAAATATAAAGAAAAATATAAATTTTCATTTATTTAACTTCAACATCAAATGCTTCCTTTTAGATATTCACATCAGTACTAGGGGTGTTCAAGATCGGATAATCCGGCTTTCGGATATCCGAAAATCGGATATCCGAAATTTCGGATAGTGAAATATTGACATCCGAACCCGAATCCGAAATTTCGGATATCCGAAAATCGGATATCCGAAATTTCGGATTCGGTTTCGGATATCTAATCGGATATCCGAATATCCAATTTTTTATTTAATTTTTATTTTTTTTATTATTTTTTAATATTTGGAACCAGATTTTTCGGATATCCGAATATAAATTTCGGATATTTTTCGGATATTTCGGATATTTCGGATATTTTTCGGATACTTCGGATATTTTTCGGTTATTTCGGATATTTTTTCGGATATTTCGGATATTTTTCGGATACTTCGGATATTTTCGGATATTCGGATATCCGAAAAAAATAAAAATTAAATTTTCGGATATTTTCGGATAATCCGATTATCCGAAAATTCTCAAAATCACTATCCGAATCCGAATTTTCGGATTATCCGATTTTCGGATATCCGAAAATTCGGATATCCGAAAATTCGGATATTTCGGATACGGGTTTTCGGATATTTCGGATTCGGTTTCGGATTCGGATTTTTTTGAACACCCCTAATCAGTACCACTATATTACTTTTTTTTTAATTTAACTAAAAATCACATTTTTTCTCATACTTTTTTTATCTACTAAAAACTTTCAACATCTCGTTATTTTTTATCCCCATCTTACTCATAAACACATATTTTATTATTTTTTCTCGGTTTTTTATTTTTACAACATTTAATTTAGGGATGAATAGTAACATATCAAATTTAGAGATTGAATTTACACTCTACTATATATTTTTTAGATAATGAGTAAAATAGAGAACCTGATTTAGATATTAAATGAATGAAAACTCTATTTTTCTCAATAATTTTGAGATGAAGGGTGAAATGAAGACTCTATTGTGAATGCTCTTCTCCATCTCTAAAGTATATATAAACAATAACGACGACGACGACAACCGTATAATTCTTCCTATAGTCACTCAAAAGTACATAAAAGACTCTAATAGTAACTATGTGCGCATGGGCGGATCCACATTAAACGGGCCGGGTTTCATAGGTGGAGGTACATATATGGTGTCAATGTCAACCGACACTATTATTTTTCGCTTCTCATACAGAACGTATAATAGTCAAATTCCACATGATGCCAATCATTTTTTATGATTTAGACCAAGAAAATTTGAGCTTTCTATTATTTTACGAGACAATTATATATATAAACATTGGCCGATTGATACATGATTTAAACTTTTCAAGGACTGGTCGGCAACAATCAGAGATCGACCGACTCCTTTGACATTCCAGCATGTTCTACGGTCGTCGTCGACTACAAAATTGGCGGTGGAGCACTGCAATGGTTTTGCCCGAATAAGCGAGCAGTGGTTTCGAAAGTGCAGAGATTGAGAGCAACCGGGATAAACTCGCTGTGCACATAATCAGAGATGATATAGACCAGGTTATAATTCTATAATTCTGGATTGATTGAATGTCTTATACGATTACCAATTTAACCTTATGATTAAAACATGAGGGAATATATATGATTGTTTGAGAATTGTTCTCACAGTTCTTACAAAAAATGGGTGTTTTTATATATATAGGGAAATGATAATAAGAAAACCCTTATGGGTTCAAGAAACTTAGTCTCCATCATCCATCTAAAAATTGTATCGCTGAGATTGGGTGTTACAAAAAAATTACTTTTTCAGAACATGTTACAGACTAACAAAAGTAACTGTAACAACATTTTTACTTTTTCATTAATCTGTCTAACACACTGACATGTGGGTTTGTCTGTTACACTATTTTTCCCCCATAAAAAACATGTAACATGTTTTGTTACATGTACTACACATTCAAAAATCGTAAAATTTAAGTTCGAAAATGTTACACTTCGTAAAACCTGTTGAAAAAAAAGCATAACATGTAATGTTACATCCATATATACAGGTGGAAAAGGTATAACATATTAACTTTCTCTATCCTGACAAAAGCTTTTACATGTTAGAATTCTGAAAAAAAAAGGGTTGTAACACGTGGCAAAATTGTGTCCATGCATTAGGTTTCTTGAGTATTTGAACTCACGTGAGATTTCATGGTATACTTGACGCACACACACACAGGATTCGATTAAAAACCACCACGAGTTGTGAGAATTGTGGGAACTCCAACTTCCCACGTGAGTTGGGCCGCCATTTTTTTGCCCAAACGTATATGAAAATGGTATAAACACATCTGTAAAAAAACAAAAAAAAAGTTGTCGAGTCAGTAGTTACGCCTTATGTAATATTTGTTTACGGCGATGTAAACTGTTTTACATCACCGATAAACTTTTTTTGCACTCGATGTAAATTTTAGCATGGAACAATTTTTTTTTATTTATTTATTTTTTTGTTACAACAAGTGATTTTTTTAAAGATATTTGTGAATTTTTTTGAAAAAATCTTTTGGAAGGCTTAGTTCTCAATGTTTGCACAACTTTAAGTGGTTATCATTTTACTCTTTCTCTATACACACGTTTTGCCAAGTAAAATAAAATAACATTTAGTAATTAAACCCATATTTTTAGTTCCAATTCAGACATAGCCCATTTTAATAAATTAAAAGTTCATTTTCTTTATTGACGCGATAATTACATAATTCCCTAAATTATTAACCTAACGTAAAAAAAGCTTCCCAAATGGTTGAAATTTTTGAATGGTGATTGACTATCGACTATCTATGACTATAGTTGATCAAATAGGGATGATCGAACATTTGAACAAGGATGGATTGAACGGAGGTCGAAATTCAAAAGGGAATCAAGCAATTAGCCAATTAAAGCTTGAAACATGAGTAAAGGTTGGTTCCTATGTGATTGTTCTTGAATCTTGAAATTGAAAATAAATTTGCTTATGTTATCATACACTTGGTTGTAAGTAGATATCTTTATGTGACTATAGACTTGATTAAAGTTACTCTTTCTTCTTGTTAATTGATGATTTAAGTATTTAGGGTCTGATCAATTATTCTAATGAACTTTTATTGGTATTATCTTTTATTATATAATCTGACCTAACCTGAAAATTTTGACCCCAGGCTATGATAACTCTAAACGAAAAAAAAATTAAAAAGAAAATAAAAAATTTGACACTATAGAAAAAATTCCTGACTTGGTCACCAGACTATCCTATTGACATTATTCCCAATACTTATATTTATTCTATTTACTTTGTTCGTTGAATTCATGGGAATTCCTTCAATCAATATTTGGATATAATACCCAAATGGTTAACAATTCAATAATTTGGTATGAGTTTTTTAAAGATACAGTTTTGCGGTCAGTATAGCCTCTTCTGGAATATATATATATATATATATATATATATATAGGGAGGAGATCATGCGAGAACCACCCTTATTGCGAGAACCGCGAGAACCAATGTGAACACAACCTAAAATAGCTAAAAAAAACCTAAAGAAACCTAACCCCCCCCCCCCCCCCCCCCCAAGCTAAAATGCTAAAAACTAAACCCCCAAAAAACCTAAAAAAATATAAAAAAAATCTAAATTTTTTTTTTAATATTTTTTATGCTCAAATCGCTACTTTTAGTGGCAAAAAAAAAAAAAATTTTTTTTTTTAATTTGTTTTTTTTTTTTGGTTTCGAAAAGTAGCGATTTTTATATAAAAAATATTAAAAAAAAATTTTTGTGTGATTTTTAGCTATTTTTGGTTGTGTTTACATTGGTTCTCACGGTTCTCGCAATAAGAGGTGGTTCTCGCATGATCTTCTCCCTATATATATATATATATATATATATAGGTAAAGAGTAGCGTACAAATCTCCTTATCGTACATTATGTACGCGATACCCACAGCCATACACGTGTCCGGATTCAATTTAATTAAATAAGGGTATATCAGACATTTCATTCGATCATCTTAGGGGGAATTCCGGCAATTAGGAAGCAGATATGGATTTCGTTTCGTAACCGTCCAATTAATTATTGTTTGTATCAATTCGATTTGTAGGGTTTTTGATTTGATTCTTGATTGAACCTGGATTCGTCATTTAGGATTCGTCAATAGTTTAATTATGTTTGAGTTTTGGGTTTTATTTGATCTGAAGGCTTTTTTTTCATTTTATTAGATTGTAACGAGGTTGAAGATAAGTTGTTTATGGTTTTCTTTGTTTGGTTACCATATCGCATGTGTTGTTTGGTTATATCGCATGTATTGTGTTAACATAATACAGGTAGTTAAGAATGGATCTTTTGTATAACTTCGCAAGTTTTAAATTAGACATTTCGCAAACAATGAAATTTAATATTTTGTAATTTCGCATGTTTTAAGTCTGTGATTTCGCAAATCTTAAAGTATTTATCAAATATAGCTTTTAATTTCGCAAGTTTTAATAATAATTATTTTTATTTTTATTTTCGCACAGTGTGTTTCATATTTCAGCTCAATAATTGAAATCAAATAATTCAGTTCAATAATTGAGTTCAATAATTCTTATCAATAATTTTTATCATATATTTTATATTTTTAACACTCTTTTCAAACATCCTATTAAGAATGACAGATCTACCAACATCATCTTCTTCTGAACCAAGTATCAAGCAGGATTTGAGGAAAAGGATTGAGCAACAAATTCAAGAGGATCGATCATGTCAAGAGATGTTGAAGGCCAACATTTCTCGTGTAACAGAAAACATGAAGAGAAGACAAGAAATTCTGGACTTGCTATCTCAGATGCAAGTGAGTAGTCTTAAAGAAATTGCTGTTATGTTTATGGTGGATTTGGGTGAGAGGGATGAGAAATAGTTGAAAGAGTTGGCTGATGCAATAACTGTCTTAAGATGCTCGATGAAGATGAAAATGGAGTTTCTTTCATCTTTTGAATGAACTTTTGTTTTTTTTGGTGCATGTTTAAATAAATTCGCATTTTGTGTTGTATAATGGAATTGTATTCGCATTTTAATAGCCACATATTTACTTCAAATTTCAATAATTCATTGTCAAATGCGAAATTAAAATACAACTGCGAAATTAAAAATACTGATATTTGCGAAATTAAAAAACACTACAAGTTTAAATATTCAACATAAATCCATCATCAAAGAAGTTTACTTTGTTTCCTTCCCAAAATACACACTCATCCTTTCTGGGATTATCTTATCCAAATCTTTCATATATCTTTCTTTGTCTGGCCTTTTATCGAAAGCATTTGCCTTTTTAATTATTTTTTGACGGTGGATATTGTGTTCGGATAGAATGATTTTGCTGAGATATCTGTGCCTTAGGAGATGTAGTTGTGCTTGCTGTCTGTTGTTTACTTCATCTTCTTTCACAAATCCGGTCATCCATGGTATTGTGTCTCCTTTGTATGTTTCCATGTGACGCATCGTAAACACTCCACAGTCGACGCCGTTATTCTTTGTCCTCCAATCCATAACTTTTCTTTTGATAACCGAGGTTGCAAGTTCTTCGATAGCCGGTGTTGGTTTTAAAGCCTTTCGTAGGTATAAAACCAATACCCTTCTCTGTAACATAGCAACATTGTGTTAGTAGCTTTTACATAATATATAACATGTATATGTATAAGTTTTTGTATTACCAGTGTGTCTGGAAGCCCCTTGTATCTTTCCTTAAACTCTTGTTCAGCTGCTGAATTGTCAATCAGCTCAATTTTGCCGGTTTTCAAGTGGAAGCACAAGACATAGAAGTGGTCACCTTGAAGTACCGGAATAAACACCAAGTCAACCGAATCAAGTTTTTTAACCTCATATTTTTGTATGATGTCTTCAAAATTTGAGGCAAATATGGTTAGTCGTCGGTTGTCTGTGTATTTCTCCTCGTCGTAAAAGATATCCGGCTGTATGTTATGTAAATAGAATCAATGTTATGCAAACAATGTATTTTAATTTTAACATGCGAATAGTGTATATAACACATGCTAAATTATAACAGTATGAGAAATGCAAACAAAGGATTTTTTTTCACATGCGAATAGTACATATAACAAATGCGAAATTAAATCAGTATGAGAAATGTTTCACAGGGAAATTTCTTCTATAATACATGCGATTTAGTTATAATTAGTGTGCGAAATCATTTAATGGGCATTTACTTTTAGAATTTTCAAATGACAAAATGTATATGAAAACATACCATCATTGTGCTAAACAAGAAGAGTCTGTATGGTGATGATTTCTTATCCCTCTTCTTCTCTTCAAGGTTTAGAATATCTACAAATGCATCTATTCCGTTCGATGCTATGTATTGTTCCCTATAGAAGCTTTCAAATACAGCTTTGAATGTTGCAACTTCAGTTTTTGATCGGTAAAATTCTTCTCTGCCAGTCATAAAATATATAATTAGTTTTTTGTTGTGTGTATATATTTTTAGATGTTTGTTATTTGATATAAGTATTTTACTTACTGTAAGTCTTTAAATGTTGCAAACGTATACCGAATCACACTCAATTCTTGAGTCAATAGTGCTTCGTGCAAATTTACCACCCTGTTGCAATAAGGGGAACAAAATTTTTCTCCAAGCTCTTTACATCTTTTCTCAGCTCGAATTTTGGCTTGTTCTATTGTCTTATAAAGCAGTTCGTTTAACCCTTTTGGTATGGTTTGTTTTGGAACTGGCTTTGGTTTTGTGTTTTTTCTCCCCTTAGTTGTTTTTTTTTTTGTTTGTTTTCTTCCATGGTGGGACCCAGGCTCAAAAGCAACTCAACTTCATTCAATTCCTCAGCCGTTACCTGAGGGCATTCAACTTCCGGTTCCTTCTCAACGACCGGTTCCTTCTCAACTTCTATTCCCGTATCGGTATGTAGAGGGTCTTTTTGTGTTGTTTCTTTTAAAGAAACTGCTTCCATTTCTGTCACTTTTTCTTGAACTTTTTGTTGAATGTCTTGGGTAGATTCTGAAAGGTTAACTGTTTCTTCGATAACAGTTTCGTTTTCACCAATTTCTGCAGGCCAGAGTAATTTAAGAAATACAATAAATTGTGCTTTTTAATTTTTTTCATAATATAAAGTGTTTTTTTACCTTTGGCAGGTTGTTGGTAAGTGTATACACCCGGTTCCACAGTTTGAATGTTTGCAAGAAGGGTGTCTGTGACTCCATCATCTGGTTGCAGTACACCTGTAGATACAAATTATTTAATGTTAATACATTATAATCAAAATCGCAGGGTATACATTACATCGCGTGCGAAATCAAATTTGAAGTGTTTTTGACCTAAATCGCATGTGTTTTTATTGGTTTCGCATATGCATAAAAATAGTATTTTTTTAAATAATTTCGCATGTGTTAATATTTGATTTCGCATGTTTTACCTGTTGATGCCATTTCTACCAAAACACTGGATATTACTTTTTGAGCTTCATCATCCTTTCTACCTTCTTCGGTTGTAGTAACTTCTTGATGAACTTCTGAAGCTGGATTTTCAGGATCTTGATGAACAGGAGAGGTTGCAGTTTCATGCTCTTGATCCGAAGCAGGCGGCACACAAATGGGATTATTCCGAAGCGTCTCATCCCACTACTTACAGGCCGCCATAATCTCCGGATCCCAAAAACATTTAGTTCTTGCTTCTGAAACTAAGTTGTTCATCTCGTGAACATCTTGAACCATTTTAATGTACTTTTTGACATTTGCTTTCATTTTCTTTAACAGGTTCTGTAAATATTTTTTGAGTTAATATACTATTAATTGAAATGTTAAATATGAATGGATTAATTGAAATTAATTTTTTTTTGCGCTTACCTTTTTGTGGGTTCTTGAAGTCTCTAGTTCTTGTTCCTGGGCTGTGTCATAGAATATGGATGGTGAAAGTTGAACAGGAGTGGCGCAATAATCAATCATTTTCTGTGTCTGTGTTCCAACTCCCATCTCAAGGTTCAACTGAGACATTTCATGGATTTCAAAACTGAAATTCATGAAATTATCAATGTTCTCGTTATCTTTTGGCTCTCCCCCAGTTTCTTTCTTTTGTACTCCACGCGCAGTTCTTCTTTTGTAGCTTATTGTGGTGTCAACCGGTGGTCGTAGTGTATAATCTTCCGTTGAAGGACCCTCTTCTTCTTCATTTTCTTCATCATTTTCTTCTTCATTTTCTTCTTCTTCTTCTTCTTCACTCTCACTTGATATCCATTGAGGTCCGTTATCCGAAATATTATCTTCGACTATATCAATCTCCGATGATGTGATATAACGAATAACCGGTATTTCCACAGCTTTCTCAAACAGATTAAGCCTCTTGTTGTACTCATGCGTGTACAGAAGCTGTATAAATCGCAAGATCATTTAATTATATAACAAAACAAACTAGTATTCTAAATGTGTTATTAAATGTAGTAATGTATACCGTAAGAAAGGCAACAGGTCCCACAAACTGTATTTTGTAGTTCTTCCAGCCTGCTCGTGTACGACGCAAGGTGTCGAGTAGAAATGAGCACCAATCTAGATTCTTTATTTCCTCAACATCTTCTACACCAAGCAAACATCTGTCATTTGCAAGTGTTGCCTTTGTAATCTCCGCAAAGAACGTCATCCAGTATACTAGGAAGTTTAATTTAAACAGGCTCCCTCCGTCTCTTTGATTTTCCATTGTATCTGCAATTAAGCCATGGGTAATTCTCCTGTTTTCCTCCCACTGGTGGATGAATGTATCCCTCACAGCATTTCCCGGTTCTTTACTTTTTTCAAGTTTCACTTGCTTTTTAACTTTCCTTTTATCGGCTATTATCTCAACCTTCTTTGGCCCTCTTGGTATTCCAAATACCTCAAAAACTGTGTCCGATGTTATTTTTATTTTGTGTTTTCCCAAGTTTAGCTCATCGGAATTCTCGTCAAAGTTTCTTGCTAGCCAATATGCCAATCGTGTCGAAATATGGTTGATGTTGATATTTAGTATAGCTCCAAATCCCATATTCCTTACTTCTTCAAGCTATTTTTCTGAAAATCTACTCACAGTATCCATGTATGAGTTAGGTTGGCATCTCAGCAGTATTGCTTCATTGCTGTATTTGAAGGATTCCCTATGTTCTGTTTTAGGTTGTTCCACCTTTTTTGAATGTTTTTTTGTCTGTATCTTTGATTTCTTCTCATCTTTTTTCTTTTTTGGGAGTGGCTTAACAAAGTCATCCTCTTCAGAACTTTCTACAACTCTCCTTCTCTTTCTATTCTTGTCAACTTTTATCAGTCTTGATATTGGCCCTTCAAAGTCATCATCAGATTCTATTTCTACAAAATCGCATGCTATAGTAAAAAAACTTTACAAAATCGCATTTATCAGTTAATCATGTACATTAAGTCAATAAGTGATAAAATCGCATGAATTAGTTATCAATTCGCAAATTTTAATAATTCATTGCAAATATTAATAATTCATTGTCAAATTTGCGAAATTAAAAACACAAATGCGAAATTAAAAACACTAATATATTACCAAAAATAGTCAATCTTTATAATTCGCATGCCTTTAATTATCAATTCGCATGTGTTAGTTAAGCATTACCAAAACCTTCAACAAACAGTATTTTATCTTATGAAATCGCATTTGTCATACAAAACCCTCACAAAACCTTATATGATATCGCACATATATCATGTATAATTATGAAAACTGCATAATCATGCCAAACCTAATAAATAAACATACCAGTCATAAACCCTAGCAAAATTGTAGTTGTGACCAATATGTAATTTTATAAAACTATATGTTTCAGTTAAAAGATTAATAAACAAACAAAATCGCATTTGACATTAAAGTCCATGTATATTTATACTATAAAATCGCAAATTTCAATCGATACCTGGATTCATCTTCTTCGATTGTGGTCTGTCGTTGTTTGCTTTGCTTCGTTTCTCAAAACTCATGAATCTAACTTGAATCGCAACGGAGAGTAGCAGGGAACTTTGTAGAAGGAGAATGCAATGTTGATTTTGGGTTTTACGGTATGTTTTGGGGAGTTATTGTGTGCTGATTGTTAGGGGTTTTGATCTCGCATTTGACGATTTTAACCTTGGCGGTTTCTTTTTATTAATTTTAAATTGATAAAACACGCTGTTTAAATGAGATGATCTGACGGCCTAGAATGTAGCGTACATAATGTACGATTAGAGTATTTGTATGATAACCGGCCTCTATATATATATATATAACATTTTTCTATATATAAACCTGTTTTTGCATATTTTCAAAATTTGGACTTAATTAATTTATTTGTTAAAATAGGCATTTAGAAAAAAATTTCATACAAAATAAATTTTCTATATATAATTGGTCATATAATTCGGGTTACATAAATGTCATACATTCTTATGGGGGTTAGAAGTTGGCCGAATTCACTCTTTTTTTTATAGATTAATAATTTATGGAATTTCAAATGGAGTTGATTTTATGAATTTCTGTCTAGCAGACGGGGGCGGTTCTGATACGGATCGGAAGCGTATTCAAATGGCTCAAGAACAATTAGTAATCAATGACGATAAAAACGAACCGAATGGTTCCAAGAACAATGTTCTTTCAATTCAAAATCAATCAAAAACTGTCTAAACAATAACCCTAAACACCATATTTATAAGATATGAATCATAATTCGAAAAGGAAACAAAATAAGATAAAATATTAACTTCAAATAAAAATATAATTAAAGAGATCGGGTCTATCCGCATCATTCTCCCCGTCTTAAAAAAACTCGTCCTCGAGTTTTGTCTTTAAACCAAAGCCACCTGGATCAAAAGGAAAATTAACCCGATTCCAATCTGTTATTATTATTATGACCCGCCTAAACGGTTCAACCTCATGGATCATCTTGCCCGACGTGAGACTTGTACCACCGGGATCGAATGGAGCATTGGACCGCATCTTGTTCACTATTGATTTGGCTTGCCCACTTAATTTAGTTCCAGCTAGAAAGCTATAGATTTGCAAACCTCGTACTTCCTTGTATTTTCTTATAAAGTAACCATTAAGCTTAACATATTTTTCTCCATTTTCGACACCATGACCATTCATAAACAATTGTTGGAATACATTAATACTCCACATCTTTGCTCCATACACATATTTTAAATAATGATAATTATCTTCTGAGAACAAAAAACTATCACTATTTTGTTTCTCCAAGGACCCACAAGAAGCCATATGGGAGATATCATGCATGCTACATCCACATGGATCACTGATATGAATTGTCGAATTTCGAGACAGAGATATCATAACTTCAAAATCTATTCTTTTTTTAAATCCCAAACGATTCACCTCATTATCAATATGTCTTTCACGTAAACCAATATCTTCTATTTGAAATTGAAATCCCGGATTATTTGGTTCTTTATTGAAAATCTTCGCATAGCCATGAATGGAAAGTGGGGTTTCCAAACAACTTTTAGACGTCTCGTTGTGCATCGTGCCGTTCACCGAAGATCCATTATCAACAACCTCACATTTATGCAAAAAATTGAACATACCTGATGCAGACTCATGATAATTAGCATCCGTTTCGTTCATCGGCTTGTTCTCATGAATAGTAGTCCTGTTAAGAACCTTTTGCACGAACATACATTCTTCCTCATCGGGTTCAATCCCATCTTCATCGAAACCACAACGATATGAACCACCGGTTGCCCAAGCATACCACACATCTTCCTCATACTCATCAAATACGGAAGAAGAATCATAGATAACATCAGGATCAGCGTTGCCTCGGGCGGCGAATCTACGAGGATGATAACCATCACATGATTCACGAAAGTTTTCATGGTCCACAATCTTGTTGCCTCGGGCGGCGAATCTACGAGAATGATCACCATATCCTCGCGGATTAAAAGGAACTCCGTCGTTGCCTCCGGCGGCGAATCTACGAACGAAAGTTTCTTCTTTTCCACGTAGAGCCATTTGAAAACCAAAAGCTCTGATACCAAATGATACGGATCGGAAGCGTATTCAAATGGCTCAAGAACAATTAGTAATCAATGACGATAAAAACGAACCGAATGGTTCCGAGAACAATGTTCTTTCAATTCAAAATCAATCAAAAACTGTCTAAACAATAACCCTAAACACCCTATTTATAAGATATGAATCATAATTCGAAAAGGAAACAAAATAAGATAAAATATTAACTTCAAATAAAAATATAATTAAAGAGATCGGGTCTATCCGCATCAGGTTCTTACAAGGCCCGTGCCAGGGCCACGGCCCTGGCAAGTTTTTCGGTCGTAGTGCTAATTTTCCGCATTTCGATCGAAATTTTTTATATATACTATGTTCGGTCCGGACATTTTTTAGTGCCCGTGTCTTTCGGCCCTGGGACGTTCAACGGGCAAGATCTGCCACTGCTAGCAGAGATCATTAATTCGATTGGGGGTGGACATGTTTCTTCTAATTTGTTCTTTTATTTTTCTTATGTTTCAATCTTTTTATTAATTGATTACTTTTTAAATCTTGTAGTCTTTTTTAAGTCTTTAATTAAGTCTTTCTTTAAATAAGTGTTTAAGATAAATCCATTTCATAAATAAAATGTGAAGAATTTTAAGTCTTTAATTAAGTCTTACTTTAATTAAGTGATTAAGAAAAATCCATTTCATGAATAAAATGTGAATAATTATCTAATTAACAAAACTACTTGTTAAAAATAGCATCTTGATGCTGCATTGAAACATAAAAATGTTGGATTAATCTGGCTAACATTGAACTTGATAAAATGAAATGATTTAGTAATTTGAAAATAAGATTACTGAGGAATACACATTGAATATTAAGATTACTCATTAAAATTTTGGTAGTAGATCCATAATCAAAGAAGTGTTTATAATTACTGCAACAGAAATGAAACGAAGGATACGGTAGAGTGTTTAAATTGCAATCAAACAAAAACATGAAAATTGGGGAAACCCAAAGAATTTGGATCAAAGTTGGCATGCGGTTTGTCACAACATCTTGTTGTTACGACTCTTTTATTCATATTATATTGGTTCCATAATTCCCGAATGGAATAAAAGTTATGTCTATTTTAAGCGGGCACCCTAGCGTGTTTGCCTATATCCGGTTGGTTTAAATTTAGATGAGCTTAGAGTAACTCTTTAAGCACAAACCTCATTCTTGTAAAAGTTTTAAAAGTGCGCAAGTAATTTATATGGGCAATGTCTTTAGGATTATGGTGATATTATAGTTAAGTCCTCTAAGACTACGGGATGTGAGGGTGGGTTGGGACGGCGGAATACATTTAACGTGGCTAGATCACACCGGTTAGCGTTGGTCATGGCGTTGTCCCGCTGGTGTGGGATTGAGCCTGGTGTGGGGCGGAGGACTGGGGTGACATGGCTAGCTTTGATTGGCTAGTATTTGATAACCGTTAGGCATAGTCTAAGATCAAGTACTACTTTTTCCCTGAGTGCTTATATAAATACAGAAATTTGCTTTCTAATTAACCCAAACTCTTGTACTTTTTACCAACTTTGTTAGGTTTAAAATGATTGTGGTTTTATCAATTCAGAGCCATAGTGGATTTCTTTTCTCTTTAATATTGTGTCCATTACATATGATCTGGTGGGGCGCATTTAAATTAAACTATATGTGACCAATTTTATTTATCTAACAACTGCACCACATATATCAAACCCCAATTAATTAAACGATGTCTTTCTTCTACCTTTTCATCCATATAATTAAGTACATAAATATATAAAATCTGGGATGGGGAGAAAAGACATGCCCCTTGGAGAAAGTCATAATAGTGTACATGTTTTAAATGCTAAAGATTGAAGTTCACATTAGCTGGTCACCAATATGATATATAATATATACTACTAATGCTTACATATCATTCCTCTTTATTTTGTTTAAGTTTTTAAGTCTTCTGTTAGTTCTATATGTTCTGCTTCCTTTTTTTTCTGAAATTTGGTGATATGGTTTCTTTCTTTTTTTTTTTTTTTCTTTCAATGGTCAACTCTATATGTTCATCTGATGTGGAACTTTTGGTGTCAACAGTTTCAAGATTATTCATTCATTTTCTTTAAATCTTTCATTGGATGATCGATTAACTCGATCGGTACTCCAAGAGACCGGAAGTGTGAAGAAACATTGAGATCAACAACAACAACAACAACCATACCCAGTAAGTCCCACAAAACGCAGAGCTATTTATAGGGTCTGGGGAGGGTGGGATGTAGACAGACCTTGCCTCTATCCATATGGATAGAGAGGCTGCTTCCAGAGAGACCCCCGGCTCGAAAACGAACAGCAAACCGACACATCAAGTCAAAGGATATAGAAATGATAAAGAAAAAGGAATTCATCCATACCAAGAAAGTGATCTGAGTGGCACATTATAATGTAATTTAAAATATGTATAATAGCATGCAACATCAATTAGGCATAGACACAATGTACATCAAGTATAATAGCATATTAAGGCAATCACCGGAAAAGTCCCTTAAAAAAAATAAGAAAAACCTACATCCCTGAAAAGCACCTAAGACCTTACTGCAATATCCTCTAGAAGTCCTTAACCCTAATCCTACGCCTCCACGAAGTCCTATCATGGACCATGTCCTCCGAAAGGTGCAACTCTAGTAAATCATGCCTAATCTGCTCATCCCATGTCAGTTTCGGTCTGCCTCTTCCTCTCCTCCCCTCCACATTAAGAGTTTCCACTACTCTAACTGGTGCCGTCGCTTCCCTCCGCGTCACATGCCCAAACCATCTCAATCTCCCCTCCTTAATCTTCTCCGATATACTAGCCACTCCGAGTCTTTCCCTAAAAACCTCATTTCTTATCCGATCTAACCTCGTGTGTCCACACATCCACCTGAGCATCCTCATCTCTGCTACCTCCATCTTGCGCGCTTGAGTCTTCTTGATAGCCCAACAGTCTGTTCCATATAGCATAGCTGGCCTAACTGCTACCCTGTAAAATTTCCCCTTTAGTTTAGTTGGGAACCTCCTATCGCACAATACCCCACTGGCTGCCCTCCATCTACACCAACCAGCCTGTATGCGGTGGGTTACATCACTATCTATGCCACCATCTCTTTGCACAAACGCCCCCAGATACTTAAATCTAGTTACCTGCGGGACCAATTGATCCTCAATGGTGATTTGGGTTTCATCATCCAAGGCTACACCGCTGAAATCACAATGTAGATACTCAGTCTTAGATCGACTAATCCTTAGGCCCTTGCCCTCTAAAGCTACTCGCCACTCATCTATCCTCGCGTTTAGGCACTGTTTAGTCTCTGCAATCAACACGATATCGTCTGCAAAAAGCATGCACCACGGAACTGTCTCCTGAATCAATTTGGACAACTCATCCAAGACAACCGCAAAAAGAAAAGGGCTCAACGCAGACCCCTGGTGGAGTCCTACCTCCACCGGGAAGAAGTTCGTATCTCCTACAGGCGCACGGACAGCAGTTTCCGTTCTATCGTACGTATCCTTAATTATGTCTATATACTTTCCCGGTAGCCCTCGACCCTCCAAACTATCCCAAATCAGTTGGCGTGGGACAGTGTCATATGCCTTTTCCAGGTCAATAAACACCATATGTAAATCTTGCTTCTTCGCTCTATATTTTTCCATCAGCCTCCTTAGAATATGTATTGCTTCTGTAGTTGACCTCCCTTTCATGAATCCAAACTGGTTTTCTGAAACCTGAGTTTCTCTTCTAATTCTAGTTTCAATTACCCTTTCCCAGAGCTTCATAGTGTGACTTAACAGTTTGATTCCTCTGTAGTTCCCACAACATTGAGCGTCTCCTTTATTCTTGTATAAAGGCACCACGACGCTACTCCTCCACTGATCAGGCATTTTTCCAGTCTTGAAAATACAATTGAACAGAAGTGTTAACCATCGGACTCCTTCTTCTCCCAAACACTTCCACACCTCAATCGGTATGTTGTCCAAACCCACTGCCTTGCCTCTTCCCATCTTCCTAAGTGCCATCTTCACCTCTTCATGTGTGATCCTCCTGCAGTAGCAATTATTCTGTTGTCGCCTATGAATCCTGGGATTGCTGCTAACTTGTTGGTAAGCCCTACCCTCGTTGAAAAGATTATGGAAGTAGGTTTGCCATCTCGACTTAATGTCTTGTGCCTTGACTAAGACACGTCCATCCTCTCCTTTGATAAACTTTACTACTCCTAGATCTTGTCTTCTTCGCTCCCTAGGTTTGGAAATCTTGAACATATCATGCTCCCCCTCTTTCTTTTCCAAACGTTCATACATTTGTTTATATGCTGTATTTTTTGCCTCGGTCACCGCCTTTTTCGCTTCCCTTTTTGCCTTCTTGTATATCTCCCTTACCCTAAGCCGCTCGTCCTCATCTGTGCACATCAAAAGATCTCTAAAACTCTGTTGCTTATCCTTTATTTTGGTATGCACGTCTTCATTCCACCACCAAGACTCCTTATGCCCAATAGTTTTTCCTGTTGTGACCCCTAGCGTCTCGTTCGCCACCATATTGATCGTAGTCGCCATAGCCTCCCACATCTGGTTTGCGTCATCACCTAGTTGCATCGATGTCATTGAGTTAACTTTATCTCTAAACATCACAATTTTTTCTCCCTTCAAGTTTCCCCAACGGATCCTAGGTCGGGTTTTCCTCTCCCCCTCAGTTAGCCTTACTTTTAGGGCTATGTCTGCTACTAGCAAACGGTGTTGAGCCGCTGCAGTCTCCCTTGGTAGAACCTTGCAGTCCATCCACATCCGTCGATCTTCCTGCCTCATCAAAAGATAGTCGATTTGCGTGTTGCGTCCTCCGCTACTAAAAGTGATCAAATGGGATTCTCTCTTCCTAAAGAAGGAGTTTATAATACCTAGGCCGTTGGCTGCCGCAAAGTCTAGAAGGTCTCTACCAGGGTCATTTCTATCGCCAAAACCAAAACCCCCATGTACCAACTCAAAGCCATCACGATCCTTACCAATGTGCCCATTAAAATCTCCTCCTATAAAAATTTTCTCCTCCCTAGGTATGGCCCTTACTACTAAATCTAGACAATCCCAAAACTCTCTTTTCTCTTGGTCTCCTAGTCCCACTTGCGGTGCATATGCGCATACCACTGTCACTATTTGCTCACCTAATACTAACCTTAACACCATAATTCTATCGTTGTGTCGTATCACCTCAATTACATTCTTATGCAATTCTATAGATACCAAAAATCCTACTCCGTTCTTGGCTCCGTCCGACCCGGAATACAACAACTTGTACCCATTGCGCTCTTCTGCTCTCTGTCCTTTCCACCTAGTCTCCTGAAGGCACGCTATATGTACCCTACGTCTTTTAAGCGCGTCTATCACTTCCAACAATTTACCACTAAGAGTTCCTACGTTCCAAGACGCCACGCGTAAACTACAACCTGTAACATTACCCTTACCTGCACCTCTCGTCCTTGGACATGGTCTCAAGTAAACGTCATGGTTTCTATTGTCTATGCTTACAACTAACAACAAGTAACAGATAATGAGCAACATAGAGTACACAAAGGGTAGAACTACCTACTTTTTTCTTGACTTTTCTTATTTTTTCTAGTGATTACATATAAATCCACAACAGTATTATCAATTTTGAATGAATTAATATCAAATCAATTATAATCTCTATAAATGCATAAAACACATACAAAAATACAGATAAATCCACAACAGTGGTATCAATTTTTAATGAATTAATAATCAGATAACAATCTGCAAACAGAATCAAATAAATAGATGATCGGAGCAGCAAAATAACAATTATAACAATAATAACTATAAAAATGAAACTATGGATCGATTATACATCAGGAGCTGCAAAATTAAGATGTTCGGATAAAGAGATTTTAGTTTTAACAGATACTAGTGTTATATATATCTAGTATTAGCCGATATTAGTGTTATATATATATCTAGTTCTGTTTAAGTTGGAGTGCACCTGGATTTGTGACCGGATATGAAGCCAGGTAGATCGCTGGTGACCAGCAACAACAGCGAAATTTACCGGAGAAGGCAACGTCGCTGATGACAACCGGGACGTTGCTGAAATTACCCTTGCTGGAACTCGTCGCCGCCTAAAACTGGTTAGAGCTTCAGCGGGGTTTTGAGGCCGGCGGGAGGTTGAGATGGCAAGCAGAGAGAGAGAGAGAGAGAGAGAGAAAGAAAGAGAGAGAGAGAGATAGAGAGAGAGATCGAGGGATAGAGAAAGAGCGAGGATGAGAGGGGGAGGGTTCGCCGGCCGGCTTGTTGGTCTGTATGTAGAGAGAGGTAGAGAGAGAGGGGGAGGGGGATAGAGAGAGAGAGAGGAGAAGAGGAGGAGGAGGAGGAGGGAAGGAGGAGACCTCACCGGTGGTGGGCGGCCGGCCGGCGGTGGTAGCGGCCCTGCGGTGGTGTACTCCGGCCGGTGATGATGGTGTTGTTGTTACCGTTGGGTTTTGAGGGGATAAAGTTGAGAGCTTTACTTTTTAGAGAGAGAAAGTTAAAATGAGTACTTCTTTAAAATCTGTTTGCTGTTGAAAGCAAAAGGTTATTAAACATCTCTAGTTGGATCATCAATCGTACTATGCAATCCTTTAATAATCATACCTGATCATGTGATTAACCAAAACCAATGAAAATTTTGTTTATGGGGCTTCAAACACCTGTCACACGAGTGGACGTACGCAGCCTTCAAGTTTCCATATCTTGAAAGAATAAGCTGTAAAATACCGAAATATGTCAAGACAAGAAAGTGAATTTGCATCAGCTTCACAATAAGTTGTAAGCAATTCCATTGCATAAGGCCAAACTTAGTGACATGGCGATAAAAAGGTTTCATATGGAACCCAGCTTGTGGACTGACTATATGACTATATGCAATGTGATTAATATTATCACATTTCTTAGTGTAGATTGGTGGGTGGGTGTATATATTATTCCTAAGAACTATAAAGGTGGCGAGAAAACTTTCATATTGATATTGTCATGCGTAGCTACTCTATCTAGGGGAAAGAAGATCTTCTTTATAGTTTATATACAATACAATATTCACACTTTTACAGGGACAAATAGTAGTGTGTGTGTGTGTGAGTGAGAGAGAGAGAGAGAGGGTTTACGATAGATAGTACACTTACCTAAGAAATTGCCATGCCATGCTCTCACTAATGTATTAAAGTGGCTACACTTTGAATTGCTATTACAATAACAATAAAAAAATATAAAGTTTTATGTCAACGGATGTCTATATAAGTAGAAGCATCCTAATTACAAATCATCTATACCATCATCACTCATATTCAGACTCCTCTAGTTCCTAACAGAAACAAATGGCAGCTGCCACTAGATTTTGGTTCTTTCTATCTCTTGTTCTACTTTCTTTTACAATCTCAGAAACACGCCTCATTACGGCTGATTTATCGAAAGATCAAAATGGAGTGTTGATTGACAAAGCAAGAGAAATACTAGAAGAAAATACCCGAAGACACGATATGGAGGAACTCAAGGCTCGATATAGTATCAATAGGAGGAGCCCGGGTGGTCCTGATCCTAAACACCATTAAAATGTGCTCATAAATAACAAAGTGAGCTGGTCAATGCTTGATGATATAAATGATCAAGTCAGGGCTTAATTTTTCTTGTTTTGTAAGATATATATATGTAAGAGCCACCAATCCTTTTTTAACTACTATCGGATTGCAACTCATATTTATCATACATTGAGTGTTATACGATTTTCTTCTCTTTTGGAACATTGTTGGATGATGTTTAAATGACATATAATACATCCATAAATGTTTATAACATAACTAATAACCAACAACTGCTAAACTTGGGTCATTTTCAGCATCTTAGTCGTATTAGTGGTGGTCCATGACTATATCTATATATAAAATTAAGATTTCGGTGCTTGGGAAGATTCAGTTAATGCAAATAGGCATTGCATGAAATGATTAGTTAAAAGTCACTTGTTCTTTATTATAATTCTAAACTAATCATAGGTGGCAGGATCTTAGTAGATCCCTTAAGAGATTCTTACACGCTCGGACCTTTAAAGATCTGCTAGGATCTTTCCTGGGAATAATTTCCAAAAAGACAAAACAAATTTATATTTTGGATTGAGTCTTAGCACAAAATAAAGAGTTTAAATGACATATAATACATCCATAAATGTTTATAACATAACTAATAACCAACAACTGCTAGACTTGGGTCATTTTCAGCATCTTAGTTGTATTAGTGGTGGTCCATGAACCTTTGTCCCGTTGGTAAATAATAATCTTACCTATTGTTGGGATTGAACCCTACCAGAGGAACAGATAATTAAAGGCAAAACTGGATCAGAGCAGTGGATCCAGAATAAGCAGATGTTATGAACACAAGTCTCTCCCCTTGAAAGTGGTTTCAACATCTGCTGACCTCCTATCTACTGATCGTACAAACTGCTGACCTACAAACTGCTGATCAAGTAAAAGCCTGATGGAAGACTAAAGCTCTGCTGTTCAATCTACTGCCTTGAGTCAAGCTCTGCTGATCCGGACAAGTACTGCTGGGTTCACATCAGTGGAAGGATGCAGCAGTAGTTTAAATGTCTTAATGTAATGAAAAGTAATAACAGTAGTTAGCAAAGCAGAGGTTGTATAGATCAGAGGTTAGAGTTTGTTAGGAGGTTAGATGTCACTTTCATGGTGACGTCAGCTTAGATGCCTCAGTGGTTTGCTCGTGCCTATAAATAGAACAGTGCTCTGTACTGTTCTATTAGCTCTTTGCAAAATCGTTTTCCTGCACGAACAAACATTGTGAGCTCAGGCTGAGGGGGAGTTTGTATTCAGACATTGCATTGTAATCGTTATTGAAATAAATTCAATCTTTCGGTTCTTTGTGGAAAATGTTTGATTAAAGCAATTCTCTCGTTTGATTGTGTGCAAAGTTTGTTTCCATCTTAATTCCGCTGCACAACTCATCCATCTTCATCTTAATTCAAACGAAAACACAATCAAAACCAAACTCAGATCCTAACAATTGGTATCAGAGCTTGGACAGTCAAATTTGATTTAACAATCATTTTGACATAAATAGTTCAGCTCATAATCGTTGATACTGATAGTTTGTTCGTTTGTGTTGAAAAACAGAGCAAGGTTTAATCACCATCAAAGTTGATTGATCAGTGCCTGTAAAACAACCAGGATGACGTCACAATCACAAGATGATAAGAATAACATTGGCTCGCTTTTTAAACCACCCATGCTTAAACGTAATGAATACAACATCTGGGAGAGATGGATGGGTCACATCCTTGCTCAACAAAACACTGGATGTTGGAGGTCTGTTGTTTTTGGTCCCCATGTTCCTATGATGCCAAGTGCTGAGGATGCAAAGAAGTTCGTTCCTAAACCAACTGAAAACTATACTGAAACTGATTTTCAAAAGTTCGAACTCGATGCCAAAGCATTTAGCATCATAGCATCTGCATTATTCTGTCCCCCCAAACTGTTCCTTCAGTGCATCCCATAGCTCTTTGGCACTGTTACAATGTAACAGTCCAGCATAGATCTCATAGTCATTGAAAACAATAGGGAAATTCTGAATCAGCAGTATGAAACATTTTGTCACATCAAGGGTGAATCACTGACTCAGCAATTTGAGCGGTTCAGTTGTCTCATTAGTGAACTAAGGCATGTTAAAGTAACATTTCCAAATTCAACTCAAAATAGTAGGTTCCTTAGGTCACTACCAGAAAAATGAGATACCATAGCTTTTGTCACTAGAAACTCTGCTGAGTTCAAAGATCTGACCCTGACCCAACTTCATGGTAGACTCCTGACCTATGAAAGGGAATTGAACTAGAAAAAGAAGTTGCAAGAGTCTAGTAAAGTTGCTGATGATTATTCATTCGGTAGCACAGCTCTTTTTTGTCAGGAATAATCTGGTAGCAGTGGTAAGGATCAGGGTTATGATCACTTCATTCATATAACTGCTGGTGGAAATTTTAACAACCCTGATCCTCACTCTGCAAATTATGCTTTTACTGCAAATTGTGAAAACCAGATGTCAGATAATTTGTGCTTTGAACTCAATGATTTGCAACACTTTGATCCCACTGACTTAGAAGAGATGGACATTTTGCATCAACTGGCTTTGCTTATTGTAAGAACAAGCAAATTCTACAAAAGAACAGGGAGAAAATTCCCAGGGTTACATGGGAATTTAAGGGTGGGGTTGGATAAATCAAAAATCAAGTGTTACAAGTGCAATAGGCTAGGTCATTTTGCTAGGGAATGCAGGAGTCAAACTACTGGTCCTATAATCACTCATCCCAGCTCAAACCCTAGACCACAAAATCAAAGCACTGTTCACTATACCCAATATACCCCTGCAGCCCATGTTAACACTGCTCACTATGCTGCAACCCCTGTGCCTGTGCATTATGTCCAAACCACTGTTCCACAAATTCAATATGTTCAAACCCCTGTCCCTCAGGCACAAGTGCAACCTGTTGCACCTCAAACAGCTGCTCCAGCAGTGGTACAACCAGATCAGCAAAGCTTCTTCACTCAAGGCTTTGTTGACTGGAGCAGCATGCCTGATGAGCTTGGTGATGAAAATTTTGCACTCTATGCTTTTAATGAACCTTCTAATGATGAATTTTGTTTGATGGCATTAGAGTCAATACAAGAGGGGATAGAAACTGAAGGTGAACAGCTAAGTGTTGAAAAAGTGGATGAGGTGACTGAAGCAGTGGTTACTACAGTTGCTGGTGAACTGCTGCTGGGAGAAAATTCAGAAACCCTGATTGAACCACTGACAGATCCCTGGTCCAAAGAAGACAAAGAAGAAGAGGAAGAAGAGAGAGCAGGTGAGAAAGAAGTAAGAGCTGATGATGAAGAAAATCATCAATGTGATTGTGCCATGATGGCTGCTGCCAAGGTATCACCTCAAGTTCTTGAAAAACTGTGTTCAGACAAGTACATTATTGCATTTGCTAACATCAAAGAGGTAAATGAAAACCTTAGGGATAAAATCTTAACTGATGAAGTCAAATTTGAAAAGTCATTAAAAGAGCTTAGAAACAAATTGGCTGAAAAAGATAAAGAGATCAGTAGTCTCAAAGAGGAGCAAAGCATAACCAAAACTCAACTCCAAACTATGGTAGAAAAATACCAAGTTTGCAAAAAGGAGTTAGAGTCCACCCAAATCACATGTGTAAAATGGGTGGAATCCTGCAAAGGATATGAGGTAATGCTTGAAAAACAGATGAAAAGCAATGTGAAATTTGGTGTTGGTTATAGAAAATATGATGATGAAAACACTGCTTTTGAAAAATCTGTTCAAACCACTGATGTAACCACTGAGTTCATCCCCACAAACAAGAATGGCCAAGAAGTGAAAATCACTGATAAACTTGGGAACAAAATCACACTTGACAGACCAATGGGATCCTCTACTTTTGAGGAGATTGAGAAATACCAGTTTAAACCCACCTGGTCTGATGAGTGTGACATTCTTGAAAATTTTAAACCCATGGATTTCACAACCACTGATGGTGTCAAAGCTCCAAAAGCAAAAGTCATTCCTCTCAAGGACATCCCAGCAGAGGTTAAAAACTCTGCTGCAAAGGAGTCTGAAAAGAGAAAGAAGAGAGAAAAGATCAAAAACCTGTTTTGTGAATTTTGTGAAAAAAAGGAATCATCTAACAAAAGACTGTTTCCATTTAAAAGCATATGATTTAAACAAAACACGTATCATTGTACCTGCTGAAAGCTGCACCATCTGTGGTAAACCAAACCACAAAACTCAAGAATGTGTGTATCTCAAGAAATATGATGTGAAAAAGAATGAGTACTCTGCAAAAGCATCCTTGTGTCCATCAACCTCATATGTCAAATTCACCAAGAACCAGCCACTGTTTGTGCCAGTTCAAACAGCTGTCACAAAACAGCTGAACCAAACATCTGTCAAAAGAGATGTTCAGGTTACTGATGCACCCCCTGCCAATCAGTTCAGAAAAGGCAAGGAACAATCATCTTACCAAAGGATTCCACACGTTTATGAGACCTACAAAAGGCCCTCTAAACCCAAAGTGAACAGGCATCCTTTTGGGTACCAATAGGTGATTGGGCAAAACCCACAACAGTGGTTAGAAAGAAACAGTCCTAAAACTATCCAAACCCCTGACCTAACCACTGTCCATCAATCTGCATCCATCCCAGACACTGTTGAGACCCCATCCAAAGCCTTATTGGCTTTGGAAACCCTAATGAACTAATCCTTTTACTTCATGTGCAGGGAGCTTCTACATGCTTAGATAGCCTTTGGTATGTAGATAGTGGAGGCTCCAGGCACATGACAGGATGTAAAGCCCTACTCAAAGATTTCAAAATTCATGGAGGGGGTGATATATCCTTTGGGAATAATAGTAAAGGGAAGGTTCTGGGGTCTGGTACAGTGCAGTCTGGAAATGTAAAATTTGAAAATGTCAATCTGATAGACAATCTGAAATTCAACCTCCTGAGTGTTTCACAAATGAGTGATAAGGGGTATGGGTCATTCTTCACAAAGGAGTGTTGGACCAGAAATGGCTAAAAAGATTGAAGCAATAATAAAAACTGGAAAAACAAAACTTGTTGCTCAAAGAAGTGGCAATGTTTATGTTGTTGATATGTCAAAAGAGTGTCCCGGAGCTGATGCCTGTCTGTTCTCAGCTGCCTCTAACAAAGAGACAGAACTTTGGCACAGGAGACTGGGGCACACAAATCTCAAGACAATCACTGAAATTTCAAAAAATGGCCTTGTAAGAGGTTTGCCACAAAAATTGTTTTCATGTCCTGAGCTTTGTGTTTCCTGTTTAAAAGGAAAACAACATAAAAGCTCTTTTAAGTCCATTGAAGAGTCCAAAACAACCCAGTGTTTGCAAATGCTGCACATGGATCTGTTTGGCCCAGTTCAAGTCATGAGTCTCAAGAAAAAGAGATATTGTTTGGTTATTATTGATGACTTCTCTAGGTTTACATGGACTTTCTTTTTACACTCAAAAGATGAGACTGCAGGCATTTTGCAAGACTTTGTGACACAGGTTGAAAAGCAATTTGACCTTCCAGTAAAAGTCTTCAGGAGTGACAATGGCACAGAATTTAAAAATAAGGAGTTGGATGCCTTCTGTGTGAAGAAAGGGATTGTAAGGCAGTATAGCATCCCTAGAACACCAGAGCAAAATGGGGTAGTTGAAAGAAAGAACAGAACTTTAATAGAGGCTGCCAGAACCATGCTTGCAGATTCAGGTTTGCCATTAACTTTTTGGGCAGAGGCAGTAAACACTGCTTGCTATGTCCAAAACAGAGTTTTAATAAACCCAGGCACAAAAAGACTGCCTATGAAATTCTGTATAAAATCAAACCACTGATCTCATACTTCAAGGTATTTGGCTGCCCATGCTTTATTTTGAACTTAAAAGATTCCATCTCAAAATTTGCAGCCAAAGTAGATTGTGGTTATCATCTGGGATACTCAACCACTGCCAAGGCCTACAAAGTGTTTAATACACGGACCAAAGCAGTGGAGGAGACCTTAAATGTAAAGTTCAATGAACTTTCATCAATGAAAATCCCAGCAAATCCTGCAGATTTGTTTGATCTTGATAAATTTACTTTTGAAAATACTGCTGTCAAGACTAACAGTGTAGGTCCATCAGAGGATTCATCACCAGACTATGGGTATGAAATCATCATCCCTCAAAAGTCTGCCACAATGGGAAAAGCATCAGTTGTTCAAAATAGCTGTCAAAGCTCAACCACTGCTACCTCAACAGTTGTTGACCAAAGTAGCCCATCAACCACTGCCTCCACATCATCAAACACTGCTGACAAAAGTCCCCAAATAGTGGATAGAAGCCAGTATGTGTCCTCACCATTACCTCCTATTCCACCACCTTTTGAAGCCACTGCTGGGTCATCAAAGTCACCAGCAGTGGTTAGCTCAGATGATACACATTTGCAGCCTTCACCAACAAATGCCATCATACCATACCAAGGAGATTTTATCTTCTTGAGATCTCATCCACCTGATCAAATCATTGGCAACATCAATGAAGGGGTGCTCACAAGAATCCAAACCCAAAACATTTGTCTTTTTGCTGGTTTTCTATCACTCCATCAGCCAGTCAAGTACCAAGAGGCACTGAAAGACAACAACTGGGTAGAAGCCATGCAAGAAGAGCACCGATAGTTTAAAAGACAACAAGTATGGGAGCTTGTACCATTGCCAGAAGATGCCAGTCCCATCGGCACAAAGTGGGTCTTCAAAAACAAACTGATGAAAGGGGCATTGTTGTCAAGAATAAAGCCAGGCTTGTGGTTCAAGGTTACAGACAGGAAGAGGGGATTGATTATGATGAAACATTTGCCCCTGTAGCAAGAATGGAAGCTATAAGACTGTTCCTGGCCTTTGCTGTCAACCACAACATGAAGGTGTTCCAAATGGATATCAAAAGTGCTTTCCTCTATGGTACAATTCAAGAAGAGGTGTATGTCTGTCAACCTCCAGGTTTTGAGGATCCATTTTATCCAGATCATGTCTACAGGCTAAACAAAGCCTTGTATGGCCTGAAACAAGCACCTAGGGCCTGGTAAGAAACTCTTTCCACCTTTTTACTCTCAAATGGTTTCAAAAGAGGTACCATTGATAAAACACTGGTTCTAAAATGGAGAGGAAAGGATTTAATGATTGTCCAAATTTATGTGGATGACATTATCTTTGGAAGCACATGTAATAAAATGTGTGAAGAGTTTAGGGAACTCATGACAGCTGAGTTTGAAATGAGTGCAATGGGTGAGCTGCAATGCTTTCTTGGTCTCCAAGTTCAGCAAATGCAAAATGGAACTTTCATTCATCAAAGCAAATATGCTAAAGAACTTTTAAATAAATTTGATATGAATGATTGTAAACCGTGCAGCACACCTATGGCAACAAATAAGCTTGTCATGTCTGATGAAAAGGATGAGCTGATTGACTAAACACTTTATAGAAGCATGATTGGGTCTTTACTGTACCTAACTGCATCTAGACCAGACATCATGTTTGCAACATGTGTCTGTGCAAGAAGTCAATCAGCTCCCAGAAAATCAAACCTCATTGCTGTAAAAAGGATCTTCAGATACATAAAAGGTGCTCCCACACTTGGTATCTGGTATCCAGCTAATGGGAATATCAAGCTTTCAGGCTTTTCAGACAGTGACTTTGCTGGATGTAACACCACAAGGAAGTCCACTTCAGGAGGGTGCCAGTTTCTAGGCGATTGCTTGGTCTCTTGGCAAAGCAAAAAGCAAGCAGTTGTTTCAACATCCACTGCTGAAGCTGAATACATTGCTGCTGCAAGCTGTACAACCCAACTCCTGTGGCTTCAGAATCAGTTGCTGGATTTTGGTATCACTGCCTTAAAGACACCACTCATGTTGGATAGCCAGGCAGCAGAAAATATCATCAAAAATCCAGTTTCCCATTCAACCACCAAGCACATCGACATCAGACATCACTTTGTGAGGGATTGCTATGAAAAAGGTTTGATTTCTCTGCATCATGTTCCAACTAAAGACCAGCTGGCAGATGTGCCCACAAAAGCATTAGATACTGCCACCTTTGAAAGTTTGGTCTCTAGGATTGGCATGCTAAACATGGAATAACAAGCAACATCTTGTTTTTCTATGAATAAAAGCATTAAAATGTTTTCAGAAAATCAAAAATCCATCCTTAAAAATAGTTAAAAATGAAGTTTTCATTAAAATCCTTAAAAGTCTGCCATAACCACTGCTTTTTCAAAAGTCTGCTCTACTTCAAAGTCTGTCCACTGTTGAAAGCCATCCCCTGTTTTCTCATTTCCTTGATAAACACTGTTGTTCAAAAGCAGTGTCTTATCCACTGATATGCTATCCACTGATAGTGAAAATCATCCACTGCTTCCATTTGTTACCGTTGTAACCACTTCCTTCTTCAGCAACTTTCATGAAAGTATTGTCCTTCTGTTCATCAGAGGTTGGCATGTGGGCAGTACATAGTGGTCAGACCTTTTGTAACCGCTGCCACGTCAGCATTCACTTTTTCCCTATAAAACCCCCATTCAAAACCCAAAACAGGGTTTTACTGTCGAATTGAATTCTTAAAAATTCTCTTCTCAAAGCAGTTTTTTCTTCAAATTCCTTCACAACCTTCTTCGATCATCATCTCTAAAATGACAAAATCGAAGTCATCTGCAAAACCCACTTCCAAATCATCATCAAAAGAAGCCTCTCAAAAGGCAAAACCCACTGAAATTCCACACAAAACGTCTCACAACCTTCTGGGTCTTCTCACAAAACCCGGCACCACAAATATCTTCGACTCCATCATTGATATCATGTCTGCATCAAAGTACAAAACTTTGTTAACAGCAGATGCACCAATTTACTTGGCAACCCAAAGAGAGTTTTGGAAGAATGCAACCCTTGAAAAACAAGGAGAAACTGTAATAGCCATTAACTCTTCTCTAAAGGGCAAAGCTGTCAAGATTACACCACAATCCATCTCGGAGGTCTTTCAACTCGATGATCAGAAAGGTATAATTTCTTTCCCTAAAAACGAGTTAAAAATTGACTTCATTGAAAGAGGGTATGCAGATACAATGATGAAGAAGGATACCTTACAAAAAGGTTTCTTTCCTTCTGCAACAAGATTTTTATTCCATACCCTCCTAATGTGTGTTTCAAACAAAACCACTGCTTTTAATGAAATACCATTAAAAATTCAAAACCTGGGATTTGCTATTCTTCAAGGAGAAAATTTCAATTATTCTCGGGAAATTTTTAATGATTTGGTTAAAAATGTTGAAACAAAATCATTCTTACTGTTTCCAAGATTTCTGAGTTATTATTTTGAAAAGAAATTCAGTAAGAATGATATTTCTGCAATAAAACAAGGTGACTCTTTACAAATGCACAGCTTAACTGCTGAAACTTTTACAAGAATGTCAACACCTAGCAAAACACAAGCAGAGGTGCCTGAGCAGAATTTAGCAGCTACCACTGCTCCTCAGGTATCTGCTGCTGAGCCCACTGCTCAAGGTGATCAAAGTAGCAAAACAACTGCTTTGAAACCCACACCTACAATCACCAAAAAGCGAACAAAAAGAAAAACTCAAAAACCCGCCAAACCTATCAAAAAGTCAACTCTAGAGGATGAGATACCAGAGCAACTGCCTGTGACAAAACAAAAGTCACAAGAAACCACTGCTGCTTCTTCCTCACAGCAGTTGGTACAAATATCTCAACCCATAACTGAAACTCCTCCCGTTTCTTCTCAAAAAGAATAGGTTGTACACATAGGGACACCACAATATGATGCTCTGGAATCACTCGTTTCCATCATCCACAGCCCAATGCCCGGGGCAAATTCTCTTCTTACACCAAACCTCACCTCCACAATTCCCCCACCAACTAAACTTTTGTTGGATGCAATTGATTTGAACCAGGCACAAACCAGTCCTTCTCAATCACCCATCAATGAGAACATACCTCAACAAATGACTGGGTCTGATGTATCAATCTTTGCTAACCCACCAACACAACCTGAGGAGGTTACACCCATTGAGTTACAAGTAACTCTTGGTGGTAATCCAAGTGAAGCAGCCACTACAAGTGCTGAACCCACTGGTTTGCATTTGGACAGTGGTTACATCAATAAGACTTCCTTGGAGGCAATTCCTTCCATAGCACCTCTGACATCTACCAGTGGATTTCTTTTGACCACTGGCAATACCAAAAGATTGTCAAGTGTTGAAGGAAGAAGACCCCAGTACCAAGAAAAAGGGGCATCAGTGGTTAATGTTTGGAGTACACTCCCTACCTCAACCACTGATAAACCACTGCTAGTGGGAAATCAGATGATCCCATTAAATTGGGCGATGGTTTAAAATATCTGGATTTGACGGAACGAGTTGACAAACTAGATACAGCTGTTGCAGATATCAAAGACTTGCTACAACAGTTGTTGATAGTACAAAAGATACAATCCACTGCTGTTCCACCTCAAGCATCTGCTCCACCACAAGCACTTGCTGCAAATGAGCTCTGGAATCTATTTCAACCTTTTCTCCAACAACAAAAACAAATGGCTGATCAGCAACATGAAATACATGTACAAGAGTTGAGAAACACAATGGAGTCAAGGTTCAAAAACACACAAGCAGACATCAAGGCACTGAAGGCCCACATATTGAAAACCACTGGCACTGCTCCTCCAACTGTTCTCTTCATTGATCAATTACCCCCAGATAATGCCAAAAAGGGGGAGAAAATTAAAGAATGGAAGAAAAAGGGAGTAGATGATGGTCTCTACATAGAACCAGAAATGGAGAATATGACCAAGCAGATACCTTTGCCAGATGGTAGCAAAAAGGTTGATGTTACCCAAAATGCACTTGATGAAGCTATAGCAAGTGTAAAAAGGGACAGAGCGGCAAAGGATATGTCAAGGTGGAATGAGGAGAAAAGAGCTTACATGGAGCTGAATGCGCAGGGTTGTTCTGGGCTAAAGGATGTTCAAAATCCTGAGCTAAAAAGAAATCTCACTAGAAAAGTGAGGAAACCCAAGTCCACACCATCCAGACTCATAAAGCATACTCCAAAACCACCATCCAAAAGCCCCCAACATTAAACCTCCATCCAAACAGCTATTGTAACTCCTGCTGTATCAACTATTGCTGGTACTTCAGAGGTTTCAATAACTGTTATCACTTCAACACACACCACTTCAACACACACCACTTCAACGCATACCACAACCACTGTCTTACCACCACCATCATCACCACCAAAAACAACATCACCACCATCGCCTCCTGCCAAAAAGCAGAAGACAGCAGATGTTACAACATCTGTTGTAATGACAACAGTGGTTAAAACACCAGTTGTTTCAATAGCTGTTAGTCAATCACAAATCACTGCCACTCAAATTACCACCACTGATCCACCCAAAACATCATCTGCCTCTCCTAAGATAAAAAGGAGAAGGATTTTCATACCAGATGATGAATCACCATCACCACCACCAACATCTTTAAAATCTCTATCACTTGTTACAATACCCAAACCTGTTCCTCTCTCATCAGCTCAAATTCAAAAGCCCTTAGTTCCTGCAGGTGTTCAATTCCCTCTTGAACTTATAGCAGTCAGAGAAGAAATCAAATCTTTCTACTATGAGGATGACCCTGCTAAAAGGAAATTGCCATCTGTTGAAGGATATCCCAGGCCTAACAATATTGAAGAATATTTGAAAATCAAGGCTAAGCAAGCAGAGGATATCTCAAAAAGAAATACACATGGGAAATCTAATAGAGAAATTCAGCAGAATTATCAATACTTGCTCACACAAGTCAGATCTTTAGAGCAGTTTGCAAAAAATGTTTGTCAGCAAATCTCAGAGAGAGCAGATGAAACTCTGAGAAAAGACTACATTGAAAGCATTATGGCAACCAAGAAGTACAAAGGAGAAAAACACATGCACAAAGAGTGGACCATTCCCGAGCTTGAAAAAGAAGCAGCCAGGATTCAAGATATGATCAAGAATAAGGTCAAACACACTCCTCCAGATTGGGCAAAGTTCAAAAAGAATGTACCTGATAAAAAGGTAGAGCTGAGGAGAATGAAAGAGGAATTAGCTGCTGCTGATTATGGGTCTTTGAATCAAGTGATGAGATGGAAAGAAGATAAAGTCAGGGCTACCTATAAAAGTTTGGAGAAATTAAGAAAGACAGATCCTACTGCTCCACAAAAGCCAGACTATCCTAAAGCAGAGGTTTCAAAAAGACCATCAAAGCTGCAAATCAGGAGAGCCACTGCTCCAGCTGGTGCAGCCATCTTCAAAAGAAGGCCACAAAAACAACTGGTTACTGAAACAGTGGCAGAATTAAAGGCAGGAGATGAGTTTGTAAAAGAAGGCATTAAGCAGATGATAGCTGATACTCTTGGCCTGAATCAACCTGCAAGTACTGCTCAGACAGTCATCAATAGGCATATTTATCATACATTAAGTGTTATACGATTTTCTTCTCTTTTGGAACATTGGTGGATGATGTTTAAATGACATATAATACATCCATAAATGTTTATAACATAACTAATAACCAACAACTGCTAAACTTGGGTCATTTTCAGCATCTTAGTCGTATTAGTGGTGGTCCATGACTATATCTATATATAACATTAAGATTTCGGTGCTTGGGAAGATTCAGTTAATGCAAATAGGAATTGCATGAAATGATTAGTTAAAAGTCACTTGTTCTTTATTATAATTCTAAACTAATCATAGGTGGCAGGATCTTAGTAGATCCCTTAAGGGATTCTTACACGCTCGGACCTTTAAAGATCTGCTAGGATCTTTCTTGGGAATAATTTCCAAAAAGACAAAACAAATTTATATTTTGGATTGAGTCTTAGCACAAAATAAAGAGTTTAAATGATATATAATACATCCATAAATGTTTATAACATAACTAATAACCAACAACTGCTAGACTTGGGTCATTTTCAGCATCTTAGTCGTATTAGTGGTGGTCCATGAACCTTTGTCCCGTTGGTAAATAATAATCTTACCTATTGTTGGGATTGAACCCTACCAGAGGAACAGATAATTAAAGCCAAAACTGGATCAGAGCAGTGGATCCAGAATAAGCAGATGTTATGAACACAAGTCTCTCCCCTTGAAAGTGGTTTCAACATCTGCTGACCTCCTATCTACTGATCGTACAAACTGCTGACCTACAAACTGCTGATCAAGTAAAAGCCTGATGGAAGACTAAAGCTCTGCTGTTCAATCTACTGCCTTGAGTCAAGCTCTGCTGATCCGGACAAGTACTGCTAGGTTCACATCAGTGGAAGGATGCTGCAGTAGTTTAAATGTCTTAATGTAATGAAAAGTAATAACAGTAGTTAGCAAAGTAGAGGTTGTATAGATCAGAGGTTAGAGTTTGTTAGGAGGTTAGATGTCACTTTCATGGTGATGTCAGCTTAGATGCCTCAGTGGTTTGCTCGTGCCTATAAATAGAACAGTGCTCTGTACTGTTCTATTAACTCTTTGCAAAATCGTTTTCCTGCACGAACAAACACTGTGAGCTCAGGCTGAGGGGGAGTTTGTATTCAGACATTGCATTGTAATCGTTATTGAAATAAATTCAATCTTTCGGTTCTTTGTGGAAAATGTTTGATTAAAGCAATTCTCTTGTTTGATTGTGTGCAAAGTTTGTTTCCATCTTAATTCCACTGCACAACTCATCCATCTTCATCTTAATTCAAACAAAAACATAATCAAAACCAAACTCAGATCCTAACACCTATGTAATTGGTATACAATAATCCTACCTATCAACATGTTGGTACTTAATGAGCTTCCGTTAATTTTTTTTAACTGAAGTTAATTTTTAAGTTTTATTTATTACACAAAAAGTCCCTGTAGTTGTAATTTACTAGTTTTAACTATTTTATAAAACAAAAAAACCTCAAGGGACTGTAATTTACTAGTTTTAAAATAGTTAAAACTAGTAATTTACAACTACAGGGACTGTTTGTGTAATAAATAAAACTTAAAAACTAACTTCAGTTAAAAAAAATTAACGGAAGTTCATTGAGTACCAACATGTTGATAGGTAGAATTATTGTATACCAATTACGTAGGTAAGATTATTATTTACCAACGGGACAAAGGTTGGTTTATTAAAAACCAATTTTCCTAATTCTAAACTAATCATAGGTGGCAGGATCTTAGTAGATCCCTTAAGGGATTCTTACACGCTCGGACCTTTAAAGATCTGCTAGGATCTTTCCTGGGAATAATTTCCAAAAAGACAACAAATTTATATTTTGGATTGAGTCTTAGCACAAAATAAAGAGGGTTTTTTTTTTTTTTTTTTTTTTTTTTTTTGTTAAAACTGTAAGACAACATTAGATTCTTTGTGTACTTATTAGTATTATTTCATTATCTTTGTACTCAAGTGTAAATTGTCTTTGTATATAATAAACCCATCCACCTCTCCATCTAAGGCATGCAATTATTAACAAATCACATAGTATAGAGCCTTGATCTCTCCCCCTCCCCAGACCCTCTCTCTTCACTTTCCCCTCCTCCCTTCACTTTCCCACCATCCCTCTCTTCCCCTTTCGCTTCTCACCGTCGGCCATGGCCACTCTCTCCTCCTCCACCGACGACGCTTCACTCTCCTTGAACACACTATCACCCATGTTATCCATCAATCATTCATCCACTAACTATCTTTGTTGGACCAACTCACCGTGTTGGGTCAATTGGTCGAGGAAATTGATAACATCCACTGGTTTCTATGTGGCCTTAGTGCTTCATTTGAAACATTTTCAACCGCCATTCATGCTTCCAAACCCACCCCATACTTTCATGACTTACTCATCCAAGCCGAGTCCCACAAACTATTCCTATGTTCACTTCATGGTGTTGGTGCATATGTCTGTCGACTTCGTCTTGTATCGAGTCCTGTATGTATATAGATAGATCAAGGCACGTAGTACGAGAAAATGAGAAATGTGTGTGTTAGAGGCATTTCGCACGAAATGAGAACCATGTCATTTCGTACGAAATGAATTGGTCATTTCGCACGAAATAGGCATTTCGTGTGAAGTTGATTTCACATGAACAGTTTCGTGCGAAATAGTCATGCCTATAAATACCTGTTGTGCCATTTCATTTGTAACTTTCCGGTTTCAGAGTCGAACTGCTACCGAAGTGTCTACTCGCTGTAAAACTTTGTTATATCAATCAAAAGACAGTTTAAAGTGAATTACAAGCTGAATTACCTCAATATGTTTGTTTCCGCCTCTCGTATTGAGCAAAAACTCTTCTGAACGACTCGTTAAGGTCGCGCAACGATCCTACAAGTGGTATCAGAGCTCAGGAGGAAGAGTTCTTACCATTTCAGCTGAAAATTCTGATTTCTACACCTTCTTTTCAAAATTAAACAAGTTTTCATGGATAAAATGGATTGATTTTCTCACATTATAAGCGAAATTGTGTTTTAACAAAGCCTTGAAAGAATTAGATCTAAAATCGGACTAAAACCTGTTCAATTTGACAAAAACATGGCCAAATTGATGACATCAGCAACATTTCGCACGGAATAGTATCTGTTTCATCCATTTCGCACGAAATACCACACTCATTTTGCACGAAATACCTAGAGCTACTTCCATTTCGCACGAACAGGGCATTTCGCTTGAAACTTCACACCAGAATTTTATTTCGTACGAAATCAGCTTATTTCGCACCAAGGTGTCTTTTCGTTTGAACGTTTCGCACGAAATCAGTATTTCGTTTGAAGAGAGTTATTTCGCATAAAAAATCATTTCGTTTGAAAGTGTATTTCGTTTGAAATTTTCATTTCGTTTGAACAAGTTTGATTGTGTGAAAGTTTGATACCGAATCCTGGAAGAAGAATTTTATAACGCCTTTGCTACTCTGATTACCATTGCACAGCACACAATGTTAGAATATGAAACGGGCACCATGCAAAAACCGCCAAAGCTCATGTGAATATCGAGGAGTATAAAGGATGGGAGGAGAGATTCGAAAATTGGGTTCAAGCAAATTATTTGGATGCTTGGGAATGTGTTGAAACAAAATATGTTAGACCAGTGAATGATGATGAAGAGGTTATTGCAATTAAAGATCTAAGTGTTGAAGAGAAAAAGAAATACAAAGATGAAAAAATTATGACAAGTCTATTGCATTAAGCTGGAAAAGAAGATATCTTGGTTTTATTGCAACACAATGGAACTGCATATCCAATCTGGAAAGCATTAAAATCAAAGTTTGTTGGAAGCAAAGAGATGATCAAGAATAAAAAATCACTTTTGAAAAAAGATTTAGATTTATTTCGTGGTTTAAGAACTGAAAGCACTAAGCAGATCATCGAAATATATTGCAATCTGTTAGTTAACATGAAGAGGGTGAGCATCACAAAAGATATTAAAGAGTTGATTGAAAAGCTAGCTGATGCATTGCCACATGAAACTTGGGGCACGTACCTTATGATGTTGAGAAATAAAAAAGATTTTGGAAATCTAACACTGGGAAAGTTCATTGAAAAACTTGAAGATCAAGAGATGGAAGAAAGGAAGATCTCAAGAATGAAGGATTTTGATGGTGAACAAGATATTGGGCTTTATTACAAAGGAGGTATCAATGATAAGACCAACATGTCACCAAAGATTGAAACTGCATTCAATGCTAAAAGTTCTTCTGGAGGGTCTTCTCAAGGATCAAACAGCAAAACGGGATTTTCTTCATATCCATCATTTGATCCAAATTTTTCAACAACAAAGAATGGCAAAGTTCTACAATGCAACATTGCACTAAATCTTGAAAATGATCAGAATTACTCAGAAGAAATTGAAAAAAGTCACATGTCTTTGTTGGAGACTGTGTTAGAATCGTATGGGAGTTTAGTAGCAGTAAGGATCGAAAATCCAATGTTAACAAAAGAGGATTACGATCAGATTGATGCTGAAGAAATGGAATTAATGGACATAAAGTGGTGTATGGCAAGTGTGTTGAGAAGAGCTGAGAAATTTAAACAGATCACAGGAAGAGATGATTTCCGTGATGTAAATGTTTCTACTTTAGGTTTTGATAAATCTAAAGTTACTTGTTTTCGTTGCAGGGAAAAAGGACATTTCAAGAGAGAATGCACAAACCGCGAAGCAAGTGGAGCTCAAAATCCTTTCAACAACAATGATTATTATCGGAAAGCAATCTATCATCAAGTTGCTCAACAACCACATCCACAACAACCACAAACTGCTCATGCTAAGAAGGAGATTGAAGAGTCAAAGAAAGCATATTTGATGAGCAAATTGATTGATCAAGATGATGAAAGATTACCAGAAGGTTTTAGCTGGGACAATTACTATCCAGATAAAGAATTCTTGACTAAAGCTTTTGTTGCTAGAGTTGCTGAAGACTGTGATAATGATAATGATTATTATGCAAACAGAATGAAAGAGCACTTAAGAATGCTAGAAGAGAGTGATAGTGATGACGGAAAAGTTCAAAAGAAAAAGAAGAAAGTTAAAAAACAAGTTAGCAGTGATGATGAAGAAGTTCCTGTGATAAAGAAAAAGGTAAAAGAAGTTCCATCTTTCACAGTTGAAGCAGAAGCTGATGCACGAAAGATTCCTGTGAAATGTGAAACCCACGAAACAGTGAAAAAGCAAAACAGTACTTTGATTCATAACATGAACAGATTGGAAGAATCCTATGATGTTCTGAACAAAGCTATGAATCAATACAATCAATCAAGCAGTTAACAAGCAACAGCTATGAAGACGCTTCAAGGAGCTTTTATGACAAAGCAGAAAATCGTCAATAATTACATTGAGAAATGTGATGTGCTTAAACAGAAACTGGAAACCCAGAGGATTGAAACAGAAAGAGTAAATAGGTTGTTAAAAAGTTACTCATGTACTTCTTATGTTATTGACAGGAATTATCCAACAGTGGAAGGCATGAAGGCATTTGATGAAGAAGTATCTGAAGAAAAGAAAAAGAAGATTGAAGTGAATGATTCTGGTAAGAAACAAGGTTTTAGTTACAACAAGTGTCCACCCCCGCTTGAAAATGGATATTCTTCACGAAATCCAAATTCAGAAAGAGTCGAAAAGGCAACTAACTTACTGTGGGAATCTGAACCATCAGATATCTTGCCAGACAACATTGATGTTACTTTCACTTCGTCTGATACTGATCATGAGTCAGAGTTAATAAAGAAAGTGGTCGATCAGGTGTTGGATAAAGATGAAACCGAGGAGTCAAAGTCGGATTCAAATTCAGAGTCAAAGTCTAAAACGTCAAGTCCAACAGCCAAAAAGGGCAAACGGGTTTACAATAAAGAGTTTCTGTTATCAAAATCTAATTTGAATGATGAAACATTCAAAGTAGCATATACTTTGAATGATTCTAACATATTATATTCTGATGATGAATTTCCAATAAGAGGTGTCAAAACTGAAATGATCAAAAAAGTTTTCAAATTAACAGAAATTAATATTTCTGAAATAAAAGATGTAAATCTTTCTGAAAAACCTAAAAAATATACCTCAAGAGTTCAACAAAGAGAAAACAAGAAAAAAGGTTACAGTTCTGGTTCGGGTTTTCAAAAGAAACCAAACCATAACGGTAATTTCAAAAGGAAAGGTCTTGGATTTATTTCACCAAAAAGTCACAAAAATGAGAAAACTTATAAAACAAAAACTGTTTTTGTTACAGGAACATCATCTGAAGAAGAAAAAGAGCAATTGTTCAGAAAGCAGACAAATAAAGAATTCCTTGCTAAAAAGCAAGAAGAAATGAAGAAGGAAGTTGCTCAGAAAAAGGAAACGAGAACCTGTTTTCAATGCAAAACAGTTGGTCATATTGTCAGGAATTGTCCAAAGGCAATCCAAACAAAACAGGGAGTTTCTCTTAAAATGAAAGAAAAGATGATTGAAAATGAACCACCAAACAAACCTTTTATAGTTTTCAAAAACTCGAAATTTGAGGTTGGTGAATCTTCAAAAGGTTTTTACAAAAGAAAAGCAATGATTCTGATTTGTCAAAAGTAAGTTGTTAAGAAATCTGATGATAGTTCTAGCAATGATTCTGATTTGTCAAAATCAGAGGAGCTATTTTCTGGCAATGAATCTGATTCCACAAAGTCAGAGGAGCCACAAGTTGAACCAAAAGTTGAAAAATCAGTACCGCCAATGGATGATGCAAATTTTCCATCATTGAGGGCTGAAAATTTTAAACAAAAAGTTGGTAAAGTTGAGATTTCAAATCAATTTTTTTCTGAAAAGAAAGAATTTGATGTTGAGAAAGCTTTTAACCCCAAAGTAAAACATATTTTTCGAAAAATGATTGATGGGAAAGTCAAAGGGGTGAAGGAATTTTATAACAAAAAAATGAAAGGAAAGAAACCGAGTGTTGATCACTTGGAATCTCCCAAGGTCTGTCAGGCTTGGGAGAACCTTTTTAACTGAAAAATCTGACTTGCCGGAGCTCCCAAGTTGGTAATCGTGGAGCATGAATTGGCATCTTTCTTACAAGTGGAAAATGTTTTTGTGAAAAACCGTCAAGTGTTAAATTTTACAAGTGGTTGTGAAGAAAAACAATGTGATGAGTTTAACCCCTAACCTACAAATTGTTTGTGAAATCTAACCAAACTTATTTTCCGGAAAAACCATTTTGATTAAAACAAACTTAAGTGTTTTGAAATCTTTATGGGAAAATAGTTTCTTGTCAGGGGGAGTTCTGATTGTTTATGCCAAGTGGATGACGATTTGAAGCAATTCACAACAGTTGTCATTTTATGTGTACAATTTGTTTTCAAATTTCTTTTAAATACTTTTGCATTTTAGGGGGAGTAAAAATTTTCAGAAAATTCAAAAACATTTGAAAATTTGAAAAAGGCAAAAAAATTGTAAATTTAAAAATGAGTTTTGTTGTGAAAAAGAGGAAATGATAGTACATCAGTAGACGATCACAGCATGCTAAAGAATTGGAAAGTTAAAAAGTGATAAACGGTCTCACTGATGATGTGCCAGTAGGTTTTTGCACATTTAGTAGATTGTGTCGAGATATAAACCTAAATATCAAACTTACTTATCTCATGGGGAACATCTCTCGGATATATGGGTAACCCCCGAAATCTTGTTTGAAAGACCCCTCTTTCTGAGATACTAGGTCTTTATGCTTAGTGATATCTAGGGTATTATCCTGGGACTTCTGATTTTGCGAAAGCAATGGCCTAGTCCCCGTATAATACTTTTCGCTTGCTTGAATTATAGCACCACCCTCAGCATAAAATGATATAACATTGAAAAATGCTAATCATGTGCTGTTGAAGAAAAGATTCTCTAAAGGGAACACACCTAAAGTCGAAGCCATCATCTCTCTGATTTTGCGGAAGCAATAGCCTGAGCTCTCATGGCCCTCGCATTTAACCTTTTACAGATATCATCTAGGTATATTCACCGGTAAGACTGAATATTGGGATCTGGATACGGGAGTATATTCTGAGGTGGGACACTCGAATAAGTTCAAGTGCTTAAAACATTAATCTCGTATCTCGAATCAATTGAACTTTGTGTGAAAATTTAAGTGGATCAGTATACTGACAATCTAAGTGAATCGTTTAGAACTTAAAATGATTAAAGCTTAACGGTGTTAGTGTTTTGTCATAAACTGATATGATCCTCTTACACAAATTCACAAAAATATTGTTTGTAAATATTTCTTTACTGCATTTTCTTTCAAGTTCAAAAGTCTAAAAAGATTTTCAGTGTGTTTTAGCATAAAATTTTGAAAAAAAAATATAAAAAGATTTTCGACAACTGATGTTGAAAAACTGATTTTCAAAATTCCAAGTGCTAAACATGATGAATAAAAGGTTTGGGAGAGTTTGTTTGAGATGAAAAATTGTTTGAAAAGAAAAATGGTATTTCTACAAGTGGTTCATCAGAGATTAACATTGTAAACTCATTTCTTGATTGATTAATACCTGCAAGTGGTATATAAATTTGTCAAATTTTAAATTTGTGAAATTTATTGTGAGGTAGAGATGTGTGCAGGTTAGCCAGGTTCCTGATCCTAAGCAGAATGTGAACCAGGTTACGATCTTGATACTGACGATGCTGATGAATTTAAGGAATCAAGAGATCTGATCAAGAGAATTAGAAAGCCCAAGATTCAGATTCAAAGATTGTGAAGATGATAGATCAACATCCAATGGGGAGATTAGTTGATAGAGAGAAGAGAGAGGATTGAGGATGCTTTACAATGTTAGATACTACGGAGAGAACAAGAAGACTGATAAAGACTGAAGATTGAAGACTCAACACTAAAGACTTCGTCAACATCCAAGGGGGAGTCTGTTGGTGCATATGTCTGTCGACTTCGTCTTGTATCGAGTCCTGTATGTATATAGATAGATCAAGGCACGTAGTACGAGAAAATGAGAAATGTGTGTGTTAGAGGCATTTCGCACAAAATGAGAGCCAGTCATTTCGTACGAAATGAATTGGTCATTTCGCACGAAATAGGCATTTCGTGTGAAGTTGATTTCGCATGAACAGTTTCGTGCGAAATAGTCATGCATATAAATACCTGTTGTGCCATTTCATTTGTAACTTTCCGGTTTCAGAGTCGAACTGCTGCCGAAGTGTCTACTCGCTGTAAAACTTTGTTGTATCAATCAAAAGATAGTTTAAAGTGAATTGCAAGCTGAATTACCTCAATACGTTTGTTTTCGCCTCTCGTATTGAGCAAAAACTCTTCTGAACGACTCATTAAGGTCGCACAACGATCCTACACATGGCCAGTCCACACCACCCATTGCCTTTAACTCAAAATCTTGTCTCTCGCAAATGTGCTAAGCATTGTGATTTGGATTATAACTTTTTTCCGGAAACTTGTTATTATGGGAAACCGCATGCTTGGTTTGTTACGACCAAGCTCCAGGTTGTAGATATCTTTACCAAAAGTCTACCTTGACCACAATTTGAATTTTTTCATGATGGTCTTTGTCTTTGTCTACCACTGTTCCATGTGAAGGGGGATATTATACAACCATAACTTAGTTGTGTACTTATTAGTATTAATTCATTATCTTTATACTCAAGTGTAAATTTTATTTGTATATAAACTCATGCTCCTTTTCATTTGAGGCATGCATTTTTTTAACAAAACACAAAAACCTTATCCTACAGAAGAATAAGATTGAACTAAATAGGTATATATGTTGAAAGTTCCATTGGTTACCACTTTCATTGACTAGTAGAAGAGGTGTGAAGCAAAGGATACAAGTACCCGCATGTGCATGCATCTGCTGTGGCCAAGAGTTTGTATTTTTTGGTAGTTCATATTGATGGTTGGTTATGTTGGTACCGTTAATTAGACCTACATGCCCATGTAACAAGATAATACAAAACCTAATGGAGTTTGATTCTAAAGGGTTACATAGCGAGCAATAACAATTATTCAGTGTGACTAAAATGTGTGTGTAATTATTTAGAGATATAATTTTCACAAATAATTTGTGATAGTATTTTATGTAGCAATTATAACTGAAAAATAATAGTTAAGGAGGGAGGTTGATCGCCCTTTGGGTTCTTGTGGGTTGCGATCAAGGGCAAGCAAGGAACGAAAAATAGATTTTGTGGCAATTTACCTAATCAAGGATGACACCAAGTTATTGGAATGTTGTGGATGGTTCGATTAAAGGATCACAATGACTGATTGTGTTAGTTCAATTGGTTTTGCAACTCAACACTAGCAATGGTCACAAACTGAATTGGTTCGTGATGCTTCATGATGATTAATCTTTAGTTCATTATGTAGGTCCCCTATCATATGGATCTTGACAAGATTGATAAATAGATTAGAGTGCAAAATACTCTTAATCCGATGAACACAAAATAGTAGAAAATGCAAACACAAATTACTATTAAACCTATCTTCTATTGATTATCAGCCTGAACGATTACAATCAATCAAAGACTCATGAACACCAAACTATCATAACCAATTCTCTGTGACTAGTCTCTAAATCTAGAAATCTCTATGTCACACACACACACACACACACACTCTCTCTCTCTCTCTCTCTCTCTCCATATATATATATATATAGAGAGAGAGAGTGGGGATCCTGCGGAAAGTGTGTTTTTCCTAGAAAGTGTAGGAAGCGATTTGGGCCATCAGATGAGTGTGTTTAATGGTTGAGATCATTTTTGTGGCATTTTGGTAATATACATGTCTTTAAAATAGGCTAATTTAATTGATTGGGGGTAAATGTGTCATTTAAGTTGTTTTAAATAAAGAAATAACTACCAATCATAAAACCACCTCCAAAAATGTCGCAATTTTTTTCTCTCTCTCTAATCCCTCACATTTGAAAACACCAAATCATACAAAAAATAACGATAAATCAGATCTAGATGTGTTCATAGTAGTGTGTTTTAGTGATAAAACACAATGTGATGAACTAGTGACTGACTGCTAAAACACAACATCAAGAATGTCAACTGATAAAACACAACGTGAACCAGTAACTGATAAAACACAACATCAAGAATGCCAAAATCATATCAACCAGTGACTGATAAAACACAACGTGAAGAAATTGGTAATGATTTGAACTTCGTAAGTAACTGCCCTTTTGAAATCGTAATGATTTGAAATAGTCAAAGAGATATACGTTTCCATAAATATCAGGATAGTTAGTTTAGGATATATAATATTCCAAAATTAAATTAATAATCAAACAACCATCATGCCCTTTTAAATAAAAAAAACTAAAAGCCACATGTCACCTCCCTATTGGTTCCTAGACTTTCTAGGAAACTTAGGCTTTCTAGCCAACTCCCACTCTACATATATACGAGTTCTCCTGGTCTCTAACCCTAACTCCTATCACAAGCATGATTATATATGCATGCGCACTAGGCAGTGTCTGGGCTAAGCCCACTCTAACTCTTGAATCGTTTAGAGTGGCCCATACGATAATAAACCGTAACACCTCGTAAAATCGTGCCTAATGATGTGATGACACGTGTCTTTAACCCTAATTGTGTCAAAAGTTGACTAAGAAGGACTATTGTTGCCAAACAGTGAAAAGATGTATCTAGAGAGACTAAAAGTGTCAACATGCATATTCTATGCCTTTGAATGACCTTTTATGATATTCATATTTTTTATCGAGCCACTTGTTGGACGTACGAAACCGTTTGTAAGTTAAATCAAAAGTTTGTGAAATTAAGGCTCAAAAGCATCAACATGTTTAATTATACCTCTTAGTGACCTTTTAACGAACCCGGAGCTTAACGATGTTCGGTTATACTTTCAAGAACACCTACAACCTAACTTGGAGGACTATATGTGCCAAATATGAAACTTATTTTGAATTAAAAGGTTGAAGGACTGAAAATTCCAAACATTTAAAATGTTTGGCTGTGGTTATAAGGGGTCGCGGGCCGTGACCAGCCCCCTTATTTCTTGTCGCGGGGCGCGAGGATCCCCTTTGGGTAGAAACTAACTACCAGCTGCATGTTGGCAGCCTTGGCCACCACTCAAACCACCATGCACACTTAATACCTGCTATGACACCTGGGATGATCTTGGAAGCTCTCTAACACATGGCTTCGTCTTGGGAAGTCACCTTCAACTATAAATAGAGGCCTTGGTAGCCATTTTACCTTGCACCTCTCAAAATCACTTCTTTCTTACTTCTCTTTGCTCTCTTGGAGATTCCTGGCATAAAGGAGACTCCACTCAGTCAAGTTTTCGAGCTAGGACCCTTTGTAAGTGTCCCTAGCCTCTGCTTTTCGTTTTAAAGGCCTTTAAAAGCCGAAAGTCAAAGTTTTTCGATAAACGCTTTGACTTTCGGTTTAGACCATTATGGTCTAGCCATTGTTCGAGGCGAACATGGCTACATGATCGTAATTAGGTAGGTGTTAATCCCTCAAAATGGCACCCCCTAAGAATCACGTTTGCTTGGTCAATTGACGGGTAAAAGTCATTAACATTAAAAAGTCAAACGGTCAGTTTTTTTAAAATAATTCAAATCTGATAATGTAGGTGTTATAAAATATGTTTTATCACTTTAATAACTTGGTAATAATTATTAGAACATGTGTAAACATGTTCAGCCCGTCAATTCCATGTTTTAGGTCAGTTCGCAACCGAAAGTCGTGAAGTTTGACTTCTGCTTTGACTTTCAGTTCTGGCCCGAATTTGTCACACCACGATATTTCCACATACTCTGGTGGGCCCGGTGGGGAGTATCATGACGTAGTTGATATCATCATAGACAATTAAACACAGATATAGCACAGCGGAAGGCTTGGAAATTAATTACTATTACAACCCAAAATATTCAAAGTACAAAATGAAAGAATATACAGGCGGTTGTAAAGAGATCCATGGGCGGACCATTAAACAAATATATAAAACAGAGTTTGACATACTTTAGGCATCTAGGGATTTGCAAGATCCTCTAATTTAATGCCAAGTAGCTCCAGCCTATTTCGTGAGGTACCTGTCACTTAGTCTTTGGAAAATACGCAAGTTTTCACTGGTAAATACACCTAACTGACTCATTTGAAAAACATTTTTGAAAATTGGTTTAAGGGCACAAGGCACAAAATTCATTTATAGCTTGGGACAATTTCATTTAAAATCTTGTATACAGATTTACATGTTTGTCATACATTTGGGGCCGGTTTGGAAACCGGACATGATTAACTGACTCGCCACTTATAAAACCCACAAAGGAGTTATCCCCAACTTGTGGGTAATTTATTATATAGCATTTGCATCTGTCAGGTGTATGCCTACACCCCGTGCATAGGTCGTGGCCATTAATAACTTAAATGAGCCGAGGATATCTAGGACACGGTCGTTAACCCCCATTGTTTATGTTATCAAACAAAACAGATCAAAACGGGTTATGCGGATTTATTAATCACAATCCGACTAAATGATCCCATACCCGACCAAGCGGTAATAATTTACCGTATCCCAAGCCCGTATAAGGGAAAATAAGTTAAAAGTATTTACCTGAGTTAATAATGCAAGAAATGCTACTCAGCCGTATGTTTCTAAGACTTTATACAAGTAACTTCTACTGAGGCTACTTAATCTGAAAGGAAGGTTTTATTAACCTATTAGGATACTAACGGGTCTTATTTAAGTCAAGGACTTAGACTGGTTAGTTTTAAGGATGCTTTACAGTACGAAACGCTAGATTAAGCGGAGACCGGAATGGAATGTTATTTAGACCCAACAAGTATAAATACTTGTATAATATGGGTAAACTAATTCATTCTGGATTTTGAAGTTTAGATGATAATGTTAGACCCGTTTAGATTAATTTATGTAAACTAGTTACATAAACCGAACCGAACGCTTATAAGCATAAAAGGGTAACCGAATGAGTCATATACAAGTTCCATATGTTATTATGCTTAAAATATGTTATGACATCAGTAGGATATCAACATGTATGCCCAAAAAGATTTTAAAACCGAATTAGGCCCCATAAGGGCGTTTTGGTCATTTTAGGATTTATAAAGGAGGTTTATAGGTAAATTGAAGTTTTGGTAAAAAAAATTCTATAAAAATATTAATTTTATGATGTTATAACAGTATGATATCATACATATGTGTGGTTTACCATTTATGGCCAAACTATGCCCCGATAGGGCATTTTGGTCATTTCACATATGTTTTTAAGGACTTAATTGAGATTCTGAGTTCAAGACTTTTACCTACTGTAAAAATATTTAAAATTATTTATAAAATCAGTAGGTAACAAGTCTCGGGTGCTAAATATGGTTTTAAACCATACTATGCACCTAATTAGCGTAAAAGTCGATATTTGACGATAATTCCAAAGTTTAAGCAGTTCTGAGATTTTGACCAACTTTGAATGGTTAAAATATTTTATTTTTCATAATACATCAATGGCAAAAGGTTTTGCATGTTAACTATATGAAAAAATTAATTCAATTGCATAAAGGGTATTATCGTCAATTATAGGCTTAATACAAGAACTCAATGTTAAGGTTAGTATATAATCTGACCCAACTTCCCAATAATTTCTAAAAAATGATATCATAACAGTAGGTAAAGAGTTTTGTCTCTAAATTATGTTTAAGGCTTGATTTATATACAAAAGGGCAATTTAGTCTTTATAAAAGCATGATTTTCGATCATTTGCATAACATCAGTTTACGACCTGAATGTAAGTGTCAAAATACTTTAAATATGCTTACTAATTAGTACCTAATCCATTTGTATGTTTATTTATATTAAAAATCTCATTTTTAGACCAAAGGGCATACTAGTCAACAATAAGCATAATAACGGAAACATGCATATAATTCAGATTACTAAGTGACCATGTAATATAACCTCATAGGGTTATACTACAACATTATATGGTCACAATGGAACCTTTAAACATAAAGGAATTAAGCTAATTCGGGTCAAAACTGAAAGTCAAGCTTTTGCGAATTTCGGTTGCGAACCGAGCTTAAACTTAGAATTATCGGGTTGAACATGTTTAGACATGTTCTAATAATGTTTACCAAGTTATTAAAGTGATAAAACATGTTTTATAACTTCTACATTATCAGTTTTGATTTTTATTTAAAAATCTGACTAGTTTGACTTTTTATTTAATTACTTTGACCCGACAATTAACTAAGCAAACATGGTAATTAGGAGGTGCCCTTTTGAGGGATTAACACCTACCTAATTACGATCATGTAGCCATATTCGCCTAGAACAATGGCTGGACCGTTTAGGTCTAAACCGAAAGTCAAAGCCGTTTTGCGGCAACTTTGACTTTCAGTCTTTAAACACATAAAAACCGAACTAGAGTAGCTAAGGACACTTACAAAGGGTCCTATCTTGAATATTAAACTAGAAGGAGCTTCCTTTTTTATCAGGAACCTCAGAGAGAGTGAGAAGAGATGATTTTGAATGGTGCAAGTTCAAGTGAAGCAACAATGCACCTATTTATATTAATTCATGAACAATCCAGGTGTTCTTGATCATTCTCAGATCATTCCAAGTGTCCTAGTGTCAGTAAATACCATCAAATGATCCTTGGTTTCGAGTTTCAGGCATGCAATGGCGGTTTGTGTGGGCTGCAAGTCTGAAACATGTAGCTGTCCTTATTTATGTTACCGGGCAGTCTCTCGCGGGCCACGAAAGAGATAAGAGGGAGTTTACGCGGGCCGCGACTCTCCTTCGAACAGGTAAAACAAGTTTCAAACTTGGCAGTTTCAGTCCCTGGTCCTTTATAACTTTATTTAACTTTCATTTTTGACATTCTTGGCCCCTAAAGTTAGTTTTTAATGATCTTGAAGGTTTAAATGAACACCGTTAAGCTTTTTTTCGGTTAAAGGTTACCCAAACACACTAGTTTTCTCTCGTTGACGCTTTTAACCCTTTTTCTTGATATCTTTCACCACTATCATATAACGATACCGAAACCTTGTGAATTTTTTATCACATATTCTTGAGAGTATAATCGAACATTATAAAGCCCCGGGTTCGTTAAAAGGTCACTCGGAGGTAAGAATTAACATGTTGACACATTTAACCCCTTTGTCTTGTAAACTTTCGATTCCTTTCAAAAACGGATTCTTACGTCCGAATATTTACTCGTTTAAGAATACGTTCATCGTGTGTGGTCAATCAGAGGCGTAAGTTTAGCATGTTGACACGCTTAGTCCCTCTACATATGTATTTTCATTGTTTGTCAACTTTAGTCCCTTTAATTCAATCCCTTACACGTTTTGGGTTTAGGACACGTGTCTCCACATAGTTGGACACGATTTTATAAGGTGTTACATCCTCACCCCCTTAAAAGAAATCTCGACCCCAAGATTTACTAAAATAAGTGAGGGTACTTTTGTCGTATAGTGGACTCAACCTCCCACATGTATTCAGGGCCTCTACGGGCATCCCATTTTACTTTCACAATCGGTACATGCTTCCTTCGGAGCTTTTTAACCTGTCGATCCTCGATCAATATAGGTATTTCAATAAACCTCAGGCTTTCATCTTTCTTTACGCCTTTATGAGACATTTCTAGCGATTCATCAGCCAGACATTTCTTTAAGTTACAGATGTGGAACACATTGTGAATTCCACTAAGCTCCTCAGGCAAGTTCAGCTTATAAGCTACACACCTGACACATTCGATGATCTCGAACGGTCCGATGTACCTTGGGCTTAGTTTACCCTTTTTACCAAATCGCATCACTCCTTTCTAGGGCGACACTTTGAGTAATACTTTATCTCCTACCTCAAACTTTAGAGGTTTGCGTCTCTTATCCGCATAGTTTTTCTGCCTGTCTCTGGCAGCCTTTAAGCGATCATGAATTTGGACAATCTTTTCCGTTGTTTCAAGGACTATCTCAGGTCCTGATAATTGAGCTTCTCCAACTTCCGCCCAAAAAACGGGCGTTCTACATTTTCTTCCATATAAGGCCTTGAAAGGCGCAACCTGAATACTGGTACGGTAATTGTTATTGTAGGAGAACTCAATTAAGGGAAGGTGATCATCCCAGCTACCACCTAAATCAATGACATATGTGCGAAGCATGTCTTCTAATGTTTGAATTGTACGCTCACTTTGCCCATCCGTTTGAGGATGGTAAGTAGTACTGAAATTCAACCGAGTGCCCAATGATTGTTGGAAACTTTTCCAGAAATGAGAAGTGTATCTAGTATCTCTATCGGATACAATAGATACTGGCACTCCGTGGAGGGACACAATCTCGTCCACATATAACTGAGCTAGCTTATCGGAGCTATGAGTCTCCTTGATGGGTAAGAAATGAGCTGATTTAGTCAGTCTGTCAACTATGACCCACATTGTATCATTTCCATGCCTCGTTTTAGGTAACTTGGTGATAAAATCCATGGTTACCATCTCCCATTTCCATGTGGGAAGTTCTAATTGTTGTAGTAATCATGACGGATTTTGATGTTTGGCTTTAATTTGAGCGCACGTCAGGCATTTAGCTACGTGTGTGGCTATGGATTTCTTCAAACCTATCCACCAATAGTTTGCTTTTAAATCTTGGTACATTTTATCGCTTCCAGGGTGAACATAGTATTTTGAATAATGAGCTTCTTGGAGGATTATATCTCTATGTCCTCCATGGATAGGAACACAGATTCTACCATTTAATCTGAGGATTCCATCATTCCCAGGTGACAACTGATCAATAGTTGCACCCAATTTCTCGCCTGGAAGGTTAGCTTCCAACAAGCTTCTTTCTGAGCGGCTAACAACCTTTCATTCAAGCTGTTCTTAAGTTCGATACTCTTAGCATTAATCCGTATAGGTTTGACCCTTTCCTTTCGGCTTAGAGCATCAGCGACTACATTCGCTTTGCCAGGATGGTAGCGAATTTCACAATCATAGTCATTTAGAGTTTCCATCCAACGGCGTTGTCTCATATTGAGATCTTTTTAGTTAAATAAGTGTTGGAGACTTTTGTGATCTGTGTATATTACACATTTGGTTCCATACAGGTAATGTCTCCATAACTTAAGTGCAAATACAACGGCACCCAATTCCAGGTTGTGGGTGGTGTAATTCTTTTCATGCACCTTTAGTTGTCGTGATGCATAGGCAATCACTTTGCCTCTTTGCATAAGCACACAACCCATGCTAGTGTGCGAAGCAGCACAGTAGACAACGAACTCTTCAATTCCTTAAGACAAATTCAACACATGAGGATTGCTTAACTTCTGTTTGAGGATCTTGAAAGACTCCTACTGTTTTGGACCCCGGTCAAATTTTACATTCTTGCAGGTCAGAGTAGTTAGAGGTGCAACTATTCTTGAGAAATTTTCAATAAATCTTCTGTAATATCCTGCTAATCCCAAAAAGCTGCGAATCTCAGTAGGTGTCTTAGGTGCTTCCCAGTTCATGATTGCTTCTATCTTAACGGGATCCACTTGGATACCACGCTCGCTCACAACATGTCTAAGAAATTGGACTTCGCGAAGCCAGAATTCGCACTTGGAGAACTTAGCGTAAAGCTTCTCCTGTTGTAGCAGTCTTAGGATGCACCGGAGGTGTTTCTCGTGATCAGCTTGATTATGAGAGTATATAAGTATGTCATCTATAAAGACGATGACAAACTTATCTAGGTACGGTTTGCTGACTCGATTCATGAGGCCCATGAATGCTGCAGGTGCGTTAGTGAGCCCGAAAGCCATCACTAAGAACTCATAGTGGCCATACCTTGTCCTAAAAGCGGTTTTAGGTACATATTCAGTTCTAACTTTAAGTTGATTATACCCTGACCTTAGATCAATCTTTGAGAAGAAACATACCCTTTGGAGTTGATCAAACAAATCATCGATCCTGGGTAAAGGATAACGGTTCTTGATTGTTACTTTGTTCAGCTCACGGTAATCAGTGCACAGACGCATTGAACCATCCTTCTTCTTTACAAATAGAATGGGTGCTCCCCAAGGCGACGAGCTGGGTTATATAAAACCCTTCTCCATGAGTTCATCCAATTGGGTTCTCGACTCTTTCATTTCGGTTGGGGCTAGGTGGTAAGGAGCTTGTGCAATCGGTGCTGCTCCAGGCATGATGTCGATCCTGAACTCTACTTGCCTCTCAGGAGGTAATCCAGGTAGCTCATCTGGAGAGACATCTGGGTACTCAGAAATGATTGGAATGTCTTCTATCTTTGGTTTCGGCTCGTCTACTATCGCCTGTGCCATGTAAATGACACATCCGCTCTTTAAGCACTTGGATGCCTTAAGTATAGATACATTGTCGGGCAATCCGTAGTGCGTATCTCCATGAATGGTGATCGACTCACCAGATGGGGATTTGATGTTTACTAGCTTCTTATCGCATGCAATTTGGGCTTGGTTACGTGACAACCAATCTATACGTAAAACTACATCAAACCCAGGCAATTTCATCGGCAAAAGGGATAGTGGAATTGAATGATTCTTAATGGATATAAAACATCCATCAAGAAGAGTTGAAGCAGTTCTACAGCACCGTCTGCGAGTTCTACCTCATATTTAATGTCTAGAGTTTTAATAGGTAGATTCAACAATTTACTAAACTTAAGGTCAACGAAAGACTTACCTGCACCTGAATCAAATAAAACTCTAGCATAAATATCGTTTATGAGGAAGGTACTGTCACACCCCCAAAATCCCACATGCGGAATACTACCGCTTGGGGGCGTGACTGACCAGGATCCAGCCACCAATTACACCGAACATTAGTAAATAGTGAGAATGATCACCAACCATAATAGTTAGTAACATCATAGTTTTAAGTTCGAAAGTTTAGCTTCAAATAACAGTTTAAGTAAGTCGCGGAAGCATAAGCAAAACAGTTTAAACAAAGTTCATAGTTCAAATTATTTAGAACCCAACACACGGGTTTAGATGACCACTACACTTCCCCAAGCCGCAAGCTCCTGAGTTACTGGGTACCTGCAAAGCATGCAGTAGGGTATCAACATAATGTTGGCGAGTTCACGAGATGTCCAGTTTTAACTTTTCAAAAAAAAAAAGAAATACGTAGGTTGTTTAGATAAAGCATTTATAATCACGTCATGGGGAGCTACCCCATATGAAAGCTACTAAACTTGCGTTACCGAAACTGTTGACGAGAAGATTTTGTGCCCCGGTCAATGTCTATCGTCATTGACCAAGACGCAAGGTCTACTAGTTCACGCCCGATCTCCCCCGGTCACGGTGTGAGGTTGTCAAACCTAATAGCGCTATCAACTAATAACCCGTTCGCCCCCGGCGATTAATCGGTACTGTAAGCAGGGACTTTATATGATAGAGATTCGTTTAGTTTTGCTAATTGTGATTTATAAATAATATCCAAACGTATCTCCCCCGGAGATAGTATTTTAAAAGTACCCATTTGCATTTTCCCCCGGAAATATTAATTGAAAGTAATCTTTAGAGATGGCGGTTTGTTCGTGTCCCTCCCTGGAACGCATGCTTTTAGTGTGTGAACTCACCTTGGGTTGCTCGGCAGTTTAGTTTACTTGGTCAAGTATGCTGGTCACCACGTCCTAATATGGTTACCAGTATAGGTCAGTGTTGGTGCATGTTTTGTGACAACAGCTTAATAGTTTGATTATTTAGTCTTTGGATATTTTGTATTGAGCTTAGCATATTGGTTAGGGAGTTAATTAGTGTTATGGGCTTGGAGAATGGCCTGGCCCAAGATCAAAGCCCATGTGCAAACCTTGTCCTATATAAACAAGGCTTGGCATAAGGGTTTAGGTTACACACTTGGAGCAAGTTTGGAGACATTGAGAGAAATCTATAGAGAGTGGCTAGAAGATTTCTTGTGGGTCTTGAGTTGATTGTAAACTTCGTGTTGGATAATCAATAGAAGACCGGATTGAAAGTGTATCTTTTCTTGATTCTTGTTCTACTCATTTTCTGTGAAATCTGATCTAGAGGATTCCGCACTCTAGGTTGGATAGACGATTCTGTTACGATCCGCACGGCTCACGGGACCTACAATTGGTATCAGAGCTTTTGGCTCTCGATTGGCTTGGTTCAGAATCGTTTTCTGCAGAAAAAATCGAAGTTTCGGGCGTTTTTGAGGCTGTTCTTGAGTTCTTCTGCTGATTTCGGATAATATTCAAGCATTTCGGATCATTACTGATCAAAGGGCTTGCATTTCGGACCAAAAATCAGCCATTTCGGATTAATCAGCATCATTTCGGACCAGAAAGCTTGGATTTCGGATCAAACAGTTGCATTTCGGACAGCATTTAAGCATTTCGGATCAAAAGGATTGCATTTCGGACTGGAAATCAATCATTTCGGATCCATTTCGGACACAGTTCAAGTATTTCGGATCATCAGGTTGCATTTCGGACTAGATAAGCCTGCATTTCGGATCAGACTAATCAATTTTGGACGATTTCGGACAGGAGAGTGTCCATTTCGGATCAGACTGATTCATTACGGATCAGAAGGGTCTCATTTTGGATCAGATCAGTCTCATTTCGGATCAGATTATTCCATTTCGGACCAGGGGTGCTGATTTCGGATAAGGGTGTTCATTTCGGACCATCTAGGACCATTACGGACAAGGTGGAATTTTTCTTGGCTTGTGTGAAAAAAATTACACTGTTTCGCGTTTAGAAAATCATCCGTAACTAATCTCAGGAAACCGTTTGCACCGTTGGAATCCTTGGATTTTTAGGGCAAAAAAAAAAAAGACTCTGGAAAATCCGGAAATAGGTTTTTGACACTTTATATCATTGGAATCGTAATTTCGAGACGAACCTAACGGTATAATTTGATAAAAACAGTTTTCAGAAAAAAAATTTTGTACGGTTTTATCAGTTCGCTTACGGTAAAAGCTCGACAAGGACCAGTAGAGAAGTTAGAATTGGATTTTGACACAGGTTACCAAAATTCATTTGAACTTTTACGCTGCGTGATGGCTAAGATGAACAATGGAAGTGAAGTTAAAAACTGGCCAAAGCTTGTAAATGTCAATGAATATGCTGAATGGAAAAAGAAGGTTGAGGTATATGTTCAAAGTAAGGATGCGAGAATGTGGAGTTGTATGATAGATGGATACGCTGCTCCCACACGTCGTGTTGAAGGAAGGGTAAAAGTAATTTCTTATGAGAAGATGGATGAATCTGAGAAACAGTTGGTTGATGCTGAGAAGAAAGCTTTAGCAGCAATAAAGATGTCCTTGCCTGAGAATGTTAAGCATACTTTCAAGACGTATGGGACTTCTAGAGAGCTGTGGGAAGCTTTAGAAAAACGTTATCAGATCTCTTCAAAAGTAACTACTTGTGATCAAGCATTGGTAGCTGAGCTTGCAGCTGTGAAGATTGGAGAGGAAGCTGCTGAGGTAGAAGAAAAGAAGGAAGCAGATGAGGAGAATGCTGAAAAGAAGGATGCAGAAGTTTCAAAGGGCTTGACAGATGTGAATGGACTTACATCAGAAGTGAAAGTATCATCAGAATCTGTAAGTCATACATGTCTTAATTGCGCTGAACTACAGGTTAAAGTTGACAGACTATCGGAGCAAAACAAAATTCTTTTAGCCGATTTGGAAAACCGAAAAGAGTTAAATGTTCTTTTGATTAAAAAAGAGTCAAATTCTTTAGAAAAACTCAAATCAAATGAACAATAAATTAGCAGTTTAACAAGCAAGGTCAATGAACTGTTACAGGTCATTGATTTGGCTCGTGAAACTGTGAAAGAAAAGACTAACGAGCTTTCAGAAAAGTGCACAGAATTGGCTGATGCACAAGCCAAAATTATAGAACTTCAGGGGAAGTTAAACAATTTTGGAAATTCTTCGTTAGTCAGGACTCAAATTCAAAAAGGTTTAAAGAGAAGTAATGATAAAACAGGGGTGGGGTTTACTAAAGCTTCATCTTCTGAAAATTAAGACTACTCTTTTCTACCAAATGAAGAAGAACTAATTGATCCGATAGCTGTGGACTTGCCAAATAGTCCAGTTTCTTTGAAAGAATCTGTTGGGTCTAACGGTACACCTCATAAAGTGGATGAGGATACCAAAGACAAAAAGGCCAACACATTTAAAAAGGGATCAAACAGAAAGAAAAGTTATAAGAAGAGATCATGTTTTAAATGTCACAACAAAGGGCATGTGGCGAGTTGTTGTCCTTTGAAGAAAGGTAAACAAAAGGTTGATGAGGTAAAGGATGGGAATCAGGTTGGGTCAAACAATAGTGTAAAAACTAGTTGTCGGACAAATAAACCTGAATCTCAATCTAAACCTTCAACTTCGAAAAGATTTGATAGACCTAGAAGTATTTCTCCACAATTTAGTCAATATAGTGGTAAATCAAATCGTTTTCAAAGTCAAAATAAAAATTTTGGATATCAAAATCGATACCAAACTGCTGGTAATCGAAATTTTCAACAAAGAAATGGACTTAGGGGTTTTAGTAACTCGAATGTTCAACAACATCCAAAATTTTTTCAAAATTCATGGTATGAGTATGGGAGAAGAAGGTATCAAGATAAAAAGTTACCCAAGGATCCACTGAAGTGTGATGGATATTGGATGGATGTTCCTGTAATGGATGAATTTGGAAAACCCAAGACTATCAGGGCTTGGGTTCTAAAGTCTAACTGATTTGTTGAGTGAATGCAGGATGACCAAGAAGGACTGTTGATGTGTTTGACAGTGGTTGTTCCTGTAAAGCATCTGAGGTGAATAGTAGGTTAACATGGGTAACGAACTATTTACTTCTGTGATCATTTTGATTATTTTAAACTTTAAACGTGAAAAACTTTTGTCAGATTTAAAGTGGGAGTTTGTTTGTGTTTTCAAATTTGTGTTTTTTTTAACTTACTCCATAAAAACAAAAATTTAGGGGGAGAAATTCCTCTAAGCCAAAAAGAGTTTAGATAGTGTGTGTGTTTAGGGGGAGTAAGTTATAAATTTTAAAAATCCAAAAACATTGAAAAATCAAAAATGAGATTTCATGGTGTGAAAAAGGAGAAATGATAGTACATCAGCAAGTTAGACTGTCACACTCGAACTAAATTGAATTGCTTAAGTGTGATAGCAGCTTCATCATATGATGTACCAGTAGGCAAAAGCATGAAATAGTCAACTTACCAATGTGATATAAACCTAAATGAGCTGAGTATGAGTGGGGAACACATCAGTGGTGTATGGTTTAATGACCTTAAATCTTGCGTTGATAGATTGCCAAAATCTGAAGTTTTGGGTCTTTATACTGTTATCTCATCTGGGGATATCAGGGGTGTCCTTCTGCTGCATCCAGATACATGCTGACCTAGACACACCCAGGATATCTTAAAAGAGCTAATAATGCCAAAACCCTGAAAATGAAGAAGCTCTCATAGAGAGTCATTCAAAATAAGTGCTAAATGCACAAATCGTACCAAAAATGGTATTTGTCTTAGCCCTCGATTAGATATTTTGGTCTCTCTGCTGTACGGAAGTACTGACCTGTTCACTAATAATCTATCGTTGAAAAATAAAACAGATGAATTCAGTATACTCACCTACTACGATGAATCTTTGTGCATACCTTGATCGCGGGGGTATATCCTGAAGTGGGACACACTAGTATATCAGAATTAATATTACCTTAACGTATCATACGGTAATGGTACTTGAAATATTCATGCATTTTGTTTAGGTGGACGAACATACTGGTAATCGTCTTGAACTGCTTTTCATGAAAATTACATAAAGAATTATCTAATGGTGTGAAACAGTTTGATTTTGCTGATATGATCTTCTTGCACATGATACTCACAAAAAGAAGTATTGTAAATATTTTTCAGTTTAGTTTTGTTAGTTTAGTTGTGTTGAAAAATATCAAAAATACCAAAAAAATTTCCTTTTAAAAGACTTCCATTTTGAACTGACAGGTTGTTGTTTTTGCATGATAAGATAAAATATTGGTTTATCTTTAAATGTGAAAAAGACTAATGGTTTTTCGAGATACTTGCTTGTGTTGCTAAACAGATTAATGCAGTTATCAAAATGAAGTGCAGAATACAAGTAAAGTGCAGATTGAGAGTGAAGTGAAGAACGTGTGAAGATGCATGGTAGGATCCTTCTACTACATTGCAGAAAGAGAGAGAGATACGGAAGAGTTTGAAGATTCTTGCTTAACCAAAGATTGCTAGTTCACTGATCTACAACGAATGAAAGTTTTGGAGATTGGAAGCATCAGCTAAGGGGGAGTCTGTTGATGTCAGAAACTGTGTAGCTGACGCTATCCAAAGACCAAAAGACTGCAAGATGTTTGAAGACAAAGTTACACTATGAAGCTATTGTCAAGGGGGAGTTTGTTGGTGCATGTTTTGTGACAACAGCTTAATAGTTTGATTATTTAGTCTTCGGATATTTTGTATTGAGCTTAGCATATTGGTTAGGGAGTTAATTAGTGTTATGGGCTTGGAGAATGGCCTGGCCCAAGATCAAAGCCCATGTGCAAACCTTGTCCTATATAAACAAGGCTTGGCATAAGGGTTTAGGTTACACACTTGGAGCAAGTTTGGAGACATTGAGAGAAATCTATAGAGAGTGGCTAGGAGATTTCTTGTGGGTCTTGAGTTGATTGTAAACTTCGTGTTGGATAATCAATAGAAGACCGGATTGAAAGTGTATCTTGTCTTGATTCTTGTTCTACTCATTTTCTGTGAAATCTGATCTAGAGGATTCCGCACACTAGGTTGGATAGACGATTCTGTTACGATCCGCACGGCTCACGGGACCTACAGTCAGGTTGGGTACAAAGAAGTCACGTATATCCTACACGTATCTAACACATAGTATGTATAAAATTTTGAGTCATTGGGCCTGCTCTAATAATCGCACAGTCAAACAGTAACAGTTAATCACATAGTCCAGTCAAACAGTAACAAGCATGAACAATCCATACACTTTGGCCCAATAACGGAGATAACCAGCCCAGTCGAGACCAGGGGGTCTCGACTCGAGAACACTCGGTCTCGAGTCGCAACCAGGAGATCTCGAGTCATGAATGTCTGGTCTCGAGTGATGCTGGCATGTGCTGCAACCTCAGAGGTCTCGAGTCCAGTCTCGAGTCCTTGATGTCTGCTGTCTTGATCTCGAGTTGTTGATTCGTGGTCTCGAGTCGAGATCATAATATCTCGAGTCGCAACCACCACGGTCTCGAGTCATCACTCGATGGTCTCTAGTCGTTTGTCTGGTGATTCTAGAACATCTGTCATGGTTTGTACTATCCAATAGAATTCCGATTTCATGTAACTGTGTACTATCCAACCGAAATGCACCAACATGTTTTCTTGTCTAAAACCTTAATCAAATGGATCAAACAAAGCATCTTTCAAATGTTCATAACATATTCAAATATTCACATTAACATTCAAACTTGTCCATCATTTTAGGGTCTTCATCATTCACCATCATGTTCATCCTACATAATCATGCATTCTATGGACAAGAATCATAACACATAAACTAGATATCAAGATCATCTTGTAAACCATCATTAAACAAGACCTTTGTTCTATAACCTCTAACATAAATCGGATGATCATAAACAATCCTAACTATCATTCTTTTATCATTCAAGCTTATCTTAGCAAGACATTATCATACAACATTCACACTTTTCACAAAAGAGGGTATTGTTCATCTTAGGCATTTGGAACCAAGCATGTATCATTAACAAACAAGAATCCATTAAATCGAACAAACACTTTCGTCATAACAAATAATAGCAACAATGCACATTATCACCAAATCAACACTTTTGTCATGCATTTACATGTGTTTGCAAAGAAGCACTAACCGGGTAGGGATTTCGAGTGTAGAAGATGTGAAGGATTGATGAAAGAGCTTCCGAGTGTTGATCTCAAACAAATCCGAGAACCCTTTGGTTGCCGGTTTGATCCGAGAGGAGGAGAGGAGGTTGTGTTGTTAGGGTCTTAGTGAGGGGGAGAGTAGGAGAGTGTGTGTAGGGGAGTGTGGGAGTGAATAATGATTGAAAAGTGGCAAGGTTGGCCATCAACATAGGTTATATACAAACCCAAGTCGGTGCACCCTAATGGGTTTCCGAGTGGGCTCAAGGATGGCGGCCCAACCGATGTGGGTTACTCGAGGCCGGGTGGTCTCGGGTCGGGTCTTGGTGGTCTCGGCTCACCAATACTCATATTCATATATATATACATAACTTATACATTATACGTACACCTTATCGACACATAGCACATCAAGATAAATCACAACTTTCATTTAATACTATGTACATGCAATTTAAATACAAGATAGTTGCTCGGGAAAACCCAGAGTGTCACATTATCCCCAAATTTTAAGAACTTTCATCCCGAAAGTTAAGGCAGCCACTGTCAAGCCAGTGAGAACGTTTCAACGGGGTGTCACATCATCCCCCCATTAGTTTGGAATTTTGTCCCGAAATTCGGTTGTAGCTTCAGTGCTGGGAGTTTCATTTGGGAACAACTGGGGATACTTGCGCTTCATCTGGTCGTCCCGCTCCCAGGTAAACTCTGGGCCACGTCGCGAGTTCCAACGAACTCGCACGAGAGGTATCTGGCTACGCTTGAGGGTTTTGATCTCTCGATCCGTGATCTCAATCGGTTCCTTAGTAAAGTGTAGCTGTTCGTCAATAGTGAGTTCCTTGAAAGGAATGATGAGTGTTTCATCTGACAGACACTTCTTCAGATTAGACACATGAAAGACGTTGTGCACCGAACTCAGTTCTTCAGGCAGATTCAATCTGTAAGCAACCTTACCGATCTTTTCGGTAATTTCAAAGGGCCCGACATATCGCGGATTAAGCTTGCCCCATTTTCCAAAACGAACCACACCCTTCCAGGGTGAAACTTTAAGTAGAGCCCGGTCACCAACCTGGAACTCTAGCGGTTTCCTATCCTTATCAGCGTAACTCTTCTGACGGTCATGAGCTGCCGCCATGCGTTGTCTGATCTGGGCAATCCTTTCCGTAGTGTCTACCACGAGTTCTGGTCCTGTGATTTGGCTGTCACCAACTTCCGCCCAGCAAATGGGCGATCGGCATTTACGACCGTACAATGCCTCAAAGGGTGCTACCTGAATGCTGGTGTGGTAGCTGTTATTGTAGGAGAATTCCACTAACGGTAGATGCTTTTCCCAACCCTTGCCAAAATCGATCACACATGCCCTAAACATGTCTTCAAGGGTTTGGATGGTGCGTTCAGATTACCCATCCGTTTGTGGATGATAAGCGGTGCTCATGTCTAAACGTGAGCCAAAGGATTTGTGCATAGCTTGCCACAGCTCAGAAGTAAAACGCGCGTCTCGATCGAAAATAATAGAGGTCGGCACTCCGTGCCTCGAAACCACTTCCTTTAAGTATACCTCTGCTAAGGTAGAGAACTTGTCTGTCTCTTTAATAGCCAAAAAGTGTGCCGACTTAGTTAATCGATCCACTATCACCCAAATGGTGTCATTTCCGCGTTGAGACCTAGGCAGGCCAGTAACAAAATCCATGGAAATTTGCTCCCATTTCCATTGCGAGATCTCTGGTTGTTGGAGTAGGCCCGATGGTTTCTGATACTCAGCCTTGACTCTAGCGCAGGTCAAGCACTTGCTAACGTAAGTGGCTATGTTGGCCTTCATGCCAGGCCACCAATAGGTGGTCTTGAGGTCGTGGTACATCTTATCCGAACCAGGATGTACTGAGTAACGGGACTTATGGGCTTCATCCATTACAAGCTCGCGTAAATTCCCATAAAGTGGGATCCATATACGCCCGTTTACGTAGTAAGCACCATCTTCTTTTTGTTCTAGCCGTTTCCTTGATCCTCGCAGGGACTCAGCCCTAATGTTCTCGGCTTTCAATGCTTCGACCTGAGCATTTCGGATTTGCTTAGGGAGGTTCGAGTGGATGGTGAGCTGTAAGGCACGAACACGCTTAGGTTTGGTTTCCTTCCTGCTGAGGGCATCTGCCACCACATTAGCCTTGCCTGGATGATATTTAATCGCGCACTCGTAGTCGTTTAGAAGCTCGACCCATCAGCGTTGCCGCATGTTCAACTCTTTTTGTTCCATTATATGCTGGAGACTCTTGTGATCGGTGTAAATCATGCACTTGGTACCGTACAAGTAGTGTCTCCAAATCTTGAGCGCGAAGACCACGGCTCCGAATTCTAAGTCATGTGTCGTGTAGTTCCGTTCGTGGATCTTGAGTTGTCACGAAGCGTAAGCAATAACCTTCTCGCGTTGCATCAACACGCAACCAAGTCCTTGAATAGAAGCGTCACAGTAAACAACAAAGTCGTCGGTACCTTCAGGTAAGGAAAGAATAGGAGCACTACAGAGGTTCTTCTTTAGTTCCTGAAAGGCAGATTCCTGAGCATCATTCCATTTGTAAGCGACACCCTTCTGAGTGAGGGTCGTGAGTGGTTGAGCGATCTTTGAAAATCCCTTGATAAATCTTCGATAGTATCCTGCCAATCCCAAGAATTGGCGAACTTCGGTCGGAGTCTTGGGTATGGGCCAATTCTTAATGGATTCGATCTTAGCGGGGTCGACGTGAAACCCATCCTGATTGACTATGTGCCCAAGGAAATGGACTTCTCTAAGCCAGAAATCGCACTTCGAGAATTTGGCGTACAGTTGCTCATTGCGAAGGAGTTCGAGAATAAGACGCAGGTGTTCTTCATGCTCTTCTTGACTCTTCGAGTAAATTAGGATGTCGTCAATAAACACAATCACGAACTTGTCGAGGTAGGGTTTGCACACCCGGTTCATGAGATCCATGAAGACCGCAGGTGCGTTGGTCATTCCGAAAGGCATGACAAGGAATTCGTAGTGACCATAGCGGGTTCTGAAAGCAGTCTTAGAGACGTCCTCATCGTGGACTCTCAGCTGGTGATAACCCGATCGCAGATCAATCTTGGAATAGTAACTCGACCCTTGCAACTGGTCGAACAGATCGTCGATACGGGGAAGTGGATAACGATTCTTGATGGTAACCTTGTTCAGTTCACGGTAATCAATGCACATTCGGAATGCGCCATCCTTCTTTTTGACAAAGAGCACTGGGGCTCCCTAGGGTGACGAACTAGGACGGATAAATCCTTTATCCAAGAGTTCTTGTAGTTGCGTAGAGAGTTCCTTCAGCTCTGCGGGGGCTAGTCGATAAGGTGCACGAGCTATAGGTGCTGCTCCGGGAGCTAATTTGATTTGGAATTCGACCTGACGATGAGGAGGGAGTCCAGGTAGTTCTTCAGGGAATACCTCGGGGTAGTCACGTACCACTGGAAAATCTTCGATTCTCTTTTCCTTTTCCTGTGTGTTAGTGACAAGTGCTAAGATAGCGGTGTGCCCCTTTCGTAAACACTTCTGGGCTTTTAAGAATGAAATGACGCCTGTGACTTCTCCGCCCTTGTCACCTTGCACGATAAGGGGTTCGCCAGATGGGCGGGGAATATGAACAACTTTCTCTTGGCAGAGGATTTCAGCTCGATGCTTGGATAACCAATCCATACCAATGACGACGTCGAAGCTTCCGAGAATGATGGGGAAGAGATCGATACGGAAGGTCTGCCCAGACAATTCTAGTTTGTAGTTACGAATAACATGTGAGGCCTCGAGGTTTCTACCATTAGCTATGTCAACTATGTGCTTAGAACTTAATAACGTAGACGTACGGCTAAGCTTTTTACTAATACGCAGGGATACATAACTAGCATCTGCTCCAGAATCAAATAAGATGGAAACATAACGATCATCGAGTAGAAACTTACCCGCTACGACGTTGGGGTCATTCCTTGCTTCTCCAGCTGCAATCATAAAGGCCCTTCCTCTGGCACCATTCCCGGCATTGTTGGTGTTGTTGTTGTTATTTCCCGCACCCTGGTTGCTGTTGTTCTGGTTTAACTGGGGACAATTCTTCCTAATGTGCCCATCGGCTCCGCACTGGAAACAACCCTTGATGTTCCCATGATGCTGCTGCTGCTGCGGTTGGTTCTGCCTTGCGGGATTAGGGCTTCTACAATCCTTGGCCTCATGCCCCATCTTGTTGCATCGCTGACACTTGTTCCTCGCACAGGGCCCATTGTGATGTCGATTACACTTGTTACATTTGGGGAGATGGCCCTGGTAGCCGCCCTGCGGCTGAGGGCCCTTGTTGTTTTCAGTTTTCCTTTGCTGGGCTGGGGCCTGAGTAGAGTTAGCATCCTTACCCTGATTTCCATCCCACTTTCGTTTGTTGTCACTAGAAGTTCCGACAGTAGCATTTATCCTTTTGGGCAACTTGCCCTCTTCCACAGCCTGATCAGTGAGTTTGTAAGCAAGACGGACCACTGGCTGAATGGTATTGAGGTTGGCTGAGGTCACATGGCTCCGGATTTCTGGGGCCAAACCTTTGATGTACAATTCGATCCTTCGATACATAGGTCGAGACATGTTTGGGCAAAGTGCAGCATAGTCATTGGACTGTTTGGTGTAGGTCTCAATCTCTGATCCAACCATCTTGAGCTCATAGTACTCGTTCTCAAGTTTGTGGATATCATCCCTGTGACAATACTCTTCCTTGATCATGTCCTTGAAATCTTCCCACGCAGTAGCATTTGCAGTTTCCAGACCGAGCATCTGAATCTGCGCCTTCTACCATGAAAGTGGTTTCCTTCAAGCGTACCAGTCGCAAACTTTACCCAATTAGCAGGGGGACACTCGCAGACAGCAAAGACAGCTTCGGCCTTTTCAATCCAGTGCAGAAGGCCTGTGGCACCCTCAGTGCCGTTGAAAGGGAGAGGCTTGCAATCCATGAAGGTTTTGAAAGTACAAACACGTGGTTGCGCAGGCGCTTGCTGACCTGTTGTGAGAAGCGAAGCGAATAGGCTTAGAGGTGAAAAGACGATGCAGAGGTAGGATCTAAACACCCTAAAATAACGAGTTTACCTCCAGGGTGAGCTGCGAAAGCTGCAGCCACCGTGTTGAGCAAGTTGGTGAACTGAGCCTGAGTCATGTTAACGTTTCCTCTTCCGCGTCCTCTCATTGTCTTCATAACCAGAAAACACAGTATGAGTGTGGGGTCGTAATGTAGCGAGAATGAGGTAAAAGAGGGATACGTATCTATCTAATTAGGCACATAGTATGTATAGTAGAGCAATCACATAAAGTAAACAGGCAAGTAAACACAAGTCCGAGTTATGAGGTCTAATACGTTGAGTCTTGCCCTTGGAGTGTAGTGTCGTCACGAGTCACGGGTTATAGTCTGGTTTTTCTCAAAAAGACTTTCTTTTTAAAACCGAGTTCACTATAACCAATGGCTCTGATACCAATCTATCACACCCCCAAAATCCCACATGCGGAATACTACCGCTTGGGGGCGTGACTGACCAGGATCCAGCCACCAATTACACCGAACATTAGTAAATAGTGAGAATGATCACCAACCATAATAGTTAGTAACATCATAGTTTTAAGTTCGAAAGTTTAGCTTCAAATAACAGTTTAAGTAAGTCGCGGAAGCATAAGCAAAACAGTTTAAACAAAGTTCATAGTTCAAGTTATTTAGAACCTAACACACGGGTTTAGACGACCACTACACTTCCCCAAGCCGCAAGCTCCTGAGTTACTGGGTACCTGCAAAGCATGCAGTAGGGTATCAACATAATGTTGGCGAGTTCACGAGATGTCCAGTTTTAACTTTTCAAAAAAAAAAAGAAATACGTAGGTTGTTTAGATAAAGCATTTATAATCACGTCATGGGGAGCTACCCCATATGAAAGCTACAAAACTGGCGTTACCGAAACTGTTGACGAGAAGATTTTGTGCCCCAGGTCAATGTCTATCGTCATTGACCAAGACGCAAGGTCTACTAGTTCACGCCCGATCTCCCCCGGTCACGGTGTGAGGTTGTCAAACCTAATAGCGCTATCAACTAATAACCCGTTCGCCCCCGGCGATTAATCGGTACTATAAGCAGGGACTTTATATGATAGAGATTCGTTTAGTTTTGCTAATTGTGATTTATAAATAATATCCAAACGTATCTCCCCCAGAGATAGTATTTTAAAAGTACCCATTTGCATTTTCCCCCAGAAATATTAATTGAAAGTAATCTTTAGAGATGGCGGTTTGTTCGTGTCCCTCCCTGGAACGCATGCTTTTAGTGTGTGAACTCACCTTGGGTTGCTCGGCAGTTTAGTTTACTTGGTCAAGTATGCTGGTCACCACGTCCTAATATGGTTACCAGTATAGGTCAGGTTGGGTACAAAGAAGTCACGTATATCCTACACGTATCTAACACATAGTATGTATAAAATTTTGAGTCATTGGGCCTGCTCTAATAATCGCACAGTCAAACAGTAACAGTTAATCACATAGTCCAGTCAAACAGTAACAAGCATGAACAATCCATACACTTTGGCCCAATAACGGAGATAACCAGCCCAGTCGAGACCAGGGGGTCTCGACTCGAGAACACTCGGTCTCGAGTCGCAACCAGGAGATCTCGAGTCATGAATGTCTGGTCTCGAGTGGCTGGCATGTGCTGCAACCTCAGAGGTCTCGAGTTCAGTCTCGAGTCCTTGATGTCTGCTGTCTTGATCTCGAGTTGTTGATTCGTGGTCTCGAGTCGAGATCATAATATCTCGAGTCGCAACCACCACGGTCTCGAGTCATCACTCGATGGTCTCGAGTCGTTTGTCTGGTGATTCTAGAACATCTGTCATGGTTTGTACTATCCAATAGAATTCCGATTTCATGTAACTGTGTACTATCCAACCGAAATGCACCAACATGTTTTCTTGTCTAAAACCTTAATCAAATGGATCAAACAAAGCATCTTTCAAATGTTCATAACATATTCAAATATTCACATTAACATTCAAACTTGTCCATCATTTTAGGGTCTTCATCATTCACCATCATGTTCATCCTACATAATCATGCATTCTATGGACAAGAATCATAACACATAAACTAGATATCAAGATCATCTTGTAAACCATCATTAAACAAGACCTTTGTTCTATAACCTCTAACATAAATCGGATGATCATAAACAATCCTAACTATCATTCTTTTATCATTCAAGCTTATCTTAGCAAGACATTATCATACAACATTCACACTTTTCACAAAAGAGGGTATTGTTCATCTTAGGCATTTGGAACCAAGCATGTATCATTAACAAACAAGAATCCATTAAATCGAACAAACACTTTCGTCATAACAAATAATAGCAACAATGCACATTATCACCAAATCAACACTTTTGTTTTGCATTTACATGTGTTTGCAAAGAAGCACTAACCGGCTAGGGATTTCGAGTGTAGAAGATGTGAAGGATTGATGAAAGAGCTTCCGAGTGTTGATCTCAAACAAATCCGAGAACCCTTTGGTTGCCGGTTTGATCCGAGAGGAGGAGAGGATGTTGTGTTGTTAGGGTCTTAGTGAGGGGGAGAGTAGGAGAGTGTGTGTAGGGGAGTGTGGGAGTGAATGATGATTGAAAAGTGGCAAGGTTGGCCATCAACATAGGTTATATACAAACCCAAGTCGGTGCACCCTAATGGGTTTCCGAGTGGGCTCAAGGATGGCGGCCCAACCGATGTGGGTTACTCGAGGCCGGGTGGTCTCGGGTCGGGTCTTGGTGGTCTCGGCTCACCAATACTCATATTCATATATATATACATAACTTATACATTATACGTACACCTTATCGACACATAGCACATCAAGATAAATCACAACTTTCATTTAATACTATGTACACGCAATTTAAATACAAGATAGTTGCTCGGGAAAACCCAAAGTGTCACAGGTACCTGTTATAACTTTACCATCCATCACTTCCTCCCGGGCGTTCATCTGAAACACTCTAGCATTGGTTTTCTTTGCCTCATCAGGCTTCTTGGTATTCTTTGGGTAGTTAGTCTTGATGTGCCCTTTTTCATTGCAACCGTAGTAGGTTGCATCCTTCAAATTTCGGCACTCCAAATACTTGTGCCCTTTCTTCTTACAGATCCCACAGGGCTTGGCCTGTGGGTCTAGAGTGCATTTCCCTAAGTGCCTTTTATCACAGTTCTTGCACCGGGGTTTATTACCAGATTGATCTTTCTTAAACCCAGAGTTTCCCTTCTTCTTTTTGTTTGACTGGTGGGACTAATCATCCTCTCTCTTTCTCTTCCCTTCCTCCATGGCCCTCCTAGACTTACTTCTTATCACATCAAGGGTAAGAGACAAAGATAGGTCTACAGCCGACCTATAAGTGGTAGGCATTGAAGCCTTGACATTCCCCTTGATTTCAGGGGCTAAACCACCAATGAAGCGTGCAATGCGCTTAGGCTCTGGAATAACCAGGTATGGAACGAGTCTAGACATTGAGTTGAAGCTGGTAACATAGGACCTGCAGTCCAGATCTTTCATAACAAAGTGAGGAAATCAGTCTCCACCTTTTCCACTTCATGCTGTGGACAGTATGTATCTTTCACAAGCTCAACAAACTTAACCCAAGTGAGGTTATACAAAGGAATTTTCCCCGTGGATTTCACTAAAGCTTTCCACCATGTCAGGGCGTCGCCTTTAAAAGACTGGGACACAAACTTCACAATATCCTCCTTGGCACACCCACTAATGTCAACTACTGTCTCCATCTCATCAAGCCATTTCATACAATCAGTGGCTCCTTTTTCCCCTATGAAATCTCTTGGTTTACAAGAGACAAAATATTTGTAAGTACATCCCTTGTTATACCGGGGAGTCTGATCAATCTGCTTATGGGGTTCACTTTTCTGATTGGGTGAATGTTCAGATTCATCCTTTCTGGACGTATGTGGTTTTGAGAGGGACTTAGTATGAGTTTTCGAATGAGCATCACTTGATTCTTTAAGTACCTCGTTCACAACTTTAGTAACCACAGTGTTTATCATGGCTTGCAGTTCAGCGCTAGTAACATTCAACCTTGTACTATTATTCCCATCAACTAGGTTGCTATGAGCTTCATCTAAGCCAGCCATTTTGTAGATTTGAATGCTATAAATCAAATTATAATTTGTTCAGTTATCGCATAGCGAATCATCGTATTTGATGATTGAATAGCCATGGTATAAAATAACCATATATGCCAATATGTTTAATATGAGGGAAGTATATTTGAAATCATTTGATTATAATTAGCCTAGGTTACAAATGAACCATCAAAGGCATTTAAACAGGATATAATCCTTTATATGTATCAGACAGGGGACATATGTCACAGTTGTCAATGTCGTATAGACATTTTTATATAGCATAAGGGCTCGTCTCGAAGGACATTTAGATGGCACAAAAGGCCTTGTCTATTGGACAATTTGAATTATAATTTGTGATCTTTTTAGATCGAAGGTTTCAAGGGTCAAACATAGTTCATCGCCTTTTGACAAAAAGTTATAGGCTATAACTATCTTTGTCATGTTAAACAATATAATTTAGTCCGTAGGCGGAACAAATAACATCTCTAATGGATGTTTTAGTATAGACATCATATTCGATGTTATTAGCCATGATTCACATTGATCATTTAGGCTATGTAAGGGCTTGGAAGAATCCAAATATTTTGAAGTCTGGTGTGGTTTCTCAAGCCGCACTGCCAGGAGTGTTAACATGCTTTTTGGATGTTAACAAGGATTTATTATCTTAAGAGGGTTATACCATCATAGCCATTGATATTTTGGCTAGGTTATACCTTTAAAAACATCTTTTGAAATTTCTCAGCAGATCAATTAAAATTAAAATGATTGTTTGCATGTTGATGTATTGAAAATACATATATATGAATTTCAAAGAAAAATTCCATTAATAGTACTAAAAACTACAAAACTGCCCTAAACGGGTCTTTGAAATAACATAAATTGTCCACGCAGGGGCTTAATTAAAATAACAAATACAAAATAAAGTAAAGGTCTTCAATTATCTTTCTTCTTTCCTTTGATAAATTTTGCAAGACACTTAAGAAACTTATGGGTCTTTCTATCACGTTCTTCCACCCTACGTTCAACTTCTTCCACCCTTTGTAAGATTTCTTATTGTTGTTGTTGTTAGGGTGGAGGTTGAGGTTGTGGTTGTGGCTGGAATGAAGGGTATTGATACCCTTGGATAATTTTGACGTATAATTCGTAAGCAGGTGGTTGGTAATTGTAACCAGTAGGAGCTTGTGGCTCGAACGGGTTATACCCATTCATTTCTGGGTAGGTCGGAATTGGGTTTTCAAAACCCATTGGAGGTGGCGGTGGTGCAAAGGTGGCCGGTGTAACATCGATTTCCGGCATAGTATGTGAAGGTCCACCCATTTGTGGATCTTCAGGAATCAGAGGGTAGTTGCTAGAAGCTTGAGGGGAGCTAAATCTTGGTCCCCCCTCGCACGGATATGCGTGCGTTTCTCCTTCGTCTTAGTGGTTCGGGAGGTGGTTGAGGTGGTTCCTCAGCTGGTAGTGGTGGTGGTGTCACCTCTTCAAAGTGCGGCTCCTCTAGTGGTGGCTGTGGTGGGGTGTTGTAGTATGAAGGGGTGTTTGCAAATTTCCACTGCCCCCACCATTCTTTATATTCATCGGGACCTCGATAAGGAGATCCCGCAAAGGAAGAACCACTTGAGATATCTATGGGATGCGTTGGCATCCCAGAAGGTGGCATTTCTGGATTCGGATCTTCATCCAAATCCATATCTTGTTAGAAGTGGTCTTCGGGACCCAACAGGTTATGAGTTACTGGCGAGTTAAAGTATTCATTAGGGTCAAAATAAACCTGTGAATGGGAGTGGTGAGAAGAGTGGTAAGAGTGATAGGATGAATGGTGAGATTCGTGTGAATGTTGGGGCTCATCTGGTTATAGTGGCCCGAATGAATGAATGTAGGATGGCGAAGTGCTTAATGATACAGATCACCTCGTAGGCTCGATTGAATGCCACCAATCATCATCAGGATCGGAGCTGAAAGATGCCGAAGGCGTTCGGCGGTGAGAGGGTCTTGCTTGACTGGATGGTCCCCCTTTCATGGGACCTTTTCCTCTACCTCTTACACGTGGTGGCATCTTTTTATAAGTAAACCTGTCAAAAACAAGAAAACAACATATATAAACCAAATAAAGATTAAGAGTAATCCTAGGTCATCTGCCTAGACTCGGAAGTCTAAGGAATGTGCTAGTGTGTCATTGAGATTAAACACAAAAGGCTAGTGTTCAATTCACTTAATGTTGGCTCTGATACCAACTTGTCACACCCCGATAGTTCCACATAATCTGGAGGACCTAGTGGGGAGTATCGTGACGTAGTTGATATCATCATAGACAATTAAACACAGATATAGCACAGCGGAAGGCTTGGAAATTAATTACTATTACAACCCAAAATATTCAAAGTACAAAATGAAAGAATATACAGGTGGTTGTAAAGAGATCCACAGGCGGACCATTAAACAAATATATAAAACAGAGTTTGACAGACTTTAGGCATCTAGGGATTTGCAAGATCCTCTTATTTAATGCCAAGTAGCTCCAGCATATTTCATGAGGTACCTGTCACTTAGTCTTTGGAAAATACGTCAGTTTTCACTGGTAAATACAATTAACTGACTCATTTGAAAACATTTATGAAAATTGGTTTAAGCGCACTGTAGGATCGTTTTCTGACCCGAATGAGTCGACCAGAAGAGTTTTTCTCAATACGAGAGGCGGAAACAAATGTATCAAGTTCAATTCAGCTAAATATACACTTTAAACTGTCTTTTGATTGATTTGACAAAGATTTACAGCGAGTAGACACTTCGGCAGCAGTTCGGTACTGAAACCGGAAAGTTATTTCGTGTCAAATGACGAAGACACATCAGGTATTTATAGGCAAGCTAATTTCGCACGGAATAGACCAAGCGAAATTAGTTTCACACAAAATCTAATTTCGTGCGAAATTACTGTCTAATTTCGTACGAAATTACCCACAAACACACTTTTCTCGTTTTGCATGCCTTGATCTATCTAATACAATACAATACAAGACTTGATACAAGACGAAGTCGACAGACGGATGCACCAACAGACTCCCCCTCGGATGTTGACGAAGTCTTCGGTGTCGAGTCTTCAATCTTCAGTCTTCTCGACTTCTCCCGAAATATCTAACAATGTAAAATATCCTCAATCTTTCTCTTCTCTTCTTTTCATCTCCAGAATCTTGACCTGGCTCTAATCTCACACTAATTCTCTTGATCAGATCTCTTGATTCCTTAAGTTCATCAGCATCATCAGCTTGCATGAACATCAGGTCCAGAATCAGAACTTGGCTCTATACAACTTCAGACTCCCCCTTAAATTGTGCTTGGGATCGCAGTTTGGCTTTCACAGATTCAAGGTCGTGACCTGGAACACATCCTACTCAGAATCAAAACCTGTCTCTCTCTAATCACAGACTCTTCAAGAATCGAAACCTGGCTTCCCTGCACATCCTCTACCTCAAAATAAATTTCACAAATTTAAAATTTGACAAATTTATACATCATTTGCAGGTATTAATCCAATCAAAAAATGATTTTACAATTTTAATTTCTGATGAACCACTTGTATGAATAGAATGATTTATCATTTAAAAACTTCTGATGACCACTTGTAAGCAAAATATTCAAAATATTTTCACAAGATCCACAGACTCTCCCAAACCTGTTCATCATGTTTAGCACTCGGAATTTTGAAAATCAGCTCATCAATATCAGTTGTCAAAAATCTTTTTGAATTTTCAAAATATTATGCAAAAACACACTAAAATGTTTTTGGAATTTTGATTTTAAAATGAAATGCTGTAACGAACTATTTACAAATAATGTTTTTGTGAGTTTGTGTAAGAGGATCATATTAGTTTATGAGACAAATCACCAATACCGTTAAGCTTCATACTTTTCAGTTCTAAACGATTCATTTAGATTGTCAGTATACTGGTCCACTTAAATTTTCACACAAAGTTCAACTGTTTTGAGATACGAGATTAATGTTTTAGAGACTTAAACTTATACGCGTATCCCACCTCAGAATATACTCCCGTATCCAGATCCCAATATTCAGTCTTACATGTGAGTATACCTAGATGATATCTGTAAAGGGTTAAATGCGAGGGCCATGAGAGCTCAGGCTATTGCTTCCGCAAAATCAGAGAGATAATGGCTTTGACTTTTAGGTGTGTTCCCTTTAGAGAATCTTTTCTTCAACAGCACATGATTAGCATTTTTCAATGTCTCATCATTTTCTATGCTGAGGGGTGTGCTATATTTCAAGCAAGCAGAAAGTATTATACGGGGACTAGGCCATTGCTTCCGCAAAATCAGAAGTCCCGGGATAATACCCCAGATATCACTGAGCATAAAGACCTAGTATCTCAGAAAGAGGGACCTTTCAAACAAGATTTCGGGGGTTACCCATATACCCGAGAGATGTTCCCCACGATATAAGTAAGTTTGAAATTTAGGTTTATATCTCGACACAATCTACTAAATGTGTAAAAACCTACTGGCACATCATCAGTGAGACCGTTTATCACATTTTGACCTTTCTAATTCTTTAGCTTGCTGTGATAGTCCACTGATGTACTATCATTTCCTCTTTTTACAACAAAACTCATTTTTGATTTTATCATGTTTTTGGCTTTTTCAAATTTTTAAATGTTTTTGGATTTTCTGAAATTTCTTACTCCCCCTAAAATGCAAAATCATTTAAAAGAAATTTGAAAACAAACTATACAAGTAACATGACAACTGTTGTGAATTGCTTCAAATCGCCATCCACTTGGCATAAACAATCAGAACTCCCCCTGACAACAAACTATTTTCCCATTGTGATTTCAAAACACTTAAGTTTGTTTTAATCAAATGGTTTTTCCGGAAAATTAGTTTTGTTGAAATAATCACTTGTAGAAATGGGGATTCATTCATCACTTTGTTTTCTCAACCACTTGAATGAAAGTTAAATCAAGTTCAACTTAATGACCTTGATTTACCTCTTGAAAGTGAAAACCTTCTTCAACCTCTTGTAGGTTCACTTACTAACCTTACCATTTGTAAATCAAAATATAATAATTTTAAGAACCACTACCACTTGTAGGTCGAAATATCATTGAAGTGAATTTCTCAAGAAAGATGCCGATTCATGCTCCACTCTTACCAACCAGGAAGCTCCGGTAAGTCCTAGTTTTCAATCATAATAGGTTCCATCCCAGTCACAAACCTGGGATGACCCATCTTTACCTGGTTTCTTTGTTTTTTTCTCATAAAATTCCTTTACCCCTTTGACCTTCCTGTCAACCATTTTTCCAAAAATACTTTGAACTGTGGGGTTAAAAGTTTTTCAATATCAAATTCTTTCTTTTCAGAGAAAAATTGATTTGAAATCTCAACTTTACCAACCTTTTGTTTAAAATTCTCAGCCCTCAATAGTGGAAAATTGACATCATCCATTGGCGGTACTGAGGTTTCCAATTTTAACTCAACATGTGGCTCCTCTGACTTTGTGGAATCAGATTCATCGCCTGAAAATAACTCCTCTGATTTTGACGAATCAGAATCATTGCTAGAACTATCATCAGATTTCTTAACAACCCACTTGTGGTTGTTAAGATTTTCTTTTCTCTTGTAAAACCTTTTTGAACATTCACCAACCTCAAACTTCGAATTTTTGAAAACTTTGAATTGTTTAGTTGGTGGTTCATTCTCAACCATCTTATCTTTCAGTTTAAGAAAAACTCCCTGTTTTGTTTGAATTGCCTTTGAACAATTCCTAGCAATATGACCAATTGTTTTGCATTGAAAACAGGTTCTCGTTTCCTTTTTCTGAGCAGCTTCATTCTTCATTTCCTCTTGCTTCTTAGCAAGGAATTCTTTGTTTGTCTGCTTTCTGAACAATTTCTCCTTTTCTTCTTCAGTTGATATTCCTGAAACAAAAAAAGTTTTTGGTTTATAAGTTTTCTCATTTTTATAATTTTTCGGTGGAATAAAACCAAGACCTTTCCTTTTTGAAATTAGCGTTATGGTTTGGTTTCTTTTGAAAACCAGAACCAGAACTGTAACCTTTTTTCTTGTTTTCTCTTTGTTGAACTCTTGAGGTGTACTTTTTAGGTTTTACAGAAAGATTTACATCTTTTATTCCAGAAATATTAATTTCTGCTAGTTTAAAAACCTTTTTGATCATTTCAGTTTTAACACCTCTTATTGAAAATTCTTTATCAAAATATAATTTGTCAGAATCATTCAAAGTATAAGCCACTTTGACTGTTTCGTCATTCAAACTAGATTTTGATAACAAAAACTCTTTATTGTAAACCCGTTTGCCCTTTTTAACTGTTGGACTTGACTTTTCAGACTTTGACTCTGGATTTGACTCCAACTTTGACTCCTCGGTTTCATCGTTATCCAACACCTGATCGACCACTTTCTTTATTAATTCGGACTCATGATCAGTGTCAGATGATGTGAAAGTAACATCAATGTTGTCTGGCAAATTTTCTGAAGACTCAGACTCCCACTGTAAATTGGTTGCCTTTTTGACTCTTTCTGAATTTGGATTTTGTGGAGAATATCCATTTTCAAGCGGAGGCGGAAACTTTGTATAACTGAAACCTTTTTTCTTACCAGAATTATTCACTTCAGTATCCTTCTTCTTTTCAGAACTCTTATCTTCAGATACTTCATCTTCATCAAATGCCTTCATGCCTTCAACGGTTGGATAAATCATGTCAATAACATAAGAAGTACATGAATAACTTTTTAACAATCTATTAACTCTTTCTGTTTCAATCCTTTGGGTTTCCAGTTTCTGTTCCAGCACAGCACACTTCTCAATGTAATTGTTGACGACTTTCTGCTTTGTCATAAAAGCTCCTTGAAGTGTCTTCATTGCTGTTGCTTGTTCACTGCTTGACTGATTGTACTGATTCATAGCTTTGTTCAAAACATCATAGGATTCTTTCAATTTGTTCATGTTGTGAATCAAAGTACTATTTTGCTTTTTCACTGCTTCACAATTTTCACATTTCACCTGAATCTTTTGTGCATCAGCTTCTACTTCAACTTTAAAAGCTGGAATGTCTTTTATTTTCTTCCTTATCACACAAACTTCTTCATCATCACTGGTGACTTGTTTTTTAACTTTCTTCTTTTTCTTTTTAACTTTTCCATCATCACTGTCACTTTCTTCCATCATTCATAAGTGCTCTTCCATTCTCCTTGCATAATAATCATCATCATTATCATTGTCTTCAGCAACTCGAGCAACAAAAGCTTTGTGTTTTGGAGTTTTATTTGGATCATGATCATCCAACTGAAATTTGCCCAGCTAAACCCTTCTGGTAATTTTTCATCATCTTGGTTTATCAGACATGCTTTACTACTAGCTGAAACATATTTATCCCAACTGAATCCTTTTGTTGACTTTTTATCATCTTGATTCACCATACAAGCTCTCTTTGATGATTCTTCAATCTCCTTCCTGGCATGAGCAGTTTGTGGTTGTTGTTGATGTGGTTGTTGAGCAACTTGATGATAAATTGCTTTCTGATAGTAATCATTGTTGTTGAACGGATTTTGAGCTCCACTTGCTTCACGATTTGTGCACTCTCTCTTGAAGTGTCCTTTTTCCCTGCAACGAAAACAAGTAACTTTAGATTTATCAAAACCTAAAGTAGAAACATTTGCATCACGGAAATCATCTCTTCCCGTAATTTGTTTAAACTTTTCGGCTCTCCTCAACACACTTGCCAAACACCACTTTATATCCATCAATTCCATCTCCTCAGCATCAATCTGATCGTAATCCTCTTTTGTCAACATTGGATTCCCGATCCTTCCTGCTACTAGACTTCCATATGATTCCAGCACAGTCCCCAACAAAGACATATGACTTTTTGCAACCTCTTCCGAAAAATTTTGATCATTTTCAAGGTTTAATACAATGTTGCATTGAAGCATCTTGCCATTCTTTGTTGTTGACAAGTTTGGATCAAATGATGGATATGAAGAAAAACTTGTTTTGCTATTTGATCCTTTAGATGAACCTCCAGACGAACTCTTAGCATTGAATGCAGTTTCAACCTTTGGTGACATGTTGGTCTTAACACTGATACCTCCTTTGTAATAAAGACTGATATCTTGTTCACCATCAAAATCTTTCATTCTTGAGATCTTCCTTTGTTCCATCTCTTGAGCTTCAAGTTTTTCAATGAACTTACTCAATGTCAAATTGCTAAAATCTTTCTTATTTCTCAACATCATGAGATATGTGCCCCAAGTTTCATGTGGCAATGCATCGGCTAATTTTTCTATCAACTCTTCATTATCCTTTGTAATGCTCACCCTCTTCATGTTGACTAACAGATTGCAATATCTTTCGATGATCTGTTTAGTGCTCTCAGTTCTCAAACCACGAAATAGATCAAATTCTTTCTTCAGAATTGATTTTTTGTTCTTAATCATCTCTTTACTACCGACAAACTTTGATTTTAATACTTTCCAGATTGAATAAGCAGTTCCATTGTGTTGCAATAAAACCAAGATATCTTCCTTAACAGCTTGATGCAATAAACTCGTCATCATCTTTTCATCTTTGTATTTCTTTTTATCTTCTGCACTTAGATCTTTAATTGCAATAATCTCCTCATCATCAGTCATTGGTCTAACATATTTCGTTTCCACACATTCCCAAGCATCCAAGTAATTTGCTTGTACCCAATTTTCAAATCGTTCTTCCCATCTTTATACTCCTCGATGTTCATGAGCTTTGGCGGTTTTTGCATGGTACCCGTTTCATTTTCCAACATTGTGTTTTGTACAATGCTAAACGGAGTTGCAAAGGCATTGTAAAATTCCTCTTCCATGATTCGGTTTTCAAGAAATCACAAACAGTCAATTTCAAACGAAATAATTCCTTCAAACGAAATACCCTTTGGTGCGAAATTACCCTGTTCAAATGAAATACCAATCCTGTGCGAAATTACTAATTTCGTGTGAAATAACACCCTTTCAAACGAATTAGGTGATTTCGTGTGAAATACTCAAACGAAATTACAATCTGGTGCGAAATAACTAATTTCGTGTGAACCTCTCAAATGAAATTACAATCTGATGCGAAATAGCGCTTATTTCGTGCAAAATACTGCTGATGTCATCATCTCGAGCTATTTTTGCCAAAATTGATTAGGTTTTTATCTGATTTTAAGTCTGAAACTTTCAAGGATTTGTTAAAACACTATTGCGCGTATAATGTGTGAATTTCAAGACATTTTGACCAAGATTTCACGGTCAATTTTGAAAAGAAGGTGTAGAAATCAGAATTTTTAGCTGAATTGGTATGAACTCTTCCTCCTGAGCTCTGATACCACTTGTAGGATCGTTTTCTGACCCGAATGAGTCGATCAGAAGAGTTTTTCTCAATACGAGAGGCGGAAACAAATGTATCAAGTTCAATTCAGCTAAATATACACTTTAAACTGTCTTTTGATTGATTTGACAAAGATTTACAGCGAGTAGACACTTCGGCAGCAGTTCGGTACTGAAATCGGAAAGTTATTTCGTGTCAAATGACGAAGACACATCAGATATTTATAGGCAAGCTAATTTCGCACGGAATAGACCAAGCGAAATTAGTTTCACACAAAATCTAATTTCGTGCGAAATTACTGTCTAATTTCGTACAAAATTACCTATGTGTAATTTCGTGCGAAATTACCCACAAACACACTTTTCTCGTTTTGCGTGCCTTGATCTATCTAATACAATACAAGACTCGATACAAGACGAAGTCGACAGACGGATGCACCAACACGCACAAGGCACAAAATTCATTTATAGCTTGGGACAATTTCATTTAAAATCTTGTATACAGATCTACATGTTTGTCATACATTTGGGGCCGGTTTGGAAACCGGACATGGTTAACTGACTCGACACTTATAAAACCCACAAAGGAGTTATCCCCAACTTGTGGGTAATTTATTATTTAGCATTTGCATCTGTCTGGTGTATGCCTACACCCCATGCATAGGTCGTGGCCATTAATAACTTAAATGAGCCGAGGATATCTAGGACACGGTCGTTAACCCCCACTGTTTATGTTATCAAACAAAACAGATCAAAACGGGTTATGCGAATTTATTAATCACAATCCGACTAAATGATCCCATACCCGACCAAGCGGTAATAATTTACCGTATCCCAAGCCCGTATAAGGGAAAATAAGTTAAAAGTATTTACCTGAGTTAATAATGCAAGAAATGCTACTCAGCCGTATGTTTCTAATACTTTATGCAAGTATCATCTACTGAGGTTACTTAATCTGAAAGGAAGGTTTTATTAACCTATTAGGATACTAACGGGTCTTATTTAAGTCAAGGAATTAGACCGGTTAGTTTTAAGGATGCTTTACGGTACGAAACGCTAGATAAAGCGGAGACCAGAATGGAATGTAATTCAGACCCAACAAGTATGAATACTTGTATAATATGGGTAAACTAATTACATTCTAGATTTTGAAGTTTAGATGATAATGTTAGACCCATTTCGATTAATTTATGCAAACTAGTTACATAAACCGAACCGAGCGCTTATAAGCATAAATGATGTGTGTAAAATGCAACATATAAATTACATCAAATGAGGCATAAAACTAACCCTTTTTTGTACTAATGTTGGAAAAAGTGTGCTTTTGTCTTCCTTTTGTATTTTCAGGGTTAAATGAGCTTAAATGAACAAAAGAAGCAAAAATGCAGCCAAATCTAACAATAATACAAGAAAAGGAATAAACGTGGCATGCCCGACCCCTCGACAGCATCTTCCCAAGCAAAAACAAGACATCAGAAGGCTGAGCACGCCCCGTGCCCATCGGACACGGGGGCGTGCCCAAGTGTCTGCAGAAAAGACAAAGTTTTAGAAGCTTATATTTCTCAACACGGGGGCGTGCCCAGCGGACATGGGGCCATGGTCAACGCTAAGATTCGCAGAATCCAAGCAAATCTTGATAGTACAGATACGCTTCTGCACAAGGGGCCGTGCCCAGCGGACACGAGGGCGTGGTCAACTAATGCAGACAAACTGCAATTAATGAAGAAAGAGAAAGTGGATGGACACGGGGCCGTGTCCGGGCTTCTGTGCAGGCTATAAATAGAGGTGCTTGGTTCACATCAAAGGCATCCCTTGGAAAACCACCTCTCTCACACTTCACCCACCCTCCACCCTCCACCACCATCATCCATCATCCATCATAGAGTGTGTGTAGTAGTCTCGGGATCCAAGATTGATAGTAAGAGTTCTTGACAATCAATGGCCATGTTTGCCTAAGTCTCTTACATCACTTGGTGAAGAGAAGCATTTAGTGTAATACTTTTGTTTTTTAATCTTTTTGCACTTTTTATTTGGTTTTGTATTAATGACTTTAATAACTAGTTTCTTATGTTGAACGTGAAACTTCCTTATCATTTGTCCGTGGTGTCTTGGCATTATTTTACTGTCTATATAAAATAAAAGATTTACACTATTCATATCTCTTCAGTCTATATAGAGATATGTTGGCTACCTGGTCGGGGGTTAAGGGAATGGTTTGGTAAGGTTCTTGCCTTGTTCAGTGTATAGATCCTGCAAGGACCTGGGTCAAGCTTAGTAGGACCTCCTTCAATACCCACTGGTATTGGATGGCGGGGGTGCGAATTTCTAGATCCCCTCATATGTAAACTACTATTAATACATTAACCCGGCTACTTGGGATTGTATCCCTGCTGACTCAAACCACTTAGCCAAGGGTAACGTCACCTTCAAAAGAGGGGGCTACCACATTACGCATTAATAACTTAATTAATTATCTTTCAATAATCCAACCCTTTAGGATTGTATCCTTGCTGACTCAAACTACTGGGTTGAGGGTAACGTCATCTTTAAAAGAGAGGTCTACTACTATATTGTAAGACCCTAACACGTATTTGACAAAAGTCGCAGCGGAAATTCGTGCCATAAAATTTCTTTCATTACATATATCTGTCTTTAAGCATTACATCCACATATCTATTCCCTGGTGAGTCTTCAATAAAGTACCTGCATTAATGTTCATTCTCCAGGCACACTATTAATAACGTTAATCCTCAACGTATCAAAATCATGCATACATACACACTTACATTCATACATACACATCTACATACTTACATGCATTCATACATCTCTACATACACGCATACATACATACGTATCTTCATATATACGTAAACACACATCTACATACATACGTCCCTACGTCTCTACATACATGCATACTCACATACGTACCTTTATATATACATAAATACACATCTACATACGTACATACCCATATTTACACATTCAAGATCTTACCTAACCCTTATATACTCATACATACCTTTATGCTTACATATGAAGACATCCACATGCATACATACCTCCCCATATCTTCACGTACATACATACACTCAGACTGTCACACCCCGATATTTCCACGTATTACCGGTGGGCCCAGTGGGGAGTATCGTGATGTAGTTGATATCATCATTGTCAAACAACACAATATATAAATGCACAACGGAAGCAAAAGATAATAATCACATTACAAACCGAATAAATAGTAATATCAAAGTATCACAACGGTCTGTAAAGGATCCATAGGCGGATCAAAAGATAATTAAGATCATTGTTCCACAGACTTTAACATCTAGAGCTTGCAAGACTTGATTATTGATGCCTGGAGTAGCCAGCCTATTTCGTATAGTACCTGCACTTAACCTTTTTTGGAAAATACATCAGTTTACACTGGTAAATACAATTAACTGACTCATTTTGAAAAGGGTTTAAGAAAATTAGCTTGAATGCACATGGCACAAAAATATCCTTTATAACTTGGGATAATTATTTAAAAATAAACTTGTATACCGTTTTACATGTTTGTCATCCATTTAGGACCCGGTTAGAAGAGCTGGTTTATCAAGATTAATAGACACACCACATGGTATAATACCTATAAGAAGATACCCTTCTTGTGGACTACCTTTTTACATACGCAACTGTCAGGTGTATGCCTACACCCCGTGCTTAAGTCGTGGCCATTTCTACGAATGAGCCGAGGATATCCAGGACACGGTCATTAACCCCCCAAAGGCATTGCATCAAACAAGACAGAATAAAACGGGTTATGCATCTTTATAATCAATATCTGATTGTACGACTTCATACCCGACCAAGCGGTATTATTATAATACCGTACCCCAAGCCCGTATAGGGAAAATAAGTTAAAAGTATTTACCTGAGCAAAGTATAAATCACAACAGCAAGTGCACGTAGCTTTTACTGGGCTCCTAATCTGGAACGAAGGTTTTAATAACCTATTAGATTCCTAACGGGTCTTAGTTAAGCCTAAACTTAGACCGGTTAGTTTTAAAGAAAGATATACGGTTCAAAACGCAAGATTAAGTGAGGACCGGATTAGAATGTGATTTATTCCCGACAAGTTTGAAGACTTGTATAATATGGGTAAACTAAACACATTCTGGATTTTGAGGTGAAAATGATAAGGTTTGACCCGTTTCGGTCAATTTATGCAAACTAGTTACATAAACCAAAACGGGCGCGAATAACGCATAACGGGTAACCAAAATGAGTCATGAACAAGTTTCCTAAGTTAATATGCTTTAAATATGTTGTGATATCAGTAGGATACCTTCCATTATGCCCAAAACGAGTTAAATCTCAAATTAAACCCCGTAGGGGTATTTTGGTCATTTTAAAGATTATAAAAGAGATTAAATATAACTCAGATGTTCGGGTCTGAAATAATCAGTAAAACAACTTAATTTAATAGGTTATATCAGTTGGTGATAAGTCTTATGTGACAAAATGGTTTTAAACCCATACTATGTGTTTAATACGCGAAAAAAACCGTTTTAAGCGATTTCCGTGTCATGACAGGAAATCTGGGTTTTCTGATAAGTTTATAAAGTTCAACGTACTTCATTTATCATATAAAATCAGTAGCCAAAACGTTTTGTGTCTAAATGTTATGTAAAACTCATTTTATAAACAAAAAGGGTATAATCGGTAATAACCGAATCAAGGCGATAACCCTATGTTATGATCAGTTTAAAAATAATTAAAAATCTTCAAAAATCCCAAAATATTATATTACATCAGTGGGTAAGAGGTTTGGTGTCAAAAATTGGGTTCGGATAGGCTTTATGCTAATTACGCCGTTTAATTTATAAAAAGCTTTCTAATTACGCTATTGAGCATAACTCCTAATCTAGACCTCCAACTGATGTGAAAATTTAGGGACATGTTTATAAATCAGCAACAAGGATTATTGTCCTCTCACATTTCCCATAATTCTCGTTTTAAGGTCAAATGGGCATTATGGTCAACATTAAGCAATTAACGGAAACATGTAAATGAATTGGACAATCAACGAGCCAATCACAGAGGGTTATACTATCATATAACCCGGTCCTAATGAAGCTCTAAGGCATTTCTAAATCATGCTAATATGGGTCAGAGCTGAAAGTCAAAGCAATGGTCAATTTATGCGACTTTCAGTTCCGAACCGGTCCTAAACTGAAAATTGTCGGGTGAGGCATGTTCTTGCATTGATTACCAAGTTATATGAGTTTTAAAACAGGTTACACGTCTTCTACATTGCTAATTGCGCGTTAATTTGAAAATTAAGGTTCTGTTGACTTTTTCGGATTAAGTTTGGCCCGACATTTAACCCTGTTAGAGCGGGAATCAGAGGGTGCCCTTTCAAGGGTTTATTGCCCACCTAATTACCAACTCATAACAACTTTCAATTTGACAAATCACTGGACCATTAGTGATTAATCGATAAGTCAAACCTTAATTATGACGGTTTGACTTTTAAGCTAACAACTAAGTAAAACACGATTAAGGAAGGTTAAGGAAGCTTACCAAGGTCCTAATTATGACTAGAGATGCTTAGGGACTGATCTTGAACTCCAAAAAGCTCCAGAAGTTGGGTTTGAATGAATGATCAAAAGTTGCAACATTGAAGTCTTTATATAGTGCTTTTGATTCATCATAATCATGACAAACAAGCCTATGAGGGGATCCCTTATTGATTACAAGTGTCCCTAGAGCCTAAAAAAAAGTTTGTGCAGCACATGGTATTGCAAACTAGCAATATAAGTCGGTTAACTTGTTATAACAGGCTCCTGTCATGTTTCTGATGCTGGGACAGCCTTACGGACCGTAAGGCTAAGGCCTTGCGGTCCGTATCCGCTTTTCAAAAACTATCGCCCAGGTCTGCTTCCTTACGGACCGTAAGGTAGATCCTTTGCGGTCCGTAAGCCTTCACCAGAAAACAAAAATTTGTAAATTTTCAAGCTTTGATCATGCAACTTTATAACTTTGAATCTTATGTCTTTTTCCTTGTAGAGGGGACCATGTATCAGGCTGGCATACCTTTACATGTGCTGCCAAGCATGATGAGGTTCTTGGATGCATTATGAATCCTTTTGAAAGTATTTGTCGTATGTAACATAGGATCCATTTCATGCAAATTTGAATTATACATTATCAAAATACTCGAACTCGAATATATCAGATGTTTATAATATAGATTTGGGTCTTGGGATTTATAATGAAGTCGTTCAGAGGTATAAATTAACATGTCGGCACTTTTAAATCCTACCATACATCTTTAATTTGATCCGAGTTTATGACGTGCTTGCTTTACGTGACACGTGTCTTAACCTTGTTGGACATAAATTTTCGTGGTGTTACATCCTCACCCCCTTAAAAGAAATCTCGACCACGATATTTACTGAAACAAATGAGGGTACTTTTCTTTCATTGTGGACTCTACCTCCCACGTGTACTCGGGACCTCTGCGGGCATCCCATTCAACTTTTACAATTGGCACATGCTTCCTTCAAAGCTTTTTAACCTGTCGATCCTCGATCGACAAAGGTTTTTCAACAAACTTCATGCTCTCTTCTATGTGCACATCTGTATGTGGTATGACTAGTGATTCATCAGCTAGACATTTCTTCAGATTGCAGATGTGGAATACATTGTGAATACCACTGAGCTCTTCAGGTAAGTTTAACTTATAAGCAACTGATCCGACACATTCGATGATCTCGAATGGTCCTATGTACCTTGAGCTTAACTTGCCTTTCTTACCAAATCGCATTACCCCTTTCCAGGGTGATACTTTAAGCAACACTTTGTCACCTACCTCGAATCTTAGAGGTTTACGCTTTAAATCTGCGTAGCTTTTCTGCCTATCTCTGGCAGCTTTCAGGCGATCACGAATCTGGACAATCTTGTCCATCGTTTCAAAGACTATTTCAGGTTCTGTCTGTTGGACATCTCCTACTTCCTCCCAACAAACGGGCGTTCTGCACTTTCTACCGTACAATGCCTCGAAGGGCGCTGCCTTGATGCTTGTATGATAGCTATTGTTATATGAGAACTCGATTAATGGCAGGTGGTTATCCCAACTACCACCTAAGTCAATCACACATGCACGAAGCATGTCTTCCAAAGTTCGGATTGTACGCTCACTCTGCCCGCTCGTCTGAGGATGGTAAGCCGTACTAAAATTTAAGCGCGTGCCCAAAGATTGTTGGAAACTTTTCCAAAAATGTGACGTGTATCTAGTATCCCTGTCAGAGATAATAGACACCGGTACACCATGCAGAGATACAATCTTATCTACGTACAGTTGGGCTAACATTTCGGAGCTATAGGTCTCCTTAATGGGTAGGAAATGTGCTGACTTAGTCAGTCTATCTACTATCACCCATATAGTATCATTTCCTTTCTTTGTCTTTGGCAACTTGGTGATGAAATCCATTGTCACCATTTCCCACTTCCACGTGGGAAGTTCAGGCTGTTGTAGCAAACCTGACGGCTTCTGGTGTTCAGCTTTGACTTGCGTACACGTCAAACATTTAGCTACATAGGCAGCTATAGACTTCTTCAAGCCTATCCACCAAAAATTTGTTTTCAGATCCTGGTACATCTTGTCAGCTCCAGGATGAACGGAGTATTTAGAACTGTGGGCTTCCTGGAGGTTAACATCTCGAAGTCTTCCATAAACTGGAACCCATATTCGTCCGTTTAACCTCAGAATTCCGTCTTTGCCATAGGATAACTGTTCTTCAGTTACTCCTAGCTTTTCATCAGGATAGTTAGCTTCCAGCACAGCTTCCTTCTGCGCAGCTAACAACCTTTCATTCAAACCATTCTTTATTTCAATGCTCTTGGCATTGATTCTTATAAGCTTCACTCTTTCCTTTCGACTTAAGGCATCGGCAACTACATTCGCCTTGCCAGGATGGTATCTTATCTCACAATCATAATCATTCAAAGTTACCATCCAACGTCGCTGTCTCATGTTCAAGTCCTTCTGATTGAACAGATGTTGAAGGCTCTTGTGATCAGAATAGATCACACACTTAGTTCCATACAAGTAGTGCCTCCAAAGTTTTAGTGCAAATACAACGGCACCCAGCTCCAAGTCATGGGTGGTGTAGTTCTTTTCGTGCACCTTTAACTGTCGAGAAGCATAGGCAATAACCTTGCCTTTCTGCATAAGCACACATCCCATACCTGTGTGCGATGCATCACAATATACTACAAATTCTTCAATCCCTTCAGGCAATGTCAACACTGGTGTATTGCTTAGCTTCTGCTTAAGGATGTCAAAGGATTCTTGTTGCTTCGGTCCCCAGTCGAACTTAATGTTCTTCCTAGTCAAAGAAGTTAGGGGTGCAGCAATCCTTGAAAAATTTTCAATAAAACGCCTGTAATATCCTGCCAATCCCAAGAAGCTGCGAATCTCTGTGGGCGTCTTCGGCTCTTGCCAATTCATGACAGCTTCAACCTTAGCGGGATCTACCTGGATTCTGCGTTCGCTAACCACATGTCCAAGAAATTGGACTTCACGAAGCCAAAATTCACACTTAGAGAATTTGGAGTAGAGCTTTTCTTGATGAAGCAGTTTCAGAATGCAATGGAGGTGCTTCTCATGGTTAGCTTGACTCTTCGAGTAAATAAGATATCATCGATGAAGACGATGACAAATTTATCCATGTAGGGCTTGCAGACGCGGTTCATGAGATCCATGAATGCGGTTGTTGCATTAGTGAGTCCAAAAGGCATCACTAAGAACTCGTAGTGACCATAACGAGTCCTAAATGCAGTCTTATGTACATCTTCATCCTTGACCTTCAGTTGATGATATCCTGACCTTAAGTCGATCTTGGAAAAGTAACTTGCTCCTTGAAGCTGATCGAACAAGTCGTCAATCCTGGGCAATGGATACCGATTCTTAATAGTAACTTTGTTAAGTTCTCGAAAATCGATGCACAGACGCATCGACTCATCCTTTTTCTTCACAAACAGGATTGGTGCTCCCCAAGGAGATGAGCTAGGTCTAACAAATCCTTTGGCTAGCAAATCATCCAGTTGAGTTCTCAATTCTTTCATCTCCGTTGGTGCCAATCTATAAGGCGCTCTTGCAACAGGTGCTGCTCCAGGAATAATGTCAATCCTGAACTCCACTTGCCTATCTGGGGGTAAACCAGGCAGTTCTTCAGGGAATACTCCTGGATATTCAGAGATAATAGGTATGTCTTCGATCTTAGGCTTTGGTTCATCAATAGTTACTTGCGCGATGTAGATAACACAACCCTTCGTCAAACACCTTGATGCCTTGAGCATGGACACTTGCTCAGGCATTTCGTACTTAGTATCTCCTTGGATTGTCAAAGGCTCGCCATGATGAGTTCTGACAATCACTTGCTTCTTAGCACAAACGATCTGGGCTTGGTTGCGAGACAACCAATCCATGCCTATCACTATATCGAAACCAGCTAACTTCAAAGGAAGTAAGGATAACGAAAAAGAGTGGTTCCTAATGGATATGAAACATCCATCTAACACGGTTGAGGCGGTTTCTAAGGTACCATCAGCTAATTCCACCTCATATTTCACACTTAGGGTTTTAACAGGTAAATTCAGCAACTTACAAAACTTATTATCTACAAATGACTTATCCGCCCCTGAATCAAACAATACCCTCGCATAAGCATCATTTATAAGAAAGGTACCTATTATCATGTTATCATCCTGCACTGCCTCCTTAGCATCCATTCTGAAGACCCTAGCGTTGGTCTTTTTACCTTCTTCTGGTTTCTTGGCATATTTTAGGCAGTTTGACTTAATGTGCCCTTTCTCGTTGTAGTTGTAGCAGGTCGCATCCTTCAACTTTTTGCAATCTAAGGTCTTGTGTTCCTTGGACTTGCATATCCCACATGCAAAAGTCCTTGATTGTGTCTGTGAGTTCGATTCCAATCTACACTTCCCAAAGTGATGTTTCCGACAAACTTTACACCTGGGTTTCTCACCCGACTGTTGGTTACCTTTGTTGGACCCGGAACTCTTCTTGTTCTCATGGTTCCCTTTGTGTTTCTTGTCTGAACGACATGAGTTATCATCCTCACGCTTTCTCATACCTTCTTCAGAATTCTTTAGCGATCTCAACCTGACCGCATCTAAGGTAAGGGACAAAGATAGATCAGCTGCTGATCTAAAAGTAGGAGGTCTTGAAGCCTTAACACTGGCTTTAATCTCTGGGGCTAAACCTCCAATGAAGCGAGCAATTCATTTGGGTTCCGGTGTTACAAGGTAAGGAACCAATCTTGACATCATGTTGAAGCTTGTAAGATAAGCTTGGCAATCTAGGTTTTTCATAACCAACGATAAGAAATCTGACTCAATTCTTTCAATCTCATGCTGAGGGCAGTAATTCTCCTTAATAAGAGCAACAAACTGATCCCATGTCAGATTGTAGAGTGGGATCTTTCCAGCTGCTTGAATGAGAGACTTCCACCATGCTAATGCCTCTCCCTTGAATGATTGGGATACATACTTCACTACATCCCTTTCAGCACAACCGCTGATATCGACTACGGTGTCCATTTCATCTAACCAAGTCATACTGTCAATTGCCCCCTTCTCCCCAGTGAAATCCCGGGGTTTGCAGGAAACAAAGTACTTATAAGTACAGGACTTGGTACGTGGTTTATCATCAAATACTATCCTCTTGGATGGAACACTATTTTGGTTTGAGGAATGTCGATCATCATCTTTCTTTGGCTCATCATCCTTAGAGGGCGGCTTGCTGTGAGCCTCTGAATGAGTCCTTGGCTTGGAATTCGGTGCGGATAGGGTCCTACTTCGAGTCCAGCTATATTCATTATACTGCCGCTCTATGGCTTTCGTAACAGCATTGTCTATCAATGCTTGCAGTTCTGCACCCGCTATGTTAATTCGGGTATTATCATGATCCTCCCTTGGGTGACTGTTGATCTCATCCGAGTCAGCCATGTAGTTTGAACTGTTACATAAGATATTGACAATAATTTATTTGGGAGTTTATTATGGAATTGTCTTTTATGGTAATTCATTAACCATGGGAAACATAGACCATATTTTGGTTAATTTGTTAATCATAATTATTTAGGATTTTTATCATAATCTATCCTAATTATAAAACAATAACAGCATTATTGGTGACATAAAAGGCCTAGTCACAGGGACATTCTAAATCATAAGCCATGATTTCAGAGAATCAAGGCATTAAGGTTTGAACCTAGTTCATTACCTTTCTCTGACAGGGAGTCGTAGACTACTACTGTCTTTTGTCTTATATGACAATGAGTATGGCCCGTAGGCATTACATTACCAATGGACGTTTAACATATGATCATCTTAATTGAGGATTTAAACCCATGATTTATAGGTCATCAAGTTAGGTTAGGAATCTTTTGAAAAATCCTACTATAAAAATGACGTGTGTGATTTTAACGAATCACCTCTGCCATGAGCGTTAACATGTTTTCATATGTTAACAAGGATTTGAATCTTTGTAAACAGGTCTTACCATCTCGGCCAAGTCTTATATTGACATGCAGGCTAGGTTATACCTTTAAGATTCTTATTTAATATTTAATAGGAAGATTATTTTAAGAGGAACGATTTTTAATTTATTTATTTCATGTGTAATATATTTATAATGACAAAAATGAAATTTTTAAATTTAACATTCCATTAAACATTAAAAGGAGTACACATTGCCCTAAACGGGACTTTTAACAGAAATAACTTGCCCACGCAGGGGCTAAACTGATAATACAAGTCCTCGCAGGGACTGATTACTAAGATAGGTGTCCACGCAGGGACTAAAAAGACAAGTCCACGCAGGGACTAAGTACATATACAAATGTCCACGCAGGGACTTGGTTGAAATAAGGAAATACAATAATACATATAGGGATTTAATGATCCCTCTTCTTCTTTCCTTTTAACAAGCTTGCTAGGCCCTTGAGAAATCCCCGGTTGTTCCTACGTTCTTCTTGAAATTCTCGTTCCATCCTGTTTAGCTTGTGGAGGATTTCCTCCTGTTCCGGTGGGGAAAACCGTGGTGGCCGTGGCTGGTGCTGAAACGGAGGTTGAGCAGATGTTTGATACCCATGAGCTGGGTATCCCACTCCCGAGGGGATCCATATGGTCCTTCAGGATGAAGGGCGTTGTAGTTGGCTGCTACAAGGTATGGGTCGGCTTCAGCATAATTGTAGTTAGTGTGAGCCGGCTGCTCAAAAGGATTGTACGCCGTTGAACCGGCGTATATAGGAATCGGGTTACCAAACCCCAATGGTGGCGGTGGTGGTGCAATTGGTGCAGAGTTCACCTCTGAAACTGGATTTGAAGGCCCACCCGTTTGTGGGTCTTCATGCAGTGGCGGATAGTGACTGCCACTTGAGTGTCGGGGGGTGCTTAAGTGAAAATCCCTTTCTCGCACGGACATTCGTGCGCCTGTTCTTCTACGCCTCAGTGGTTCTGGAGGTGCTAGCTGTACTGGCGGCGGTGGTGGCGGTGGCTTGACTGCCACAAAACGCGAATCCTCGGATGGATCCTGCTGCTGCTGCTCGTGAGGCGATGAATGGTGAGAGGGTGTAAAATACCATTCATACTGGTTGAACCTTGCTTGGTAGCTGTCAGGACCACGGTAGGGTGATCCATGGAAGGATGACCCATCTGAAATCTCGATGGGGTGAGTAGGTGTCCTAGAAGGTGGTTCAACAGGATCCGTGTCTTCATCTATATCCATTCCATGAGCTTCGAGGAAATGGTCTTCAGGGCCCAATGGGTTAAAACCCACTGGTTCTTGAATGTAGTTTGCCAGGTTGAACCGGCCCTGGAAGACAGGAGTGGGGTCGCCAAAGGAATGGTGCGACATGGATCGCTGTAACGGCAAGAAGGAGTGGTGTGAGTCTTCGGGCTCGTTCTCTGATTGTGGCCCAAAGGAGTGACGATAAGGAGGCGTTGAGCTAAACGAGGCAGATCGCCTAGCGGGCACCGAATAGATCCTCCGGTCTCCTTGAGGACCGGTACTCATGGTAGTAGAAGGAGTTCGCCGGTGTGAAGGCCCGTCCTCGTGATCGTTGGGGGCGTGGATTGGCCCCTTGCCTCGTCCTCCTCTTCGGAACCTCGGTGGCATATTTCCTATCAAACAAATGAAAGAAATAACAAAGAAATATAAAGGACAAAGTTAGGATTAAAAACAATTTGGATTATTCCTAAGTTCTTTGTCTAGATTCGAAAATTTAGGAATGTGCAACTGTGTACTGAGATTAAACACAAAAGGCTAGTGTTTAATTCACTCAGTGTTGGCTCTGATACCAACCTGTCACACCCCGATATTTCCACGTATTACCGGTGGGCCCGGTGGGGAGTATCGTGACGTAGTTGATATCATCATTGTCAAACAACACAATATATAAATGCACAGCGGAAGCAAAAGATAATAATCACATTACAAACCGAATAAATAGTAATATCAAAGTATCACAACGGTCTGTAAAGGATCCACAGGCGGATCAAAAGACAATTAAGATCATTGTTCAACAGACTTTAACATCTAGAGCTTGCAAGACTTGATTATTGATGCCTGGAGTAGCCAGCCTATTTCGTATAGTACCTGCACTTAACCTTTTTGGAAAATACGTCAGTTTACACTGGGAAATACAATTAACTGACTCATTTTGAAAAGGGTTTAAGAAAATTAGCTTGAATGCACTTGGCACAAAAATATCCTTTATAACTTGGGATAATTATTTAAAAATAAACTTGTATACAGTTTTACATGTTTGTCGTCCATTTAGGACCTGGTTAGAAGAGCCGGTTTATCAAGATTAATAGACACACCACATGGTATAATACCCATAAGAAGATACCCTTCTTATGGACTACCTTTTTACATACGCAACTGTCAGGTGTATGCCTACACCTCGTGCTTAAGTCGTGGCCATTTCTACGAATGAGCCGAGGATATCCAGGACACGATCATTAACCCCGCAAAGGCATTGCATCAAACAAGACAGAATAAAACGGGTTATGAATCTTTTTAATCAATATCTGATTGTACGACTTCATACCCGACCAAGCGGTATTATTATAATACCGTACCCCAAGCCGTATAGGGAAAATAAGTTAAAAGTATTTACCTGAGCAAAGTATAAATCACAACAGCAAGTGCACGTAGCTTTTACTGGGCTCCTAATCTGGAACGAAGGTTTTAATAACCTATTAGATTCCTAACGGGTCTTAGTTAAGCCTAAACTTAGACCAGTTAGTTTTAAAGAAAGATAGACGGTTCAAAACGTAAGATTAAGCGAGGACCGGATTAGAATGTGATTTATTCCCGACAAGTTTGAATACTTGTATAATATGGGTAAACTAAACACATTCTGGATTTTGAGGTGAAAATGATAAGGTTTGACCCGTTTCGGTCAATTTATGCAAACTAGTTACATAAACCGAAACGGGCGCGAATAACGCATAACGGGTAACCAAAATGAGTCATGAACAAGTTTCCTAAGTTAATATGCTTTAAATATGTTGTGATAACAGTAGGATACCTTCCATTATGCCCAAAACGAGTTAAATCTCAAATTAAACCCCGTAGGGGTATTTTGGTCATTTTAAAGATTATAAAAGAGATTAAATATAACTCGGATGTTCGGGTCTGAAATAATCAGTAAAACAACTTAATTTAATAGGTTATATCAGTTGGTGATAAGTCTTATGTGACAAAATGGTTTTAAACCCATACTATGTGTTTAATACGCGAAAAAAGCCGTTTTAAGCGATTTCCGGGTCATGACTAGAAATCTGGGTTTTCTGATCAGTTTATAAAGTTCAACGTACTTCATTTATCATATAAAATCATTAGCCAAAAGGTTTGTTGTCTAAATGTTATGTAAAACTCATTTTATAAACAAAAAGGGTATAATCGGTAATAACCGAATCAAGGCGTTAACCCTATGTTATGATTAGTTTAAAAATAATTAAAAATCTTCAAAAATCCCAAAATATTATATTACATCATTGGGTAAGAGGTTTGGTGTCAAAAATTGGGTTCAGATAGGCTTTATGCTAATTACGCCGTTTAATTTATAAAAAGCTTTCTAATTACGCTATTGAGCATAACTCCTAATCTAGACCTCCAACTGATGTGAAAATTTAGGGACACGTTTATAAATCAGTAACAAAGATTATTGTCCTCTCAAATTTCCCATAATTCTCGTTTTATGGTCAAATGGGCATTATGGTCAACATTAAGCAATTAACGGAAACATGTAAATGAATTGGACAATCAACGAGCCAATCACAGAGGGTTATACTATCATATAACCCGGTCCTAATGAAGCTCTAAGGCATTTCTAAATCATGCTAATATGGGTCAGAGCTGAAAGTCAAAGCAATGGTCAATTTATGCGACTTTCGGTTTTGAACAGGTCCTAAACTGAAAATTGTCGGGTCGGACATCCTTAGGCATGTTCATGCATTGATTACCAAGTTATATGAGTGGTAAAACAGGTTACACATCTTCTACATTGCTAATTGCGTGTTAATTTGAAAATTAAGGTTCTGTTGACTTTTTCGGATTAAGTTTGACCCGACATTTGACCCTGGACCATTAGTGATTAATCGATAAGTCAAACCTTAATTACGACGGTTTGACTTTTAAGCTAATAACTAAGTCAAACACGATTAAGGAAGGTTAAGGAAGCTTACCAAGGTCCTAATTACGACTAGAGATGCTTAGGGACTGATCTTGAACTCCAAAAAGCTCCAGAAGTTGGGTTTGAATGAATGATCAAAAGTTGCAACATTGAAGTCTTTATATAGTGCTTTTGATTCATCATGATCATGACAAACAAGCCTATGAGGGGATCCCTGATTGATTAAAGTGTCCCTAGAGCCTAAAAACAAGTTTGTGCAGCACATGGTATTGCAAACTAGTAATATAAGTCGGTTAACTTGTTATAACAGGCACCTGTCAGGTTTCTGATGCTGGGACAGCCTTACGGACCGTAAGGCTAAGGCCTTGTGGTCCGTATCCGCTTTTCAAAAACTATCGCCCAGGTTTGCTTCCTTACGGACCGTAAGGTAGATCCTTTGCGGTCCGTAAGCCTTCACCATAAAACAAAAATTTGTAAATTTTCAAGCTTTGATCATGCAACTTTATAACTTTGAATCTTATGTCTTTTTCCTTGTAGAGGGGACCATGTATCAGGCTGGCATACCTTTACATGTGCTGCCAAGCATGATGAGGTTCTTGGATGCATTATGAATCCTTTTGAAAGTATTTGTCGTATGTAACATAGGATCCATTTCATGCAAATTTGAATTATACATTATCAAAATACTCGAACTCGAATATATCAGATGTTTATAATATAGATTTGGGTCTTGGGATTTATAACGAAGTCGTTCAGAGGTATAAATTAACATGTCGGCACTTTTAAATCCTGCCATACATCTTTAATTTAATCCGAGTTTATGACATGCTTGCTTTATGTGACACGTGTCTTAACCTTAATGGACATAAATTTTTGAGGTGTAACACAGACGTACCTTCATACATACATATATATACACATCTACAGATGTACATGCCCATATATACACATACAAGCTCTCACATACCTCTTACATAATCATACATTAATTACGTGGGTCTGAGACGTAGATTTATAACCCATAATCATCAAAGGAACGATCAGAATCATGTTTGGGAGGCCCGTCGTAGTCCACGATTAACATACCGAAGCCCACGACCCATAAATCAACTTAGATTACAATTTTCAGCTTTTGGGACATGGGGAGGGCGTCGGCGACGCCCCTAAGGCCGTCGGCGACGGCCCATTGGTTTATCGCGTCGCTAAAACATCGCGTAGACAGGTAAATAGCGCGTCGGAAGAAAACTGACTTTCTAGACCCCGTCAGCGAAGCCCCTAAATTTTTTAAAACTATCGCCCAGGTCCCTCTAGATTTTGCCTTTTTCTGCAGGTTCGTTTCGTCGTCCGTACGCACTAAAACGCGCATAACTATTGAACCGTTTACCCGTTTAACCTCCAGTTTCTTCCTACATGATCGTAATTTGACATTCTATCATGTGAACTTGAAATCCCTTATCCGGATTAAGGAAATTCTTAACTTACGCGCTATCGGCTTATTATTCATTTACGATTATTCGACCCGTTCATTTTTTCATCAAATATCTCATTCGTTTAAGCCCAAAACTTACATGAACCTTATAACCATAATACTTTTACATTATCCGGAGTTTCGTACTTGGGGTTTTACGCACCCGGTACCCGGTATGCGTTAAACTCATTCATTTATTCAATTTTACGCAATCAACTTAGTTAATCCAAGTTCCACTCACGAACTTGGTTACCCATTAATCCTAACTTACTACCGAGTCTTTTATTGATTAATCCGCGTCACCATTTTTTGGTTAGCGTACGTGTGTGCCATTCTAATCATTACCCGGTTATAATACCGTAGCCATTTCATACACTTTATTCTGTTATAACTACAAAACTTCATTTTTGACCTGTTCGGTCTACTTAGCGAAAATAATAGATTTCATCCCACCAAAACCATACTTAACGTCAGACATCATGCTTAATTATCTATAACACTACCTTACTTAAACAACTAAAAAGTGATTCCGGAAATCACTTACCTTATGCGACCATGCTCGTATCCGCTTCCTTGCTTCTTCTTGACCCGTTAACCTTCCGTGCTTAATTCCGTCTCGACATGATTCCTATACTTTCATGTCATCAAAATTACATTCTTGTTAGCATACACGATTATACATGTTAACGATCATATAAATCGCATATTTCACATTTGACCTTCATCGGTCACTTTTAAGAAGCATAAGACATATAACCAAATTCGTATCCTTACTAACTCATGTAATTCATCATTTCATCGCATTAAACACGTATCAATATAACATGTACCATACGACTTCCTATAACATACCCTTACGACAACACTCAAATCATGTTCCTTATGCGTAGTTGACTTTCAAAAGTCAACAATTCATCCTATGAACTTTCGGCTTATTCTTATGTATTCGTATCGTCATAATAGGCTATACGGACGGTTCTATATACATTTCATCCTACACTTAGTGTGCATACAACTTCCTAAGCACAGTGTACAATCAATTCATGCATATACTTCTAGTCTCATACATAATTCATCAAATCTTCCTTGTAATCAACATGAATCATTCATACCTAAACATCAAACATATTAGCATCCCATTTATTTCGATTCCTTTAACAAGAATCCATCATACTTATCATGATACATCAATATTAATCAAGAATTGGACATGGGTGATCATTCAAGTCATCCTCCTCCCCATACCAAGTGGGTTTCACCTCTAAACATCAAATTAATCCAAACCATGCATAATCCATGTTCTATATGATGATTATAACACATATACATTATGAATTTCATACCAATTTGATGATTGGAACATAACCCACTTCATACAAGTTCATCAATCTAAGTTTCAAGACATACCTCACGATCCCCTTGTCTAGGTGATCACTAATTCATGTTCCTTAATAGATTTGAGCCTCGATTCAACCTTCAATTTGGAGCTTCTTTAAGAACTAGGGTTTACACCCCTTTGTTCTTCTCCAGAGCATTCCACGCACACACACACATGATGTGTGTGTGTTGTGTGTTATGTTTTTGTTTTATAAAACATGAGTTTCTCATGTTTACAATTTAGCCCCTCGTGTTCGCCACTTAAATATAATTGGCACAACTTTCGTCATTTAATACTTTTGACCATACCCTTAACTAGGTTAAATAGCCTAGTTATTTATTTCATGACATTTCCTATAGGAACATACGGCAAATATAAACATTCGGGTTTTGGGGCGTTACAAGTCTACCCCCCTTAAATGAGGTTTCATCCCAGAAACCTTTCTTATCTTTACTAGATTAGTTCTAGTAAATCGATCCCTTCGAAAAGTTTTCTCCAACCCGGAAACGCTTGTGACTTCTTTTTAACAAGTTCATACTTTCCATACCATGCTTTCACATAACATCCTCATTTCCTTGACCCGTTCATAACATGTCAATATACATACTTCTTCAAACTTGTATTGATGCGTACGTTCATATGATCCGTTTATAGCGGGTCTAATACCCTCATCTCATCTCTTAAGATTACTTTCCGTTACACTGTATAACGTCAAATTCTTGTTTTGTTATCGCAACAAAGTTACTATTTCATAGTCTCACATACATGCTTGACTCTAAAGTCGTACATCATTCTACGTTTTCTACAGTTACTTGTACCATGCATACCATTATGTTACTTTCAAACCATCTTTTTCATTTCACCTTACAATTACTCTCACTTCATGCATTATTTAATTTACATAAGTAAGTGTATCATGCTAGTTCATCATACGAGAGTTTAATCATTACCTGAAATTTTCTCTCAAAACTTTTGGGATTTACCTTTTTCTTCTTATGTTGACTGTTAAAAGTCAAACATCACATACCATACCATACCTATCATATCCTTCACTTCATAGGTCGCTTTCCAATCTTCTAATTCGTACCTATTCAGCATAAGTTAAACATTTTACTGACCTCGGTTTCATTTCATAACTCAACGATCCGTAAACCAGATCGATCCGCCTCTTCACGAGTACTAACCGTACCCAGCCATGTTTCATTCATCATTGTAATGAGCTTCCACTTGTGCACATTTCATTCAAACATTTATTTTACTAGGTGATTACTCACCCATAATTCTTCTACAACTTCCTACGTACATGCTATAACACATTCCATACTTCATTCCTTACATACAATTCTTTTACTCTGGTTACTTATTTCGTCAACCTTTGCGGTTTGACTTTTCAAGTCCGACTGACATTTCTTACTTATCATAGATGCATCGAGGTACACGTTCGTACTTTTTTCCATTCATGCTTACTTGCAAAGACATTCAATACATTATTTCGGTACTCATGACCAAGCTTACCCTTCTCATTCATACTTAAATTATTGTCCGGGTCGTAGCCCGCCCTACATTATAACTCCTACGAGTCGATTACTAACACATCTAACACATAACGGGTTCAAAACTTCTTTCTTTCATTTTAAAACTTAGGTTTGCGTGCCCATTACGATCATTCTTTTGTTCATTTACTTTACATTTACTCATAGGACTCGTTTGACGTAACTACGGTCAACTATTGACACAATTCTGATGTGGGTAAATTTTATCCCTTATATGTTTTAAATCCGTCCGTGGATTCAAACGTAACATCAATACCTTTTATTGCTTCTATATTTTGAATCCGTCTAGCGGTTTCTAACCTACCATTCATACATTTTCTTCCTTCTATGATTTGAATCCGTCTCGCAGATTCAAACATATCATTCCTGCATTTTATTCCTTGAATCCGTCTTGCGGATTCAAACATTCCATTCATGCCTTTCATTCCTTGAATCCGTCTCGCGGATTCAAACATTCCATTCATATCTTTCATTCCTTACATGTGTTGAATCCGTCTTACGGATTTCAAACACGTCATTTATACCCTGCAGATCCGTACTTACTTACGGATACAACATCATTCATCCTTATCATTTCTTCTTTTTCATTCTTGTATAATACTCTCAATATCCTGAGAGTCTTACTACTCATTTTACCCGCACGCCTCACCTGCTACCCAATTCTCCCGGACATACCTGCGATAATTACCACGGCCTCACGAACGTCATATGCTTCTTGCGTACTGGCCAGGTGCGCAATCCACATACTAGTTTCGTGCCTTCATGTAATCATCGCCTTATGTCCGAAAAAAAGTTTTTAGTCTCGTGCAACATCCTTAAAATTTTACCGAGGCAACATCGTTATTTTTGGTTTAGTATTTACCCTCTCAAGGAGATTTCTTACTTTTTCTTTTAACACTGGTACCCACACATATTAACATTGTGTACCTGGGTCCATATGTCTATTTGCATCTTTGTCTGCCTTAGTACTCATCCTAAACTGAATTCACGGGTCATCCTCTTCAAACACTTATGCCTACCTTGCACATAATGTACCGATAGTTTCTTCATATGCATACTTAAGTGCTTACTTACATTCGCTTTTACCTTTGGGATCTTGACCGAGTCTTAGATTGTACGGGTTTCTTATCATAAGAGCACATAGGTCTGAGTTCAAGTACTTACCTTATCGTACTTGATTTCCTTCAAACCAGGGCTCTGATACCAACTTGTAAGACCCTAACACGTATTTGACAAAAGTCGCAGCGGAAATTCGTGCCATAAAATTTCTTTCATTACAAACGTCTTAGCTTACTTGAAAGTCCTTTTTAAAATAACTCTTTTACGAAACATAAGCATAACTTCTGTTTGCTAAGGTACATAATCAATTATTCTCGTACAATCTATCTTGTGACCCGGTCTTCGATCTCTATTCCTCGTAATAATCGTCCGTGATTTGTACAACCTGCACTCACCACATTCATTCATAACATTAGCACACATTATATATATACAAGATTCATATATGAACACTTCCCATTCAATTATATATCTATCTTTAAGCATTACATCCACATATCCATTCCCTGGTGAGTCTTCAATAAAGTACCTACATTAATGTTCATTCTCCAGGCACACTATTAATAACGTTAATCCTCAACGTATCGAAATCATGCATACATACACACTTACATTCATACATACACATCTACATACTTACATGCATTCATACATCTCTACATACACGCATACATACATACATACATACGTATCTTCACATATACGTAAACACACATCTACATACGTACATACGTCCCTACGTCTCTACATACATGCATACTCACATACGTACCTTTATATATACATAAATACACATCTACATACGTACATACCCATATTTACACATTCAAGATCTTACCTAACCCTTATATACTCATACATACCTTTATGCTTACATACGTAGACATCTACATACATACATACCTCCCCATATCTTCACGTACATACATACACTCAGACGTACCTTCATACATACATATATATACACATCTACAGATGTACATACCCATATATACACATACAAGCTCTCACATACCTCTTACATAATCATACATTAATTACGTGGGTCTTAGACGTAGATTTATAACCCATAATCATCAAAGGAACGATCAGAATCATGTTTGGGAGGCCCGCCGTAGTCCACGGTTAACATACCGAAGCCCACGACCCATAAATCAACTTAGATTACAATCTTCAGCTTTTGGGACATGGGGAGGGCGTCGGCGACGCCCCTAAGGCCGTCGGCGACGGCCCTTGGTTTATCGCGTCGCTAAAACATCGCGTAGACAGGTAAATAGCGCGTCAGAAGAAAACTGACTTTCTAGACCCCGTCAGCGACGCCCCTAAGGCCGTCGGCGACGCCCTCTAGATTTTGCCTTTTTCTGCAGGTTCGTTTCGTCGTCCGTACGCACTAAAACGCGCATAACTTTTGAACCGTTTACCCGTTTAACCTCGCGTTTCTTCCTACATGATCGTAATTTGACATTCTATCATGTGAACTTGAAATCCCATATCCGGATTAAGGAAATTCTTAACTTACGAGCTATCGGCTTATTATTCATTTACGATTATTCGACCCATTCATGTTTTCATCAAACATCTCATTCATTTTAGCCCAAAACTTACATGAACCTTATAACCATAATACTTTTACATTATCCGGAGTTTCGTACTTGGGGTTTTAGCACCCGGTACCCGGTATGCGTTAAACTCATTCATTTATTCAATTTTACGCAATCAACTTAGTTAATCCAAGTTCCACTCACGAACTTGGTTACCCATTAATCCTAACTTACTACCGAGTCTTTTATTGATTAATCCGCATCACCATTTCTCGGTTAGCGTACGTGTGTGCCATTCTAATCATTACCCGGTTATAATACCGTAGCCATTTCATACACTTTATTCCGTTATAACTACAAAACTTCATTTTTGACCAGTTCGGTCTACTTAGCGAAAATAATAGATTTCATCCCACCAAAACCATACTTAACGTCAGACATCATGCTTAATTATCTATAACGCTACCTTACTTAAACAACTAAAAAGTGATTCCAGAAATCACTTACCTTATGCGACCATGCTCGTATCCGCTTCCTTGCTTCTTCTTGACCCGTTAACCTTCCTTGCTTAATTCCGTCTCGACATGATTCCTATACTTTCATGTCATCGAAATTACATTCTTGTTAGCATAAACGATTATACATGTTAACGATCATATAAATCGCATATTTCACATTTGACCTTCATCGGTCACTTTTATAACGAGCATAAGACATATAACCAAATTCCTATCCTTACTAACTCATGTAATTCATCATGTCATCGCATTAAACACGTATCAATATAACATGTACCATTTGACTTCCTATAATCATACCCTTACGACAACACTCAAATCATGTTCCTTATGCGTAGTTGACTTTCAAAAGTCAACAATTCATCCTATGAACTTTCGGCTTATTCTTATGTATTCGTATCGTCATAATAGGCTATACGGACGGTTCTATATACATTTCATCCTACACTTAGTGTGCATACAACTTCCTAAGCACAGTGTACAATCAATTCATGCATATACTTCTAGTCTCATACATAATTCATCAAATCCTCCTTCTAATCAACATGAATCATTCATACCTAAACATCAAACATATTAGCATCACATTTATTTCGATTCTTTTAACAAGAATCCATCATACGTATCATGAAACATCAATATTAATCAAGAATTGGACATGGGTGATCATTCAACTCATCCTCCTCCCCATACCAAGTGGGTTTCACCTCTAAACATCAAATTAATCCAAACCATGCATAATCCATGTTCTATATGATGATTATAACACATATACATAATCAATTTCATACCAATTCGAGGATTGGAACATAACCCACCTCATACAAGTTCATCAATCTAGGTTTCAAGACATACCTCACGATCCCCTTGTCTAGGTGATCACTAATTCATGTTCCTTAATAGATTTGAGCCTCGATTCAACCTTCAATTTGGAGCTTCTTTAAAAACTAGGGTTTTCACCCCTTTGTTCTTCTCCAGAGCATTCCACGCACACACACACACATGATGTGTGTGCGTTGTGTGTTATGTTTTTGTTTTATAAAACATGAGTTTCTCATGTTTACAATTTAGCCCCTCGTGTTCGCCACTTAAATATAATTGGCACAACTTTCGTCATTTAATACTTTTGACCATACCCTTAACTAGGTTAAATAGCCTAGTTATTTATTTCATGACATGTCCTATAGGAACATACGGAAAATATAAACATTCGGGTTTTGGGGCGTTACATATAACTAGGATAATCTCTTAAAAAGTGCAAAAGTGCGGAAAACATCAAAGGTTACACTAAAGGCGAGTCGGATCCAAGTGATTCATCTTGTCTATCTGTTTTATTTTATTTTTATTTTCATCATTTTTAGTTTTTATTTTCATGTTTAAACCTTTTTCTAAAATTTTGATTTGATTAGACGTTGAGGATAAACCGGTACTAAAAGCTCTTGTGTCCTTGGACGACCTCGGTATCTTACCAACGCTATACTACGCTCACGATGGGTGCACTTGCCCATAAGTGTGTTTAGTGTTAGTAAAATATCGTGTTTTATAAATTTAAAACTTGACTAAAGTGTTAAAAGGGCTAAAAATATACATAAAAACTTATAACACGCGACACGCATCAAGTTTTTGGCGCCATTGCCGGGGACATGAGGATTTTAAGAAAGTTAGGAATCAACGGCCTAATCGTTTTTCTTATTTTTCTGTTTTTTTTTTAAGATTTTTATTAAATTTTCAGCTTCTGCAGAGCTCAGCACGGGCCGTGCCCGCTGAACACGCCCCGTGCCCAATCTTTGGTACTGGCAATCCTTTTTTAAGTCAGACAGTAGCTGAACACGGGGCCGTGCCCAATCAACACGCCCCATGCCCAAGTATCAAATACTAAAAACAGAACCGTAAGATCCCGACGGTTGGTAATTTCTGACACAAACATGAGCGATACTAATTTTTTTTACTACCGCTCCTCTTATGGTACGTGGTGTCAATTATGTGGTGGAACTCACGAAGATTTAAAATGTAATTTTTTAAATTACGCTCCCCACTATATAGACCCATTGTTTTCCTGTAGCCTTAAGAGGGGCGAGAGTAAAAATAATCCCTATCTCTCCATCGAATGCTCTCAATCGTCCCTTCTAGATGAAATGCTTCTTGATGAATTATTTCAAATGGAAGATCTAATTCTTAACTGGATCAAAGAACTTGAGATGGATATCATTAATTCACCTCAAGACGACGATCAAGAAGAATTAGTGAGATCGCATTCGGATAAAAACAACTTCGTTGTTCCCGAAATCACCTCTAACTCTTGCAAAGACTTGAGCGATAGTCGTCCCTGTGTCGATTGTGCCGTGAAGGACTCCCCATTGACTTCCGTTGATGCATACATAGACCTGAGCGATTCGACATACACCTTCTTTAACGAGAGCCCAGATTAGGGTTGGACTTGTCCACCTACATTTCACATAGGAATCACCCTTTCCGATAACCTCTTGCGTTCTCATCTTAAACTAGGGCAATTAAGGTATCTCAGGCACATCGGTGTTGTTCCGTCCAGTAAGGAACCACCTGATCCGGATAAATTCCTGAAAAATAGACGAAACTTAATAAACAGCTTCTAGACACGGGGTCGTGTCCAGGTCAGCACGCCCCCGTGTCCACCAAAAGATTCCCATCTGACTTTCGGTCAGAATACGGACAAAAAGTGTCAGAATCTTGTCTGCACACGGGGCCGTGTCCAGCCGACACCGGGCCGTGTCTAGTGTGCTGTCATTTTCTATAAATGCAACAAGATTCCTGCACATTTGGACCATTCCAAAGACAGAGATTTGGTGGGATCTTCACACATACCATACTAGGTATATTCTAAAGAAGGTTATCAACAACCATCTTGTCTTTTAAACTTTTGTCCATTGCCTTCTTCTTCATTTTTCCTCAACACCTCCATTAAAGCTTAAAACCTCCATGTTTTCAAGCTTTATTGTGACATTTGTTAGATTTTTATTCAAGGAATCTTGTTAAAGATAAGTTTTACAACACTGTTTTAAGTTATTTCTGCTTAAAAATGCTTCGAAAGTCAGAAAAATAATTTAAAGCTCCAAGATTCCTTGTTCTGAAAATCTGCAGAAAGTTGAACACGGGGCTGTGCTCAGTGAGCACGGGGCCGTGTCCGAGGTACTGTTTCACTAAAATGAACTCTTTTTGGTTTATTTTCGTAGAATGTCTAGCCAAAACAGTGGAACCTCTTCAGCACATTCCAGAAACAGTCGAAGGGAATGAAGGCCTTCAATCGAAGCAACTCTTGTACGCTATGTGATGGCACTACGAGAAGCTCTCGACAAAATGACATCCGTAGAAGAGGTCCTAATTCACCGTATAAATTATCTGACGGTGGGGCTGGAAAATAGTTTCCAAGAAATCAACCTCTTGCACCAGAGGTTGAACATTCTTGTGTCACCTTCCATGGAACCAATCCTTCCCCAAGAGGATTGGAACTTAGCACTTGGAATTAATAACCCCACCGGGTGGGATGACATCCCCGCGGAACCTCCTCTTGACAACTTGCAAGAAGTTCCGGTGGAAGTTACACCCCCTCAAAATGATGATGCCAATGAGCCCGCTTTTCTTCTCCCTCGGGAGATAGAAGAATGGCTCAACGACGTGTGAGGGACCATGCCCGGAGGAGAAGTTCTTCAAGCCTCATTCAACCGAGAAAATTATCTTTGTCGGAAATTTTGCTTTTAAAAAAAACTATAGGCTAGAACTTCTTTACGGTTTTAGATTTCTTGTGTTTCTTGACCTACTTATCTAAGTTTATTAGGACCTTATGTAACTCTCTCTATTGAATGAATGATGGTTTTCAAAATTATTTGGTGTTTGGATGATGTTGTAATGGATAAAACACACTCGGGATGGTGAAGGATACAAAGGGAAACTTGAACCAACACCCCATGCACAAAAACATAGCCTCCCGACAATTTTTCTTCATTACAGCAAGTTCAGCACGGGCCGTGCCCAGCCAACACGGCCCCGTGCTCAAGAATTTGCAGAAAAATGCCCAGTTCAGGTAACTGGACACGGGGCGTGTTCACTGAACACGCCCCCGTGCCCAGCCTTCTGTTACTTTCTGTTACTGGAAACCTGAACACGGGGCCGTGCCTGGACACCACGGCCCGTGTCCAGATGCCCAGTAACATAAAATTTTGTTTTTAACACACCTTTTACACATTCAATCAACCTAAAAACTTATTTTTGGGACACATTGAGGACAATGTGTAATTTAAGTGTGGGGGGGATGCTAAAACCTTGAATTTTGCAAGTCCTAATTACAAGCCTTACACAAAACTCTATTGGAACCGCTAAACACCCCAAATTTTTTCAAAAACTTTTCATTTTTTTTTTACTTGTCTTGGTTTAAATCGAGAATAACAAGTTCTAAAAAGGTTATATTTTTACAAATTTACAACCGATAGCGTCGTGATAAAAAGAACCAATATAAGAAAATTATGAAACGGCATGACAAATCTAGTTAAAATTTGATTGTATATACTTGATCACATTAAAAACCCAATCCCACAAAAAGTGAGTTTTGAGCCTTTATTGAGCATACAAATACGCATCTTTAAACTAAATGCTCATCTTTCGTTTCTTGTGTGAATAGTCGCTTGGTTTCTTACGACTCTAGAACTTGCCATGACGATACATTCCCGGTCCTTACCAACTTAAACCCAAGTAAGTAAATGATGGAGGCATTAGGACTAACCCCTTTTTCTTTCAACACCATTATTTTTCTTTTTTTTTACCACCTACCCAAAATCCCCCTAGTTAACCCCTTTGAGCCTAAACCTTTTCATTTCTAAACCCACAAAACAAACACCCTTTACCCACCAAAACCCTTTTTCATTTTAAACCCTTTATTTTAGTTAAAAGCTCGGTTTTCATGTGACATTCCTTATAAAAAAATGATGAAGGCAAGCAATAAACAAACAAGTTCATCAAAAATAACTTTGTTTGAAAAATGCTTCATTGGAACAAAAAGTCACAAAAATAAAAAGTTTTACAAAAAAAAAAACCGACGCTTTTTACGCCTTTCACCCTTTTCCACTAACCACTAACCCAAAACCACCTACCTTTAACCCAAGCCTAACCCTTCCCCAAAGTCCTCTTGATATTTACAAAGGTGTATAGTTAAAAAGGAGAAGGATTGATTGCTTGGCAAGCATATGGTAGAAGTAAGTTCCATGCCGGTCCTGAGTGTTTCACAAAAATAACATCTTCGGCCGAGTGTTGAGTGATCTCCCGTGAGGTATGTGAACTTGTACATAAATGGAATTTTAAAGATGCATGTTATGCCCAAATAAGTAATTTCTCTTATGTAATGTTCTAAATAAATCATAACGAATAAGATTGTAAATAACATAGAAATAAAACCTAATAAAGATCTTGGAATCCCGACACTCAAGACAAGCCCAAAACTTTTCTTCTACCCATTCCATTTGGGTGTGTAAGCCACATTACAAAGAGTTTTGCTTGAGGACAAGCAAAAATTCAAGTATGGGGGTATTTGATGTGTGTAAAATGCAACATATAAATTACATCAAATGAGGCATAAAACTAACCCTTTTTTAGTACTAATGTTGGAAAAAGTGTGCTTTTGTCTTCCTTTTGTATTTTCATGGTTTAATGAGCTTAAATGAACAAAAGAAGCAAAAATGCAGCCAAATCTAACAATAATACAAGAAAAGGAATAAACATGGCATACCCGACCCCTCGACAGCATCTTCCCAAGCAAAAACAAGACATCAGAAGGCTGAACACGCCCCGTGCCCATCGGACACGGGGGCGTGCCCAAGTGTCTGCAGAAAAGACAAAGTTGTAGAAGCTTCTATTTCCCAACACGGGGGCGTGCCCAGCGGACATGGGGCCGTGGTCAACATAAAGATTCGCAGAATCCAAGCAAATCTTGATAGTACAGATACGCTTCTGCATACGGGGCCGTGCCCAGCGGATACGGGGGCGTGGTCAACTAATGTAGACAAACTGCAATTAATGAAGAAAGAGAAAGTGGATGGACACGGGGTCGTGCCCAATGGACACGGGGCCGTGTCCGGGCTTCTGTGCAGGCTATAAATAGAGGTGCTTGGTTCACATCAAAGGCATCCCTTGGCAAACCACCTCTCTCACACTTCACCCACCCTCCACCACCATCACAACTCACATCCACAACCATCATCCATCATCCATTATAAAGTGTGTGTAGTAGTCTCAGGATCCAAGATTGATAGTAAGAGTTCTTGACAATCAAAGGCCATGTTTGCCTAAGTCTCTTACATCACTTGGTGAAGACAAGCATTTAGTGTAATACTTTTGTTTTTTAATCTTTTCGCACTTTTTATTTGGTTTTGTATTAATGAATTTAATAACTAGTTTCTTATGTTGAAGGTGAAACTTAATTATCATTTGTCCGTGGTGTCTTGGCATTATTTTACTGTCTATATAAAATAAAAGATTTACACCATTCATATCTCTACGGTCTATATAGAGATATCTTGGCTACCTGGTCGGGGGTTAAGGGAATGGTTTGGTAAGGTTCTTGCCTTGTTCAGTGTATAGATCCTGCAAGGACCTGGGTCAAGTTTAGTAGGACCTCCTTCAATACCCACTGGTATTGGATGGCGGGGGTGCGAATTTCTTGATCCCCTCATATGTAAACTACTATTAATACATTAACCCAGCAACTTGGGATTGTATCCCAACTGACTCAAACCACTTAGCCGAGGGTAACGTCACCTTCAAAAGAGGGGCGTACCACATTACGCATTAATAACTTAATTAATTATCTTTCAATAATCCAATCCTTTAGGATTGTATCCTTGCTGACTCAAACTACTGGGTTGAGGGTAACGTCACCTTAAAAAGAGGGGCCTACTACTATAACTAAGATAATCTATTAAAAAGTGCAAAAGTGCGGAAAACATCAAAGGTTACACTAAAGGCGAGTCGGATCCAAGTGATTCATCTTGTCTATCTATTTTATTTTATTTTTATTTTCAGCATTTTTAGTTTTTATTTTCATGTTTAAACCTTTTTCTAAAATTTTGATTTGATTAGACGTTGAGGATAAACCGATACTAAAAGCTCTTGTGTCCTTGGACGACCTCGGTATCTTACCAACGCTATACTACGCTCACGATGGGTGCACTTTCCCATAAGTGTGTTTAGTGTTAGTAAAATATCGTGTTTTATAAATTTAAAACTTGACTAAAGTGTTAAAAAGGGCTAAAAATATACATAAAAACTTATAACACGCGACATGCATCAATAAAGGGGGAACCCAATGAGTCATATACAAGTTCCATAGGTTATTATGCTTAAAATATGTTATGAAATCAGTAGGATATCAGCATGTATGCCCAAAAAGATTTTAAAACCAAATTAAGCCCCATAAGGGCGTTTTGGTCATTTTAGTATTTATAAAGGAGGTTTATAGGTAAACTGAAGTTCTGGTAAAAAACGTTTTGTAAAAGTATTTATTTTATGATGTTATAATAGTAGGATATCATACATATGTGTGGTTTACCATTTATGGCCAAACTATACCCTGAAAGGGCATTTTGGTCATTTCACGTATGCTTTTAAGGACTTAATTGGGATTCTGAGTTTAATACTTTTACCTACTATAAAAATATTTAAAATTATTTATAAAATTATTAGGTAACAAGTCTTGGGTGCTAAATATGGTTTTAAACCATACTATGCACCTAATTAGCGTAAAAGTCGATATTTGACGATAATTCCAAAGTTTAAGTGGTTCTGAGATTTTGACCAGCTTTGAATGGTCAAAATATTTTATTTTTCATAATACATCAGTGGCAAAAGGTTTTGCATGTTAGCTATACGAAAAACTTAATTCAATTGCATAAAGGGTATTATCGTCAATTATAGGCTTAATACAAGAACTCAATGTTAAGGTTAGTATATGATCTGACCCAACTTCCCAATAATTTCTAAAAATGATATCATAACAGTAGGTAAAGAGTTTTGTGTCTAAATTATGTTTAAGGCTTGATTTATATACAAAAGGGCAATTTAGTCTTTATAAAAGCATGATTTTCGTTCATTTGCATAACATCAGTTTACGACCAGAATGTAAGTGTCAAAATACTTTAAATATGCTTACTAATCAGTACCTAATCCATTTGTATGTTTATTTATATTAAAAATCTCATTTTTAGACCAAAGGGCATACTAGTCAACAATAAGCATAATAACGGAAACATGCATATAATTCAGATTACTAAGTGACCATGTAATAGAACCTCAGAGGGTTATACTACAACATTATATGGTCACAATGGAACGTTTAAACATAAAGGAATTAAGCTAATTCGGGTCAGAACTAAAAGTAAAAGAAAATGTCAAGCTTTTGCAACTTTCGGTTGTGAACCGAGTTTAAACTTAGAATTGTCGGGTTGAACATGTTTAGACATGTTCTAATAATGTTTACCAAGTTATTAAAGTGATAAAACATGTTTTATAACTTCTACATTATCAGTTTTGATTTTTATTTTAAAATCTGACTAGTTTGACTTTTTATTTAATTACTTTGACCTGACAATTAACTAAGCAAACGTGGTAATTAGGAGGTGCCCTTTTGAGGGATTAACATCTACCTAATTACGATAACGTAGCCATATTCGCCTCGAACAATAGCTGGACCGTTTAGGTCTAAACCGAAAGTCAAATCCATTTTGCGGCAACTTTGACTTTCGGTCTTTAAATGCATAAAAACCGAACTAGAGTGGCTAAGGACACTTACAAAGGGTCCTAGCTCGAAGATTAAACTAGAAGGAGCTTCCTTTTTGATCAGGAACCTCAGAGAGAGTGAGAAGAGATGATTTTGAATGGTGCAAGTTCAAGTGAAGCAACAATGCACCTATTTATACTAATTCATGAAGTTCTAGGATCAATCCAGGTGTTCTTGATTATTCTCAGATCATTCCAAGTGTCCTAGTGTCAGTAAATACCATCAAATGATCCCTGGTTTCGAGTTTGAGGCATGTAATACCGGTTTGTGTTGGTTGCAAGTCTGAAACATGCAACTGACCTTATTCTGTTACTGTGCAGTCTCTCGCGGGCCGCGAAAGAGATAAGAGGGAGTTTACGCGGGCCGTGGCTCTCCTTCGAACAGGTAAAACAAGTTTCAAACTTGGCAGTTTAAGTCCCTGGTCCTTTGCAACTTTATTTAACTTTCATTTTTGACATTCTTGGCCCCTAAAGTTAGTTTTTAATGATCTTAAAGGTTTAAATAAACACCGTTAAGCTTTTGTTCGGTTAAAGGTCACCCGAATACACTAGTTTTCTCTCGTTGACGCTTTTAACCCTTTTTCTTAATATCTTTCACAACTATCATATAACGATACCGAAACCTTGTGAATTTATTATCACGTATTCTCGAGAGTATAATCGAACATTACAAAGCCCCAGGTTCGTTAAAAGGTCACTCAGAGGTAAGAATTAACATGTTGACACGTTTAACCCCTTTGTCTTGTAAACTTCCTATTCCTTTCACAAACGGCTTCTTACGTCCGAATATTTACTCGTTTAAGAATATGTTCATCGTGTGTGGTCAATCAGAGGCATAAGTTTAGCATGTTGACATGTTTAGTCCTTCCGCATATGTATTTTCATTGTTTGTCAACTTTAGTCCCTGTAATTCAATCCCTTACACGTTTAGGGTTTAGGACACGTGTCCACATAATTGGACACGATTTTACGAGGTGTTACAGAATTAGATTAGTTTCATTCTATTTTAAGGTTCTACTATGGCCATATTATATTGTAGTATAACCCTCTGAGGTTATATTACATGGTCATATAGTAATATGAGTTTATTTTGCAAGTTCCGTTATTATGCTTAACGTTGACTAAAATGTCCTTTTGTTTAAAAATAAGGTTTTTAATTTAAATGAGCATGCAAATGAGTCATGTACTAGTAAGTAAACATATTTAGCATATTTTGAAATTAACCTTCTGGTCATAAATTGAGTTTACTTAAATAATCGTAAATCACGCTTTTAAAAGGACTAAAATGCCCTTTTACGTATAAAATGAGTTTTAAACATAATTTCATGGCAAGACTCATTACATACTGATGTAATATCATATTTAGGATTATTTGGGATGTTAAGTCCTTAGAATGCCTAAAGTCTGTTGAACATCATTTTGTACATTTATTTGATCCGCCTGTAGATCTTTTATTACAACCGTCTGTATTTATTATTTTGAACTTTAAACACTCGATCTGTAATAGTAGTTTTATTCCAAGACTTCCGTTGTGCTATTCTGTGTTTTATTAACTATGATGATATTAAGTACGTCACAATACTCCCCACCGGGCCCACCGGGTTATGTGGAAATTCGGGGTGTGACATAAACCAACTTTACAATGCTAAGCCCATGAATGCTCATCATTTATATATTACATGATATCCAAAGACCGAAATATATGACACTTTTCTCACAATATTCACCAACACATTATCCACCTGATCAACCGGGATTCAGATAAAATTCTAAGTTTATCTGCGGGCTGTTTATCGTTCACAAGATTCTTGCAACTAGACTCCTGGCAGGTAATCTTAATCAAATCAAGATCTGTTCTTGTGTCTTTTCCACCATTAAATTATCTTAAAATGATTGCATGAAACCCATCTAGTACCGACCACTATTGCATCAAAGGTTGGTATTGATAACTTGGCTTAGTTCCTACCTTGGTGAGCAGTTAGGAGGCAGTTATAATGAAGGTTTACATCACTCGCTATCTTAGTTTAAGTTTCAAATTACATAAGTTACACGTGAAGGGGAAAACTATTCAGAGGAGTTCATACGTTATCGTTCAAGCTGCGAACCTCAATTCAATAATGGATGGTATGAACCTCAGTTCACTTGGCGTTGCAACCAAACACTAACAATGGTTCTTGAAACAAAACTACTTCATAATAGTTCATGATGTTATGATTAAACAGTTGTGACCAGTTAAAAAGTTGGAACTATTCACCAATCGTTTCCGGACACGGTACCATTAACCCCTAATCGTTTCCGTTATCAAGTAAAACGGAATAAACCAGATTCTTACATTTATGCGCAACATAGATGACCCATTTATATAATACCCACTCCAAGTGGCTTAATAGCCATCCCAAGTTTAAAAACTAAAATAAGTTAAGAGTATTTACCTTTTTGCTAGCATCCAATCAATATGATTATAATTTAGCAAAAACCCGCAAGTCTAAGTATTATTGACCCAAGTTCGATTATCTGGGGGGGTACTATAGTCTAGAATGAATAGATTTATTATCTGTTAGAATGTATACGGGCCAAAGGTTAGTCCCTTTAGATATGACCCGATACTTAAGAATAGGTTCGCTTGATTAAGCGTAAATCGAATAGAATGTGGTTTATACCTATCCAAGTGCAATGACTCATTGGATAAAGGTTATTTAACCAAACATTCTGATTTGGAGAGGTTTTGAAATACCTAGACCCGTTACACCTAGTTTATGCGAACTGGCTTCGCATAACTAGTTATGCGCATAAAGATGAGTTTTAAAGGTCGGATGAGCTCCTGACAAGTCGTATTATCAAAACACATTTTTAGATGAAGTATCTACTGACTTAAAGTCAGATTATAAGTCTGTTTTAATTTAAAATCATTCATTTAGCTCGTTTGACCACATAGGGGCATTGTGGTCATTTTTAATAATATATTTGCGACTTGTCATAAAACTCATCAAAAGGACTGACCATGTAGTATAACTTCAGTGGGTTATACTTATCAATATCATGGTCCTAAAACTAATTCAAATCAGACCTAATCGTTGACCAAACGAGTCAGAATCAAAAGTTAAAGCAAAAGTCAAACTGCTTGACTTTCGATATAGAATTAAGCTCTAAACAAGAAATTATGAATTGGACATGCTTAGACATGTCCTAACATGTTTTATAAACTGATATGATGCTAAAACTTCAAGTTTTAATATTTAAAAACTTGTTTAATGTAATTTGCAAAGTTTACGTTTTTGCACGTTTATTTAATAAAACGTTGACTCGTCATTTCACCTACTTATGATGATCTTTAGAAGGTATGATCCTAGGGGATTATAACCTTCATAATTACGATCACGTAGCCATGTTCGGATCGAACTTTGGCTTGACCATAATGGTCATAACCGAAAGTCAAACAGAAAGTCAAACTGTTTGACTTTCGGCTAATATCTAGCCTATAAAATAAAATTGACTGAAATGGAACACTTACTTGTGATCCAAGATGAGAATAAACTTAGTTGGGAGGCTTCCTTGGCCAGGAAACACTCCATGAGAGAGTAGAGAAAGATTTGATGGAAATGAGCAATGAACAAGGGTGACTTAAGGTGCTATTTATACTTGAACCAAATCATTAAGATGATGCCAAGTGTTGGGAGGTGTTACAAGATCATTACACATGCCTAGTGATGTGTTAGATCTTGGGAAGAAGGTGGAAAAACGAAGCTGTGTGTCAACTTGTGAAGAAAAGCCTTGGAGGCCAAGCATAATCTGCCAGAGCCACCCCTTACGGACCGTAAGGGTTGACCGCTTACGATCCGTAAGGACCTTCAGTGCCCAGATTTGACTTAAACCCCTTGCGGACCGTAAGAACTCAGCCTTGCGGTCCGTAAGGGACCTCCAATATCAAATTTTGAGATTTTTACACTTTAAGCCCTTGGACTTTACATCTTTGGCCATTTAGCACTTTTAGTTACCCTCCTTTCTCATAGTTGAGATTAGTCGGAGATCTGGGATGCGTTTTAGTTAACATACAACAAGAGTTTCTCCCCTTCCCAGAATCGGGATTAGTCAGAGATATGAAATACTTTCAAAGAACGTAGAATATAATTTCCTTCCTCCTTCCACAAAGTCGGGAATAAATTGGAGGATTTAATATGTATCGTTACACAGTGGAACGATAAATCCCCTCTCCTTAGTTGGAAATTCGAGACACATGTTGCCTCACAATTAGACGAAAATTTACTGGTATTACATGTAGTAATAATGAATTTGTACTACAAAGTATTTAAGGATTTTTACCAAAAAAATTGTGCATTATGAAAACGAACTTATACTTATAAAATGTAAAAGTATATATACAGTTAGGAGTCCTAAACATAATAAACTTAGGGGCTGTTTGGTAGCCTCTGAATGGTCATTAAGAGGCTACCTCTTAATGGAACCATTAAGAATTTTACCAATGAGAAGGTAGAAGAATGTGACATGTGATGATTTACCATTCAGAGGTTACCTCTTAACCATTCAGACTTGAGGTTACCTCTTATTCATTCAGAGGTTTTAAACCATTAAGAGGTAACATCTGAATGGTCATTAAGAGGCTACCAAACAGCCCCTTAGGCACAGATTGCTCAATCGGTTAATCAATATAATGGTGATCACTTTTGTTTTTTTAGTCAATTAAGAACTTCATAAATCCTTTTACCAAAGATAATTGATTGAGGAGGGATGGGTACGAGTCCACAAATTTAATCACCCATTGTCACACCCCAACCGATGACGGAAACATCGGGGCATGGCACTGAGCGAAACAGATTGTTCAAGAGAAATTCCATAACAACTACTTTACCAAATAGTTAAACATTATGTCCCATACCATAACCTATTAAGCAAGTAAGTTATTACAGACATAGATATCTCCAAAACAAATAAAACTGTTCCGACAACTCAGATTCAAATAAAAATAAATTGTTTGTTTGTTTCTAGACCCTCCCTGCTTGATTCCATCAAAGTGCAAGCAAAGCACAACATCCTAAACACCTGTCACATACATTAAAATAAATGTCAATACATATAGTGTAAAGGTGAGCATACAAGTTTGATAATAGCATAATAGAGTTCGAAATCGTTTACGCATAACCAGCATGTATAACCTATAATGTGAAGCATGTAAGTTATCAACAAAGATCCTATCAATACCAATGACTGCGAGTTGACTGCGAATAGCGAGTGCGCAACACCAATGTGAACACGTGAAGTATTGTCCTTAACAACCCCTGAGTGTACAGGTGCTAAGTCCAAACTATAGTACTATCGTTGCTAAGGCAGGTAGACAGCAATCAATGTGTTAACATAACAAACAGGCATTCATCGAGTCACGTATAAGATGCATTACAGGTCAGCGTATAAATAGCGTTGCGTTGTGTGTTCGATGTGATTTTGAATAAGTAACGTATGTAACACCCAAAAGTGCATAAAGCAAAAAGGGGGTCGAGTATACTCACAAAATGCGTTTAATTTAATAAACATTGCCTTGGATTGAAGGGAGCGCTGAGAGAAATTAGCCTGAACAGTTAACGATAGCATAAACGATAAGCGGCGCGTTAGACGATGCAAGTGTACCAAGGATCGGACGGTAATCCGATCGGATGGCCAGTCGATCGGGTGGCAATCTGTTCGGATTGTCATCCGATCGGATGGCCATTCGATTGGATTGACACCTCGTTTGGTGAGGATGTGTTTGTGTATGATGGTTTGTCCTTTGAAGTTTTTGTTGTAGCATTCTAAAAATAGAGAAGTATCTCTACCCTTCAGGTCGGTCGATCGGACCGCGGTTCGATTGGCGAGGCTTCTTAGTTGAGAACAAGTTCACAGTAAGACGGCCACTCGATCGGATGGCTATCCGATCGGGTGGCAATCCGTATGTATTGAACATGTTGAAAATTGTTTAAGTACCAAAGTCCCAAACGTCACACGATCTGGTGGTCATTCGATCAGATGGCAATTCGATCAGACGGAAATCCATTCGACGTTCAGAACCTTAGAATTTTTGAATAAAAAGTTTAAGTGTGGAACCAAGTGTGACCCGATCGGATGGCCGGTCGATCGGACGGCAATCCGATCGGACGGCAATCCGATCTGACGGCAATCCGTCCCGATGACCATGATCGTCTTAACACTTGATCTTGTTGAAGTTTTGTAATCTGAACGAGACGTTTTGATAACTTGCTTAATCAACAGAACCTTATCTCGACCCAAGTGACCCGATCGAACAGGAATCACCATAGTCCGGCCGGTTCGCGGTTCGAGACGTTTGTTCATGTTCAAACCCAAAATCAATTCTCTCTCGGATAGAATTCAGATCTTTAACTAACCCGTCACTAAGAAAGAGTAGAGGATCAGAACGAGCTCCGATTCTATCGGTTTTGAGTGCATTGAGTGTAAAAGAGTTGAAAGAAAGTTGGAAAACCTTCTTTCAATCCTTTTCAACCATGAATTTGTGTAGATCTATGCAAAAACAATGCTTAATCTTGTGGAAATCCTTCAGATCTAAGATGTTCTTGGTGGAATGAAGCCAATCTTTGAAGTTCATAAGAACTCCATGATGACATCACCCTAGAACAACTCATATCCGGTGATTTCACGGTTAAAAGTTAAGATTCAAAGGTGAAAATTGTGTAGAAGTGTGTGTAGATCATAGAAGTACAAGATTTAGGTTGGAAACTTACAAGAATCGAGAGAAATAGAGAAAAATGTGGGCTGAAGGTCGGCTGGTCGAATAAAGGAGCTGTCACATCCCAAATGATATGACAGGTGGGTATTTATAGGGTTTCCCAAAAAGGAAATTGGGGAAGGTGTCGGCCGATCAGGTGGCAATTCGATCGGGTGGCAGCCCGATCGGGTGACAACTCGATCGGATGACAATCCGGTCGGATGGCAATCCGATCGGATGGCCACTCGATCGGTTGGCCACTCGATCCTAGTGTTCGGCGCGACGAGTTTTGTCGTTTTGATTCGCGTGTTGAGCGTTGCGATGCGATTTGGGGGAGCGATGCGATAGTATTACCCATTAGTTACTCAAATAACATAACTACTATATCTAACATACAATCACTATAATTAACTTGCGTTTAGCGTTTGTGATTCGATTGCGATGCGATAGATTTGCAATTGCGATTAACACCTCAACATAAACATAACATGCACAAGTAACACATAACAGCACACTCACGTAAAACAATATCCAGAACACATAATTCGAGTTGCGATAGCGATAAATCGATTAAACATGCGATTTAATAGCGATTAAATCTCGATTATTAATAGATACTCCACATAATACAACTAAAGGAAATAAATAGATAGATTCGATTACAAGTCAAATAAGTCAAAACAGTAGTTGAGCAAGGAGTGACAGATCGCAATTAGCAATCTTTTCTTCCTTTGACTTCAATCTTGACTTTGACTTTGACTTTGACTTTGACTTTCGAAACACGGGGTGTTACACCCATGATGGAAATTTATCTCGAAACTTGGTTATTCACCAACTCTCAAGTTCAAGCAAACGTATAATCTGAATGTGAATTAAGTTTTGGAAGATTTCTAACACACCATCTCATGATAGTATAAGTCAATATTGTATTGTAACTTAAGGTTGCATTAAAGTATTCTTAATGGAGTTATAACAAACATTGTGTTGGACTATTTTAGTTACTATAACATTCTTGATAATGTCCACACATTTGAATGTGGAAGTGAGGTCGCTTCCTATTAACTAATGGTTTGGCGCTAGAGCATCCTGAGAAGACCAGATAAGACCCATAGTCAATTCATAGGTTGGCTTTTAGTGATTGAATTAATGAGTGAAAGAAAGGAGTGAGGTGTTTCTGTTGAACATATAGGAAGATGGTTTTTTCACTATTGTTCAACCATTATTACCCAACTTAGGTTTGAGCGCTTTCACAATGTAAAGGTTCAAGGTGAAATATTTCACCTTTGTTTACACATAATTCCATGGGAAATTAAAATACTATTAGGTCATTTCATGTTTATATTTTCAAAACTTCTAAGTCTATTTTGAAAATGGTGAGGGTTTGTTGGAAATAATTTTCAAAAAGACAAAAAAAATTTGTTTTGGAGTTTTAGGAATGAATTAATGCATGTTAGCTGAGGAGGAAGAATAACAAAGTAAGTGGAAACAAGAACAAATAAGGAGTCAGTCTAGGGCTCAAAATGTTGTAACCTGCTAGAACTGCAAAGGGTTTAACATTTAAGAATCAATGTCATAGGAAAGGATTTAACATTACAAAATACCACTGAAAAAGTTGATGCTTTAATATGTAGTGTGGAATCCCGAGTTATGGATTTTGGTGCTTCATTTCACGCTACCCAGAACAAGAAGAATTGTAGATTTGAAGGAAGGTGATTTTGGTAAGGTAAGGCTGGTTAACAGTGATGTTCTTGATGTTAGGGACATGGGTGATATGGATTTAGTAACTTTAGCGAGTTCATGGACTTTCAAGGATGCTAGGGTGATTCGAAGCTTAAAGAAATGGTTTATCTTATTGGCATTTGGATGAACAGGCTCGTGAGGTAAAATTCAGGAACATGTAGTGGAAAGTTATTAAGGGAAATCTTGTCATAGCTCGAGGAAGAAAGAGGTTCACTTTATATACTTAGTTTACCATTTAAGGGAGAGACCATCCTAATTTAGAAGAAGACCAAAGTTTGGTTCACAGAGTTTACTCGGTAGAAGAAGGTTTGTTTTGCAGGAGATAAATCCATAGCCACATGTCAGGCTCAGGTTGAACGTGCTAGGATAGGTTCAGAGAAACTAGTTAGGGATTTTACTGGTAGTGGGAGCATTGTTAGTCAGCCAGCCGGAGCTTTAGCTTTACTAGACAGCGGGTTAAAAGAACCAGTATTCGAGCGGTCAAAGTCTGTCTAGAGGTTTACCTGCTACATACGAAGAGTGTTGATTATTCTCATGATGCTCCAGGATTTGACAATTTGTGTTAGTGAGAGCGGTAAGGATTGTCGACTGGTCAAGGGCAGTTTTGATGTGCTGGAGCTTAGGGAGCTTCGACGGGTTGTCAGGTTGATAAGAAAGGCACTACAACATAAAGATGAGGAAGATTACAATAGGTACACGTGTTTATTGTAGAAAGCAATTTGAAGATCATCAAACCTCCAAGTGGGAAATTGTCGGGTTTTATTTTGGAGGCTAGATTGGTTTGGATAAGGTTGGTCCATTTTAATTGATTTTAGCCATTTAGTAGTTTCTTGAGGAATAAGTTGAAAACCTTAATATGTAATTGATATACACATTACCCTTCTACTTGTAATTTCTCACGAGTGAGGCAAAAAGCAATAATAAAAGTATTCTGACTGCAGCTCGTGAACGTAGGTCACATCGACCGAACAACGTAAGTCTCGTGTGTTCATCTGTTTTTTTTTTTTTTTTTTTTTCTCTTGCAGTTACATTTGTGCTTGTGTGTGTGAATCAATACCCGAATCCCTAACAGACACAAGATACGTTGAGTGTTGCAAGAAGAAAATGCATCTTTTTTTTTTTTGTCAACACCACCATCAAAGAGTTCTAGCTTCACTCTGTCACAAGACATTTGTTGCGGGTTCTTTTTGTTGTTGTGTTTGCTAAATTTCTTAAAACTGTTATTTCACGGTTATTGAAATCAGGCTACTACTAGTTATTTTAAGGCGAGGAATTTATGTCCTTAAAGCAATTTTATTGCTTTGGGCGTTTTTTTTACTTGTTATGTGTGTTTGGCAAACTGCCTCTCAAAATACAACGAAGCAATTATTGTACACGGAGGTGTTAACTAGATGAATTGGTGAGTGCTTATGTAACAACAAAATATTTTTCCAAAAGATCGGAGACATTAGCAAGTATGATACTTGTGTGTTTCTATTGCATAAATAAGGAGGAGACAAAGCAAACTTTGTAAAATTTCTTTCCTTCTATTTCTTCCAAGACTCAAAAACAATTTTAACTTCATATGAAATAATGAAATATACCCTAACATGTAGTTCAGAAGCCTGCACCTTCTCTTCATTGAAGTCCCTTGTTGGACTTTTGTTTCAAGTGCTTTCCACCTCTAAGTCCACCTCTATTGTTTTGTGTCTCTGTTGAATCGTTAGCAAGATTTCACAAGGTTTCTTTGCTCTCTCCACTTTGAAAGCAATCTCTTTTGCCTATGCATCCTTAGTCAGCCTCATCTCAATGGTTTTTAGAGATCCCACCAATTCTTTAGTAGACATTTTTTGTCGTCTTCAGCTTCTTCAATGCAATAACTTTAACCACAAATTTGGTAAGTAGAGATTTTAGTATATTACTTGCAACTTTCTCTGCTGGAATAAGCACCTTCAGAACACAAGCTTCATTCTTAACTGTTTCACCCTTTAGTGAGGCAACAATATGCTTTAACTTGTACACTTTTTTATTTTCTTTGTTTACTTGATGCGTATTTTCTTTTAATTAAATTACGAAAAAATTGCAGAAAACAACCTTTATGTTTGTCTCAGTACTTTATACCTTTCACTATAAAATCGGCAAAAACCAACCTTTATATTCATGTTTTGATACATGGTTCAAACTTTAGCACTAACTACGTCAAAAAAATTCAGTTAAATGGACTAACATGCCTTGCACGTGAGGGCATTTAAGTCTTTTAGTTTTAAATTAAAACAATACTTTTTTTTATTAATAAAAACCCATATGCACCCCACCCCCACCTAGGGGTGTTCAAAAAACTCGTGGCTCGCAGCTCGGTTGTAAATGAGCCAGCTCGGCTCGGCTCGGTTTGTAAACGAGCCAAGCTCGAGCTTGGCCTGGCTCGGCTCGTGAACTCGTGAGCCGGCTCGATAAGGTTTACATTCTTCATTTTTTGTCCCACATCGCTCAGAAGACAAAAATTAAGGGTGTATCTCCCTGATAAAAAGATGGTAAAGAAAATGCACAAAGTGGGCTAACTATTTATACTTGCATATTTAGCCATTTGGTTAAATTAAATTGCAATTATGGCCCTTAGTCTATGAAAAGATTCATTTTTTGAGCTTTTTAAGTAGTAATTTTGCAGTTCTTTGTTTGTTCGAGCTAGATCGAGCCGAGCTGAGCTAGCTCGAATTTTAATCGAGTCGAGCTCGAGCCTCAAATCTCAACTCGATTTGTAATTCGAGCTCGAATTGAGTTCGAGCCGAGCTCGAGCTGGGTCGAACTCGGCTCGACTCGACTCATTTATAGCCCCACCCCCACGCAACCTTCTCTATCCCTTTGTCTCTCTCTTTCTTTCTCTCTTTCTCTGCTTAAAGATGTAGGAACTAGGTTCACTTTTATAAAATATAATTACAAAATATAAAATAACGAGACTCTCTTTTTTATAGGAAATATCACAGTACAATACCGGATGCAATAACTAAATAAAAAGAAAATAAAATATAATTATATATACCAATCTTGATTCAAGCCGCATCTCTGGTGTGTCCTTCACACACATTTGATAGCATCCTAGACTCGAGTATTCATCATCTTGAATCTTGAAAAGATACACCTTGACTGCAACAAAGAGCACACTAAACGTTGACGATTTTGGTTGAGGCACGTGTTCAACATGCTTCCCTTAAAACAGATTTCGCGCCTCTACTAAAGACGACGCGACTGTTTCCCAGGGTACAACAGCCGAAGCAGTATGTACTGTCGAAGATGGCTCACGCGCCCGAGGTTACACCGGGTAATTGTAGTGTTTGAACTTATGCAACAAATAAGGATGTGATGAGGGTGGAAAACAAGTAGAGAGTACTCGTCTCTCTAGTTGGTCTTCAAGTGTTCATCCTCCTTCTTGTATTCTACATGTATCAAGCAATACAATATTCTTGTTTTTAACAAAAGAAGCACATAGCCTACTATTTGTACAAGAGTTAAGGATCAGTGAAAGGTTTCACTTAATTAGTTACTTAATTAGAGACTTAAAAACTCTAATAAAACTAATTAAATGTCATCAAGAAGCTCTACTCAAGAGTTTCTCTTTTATTCACCACATGAAGATTCTATTTAATATTTATAATTTCATTAAATTATAAATAAATTAAATATCCATTCACCAAATTTCAAACAAAAGATCCACCACCACTATGGCTTCTGGCCACCACCACCATGGCTTCAACCACCGCCATGCAGACGCATGATCCTAACATCACGTTTTCGCCCATCACCATCATCAACGACGAGGACTTGGAGTACCACTTTGAATTGTATCATACACTTTGTGATTGAGTTGGGAGTTTAGGGCACTTATGTTAGTAGCTAGAATAACTAATTTTATGATTTTATGTCTAGGCTAGGTTTCGTTATCAGTATATCCAAGTATTTGGTGACTTGACCCTTTCAAATCGGGCCTCTATTCCAAAAATCTCAGTTTTTATCATATTTCGTCTACTTTTTTTTTTAAGTTAATTACAATTATGTTATGGAATGTGAATGTGTTTTCGTAGTCAGATTCCCATGGTTTTGTTATGAAATTTGTGTGAAATAAGTTGAATATGAAGTGATTGGGGACTTGTGATTCTAAAATCTAAACCTAGAACTGGAACCATAATTTTGTAATTATCTGATCCACTTACAATTTTCATCAGGAAAACAGTCTATTATGAAATACGATGTTCACAACTGAATTGTGTGTGTGGTTTTGGATCTGTGTGTGTGGGTTGTAGATATTGTGTTGTGGTGTGTATATGAAGATGTGTAGTGTGTATTCGATCTGGTGTGTATGTATGAGTTTGTTAAATTTATGTGTGTATATGTTTTTATGTATATTTTTAGGTGTGTGTATGTGCAGAGATTAAAATGACTTTTGATGTTTGACTAATGAAACAAAAAAATAGAAAAGAAAATAAGGATTTAAAAAGACTAAAATACCCTCACATGCAAAGTATGTGAGATAACTTAACAAAAAAATCTAACAGGGTTAGTGGTAAAGGTTGAACCATGTATCAAAACATTGAACATAAAGGTTGGTTTTTGTTGATTTTATAGTAAAAGGTATAAAGTACTGTTTGAGGCAAACATAAAGGTTGTTTTCTGCAATTTAGTCTTAAATTATTGATCTTCTTAATGAAATTCATCCATATTGATGGGATAATTTTAAATTGAGTAAATTACAAAAACCGTCATTTATGTATGTCACTTATTGCAAACTGTGTCCTTTGTCTTTAATAATTACAGAAAACGTACTCGATGTTTGCAAACCCTTGCAAGTTATGTCATTTAGCCCTAATTCAGTTATATTTTGTGGTTAAATCTGAACAAATGGATCCCACATGAGAGTATTTTTGTGGTTAAATCTAACCAAATGGACCCCACATGAGAGTAAAATGACCAAAATACCCTCATGTGGGGTCTATTTGGTCAGATTTAACCACAAAAAATTAACTGAGTTAGGGCTAAAGGACATAACTTGCAAGGGTTTGCAAACATCGAGTACGTTTTCTGTAATTATTAAAGACACGGGACACAATTTGCAATAAGTGACACATAAACACGATTTTTGTAATTTACTCTTTTATTTTTTTTGTTGCTAAGAATTTACATTTATCCTCAACTATCAAATCAACCTTTTACATTCAACACAAATCTAGAGAGATATAATAATCATTTACTAACTTTTCAAAAAAAAAAAAAATCATTTACTATCACCTAGACAGTTAGACTATCAATTAATCCGGAAAACAAGTTCGTTAGAAGGCGAATAACTGGGCTGCTGAGTGGAGCGAGAAGCAGAAGAATCTAAAGTCATATCATAAACAAGGATAATATGGCATTATAACCGTGGGGTATGGTGGGGCTTGGGTTGGGGCATGAGTTGACACATGGAATTGGAGCCCCCCACCGCCTAGTGACGTGTCCGTGGGGTATGGTGGGGCGTGGGTGCACCGCTTGGGTTGGCAGATTATTAAAAAAATTACAAAAAATTTATAAAATTCACACAACATTTATAAAAAAACCCTAAAATTTCATTAAAATTTTAAAAATTACATAATCCTAAAAATGTGAGTGGAGCGAGAAGCAGAAGAATCTAAAGTCATATCATAAACAAGGATAATATGGCATTATAACCGTGGGGTATGGTGGGGCTTGGGTTGGGGCATGAGTTGACACATGGAATTGGAGCCCCCCACCGCCTAGTGACGTGTCCGTGGGGTATGGTGGGGCGTGGGTGCACCGCTTGGGTTGGCAGATTATTAAAAAAATTACAAAAAATTTATAAAATTCACACAACATTTATAAAAAAACCCTAAAATTTCATTAAAATTTTAAAAATTACATAATCCTAAAAATGACATAATTCCTAAAAATGACAAAATAAAAAACCTAGAGTGTTAGGTAAATTTCAAAAAGTGCGATCTTGTCGAACGCCTTTCGCTCCTTGCCTCAAAACTCTATGTTCGCCACCGCCACCCGGTCCTCGTGGCTTAACTCGCCGCTCGGAACGGCTTCGTAGTAAGCCTTGAAACGATTGAGCTTGGGCCGTAGCTCGCACCATTTACGTTGGCACGCGTTGAGGTTGTGGCGGTCGTGTCCGACGTTATGTCGGTAGGTTGCGAATGCTTCCGGCCAATATCGTGTTTGGCCGGGTTGCCGCCCCTTCATAGCGTCAACGACGCTTGTGACGAGAGCCAATTCTTCCTCGTGGGTCCAAGATGCCATCTTCTTCGGGTTGGGGTAGCGGGTTCGTGGGATCAAGTGGGTAGCTGGTAGGGTAGCGGTGGATAGCGACGGTTTGGGATGGAGTAGCCGGTGGGGTTTGGGGTTACATTTTTAGGGGATGTTGGGACCCAGGGTGACCGCTTGGCTTGGCCAAACGGTTTGAATATAAAATTCAAACATTCAAACACCCGCTATGACATGGCGGTGGACAGCGAATAGGAGGCCGCCAGCTCGGATGTCAAGACCGCCCCACGCCCGGCTTGAAACCCAAGACCCAAGGACCACGCCCCATAGCCCATAGTCTAAAGACCCCACAAGGAAAATTTATGGCCATTTTTCGTTTTAAACTTGCTTACATGGAATAGTAATAAATTCTTCTATGCGGATCCAAAAATATCCAGAGAACTACCTAAAAGGAAAAAAAAAAGATACCATTTTATAAAGTGATGTGGTTAAAGTAAACTTTTTGGTTACAGTCGAGAGTTGGTTGGATGTCCCGAATGACGATTAAATCACTCTGTGTCTATGGTATAACACAACGGGTTTTCGGTTCGTCCTATGGGAGAAGTTTCTTTTCGGTACCGGGTTCCTTGGTGCTGTTTTGTTTCAAGAGACTTTTTAGCGGGTTTCATGAGTATTCATTATAGGTTTTGTTATTTTGTGCTTGTGTTTGTAGTGACGGGATGCATTCGTAGTAGAGTTGCTTTCTCTTCGGTCTGTAGTTCAAGATCATATTGTTGTTTTTGTCTAGTTTCTTGCTAGTCGGGTTTCGTTTTTTAATAAATTTTTGTACATTTAAAAAAGGGATGGTTAGACTATTGGTTAATATATACAAATATATATATATATATAGTAAGGTTAACATACAAAAAGCCTTATCATACATCACGTAGGAGACAATAGTAACCGTTGGATCAGGGGTATAATCACGCATGGAACCACATAATCACGCATGGGACTATAATCACGCACGTTCTATGATAATAACGCACGTTATATTTTTTGTCATGTATGTTAATGTAGGTTAAGCCCTGAAGTACATTATACTTCTCTCTCTCTCTCTCTCTCTCTCTCTCTCTCTCTCTCTCTCTCTCTCTCTATATATATATATATATAGGGGACCGCTAAAATGAGAACCACCTTGAGTTGTAAGAACCGTGAGAACTACACCGTACGGGGCGAGGTGGACCAAAATTTTTTTTTCATAAACGTAGATGCGTGTATTATAAACACATTTGTAAAAAAAAATTCAAAAAAAAAAATGTCGTGTGTGTAGTTTTGAGCACCACAAGTTTGTGTTTACGGGTACCGTAAATCCTACCGGAAAATTTACGGTACCCGTAAACACACACTTGTGGTGCTCAAAAACTTTTTTTTTATTTTTTTTTTTACAAATGTGTTTATAATACACGCATCTACGTTTGTGAAAAAAAAATTCCGTCCACCTCGCCCCGTACGGTGTAGTTCTCACGGTTCTTACAACTCGAGGTGGTTCTCATTTTAGCGTGATTCTATATATATATATATATATATATATATATATCCCTACAACATAAATTAAACAACACTTTCAAGATTTAGATAACATCTATGCACTTTAGGTACCTCCACAAAACATTTGGTTGTTGAGGCACATGCATTAATTATATATTGTTGCAAAACCGTCCTCTATTCATTATCTTGTTGACATTGTTTTCAAGATTATCCTAATCTTCATCTTATACCACCTCCAAACACCACCACCCACCCAGCACTAGACACCACCAATTGCCCCACCACAAAAGAAAAATGCATATTGCATGCGTGTCTTTTAAAAGTCAAAAATCAAAAAGGAAAAGTCAAATTATATGGTGAGAAACGAAAACAAACCTAGTTTTTCAACCTTTATGTTTCCCAAAACTCTAGGAACATCAGAAGGAAGAAAAAAAACAGTAGAAGAATCAAGAATTACAATTACCATAATGGTGTCCAAGAATCTTCAACGAAACTTAAGTGCTTGTATACTTAACACATGAAACAATTTACAATTAATTCATACATGTGTTATATAGATAAACTAGTGATAATTCCTGCGAATTTCGCGGTGTTGAAAAATGATATGTTTCTTACTTTTAGAAAAAAAAAATTACGTTACTGATCACAAAGAAATTGTACGATGAACTTATTATGGAAATCTGAAGTTGAAGATTAAAATAAAACGAAGCATCGTACTATAGATAAGTAACTATATGAGTTTACAAATTAACTAAACTCTAACTCATTTAGTTTTTGCTGATATGACATCTAACATGGCCCTTTACGCTAACATGGTATATGATGTGGCAGTTGATATAGCTTTTTTGATGACATAGCAACTGACGTGGCATTTTTTATGATGTGGCAGCTAACATCAGCTAACTGAGTTAGGGTTAGGTTAGTTAGGGAGTGTTATCGGCCAATAAGTTAAAAGTTGGGAGTGCTGGTGTATAAATCGAAAGTTGAGAGTGTTATCGGCCAGTTGATGAAAGTTGGAGTTATTTAAATCAAATATCCCTAAAATGATACATACAATTAAAAAAACGTTTGATAACAACCGCTTTTAAAGTTGGTTATGTAAATATAGTCAAACAATATAAAAAAAGATATGCTTAATTTAAGGAGATATATCACATGATATATTTTCTTACTATTTTGAAACACTTAATGTTAATACTTACTTAAACATGTTAATCGAGTACTTATAGTAAAATGAAGGTTCCCAAAAATATAAATTAAATTAATACCAAATTTTCTTTAAATAATGTTAACCTTTAGTTTTGACTAAATATTTATTTATGGTCAAACAAATTAACCTAAAAACGTATTAAGTTAATAGGCTAACGTAACTAATTTACCATTTGATATATTTACACGTTTTGAAAGCTCAAAAACACTAAAAAAACAAATAAATAACTATATGATTACATTTATTGTACACAACAACACTTACTTGCGTAAGATGATGATGGTACCATCAACAATTACTTTCATCACCTAACATTTATTATTTACGTATCATTGCTGAATCTTGTAATCAAAGATGTTATTTGTGCTTAAATGACAATCGTGGTTAAAAACTTACAACCTCTTTTTTGGCATATGACAGACATCTCATCAACTAGGTCCCCATCCATATCCTCGACCTCGTCATCGTCTTCCTCGGTTTCACCTTTGTATCCGCTGAAGTCCTTCTCCATCTCCTCATCAGTTCGGTCCGTGAGTACGTTCAAACCCAACGAATTTGATCGTATGGAATCCTCTTCTGTTAGAGGCCTAATTCATGGAGATATTGTTGAAGCACCCTGAATCTCAGCAATTTCTCAATGTTGGTAGGGTTGTTTATCCCAGACTCTTTGTTCCATGCCTCAAAACGCAGCCAGTCTTCAGCATCGAATTTAGACATTGCAACGTTTGCCCCTGTATTTCATAAAAGGAGGAAATTAGTATATAACACGAAGCCAATTGAAACAAAAACTAACAGGTAACAAAGCATATGTAACATAATATTATGATCAAACCTCAATCAGTGAAACAAAAAATAGTAGCTTTTGCCTGAACCTCTCACCTTTTGAAATTTATATAGTTGTAACCACCACACCAGATACTATATGGCATCTCAAACCTGCAAATTACAAAAAAAATAGTTATCCATAACTTCTACTCCGACATACATGATATTTTTAAATATTCTGAAACTGGAAAAAAATGCTTCCAACAAAATTTTGGTAAAAAATTACCTTATGACAAAAATACTCTGATCAATTTCTCTTCCCTTGACTTAATAAAAGTAAAAACACTACCTGATGTAGCACCTCTACATATATTCATGCTCTTTCATCTTCAAGAACCTGATGTTTTGTGGTTGTTGTAGCTTCTTATGTACAAATGTACAATCAATCTAGGACCTGTAGAAAAAAGATAAAAGAACCATTTTTAAAAGGTGAAAATTCAGCAATGGCTTTAACAACATGTCAACGAATAGCTCTATCTCTATGTTGTCCCTTCCCCTAACACCTTTCTGAATTTATAATCCACACTGAAGTAAATAAGATGATAAGCATGATCTTGTAAACCCAACTTACAAAAATTATAAGGAGGTATAATCAAACGTAAAATTATGAAAGCAACAATTTGACAATTAAGGTTTGGCTAACAATGAATTGCAAAAGATACAATGAGAAACACTCACTGTTATCCTCAAAATAACACAGATGTTGGCTTATAACCCTTAAATGAGAAACAAAACGACATTATGCGCATAGAAGCATCTAATACAAAGCCAACATATTATACTTGAATTTATATATGTATCATCGTATAAAAGCTCAGTAAAGAGCTGAGTTATGCCACTTATAATATTTAAATGCGTAAAAAATGACATTATGCACATCAAAGCATCTAACGCAAAGCCAACAGACTATCTTTTGCATTTATATATGTATCATTGTATAACATCTCAATAAAGAGCTGAGTTATGCCACTTTCCCCATTTAATACACAAATGTGTCCTCTTAGTCCTTAAATGCAAAACAAACTAACATTATGCGGATCAAACCATCTAATACAAACACAAAAAAGAAAGAAAAATGCCAACAAACACTTTTTCACAATCAAAACCACAATATATCCTTTCCTAAACAATATCCACGCAATTAGTATACAAATCTTACTTTCATATGCAAAAACAAAACTATATTCATATAAAAAATAGTACCTTTTTAGCAAGATCAGATCTAGGTTTGACCAAACTTCAACCACGCAGAAACCGAAACCAATCCAAACAATCTCGTGTCTCTTGATACAACTAATTGACCGTCTCAAAAACAGTAAACCGATGACGATGATGAAGAAAAAAGTCGACAAATGCAGAAACAGATACTAATTTGACAACAAAAAATAAAGCAATTGTTAACTAATAAGATTACCACGACGACGACGTTTAAGACAATGAGAATACGAACGACCGATATAAGAAGAGGTAGCCAAAGGAGGAATAATAAAAAATTCGAGCGAAAGCACCGAAGGCATTGTTCGATGCTCTTCAAGCCCTAACTTTCTGATCAAAATGAGATTAGCCTCCAAACCTAATTAATTACACGCTTCGATTCAAAATGAGATTAGCCGCCAACATCTGTGCTATCATCGGTGATCCAATCTGCCCAAACATTGAACTAAAATAACCTAAATACCAGATTCACCCGACCCGTTTAAACCAAATACCGATATAACCATTTTAAGGTGTAAACAAACCTGTTCTTTTTCAGCAAGCAGAACTTCAATTGTAGCAAGTGGAGATTCTAGAAACTATGATAATTTTAACAAAACTTCTTCCTGAAAATATATAAACAAAAATTTAGTGAATTTGAGGATTTAAAATATCAAAAAACTCCAACTTTTATTTGGTGAATTTGTAAAGCTTGTCTTTCGTCTCTAACTTTTGCTTTTCCTACTGCACATATAAATCAAAGAACATTATTTTAATTCAAAATATTTTAAATAATTGAAAAGAATTCAAAAAATAGTTTATAATTGAAATGATCAAAGAATATCACCTCATCATCAGACCGGACAAATCCAAAAAACATGCTGATACTCTTCTTCACCATGATCATCTGCAAACATATGAATCACAGTCAACAAATCAAGTAAAAATATAGAATTAATATTGCTAAATGCATCAACTTTTTCAGGATTAAAATTTCTCACCTTTGCACTATTGCTGAAAAGAACAATGTGTAGAGAGTAGAGACTGCAAGGTGTCAACAGTCTTTCTCTTGGAGAGTTTGTATGCCACTGAAAGTTTAGATACAGTAAGATTTGCAGACAAACTGAAATCCCAAACATTCATATATACACAAAATTTTGGTCAAACCTGTTTTGCATCGAGATACAATTTCCCACATCAAGGGACTTTGCAATTTACACAGTTTGACACCATGTATAACTCCATTTCAATATTTACCACATCATCATCTTCATCAAGCATTGATTCAAGCAACTGAAAAAAACTTGAAAAGTTCACACCAACGACGCTACATTAAAAACTGATTTTATAAGTATAAAGATCAAACCATCATCAAGTTTATCCCCCCCCCCCCCAAAGTTCCAAAAACTGCTCGAATCGGTCTTGTCCCATGTAATTCTTTCCTCTTTTTAATTTATATAATAGTAAAACAACATATAATAATCCATATTCCATCAAAAGGTCAAAATAATTTCACAAAAAAAAATAAATAAATAAATAAATAACAATAATATTTCAGTTAGCGCATCTTACATGCAAGAAGTGATGCATTGGCAACTTTAGAAGATTTGTTCTTCATGGGATCTTCATTAGATAAACATGATTAGTAAAATCCCTAATTTGAACAAAAAAAACAATAATATGAATAAATCAATGTAGCCCTAATGTTAACAAAAAATCGGTGAAACTAAGTTGAAACAAAGAAAGATATTGTAAAATAAACTAACATTGGAGTGAAGAATTGAAAACCCTAAAATGAGAACAACATTTTCATCCTTCCAGGTACCATCGTTGTCGACTCAGACCAACGCAAAACCCTAGATATGTAAACAAACAAACGATGAACATAGTTTTTTTGCGAAATCAAATACCGATAAAGACGAAAGCCGGTTGTTTCCTGGATGATAAAAACTGAATGATCAGAAAAATTGTACCTTGAAGATGGTGTTTCACGTCAGCAATTATCATTGTCGATCTGATGTAGAAGATACGTTAACAACAGCTAGGGTTTGAGGGACGAAGGAGTCTCAATAGATGATTTTTGGGATTCAAGATCATTAGCAATTACCATTGTCGATCTGATGTAGAAGATACGTTAACAACAGCTAGGGTTTGATGTAGAAGAAATGGTTTCTTGCTGAAAAAAGAAGGATACAAAGGAAAAAAACCCTAAGAATCCCAAAGCGTATGAGAGAAAAAGAATAGATGGAAAAACTGATCGGATAGTTGCTTTATATATGGAACGAAAAAAATGGACCCGGATAGATAATATGGATCCCGAGTCGGGTTTCACATCAGGGAAATAAGAGGATTAGAAAAATGGCGGGAATATGAGTTTTAGAGGCTCTAGATGGGGGACATGTGTCCCCTAGGTATGGCTTTTATTAGGTTAAGAAGATAAGAATTTTTTGTTTACTAGTTAATCTACAAGCATAACATTTTAATTTGGTCACATATATAACCATGCATTACTAAAAAATCCCGACACACAGCTCTGTCGCAACGCTTTTGGGGCGAATTGCAACAAGTTTCGTCATTAAATTTGTGGGACAGACATTAGCGACCGCATATTTTGTTTCTAAATCTGAGTAACATTGGCAGCGAATACTTTTTGTAATAGATTTTCTGTTGGGTTTGTGACGGCAATGGTGTTATTGATTTTTGCAGCAATAGTTTTGTGATGGAACCTCCATATAATTATTGAACAATGTTTTTTCTTACCTTTTTCCACCTCCATTTATACCTGAAATCATATAAATAATGTTGGACTAACATGGATCGGATCAAACAAACAAAGAAGAATCCGATTCACGTGATGATAAAGATGAGAGGATTTAGGAGATAAATTAGAAAGGTTTAAAGCTAATAATGTAATGTTTTATCATTCGTGTCGAGCTTAATATTAATCAAAGAGTCAAGGGACGAGTTTTTTCTTCAATTCATTGTTTGGTGTTGTTCTTGATTCAGGAAGCGTGTGCCTCAACTATATACAAACACAACAAAATAAAATATCTACATATCGTTAAATATAAATTACTCGTGTATTGTATGCCCATATTTTTTATTGGCAAAGGCAAAACCTATAAACACTTGGGTTAGGAAGAGAGAGGTCTTGAGTTCAAGTCTCATAGACGACAAGGATTCATGGAAATTAGCCATTCAAAAAAATATATAGCAGTTTAGAAACTTTTTACATGCCCGTCACCTAACAATTATTTTACAAGAAGATTGTATGAAAATTGAAGCCTTACGTCTTAAGCAATGTGAGTTCCTTTTACATATTCGAATTATTGTTGCTAGATATATTCTTCTAAGTACTTCACGTGTCGTAGAATCTAGCCCCTTTCAACTACCGAAATTAAATATGTCGTTGTCTGTCACTAATTGAAGAGGTATGGTTGTGGATCCTCCGTCCGGGCAAAACCCATAATCCATCCCGCAGTCAAGACAATTGGCCATGACAAGTCATCTGCGGGGCTCACCCGCCACGTGGAGATATGCCAACATGAAGGAGACAAAAAGGATAAGATGAAAACTACGTGTAACCTATAGTGGTTTAATATTCTTCTAAGTATCTCACGTGTTGTAGAATCTAGCACCTTCAGCTACCGAAATTAAATATGTTGCTACCTGTCACTAATTGAAGAGATATGGTTGCGGACTATAAGTCCCACTTCGGTTGAGGAGGAGAACGAAGCCTTCTTTATAAGAGGTTGGAAACCTTCTCTACCAAGACGCGTTTTGCCTGGGCGAGCAACTCGTTGGGTGAAAACAAAACCGTGAGTTCCTGGATGGGCAACTCATCGGGGGTAAAGAGCATAATATATTGGCATGGTTTACTTAGGCTGTTACAGAAGGTATCAGAGCCAAGGGTCGGGCCGGTGTGCCTGCAAGGACACTGGGCTCCCTAAGGGGGTGGAGATGTAAGTCTCACATCGGTTGAGGAGGAGAACGAAGCCTTCTTTATAAGGGGGTGGAAACCTTCTCTACCAAAACGCGTTTTGCTTGGGCGAGCAACTCATCGGGTGAAAACAAACCATGAGTTCTTGGATGGGCAACCCATCGGGGCAAAGCGGACAATATCTTGTCACGGTTTAGTTGGGCTGTTACACGGACCCCCTGCGGGTCCGGGTAAAACTCATATCCAACCCGCAATCTAGACAACCGGCCATCACAAGTCATCCGCGGGGCCCAACCACCACGTGGAGATATGCCAGCACGAAGGGAGACAAAAGGGACAAGATGAAAACGACGTGTAACCTATAACGGTCCACAGATCACTATACCAGGTGATCTCCACTAACGGTCAACGCAGAAGACATAGGAGGTACAAGTGACCACGACATCTAGCCATTCACGAGCCGCAGATTCACAACCTATTAAACCTCCACTAATGGTTCACACAGAAGAGACAACAAGGCCATTCTGAAAGCGATGTAGCTAATGAGAGTCTGCGAATGCACACCCACCTCTACGGATACTAACGCTCAGCTTAGAGGGAACCAGATGGATATTCCAGATAGCGACGTCTCATCTAATCACTCTCATTCCCCCGGTTATAATTACTACACTCCATCAAGGTAAAATCATCTTGTGCTCTCTACACTCGCTCTCACTACAGTTTACTCTCTTAAGAGGAAGCTTTCTAAACGGTCACATTCTTTTCAAATCAGTGACGGGTCAATCCATAGGAGGTCCCTTGGCGAATGTAAGAAACATCAGTTAAGGCGTATGGGAAATGGTCATTTTCTTACTACGAGATCCCCGATTATGCATCTCCAATGGATTACCTATAAATTCTATCATTAGAGGGTTGTGACAATATCATTGACAGATCTGTAATACCCCGAACCTTAATGTACTGGTTATAAACGTATGAAATATGTAATTTATATTTCATATATTGTTAAATGAGTAAGATGATGGTGTGAAATGTGAAATATCTTGACAAGCCTGGGCTAATACAGGAGACCGTTTAATATTAATAATTAAATATATTATTTTTGACCTTACTCCGTTTTTAATGAAACTTAGGTTAAAACGTAGATAAAAATATGCTCGTTCTAATGACATATTCGTCGTTTTATAAAACATCATATTTTAAAAGTTATACGAGAAAAATGAGTGAAGCAGCTGAATTAATATATATAAGCAAGCAAGCTAGCAGGTCAAGCAGGCAGGTAGGCACGTCACTTGATCCCACATCGCCTCAGAAATAATTTGAGGTGCCTGCTTGCTTCCTTTAAATAAGGGTCTCAGTAGTTTGTTTAAGTACCAGTTTCTTTAATGGAAACGCTCTAGTATAGAGAATCCCGAGTATACGATACCCCGTTGGGTGTTGTTAATAGTCGCTTTTGGAGCGCAAGTAGGAGCAGGAGTAGGGAAACTCTACATCAACGTGTCGTAGATAGTTTTAAGGTATGCTCTCATTTACGTTTATGTTTAGTTATTTATTATTCAATTTTAGTAGTTAATAGGAGTATTATTATTAGTAGTAGTGGTAATGTTAGTATTATTTTTAGGTACTAGGGTTATTGTCAGGGGCGGGTATTGGGTAGCCTAGCCTTAGTTAAGCATAGACTGATCAACCATGCTTAAACAAGGCAGCACTAACCAATATCCAACCATGATAATGACTAGTTAGGTGTACCATTACCTAACATAGGATTATGTAATTGTGTCAGGACCTTGAGATATAACCCAGTCGTACTAGCGGCTGTTAAGCAATTGCTAATCAGGTGAGTCATCATACTTGTCTTTTAAACTGTGATAGTATACTCGTCCATAACTGGTAATAATGAGAATGCTGCAGTATGCATGTGTCAGTAGGGGTATATGGGATCCTATTATGCTTAATGAGGTGTGTCACTCTGGGAAGGGTAATAAGGTGTTGTACCCACAGGCACTTCGTGCTTATAAGGTGTGACAACTGGCCCAAACCGGTAATTTCCGTACACACTAATTATTGCTTAATGACTGCAATTAGTGCTTAATTGTCAGCAATAACTGATTACATACTAAACAAGTGAATTCATGCACGTTGTATACTACAAAATATTGCTTTATGCATAAACGAGAGCGTTGCGTCAAAAATACTAAGTAAACTCACCGGTAAGACACTATGTGTCAACGGAACTGCAGAAAGCAGCCAGACAATAAAAATTGGAGCCTAGGTGTAGGTCCGACAGCAAGAATGCATTAAAACCCAAGAGTACATACAAGGGTTTAATATATATGCAATACGAAAGCAAAAATAAGCACTAAAAAGCACCCGAAACGCACTTTAAGTGCAGAATTTATAAAATTCAGCAATAATTCAGCATTTAGACATATAAATATTATGCAGAAATGTCGTTTTATTATCCAGAATATTTCCCTAAGTGTTGGGAATCGATGGTGTTACAAAAAGATACTTATTAAACACTAAAAGGTGCAATGTAGCACTTTAACGAACCGGTATATAACCGAACAACCGGATATTACCCGGAACACCAAAATAATGCTAGAAGCATTGTTTTTATTTTTCTAAGCTAGTTAGGGTCCCCGAACACCCTAACACACTACACATTATATGATATACCACAAGGCACTAACTAGACCTTTGATTTCCAACTAATAACTAACTAGTAGTTAGAAATGTTTCACTTAGCCCCCCCCCCCCATATGTTGGACGGTTGGGAGACCATATCCCCACATTGGATCTTTAGTTCATATTTTATTAGATTTGCCATGTCCTTTTGAAACATAATACCCAAGGGTTAGAGCCTTGAAATGGATATAAGTAAACACCACAAGTTCATAACCATCATTCACTTTCTTCACACTTCACCACACTTTCTCCCTCCTTCTTCCCCACCTTCGGCCGAGAGCAACAACCCCACCACCACCATCATTCACCCATCATCATCTAGCTTCAAGCATACTCAAGGGTGATAGAAGGTGCATAGTGAAGCTAGGAGCTTTCGGAAGACGAAGAACCTCAATCATTTGCTTTTATCCACTCTTTTTGCGCTTAGATTCTTCCCTAGCCTCGAGCTAGTGGTATGTTGCTTAAATCACCTTCTTGAACTATTTTAAAGTGGGTAATATGATTTGTAACGATTAAAACTCGTAAACATACAAGTTGAAGTTTAAAAGTCTACTAAAAGCACTAAAAATGGTGGTTAAAGGCACATACGTTGTGTAAATCATGTAGTATTTGATTTGTGTGATTATTTGGACCCGATCTATGTTGTGGTAGCTCGGATCATCATTTAACCCGTTTTAGTCATGATCTTGGATTATGACATAAAGCTTGTTTAAGTATAACAAGGGTTAGAAGATGAAACTCTACCACACACGAATCATGAACTTGTGTAAAAGCGATTTAACTTGTGAAATAGTGTTCAAAACTAGTAGACCTACTGATCTACAAGCGGTACTTTCAAAGGACCAAGTGTCCAAGAAATCATATTTTCTAAAGCCGAGTCTTACATGAAAAAGAATGATTTTAGCAAACACACGAGTATGTAAACACTTGTGTAACACAAAGTTTCGACAAAATAACTATTTTTGTAAATGTTGACCGGAAGTTGTAAAGATGTAACTTCTTTAAAAGCGAGACTTTCAAGAAACAAAGTTGATCTATACAAAGATCCACTAAAAATAATGGAAGGATACTACCTATTTTGGAAAAACCACAAGTTCATGTATTTCTGCGATTATATCTATTTTAAACTAGTTGCATATTGTTTATTGTTGAATGAGGAGATTGTTGACGATTTAAAAGAAAATAAACACATGTTTTGAAAACATGGGAAACCTCCATTTTTAGGGGAAACTCTGCCAAAATTTTTATAAATTTTGACACTTAGAAAAATATAAGTTTTTGAGAAACTTATTCCCCCAAAATGTGTTTAAAAGTATTACCAAGGTTTCCCTAATTTTTGGTGATAAGAAATAAGGATTTCTTCAAGAATAAAAATGGACAGAGTATGTATATTTTTGAGGGAAAAATATATATTATTTGATCACCAACTTATGTGCTAAGTGTATATAGTATGTGTTATACGTACTAGTGTATTAAGACTTAAAAATACACTAAATACTCGTGAGGAGTATAAACATAAAAATACACTAAATACTCGTGAGGAGTATAAACATAAAATACACATACAAAATACAAGATACATAATTCGGGTGCGAAGTGCAAAACACAAAAGACTTATATTTATTTTAGAGGAAATAATATAAGTAAGATACGTAGTTAAAAATATGAAATATTTCTAACACAACAATACAAATACAAAAGAGAGTGACTGTACTTGTGCGACGCAAGTCTAGTGACTAACATTAAGAAAACGCGTATAGGTTATGACGTTAAGTAAGCAAGTCCGGTGAAGTTTACGACGCACAGGAACGCAAAGTTGTGAGTTCATGCTCCCCCTTTTCTTTTAACTGTTTTCAGTTTTTATAACTTCGGGGGTGAAATACATGTACAAAAGTACAATATTTATAAATGGTATGATATAAATACAAGAAGTACACTTGGTGAGAACGAGAACCAAGTGTGACAAAATATAAGACAATAAGAAACGCGCTTGGTGAGGACGAGAACCAAGTTGGACGCGTTATGAGAAATGATAATAAGAAACGCGCTTGGTGAGAACGAGAACCAAGTAGGGTGCGTTATGAGAAATAGTGTCACGAATAGGGTACAGAAGCACCATTAATCGTGTACATACTTAAACCGCAGAACAAAAGGTTAGATCTAATGGGTTCCGGGCAGCCCCACGCTTGGCCACTCTTTTACCAAGCAGTGTTTTTGTGTCTCAGTCGTGAATCGACTACAGAAAAATGCCTATGGTTTGGTGACTTCCTATGTCGTGCCACATGTTAATGGCTTTGCAACCCATTAACAATCTGATAATTACAGAAATACTGTATTTACATAAAATTCATACCATACTAAAATTGATATATAACTTGAAGTACGTGTGGTACTCAAGAAGATTGAATTATACTTGAAGTACGTTGGGTACTCAAGAAGAAATTGAATTATACATGTGTACGTGGGGTACACATGAAACTGAACTTATATTTGAAAACTTGATTTACTCACAAACTTTGTTTTCATACAAAGTATACAAACTTGAAATACAAAACTGCATGAATTCACACCAACATTATGTTGACGTTTTTCCAAAACTCACATGTATTTCAGGTAACTAGGATGGATGTGCGCGTGGTCTTACTCATGCTCGTGGATGTCGCTTTGTTTATCTTTAAATAAAGTTGTGACTTTTAAGACAATATGTTATCTCGTGTTGTAAACACTTGACCTATGTTTTCAGTAATGTAATATTTGAAGGTATTTTTGAGCATGTAGTATGTTTACTCTTCGTATGCAATGAGAACCTTTCATGATCACACCTCGTGCTTCCGCCGCAGAAAGGGGTGTGACAGATTGGTATCAGAGCTGCGATTGTAGTGAACCAGGATTCCTTCTCGAGTCTAGTCTACAATCTCTAGGATCCATTCACGAAAACAATTTTTAAAGAGTTTTCATTGCATAAAACGTCCCGCGACATCCACTGCCTGAGACTGTCTACATGAGTCTAGAAAAGACACTACGAGACTTAGAGTGCACTTGAGTAGCACTTGTCGTTGACTAGAAATTACTTGCAATTATGTGTGATAATTAGCATGTACTAGAAGTAGAATGTCACAAGTATATGTGACTTTATCTGATAGCGATGGCTCATCTGAAGGAAGAAATACGAGGATGAAACGAACTGTGCGGACTGTGCAAGGAGTTACGTAATTATGGATGCATACATAATTATGGAATTCAGTGCACAGAAACCACAGCAAGTCTTGTCACGTGTGGATTCCCTCAGTGCAAGCCTACTAAGTACTCTGCTAGAGTAATAATTGTTTGATGTCACTTATGTGATATATACCTGTGAATATATATATACTACTACTGCCTAGTAGGACGATATCAAACAAATGCCTAACCCTGTTGTGTTATGTTCTGTCAGAACATGGCACCCAGGAAAGCTGTGAATGCTCGCAATGACGATCAACCTCCTCCTCCCCCACTGCCAAGAACTGCTGATGAGCTGAACGCTCTACTGGAGGAAAGGATCTCCGCTGCTATCGCCCAGTACGAGGCGAACCGAACTCAAGACAGTGGAGGACCAAGCAACGCCAGGCGTAATGGGAATGGAGATTCTTCTGGAGGCAACGCAGCTCAAGGTAACCTTAAAACAATTTACTAAGCATGAAGAGATCTATGAACGGTCCTTGTTTCATTATTTCTTCGATTGCTTATAAGTGAATTGGTTGGGTTAATTCCAGGCTGCACTTTCAAGCAGTTCCTCGACTGCAAGCCGATGAACTATGATGGCACAGGAGGTGCAGTAGCATTTGTGCGCTGGACAGAGAAGACTGAAGCTACTTTCCGCATGAGCAGGTGTACCGCGGATCAGCAAGTCACTTTCGCTACTGGGTTATTCGTCGATGAAGCTCTGACCTGGTGGAACCTGCAAGCCCAAACTTTGGGTGATGATGCCGCTTATGGCCTAACTTGGGAGGAACTAAAGGAAAGAATGAGAGAGAAGTACTGCTCTCGTGCGGAACTCCAAAGGCTGGAAACATAGTTCTGGCACTTGACTATGGAAGGTGCTGACATCAATGGTTACACTCGAAGGTTCCACGATCTGTCAAGAGTGCTACCCTACATGGTGACTCCGGAATTTAAGCGTGTTGAACGCTACATTTGGGGACTGGCCTCAGAGTTTCGTGGTATGGTGACGTCGGCCAAACCACAAACAATCACCGAGGCTGTAACTCTGGCTGTCAGCCTGACTGAAGATTGTGTTCGTATGAAGAAGCTATCACTGAACCCAACAGAAAAGACCGAGACACATGCTGAGTCGTCCGGTGACAAAAAGAGAAAGCATACAAGTTTGAACCAAGCAACTCGCAACAACAAAGGTTCCAACAAGAAGCGTGACCCTAACCCGCCTCAAGGGGCGAAACCTCTTGCAGCCATGAACGACGCACCAGCAAGGGGATACCGGGGTATCTCGCCCAAATGCCATCGGTGTAAACACCATCATGATGGAGCTTGTCGCATTCCAAGGTGCGACAAATGTGGTAAATTGGGTCATCAAACAGAAGACTGTTGGGGAAAAGGAAAGAACCGAAATGGGAACGGTGCTGGTAACAAGGATGGTAACGGGAAAGGGCAGAACCAAGGATGCTTCAAGTGTGGAAGCAATGATCATTTCATGAAGAACTGCCCAGAGAGAAACAACGCTCCGGCTCGAGCCTTTGTGATTGGAGCAAGAGACGCACGCGAGGACCCTAATGTGGTCACCGGTACGTTTCTCATTAACAATCACTTTGCATCCATACTGTTTGACACTGGCGCCGATTATAGCTTCATGTCTGTGGAATTTAAACGCATACTCGGAATAGAATCTAGTAGATTAGAAATTCCTTATTCCATAGAACTAGCCAATGGTAAACTTGTTGAATCGAGCGAAGTTGTTAGAGGCTGCACACTGGAACTTGGCGAGCGAAATTTTAGCATCGACCTCTTACCTATTCAATTGGGTAGCTTCGATGTAGTAGTCGGAATGGACTGGTTGTCCAAGAACAAAGCTGAAGTCATTTGTCATGAGAAAATCATTCGCATCCCTCTGACGAATGATGAAACTCTCATCGTGCATGGAGAAAAACGAGACGCGCCTCTTCGAATCATCAGTTGTATGAAGGCATAGAAGTGCTTGAGGAAAGGGTGTGTCGCTTTCCTAGCACACGTTATAGACAAGAAGGCTGTGGAGCCAAAACTCGAAGACATTCCTGTGGTGAAGGAATTTCCTGATGTGTTCCCTGAAGATCTGCCAGGACTACCTCCGCAACGACAAGTCGAATTCCACATAGACTTGGTTCCAGGAGCCGCTCCTGTAGCCAAGGCTCCCTATCGACTTGCACCATCCGAAATGCAAGAATTATCTACACAACTTCAGGAGTTGTTGGATAAAGGATTCATAAGGCCAAGCTTCTCACCCTGGGGAGCTCCAGTATTGTTCGTGAAGAAGAAGGATGGATCACTGCGGATGTGTATCGATTACAGGGAACTGAACAAGCTCACAATCAAGAATCGGTATCCGCTACCGAGGATTGATGACTTGTTTGATCAACTGCAAGGATCAAGCTACTATTCCAAGATCGACCTTCGATCTGGATACCATCAGCTGAGAATCCAAGAAGAAAGCGTGCCAAAGACTGCATTCAGAACGCGATATGAGCATTACGAATTTCTTGTGATGCCATTCGGGCTGACGAATGCACCAGCGGTCTTTATGGATCTGATGAACCGCGTATGCAAACCATATCTCGATAAATTCGTGATTGTATTTATCGATGATATCCTGATTTACTCGCGAACGAAAGAAGAACACGAGCAACATCTTAGAACCATCTTGGAACTACTGAAGAAAGAGAAGCTTTATGCAAAGTTCTCCAAATGCGAATTCTGGATTCGCGAAGTACAATTTCTTGGTCACGTTGTGAATGAGAAGGGCATTCATGTAGACCCATTCAAGATTGAAGCGATAAAGAATTGGGAAGCCCCCAAGACCCCAACTGAAGTTCGTCAATTTTTGGGCTTAGCGGGCTATTATCGACGATTCATCGAGAATTTCTCAAAGATAGCTCAACCGCTAACGACCCTTACACAGAAAGACAAGAAATACGACTGGGGTTACAAACAAGAAGAAGCCTTCCAGTTACTTAAAAACAAGCTCTGCGATGCACCAATACTATCATTACCCGAAGGCACTGAAGACTTCGTGGTATACTGCAACGCCTCACGACAAGGCTTGGGTTGCGTGCTCATGCAACGCCAAAAAGTCATCGCTTATGCTTCAAGACAACTGAAGGTTCATGAGAGAAATTATACCACTCACGACCTGGAGCTGGGTGCAGTGGTATTCGCCTTGAAGATTTGGCGACATTACTTATATGGTACTCGATGTACAATCTTCACAGATCACAAAAGCTTACAACACATATTTGATCAGAAGGAATTGAATATGCGCCAGCGACGTTGGGTCGAGCTGCTAAACGATTATGACTGTGAGATTAAGTACCATCCTGGAAAGGCGAATGTTGTAGCAGACGCGTTGAGCCGAAAAGAAAGGGTTAAGACCCTAAGGGTTCGAGCATTGGAAATGACGATTCGAACGAACCTCACTTCACGTATTCGTGACGCACAACAAGAAGCCCTTAAGGTGGAAAATCGCAAAGCTGAATACCTCCGGGGTGCATTGAAGTACATGGCACCAAATGAAGAGGGAGCCTTATACTTTAAAAAGCGCATTTGGGTTCCGCTCTATGGTGGCCTACGAGAAGTCATCCTTGATGAAGCGCACAAGTCAAGATACTCAATCCACCCAGGGTCGGACAAGATGTATCAAGACTTGAAGGAATATTATTGGTGGCCGAGACTCAAGAGCGACGTTGCTGTCTATGTTGGAAAATGCCTAACCTGTGCTAAGGTTAAGGCAGAATATCAGAAACCGTCCGGCCTACTACAACAACCAGAGATTCCCGTGTGGAAGTGGGAACAAATCTCGATGGACTTCATAACGAAATTACCCAGGACCCCGAGAGGGCACGATATGATATGGGTAATAGTTGATCGATTGACGAAGTCTGCGCATTTCCTACCAATCCGAGAGAAGGATAGTACTGGAAAGCTTGCTGAAATATACTTAAGAGAAATTGTGGCACGACATGGAGTGCCAATCTCAATCATTTCAGACAGAGATGGACGCTTTGTCTCAAGAATCTGGCAATCATTTCAGGAAGCCTTTGGATCTCAGTTAGATCTGAGCACGGCATTCCATCCGCAAACAGACGGCCAGAGCGAACGGACCATACAAACGTTAGAAGATATGCTTCGCACATGTGTCATGGATCTAGGCGGCAGCTGGGATACTCATCTACCTTTAGTTGAGTTTTCCTACAATAACAGTTATCATACGAGCATAAAAGCCGCGCCGTTCGAAGCTCTGTATGGCCGCAAATGCCGATCGCCCTTATGTTGGGCAGATGCCGGAGATAAGCGTATGGTTGGTCCTGAACTAGTACAAGAGACAACCGACAAGATTGCGCAGATCCGAGAGCGCATTAAGGCGGCTCGAGAGCGACAAAAGAGCTACGCTGATCCGAACAGAAAATCGGTAGACTTCAAGGTGGGAGACAAAGTGTTGTTAAAAGTCTCACCATGGAAGGGCGTAGTCAGATTTGGAAAGCGTGGAAAGCTGAATCCACGATATATCGGACCATTCAGAATACTGAAGAGAATTGGTACCGTGGCATACAAGTTGGAGTTACCGGAAGAACTTAACGGAGTACATGATACGTTTCATGTATCCAACCTGAAGAAGAGTCCAACACAAGAAAACGTGATCATCCCGATGGATGAAGTACATATTGATGAAGCCCTCCGATTTACAGAGCAACCCGTTGAGGTTACTGACTGGAAAGTCAACAAGACCAGGAGGAGCAGTGTGAAGCTTGTCAAAGTACGTTGGAGCTCTAAGCACGGACCCGAGTACACATGGGAACGTGAAGACCAGTTCAAGAAAAAGTATCCCCACCTATTCAAGAAGACTCCAGCGAGAGTGAGTTCAGTCTGAATTTCGGGACGAAATTCTTTTAACGGGGGGAGACTGTGACAACTGGCCCAAACCGGTAATTTCCGTACACACTAATTATTGCTTAATGACTGCAATTAGTGCTTGTCAGCAATAACTGAGTACATACTAAACAAGTGAATTCATGCACGTTGTATACTACAAAATATTGCTTTATGCATAAACGAGAGCGTTGCGTCAAAAATACTAAGTAAACTCACCGGTAAGACACTATGTGTCAACGGAACTGCAGAAAGCAGCCAGACAATAAAAATTGGAGCCTAGGTGTAGGTCCGACAGCAAGAATGCATTAAAACCCAAGAGTACATACAAGGGTTTAATATATATGCAATACGAAAGCAAAAATAAGCACTAAAAAGCACCCGAAACGCACTTTAAATGCAGAATTTATAAAATTCAGCAATAATTCAGCATTTAGACATATAAATATTATGCAGAAATGTCGTTTTATTATCCAGAATATTTCCCTAAGTGTTGGGAATCGATGGTGTTACAAAAAGATACTTATTAAACACTAAAAGGTGCAATGTAGCACTTTAACGAACCGGTATATAACCGAACAACCGGATATTACCCGGAACACCAAAATAATGCTAGAAGCATTGTTTTTATTTTTCTAAGCTAGTTAGGGTCCCCGAACACCCTAACACACTACACATTATATGATATACCACAAGGCACTAACTAGACCTTTGATTTCCAACTAATAACTAACTAGTAGTTAGAAATGTTTCACTTAGCCCCCCCCCCCCATATGTTGGACGGTTGGGAGACCATATCCCCACATTGGATCTTTAGTTCATATTTTATTAGATTTGCCATGTCCTTTTGAAACATAATACCCAAGGGTTAGAGCCTTGAAATGGATATAAGTAAACACCACAAGTTCATAACCATCATTCACTTTCTTCACACTTCACCACACTTTCTCCCTCCTTCTTCCCCACCTTCGGCCGAGAGCAACAACCCCACCACCACCATCATTCACCCATCATCATCTAGCTTCAAGCATACTCAAGGGTGATAGAAGGTGCATAGTGAAGCTAGGAGCTTTCGGAAGACGAAGAACCTCAATCATTTGCTTTTATCCACTCTTTTTGCGCTTAGATTCTTCCCTAGCCTCGAGCTAGTGGTATGTTGCTTAAATCACCTTCTTGAACTATTTTAAAGTGGGTAATATGATTTGTAACGATTAAAACTCGTAAACATACAAGTTGAAGTTTAAAAGTCTACTAAAAGCACTAAAAATGGTGGTTAAAGGCACATACGTTGTGTAAATCATGTAGTATTTGATTTGTGTGATTACTTGGACCCGATCTATGTTGTGGTAGCTCGGATCATCATTTAACCCGTTTTAGTCATGATCTTGGATTATGACATAAAGCTTGTTTAAGTATAACAAGGGTTAGAAGATGAAACTCTACCACACACGAATCATGAACTTGTGTAAAAGCGATTTAACTTGTGAAATAGTGTTCAAAACTAGTAGACCTACGGATCTACAAGCGGTACTTTCAAAGGACCAAGTGTCCAAGAAATCATATTTTCTAAAGCCGAGTCTTACATGAAAAAGAATGATTTTAGCAAACACACGAGTATGTAAACACTTGTGTAACACAAAGTTTCGACAAAATAACTATTTTTGTAAATGTTGACCGGAAGTTGTAAAGATGTAACTTCTTTAAAAGCGAGACTTTCAAGAAACAAAGTTGATCTATACAAAGATCCACTAAAAATAATGGAAGGATACTACCTATTTTGGAAAAACCACAAGTTCATGTATTTCTGCGATTATATCTATTTTAAACTAGTTGCATATTGTTTATTGTTGAATGAGGAGATTGTTGACGATTTAAAAGAAAATAAACACATGTTTTGAAAACATGGGAAACCTCCATTTTTAGGGGAAACTCTGCCAAAATTTTTATAAATTTTGACACTTAGAAAAATATAAGTTTTTGAGAAACTTATTCCCCCAAAATGTGTTTAAAAGTATTACCAAGGTTTCCCTAATTTTTGGTGATAAGAAATAAGGATTTCTTCAAGAATAAAAATGGACATAGTATGTATATTTTTGAGGGAAAAATATATATTATTTGATCACCAACTTATGTGCTAAGTGTATATAGTATGTGTTATACGTACTAGTGTATTAAGACTTAAAAATACACTAAATACTCGTGAGGAGTATAAACATAAAAATACACTAAATACTCGTGAGGAGTATAAACATAAAATACACATACAAAATACAAGATACATAATTCGGGTGCGAAGTGCAAAACACAAAAGACTTATATTTATTTTAGAGGAAATAATATAAGTAAGATACGTAGTTAAAAATATGAAATATTTCTAACACAACAATACAAATACAAAAGAGAGTGACTGTACTTGTGCGACGCAAGTCTAGTGACTAACATTAAGAAAACGCGTATAGGTTACGACGTTAAGTAAGCAAGTCCGGTGTTTACGACGCACAGGAACGCAAAGTTGTGAGTTCATGCTCCCCCTTTTCTTTTAACTGTTTTCAGTTTTTATAACTTCGGGGGTGAAATACATGTACAAAAGTACAATATTTATAAATGGTATGATATAAATACAAGAAGTACACTTGGTGAGAATGAGAACCAAGTGTGACAAAATATAAGACAATAAGAAACGCGCTTGGTGAGGACGAGAACCAAGTTGGACGCGTTATGAGAAATGATAATAAGAAACGCGCTTGGTGAGAACGAGAACCAAGTAGGGTGCGTTATGAGAAATAGTGTCACGAATAGGGTACAGAAGCACCATTAATCGTGTACATACTTAGACCGCAGAACAAAAGGTTAGATCTAATGGGTTCCGGGCAGCCCCACGCTTGGCCACTCTTTTACCAAGCAGTGTTTTTGTGTCTCAGTCGTGAATCGACTACAGAAAAATGCCTATGGTTTGGTGACTTCCTATGTCGTGCCACATGTTAATGGCTTTGCAACCCATTAACAATCTGATAATTACAGAAATACTGTATTTACATAAAATTCATACCATACTAAAATTGATATATAACTTGAAGTACGTGGGGTACTCAAGAAGATTGAATTATACTTGAAGTACGTGGGGTACTCAAGAAGAAATTGAATTATACATGTGTACGTGGGGTACACATGAAACTGAACTTATATATGAAAACTTGATTTACTCACAAACTATGTTTTCATACAAAGTATACAAACTTGAAATACAAAACTGCATGAATTCACACCAACATTATGTTGACGTTTTTCCAAAACTCACATGTATTTCAGGTAACTAGGATGGATGTGTGCGTGGTCTTACTCATGCTCGTGGATGTCGCTTTGTTTATCTTTAAATAAAGTTGTGACTTTTAAGACAATATGTTATCTCGTGTTGTAAACACTTGACCTATGTTTTCAGTAATGTAATATTTGAAGGTATTTTTGAGCATGTAGTATGTTTACTCTTCGTATGCAATGAGAACCTTTCATGATCACACCTCGTGCTTCCGCCGCAGAAAGGGGTGTGACATAAGGTCCAGCGACACACACTCATACCTATGTGACGGCCGTAGGGGGACACAGCTGGAGGACCAGTATGTCTCTTGTACGGTGGTTTGTGACAAGTCAAATGTGACCTATAAGGTTCAATGAGGCCCAACCTGACTATAATGTGGTCACATGCCCATATTGTGTATGCATATATTGTAAACTATGGTCTGTCTTTATAAAAATTGTATAGTATGAGCTCACCAGTATATATCTGACGTCGTTTTGAGTATACTTATCTCAGGTGAGTCATGAGGAAAGCTATAGGAACTACTTGACAGTTGTGGAGTTTTAGAAGATCAAGGAGTTCTTAGTTGCCAAAAGATTATAAATAAATAAAGTGTTGTACTCAGACTATTATAAGTTTTAATGAAAGTTTAGTTTGTTTCCGCTGTAAGTGTATCAATTGTGCATAATCACCCGGGTTACGGGGTGGATGTTACAGTTGGTATCAGAGCCCGAGGTTTTAGCGAATTAGGTATTGCAGGAATGCCTAAGCTTTAACCAGTAGTTCTTTAAAAATTAATAGCACACTCAGACTAGGCCAAATAACATGTTCTCAGGAAAAGTACTTGTATAGTCAATTGAGTGACGCTAGAAGAAGTAAACTATGTTGTGCCTTTTTATGTGCTATATATATATATATATATATATATATATATATATGTAGGGTGGGAGTTGGCTACAAAGTCTATTTTTCCTACAAATTGTACAAAGTCTTAAAATACCACAATTTTAACCATAAATCACACTCAAAACTCACAGATAAGAGAGTCAAGATCACTAAAACGCCATATTTGTGGGTTTTGTGTTGTGTTTTGGATGATAAGGCTTTGATTATAGAATGACTAACATTTGTGTGTTTTATGTTGATTATCATGTTGTGTTTTATATTCATAGTTTTACGATGGTGTGTTTGAAGTTTTTATGGACTGTTAGGGTTTAGATATTGTGTTTTAGTGGTCTTTACTCTCTAATTTGTTGCTTTTGAGTGTGTTTTATGGCTGAAATTGTGGTGTTTTATGACTTTGTACACTTTGTAGGAAAAATAGACTTTGTAGCCGAACTCCACCCTATGTATGTATATATATATATATCTATGTGACGTATATAGTTGTTATATTATAATGATGTATCGTACATACCAGTAACTCTTTATACTCATATTCCTATAGGAAGGAGACAATGTCTGAACATAGAGATGTGCAAGGGTCTAGAAATAATCAGAATAACAGAAGGGGAAAGGAAAGTTCTTATAGGACTCGAACTCCCTCTCACAGTGTCAGGTCCCGGTCTAGTACAAGCATGCGTCTAAATACTGAGGATATCCACAATATAGCTGTGGAAGTGGCTAAGGTAATGACGAATGCACAAACCGGTAATGTTAACCAATCTGGATAACGACATGAAGAAAGCTCAGTAGCCTCCACGCCAGTACAAAAGGAAGGAATGGGCTAAAGGAAAAACACTATTGCAACCATGCCACTTGAAGGAAAAGGTGAATATTACAAATCAAAGGAATGTACTTATAAGCACTTCATGTCCTGTAAACCTCAGTCCTTTGACGGAAGAAAGGGAGCACTAGAAGCTCAAGACTGGCTCAACAGAATGGAGTCAGTATTAGACATATGTGAGTGTGATGACCGCAAAAAAGTACGGTTCACCGTACATATGTTTGAAGCTGAAGCCCTTCACGGGTGGAACATTGTGGTCCGAACAGAGGGAAAAGAAAAGGTTAAGGAAATGAAGTGGGAGGAGTTTATTCATAAGCTTCTTGCTAAGTATTGTCCTCCTAGTGAGACTGAGCAACTGGAAGTGGAATTCTTTCAGTTAAAAATGGTAAATAAAACCTATCGAGAGTATGTTTCTCGTTTCAACGACATATCTCGACTGGTTTCTTATTTAGCATTGACTGAGGAACAACTGATCAATAGGTTTATTTGGGGTCTACCCTCTGAAATGAGGGTGTTTATCAAATCCAAATCCCCCAAGACTTTTGCAGAAACTGTTGAGGCTGGCGCCGTCATGGCTGCCGAGATGATTATGCGGCAGGCTGAATCTCGAGCACCAAAAAGGAAGTGGGAAGAAAGAAAGGGGGACACCCGGAATAACAACTTTAAAAGGCCTAAAACATTTCCTCAATGTCAAAATTGCAAACGCTTTCATACGGGGGAATGTTGTTTTCCCTGTCCAAATTGTAAAAAGATGGGTCATGCTCTTCAAGAATGCAAGGAAAAGAAGAAGTGTTTCAAATATGGAGACCCTAACCACATGAGATCTGAATGTCTCGAACTCAAAAGAAATGATAGTACACAACCAAATCAGCCAAAAGGGCGGGCATTTGTACTCACCACGGAAGAAGCCAAGACCAATACAGACGTTATCACGGGTACGTATCTCGTAAATGATGTATATGCACATGTGTTATTTGATACCGGTGTAAATAGAAGTCTAGTGTTAACTACCTTTAGACCTTACTTGAACCAGGCGTCCCAAAACCTAGATCATGCCTTTACAGTAGAAATGGCTGATGGAAGTCAAAGAGAGATAGTTGACATTGTTAAGAATTGTAAAATAAGCTTAAACAACCATGTTATCCCTATAGACCTAATGCCTATGGAACTTGGAGAATTCGACATAGTCATAGGAATGGACTGGTTGACACCATATCATGCGGAAGTTATATGTGACAAAAGGATCGTCCGACTCCGATTACCCAACGGCAAACAGCTAACTGTATCGGGAGACTGCACTAACAAGACTAAGAACCTCATCACGATAGCACAAGCACATAAATGCCTAAGGAAAGGGTATGTTGCCTTTTTAGCATATGTCGTAAACACTACAGAAAAGCAGAAGGTCGAGGACGTGCCAGTAGTACGAGAATACCCTGAAGTGTTTCCCGATGAGCTCCCAGGACTACCATCGGATAGACAGGTTGAGTTTTGCATTGACCTAGTTCCCGGTACATCACCGATTGCTAAGTCGCCGTACAGACTAGCCCCGACAGAAATGCAAGAACTCAAGAAGCAACTACAAGAGTTGCTTGACAAGGGGTTTATCCAACGTAGTTCGTCGCCATGGGGAGCACCCATCTTGTTTGTCAAGAAGAAAGATGGGACGATGCGCATGTGCATCGATTATAGAGACTTGAATAAATCCACTATAAAGAATAAATACCCTTTGCCCAGGATCGACGACTTGTTTGATCAATTACAAGGGGCGAGCTATTTCTCTAAAATAGACTTGAGGTCTGGATACCACCAAGTGAAAGTTGCACTAGAAGACATACCTAAGACTGCCTTCAGGACTAGGTATGGTCATTATGAATTCTTGGTAATGCCATTTGGATTAACCAACGCACCTGCAGTGTTCATGGACCTCATGAACAGGGTTTTTAAACCTTACCTCGATAAGTTTGTGATCGTTTTTATTGACGATATCCTTATCTACTCTAAGAATGAGGTAGAACATGAACAACACTTGAGAGCAGTCCTTGAATTGCTCAAGAAAGAAAAACTCTATGCAAAGTTCTCTAAGTGTGAATTTTGGATACGTGAGGTGCAATTCCTAGGCCACGTGATAAATGAATGTGGAACACAAGTTGACCCTGCAAAGATCGAGGCCATCAAGAAATGGGAAGTACCGAAGAATCCCACTGAAATCAGAAGATTTCTGGGGTTAGCGGGATACTATAAAAGGTTTATTCAAGACTTCTCAAAGATTGCAACACCATTAACCACACTAACTCAGAAAGCCTCTAAGTTTAATTGGGGACCTAAAAAAGAAGAAGCCTTTAACACGTTAAAGCATAAGTTATGTAGCGCCCTAATACTGTCACTTCCTGAGGGAACGAAAGATTTTACCGTCTACTGTGATGCATCTCACTATGGTATGGGATGTGTACTCATGCAAAGAGGCAAAGTGATTGCCTACACCTCTAGACAGTTGAAGATTCATGAACGGAACTACACAACCCATGATTTGGAACTTGGTGCCATAGTGTTCGCATTGAAAATTTGGAGGCACTATCTTTACGGTACAAAGTGCACTGTCTATAGTGACCATAAAAGTTTAAAACATATATTTGAGCAGAAGGAGCTCAATATGCGGCAGAGACGATGGATGGAGTTATTAAGTGATTACGATTGTGAGATCCAATACCATCCAGGTAAGGCAAACATAGTAGCAGATGCTCTAAGTAGAAAAGAGAAACCTCAAACAATAAGAATTCGTGCAACCAGAATAGAGGTTAAAACTAGTCTCTTAGATCAAGTTAAGAATATACAACAAGAAGCCTTAAAAGAGAATCATATTGTAAAAGAAAGAATGATTGGGAGACTGAAGCTACTGACAATGGGAAATGATAATATCCTTAGGTTCAACAATAGGATATGGGTTCCTAATTTTGGAGGACTGTAGGATACAATCTTAGAGGAAGCTCATAAGTCTAAGTATTCCATTCACCCTGGCAGTGACAAGATGTATAAGGATTTAAGGAGAGATTATTGGTGGCCGGGAATGAAGCGATCTGTTGCTGTCACACCCCGACTTTCCACGTATTACCGGTGGGCCCGGTGCGGTGGGGAGTATGGTGACGTGGTTGGTAACATATTAGTCAAACAACACAATATTTAAATGCACAGCGGAAGCAAAAGATAGATGTATTTCAACTTTAATAAATTGTAATATCAAGTATCACAACAGTCGAAAGTTTATCCACAGGTGGATCAAAATAAAATGGAAACAGTTGTTCAACAGACTTTAGGCATCTTAAGCTTGCGAGACTCTTTATTGATGCTAGGAGTAGCCAGCCTAGTTCGCGTAGTACCTGCACTTAACCTTTTTGGGAAAATACGTCAGTTTACACTGGTAAATACAATTAACTGACTCATTTTTAAAAGGTTTAATAAAAATTGATTTGAATGCACGTGGCATAAACTTTTATAACTTGGGATAATTATTTATATATATAAACTTGTAAAAGGATTACATGTTCCTTATGCGTTCAGTAGCCCGGTTCGTGCCGGGTTAAAGATCAATAGACACACCACATTATTTATTTATGCACTGACAAGTGTACGCCTACACTCCGCGCTTAGGTCGTGGCCATTTCGTAAAATGATGCCAAGGATATCCGGGACATGGTCATTAACCCCCCAAAGGCGTTAAGAAAACTAAACATATTTAAACGGGTCATCTCGATAATACTTAACCACCAATCAATTAAGGTCGAATGCCCGACCAAGCGGTATTTTATATACCGTACCCCAAGCCCGTATAAGGGAAAATAAGTTAAAAGTATTTACCTTTGCAAGTATAATTCACAAATAGCAAAAGCGGGTAGCTTTTACCGGGTCTCCTATTCTAGAATAAAGGTTTATAATAACCTATTAGAATCCTAACAGTCTTTAGTTAAGCTTAAGCTTAGACCGGTTAGTTTTAAAGAAAGATACGGTTCAAACGCACGATTAAGCGAAGACCGGAATAGAATGTGATTTAGACCCGACAAGTTTGAAGACTTGTTTAATATGGGTAATCTAAACACATTCTGGATTTTGAGATAAAACCGATAAGGTTTGACCCGTTTCGGCTAATTTATGCAAACTAGTTACATAAACCAAACCGAACCGAACGCGCAAGAGGCGTAACGGGTGACCATGAGAGTCATTTACAGGTTTCCTAAGTTAATATGCCTCAAATATGTTGTGACATCAGTAAGATATCTTTTATTATGCCCGAAACGAATTTAAACTTAAACTATGCCCCGTAGGGGTATTTTGGTCATTTACAAGGTTGTAAAGGAGTTTAAGTATTAACCTGAGTTACAGGTCTGATATCATTAATAAAAATACTTAATTTAATAAGTTATAACAGTAGGGTATTGCATATATGTGAAACTTATCAATTATAACCAAACTATGCACCGTAGGGGCATTTTGGTAATTTCACATAAGCCGAAAAGCTCAAAACTGAAGTATGAGTTAAACAACTTTTGCTTACCGTTAAGATATTATAATTTACCTAAAATATCAGTAGGTATCAACCCTTATATGTTTAAAATAGTTTTAGCATGTAGGGGTTAAACAAGTGTCCTAGGGTCTAAAAAGCATGTAGGGGTCGTCCAAGGAAGTGGAAAATCATTTTTGAGTCGGTTGCATGGGCATAACAGGCTGCAGCCTGTTGTTTCTGTATCTGGGCGTCGCACGCGGCCCGCGTAAGCTCTTGGCAAGGCTTACGCGGCCCGCCTGAGCCTTGTTTTCAGGTTAAAAGCTTTTTAGCTTTTTGCACTTGTCTCTTGGCCTTTCGAAGGGTCAACTGAACTTTATTTCTTGCATTTTAAGCCCCTCAAATTTACACATAAGGTCTTCAAGACCTATACCCACTTTGTTAAGTCCTTGGCCACTTTGTTATTACCCGAAAGTCATAAATTTCAACGTTGACGCTTTAACCCCTTGTATACGAATTTGATCATAACTTTCTCATACGATAACGAAACTTTATGAAATTTATATCGTGCATTCTAGTGAGCATAATTAACCGTTACAAAGCTTCGGGTTTGCTAAAAGGTCACTCAGAGGTATACTTTAAACATGTTGACACATTTAACCCCTGTAGTTTGTAATCTCTCACTTTCTTTCATATTTAGCTTCGTATGATCCATGATTTATTCGTTTGAAGGTATGAGCATCATGTAGGGTTATTGTAAAGTATAATTACCCATTGTTGACATTTTGAACCCTTTTATTCTCATACTTTCCATGTTTGTCAACTTTAGTCCCTCTAGGGTATTCTTTCACACTTTCAAGCGTATGACACGTGTAAATATATTATAGGATGTGAATTTTTGAGGTGTTACATCCTCACCCCCTTAAAAGAAATCTCGACCTCGAGATTTACCAAAATAAATGAGGGTACTTTTCTTTCATTGTGGACTCAACCTCCCACGTATACTCGGGACCTCTACGGGCATCCCATTTTACCTTTACAATAGGCACATGCTTCCTTCGAAGCTTCTTAACCTGTCGATCCTCGATCGACACAGGTTTTTCGACAAACTTCAAGCTCTCTTCTATGTGCACATCTGTATGCGGTATGACTAGTGATTCATCAGCGAAACACTTTTTCAGATTGCAGATGTGGAATACATTGTGAATACCACTGAGCTCTTCAGGTAAGTTTAACTTATAGGCAACTGATCCGACACGTTCGATGACTTCGAATGGTCCTATGTACCTTGGGCTTAACTTGCCTTTCTTGCCAAATCGCATCACCCCCTTCCAGGGTGATACTTTAAGCAATACTTTGTCACCTACCTCGAAGTTAAAAGGTTTACGCTTCAAATCAGCGTAGCTTTTCTACCTATCCCTGGCAGCTTTCAGTCGGTCACGAATCTGGACAATCTTATCCGTCGTTTCAAAGACTATTTCCGGTCCTGACAATTGGACATCTCCAACTTCCGCCCAACAAACGGGCGTTCTGCACTTCCTACCGTATAAGGCCTCAAAGGGCGCAGCCTTAATGCTGGTATGGTAGCTATTGTTGTAGGAGAATTCGATTAATGGCAGGTGGTTATCCCAACTACCACCTAAGTCAATCACGCATGCTCGAAGCATGTCTTCCAAAGTTTGGATAGTACGCTCACTCTAGACGTCCGTCTGAGGATGGTAAGCCATACTGAAATTTAAGCGCGTGCCCAAAGATTGTTGGAAACTTTTCCAAAAATGTGATGTGTATCTAGTATCTCTGTCAGAGATAATAGACACAGGTACGCCATGTAAAGCTATAATCTTATCTACGTACAGTTGGGCTAACATGTCGGAGCTGTAGGTCTCCTTAATGGGTAGGAAATGTGCTGACTTAGTCAGTCTATCTACGATCACCCATATGGTATCATTTCCTTTCCTTGTCTTAGGTAACTTGGTGATAAAATCCATAGTTACCATTTCCTACTTCCATGTGGGAAGCTTAGACTGTTGTAGCAAACCTGATGGCTTCTGATGTTCGGCTTTGACTTGCGCACATGTCAAACATTTAGCTACAAAGGTGGCTATAGACTTCTTCAAGCCTATCCACCAAAAGTTTGCCTTTAGATCCTGGTACATCTTATCAGCTCCAGGATGAACGGAGTATTTAGAACTATGGGCTTCCTGGAGGATAACATCCCGAAGTCCCCCATAAACTGGTACCCATATTCGTCCATTCAATCTCAGAATTCCGTCCTTGCCCTGAGATAACTGTTCTTCAGTTACTCCTAGCTTTTCGTTAGGATAGTTAGCTTCCAACACAGCTTCCTTCTGTGCAGCTAACAACCTTTCATTCAAACTATTCTTTATTTCAATGCTCTTGGCATTGATTCGGATGGGTTTCACCCTTTCCTTTTGACTCAAGGCATCGGCGACTACATTCGCCTTGCCGGGATGGTATCTGATTTCACAATCATAATCATTCAAAGTTTCCATCCAACGTCGTTGCCTCATGTTTAATTCCTTTTGGTTAAACAGGTGCTGGAGGCTCTTGTGATCAGAATAGATCACACACTTGACACCATATAAATAGTGCCTCCATAGCTTTAGTGCGAATACAACGGCACCCAACTCCAAGTCATGGGTGGTGTAATTCTTTTCATGCACCTTTAACTGACGTGAAGCATAGGCAATAACCTTTCCTTTCTGCATAAGCACACATCCCATGCCCGTGTGTGATGCATCGTAGTAAACCATGAATTCTTCTATTCCATCAGGCAATGTCAATACAGGAGCGTTGCTCAACTTTTGCTTTAGGATATCAAAGGATTCTTGTTGCTTGGGTCCCCAATTGAACTTTATATCCTTCCTAGTTAAAGAAGTTAGGGGTGCAGCAATCCTTGAAAAATTTTCAATAAAGCGCCTGTAGTATCCTACCAATCCCAAGAAACTGTGAATTTATGTGGGCGTCTTTGGCTCTTGCCAATTCATGACAGCTTCAACCTTAGCGGGATCTACTTGGATTCCGCGTTCGCTAACCACATGTCCAAGAAATTGGACTTCACGAAGCCAAAATTCACACTTAGAGAATTTGGCATAGAGCTTCTCCTGCTGAAGTAGTGAAAGAATACATCGAAGATGCTTCTCATGATCAGCTTGGTTCTTCGAGTAGATGAGGATGTCGTCAATGAAGACGATGACAAATTTGTCCAAGTAGGGCTTACAGACGCGATTCATGAGATCCATGAATGCGACAGGTGCATTAGTGAGCCCAAAAGGCATCACTAGGAACTCGTAATGACCATAACGAGTCCTGAATGTTGTCTTGTGTACATCTTCATCTTTAACCTTTAGTTGATGATAGCCTGACCTTAAGTCAATCTTCGAAAAGTAACTTGCCCCTTGCAATTGATCGAACAGATCGTCGATCCTGGGCAAAGGATACCTATTCTTTATAGTGACCTTATTAAGCTCACGGTAATCGATGCACAGACGCATCGATCCATCCTTATTTTTGACAAACAAGACTGGCGCTCCCCAAGGAGACGAACTAGGTCTAATGAAACCTTTGGCTAGCAATTCATCTAGTTGTGTTTTCAATTCCTTCATCTCTGTTGGTGCCAACCTATAAGGTGCCCTTGCTACAGGTGCTGCTCCAGGGATGATGTCAATTCGGAATTCCACTTGCCTATCTGGTGGTAAACCAGGTAGTTCTTCAGGAAAAACTTCAGGGTATTCATAAATGACGGGGATATCCTCAATCTTAGGCTTCAGCTCATCGATAGTCACTTGTGCCATGTAGATGACACAACCCTTCTTTAAACACCTAGAGGCCTTGAGCATAGTCACTTGCTCAGGCAGTCCATACCGGGTATCTCCCTGAATGGTAAGTGATTCACCAGACGGAGTCTTGATCACCACTTGCTTCTTGTTGCAGACAATCTGGGCCTGGTTATGAGATAACCAGTCCATGCCTAAAACGATGTCCAAACCGGCTAACTTCAAAGGAAGTAGGGACAAAGGAAAAGAGTGGTTCTTAATGGATATGAAACATCCATCTAATATGGTTGAGGCGGTTTCTAAGGTGTCATCTGCTAATTCCACCTCATACTTCACACTTAGGGTTTTAACAGGTAAGTTCAGCAATTTACAAAACTTATTATCTACAAATGATTTATCAACTCCTGGATCAAAAAGTACTCTTGCATAGACATCATTTATGAGGAAGGTACCTGTGATCACGTTATCGTCCTGCACAGCTTCCTTCGCATCCATCCTAAAAACCCTAGCATTGGTCTTCTTTCCTTCATCAGCTTTCTTTGCGAGTTTTGGGCAGTTGGACTTGATATGCCCTTTTTCGTTGCAACTGTAGCACGTTGCATCCTTCAACTTTTTGCAATCCAAGGTCTTGTGTTCCTTGGACTTGCATATCCCACATGCAAAAGTTCTCGACTGTGTCTGCGAGTTCGATTCAAACATGCACTTCCCGAAGTGCTGTTTCTTGCAGACTTTGCACTTGGGCTTATCACCAGATTGATGCCCATCCTTCTTAGACTCAGAACCTTTCTTGTGGTCATTGTTTCCTCGGTGCTTCTTGTTTGACCTTCGTGAATTGTCATCTTCACGTTTCCTTTTCTCAGCATCCGTGTTCCTTAGCGATCTCTGCCTGACCGCGTCCAGTGTGAGGGACAAAGATATATCAGTTACAGATCTGAAAGTAGTTAGCCGAGAGGCCTTCACGCTTGCCTTTATTTCTGGGGCTAAACCCCCAATGAAACGAGCTATTCTTTTGGGTTCCGGGGTCACCAGATATGGAACCAATCTGGACATTGTGTTGAAGCTCGTAAGGTAAGCTTGGCAGTCAAGGTTCTTCATAACCAACGATAGGAAGTCAGACTCAATCTTCTCAACCTCATGTTGAGGGCAGTAGTTTTCCCTGATGAGGGCAACAAATTGTTCCCATGTCATGTTGTACAATGGAATCTTCCCAGTAGCTTGGATCAAAGATCTCCACCAGGCTAAGGCCTCACTTTTAAACGATTGAGACACAAACTTTACCACATCCTTCTCAGCGCATCCGCTGATATCAACAACTGTGTCCATTTCATCCAACCACGTCATGCAGTCTATAGCCCCTTTCTCCCCAGTGAAATCCCTGGGCTTGCATGAAACAAAGTATTTGTAGGAGCAACCCTTATCACGGGGTCCTTGATTCTGCATGATCCTTTGAGATGGAACACTTTGCTGATTTGTGGACTGACGACCGTCATCACCTTTCTTAGGCTCATCCTTTTTAGAGGGTGGCTTGCTATGAGCCTCAGAATGAGTCTTAGGCTTTGAATGTGGTGTAGATAGAGTCCTACTTCGAGTCCCACTAGATCCACTATACTGTTGCTCCATAGCTTTAGATACGGCTGTATCAATCAGTGTACGGAGTTCTTCCCTAGTTATATTGATTCTGGCATCCTCATTATTCTCCAGGGGATGACTGTTGATCTCGTCAGAGTCAGCCATTGTAGTTTTTAACTGTTACATAAGACAGTGACACTAATTTATTTGGGAGTTTATTATGGAATTGCCTTTTAGGGCAACTCATTAACCATGGTAAACATAGACCATATTTGGTTAATTTATTACTCACATTTATTTAGGATTTCTATTATAATTTATCCTAATTATAAACAATAACTGTATTATTAGCACACAAGGCCTAGTCATAGGGACATTTTAAAATTATAAGCCATGATTTCAGAGAATCAAGGCATGAAGGTTTGAACATAGTTCTTTACCTTTTTCAGACAGGGTCGCAGACTACTACTGTCTTTTGTCTCATGTGAAAATGAGCAGGGCCCGTAGGCACTATATTACCAATGGATGGTTAACATATGATCATCTTAATTGATGATTTAAACCCATGATTTATAGATCATTAAGTTAATTTAGGGATCTTTTGAAGAATCCCCTTATAAGAACGACGTGTGTGATTTTAACGAATCACGTCTGCCAGGAGTGTTAACAGGAATTTGAATCTTTTAAACAGGTCTTACCATCTTGGCCAGGTCTTATAATGACATGAAGGCTAGGCTATACCTTTAAGATCCTTAATTAATATTTAAATAGGCAGATATATTTTTTTAAAAGGAATGATTTTGATTCATTTATGTCATATATAATTTATTTATGCATATAATGGCAAAAATGAAATTTATAAACTTAACATTCGATAAATTATTAAAAAGATTACACATCGCCCTAAACGGGACTTTTTAACATAACAACTTACCCACGCAGGGGTCAAACTGAAATACTAGTCCACGCAGGGACTTAAACAAACAACATACCCTCGTAGGGGTTAACAGAAAGATAGGCCCACGCAGGGGCTCAAAAGACAACCATACCCACGCAGGGGTCAAAACAGCAAGACAAGCCCACGCAGGGGCTCAACTGAACAAGGAAAATACAATCAATAATTGAAGGATTCAATGGTCCTTCTTGCTCTTCCCTTTTATTAAACTTGTCAATCCCTGGAAGAAACTTTGTCGCTCCCCGCGATCTCTGTGAAAATCTCGCTCGACTTGGTCCAATCTTTGAAGAATTTATTCCCGTTCGGGTGGGGAAAACCGTGGCGGCTGCGATTGTTGCCGAATTATAGGTCTAGCAGGTATTTGGTACCCATGAGTTGGGTACCCTACTCCCCAAGGAGCTCCATACGGTCCTTCAGGATGAAGGGCGTTATAGTTGGCCGCTACCAAGTATGGGTCGGCTTCAGCGTAATTATAGTTGGTGTGAGCCGGCTGCTTAAACGGGTTGTACGCCATTGAACCAGTGTATGCAGGAATCGGGTTATCAAAACCCATCGGTGGTGGCTGCGGTGCAACTGGGTTTAAAGGCCCACCCATTTGTGGGTCTTCCTGAAGTGGCGGGTAATGACTGCCACTGGAGTGTCAAGGGGTGCTAAAGTGGAAATCCCCTGCTCGCGCAGACATACGTGCACCGGTTCTCCTACGCCTTGGCGGTTCTGGAGGTGCTTGATGAACTGGCGGCGGTGGAGGCGGTGGCGTGACAGCCACGAAACGTGAATCCCCAGAGGGATCCTGCTGCTGCTGCTGGTGAGGCGATGAATGATGCGAGGGTGTAAAATACCACTCGAACTGGTTAAACCGTGCCTGGTAACTGTCTGGACCATGGTAGGGTGATCCATGAAAAGACGAACCATCAGAGACCTCGATAGGATGGTTGGGGGTCCCGGTTGCAGGCTCGACGGGATCCGTGTCCTCGTCCATGTCCTCTGCATGATCGCCGGAGAAATGATCCTCTGGCCCCAATGGGTTAAAACCCACTGGTTCTTGTATGTAGTTTGCCGGGTTAAACCGGCCCTGAAAGACGGGAGTGGGGTCTCCAAAGGAATGGTGCGATAGGGATCGCTGTAGAGGTATATAAGAAGGTTGTGGGTTATTGGGCTCGTTTTCCGACTGTGGCCCATACGAGTTATGATAGGGAGGCATTGAACTGTGCGAAACAGACCGTCTAGCGGGCTCCGCATGTGTCCTCCAGTTTCCTTGTGGTTCTGCGCTCGCAGTATTAAAAGGAGTTCGTCGGTGCGAAGGCCCGGCTTCGTGGTCATTGGGGGCGGTGATTGGCCCCTTGCCTCGTCCTCTTCGTCTGAAAAATCTTGGCGGCATATTTAGACCTGTCAATATAACATAAGATAACAAAAAGATATAAAGGACAAAGTTAAGATTAAAACAAAAACATTTTGGATTAATCATGTGTTCTTTGTCTAGACTCAAAAATTAGGAATGTGCAATTGTGTCATTGAGATTAAACACAAAAGGCTAGTGTTTAATTCACTCAATGTTGGCTCTGATACCAACCTGTCACATCCCGACTTTCCACGTATTACCGGTGGGCCCGGTGGGGAGTATGGTGACGTGGTTGGTAACATATTAGTCAAACAACACAATATTTAAATGCACAGCGGAAGCAAAAGATAGATGTATTTCAACTTTAATAAATTTTAATATCAAGTATCACAACAGTCGAAAGTTTATCCACAGGTGGATCAAAATAAAATGGAAACAGTAGTTCAACAGACTTTAGGCATCTTAAGCTTGCGAGACTCTTTATTGATGCTAGGAGTAGCCAGCCTAGTTCGCGTAGTACCTGCACTTAACGTTTTTTGGAAAATACGTCAGTTTACACTGGTAAATTCAATTAACTGACTCATTTTTAAAAGGTTTAATAAAAATTGATTTGAATGCACGTGGCACAAACTTTTATTATTCCAGAAGGTTTAAAATAATTTATTTATCATATAAAATCAGTAGCAAAAGGTTTGGGGTCAAAAAGATATGTAAAACTCATTTTATAGCCCAAAAGGGCAAAACCGACAATTACCGAATTAAGCCTATGGCTCTAAGTTATGCTCAGCCTAAAATTAATTAAAAATCTTAAAAAAAATCCCAAAATATTATATTACATCAGTGGGTAAAAAGTTTGATATCAAAAAGTGGGTTTAAAATAGGCTATATGCTAATTATGCCGTTTAATCGCTAAAAAGCTTTCTAATTACGCTAATGAGCATAACTCTCAATCTACACCTCAAACTGATGTCAAATTTTGGTTACAAGTTTATAAATCAGTAACTAAGGTTTCTACTCTTTTACATTTTTAAGAATCACGTTTTATGGTGAAAAGGGCATAATAGTCAACATATAGGCAATTAACGGAATCATGCATATTAATTGGATAACTAATGAACCAAGGTGTATAATCATAGAGGGTTATACTAGCATGTAACCTGGTCCTAAGGAAGCTCTAAGGCATTTCCAAATCATACTAAATCGGGTTAGAACTGAAGTCAAAGCAAAAGTCAAAGTTTTGCGACTTTCGGTTCTGAACCGGGTCTAAACAGAAAATTGTCGGATCAAACAAGTTTAGACCAGTTATTATACTTATTACCAAGTTATATGAGCGATAAAATAGGTTACACGCCTTCTGCATTGTTAATTATGCGTTAATTCAAAGATTAGCATTCTGTTGACTTTTTCTAATCAACTTTGACCCGACAAATGGTCTAGTTAGAGTGGGAATCAGAGGGTGCCCTTTTAAGGGTTTAATGCCCACATAATTACCAACTTATAACTACTTTCAATTCGACTAATCACTGGACCATTAATGATTAATCGCTAAGTCAAACGATAATTACGACGGTTTGACTTTTAAGCTAAAACTAAGTAAAAACTCAACTAAGAAAGGTTAAGCATACTTACTGAAGTCCTATGCATGATTTGGAAGGCTTAGGGTCTGCTCTTGAACTCCCAAAAGCTCCAGAAATGCAGAAGGAATGAGTGATCACAATGTTGCAACTCAAGGCCTTTATATAGTCTTTAATCTTCACTTAGATCATTGACAACCAAGCCTACCCTTGTTCTCTGATCATCAACAAGTGTCCTAGGGTCTAAAAAGCATGTAGGGGTCGTCCAAGGAAGTGGAAAATCGTTTTTGAGTCAGTTGCAAGGGCATAACAGGCTGCAGCCTGTTGTTTCTATATCTGGGCATCGCACGCGGCCCGCATAAGCTCTTGGCAAGGCTTACGCGGCCCGCCTGAGCCTTGTTTTCAGGTTAAAAGCTTTTTAGCTTTTTGCACTTGTCTCTTGGCCTTTCGAAGGGTCAACTGAACTTTATTTCTTGCATTTTAAGCCCCTCAAATTTACACATAAGGGCTTCAAGACTTATACCCACTTTGTTAAGTCCTTGGCCACTTTGTTATTACCCGAAAGTCATAAATTTCAACGTTGACGCTTTAACCCCTTATATACGAATTTGATCATAACTTTCTCATACGATAACGAAACTTTATGAAATTTATATCATGCATTCTAGTGAGCATAATTAACCGTTACAAAGCTTCGGGTTTGCTAAAAGGTCACTCAGAGGTATACTTTAAACATGTTGACACATTTAACCCCTGTAGTTTGTAATCTCTCACTTTCTTTCATATTTAGCTTCGTATGATCCATGATTTATTCGTTTGAAGGTATGAGCATCATGTAGGGTTATTGTAAAGTATAATTACCCATTGTTGACATTTTGAACCCTTTTATTCTCATACTTTCCATGTTTGTCAACTTTAGTCCCTCTAGGGTATTCTTTCACACTTTCAAGCGTATGACACGTGTCAATATATTATAGGACGTGAATTTTCGAGGTGTTACAGTTGCCCATTATGTGGAAAAGTGCCTTACATGCCTTAGGGTGAAGGCAGAACATCAAAAACCCTCTGGATACTTGCAACAACCAGAGATTCCAGAATGGAAATGGGAGAAAATCACCATGGATTTTATCACGAAGCTCCCAAGGTCAAGTCACAGTTATGATACTATTTGGGTAATAGTGGACAGACTGACCAAGTCTGCACACTTCGTGCCAATTCGTGAAGACTATAAGATGAACAAGCTAGCTCAAGTTTACATCAAAGAAATAGTCTCACGACATGGGGTGCCTGTATCGATCATATCAGACAGAGATAGTCGTTTCACATCTAAATTCTGGCAAAGTTTCCAACAAGAGTTGGGAACCAAGCTTAATCTAAGCACTGCATATCATCCTCAGACGGATGTGCAGAGTGAACGGACTATTCAGACATTAGAAGATATGCTTCGGGCTTGTGTAATTGATTTTGGTGGAAGTTGGGACACTCATCTACCACTCATCGAATTCGTCTACAATAATAGCTATCACGCCAGTATCAAAGCTGCACCTTATGAAGCTTTATACGGAAGAAGGTGCCGAACTCCTATCTGTTGGACGGAAGTAGGGGAAAGTTAACTATCAGGACCAGAAATCATTGTGGAGACCACAGAAAAGATCCAGCAAATAAAAGAAAGGATGAAAAGTACTCAAGATCGACAAAAGAGTTATGCAGATCAGAGGCGTAAACCCCTAGAGTTCCAACTAGGGGATAAAGTAATGCTTAAGGTATCACCTCTGAAAGGAGTGATTCGGTTTGGAAAGAAGGGAAAGTTGAAACCCCGATACATTGGGCCGTTTGAAGTAACAAGCAAAGTAGGACCAGTGGCTTATCGGCTAAAACTTCCTGAACAGCTGGCAGGAATACATAATACTTTTCATGTATCAAATTTAAGGAAGTGCCTGGTGGACGAAGCCCAACAAATACCCCTGGAAGACGTACAGGTTGACGAAAAACTCAACTTCATTGAAGAACCACTACAAATCAAAGATAGGAAGGGTAAAAAGTTACGCAAAAAGGAAATCCCGTTAGTCAAAGTCAAGTGGAACGCACGTCATGGGCCCAACTTTACATGGGAATTAGAAAATATAATGAAAGATAAGTACCCTCATCTTTTTAAGTGATGACAAATTTCAAGGACGAAATTTTTGTAAGGAGGGAAGGATGTAATACCCCGAACCTCTGGTTATAAACGTATGAAATATGTAATTTATATTTCATATATTGTTAAATGAGTAAGATGATGGTGTGAAAGGTGAAATATCTTGACAAGCCTGGGCTAATATAGGAGACCGTTTAATATTAATAATTAAATATATTATTTTTGACCTTACTCCGTTTTTAATGAAACTTAGGTTAAAACGTAGATAAAAATATGCTCGTTCTAATGACATATTCGTCGTTTTATAAAACGTCACATTTTAAAAGTTATACGAGAAAAACGAGTGAAGCAGCTGAATTAATATATATAAGCAAGCAAGCTAGCAGGTCAAGCAGGCATGTATGCACGTCACTCGATCCCACATCGCCTCAGAAATAATTTGAGGTGCCTGCTTGCTTCCTTTAAATAAGGGTCTCAGTAGTTTGTTTAGGTACCGGTTTCTTTAATGGAAACGCTCTAGTATAGAGAATCCCGGGTATACGATACCCCGTTGGGTGTTGTTAATAGTCGCTTTTGGAGCGCAAGTAGGAGCAGGAGTAGGGAAACTCTACATCAACGTGTCGTAGATAGTTTTAAGGTATGCTCTCGTTTACGTTTATGTTTAGTTATTTATTATTCAATTTTAGTAGTTAATAGGAGTATTATTATTAGTAGTAATATTATTATTAGTAGTAGTGGTAATGTTAGTATTATTTTTAGGTACTAGGGTTATTGTCAGGGGTGGGTATTGGGTACCCTAGCCTTAGTTAAGCATAGACTGATCAACCATGCTTAAACAAGGCAGCACTAACCAATATCCAACCATGATAATGACTAGTTAGGTGTACCATTACCTAACCTAGGATTATGTAATTGTGTCAGGACCTTGAGACATAACCCAGTCGTACTAGCGGCTGTTAAGCAATTGCTAATCAGGTGAGTCATCATACTTGTCTTTTAAACTGTGATAGTATACTCGTCCATAACTGGTAATAATGAGAATGCTGCAGTATGCATGTGTCAGTAGGGGTATATGGGATCCTATTATGCTTAATGAGGTGTGTCACTCTGGGAAGGGTAATAAGGTGTTGTACCCACAGGCACTTCGTGCTTATAAGGTCCAGCGACACACACTCATACCTATGTGACGGCCGTAGGGGGACACAGCTGGAGGACCAGTATGTCTCTTGTACGGTGGTTTGTGACAAGTCAAATGTGACCTATAAGGTTCAATGAGGCCCAACCTGACTATAATGTGGTCACATGCCCATATTGTGTATGCATATAATGTAAACTGTGATCTGTCTTTATAAAAATTGTATAGTATGAGCTCACCAGTATATATCTGACATCGTTTTGAGTATACTTATCTCAGGTGAGTCATGAGGAAAACTATAGGAACTACTTGACAGTTGTGGAGTTTTAGAAGATCAAGGAGTTCTTAGTTGCCAAAAGATTGTAAATAAATAAAGTGTTGTACTCAGACTATTATAAGTTTTAATGAAAGTTTAGTTTGTTTCCGCTGTAAGTGTATCAATTGTGCATAATCACCCGGGTTACGGGGTGGGTGTTACAAGATCAGCGACATAAATTTCACTTACAACCTTATGAGTTTATGACTGATAGATTACTGGCAGAACTTTCACCATCGTAGGGTAGACGGTGTGGGGTCGGTGAAGGGCCGGTGAAGCCTAGCCCCATCCGGGAATACCCCCTCCCCCTCAATCCGGTGAGAAAAAACCTCGATGAGCGGGGACTTGTCACCGATTAACGGGGAGATGGGGAGGTATGAATTTTTTTTTTTCAGGTATTTGGGTGTATGTATTTAATGTGTGTGTGATTGTTTTTGCAGGTTGAAGAAGAAGAAGGAAGCCTATGGATGTTTTAAATATATTATATGTTAATGTGTGTGTATGTATTTATATTTAAATATATTTGTGTGTCTGTCTGTATTTTATTTTAAATTATATTTAAAACATTCAAATATATTTTTTTGTTTATATATCTTTTATTTTAATTTATATTTAAAACATTTCAATATATTAATTATTTTAAAGTTTAAATTAAATTAAAATAATTTGGTTTTGGGGAAATTTAGGACGATACCGCGCAATTTGGGGAAAACGAAAAATAGTTGATGTTGTGTCACATGGGAAAATCTAGGAAAAACAGGACGACGCCCTCCACCCTTGGTGACGGAGTTTTCATCAGTGACATCTAATTTATATTCAAAAGATAAATAAATAAGTAAAATATTTCAATTAAGTTTCAGAAAAACTAATTTTTTTACCTGCCGCGCGTTGCGGCGGCGTCATACGCAAAATGATAACGTATATACTACAATCAACCAGGTTTCCGAACTAAATTGATGTCAAAACGTATGATAGCTCAAATTTATACTGTCGAATCAAAACGTATTACATTTGACCCGATTTGTTTTCAAACAAAGTTTACGTCAAAACGTACATAAAAACATTTAATAATTGACCCAACTCGTTTTAAAAAAAAATACATTAAAGCATAGACGAACTCGAATTTATACCGATATAACCATAAAAATAAAAGCGTAAGAGAATAGTTTTAGGGTAGGCTCGAAACTTTAGAAACTTGAAGTTAGAGGGTTATTATGACTATAGCAAAGTGTAAAGGTAGAATAGGTTACATGTCAAAAGTTTGAAGGTTAAAAGAAGTTAGAAAGTATTGGGGCTTTTTGTCAAGTTTAAAAGTAGAAGGCTCATTTTTATCAAGTTAGAAGGTTGGTTTTTGTGAAGTTAGAAATTTGAGGGGGGAAATTTTATCAATTAAAAAAAGTTTGGGTGAATTTTATCAAAACAGAATGTGGTCACCGACCATTGAATTTAAGGTGCTGTTTGTTTTTTGGCCAGAAGTACTTCTGGCCACTTATGTCTGCGCGACGCAGACGCGCGCAGACGTTTGATGTCTGCAGCTTGTTTGTTTTCTCGCAGACCTTTCATTAAAAAAGGTCTGCGAGACCTCTTCTTGGAGCAGACATGGACCCAAGTCTTCTCCTCGCAGACGTTTACCTCTTCTCCTCGCAGACGTTTATCATCATCATCATCATCGACCACCACATCCCTGCCACCACCTCCACCACCACATCCCTGCCACCACCTCCACCACCACCTCCGCCACCACCTCCGCCACCACATCCCTGCCCAAACCTCCACCACCACATCCCTGCCCAAACCTCCACCGCCACATCCCTGCCCAAAAACCCCAAATCAAACCAAAACCCTAAATCGAACAAACCCCCAAATCGAGAGAGTGAGAGAGATACCGTAGAGAGAGAGAGAGAGATCGGTGGTGGTGCTTGAACCGAAACCCTAAATCGAACAAACCCCAAATCGATGAGAGAGAGAGATCGAGGGAGGAGACCATCATCATCATCATCGGTGGAGGAGATCGGTGGTGGTGCTTGAACAGCAGGAGACGGTGGTGGTGCTTGAACAGCAGGAGACGGTGGTGACGGCGGTGACGGTGGTGACGGTTGCGACGGGGGAGGTTTGTGGTGACGGTGGTGACGGTGGTGCTTGGTGGTGGTGATGAAGGCAGAGAGGAGAGAGATCGAGGTTTGTGTGTGAAAGTGTGTAGTGTGTGTCTGAGAAGATGTTTTATAAAATAAAAAAAAACAAACCCTCTTTTCCTTGCAGACTGCAGACATTTGGTCCACCTCTTCTCCTGCAGATGCCTGCAGATGTGGTCCGCAGACTGCAGACCTTTTCCCACAGAAAAAACAAACAGCACCTAAGAATATATAAATACACAAAACATGTTCAGCAAAAGAGAGGGTAGGTCTTTAGATGAGGTTGGTCCTAGCATGAATCCCAGCAAGTGCTGGCTTAGAAAAAGTAGAATCTGCCCATTATCCATCTTTTTGATAATGCATTCGTTCAGCCTCCAACCTCGCATGAAGTGAAGCAAGACCACTCGCTCGCTCGAAATATATACAGTTTAGCTTTAATGGTTCAGTTTATAGTTTTGAGCTTGGAACCAGCAGTTCAACATTTATTATTTATTAATAATGTATTAAATTTATAAACCATTCTTATCATTCTAAAAAAACTAATGCAAAGTTATGCTTTAAAAATGTAAAAAAAAATGGGTTATTGGATTTTTCACCTGTTGGCCGATAATAATCTTAATTTTAAAAATTCCCTCATACGATCCCAACTTGTAAAAGACTGACCCTCATTGATCATTTTCTAACATATAAGAATTTTGCATCCTCAATAGATTCAAGTGCACATGGAGACTCCTTAATTGATTTAAGTGCACATATGTTAAAAAAGGATCAATAGCGGTCAAATTCTTATAAGTTGGGATCGTTGAAGAAAAATTTTAAAGTTGTGATTATTATCAGCCAACATGTGAAACTTAGGATTATTAAAATCCAATAACCTAAAAAAAATCAGTTCAAAATTGAACCACCAAAAAAGTTGGTCTGCTCGACCTAACCAACCAAGTCGAATTGATTTGCCTTTCTTCGGATCAGGATTAGTCTTTCGGTCCAGGATTTTTTATTTAAGTCGGTCAAACCGGATCGGGATCACCCCTAGCATAGTAAGAATCGTGAGTTGACCAACCAAAAAGGCGTCCTTTACTTCGGCCACCAGCCATTTACTCCGGCCACACGCACTCTACTCACATAGTTGTGGGTGATAAGAGGTCTAGCACATATTTATCCTAATAGAAATGAGAATTTATCTCCTATCATTCACAAATACAAAAAGAAAAAAAGGAGATTAGTTTATGGAATTTTTCGACAACCTAACATCTTAGAATCAAATATATCCATCAATGTGTTAAATGAATCACCAAGGGATAATCCGTCACAATTTTTTTTTTCATTTAAGTCATTGATCTGCCGGTGATTTTTGTCGCAACCTCATGTGTAAGTTATTTTAGATACACAAAATAGCATTAGCTCATGACAAGTTATTTATGTGTTAATGTTCTACATTATATTTTTGGAGAATTTATGCCAATATGATGTTAAGAAATGATCATTTTCATATCTTAATAAAAATAAAAAATAAAAACAACTTTTTTGCTACTCACATTTCTAAGTTCCATTTATAAGCATCTAAAGAAATTATCATTAACAAAGAAACCCATGTCATGTGCACCATTCGCATAAAACCACAGTGTAATCCAGAAGATATGGAATCCGTGTGACATATCAAGTATCTCTATCTAAGCTTTGTTTACTCAAGAAACTTGTGACCAAATGATTCACATTCAGAGCTAGAAAATAAATTATACCAATAATGTAAACCATAAGCATTAATCGACAAGGTGTTGCTTAAGATGTTAAAACAAAATTGTAAGAACCTATATGTGAAATGAGTAGGTTATATTTAATTTCTTTCAATTTTTATTTATTTATAAAAATATGGAAAAAGATAAGTGAAGAGACTACCGAGTGTATAGTGGTTCAAGTGGATGTCAACAAATCCACCTGACGTCCACTTGTTGGTCCTACATAAAGAGTTGTTCTTCATTACCGTTTCTCTAAATTGGTAGAGGTCGTTGTATGCAAAACGCCTCACTGGGATGATAGAGATCACCATTTCAGCATCTCACTAAGAGCATCCACAATACTGGTCAAAGTTCAAATCCAGACTAGCCTAGTTAACATGCCAAATCATTTCAAACCCCACTTTCTTTTTCTCACAACACTAAACCATTCCAAACCTCCATATCACACCCCACTTTATACACTCTTCTCTTTTTGCCTAAGACGCAACACACAAAAAAAAAAGACATTTCATCATCACCATGCTCAGTATATCCCACCAATAGCAAAACTAAGGTAGGGTCTGAGGAAGGTAAGATGTAGAATCTCTACCCCGTAGGAATAGAGAAGCTGCATCCAATGAGACCCCCGGCTCGACAGCAGTTTTGCAACCTTAGACATAAGACGCATAACACTTAACAATCAGGACAAACGAAAAAGACATTTGTTTTTGTCATTATGAAAATATGTCCACAACCTTCTTATGTATGTTTGCAGTTTTCTGCACGTGTGTGTAGAGTTCTAACCATAGAGGATCCTAATTAATGGCAAAAATAAAGCAAAAGGACTTTAAGCTGCGTCTGCATATTGGCATTATCCAGAAAGTGGACAAATACACTCATGTTAGTTGAAAATGATATAAAAAGCGACATCTTATAAAGCTTATTATGTCTTTATCTGTGTTCTTTTTTTTGTCTTAACTTCATATGAAAAAGAAAAAAAAAACAAGAAGAAAACAGAAAGAATGAGTAGATGATTAACTAAAACATGTTACCCTTTTGACATTTGTTGAACCATGGACTAAAGCCACTAATATTATTAGTAAATACAGCATTTGTGTTTGTGATTCCATATTAGATCGTGGACCATAATATACAATACAAATGAATTGATATCAATCCAATTTTGAGGTCAAAGAGTTATCTGTTTGGACGATTTCTTGATTGGCCCGGTTGCCTTTTTATAAGCTTTTCTTTGATTTTTCATCATCCATGATCTACTATCCACTAATCCATTTTTTGTCTCTTCTTCCTTGATCCTCTCTATTTAAACAACTTGTAATAGACCTTAGTCTCGCACTATAAACGTGTTATAAACGTGTTACATATTTACGCCATGGCTAGAGTAACCTATCTAATTGTTCTTCTCTTCTTGTGTATAACAGGAAGTTTGTTGATATGTGTTTCAAGTTCACCACGGACGTTTGTTTTGCATGATTCGTATGATGTGCAACTTAAAGAAGATACGCGAAGTATTCTAAACAAATACGGGTTTGATCAACCATTGTTGAAGTATTACTGGAGGAGGGCGATGTTAGCGAATGACCCCATGCGAGTGGTTCCTGGAGGTCCTGATGGTCATCATCATTAAGTGTCTGTTTTTGGTTTTCATGTGTCTTCTTTCTTTGCTTGCAGATGAGGATTTAGATAAAAAGAACAGTTTCTTTCTTTATTTTGTGTTGAAAGTTGTTAAACTTTTGACAAATTAGATGAAGAGAACAGTTTCTTACTTTCTTGAATTATTATAATATAATAAAGTATGGTTACAATAACTTTTTTCTTTGTTTCACAAACTGGGCTGAGATGGAACATATCAATCATTAGTTATAACTTTTAGTTCCAATATAGGTTAATATTTTACATGGTCATGATGTGACAAATTAGCTAATAAACACAAGATATTGCAGAATAAAAGTGTGAATCTTTAAAATACGTATATTAAAATTATAAATTAGATAAACAGAAATAAACTTATATGGATACACTATCAATATGCAATTGTTATTTATTTATTTTTTTGGAAAATTACAAAAAGAATATAAGTTAGCCACTGACTTCAAAAAGTGTGGGTTAGCAGGCGTGCATTTCACTAAAAGTGTGGGCTTACCCGGCGCTTTTCACCAAAAGTGCGGGTTAGCACTTTTCTGCGGGTTAGCGCTTTTCACCAAAAGTGTGAGTTTGGTCGCCGTCTTTAATCAAAAAGGTTAAATCATAGCCGTCTCAGCCAACGAAAATGATGTGCTGGTTTTTATTGGTCCAAGCACTTCTAAAAAATGAAAAAACTTAGGAAATAAAAGTCACTAAGTCTATTATTGTAATTATCCCCTTTTATTTATCTCATCTTCATTAATCTTGATCCCATTCTTTTTTTCTCACAAAATATCATGTCAATAAGAACCAAGTTGTTAAAAATATGAACATTCATCAAAGCGAAAAGAAACATGTTTTGTTTTTGTAGCATCGTGAAGGCATGTATTATAGGATGGCATGATAAATAAAAGGTCATTTTATTGGTATCCTTTAAATCTGATTTGCATACCCCTTTTCTCTCTATCTCTCTTTATACATATGTATGTATATAGAGAGAGATAGAGAGAAAGGGTGTACCTATATCACATGGCCATCTCCGAAAATCTTCGAAAATATGTGGGCCATGTGCGAAAATAAAATACGGACCCCTAAAATATAAACTTCTTAAAAAGAATATACAAAAAGTTATAAATATATTAAAATGAATTACAATTTTGTGGAATCACCCGCATGTTGCGGCGGTCTGATTTTTTACGTGAAAATATAGATAAAAAGCTAATCACACGCGCATTTGGACAACGAAACATAGAAGAAAAACACGTTGTAAGGGTAAATTAAGAAAATAAGGAATAGTTACGCCGTAACTTTAAAAATCGTTATTTACGATCATGTAAAACAATCGTAATATATCCAAATTTATTTAGAAAATACACAGAGTTGAAATAGAAAAAAAAAAACAAAATAAGACTTTTTTCATAAAAAAATGGAAGATACAAAACTATTAGTGTTTATAAACATAATTCGTATCCTTTCTTTATGTATTAAAACTTAGGATATGTATATTTATGTGTATATGTATGATGATATATTCGAATGGGTGTGACAGGTGGTTGGTATCGGTTCATATGGCGGTTATTCCCGCCAAAACTAACCACCACATAACCGCCACCCCTTATGTATATAATGAACCCTGCCGGCAATGTTTACCGGCACCAAGACAGTTTCTTTCTTAACCGAAAATTGTCCATCATTCAATTATCTTTCACTTTGATCATTCAACTGAGTTCACAAATGAATCCAATGAATGCAAACGCTTCCGCTGTGAATTATTCCGGTGAACAAGAAAGTGGTATCAGAGCCGGTTATGTAAGTGATGAAGATCTCAGGCCATCTTCAACAATGATGCCATGTTCGCACTGTACTGAAGAAAAACGTGAACGGAGATGGATGCAGCGACGCTGTTACTACTGCAACATGTCTGGCCATCGAATTTCTTCATGTCAAGAGAAAGAGAAAGAGAAGGATGAAGAAAGTCAATTGCTTCGACAAGCGGTTGATACTGGAATGCAGAAATATCCGGATGAAGAAACCAGTCATCAGACTGATCAAAGACTGGAATTCATTGTGGACGGGACCGATGGAGGATGTTGGTCAGACATATGGTATGTGAGTAAAACCCTTAAACACCATTTTTCTGGTAACATAGACATGTTTAAGCGAATAAAAAATATGTCTTATGTTGAAACGATCACTGGAGAAAATCATTTCTTCTTCGTTAGAGGTGTTGGTGTGGTTGATGTTATATCCGGGTCCGAAAAGATACGTGTTCAAAATGTGTTCTATACTTCGGACATAGACAGAAATGTCTTGAGTTTCGATCAATTAATAACTCAAGGTTTTACAGTAAAATTTATGGGAGATAAATGTAAATTATTTCCGACTTTTAGCGTCCCTCTGAACAACAGAAGGAATGGACATACAGGACTGACAAGAGAAGAGGAGATAGGTGAATTAGAAAAACAGTATGTGATAGGCAAGGGTCATGAACATGAGAAGTATAAATCTGATTTCTTAAATGAGTATTTCGAAAAACTGAATATCTCAACGAATGAACCGGACTGGAACATTCTAATTTTACAAGCGATGTCATTTAAAGATTTTAAAGATTGCAAGGCCCTGCTGGTTATGCTTGAAGATGAAGATTATTTTATCAAATACAAATATTATCTCGAAGTTACTTTCAACAACATGATAGAATGGTTTCTTAAGGAGAAACTAGAAATTCACACGAGACCCCTGCCTGCATACGCTTCAAACAATCGGAAAGTAAGGTTATTAGACCTCTATATGGCGGTGAAGAGGGAAGGTGGTCACCGGAGAATCACCGAGAATGGCATGTGGGCTATGATAGCGAAGGACATAGGATTCGAGTATGATGACGGTGAATACATGCGTCTAATATACGCTATGTATTTGGATGTACTTGTATACTATTACAAGTTCAAGATGGTTCAAGAGAATGCTCTCGAAAAGGAAGAAGTAAAGATGGCTGTTGATCCGAGACAGAGCAACAGCGAAGGAGACATGGAGGTGGTGACTGATGTTGACCAAACAGACTCAGATGGCCGTTCAAGAAGTGCAGGAGCAGCAAATAGAGAACCAGAACACTATGCATTTTTTGCCGGAATCGACTGGAAGGGAATGAAAAAGCTAAACATGAGAAGGAGATTCGACTATAACCGTGCAAAGGCTGCAGTGGATGATGCAAACATCAGCGTGCTCAAGAACTCTCGTAAACCAAATTATGTTTAGGGGAGAGTATTAGTGTTTATAAACATAATTCGTATCTTTTCTTTATGTATTAAAATTTAGGATATGTATATTTATGTGTATATGTATGATGATATATTCGAATGGGTGTGACAGGTGGTTGGTATCGGTTCATATGGAGGTTATTCCCGCCAAAACTAACCACCACATAACCGCCACCCCTTATGTATATAATGAACCCTGCCGGCAATGTTTACCGGTGTCACACCCCAACCGATGGCGGAATCATCGGGGCGCGGCACTAGGCGAATCAGATTGCTCAAGAGAATCCATAACAACTATATTGCGATAATATTTAATACATTCGTTATCCCATGCTAACAAATAACACAATCACATAAGTTATCACGGATTTCTTGTCCTCTCGAACAATACAAATCCGACAACCTAGATTTTAGTTGAGTTTCTAGACTTCCTAGCTTGATTTGAAACAACCTGCGATCTAACCTGCAACATACGTTAAAATATTTGTCAATACAAAAGTATTGGCGAGTATACAGGTTTGATAGGTATAGCGTAATAGACTAAAACGTGTAGCGAATTTCCACATGCATAAACGTAACACACGACATATATACTCACAAAGCTGATACTACCAACTAAGTCCTCGATGCTCGAATATGCGATGGCAAACTAGACCCCGTCGGGCGAAATAGTACTATACTAGTCGTGGTGGGACGTCGCGAGTATAAGCCCTAGCACATATGCAACTAGCATCACGTATATCTATGCATAACAGTTATTCGCAAGTGATAATTCGATTGATTGAATAATTCGATTGATAAGTTCAATTTGTTAGAAACGTATGTTACACCCAAAATGCGATTAAAAAGGGGTTCAAGTATACTCACAGTGCGTGTTCAACAAGTAAACACAACTTGATTGGATTGATTGAGAGCGCGTCTGAGATTTTCCTGATTACAGGTTGATAGCATAAGCGCCGAACAATGCGTTAAACGGTGGCGGGGAAACAAGTGTCGAATGGTAATCCGACAGGACGGCTGTCCGACAGGACGGCTGTCCGATCGATAGGATAGGATGGCTGTCCGATAGGACGGCTATCCGATAGGACGGCTGTCCGATAGGATGGCTGTCCGATTGATAGGATAGGATGGTTGTCCAATAGGACGGCTATCCGATAGGACGGCTGTCCGATAGGACGGCTGTCTGATCGTTAGGATAGGTTCGCTGTCCGATAGGACGGCTGTTCGATCGATAGGATAGGATGGTTGTCCGATAGGATGGCTATCCGATAGGACGGCTGTCCGATCGTTAGGATAGGTTTGCTGTCCGATAGGACGGCTGTCCGATCGGATGGCACTCCGTCCCAACGATCTGGTCGTCTTTGGCACCTGATTATTTTTGAAGGTTTTATAGTTTTGATCGAGACGGTGTTATGACTTGCTAGACAACAGAAACCCCATCTCGAACCAAGTGACCCGATCAGACAGGAATCACCCAAATCTGACCGGTTTACTGGTTCATGACGGTCGTTCTGGGTTATCCCGAAATCGGTCGTCTATTTGATAGAAACCAGATCTTGAACCAACGCAACACTAAGTATGAGTAGAAGGTCGGTTTTGAGTGCACTAAGTGTAAAAGAGTTGAAAGAAAGCTGGAAAACCTTCTTTCAATCCTTTTAACCATGATTACGTGTAATTCTATGCGAGTACATTGTCTAATCTTGTGGAAATTCTTCAGATCTGAGTTGTTCTTGGTAGAATGAGGCCAAGGCTTGAAGTTCATAAGAACTCCATGATGACATCATCCTAGAACACCTGAAATCCATTGATTTCACGGTTAAAAGTTGAGATTCAAAAGATAGAAAGGTGGAGGAGTGCGTGTAGATCATAAAAGTACAAGATTTGAGGTAGAAACTTACAAGAATCACAAGAAATTGAGAGGAGAGAGCCCCAAAGCGTGCTGGTCGAGTGAGAGCTCCACATCAAGGCTATTGATGTGAAAGTGGAGGTATTTATAGGCAAGAGAGGAGAGGAGGTGGTGCAGTGAGTCAGATCGGATGGCTGGGATCGGACGGCTGTCCGAAAGGACGGCTGTCCGATCGAACGGGACGGCTGTCCGACAGGACGGCTGTCCGATCGGATGGCTGTCCGATCGAAATGCCATTCGATCAAATGCCTCCGGCGAGTTGAGTTTTGGCGTTTCGTTTTGATCGTTAAGCGTTGCGATAGTTTGGTTACACATTTTCATACCCATATATATGTATATTTATTATAATTTAATCACAAAAAGGTCGTATATACGTATCTATACTTCAAAGTTGCGATACAATAATCGGATTTCGTTTCGAATATGCGACGCTTCACGGTCATTGAGGTGGGTAGAATAGGTCCTCTCTCTATGTCGTCGTGAACGTTATTGTGTGTTTTGAGTTATGAGTTGCACTGCGACACATCACGGCTATCAAGGAGGGTAGAATTGGTCCTTACTCGACATCTTCGTGGTTGTCAGCAAGTGCAAGGTGATGTGATAGCGATAAAGTATGTGTAATATGCGAAAATACTGCGATTTAGCGATGTATGCGATATAGGTACATTATGATCCGAATCTCTGGTGCTAGGCGTAACGAGTATATCGCGTAGTAACAGCGCACAAAAGTGCGGGTTGTTACAGTCTCCCCTACTTTAGGAAATTTCGTCCCGAAATTAATCCAACAGGTAGACTTTTGAGAGTTGATCCTGTATAAGTAGCGATACAGCGAGTTAATTGACCGAGAGTTGACAAGCGAGAGCGTCTCGAGTAAGAGAGATCGTTTACGATAGCGAGAAGCGACTTAATGACAAAAGGAGCATCCCACGAGTTGGTGTTTCAAAAGCACCTCGAGTCGTGAAGAATTTGTTAGTTCGGTGCGATTGAAAAAAAAAGTTTTTTTTTTTTAGGAACTTGAAAGGTTTCTCATAACGTAGGGTTAACTGAGTCAATTGTTAACCAACGTTGCAAGAATCGTTCGTTTTTAGATATTTAAAAGAAATTTGGATGGAAATCTTGAAAATTTTTCTTTTAACGTAAGGTCAACTAAGTCGATGTTAACCAATGTTGCAAGGAAGTTTAGGTTTTTAAACATTTTAAGGAATTCGAAGATGAAAACTGGGGTTACGAAAACTCTCCTACGACATGGGTTCAGCTGAACTCGATGTTGGACCAATGTCTCAAGAAAGTCTTGTTTTTTATATTGCAAAAGGTTTTAAGGAAAAATTTGGACTCATGAAAGCTTCCCTTGGGCATGGAGTTAAGCTGAGTCGATGTTAACTCCCATGTTGTGAGGAATTTCACTTGTCCCATGGTTTTAATAAAAGTTTTATAAAAAAAATCAGTTTTAACCGTTTGAGAAGAAAGAAAAAGAAGACAAATTAGCATCGAGCCCCACTTGGCACCTTCCCACGGAAGTTCATTAATATGATTAAAACATTTATATATAGGAAGTACCAGCGGCGTATCCACCATGTTTCTCCCATATTACTTCCGTTTCGTGAGGCGGCGTCATGTGCGCCGATATGACACGGATAGAGTTGCGCTTACTCGGCCCAATCGATAGAAAGTCGGACCGAGCATAAGATAGAATCGAATAGGTTAATCCAGCGAGTTGAATTACGAACGTAGCTACAACAGCGTGCGCGAGTAGCCTGATGACACAAAACATTTATGTGTCGTATCTGGGTAGGCGTCGAGCGATAAGCGATAAACGAATAGCGCGTTTTCGATTAGATTCCACTTTGAACCCACATGGCACGTTTCCACGAGAGTTTGCTAACATGGTGAAACACCACGTTTAACCAGGTTAGTTTCGCCTCGTGAAGCGATGTCATGCGTACTAATACCACACAGACTGCAATGAACACCAAGCGAGCGATAAGCGGTACGCGATACGCAAATAAGCGGTAGACTATACACGATAAGCGATAAGCGATTAGGTGATTAAGCGAATAACATAAACACAATACTGGTAACGACGGCGACGATAATTGAATTACGACAAGCGGCAGTTGTTGCGTTGCAAGCGATGGAGGTATGCGCGATTTAGGCGGTTTGATTTGATTGATTACACCACAGAGTTTAACTAACATTAGACCCCACATGGCCTTTTTCCACGAAAGCCCGCTGATATGACTAAAACACCTTGCTTTAACCATATGAGCTTCCTCCCGTGAAGCAAGGTCATGTGTGCTAACTTAACATAAATATCACAGATAACGGTATAGCGATAGATTGATACGCAGCAAACGATATAGGTTCACATAATAAGCGATAGAGATTGCGAGATACACATGATAAGCGATTGCGATTAGCCGAGTTTTGTTTCGAATAAGCTTAACGTTACGTTGCGACGCATCACGGCTATCGAGGAGGGTAGAATAGGTCCTCACTCAGACAACATCATGAGCATTAATGTGCTTGATGAGATTGGTTGCTATGGACTTATGACCAGTCTTGCGTTGATGCAATTGTCCTGCGAGGTAGACTCTCCAGAGTCCATCGATGAGGCGATTGCATTGCGTTTGCAGACTTACGATGAGTCTTGCGATGATGCGATTCAGTTGTTACGCCTTGCGATTGAGTGTAGTGTGTCGAAAATAATCACAATAATATAATAGGTCTAATAACGTTCAACTCCACCTGGCACTTTCTGCACGAAACTTCGGTAGTATGGCAAAGCACACCTTGCTTTACCCCTATTACTTAAATCTCGTGTTTCGGTGTCATACTTTGTTGAAACGCTTATGGCACTTTAGAATTCACTACGATCTCCGTGCACTGACCCAAATAATCCCGTGTGCACCCGTGATTAGTCGTTCCTTGCACGTTTATCGTACCTCATTCTAAGAGTGTAATGAGGGTAAAACACATTATTTCGTGATATAGTATATATAGTATGCGTGTGGATCTAGTTTAAGTGTAACACCCTAAATATTTTGAAGTGTATTTAAATGATAATCATATGAACTTTATATAAATCAGAGTTTACAAAAAGATTTCGTGTTTAAAACCATACACACTAGTGATAGTACCAAACACATCCAAGATAATGCATAACGAGTTTAACGTTAACCCTTGCTAGTCAACTACAACTAGTTTAAAGGATTCCAAACATGGTTGACAAAACATTTACAACATGATTAAAGTCTAGACAAAGTTAAGTTTAGTGTGGAAGCTTCAAAATGAGTGTTCGGTTCTTGATAATATACTTGATCACCATCCGGGAGGACCTCATCCATACCTAAGGTTAAACAACTAAAAACATTAGTTATGACATTAGTATTGTATAGATATATACAAACTCCGACATCGAAAAGTTAAATAAAATACAAGTTTTTCCGGGCTCCACCGTAACTTACGGTGTCTACCGTAAGTTACGGTAGACCCTGAATGCACCTGGTCCTGCCGTAACACAGGAAAGACCCACCGTAAACCTTTTTGATCTCCACCGTAAATTACGGTGTATACCGTAATTTACGGTGGACACTGGGATTCTGCCCTTTTGTCTATTTTGAGAATTTTGCTCTAGTTCGCATACCGTTTTGGGCTATTTCCTTCCTGTATGTCTGTAAGTTTATTACGGACATGATTGTTTTGTTTATCAAACCAACATTTGTCTAACCGATCGTTCGATTACGAGTTTCTATACTTGCATTTGCTCGATGCATTCTAGCTATAAGTATATATTTCAACTTTCTTATTCAAACCTTTTAGATGCCTTTACCCAAGTTCCCGGGTTAGTACATCTTGGTATGTTTACGTTATTCATGGCCTTAAGTTGCATTGGAACTAAAAGCCCGTTTTCTCGGAATTCAACATTCCGTTCCAAACGACACATTTTATTAACCTTAGTGTTTGACCCGTTAACACGGGTTCGTAAAATTAAATTAACATAACCAATTTATTGGTGTGGTACCATCCATCACCTAGCGAGGTATGAAACTTTCAAGTCTCTACTCTCATGATTCCTTTAAATCTTTATTTTGACCCGTTTGGCTATCTAGTGAAGACCATCACTTTATTGACAAACCAAACCAAACTAAATTCCAAATCTTTATTTTGACCCGTTTGATGGTCTAGTGAACTTCGCCACTTTAACAACGCATCAAACGCGTCCTTTACACTACGACATCATTATTACACAAAAACCAAACATTTACATAATGTAACGAGACTGAAGTCACGCACCTTTAAAGCACACCCTTCCCGCGTGTATCTCCTCCGGTGTGTCCACTTGACGTTCCGGAATCCTTGCCTAAAGAGTTCAATTCATCACAAGTTTAGAACTCTTTCATAAGCTTTAACGCATTATTTCTTAATATATATTCAAATCTGCGTTTTACCCAACATTCAACATTTTAACCCTCATTTAGGCGTTTTATCAAACACCTAGCGGGTCGGATTTCAACATGATCTAAACCAATTTCATGACTTGTAATTATCATCCAAACTACTTTAATTAGTCTATTCTACACAAGTCTTAACATCAATATTTCTGAATTTATTCTTAAATTCAGATTTATATTAGAACAAGATCATATTTTTAAGACTTATCAAGCTATCTTCAAGTTCATTAGCCACCTACAATGGTGGTTATAAACTCTATGATTACTATGAAATCTTTTAACAAGATTTCACCTAGGGTTCATCCCTAAACACCATATTTCTTCTAATTACACACATGCAAAACACAATCAAGCTGAATTCTGATTTTTCACAATTAACCTAGAACTTGAGATGAATCAAAACACTAGAATTTCACATATTGTGATCCCTTCAGTGAGGTGATCACCAATTCGTGCTTAGAAATCGATTTGGACATGATTTATGCCTTGAATTTGTGATTTCTAGGGTTTTGAGAGTGGGGGGTCGCCCTTCTCTTGCTCCGATCGACCAGACCTCCTGAATGGAGTGTTTGGTTTTGTTTTTAATTAAATTTGATAATACAAGTTTCAATTTTTGACAACCTAGGCCCCTCCACTCCATTTAGTTTATATTTTTAGAGTTTTAACCCCTTATAATGTTACTACAAGACTCCCAACTAACTGGGTTATTTATCCTAGTTAGCTTTTCTCGTTTATCATACACTTTGTAGTTTTAATATAAAGTTTTGCATTTTTGGGATGTTACAAGTCCACCCCCCAAAAAAGGGTTTCGTCCCCGAAACCGAATTTACGTACCAAAAAGTATGGGGTAGAGCCGTTGCATCTCTTCTTCGGATTCCCATGTGGTATCCGCACCCCTCCTGTGTTCCCATTTAACCTTCACTTGGTTAATCACCTTGTTCCTCAAACTCTTCTCTTTACGATCTAAAATTGCAATTGGCTTTACTGCATAGTTGAGGCTGTTATCCACCTCGATATCGTCATAGTGAATGCAAGCGGTTTCATCTACTAAACATTTTCGGAGATGTGACACGTGGAATGTGCTATGAATCCCACTCAACTCATCGGGTAGTTCAAGACGATAAGCTACTTTACCAACCCGTTCGGTGATTCTGAATGGCCCAATAAATCTTGGGCTCAACTTCCCTCTTTTTCTAAACCGTATTATTCCTTTCCACGGCGATACTTTCAGCATTACCTTATCGCCCACTTGAAATTCAATCGGTCTATTCCGTTTTTCCGCGTATGCTTTTTGTCGATCCTGAGCCGCCTTTAGGTGAGCTCGGACCAAGTCGATCTTCTCATTCGTGGTTCGGATTATATCAGTAGGTGCTAATCCTCGTGGACCCACTTCTCCCCAACACACCGGGGTTCGACATTTTCTACCATATAACATCTCATACGGGGCCATTTTAATGCTCGATTGATAGCTATTGTTATATGAAAATTCGACCAAGGGTAGATGGACATCCCAACTACCCTCGAAGTCGATAATGCAAGCCCGCAACATATCTTCCAACGTTTGTATTGTTCTCTCACTTTGCCCATCCGTTTGTGGATGGTAAGCAGTGCTAATGAACAGTTTAGTTCCCATTTGCTCTTGGAATTCGCGCCAGAATTTAGAAGTGAACCGCGTATCTCTGTCTGACACAATGGATATCGGCACTCCATGACTGCTATGATTTCATTGGTGTACACCTCCGACATCTTTTCGGATGTATAAGTCTCACGAATCGGAATGAAGTGAGCACTTTTCGTCAATCTATCCACGACTACCCATATAGCATCAAATCCGCGATTGGTTTTGGGCAATTTAGTTAACAAATCCATCGTGATTTGTTCCCATTTCCAAACTGGGATATCCTACGGTTGCAACTTACCATATGGCTTTTGGTGCTCTGCTTTGACTTGTAAACAAGTCAAACACTTCTGTACATATTTCACAATATCTCTTTTCATTCCGGGCCACCAATAGTTTTGTTTTAAGTCATTATACATTTTGGTCGCCCCCGAATGAATTGAATAATGAGATTTATGGGCCTCGTCAAGTAGAAGCACCTTGGCCCCACACGTATTTGGAACCCAAATTCTCCCAAATCGAGTTTTCAATCCTTGGTTATCATCCTCCAGGTCTTTTAACTGCCCAACTATTCTTTCCATTTTTACATTTTCTTCCTTTATTGCTTCAACTTGAGATTTCCGGATTCGTTCAAGCAAACCCGATGTCACAATTAGTTGCATCGATCGTACTCGAATAGGCGTATAATCTGTCTTTCGGCTCAACGCGTCTGTCACTACATTAACCTTCCCGGGGTGGTAATGTATTTCACAATCAAAGTCTTTGACAGTTTCTAACCACCGCCTCTACCTCATGTTTAATTCCTTCTGATCGAAGAAATACTTCAAGCTTTTATGGTCGGTAAAGATAGTGCACTTCACCCCATACAAATAATGCCTCCATATTTTCAAGGCGAACACCACTTCTGCCAACTCGAGGTCATGGGTACGATATCTCTTCTCATGAGTCTTTAGCTGTCTCGAGGCATAGGCTATAACCTTGCCCCGCTGCATTAAAACGCAGCCAAGTCCCGAATGCGATGCATCCAAGTAAACTACCATATCCTCCGTTCCGTCCGGTAATGACAATACTGGTGCATGGGTCAATTTTTCCTTGAGCGTTTGGAACGCCCTTTCTTGATCCTCGCCCCAAATAAACTTTTCATGGTTAGTTTGATCAACGGCATAGCAATTTTGGAGAAATCTTGTATGAATCTCCGATAATAGCCCGCAAGCCCCAAGAAGCTTCTGATTTCCGAAGGATTCTTTGGTGGAGTCCATCTTGACACAGCTTCTATCTTTGACGGATCTACTAACACCCCGTTTGCACTAATGATGTGCCCAAGAAATTGAACCTCTCGTAACCAGAAGGCACATTTTGAGAATTTTGCATACAATTTCTCTTTCCTGAGCGTCTCCAACACTTCACGCAAATGACTTGCGTGTTCTGCTTCGTTCTTGGAGTATATCAAGATGTCATCAATGAACACTATCACCGACTTGTCTAGCATGGGTTTGCAAACCCGGTTCATGAGATCCATGAAAGCCGCGGGTGCATTAGTTAACCCAAAGGACATCACGAGAAACTCGTAATGTCCGTACCGTGTACGGAAAGCCGTTTTCGGTACATCTTCCTCCTTGACTTTCAACTGATGATACCCCGATCTGAGGTCGATTTTTGAGAACCAACTTGCACCTTGTAATTGGTCAAATAGGTCATCAATTCTTGGAAGCGGATATCGATTCTTTACCGTGAGTTTGTTCAACTCCCGGTAATCAATGCACATACGCATGCTCCCGTCCTTCTTCCTCACGAATAATACTGGTGCGCCCCATGGAGACACACTTGGCCGAATAAATCCCTTGTCAAGCAAATCTTGGATTTGGGACATCAGTTCTTGCAATTCTGATGGCGCGAGCCGATACGGCGCCTTGGCCACAGGTTTCGCGCCCGGAATTAATTCAATTCCGAACTCTACCTCCCGTTCCAGCGGTATTCCCGGTAAATCTTCCGGAAATACATCAGCATATTCACGTACCACTGGTACGTCTTCAATCTTCGGCGTCTCTTTATTAGGTTCGTTTGCGTATATCATGAATGCTTTACATCCACGCCTCATAAGTTTGTGAGCTTTTAGTATTGAGCACATAACGGGACTGCCCCCTTTTTCGCCATAGATGGTGACTTGCTTTCCACTTGGAGATGTCAACTGTATCTCCTTGCGGAAACATATCACCTTTGCATGATGTCGGGATAACCAATCCATCCCTACTACTACTTGAAATTCTCCCATTGACATAGGGATCAAGTCTATTAAATATTCCTCATCATCAACGCTTATTTTGCAATCTCGACATACATCACATACAAGGAAACTTTTGTTATCGCCTATTTCTACCTCTAATGGCATAGGCAATTTTGTTAGTACAAAAGAAGGATGTCGAATAAATCCATGTGAAACAAAAGATTTATTCGCACCCGTATCAAATAGCACATGTGCGGGAATTGAGTTTATAGCAAATATACCTGAAACCACATCGGGTTCCGCCTTTGCCTCGGCTGCCGTTAACTGAAAAGATCTTGCTTTTGCTCTTGGTGTCTCAGTACGTGTATCCTTGTCATCTTTCTTTCCGATCAATTCCGGACACTCAGATTTCTTGTGACCCGGCTGATAACATTTGTAACACACCGACACCTTCCCCGGGCACAACGCAGCCGTGTGCCCTGTTTTCCCACAAATAGGACACGGCTTGTCCTTAAACCGGCACTCACCCTTATGCCCTTTTCCCGCATATCTTGCAGCTTGACGACCCGCCTTTTCCTTCTTGTTTCTTTGAGGATTCAGTCGTGCGTGCCTTTTTCGTTAGGCTTGGATTGGCTACCTGCGCCCTTCTTTCTCCCCTCTCAATCTGTTTCTTCAACTCTATCTCTCGTTCCCGAGCAACGTTTATAATCTCGGTGAGAGTCTCATACTTCGAAGGAGTCATAAACTCCCTATACTCGGCGCTCAACATATTATAATAATAATATATTTTCTGCTCTTCATTCGTTATCAGATCATCACAAAACTTCATTTTATCCATGAATGTTCCCGTGATTTTATCGATGAATTCGCCCTTGTGTCGAAGCTGCATAAATTCTTCCTTGATTTTGTTAATGACTGCCTTGGGACTATGATGTTTAAGAAACGGCGTCTTAAACTCGTCCCATGTCATAGCCTTAGCTGCTTCACTTCCGATCTCTTTCTTCTTGTTATCCCACCAATCTTTCGCCTGACCCCTTAACTGACCCGTGCCATAAGCCACGTAGTCATCCTCATCGCAATGGGTCCTTTCAAATACTCCCTCCATATCACTTAGCCACCGTTGGCATATTATCGGGTCAACCTCCCCATTGTAGATTGGCAGTTTACACGCCATGAACTCTTTATAAGAACAAGATTTTCGTCCTCCCGACTTCTCCTTTGCTAAATTGGTATTATCCTCCAGTTTCTTGATCCTTTCTTCCACCACTGATAACACCGCGTTTTGGATTTTGTCGATGAAACCCGACAAACTATTTTCGATTGCTTTTCCTACCTCCTCAGCAATCACTTCTCTCGTTTGCTCGGTGACTCTTGGCACCGCATCATCATTACCTTTATTCGCCATCTTTAATTGAAATGTTTACATTAAGCATTAAACATTTCATCTATGGCATATGGTTTATTTACTTTGGTTTATTCAAGTTCATAACTTGTTTTCACCGTTCTTATTTAATGCACTTTCTGGGTTTGAGTGTGTTAACACGCTCTTCCCATGCATGTCAATTCATTATTCCCCTTTATACTTAGTAATTCTACTTTAGAACAATTAACTCTTACCGGATGCTTGATCAAGCTTGAACCGAACACACTTGTTAACAACCTTGGGCTCTGATTACCAACTTGTAACACCCTAAATATTTTGAACAGTATTTTAATGATAATCATATGAACTTTATATAAATCAGAGTTTACAAAAAGATTTCGTGTTTAAAACCATACACACTAGTGATAGTACCAAACACATCCAAGATAATGCATAACGAGTTTAACGTTAACCCTTGCTAGTCAACTACAACTAGTTTAAAGGATTCCAAACATGGTTGACAAAACATTTACAACATGATTAAAGTCTAGACAAAGTTAAGTTTAGTGCGGAAGCTTCAAAATGAGTGTTCGGTTCTTGATAATATACTTGATCACCATCTGGGAGGACCTCATCCATACCTAGGGTTAAACAACTAAAAACATTAGTTATGACATTAGTATTGTATAGATATATACAAACTCCGACATCGAAAAGTTAAATAAAATACAAGTTTTTCCGGGCTCCACCGTAACTTACGGTGTCTACCGTAAGTTACGGTAGACCCTGAATGCACCTGGTCCTGCCGTAACACAGGAAAGACCCACCGTAAACCTTTTTGATCTCCACCGTAAATTACGGTGTATACCGTAATTTACGGTGGACACTGGGATTCTGCCCTTTTGTCTATTTTGAGAATTTTGCTCTAGTTCGCATACCGTTTTGGGCTATTTCCTTCCCGTATGTCTGTAAGTTTATTACGGACATGATTGTTTTGTTTATCAAACCAACATTTGTCTAACCGATCGTTCGATTACGAGTTTCTATACTGGCATTTGCTCGATGCATTCTAGCTATAAGTATATATTTCAACTTTCTTATTCAAACCTTTTAGATGCCTTTACCCAAGTTCCCGGGTTAGTACATCTTGGTATGTTTACGTTATTCATGGCCTTAAGTTGCATTGGAACTAAAAGCCCGTTTTCTCGGAATTCAACATTCCGTTCCAAACGACACATTTTATTAACCTTAGTGTTTGACCCGTTAACACGGGTTCGTAAAATTAAATTAACATAACCAATTTATTAGTGTGGTACCATCCATCACCTAGCGAGGTATGAAACTTTCAAGTCTCTACTCTCATGATTCCTTTAAAATCTTTATTTTGACCCGTTTGGCTATCTAGTGAAGACCATCACTTTATTGACAAACCAAACTAAATTCCAAATCTTTATTTTGACCCGTTTGATGGTCTAGTGAACTTCGCCACTTTAACAACGCATCAAACGCGTCCTTTACACTACGACATCATTATTACACAAAAACCAAACATTTACATAATGTAACGAGACTGAAGTCACGCACCTTTAAAGCACACCCTTCCCGCGTGTATCTCCTCCGGCGTGTCCACTTGACGTTCCGGAATCCTTGCCTAAAGAGTTCAATTCATCACAAGTTTAGAACTCTTTCATAAGCTTTAACGCATTATTTCTTAATATATATTCAAATCTGCGTTTTACCCAAGATTCAACATTTTAACCCTCATTTAGGCGTTTTATCAAACACCTAGCGGGTCGGATTTCAACATGATCTAAACCAATTTCATGACTTGTAATTATCATCCAAACTACTTTAATTAGTCTATTCTACACAAGTCTTAACATCAATATTTCTGAATTTATTCTTAAATTCATATTTATATTAGAACAAGATCATATTTTTAAGACTTATCAAGCTATCTTCAAGTTCATTAGCGGCCTACAATGGTGGTTATAAACTCTATGATTACTATGAAATCTTTTAACAAGATTTCACCTAGGGTTCATCCCTAAACACCATATTTCTTCTAATTACACACATGCAAAACACAATCAAGCTGAATTCTGATTTTTCACAATTAACCTAGAACTTGAGATGAATCAAAACACTAGACTTTCACATACCTTGTGATCCCTTCAGTGAGGTGATCAGCAATTCGTGCTTAGAAATCGATTTGGACTTGATTTATGCCTTGAATTTGTGATTTCTAGGGTTTTGAGAGTGGGGGGTCGCCCTTCTCTTGCTCTGATCGACCAGACCTCCTGAATGGAGTGTTTGGTTTTGTTTTTAATTAAATTTGATAATACAAGTTTCAATTTTTGACAACCTAGGCCCCTCCACTCCATTTAGTTTATATTTTTAGAGTTTTAACCCTTTATAATGTTACTACAAGACTCCCAACTAACTGGGTTATTTATCCTAGTTAGCTTTTCTCGTTTATCATACACTTTGTAGTTTTAATATAAAGTTTTGCATTTTTGGGATGTTACACTAAGTGTGATGACTAGAGTGTGAGAGAGAAAACGAAAACGAGGGTTAATGTTATGCATAATGGCAACATCGAGTAATAGAGTAGGTTCAAACTTAGAAATTGACGTCGAAAATCGTATCACTACAACTTTATCCTACGCTTGCTAGATGCTTGATGCTGAAGACTTTTGCTGGAGCTGTTGTTGTTGTACTCAAGTTCGCGGTTCGATGCGGCAGTTGCGGGTGAAATGACCGTAACGGTTGCAGTTGTTGCAATAGCGACAGTCAGCCCCAACTGGATGATGATAGGTACACGAGTAACACTGAGGATGAGCTCCGGTGTAGGCTCGTTTTGGAAACATCAGAACTGCTCGAAGAGGTTTCGGTTGCGGCAGTTCGGTTGTTGATGAGCTCGGGCTTGAAGTCTTTCGTTTGCGGCTGGGTTTGTCGGTGTCTTGCGAAGAGGTGTCGTCGTTGGAGGATTCGTCTGAGGACTTACTTGCAGAATCTTTGGCCGAGTTTTCGGAAGATCCGTCGGCAGATTTGTAAGAAGAATTGGCAGCAGGTCCGTCAGAAAAATCGTTAGCAGATTCGTCAGAAGAATCGTCAGTAGATTTGTCAGAAGAATCACCAGTAGACTTGTCAGAAGAGTCGTCAACAGGATCGCCTGAAGAATTAGTGGCGATTGCTTGATAAGCTTGCTTGACAGGATTCTTGGAGAAGAACCCTTCCATGAGTCGTTTGTTGTTGATTTATGCGGCTAAGCGATAGGTTTCATCGATGGTAGCAGGTCTTGCAGCTTCGAAAAAATCACCCACACACTCAGGCCGATGGCTTTCTCTGGAGTGTTGACTTGACTTGGGCAGATTATGCTAAGCTGTTTGAACCTTGCGGTGTAGCCAGTGTTGTCACTTTCGAATTGCTTGATTTTCCAGAATTCGTCTTCCAGCTTCTGAACTTCGTGAGGAGGACAGTACTCTTACTTCATGAGCTCTTTCAGCTCATCCCAAGAGAGAGCGTAAGCTGCGGAGATCCCACGTTTGTTACGTTCGGCGGTCCACCAGTCGAGTGCTCGTGATTGAAATACTCCGGTAGTGCAAGTAGTACGGAAACTATCGGGACACCCGCTTTGACGAAGGGTAACTTCGATAGAATCGAACCACTGAAGTAGTTGAGTCACACCTCCTTCACCCATGAATTTTATCGGGTCACAGGCTTTGAAGTGTTTGTAGAGAAAAGAAGATTGCGGCGCTTCCGTCTTGGAGTCTTCCGAGGCTCGAGAGTTGCTGAGAGAGTGCACTCGAGCGGCAATTTGAGGAATGAGCTTAACCACTTCCTTGGTTACAAGTGATGCAATCCTCTTATCGGCGCTTCGTTTGGCTCTTCTCCTATCTGTTCGTCTCGAGGTAGAGTCGTTGGAAGGCATCTAGACAGGAAGAGACTTGGAATGAGATTCGATCATAATGATTTTTGAGTTTTTGCGATGCGATCGAGCGCGTTCAAAACTTGATGCGATAGTATAATAGTAATGCGAATCACATAGGAGCCACATAGGAAGCACGAAATTCCTAAGTTCTCACACATTGACTTGTTGTTTATACATATATATATATATGTATTTATATAATTGTAATTTGTAATCGTTCATATACAGGTCGATTTAGAATATGCGAGGACGCGTCGAGGTGAGATAGCGAGAGCGAAGGCGATAGATTATGCATTAGTTTTGTTGCGAACATTCGGGTTTCGTTTTTGATTGCGATGGCTGTGCGGTTTGTGCGTTCATAAAGCGGGGAGCGAAAATCGGTAAATCGAGAAATCGTTAAAGCATAAAAATTCAATTTGTAAACACGTAAGTTTAAATAAGTTTAACAAGTGCAAAACCGGCGAACTGTAGGCTAGAAAATTCGATAGAATGCCCTGGGTGTTTAGGCGTCGACTACCCAAAGTCATCAAACTATACTTTACGAGTTCATGCACGTGCGTTGATCTAGTAGGCTATGCTTCCACTGGGATGCAGCTCATGGCATTCGTCCTTCTATTCATCACACGGCTCGAGTCATTTGATATATGTGACAACGCTCAAATTCCATGTATTCCGTACAAGTTATTAATGTTAATTAAAGTACTTGATGACTGTGCTGAATCATTTAACTGCTCTCTGATTACTGTGTTATACTTACATGTATTTGTTAAAATACTAGTAATATACAGAAAAGTTACTAAATAGTCTGGTATGCTTTCCAGAGTGTTGAAAATTAAAAACGTTACAAAAATATATATATATAGGACGCTTTACGAATTAATTAAGCAGTTTAACGGAACAGTATCGAACCGAACAACCGGACTTTACCCGGAACTTAAAAATAATGTCAATGACATTGTTTACACCTTTCTGAGCTAGTTAGGGTCCCCGAACACCCTAACACCCGTTATATTACACTACACACTAATAACTAATTTTAATTCCTAACTAAACAAACTAGTTACTAACTTTATGATTGAAATCCAACTATATAACCCCCCCCCCCTAACCGATCGGTTTCCCCAAGATGGGGACACACTTTCATTTAATTGATTATTTTATTGTTCTTGCCAAGTATCTAGAGAACATAAAATATGATGGACAATAGGAGAAATGGTCTCTAAATAAGAACAATGGTCCAACACTTCACTTCACAAACCACAACTCAAAAATTGATCTCTCTCTCCCTTTTGCCATTATTCTCAGCCGAAACCATAGCCAACCATCTCACCATCTTCAAGCTTTGATCTTGCTATTTTACATACACACAAGGGTGAAAGGTCACACACAAGGAGGCTCGGTGCTTTCGGAATCTCAAGGACCTCACTACGTTGCTTTTATCCACCTAGTTTTCGCTTTGAATCTTCCCTAGCCACGAGCTAGTAGTAAGTGCCTCTAAACATCATCTTGATCTTGTTTATGGTCGTTAATAACTGATTTAACGGTTAAAATTTAGAAACACTAAAGAACATAACACAAAGTCTTGAACCTAAGATGAATAAGTTGGATAAAGAGAAGTTATGTGTGTAAATCATGTAGATCTTGTGTTGTTATGATTCTTGGTTGATTATCTGATGTGTTGCTGGTTAATATTGATGTTTGATGTTGTTGTGATCACTAAACATGTTAACGGAATCAATCGAACACAATTTAGAAGGTTAACAGCTGATACAGTAGGCTGTTTGGTAATTACAGCCAACTTCAGTTGGCTGTAACAGGACAATAACTTAACGGGAAATGTATTTTCTGAAGTCTAGGGTTATGTATTATGAAATACGGTTCTAATGGCACCAGAATCATAATTTTTGGACTTCGTTTACTATTTTTAAAGCGTCATTTTGTAACAGCAGCTAGAGCTGCATTTTTTCTGCTGAAAATATGTGTTTTGTTTTCTGTCATAACTTGAGTTCTGTGTAGAGTTAGATCATGAAACTTGCACAGTAGATGACCACTGATGTATTTGTAATCCTCCCACTGGAATTTCGTAAATTGGACTTACGATGAATTTTAAATAAATTATTCCGTGGACTGTGGTCAGAAAAAGATAAATCTGAGTTCAGTCCGGAAAATGAATTTTTATAAAATATTGGTAATGAACTGGACCCCGATATTTTTACACAATAAAATTTAGAACGTTTAAGACATTCTGTAAAAATTTGGGAATTTTTGGAATAAGTTAAATATTTTATTAAAATGTCCGAAAACCGCCCGGTTTTGAATATTTATGCTGAAACGACATAAGTTGTAATTTGCGTGTCTAAATGTCGAGTATGCTATCTGGGAATGATCTAACATGTTATATGTGTTATGTGCATTATCGTATGTTTGCTTATGAGTGGGGAATGGATGGGAAGTATATATGGGCATAAACAGTTAAAGTAATGCATGTTATGTGATAGATACGTATAGGAACTTTGTGCTCTATTTAAAAATCACTAAATGACTAACTGGTAATCATATTAGGACGTGATTGACCAACCTTGACTGTTAGCTATATTTGAGAATCTAACCGAGCAAACCGAGGTGAGTTCACACTTTCTACAAGGCATGGGATTCCCGGTGGTTTGGGAATGGGTTAAAGAATTTAAAACTAAATCTACATATCCCCTTGGGAAGATATGTACGGCCATCCTCCATAGATAGGATGCCATTATTAATCCTACGAATTCTCCTGGTGCAGAATACGTACGTTCGTCCTCCTGGTGGTAAATTGGACTTACGATGAATTTTAAATAAATTATTCCGTGGACTGTGGTCAGAAAAAGATAAATCTGAGTTCAGTCCGGAAAATGAATTTTTATAAAATATTGGTAATGAACTGGACCCCGATATTTTTACACAATAAAATTTGGAACGTTTAAGACATTCTGTAAAAATTTGGGAATTTTTGGAATAAGTTAAATATTTTATTAAAATGTCCGAAAACAGCCCGGTTTTGAATATTTATGCTGAAACGACATAAGTTGTAATTTGCGTGTCTAAATGTCGAGTATGCTATCTGGGAATGATCTAACATGTTATATGTGTTATGTGCATTATCGTATGTTTGCTTATGAGTGGGGAATGGATGGGAAGTATATATGGGCATAAACAGTTAAAGTAATACATGTTATGTGATAGATACGTATAGGAACTTTGTGCTCTATTTAAAAATCACTAAATGACTAACTGGTAATCATATTAGGGCGTGATTGACCAACCTTGACTGTTAGCTATATTTGAGAATCTAACCGAGCAAACCGAGGTGAGTTCACACTTTCTACAAGGCATGGGATTCCCGGTGGTTTGGGAATGGGTTAAAGAATTTAAAACTAAATCTACATATCCCCTTGGGAAGATATGTACGGCCATCCTCCATAGATAGGATGCCATTATTAATCCTACGAATTCTCCTGGTGCAGAATACGTACGTTCGTCCTCCTGGTGTAGGACAACAACCTTAAAAACTAGCTAGACAAAACTCTATCAATAAGTCCCTCTTCATTATATCGACTTAATCGCCGAGGCCAATGGCGAGCGGGTCATTAGTTAATAGCGCTATTAGGTTTAACAAACCTCACACCGTGCCGGTCGGACGGGCGTGTACTAATGGACTATGGCAGACTATCAGTGATGATAGACGCTGATATAGGGCACAACTTATTTGCGTAGTAGTCGATATCATACCGTCTAGTAGTTCACACGGGGAAAGCCCCCACTGATTATGGTTATGGTTTGGGTAATGAAAAAGGAACTGGTTAAACATACTTTCAACTACGGGGTAACCCCCACGACAATTAAGCCAACGAAAGTCAAACCACGTTTTTCAGAAACAACTTAAAACTAAACAACCAAACGTGAACTCACTCAACTTTGTTGTTGACTCGTTGTTACATGCCTTACATGTCGCTAGATGGAGCTTGCACGAGGAGGAGGTTGTTGTGGAATACGGACTGTTAAGTCCCGTACTAAACTTCTAAACCTTATGAACTTATTAAACCTACGTTTTGGACTTTAAACTTATGAACTATGGACTTATGCTTTTGGATTTACTTTTATGCTTCCGCTGTTTAAACTAAACATGGTTAACTAGCTTTGGTCACCAATCGTATTGTGGTTGGTCTTATTTACTTAATTACGATGTTCAATATGATTGGTGGCTCGATCCTGGTCACGTCACGCCTCCAAGCGGTGGTACTCCGCATGGTGGATTTTGGGGGTGTGACAGATTGGTATCAGAGCCATTGGTTATAGTGAACTTGGTTTTAAAAAGGGAAAGGCTTTTTGATAAAACCAGACTATAACCTGTACAGTGCTCAACGATCCATAACGACGCTTCGCTCCACGTGCAAGACTCGACACCGTAAGTGGTATGATTTATGTTATATTGTCGGTTAGATAGTTCTCACTGTGCATTAGATAATGTGATAATTGCTATTTGAACCTTGTGTGCTTACTCTCTACTATCGTCCCACACTTACGCACTTTCGCGACACTTTTCTCACTTACGTTGCTTCATTATGAAGATCATGAGCGGACGCGGAGGACGTATCAACCTCACTTAAGCCCAGTTGACGGCTTTGATCAACGAACGAGTCGTTGAGGCACTCGCAGTTAACCCTGCAGGAGGTATAACCTGCCATACCAACTCACCTTAGGACGTTTAGATCCTACCTTCGCAAACCAACCCTCATGCTTAATCTTGTCTTTTATTCTCGCGCAACAGGTCAACATGCTCAACCTCCTGTGTGCACATTCAAAACCTTCATGGACTGCCGACCTACTACTTTCAGTGGCACCGAAGGAGCTGTAGGCCTCCTCCACTGGTTTGAGAAGCTCGAGTCTATCTTTGAGATGTGCGAATGCCCCGAGGCTTGTAGAGTGAAGTATGCTACTGGTACTCTTGAAGGAATAGCGCTCATGTGGTGGAACGCTCAGGTTCAGATGCTGGGGTTGGTTGCTGCTAATGCCACCCCATGGAACGATTTCAAGGAAATGATCAAGGAAGAGTATTGTAGCCGTGATGACATCCACAAACTAGAGGTGGAGTTTTTCAACCTGAAAATGACGAGGTCTGAGATTGAGGCGTATACGAAAAGGTCAAATGAGCTGGCCATCTTGTGCCCTACCATGGTGGACCCTCCCATCAAACGAATTGAGCTGTATCTCAAGGGCCTTGTACCAGAGATTCAAAGTCACGTGACTTCAGCCAACCTGGTTACCATACAGTAAATCATCAAGTTGGCCCATCGACTCACTGACCAGGCGGTGGAGCAAAACAGGCTGCCCAAACGAATCAGTGCCACAGCTACTTCTGATGCACCTACCGACAACAAGTGAAAATGGGATGGGAACTCCAGTAAGGGTTCTGCTTCGGTTCAGTCTCAGCAGCGAAAGACTGATGACTACCAGAGTCATAGTCAGCAATCTTCCGGTAATCAAGGACAGGGTGGATACCGAGGAAACCACCCCAAGTGCAACCGGTGCAACAAGCATCACAGCGGGCAGTGCAACAAAGGTCGATGTCAGAGATGTCACAAGCTGGGCCATGAAGCTAGGGATTGCAGGAGCCTGCGTCCTGCAAATCAAAATCGCCAACAACAACAACAAGCTCCACAGAACCACCAGCAGCAGCAACAGCAGGGCAATAAAGGATGCTTTCAGTGTGGCGCTGAAGGTCACTTTAAAAGGAACTGTCCTCAGCTGAACCAGAATCAGAACAACAACAACCAAGGAAACGGGAACCACAATGGGAACAACAATGGAGGCAACAACGGGGGTAACAATAATGGCAACGGTGCCAGGGGACGTGTTTTCGTGCTGGGTCAGGGTAATGCAAGGAACGATCCCAACGTTGTGATGGGTAAGTTTCTTCTGGATGATTTCTTTGTTACTGTTTTATTCGATTCGGGTGCCGATACTAGTTATGTGTCCTTAAAAGTTAGCCAAATGCTTAAGCGCACTCCAACACTTCTGAACACCAAACACACGGTATAACTAGCAAACGGTAAAAGTCTTAAAGCCACACACGTAGTTAAAGGTTGTAACCACGTCTTAGCTGGTCAGACTTTCTCTATCGATCTTATTCCTATCACACTGGGTACTTTCGACGTCGTTATTGGGATGGATTGGCTATCTCATCATCAAGCGGAGATTGTTTGCAAGGAGAAAATCGTCCGCATTCCTCGTTCTGGTGAGGAACCCCTCGTGATTCATGGCGACAAGAGTGGTGCTGTCGTAGGCATTATCTCTTTCCTTAAGGCCCAGAAGTGTTTGCGAAAGGGCCACACTGCCATTTTAGCACTCGTTACTGACACATCAATGGAAGAGAAGAGAATAGAAGACATTCCTATTGTGCGCGATTTTCCTGAGGTATTTCCTAAGGAATTACCTGGTCTTCCGCCTCATCGCCAAGTTGAGTTTCAAATCGAGCTAGCTCCTGGAGCAGCACCAGTAGCTCGAGCACCATATCGTCTAGCTCCATCAGAACTCGAAAAACTGTCCACGCAACTACAAGAACTCTTGGAAAAGGGTTTCATACATCCTAGCTCTTCGCCTTGGGGAGCTCCAGTGTTATTCGTAAAGAAGAAAGACGGTACTTTCAGAATGTGTATTGACTACCGCGAACTTAACAAGGTGACCGTGAAGAATCGTTATCCTCTTCCACGCATTGATGACTTGTTCGAGCAGTTGCAAGGGTCGAGTTATTACTCTAAGATTGATTTGAGATCTGGATACCATCAGCTGAGAGTCCGAGATGAGGACGTCCCCAAAACAGCATTCAGAACTCGTTACGGCCATTACGAGTTTCTGGTTATGCCATTCGGGCTGACGAATGCACCAGCGGTCTTCATGGATCTCATGAACCGAGTATGCAAACCTTACCTGGATAAGTTCGTTATTGTGTTCATCGATGATATCCTGATATATTCTAAGAGTCAGGAGGAACACGAGCAACATCTACGACTTATGCTGGAACTTCTTCGAAAAGAGCAGTTGTATGCCAAGTTTTCGAAATGTGACTTCTGGCTTCGCGAAGTCCACTTTCTAGGCCATGTGGTAAACAAGGATGGAATTCATGTAGATCCATCTAAGGTTGAATCGATCAAGAACTGGCTTGCACCCCGCACACCAACAGAAATCCGCCAATTCTTGGGTTTGGCAGGATACTACAGAAGATTCATTAAGGATTTCTCAAAGATTGCGCAACCTCTCACTTCACTGACTCAGAAGGGTGTCACCTACCGTTGGGGTGATGCACAGGAATCTGTTTTTCAACACCTAAAGGATAGACTTTGTAGCGCGCCTATCCTCTCATTGCCTGAAGGCACAGAAGATTTTGTGGTTTACTGCGATGCTTCCATCCAAGGACTTGGTTGCGTGTTGATGCAACGTGACAAGGTCATTGCCTACACATCACGCCAACTTAAGGTTCATGAAAGGAACTACACTACGCACGACTTGGAATTGGGAGCAGTTGTTTTCGCGCTTAAGATATGGAGACATTACCTGTACGGTACCAAGTGTACCGTTTACACCGATCACAGGAGTCTCGAGCATATCTTCAAGCAAAAGGAGTTAAACATGCGACAACGCCGATGGGTCGAGCTCTTGAACGATTATGAATGCGCTATCAAATACCATCCAGGCAAGGCCAATGTTGTGGCCGACGCCCTCAGTCGAAAGGATACTATACCTAAGCGTCTACGTGCTTTACAGCTTACCATCCAATCTAACCTTCCCGCTCAGTTTCGCGATGCTCAGGTTGAAGCATTGAAAGCAGAAAACATCAGGGCTGAGTCCCTACGAGGATCGAGGCAACAGCTGGAACAAAAGGAAGACGGCGCCTACTATGTTAACGGACGCATCTGGATTCCACTTTATGGAGACCTACGCGAGCTTTTGATGGATGAAGCACATAAGTCTCGTTATTCGGTACACCCTGGTTCGGAAAAGATGTACCACGATCTCAAGACTACGTATTGGTGGCCTGGCATGAAAGCCCACATAGCAACCTACGTCAATAAGTGCTTGACTTGTGCGAGAGTCAAGACTGAATATCAGAAACCATCAGGCCTACTTCAACAACCGGAGATCCCGAAATGGAAATGGGAGCAAATTTCCATGGATTTTGTTACTGGTCTGCCTAGATCTCAACGCGGAAATGATACCATTTGGGTGATCGTGGATCGACTGACCAAGTCCGCACATTTTCTGGCTATCAAGGAAACGGATAAGTTTTCTACCCTAGCCGACATCTATCTAAAGGAAGTAGTGTCAAGGCACGGAGTGCCAACCTCTATCATTTCTGATCGTGACACGCGTTTTACTTCTGAACTGTGGCAAGCAATGCACAAGTCTTTTGGCTCACGTTTAGATATGAGCACCGCTTATCACCCACAGACGGATGGGCAATCTGAACGCACCATCCAAACCCTTGAAGACATCCTTAGGGCATGTGTAATCGATTTTGGTAATGGCTGGGAAAAGCACCTCCCGCTAGTGGAGTTTTCGTATAACAACAGCTACCACACCAGCATTCGGGCCGCTCCGTTCGAGGCATTGTACGGACGCAAATGCCAGTCACCTCTCTGTTGGGCAGAAGTTGGTGATAGCCAAATCACTGGCCCAGAACTTGTGGTAGATACCACCGAGAGAATTGCTCAGATACGACAGCGAATGGCGGCAGCTCGTGACCGTCAGAAAAGCTATGCTGAATAGGGAAGAAAACCACTCGAGTTCCAGGTTAGGGATCGAGTGTTACTCAAAGTCTCACCTTGGAAAGGTGTAGTCCGTTTTGGCAAACGAGGCAAGCTCAATCCGCGTTATGTCGGACCGTTCGAAATCATCGAGAAAGTTGGCAAAGTCGCCTACAGGTTGAATCTACCCGAAAAACTCAGCGGAGTTCACAACGTATTCCACATGTCAAATCTGAAGAAGTGTCTGTCAGATGAGACCCTCATAGTTCCTCTCAAGGAACTCACAATCGACGACCAGCTGCGATTCGTCGAGGAACCTGTAGAGATTACTGATCGAGATGTTAAGATCCTCAAGTGTACCAGGATACCTCTCGTCCGAGTTCGTTGGAATGCTCGTCGTGGCCCAGAGAATACCTGTGAACGAGAAGACCAAATGAAACTCAAGTACCCCCAGCTGTTTAAGAAAAACGCAACCACTACTGAGGCTGAAGCTACTGCAGAATTTCGAGACGAAATTCCAAATCAACGGGGGGATGATGTGACACCCCAGGAAAACCAGGAAACCAACGCAACTTAACTAGCTTCCTCAGTAACCACGCGCTAAATTTCGGGACGAAATTCTCTTAACAGGGGGAGAATGTGACAACCCTCAAATTCCATGTATTCCGTACAATTTATTAATGTTAATTAAGTACTTGATGACTGTGCTGAATCATTTAACTGCTGTCTGATTACTGTGTTATACTTACATGTATTTGTTAACATACTAGTAATATACAGAAAAGTTACTAAATAGTCTGGTATACTTTCCTGAGTGTTGAAAATTAAAAACGTTAAACAAATATATATATATATATATATATATATAGGACGCTTTACGAATTAATTAAGCAGTTTAACGGAACAGTATCGAACCGAACAACCGGACTTTACCCGGAACATAAAAATAATGTCAATGACATTGTTTACACCTTTCTGAGCTAGTTAGGGTCCCCGAACACCCTAACACCCGTTATATTACACTACACACTAATAACTAATTTTAATTCCTAACTAAACAAACTAGTTACTAACTTTATGAATGAAATCCAACTATATAACCCCCCCCCCCCCCTAACCGATCGGTTTCCCCAAGATGGGGACACACTTTCATTTAATTGATTATTTTATTGTTCTTGCCAAGTATCTAGAGAACATAAAATATGATGGACAATAGGAGAAATGGTCTCTAAATAAGAACAATGGTCCAACACTTCACTTCACAAACCACAACTCAAAAATTGATCCCTCTCTCCCTCTTGCCATTATTCTCGGCCGAAACCATAACCAACCATCTCACCATCTTCAAGCTTTGATCTTGCTATTTTACATACACACAAGGGTGAAAGGTCACACACAAGGAGGCTCGGTGCTTTCGGAATCTCAAGGACCTCACTACGTTGCTTTTATCCACCTAGTTTTCGCTTTGAATCTTCCCTAGCCACGAGCTAGTAGTAAGTGCCTCTAAACATCATCTTGATCTTGTTTATGGTGGTTAATAACTGATTTAACGGTTAAAATTTAGAAACATTAAAGAACATAACACAAAGTCTTGAACCTAAGATGAATAAGTTGGATAAAGAGAAGTTATGTGTGTAAATCATGTAGATCTTGTGTTGTTATGATTCTTGGTTGATTATCTGATGTGTTGCTGGTTAATATTGATGTTTGATGTTATTGTGATCACTAAACATGTTAACGGAATCAATCGAACACTATTTAGAAGGTTAACAGCTGATACAGTAGGCTGTTTGGTAATTACAGCCAACTTCAGTTGGCTGTAACAGGACCATAACTTAACGAGAAATGTATTTTCTGAAGTCTATGGTTATGTATTATGAAATACGGTTCTAATGGAACCAGAATTATAATTTTTGGACTTCGTTTACTATTTTTAAAGCGTCATTTTGTAACAGCAGCTAGAGCTGCATTTTTTCTGCTGAAAATATGCATTTTGTTTTCTGTCATAACTTGAGTTCTGTGTAGAGTTAGATCATGAAACTTGTACTATGGATGACCACCGATGTATTTGTAATCTCCCACTGGAATTTTGTAAATTGGACTTACGATGAATTTTAAATAAATTATTCCGTGGACTGTGGTCAGAAAAAGATAAATCTAAGTTCAGTCCGGAAAATGAATTTTTATAAAATATTGGTAATGAACTGGACCCCGATATTTTTACACAATAAAATATGGAACGTTTAAGACATTCTGTAAAAATTTGGGAATTTTTGGAATAAGTTAAATATTTTATTAAAATGTCCGAAAACAGCCCGGTTTTGAATATTTAAGCTGAAAAGACATAAGTTGTAATTTGCGTGTCTAAATGTCGAGTATGCTATCTGGGAATGATCTAACATGTTATATGTGTTATGTGCATTATCGTATGTTTGTTTATGAGTGGGGAATGGATGGGAAGTATATATGGGCATAAACAGTTAAAGTAATGCATGTTATGTGATAGATACGTATAGGAACTTTGTGCTCTATTTAAAAATCACTAAATGACTAACTGGTAATCATATTAGGACGTGATTGACCGACCTTGACTGTTAGCTATATTTGAGAATCTAACCGAGCAAACCGAGGTGAGTTCACACTTTCTACAAGGCATGGGATTCCCGGTGGTTTGGGAATGGGTTAAAGAATTTAAAACTAAATCTACATATCCCCTTGGGAAGATATGTACGGCCATCCTCCATAGATAGGATGCCATTATTAATCCTACGAATTCTCCTGGTGCAGAATACGTACGTTCGTCCTCCTGGTGTAGGACAACAACCTTAAAAACTAGCTAGACAAAACTCTATCAATAAGTCCCTCTTCATTATATCGACTTAATCGCCGAGGCCAATGGCGAGCGGGTCATTAGTTAATAGCGCTATTAGGTTTAACAAACCTCACACCGTGCCGGTCGGACGGGCGTGTACTAATGGACTATGGCAGACTATCAGTGATGATAGACGCTGATATAGGGCACAACTTATTTGCGTAGTATTCGATATCATACCGTCTAGTAGTTCACACGGGGAAAGCCCCCACTGATTATGGTTATGGTTTGGGTAATGAAAAAGGAACTGGTTAAACTTACTTTCAACTACGGGGTAACCCCCACGGCAATTAAGCCAACGAAAGTCAAACCACGTTTTTCAGAAACAACTTAAAACTAAACAACCAAACGTGAACTCACTCAACTTTGTTGTTGACTCGTTGTTACATGCCTTACAGGTCGCTAGATGGAGCTTGCACGAGGAGGAGGTTGTTGTGGAATACGGACTGTTAAGTCCCGTACTAAACTTCTAAACCTTATGAACTTATTAAACCTACGTTTTGGACTTTAAACTTATGAACTATGGACTTATGCTTTTGGATTTACTTTTATGCTTCCGCTGTTTAAGCTAAACATGGTTAACTAGCTTTGGTCACCAATCGTATTATGGTTGGTCTTATTTACTTAATTACGATGTTCAATATGATTGGTGGCTCGATCCTGGTCACGTCAAGCCTCCAATCGGTGGTACTCCGCATGGTGGATTTTGGGGGTGTGACAATATAGCCAAGTCTTTGGTGAGAGCTTTTCGAAAACCATTTAGGGAGTGAAACAGGTTATTAAGGTATGGGTCTCACCCCTGACTTAACAACTTCGTTCCCGACTGTGGTTGTGCTCATCGAAATAAATTCGAAAGTTCCACTAGATTGAAAGGAGAATTCCGTCGAGATATGGATGTCACCCCTGGCTCAACAGAAGTTTCTCGTGCTAGAATAATGCGCTGAGTGAGCGACCTATCGAGAGTTCCTGGTTTTCACACCTCATCTCGACACGATCACTCGTTGATGTAATGCGAGTATCGTAAAACATGTGTATTGTGTCAGCCTTAGGAAAGGCTATGTAGTATTAAGCTTTAGGAAAAGCTTTCCTCGTGCGAAGCTGTAGTATGCGGTGTCCACACAAGATGTACTTTTAGCGAGTTCGAATGAGAACATTAAGTAGGCCCGTGCAATTCCTACTAAGTTCGCACGAGTCGGCCCGTTGGTACTTAGACTATAGACTAGGTCATTTCTAAGACATCGACCCGGACTAGGTCGAGTCTTGCCTAATTCCCTATAGTTATGGCTCTGATACCAATCTGTCACACCCCAACCGATGGTGGAATCATCGGGGCGCGGCACTAGGCGAATCAGATTGCTCAAGAGAATCCATAACAACTATATTGCGATAATATTTAATACATTCGTTATCCCATGCTAACAAATAACACAATCACATAAGTTATCACGGATTTCTTGTCCTCTCGAACAATACAAATCCGACAACCTAGATTTTAGTTAAGTTTCTAGACTTCCTAGCTTGATTTGAAACAGCCTGCGATCTAACCTGCAACATACGTTAAAATATTTGTCAATACAAAAGTATTGGCGAGTATACAGGTTTGATAGGTATAGCGTAATAGACTAAAACGTGTAGCGAATTTCCACATGCATAAACGTAACACATGACATATATACTCACAAAGCTGATACTACCAACTAAGTCCTCGATGCTCGAATATGCGATGGCAAACTAGACCCCGTCGGGGGCAATAGTACTATACTAGTCGTGGTGGGACGTCGCGAGTATAAGCCCTAGCACATATGCAACTAGCATCACGTATATCTATGCATAACAGTTATTTGCAAGTGATAATTCGATTGATTGAATAATTCGATTGATAAGTTCGATTTGTTAGAAACGTATGTTACACCCAAAATGCGATTAAAAAGGGGTTCAAGTATACTCACAGTGCATGTTCAACAAGTAAACACAACTTGATTGGATTGATTGAGAGCGCTTCTGAGATTTGCCTGATTACAGGTTGATAGCATAAGCGCCGAACAATGCGTTAAACGGTGGCAGGGAAACAAGTGTCGAATGGTAATCCGACAGGACGGCTGTCCGACAGGACGGCTGTCCGACAGGACGGCTGTCCGATTGATAGGATAGGATGGCTGTCCAATAGGACGGCTATCCGATAGGACGGCTGTCTGATCATTAGGATAGGTTGGCTGTCCGATAGGACGGCTGTCCGATCGATAGGATAGGATGGCTGTCCGATAGGACAGCTATCCGATAGGACGGCTGTCCGATCGTTAGGAGGTTGGGTGTCCGATAGGACGGCTGTCCGATCGTTAGGATAGGTTGGCTGTCCGATAGGACGGCTGTCCGATCGGACGGCACTCCGTCCCAACGATCTGGTCGTCTTTGGCACCTGATTATTTTTGAAGGTTTTATAGTTTTGATCGAGACGGTGTTATGACTTGCTAGACAACAGAAACCCCATCTCGAACCAAGTGACCCGATCAGACAGGAATCACCCAAATCTGACCGGTTTACTGGTTCATGACGGTCGTTCTGGGTTATCCCGAAATCGGTCGTCTATTTGATAGAAACCAGATCTTGAACCAACGCAACACTAAGTATGAGTAGAAGGTCGGTACAAGCTCCGATTCTATCGGTTTTGAGTGCACTAAGTGTAAAAGAGTTGAAAGAAAGCTGGAAAACCATCTTTCAATCCTTTTAACAATGATTACGTGTAATTCTATGCGAGTACATTGTCTAATCTTGTGGAAATTCTTCAGATCTGAGTTGTTCTTGGTGGAATGAGGCCAAGGCTTGAAGTTCATAAGAACTCCATGATGACATCATCCTAGAACACCTCAAATCCATTGATTTCACGGTTAAAAGTTGAGATTCAAAAGATAGAAAGGTGGAGGAGTGCGTGTAAATCATAAAAGTACAAGATTTGAGGTAGAAACTTACAAGAATCACAAGAAATTGAGAGGAGAGAGCCCCAAAGCGTGCTGGTCGAGTGAGAGCTCCACATCAAGGCTATTGATGTGAAAGTGGAGGTATTTTTAGGCAAGAGAGGAGAGGAGGTGGTGCAGTGAGTCGGATATATTCCGCTCGGATATATATTCCGATCGGACAGCCGTCCCGTTCGATCTGTCACGTATCCTCGCTCGGATAACTTCTTTTTGAGCGTATGTGAGTAGTGGGTTCGTTGGTTGGTTACTTTCTTCATAACTTTCTCCACAAAACGTTCTGCCCGAGTCCTCCAATATCATGTTATGCAAGATGATGCACGTATATATGACGTTTCTCATTTTACTCTTTTCAAGTATCCTCGACGGCTGGGCAATGATAGACCATCTATTTTTTAATTCACCGAAAGGCCGCTCGACATCTTTTCTTGCCGACTCTTGTTTCTTCTTGTAATACAATCTTTTCTCGTCATCTGGACACGAAAGACTTTTCACCAACGTCGTCCACTCCGGATAAATACCGTCGACAAGATAGTACCCATACTTATACCCCACGTCGTTTGCATAGAATGAAGTATTTGGTGCAACACCATCTATGACATCGTCCAAAAGACCCGAAGATTGTAAAACAGCGATATCATTGTTCGCACCGGTCATGCCAAAGTACACAGGTCAAATCCGTAAATCTTGAGACGCGACCGCTTGTAATATTATGGTAGGACCCTCGTGGTCACTACGATGGTGTTGCCCTTTCCAAGCAGTTGGACATGTCGCCCACTCCCAGTGCGTGCAATCAAGACTACCCAGCATCCCAGGAAACCCGTGTATCCGCTGATGGGCCTCGTATAAAAGTGGAACATCGGTAGCGGTTGGCATCCTCAAATATCGCCTCCCGTAAAGAAAGTTAACACCTAATATAATAGCGTTAATAAACTATAAATAATAACAGCAATAATAATAACAATAATAATAATAACAATAATAATAATAAAAATACCTTCACAGAAATTTTCAAGACAATCACGACAACTTCTGGCCGACATCCTCAAATATTCATCCCATGCATCACTCGATGTGTCGTACGCAAGTTTCCGAATTGCGGCAGTACACTTTTGTATTCCAGAGAAATCAGTTTTGCGACTATCAATTTCTCTTTGTGTGAAAAAAGAGAATTCGGCCACAAGAACATCAGAAATTCTTAAGAAAAGACGCGGCTCATACGTAACCGACTCCTAAAGTGTGCATCATCGTACAACAGACTTTCACAAAAATAATCGCGCATTAAACGTTCATGAGCACCTAACCGATCTCGTTCAAGAGGCGTTTGTCTGGTACACGTTGTAGACGAATGGGCTTCTTCTCGCAAATAATTAATCGCCTTCTGCGTCACTGCGGTAAGTATAGCGTCGACAAGACCGTCAGATGAAGAGCTGGACGAATCGGATGAAGAGTGAGATGACATTTTTAAAAATGATTGGAGAGAATTTGTGTGTTTTTGTGATTGGTGTGTGTTTGAGTTTGTATATATATTAGATTTTTAAAAGTTTTTTTTATAATATGACCGTTCAACAATGGTCACTTTTGACCATCACCTCGATCAACGCGTTAAAATGGTCGTTACTAGGCTGGCGAGGCAAGAATAGCGCCCCCTCTTTGACGGGCAGGGGGTGGCTAAGGGGCGCTAACGAATCCGAGTTGGCCAGGGGCGGTATACCACACCCCTGGCCTAAGTGGTGGAAACCTTCTCTACCAAGATGCGTTTTGCCTGAACGAGCAACTCAGCGGGTGAAAACAAAACCATGATTTCTTGGATGAGCAACACATCAGGAGCAAAGCGGACAATATATTGGGAAACGGTTTACTTGGGCTGCTACAGTTGTTATTAACATTATTATCATTGTGCTTCATATGTTATAGTTTAATGAGCTCAAGATTTATTTCCCTTCTTATTTCACTCTCTTTTAGATTCTGTTATTCAATTTTAAAATTTTCATTAAACAAAATCAATAATATCTCATCACAAAAACCGTTTTATAATATTTTAGTCTTCATTATTAACTATATTTATTTTTTTAAGTGTAATATACGGGGTTCTAATCTAGTAAGATATAAAACCAACCTCGTCTTCTCCACCTGGACAATTATCTCTTTATCAGTCTTACCGTTTTCAGTTGGGAGCACACATTCTCTCTTTACGTGTTAGACGAGTTATCCACATCTTAGGGTAGATTGCTGATGTAGTGAATGTAACGAGAGGTTCATATGATGGAACTGAAATTGAATCCAAATCTCTTGAAATCACTGCTTAAGGATTTCAGTGAATTAATATTCAATTCCAATCCCTTCTTCGTTAAAACTGAAATCTACATTGAGGATTTCATTCTATTCTGTAAAACAAACATTGGTGTCTCCTCTGTGTAGACGTTCACTAAGAAAGAAATGATACCGAGTGTGCTAAAAAAGTGATCATGAGTTCTTAAAAGCCTGTAACCAAACAGGCATCCTTCACTTCTGACGACTAGAATGAAAATAGTTATTAGACAACAACGAAAACTAACACTCCTTTGGAATTTGCAAGGGTATCCCTTTTTATTGGGCAGGTAAGTCAACTGTAAACCTAGTGCCTCCTGAAAAGTTCAAAACTGTGACTTTCTTTTTATAAATCTTTTTAAATCAAATGAGAAGGCGCCTTTGTTTAACTCTTGTTGGCAAACGCGATTCCCTTCTCGATGGATGACTTTAGCTCGGGCAGAAGGGCTTCCAAACCTTGTTTCTCATAGTCGTTAAGTGAGCCCAGGCCAAGGACTTCCTCTACACCGTTCTTGCCGAGTCTCACCTATAATAAGAGAGGGAAATTTTTAACCATTTAAAGTGAACCTTGGTAAAGGGTAGAAAGAAAGAATAATAGTGAAAGTACCTTGGAGGCGAAGAAAGGTAGTTCGGTTACATTTGATTGCACAAATGAGCATTCCACAACATCTGGGACCCCATTAAGTCCTTTCAAACATGCATCGGCAAATATCGCTCCTGCATAACTGCACTAACAAACAAAAAATCAACACTTCCTACAAGCTCATGACTTCGAACAAGAGAAAGGATGACAAAGCAACATATATTGGCTAAGATGCAACTACTTAAGCAAAATAATCATCTTTTTCATCTGCAAGCTTCGATAAGAAACCACCTCACTATTATGCACATCAGCTTGCAACTCACTCTTTTGAGTATTGAATACTATAAAACTTGATGAAAAAACAGGCAGCAATGATAGAAATAAGAGTAAAATGCCATTTTCATCCCAGAGATTTGGTCAGTTTTGCGACTTTCGTCCAAAAGTTTGTTTTTCTTCATCTGGATCCAAAAGGTTTGAAATCTTACCATTTTCATCTGGCTCGTTAGCTCCATCAATTCTTCTCCGTTAGGTCAGGGTATTTCCGTCCTTTTTGTTAACTTAAAGGGCAATTTGATCTTTTTCACTTTATGTAAAAAGACCGAATACCCCTGAAAAAAACTGAATTGCCCTTTGAGTTAACAAAAAAGACGGAATACCGCCGACTTAATGGAGAAAAATGGATGGAGTTAACAAGCCGGATGAAATTGACAAGATTTCAGCCCTTTTGGACCCAAATGCGGAAAACCGAACCTTTGGACAAAAGTCACAAAACTGACCAAACCTCAGGGACGAAAATGGCATTTTACTCTAGAAATAAAGATCAGTTGGGACTTACGCCATTGAGAGTGTGGCGGAACCCTTTCCAGCCTTTGCCTCCACAACCTCCGTACCACCATCTTGAGTTCTTTTTGTTAGAGCAACTATCTCTTCATCTGATAAGTTGTTTGCTTGTGGTGTAGCCTTCATTTAGAAACACTCATCAGTACCACAAACCAACATTTTAATTCACACTTTTATGTAACTAAAATGTATAAAGATAACCAAAAACATACCTGAGAAAACAAAGGTAGAATGGTGATGCCAGCATGGCCACCAACAACAGGCACATTAACACCTAGAACATATAAATTACAAGATTAAAACAATGCCGGATCCTTCAATTTGGGAAAGAAGTAGGATGCGAATAACTTTACCTGCAACTGGAACCTTAGCCTTTCCAGCATAGAAAGTTTTAGCCCTTACAACATCAAGTGTGGTCACACCGAACAGCCTTTTCTCGTCATATGTGCCTGCTTTCTTGAAGACCTCAGAAGCAATGGGTACAGTAGAATTGACTGGGTTACTGATCATATTAACCAGTGCCTGATGATATATAAAGTGGTAGCCAATATAAGATTCATTTCTTCACTTATATAATCTGCATAATCAAGATAGGCGAGTACTCACGTGTGGGCAATACTTGGCGATAGCTGTGCACAAACCCTTAACAATGCCAGCATTGATGTTGAAAAGATCATCACGTGTCATACCAGGCTTCCTCGGTACGCCAGCTGGAATGATGACTACATCAGCACCTTCCAATGCCTTTCCAAGATTTTCGTCGCCCATGTAACCAACCACCTACGTAATAAAACACCAATACATATTGTTAACAAATCAACTTAATTTCACATAAATTTTTTAAACACTAAACAGATTACAATCAGTTCCAATTCAATGTCACAACCTGGAGTTCCTGAACTAGTTGAACACTTGTACTAACCTAACTGAGCCACAAGCGAATTGAGTTAACAGTAAAATCAAACAGAACACGCTATATCAGAAACCCTAGAATTAAAATATGAACCAAATCAGCATGATTAATCATAATAAACTAGTTGAATGCAAAAACTAGTTTATATAATTAATAAAATCAGAAACACGGTAGATCAGGATCCCTAAAATTGAGATGCGGGCCAAATTAACATGATTAATCATTTAATCATATAAAACTACTGCAATGCAAAAGAAAAGTACACAGTTATGAGACAAAACAGCATGATTAACCACAGAAAACTACTGAAATGCAAGAAACTGTATACATTTTTCAAAATCAGAAACACACTAGATCAGAAACCGAGCCAAATCAACATGATTAATCACAAAAAAACTACCTGAATGCAAGAAATAGTATACAATCATCAAAACTAGAAACACACTAGATCAGAAACCCTAGGAATTGAAATGTGAGCCAAATCAACATATTTAACCGCAGACAACTACTGAAATGCAAGAAACAGTACACAATTATCCAAAATAAAAAAACACTATATCAGAAACCCTAGAACTGAAATGTACGCCAAATCAACATAATTAACCACAGAAAACGGAATGCAAAAAAAAGAATACAATTATCAAAATCGTAAATAAACTAGATCAGAAACACCAAAATGTGAGCCAAATTAACATGATTAATCATAGAAAACTACTGTAATGCACGAAACAGTATACAATTATCAAAATCCTAAACACGCTAAATCAAAAACCCTAGAATTAAAATATGTGAGCCAAATAAATCAACATACCTAATCACAATCAACTACTGAAACATATCAAACAGTATACAACAATCAAAATTAAAAACGAACGGCGGACAATAAAAAGCGATGAGATCAGATAAATAACAACCTCAGATCTGGTGTTGATGTGGCTGACGTCAGCAGCGACACCAGGAGTTCCGGCGATATCGTATAGCGAGAGGCTAGATACAAGAGGATTTAGTTTCATGAGGAGTGAAAGCGGTTGTCCGATACCGCCGGCGGCCCCTAAAATAGCAACCTTACGCTCCGGTGCAGATTCCGATGAGTAGCTCCGGCAGCCGGCGGCGGTGGAGGAAGATTTCTGAAGAGATGAACGGATCGATTTCAACATAGCTGTCCTCATTGTTGTTGTGGTTGAAGATTTTTAGAGAGAGAAAGTAAAGGTAGACGAAGGTTTCTAGAGAGAGAGTAGTATCTGACGATATGAACCACCACTGTTGCTTTTTAAGCTTGTGTAGAGGAGAAAGGTGGTTAAGAAAATGACAATAATGGTCCCTGGTATATTCTTTGCTATTCGTTTTTGTTCCTTTAGAAAAAAGTTGCACATGTATAAGAGAAAAATGCCTGGATAGTAGGGCTGCAAACGAACCAAACGAACACGAACAAGACCTTGTTCGTGTTCGTTTGTTAAGAAATATATGTGTTCGCGACCCGTTCACGAACACTTATCAAACGAGATTTTATGTTCGTGTTCGTTTGTTAAGGAAATGTACTTGTTCGTGTTCGTTTGTGTTTGTTTGTTAATTTTAGGCAACGAACATTGACGAACACAAATGAGCACAAACTAATCTTCATGAACACAAATGGAAACAAACGAACACAAACAATCGTTAATTGAACAGAATATATAATACATCGACACTTATTAGATATTTAATTTGTTGGAATTTTGAAGTATTTAATTAAATATAAAAACTAAAAACACTAATGAAGTATCGAACACAAACGAACACGTTACCGAACGTTCACGAACATAAACAAACGAACACGACCTCTGTTCATGTTTGTTCATTTAACTAAATGAACGAAATTTCTTGTTCGTGTTCGTTTGTTTAGTAAACGAACGAACACAAACGAACTTCCCGCCGAACGGTTCACAAACTGTTCGCCGAACGTTTGGTTCGTTTGCAGCCCTACTGGATACTCTCTGTGGTTTCGCCTTTTTTCACCTATAGTCCCCAACTTTCTAAAATTACCTGCATAGTCCCCAAGTTTTCATTTTTTGTTCCCGGATAGTCCATGGGTCTAACTTCAGTTTGTTTTCTCTGTTAAGAGGGTGTGAAATGACAAAAATACCCTTTCCTTAAAAGGTCAAACCATAGGGACTATCCGGGCATCTTCTTCATATTTATTTATAAAACCCCACCACCACACTTCATCTTCAACATCCACCCACCATCACCCTCCTCCACCCTCCACCATCACCGCCACAGTTTCAGAGAAAACCCGCCCGTCTAAAGGCCAACTGCGATAAAAGTTGGGCTCGGTCCTGTAACGCCCAAAAATCCGAATGTTAATATTTGTCGTGTGTTCCTATATGACACGTCATGGAATAAATAACTAGGCTATTTAACCTAGTTAAGGGTATGGCCAAAAGTATTAAATGATGAAGGTAGTGTCAGTTATGTTTTAAAGGCAAACTCGAGGGGCTAAAGTGGAACAGATGAAAGTTGACTACTAATTAAAAGGTCTATACACACACAAACACCCACATACGTGCGTGTTCTTGAAGCTTCAGGAGCTCTCAAGAGCTCCAAACCCTAGTTCCACTAAATCACCAAATTAAAGGGTGAATCGAAGCTCAAATTCAAGAAGAAACACGGATTAAGGATCACCTTCACGAGGGAATCATAAGGTATGTCTTAAATCTAAGATTGGTGATCATGTGTGAAGTGGGTTATGTTCAAATCCGTGAATTAATATGAAATTAATCATGTACAAGGGTTAGAATCATCGTATAGAACATGGGTTATGTATGGTTTGCGTTAATTTGATGATTAGAGGTAAAACCCGTTAGTTATGGTGAAGATGATTACTAGAAACACCACCTATGTTCAAGTCTTGTTGAAAGATTGATGTATTATGTGGGTATGATGAATTATTGTTAGATGAATTAGGAGGAATATGATGATGTTATGTTTAATGTTCATTTGGGATGATACATGATGATTAGTAGTAGGTTTTGATGGGTTATGTATGAGTTTAGAAGATTTATGTATGAATTAGTTGTAAGTTATGCTTAAAAGGTGGTACGCACATCAAGCGTATGATAAAATGTATAAAGTGTCGTCCGTATAGTCGATTATGATGTTACGAGTATATGATGATAAGTCGATAGTGGAATATGGTTGATAGTTGACTCTTGAAAGTCAACTAAGTATAAGAAACATGATTTGACTCGTTACCGTAAAGGTAGGATTATAGGAAGTCGTTTGGTACATGTTATGTTAATATGCATTATTTGTAAGTACATGATGAATTACGTGTGTTGGAAAGGATATGAAGTTGATTATATGTTTTAATGCTTGTTAGAAATGACTAAGGAAAGTTAAGTGTGAATTATGCGAGTGATATGATTGTTACATGTACAAATGATGTATGCTAATACGAGCGTGATTTCGATGAAATGAAAGTATAGGAATCACGTCGAGACGGACTCAAGCATGAGGTGTTAACGGGTCAAGAAGAGGCAAGGAATCGGATACGAACACGGACGCATAAGGTAAGTGATTTATGTAATCACTTCTTAGTTCGATTAAGTAATATGGTGTTTTAATTAACTAAACATGATGTTGGAGGTTAAATATGTGACGTAGTCTTTCATCGTAAATGATGGGATTAAAGTTGACCAAAATGCCCTTGATGGGTATTTTGGGTAAACGATCTTAAAAGTAGTTTAGAAACAAGTTATTCGATTAGTGTAAGGTTTTGGTCAAGTATGAAAGTGAGGAGTATGGTTTTGTGAGTCAGAAACGTTTTAATGCGCAATTACCCTTAACGGGTCAAAATAAGCTTATGAGCGCAAACGGGTGAAATAAGATGTAAAGTATCCGGGAATGAATCTTTTATGACAAATGACCTCGATATTATCAATTCATATGAAGTTAAGGTCAAACAAATAAGTTATGTGATAAAATTATGAACGGGTCAATTCTTGGTAAAAAGGGTAGTAATCCGAAGACTTAAAAGTCTGGGATTTTGTTAATCCGGATGTCGGATCTTAACTCCATAAGATGGAGAATTAAATTACGGACGTGTAGGAAAAAGAATCGGGTAAAACGGACCAATAATGAAGAAGTTATGGCCGTTTCCGTAAAATCCGAACGTGCTGGAAATCTGCAGATCAACAGCAACAACATTCTGTCGAAAACAAGCAGTGGCGTGGCGCGACTGGCAGTGGCGCTACGCGAGCGTGTGTCAGTTTCGCGAAAATCGCTTATTTTAACCGTTAATGCACTGCGAACCCGTTTAAACGCATTTTAAGTTGCGTATGACTAATTTAACTTACGTTTTTATAAGCTTAAGTGTATGCACATATGTAGATAGGTATGTATGTATGTTTATAAGTATGCGAGCAAGTACGTGGATATACGATGGTATGTATGAGAGTAGGCATGTATGAGTTTGGTATGATGCAAGTAGGGGTGTATGTATGTATGTATATATGGATAATGTCATGAATGTACGTAATGATGTAGGTATGTGTACATGTAGATACGTATATAATGATGTAGATGTGTTTACATGTAAGTATGCATGTAGGTTGGCATGTATGTGTGTGAGCATGTATGCAAGTAGGTATGTATGCATGTGTGTACGTATGTATATATGGAGATAATATGTATGGAGTTTAGGTATGTATGTAAGCCATTCAGTATGATTAAGTTTTACGTTGTTATGCGTGTACATGGAGATTTAGGTGTAATGCAGGTATAGCAACGAAGTCTCACCACGGATTTTATGATTTGATGGAAAGCCGGAATGTAAAGAGTTAACGGAACGAAAAGAGAACGTGAATAGATCTTGTATGTTATAATGCGTACTAATGCTATAAATTTTATTATGGTGAGTGCAGGTATTACGAGTCATGAGGATCTTCAAGGATTAGAGATCGAGGATCGAGTCACAAGACAGATTGTACGGGAACGTTGGTGTTGAAATTTAGAAAACCCATGGCATGTATTTAATTGTAAATGAGTCGATTGATGACTTCATGTGAAAAAGTTGTGTTAAAATGAAGTTTTAAGTAAGACAAGGTAATTATAAGGAAAGAAATTTTATGGTACGTGTTTCCGCTGCGACTTTAGTCAAGTACGATTTAGGGTCTTACAAGTTGGTATCAGAGCCCTGGTTTGAGGGAATCAAGTACGAGAAGGTAAGTACTTGAACTCAAACTTGTGTGCTCTTGAAATAAGAAACCCGTACAATCTAAGACTCGATCAAGATCCAAAGATAGAAACTAATGTAAGTATGTACTTATGTATACGTATATAGAAACTGACGGTTTTGTATGTGCAAGGTAAGCATAAGTGTTGGAAGAGGATGATCTATGAATGCAGTCTAGGATGAATACTAAGGCAGGCAAAGAGGTAATAAGACAAATAGGCAAATGAGCCCAGGTACGTAAATTTAATATGTGGGTGTAAGTAATGGTAAAATTCATTAAGGGAAGGAAAATTTAAAATGGAAGACAATGATTGTATAGTAATGAAGTACTGGAAGTGATACACGCGCCGAAACCTAAGCCTACGGACATAAGGTGACAATTACATGAAGGCACGAAACTACTATGTGGATTGTGTACCTGGCCAGTACACGAGAAACGTATGACGTTCGTGAGATCATGATAATTGTTACAGGTATGTCCGGTAGAGTTGGGTAGCAGGCGGGCGTGTGGGTGAAATGGGAAGTAAGACTCTCGGGAAATTGAGAGTACTATGAAAGAATGAAAAACATGCCTGATAAGAATGAAGAATGTTGAATCTGTAATTAAGTACGGATCAACAAGATATGAATAATATGTTTGAATCCGTGAGACGGATTCAAGGATGAAAGGTATGAATGCAATGATTGAATCCGTGAGACGGATTCAAGGATGAAACGCATGAATGTTATGTTTGAATCCGTGAGACGGATTCAAGGATGAAAGGCATGGATGATATGTTTGAATTCGTAAGACGGATTCAAGGATGAAAGGCATGGATGATATGTTTGAATTCGTAAGACGGATTCAAGGATGAAAGGCATGAATGTTATGTTTGAATCCGTGAGATGGATTCAAGGATGAAAGGCATGGATGATATGTTTGAATCCGTAAGGCGGATTCAATGAATGAAAAAGCATGAATGATGCGTCTGAATCCGTGAGACGGATTTAAAAATATAAAAAGATGAAATTAATCCGCCTAAGAAGATGTCGACAGTTTGACCATGATTGAGTCGAACGGGTCATAGAAATAAGTATAAAGTAAAAGGTGATAGTATAATAGACGAAGTTTTGTATAAGTTACGTGTTAGATGTGTTAGTAATTGACTCTTAGAAGTCAGAATGATGACAGGCTGTGACCCGGACAATAACTTGAGTATGGGCGGGAATGGTAAGCTTAGTAAGAAATATTGAAACGATGTAATAAGGTCTTTGCAAGTAAGCATGAATTGGAGGAAGTACAAGCGTGTACTTCAGTTGGCGAAATGATTAATAGAATGAAAGGATTGCATGTAAGAAATAGAATGTGTGGTACGTCATAGTAGATACGTAGGAAATTGTAGAAGAGTTATAAGTGGGTAATCACGTAGTATAAGGAATGTTGGAATGAAATGTGCTAACCGCCGATGTTGTTGATGATAATGTTAGAACTATTGATGTTATGAAACCAATCGTATTGGTGAAAGGATGTGCACGAGCGGAAGCTCATTAAATGGATGAATGAAACTTGGCCTGTTACGGCTAGTACTCGAGGAGAAGACGATCGATCTGGGTTGCGGGTCGTTGGTTTAGGAAATGAAAAAGAGGTTAGTAAAATGTTTAACTCATGTTGGATAGATATGAACTAGTATGACACATTTATATATAAAAATTAAGTAATGCATGAAGTGAAAGTAATAGAAATGTGAAACGAATGAAATGATTTAAAGGTAACGTAAAGGTATGCAAGGTATAAGTAACTGTAGAAAAATGTAGAATAAGGTTAACATTAAAGTTAAGTACGTATATATGACTATGAAATGGTAGTTTTGTGTGGTAACAAAACAAGAACTAAATGTTAAATAATATATGTATAGAATGAAATCTTAAGAGATAAGATGAATCTGGTAGATCCGTTATGAACAGATCATATGAATGGAGGTATGATTACAGATTGAGGAAGTATGTGTATTGACCCGTTATTGACAGGTTAAGGAAATGAAAATGATATGCGAAAGTATGATAAGGAAGGTATGGAATTGTTATGAAGAAGTCAATTATATGAATAGTTTATGAATTGAGAATGTATAGTTACCCATTACTATGATGTATTAGTTAAAGTTAAACATATCTGAGTATATACAAATTTCGATGCAAGATCGTATAGTCGATGAAAACATTATGAATGTGAAATAAACAAATGGGAATGTTAGTAATGGGATGTGGGAACGGTTGCAAGTAAGTAAGAAGGTATATAATGCATATGATATACGAGTATTAGAGTGATGAATGAACCATTAGCTATGAAGGCTGTTAGGAGTTAGCGTTATTAGTGAAAGCGACACTAATAAGAACTCCGGAGCGGGTTCTTTAAGAAAGAAGATAGTCGTTGTGATGGGCTAGCGGTGGTGTTGATGGACATAGAGAAGAATTAATTAGTGTTAAACAGAGGTAAGAAAGGTTTCGGGGACGAAACCTCATTTAAGGGTGGTAGACTTGTAACGCCCAAAAATCCGAATGTTAATATTTGTCGTGTGTTCCTATATGACACGTCATGGAATAAATAACTAGGCTATTTAACCTAGTTAAGGGTATGGCCAAAAGTATTAAATGATGAAGGTAGTGTCAGTTATGTTTTAAAGGCAAACCCGAGGGGCTAAAGTGGAACAGATGAAAGTTGACTACTAATTAAAAGGTCTATACACACACAAACACCCACATACGTGCGTGTTCTTGAAGCTTCAGGAGCTCTCAAGAGCTCCTAACCCTAGTTCCACTAAATCACCAAATTAAAGGGTGAATCGAAGCTCAAATTCAAGAAGAAACACGGATTAAGGATCACCTTCACGAGGGGATCATAAGGTATGTCTTAAATCTAAGATTGGTGATCATGTGTGAAGTGGGTTATGTTCAAATCCGTGAATTAATATGAAATTAATCATGTACAAGGGTTAGAATCATCGTATAGAACATGGGTTATGTATGGTTTGCGTTAATTTGATGATTAGAGGTGAAACCCGTTAGTTATGGTGAAGATGATTACTAGAAACACCACCTATGTTCAAGTCTTGTTGAAAGATTGATGTATTATGTGGGTATGATGAATTATTGTTAGATGAATTAGGAGGAATATGATGATGTTATGTTTAATGTTCATTTGGGATGATACATGATGATTAGTAGTAGGTTTTGATGGGTTATGTATGAGTTTAGAAGATTTATGTATGAATTAGTTGTAAGTTATGCTTAAAAGGTGGTACGCACATCAAGCGTATGATAAAATGTATAAAGTGGCGTCCGTATAGTCGATTATGATGTTACGAGTATATGATGATAAGTCGATAGTGGAATATGGTTGATAGTTGACTCTTGAAAGTCAACTAAGTATAAGAAACATGATTTGACTCGTTACCGTAAAGGTAGGATTATAGGAAGTCGTTTGGTACATGTTATGTTAATATGCATTATTTGTAAGTACATGATGAATTACGTGTGTTGGAAAGGATATGAAGTTGATTATATGTTTTAATGCTTGTTAGAAATGACTAAGGAAAGTTAAGTGTGAATTATGCGAGTGATATGATTGTTACATGTACAAATGATGTATGCTAATACGAGCGTGATTTCGATGAAATGAAAGTATAGGAATCACGTCGAGACGGACTCAAGCATGAGGTGTTAACGGGTCAAGAAGAGGCAAGGAATCGGATACGAGCACGGACGCATAAGGTAAGTGATTTCTGTAATCACTTCTTAGTTCGATTAAGTAATATGGTGTTTTAATTAACTAAACATGATGTTGGAGGTTAAATATGTGACGTAGTCTTTCATCGTAAATGATGGGATTAAAGTTGACCAAAATGCCCTTGATGGGTATTTTGGGTAAACGATCTTAAAAGTAGTTTAGAAACAAGTTATTCGATTAGTGTAAGGTTTTGGTCAAGTATGAAAGTGAGGAATATGGTTTTGTGAGTCAGAAACGTTTTAATGCGCAATTACCCTTAACGGGTCAAAATAAGCTTATGAGCGCAAACGGGTGAAATAAGATGTAAAGTATCCGGGAATGAATCTTTTATGACAAATGACCTCGATATTATCAATTCATATGAAGTTAAGGTCAAACAAATAAGTTATGTGATAAAATTATGAACGGGTCAATTCTTGGTAAAAAGGGTAGTAATCCGAAGACTTAAAAGTCTGGGATTTTGTTAATCCGGATGTCGGATCTTAACTCCATAAGATGGAGAATTAAATTACGGACGTGTAGGAAAAAGAATCGGGTAAAACGGACCAACAATGAAGAAGTTATGGCCGTTTCCGTAAAATCCGAACGTGCTGGAAATCTGCAGATCAGCAGCAACAACATTCTGTCGAAAACAAGCAGTGGCGTAGCGCGACTGGCAGTGGCGCTACGCGAGCGTGTGTCAGTTTCGCGAAAATCGCTTATTTTAACCGTTAATGCACTGCGAACCCGTTTAAACGCATTTTAAGTTGCGTATGACTAATTTAACTTACGTTTTTATAAGCTTAAGTGTATGCACATATGTAGATAGGTATGTATGTATGTTTATAAGTATGCGAGCAAGTACGTGGATATACGATGGTATGTATGAGAGTAGGCATGTATGAGTTTGGTATGATGCAAGTAGGGGTGTATGTATGTATATATGGATAATGTCATGAATGTACGTAATGATGTAGGTATGTGTACATGTAGATACGTATATAATGATGTAGATGTGTTTACATATAAGTATGCATGTAGGTTGGCATGTATGTGTGTGAGCATGTATGCAAGTAGGTATGTATGCATGTGTGTACGTATGTATATATGGAGATAATATGTATGGAGTTTAGGTATGTATGTAAGCCATTCAGTATGATTAAGTTTTACGTTGTTATGCGTGTACATGGAGATTTAGGTGTAATGCAGGTATAGCAACGAAGTCTCACCACGGATTTTATGATTTGATGGAAAGCCGGGATGTAAAGAGTTAACGGAACGAAAAGAGAACGTGAATAGATCTTGTATGTTATAATGCGTACTAATGCTATAAATTTTATTATGGTGAGCGCAGGTATTACGAGTCATGAGGATCTTCAAGGATTAGAGATCGAGGATCGAGTCACAAGACAGATTGTACGGGAACGTTGGTGTTGAAATTTAGAAAACCCATGGCATGTATTTAATTGTAAATGAGTCGATTGATGACTTCATGTGAAAAAGTTGTGTTAAAATGAAGTTTTAAGTAAGACAAGGTAATTATAAGGAAAGAAATTTTATGGTACGTGTTTCCGCTGCGACTTTAGTCAAGTACGATTTAGGGTCTTACAGGTCCCGAACCGACCTCAAAACTACATCGCCATCATCACCACCCCCCACCCCCACTCCTTCTCCCCTTCCTGTTTGTTTCTTTGTCTCTGCAACCTGCAACCTGCAAACACCCATAAAAAAAACAGAGATACCCAACCGAATAAAAACCGAAATCGAGCCAACAAAACCTTTATTTACCTTGCACTACTGATTGCCTGATTCACTCTGGACCTGAATTGCGAAACACCCACACACACGGTCTTAGAAAATGGAAACCCAAATCTGATCAATCAAGATCCACCGGTGACGATGCGGTTATCAAAGAATCTCTGAAACATCATCTTCACGGCAAACATCATCATCAAATCTCTGGTCATCACCTCCGTTCACCGTCACCGTTCCATCACCACCACCGAACAACCACATCGATCTCCGGTCATCTTCACCGTTCTCCGATCTCCGTTCACCTCCGTCATTAAATATCAAACCACCTCTTGTCTTCATCGTCATCGTTCTTAAGATTGTGGTGGCGGCTGTATTTTTAAAATTAGGGTTTTGGACTTATCAATAACGAAGAAGACAAGACTGGTTGTGGCGGGGGTGGTGATGATGGCGACGGTGATGGTTGTGGCGACAGTGGTGGTTGTGGCGGGGGTGGTGATGATGGCGACGGTGATGGTTGTGGTGGAAGTGGTGGTTGTGGCAGGAGTGGTTGTGACGATTGTAACACCCCGAAAAATATAAAACTTTATATTAGAATTATAAAGTATAAATAAACGAGAATTTACTAACTAGAAATTTTTAACCTAGTTAGTTAAAAGACTAGAAATAACTTATGATAGGGTTAAAAGCTACTACTAAACAATATGTTGAACAAAGTTGAGGGGCTTAAGTTGTAAGAATTGAAACTAGAATTAATTAAAATAAATAAAACAAACCAAACACCCCACAAAGGGGATGTCTGGTCGACTAGAACAACCAGGGGCGACACCCCCACCTTCAAACTCTCAAAAATCTACTTGAACTCTCAAATTGGAGGTGCAAATCTGGTCCAAACGAAAATCCGAGCATAGAATCGTGATCCTCATCACAAGAGGATTACAAGGTATGTAAAATTTAAGGAAAACTCTCAACTTGAAATTTTCATGAATTGGGAAAAATCTGAAATTAGGGTTGCATGTGTATGTTATGATGATTAAGGAACAACTATAGTGTCTAAGGACAAACCCTAGATCAATAGAAGTTGAAATCATAAGAAATTTTGGGTGAATCCATGAACACCATTGTAGGTGATTAATGGGTTATGTGGAAATTGATGAACACTAGGATATTGGGTGTTAATCTTGTGTAATTTGATAATTTGGAAGTGATTTCAGAAATCTAGAAGCTAACAATCATGTAAAATGTTGATTGAGGTGAAATTAGGGCTAAATGATAAGCTAGAAACTTGTCATATAATCATGTGAAAAATCTGCCCTTAAGGTGTTTGTAAAAATGCCTCAAAGAAGGCTTAAAATAGAAATTTAAAGATTGAACGCATAATTATGATGTTTCGGTGTATTATGCGAAGTAAGGTTTAAAGAGAGTTCTAAACATGTCTTGAATTGAACTCTATAGGAAAGGATACCGGAACGTCGAGTGGACAAGCCGGTGGTGATTTGCGGTTGAAGGGCGTACACTAAGGTATGTAACTTGACCCGTTACATTAAGTAGATTTTGATGATTATTAAATGCGTAATTGGATTTTAGAATAAGGGTTGTTTTGAATTAAAGCGGTGATGTCGCTATATTGAATAATAGATCAAATTTGGTTGGAACTCGTTGGTAGTCGTCACAATGGAGGATTCCTTAGACGAGCCAAACGGGTCGAATAATCAAAGTAAGGCATGGTTAATGCTCCGGATTTTGATGGATTGATCTTTGATATTGGATAATATATAACATATTAGATATACGAGATTTTAATGTATTGGTATCCTAGAAAACTGAAATTCGAGAGTTGGGTTTTAGTGTAATGAACAAACCAAACAAAAACTTGGATTTCCAGGAACTACCGTAAGTTACGGTAGTACCGTAACTTACGGTAAGGGTCAAGTGCTTACGGTGGTTCACCCCTGTTTTACGGTGAACCAGAAGATTTCAAGACCTACCGTAACTTACGGTGACACCGTAAGTTACGGTGGAACCAGAAAACTTATATTATATTATTCACAATTTGATGGTTGAATCTTGTGTTTATATACTATATAACATAGTCAAAACTAATGTTTTAACGGTTTTGACCATAGGTGACGTGGTGGACTTTATGGATGGCGATCAAGCATATGATGAAGAACCGAACACTACTTTTGAAGCTTCCGCAATGTTTTTAAATATTTACTAGACTTGGTTTATGGGTTGTAAACAATTGTTAAGTAACTTTTGAAATGTTTTAACTTAGTGTAGTGGACTAAGGTTATGCTACATGTGAACTTTTGTATGACTTATTATGTTAAGTAAGGAACCTTTATTATAAACGGTATAATCTATTATTAAAATCAAGTGAAAATTTAAGGGTGTTACAAGTTGGTAATCTGAGCTTAAGGTTGTCAACAAAGTGTTCGGTTCAAGCTTGATCGATCGTCCGGTAAGAATTAACTTATTATGTTAAGTAGATTATGTCTTGTGTAAGGAATAAGAAACAAATTGTTATGCATGGGAAGAGCGTGTTAATACACTCAAACCCGGAAAGTGCACTAAATGTGAACGGTTAAAGCAAGTTAGGAACTTGGCTAAACTGAAACAAATGAAACAATGCCATAAATGAAATGTTTAACGTTTGATGTAAACATTTCAGTTTCAAGATGTCGAAAGAGAGCAATAATGATCCGGTGCCGACAAGCACCGAACAATTGAAAGAAATGATTGCCGAGGAAGTAGGAAAGGCAATTGAGGGCAGTCTATCCGGGTTTATAGACAAGATCCAAAGCACAGTGTTGTCGCTCATAGAAGAGCGAGTTAAAAGGTTGGAGGATACTGTCAACCTTACGAAAGACAAAATGGGAGAACGTAAAGGGTGCTCATATAAGGAATTCATGGCGTGTAAACCGCCAATCTATAACGGGGAAGTCGACCCGATAATTTGCCAAAGATGGTTGGGCGATATAGAAGGGGTGTTCGAAAGGACCCATTGCGATGAAAGCGATTTCGTTGCCTACGGAACGGGTCAGTTAAGAGGACAAGCCAATGATTGGTGGGATAATAAAAATAATGAAATAGGGGCCGAAGCGGGAAGGGCCATGACATGGGAAGAGTTTAAGACACCATTTCTTAAACATCATAGTCCCAAAGCGGTCATCAACAAAATCAAGGAAGAGTTCATGCAACTTAGGCACAAGGGTGAAACCATAGACAAGATCACGGCGATGTTTATGGATAAGATGAAGTTTAGTAGTGAGTTGGTGACGAACGAAGAACAAAAAATATACTACTACTACAATATGTTGAGCGCTGAATATAGGGAGTTTATGACTCCTTCAAAATACGAGACCCTTACCGAAATCATTAATGTTGCTCGGGAACGGGAAATCGAGTTGAAAAAGCTAGTCGAAAGAGGTGAACGAAGGGCACATGATGTGAATCCAAGCCCGACAAAGAAAGCCCGAACTGGAGAATCGGGGAAGAAAGTAGATACAAAAGGTGGGTCGCCAAGTTGTAAGGTGTGCGGGAAGGGACACAAAGGGGAATGTCGGTTCAAAGACAAGCCATGCCCTATATGTAACAAGACGGGGCACACGGCCTCGCTATGCCCGGGAAAAGTTCCTGTTTGCTACAAATGTTATCAACCTGGCCATAAAAAGTCCGAATGCCCGGACTTAGTTGGAAAGAGAGATGTTAAAGAATCTCCAACAGAAGCTCCCAAAGCGAAGGCGAGGTCCTTCCAACTTACCGCGGCTGAAGCGAAGACAGAACCCGATGTGGTTTCAGGTATATTCACAATTAACTCAATTCCAGCACGTGTATTGTTTGATACGGGTGCGAATAAATCCTTCATTTCGCATGGATTTATTCGACATCCTTCATTTGTATTGATGAAATTACATGTGCCCTTAGAAGTTGAAATAGGAGACAACAAAAGTTTTATAGTTTGTGATGTTTGTCGAGGCTGCAAATTAAGCATCGACGATGAGGAATACTTGATAGACCTAATCCCGATGTCAATGGGGGAATTTCAAGTAGTCGTTGGGATGGATTGGCTAGCCCAACACCATGCAAAAGTCGTGTGTTTTCGTAAAGAGATAAAACTAATATCTCCGAGCGGGAAACACGTCACCATTTATGGCGAAAAAGGAGGTAACCCCATAGTGTGCTCAATGTTGAAAGCTCACAAGCTTATGAAGCGATGATGCAAAGCATTCATGATATACGCAAATGAGCCCGAGAAAGAATCACGAAAGATTGAAGATGTACCGGTAGTACGAGATTATGGAGATGTGTTTCCGGAGGATTTACCGGGGATACCGCCTGAACGGGAAGTAGAGTTCGGGATCGAGTTGATTCCGGTCGCAAAACCCGTAGCAAAGGCCCCGTATCGACTTGCACCGTCGGAATTACAAGAGTTGATGTCCCAAATCCAAGACCTGCTTGACAAGGGATTCATAAGGCCGAGTGTGTCTCCTTGGGGCGCACCGGTACTGTTCGTGAGGAAGAAAGACGGGAGCATGCGGATGTGTATCGATTATTGGGAGTTAAACAAACTCACGGTAAAGAACCGATACCCGCTTCCGAGGATAGATGATTTATTCGACCAACTACAAGGTGCGAATTGGTTTTCAAAAATTGACCTTAGATCGGGGTATCACCAACCAAAGGTCAAGGAAGAAGATGTGCCGAAGACGGCTTTCCGCACAAGATACGGACATTATGAATTCCTCGTGATGTCATTTGGGCTAACAAATGCACCCGCAGCTTTCATGGACCTCATGAACCGGGTTTGCAAGCCAATGTTGGATAAGTCGGTCATCGTGTTTATCGATGATATTTTGGTGTATTCGAAAAGTGAAGCTGAACACGCACACCACTTACAAGAGGTGTTAGAGACACTTAGACGAGAAAGGCTGTATGCGAAATTCTCTAAGTGTGCCTTTTGGTTACGAGAGGTACAATTTCTTGGCCACGTCATAAGTGCCGACGGAGTTTTGGTGGATCCGTCAAAGATAGAGGCTGTGTCAAAATGGAATCCCCCAAAGAACCCTTCGGAAATTAGAAGCTTTTTGGGGCTTGCGGGATACTATAGGAGATTCATTCAAGATTTCTCCAAGATTGCGTCACCGCTAACAAAGCTAACCCAAAAGAAAGAAAAGTTTATTTGGGGTGCCGATCAAGAAAAAGCGTTTCAAACGCTAAAAGAAAAGTTAACTCAAGCTCCGGTACTGACATTGCCGGACGGAGTCGAAGACATGGTGGTTTATTCGGATGCTTCACTATCGGGGCTCGGTTGCGTGTTGATGCAACGGGGCAAGGTAATCGCCTATGCCTCGAGACAATTGAAGATACACGAGAAGAAATATCCCACGCACGATCTCGAGTTGGCTGCGGTGGTATTTGCATTAAAAATATGGAGGCACTACTTGTATGGGGCAAAGTGCACCATATTCACCGACCACAAGAGCTTGAAATACTTCTTCGGTCAGAAGGAGTTAAATATGCGACAAAGACGATGGCTGGAAACGGTGAAAGACTATGATTGTGAAATACATTATCACCCCGGGAAGGCTAATGTGGTGGCGGATGCTCTGAGCAGAAAAGCGGACTATGTCCCAATACGAGTAAGATCGATGCAACTCGTGGTGACCTCGGGTATACTTGAACGTATTCGAGAGGCGCAATTAGAAGCAATGAAAGAAGAGAATTGGAAGAAAGAAAGAATAATCGGTCAGTTGAAAGATTTGTCGGATGGGAAGAACGGGTTGAAGACTCGATTCGGAAGGATATGGGTCCCACATACTTGTGGAGTGAAGGCGCTTCTACTTAATGAAGCTCATAAATCATGTTATTCAATTCATCCGGGTGCGACCAAGATGTACAATGACTTGAAACAAAATTATTGGTGGCCCGGAATGAAGAGGGATGTGGCGAAGTATGTGGAAAAATGCTTGACATGTTTACAAGTCAAGGCGGAGCACCAGAAACCATATGGCAAACTCCAACCGTTAGAAATTCCGGTTAGGAAATGGGAACATATTACAATGGACCTATTAACCAAATTGCCTACGACGAATCGTGGTTTCGATGCCATTTGGGTAGTGGTGGATAGATTGACGAAAAGTGCTCACTTCATTCCGATTCGTGAGACTTATACGTCAGAAAAGATGTCAGAAGTTTACACTAATGAAATAATAGCACGTCATGGGGTGCCGGTATCCATCGTGTCTGATAGGGATACCCGGTTTACTTCAAATTTCTGGCGAGATTTCCAAGAGCAAATGGGAACCAAATTGTTCATTAGCACTGCGTACCATCCTCAAACAGATGGACAGAGTGAAAGAACGATACAAACATTAGGGGACATGCTACGGGCATGTATAATCGACTTTGGAGGAAGTTGGGATGTTCACCTACCGTTAGTCGAGTTTTCATATAATAACAGCTACCAATCTAGTATTAAGATGGCACCGTACGAAATGTTTTACGGTAGGAAGTGTCGAACCCCGGTATGTTGGGGTGAAGTGGGTCCACGTGAACTCGCTCATCAAGATATAGTACGAGCCACGAATGAAAAGATCGATATAGTTCGGGCACATTTGAAAGCGGCTCAAGACAGACAAAAGGCGTATGCTGATAAAAGGAAAAGGCCAATCGAATTCCAGGTTGGCGACATGGTCATGCTAAAAGTTTCCCCTTGGAAGGGCGTTATTAGATTCAGAAAAAGGGGGAAGCTAAGCCCGAGGTTTATTGAGCCATTTAAAATTATCGGAAAGGTTGGCAAGGTAGCTTACCGCCTTGAGTTACCGGAGGAACTAAGTGGGATTCATGGCACGTTTCACGTGTCACAATTAAGAAATTGCCTAGCAGACGAAACGGCCTATATCCATTACGATGATATCGAAGTGGATAATAGTCTGAATTATGCGGTGAGACCGGTGGAGATTTTAGACCGAAAGGTCAAACATTTACGAAATAAACAAATTGACCAAGTCAAAGTCAAATGGGAGCATAGGAAAGGTTCGGACACTACGTGGGAGTCCGAAGAGGAGATGCGACGTCTTCACCCTACATTATTTGGTACGTACTTCGGTTTCGGGGATGAAACCCTTTTAAGGGGGGTGGACTTGTAACACCCCGAAAAATATAAAACTTTATATTAGAATTATAAAGTATAAATAAACGAGAATTTACTAACTAGAAATTTTTAACCTAGTTAGTTAAAAGACTAGAAATAGCTTATGATAGGGTTAAAAGCTACTAAACAATATGTTGAACAAAGTTGAGGGGCTTAAGTTGTAAGAATTGAAACTAGAATTAATTAAAATAAATAAAACAAACCAAACACCCCACAAAGGGGATGTCTGGTCGACTAGAACAACCAGGGGCGACACCCCCACCTTCAAACTCTCAAAAATCTACTTGAACTCTCAAATTGGAGGTGCAAATCTGGTCCAAACGAAAATCCTAGCATAGAATCGTGATCCTCATCACAAGAGGATTACAAGGTATGTAAAATTTAAGGAAAACTCTCAACTTGAAATTTTCATGAATTGGGAAAAATCTGAAATTAGGGTTGCATGTGTATGTTATGATGATTAAGGAACAACTATAGTGTCTAAGGACAAACCCTAGATCAATAGAAGTTGAAATCATAAGAAATTTTGGGTGAATCCATGAACACCATTGTAGGTGATTAATGGGTTATGTGGAAATTGATGAACACTAGGATATTGGGTGTTAATCTTGTGTAATTTGATAATTTGGAAGTGATTTCAGAAATCTAGAAGCTAACAATCATGTAAAATGTTGATTGAGGTGAAATTAGGGCTAAATGATAAGCTAGAAACTTGTCATATAATCATGTGAAAAATCTGCCCTTAAGGTGTTTGTAAAAATGCCTCAAAGAAGGCTTAAAATAGAAATTTAAAGATTGAACGCATAATTATGATGTTTCGGTGTATTATGCGAAGTAAGGTTTAAAGAGAGTTCTAAACATGTCTTGAATTGAACTCTATAGGAAAGGATACCGGAACGTCGAGTGGACAAGCCGGTGGTGATTTGCGGTTGAAGGGCGTACACTAAGGTATGTAACTTGACCCGTTACATTAAGTAGATTTTGATGATTATTAAATGCGTAATTGGATTTTAGAATAAGGGTTGTTTTGAATTAAAGCGGTGATGTCGCTATATTGAATAATAGATCAAATTTGGTTGGAACTCGTTGGTAGTCGTCACAATGGAGGATTCCTTAGACGAGCCAAACGGGTCGAATAATCAAAGTAAGGCATGGTTAATGCTCCGGATTTTGATGGATTGATCTTTGATATTGGATAATATATAACATATTAGATATACGAGATTTTAATGTATTGGTATCCTAGAAAACTGAAATTCGAGAGTTGGGTTTTAGTGTAATGAACAAACCAAACAAAAACTTGGATTTCCAGGAACTACCGTAAGTTACGGTAGTACCGTAACTTACGGTAAGGGTCAAGTGCTTACGGTGGTTCACCCCTGTTTTACGGTGAACCAGAAGATTTCAAGACCTACCGTAACTTACGGTGACACCGTAAGTTACGGTGGAACCAGAAAACTTATATTATATTATTCACAATTTGATGGTTGAATCTTGTGTTTATATACTATATAACATAGTCAAAACTAATGTTTTAACGGTTTTGACCATAGGTGACGTGGTGGACTTTATGGATGGCGATCAAGCATATGATGAAGAACCGAACACTACTTTTGAAGCTTCCGCAATGTTTTTAAATATTTACTAGACTTGGTTTATGGGTTGTAAACAATTGTTAAGTAACTTTTGAAATGTTTTAACTTAGTGTAGTGGACTAAGGTTATGCTACATGTGAACTTTTGTATGACTTATTATGTTAAGTAAGGAACCTTTATTATAAACGGTATAATCTATTATTAAAATCAAGTGAAAATTTAAGGGTGTTACAACGATGGTGGTGGTGGTCAGTGGTGGTGGCGGCGGTGGAGGTGGTGGCGGCGGTGGGGGTGATGGTGGTGCCAGAGAGAGAGCAGGGAGAGAAAGGGATAATCTGTGACATATAGATATATATTAGTATGAAGAAGATGCCCGGATAGTCCCTATGGTTTGACCTTTTAAGGAAAGGGTATTTTTGTCATTTCACACCCTCTTAACAAAGAAAACAAACTGAAGTTAGACCCAGGGACTATCCGGAACAAAAAATGAAAACTTGGGGACTATTCAGGTAATTTTAGAAAGTTGGGGACTATAGGTGAAAAAAAGCGAAACCACAGGGACTATCCGGGCATTTTTCTCCATATATAATTAACAAAAGTTTTATTATTAATTAATAATTAATAATTAACTAGTATTAAGCCCCTCCGTGTTGCGGTGGGGGCGTAAACCCATATCAAATAGCACCAATGTCACACCACTTCCAGAGACCACCAACACTGAAGGTGTTGCGTGTTAATATGAATAAATTAGACCGAAACGTAAAACAAAGAAAATAATAACTAAGTCGATTTAGAACCCACACATTGCAATGAACCTGTTAAACGGGAAAAATAGACGACGTAAAAACGTTAACCCGCACACGCAAGTTGCGCCGTGTTAACTCGCAGAATTTTGAACGAAATGTAAAAACGTTGAACCACACACACGTTGGTGTCGTGTTAACTTGTAAAATTTAGAACAAAACGTAAAACAAAAAAGATTGTGAAATATGAAAAGTATAGTGGACCAAATTTGAAAGTAAAAAAGCTACAAGGTTAAATTGTATAAGATGAAAACTTTTGGGTTAAAAGTAAAAAAAGTCAAATACTTTTAGGTTAAAAGTGTAAAGTCAGTTTTTTTGAAAATCTAAGGGGCTGTTTGGCAACATCTAAACCAATAAGTGCTGAATGAATAAGAGGTCTGAATGGGTAAGAGGCTCTGAACTAATAAGTGCTGAACCAGTAAAGTGCTGTTTGGTTGCACCTCTGAATGACTGTGTAAAATGACATTTTTACCCCTCTGAACTACTTTGTGCTGGGCAACACAGATCCACACAACAATTAGGTCAACACAACAAGAACAACTCAAATTTTGACAAAAAGATTCAAATTTTCTGTAAAAAAAGGACCAAATTCAAATCAACAAATCAAACCCACAACTTATGAAACAAAAATTATTCAAAACCCAAAAAGCATACTACTTTGTTGAACCCTAGATGGGTTGCAGGTGGATTTATTAGTTGCTGTGGACCATACATATATACATAAAGATGGCTGAAACCCTAATCACTCGAGTGGACCATACAATGTATACATAAAACTTTGGACAAGATCACACGAGTTCAGGAGGAGACAAAAAAAAAAACGAGCGAGAGGGATGGTACCTGAGAGACGCAGCGGCAGAGGAGATCCCACAGTAGACGTGCGACGGGGTGGAGGAGGCCGGTGAGGTGGAGGAGACCGGTGGAGGAGGCCAGTGGAGATGGAGATGGAGGCGGGTCTTCTGTGCAGAGCGTGAGGGAGAACAGGGCAAAGGGGTATTTTGTGAAAGAGTTTCATTCAGCGATGTTTATTATCTGAATGGATCAGATCTGAATAGACCCATTCAGATGTGGGCCTTTAACCGAACCAAACAAGCATACCTCTGACCGGTTCAGAGGTTTCATCTGAATGAAGCCATTAAGTGGCTAACAAACAGCCCCTAAGCCTTGGTAGAACCCCTCTATATGTATTATGTATGAAGATGTTAGAAATTTATAGTATGAAAATAAAGCATTCTAAAGTAGGTTCAGTATGCTTAATTCTAATTATTGGTTATGGAATATTGTTTAACTATAATCATAAACGATGGTTAACCATTGGTTATGGGTCAGTTTTAACTTAATTAGGTAAACTTTTTTTTTTTTTTTAGAAATTCCTATATTAATAGAAGGTTAGAGCAAATTACAAATTAGGTAAACTGGCCAATGTATTTTATTTAATTATTATTTTTCTTTGTTCTAGCTTAAAAAGTGTACAGTTATTGCGTTCCAAGCTCGATCATGCACTATCCAAACTAAAATATGTAGTTTCTAAGCTCGGTTATGGATAGTATAAAAGTTGGAATTAAAGGTATAAAAGTTAAAAAATCACAAATATGCATGGTTTGGTTATGTTAGAATCGGCTAACAAAGACACATTAAGTGTAACCATAATCGAATGGTCGGTTAATTAGATTCACTTAACGGTAACCGATTGGTTTTGTCAGTTATGGTTAGCTTTGATTATTTTTTATGGTTAACAGTTCAATTTTCGGTTATGGTTTGGTTTTTGCGCACCCCTACTTGCAGGAGTTGAACTTTTTTTTGAACGGCCTACGAATCCTCCAAATGGGATATAGACGAAATTCACCACATCGGGATACACTTGCCTCCGAACTGGGGAAAACCCTCACCTAGGATCCAAGCCCGTAAACACTCGCCCGATAGCACGACAGTACTGTGAAGTAAAACCCGCTTAGTTAAAGGATCGAACTAACAATTGTCACCTACTCGCCTAGTCTCCCATCATTATCAGGTGTCGCCGAAACTAAATGGCTAGGGGCAAGAATCAAATCCGGGTCACTTGGAACACTAAATCTCTCCCTTACCACTCCACCACCAATTCATTGGTAGGAGTTGAACTCTTAAGTGGTGTTTGTGTTTCTAAAAAAGATATGCGCAGTCTCTTCTGTCTGCGCCGCGCAGACCACGCGTAAACATTACCATCTGCAGACTGTTTGTTTTTCCGAAGACGTTTCATTAAAAAAAAAACGTTTGCGCAAGCTCTTCTTGGTGCAGACTTGGCTGAGCCACTTTTAAGATCTTCTAAGGTCTGCCGAGGGTTAAACACCACCACCCACCGTCACCATCCACCACCACCACCGTCCACCACCACCCACCGTCCACATCCACCACCCACCACCACCGTCCATACACCACCACAAGTTTATTTTAGAAGTATACATACGTTAAAAAAACAAACAGTTTTTTTCTTGCAGACTACAGAGGTTTTGTCCGCCTCTTATTCTACATATGGCGCATATGTAATACGCAGACTGCATACCTTTTAAAAAAACAAACTGCACCTTAGCCATTTGATTATGATGTACACTACTTCGTTCACTCGAATTTATGTATACTGTATACACGTAGATGTGATTAACACCTATCAAGATGTTGGAAATGTATATTGTATACACGTAGATGTGATCAACACATATCAAGATATTGAAATGAATACAAAAATAATGTGACAGAATATCATTTTCTTTATTTATTTTCATATTTATATATTGGTATTTTTAACAATGAGCCTTTTATATGAGTAAAAATACGTGTAAATTTAAATAAAAGAATTTACTTTATATACAAAGAAAAAAAGTGACCAGAAAGTGTAATAGTAATCGTTAGTCGTTAGTCGGGTGGTGGATAGGACTACTAGTGATTAATTATGATTAATCAGTGGTTAATTGAGATTAATCAATAATTAATCGATGCTTAGTCATAATCTTACAACCAACAGAAAAAGAAAGAAACCATAAAAAATGTATATGAAGCGTTCACTCAAATTTATACGTATACACGTAGATGTGATTAAGACATATCAAGATATTGAAATCATAATTTTACAACCAACAGAAAAAGAAAGAAACCATAAAAAATGTATATGAAGCGTTCACTCAAATTTATACGTATACACGTAGATGTGATTAAGACATATCAAGATATTGAAATGAAATAAAAATAAGAGTTAAATGTCATTTTAGTCCTTATGGTTTGAGTCATTTTGCCAGTTTAGTCCAAAGGTTCCATTTTTTGTCTGTGTGTCCAAAAATGTTTCACCGTTGCCATTTTAGTCCATTTGGTTAACTTCATCCATTTTTTCTATTAACGAGAAGGGCAATTCGGTCATTTTATATGGCCAAATTGTATTTCTAGTTAACATAATTACATATAAAATGACTGAATTGCCCTTTTCATTAACAGAAAAAATGGATGAAGTTAACCCAATAGACTAAAATGGTAACGGTTAAACCTTTTTGGGCTCACATACGAAAAATGAAACCTTTGGGCTAAACTGGTAAAACAGCACAAACCACATGAACTAAAATGGCATTTAACTCTAAAGATAATGTGACAGAATATCATTTTCTTTATTTGTTTTTATATATTGATTTTTTTTTCATATTCTACGAGACAAAGTGGCCGACCATTCTCATTTTTTGTATTATTGAACAATACTAATTTACTCCATATACATTTTTAACTTGAGGGAATAGTGCCACGCAGATTGCCTGGCACTTTCCTATCGGATCAACATATTTTTAATTTAATTTTATTTTCAGTTTAAAATTACGGTTTCGGCCTTTATTTAAAATTACGTTTTTGCCCACAGTTTAAAATAAATTTATATTTTGCTCCTGGTTCAAAATTACGATTTTGCCCTCAGTTCAAAAACTCATTTTTTATTTTATTCCTAGTTTAAAATTACGGTTTCGCCCTCCGTTTAAAATTACGTTTTTGCTACCAGCTCAAAATAAAAATATGTTTTCCCTCTAGCTCAAAATTACGATTTTCCCCTTAGCTCAAAATTACGTTTTTGCCGACAGTTCAAAATAAAAAAATGTTTTTCCCCATAGATCAAAATTATGATTTTGCGCTCTGTTTAAAATTATGATTTCGCACCCAGTTCAAAATATAATTACGATTTTGCCCTCTGTTCAAAATTATGATTTTGTTCCCATTTCAAAAATTACGATTTTGTTCCCACAGCTGCTTGGCACTTCCCCATTGGTCCAGCGAATTTTTGATTTTGCCCCGTTTAAATTTACAGTTTTGCCATTGGTTTTGTTTTTTTCTCTCCATCCTAATTACGATTTTGCCCTCGGTTTCAAATTTACAGGTTTGCCATTGTTTTTGTTTTTTTCTTTCAAATTACGATTTTGCCCCTAGTGTAAAATTACAGTCATGCTTTCGTTTTAGTTTTTTTTTTTTTTTTTTTGACAAATCTATGGTAGTGTTTTGTTTTAATTATTAACTCGGTGTAATTTTTATTCGTGTCAGGCGGTTGCGTGGCACACGCTCATTTGTAATGAAAAATTACAATTTTGCCCCAGTTAAAAATTATAGTCTTTCCATCGTTTTAGTTTTATTTTGCAAAAGTATTGATAGTCTTTTATTTTAATTGGTTTTCTCAATGTAATGTTTTTTGAGTTCTTGTTATGAGTAGTATGTATAAGTAACCGAAACACAGACGTATATGAAAGAGAAATATTTGGCTTAGTGTCCCGCAACGCGGGCGGGGCAACACCTAGTTGGTAAACAAAAAGAACTGAGAATTTGAATTGACGAATTGTTTCTTTCATTTCTTAAAAGTGCCTACAAAATGTACATTTTTTATTGTAGTATCATTTGTAAGTTTTTCTTACATTTTTTTATTAGTGATAATATTTTGTTTATAGTTATGTATGATGTAATTACACGACAAAATAGTGTAGTTTATTTTCTTTATGATTATAACAAAGCTTTAAAAATGTTAATAATATTACACGTAAATAGCTTGAAAACCATGGCATTTAAGATCATTCACATCCTTTTCACTAAATTTTGTGAGTCTGGCTTTTATATATAAAAAAGTGTTTCTAAGTGGTTATGAATAAAGAAGGGGAAATGGACTGTATCACCCTCAACTATGCAAAATTGGCCAATATCACGCTCAACTTTCAAGTTGGCTCACACCACCCCCTACTCGACAAGTTGGTGTCACTGTCACCCCTTGGTTAAAAAAATACTAACTGAGTTAGTATTTTAAGCCTATGTGGCAATCAGATGCTGACTTGGAAGCATACGTGGACAGGAACTTGATATATAACCCATTTCCCTCTCTAATCAGTTACATTCCATCAAAAACCCAGTTCACTTCGATGTTGGCGATCAAACCCTAGTTCCTTGATCATCGACGATTGCAGGCAAAATTCAGACTCCCAAGAGGTAAGGTTTATGTTAGGGTTGATTGCATTGTGATTTTACACAGTGATTTAAGTTATGGAGCGTATAGATGTTATGCTTTGGTATGGTGGTTGTCTTGATTTCTCTTTTGATCAACCTCAGTATATTGATGGTTATTCTAAGTTAATCCAAATGGATTTTGATCATATCGCATACTTTGAACTAGTTGATTATGCACTTGAAACCAACGAGTATGAAAGTAGGGATTTTTATATGTATGGGATGGATGCGGATAATGGTGATTTTAAACTGTTTCGTGATGATAAAGATGTGTTGGAACTTGCAATGAAGGCTAAAAGTTGGGGTGAACCGTTCATTGAAGTCTTTGTTCAACATAGGCCAATTATGGCTGAACATAAGACCCACCACTGTTCCCAGCCCAGTAAACCACAGGCCCAGTCCAGTTGCCAGTCCAGTACACAGCCCATTAAACCTAAGTCTAGTTCCCAGCCCATTAAACGACAAGCCCAACCCAAAAAACTAGTACCCAAGCCCAGAAAAAAAGTAGTACACGTGAAAGTGGGTAGGGCATCTGGTAAATGTGTTACAACTCCTGAAGTCCCTAGTTCTGGAAGTACATCAGGTGTAGAACCAATTGTTAAACAGGTTGTTGAAGAACCAGTACACGAGGCTTCATGGGCATTTGATATAGATAAGGAAACAAATCTTAAAGAGGTTGTGAAAGAATCAGTAAAAGAGGTTGTACAGGAAGAAGTCATTGGTCAAGATAGTGATAAAGAAGCTGATTTAGAACAGGACAGTGAAGACAGTGATTACAATGAAGAGTCCAGTTGTGATGATGATGAGGATTGTTATTCTGATGAGGATGAGGTTTTGGAAGAATTGGTTGGCTTAGATTCAGACAGAGAAGATTTTGAATGGAAACAATCACAAGATGCAATTAAACAAGCCACCAAGGATGAAGAAGCAGCCACAAAGAAGATACTTGAAGAGTGTATGAAACATAATGAAAAAGAAGGTAATTTGCATGAATCTAATGATGCAGGTTGTGCACATGTAGAGGAATACAGTAGTTATGAAGAATCAGATGGAGATATTGCCACACCAGGTGATAGTGAAGAAGATGGGATTTAAGGGGATATCCTTGTAAACATGTATGTGCTGTTGCTGGTTTTTTACATAAGCATGCTGAAGACTATGTTGATATGTGTTATCACAAAGATACATACATGAAGGCTTATGAGTTCTCAATACCTCCATTGCCTAGTGAAAGGTATTGGACCAAGATCAATCAGCCAATGGATCCACCACCAATCAAATCTGCTCCTGGTAGGCCCAAGAAGAATAGGAAGAGGGATCCTCATGAAGATCCAAAAAGGCCTGGGAAACTCACAAAGCATGGGGTTATAATGAAATGTAGTAACTGTGGGGCTACAGGTCACAACAAAAGAAAGTGCACTGAGAAGGGGAAAACAACTGAAGGTAAATGTTATTAAGTTTAAGTTTATTCTTTAGTTAATTACATGGCTTAAAGTTTGTGTATCAGGTGGTTCTGCTCCAAAGAGGCAGAAGAAGTCAACTAAGAAGGCAACAAAGCAGTTCACTCAAGAGGCAACCCAGCAGTCCACTCAAGAGGCAACCCAGCAGTCCACTCAAGAGGCAACTCAGAAATCTACTCAAAAGGGAACCAACAAGTCAAGTCAAAAGGGAAAGAGAAAGACCAATCAAGGCTGAAGTTATATGTGATCTTTTGTATTTGTGGCAGTGTTATGTATGACTTATTTAAGTAGGCAATGTTATGTATGACTCTAATATTTTGTCTAAAAACACCTTCTAGTAATGTGGGACCAGTTAAGTAGTCAATGTATGACTTTTCAGTGTTGTTTGACTTTTTCTGTGTTGTTTGACTTTTGTGGTTGATTGAGTCACACATTGGTGTACATATTCCATTATGGTCATTGTGTACACTTTAATAGGTTGACTCAAAAAATTGATGACCATGCTTTCTGTTTGGTGTGTTTTGCTTTGGTGATTCTGCTGTTTGATTTGGTGTTGGTTTGGTGATTCTGCTGTTTCTGCACTTTGGTCTGTTGTTTCTGCAAGTGCACTTGCATTTTGGTCCAAAACTGCACCTAGTGATAGTTTGACTGCAAATTGGTCAAACTTTGGCCAATTTTGCACCTAGTTATGCAGTTTGAGTCACTTGCAAGTGCAGTTGCACTTTGGTTCAAACTTTGGCCATTTATGCACCTAGTTACAGTTTGACTATTGTTTGGTCAAACTTTAGGCAATTCTGCACCTACTTACAGTTTGACTGTAGTTTGGTCAAACTTTGGCCACTTTTGCTTTACACAGTTTGTCAATTTTGGTTCAAACATTGGCTGCATATGCAGTTTGAATCACTTGCAAGTATGGTCAACATGTACATTAACTTAGATGTCCAATTGAGTCAAAGTAACAAAACACTTCATTTCATAACAAGTGGGCACAAATGGTTACAAACACTAAATACCACAACAGTTCATTATCTATAAATACTAATTCCACAAATACAACAATATGGCAATTGCAATTACAAAGGTTAGCACATATGGTTTCTTCGACTTCGTCTTTGTGTCAAATCTCATTGCTTTCAAGTTCTTGTTCTCTTCTATTAACAACATATTGTGTAATTGAAGGTTCTTTATCTTCATGTCTTTAAACGTCACTTGAGTTGAGGTGCCGTATGAACGTTCAACGAACATCTTATCAACATCTTCTTTCCAGAGGAAGAATTTGCAATCCCCTCTCTGCAAAACACAACAACTATAAGGAAATTGCAATGGAATATCTAAATAACACCAAATTGATAAGCAAATTCGACTTACAGGCCAGTGATAACAGCCGTAAAATTCTTCACCATGTCTTTCACTTTTAAGACCAGCTACACGAAGAACAGCAACAATGTCATGATGACAATACACATTTCCATCCAAATCGACCTTGAAGACTTTAGGTTTTCGAATTAGAGCAGAGGTAGAAGACGACGACATGTTGACTGAATGTTTCAATGGGCAATTAGGGGAAGAACGGCTATGGGGAGGAGGAATTAGGGCAAGAACGGCGATGACTGAATCCTTGATCTTCGTCTGCAATTGATGGGGAGAAGATGACTTTGATTGGGAATTAGGGTTAAATGGGTTATATTGATGGTAAACAGATGATATATCCTGCAATTGTCCACGTATGCTTCCAAGTCAGCATCTGATTGCCACATAGGCTTAAAATACTAACTCAGTTAGTATTTTTTTAACCAAGGGGTGACAGTGACACCAACTTGTCGAGTAGGGGGTGGTGTGAGCCAACTTGAAAGTTGAGCGTGATATTGGCCAATTTTGTATAGTTGAGGGTGATACAGTCCATTTCCCCAATAAAGAATAGAGAAAATGTTATTGTTTATGGTATATTTATGGGGATACTATTCATCCTCTATAATTTTTTAATGTATTTTGAAAATGACTGTGAATGAAGGAGAGAAAATGTACTGATAGAGGTATAAAAATATGTTATTTAATTAAAAAAAGTAAAAAAAAAATTATAGTTATTTTTACTGTAATTATAAGTTAGATTTGATGAAAGATAAATAAATGCTCTAAACAAAGTAAATGTATAACTATATTAATATGTCTAGTACAACCTATAACTTGAATCATAAATATACATAGATCTAGGAGTTGGCATCTGCTTTGTAAAGACGTTTACATTTTGATCACATGCGAGTATAAACTGATATGATGAATTGTAAGAACAACTTTTCTTTAAGTGAAAATCACTTTTTTTCCACAATGCTTTGTGTGTTACATTTCGACCTATGATGGATTATTGGCCATAACATAATAATTGTCCAAAGCTTATGATAACTATTAAAAGTTTAAAACATATCATAATTAAAAATGTCACATAATCATATAAGTTAAAAATAATCCATACATAATCCAAACTCATAAAATATAAAATAAAATCCAGTCTATTTGTTTAGGGCAATTCCTACGTGTCTTCGTCCTTCTATCGTCAAACCTGATTTATTGAATCATGCGTAAAATAATTTTTGGGTCAGCTAAAAGTTGGTGAGTAAATCTATATTTAAATAAAATAACTTGTTTTATTATTTTAAAAAGTTTAACACGCAATCCAAGTGTTAGTAAGATAAGCACATCAATTAAACAACAACAATAGTCAACACAATCAAATGCGATAATGCGAATATGCAACTATGCGAGACTTAAGCCCCGAAGAACGAATCTAATGATGTTGGTGATACATGGTTACAACCCATGGCCGTGGGTAATCGGTCAGCCAATGGATCCACAATGATGTGCTAGAATACAATTGACTAAGACTTCACATAAATAAATAAACCAACAATAACTACACATACACATAATTAACACACTGACTTTGCATGTTGCTGATTAAAGTGAATAACATGAGAAATTATGACATATAATACTCCCCAAAAGTTTAATTGTAAAAAGGAGAAAGGTAGATATACTCACAGTTTTGCGTATATGGATACTTGAATAAACCGCACCAAAATGGGGAAAAACTCCACAAGACACAGGTTACCAAAAAATATAAAATAACAAAAATATATTAAACAAACCAAAAAGTATAGCAAAACTATAAAATAATTTGGGGGCTTTCGTATAACATAAATGAATAAATAAATGCGAAAATATGTGATATTAACATAAAAATACTTATGTCATTTCCAACATAAATACTAAATATATATTTGTAAACTAAATGAATAAATAAATGCGAAAATATGTGATATCAACATAAAAATAATTATGTCATTATATATATTTTTGTATATGCTAAGTTTAGTTAATCCATTACTATTACTAACTTAACAATTACTATTACTGACTTTACAAATAAATCTATGATCTAGTCAATTTATTAATAACACGTCTAATAAGTTTAAGATTGTGAAAACAAAATAGTAACAATTTATTATATTATTATAGGTTGCAAATGGAAAATTTAGATAAGTTAGTAAAACTCTTCTAATCAACTTTACAAATCATAAATCTATCATTAACCTATATTTTCATTTAAATCATGAATTTTATAAAATAAAAAAAAAGACTTAACTTGTTTCATAATTTAATTAGTCCTTTTATTACTAAATAATTTACTTAGAGTCATGAAATTTATAAAAACCCATAGCTTACGTATTTTATAGAAAATCATAAATCAATATTTAGGAAATTTTATTTTGACAAATTTTCAATAAAAAAAAAGGACTTAACTTGTTTCATAATTTAATTAGTCCTTTTATTACTAAATAATTTACTTAGAGTCATGAAATTTATAAAAACCCATAGCTTACGTATTTTATAGAAAATCATAAATCAATATTTAGGAAATTTTATTTTGACAAATTTTCATATTATATATTTTTTCCTATATAATATAACATGATAAAAATTCATAATAAATCAATATGGTATCTAAAAATTCTCAAAAATTACACAAATTAATCTAGCATGGCAATGAATAGCATCCTACTTTCAATTGTATCAAAACACAAGCCTAAAATCAAAAGCCCCAAAATCTGTAATCTAAGAACCCTAAAATAACAAGCAATCAAATTCGGCTTCATAATGCCCTCTATCACATAAATGGATAATGGGGTTTTGTAGCATGAAAAAATTATCAAAGTTAGTCTTAAGAATTACCTGATTTGGTTACGTATTGAAGGAGAAATCGAGGAGAGAAGATACGAGCCCTAATCTTAAATGTTTTGTAAAACCTTAAATGTTTTTCAGTTATACTTTGCAGTGATTAAGTCTTTGCTAATATTTAATTACTGCCAGTATGTGGGGGTTTTGTGCACATTACTACTAATGATTTATCACGTTAGGTGGGCGAGCCTAATTTAATGATATGTCCACAGTCATAGATACGGTCGAGTGACAACTGAACCAGCTAATTATAAGATAAGGGGCAAATGTAAAAACTCTTAATGCTATGAATTGCAGTGATTAAGTCTTTGTCAAACTTGAAAAGGGCAAATGTAAAAACTCTTAATGCTGTGAATTATAACAAATGTGTTTTTGTACAAAATGAATGAACTCACAAGTATTTCTTGCTGACCAAAATGTTTTTAAAATGCGTTTCAGGTAATTACAGTAGATTGGAACAAGAGTGGCAAGACGGCACCGAAAGGCTTAAAGAAGTGGCTTATTTTATCAAATAAATTAAATTAAATTAAATTAAATTAAACGTTGTTTTACGTATTCGGGTATATACCATATAAAAAAAACTACCTTTCAAAACATGTTTTTATCCCATCTATTTAATACATAAAATCCGGTGTTTTCTAAACTCTGATATTTTTCCTAACTCACGGTCCTGATGAATATTTTCGCTACAATATTTTCAAAATAACCACCGGTACCACTTGACTGCTCGCGGCTCCCGTCCAGGGTATGGTCGGGGGTCGTGACAACAAACACCGAGTTTAAGAAAAGGAGCTACCAACTATTGAAGTTGAGTGACTATGTCATTGATGACTCTGAACTCAGACTCAGTAGAGGATCGAGATATAGTACGTTGTTTGCAAGGCAATCCATGATTTAACTTTGGAACTTAAATAGATGGCAAAGCATTTCATGGACCATATTTGGACTTTCTTCACAAGGGACGAAAACATAGAAAAGTGGCGAATATAGATCAAACTTTGTCTGACTAAGGTGGTAGCTTCGGGTGATGAGAGCTGCATCATCAAAACAAGAATATAATTGATTTTTTTTTTTTTTTTGTCTTTTTTTGATGATATCCGGTAGTGATTAATGAGTAGCAAGTCGACAATGATTTTTTTAATGTTTGGTTTGCTTGTTAAATGCATACTCAGTGGTACGACATACGACAATTGTTGTAAGAAGCGGCATGTGGTGGTGGTGACTAAGGTTTCTAACGATTGCAACTTCTGTTAGTGACTAGTGACTAGTTTCTAGAAGAATCAGGTTGTTTCTACTAAGTTTTTAATACATAGTAGCTCTAATATTAATGCATAACTAGTTATAAAAACAGTTGCCGCGTTGCGGCGAACTTCTTTTATTATTTAGTCTGTGTTTTAAATCACTATGAGTGCGTTGCACATGGAACCACTGACAAGAATAAAAAGAAAATGTAAAAAAAAACACTAAAAATAACCGAAAGAAAATCAACTAAAAAAGTTGTATGGTAATGATGCTGTTCGGTAGAAACCAGTAGTCAGAGATTAGCAAACAGTAATGGGTGCCGGTACCGAATTTCCTGAACCGAAAGAACCTAAGTACGAGTTCGGTACTGACGTTTGGCTTTCCTTGTACCGGTTCGCTACCGGTTTTTATCTTCATATACCGATACCGTAACCGGGGTATCAGTTGGCACCGAGCTCATCCCTACCCCTGAAACTAAAAAAAAGTTGTACGATACCGTTGTTGTTCGTACGGTACCTGTGATCAGGGATGAGCAAATGGTACTGGGTAGCAATACCAAACTTATCGAACTAAAAGACTATCAAACTCAATCCGGTACCGACTTTTGGCGTTTTATGTATTAGGTTGGTGCTGGTTTTTACCTTCATGTACCGATAACGAACTGGTATTTTCGATACAAGTACTAGTTCACACCGAACTTATAAACTTAAAAAATAAATAAAATAACAATTTTATAATATTAAAACTTTATTATTTTATAATAATTTAAAAACACTATTCATTGTGTTTTGTTTTTAACTAGGTGATGCCCCGCTCGCGTTGCCGGGCGATGGTCGAACAATTCTCAACCAATTAAAAAAACAGTACTATAGTTTTGCTAGAAATAAAAAGTAAAAAGAGTATTAGGCAGCTCTTTGACACAATTTCTAGCTGGGGGCAAAGTCATATTTTTATTTTTACTTGGGGGAAAAATCATTTTTTTCCCAAGGGTAAAATCCTAATTTTTAGCTAGGGGAAAACCATATTTTTATTTTTCGCGGGGGGCAAAAATGTAATTTTGAATTGAGGGTGATATCGTAATTTTGAACCAAGGGAAAATTCGTAAATTTTAGCTGGGGGCAAAAGCATAAATTTATTTTGAACTGAGGGCAAATACGTAATTTTAAACTGTGGGCAAAACCGTAATTTTAAAGTAAGTACAAAATAATAAACTGGTGTAAATTCGTAATTTTGAGCCGGGGAAAAAGAAAATTTTATTTTGAACTGGGGCGAAAACGTAATTTAGGCTGAGGGTAAAAGCGTATTTTTTTTTACCGAGGGCGAAATCGTATTTTTTAGCTCGGGGCAAAAGGGTAAATGTATTTTGAAGCTGGGGCAAAACCGTATTTTTTAACGGGGGGAAAACCGTAACTTTAAAGCGTGTATAAAATAATAATCTGGTTGGTTCAATGGGTATTGCTTGCCGCCCATTTGAACCAGCAAAGAAACACTATTACGGGGCAAAACCGTAATTTTAAAGCGTGTATAAAATAATAAACTGGTTGGTATAATATGGGAGGGGCGGCCGCCAATTTCAGCCAATGGCTACGAACCACTATTCCCGACATAGGAATTATATATGTTGAAAATGAAAATATATAGACAATTTTAAATTGATTGTGTATCTCACATCAAACATGTACATAAACTAATATTAAAAATGAATGATTTGAAAACTAGAGAATTATTGTGAGCTACAAGAAATATGAAAATGTTCTAATTACCCTACGTATACAAAAACAACTTTGGGGAATAGTGCCACACAGCTGTGTGGCACTTTTCTATTGAACCATACCATTTTTAATTTAATTTTATTCACAGTTTAAAATTACGTTTTTTCCCTCAGCTCAAAATAAAATTTACTATTTTTAATTTAATTTTATTCACAGATTAAAATTACGCTTTCGTCCTTCGTTTAAAATTACGTTTTTGCCCTCAGCTCAAAATAAGATTATAACTTTGCCCTTAGCTCAAAATTACGCTTTTGCCCTTGGGTCAAAAACTCTTTCTTTATTTTGTTCCCAGTTTAAAATTACGGTTTCACCCTCCGTTTAAAATTACGTTTTTGCCCCCACCTTAAAATAAAATGTTGTTTTTTCCTGTAGCTCAAAATTACAATTCTGCCCTCAGCTCAAAATTATGTTTTTGCCCACAGTTCAAAATAAAATTATGCTTTTCCCCGTAGCTCAAAATTATGATTTTGCTCTCAGTTTAAAATTATGATTTCGCCTCCAGTTCAAAATATAATTACGATTTTGCCCTCTATACAGACATACATGTTATGAGAGAGAAATATTTGGCTTATTGCCCCGCAACGCGGGCGGGGCAAAAACTAGTTACCTACATATACAAAAGGAAGTTTGAGGGAATAGTGCCACGCAGTTGTGTGGCACTTCCCTATTCGACCAACCATAGTGCCACGCAACTACATATACAAAAGGAAGTTTGAGGGAATAGTGCGACGCAGTTGCGTGGCACTTCCCTATTCGACCAACCATAGTGCCACGCAGTTGCGTGGCACTTCCCTATTCGACCAACCATTTTATTGTTTTATATTCGTTTTAAAATTACGTTTTTGTCCTTAATTTAAAATATAATTACGTTTTTGCCCCCACTTCAAAATAAAATTATGTTTTTGTCCCTCGCTCAAAATTACGATTTTGCCCTCGGTTCAAAATTATGATTTTATACCCAGATTACAATTACATTCTTGGCCCCAGTTCAAAATAAATTTTTGCTTTTGCCCCAAACTAAAAATGATGATTTTGCATTTTCGCCCTGTTTCAAAAATTATGATTTCACCTTCAGTTTAAAATTATGTTTTTGCCCGGTTCAAAATAAAAGTATGTTTTTGCCCCCAACTCAAAATTATGATTTTGCCCTCAGTTCAAAATTTTGATTTTGCCCCAGTTTAAATTAAAAATATAGTTTTGTCCCCAGCTTAAAATTATGATTTTGTCCTTAGTGCAAAGTTATATTACGATTTTGTCTCTGGTTCAAATTTATAGTATTGCCATCACTTTAACTTTTGGCAAATTACGATTTTACCAAAGTCAACAAATACAACTTTGCCCTCAGTTCAAATTACAGTATTGCTATCATTTTAGTTTTTTTTAGCAAAACTATAAAAGTGTTTTTTTTATTAGTTGACTGGATTTAATTTTTTTCCATGTCAAGGAGCTGTCTAACACTCGCTCATTAATCCTGACAAACTACAGTTTTGTCATGAGCTCAGAACTACGGTCTTGTCATTGTTTTAGTTTTTTTTTTCTAACAAAACTATAATAGTGTTTTTTTTAATTGATTGAGAATTATTCGGCCATTGCCCCGCAACGCGGGCGGGGCATTAACTAGTTATCAACATTTTCTTTTATCTTTTAACGTAAGAACAATCTCTTAAATATTTTGAGAGGTAAAAATATGCATTTGGGAAAAAGTAACATTATATATTATAATATAGAGTAAACTGCCATTTTGGTCCCTGTGGTTTGGGCACTTTTGCCATTTTAGTCCAAATCTCCAACTTTTTAAATCTGGGTCCCTATGGTTTCATTTTTATTGCCATTTTAGTCCAAAATTCAAAAACCTCCTTTTTTGACTGTTGCAACCTGCATATTTTGTCTTTTTGTGCAGGGGCAATTTTGTCCATCTGATTTTAATTTAACATATTAATAATTAATAAACTAAAATAAATATATATAATTCCTTTATACCCTTATTTAACCATCATCTTCCCCCATTTAACCATCATCTTCCCAAAAAAAAACCCTAACCCACAAAATCGAAGCACCGCCCTAAAAGAAGCCGTCAAGACAAGTCTCCTGGTCGGTGACGGTGGAGCTCATAAGCGTCTTGAGTTCGTTAGCGTGCTGCTATAGGGATTTCTTGGTGTGGTACTACTCCAGGTCTTTCTCAACTTCCGTAAGCTCTTCCAACGTTTCGGCTACCATCTCTAGACAGTCGTGAAGCGCCACAATCTCGCGTGGCGTCAGACCTTTTCGAGTGCTCAGCTTCTTTATCTGGAAGTAGTTTTTCTCCACCGCGGTTTTTGTGATATTCACAGCCAGCTCGATCACGTCCTTTTGGCTTTTCACCTTTTTGGTGACTTCGGGGTGGCTAGTGATGGTGGAGTAGCATAATTCTGGGTAAAATGTGATGTCGCGTGATGATTTTAAGGGCGTGAGCTGTGGAAGCCGTCATACTTTGTGGGTGAGACTCATCGGAGCCGTTTTGCTGCAGGGGATTCGTTGTGGGATTAGGGTTTTTTTGGGGAAGATGATCTGCTTCGATTTTGTGGGTTAGGGTTTTTTTTTTTGGGAAGATGATGGTTAAATGGGGGGGGGGGAGATGATGGTTAAATAAGGGTATAAAGGAATTATATATATTTAATTTAGTTTATTAATTATTAATATGTTAAATTAGAATTAGATGGACAAAATTGCCCCTGCTCAAAAAGACAAAATAGGCAGGTTGCAACAGTCAAAAAGTGGGATTTTTGAATTTTGGACTAAAATGACAATAAAAGTGAAACCACAGGGACCCAGATTTAAAAAGTTTGAGATTTGGACCAAAATGGCCAAAGTGCCCAAACCATAGGGACCAAAATGGCAGTTTACTCTATAATATAATACACGTTACGATATATTACTGATGGGGTTTGGTATTAGACCCGACCCAAGCGGTTGGATATTCCCGTTACTTATTGCTTTTATTATAATATTTATTATTATTGCGTACTAACCCGCGAAGCCTAGCGCGTTGTAGTTTACACTACACTAGGTTGTGGGCTCGTAGAGATAACCCCTAACTAGGCCTGGCCCATTGAGGTTAGGGGAGGCCCATATCTCCTATATAATATGGAGTCGTCACACTTTTGTTACTGGAAACAGAGGATTCTTTCCCCTACCGGTCATCTCTACAGCTCCACTTTCTTCTCTTCTCCATTGCAGATCTAGGTTCAAGAGGAAGAATAAGGTGTGATTCTCCACCTTCTCAGAGAAAGCGGTCCAATCATCCCGATGGTGTTTTCGTGTTTCTTCATTGGCGCCCAACGTATCGAAATCTAAATCCATGAATCACAACTCGTTTTTTCTTCATGTCAATCTTCATATATGCGTTCTTGGAGTCCCACTCTTAATTTTAAGATCGAGAACTCCATTAATGTGCTCATCCAAACTCTAAAAGAGTTGAGAACTTTCAGATCTGATTTTACACAAAATATCCTGGTAAAAACAGAAAATCTCGGTTTTCTTTCAGTTACACCCTTTTTTCGGTATGAAAATCAAAAACCGGAAATTATTTTCCACCTCTTTGCTTTTTTCAATTACCTGATCTAATTAAACAACTGCATTATTCTCAAACCTATTTTGGTTGAACAAAAGTTGGGGAAAATGATATACATATCATAACATATTCAAAAGCATTAAGTTCATTTTTTTTATTAAAAAGGGGGGTGTGACAGCCTGTAAAAGTGTGGCAGCCTTTTAAAAAGTGTAATTTGCAAAACAAATGTACAATACATGCTCCACGCGATACAACCCTGAATTGCATGTCCTTCCTTTATGGAACAAACATTTTTTGACATCAGCAGGCAACAGTGCACCAGATGTCCTTAACTTTATATACATGCTTTGTCATTATTATAAGGGAAGCCATGGTTAGCCTTTATCAAGCTCACGTTTACAAAAAGGTGGCACAACAATGTTTCCGCCCGCGCGTAATCAGCCATGTTCGTCAACAACCTGCTCGTTAACAGTGGCCGGTCGCACGTCTATATGTCACCGGCACCCGGGGTCCATCCTGTTTGTATCACCCTGCGCACGATGAACTATTTTTCTCCGACATGTGACGCAAGTGAGCTTCAAACAAGGTACAGCTTCGCCTTCATCTCTATTATGTCTCAAATAATTACAACCCCCATCGCAGCGCGAGCAAGTTCTTCATGCGCGGGTAAGGTCCCGCCACGTGAGCAAGTTCGACATGCGCAAGCAAGTTCTTCATGCGCGGGTACGGTCCCGCTGCGTGAGCAAGTTCTTCATGCGCGGGCACGGTTACGCCGCGTGACCAAGCCCTACACGCGCGAGCAAGTTCTTCATGCGCGGGTACGGACCCGCCGCGTGAACAAGTTCTTCATGCGCGGACACGGTCCCGCCGCGCCAGCAAGTTCTTCATACGCGGGTACGGTCCTGATGTGTGTTGGTGTGTATATATTTTTTATGTATATTTTTAGCCCTTTTTAACACTTTAGTCAAGTTTTAAATTTATAAAACACGATATTTTACTAACACTAAACACACATATGGGCAAGTGTACCCATCGTGAGCGTCGTATAGCGTTGGTAAGATACCGAGGTCGTCCAAGGACACAAGAAATTTTAATACCGGTTTATCCTCAACGTCTAATCAAATCAAAAAGTTAGAAAAAAGATTTCTAAACATGAAAATAAAAACTAAAAATGCTGAAAATAAAAATAAAAATAAAAACAGATAGACAAGATGAATCACTTGGATCCGACTCGCCTTTAGTGTAACCTTTGATGTTTTCCGCACTTTTGCACTTTTTAAGAGATTATATTAGTTATAGTAGTAGGCCCCTCTTTTAAAGGAGACGTTACCCTCAACCCAGTAGTTTGAGTCAGCAAGGATACAATCCTAAAGGGTTGGATTATTGGAAGATAATTAATTAAGTTATTAATGCGTAATGTGGTAGGCCCCTCTTTTGAAGGTGACGTTACCCTCGGCTAAGTGGTTTGAGTCAGCAGGGATACAATCCCAAGTAGCCGGGTTAATGTATTAATAGTAGTTTACATATGAGGGGACCAAGCCATTCGCACCCCCGCCATCCAATACCAGTGGGTATTGAAGGAGGTCCTAGTAAGCTTGGCCTAGGTCCTTGCAGGATCTATACACTGAACAAGGCAAGAACCTTACCAAACCATTCCCTTAACCCCCGACCAGGTAGCCAACATATCTCCATATAGATCGTGGAGATATGAATGGTGTAAATCTTTTATTTTATATAGACAGTAAAATAACGCCAAGACACCACGGACAAACGATAAGGAAGTTTCACCTTCAACATAAGAAACTAGTTATTAAAGTCATTAATTATAACAACCCTCAAAAAAAAAATTCGACACCCTAATATATTTTAAAATGTCCCTATATGTCCTAAAGTACGCCCCGTATGCGAAAACGGCCCCCGAATACCTTTAATTTAATAAAATTAAAGTAAAAACAAATTTTAATGGGCTGTCGCGGGCCGCGAAGGCTAAGCCTTCGGTTTACGCGGGCCGCGATAGATGGGAGATCAGGCCGCACCAAGGTTGCCACGTGTCACGCCATTTGTCGAGCCTACCCCATGACCCGGCCAAGCTAGGCCCTACTACCCCTATTATGCGGGCCGCGTAGCCCTTGGCTACGTCCTTCGCGGGCCGTGAGGGAAGTCGAAAAGTCGTCTATAAATTGAGGCCTCCAGCCTCAGTTTCAATTCGTTCATCTCTCGATCTCTCTCTCTATATTCTACATAGTATACTTTATACTCGGGCGAAATATCCCCCCTAATTAACGAAGTTTTGCTCCGTTGTAAGTATCATAACCCCGGTTATTTATTAGATACGCTGCCCGATCCAGGGTTCCGTAACGGCTGTCGTGGTTCTACCCGACGTAGTCATTGGAATGCCGTCTCGGGGAGGGTATTACTAATGTAAATATTGGGTTATTATACGAACGCCGGTATGTGATCACCGGTACGTTTTTAGTTAATGATATTTTTGCTAAAGTATTATTTGACTCTGGTGCGAACCAAAGTTTTATTAATACTTCATTTTGCAAACTTCTCAATCGACCATTAACTAAACTCCCACAAGAAATGTCCAGTAGAGACAACAAATGGAGAAACTATTAAGATTTCTGAAATCTTGCAGGGAGCAAGAATAGAATTTCTAAACCAAAAGTTTATTGCAAACCTTTACCCAATGAATCTGGCAGGATTTGATGTTGTATTAGGAATGGATTGGTTAATAGCCAATAAAGCCAATATTTTATGTGATCAAAAGTCAATAAAAGTAAATTCACCAAGGGGTGAAAAGATCACAATTAAAGGAGATAAGCCGTTTAGATCCACAAAATTCATCTCTGTGATGAAAACAATAAGTTACATAAGAAAAGGATCATTAGTGTATTTGATTTCCATAATCACTAACACTAAAGGAAAAGAACTGAAGGATATTCCAGTAGTATCCCAATTTTCAGATGTATTTCCAGAAGAATTACCAGGACTACCTCCAGACAGGGAAGTTGAATTCAGAATTCATCTGCTACCAGGAACAGCACCTATTGCCAAAGCACCTTACCGTTTGGCACCCGCAGAAAATCAGGAACTGAAGAAACAGTTAGATGAATTGTTCGAAAAAGGATTCATACAACCAAGTTCATCGCCATGGGGATCACCGATCTTATTTGTTAAAAAGAAAGACGGATCGATGCGTATGTGCATTGACTACCGCGAATTGAACAAGGTCATGATTAAGAATCGGTACCCATTACCAAGGATCGATGATCTATTCGATCAATTGCAAGGAGCTCGATTTTTCTCTAAAATCGATTTACGATCAGGATATCATCAATTAAAGGTACAGGAAGATGACATTCCTAAGACCGCTTTTAGAACAAGGTATGGCCATTATGAATTTACTGTCATGCCATTTGGTTTAACCAATGCCCCAGCTGCATTCATGGACACGATGAACCGAATATGTAAGCCATATTTGGATAAATTCATAATTGTCTGTATAGATGATATTCTCATTTATTCTAAGAGTAAAGAGGAACATGCAAAACATTTGCACGCACTTCTAAGTTTATTGAGGAAGGAAAAGCTTTATGCAAAGTTTTCAAAGTGCGAGTTTTGGTTAGAACAGGTACAATTTCTTGGACATATAGTCAATCATGAAGGAATTCATGTGGATCCCACCAAGATCGAGGCAATTACCAAATGGAAAACCCCTGAGTCACAAACCGAGGTTAGAAGTTTCTTAGGATTGGCCGGTTATTATAGAAGATTTATTCAAGATTTTTCTAGAATAGCCATTCCCTTGACTAAGCTAACCTGTAAATCTGTTAAGTTTGAATGGGGACCAAAACAAGAAGAAGCCTTTAGAATTCTTAAGAAAAGATTAACCCATGCACCCATACTAGCGTTACCAGAAGGAACTGAAGACTTTGTAGTCTATTGTGACGCTTCTAAGTTAGGTTATGGATGTGTATTGATGCAACGTCAAAAGGTTATAGCTTATGCCTATAGACAACTTAAGAATCATGAAGAGAATTATTCAACCCATGATCTAGAATTAGGAGCTATAATTTTTGCCCTTAAAATTTGGAGACATTTCCTATACGGTAGTAAGTTTACCATTTTCACCGACCATAAGAGTTTAAGGTATGTCTTCGGACAAAAGGAATTGAATATGAGGCAAAGACGCTGGATGGAGATACTTAGTGATTACGATTGCAAAATTCAGTACCATGCAGGAAAGGCAAATGTAGTAGCTGATGCTTTAAGTCGAAAGTATCATGAAAAGCCAAAAAGAGTACGTTCTCTTAAATTAAATCTACAGATAGATTTAAATGAACAGATTAGAAAAGTACAAGAATCAGTAATCAAGGATGATACGGAAAAGTTGAAAGGAATGATTAAGGAACTAGAACAAGGAATAGATGGAATTTGGAGATTCCATAAAAAAAGGATGTGGATACCTAAATTAGGAAACCTACGCCACCGTATATTAGAAGAAGCTCATAAGTCTAAATATACGATGCATCCTGGAAGTGATAAGATGTATCAAGACTTAAGAAAGAATTTCTGGTGGATAGGAATGAAAAAGGATATAGCAGCATATGTTGCAAAGTGTTTAACCTGTTCACAAGTCAAAGCTGAACACCAGAAACCCTCAGGTTTGTTGCAACAGTTAGAAATGCCAGTTTGGAAATGAGAATTAATAACAATGGATTTTGTTACCAAATTACCCAAAATAAGAAAAGGTAATGATACAATCTGGGTGATTGTAGACAGGCTAACCAAGTCAGCTCATTTCCTACCAATGAAGGAAACTTTCAGTTTGGAACAGTTAGCTAAATTATATGTAAATGAAATAGTTTCATTACATGGAATTCCTTTATCAATTGTTTCTGACAGAGATAGCCGTTTTACCTCTCATTTTTGGGAAACTTTCCAAAAAGCAATGGGAACCAAGTTGAATCTAAGCACCGCTTATCATCCTCAAACAGACGGACAAAGCGAAAGGACAATTCAGACAATGGAGGACAAGCTTAGAGCTTGTGTCATTGATTTCGGAGGTAATTGGGACGATCACTTACCATTAATCGAATTCTCTTATAATAACAGTTACCATACAAGTATCAATGTTGCACCATTCGAAGCACTTTATGGACGAAAGTGCCGAACGCCAGTCTGTTGGGCAGAAATTGGAGAAAAGCAACTATCTGGACCTGAGATAGTACAAGAAACAACAGACAAAATCATTCAAGTCAAGGAACGACTGAAAGCAGCAAGTGATCGACAAAAGAGTTATGCTGATAACAGACGAAAGCCAGTGGAATATCAGGTAGGAGACAAAGTGTTATTAAAAGTCTCTCCTTGGAAAGGAGTGGTAAGATTTATCAAAAGAGAAAAGCTAAGCCCGAGGTATGTTGGACCTTTTGAGATTATTAGAAAAATAGGACCTGTAGCCTATCAGCTACAACTGCCAGAAGAAATGGCAGGAATACATGATGTATTTCATGTATCTAATCTTAAGAAATGCTTAGCTGATGAATCACTGATGGTACCTCTTAAGGATATAGAGGTAAATGAGCAACTTAAATTTGTAGAAAGGCCTCTACAGATTGAAGACAGGAAAGTTAAGAACCTCAAGCACAAGAGATTAGTTCTGGTCAAAGTGAAATGGGACTCCAAAAGAGGACCAGAATACACTTGGGAGCTTGAATCAGAAATGCAAAGGAAATATCCACACTTGTTCCAGTAGATCTCGAGGACGAGCTCTAAAACAAGGTGGGGAGGATATAATAACCCTCAAAAAAAAATTTCGACACCCAAATATATTTTAAAATGTCCCTATATGTCCTAAAGTAAGCCCCGTATGCGAAAACGGGCCCCGAATACCTTTAATTTAATAACATTAAAGTAAAAACAAATTTTAATGGGCTGTCGCGGGCCGCGAAGGCTAAGCCTTCGGCTTACGCGGGCCGCGACAGATGGGAGATCAGGCCGCACCCCAAGTTGCCACGTGTCACGCCATTTGTCGAGCCTACCCCATGACCCAGCCAAGCTAGGCCCTACTACCCCTATTACACGGGCCGCGAGGGAAGTCGAAAGGTCGCCTATAAATTGAGGCCTCCAGCCTCAGTTTCAATTCGTTCATCTCTCGATCTCTCTATCTAAATTCTACATAGTATACTTTATACTCGGGCGAAATACCCCCCTAATTAACGAAGTTCTGCCCCGTTGTAAGTATCATAACCCCGGTTACGTATGAGATACGCTGCCCGATTGATCCAGGGTTCCGTAACGGTTGTCGTGGTTCTACCCGACGTAGTCGTTGGAATGCCGTCTCGGGGATGGTATTACTAATGTAAATATTGGGTTATTATACTAACGCGTGTGCATTTGTGCATTTAATAGATAATCACCAGGAAATCCTTAAAGGAAACCCTAAGACAGCAATGTGAGTAATCTCCTTTTTGCAAATTGTTTTTACAAAACCTCACATAATTAATAATATATTAAACAGTAATTGAGTATTTGTATTCTACAATTATCGTTGGTATGTTGGGGTTTTGTATACAAAATTTGTTACTACCTGGCGAGGAGTAACATGACCACAAGTAGGGTTGACAGTACCGTGGGAGGTAATTAAGTAGATGGAAACAAATGTAATTGCGCGACCGCCCTCAATACTGTACAATGGTTTTACTTAACTTGATTAAACTGGGATTCACTCACCAGTATTTCCCACTGACAAAATGTTTTTAAACGCGTTTCAGGTAACAAAATGTGAAAGCCAAATAGAAGCCAGCTGGACAGCACTGAAGGCTTGGAAAAGTGGCTATAAAGTTACCTAAAATAAAGAGATGTTTTATTTAAAATAAAATAGGGTTTATCCCTATGAAAATGTGTGTACGTAAAACTTGGGATTATTCCCACGTGTTTAATATTATGAAAGTGTGGTATTTTACTCTGATAAAATATTTCCTAACTACGATCCTGATGTAATTTCCGCTGCCAAAATGATAAACACCTGGATACCACCTGTCACGACCCCCGTCCACACCCTGGATGGAAGCCGCTAGCCTTCAAGTGGTACCGGTGGTTATTTTGAAAAGTATTGCAGCGGAAATTTCATCAGGACCATGAGTTAGGAAAAATAGCAGAGTTTAGAAAACACCGGATTTTATTTATTAAATAGATGGGATAAAACCCATGTTTTACAAAGGTAGCTTAAATAAGGGATAAACCCGAATATATGAAACCATGTTTTCTTAATTTAATTCAATTGATAAAATAAGCCATTTCTTTAAGCCTTTCGGTGCCGTATCATCACTCTTATTCCAATCTACTGTCATTTACCTGAAACGCGTTTTAAAAAGGTTTGGTCAGCAGCAAATACTGGTGAGTTCATTCATTTTTGTACAAAACGACACATTGTTATAAATTACAACATAAGAGCGATAACAATGGCCACTATCTTATAATTATCTGGCCCCGTGTCATACCCTGGTTACAATGGTCATACCACCATTGGGTCCTTTCACCCAATAGTCAAATAACACAAAAAATACAGAATCACAGAATGGCAATCAGAAAAATTAAGTATTTCTAAATACTTAATTGGCTTAAATCAGTGGCTCTGATACCACCTTTTTCTGTCACGGCCCCCGTCCCGGTTTTACCCGGTCCAGGAGCCGCGGGACAGAAATCCGTGGTAATTATTATTTTGGCAGCGGAATTTTAACAGGATCGTTTAAACTTGAAAATGCCCGATTATCTTATTTCATAGTTAGGGATAAACCCTGTAATTTACAATAAGGGAATTTCACTGGGAAACCCCTATTTTACAAAAACATATTTCTTTATTTAATCAAGCCACTTCTTCAAGCGTGTAGTGCTACACGGCACTTTTTCCTAGATCACAGCAGATCACCTGAAACATGTTTTAAAAAGGTTTTATCAGCAGGGAAATACTGGCGAGTCACTCAAGTTGCACAAAACGACACATTGTTATAATATACAGTATTAAAGGTGATTACATTGTTTTTATCAACCAATTACCCCAAATCGGTATTTGTCACTCGACCGTATCTGTGACTATGGTCAGATCACCCATTGGCTAACTAGTTGTCCAATGGTGACGGGAAACAAGTAATGTATACAAAACCCCACATACCGGCAGTAATTGAAGATTACAAAGACTTTATCCCTGTAATTATAACTAGAAAAACATTTAGGGTTTTGCAAAGCAATTTGATAAAAAGAGAATAACTCACATTGCAGATTTAACGGGCAGAGTTTAGCCTACTGATTAGCCTGTTAACCTAATTCAAATAACAATGCACACGAAAACTAGGTCAGTAACTTAATACAACTTTTATGACAACTCACGAGATTAAAACCCTCACAATGAATGACAAAGTGCGATACTTAAACATCCATCGAATTCACGACGAATGACAAAGCATAACCCGAGTTTGGGCAGCACTTAAACATCCATCGGATTGGTCTCAATCGATCGGACATTAAATCGTAGTAGTGATCGAGTTATTACCCTGTTATCACGGCAGCGTTTCGTGCGGTGTGTGTGTTTTGAACTGTTTAGATGATATCTCAGTGTACGAAATGAATTTTAACGTCGAACCAATGCCAAACTTCAAGTGCCAAACTCCAGAATTTATACTGCAAAAACGTCTCCCTCGCGTGGCGCGAAGGCCTGTCGCGTGGCGCGAGGGGACCACTTTTAGCATAGGGTAGCCACGTCTGTTACTAGCTTGGGTGAGTCGACGGTTTGAAGAAATTCAATTTAGACAACGAATTGTGATGATAATCGTCAATGGGGAATACCCCCCTGAGTTTTAGGGGCCCTGATCTTGATTTCGATTGTTTTGAAAATTTTAGGGGTTATGCAGGATTACTTGGGGGTCTTAATTAGGGTTTCCTATTGGGCAAAATAAAATAAGAAATAGTAATTTAGATGAGAGTTGTTACACCAAATTCCATCAGTTCCTTTGTCTGATTCCTTCATTATTCCTTTATAATCCTTCAGCATCATCCTTGATGGTTGTTTCTTAGGTACACTTTAATTGTTCCCTTAAATTTATCCGCAAATTTAATCTAAGAGCACGTACTTGTTTCGGATTCTTATGAAACTTATGACTTAAAGCATCAACTACTACCTTAGTCTTAATTTTGTGATATAACAAGCGGTGTTGTTTCTAGTCTCAGACGAATTTTGAGTTTCTCCTCACGATCGGGTGATAGTCCAAATAGATCCTCTGGGAAAACGTCGGTCGGAATTTCTTTCAGTTCCATGACTCTAGTGTTAATTAACTACGAGACCATATAAGCTATGTCTTACTTTCATGCATAACTCGCAGCTTTCATCAGAGATGAACTTTGTCGGCTGATCTGTCTTGTCTCCTTGTGGTCACTTCTCCGGTTGGCTTGCAAATTTCAATCTAATTCAGCAATCACCTCAGGAATCATCGTTTCCATTTGTTCCTTTTTATGAAACAGACAGAATTTCCTTTCTGTCAGTTCTTTCCATTTCATGGCATACGTCGTGATCAGGTGTTTCGAAGATCGGGTCTCACTATCTTAATGTCTAAAATTTGAAGCATACATTACTTCATTCTTCTTAACATATATTTTAGTCCTTTGCAGCCCATGTATTTCGTAATAGCTTCTTTATTACTGGTAATCTTAGTAGGATTATAGGTGAAGAGTCTTTGTAAGTGCATTAAGTCGTGGTTACTTTTATCTTCGCAAGAGTTCTTAAAGAAAGTAGAATTACTCTTAGTAGCGTAAGTTTTGAGACGTTTTGTGCCTAGCACCACTTGGGCTACAGGTTTCCTAATGCGTTAATAATTTAAGGTAGCGCAAAGGAATTCTTATACTTTCGATGGCATCCCAACATAAGGGTTCACATTGTTCATCTTGTCGCACGAGTTACAAGACGGATGATAAATTGAACTAGTTTTTGATATCGGAATTATAGATGTATATGAAAGGTTCCTGATAAGAAAATCTAACATTTATCATTGACACATATGTTCGTGATTTATTCTAAATTGTCAATCCTTATGGTTTTTAGATTTCCTTATAGATATACATATCTATATAATCATATTTTTCACATACTGTAATATACATACCATTCATAAGGTCAATGTATTTAACAGATTCATGTTTTCAAAAACAAGTCAAACATCAGGTCATGATATTATTTAGGAATTCTGTCACTTGTTTGACATATTATATACCCCATCTTACCCGGTTCTCGCCGGAGAGGTAACCCCATCTTACCCGGTTCTTGCCGGAGAGGTAATTTGTATTTCCCATAAATAGAATCTTCTCAATGATTTAAAAAAAATGAATCTTTTATTAGGGCTTTCATCAAAGAACAAGGAAATTAGTATTCACATGACGAATCATATTCCAGAACCAAGTAGTACCAATAAATAAGAAATAACAGTGGCCAAGTGTTATCGCTTATTTACCATACTTGCAACGTTCTAGTCATCATCCTCACGGCATACCAATATCCATCACACTTAATTCATGCAAGTAATTAGCTTATCTTGAAGCTTATACTAAGGCATTTTTCTTAGGTTCAAGTCTAAATACTATCCTGGGTGCTATCAGAAAATAACAATTTCCTAACTCTATCGTTTAAGCTTAGGTATTATTACAACACCTAATTGCTTAAACCAGTGGCTCTGATACCACTTCTGTCACGACCCCCGTCCACACCCTGGATGGAAGCCGCGAGCCGTCAAGTGGTACCGGTGGTTATTTTGAAAAGTATTGCAGCGGAAATTTCATCAGGACCGTGAGTTAGGAAAAATATCAGAGTTTAGAAAACACCGGATTTTATTTATTAAATAGATGGGATAAAACCCATGTTTTACAAAGGTAGCTTAAATAAGGGATAAACCCGAATATATGAAACCATGTTTTCTTAATTTAATTCAATTGATAAAATAAGCCACTTCTTTAAGCCTTTCGGTGCCGTATAATCACTCTTATTCCAATCTACTGTCATTTACCTGAAACGCGTTTTAAAAAGGTTTGGTCAGCAGGAAATACTGGTGAGTTCATTCATTTTTGTACAAAACGACACATTGTTATAAATTACAGCATAAGAGCGCTTACAATGGCCACTATCTTATAATTATCTGGCCCCGTGTCACACCCTGGTGACGATGGTCAAACCACCATGGGGTCCTTTCACCCAATAGTGATGATTATCACTGTTAAAAGTGAGAAACAATAGTAATGTGCACAATACCCCACTTGCCAGTAATTTAAGATAACCAAGACTTAATCCCTGTAACATATAACTGGAAAATATTTGGGTATTGTAAAACACTGTTGATAAAAAGAGAATGACTCACCTTGTTAGCATATAGTCTTGATTAAATAAGCATCTTGATTCTAAGCATCAACTTTATAGTTCTGAATCTTCTGATGATTGAGCATCTATTTAGATTGTAAGTGTATAGTGCAGAGTTTCGGGTAGTTAAACATTTAGTTTAACAGAGTGGAATACGTATTAGTGCTATACCAAATCAAACCTAACGATGGTCACGAGATCAGAACCTTAACGAAATTCACAAAGTATAGTCTTGTTTAGACAGCACTTTGGCATTCGTTTCAGAACCTTAACGAAATTCACAAAGTTTAGTCTTGTTTAGACAGCATTTTGGCATTCGTTAGTTGGTTCCCGAATCGATCGGACAGAATATCGCATTGGTGATTATTGGTTAGAACACCAACGTATAGAGAGAAGAATAGAAGAAATGAGCAAAGAAAAATGAATCCTAAGCTTCCTATTTATAGGTAGGAAATATGAAATTTCTAGGAAGTTTCCTTTGTATTTTCTAGGAAATTTCATATAGCTTTTCTAGGAAGTTACCTATACATTTTGTAGGAAGCTTCATACCCACATATATATCCTCTTGCACCTTCCTTGCACCTTCCTCATATATATCTATGTAGGTGTTTAATTTACTTAGTTAATTAATCTTACTTAGTTGATTAATTAATCTTACTTAGCTTAATTAATATTACTTAACTGATTAATTAATCTTGCTTAACTTAATTAACCTTACTTAACTGATTAATTAATCTTACTTAACTTAATTAATCATACTTAACTGATTAATTAATCTTACTTAACTTTAATTAATCTTACTTAACTGATTAATTTTCCTTAACGGTTTAAATCAAGTAATTTACTTAGCCGTTAATTAAATAACGTAATTAGCTGATTAATTAACTTACTTAGCTTGCTTAACTGCTAAGTTTCCTTTCCTGTTAAGTTTCCTTAGCTATTAAGTTTCTTAATCGCTAAGTTTTCTTAATCGCTAAGTTTTCTTAATTGCTAAGTGTTACATAACCATTAAGTTTACTTAACTATTAAGTTTACTTAATTACTAAGTTTATTTAACTGTTAAGTTATTTTAACTACTATGTTTACTTAATCGCTAAGTATTCTGGTTTAAAAGCTCCCTAGTTCCGAATTCAAATTTCTAGATACCATGGAACTCGTATTAGTGTTTTAACTCATTTCAACTTTAACGATAATCACGAGATCGAGACCCTCACAACGAATGACAAAGTATAGCCAGATATTGGCAGCCTTAAACATCCATTGGATCAGTTCTAATCAATGTTAGTGATTAGAGTTATTACCCTAATAACGGGCAGAGTTTCAAGATTTAGAAGTTTTGACATTAGAATGACAGAACAAGAGAACAAGAGAAAGAAAAGAATTGAACTATTTGAAATGAAACTGAAAGCCTCAATATATAGGCTGACGTTGGGGCGCATCACGGCCCGCGAAGCCCATCGGCTTCTCCTTTGCGGCCCGTGAGGGAGTCTGGGTCGGACTGAAGGTTGCTGAGTCATGGCTTGGTCGTGACACATGGACGACACGTGTCCCTCAAGCTTATCCGGAAATCTTCAAGCTGACGCGCCCCGCGTAAGCTTTGGTTAACTCTTACGCGGCCCGCGAGAGATGGATAAAATTGGATTTCTTGATTTTTCACAAGGATTAGGGTTTTAGGGGTCCGGGTTTTCATTTACGGAGTGTTTTAGGACATTTTTGCAGGTCCTTACACCACCAAAACTGCCCGCGGCCGCCCGTTCCCTGGTTAATAGGGGACGGGGGTTGCGACATTAATACAAAACCAAATAAAAAGTGCGAAAAGATTAAAAAACAAAAGTATTACACTAAATGCTTGTCTTCACCAAGTGATGTAAGAGACTTAGGCAAACATGGCCTTTGATTGTCAAGAACTCTTACTATCAATCTTGGATCCCGAGACTACTACACACACTCTATGATGGATGATGGATGATGGTGGTGGATGTGGGTGTTGTGATGGTGGTGGAGTGTGGGTGAAGTGGGAGAGAGGTGGTTTGTCAAGGGATGCCTTTAAAATGAACCAAGCACCCTTATTTATAGCCTGCACAGAAGCCCGGACATGGCCCCGTGTCCAGTAGGCACGACCCCGTGTCCATCCACTTTCTCTTTCTTCATTTAATGCAGTTTGTATGTATTAGTTGACCACACCCCCGTGTTCGCTGGGCACGGCCCCGTGTGTAGAAGCGTATCTGTACTATCAAGATTTGCTTGGATTCTGCGAATCTTAGTGTTGACCACGGCCGTGTGGAGCTGGGCACGCCCGCGTGTTGGGAAATAGAAGCTTCTACGCTTTTGTCTTTTTTGCAGACACTTGGGCACGCCCCCGTGTCCGCTGGGCACGGGGCATGTTCAGCCTTCTGATGCTTTATTTTTGCTTGGGAAGATGCTGTCGAGGGGTCGGGCATGCCGCTTTTATTCCTTTTCTTGTATTTGTGTTAGATTTAGCTGTATTTTTGCTTCTTTTGTTCATTTACGCTCATTTGATCCTGAAAATACAAAAGGAAGACAAAAGCACACTTTTTCCAACATTAGTACTAAAAAAGGGTTAGTTTTATGCCTCATTTGAAGTAATTTATATGTTGCATTTTACACACATCAAATACCCCCACACTTGAATCTTTGCTTGTCCTCAAGCAAAACTCTTTATAATGTGGCTTACACACCCAAATGGAATGGGTAGAAAAGAAGTTTTGGGCTTGTCTAGAGTGTCGGGATTCCAAGATCTTTATTAGGTTTTATTTTTATATTATTTACAATCCTATTCGTTATGATTTATTTAGAACATTGCATAAGAGAAATTACTTATTTGGGCATAACATGCCTCTTTAAAATTCCATTTATATACAAGTTCACATACCTCACGGGGGATCACTCAACACTCGGCCGAAGATGTATTTTTGAGAAACACTCGAGACCGGCATGGAACTTACTTCTACCATATGCTTGCCAAGCAATCAATCCTCCTTCTTTTTAACTATAAACCTTTGTAAATATTAAGAGGACTTTTGGGGAAGGGTTAGGCTTGGGTTAAAGGTAGGTGGTTTTGGGTTAGTGGTTAGTAGAAAAGGGCTAAAGGCGTAAAAAGCGTCGGTTTTCGTAAAAATTTTGTTTTTGTGACTTTTTATTCAAACGAAGCATCTTTCAAACAAAGTTTCTTTTGAGAAACTTGTTTGTTTATTGCTATACTTCATCATCATTTTTTTATAAGGAATGTCACATGGAAACCGAGCTTTTTACTAAAATAATGGGTTTAAAATAAAAAAGGGTTTTTTTGGTGGGTAAGGGTGTTTGTTTTGGGTTTAGAAATGAAAATGTTTAGCCTCAAAGGGGTTAACTAGGGGGATTTTGGGTAGGTGATAAAAAAAAGAAAATAATGGTGTTGAAAGAAAAAAGGTTAGTCCTAATGCCTCCATCATTTACTTACTTGAGTTTGAGTTGGTATGGACGGGGAATGTATTGTCATGGCAAGTTCTAGAGTCGTAAGAAACCAAGCGGCTATTCACACTAGAAACGAAAAATGAGCATTTTGTTTAAAGATGTGTATTTGTATGCTCAATAAAGGCTCAAAACTCATTTTTTGTGGGAATGGGTTTTTAATGTGATCAAGTATATATAATCAAATTTTAACTAGATTTGTCATGCCGTTTCATAATTTTCTTATGTTGGTTCTTTTTATCACGACGCTATCGGTTGTAAATTCGTAAAAATATAACCTTTTTAGAACTTGTTATTCCCAATTTAAACCAAGACAAGTAAAAAAATGAAAAGTTTTTGAAAAAAAATTGGGGTGTTTAGCGGTTCCAATAGAGTTTTGTGTAAGGCTTGTAATTAGGACTTGCAAAATTCAAGGTTTTAACATCCCCCCCCCCACACTTAAATTACACATTGTCCTCAATGTGTCCCAAAAATAAGTTTTTAGGTTGATTGAATGTGTAAAAAGGTGTGTGAAACAAAAATTTTATGTTACTAGGCGTCTAGACACGGGCCGTGGTGATCGGGCACGGCCCCGTGTTCAAATTGCCAGTAACAGAGAGTAACAAAAAAGTAACAGAAGGCTGGGCATGGGGGCGTGTTCAAAGAACACGCCCTGTGTCCAGTTACCTGAACTGGGCGTTTTTCTGCAGAACTTTGAGCATGGGGCCGTGTTGGCTAAGCACGGCTGTAACACCCCGTGTTCCGAAAGTCAAAGTCAAAGTCAAGATTGAAGTCAAAGGAAGACAAGATTGCTAATTGCGATCTGTCACTCCTTGCTCAACTCCTGTTCTGACTTCTTTGACTTGTAGATGATCTATTTATGTTATCGCATTAGTTGTATTATGTGGAGTACTTGTTAATAATCGAGGTTTAATCACAAATTAAACGCATATTTAATCGATTTATCGCTTATCGCTATCGCAATCGCAACTCGAACTATGTGTCTGGATATTGTTTTACGTATGTGTGCTATTTACGTGTTACTTGTGCATGTTATGTTTATGTTGAGGTGATAATCAAAATCGCAATCTATCGCATCGCAAATCGAATCGAAAACGCTAAACGCAAGTTATTTAGAATGATTGTATGTTAGATATAGTAGTTGGGATTAAAAGTAATTTGATGAGTAATTCTATCGCATCGCTCTCTTGAATCGCATCGCAACGCTCAACACTCGAATCGAAACGACTTAACTCATCGCGCTGAACACTCGAATCGAGTGTCCAACCGACCGAGTGGCCATCCGATCGGATTGCTGTCGTAACCCCCGATCCCTATCTCCTCGGGAACGGGCGGCCGCGAGCCAGTTTCGGTGGTATCTGGTATTGTCTAATTTGGCAGCGGAATTTTCATCAGGACCGTAGTTAGGAAATATTTGTTCAGAGTAAAATACCACATTATCATAATATTAAACACATGTGACAAAACCCAAGTTTGCAGTACACACATTTTCATTGGAATAAATCATATTTTTATTTAATAAAAACATCTATTTTATTTTAGGTAACTTTATTGCCACTTTTCCAAGCCTTCAGTGCTGTCCAGCTGGCTTCTATTTGGCTTTCACAATTTGTTACCTGAAACGCGTTTTAAAAACATTTGTCAGTGGGAAATACTGGTGAGTGAATCCCAGTTTAATCAAGTTTAATAAAACCATTGTACAGTATTGAGGGCGATCTCGCAATTATATTTGTTTCCAAGTTATACCAATTAACATCCATGGTACTGTCAGACCTGACTTGTGGAAATGTTACTCCTTGACCAGGTGGTAACAAATTTTGTATACAAAACCCCAACATACTCATGATAATTGTATTCTTACAAATACTCAATAACTGCTAAATATATAATTAATTAAGTGAGGTTTTATAAAAACAATTTACAAAAAGGTTTACAAAAAGAGGATAAACTCACATTGCTGTCTTAGATTATCCTTTAGGGTTTCCTGAGAATTATCTATAATTTACACAAAAGCACACGTGTTAGTATAATAACCCATTTTAACATTAGTAATACCCTCCCTGAGACGGCATTCCAACGACTACGTCGGGCAGAACCACGACATCCGTTACGGAACCCTAGATCAATCGGGCAGAGTATCTAATACGTATCCAGGGGTTATGATACTTACAACGGAGCAGAACTTCGCTATTTAGGGGGGTATTAGACCCGTATATTATGCCTACTATCAGATTTTCATGATTGAGAAAAGAAAGTGAGCGAACAGACTGAAGATCCGATGACCTCTACTTATAGGGCCTTTTTCTGACTTTTACGCGGCCCGCGTATGAGTAGGCAAAGGCCTACGCGGCCCGCGTCAACTCTGGCCAACGCGTAGGTGATTCGGATCAGCTTAGTAGGCTCGACATGTGTTGGGCCACGTGGTGGCCCAGGGTTCAGCCAGCTTTCACCTTCACGCGGCCCGCGTAGGGGTTGAGGTGAGGCTTACGCGGCCCGCCTCAAACCCAAAAATTCCATTTTTAATTATTTTTAATAATATTTAAGGTATTCGGGGTCCGTTTTCGTGTATGGGGTGTATTTAAGGACATATTGGGATATTTTAAAATATATTAGGGTGTCGGAAAATTTATGAGGGTGTCGGTTCTCTTTAGGGTTGTTATATCCTCCCCACCTTGTTTTAGAGCTCGTCCTCGAGATCTACTGGAACAAGTGTGGATATTTCCTTAACATTTCTGATTCAAGCTCCCATGTGTACTCAGGTCCTCTTTTGGAGTCCCACTTCACTTTGACCAGAACGAGTCTCTTGTGTTTGAGGTTTTTGACTTTCCTGTCTTCAATCTGTAGAGGCCTTTCTACAAACTTGAGTTGTTCATTTACCTCTATATCCTTAAGAGGTATTACCAGTGATTCGTCAGCTAAACACTTCTTGAGATTAGATACATGAAATACATCATGTATTCCTGCCATTTCCTCTGGCAGTTGTAGCTGATAGGCTACAGGTCCTATTCTTCTAATAATCTCAAAAGGTCCAACATACCTGGGACTTAGCTTTCCTCGTTTGATGAATCTTACTATTCCTTTCCAAGGAGAGACTTTTAACAATACTTTATCTCCTATTTGAAATTCCACCGGTTTGCGTCGGTTATCAGCATAGCTCTTCTGTCGATCACGTGCTGCTTTCAGTCGTTCTTTGACTTGAATGATTTTGTCAGTCGTTTCTTGCACTATCTCAGGTCCAGATAGTTGCTTTTCCCCAATTTCTGCCCAACAGACTGGGGTTCGGCACTTTCGTCCATAAAGTGCTTCGAATGGTGCAGCATTTATACTTGTGTGATAGCTATTATTATAATAAAATTCTATTAAAGGTAAATGATCGTCCCAATTACCTCCGAAATCAATTACACAAGCTCTAAGCATGTCTTCCATTGTCTGAATTGTCCTTTCGCTTTGTCCGTCTGTTTGAGGATGATAAGGTGTGCTTAGATTTAACTTGGTTCCCATTGCTTTTTGGAAACTTGCCAAAAAATGAGAGGTAAAACGGCTATCTCTATCAGAAATAATTGATAAAGGAATTCCATGTAATGAAACAATTTCATTTACATATAATTTAGCTAACTGTTCCATACTGAAAGTTTCTTTCATTGGTAGGAAATGAGCTGACTTGGTTAGCCTATCTACAATCACCCAGATTGTATCATTGCCTTTTCTTGTTTTAGGTAATTTAGTAACAAAATCCATTGTTATCAATTCCCATTTCCATACGGGCATTTCTAACTGTTGTAACAAACCTGAGGGTTTCTGATGTTCAGCTTTAACTTGAGAACATGTTAAACATTTAGAAACATAGGCTGCTATGTCCTTTTTCATTCCTATCCACCAGAAATTCTTTCTTAAATCCTGGTACATCTTATCATTTCCAAGATGCATTGTATACTTAGATTTATGGGCTTCTCTTATCTGATCATTTAAATCTACATGTAGATTTAATTTAAGAGAACGTACCCTTTTTGGCTTTTCATGATACTTTCGGCTTAAAGCATCAGCGACTACATTTTCTTTTCCTTCATGATACTGGATATCACAATCATAATCACTAAGCATCTCCATCCAGCGTCTTTGTCTCATATTCAATTCTTTTTGCCCAAAAACATATCTTAAACTTTTAAGATCGGTAAATATGGTAAACTTACTACCATAATGGTAATGTCTCCAAATTTTAAGGGCAAAAATTATAGCTCCTAATTCTAGATCATGGGTTGAATAATTCTCCTCATGATTCTTAAGTTGTCTAGAGGCGTAAGCTATAACCTTTTGACGTTGCATTAACACACATCCATAACCTAGTTTAGAGGCGTCACAATAGACTACAAAGTCTTCCGTTCCTTCTGGTAACGCTAGTATGTTTAAGAATTCTAAAAACTTCTTCCTGTTTTGGTCCCCATTCAAACTTAATGGATTTACAGGTTAACTTAGTTAAAGGAATGGCTATTCTAGAAAAATATTGAATAAATCTTCTATAATAACCGACCAATCCTAAGAAACTTCTAACCTCGGTTGGTGACTCAGGGGTTTTCCATTTGGTAATTGCCTCGATCTTTGTTGGATCCACATGAATTCCTTCATGATTAACTAAGTGTCCAAGAAACTGTACTTGTTCTAACCAAAACTCGCATTTGGAAAACTTAGCATAAAGCTTTTCTTTTCTTAATAGACTTAAAAGTGCGTGCAAATGCTTTGCATGTTCTTCATTACTTTTAGAATAGATGAGAATATCATCAATAAAAACAATTATGAATTTATCCAAATATGGCTTACATATTCGGTTCATCATGTCCATAAATGCAGCTGGGGCATTGGTTAAACCAAATGGCATGACAGTAAATTCATAATGACCATACCTTGTTCTAAATACAGTTTTAGGAATGTCTTCTTCCTGTACCCTTAATTGATGATATCATGACCTTAAATCGATTTTAGAGAAAAATCGAGCTCCTTGCAATTGATCAAACAGGTCATCGATTCTTGGTAATGGATACCGATTCTTAATCGTGACTTTTTTCAATTCACGGTAATCAATGCACATACGCATCGATCTGTCCTTCTTTTTAACGAATAAAATAGGTGCTCCCCATGGCGATGAGCTTGGTTGTATGAATCCCTTCTCTAATAATTCATCTAACTGTTTCTTCAGTTCCTGCATTTCGGCGGGTGCCAATCGATAGGGTGCTTTGGCAATTGGTGCCGTTCCTGGTAGCAGGTGAATTCTGAATTCAACTTCCCTGTCTGGCGGTAATCCTGGTAATTCTTCTGGAAATACATCTGAAAACTGAGACACTACTGGGATGTCCTTTAATTCTTTTCCTTCAGTGTTAGTGATTATAGAAATCAAATACACTATAGACCCTTTTCTTATATAGCTTGCAGTTTTCATCACAGAGATGAATTTTGTGGATCTAGATGGTTTATCACCTTTAATTGTGATCTTTTCACCCTTTGGTGAATTTACTTGAATTGACTTTTGATCATATAAAATATTGGCTTTATTGGCTATTAACCAATCCATTCCTAATACAATATCAAATCCTGCCAGATTCATTGGGTAAAGATTTGCAATATACTTTTGGTTTAAAAATTCTATTCTTGCTCCCTGCAAGATTTCAGAAATCCTAACCGTTTCTCCATTCGCTGTCTCGACTAGACATTCTTGTGAGGGTTTAGTTAATGGTTGATTAAGGAGTTTGCAAAATGAAGTATTAATAAAACTTTGGTTTGCACCAGAGTCAAATAATACTTTAGCAAAAACATCATTAACTAAAAACGTATCGGCTATGACGTCCGGAATCATTTTAGCTTCATCTGCAGTTAGAATAAATGCTCTAGCATTTTTAGTGTTCTTGTTGTTCGTAGCTGGAGCCAATTTCGGACAGTTCGGCTTGATGTGACCTTTTTCTCCACAATTGAAACATAATCCATTACTGGATTTTCTCCTGCAATCTTCTTCCTTGTGTCCTGGTAACTTACAGAAGTTGCAGTGAGTGAAACATTTTCCCGAATGCTTTTTCTTACAAGCTTTGCAGTATGGTGCAGAGGTAGAACCTATATTCCTACGGTTAAAATTCCCAGAACGGAATTCTTGGGTAAGTCTTTGGGTTTGGTTTCTCCTCTGGTCTTCTTCTCTAGTACGGATTAACTCATCTGTCAAGGTATTTGCTAGTTCTACAGCTTCTTCTATAGTTTGGGGTCTAGCTGCCTTGACCACATGTCTAATCTCTCCAATTAATCCCCATATGTAACGGGAGATTAATACCGGTTCAGGTGATGCAAGGGTTGGTACTATTCTAGTATATTCAAAGAATGTGGTAGTATAACCCTTACTATCTACCCCGGTCATCCTTAGGTTTAGAAACTTATTCGCTATCTGTTCCTTTTCATTGGGAGGGCAGAATTTCCTTTCTACCATATTTTTAAATTCCTCCCATTCCATGTTATAAACCCTATCACTTCCTCTAGACTGGAGGATAGTGTTCCACCATTCTAAGGCTGAGTTTTTAAATAAATTAGAAGCAAACATTATCTTGTCTTCTTCAGCACACTTGCTTATTTTAAAAACAACCTCAGTCTTTTCTATCCAGCGTAGAGCTGCAATGGGTCCTTCATTGCCCGAGAATTCTATTGGTTTGCAGAACCAGAATTCTTTATAAGAACAACCGTAAGACACGGTTCTTCTCCTTTTGGGAATGGACACTTGAAGTACAGGTCCATTGTTTACGCTGTTTTTTGGTTCAGTTGGTCGCTTATTGCTATGTTTACTCTTATTATCAGCATCCTTAACAGTTTGGAGAAGAAATGACATTGCATCTATAATTCCTTGTGCCACTATGTGTTGGATAGCACTATTATCCACTTGGTTTCCATTGTTATTGATGCTTGGATTCTCATTAACTAAGTTAATGTTACTCTGGTTATCGTTATTCAGATTTCCTTGATTTCCTTCGTCGGCCATCTGAATTTTAAACATTTACCATGTATTAATATCACAAAATAATATTTAATATAGCCAATCACATGACACGCATTTTGGTCAAAAGCGTCGATCATTGCGACTTTATTCTATTCATATACTATGCATCTACTACACACCAGTACTGAAATTAAAATTACAATACCAACTAAAATTTAAAACTACACTACTAGTAGTAGGCATCCGTAGTTTTTTTTTCATACACATACACACATATTATATTATTTTATTATAAATATTATTATTACTACCGTTTCCACTATCACATTCATGGATATGGATTCATCCAGAAATCCATATTGCGCTTGTCGTACTTCTAGACGAGTCGCTCTCCCACATGTCTCATTCTTTCACTGCTCTCTAAAATTTCCTCACCAAATGTCCTAAGTTCTTGTACTTTTCCTGCACTCATTGGGGGTGCAGGTTCTAGGACTGGGTTCGGAATCTGGGGTGCGGGTTCCTGGTATGGAGGTGTAGGGGCCTGAAATTGGTAAGGATTCTCTAAAATCTCCCTAATGAATACATCGTGGTAATAGGGATCTAAAGGATCCAGACCTGGGTAGGCTCCTATGTTTGGCATGGGCATGTCTTCATGTATCGGGTAGCGTTGCACATAGTCCCTATTATCGTCCCACCAGGGGTCGTAATTTGGGTCTAAGGGGTTTGGTGCTGGTACCCTAGGTATTTCTTCCGGATTGAAGTCATGCATTTCTACTTGATTTTCAGGGTTTTCTATTTCCATCGGTTGGTCAGGAATTGGTGGTTGTGGTTGGGGTGCTATCATTTGTTCCAGGTTAGGGTCAGCTGCAGTGGTTGCTAGGATGTGGATGTTGGCTATACTCCTATTAATCATATCCTGGGCATAGGCATCGGTTTCTCTTTTAGCTGCTGCTAATGCTCTCTGGTCTTGTAACTTTTTCATACGCTTCCTACGCTCATGTGCCCCTCGACTGAACCATCCTCTCTTTTTCTGAGGGAATGGCTCCTCGGACTGAGCTTTAAACACGAATATTCCTTCTTCCGTATCAGCAGAGTACCCTGAGAGGGCAGGCTAAGAAGAGGCACCTTCGCTTCTAGGTGAACCAGACAATTGACGGTACGCGCCAGATGGTCCTTGGTCGCTCATACTGTAAACTAACAAATAGTCAAATAACACATAACAAGAAATACAATTATGCACGTATTCCCGTGATTTATTTCCTAACAATTTAAATTTTGATGTCAGCAGAACACTTCTGTGGCTGAATCAGTGGCTTAGCTTTGATACCACCTTCTGTCGCAACCCCCGATCCCTATCTCCTCGGGAACGGGCGGCCGCGAGCCAGTTTCGGTGGTATCTGGTATTGTCTAATTTGGCAGTGGAATTTTCATCAGGACCGTAGTTAGGAAATATTTGTTCAGAGTAAAATACCACATTATCATAATATTAAACACCTGGGACAAAACCCAAGTTTGCAGTACACACATTTTCATAGGAATAAATCCTATTTTTATTTAATAAAAACATCTATTTTATTTTAGGTAACTTTATTGCCACTTTTCCAAGCCTTCAGTGCTGTCCAGCTGGCTTCTATTTGGCTTTCACAATTTGTTACCTGAAACGCGTTTTAAAAACATTTGTCAGTGGGAAATACTGGTGAGTGAATCCCAGTTTAATCAAGTTTAATAAAACCATTGTACAGTATTGAGGGCGATCTCGCAATTATATTTGTTTCCAAGTTATACCAATTAACATCCATGGTACTGTCAGACCCGACTTGTTGAAATGTTACTCCTTGACCAGGTGGTAACAAATTTTGTATACAAAACCCCAACATACTCATGATAATTGTATTCTTACAAATACTCAATAACTGCTTAATATATAATTAATTAAGTGAGGTTTTGTAAAAACAATTTACAAAAAAAGGTTTACAAAAAGAGGATAAACTCGCATTGCTGTCTTAGATTATCCTTTAGGGTTTCCTGAGAATTATCTATAATTTACACAAAAGCACACGTGTTAGTATAATAACCCATTTTAACATTAGTAATACCCTCCCCGAGACGGCATTCCAACGACTACGTCGGGCAGAACCACGACAACCGTTACGGAACCCTAGATCAATCGGGCAGAGTATCTAATACGTATCCAGGGGTTATGATACTTACAACGGAGCAGGACTTCGCTATTTAGGGGGGTATTAGACCCGTATATTATGCCTACTATCAGATTTTCGTGATTGAGAAAAGAAAGTGAGCGAATAGACTGAAGATCCGATGGCCTCTACTTATAGGGCCTGTTTCTGACTTTTACGCGGCCCGCGTAAGAGTAGGCAAAGGCCTACGCGGCCCGCGTCAACTCTGGTCAACGCGTAGGTGACCCGGATCAGCTTAGTAGGCTCGACATGTGTTGGGCCACGTGGCGGCCCAGGGTTCAGCCAGCTTTCACCTTCACGCGGCCCGCGTAGGGGTTGAGGTGAGGCTTACGCGGCCCGCCTCAAACCCAAAAATTCCATTTTTAATTATTTTTAATAATATTTAAGGTATTCGGGGTCCGTTTTCGCGTATGGGGTGTATTTAAGGACATATTGGGATATTTTAAAATATAATAGGGTGTCGGAAAATTTATGAGGGTGTCGGTTCTCTTTAGGGTTGTTATAATTGCCATCCGATCGGGTTGCCACCCTACCGAGCTGCCACCCGATCGGGTTGCCACCCGATCGGACTGCCACCCGATCGACCAGCCTCCTCCTCCACTTTCCTTTTATGGAAACCCTATAAATACCCACATATGTCACATCACTTGATGTGACAGCTCTCTCTCTCTGCTCAACTTGCTCCAGCCCACTTTTCTTCCGATTTCTCGCGAACCTTGTAAGTTTTCAACCTAAATCTTGTACTTTCTTAATCTACATGCACTCCTACACCTTTCTATCTTTTGAATCTTAACTTTTAACCGTGAAATCACTAGAATTGAGGTGTTCTAGGATGATGTCATCATGGGGTTCTTATGAACTTCATGTTTTGGCTTCAATCCACCAAGAACAACTTAGATCTGAATTATTTCCACATGAATAAACAAAGATCATTCATAGATCTGAACATATTCATGGTGAAAAGGATTGAAAGATTCCTTTCAACTCTTTAACACTCAATGCACTCAAAACCGATAGATTCGGACCTTGCTCTAACCTCCTACTCCTTTCTAATGGTGTGTTAGTTCCAGATCTGAATTCTATCTAAGAGATTACTGATTTCGGGTTAAATATGAAACACCGTCTCGAACAAGTTAACTGGTCGGACTTGGGTGGTTCCTATTCGATCGGGTCACTAAGTCTTGACGAGGTTTCTGTTGTTTGACACGTTATTTTACAGTCTCAAGAAAACGCAAACCAACGAAACAACCAAGTGTAAAGACGATCAGGTCGACTGGGACGGATTGCCGTCCGATTGGACAGCCATCCGATCGGATTGCCACCCGATCGGACAGCCACTCGATCGGCTTGCACCTGGGTCCCACACTTGAACTATTAACTCACTTTTCTGAGTTTGGAACGTCGAACGGATTGCCACCCGATCGGGTTGCCACTCGATCGAACGACCATCCGACCATGTGATGTTTTGAACTTCAATACTTAACAATTTTCAACATGTTCAATACAAACGGATTGCCACCCGATCGGATATCCATCCGATCGAGTGACTGTCCTGCTGTGAACTTGTTCTCAGACTGAGAAGTCTCGCCAATTCGGATTGCTGTCCGATCGAACGGCCGTTCGATCGACCAACCTGAAAGGTAGAGATACTTCTCTATGTTTAAAATGCTACAACGAAAACTTCAAAGTACAAACCATCATGCACAAACACATCACTCAACCACAGAGGTGATAATCCAATCGAATGGCCACCCCAATCGGGTGACCATCCGAACGGATTGCCACCCGATCGACTGGCCATCCGATCGGATTGCCACCCGATGGGATTACCATCCGATCCTTGGTTCACCTACACCGTTTTACATGCCGACTTTTGCTTATGTTATCGATAACTGTTCAGGCTAATTTCTGATCTAGCGCTCCCTTCAATCCATTAACCCAATCGCTGTGAGTATACTCGAACCCTTTTTGCTTTACGCACTTTTGGGTGTTACATACGTTACTTATTCTAAATCACATCGACCACACTACGCAATACTTTTAACGCTAACCGCTACTGCATGTTATACATGACTTAATGAATGCTTGTTTATTATGTTTACACATGGATTGCTATCTACCTGCCTTAGCGACGATAGTACTATAGTTTGGACTCAGCACCTGTTCACTCAGGGGTTGTTAAGGACAATTATTTACGTGACTCACAGTGGTGAGTGTGTATTACGAACTGCCTTGCGCAGTCAACCCGCTGTCATTGGTATTGATAGGATCATGTCGATAACTTACGTGCTTCATTTCACACTGTGTACGTGCTGGTTATGCGTAAACGATTTCGAACTCTATTATGCTATTATCAAACTTGTATGCTCACCTTTACACTATGTGTATTGACTTTTACTTTAACGTATGTGGCAGGTGCTTAAGATGTTTACATGCTTGGCTTGCTGTGAAATCGAGGCTAGGAAAGAGTTTAGAAACAAAGACAATTTATCTTAGTTGAAAATCTGAGTTGTCGGAACATGCTTTATTTGTTTGAAGAATATCTATGTCTATAATAACTAGATTATCTTATGGGTTATGGTATGGGACATAATACTTAAACTATTTGGTAATTTAGTCGTTATGGAATTTCTTTGAACAATCTGTTTCGCTCAGTGTCGCGCCCTGATGTTTTCGCCATCGGTTGGGGTGTGACAACGGCCCGTGCTGAACTTGCTGTAATGAAGAAAAATGTTCGGGAGGCTCTGTTTTTGTGCGTGGGGTGTTGGTTCAAGTTTCTCTTAGTATCCTTCACCATCCAAGTGTGTGTTATTCCCATTACAACATCATCCAAACACCAAACAATTTTGAAAACCATCATTCATTAAATAGAGAATTACAATAAGGTCCTAGAAAAATAAAGAAAGATAGAAAGTTAAAAAGAAAGTTCCTAAGATAGTTAGGTCAAGTGATACATGAAATCATCCTAACGAGTTCTACCCTTATTATAGGAATATCAAAAGCCTGGAAATTGCTTCCCGGTATTTCATAGGTATTGTCGAACTCGAAGCCGAGGGGTGTCCCTTAGATGTCGTTGAGCCATTCCTCTATCTCTTTTGGGAGGAAAAAGGCGGGCTCATTTCTTCAACATCTTGTGGGGGAGGAGCGGCGGCGACCAGGACCCCAGGGAGTATGTCTCGAGGGGGTCCGCATGCACGGCGTACCACTCGGCCGGTATGATAACTTCTGGTACCACATTCCATGCCCTTTGTGTAATGATTGGTACCAAAGGAGGAGAAGCGGGGAAATTCAACCTTTGGTGCAATAGGTTGACTTCCCTAAGACACCCTTCTAGACCCACCGATAAATGATTAATACGGTCGACCAGAGCTTCCTCAACCCCCGTCATTTCGTCTATGGCCTCTCTCAAGGCATAGACATAGTTGATGAGAGAGTCTTCTACCGATGACCTTCTCCCTTGTCGGTTGTTTCTTGAGTGTGATGATGATGTTCCACTGTATCTGCTCGACATTCTAAGAAAACAAACCAAAAAGAATTCATTTTAATGAACAGTACCTCGAGCACGGCCCCGTGTTCACCTCTCTGCAGATTTTTGGAACAAGGAATCTTGGAGTTTTAAATTATTTTTCTGATTTTTGAAGCATTTTTAAGCAGAAATAATTTAAAACAGTGTTGTAAAACTTATTTTTAACAAGATTCCTTAAATAAAAATCTAGCAAACATCACAATAAAGCTTGAATCTGTGACAACCCTCACTAAACCAGGTATCCGTACGACTTAATTAATAATTAATTACTGCTTAATTACTGTGCTTGTTTGAACTAGCTGATGAACTGCTACTTGATATCTGATACATGTACTTACTTGCGTCATACTTTACTTATCGTCACTACATTATTTACATGCTGAACCCTAGTGACAACCATGATGCACAAAAAGCACAGTAGCACAATAGCGGATAACCTATTGAACATGCTGATAAAGCCAGCATCAGGCAAACACTGCCTCTAAGGCCTGAAAGAGCCTGAGATAATTGCTACACTAATGGTGAGTGTAGGGATACAAGGGTTGTAGAACTGCATCTCTAGGAATAAGTCACAATGACTGGATGTGCCTAAAACGTACTCTAAAGTACAAAACTCAGCACTTTACACAATAATTCAGCTTTTAGCTAACTAATAAAGTGCCAAAACATGAGAAAAATATTACTAGACACTTTCCAAAGTGTCAGAAATGAGTTGTGTCACTAAAAAGGGTATTAACGACACTTTAAAGCTTTGTTAAGCACTTTAACGGATTACTATCCAACCGAACAACCGGACTATACCCGGAACATGAAAATATTGTTATTTTCATTAGTTATCTTTTTCTGAGCCAGTTAGGGTCCCTGAGTACCCTAACACCCTCTGTAACGCGTGACACACTAATAACTGGGTTAAACACTTAACTAACTTACTTAACCTAACTATTGTCTAACTAATTGGTTAGAATCGGACTAGACCCCCCCCCCCATTACAAACCGTCCCCATGTAGGGGGACCCCTCTTATCCTTGTTGATTTAAATAATCTTGTGTGTTTAGAATCAAGAAGACATATGGACTATTGGTTAATGCACTTGAAAATTATCTATAAGTATAAGCTTATACACACCATTCATTTCCATCACACAAACTCAACAAAACACCTTCTCTCTCTCTCTCAAAGGCTTCGGCCGAACTCCCCTATATCAATCCATCCATTTTCGAGTTTAGTTCATCACATTCCAAGATCATTCTAGTATCAAGGATCGTATATAAGGAGTCTTGGTGCAAACGGAAGGCGAAGGACCTCTTTATCTTGCTTTTATCCACGCGTTTTTCGCATAGATTCTTCCCTAGCCTCGAGCTAGTGGTATGTTGCTTAAATCACCTTCTTGAACTATTCTAAAGTGGTTAATACGATATATGACGGTTAAAACTCATTAACTTACAAGTTGAAGCTTTAAAGTCTACTAAAAACACTAAAAATGGTGGTTAATAGCTCATAAGTTGTGTAAATATTGTAGTATTTGATTTATGTGATTATTTAGACCCGATCTATGTTGTGGTAGCTCGGATCACCATTTAACCCGGTTTGGTAAGGTCATGGATCTTAACATAAGCTCGTTTTGAACGATACAAGGGTTAAAAGGTGAAACTCTACCACACGCGAATCATGAACTTGTGTAAAAGAGTTTTACTTGTGAAAATGTGTTTAAAACTAGCAGATCTACGCATCTGGAAGTGGTATTTTCAAAGAACCACGTATCAAAGAAATCATGTATTTTAAAAGATGGATCTTACACTAACAAGCATGATTTTTATAAACCACAAGTGTGTAAACACTTGTGAAATGAAAAGATCCGACAAAATAACAGTTTTTGTAAAAGATGACGGGAAGTTGTAAAGATGGATTTTCTCTAAAAACGAGGTTTTTACAAGATCAAATTACCTTATATGAAGATCTACTAAATTTAAGGGGATTTACACCACAGTTTTGGGAAAACTGCAAGTTCATGTAATTTTTGGCAATTTACACATATGTTGATTTGTTGTTGTGCTGAAAGTTGTTCTGATCACATAAAGAAAATTGTTGAGTTGATTTGTTAAAGAAAATGATACGCTTGAAAGCGTGGCCACCTCCAGTTACAGAGGAAACTCTGGCGAAATTTTTCTAAAAACCTAACACTTAGAACTATTTACACTACAAGTGTTAGAATTATTTTTGACATGTTTTCGAAATATAAATTTCGCCATGACTTTATTTACTAAATATTCGGAGGTGGGATTTTCACAAAATTTAACGTGATAAATATATATTTTCACACACTGTTTATGATTATTTTGTGAAAATACATAAATATTATTTTTAGAGTAAAAATAATATTTACGAACGTTAACGAATCCAAAATAATACGAACGCTTTCACCATAAATATATAAGTTACACCGGTAATTATATTACCACTCGATTGTTAAAACGTAACTTACGCACTTACGAAAATATTTATGAACGCGTATTTTTAACAACGTATTATTGGAGAAAAATTATGTGAAATGAAAATATAATATTTTTGAGAAAAATACTTATATTTTGGAATTGGAAATATATATATATTAAGTGAGACTTAATGATATAATTTGAACGCACATGTATTGAATCCCCCATCCTTGGGAAGGAGATTTACTACCAAGTATATACAGAGTGTAAACACGAAATAGTTGTCTAACTATTTCCCAAAGACTTAAACTATAAAGCTAAGGCACGGTCGTCCGTCTAATAGAAATTAGCACCTGTAGGTCGTCGCACAGCTGCGTGAACAGGAGATACTTGGTAGAGACGCACCACTGTGAGTTCATGTCCCCCTTTTCTCTAACTGTTTTCAGTTTTCTTAACTGCGGGGGTGAAATACATGTTACTTTGATTACAAGTACTTTATACACGGTATGGTTAGCGTAAGGAGGTTTACTACTTAGATCATGTGAGTGGGTAGGCAGAAACACCGAGGGACGTAAGCGGTAGATCTATCTGGGTGTAGCGAGCCCAACTCTAGGCCCAACAGAACGGACCTCTAAGAGGCCCAGCAGAACGGACCTTGGAGTGACTTTGTACCCGACGCGAAATCTGCTAGGTTGAGTCTTCCTACTTGCACTTCACACATACTAATGGCCTTGCAAACCATTGGTGATCTCTTTTCCTTACACTGCTACATACCAGGGAAATTTTATACTTACAAGTGTTTTACATACTCACTTACACATGAACTCGCTCAACATTATTGTTGATTTTTCAACTTACATGTATTTCAGGAAATTAAAGATCTGGCACGGTATGTTATGTTTTCCCGCTGCATAAGGGTTCCAAGGTCATCCCAGTTTAGGAAATGTGACTCTTTCCTGGACAAGTCACAAATCTTAAACTGCGTTTATTTCATGTTACTGTTTATGTTGTTCAAGACAATGTTTTATGTTATGATGTTGTAAGTCTCTAAGACAATGGTATGTTACTCTGGTCTTAAAACTTAAATCAATGGATGATCTTGCATGATTTTATTTCATATAGCTTTGTTATGGTTAAGCTATGGTATTAAGAAGTCACACCAAAATTAACCACGCTTCCGCAAAGCCAGGGTGTGACAGCTTGGTATCAGAGCTCTGATCATAGCGAACTAGGATTCTTTCTCGAGTCTAGACTATGATCACTAGGGCTCTCACGAAAACATTTTACTGCATACCACTTAAGTCCAGATCCAAAACTTTTTACAAACAAATGTTGAGCACATTTTATTATTTATAGGCTCAGCATGGAGGGCTGAGGCTCGGTCTGGAGGATCGAGGCTCGGTCTAGGTGACCGAGGTAGTTGAGCACGTTGATTTATTATAGGCTCAGCCTGGAGGGCTGAGGCTCGGTCTGGAGGATCGAGGCTCGGTCTAGGTGACCGAGGTAGTTGGCTAGTGAGGCTAGGAAGAGTAGGCTCAGTCATGAAGGCTGAGGCTCGGTCAAGGGGACCGAGGCTCGATCTAAGAGGTCGAGGTGGAGGATAGAGCAGTCTTCGAGACTGGGAGGAATTTGGCTAGTGGACTAGGAGAATGATTTGAATGCTTACTTGGTGACTTATGTGATTATATGATTATATGATTGATTATTATACGTGTATGCGTTTGTGTTACAAACATCATGCTTTCATCATATACTAGAAAGATGGACACTACGAATCCCATGGCCATAGTGTCAAACGACATAGTTTCATCGAAGCACGAGGTGTACATTTCCGATACTACCGGCACAGACAATGACGACTTTCAGCCCTTTTGCGCTGCCTGAAGTTGTAGCAGAGCCTACAGATGGCCATCTTGTTGGGAGTTTGCCACTCGCGGTGATCCCTGCTCCTGTGCCCCCTTGCCGCTTATCCTGTTGATGATATGCCCCCCCAACGTGGCCTCTAACGACCTACTAGAGGAGGACCCATTCGAGGGCAGGACCCTATTGCTGCTGGTATTAGACTACTGCATGCGGACGCTCCTGTAGGGAAACTCATGTCCATTCCCCTATCCCAGACTCATTTGAGTTTCTGACATCCGCATCTTCGCACATACAGGGAATGCAGCACCACTCACACGACGCCGACCCTGATATGGCATCATCAGCTGCACCGGATCCCGCCCACAGCTTTGAGTGCGATCACGATATTGAGGTTGATCCTGCTTTTCCACCTGGTTTTGATCCAGACCATGACCTTGAGTTCATACACTTAGACCAGCCCTTGGAGGATCCTGTAACCCCCTGTGTTTGTTGATCCAGCTGATCTTGAGATGGAGTTTTTGATCCGGAGCCGCCCGTGGCCCCTGAGCCAGGCGCTGCTCCTGACCCCGCATTGGAGCATGACCCTGTTCATGCCAATGCACCTACTGTTGCTCCTTGATTGATCATCTGCTTGGACGAGAGAAAATTTGGGGTAACTGTGCAAGGCAATTTATTATTACGGGGGCCCTCGTAATAACGATTTGTAGTGCACAGGAATCCTGGTGGACTCTGCGGGTCAAGCTAATGATAACCAATGCAGCAGGAAATAACTTAAACACGAATGACCAAGGCGATGTAGCCTCGAGTTCATTCTATTACGAGCAACAAGCCAAATTGGCAAGCCTATGTGAAGGCTCAGAACTTTACTTCCCCACTCATATAGTGAGTATATTTGCGTGTGAACTTGGGTGATTACATGATGGCTTATGTTGCTATATACACCTCATGGACAATTGAAACGTTGTCTAACCCGCTTCACACCACTTCGACAAAAGGGAATGTCACCCAGACGTGACACAAACACCAGTACGTTGCCAAGGACAGAAGCCGAGCTGCAAGAACGCATCTCACAGATAAATGCACGACATGAAGTCCTCCGCTCTAAGTACAACGATGGCATTACTGGAAATAACCCTCCAACTGGCTGCACCTATAAACAGTTCCTGAACTGCAAGCCTTTGAACTTTGACGGAACAGGAGGCGCCGTTGCATTTGTTCGTTGGTCCGAAAAGACCGACTCCATTCTAAGAATGAGTAACTGTTCGCCCCAACAGAGTGTTACCTATATCTCGGGGATATTTCTAGATGGCACACTCTCTTAATGGAACCCCCAGGTTCAGACCCTTGGCACAGACGCTGCTTATGCACTGAGCTGGGACGAGCTCAAGGAAACGATTGAGAAGAAATGTTGTTTTAGGACTGGAATTTAGAAGCTTGAGGTGGAGTTCAGGAATTTGAAAATGGACGAACCAGAAATTCCTGAACTTGTCCAGCGATCGCACGACTTATCTAGGGTCGCCCCCTACTTAGTCAAACCGGAGTTCAAAAGGATTGAACGATTCATTTGGACACTTGCACCCCAGATCAGGGGTATGGTTACTACCTCAAAGCCCTCAACCATTGCAGAAGCTATCAATATGGGTGATCTATTTATAACATGAGATGTTATGTGATTGATAACATGAGATGTTATGTGTTGATATTGTTGTATACTTACGTACACTCTACTTATTATGACCTGACCAACGTAAACCATCTTTTAGAAGATGCCGCCGAGACGTGAGACACGCATGCCTACCAATGAGGTAGAACTCCAGCAAATTATCACTGCTGCCATCGCACAATACGCCGCTTCACAAGGAGGACCCAGCGGAAGCAGCACGAATAACAATGGCAACAATAATCCACCTCATGGTAATACCAAGTCATTTAGACCTACCATGACCTAATTGGATATCTTTAGCGATGATGCTAATGCCGTTCATATGTTACAACGTATGTGCAGGGTGCACCTACAAGCAGTTCTTAGACTGCAAGCCCGTAAACTTTGATGGCACAGGAGGTGCTGTCGCCTTTGTTCGTTGGGCTGAGAAAACCGAATCTGTTCTTCGCATGAGCAAATGCGCGCTGGATCAGCAAGTCACCTATATCTCAGGGCTGTTTCTAGATGGAGCCCTATCCTGGTGGAATCTACAAGTTCAGACACTAGGCGAAGCTGCTGCCTACACGCTGACCTGGACCGAACTAAAGGAACTTATACGCAAAAAGTACTGCTCTCGTGCGGAAATCCAGAGATTGGAAACCGAGTTCTGGCACTTGAAAATGGACGGTCCAAAGATCGCAGAATACGTGCAAAGGTTCCATGACTTATCGCATGTGGTACCCTACATGGTCACTCCTGAGTTCAAGAGAATTGAACGTTTCATTTGGGGACTAGCTCCTCAAATCATAAGCATGGTAACCTCATCCAAGCCTGCGACCATTACTGAGGCGATCGATTTGAGCGTAGCTCTCACTGAGGAGGCTATTCGCCTGAACAAGTTTGATGAGATCAAGACCAAGAAGGCAGAGACTCACGTCGAGTCATCAGGAGGTAACAAACGGAAGTTCTCGAACTTCAAGCAGGGCGCCAATGTGGTTGTTAAGAAAGGAGGATCAGACACGCCAGCTCAGGTTACAGCTGGTAGAGGAAAGAAAGGAAAAGGGTATATGGGCACCCAGCCCAAATGCAACACCTGCCAGCGCCACCATTCTGGTCATTGCGGGCCAAAAGTATGCGAAGCATGTGGGAAACGTGGCCACTCGAAGGACACTTGTTGGGCCACTGCTGGTCAGGGAGGCCAGGGAGGATTCGGAAACAGAAATTACAACCGGGGTGGGAATGGAAATCGCCCACAAGGAAACTATGGAGGTAACGAGAATCGAGGCAACAATGCTAACCAAGCGGGCGCCGTGAATCGTAATCAGAGGAATGATCAAGCTGGTGGAAACGGGCAAAGACTTAGATGCTTTAACTGCGGTGATATCGGGCATTTTAAGAAGAACTGCCCAGACTTAAACCAAGCCCGTGGAAGAGTGTTTCAAATCGAAGCAAGGGAAGCACGCCAGGACCCCAATGTCGTTACTGGTACGTTCCCTGTGAACCAACGCTATGCATCCGTTTTGTTTGATACTGGTGCCGATTATAGCTTCGTATCGTTAGAATTTAAGAATATGCTTGGTTTAGCCGCTAATAAGTTAGATATTCCCTACTCGATCGAATTAGCGAATGGGAAGTTAGTAGAAGCCAATGAAGTTATCAGAGGTTGTGTGATTGAATTGGGAGAGCGTGAGTTCGCTCTAGATCTACTACCAGTCCAGTTGGGAAGCTTCGACGTGGTGGTAGGAATGGATTGGTTATCAGGCAACAAAGCTGAGATAGTTTGTCACGAAAAGGTTGTTCGTATCCCAACCGATGATGGTGAGACCATTGTTGTTCATGGAGAGAAGCGTGAGACCCGTTGAGGATTATCAACTGCTTGAAAGCAAGGAAGTGTTTGCAGGTATATGTGAAGATCCCCACCAAATCTCTGTCTTTGGAATGGTCCAAATGTGTAGGAATCTTGCTGCATTTATAGAAAACGACAGCACGCTGGACACGACCCCTTGTTGGCTGGACACGACCCCGTGTGCTGACAAGATTCTGACACATTTTGTCCGTATTCTGACAGAAAGTCAGACGAGAATCTTTTGGTGGATACGGGGGTGTGCTGACTTGGACACGACCCCGTGCCTAGAGGCTGTTTATGAAGTTTTGTCTATTTTAAGGAATTTTTCTGGATCGGGTGGTTCCTTACTTGACGGAACAACACCGAAGTGCCTGAGATACCTTAGTTGCGCTAGATTTAGACGAGAACGCAAGAGGTTATCAGAAAGGGTGATTCCTATGCTAAATGTACGTGGACAAGTCCAACCCTTATCCGGGCTCTCGTTAAAGAAGGTGTATGTCGAATCGCTCAGGTCTATGTATGCATCGACGAAAGTCGATGGGGAGTCCTTCACGGCACAATCGACACAAGGACGACTATCGCTTAAGTCTTCGCAAGAGTTAGAGGGGATTTCGGGAGCAACGATGTTGTTAAAATTCGAATGCTGTCTCACTAATTCTTCTTGATCGTCGTCTTGGGATGAATTAATTATATCCATCTCAAGTTCTTTTATCCATAAGAGAATTAGTTCTTCTAGCTGAAAGAATTCTTCAAGAAGCATTTCGTCTAGAAGGGATGTTTGTGAGCATTCGAGGGAGAGATAGGGATTATTTTTACCTTCGCCCCTCTTAAGGCTACAGGAAAACAATGGGTCTATATAGTGGGGAGTATAATTTAAAAAATAACATTTTAAATCTTCATGATTTCCGCCACATATTTGACACCACGTACCATAAGAGGAGTGAAAGTAAAGATTATCAGTATCACTCATGATTGCGTCAGAAATTACCAGCCGTCGGGATCTTACGGCTCTGTTTACAGTATCTGAAGCTTGGGCACGGGGCGTGTTCAGTGGGCACGGCCCCATGTTCAGCTACTGTCTGACTTAAAATAGGATTGCCAGTACCAAAGATTGGGCACGGGGCATGTTCAGCGGGCACGACCCGTGCTGAGCTCTGCAGAAGCTGAAAATCTAAGAAAAATCCTAAAAACAAGAGAAATAAGAAAAACGATTAGGCCGTTGATTCCTAACTTTCTTAAAATCATTGTGTCCCCGGCAACAGCGCCAAAAACTTGATGTGTGTTGGTGTGTATATATTTTTTTATGTATGTTTTTAGCCCTTTTTAACACTTTAATCAAGTTTTAAATTTATAAAACACGATATTTTACTAACACTAAACACACATATGGGCAAGTGCACCCATCGTGAGCGTAGTATAGCGTTGGTAAGATACCGAGGTCGTTCAAGGACACAAGAGCTTTTAATACCGGTTTATCCTCAACGTTTAATCAAATCAAAAAGTTAGAAAAAGATTTTTAAACATGAAAATAAAAACTAAAAATGCTGAAAATAAAAATAAAAACAAAAACAAAAACAGATAGACAAGATGAATCACTTGGATCCGACTCGCCTTTAGTGTAACCTTTGATGTTTTCCGCACTTTTGCACTTTTTAAGAGATTATCTTAGTTATAGTAGTAGGCCCCTCTTTTGAAGGTGACGTTACCCTCAACCCAGTAGTTTGAGTCAGCAAGGATACAATCCTAAAGGGTTGGATTATTGGAAGATAATTAATTAAGTTATTAATGCGTAATGTGGTAGGCCCCTCTTTTGAAGGTGACGTTACCCTCGGCTAAGTGGTTTGAGTCAGATACAATCCCAAGTAGTCGGGTTAATGTATTAATAGTAGTTTACATATGAGGTGATCAAGCCATTCACACCCCCGCCATCCAATACCAGTGAGGTCCTAGTAAGCTTGACCCAGGTCCTTGCAGGATCTATACACTGAACAAGGCAAGAACCTTACCAAACCATTCCCTTAACCCCCGACCAGGTAGCCAGCATATCTCCATATAGACCGTGGAGATATGAATGGTGTAAATCTTTTATTTTATATAGACAGTAAAATAACGCCAAGACACCACGGACAAATGATAAGAAAGTTTCACCTTCAATATAAGAAACTAGTTATTAAAGGTCATTAATACAAAACCAAATAAAAAGTGCGAAAAGATTAAAAAACAAAAGTATTACACTAAATGCTTGTCTTCACCAAGTGATGTAAGAGACTTAGGCAAACATGGCCTTTGATTGTCAAGAACTCTTACTATCAATCTTGGATCCCGAAACTACTACACACACTCTATGATGGATGATGGATGATGGTGGTGGATGTGGGTGTTGTGATGGTGGTGGAGTGTGGGTGAAGTGGGAGAGAGGTGGTTTGTCAAGGGATGCCTTTGAAATGAACCAAGCACCCCTATTTATAGCCTGCACAGAAGCCCGGACACGGCCCCGTGTCCAGTGGGCACGGCCTCATGGCCATCCACTTTCTCTTTCTTCATTTAATGCAGTTTGTCTGTATTAGTTGACCACGCCCCCGTGTCCACTGGGCACGGCCCCGTGTGCAGAACCGTATCTGTACTATCAAGATTTGCTTGGATTCTGCGAATCTTAGCGTTGACCATGGCCGTGTGGAGCTGGGCACACCCCCGTGTTGGGAAATAGAACCTTCTACGCTTTTGTCTTTTCTGCAGACACTTGGGCACGCCCCCGTGTCCACTGGGCACGGGGCGTGTTCAGCTTTCTGATGCTTTGTTTTTGCTTGGGAAGATGCTGTCGAGGGGTCGGGCATGCCACTTTTATTCCTTTTCTTGTATTTGTGTTAGATTTAGCTGTATTTTTGCTTCTTTTGTTCATTTACGCTCATTTGATCCTGAAAATACAAAAGGAAGACAAAAGCACACTTTTTCCAACATTAGTACTAAAAAAGGGTTAGTTTTATGCCTCATTTGGTGTAATTTATATGTTGCATTTTACACACATCAATCCCGCCGCGCGTGAGCAAGTTCGACATGCGCGAGCAAGTTCTTCATGCGTGGGTACGGTCACGCCGCGTGAGCAAGTTCTACATACGCGGACACGCCCGCTGTGTAAGCACTTCGACATGCACGGATACGCCCACCGCGCGAGCATGCTTTGTCTGCCATAAAGCAGTGTCAAGCAAGTGTAAACCTTTTCCCGCCATAAGGCGCCACAACATGCAAGCAAAGTCCCGCGCCACACATGCAAGCAAAGTCTCGCGCCACACATGCATGCTAGTCAGCCGTATTTCACCAAGCAATATCATAAACAATCCCAGTGTGGTCGTCGTCTTTAATATTCAAATGAATTTGAGACGGTCTATTAAAACTTTCATTTTCTAGAAAGATGGTAATGCAAATCATTTAATACAATGAAAGGACAAGTCAAGATACATGCTCCATCATGATGTCAGTGCCTGCCATCATATGCACATTTGTCTTCAAATCCAATTTAATAGTAACTATGTTAAATAAAGGCTCCCCTTGTTCCCACACCCCCTATATCTTATTTTCACACCCCCTATTGTATACGGGCCGTATACAGTTATACGGCCCGTATTGAATGTTTTTGAATTGGAAAATGCGCAGAGAATATTTTTTTTTATTTTATTATATATGGCTCGTATATAGTTATACGAGCCGTATACATATGTATACGATTTATAAAACGTATATGGCTCAATGGATTTATTTTGGGAGGTTTTTGCTGTTACCAAATTTATACGAGCCGTGTAACTGTATACCGGCCGTATATAATGGTGTTTTTTCAAGTATCATGTTTTTTTCGGTAAAAACACAATCATTCTAGGGTTTCTAAACTCTTCATCAACTTTAACAATGTCGATAAACGTTGATCGAAACACCCCGCTTAAATCGGAGCACAGGTAGAGTAACGTTACCGATCAATCCGTTGATGGAAACCTTAGCAATCGTAGAGATCTTCGTGTTGGTTATTTATCGATTCCGAATAACTACCAAGAGTGATTATGGATTGGTTACAGAAACCACTAGCAGAAGAACCCGACACGTCTTCTATGATGATCCGAAACATTCCGAATAACTAGCAGAAGAACCCGACACCAACAAGTTCTCCACAGTTTGTTATTCAGATCTCTATTCGGTCATCTTTCCAAACTACAACACACGATAACTTTAAACTTTATATTGTATGATTTGACCAGGAAATGATTGGTGGTGATTGCTACTTTTAATAAGCTGTCATCTTTTTACTCTTTTCTTCGATTTCAACAAATATTTTCCTTTTCCTTCAATTTCTAGAACATTCTCCGTAACATGAAGATGTGTCGGGTTCTTCTACTAGTGGTATTTTAATGAAGTATTGAAGATTGAATGTGCAAACCGCAACCGTTTTTTACTACGGAAACGGTGGCTAAGCGAAATACAAAACGCAATCTTTTGTGACTATGGGAAACATAAGTTTTCTTTTTGAGCTTGATGGATGTCCGTTATCTCAGTTGAGGCGTGCATTGTTTAAATCTGAATATAACTAGATGTTACGTGTAACTTCATTAAACCAAGAACAAAGCCTATTTCAAAACACATGTAGACGAAAATAATAAAACAAGCAGGCATTGATTTTGCCAAGATTGAAGGAAAGAATCTGGCCATAAGCGTTGTGGATTCTCAGCGTTATTCGAATGTAAGTGGATCGAGTGATACGCTTATCTATTCTGGTCAAGGTGGGCATGGTTTGTTCGGGTGATAAGGAAAGTTGCCTCGTTCTAATAGATTAAAATAAGGGGTTTACGGTGTTTTGGTAGGTTGAAAGAGGTGAATGGTCCTTGTTTTTCCATGTATGTGACAAACAAGGATCGTTCTAATCATCACAGAAGACGTGTCGGGTTTGTATTTCCCAAAGCCACTGTTTCCGTATACAAAACGGATGCGGTTTGCATATTCAATCTTCATTGCTTCATTAAAACTACAACACACGATAAGTTTACACTTTATAGTGTGTGATTTGACCGGTTGTCGAATTCGTTACGTGCATTCATATTGTTGGACTTCTTTTCCTAATGCAGCTGTAGGATCCGTACTTAAAGGTCTCTCTAAAATGCTTGGAAAATTGCATCAACTATCCTATATCAACATACTTTTCTCCAAACACTTAGTTGTTATGAATGAAAACTTGAGGGGTCTAGTTAACTTTCAGATTCAGATTTAGGAAGCAGATGATTTGTCAAAAGACATGGTCAATGTAGTAAAATGTGAGCTTTTACACCAACCATATCGAGATACTTTGTGTTAGTTTGATTTGAATTTTGAAAGTTTAAAGCAAGTGTCTGTCTATTCAATTGAGAGGAAAGATGACCGAATAGAGATCTGAACCAGCCGAAATCCACAAATTCCAACAAATTCAATCAGGAAGCTCAACTTGAACGGACGATATGTACCTTCTGTCATGCGACAAACCCAATTCTTGCTCAACTCTTGTGGGCCCGTATCACTAGTTTTAGGTTTTGTTATTTTTAACAAAGCGGGATGCGATAAATGTACCATCCATATAGACACTTGCAATGATTCTCTTGTTAAGCTTCTGAACCAACCGAAATCCACAAATGTACCATCCATATGGATACTTGCAATGATTCAAGTGAGTCCTATGAAAACAAGGATTACGAGTGTTATAGACTCGTTCAAAGCTGTTTAATGAAACCGAAGCTGTTATTTCTGTTGTTCAGTACTTCCGAGACGATTCAAGTGAGTCCTATGAAAACAAGGATTGTTCTAATAGATTAAAGAGAATAAACCATTTTTTACCATTTTTACCCATAGTATACGAGCCGTATAATATTATACGGCCCGTATACAAGCATCGTATACATTGTATACGATCGGGTAAAATTTTTTTTCACTTGGTGTATACGGCCGTATAACAGTATACGGCCCGTATTCATAGGGTAAAAAATGGTAAAAATCTCTTTATTCTATTAGAACGATCCAAAAAACGAAGAACAAAGCCTATTTTCAAAACACAGGTAGATGAAGTCAAATGTGATCAAACTTAGACATCAGGCGTAAATCTTGAAGCAAATATGTGGTTCCCAATTGGTTACAGAAACCACTAACAGACATGTCATGCATTATTTAAATTGCATCAGGAAGCTCAACTTGAACGGACGATATGTATCTTCTATCATGCGACGGACCCAATTCTTGTATCTTGCAAATTAAATCCACAATCAACGTAAACAAACCATCCATGTATCTTGCAAGTTAAATCCACAATCAACGTATACAGGTGCAAGAGAATGGCGAGTTATTTCAGTTATTTCTGTTGATCCACAAATTCCATCAAATTGTGTCTAATGCAAGGATTTTCATACATTGTTTAAATCAGAATCAGGTTCTCAAGACAAGGATCGTTCTAATAGATTAAAGAGAATAAACCCTCGTTTCTTCATCTTCATCTTCAAGAACAATGATGAACAAATGATCTTTTTTTTCGCAGAACCATTGGTATCTGTCGACCACAACGAGAACAGTGCAGCGACAGTTGAGTCTCCTCCTTCGTGGTGGATTGCGGTGGTTTGGGTCTAGGGTTGTCAGATAGAGAAAAGGAGGGGGAGAGAGTCTGAGACAACAACAGATAATGAACGGATTATTGGCCATTATTCAGATTTAAACAATGCACTCCTAATTCAGATCTCTATTCGGTCATCTTTCCAACAAATTGTGTCTCACAAGTTCACCGCTTTTTTAGTTGCTTCTCTTGTTAAGTGAGACATTTCATAGAGAACAAGTTCACAGCAGAATGAAATTTTATTGAAAACAAGCTCATAGCAAAATGAATTTATGTACACAACTGAACGTTCATTACAACTGAAGGTTCATTACTGATCTGGAATTGTAAAACCGTTGTGTATCTGAATCAGGTTCTCAAACAAACACTACTAAAGAAGAGTTGGTATTGAACCGGTTTTAATCATGCCGTTAATGATAATGAAGTAGCAATGAAGATTGAATAACAGTTGTGTTAACTTTGACTCATAAACCCTTGAATCCCAATGCTTCTCTAAAAAAATTGTTTATTTCCTTTTCATGAGGTAAAACCGGTTCCAACATCAAGGGTTGTTTTTCACCCTCTGTGAGCATCAGCAATGAATGATTAATATGAATAAGATACCTTCGAGATACTTCGTGTTAGTTTGATTTGAATTTTGAAAGTGACAAATTGATGTATCGGGTGGGGGTAATATAGTAATTTCCAATAATGTAGGAATGATTGTAGTAGTAGGACATTGGAACCACAGCCGCAACTTACAAAGGTGTAGGGTTGTCAAAACAATGATCGTTCTAATAGATTAAAGAGAATAAACCATTTTTTACCATTTTTTACCCATAGTATACGAGCCGTATAATATTATACGGCCCGTATACAATCATCGTATACATTGTATACGATCTGGTAAAATTTTTTTTCACTTTGTGTATACGGGCCGTATAATTGTATACGGCCCGTATTCGTATGGTAAAAAATGGTTTATTCTCTTTAATCTATTAGAACGATCCAAAAAACGAAAGGGATTTCGAGCAGTTGGTATTAAACCAATCATTTGTTGATGTATATAGCATAGTAACCCTCACTCTCAGTCATATCTATAGAGAGGTTGGGTTTTCAACAAATCTTTGTGAAGTTATTCGGAATGTGTATTTTCAGTTATTTCTGTTGATCCACAACTTCCAAAAAATTGTGTCTAATGCAAGGATCTTCGAATGCGGTGTGTACGTAAATACCGTTGTGTATCTGAATCAGGTTTTCAAGCAAACCAACAAAATCCTGATAGTGAAAAACATCAGCAACCATTTTTTATTTTCCTTCAATTTCGAGAACATTCTCCCTGTGTATGTGCTTGTGCTGTAGAAACCGGTGATGAATTTGTGTACACAACTGAACGTTCATTAACGTATTTTAACGTATTTTAGTTGGTTTCGAATATACCCAAAGTAGTTGATCATGCTCCACAGTTGTCAAATCCGTTGCGTGCATTGATATTGTTTTAGACAACAACAGATAATGAACGGATTGTTGGACTTCTTGTTCCTAATGTAAGCCTCAATTCATCTTTTTTACTCTTTTCTTCGATTTCAACAAATCTTTTCAATAATCAGTACGCAACAAAGAGACCGCCTTGTTAATTTTAGAGTATTTTTAGCTTATGGTGATGGATAACGCAAACAAGTTATCCACAGTTTGTTATTCAAATCTCTATTCGGTCATCTTTCCAAACTGCAACACACGATAAGTTTAAACTTTATAGTGTGAGATTTGACCAGGAAATGATTGGAGGTGATTTATACTTTTAATAATCTGTCACAGTTGTCAAATTCGTTGTGTGCATTCATAGTTTAGACAACAATCTGAACGGATTGTTGGACTTCTTGTTCCAAATGGACGCCTCAGATATTTATCTATCTGTGTGTGTCACATCCATCCTGTTATAGCAAAGAATGCATACACAAATAGTTCTAGTGGACGAAGCAAAGAGACCGCCTTTTTAATTTGAATCAGGTTCTCAAACAAACACTACTTATTCATGTAACAGTCAATAAGCATATTCACTGTGGTGGATGCAAGCATAAAGTTAGGAAAATACTCATGAAGATTAAAGGTACCAGTACCTAGAGAGAGAGAAAGAGAGAGAGTGAATTTGCGTACACAACTGAAGGTTCAGTGCATGAAAAGTTTCTTACGAAATGTACGTGACAAAACAAGTATGTTGGGAATTAAACGCATGTACGTGACAAAACAAGGATCGTTCTAATAGATTAAAGAGAATAAACCAAGTACAAATCATCTGCTTTCTGAATCTGAATGTTAACTTTGACTCATAAACCCTTAAATCCCAACGCTTCTCTAAAAAAATTTGTTTCTTTCCTTTTCATGAGGTAAAACCCGTTTCAACATCAAGGGTTGTTTTTCACCCTGTGTGAGCATTGGAAGCCCGACAAACAGTCTTGCAATTACGTCTTCAATCAAGACCGCATTGTTAATTTTTATGATGATTCGAAACATTCCGAATAACTAGCATAAGAACCTGACACGTCTTCTATGATGATTCGAAACATTCACGAACCACAATGGACCCAGACTCATACTACTCACCCTCCCATGAGGAAAAGTTTTCCCGACGACTCAAGATAAAGCAGTTGGTTTGTGTTCATATCAGCGTTGTTTATCACCATGTGTGAGCATTGTAAGCCCGACCAGTAGCAGAAGAACCCGACACGTCTTCTATGATGATTCGAAACATTCACGAACAACAATGGACTCAGACTCATTGTTGCGAATTTGGTTTCTTCAGTACAGGCTGATGAAACCGAAGTTGTTATATCGGTTGTTCAGTACTTTCGAGACGACGCGGCTTCTCCTTATAACTCTCATCAAATGCCTCACCCTTCCTTTTATTCTATAAATATTAAATAAAGAATAACACCATGCCCGTAACCCCGCGTTGATAGCTTCCGTTTTATTACAGTCATACGACGCGGCTTTTTGTTCTTCAATCTCTGTTACTTGTTAATGTTTTATTTTTTTCTACTTTTAGAAAGGTTTGACCACCTCACGACTGTAAAATGTCTCGTGTTATTGACACCTTAAATCCCTTATATACTTTGAGAAAAATCTAATTTTCAAAGAATACGGGCCGTATAACAGTATACGGCTCGTATACCCCGTTCGTATACATTGTATACGACCAGGTAAATTATTTACACATGGTGTATACGGGCCGTATAACATTATACGGCCCGTATACACCATGTGTAAATAAGTTTTTACCATGTGTTAATATTAGGACCCTAAATAAAAGACCATTTGCAAAAAGGTCCCTTCTTTGTCGAGTTTTTATCAAAAACGTGATAAAGTGCATTATTTCTATATATTGTGCTTGTATTGGTTATATACAACCAATATTTTAACATAAAGCTACTAACATTTTATTTAGTAGCAATAAAATAAGAGACTAGCATAATGTAACACTTTTATGAGGGTAAAAATTGTTTTCAAGAATTACAGAATAAGGATACATAAAACAAGCTCCTTATAGGGACAACGTTCCGGTACAATCCTTTCCATATGTCAAACCCGTTGTTACAAATTATCTTGTCAACTTACTCTAAGTTCAAGAAATACTAACATAAGGCGGGTGCCTCATAATACACTCGCGTTCGATAGTAAATTTTGCAGGTATGGCAATACATTCAATCAGGAAAACGCAGCGAGCGATTCTCATGTACACCAATGGTCGCCTAAATTGCTCCTTTACATACGAGCACACCGGTCTCCATACGAGTCTACTGCTCTACATACGAGCATCTCAGCCTCCATGCGAGCCTGCTGCTCCCCATACGAGCACGTAAGTCACAATACGCGCATGCTCCTTTACATACGAGCACTTAAGTCGTCACGGGCACATGCTTCTTTACAAGGTCGCCACGCACGCATGCTCCTTTACATACGAGCACATAAGTCGCCACGCGCGCATACCCATTTATTTACATACGAGCATGTAAGTCGCCACGCGTGCATGCCCATTTACTTACAAGCGAGCACGTAAGTCGCTACGCGCGCATGCTTATTTACTTACTTACAAGGGAGCATGCAAGTCGCCACGAGCGCATGCCCATTTACTTAAAAGCGAGCAGGTAAGTCGCCGTGCGCGCATGCTCATTTACTTACAAGCGAGCACGTAAGTCACCACGCGCGCATGCTCATTTACTTACAAGCGAGCACAGAAGTCGCCACGCGCGCATGCTCATTTACTTACAAGCGAGCACGCAAGTCGCAACGCGCGCATGCTCCTCTACATACGAGCACGCCGGTCTCCATACGAGTCTGCTGCTCTATATACGAGTATCTCAGCCTCCATGTGAGCCTGCAGCTCCACATATAAGCACGTAAGTCGCCACGCGCGCATGCTCTTTTACATACGAGCACGTAAGTCGCCACGCGCGCATGCTTCCTTACTTACGAGTGAGCACACATGCGCTAGCTATCGCATGCTCCTCTACATACGAGCACATAAGTCGCCATACGCGCATGCTCTTTTATATGCGAGCACGTAAGTCGCCATGCGCGCAGGCACTTTTACATACGAGCACGTCGGTCTCCATACGAGTCTGTTGTTCTACATACAAGTATCATAGTCTCCATGTGAGCCTGATGCTCCACATATGAGCACGTAGGTCGCCATACGCGCATGCTCCTTTGACATATGAGCACGCCAGTCTCCGTGCGAGACTGTTGCTCTACATACGAGCATGCAAGTCGCTATACGCGTATGCTCCTTTAGATATGAGCATGCCAGTCTCCAGGCGAGCTTACTGCTACACATGCAAGCACGCTAATCTCCATGCGGCCCTGCTGCTTTACATACGAGCGTGTATGTCGCCCGCGCGCGCATGCTTAGCCATATATGAAAACGCTTACAAAACATAAACTGTGCTACAAATGCACGCATCACTTTGGGTATACGCAAAAACACATTGGCTAAAACAAAGTTTCGCTTACACCTACAATCTTCAAGACAAGCCACATCTCCTTGCTTAATGCTACATTGTTGTTGTGGCACACCGGAGGATCAACGCAGGCTCGGGTTTCCACTTCATTATCCTGAAGCAACTTTATGCCAATTCTCATTCGCGATAACCTGCATAAAGTGGATTAACACGTGCAAATATTGTAGACAACAATTTACACAGATTCAAACACTATATATATACGTATGCTTCATGGCTTAAGACACGCGCACCATGCAAAGTCACCAAAAGGTGAATATTTTAGAGTAACCACACGACTGTGTGCGCACTGCTAAAGCTGGGCCACACTCAAAAATCATCCGAAAGGAAGACACTCATCTAGTCCAAAATTCCACCCACTTGCCTTCCGCGCATGGGAGCAACACTGGACTGGGGGGGGGGACCTGAAGGGGTATGGTCCCAAATGCTGCATCAGTCATACGCACGTTGGGCTCTAACCACACTCAACCGTCAAAACTCAGCCAGTTCCAAGACTCGTGCACAAGACCTAACCACGTACGTGCAGCCTTGACAAGTTCATGGCAATGCGCCAGTACAAATAGCAACTGCCCGTAATCAATCAACGTGCGCCAGGTTTGCCCAACCAATTTCCATGATGAACAATCGGGGGATATTCACTGCTCCATTATCTCTACTCACAGCTAAAGATAGACGCAACAAGCGTGGGCAGCAACTTTCCCGCACCCGGGCGACAGGTAAGCCTAAAACTCAATATTTACTTTCAAGCACTCCTAACAAGTATAGTACTCCTCCCACGCTTGCACGCAAGAGCAGCACTAGACTGGGGGACTTGATGGGGTATGGTATTAGACCCGACCCGAGCGGTCGGATATTCCCGTTACTTATTGCTTTTATTATAATATTTATTATTATTTCGTACTAACCCGCGAAGCCTAGCGCGTTGTAGTTTACACTACACTAGGTTGTGGGCTTGTAGAGATAACCCCTAACTGGGCCTGGCCCATTGACGTTAGGGGAGGCCCATATCTCCTATATAAAGAGGTGTTCACCTCCTTATTAGGGCGGAAGTCAGAAGATATGGAGCCGTCACACTTTTATTACTGGAAACAGAGGATTCTTTCCCCTACCGGTCATCTCTACAGCTCCACTTTCTTCTCTTCTCCATTGCAGATCTAGGTTCAAGAGGAAGAATAAGGTGTGATTCTCCACCCTCTCAGAAAAAGCGGTCCAATCATCCCGGCGGTGATTCCGTGTTTCTTTAATTACACTTATATTAAGTAGCATAATTTGATCATCTCACGATATTAATTTCATTTTCTCTTTAATTTTTATTGGTGTTTCTATCTGTACCTCTCGAATCAGTCAATAACACTTGCCCGCTTATTTTCTCCCTTTTTTATGTTTATCAATTTTTTTTGGTATATCTTCACAAACTTTATGTATAAACTTTTATTACATGTGATATATTTCGTTTTTCCTCCCTTAGGCACCGTTTAGTATGCAACAATGAGAGGCGGAATGGGATGAACCATTGTGATAGAATGGGATTACCTCATCCATTCAATTCCCTCTAAAACATCACAAATTCATTTTATCCACCCGTTGCTTTTTTCTATTTCATTCGCTCTTTACATCACCTCTACTACTCTCCTACCATCGTCGCCACCACCGACGACCACTGCCACCGCCACCCAGCACCACCACTGCGGCAGAAATCTATCATTTCACTAGGGGTGAGCAAATTAACCACCATAACCGATAACCGACATAACCGAACCACTAATAACCGATAACCAATATAACCAATGGTTATGGTTATGAAACTTTGTATAACCGCTCAATCGGTTATGGTTATGGTTATGAAGCTTTGGTTAACCGAATATAACCGAAACCGAACCGAAGTTGTGATGTTAACTTTATATAATAGATTTGTGTTTTACAAAACCATATAGAGGGTTTTTACTAAGATAAAAGTATGTTAGTAACAAAATGATCTTGATGTAGATGTCATTTATTTTGATAAAGAACTAAGGTGTTATGGCCATAATTGTTTTTGTTTGAGAATTACCTTATTAAAAAGAACTCTAAATCGGTAGTTTAACCAAAAAGTTTAGTCTTCGTTATCTTATAAAATAGGCTCAAGCTAAGTTCAAATCGTGCACAACACTATTTATTTCAAACCTTGCTTGGTTACTTAACCGAAATTAACCAAAACCGAACCATAACCGACTTCATAACCGATTAACCATAACCGAAGTTTGGTTATGGTTACCAAAACTCCATAACCGAACTAGCGGTTATGATTATGGTTAATAGTAAAAACCGACCCATGCACACTCCTACATTTCACAATTAAATTGGTTCTATGATATATTTTCATAAATGATTAAAGAGTTCTTATTTTTTTGTTAATATTATATTCATGTCAAGAAATAAAGTATAAGACCATCCGTAGTCATAACGCCCCTTTGTGGGCGTTATGCGACACGTGGCGCGCCACGTCAGCGTGTGGGCGTTATGGGGCCTTATGCATTTAAGCCCGTAGTCATAACGCCCCTACCTCATCATTACCCAATTAATTAATAAACCCTTAAATTATAGATATATATGTATATATATATGTCTGTGTGAGTGGAGGGAAAACAAACAACAAGCATGGCGCCGCGAAATATATAACGGGAGGAGAAAATTTTTACCCCATAACGCCCCCCGTCGTGGTGTACGGGGCGCTATGAGGGCGCTATCTTTGAATTGGGCGCCATATAAGGCCCCATTACACAAGGTCTAATAGAAAAGTGAACACTATAAAGTTGGATAAATTAATGAACATCATACACCCACGAAGCCACTTCATTTTCAATATTTTTCTATATTATTTTGCTTTTTTAATTCAAAGAAGTGGGACAAATAAATTTCTGCACCAGAAATCTTTCATTTCACAAGTAAATTAGTTCTATGATATATTTTCATAAATGCTTAAAGAGTTCTTATTTTTGTTGAATTCTTACTTGGGATTACTTATACACTAGTTTAATAAAAAATTTTAGAAAATCCTTATAGTCTAAACACGAAAGCAATAATCTATATCTATATATATATATATAGGATAAGGCTAGGTAGAAAACCCTCTTTAGGTAGAAAACCCGGGAAACTCAAAGCTCCCGACATTTTTTTTTTTGAAAAAAATAACACATGTAATATACATGTTTTTAAGAGTTTTGGGCCAAAAAAATCAAAAAAGCGCGGAAGGGTTTTTTAAAAAAAAAAAAACAAATTTCAGCAACTTTCAGCATTTTTTGTCTAACACATGTTAGTCAACGAAGTTTTTGGAACTTGTTTATTTTTTTTAAAAAAAAGTACTCGGCGCTTTTTTGATTTTTTTGGCCCAAAAGTCTTAAAAACATGTATATTACATGTGTTATTTTTTTCAAAAAAAAAAAAATGTCGGGAGCTTTGAGTTTCCAGAGTTTTCTAAGAAAGATAGGGTTTTTTGTCTAGCCCAACCCTATATATATATATATATATATATAGGGAGCCGCTAGTATAAGAACTACCTCCAGTTGTAAGAACCGCGAGAACCAATCTCAACCAATTAGATTATGACACCCCAAAGGGTATTATGGTCATTTACTCCGAATGTCATTTCCCACCCTCTCTCCTCATTAATAGTTGTCAGTAGTCTCTCTCCTCCACCATTTTAAAACTCCATTTCCTCTCCTCAACCTACTTCACTCCTTCACTTCCTAAATTCTAAAGAAACCACCTGCCCCTTTCGTTTCCCCTTTGTCGGCGACCACCACTGTTAATCAGTTGAAGATGATGATGATGATGATTGATGGTGGGGGTGAAACCGTCGCCCACCACTGTTTCTCTCTCTCCCACCCTCGTTCATCGGAGTTAAAACCTTGGTCGCCACCGCCGCCGTCTCCTCCGCCACCGTCACCGTCTCCTCCGCCACCGTTCAGCACCGTTCATCGGAGATAAAACATTGGAGTGTCGATGTCGGAGGCGGTGGCGGTGGGTGCTCGATGGCAGGTGGTGGGTGTTCGAATCTAGGTTTGAATCTTTGTGTTTTAATTTTGTTGAATCTGGTGGTGGGTTTTCGAATCTGGGGTTTATTTTTGTTGAATCTGGGTTTGAATTTTGTTGAATCTGGGTTTTAATTTTTGTTGAATCTGGGTTTGAATCTTTGTGTTTTTGCTGCAGGTTTGATTCTGTTGAATATGGTTTTGAATCTTGGGGGTTTGACTTTCTGGGTTTGATCATGTTGAATCTGGGTTTGAATGATATTCTGTTTTTGAATGATGTTCATGTTGAATCTGGGTTTGAATGATGTTTATGTTGAATCTGGGTTTGAATGATGTTCTGTTTTTGGGACCTTTTTGATTCTGTTGAATCTGGGTTTGAATGATGTTCATGTTCCTTCTGGGTTTGAATGATGTTCATGTTCCTTTTTAATATTTAAACCGGTTGAATCTGGTGGCTTTTTGAATCGGCGGTGATGATGCAAAAAAAAAAAAAAGGACGATGGTGCGGCAAGGATGGTGGAGGGTAGGTTTTTGAACCCGCAACCCCACTTTGCAGCCTCTGATGTTCGGAAAATCTGAGCCAAAACTTCTTTTTTTTTTCCAGAATCCACTCGTTCTTTTTTATTTTTGTTTGTTGGGTTTTTTATATTTTTTTTGAGGCGTCGATGATGATAGCAAACTATCTGAGACACCTACCGAGTAACGATTTTCTGGGTGCGTTCGTTTTTGTGTAAAAAAGTTTTTGTAAAAGAAAAAAAACTTAAACCGTAAACTTTTTTACGTAAAACGTAAAACGTAAAAAGTTTTACGTAAAACGTAAAACGTAAAATGTAAAAATTTTAACGTAAAACGTAAAAAGTTTTACGTAAAACATAAAAACGTAAAACGTAAAATTTTTAACGTAAAAAACCGACGCGTAAAACGTAGAAAAACGTTAACGTAAGAAACCGGCGCGTAAAACGTAAAAAACGTTAACGTAAAAACGGCGCGTTGAAAAAACGACGCGTGAAAAAGTCGGGCGTAAAACGGGTTGTAAAAAACGGGTCGTAAAAACGGGTCGTAAAAAACGGGTCGTAAAACGGCGTGAAAAAACGGAGCGTAAAACGGGTCGTAAAAAACGCGCGTAAAAAACGGGTCGTAAAAAAACGCACGTAAATTTTTTTTATCAAAAAATCTGATTTCAATATGTTTGTTTAATAAAAAAAAACTGATTTTAGAAAAAAAAAACATTTAATGCAATAGGGACAAAAATGTATTAAAAAACAATAAAACTAATAAGACAAAAAAAAAACAAAATTACTTAAATACCCTTTTTGATTAAAATATTAAAGAAATAATAAGACAAAAAGCTTTTAATATTAATATTAACTACTTTTAATCTCATCCATCCATCTAGTTGATATAAGGGCTAAAAAGTGGTTCCCATGGTTCTTACAACTAGAGGTGGTTTTCATTTTAGCGATCCCATATATATATATATATATAGAGAGAGAAAGTATAATGTACAAAATGGCTTAACCTACATTAAGCTACGCGACAGAATTTATAACGTACGTAATTATTTTTTTCACCATTATAACGTGCGTGATTATCACCTCCATGCGTGATTATCACCTCCCATGCGTGATTATCACCCAAAAACTGCTCCCATGCGTTATTAGGGCTCCCATGCGTGATTATTGCCCAGATCTGATGGTTGAGCGCGTCGCGTACGTGAAGTAGGATAAGGCCTTTTGTATGTTAACCTTTCCCTATATATATATATATATATATATATATAATAAAGTAAATCAGTGAGGGACAGGTGTCATTCATTAAAGCTATCTATTTTTCTGTTTTCCTGCCTTTATCTTCTACTTAATTATGGATAATTACTTTTTAATTAAATCTTTTATCTTCTACTTAATTATGGATGATTAATTTTAATTAAAGTTAATTATTATATTGTTATCTAAATAAAATATCAATACCTATTTATATCTATATTTATATTTATGTGTATCTAAATCTAATATTTATGAATATCTAAATCTAATCTTCTAATAAAACTAGTGGAAATGCCCGCGCGTTGCCGCGGGTACATATGTTTTTTTGGGCGCACATTACGTGGCCGGTTTCATGAAATATGAATTGATTTGATATGATGAAAAACTACATGAGATGCCTACATGAGTGTTGTTACGCGACCAACTAAGATGACAAATGAGAATGGCGCCTTAAGCCCACATTACTACAAACACCAAAAGCTTAAATCCACCTATTAATCCATACAAAATCTTACACTCACAAGTATTTCTACCAACCTAAAAATACAAACACCAACTCAAGGTATTCCTTCAAGGCTTCATGGTTAAAAACAATTGAGCCCATAAACTACAATGTCAATTCCGGTATGGTCAACGCAACACTCTTTCTTTTACAAAGGACCACCCACCCGAGCTGTAAGAAACAAGATCAACACAAATAATAGTTTTACACGGGTCAAAACAGTTACACGTAGAACCATATCCTGTTTTAGTGCACGTTTAAATGGGCTGGGTTGAACAGCAAACATCTTTTTGTCTTAAAAATATATATTTGCATATGTTAATTCATTGGTTATGCTTAGATAAACAATTTTTATATTGTGATAATCACTGTTATATTAACAAAATATCTAGTTGTAGAAGTTGTCTACAAAATGAGTAACTCACGCGTATTCAAGATGAATGTTCATGAACCAAGCATTCTCTTTGCTTTGTGTAAATGTAATAAAACCATCAATAACCTAATCCTGCTCAACATCTATTGGCTCACGGAAGTATACCATCGTCTCCCAAAAAAAAAAAAGCATTTAATATTTAATAAAAGGAATAGCAAATTACAGTGGTGGCCACTTCATGAACCGAGCGTTCTCTTTTCTTTGTGTTAATGTAATAAAACCATCATAACATGTTTAAAAGGATACAATTTTTTTTTTAAAAAACCACACAAAAAAAAAAAAAAAAAAGGAAAAACAGGCCCAAACTTGTCTAAAGTGTACATACTGTAGTAATAGTCATGATTAACCCATTAACTAATTATACCATTTACAATAGAAAACAAAAACGTAAGCATTTCGGTTTAACACAACCCGTTCTGTGGTAAAGGTTACCCATTTTCTCCCGTTACCCAACCCGGCTACTTTTCTACCTCTAATTATTCATTTAAAAATAGAATAAAATAGAAGTGTTCCAGATAAACCCCGACCTCTAGTGCAGAAGATGCTTTAGGAAACTGTATGTATGAAAAAAATATCATGTGGGCAAACCTATAGTCTATCAAGGTCGGCCTATTTGACCCATTTTTTTAGCTTAAAAAAATATTTGATTCATATATTTGACCTTTTTAAGACTAAAACTAACCAAATCTGACCAATCATTTACAAGTAAAAGGTGTAAAAGTCACCATCATCATTTGACCGTTTTCGTCCCTGAGGTTTGGTTAGTTTTGCGACTTTCGTCCAAAGGTTGGTTTTTTCACATCTGGATCCAGAAGAGTTGAAATCTTGCCATTTTCATCCAGCTCATTAACGCCATCCATTAATCTCCGCTAAGCCGGGGGTATTTTTGTCTTTTTTATTAAGTAACGGTATTTTAACTACTTGTACATAAAGTGAAAAAGACCGAATTGCCCTTTAAGCTAACAAAAAATGACCGAAATACCCCTGACTTGACTTAACGGAGAAAAATGGATGGAGTTAAAGAGCCGAATGAAAATGGCAAGATTTCAAACCTTTTGGATCCAAATGCGGAAAAATAAACCTTTGGACGAAAGTCGCAAAACTGGCCAAATCTCAGGGACGAAAATGGCATTTTACTCATGAAAAAATTTTAAAAATCATATATTCATATTAGCTCATTTTAAAGGTCTCAATAAGAATAATTCTAATAAATATATATGTGGTAGTAGATGATCTACACCATCGGTGCTATTTCTATGGACATATATAAAATATATTGCAAGTAATATAAGCTACTATGACGGAAGTAAATACTTACATTATGTGCAGGTTGACCGATGGTTATAGATTCCTTTAAAGCCAATGCACGAGCAGCCAACTGGTGGGGTTGGATTTCAGGCGGCGCTGCAAAAATATTATGACCACTAAGTTCCTTGTTCTTTGCATCCGAAATTTGTTTCTTCAACCTTGTTTCCGATTCACTATCCAATGTGCTACTTAGCTCCCGTTGCTTAGCTTCGGAGATTGGCTTTTTAAGAGACACGGTTTCTTCTTCACCAAGTGAAATGTGACTAATCCCAGCAACCGCTTGCTAATGAACATTAATTAGTTAGAGAAAAAAAAAGTAAAATGTGTCTATTCGTTATCAAAACTGGCAAATGGTTAACCTGGTCATGTGTATGCTAGTTGGGTTCGATGGGGTGCGAGTTGCAGCATCAGTCTCTTCTGAACCGTTCTTTTCCCCGGCTGCTCTTCCGGTTATCTCCTTTATTTATACCCCGATACAGGTTTCCGGAATAAATCGCACAAAGTTACTTTATAATAAAAACATTCACATGTGTTTACGATAAAAAGTAAATAAATCAAAATTGGGGAACAGCCATAGCTCTAAATGATAAAATTCGGGTCTGAACATCTAAGAATCAAGCACTTTGGAGATGAGACGTTTCATCAATCCAGACGATGTAAAGAGAATATCATGCACTACTATGCGCTCTCTCATATAATGAATCAATGTGAAATAAGTGTACAATACATCCTCTATATATCCAAGCTGACTAACTCAACAATCATAACCAACTCTATGCATACACACTATATACATATGATGCAAGAGAGAGTTAGGCCCATTGTTTAAATACTAACTCAGCTTTAAATCCAAAACCTTCTACTTATATGCATACAAAATAACACGACCCGTTCTGTACTAAAGGTTACCCATTTTCTCCCGTTACCCAACTCGGCTACTTTTCTACCTCTAATTATTATTCATTTAAAAAATCTATCCGAAACAAATCGAAAATCAACCGGAAATGATCGATTACACCGAAACACGTCCGATTTTGATCGTGATTACGGCTGCAAACTGCAAACGTAGCAGCAAACGGGTGCAAAAACGCAGCTGTTGGCAGCCATAAACGCGCCGTTAAACGGCTGCAAACGTGGCAGCAAACGGGTGTAAAAACGCAGCCGTTTGCAGCCGTAATCACGATCGAAATCGGACGTGTTTCGGTGTAATCGGATCATTTTCGGTTGATTTTTGGTTTGTTTCGGATAGATTTTTTAAATGAATAATTAGAGGTAGAAAAGTAGCCGGGTTGGGTAACAGCAGAAAATGGGTAACCTTTAGTACAAAACGGTGCAACTGTAAAATATAACGCTAATGACATATAAGAAAAATGGGTCCGGGGCCATTGCCTACCCATACTTGACATAATAACTATTTATAATAAATTTTAATTTTAAATCTTGGACAAAAACTGTCCCAGCTAGTATAGATTAGTAATTGTTTTACAGAAATAGGAATTGAGAGGAGAAACCCTGGACTACTGGGTCCCTCTACAACGCACTTAACACACTAAAACACCTGAAATAACGTCAATTTATCAAGAATTACACATCGAAACACACATATTTAGTCCCAGAGGCACAACAAAAACCCTTAATTCATCAAAAAATTGAATAATAGAGGAAGGTTAGGAGAAAACCGGCAAGTACATGAACGGCTAAACGCCTAAATGGCAATTAGGAAATCTTTTAAAACTCGGCTTGCGTGCGGTGCTCATTGAGCATCTTTTGGACATGTTGACCTTCAATGGACATGCGAATTCATTGAGCCCTGACCTGTCTTGGACCCAGACCAGCACCTGCATGCACCAGAGTAGGTGTTACAGCCGATTGTTTCCTGACCTGCCACCCTCGGACTAACGTTTGCACCCGCACCACTCCTTTCAAAGCTCTCAATGTGCATCTCGCCTATACCAAATTCAAACATATCATAAACAAAATTGTATCTATTACAATAATATTTACAAGATGCCTCAAAGGAAAAAAAAAATGGCATTACAACAGCAACCTCTAAGGCTCTAACCAATACCAACAATCTCTATGGTTCAGCCTACAATGTCGTTGCACCTGAGCTCACATTCAAATTCATCATATGTTGGGTTAGGGAAAAAGAATACAACTGCAAATATTCACAAAGCGGATAAAAACCCAAATGAAATCATCAGATAAAAAATAGGTACCAAGGGTAAAAAAAAAAGTGTTTAGGTCTAATTTGCTTTAATTGCATGATCACCTCTGATCTGTAGTGACCTCATTACTCACATACTTCCCGTTGACCACAATCTGTATTAACCTCATTTATCAGTAAAGTATTGTAAATAATTAAACAATCAAGCTAAGTTATTGGGGTTGAGGTAGTACTGGGTACTCGAGTTTCAGTCTGACCGTGTTGACCAGCTTAACTAAGTTGACTCAGTTGACCTACGTTAACTTCTGTTGAGCATGTCGAATCCGGCTTTGAGCCGATGTTTGACTCGAGTTCAACTCCACCCGAATACCCCAATCTCTATCAAACACTACCATATAATACACTGCCTCCAACCAAGTAACTACCACTGATATCGCCAGAACCCTATCATCGTTGTACAACACAATCCTATTTCGCAATAATATATAAAATACCCGATGTTAGTTAGACATATACCTTTCCGAATAGCGAAAAAAATTGATGAAACGTAGTTACTCGATCTCCTAGTTTCTCTTATCAGACCTGAAAAACACTTATCCAAACACCCTAGATTGTGAACATCCTTCTTTACCTCACCCGTTGCTTTTAATTTTGTTATGTATGAAGCGTTTATTTTGTATATAAGCGAAAAATTAGGGTGTGAGGGGCACATCGGAACGAACCTAATGAACCCATCAATGAGGAATATAGTATGAAGCGTTTAATTTTGTATACTTGTCCAGGATATAGTCGTTGAGGATGATCGGAAGCCCCCTGATCAACGCCTCAGCAATCGTGCCAGGCCCCGCCTACAAAATCCGATGAAATTAATCAATACCTAGAAATCTTTTGAAATTAAAATCCAACAAAGATGAACTTGAAAAGATGCAAATTTCTAGAGCCCTTTTGCATCATATTTAATAACCCAAAAAATCATATTTTAAAAGCTGGTATTCATAAACTGATAAACCCGAATGCAGGATTTGAGTAGATCATACCTTGGTTATAATGAATGCAGTCACAAGCACCCATCCATTTCTACATCTGTGTCTCAAATTCTCTAACCTATAATAAAAAACCGCAAACCACACTTATGTTTTTTGCTTTAAAATCAAGATTTAAAGGTAGCAATCATAAACCAACAATCGTATTTCCAATCATAAACCAAATTACATCATCAATTAGAACACAAAAATCGAATTTACAATAACAGTTGACCCTCGATGAAGTCAGAATCTAGAAACGGAAACCGTACCAGTAGCGGATTATGAATCTTGAAAAGGTCTGTATCAGAATCAGGTAAAAAAATGAAAACTAAATCACACAATCTGAATCAAAAACCTAATTTATCTAATCATCAAACAAGCATCTAAACTCAAAACACAAACAGATCGTACCTCAGGAACTGCAAAACCAAAACGATTGGCTTCATGCTAACCGCCACCGTTGTTGATCATGAAACACACGATGCTTCATCTGCAACCTGGAGACTCCCACCATTATTCGCATTCAATCTGCCTTTCTATCTTCACGTCTCAATTGCTATATAATCGGATATTAGGGTTCATGGGTGAAATCCCTATCCTGCCCCTTGGAGCGTCTTAAAAGTCTGATGAACTTCCTCTTCTACCAGCTTGCAGTCGCTTGTACATGCTTCTTAAAAATGTGTACCCCTGGTCAAATTACATTTTTGTACGTCACTTTTCCTTTATATAATATTATAGATTATAGATATTTCAATTAATGCTAATGACATTCTCTTTTTTAACCTAAAAAATATTTTTATTTTCTTTAACTTTTTTAACAATTAATTAACACATGAATATCACTTATCTTTGATAATAATAATAATAAAATTAGTTAATAAACGATTCCAAATAATTAATTAATTAAAAAGGTTAAAAAAAGTTTAATTAGTTACAAATCATAACACGGGTTTGTGTTGTACCTGAAAGTTAATTTACATATTTACAATATTTACACATAAATGTTAATGTATCAATATAACACAATGAGCTATGGATAAATTTAACTGAAAGATGTTATTAATTGTAATACAATCTAATGGGTTCATCATATATTATAGAGTAAATTACAAGTTTTGTACTTTATGTTTACACCAAATTGCAGGCGCTGTCCTTTAGCGCAAAAGTTGACAAGTTTTGTCCTTAATGTTACAAAATCTTGCACGTTATATCCTTTAGGCTAAACTCAGTTAGATTTTTTTGTTAAATCTGGTCATGTGCCTTGCACATGAGAGCATTATTATCATTTTACCTCCTGGGGACTACTAAGTAAATAACTTGATATTCAAAGGACTAATTGTGTATGAAATAGAAAATAAAATATAAATATTGAAAAAAACAGAAATCTACTCTCTGACTCTCTCTCCCTCTCTCTTCTCTCTCTCTCTCTCTCTCCTCTCCTTTCTCTCTCTTCACCTACTACCACCACCTTCCACCTCCACCTCCCACCACCAACACCCACCGCCGCCACATCCCATCTCCCACCGCCACCACCAACACCCAACCACCACCGCAATCCACCTTTCGTACTCCAAACCCAACACAGAATCAGATCCACTGGATCCAATACCTCCCTGATTAAACCCTAACCTACGAACCATCAGAATCAGATCCACCGGATCCAATACCTCCCTGGTTTGAACAGATCTTTCGAGAAGAGTGTATACTTGTTTGGTTGAATGGGTGAGATCTTTGGCTCTACTGGTGGTGTCGCTGGTGGCTGGAGAAGTGTCGAGATCGTCGTTTCCGGTGGCATCTAGGGCGGATTTTTTGTCGCTGGTGAGTGTGGGTCTGCGTAAGGAAGGGCCGGGACGGTTTGCGGTGATTGAGACGGTGGACGATGACATCTAGGGTTTGAAGGGGGGAATTGAGAATTTGAACACTGGATTGTTTGGGGGAATTGGGAATTTGGTTCAAGTTACATAATAGCCCCTTGATATAATTTATCTTACGCAATAGCCCCTCGAATGGTGAAATTACAATAGTACCCTCATGTGCCTTGCACATGGCTAGATTTAACCAAAAAAACTAACTGGGTTTGGCCTAAAGGACAAAACACGCAAGATTTTGAAAGGTAAAGGACACCACCTGTCAACTTTTGCGCTAAAAGACAGCACCTGAAATTTGATGTAAACATAAAGGACAAAACTTGTAATTTACTCTATATTATAACTAAAAATATTAACTTTTTAATAATTAATTAGAAATTTTTCCCTTTTTAATAATTAACCAATTAACGATTCCAAATAACGAGTTAACGCCAACCCGCGCATTGCGGCGGGATGTTGATTAAACCAAAGTTGGATTGTTAACCCAAATCAACCTACGTGTTGCCGTAGAGACGCGTCATGATTTCGATTGGTATTATTTCGGCTTCTTACGGTACCTACAAATGCTATGGGGGTGTTTGGGATTCCTTTTCAACTTCTCATTTTCAAGAAGTCCTTCTCAAATTCAATAAGTGAGAAATCCTGACCTCTCAAAATCTCCTTTTTGAAGACATTCTAAAAGTCCTTTTTTTCATGGTGTTTGGGATTCATTCTACTTCAAAAGTCACTTTTTATCTCGAACATGGCCAAAAATTTTTTTATGATTTTCGTAGATGGCCCAGGCATACGTCGAGGTATAACCCGCCGGTGATATATTCAAATACCATTTTGATTTCAAAAATAATGTTAAGAACACAACACAATATCATTTGGTTGACTTCCGTTTCTTTATCACAATTTGTATTGCGCTTTTTTTATAATAAAAAAGGGTTCTTAAAGCAATCAAATAGTATTGATTTTGAGTAATAGATGGGATCTGACCCAATTGAATAAAAACAGGGTTCGTCAAATGTTAATAAAAAACAACTGATCAAATATTAGATTTTTGGGGAAAACATGAAAACCCATGGTTTTCGCAACCGGATCGGACCGGCCGGTTCAACCGGTCCAACCGGGATTCGCCCACTCATCCGACCCGGTTTGCCTGATTTTAGAACTTCTTAAAAAATCGGCCGGTTCGATTCGATTCCCGGTTCGCGGTTCAACCGGTTTGGGCGGTTCGACCGGTAAGTTCCCTTTTATTTGTTTTTTTGACCTTTTTTTGACCTTTTTTTGACCGGTGAAGAAGGTTGAACCGGACTGTAGAAGAAAAGATGCCGGGAAACTTACGATGTCGCATTGTCGATCTAGAAAACGCTGCCAGAACTTTAAAAAACGTAGAGAACTACAAAAGCTTAGGGAACAAATGTTTTGTTTATGAATAGAATCAAATACATAAACTCAAGAACTGTGAAAAATCCATTGAAAACCTCTGTAAATGACAGAGCCTTGAAGAGAGGAAGAGATGACTTTCTTGTAGAGAGGGTATGAGGGCGGCTGTTGGAGAAATGTTGAAATACTAGGGTTAATAAGTACCATTTACACCCCCTTTAGGAATACAATACAACACTTTTAATACTTTCTTATTTATATTTTAAAAATCCAGTCCCTTAATATGTTGTTTACTTCAATTTAATACAATAAATTAATCGTATATAATTGCCATAAAATAAGCTTTCACAGAAACACAATATGTTTTTTTTCTTTAATATTTACTTTTAGTTAACAAATACTAAAAATCATAAGTGATATTTTAAAAGTTACAATTTCTATATAAAGGGTAAATAAATTATTTATAATATCATCCGGTTCTTAAGTCCGGTCCAACCGGTTCAACCGGTCCGACCAATGAACCGGTAAGACGACCGGTTCCATGTCCGGTCCGGTTCTGAAAACATTGTGAAAACCCGAAGATGGGAACGAACCCAATTGAATAAAGAAAACAGTGTTCGTCAAATTTAAAAAAAAAAAAATTGATCAAATTTTAGAATTTCTTGTAAAACATGAAAACCCCATGAAGGAAATCAACGTTTGATGACAATTTTTGTTTCTGAAAACTTATGTACAAACGGGGTTCCATAGAGCCGACCAACAAATGGTTCTATGGTTCGGATACGTCTTCAAGGGTTGAATAATCGTATTATAAGGCATAAACGACACTGTTCGAATTATTTTTTAAAGGCAGTTGTATATATTTTTTCTTGATGCCATATGAAACCGTAAAATAGAAATTCAAAGTTGTGATCACAAACCTGGTTCAAATGAATTACAATTTACGTATTTTATTTACAGAATTAAACATGCTGTAGACTGATCAGATGGTTTAGAATTCATAAAAAAAAATCGATGAACCAATGAATTGAAATACAAAGGAATTATGAAGAATGCTTACTGTGAAGACTACAAAGGATTTACGGACTACGTAAATGCGTTTGTGAGAATTAAGATGGTGTGCGTTTAAATATTGGAAAAGTCATCAAAACAGCTATTTCATCAATCGGTTTTCCCAAACAGGCAATGCTTCGTATATATGTTGATAGTTTTATGTTTATATATATTAATTAATATGTGATAATCTAAGGGATATGTTTGTTAAACAAAGGGGTATATGTTAATGTATTAAACAAAGGGGTACATGTTTTTTTCGTATGTATATATATACACTTAATTAATTAATTCAAGGGGTGTGATGTGAATAGACACAACTATTAAGTTAGCCAAAGACACCTTAAGTTACTTTTTGTAGGGTTATATAATGTCAACCCATGTAATACATGGGTTTGTAATAAACATGTAATAACTAATTAAAAAAGTTTATAATTCACATAATTTTTTATATTCAGCCTTTGTAATATACAGGTTTCCAAAGAATATTACGTATCACTCACTTATATATTAGTAAAAAAGTACTAACCTACTTAGTTATTTATAAATCTCATAATAATTATAAGCAACAAATTAATGATATTATATTTCTTAAAACTATTTCTTTACGATAATATTTATTTATTCAACACGTGTAATACACGGTGTTCTAACCTAGTATAATACAACTGATAAAGATTTAGTTCACTAAATTAGGTTATTAATAACTTTGATTGTGTTGCAAACATTACGAAATGTACTTTAATACTTGAGTAAACTGCCATTTTAGTCCCTGTGGTTTGGACACTTTTGCCATTTTAGTCCAAATCTCAAACTTTTTAAATCTGGAGTAAATTACAAGTTTTGTCCTTTATGTATGTCCAAAATTGCAGGCGCTACCCTTTGTCTTTAAAATTGATGAGTTTTGTCCTTAATGTTTGCAAATCTTGCACGTTATGTCCTTTAGGCCAAACCCAGTTAGATTTTTTGGTTAAATGAAGGCATTTGCAGGGCACATGAGGGTAGAAATGTAATTTCAACTGCCATTTGTCTTTTCCCCTTTATTCATAACAAGATTATCCCTCATTCCTTTCATCTTTCTTGTTCTTCAAAATTAGGGTTCTTCAGACTTCAAAATTAGGGTTCATAATCGCCATGGTCAACTGCCATTGTGGAAGGGAAGCTATTATACAAACTTCATGGACAAAGAAGAATCCTGGACGGCGTTTTTATTCTTGTCCTGTCCAGGTAATCTTTCATCTTCTTCAAAATTAGGGTTCATCGATTAGAAAAGGTAATGTCTTTTGTGATTTTAATGTTTTGATTTGGTCAAATGTAGGGTTCAAATTGTCCATTTATTGGATGGTTCGATCAGCAAAGGTGCCAAAGGTGCATAGATATCATACCTGGATTGCTGAGGGCTAAGAACAACTTGGAATCGGAGAAGATGCAGCTGCAACAAGAGAACATGATTCTGGAAGAAGAAAACATTAAGCTGCAACAAGAGAACATGAAAGTTGAAGCAAAGTCAAGAAAATTGAAAAAGTATTTGGTTTTTAGTTGGATCTGTTTTGTGATGTATGTTCTGGCATTTTAGGCTGTTATACATGATGTGCAGTATGTGTAAAATGACAAGATCTAATTTTGAATGACAAGATCTAAGTTTGTGATGTATTTTATGCCTTTTGTAACCAAAACAAACAGATGCAAGCCAAACAGACGTGCCTTTTGTTATACATGATGTGCAGTTTGTTATATGTAACTTTGTGCACATGTAATTTGACAAGATCTAATTTTGACCAAAACAAAGTGCAGTTTATAACCAAAACAAACAGACCAAAACAAAGTGCAGCTTATAACCAAAACAAACAGACCAAAAGAAAGTGCAGTTTATAACCAAAACAAACAGATGGAAGCCAAACAGACCATAATGTAAACTGACCATAAACATGTGCAGTTTATAAGCAAAACAAAGTGACCACAACCTGACCAAAATGACCACTTTATAAACCAAAACAAACTGACCACAAACTGACCAAAATGACCAGTTTATAAACCATTCAAACAAAATCAAACCATTCAAAGTAAAACAATATGTAAAGACAAATAACTACTTACCATATTATAACCAAACCTGATTCATGTTCCAAATACTACCAACATTCCACAAACATCTAAATAGTAGCAACCCAAAAGACATAAAGAAGTTCACAAACATCTAAATAGTACCAACCAACATTTCCAAAGGACATAAAACAAGTTCAAAAGACATAAAAGAGGTTCAGTTTGCTGCTGCCTTTCTTTTCTTCCCTGCCTTGCCACTCTTCCCTGATTTGCCAGTGTTGACAGGTTCCCTTGACCCTTGCAAGTCCTGGAATTATGTCCAGTCTTCTTACACTTTGAACATGCTCCTTTAGTGTGCTTTTTGGACAGCCTTCCTGACTGGGTCATCTCTTCAAGCTCCACAGCAGATCTTTTCCTCAATTTATTGGGTCTTCCAACCTGGGTGTGATGTTTTGGGGGTGTAATAGTTGTAGGAGCATGTACCCTTGTCCATAAAGTCCTACCATTGATAGGGTTCACCCTAAAAGAGTATACATGTTTCCACCTCTCCATTGTATGAACCGGATGTACCCAACTCTCCAAAGCACCCACCCTGCCCCCATTAGCAGCTTTCTCCCAAAGTGCAGCCACAGCATGTCTGCATGGCATTCCTATAAAACATATTCAACCTTTAGACAAACATCCAGTTAACAACTTCAAAAAATGAAGAGTGAGTTACCTGTTATCCCCCAGGCTCTGCAACTACATGTCCTTGCAGCCAAATTCACTACACGAGCATGATTTGGCTTTCCACTAACCTGATACAAATCCCCCCCATTCCACTAAACATGGTAAGCAGCTGCATCTCTTTTGATCCCTTCAAAAAGTTCTGTTGCCTTGGGTGTAAGCAAGCCTTCACTTCTCTTAATTACGTTCAACACAGTTACTATTCTCCTCATTAGATACTCCCTTATGTATTCAAGGGCTGATATGATAGGCTTGTCCCTGCCTTCTACTATCTTTCCATTGAAAACCTCACACATGTTATTAAGCAGTATATCAGAAACAGCCCTCCCTATGCCAAAAGTAGGAACAAATGAATACATAAGTGAACAAATGAATACGTAAGTGATATTGAAAAACAAAAAAAAATACCTGAAAAATAAGCCCTTGACCAATGTAAAGGAGGAATCTTTGACAACCATAAGTGAGCTTTCTTGTTGAAAGCCTTTAATTCTTCCATAGCAACTGATAATTCTGGGACTGTTGTTGCACAAGCACAGTTCCAAAGCTTATCCTTGTAGAGATCTCCTTTGAAAGTAACTTTCATGTTTTCATGTATGTGGCAAAGACAGTATCGATGCTCAGCACAAGGAAACAGTTTTGAGATTGCAGGAAGTATCCCCTGCATAGTATATTGCAATTAAAAGACAGTTCACAAAGTAAAAGACAGTTAACAAAGTAAAAGACAGTTAACAAAGTTAAAGACGGTACCTTTTGTCTATCACTTATGAAAGTAAAATTTGAGTAAGTGCCTAAACCAAGATCAACACCTAAAATCTCTAAGAACCAAGTCCATGAATCTTTGTTTTCAGATTCCACTATTGCATAAGCAACAGGGTAGATCCCATTATTGCAGTCAACACCCACTGCACTTAACAGTTGCCCTGGGAATGGTCCTTTCATGAATGCACCATCTAGACCTATGAAATCCCTTCCAATTGCTTTGAAAACCTGTTTTAATGCAGCCAAACACACATATATCCTTCTAAATTGTCTGGTATTATTCCCTGGATCTGGATTAGCATCAACCTCAATCTTAACAGTTGTACCTGGATTTTGTTGGATGAGTTCATGAGCATAATCCCTTAAGAGTGTATACTGTTCAGCATAATCTCCTTCGACATGCTTCTTGGCTATGCACTTAGCCCTATACGCCTTCATTCTTGAAACTCCAACTGAATACCTCCTTTGAAACTGTTCTTGTACAGCCTTAACTGGTATTTCTGGGTTCTCTTCAATCTGCTCTAGCATCTCTTGTGACAGGAACTTTGAAGTACATGCATAATGCTTCCTGGTTGTAATACATGTGTGGTCAGTAATTAGGGTTTTGACAACCCATGTTTCGGCATTTTTTTCTTTTGAAATCAACAAGACCCAAGGACATTGATATTGATGGGGGGTTTGTCCTATTCCCCCTACCACCCACATTTATTTCAACTTTTTTCTGATTGGTCCCTGTGTCTTTACTCTTTTCAACAGAAACCCCCTTCCTCTTTTTTTTCTTACCTTTTTTCCCCTTGTCTTCACTTTTATCCATCTCAACACTTTTTTCTTTACCTTTGGCTTGGCTGACATGCACCCCATTATCATCTACCTCAAAGTCAGGTTTTGAGCCTTGACACACTGCCCTAACCCTGCTGTGATCATCTTTGATAATCTTTATAATCCTTCTACTTTCAACAGCATGTTTTTTGATCAGCTTTTTAGCTTGTTGCTTGCTGGCAAACACCTGCCCAAGGTAAAAGTTTACAATATTCTCATTTGATCTTCTTATTTGGTGCAGCAAATGTTTCCTGGTGCCTGTATGATTATCATCAGATTCAGAACCACTGTTAAACTTGTCATTATCTAACACATCCTCTTCCATGTGTTCATCAACATTCCTGTGTTCATTAATGTTGTCCTCAACTTCCATATCAACATTAGCCCTATAGTCACTCATGTCCACTTCATGATCACTCATAGTATTATTTTCATCCACTATGTAATCACTATCATTATCACTCCTACCTTCACTTTCATCCCTATCCTCACTACCATCCCTATCATCAATAACATCCCTGTCCTCAATAACATCCCTACCCTCAGTAACATCCCTATCCTCACTAACATCCCTACCCTCACTAACATCCCTATCCTCATTGACATTCACTTCAGTCTCAACAAATGCTGGACTAGCTGCCACCTTACTGCTGGATTCACCATAGTCAATATTATGTCCAACATTTACATTTCCACTCATAGGATTAGGAACTATGGCATATGGTCCAATTTCATCTATTTCTTCAATGGTGATGCTAGGTCTAGGAGGTTTACTAGGTGAGCTAAACAGTTCCTTCATGTTTTTCAAGCCATGAGTGGTATATACATGGATCATCTTGTGCATTTCAACATACCTAGCCAAGTTGAGACAGTCTTGATCACCGGTTAAGTGTTCAAGACCATCATCTAGGGTCTTTTCAGGATTCAAAAACTGGTAATACATTGGGTTCAAGCTGTTATACCCTAACTGATCAAGCATAAGATCGACTTCATGAATGGAAAACTTATCAATATCTATCAAGTCAACATAACTGATCTTGCCTCCTACATATGTGCGTCCAGGAGGTGATGTAAGCCTACCACCACGATGAATGCAAATGCTAAAGAAATTGGGAAAACCATCTGCAAATTTTCAACATTTATGTTATTAATCAACTGATGATCAACAAAAACCACAACATTATATCCTAAAATCGAAGCTAGGGTTTGTAACTTACCATACAGTTCAACGACACTTTCAGTGTCAAGATTATCCCTGACATACCAGCCTTCTTCAGTCTGCGACATCGGAATCTTGATCGTCGTTTTTTACAGGGTGCAAAACCCTAGAAATGAAAGATGAGGGGTGATCAATGTGAAGCAGGTGAATGAATGAGGACAGTTCTTGTTATAATTAAGAGGGAAAGACAAATGTCAGGTGAAATTACATTCCTACCCTCATGTGCCCTGCACATGCCTTCATTTAACCAAAAAATCTAACTGGGTTTGGCCTAAAGGACATAACGTGCAAGATTTGCAAACATTAAGGACAAAACTCATCAATTTTAAAGACAAAGGGCAGCGCCTGCAATTTTGGACATACATAAAGGACAAAACTTGTAATTTACTCTTAAATCTGGGTCCCTGTGGTTTGCATTTTGTTGCCATTTTAGTAAAAAATTGAAATTTGACCAGAATCCCCAATTTCAACCCCCTGTTTTGTCCTTATCTTCAGGGGTATTTTTGGTATTTTGGTTTTATTGTAACTGATTTTTTATTAAAATTAATAAAACTAATTTATTAAAGGTACCCTATTAATATCTTCATCTTCCCCACAACCTTTCATCTTCAAATCCACAACCATTCATCTCTCTGAACCTACCATTCAAAACCACCTCCACTCCCACTGCCACAACCCCTGCAACTATGACGAATCAACAACTATGAACATCAACACCTACAACTATGACGAATCAACTGAACAGAAGCACCACCGCCGCCGCAGAAGCACCACCGCCGCCGCAGAAGCAGAAGCAGTTCTTACCGGAAATTCGTCGAAGCAGAAACCTAGTTCTTACCGGAAATTCGTCGAAGCAGAAGCACCACCGCAGCGGCGGCCACCTTCTTTCTCTCTCTCATGATGATGTATAAGAAGATCTATCTATAAAGGTGAGTACTGGTGCCCTAAGTGGATGTCGCCGGAGCTCCGGCGGCTGTGCGTCTTTTTTGGATGGTTTTACGGACCATTCGTCCTCGATTACCATTTTATTGGTGTTCAGAGCTTTGAGACTGTTGACGTCTGCTCTGCCACTTGATGAACCCATGTTGTATAACGAGGTTTGATGGGGTTTTTTTATGAGTTTAGAGAGAGGGCAGGTGGTGGGGCGGTGGCGGGTTGAGGAGTGGTGGCGGGTGTGTGTGGTGGCTATGATAGAAAGAGGGGAGAGGAGTGATGGTGGTGGCACTGCAGATCTGCAGATCTGGTTTGGGAGGGTTTGGGTGTGAAGAAGATGATGTTTTATAGGGAAATGATAAAGGGATTATTTATATATATATATTAATTTTTGAATTAAGAAAATGTTAAATGAAAAGCAAAATGACCAAAATGCCCCTGCACTAAAGGACAAAATAATCAGTTTTCAACAGTCAAAATAGAGGGTTTTTGGATTTTGGACTAAAATGGCAACAAAATGCAAACCACAGGGACCCAGATGTAAAAAGTTTGAGATTTGGACTAAAATGGCAAAAGTGCCCAAACCACAGGGACCAAAATGGCAGTTTACTCTTAATACTTTTATACCAAGATGACGCATTTTTGTTTAAAAAAAATCCTAAGATCATACAAGCAAGATCCGAACAATATGTAGTATCATAATTAAGAAGCCAAATAGCAAACCTCATTGTTTTATGCGACACAACTACCTTATAGTTGTATACTTGTATTTATGCATAAGCCTACCTATTGCCTATTGTACAACAACTAAAGTTATCTCAACATTGTTTTATGTTTAAAGATTCGGATCACTTATTGCCTGAGAAACTTAGGTGTGATGTGGTTTATCACATCAATGACTAGATTAATTGTTAAATTTGAGTAAACGCTTATATAAAATTGAGTGACACGACTTGTGTTACAAAACTTGAACCTCGTTTTACACGTACTAGATAGTACAATGTTGGTGTCCTTCATCTTACATATCCGACATCATCTTTCATTCATAATGTTGGCTGTAAAACGAGCCAACACGGGCTTGAGTAACTTTTAGGTCAGACATCTACTTAGTTTAGTATCTTGATGAGTCTTTTTCAAAAGTATCTAATATAAATATGTTAGATTGTGTAGACTGTACGTGTAGTCTAATGATGAACTTGACGTTGCTACAATAATTAGAGTCCGAGGCGCCACGCCCCTAAAACAACAATAAGAGTTGTAAGCTTGCTTATATAGACTTTTAAATAAGAGGTAAACAAACATTGACTAGCAAATTGACTTTCAGTGATAAAATTATTACCGGTAGACAAACATCGACAGATCAACGAAGAATTGGTCAATTTCAAAAAAAAAAAAAACATGCCCCGATCACCAATATGTCGGAAATCATAGATGCATTTCCGACATGGAAGAGAAACTCCCACATAAAATACATAAGTAGTAATCGCCGTCAGCAATCATTCACTGTCCATCAGTGAAAATATTCGTCGGTGAACATACCATCGCTGATCCATCAATAATACAAAATGTCTCGGATCTGTAGGTGAAAAATCACCCATGACCCCATTTACCGACAAATTTCCCACGGATAGTTAAATTTAATCCAAGATGTCAAGGTTTAACATCATATTGCCATTCGAACTTGACAAAGTTTGACTTGAACATTACTTGACAAAAAGTTTACGTTACTAATTATCTACAAGTCAGAGGAAGCAAAGCTGTCACCTCCGATGACTGCATTTATTCCACAAAAAGATATTAATAATAATAGAAAAAAAAAAATATATCGTACAATATGCCTTAACGTATGCTGCGTACGTGATGGCGAAATCGCACGTTATGTTGCCAAAAAGTGAAAATCGCATGTTGTAAAAAACCAAATATCGCATTTATAAAAAAAAGTTCGCATGTTAAAAAAATTAAATTCCCATGTTAAAAAAAATCAAAATCGCATGCTGATACTGCATCTCGTACGCAGCGTACGTTAAGACAATTTGTACAATAACCGACCTCATAATAATATATTATATATAACAAATATACTAATTTATTGAACAAACCTCCTTAACACATACAAACACCATACTTGAAGTCTTACTAATCACCAACCGGTTGTTGCATGAAGTTGTTATCTATTGCTTGCAACCCAATGCAACTATCTCACTTCTTATAGACACAAATATAACCACACTACATTCCATTCATGCACTTAACCAACCACCCTCAAAATGACAATTTTACCCTCCACTGATCGCCGGAACCAGTTCATCTTCCCAGCTGCGCTTGTGTCGCTTCTTTTTATCGCGTCTCTGCGAATTGTTCTTGAAAATTTGAAAAACAGCCACCACAGCCGCTCGTTTTTTTGGCAGCCGGGTGGTGAGACGGCCTGTTGGTGTTTCTAACGACGAAATTATCGAAAAGGGGTGCAATATATTTGAAGGGAAATGGGTTTGGGACAATGTGTCTCACCCACTCTACACAGAAGAAAGTTGTCCACTTTTGGTTAAGCAAGTGACTTGCCTGAAAAATGGGAGGCCTGATTCATATTATCAGAACTGGAAATGGCAACCTGATGGGTGCAATTTACCAAGGTCAAAAGTCAAAGTTAAACTGATTTTTTTAATTATTTTTCTTGGTTGATGTTCATAAATCCTAGATTCATACCATGGTTATGTCAAAGAACTGGTTTGGGACGGGTATTGGTAATCTTAGTTCCACACCCAATTGTAGAACTATATCTCATACCTAACCCAATACCCATCTAGTATCGGGTATACCCCTTATTTGTTAAAAACAATTTTCAAAACGATTGAAAATGTTTATGGGCATGGTTCAGGTAAACAGGTATGTTTGTCTCGAGTAATCAGGTTGGCTATCACCTAATACCTTACCATATACCTGTCCCGTATTCTTGAAAACTTTTAAACTAATCTCATACGTACTGGTATACCCGTCCCATTACTCATCCTGAGTGTTTCGGGTATCGGATTTACCCATCAAACTGGGGTTCGTTTGCCATCCCTAATCATGGATGAATTTATGGTTTTGGCAGGTTTAATGCTTTGAAATTGTTGGAAATTTTGAGGGATAAAAGACTCATGTTTGTAGGGGACTCAGTACAAAGAGGCATGTTTGACTCAATGGTTTGTTTGGTCCAATCTGTAATTCCTGAGGGCAAGAAATCTCTTAAAAGGGTACCTCCAAGAAAGATTTTCAGAGCTGAGGTAGTATCTTTTGCAAGTCATTATATGGTCACATATTTCTGTTATAATCTCCCAGAATACACATTTTTTGTTGTTTCTGAATGTTAGGAATACAATGCATCTATTGAGTACTACTGGGCTCCTTTCCTAGTTGAGTCTATTTCGGATCATGCAACGAACCATACTGTATTGAAACGGCTAGTCAGGCTAGACTCGATATCCAACCACAGCAAACAATGGGAAGGAGTCGATATTTTGGTCTTCGAAAGCTACGTGTGGTGGATGTATAAACCGACGATTAATGCCACGTAAGTTCTTCATCCTAAACCGCAATGTTTTCATAAATGCATTGGTTATCGAATTGGCTGCCCTACTATTGTCAGACCTGTTTTAAGAACTGGATGACGTCATAAATAATTTTAAATTTTAAAAAAGTATATGTGTAACAAGTTTAAAACAAAATATGAAGAGTTAATTGTCATTTCGTCCCTATGTTTGTTCAATTATGTCAATTCAGGCCGAATTTCAAATTTGTATCATTTCCGTCCCTAATATTCTTGAAACATGCTAGTTTTGTCCAAAAAAATGAGTTAACTGTCATTTTCGTCCATGTGGTTTGTCCAATTATTTGATTCAACCTTAGTTTTTTGGACGGAATTGATATGTTTCAAGAACGTCAGGGACGGAAATAGTACAATTTTGAAATTTGGCCTTGACTGGCATAACCGGACGAAAATGACAGTTAACTCAAATACGAAACTCTGAGTTTACAATTTAAACAAAATACGAAGCGTTCAATGAACAATATATGAAATCCACACCTCAAAGATCAAACATTCTAGGTATGGGAACCTCAAGAATGTCCAGGAGTACAATGTAACCAAAGCATACAGGATAGCAATGGAAACATGGGCAAACTGGATAGAAACCAGCATCAATACTCATGATCAGAAAGTGTTTTTCATGACCATGTCTCCAACACACTTGTGGTAAGTAATTTACCATATTACCCTTTTCGCGACCTGTGTCGTTAATGCTAATAACAAGATCTAACAACTACAGGAACTGGGAATGGAAGACTGGAGACGGAGGCAACTGTTTCAACGAGTCACAACCTATACAAGGACCGTATTGGGGCACTGGTTCAAATCTTGATATTATGGGAATCGTTAAAGAAGTTTTGGGACGGTTGCGAGTTAATGTTAGAGTACTAAACATTACTCAACTGTCGGAATACAGAAAAGATGGTCACGCGTCTATTTATGGTGAAAGGAAAGGAAAATTGTTGACAAAAGAACAAAGATCGGATCCGAAAAACTTTGCTGATTGCATTCATTGGTGTTTGCCCGGAGTCCCTGACACGTGGAATGAGATCTTGTATGCGGTTTTGTTGCAGGATTATCGAAAATTTTGATATCGTAGATGGAACACAGCAATGTTGATTGATTTGCAAGAGTTTTGTAATGTTAAGCTGATTCTTTGAGGAAATAGTTATAGTATAAATGAAAAGAACACAATACCTGTGAAGCGATGTTCGAAGTGTACTCAACATACAATCGACATGATTATAACCAAACATACGTTACGAAAAATGACGATTTTGTAAATAAAAATTAGAGATAATGAACAAGAACAATTAGGAAGACACTAAAAAAACGTTCATTTGAATTGGAGTAACTGATTGTTTATATTGTTACTACGTCACCAGATATTACTCGTATTTGCAAATCTAATGGGTAAACACAACATGATTTTAAGTATGTGCGAGTTAGTGTTAATATCTTTACACAAAATTGGGTCGTACATGAACACGACAAGACTTCATGGGTGGACATGAAAATGCCATTAACCCGATTAGTTTTTTTGCATATTAATACTCTTAAATCACAAATTTACGACAAAAATTGCATATGTACATGAAAATAATTAAGTTTAAACATTAAATTATAAAAATTCAATGCTCATTTCTCTTTTATTTTTAAATTTTTTTTGGCATAATACCCAATTAGTTTTAGTATAACACAAAACACATTTCATTTCAATTTTCTACAACATAAGCGAGTCCAAACACGACCCATTTAGTTAAACATATTTGCGGGTTCGACCCAAAACTGACCGAGGTTCATTAAGTTTGTTTGTATCATGTTAGAATTCACACCCCTGATTACAACCATCCATCAAAAGATTAACAACGCATATAAACATAATTTAACTTTCATCAAGGGACTAAGAAAGTCTAATTGATTACTAAATAAACTGCAATTCACCATGTAGTTTGATGAAATATTCATTAAATAAAAAGTGTGATTGTGCATCTTCACAAAAAACTTTGCATAAACTAGAAGTACTTGCAATAAAGACATATTCAAGCTGCAGTTTTCACATTTGCTGCATGCATGAAACCACCAGAAGCACAAAAGTCAACCACATCCCAGACACCTGAACAAAACATAAATTCACTCAAAACCATCATGTCACAGCTTTTAAATTATCATTAACACAAAGACTTAAAAAAACATAACTCTTAGCATCAAACATTTATCACATAAATACAGGTAAGAAACATAAACCAAGCCAGAAGACGAAATTCTAATGTGCCAAGAACATTAAAAGGGTCATACAAACATAAAAGTTGCGATAAAGATAGTGATTAATCGCATATAAAAGCATGACGCAGAGGCAAAACTGCTATGCGTCCAGCAAGATAAGTAAGCCCAAAACCCGTTTAGACTAAACCCAAACCTGTGAATTTCGTGTTAGGTTCATTCAGCGTTTTCTTGTCACGTTAGAAATCACACCCTCATTACAACCATCCATCAAAAGATTAACAACATATATAAACAGAAATTTTCATCAAGGGGCTAATAAACTGCAATTCACCATGTAGTTTCATGAAATATTCATTAAATAAAAACTGTGATTGTGCTTTGTGCATCTTCATAAAAACTTTGTACAAACAAGAAGTACTTGCAATAAACACATATTCAAGCTGCAATTTTCAATCACATATTCTGCATACATGAAACCACCAGAAGCACTAACGTCAACCACATCCCAGACACCTGAACAAAACATAGATTCACTCATAACCATCATATAACAGCTCTCAAAGTATCCTTAACACAAAGAGCTTTAAGAGCAAAACTCTTCGCAGCAAACATTAATTACACAAATACAGGTAATAAGCATAAACCAAACTAGAAGATGAAATTTTAAGGTTCGAAGAACAATAAAAGGTCATACAAACATAAAAGTTGCAATAAAAATAGTAATCCTTTACATATAAAAGCACGAACGCAGAGGCAAACCTGCTATGTGTCCTAAAAGCAAGATAAGTAAGCATTGCCTCTAAATCTGATGAGCCTTAAAATACCTATTTATCTTAACTAATGTGTTACACATAGAGCCATAGACATCCTCACACCTCAAGGACAAAAGCAGATGACAAAAGCAATGTTCATGTGTGTAAGAATGAATATATATGTGCATTGCAACAAACAAAAGCAAAAAAAAATACCACACTTATAAAGTCACGACTCGCGAGATACCTTTTATGTTGCTGCTGGATTAATTAGTCATCAGAATCAGATGACAAACAATAGTAATCTCCAGAACTCATTCTCATAGACTGATCGCGTCCGTCCCACACCACCATTGCTTCACTTTGCTGGTTTGTATTCACCACCTCTCGCCTCACCATTTCACCTGATCCGTGTACTTGAACTATAGCAGTTGTATCTATCACCTCTTGCTTTACCTCTCGCTTCACCATTTCACCTGATCTGTGTACCTGAACTATAGCAGTTGTATCTATCACCTCTTGCTTTACTGCTCGCTTTACCCTTTCATCTGATCCTTGAACTTTAGCAGTTGTATCTACCACCTCTTGCTTTACCTCTCGCTTTACCCTTTCATCTGATCCTTTAACTTTAGCAGTTGTATCAACCACCTCTCGCTTCACTTTTCGCTTCACTTTTCGCTTCACTTCTCGCTTTACCCTTTCATCTGATCCTTTAACTTTAGCAGTTGTATCAACCACCTCTCGCTTCACTTTTCGCTTCACTTCTCGCTTTACCCTTTCATCTGATCCTTGAACTTTAGCAGTTGTATCTACCATCTCTTGCTTCACTTCCCTCTTCACTTTTCGCTCAACTCTATAAACTGATCCTTGAACAGGAACTTCAGAAGTTGTAGTACTTGACCATGAAGCTACGTCGTTACCATTGACACTATGCGAATGCTCTAACCGCAATCCTTGTCCTCCACCACCAGGTCCGCCAGGTAATCCCGATCCACCAAAATTACCGCTATATGCAGAAACACTACTAGGTTTTCCAACACCATATATCAAACCTAAATCCCTGCTTATTGAACTTTCCTTGTTCGAATTCACTACCTCTTGCTTCACCCTATCACCTAATCCTTGAACATGAACTGCAGCCGTCGTAGCAACTGAAAACGCAGCGGCACTGTTACCATTATATCCTCCACCATCAAAAAAAGAACCCTGCATTGAACTTTTCTTGTTCGAATTCACTACCTCCGGCTTATACTTATACGCACCACCTGATGATCCTGGAACAGTTGTGGCACTTGCTTTGATACCATATGAAGGCAAGCCAGCCGAATTCGAATGTAAGGGCTGCGAATTCAGAACCGAGGGCCCTTGTCCTACACCACCTGATGATCCTGGAACAGTGGCACTTGCTTTGATACAATACGAAGGCAAGCCAGCCGAATTCGAATGTAAGGGCTGCGAATTCAGAACTGAGGGCCCTTGTCCTACACCACCTGATGATCCTGGAACAGTTGGGGCACTTGCTTTGATACCATATGAAGGCAAGCCAGCTGAATCCGAATGTAAGGGCTGTGAATGCCCTACAGATGGCCCTTGTCCTACACCATCATAACCAAACATACCACCATCCATAAATGGTGATGAAGAAAGTTGAACAAAAGCCATACTCCCATCAATTAACTTGTATGGTTCCTTTAAAGCCCTAATGGCGCCATCTTCATGCTTAAACATTACATATCCGAACCTGGTAACTACAAATGCATGATCGATATCACCATAGGTTGCAAAATACTGGCGGACTGTTTCGGATGTTGTTTTCTCGGTAAGGCCGTGTATGAGGAGGCTACGACTTGTATCCGCGATTGATCGGACGGCTTTAAGTACGTCTGCATGGCGGAGGGAGGCGGTTAGAACGATATCTGAGAGTTGTTTGTGTGTGAGGGTTTTGATGACTTTGTGGAGAAAGTCACGAGGTGGAGGTACGACGTCGTTTTCTTCAAGTTTTCGCTTTCGCTTCTCCAAGAAGTCCATGGTGGTGTTTGTGTTTGGAGGTGAAGAAGATGACTTTTTAATTTATTTACGGTTAATATATTATTGGGGTTGCCGTTCAAAAATCTATATATATATTATTGGGGTTGCAGCACTGTAATTGAGATAATCAGTATGTATGAGTTGCACAGCAATAGATGATATTTACCCTTTTATTTTCGTTTAAACTAAATGATTTTTGGTATTCATTTTGATTAACTGTAATATTCGATTATTACCTTATTCAATATAAAATTATTTTTTATTTTTAGAAGTACTCTCTCTTTTAAAAATGTAATTAAGGTATGAAATATTTTAGTAAGAAGATAAATAGAAATGTTTTAGAAAGAATATTAACCGACAATAATTCCTATATGTGTATATATTGGCAAAGAAAAAGTTAATCTATATGGGGTTGATGAAAGTTACAATGATATCATTAATTGGATAAGTATGAAGTGGTTTTATCCTACTCCTTTTAAACGATTTGTTTTGACCTGCCTTTTTATAACCTAACTATTTTGTGTCTCTCATAAAAATAAAAAGAAAAAAAAAATCTGAATCCGCCACTAATTCGATGGAACTTTCGGTTGATACAAATCTTATAAATAGGGACTATTTATAGAGATAATACCAACGACATGTTATGATTGGACAAGCTTTTCCATTTCTCTTTTTTTATTTTTTTATTTTCGAATGGCTCTTTTTTTATTTTTTTTTTATTTTTGAATGATAAATTTGGATCACTGATAGACAACTGGAGTATCATTGTGCCACCAGCAGAACCATCCAATCATATTCATCTTCACTAATCAATGCCTATACTCCGATTCATGATGAAACCCAATAAAGATGGGAAAAACCTATTGTAGGAATCAAACCCATGACCTATTTTCTATTTCTTCTAATTAACTTTTTAACTTTTTATATGCTTTTTGGAAAAGTCATAACCATGTGACTTTTTTTATTTCTTCTTTTCTTTATTTTCAATGCCTAAAAAGCTTATTTTCACATTATTACCCACACTATTTCACAAATATTTCACAAAAATTCATTTTTCAATAAGTCATTTATAGATAAAATAAGTTCATCCAAACAAGTCTAACAGATACAAATACTATAAATAGGGAATATTTCTTAAATAAATATAACAAGAGTTAACAGCCAAAATGGTCCCTGAGGTTTGCTCACTTTTGCCACTTTAGTCCAAAATCCAAAATTTTTAAATTTGGGTCCCTGAGGTTTGCATTTTGTTGCTATTTTAGTCCAAATTTCAAAAACCCCCATTTTTTACTGTTACAACCAGCCTATTTTGTCCTTTTGTGCAGGGGTATTTTGGTCCTTTTTATGAGTTATTATAACTTACCCAGATCAAGAACCTAGATATCTCTCTCAAAGAATACAGATTTCACAATCACCAATTTTTGCCATCGCCATTGTTCACCACCACCACCGTTCCATCAACCACCACCATTTCTGCCATTTTCACCACCACCACCGTTCACTATTCACTGTTCACCATCACCACCATCCTCCACCGTTCACCATTCACCACCATCACCACCGTTCACGGTTCACCATCACCACCATCCTCCACTGTCACACCCCAAAGTTCCACGTATTACCGGTGGGCCCGGCAGGGGAGTATCGTGACGTGGTTGGTAACATAATAGTCAAACAACACAATATTTAAATGCACAGCGGAAGCAAAGTATAGATTCAATTCAACCAAACAACATTGTAATATTAAGTATCACAAATAGTCGAATATAAATCCACAGGTAGATCAAAATAAAAGGAAACAGTGTTCAACAGTCTATGACATCCAAGCTTGCGAGACTTATTGTGGATGCTAGGAGAAAAGCCAGCCTATTACGCGTAGTACCTGCACTTAACCTTTTTAAGAAAAATACGCCAGTTTACACTGGTAAATACAATCAACCGACTCATTTTGAAAAGAGTTTAAGAAAATGCATTTAAGGCACAAGGCACAAATAATATTTTATAACTTGGGATAATTATTTGAATATAATACTCGTAAAAGATTTACATGTTTCTTATGCGTTCAGTAGCCGGATCGAGCCGGGTTAAAGATCAATAGACACACCACATTATGTAAATGAGACACTGACAGGTGTACGCCTACACCTGTGTGCTAAGGTCGTGGCCATTTCGTAAAATGATGCTAGGGATATCCGGGACATGGTCATTAACCCCCCAAAGGCTTTAAGCAAACAAAACAATTTAAACGGTCATCTCGATAATACTTAACCCCCAAAACGATTAAGGTCGAAATGCCCGACCAAGCGGTATTTTATATACCGTACCCCAAGCCCGTATAGGGAAAATAAGTTAAGAGTATTTACCTGAGCAAGTATAAATCAAAATCAGCGAGTGCAAGTATCTTTTACCGGTTCTCCTAATCTGGAACGAAGGTTTATAATAACCTATTAGAATCCTAACGGGTCTTTAGTTAAGCTTAAGCTTAGACCGGTTAGTTTTAAAGATACGGCTCGTACGCACGATTAAGCGAAGACCGGATAGAATGTGATTTAGACCCGACAAGTTTGAAGACTTGCTTAATATGGGTATATAATACACATTCTGGGTTTTGAGATAAAACCGATAAGATTTGACCCGTTTCGGCTAATTTATGTAAACTAGTTACATAAACCGAACCGAACGCGTATGAAGCGTAACGGGTAACCATAAGAGTCCTAAACAGGTTTCCTAAGTTAACATGCCTCAAATATGTTGTGATATCACTAGGATACCTTCCATTATGCCCAAAACGAGTTAAATCTCATATTAAGCCCCGTAGGGTTATTTTGGTCATTTTAAAGATTATAAAAGGGATTTAATAAACTCCTGTGATCCGGGTCTGAGTTGATCAGTAAAATAGCTTATTTTTACAGGTTATAACATTTGATGTTAAGTCTTATGTAACAAAATGGTTTTAAACTCAAACTATGCGTATAATACGCGTATAAAGCCGTTTTAAGCGACGTACGGGTTAAAATAGGATTCTGAGTTTTCTGATCAGTTAAACAGGCTCAAAACACTTCATTTATTATTTAAAATTAGTAGCAATTGGAATTGTAGCAAAAGAACTTGTAAAACTCATTTTATACCCGAAAAGGGCATAATCGGTATTTACCGAATTAAGGGGATAAACCTAGCTTATGATCAGTTTAAAAATAATTAAAAATCTTCAAAAATCCTAAAATATTATATTACATCAGTGGGTAAAAGGTTTGGTGTTGAAAATTGGGTTTAGATAGGTTTTACGCTAATGACGTCGTTTAATTACTAATAATCGTTATAATTACGTCATTAAGCATAACTCCTAATCTAGACTTCCGATTGACGTGAAATTTTAGGGACATGTTTAATAATCAGTAACAAAGGTTATTGTCCATTCACATCGTCAAAAACCTCGTTTTATGATCATAAGGGCAATATGGTCAACATTTGGCAATTTAACGGAAACGTGCAACGAACTGGACAATCAAAGTAACAACCACAGAGGTTTATACTAACATGTTACAAGGTCCTACTGGAACTTTAAGGCATGTCTAAACCTATCAAAACCGGGTCAGAATCGAGGTCAAAGCAGAAAGTCAAACTATGCGACTTTCGGCTCCGAATCGGTTCAAAACAGAAAGTTGTCGAATCAAACAAGCTTAGACAAGTTATTATACTTATTTTCAAGTTATATGGATGATAAAACAGATTACACGCCTTCAGTATCATTAATTACACGATTAATGATTCTGTTGACTTTTTCGAAAGAAGTTTGACTCGACAAACAACCCGGTTAGGATTGGAATCAGTGGGTGCCCTTTTAAGAGTTTAAAGCCCACATAATTACCAACTTATAACAACTTTCGCTTTGACAAAAACCTGGACCGTTTGTGTTTTATCGCTAAGTCAAACCGTAATTACGACGGTTTGACTTCTAGGCTATAAACTAAGCAAGACTTAATTTAGAAGGGTTAAACATACTTACACTTGTCTAATGGATGATTAGGAAGTCTTGTATCAGCTCTTGTGCTCCTCAAAATGATCAGAATTGAGTTTGGAAATGAATGTATGAAAGTTGCAACATTATGAGCCTTATCTATAAACTTTAATCATCTTAGATTGTTGCCAAAGAAGTCTAGGATGATCCAAGATGTGAACATGTGTCTTCTATAGGCTATAAACCACTTTAGGCAGCCCATAGAATCGAAATTCTGAGGTTTAAGTCGGTTAAAAGAGCTGCAGGACACCTGTGCATGTTTTTTGATCAGACAAGGCAGTCACGTAGCGCGACTGCCGGAGGTGTCATGCTCGCGCTACGCGAGCGTGTTGAAGACCAGCCAAACAAGTTTTTGTTTATTGCATTTCAGTCCCTGGTCCTCCAAAACGTCGCTTTCTCATTCATTCTTGCATTTTAAGACTTTATATTTGACATATGGGGCTTTAAGGCTTATACCATCTTTGTCAAGTCCTTGGGTAACTTTGTGATCACCCGAATAGCCCTAATTTTCAATGTTGACGATTCTAACCCTCACACACGAATTTTATCATAAATTTCTCATATGGTAACGAAACTTGGTGAAATTTTTATGGTGCATTCTAGTGAGCATAATTAATCGTTACAAGGCTTCGGGTTTGCTAAAAGGTCACTCAGAGGTATAACTTAAACATGTTGACACATTTAACCCCTGTAGTTTGTAATCTCTCACTTTCTTTCACAATTAGCTTCGTATGATCCATGATTTATTTGTTTAAGGTTATAAACATCATGTAGGGTTATTATAAAGTATATTTATTCATTGTTGACACTTTGAACCCTTATATTTACATAGTTTCATTGTTTGTCAACTTTAGTCCTTCAAGAACATACTTTCACACGTTCAAACCTATGACACGTGTCAACACATTACAGGACGTAAATTTTCGAGGTGTTACATCCTCACCCCCTTAAAAGAAATCTCGACCTCGAGATTTACTGAAACAGATAAGGGTACTTTTCTTTCATCGTGGACTCAACCTCCCACGTATACTCGGGACCTCTACGGGCATCCCATTTGACCTTTACAATCGGTACTTGCTTCCTTCGAAGCTTCTTAACCTGTCGATCCTCGATCGACAATGGTTTTTCCACAAATTTCAAGTTCTCATCTATATGCACATCTGTGTGTGGTATAACCAGTGATTCGTCAGCGAAACACTTTTTCAGATTGCAGATGTGGAACACATTATGAATTCCACTGAGCTCTTCAGGTAAGTTTAGCTTATAGGCAACTGATCCGACTCGTTCGATAACCTCGAAAGGTCCTATGTATCTCGAGCTCAACTTGCCTTTCTTACCAAATCGCATCACTCCTTTCCAGGGTGATACTTTAAGCAAAACTTTGTCACCCACTTCAAAGTTAAAAGCTTTACGCTTTGGATCAGCGTAGCTCTTTTGCCTATCTCGGGCAGCTTTAAGACGGTCTCGAATCTGGACAATCTTGTCCGTCATTTCGAACACTATCTCTGGTCCCGATAATTGGACATCTCCAACTTCCGCCCAACAAACGGGCGTTCTACACTTTCTACCGTATAAGGCCTCGAAAGGCGCAGCCTTTATGCTGGTGTGGTAGCTATTGTTGTAGGAGAACTCAATTAGTGGTAGGTGGTTATCCCAACTACCACCCAAATCGATCGCACATGCACGTAGCATGTCTTCCAACGTTTGAATAGTACGCTCACTTTGGCCGTCTGTCTGTGGATGGTAAGCCGTACAAAAATTCAAACGCGTGCCCAAAGATTGTTGGAAGCTTTTCCAAAAATGTGACGTGTATCTAGTATCTCTGTCAGAGATAATAGACACAGGTATGCCATGTAAAGCTACAATCTTATCCACGTATAATTGGGCTAACATGTCGGAGCTGTAAGTCTCCTTAATGGGTAGGAAATGTGCTGACTTAGTCAGTCTGTCTACAATCACCCATATTGTGTCATTTCCTTTCCTGGTCTTGGGTAACTTGGTAATAAAATCCATAGTTACCATTTCCCATTTCCACGTAGGAAGTTCGGGCTGTTGTAGCAAACCTGACGACTTTTGATGTTCTGCTTTGACTTGTGCACATGTCAAGCATTTTGCTACATAGGCAGCTACAGACTTTTTCAAGCCTATCCACCAATAATTTGCCCTTAGATCCTGGTACATCTTATCAGCTCCAGGATGAACGGAATATTTAGAGCTATGGGCTTCCTGGAGGATAACATCTCGGAGTCCTCCATAAATTGGAACCCATATCCGTCCATTCAATCTAAGAATTCCATCCTTACTAAGAGATAACTGCTCCTCAGTTACTCCTAGCTTTTCGCTAGGATAGTTAGCTTCCAACACAGCTTCCTCCTGTGCAGCTAACAACCTTTCTGTCAAGCTATTCCTTACCTCAATGCTCTTGGCATTGATTCTTATCGGTTTTACTTTTTCCTTCCGACTCAAGCCATCGGCTACTACATTCGCCTTGCCGGGATGGTATCTTATTTCACAATCGTAATCATTAAGAGTTTCCATCCAACGGCGTTGCCTCATGTTCAAGTCCTTCTGATTGAACAAATGTTGAAGGCTCTTGTGATCAGAATAGATCACACATTTGATTCCATATAAGTAGTGCCTCCAAAGTTTTAGTGCGAATACAACGGCACCCAATTCCAAGTCATGGGTGGTGTAATTCTTTTCGTGCACCTTTAACTGGCGTGAAGCATAGGCAATGACTTTGCCTTTCTGCATAAGCACACACCCCATCCCGGTGTGTGATGCATCACAATAAACTACAAACTCCTCAATTCCATCCGGCAATGTCAATACTGGAGCATTGCTCAACTTTTGTTTCAGAACATCAAAGGATTCCTGCTGCTTAGGACCCCAGTCAAACTTAATCTTCTTACGTGTCAGCGAAGTCAGGGGTGCAGCAATCCTTGAGAAGTTTTCAATGAATCGCCTATAATATCCTGCCAAACCTAGGAAGCTACGAATTTCTGTAGGCGTCTTTGGCTCATGCCAATTCATGACAGCTTCAACATTAGCGGGATCTACTTGGATACCACGCTCACTAACAACATGTCCAAGAAATTGGACTGCTCGAAGCCAGAATTCACATTTCGAGAACTTGGCATAGAGCTTTTCTTTATGAAGTAGTTCCAGAATACAATGAAGATGCTTCTCATGGTCAGCTTCGTTCTTCGAGTAGATGAGGATGTCATCAATGAAGACGATGACGAATTTATCTAAATGCGGCTTGCAAACGCGATTCATGAGATCCATGAACGCGGCCGGTGCATTAGTGAGCCCAAAAGGCATCACTAGGAACTCGTAATGACCATAACGAGTCCTAAATGCAGTCTTGTGTACGTCTTCATCTCTAACCTTCAATTGGTGATAACCTGACCTTAAATCAATCTTAGAGAAGAAACTTGCCCCTTGAAGTTGATCGAACAGATCGTCGATTCTTGGCAAAGGATACCTATTCTTGATGGTGACCTTATTAAGCTCACGGTAGTCAATGCACAGACGCATCGATCCATCCTTCTTCTTGACAAATAGAACTGGTGCTCCCCAAGGAGACGAACTAGGTTTGATGAAACCTTTGGCTAGCAAATCATCTAGCTGCGTTCTCAATTCCTTCATCTCTGTTGGTGCCAATCTATAAGGCGCCCTTGCTACCGGTGCTGATCCAGGAATAATGTCAATTCTGAATTCTACTTGTCTATCTGGTGGCAAACCAGGTAGTTCTTCAGGAAAAACCTTAGTGTATTCAGAAACGACGGGAATATCCCCAATCTTGGGCTTCGGCTCATCAATAATCACCTGTGCCATGTAAATGACACAACCCTTCTTTAAACACTTAGAGTCCTTGAGCATGGACATTTGCTCAGGCAGCCCGTACTGGGTATCTCCCTGGATAGTAAGTGATTCACCAGACGAAGTCTTGATCACCACTTGTTTCTTGTTACAGACAATTTGGGCCTGGTTATGAGACAACCAGTCCATACCCAATACTATGTCAAAACCGGCTAACTTAAAGGGAAGTAGGGATAAAGGAAACGAGTGGTTCCTAATGGATATAAAACATCCATCTAAGATAGTTGAGGCGGTTTCTAAAGTACCATCTGCTAGTTCCACCTCATACTTCACACTTAAGTTCTTAACAGGTAGTTTCAGCAAATCACAAAACTTATTATCTACGAACGACTTATCAGCGCCTGAATCAAATAATACTCTCGCATAAACATCATTTACGAGGAAGGTACCTGTTATCACGTTGTCGTTCTGGACTGCTTCCTTAGCATCCATCCTGAAGACCCTAGCATTGGTCTTCTTAGCCTCTTCCGGCTTCTTGGCGTATTTTGGGCAACTGGTCTTGATGTGCCCCTTTTCATTGCAACCGTAGCAGGTCGCATCCTTCATCTTCTTGCAATCCAAGGTTTTGTGTTCCTTGGACTTGCACAACCCACATGCAAAAGATTTCGATTGTGAGTTCGAATTTGATTCATACCTGCACTTCCCAAAGTGTTGTCTCTTGCAGATTTTACATCTGGGTTTTTCACCCGACTGCTGACCATCCTTCCTAAATCCTGACCCCTTCCTGTGGTCATTGTTTCCCTTATGCTTCTTGTCTGAACGTCGTGAGTTGTCATCCTCACGCTTCCTCTTTTCGGTATCAGTGTTTCTCTGCGATTTCAGCCTAACCGCATCCAAGGTAAGAGACAATGATATGTCCGCTACAGACCGAAAAGTGGCTGGTCTAGAGGCCTTCACACTTGCCTTGATCTCCGGGGCCAAACCCCCGATAAAACGAGCTATACGTTTAGGTTCCGGGGTTACTAAATATGGAACCAATCTTGACAAAGTGTTGAAACTGGTAAGGTAGGCCTGACAGTCTAGGTTTCTCATGACCAGTGACAAGAAGTCAGCTTCAATTTTCTCCACCTCATGCTGAGGACAGTAGTTTTCCTTGATCAGCGCCATGAACTCTTCCCAGGTCATATTATACAACGGGATTTTCCCCGTAGCTTGGATCAAAGATCTCCACCAAGCTAATGCTTCTCCTTTAAAAGACTGAGACACAAACTTCACAATGTCCCTGTTATCACAACCACTGATATCCACAACCGTATCCATCTCGTCCAACCAAGTCATGCATTCTACTGCTCCTTTTTCCCCAGTGAAGTCTCTGGGTTTGCACGAAACAAAGTACTTATAGGAGCAACCCTTATTACGGGGTTCTTGATTCCGTACGACTCTTTGGGATTGAGCACTCCTCTGATTTGATGAGTGGTGAGAATTGCTGTTGTGGGCAGTGTGGGTCCTGGAGGGTGTTCTAGAGTGTGGTGCAGATTGGGTTCTTGTATGGGTACCACCAGATTCATGGAGCTGTCTATCCATAGCTCGATTAACGACATTATCTATCATTGCCTGTAATTCTGCACCCGCTACATTTACTCGGGCATTATCATGCACTCTCCCTGGGTGACTGTTGACCTCGTTTGAGTCTGCCATGTAGCTTGAACTGTTACATGTCAACAATAATTTATTGGTGAGTTTATTATAAAATTGTCTTTTATGGCAATTTATTAACCGTGGTAAACATAGACCATATATGGTTAATTTATTACTCACATTTAATTAGGACTTCTATTATAATTTATCCTAATTATTAAAACAATAACAGTTTTATTTGTAGCACAAAAGGCCCAGTCACAAGGACAATTTAAATCATAAGCTATGATTTCAAAGAATCAAGGCTTTTAAAGTTTGAACATAGTTCATTACCCTTTTTCGGACAGGGAGTCATAGCTACCACTGTCTTTTGGCTCATGTAGAAATGAGCAAGGCCCGCAGGCATTGTATTAGTGTATGGTCAAAATATGATCATCTTAATTGATGATTTAAACCCATGATTCAGAGATCATTAAGTTGGGTTAGGAATCTTTTGAAGAATCCAATAATAAGAATGACGTGTGTGATTTTGACGGATCACATCTGCCAGGAGCGTTAACATGTTTTCAGATGTTAACTGGAATTGGAATCTTTTATACAGGTCTTACCATCTTGGCCAAGTCTTATTATGACATGTAGGCTAGGTTTTACCTTTAAGATTCTTATTTAATATTTAATGGGCAAATCATTATTAAAAGGAATGAATTTATTTCTTTTATTTCTTGTATAATATATAAATGCATAGATGACAGAAATAAATTTTCAAACTTAACATTCCATTAAAATTTAAAAGTAGTACACTTTGCCCTAAACGGGACTTTTCACAGAAACACTTGCCCACGTAGGAGCTAACAGATAAAACAAATCCTCGAAGGGACTGTTTAAAACAATAAATGTCCACGCAGGGACTAATAGAAACAAGTCCTCGTAAGGACTAAGTACAAAGATAGATGTCCACGCAGGGACTACATACACACATACATTAAATGTCCACGTAGGGACTTGATTTAAACAAGGAAATACAACAATACATATTGGGATTTAACGGTCCCGTTTCTTCTTTCCCTTCAGCAAACCTGCCAAACCACTCATGAATCCCTGATTCTTCCTACGCTCTCTTTGGAGATCTCGCTCAACCCTGTCCAGCCTATGACGGAGATCCTCCTGCTCTGGTGGAGAAAACCGTGGTGGCTGATGCTGAAGTGGAGGCTGAACAGGTACTTGATACCCACGAGCTGGTTGTCCCATTCCCCAAGGGGTTCCATAGGGTCCCTCAGGGTTTTGGGCATAGTAGTTTGCTGCCACTAGGTATGGGTCGGCCTCGGCATAGTTATAATTAGTGTACGCCGGCGGTCCGTATGGGTTGTAAGCTGCTGGAGCAGTATAAGCAGGGATAGGGTTGCCAAAACCCGGTGATGGCGGTGCAATAGGTGCCGAATTCACCTCTGATACTGGAACTGAAGGTCCACCTACTTGTGGTTCTTCATATAGAGGCGGGTAGTGGCTGCCACTAGAGTGTTGAGGGGTACTGAAATGAAACTCCCATTCTCATGCTGACATCCGTGCGCCAGTCCTCCTACGTCTTGGTGGTTCTGGAGGCTCTAGATGAACTGGCGGCGGTGGTGGCGGTGGCGTGACTGCCACAAAACGTGGATCCCCAGAGGGATCTTGCTGCTGCTGTTGCTGCTGCTGGTGAGGCGATGAATGGTCAGATGGTGTATAGTACCACTCACACCGTTCGAACCGTGCCTGGTGACTATCCGGACCCTGGTATGGTGATCCGTGGAAAGATGAACCATCAGAGATCACAAAAGGATGGTTCGGGGTTCCGGTTGAAGCCTCGACGGGATATGTGTCCTCGTCCATGTCTTGATCACCGGAAAAGTGATCCTCCGGTCCTAGTGGGTTAAAGCCCACTTGTTCTGGTCGGTATTCCGCCGGGTTAAACTGGCCCCGAAAGACAGGAGTAGGGTCCCCGAAGGAATTGTGCGATAAAGATCGTTGTAGCGGTATGTATGAAGGTTGCGGGTTGTTGGGCTCATTCTCGGACTGAGGCCCAAAGGAGTGATGATATGGAGGCGTTGAGCTATGCGACGTAGATTGTCTGGCAGGCTCCTCATAGATCCTCCAAGGTTCTCGTGGTTCGACACTCCTTGTAGAAGAAGGAGTTCGCCGTTGCGAAGGCCCTGCCTCGTGGTCGTTAGGGGCGCTGATTGGCCCTTTTCCTCGATTTCCTCGCCTGAATCTTGGTGGCATTGCTAAACCTGTTAATACAAACAAGGTAACAACAAGGAAAAATAAAGGACAAAATTAAAATTAAAATTAAAATCAAAACATTTTGGATTATTCCTAAGTTTTTTGTCTAGACTCGAAGATTTAGGAATGTGCAATTGTGTAACTGAGATTAAACACAAAAGGCTAGTGTTTAATTCACTCAGCGTTGGCTCTGATACCAACCTGTCACACCCCAAATTTCCACGTATTACCGGTGGGCCCGGTAGGGGAGTATCGTGACGTGGTTGGTAACATAATAGTCAAACAACACAATATTTAAATGCACAGCGGAAGCAAAGTATAGATTCAATTCAACCAAACAACATTGTAATATTAAGTATCACAAATAGTCGAATATAAATCCACAGGTAGATCAAAATAAAAGGAAACAGTGTTCAACAGTCTATGACATCCAAGCTTGCGAGACTTATTGTGGATGCTAGGAGAAAAGCCAGCCTATTACGCGTAGTACCTGCACTTAACCTTTTTAAGAAAAATACGCCAGTTTACACTGGTAAATACAATCAACCGACTCATTTTGAAAAGAGTTTAAGAAAATGCATTTAAGGCACAAGGCACAAATAATATTTTATAACTTGGGATAATTATTTGAATATAATACTCGTAAAAGATTTACATGTTTCTTATGCGTTCAGTAGCCGGATCGAGCCGGGTTAAAGATCAATAGACACACCACATTATGTAAATGAGACACTGACAGGTGTACGCCTACACCTGTGTGCTAAGGTCGTGGCCATTTCGTAAAATGATGCTAGGGATATCCGGGACATGGTCATTAACCCCCCAAAGGCTTTAAGCAAACAAAACAATTTAAACGGTCATCTCGATAATACTTAACCCCCAAAACGATTAAGGTCGAAATGCCCGACCAAGCGGTATTTTATATACCGTACCCCAAGCCCGTATAGGGAAAATAAGTTAAGAGTATTTACCTGAGCAAGTATAAATCAAAATCAGCGAGTGCAAGTATCTTTTACCGGTTCTCCTAATCTGGAACGAAGGTTTATAATAACCTATTAGAATCCTAACGGGTCTTTAGTTAAGCTTAAGCTTAGACCGGTTAGTTTTAAAGATACGGCTCGTACGCACGATTAAGCGAAGACCGGATAGAATGTGATTTAGACCCGACAAGTTTGAAGACTTGCTTAATATGGGTATATAATACACATTCTGGGTTTTGAGATAAAACCGATAAGATTTGACCCGTTTCGGCTAATTTATGTAAACTAGTTACATAAACCGAACCGAACGCGTATGAAGCGTAACGGGTAACCATAAGAGTCCTAAACAGGTTTCCTAAGTTAACATGCCTCAAATATGTTGTGATATCACTAGGATACCTTCCATTATGCCCAAAACGAGTTAAATCTCATATTAAGCCCCGTAGGGTTATTTTGGTCATTTTAAAGATTATAAAAGGGATTTAATAAACTCCTGTGATCCGGGTCTGAGTTGATCAGTAAAATAGCTTATTTTTACAGGTTATAACATTTGATGTTAAGTCTTATGTAACAAAATGGTTTTAAACTCAAACTATGCGTATAATACGCGTATAAAGCCGTTTTAAGCGACGTACGGGTTAAAATAGGATTTTGAGTTTTCTGGTCACTTAAACAGGCTCAAAACACTTCATTTATTATTTAAAATCAGTAGCAATTGGAATTGTAGCAAAATAACTTGTAAAACTCATTTTATACCCGAAAAAGGGCACAATCGGTGTTTACCGAATTAAGGCGATAAACCTAGCTTATGATCAGTTTAAAAATAATTAAAAATCTTCAAAAATCCTAAAATAATATATTACATCAGTGGGTAAAAGGTTTGGTGTCGAAAATTGGGTTTAGATAGGTTTTACGCTAATGACGTCGTTTAATTACTAATAATCGTTATAATTACGTCATTAAGCATAACTCCTAATCTAGACTTCCGATTGACGTGAAATTTTAGGGACATGTTTAATAATCAGTAACAAAGGTTATTGTCCATTCACATCGTCAAAAATCTCGTTTTATGATCATAAGGGCAATATGGTCAACATTTGGCAATTTAACGGAAACGTGCAACGAACTGGACAATCAAAGTAACAACCACAGAGGTTTATACTAACATGTTACAAGGTCCTACTGGAACTTTAAGGCATGTCTAAACCTATCAAAACCGGGTCAGAATCGAGGTCAAAGCAGAAAGTCAAACTATGCGACTTTCGGCTCCGAATCGGTTCAAAACAGAAAGTTGTCGAATCAAACAAGCTTAGACAAGTTATTATACTTATTTTCAAGTTATATGGATGATAAAACAGATTACACGCCTTCTGTATCGTTAATGACACGATTAATGATTCTGTTGACTTTTTCGAAAGAAGTTTGACTCGACAAACAACCCGGTTAGGATTGGAATCAGTGGGTGCCCTTTTAAGAGTTTAAAGCCCACATAATTACCAACTTATAACAACTTTCGCTTTGACAAAAACCTGGACCGTTTGTGTTTTATCGCTAAGTCAAACCGTAATTACGACGGTTTGACTTCTAGGCTATAAACTAAGCAAGACTTAATTTAGAAGGGTTAAACATACTTACACTTGTCTAATGGATGATTAGGAAGTCTTGTATCAGCTCTTGTGCTCCTCAAAATGATCAGAAATGAGTTTGGAAATGAATGTATGAAAGTTGCAACATTATGAGCCTTATCTATAAACTTTAATCATCTTAGATTGTTGCCAAAGAAGTCTAGGATGATCCAAGATGTGAACATGTGTCTTCTATAGGCTATAAACCACTTTAGGCAGCCCATAGAATCGAAATTCTGAGGTTTAAGTCGGTTAAAAGAGCTGCAGGACACCTGTGCATGTTTTCTGATCAGACAAGGCAGTCGCGTAGCGCGACTGCCGGAGGTGTCATGCTCGCGCTACGCGAGCGTGTTGAAGACCAGCCAAACAAGTTTTTGTTTATTGCATTTCAGTCCCTGGTCCTCCAAAACGTCGCTTTCTCATTCATTCTTGCATTTTAAGACTTTATATTTGACATATGGGGCTTTAAGGCTTATACCATCTTTGTCAAGTCCTTGGGTAACTTTGTGATCACCCGAATAGCCCTAATTTTCAATGTTGACGATTCTAACCCTCACACACGAATTTTATCATAATTTTCTCATATGGTAACGAAACTTGGTGAAATTTTTATGGTGCATTCTAGTGAGCATAATTAATCGTTACAAGGCTTTGGGTTTGCTAAAAGGTCACTCAGAGGTATAACTTAAACATGTTGACACATTTAACCCCTGTAGTTTGTAATCTCTCACTTTCTTTCACAATTAGCTTCGTATGATCCATGATTTATTCGTTTAAGGTTATAAACATCATGTAGGGTTATTATAAAGTATATTTATTCATTGTTGACACTTTGAACCCTTATATTTACATAGTTTCATTGTTTGTCAACTTTAGTCCTTCAAGAACATACTTTCACACGTTCAAACCTATGACACGTGTCAACACATTACAGGACGTAAATTTTCGAGGTGTTACATCCACCGTTCACCATTACCACCCAAATCTGAAAACCCCATATCCAAAAACCCTTAACCTCAAACAAAAAACCCAAAACAATATACAAATTGTAGATCATACCACAATCTTCAATAGGCGAAGATGAGCGGCGGTCGGAGCTTTCTTGGGGTGGAGAAAGGGTGGGCGGTCGGAGTTATTCTTGAGCGGGGGAGGGGCGGCAGCCGGAGGGGTTCCTGGGCGGAGAAGGGGGCAAAAGGCTGAGTTGTTCTTGAGCGGAGAAGGGGTGGTGGCGGAGGGTCTCAGATATGTCTTTGATTGATTAGGGTTTTAGGAGGTTTCAAGTGGTGTAGATTCCGTGGCTAGAAACGAAGTCGCCGAAGGTGGTGGTGGTGGTAGTCCACCGGAGGAGATGGTGTGTAGAAAACCCTAGCCGCGATTTTCGGCGACGACGGCTAGGGTTCCGGTGGGAACCGGTGGTGGTTTTAGAGAGAAGACAGATGTGTGGTTTTAGAGAGAAGACAGATGTATAAATAATTGTGAAGATGATGATGATTCAGTTGTTTATGATTTGTGTGGGGTTCTTGATCTGGGTTGCAACAGTAAAAAAAATGACAAAAGGACCAAAATATCCCTGCACAAAAGGACAAAATAGGCTGGTTGTAACAGTCAAAAAAGGGGGTTTTTGAAATTTGGACTAAAATGGCAACAAAATGCAAACCTCAGGGACCCAGATTTAAAAAATTTGGATTTTGGACTAAAGTGGCAAAAGTGAGCAAACTCAGGGACCATTTTGGCTATTAACTCAATATAACAATAATATATTTTCCAAAAGGAAAATAGTTTGGGCGATACAAGAACATTGTGAATTTGGAACAAATAGTATTTAAAACCATGTACACAAAACTATACAAAATTTGATTAATTATCAAAATCATGTACATAAATAACTATACAAAATTTGATTAATTAAAATCCTGTACATAATTACAAAAAAATTGATAACTATAATTTGTTTCTTTATGTATTTTATTTTTGGTATTTGAGATAAAAACTTATCTCTAAGATTATTGTTATGTATTTTATTTTGAGTAAAGTTAGCGCTAGCAATTTCAGACACGGACACAATAACACGCCAGAAACCTACACAACCTTAACAAGTTTCGTATCTTAAACATACAGGTCGACACAATGAGGCCTGATAATTTTGTGTCTAAACAAGTCAAAGACTTGTTAACATGTTAAGCATTCGTTAAGACATGTTAATAATACTATTATACAAATAAATAGGATGTGGGGTGGGGGTTATACTTCACGGCCTCACAATTGAAAAACCCCTAATTTTGAAATCGCGTCTCACATTCTCTCTCTCTCTCTCAGTCTCTCTCAGCCACATGCCAACATCTGATAATTACATTCATGGCCCTCAATCAACAGGTTCGTGTCTTATGGTGTTAACATGCTATAAATAAGTTCGTGTTTGGAAAAAAAAATGACACGAGAAGTTACCTTGTGGTGTTCGTGTCTAACCCCTCAGGTTATCGTGCCTGACACGATATGCTAGCCTTATTTAAATTGGAGTGCCAACCATGCACAACATTGAGTGTCCTCGCTCTTGAGTGTAACGCACGGTATGACCTAATGGTGCGCTCCATTCGAGATTTGCCATTTCTTTTATGTTTAAAATATTATTCTATGTATGGCCCGTCAGTAGTAAATTTATGCTCTGTGCAACCCGTACACACTAAATTAAAATACATTATTCCTTCATTATATAGTACTATATAAGCATATTACGACTTTTATGTAGAGATTTTTTACACTATAATTCGTGTTATTAGTAGTGCGGTGGGCATACACTAACGATCTTTCCACCAGCTTTTATGCAGATTTTTACAATGTTTCTCTAAGCTTTAGTATTGGGGTGCATACACAACCCAATTAAGGCTCTTGTGACTCGTAAGATTAGCTAGAGGTGCACAAACCGGGTATTTTTAATAATCGGTTCCGGGTATTGAACCGGTTTCGGTTTCTCATTTTAAGAGTTGGAATCAGTTATTGTAATAACCGGTTCGTTTCCGATTATTTAACCAAAAAAACCATACCATATGTGCCCGGTTTCGGGTAGGGTTCGGTTCCAGGTAATAAAATACCCTATTTTCGGGTATCTTATACCATATTTCAGAACTTTTTAGTTCTATATTTTCATATTTTTTTAATACTCTATTGCGTTTTTATTACCCTATTTTCTCGTATTTTTTGTTTATTATTATTATTATTATTATTATTATTATTATTATTACTACTACTACTACTAAATATACATTGCATAATGTAAGAAAATTAAAATAAATGCACTCACATAAATTTAAAAGAAAGATATTATAATCATGCATCGGTATATCCGGTTCGGTTCCAGTTCTTGTCCGGTTTCGGGTATAACCTTTGACCCGGCACCGGTATACCGGTTTAAACCGGTATAATCCAATATTCCGGCGGTACAACTTCTTTTTCGCTCTCTTAGTTTACCGGTATGATTCGTGATGGCCAACCTTCCGACATCTGGTTTAACCGGTTCAATCAGCTAGTATAAACCGGTTTTTAAAACATTGAGTTGAAGTGTAAAAAAAAGGGAGGGGGGGGGGGGTCAAAAACAGGTCTGATTTGGGTCCGGTAATCGACCCGAGTGTTTCATAAGTTCAGTTGTGCGAGTAAAAAAAACAGGCCTGGGTTTTCTCCCTATCCAGTCATTTTACCACAATCAAGTTCTTCCTAAATTCTACCAATTGATTCTCCCATATCCATTGAATCATTGAAATTGTATTCTCAATTGGGTTTGAATGTAGAACCACAGATTCTTTCAATAAAATTCTTTCATTTCAATGTTTGCCCGCCACCTGTTCGACCTTTTGCCTCAGAGATGCAGATGCTGTCTTCTCCTTTGTAAGCTCATTTTCTTTCTCAATTACTTGCTTGAAGAACAATTTTCTGTTGATTGTTCATCTGTACGCTTTAAATTACTTCTCAATTGTATCATATAGTTTGCAAGAATGGCAATGTGTGCAGTAGGGTTATCCACTTGGTTTTTATTGATTTCAAGTTATATATTTAAGCATGCTAAAATTATTCATTGATTAGGTGCATTTGTAATACTAGAAGGGTTTTATAATATGCAGCACAGTAACAAACAATACCCGAATTAACTACCATCATGATTGTATCTTTCTTCAGGAATTCGTACGTTATTCGCACAAACAAGACTCCAATCCCAAACACCTGCACACCACAATCTTTGTACCATTTCGTACAATGCGGTCGACTTTGCCTGAAAACATCACACCTGGATTCCCGTATGTCTCCTGGATTTGTATTTCTTAGATCGTTCAGAGGGCTTCAATTGCGCAGAGTATTTCGCTGGAACCCTCATTCAGAGGAAGCAGCAAACTTCTGTGAATTAAGAGATCAACTCAATTCCAGTAACGGACCTTCTGATAACAAGATCCATTCAAATAACTTCGTATTTGAAAAACGGTCAGAGAAGGATAAGAACGAAATAGAAAGAAGACGGAAAATTGGATTAGCAAATAAAGGGAGAGTTCCATGGAACAAAGGCAAGAAACATACTCCAGGTACTTTCGTATTCTGTCTTGGTGTGGTGTTGTAGGTCAATGGGTGAATATGATTTTGTTCAGGTGGGTTTGAATTGGTTTACGGTGTTGACTTGCAGAGACTCGTGAGTTGATCAGTCAAAGAACTAAAGAAGCTTTAAAAGACCCCAAGGTGTGAAGTCATGTAAGGGCTGTCGGTGTAATGATTTCGTGTATTTGGAATATGTTTTATTTCATGTCACAGATGATTATGTGTTTGAACCCGACCCACATTCCTTGTGCACCATGGTTTATTGAATGTAACACCTTTGAGTTATTACACAGTTAGTCCTTGTGGTTTATTGAAAGTAACACCTTTGAGTACTAACAGAAAATTATATAAGGGGCTTTTAGTCATTTTACACTAATTTAACAGAAAAATTAACGGCAGTTAGCCTTAATACTCAAAGGTGTTACACAATCGGACCCATAGAACCTAAACCTGTCACAAAAAAAAAGGTTAGTACTCAAAGGTGTTACTTTCAATAAACCACGAGGACTATCTGTGTAATTAACTCTTTTTCTAATTTGTTTTATGCATTTTTTTATAGATGTTGCACATGTATTCTCCGTCTGACTGCGTAAACACGTCACTTATTAATTTTCATGTATCATTGTGCCTTTTCAGGTAAGAAAGAAAATGTCTGAATGTCCTCGCACTCTTAGGTATGATTTTTCATTCCCATTTTTAGGTTTGCACAAACACAACTCTAATATATTAGGTTTGCACAAACACAACTCTAATATATTAAAGTATCATAGTGTTAGGTATTATTGATGGATTACTTTTCGACAAGTATAGTCTTAAGCCGCAAATGCTAGTTTGTTGAAGAATGCTCATATATCTTATAAATAAATATCTTTGAGTTTTTCTATGATGTATGCATATTACATATATATTTCTTTGCAGTGACCAAACGAAGGAAAAAATACGCATAACAATCACACAACAATGGAAAGAGCGATTGAAGTGGAAAAGGTCAAGTGAAAGGTTCATATCAAAATGGGCCGAAAGCATTGCAAAAGCTGCTAAGAAAGGCGGGTATGGTCAGCAAGAACTTGATTGGGACAGCTACGACAAGATTGAAAAGGAGATTGCTCTTCAACAAATTCAACGGTCTGCTGACATTGCAAAAGCAAAAGAAATGGCACAAATACGAGCAGAGAGACGCGCAAAAGCAAAAGCTGAGAAAGTGAAGCTTACTCTAAAGAAACGCATGGCGAAAGTAAAAGGGTTAGCAAAGAAGAAATCGAAAGAAGAAAAACAGGAGTTGGCTGCAGCTGAAGATCTGAAACTTAAAGAGAGATTAACAAAGGTAGAAGTTTATAAGAAATATTTAGGTTAATTTAAGCGTAAAGTATATAGATGGTCCCTGTGGTTGACCACAATTTTGGATTTGGTCCCTAGTTTTCCAAAATTACATGGATGGTCCCTATGTTTGCACTTTATAACACATTTAGTCCCCAACTTTTGTCAAAAATACATGGATGGTCCTTGTGGTTTGCACTTTGTAACATATTTAGTCCCTAACTTAGACCTTCTAAAACCTTTAGATTTGTTGGATGGGCACTAAATGCGTTACAGAGTGCAAACCACAGGGACCATCTGTGTACTTTTATAAAGCTAGGGACCAAATGCAAAATTTTGGTTAATCACAGGGACCATCCGTGTAGTTTACTCTTAATTTAACATAATCTTATCGATAAAACTACATTAAAAATACACATGATTAATGTTGGCATAGCTCTCGAGCTTTAGGCTATTATTTGGTCATTAAATTTGTCACACTCATATACGTGGCATAATGGGTCAAATCGGGTTTGGAAAAAGAATTAACTTTTAGTTTTAGGGCCAATCAAAATGGGTTGGGTTGACTCACAAACATAAACCATCTCTAGTATATTATTTTGGCCGAGTAAAATGCCATTTTTGTCCCTGAGGTTTGGCCAGTTTTGCGACTTTTGTCCAAATGTTTGTTTTTCCCCGTCTGGATTCAAAAGGTTTGAAATCTTGCCATTTTCATCCGGCTCGTTAACTCCATCCGTTTTCCTCCATTTTCGTCTTTTTGTTAACTTAAAGGGCAATTCAGTCTTTGTCACTTTATGGTAAAGTATTCAAAGCCCTTTAAGTTAACAAAATAGACGGAAATACCCCTGACTGAACGGAGAAAAATGGATGGAGTTAACGAGCTGGATGAAAATGGCAAGATTTCAAACCTTTTGGATTCAGACGCAAAAAACAAACATTTAGGGGCTGTTTGGCAACATCTGAATGGTTAAGTGCTAAACCAGTAAGAGGTCTGAACCATTAAGTGCTGAACCAGTAAGAGGTCTGAACCATTAAGAGCCTGTATAATGCCTGACTGTTCAGAGCCAAATGTCTGACCAATTCAGATTAGAGGTCTTAACCATTCAGACTCTGTATAAATCTTAACCATTCAGAGGCAAATGTCTGAACCATTCAGACATCTGCTTGTGAAACAAACAGTCTGAACCATTAAGTGCTGAACCAGTAAGAGGTCTGAACCATTAAGAGTCTCATTAAGAGGTAAACAAACAGCCCCTTAGACGAAAGTCACAAAACTGGCCAAACCTCACGAACAAAAATGGCATTTTACTCTTTTTGGCCTTTATAAATAATCTGTATATTAAATGATCCATTTCTTTAAATAAAACAATTTGGGAGGTTAGAAACACTTTGTTTATGCCATGGGTTAGTTTTTAACACGCTCAACCTGTTTGGCCCGCTACCCTCTAAGTTTAGTTTTCCTTTTTTTTTTACTGTTTTGAGTCACTAAAATAAAAATAAAGCCAAACTAAATGGATTAAAAGAAATTAAAACTGCCACATATAGAGTGACATTTCTGTAACAGCCTCTTAGCATGATTTGTCGGGTGGGTGACAGATTCACAGGAAAAAGTCCATAAGCGATCAACTAAGTAGTCGAGATCAAAGACCGTGGGAAAGACTTTGACCTTGAAATTTGGAAAAGAGGAGCAAGGAAAGAAGACGTTTCTCTTGCAGATCAAATTCGCGATGTTAAGAACAAGAAAGCAGAGATCTTTATTGACAACTACACCCCCTAAGAAACCATCATCTGAAACCGGGGTTTACCTCTTTTTACAATCGGTTTTTTTTTTTTTTTTTGTTCGATTCAGATAAGTACATTATGATATTCGGTTAGTTTTTGGTGGTGATGCAAGACCATTCATTGTATGCATCACTCTTTGTAGTCGGTAAACTTGGTACTATTTTCGTTTTGGAATAGGAAATACCGTCCTTTATGATGTTTCACATTTGTCAATATCGAGATAAGTATACGTTATAACGATATCTGTTCATAGGTATATTTGAAAAGATATTGTAGAGAAGGTAGCCTGATCCTTGTACATGATATGATATGCAAACCACCACCGGACTTTTCGTGAATAAAGAACACCCTTATGCTCGGGGAGTTACTTGGGTAGGGCTCGTGGGTACATTGGGTTCGGCAGGTACACCTGCACAGAGATTCAGGTAGGTGACGTGCCGAGTAGTGTATACCGAGTCGGGTAGAAGGTGGAAAAAAGATTTCTTGATCCAGCAAATACTCCGTTTGTACATATTTTGATACTTAATTTTAGTTTATCAAATTAGATCTTTTATATTTATTATACGATAATCATTCTTTAGATTATATTTGTTATTCTTTTTTTATATACGGTTAACTAGGTTATAACCCCGTGTGTTACACGGGTTGAATAAATAAATTTTAGAGTTAATTGCCAAAATCGTCCCTGAGGTTTGGGCACATTTGCCATTTTTGTCCAAAATGACACTTTTGTACCATTTTGCCCCCCACGTTTGTAACTTTTTGCCATTTTCATCCAAATCACTAACTTAGTTTATTTTTTCTGTTATGTTGAAGAATTTTTGGATGAAAATGGCAAATACAAACCACAGGGATGAATATGGCAAATACAAACCACAGGGACGATTTTGGCAATTTACTAAAACTCTTTTTAATTTCTTTTATTTAGTTAATAAAATCATAATTCACTGAATAACAAATAAATAATATCATGTATTATATAATTCATTGAATAAATAATATTAAAAATAAAACAAAATAGGATTATTAAAATAAATAACAAATAATTCATTCAGTAGATAAAATTACGTATTGAATAAATTCATTGAACAAAAATAATTAAAAATAAAAACTTAAAGGATTTATGTTATTTTTTTATTAAACAACAAAAGATAAATTGTATATATAATATAATATATTAATAATAATTTTGTCACATATATAATAAAAAAGAATATACATGCAATTTTAATATGAAAAAAAAAATAGTTTTGTCACATATTTTTTATAAATTTTCATTCAACCACTAACTAAGTTAATTTTTTTCTATTAATGCGAATGATGTTTTAAATTTTATAAATTAATACAGAAATTAATTTTCAATTGTTTATATTTGTTCAATAAATTTATTCAATACGTAATTTTATCTACATAATGAATTATTTATTATTTATTTTAATAATCCTTTTAGTTTTTATTTTTTATATTATTTATTCAATGAATTATATAATACATGATATTATTTATTTGTTATTCAGTGAATTATGATTTTATTAACTAAATAAAAGAAATTAAAAAGAGTTTTAGTAAATTGCCAAAATCGTCCCTGTGGTTTGTATTTGCCATTTTCATCCCTGTGGTTTGTATTTGCCATTTTCATCCAAAAATTCTTCAATTTAACTGAAAAAATAAACTAAGTTAGTGATTTGGATGAAAATGGCAAAAAGTTACAAACGTGGGGGGCAAAATGGTACAAAAGTGTCATTTTGGACGAAAATGGCAAATGTGCCCAAACCTCAGGGACGATTTTGGCAATTAACTCTAAATTTTATATACTAAATAATAAAATAATATATCTTTAAAAACCTCATTTATTGCACGGGTTGAATAAATATAATTTTACATATTAAATAATGAAAAGTTATATCTATAAGAACTATATTGTACGAGTTGAATAAATGTAATTTTATATACCAAATAAAAAAGTTATATCTTTAAAACCACGTGTATTACACGGGTTGAATAAAACTAATTTTGTATATCAAATAATAAAAAGTTATATATTAAAAACCTCATATATTACATGGGTCGAGTAAATGGAATTTTGTATAGTGAAAATAAAAAATATTTAATATATTAATACAAAGTTTGGTTTTCCTGATAAAAATAGATTGTCATGTTGTTGCAAAATTTGTTAATTAAGTCTCAATAAATTTAACCCTTTATTTAAAACTCCGTAAATGTATAAATGATAAATAATATTAATTAATTTTATTTTAAATTCCGTAAAATCTATTTGATACCAAACTAAATAAAACGTTCAAATATAATTAATTCAAATAAATAATATTATAAATGAGAAGGAGATTAAACTAAATAATAATTATTCATAAGATATTAAACTAATAATATTTAGTAGGAGAGTTATCTATAATTAATTAGAAGAGATTAAACTAAAATAATAATTATCTATAAGAGATGGTCTAATATGATGACAAGTGTCCCTAAAGTGATTTCTTTTATTATATAGTAAAGATTACGTAAATGTATAGTGGAGAGTTCAAATGAGAAGAAATTTTTTGTAAGAACAAAAAAGAAGAATTTTCAACCAATAAGAATGCTTCATTTTACTACATTTAATTTTTGTATTTAATATTAGTGTAAGGGTATATTGGTAAACTTAGATGGATCATTAATTAGTAGTCTTCCTTTTTAATAGCTAATTACATTAAATTTGTAACGTATTTAAAAAAACATATTTTTCAAAACAAAAAAGAAAAAAATATATAATTTAAAGTGTAGCATAAATTATGAGGTGTGTAGGATGAATTACGAGCTTTGTGGGATAAATTTCAATATGTATAGGATAAATTTCAAAACTTGTAGGATAAATTTTGATGTGTGTAAGCAAAAATTTAAGTGTGGATAGGGATGAGCTCGGTACCGACCGGTACCGAACTGGTACCATAACCGAAAGTACCGGTACCGAAAATCCTCAAAAGTGGGTACCGGTACCGGTACCATTCCTAGCATGATGGTAATGTTTCCACAAAATAGGGAAGAATGAAATTAGCCATCAAGAAAAGAAAATCACTCCTAACTTGATGGTTAAGTTTCCTTTTTGAAAGTATGAGTACTCTTCTTCTCCTTAGATGAAGCATTGGAGTCCACAAGTAAGTAAGATTAGACAAAAGGAGGTAGAAGCAATAAGGGAAGAAAAAAAGTCTAAAGGAAAACGTTAGGATAAACAAGTAACACAAAGGCATAGAAATGGGCACTTAGCTATAGTCTATGTGAAAGGCATACTAATAACTTAATTCCCTATAGCCATGGCTGTGATACCAATCTGTCATACCCCAATCGATGACGGAAACATCAAGGCGAGACGTAATAGATTGTTCAAAGGCATCATGGTACTAAATTGGAATATATTAATCATTGAAATTGTCATACAATATATGAAAGGAAACACATTGTTCAACTAGCGAAAAGAAACAAATACATAACATAAATTGATAGTCTAGGTCTAAAGCCCTATGTGAATCTTGTAATAGCATCTCAAGCATCGCCTGAAAACATATTAAAATAATGATCAGCAAAAAGTTGGCGAATATATAAGTTTACTACATATAGCATAAATGAAAAAGGCATAATCCACATGTCAAAAGTATCTAATATGGAAATGTGTAATATATATGTACAAAAGGCAAAATTCAAACCTAAATTAAGATAATTGAGTCCTTATCACCGAGATGCTAAGTCTAAGTAAACTTAACAATTGACTCCAGAAACGATACTTTAACCCCCTCGGGCCCTCTAACTAGATTTTCATGTGGCTGCAACCCAAGACTCGACGTCCCGCAAGAAGAACCGTCACCATGACGACAAGAGGAGGAATCTGAACCGGATCTCGCCGAATCTAAGGTTAGTAACGCCAAGCCATTTTAATCATGGATTCGACAACGGGCTTGCATATTGGTTTTGAAAAACTATTAGGTTTTTGACCATGAGATCTTGTCCATCGCGCAATGGCCCAAAATTGAACAAAGTCCAAATGGTCCTCATCTTTTAAACCGACCGATATGTGGTTACCTGGTCTACTTTAGCCCAACTGCTTTAAACCAATATATTAGCTTAAAAGCCCAATTAAATAAAGTTTGGCAAGCCCAAATAGGATATAATTTTTAACATTATTATAAAACAAACCAATACATACGCCAAATCTTATTAACATCATACGGGCAGTCGGGCATAGACACTCGTATCTCATAACTCATTTAATATTTATAAGATTAACTTAGTTGACAAGTTAATCAAATATCACCAAAATCCGTTAATAACACTAAAATTACCCACATTCCTCCCCCATTTTAGTGATATCCATAATTAACTTAAAACACTTGTTAAACAAACACAAACGTATGCATAAATGAAAATGTCCTAGGGATTGAACCCTTACTATCCATGTGAATACCTTGTAATAATGGATATTAAGTAACATATCATACCATTTAAAGTAACATATCATACCATTTATAATATTGTAAAAGGTAACTAATAGGTTCTTGATTACTTATTAATGAATTTACAATTATGCAGGATTCATGGGGCAAACGTTGCTGAGATGCCGCTAATTGCAACGAGTAGCAAATATCGGCTCTAGGGAATGTGTAGGCACCTAATGAATGCTATTATATTGGTGATATTACCATTTACATACATAGAAATTACTAAATACGTACACACACATGTATGTATCTTCCAAGTTCAAACATTATTAATTGTCTGTATCACTCGAAGCTTTAGATAAAGGTAGAGAAGCTGGTGGCATCTGTCATCCCGAGCTTGGTTGACATATGGACCCATGGGTTTGGCTTCACACCCTTGGAAGCCAATGGGAAGAAGAACCTGACCAAAACCAACCTCGTGGTTTTCCCAGGAACCGTATGGCTCAAGAAATCCTTGTATGTGTTGATTCAGATTTTTACCATAACAGATAGATTGGTAAAAACAGATGTTTACAAGAAAAATACATATCTTGAAAAGGTGTTCACCGTCCGATTTAATCGGTTTTAACGGCTAACTACGGGTTTGGAACACGACAAACAAATTGGTTAGATTGGTTGGATCAGGTAGACTGTCTTATTTTTAGTCATTTGGCGAGTTGAATTGAATTTTACTTTCCTCAAAATCATTTCTGTATAAATATTTTTTAAATCATAATTATGATTTACAAACATAATACATGTACATATATACTTATCTTCCAAAAATGAAAAACAAGTTTATTTATTAACTAGCAGAATAATAGAGTAGGCTAAACGGCCAAATCCGTGTTCCAAAATGTCCGAAAAAAATCCCGAACCTGACTACATAAGTCTCAAACCATAAACCAACTAACTTGTTTCCGTTTGAAAATGTCTAGCAAATCATAAACCTGACTACATAGATCTCAAACCAGCTAACTTGCTTCAATTTGAAAATGTTTGACAAATCATAAACCCGACTTTATATATTTTCTAACCTAAACACTACATAGCATGTTATGCAATAGAGTAAACTTTCATTTTGCTCCATGTGATTTGGTCATTTTAACGGTTTTGCCCCGATAGTTTAAAAATAGCCATTTTACTTCCTGATTTTTCTAACTTATCGCCATTTTGTTCCCAGCCTCTAACTCCATCCAAAAAATCCATTAGCTAGAAGGGTATTTTGGTAATTTTATAGATAAAAGCAAGGGCATGTAAGTCTTTTCACCTAAATAAACCTATAACTTGTTTATTTACATGTATATAAGTAATTCTTTTCTGATCCCCCATCTTTCCAACCACCCTTTCTACCGGCCACCACCATCCACCACCACCTGCAACTATCACCTGCCGACCACGACTACTGCGACTTTTAACTAAACGTTTTAATTGAGTTAGAGCCAGGGAGTAAACTACCTAAATACCCCTACTCTTAATTGAACGTTTTAACTGAGGTAGAGCCAAGGGGCAAACTGACGACAAACTCGAAATACAGAAAGAAAAATGGCTATTTTTAAACTATTAGACCAAAACCGTTAAAATGATCTCTAATACCAACCATTCATTAAACCAACACTTTTTGGAGGCAACCAAGCAGTGATTTGTTTGTTTTCTCCCAATAACTTTGTTTAACAATAACCCCACAAGTTATCTGAAACTGATAATCAAATATTCAAACACACCAAACCAAACCAAATCTCATCGCTCATAAACCCTAGATCGACACCAACCAATGCCGATGCCTAAAAAGTTCTTCCAAGCTCGATCTCAATCCAACTCACCTAACAGATCAATCTTACAAGCACTCTGTATCCTGATCGGCATCACCGGTGTGTTATTATTCATCATCGCCGTTTCACGAGGACGAATCGGAGCAGAAAGCAAATGTAAGTACGGTAAACCGCTTTCGGTATCGGTAGTTTGGGATAAAAGTGGCAGTTCTAGTGGAGGAAGTGATAGGTTAGGGTTTGTGAGTGGTGGAGATCAGAAGAGGCGTAAGGTGATGGGATTTGTTGGAATTCAGACCGGTTTTGCCTCGGTTGGTAGGCGGAAAGCGTTGCGGAAGACGTGGATGCCTTCGGATCATCAAGGTCTTCAACGGTAATTGATTTGTGATTTTGTAGATTTGGATTTAATTATGTTTTTGGTTGTTTTAATTGGTGTGATTGATTTGTGTTGTGTTTGTATCGTATGAGTAGATCGGATCTTTGAGTGATTGTGAAATAATTGATTTGTAGTTAGGGCTGCGAATTAGTCAAGCTAAAGCTCAGTTTCTAGTTTATGAGAACTTAAATCTATATAGTGTATTTATAAGTCTATGAATATGTTAATGTATGCTATATAGTTTTAGATTTAGGTCAGTTTCTAGTTTATAAGAACTCAAATCTGCACTTCTATAGCGTAATTATAAGCCTATGAATAATATGTTGTTGTATGCTATATAGTTTTAAATTTGGTTCGTTTTCTAGTTTATAAGAACTTAAATTAGAACTTCTATCGTGTATTTATAAACCTAATTACCTATGAACATGTTAAGGTATGCTGTATAGTTTTAAATATTTAGGTCAAGCTCAAATTGAGCTTTGCTTTATCATACATAATCTGATTGATACTTTAAAGCTTTTCGAACATAGAATCGAGCTTGCTTTATTGAGTATTCTTGTAATGGACTCTGCAGATCATGAGTGATTGTCAAATAACTGATTTCTAGCAAGTGATGTGAATTAGTGAAGCTTCTAGCTAGCAATCCGTGCTTGTGTTGAACACTTGAACTGAGTGAACTTATGAGCTTGAAACGTATATCATGTCAAGTTCTATTTTATGAGAACTTAAATTTGAACTTCTATAGCGTAATTGTAAGCCTATGAATATGTTAATGTAAGCTATATAGTTTCAAATATTATATCTGTTATTTGATTGATACTTTAAAGTATTTGGGATCCTTAATCGAGCTTGCTAGATTGAGTATGCTTGTAACGCACTCTGTAGCCTTAATTATGAGTTCGTCTTGTGCAGATTGGAAGAGGCCACAGGCTTAGCTTTTAGATTTATTATTGGCAAAACTAGCGATGCATCAAAGATGGCGGAACTTAGAAAAGAGGTGGAGGAATATGACGACTTCTTGATGTTGGATATCGTTGAGGAGTATAGTAAGCTTCCATACAAAACGTCAGTGTCAATGACCAAAGTATATTAGGAAGTGCCGAAGTGGTACTCACTTTTTGACAGTTTTACCACTTTGTGTGTCTATTTTAGGTTGGCATTTTTCAAAGCTGCCTATGCACTATATGATTCTGAGTTTTATGTTAAAGCTGATGATGACATATATCTAAGACCAGGTGACTATTTATAAAGTTGTATATCAGTTATTTGTGTTTTCTCTTTGCAACTGTACGCAACTTGTTGTTCCAATTGATTCTAGATCGTCTCTCGCTGCTCCTGGCTAAAGAACGTACTCACTCACAGACTTATCTTGGATGCATGAAGAAAGGTCCTGTGTTCACTGACCCAAAACTCAAATGGTTAGTCTTACAAAGCTTCTCATGTGCGTGTAAATTATGTGTGGATGTGATATGCACGTTATAGTACTCCCTATGGCTGTTATGACCCACATGATGATCATATTATGAAGGCAAAGTCATTGACAATTAACATTTTGTCATTTTGGATACCTAAAAAGAGCGTTTTGATCTACAGTCTCATGGGGTTGGGATATATTTTCTAGAGTAAAATGCCATTTCATCCCTGAGGTTTGGCTACTTTTGCGAGTTGCAACTTGCATCAAAAGGTTTGTTTTTCCGCATTTGGGTCCAAAAGGTTTGAAATCTTGCCATTTTTATCGACTCATTAACTCCATCCATTTTTAACGTTAAGTCAGGGGTATTTTCGTCCTTTTAGACATTTTTGTGATGATTAAAGGGTTTGGGTGGGGAGAAAGTCAACAGAGGTGGATCTTTATTTCTTATAGTGTTTTTCATTTTAATAAAAATGTCTTAAAAGACAGAAATGCCCCTCATTTAACAAAGAAAAATGGATGCAGTTAACGAGTCAGATGAAAATGACAAGATTTCAAACCTTTTGGATCCAGATGTGAAAAAACCAATCTTTGGACGAAAGTGGCCAAAACCTCAGGGACGAAAATGACATTTTACTCTATTTTCTAAAACAAACAGTATATTACAAGCCGATATCGCCTCACCAGGAGAAACATAACAATTTACCATTCAGAGATGGTCGGGTTTTTTTTTAAATGGAACTTGTGCAGTGACGCTATTGACTAACCATACTGATATATGCAGGTATGAACCTCTAGGGCATATGCTTGGGAAAGAGTACTTTCTTCATGCTTACGGTCCGATATACGCTCTTTCTGCAGACGTTGTTGCAAGCTTGGTTGCTCTAAGAAACGACAGGCAAGTTTGTCCCCACCTTAGGGCACTATTCAATCATAGAGATCTGAAAAAGATACTACATTACACATATACCAAAACAGATATTTGGATTAACCGTTACTAATTTTGTCAAGTCCGTGATATTGCATCTCCCAGTTTCCGGATGTTCAGCAATGAGGATGTTACTATCGGCGCATGGATGCTTGCAATGAATGTCAACCATGAGGACAATCGTCAACTTTGTCAACCTGAATGTACCGCTACATCCATTGCTGTGTGGGACATCCCCAAATGTTCCGGTTAGCATTTTTTTCTTCTTGTATATTTTTACTAGAATGAACTCATTGTGCTCTGTGAATTACAGCCGAACGCTCATGAACTGTTCGTGAACTTGTTCGGTGGGAAGTTTGTTTATTTAATAAACAAACGAACATGGACAATTATTTGAACGAATATGAACACACGTGGTGTTCGTTTATTTATGTTCTTTTATATTTTAATAAATACATAATGGAGTTATAGGGTGGGGTTCTAGAGTGAACACTAGTGTATTTGCGAACTGAGTGAACAAATCCTGACCATTGCTCTACACACGTGTATGGCCAGGATCTCATCATCAAATCGTAAAATACACTAGTGTATTTCAACATCAAATCCTGGCCATTGATCTACACACGTGTATGGCCAGGATTAGTTCACTCAGTTCGCAAGCTACGCTAGTGTTCACTCTTGAACCTAATCCTGGAGTTATATTTATATAAATATAAACATAAAAGAGGTTTCTACTTTCTAACTACTTTTATACATATAACTAATTGATAATTGCGCTTTTCCAGTAATAAAAATGGGTTTTCCAATATAAAATATGATAATTAATCATTAGTTAATACAAAACGCTACTTTATCTCCGTTTATGTTTGGTCATTTATATTGCTTTATGTTTGTTAAAATATGTCCACTTAAATTTGTTGTTTATGTTCGTTTACGTTCGTGAACTATTTGTTTAGGTTTTAAACAAACGAACACGAACATGCCCATTTTCTCAATAAACGAACACGAACAAAAAAAATTGTTTGATTATATGTTTGTGTTCAGTTAAAGTAAAACAAACGAACACGCCTTTGTTCGTGTTCGTTTGGTTCGTTTACAGGCCTATCTGTTAACATGTGAAATAGAACCTAGTGTTTATGTAAATTAAATATTCAACGTTGTAGGGCTTTGTAACCCCGAAAAGAAGATGTTGGAACTTCATAAAATGGAAAGCTGTGCAAGCAGCCCAACGTTGCCATCTGATGAAGACGAGTAACGGGTACACTTAACTTGGTCTTCTGAAGTATACGCTTTCACTCTTGAATTCTACGACAACGCCTTAGATAAATTTTGTGTGTTTGTATCTCATTCTTTCATTATATATATCAACTTGATCAACAAAAGTTTTGAAATGGCACAGATTGTAATGTAAAAGTAGTTCTAGAGGTTAGAATATCTAGATGGAAATGCTAACCTGCTACATCATACATTTAATGTATATCTTGATGGTTGATTGGTTTGGTTTCCCCATTAAGGATACTTGCATTAAAAACCCCAAACTGTGGTCCCCACTAGATTGTACGAACTCCACATGTGAATTTAGGGGTGTGAATGCTTCACACGAGAGGAAAGATAACACGAACCTAACACAAAATTTACATGTTTGAGTTTACTCTAAATGGGTCTAGGTTGGTATCGGGTCAAACCCGCAAACAAATTTAGCTAAACGGGTCGTGCTGGATCAGCCTGAGCGGATCACGGGTTGACCCGATTATTATTATTATTATTTTTTTCTAAAATGTGTTCTGTGCCGTGCCTTAAACTGGTTGGGAATTTTATGCTGATATTTGTATATAGTTAAAACGTATTGTTAAATGGGTCCATAATTTTATGCTGATATTTGTATATAGTTAAAACGTATAGTTAAATGGGTCGTGTACTCATGTTTGTATTGGGTCACAGCTGTTTGTGTTCGGGTTCTGATTCACCAACCAACGATATCTGTGTTGTGTTCGGGTTCTTAACTCAAACCTCACATGTCGTGTTCAGGCTCATATGTCACACACAATTTTCATGTTCGTATTGGTTCGACTTACTAACCGATGAATACGACTAGCTTAGCACCCTTTGATGCGACTCATCTACAAACGCGTGCAAGCTTGCATCTGCACCCGATTTTGGATGCAAGAACAGTTGCAGTTAATGCCTTTGCTGCTGGGTCCATGGCATCTGTCAGAAAAATATGGGTGCTCTTATCGAATCGAACACTGCGTGACGGTTATCGTGCAATGCTACATCTGCCTTGGAAATAGAAAGATGAAATTAGATTGTTAATCATTAAGTAGCGTCGTAAAGCAAAAAAATCAAGTAATGAAACGTAGGAAGTAAGTAATAATGAGTGGTGAGGAGGCTAAGGCTATCCAGGAATGAATTGAATCAGCTCTAGACTTGTAAAAAAAACCATAGGTTGTGTACATTTGAAGATAAAGGTTATAGATGGTCCAAATGAACTAGTATGTTCAAAAAATGAGCCGGGTTGTATGGTTTTAGAAAAATGACAATTCAGACTCGTAGGATTGAATGGATTATATAAACTTTTTTTTTAACGTGGAATTTCTTTTAATCCATGTCGTCTGTAGGATTTGAACCCACGACCTCCCTTTTACAATCCCAAGTATCAAAGTTTTGACTTTGCCAATGGATCGTCATATTCCAAAAATGAAATACAAATAAATATAAGAGTTAATTACACAAACAATCTTTTGGTACGTTGATCGTCACACCTTTAATTTTGTTCCAAAATATAAACCACATATTTTTCAAACTCAAGTGTGAGCCGTGTATAACTCTAAAGAGTAAATTACTTTTTGAGTCTCTTTGTTTTAGTGGTTTTAACTACTTGAGAGCAAAATCAAAAAGTTTAATGCTCTGATTCCCTAACCACTCATTGTATAACATTTCGCTTTGATTCCCTAACCACTCATTGTATAACATTTTGAGTCCAACTTTTTAACACTTGTACTTTTGATTTTGGTCTCAAGTGGTTAACACCACTAAAACATAAGGACTCTAAACGTTATAAAATGAAAAGTTAAGGACTCTGAGCGTTAAACTTTTTGATTTTGGACGTAAGTGGTTAAAACCACCAAAGCACGAGAACTCAAAAACTAATTTACTCAACTCTAAATTAAAATGTCTTAAAAGGCTAGTTCGTCTTTACACATGTGACCCAATACGAACATGTGATAAAATTCATGAATTATGAACGTATAAGATTATAATATTATTACATTTTTAACCGTGTGATAAGGATTATATAGAAGTTTATGATTTACATTTTTTTCGATAATCAACCCGTGTAATACACGGTTTTAACATCTATAAATTAAAATAATATTTAATCAAATTTTTTCAATATTTAACCCGTATAATACACGGTTTGTAACCTAATACATGAGTATTTAGGATTTATTTTTGGAACCTTTTAAATGAAACTTGTAATTAGACTGTTCGATTCTACTTTTAGCATTATCCAATTATGCACAAAAAATACGAGGGTAATTTCCAATTTAAACCAGTTATATAGAAAAAGGGATTACTTGTTTTAAACGAATATAAAAAAGTAAAAATTGTAAAATTAGAATAGTGATCTATATTTTCTGTAATAAAATAATTCAAAACGTTTTAAGAATCTGAATACACATAATTGAATGCCTTTATCATGTCGTTGCTTTTTTTTTATATATACAAATACAAAATTGTAAAATCAGAATAATATTCTATATCTATATTTTTGTAATAATATAATTCAAAACGTTTTAAGAATCTGAATACACATGACTATACGGGTAGCAAAGGGTTTGTAGCTTAATGGTATTAAATTTTTATCATGTCGTTGCTTTTTTCATTTAATTAAAGTTTTATTTTTTTACGGCAAACATGTTGCTAGGTTATCGGTTTCAACAAGCGCAATGCAACATTAATTATACGGGTACCAAAGGCTTTCTAGCTTAATGGTATTAAAGTATTATATTAGTGTCTTTTTTCTTAAGTAGTGAGAGTTTTAGCTTTATTGGAAACAACTGATGTAGATTATAGTTTGCCATAAAAAAAAAAAGATTTACGGGTGACATAACATTGAATATTACTAACTTGTAATGACAAATAACTGTTTCAATTGATGGATAAACAATTAGTTTTTGTTTATAAAAAATAGGTTAATTTTAGCGAGGACAAATGAATTATGAACTTAAACTTGATGTGCAAACCCAAAAAATTTAGGACGAGTATTCGGGTACGGGACCGAGTATGTTATTGCTCTAAAAGTTTTCATTGATACGAATAGCTATAGTATTAGGTAATTCTCGACCAGATTATAAGAAACACGCATACCCGTTTACTGACCCTACATTTTCTTTTCAGATTTTGACATATGACAAGCTGCTAAATTGGAAACTGAAAGAGATGATGATTTAAGTAATAATAGATGCAGGACATATATGACCCCATCCACCCTTGTGACTTATCCTGTGCATCACATGTATACTAGTCTCCACCATTGCAATTGTCATGATTGTGTTTTCAATAAATACTAAGAAAAACTGACTAAAGCTTTCACTATACATGCCACATTTTGTTGGATTCAATAGACACTAAGAAAAAACCGACTAAATCATCATCATCATCATCATCATAATAATAATACTAGTAAATGCCACCAATAGCAAGTCTAAGGTAGGGTCTGAGAAGGATAAGATGTAAACAGCCTTACCTCTACCTGTTAGGAATAGAGAGGCTGCTTCCAGTGAGACCCCCGGCTCGATAGTAGTTTTGCATCAAGCCTTGGACATAAGGCACATAACACTTAGCAATTAAAACAAAGGCCGATTAGTGCATGTACTCCCTTGTCTTTCGGTTATCAACGTCACCACATGATGCATGATTAACCATCCCCTCTTTTAATGTTATTTTCACGAAATTAGTAAAATAACGTTAAAATTAGTGCACTTTCACTTTTGCCCCCGAGCGCCCACACATATATACATTATATGCGCATACAGCCAGCGTGGCGTGAAAAAAAACTGACTAAAGCTTTCACTATATCCATTATCCACAACTTCACATGCCATATTTTGTTGGAAATAACCAGATCAATGTTACACATGAGTGTTTATTTATAAAGTAGAGTTAAATGCTATTTTAGTCCCTGTGGTTTGGGTCATTTTGCCAGTTTAGTCCAAAGGTTTCATTTTTAACCTGTGGGTCCAAAAAGGTTTCACTGTTGCCATTTTAGTCCACCGGGTTAACTTTATCCATTTTTTCTGTTAACCAGAAGGGCAATTCGGTCATTTTATATGTAATTCTGTTAACTAGAAAGACAATTCAGCCATACAAAATGACCGAACCGTCATTCTCGTTAACAGAAATAATGGATGAAGTTAACCCAGTGGACTAAAATGGCAACAGTGAAACCTTTTTGGACCCACAGGTTAAAAATGAAACCTTTGGACTAAACTGGCAAAATGACCCAAACCACAGGGACTAAAATGGCATTTAACTCTATAAAGTAATATCATCACTTCTATATTTTTTTTTTCTCGATCTTAATTAAAAAATACGAAGGATAGTTATGATCACTTTTAAGTGTCATACTAGGTTTTTTCTTGAAAAGATACAAATCAGGGGCGAAGCTTCATAGGGGACAGGGGATACCCCGACCTCCTTGTTTTTTTGCTTGGTAGTGTTAATTTTATTGAAATTTTTTATTTTTTTGTAGTGTAAACTATTGGATTTTGAGAGTCCAGCCCTCCTAATTTTTCGTTCAAGCTCCGCCACTAATGTTAGTCTTACATATGGACAAGTGTTGGTATTTACAAGACAATAGAACAAACTCTTGCCCAAAACATAAAATATCAAAGGATTGAATAACAAGATTAACAATAAACTTGATAATGTTGATAGGGTCCGTAACCCTTTGAATGTGTTCTTCGGTAGACTATATACCGATTAAATACAATGGACACGTCGTTTCATCAAACGAGTGAAACGACACACACATACGCATACATGCATACACGCATACACAGTTATACACTTTTGTCTTTGACACAAACAACCTTTAACCTAATTTCAATGACACACATGACTAAACATAACTATTACATATATGCATATTAAATCTATAACTTTGTTAGAAAAGTGATCGTTGATTATTCCCAACAATCACCCCTTAATGAAGAACACCATGTATTAGTGATTATTATTATTATTTTTTTTTTCACAAACACCAAATTCAAAATAAAACCCATATTGTTTTTAATTCGGTTTAAAATTTGAGATAAATTAATATCCCCAGTTTTGTACTGTTATGAAATGGCTTAAGAGGCATGTGGAAGTTGCAGATGAGGTTGCAGCCATTATCACTCTGTGGATGCAATCGTTTTACTTATGTACCAGGTACAGATGAATCATCAGTTGTATTTACATACGATATTCCTGGAAGACCACATGTACGCATGCATATGCATCCGTTCGATCGGTTTAGATAAAGACTGACAAATGACAAGGTTTTCTGGTTCAATGTCACAGCCTAATCATATGTTGCCTTTTTTCATGTGATGCCTTTTTCATGTTATACGTATGATGTTTCATTATCATCTTAATGCATACACACATCTATCATGATAACATCATCAGTATGCATCCATAACTTAACGTCCTTAGGTGTTGACTCAAGTACAAATCGTCAAACATCTTAACCTCCCCAATAAATGGGAAAATCATAGAAATAAACATGTTAACCAATATGGTGGTGGTCCATTGGTAAAGGCAAAGCCTTTAAAACACCGATGCTAGGTTGGAAAGGGGAAGGTCTTGTGTTCAAATCCCATAGACGACCAGATTAAAGAAATTAGCCGTTCCCAAAAAAAAAAAAATAGAAAAAACATGTTAACACATTTAGAACAAAAGAATTACTGAAATAAACATTGACTTTTAGTTCTTAGAAAAATAAATGAAAGCAGAAGCACTGATTTAGATGGATAAAATTTAGTTCTAGCAGAAGCGCTGACAAATATTTGGATGAAAATAACAAAAATTCCCAAACCTCAGGGACAATTTTGGCTAAAAAGTTAGACGTTTGGATGAAAATGGCAAATTAGCCCCAAAGTGAACGACAATATGGTACAAAAAGTTTTTTTGGATGAAAATGGCAAACGTGCCCAAACCTCATGGACAATTTTTTCAATTTACTCTTTTCCTTATAAATGTTCTAACATACTTGAAAACCATTCAAAATGACTCTTTTAAAATTAATTACATCCGCCATTCTAATTTAGGAGATCAAATACAACATAGGTTTACAAATCTACATGACTACATCTCTCGTACAATCCATGCTTTGACTCGATCTTCAACCGCTTACACTCCATGACGATGATGATTCTATGCAACCTACAGTCACCATATACAATCACATCATTAGTAACCGGTGACGTCATACATAATCTAAACTTACATAATCAAACAACCACGTCGCATTCTTTCTACATATACTGATCCATTCGGTCATCTTCTTGAATACAATCATTGCATTCCAGTGTCAAATCATCACGAAGCCAACAATACTATACATGCACTTTCATTCCATTCTTAAAGGCAACACGATTAGTATCGTTAATACTCATACGTATTAAAAACCACATATACATATATACAAGTCCCATTGTTCGTATATATTAAATGCAAATTTATGCATACATACGTTTCTATCAATAAACATACATAAAACTACATTCTAACACATTCATATATAAAATTCTAGCCACACACATCCATACATACAAAACACATACATACGCAAACACATACAAGTCCCCTCTACTTCACGCACTTTAACCTCATATATACATACCTATTTCATCACCATACATGCTCGTATACAAGTTTCATACTCACCCGCACCCTCACAAACTTTTCTGTAGGTTGGGGTGCAATTTTGAAGCTTAACAGGCTTTGGAATAGGGCTACGGATTGAAGAAAACAAAGAAACTAGGCAAAACGTGTCCCCCCGGCATCGCCGACGACCTGGAAACCCATCGCTGACGCTCCGTCTACTAATGACAAAACTAAAATCTTGGATGATTTCGAAGATTCGATGGGTCCCACAAAGTGGACCACGAGGCGTGCCTTGCCGTGCCTGGCTCCCAACTATGTGTCAGTCACGAATCACCAGACACTGGTCGTGCCATCTAGGCATGCCCTGTGCCTTACCATCTAGCAGCCTATAAATAGAGCTTCTTGGCCACCATCTAGCAGCCTTACTACACATTTCTCTTCAACCCACTTTCTCTAATCACTCTAATAATTAAGTAAAAGCTAAGAACAATTAGTGTAATCAATCCTTTAATGATTAATCCAATCTTTTTAAGTTTGACGAAAACTATCTTGATGGTCATTCTTGGCTAAGGTTCTTGTGAGTGTTTGGGGGAAAGAACCCCCTTGATGGGGAGTTAACTAACTAAAATAAGCTATGGATTAACAAAAGGTGTGTGTGTGTGTTAATGACATTAAGTAAGATATACTTATTGAAAGTGAGTGAAACATTCGTGTCGCCACTAGCGTGGGGCATGTAATCTTTCTTCTTAATCCATAAAAACTAACCAACAATCTTGTGTTGCCGCTAGCGCAAAACATTCATGTTTTATATGTCTATATGGAGTCAAAATATGTTGATGTCTCGAAAGAGAGTTAAAGGTCGGTAAGCTCTTGCCAAAACGTGGAGATAACACCAAAGCGCGGAGGACTTGGTTTATAAAAAAATCACTACCCTTGGGGAATTGACGCCTCACCAAGGGATTCATAATAACAAGTCGTATAAACCCCTTAATATATTTTCTTACTTAATACCAAATCACACTAGTAGATAGTTTCTCTGCTGATTAGGCAATATCATTGTGGTTTGATCCGACCTTGCGAGGCGTTTCCTTGCTTATTCAAACCAATATGGTTGAGTATGTGAGGGTCTCTAAAAAGAACTCCACAACTTTATGCATTAACAGAATACAACTTCTGGTCTGACAATCAGGTTCTTGTGATCCATGGTAAGTTTTAGTTAACAAAGCTATCAAAAGGTAAAAATATCTCAAATACCATTTTTCTTATCATTGAGTACAAAATAATTTTTTCTTATCTCTTTATTTTATTTTATGAGCCTATTAGTCCTTTACTTTTGGTTTGACTAGACATTGACAAAGACTCGTTACTTAAAATTGTTGTATTCTTGGACAATCTCGATATCTTACCATCACCGTATTACGCCAACAATGGGTGCACTTGCCCAACCGTGAAGTGTAGTGATCGTATCTTATTGTGTTTTTATAAATAATAAAACTTGAAGACTCATTCAACCTATTAAAGTTTGTCAATATTAAGATAATTAATTGTGTAATAAAACAACGTTTAATATTAGAATAAATGAATTTTAAGTGGTTATCAAAACTGTCTTTTCTATTGAATACATGAGTTTAAACGATGAAAACCCGGCTTATCAATTTATCCGGTAAACTACTAGGGGTTCATGTTGCCCATGCCGGATTAATTGTATTCTGGGTCGGAGCAATGAATCTATTTGAAATGGTTCATTTCATACCAGAAAAGCCTATTTATGAACGAGGATTAATTTTACTTCCTCACCTATCTACTCTAGGTTGGGGGTAGGTCTTGGTGGGGAAGTTATAGATACTTTTTGATGTAGGCTCGAAAACGGGATACGAAATCAGACCTGTTGATTCTCATAGAATGCCAGGAACGATTCTTCCAAAATTCGTTGATTCACGAAGAATACCGAAAATTGGGGGCTTCACACACAAGACACTCAACAGGGAGAGAAAAATGACTTTTCATATAATTCAAAACTGATTAGCTTCCTCCCATTACAATCATATAAATAACAACTGAAATTGAAAACGGGCCTCAAAACACACTTGGGCCAAAAGCTAGAACAAAAAAAAAGTCCACCAAAAGCAATAAAAAACACAAAAAGATAAATAACTCATATAAATAAGCGTTTTTGGGCCCGAACGATGACCCAAACCACCTACGGTGTTTGTAGAAAGATGGGCCTCATTCTCACGATCGACTCGCCTGGTCGCACGCCCAAAACGGACACCTGTAGCCCAAGTTAGAGCCATTTTAGTGAAACCCCCTTTTGTCACGCGATCTTGGGCCTCCAAATACAAGATGGCCCGCTCCTCCACACTTGGGCCCGCATCACTTTTCCATACTTTGTATCTGGAGCACTTCATTTAATTTCCTCTGCAGTATTGAGCTTTGGCAGTATTTATCATGCACTTTTAGGATCCGAGACACTTGAATAATCTTTTCCATTCTTCAGTTGTGTATGGAAAAATAAAAATAAAATGACCACACCGGGGAACTAAATAGTTGTTAAACAGAACAGCTGGTCTGGTCGAACAACTGCTGATTGAAACAACTGCCCAGTGACTAGAATAACCGCAACCCGAATCAACTGCCCAGCCAACTTGGCTAGACCCAGTGCTGGGTGTAACTAATTGTCACACCCCTTTCTGCGGCGGAAGCACGAGGTGTGATCATGAAAGGTTCTCATTGCATACGAAGAGTAAACATACTACATGCTCAAAAATACCTTCAAATATTACAATACTGAAAACATATGTCAAGTGTTTACAACACGAGATAACATATTGTCTTAAAAGTCACAATTTTATTTAAAGATAAACAAAGCGACATCCACGAGCATGAGTAAGACCACGCGCACATCCATCCTAGTTACCTGAAATACATGTGAGTTTTGGAAAAACGTCAACATAATGTTGGTGTGAATTCATGCAGTTTTGTATTTCATGTTTGTATACTTTGTATGAAAACATAGTTTGTGAGTAAATCAAGTTTTCATATATAAATTCAGTTTCATGTGTACACCACGTACACATGTGTAGTTCAATTCTTCTTGAGTACCCCACGTACTTCAAGTATAATTCAATCTTCTTGAGTACCCCCACGTACTTCAAGTTATATATCAATTTTAGTATGGTATGAATTTTATGTAAATACAGTATTTCTGTAAATATCAAATTGTTAATGGGTTGCAAAGCCATTAACATGTGGCACGACATAGGAAGTCACCAAACCATAGGCATTTTTCTGTAGTCGATTCACGACTGAGACACAAAAACACTGCTTGGTAAAAGAGTGGCCAAGCGTGGGGCTGCCCGGAACCCATTAGATCTAACCTTTTGTTCTGCGGTCTAAGTATGTACACGATTAATGGTGCTTCTGTACCCTATTCGTGACACTATTTCTCATAACGCATCCTACTTGGTTCTCGTTCTCACCAAGCGCGTTTCTTATTGTCTTATATTTTGTCACACTTGGTTCTCGTTCTCACCAAGTGTACTTCTTGTATTTATATCATACCATTTATAAATATTGTACTTTTGTACATGTATTTCACCCCCCGAAGTTATAAAAACTGAAAACAGTTAAAGAGAAAAGGGGGAGCATGAACTCACAACTTTGCGTTCCTAGCGTCGTAAACTTCACCGGATTTGCTTACTTAACGTCGTAACCTATACGCGTTTTCTTAATGTTAGTCACTAGACTTGCGTCGCACAAGTACAGTCACTCTCTTTTGTATTTGTATTGTTGTGTTAAAAATATTTCATATTTTTAACTACGTATCTTACTTATATTATTTCCTCTAAAATAAATATAAGTCTTTTGTGTTTTGCACTTCGCACCCGAATTATATATCTTGTATTTTGTATGTGTATTTTTATGTTTATACTCCTCGCGAGTATTTAGTGTATTTTTACGTCTTAATACGCTAGCACGTATAACACATACTATATACACTTAGCACACAAGTTGGTGATAAAATAATATATATTTTTCTCTCAAAAATATACATACTTATATCCATTTTTATTCGTGAAGAAATCCTCATTTCTTATCACCAAAAATTAGGGAAACCTTGGTAACACTTTTAAACACATTTTTAGGGAATAAGTTTCTCAAAAACTTATATTTTTCTAAGTGTTAAAATTTATAAAAATTTTGGCAGAGTTTCCCCTAAAAATGGAGGTTTCCCATGTTTTCAAAACATGTGTTTATTTTCTTTTAAATCGTCAACAATCTCGTCAATCAACAATAAACAATATGCAACTAGTTAAAATAGATATAATCGCAGAAATACATGAACTTGTGGTTTTTCCAAAATAGGTAGTATTCTTCCATTATTTTTAGTGGATCTTTGTATCGACCAACTTTGTTTCTTGAAAGTCTCGCTTTTAAAGAAGTTACATCTTTACAACTTCCGGTCGACATTTACAAAAATAGTTATTTTGTCGAAACTTTGTGTTCCACAAGTGTTTACATACTCGTGTGTTTGCTAAAATCATTCTTTTTCATGTAAGACTCGGCTTTAGAAAATATGATTTCTTGGACACTTGGTCCTTTGAAAGTACCGCTTGTAGATACGTAGATCTACTAGTTTTAAACACTATTTCACAAGTTAAATCGCTTTTACACAAGTTCATGATTTGGGTGTGGTAGAGTTTCATCTTCCAACCCTTGTTATACTTAAACAAGCTCTATGTCATAATCCAAGATCATGACTAAACCGGGTTAAATGATGATCCGAGCTACCACAACATAGATCGGGCCTAAATAACCACACTCATCAAATACTACAAGATTTACACAACATATGAGCTTTTAACCATCATTTTTTTGTGTTTTTAGTAGACTTTTGCGCTTCAACTTGCATGTTCATAAATTTTAACCGTCATATATCGTTTTAACCACTTTAGAATAGTTCAAGAAGGTGATTTAAGCAACATACCACTAGCTCGAGGCTAGGGAAGAATCTAAGCGCAAATAGGGTGGATAAAAGCAAAGTAGAGAGGTCCTTCGCCTTCCGTTTGCTCCAAGGTTCCTTATATGCGACCCTTAACACTTGTATGAACTTGAAATGGCAAGATCAAAGCTTGGCAATGGTTGTGTGTTCAAGGGATGTTTGGCCGTAGCTTCTTAGAGAGAGAGGGAGAGTGAGTGTGTTGAGTTGTGTTGGTGGATGGTTATGTTGGTTCAAGCTAGGAACTTATAGACAATTAGTTAGGGTATTATCCAAAGGATCATGTGTCTTCAAGATATTAGGCACTAATGAATATTATAATCAAATTAGGACAAGGTATGTCTCCCCTCATGGGGACGGTTGTAAAAGGGGGGGGGGTCCTAGTCCGATTCCAACCATTAGTTAGGTAATTTAGTTAGGTTAAGTAAGTTAGTTAAGTGCTTAACCTGGTTAGTGGTGTGTCATGCGTTACAAGGGATGTTAGGGTATTCAGGGACCCTAACTGGCTCAGAAAAAGATAAATAATGAAAATAACAATATTTTCGTGTTCCGGGTATAGTCCGGTTGTTTGGTTACATACCGATTCGTTAAAGTGCTAAATTGCACCTTTTAGTGTTTAATAAGTATCTTTTTATAACACTATCGATTCCCAACACTTAGGGAAATATTCTGGATAATAAAACGACATTTCTGCATAATATATATATGTCTAGATGCTGATTTATTGCTGAATTTTATAAATTCTGCACTTAAAGTGCGTTTCGGGTGCTTTTTAGTGCTTATTTTTGCTTTCGCCTTGCACATATATTAAACCCTTGTATGTACTCTTGGGTTTTAATGCATTCTTGTTGTCAGACCTACACCTAGGCTCCAATTTTATTGTTTGGCTGCTTTCTGCAGTTCCGTTGACACATAGTGTCTTACCGGTGAGTTTACTAGTATTTTTGACGCAACGCTCTCGTTTATGCATAAGGCAATATTTTGTAGTATACAACGTGCATGAATTCACTTGTTTAGTATGAAATCAGGTATTGCTGACAATTAAGCACATAATTGCAGTCATTAAGCACTAATTAAAGTGTACGGAAATTACCGGTTTGGGCCAGTTGTCACACTAATGATGTCAACAGGTGATATTGTTGACGTCATCATTGTTCCAAACCTGATCCGCTAGACTTGCACCACACGCACCTGCACCGAGCCGTTCGAGCTAGCTTTCAAAAATAAAAAGGCAGCAATGATGTGAAGTGCAAAGTGCTGCATTGTGCCCACGCCATGCGCACATGTGCAAGTTCTAGGTCGGGTGTGCAACGCACCTTTTAGGGTCCCAACTGGTGTTTCCCTTTAAGTAAATAGTTTATAAGAAATGTTCTTTCTTATATACCACTTTAAGTTTTGTCATCACATCTATATGGGATAAAGTTTAATCCATTTTCTCATCTTGGCTGTTTCAACCATACAACTTCGAATATTGATATATTATTCATATTAGCTCCACTTTGAACACGCTTTTGTTCGTTGTGATCCTCTCACATGGTAGAACACAAACCCACAAATAAATTTTTATACGACACATAAGTAAATTATCCGTGTCCAAAAATTTTAATGAAAAACACACTTATCACTAAAATTTCAAACATGCATCACACAAAGAACGTTACGTTGTGATCATATTTTTATAATCTGTACAAAAAAATCATGTAAAGAGATTTGAGTACGAGGAATCTAATATCAAGAAAGTCTTTGAAATGCGAAACAGCATGGAAGTTCTTGTGTGTTTGTCTTTGTCCTTGTGTTAATTAGGTCTTATTAATTATATATAAAAACAACTAGTAGGAACGCTATTCAGAAAGGGGTAGCGGCGCAGCTTGTTGCTCGCTTACCTGCGATATTGATGTAAAGTGCACTTATTAGTACCCAATATTAAATCGGTATTATCATTAAAAAAAAAAGTCATTTAGTTATATATAAAAATATCTATTAATGTTTAAAGTTAGTGTAAAATCATTTTTAACTAATTTTCTACCAAAAATTATAAAATTATTTTTAACTAATTTTCTAACAATTATTCAATCAAATAGTGACCTAAGTTGATTGACCAGAATTAATAAATTATAAATCACTTCACAAAACTAACGCACATCAAGGGCTGAATTGAAACTTTTATATGACACTCATCCTTTTTTTTTTGAAAGGTGTGAATTATTTGCCAATGTTGAGAGGTCTAGCATACGTTGTCTTAACCGGGCTCGCGCTAGAGAGCCTACTCGCACAATAGATCCCCAATTTAAACCACTCAATGAGAAAAACCACTATCACCCAGACTCGAACTTGAGACCTAGAGAGGAAAACTCATCCAGATCCACCATAGGTAAAACTTTAATACCCGTAACCACCACTAGAGCACTAGTGATGTTATCACACTCATGTTCTAATTTATCAAGCCACTATATAAAATCTGAGATTAAAATCAAAACCCTAGGAATACTTATGTTTTATAAAACCTCAAGTACAATAAGTATTTGTGTCAGTTTGTGCATGAAGAGGCACGTGGCAAGGATATATGTTGCAGAGGTGCATGCAGCCAATGTTACTCAGTGGATCAGTTTTTAGATGCAGGTACATGCATGGAATCGTTTTACTCATGTACCAGGTACTGTCATGTGGTCTGTGTCGGTTTTACTCATGAATCATCAGCTATATCTACATACGTACGATATTCATGGAAGAACACATGTATGCATGCTGCATGCATAAGCATACGTTCGATCAGTTTGGATAAACTGACAAGGGTTTCTACTTCAATGTCTCAACCTAATCATGCATGCGTTGCCTTTTCAAGTGAATTCATACATATGATGTTTCATTATCATATTAATACATACATGCATCATGATTACATCATCAAGACTCATCCACAAACACAATGTCCTTATTAGGTGTTGACTGAAGTACAAGTCGTCAAACCTCACCACGTCTTCCATTGATTATAGAAGGTACCTTCGATATCTGAATTCAGTTTTTTTTTTCTTAAAAAAAAGAAGCATACTTATCAAGATCAATAACAGAGATGTCTCCTCCTTCTTAGGGAACAAGGAGCTGCTTGTTGCAGAACCAAGTGTTCTATTAACTTGTCATCTATCTTGTATTCCTTGTTGTTTACATACATACACTCATATATTGTAAACATGTTTATACATTAACAATAATATCTTAAAGGGATCTTTAATATTGAGCAAAAGCTAATGAAACACCTTCACACTAAGTCTGGTCTTCTCCAGCAACCTTTCTCTTGTTAGTCCCACCGTAATCTCCGTAATGGGGCTGTATATGGCGCCAGAGAGTAGTATAGCGACCCATAGCGCTCGGCAACACCAATACAGCCGGCGCTATGAGGTTTGATTTTTTATTCCTCGCGAAAATTATCACGCCACCATTTGTTATCTTTTAAAAAATCCGACCGTTCAACGGTCAATTTATTAACACAAAAAGTTTATTCCTTAAATTTTTATATAAATACACTTTTTCACCTCATTTTTTTAAAAACCTATACACTCTACCACCATCTACTCTCTCTTTATTTTATAAAAATCTAGTTTTTATACCATGTATCCCTACAACCACAGTTTTGTTCTTCCGCGTTCTAATGCGGACACGAACCAAACGACCAATCTTAGCCAACCCGTTTCTCCGGTTCCCACCCGACCCACCCCCTACGGTTCCGGTTTTGTTGAGTACAATCAAAATCAAACCGGCTTCATGAACCTATTGAACCAACCCTTCTCATAGGACACAAATTTATACGGTTGGAAATCGAATCACTAACATGGGAGGAATCGGGTCGTCTCAAGCCTTCGGGTCGTCACTACGCGAGCCCGACTTTGTCCCGGATACATAAACGGAGCCGCAACCGGAGCCGCAACAGGTAGAAGAGGAGGCGCCAAAGAACAAAACCACACACAACCATAAAAAGAAAACCGAGACCCGAACGAAAAGAAAACATGCAACCATGAGATGATAATAGGAGTATGCATTAACTCGATCTTGGCTCGACGTGTCGGAGGACCCCGAAATTGGTAATATTTTTTAAACTTTTTTAAGGCTTTTGTATTAATTAATTGTATCTTTTTTTAGCGAACAACCAAAATAAACATGTGTTTTGGAGACGATTCCGAGAACTATTTTTCGGGCTCATGGGTAGGCAGGGAACTACCGGCTACCAGATTCAATATCGGGCATATGGACCGATATAAAAAAAATTGCACAAATTTTCAATCAATTTACCAGCGGGTAAAAACAGATGTAAAAGTAGCCATAACGAAGAGGACATTATGCGGGCCACCTTAATAGAATATCAAGCCGCTCAAGGAAAATTCTCCTACTTGAAGTGTTGGCAAGTTCTTCGTAATAGCTCCAAATGGGCAACGTCCCTACCACGGTAGGAACTACTTCGGGTCGGTCGGCAAATAAAAGGCCGTCAAAGAGATCGAAAACCGAAACATGGACATAAATGATGTTAATCCGTAATTCACCGGGGAGGAAGGGGCGGATGAGCCGGCGGAAGAGCTAGCACGACCACCCGGTAGAAGAAGCGGTGTAAGATCGAGGAGGCCGGAGTCATCGTCGGTGGGATCTGACTTGACTAATGCATTTTCAGAGATGAACCAACGCCTTCAAGACATACGCGACCTAGGGGCTCAACGTATGCATGAGAACCAGGAAGTGGTCGAGATTATGCGGGATAGACAATGGGAAAAAGACTTTGAATTCTACTTGAAACCGCACGACCTAACCGGAAAAGCGTTGCAAATGGCGATAAAACAAAAGGAGCGAATCGAAAAAAATATAACCTTTGAGGTTTAGAGTTGTGTTTTTTTTTTTTTTTTATTGTAATGCTTTTTTTTTTCTTTTTACTTTTTGTAATGTTTTTTAATTTAATGAAATGGTTTATTTACTTTTTAATGATTTTTAATTTTATATATTTAGAGATTAATTATAAAAAATAGAAAACTAATAATTAAGTAATGATGGGGCATGGAGTCATGACTACACCCTCTTGTGATATAACCATCTATAAAGCCTCCTCTTGCATTTTTTCGCCACTTGTCGCATAACCCCCACCAAAGGGCTTTATCAGGCTTTATGACTACACATGACCTTAAGACTGGTCCTCTTAAACCTTCTTTTTATATCTTATAGCTTAGAGTAAAATGACAAAAGGTGTATAAACCCAGAATGTGTGCAAAGACCATATCGATTGAACATATAAAGGTGTCTAACCAAGATTTTGGAATGTATCTATATTAAACCCCGTATTAAATCACAAAAGTTAGCTATAGTAACAAATGTAAATAAAAATGTTCTTATGTTCTTATGTTCTTTAGTTTTTTAAATTTTATTTTTTCTTTATCATATTATTATATTTAGTTTTATTTGTTATTTAATTCATATAATACTTTATTATTATAGTTACTTTTGAGTATATTTTGTTATAGTTGATATCTTTTTACCGTGAGGAACCAAACTAATACTGTTTGAACAAATATCAGTACCGGTACTATATTCATTTTTATGGTTTTCTCGACAGGGAGGCATAAAGTTTATTAAAAATGGAGTTGTATTAACAATAAAATAATCTTTATGGCATATGCGCAAGTGCTGGTACGGTAACGCTACCGGCTGAACAACATTGGTACCGGTACCGACATTCGCTGTTATGGTTTTCAATCATGTACAACATGTAACGATATCCTTTTAAATGTTTACTTTTCGATTGTTATTCTGAGTATCTATACCGTATCGTATCGATTGTTACCGACTAAATACACGCTGTCAAACGCAAGTAATCCCACTAATTTGAGATTGAAGAGTGTAATGGCTCAATTGATCATTCTCTATTATTGATATCTCAATATATACAAAATACACAAGCCCATAATTTAGGGAAGAGAACAATACAAGATCCTATCTATATTTACATAAAGTATATCTATTACACCCCCGCAGTCGAAGCAAGAGGTAGGCGAATGTTGAGACTCGAGCGGAAGTCATCAAATAAAACCCGAGGTAATCCTTTGGTGAAAATGTCAGCTATTTGAAACCGAGTAGGAGTGTGAAGAATTCGAATCTTACCACGTTGAACTTGTTCACGCACAAAATGAATATCAAGCTCTATGTGTTTTGTGCGCTGATGCTGAACTGGATTATTCGATAGATAGATTGCACTGATATTGTCACAATACACTAAGGTAGCCGAAGAGAGAGGTCGACGTAACTCAAGAAGAAGGTTGCGAAGCCAGCAAATTTCAGCAACAACATTTGCAACTGCACGGTATTCGGCTTCGGCACTGGAGCGTGAAATGGTCGATTGCCGCTTAGAAGACCAAGACAAAAGATTTTGCCCCATGTAAACACAATATCCAGATGTAGATCGACGAGTATCTAGGCAACCTGCCCAATCAGCGTCCGTGTAAGCCCTGAGAGAAACGTCCGAGCACGAGGAGAGCGTGAGACCATAGTCTGCCGTGCCGCGAATATAACGAATAATACGCTTCAGCGCCTGCCAGTGATCCGTGCTAGGATTATGCATGTGAATACAGATTTGTTGAACCGCATAACTAATATCGGGCCGAGTAAACGTGAGGTACTGAAGTGCACCCGCAAGACTTCGATATAACGTGGGGTTGTCAAATGGAGTACCAGTTGTAGCACCAATTTTTGGCTTAGTATCCACATGTGTAGCAACTGGGTTACAGGTGGACATACCTGCACGGTGGACAATATCCAAGGCATAAGATTGTTGAGACAAAAACATGTTGTTACCAGTGCGAGATACCGTAATACCCAAGAAGTAACTAAGAGGTCCAAGATCTTTCATTGCAAATTTAGCCGCGAGGCTGCCCATTAATCTCATTCGGAGCGTGTCGGAGGAAGTAGTTAGAATGATATCATCGACATAGATCAATAAGTATGCAATGTCACCCCCGTGATGATATGTGAAGAGAGAGTTATCACATCTACTCTGCAAGAAGCCCATAGAAGTAACAAAATCCGTAAATCGTTGGTACCATGCCCGTGGTGCTTGTTTAAGTCCGTAAAGAGATTTCTTAAGAAGACAGACATGATCAGGATAGTCGCGATGCCGAAACCCCATGGGTTGATACAAGTATACAGTCTCAGTAAGATGACCATGAAGAAACGCATTAGTAACATCCAGTTGATGAATAGGCCATGACTGAGATAAAGCTAATGTCAATACCGTTCGAATAGTAGCCGGTTTAACAACCGGACTAAAGGTCTCCCCACAATCAATACCGACCTCTTGATTTCTACCATCACACACAAGTCGTGCCTTGTATCGTTCTAACGTGCCATCCGACCTGTATTTGTGACGAAAAAGCCACATGCTACGAATAATATGCATATCAGGATGTCTCGGGACAAGTTCCCAAGTCTTATTTTTAATTAAGGCATTAAATTCGGTTTGCATGGCGGTAAACCATTCCGGGTTAGACAAGGCATCAATGGGGTTTTTAGGGATAGGTGCGATAGTAGTTAAGGATAGGTTGAAAATTTGTTTTGGTTTTGAAATGCCTGACATGGCACGAGTTTGCATAGTGTGGGTTGGGGGTAAAGGTGGTGGGGGCGGGATCGGGCTTGAGTTGGTGATATCAGGAAACGATTGGGCCAATGGGGAGGAGGTAGGTGGGCTTAAGGTTGGGTCGGTGGATTGTGAATGGGTGACGTGTTGGGCTGGTGAGGGGTTTGGGCTCATTGTAGTGTGTAGAGGTGACAAGTTGGGCTGGGGAGGGGTTTGGGCCGGTTGGGAAGAAAGCTGTGGAGAGTAGGGTGGGGTATCGGTTTGGGCCGAGGGGGGTATAGGTGTGGGCGGTGGGGGAGGTGGATCCGGTGGGTTATGGGGTGGCATTGGTGGGTTGGTAAGGTGAACGTATGGGTGGATAGGGTCATCTAGGAAGGTGTATGTTGGGGGGTTGGCCTTGTGAGATTTATTAAATGGAAAAACAGTTTCGTCGAATAGGACGTGTCGATTTATGGTAATTTTACGGGACTTGAGATCAAGGCATTTGTATCCTCGGTGATTAGAGGGATAACCGAGGAACACACACGGGTATGAACGAAAAGCAAGTTTGTGAATGGTTGTGCGGGGAATGAGAGGATAGCAAATGCACCCGAACACCCGTAGGTGATCGTAAGTCGGTAGACAATGGTATAGTCGTTGGGTGGGGGTTTGAAATTTATAAATTTTGCTTGGGATAATGTTTAAAAGGTAAGTTGCGGTTTCGAGGGCATGATGCCAAAAATGGGTCGGTGTAGAAGAGTGGGCCAAAAGTGTACGTATGAGGTTATTGATGGTTCGTATTTTTCGTTCAGCTTTGCCATTCTGGGAGGATGTATGAGGGCACGAAAAACGGAAGTGCATGCCTTGCATATTGCAAAAAGTTTGAAATTGATGATTGGCATACTCCCGTCCTTTGTCACATTGGAATTGTTTTATTTTGGTGCCAAATTGTGTTTGAATAAAGGTGTTGAATTTTGTGAACATTGTAAACACATCAGATTTATGGGTTATAGGGTAGGTCCATAAAAAATTAGTATAATCATCCAAAAATAATACATAATAACGATGACCCCCATTAGAAAGGATGGGAGATGTCCAAACATCACTATGAACAATATCGAATGGTTTAAAAGTACTTGAATTAGATGCAATAAAAGGAAGTCTAGTGTGTTTTCCAAGAATACAAGCAGAGCAAACTTTATTATTCAAAGAGCCACAAGAAATTGAATGAGAAGTTTTTAAATTTTGTAAAATAGCTGGGCCAGGGTGGCCGAGCCTTTGGTGCCAAATGTCTTGAGAGATAGCTGCATAAGTAGAAGCAGAGGTGAGGTTGGTGATGTTGGACGGGCTGAGAGTGTAGAGATCCCCCGAGCTATTGCATCGTAGGATAGGTTTCCTGGTCTGGAGGTCCTTCACAGTAAAACCATAAGGGTCAAATTCAACAGACAAATGATTATCAGTAGTAAAACGACGTACAGAAATAAGGTTTTTAACTAGGTTAGGTGCGTAAAGGACATTATTGAGTTTAAAAGGTGGGAATGGTGGTGGAAGGGTTATGTTGCCTTGTCCAAGGACCGGAATGGTTGTGCCATTGCCAACAATTATGTTACGAATAATGCCAGAATTAAAAATAGAATGAAACTTATCAGATTGAGGAGACATTGTACCTGATGCACCGGTGTCCATGGTCCATGATGAATCATTGTTGTGAAGAGCCAAGTTGTATAATGCTTGTGCAATATCGGTTGGAGAGTAACCAGCCGTGTATGTTTGGGCCGCCGATTGATTTGCCGGTCGTGGGCCTAAAATCCCTTGGGCCGAAGATGGTTGTGAAGTCGTATGAGAAGGGTTTGGGTTGGAGGGGTATGGACATGGAGGGGGAGTCCATTGGGCCCAAGGTTGTGAGGGCGGCTGTGGAGGGTAGTTGGCCCATGGTGTCGGCTGCCAGTAGTGGGGCGGGTATTGATGTGGCTGTTGATGACGACCTCGGTTATAGGAGGAGCGACCACGGCCGCGGTCGCGGCCACGACCTCGGCCCCGGCCACGTTCAGAAGAGGAGTCGAACCGGCTAGAATTTCGGTTGTCTGTAGAACCGCGAGGAGGCTGATCCGTGGTGGTGTGTAGAGCGGTACCGGCAGTCTGGGCCGATGACTTTGCCTGTGCAGTTTTTCGTTCTTCAACCTGGCATAGTCGGGATCGTGTGTTGTAAAAATCTGGTAAAGGCTGTGTCTGCTGTAGTATAAGAGAGATATTCTCATACTGTTCCGTTAACCCGGTGAGAATCTGTAGAACAAGCTGGTTCTCGGAGACGGTGGACCCGAGGCTAGTAAGTTGATCATGGAGCAATTTCATGTGTTGACAATAGTCAGCCATAGTTGAAAATTGTTCGAGGCGAGTGTTAAAAAATTTGTTTTGTATAGTGATAGTTCGCGCCGCTTGGTTGTCAAGGAAGAGATTTTTGAGGCGACACCAGGCGTCGTATGCGGTAGTGTTGGTGATCATTATGGTATGCATGAGATCCTGAGAGATGGTACCGTAGATCCATTGAAGAACAATGGAGTCGATGCGATCCCATGACTCAAGATAGGTGTGTTTAGGGGCCGATTGTTTATCCTTGTCTTTGTCTTTTTCAGTAGAAGAGGATGTGGCAGTATCACGTGGTTGCAAGTGATCAAATACGTCGTAAGCTTTGCAGTGGAGGACAAATAATTCGGCCCATGTGTTGTAATGTTCGGTTTGGCTATCAAGAATAAGAGGAATGGAATTCTTGATGTTATTAACCGTGACAGCGGGATGTACGGGGTGGGGAAGACATGGCCGATTGAAAGTAGGAGGGTGGAGGAGACAGGGATCGGCGAGAATGAAAGAGGAAGGGGGGCGAAAAAATTAGGGTTTGGCTCTTGATACCATGAAGAGTGTAATGGCTCAATTGATCATTCTCTATTATTGATATTTCAATATACACAAAATACACAAGCCCATAATTTAGGGAAGAGAACAATACAAGATCCTATCTATATTTACATAAAGTATATCTATTAAAGATTATGTAGGAAAATGTTCAAGTATACTTTTTGCGCTATTGCGCTATATTTTTCGAAAGTGGATGCATTTTTTCAATGATTGCCTGTTGTAATGATTATAGCAATATTGTTACTTGTCATATAAGCTAAGCTAACACTCATAACTCCATCATCCTCGAGGCTACTCATATAATTTATTCAACAAATATAATCTAAAGTATTCAAAGTCAATAAAGCACACCTGCAATTATTATTTTGGAGTGTGCATTTTCGATCAGATTATCATACGTTTATATTTAAATCTAAGCCCATTAATCCTGTTTATATCAACGTGATATTTTCTTAGCGAATACCCTGAGAAGAATTAAAAAAGCTATTAAAAAATGGAGAGTGGAGGTCAAAGAGGCCGAAAATAAAGAGCTGAAGGAGATGTCGGATATCATTGATCGTATCGAGGCCAAAGCCGAGTCTGGGTCTATTTCGTTAAGTGAGAAGAAATCCAGGGCTGTTTTACGGTCAAATGTGAGAAAAATAGAGGCGAATAAAGTAAAAAATTTGCAACAAAAAGCTCGCGCTAATTGGATCAGATTCGGAGACGAGAATTCCTCTTACTTTCATCGTATTATCAACGTGAACTTGGTGCAAAACAGGATTAATGGGCTTAGATTTAAAGATTCTTGGATTTCGGATCCTGTGGAGCTGAAGACGGAAGTCAGAATTTGGTTCAAAAAACATTTTTCTGAACCTATCCGTCGCAGGCCGAAGTTTGTTAACTCGGGGCTGCCATCTCTTTCCGATCAGCAAGGTTTGGTTCTCAGTGCTCCCTTTTCGGTTGATGAAGTAAAGATGGCTATTAAGGGGTGCGATAGCAGTAAAGCCCCGGGTCCGGACGGGTTTTCTTTGAAGTTTTTCAAGACGTATTGGGAAAATCTGAAACCGTTAATTATGGCGGTGATGGGGGAGTTTCACTCGAACGGGGTTATAAGTGACGGCTGCAACTCCTCCTTTGTCGCGCTTATTCCTAAAGTTAAAGACCCTCAAGAGCTGTCCAATTTTAGGCCAATTTCTTTGGTGGGCTCGGTTTATAAAATCATCTCTAAAGTCCTCGCGAATCGGGTTAAGAAAGTCATTAATGATGTCATCTCACCCACTCAATCGGCTTTTGTGGGGAGTCGAAACATTTTGGATGGTCCTCTAATTGTCAGTGAACTGGTGGCTTGGGCTAAGAAGTCTAAGACAAAGCTTTTGATCTTTAAAGTCGATTTTGAGAAGGCGTATGACTCACTCAATTGGAAATTTCTTTGCCAAATGATGAATTTTATGGCCTTTCCTTCTAAATGGATTGAATGGGTCTTGGGGTGTCTGTCTTCAGGGACGGGTTCGGTTCTTATAAACGGGTCCCCAACGAAAGAATTTAAGTTTAAACGGGGATTGAGACAAGGTGATCCCTTGTCCCCGTTTCTTTTCATCATTGCTATGGAGGTCGTGAATATGTTTATGTTGAAGATGCGGGATTCGGGTCTTTTCAAGGGTATTCATCTGCCGAACGGAGGTCCGACCATTTCCCACCTTTGCTATGCTGATGATGTTATTTTTCTAGGGGAATGGTCGGAGCAGAATGTGGTGGGCCTTAACCGGCTGTTAAGATGGCTCAATCTTGTGTCCGGATTAAAAGTGAATCATCGTAAATGTAAACTGTTTGGGGTTGGGGTGGATAATAGTGAAGTGGCCCGTTTAGCCCAATGGCTAAACTGTGATGCTGGTTCTTTCCCATTTTGTTATCTTGGAATCCCCATTGGTGTGAACATGAAACAAACTCGGTTTTGGAAACCCGTTATTGACAAATTCCATAAAAAGCTCTCTAGATGGAAGGCAAGACATTTATCGTTCGCGGGCAGGATGACGCTGGCCAAGTCGGTTTTGGGAAGTCTCCCCTCTTATTTCTTGTCCTTTTTTCCTGCTCCTAAGGCCATTATTCACAAGCTTGACAAGATTCGCAGGGATTTTATATGGGGTAAAACGGGGTCGGGCCATAAAATTCGATGGGTCAAATGGAAGCTCTTATTACATCCGAAAAAAGGTGGTGGAATGGGCTTGGGAGGTATTCAAGATTTTAACCAAGCTATGTTGACTAAATGGTGGTGGCGGTTCAAGATGGACCCAAGCCAATTATGGGCTAAGGTAGTCGGTGCGATTCATAAGACAAGGTACATGACTAAGTTAATCCCTTTAAAGAAGTCGATACCGGGGGTTTGGAAAGATATTGGCTGTATAGACAAAGATCTCTTGAAGCTCGGTATTCGGGTTCAAGAGAAGCTAGTTGCGGAAGTTGGAAACGGGTGCAATGTTCGATTCTGGATGGACTCGTGGCTGTCCTCTCAGCCGCTGAAAGATTCTTACCCGGAGATTTTCTGCTTAGCTAAGAATAAATATGCCTCCGTTTCGGAGTACGCGCCTAGTTTGGATGGCGTTAGACAGTGGAGATGGGAGTGGATTAGGAAGCCGAGCTCGTACGCTGAATGGGGGCAGATTGGAGCGCTGATGTCTAAGTTGGGCCAGGTCACGTTAGTCGAAAAAAGAGATTTATGGAAGTGGGCTAATGATGCTGGCGATTTGTTCTCGGTAAAACAGGTCCGGACCGACATCTACAAAGCGGGGATGGGGGATCCGATTTTAAACAGGGACTTTTGGTGGAACTCTTGGGCCCCCCCGAAGCAAAATTTCCTGCTTTGGAGAGCGGTTGGGGGGAACATAGCTTCGAAACAGGGGCTGGCTTGTCGGGGAGTAGAATTGCCGGATACCCTCTGTGCTCGGTGCGGGTTTCAGACCGAAGATCCTGATCATATATTCTTCAATTGCTTGTGGGCTAAGAGCATATGGTGGCAAGTTCTTACATGGATGCGGATATCATTCCCTGTCAATTGTAACAGGCTTATGGATCTCATGGATATCCTAAAAGAAAGTCCGGGTAGTAAAGTGTGGAAACGTATTGTGTATACAGTCGGTATGGCGTCGGTTTGGAGGATTTGGGGAGCTAGAAACCAGAAGTCATTTGAAGACTCTTTTGTCCCGGTTAGGAAGACGGTCGACCTTATTAAGGAGGATGTCTTCTCCTGGATCAATAATAGAACCAAATTGAAGACCCTAGTGTGGGAAGACTGGCTGGATTTTAATTTTGTTAGTCTTATGTAATCTTTGTCGTTTTTTCGGTTTCTGTTTGGTTGTTGTCTTTGCTTGTTCCCAGTTTCTTGCTGGCTCTTTATATATATATATATATATATATATATATAAAGTGTTGTTGCCGTTCAAAAAAAGCGTTTATATTTAAATCATATAATTAGTTGTAGTGATATAGTTGAAGCCATAGCTTTACAAAAAAAAAAGTTGAAGCCATACGTAGTCATATAATTATTTATTTATTAAAATCATATAATTAGTTGTAGTGAATATAATTATCTATTTATTAAAATCATATAATTAGTTGTAGTGATATAGTTGAAGCCACACGTAGTTATATAATCATTTATTTATTAAAAAGCTTCATCTTGTTGAGATGTAGTGATATAGTTGAAGCCACACGTAGTTATATAATTATTTATTTATTAAAAAGCTTCATCTTGTTGAGACGTTTTAACAGTTTCTTCTCGAAGTCTATTTATTTTGATATTAAGAGAATATATAAAAACTTTTATAATAACAAGTTCGTTATACGATAAATGCCTTTCAACTTTAGTTATTGTTGTTGCATATCCAAACAATAATGATACTAGATATAAAATGATAATTGAGAAGAAGAAACAAGTTAAAAGCTTTTATTAATAATAATAATAATAATAATAATAATAATAATAATAATATTTATTATAATGTCTCTCTATACAAAATTAATGAAACTACGAAAACAATATGAAGTCCAGCATGTATTTTTAATTATAACACATAAGGTATATTTTTTTTTGAACGGCAAGTAAAGGCGTGTCAATCACCGTGACAGCGAGCACTGTGGCCAAGGTCGATTACTCGACCACCGCTAGCTCCTTGGCTCTCCCAAATGTGCGGAAACCCAACTTCCACCCGCCCAAAGGCACGACAGTGGAATAATCGGTAAAACCTCGCCTCCCATCCAAGACGAACCAGCGGCAACCGTATTCGCCCTTCACCTGGATGCCGCAGAAAATAATGGGGAGAGTGGGAGTCGAACCTGGGTCACAAAGAACACCAAATCTTTTCCCAACAACTCCATATAACCGTCTCTTTCTCTTAATCACTTAATAATGTATCAGAACTTATAAATACTATGCAATTCCCAAGTTTCTGTATCTAAAATGAATTTTGTATTAAATTAAATACGTCCTTTTGTATATATGTGTGTGAGTGGGGTTCGGTTGACAACCAATACAGATGTGCATATATGATATTTTGTATGTGATTACAACCATGTGACATCCATTTCATATGAATAAATTGACATTTGACCGGAACCCATGAATTTTTTATGTCTATGGTTCTCAGTCTTCTTTTACTCCTTTAAAACTTATCATGTGTGTGCATGTATATACAAGAGGAAACAAACTAATAACACACTATAATGATCCGGATACACCAAAAGGGTTAAACGGAAAATCTTACGCCGGACGGTGGATGGTAATATGGTATGAAGAAGTACTTACTAATGTTGGATAAAATAAAATAAAATGATTTAAAAGATATAATTATACAAATGGTTGTATGCATATATATGTGTATGGTGAAGTTCATTTTAAAACACCAAATTATTCTAAGAACACTAATAATAAGTCTAAACCATTTAAATTTTTTTGTTTCATATTTTTTTAATACTTTTTACATACAATGTATATGTTATGTACATACAGGCATTCAGCTAGTTTGTTCTTATGTTATTTTTTTTTACTTTTAAATGTATATCTACACGTATGCTTGTTGTTCTTATGTTATTTTTTTTTTTACTTTTAAACGTATATCTACACGTATGTAGGTTATATTATTTTTTATAAGTGGTTCATGTTAAGAAAAAAATAGTTTGTTTTTTACATACAATGTGTGTATATTATGTACATAAAATCCATTGACTAGTTTGTTAATATGATTTTTCTTTTAACTTTTAAACCTTTACCATGTGTAGGTTATAAAAAAAAAAAAAAATTGTGTTCTACCAAAAACTCTAAGTAGAGGATCATAAACAAAGGGCTTTTTGGTAGATAGTGTGAGAAGGATTTTGAACCATTTGATCAATAATGTAATGTAATGGTCAAAACTAGGTGGTCCTAAATCCCTAACCAAAATTCACATAAAAAGGGGGTGAAAGAGCAAAAAAAAGAAAATAAAACAGCATTGTTGACTTTTTAGCAATGTTGTTGAAGGCGCTAGGCGCTAGTCGGGCGGTGAGGTACAGCCTAGGGATTAATCGGGATTAATCGGAATGGGATTTTTATATGTATTTTTTCAAAATTATATATATATACCCAATAATATAAAAATAATACTTCAAAATTCACATAAATACTTCAAGTTTCAGATAGTATGGTTCGATTTTGACCGATTTTGACCGATTTTGACCGCCTAGGACCGATTTTGATCGATTTTGACCGACTAATATTGTCCGATTAATCCGATTTTTGACCGCCTAGGACCGATTTTGACCGATTTTTGACCATGACCGATTAATTGACCGCCTAGCTCAAAATTAGGCAGTAGATGACCGCCTAGCGCCTAGGCGCCGATTAATCGGCCGCCTAGGCCGATTTCTGCAACCATGCTTTTTAGTATGTAAAGCCCCTAAACCGGGCAGTCGGGCACCCGATAGTTGGACATCGCTACAGTGTATAGTCTAAAAGACCCTACAAATTCTCAAAACACGCAATGAAAGTTAAATTAAAAACCATACTATGTATTTAAGTACCAAAACATAGGTGACATCAATTTGTTTTAAGATTGAAATAAATGAGAACGAAAGCCCGTAACCGTAACCACCATTGACAAGTAACGTCATCTGCTAGCCAAGAGCATCCAAGTCTCAAATCATCTACCTGCAATCATTCTAACATACATGCAAAAGGTCAGTGTAGCGTAGCTGAATGAGATCTAACAATTAACTTAAAAAAAAATCAACCAATACTCAAAAGCCCTTTAACATTAACTTATTATTCGGTTTAGGTTTAGGTTTAAGTTTAAGAACATCAATATTTAGGGAAAGAGCACCCTAAGCGGACCCATACTGGATGATCATGATGACACTACATCATAACCCCCCCCCCCCCCCCCCCCCGTACCCATTATGACAACCACCTAGCTATAATCCACAAATAATTTACAATCCACACGTACACCTAATTAACTCCCCTCAACACAAGTAACTTTACAATTAGGCTGGCACTCTACATTGGAAACCACAAACACCAACACGTCACAACACAAGGTACCCAAATCATTATCATCAACGACAAACACACACACATACACACACACCATATCCACCACTACGTCTAGCGAAATCACATAGGGTGGGAACCTAACACACAATTAGTGATCACGTCACAAAGACGTCACCATAACTCGTCTAATACGGGCATGTCAATATCATCTTTCATACTTGGCCCTCATTTTCATCGTCCAATTTAACCATCACCTAAAGGTGACGAGTACCAGGACACGTCTATATCATCTTTTAATGATAGCGACACAAAAATCGTAAGGGTGCTTCTTCACACATAAACACATAGACATACTATAATTGTCTAAGACTCCATTAACGCCACATCATCATAAATCTACCACATATTATGCCTAGAGATCATTAAACATGCCCCTTTTTTCCCTCTAAGGACATAGGTAATCACTCACACATACCTCTCCATTAACATATTATCCCGTCTACTCGCCTCATGTTAGGTTACTCACCTCATGTTAGGTTACTCTATAATAAGAACTTGACAACTATTTAACTCTCACATGCCGAACTCTACATAGCTCAAGTCATGCAACAAACCTCCACTTGTAGTGGTGTTCATTGTCTGGTTTGAATAGTTTTGGGGTCAAACCATGAGCCAAACCGTTAGTAACGTTTTTGGTACTTGAAAAATGAAACCAAGTCGTTGAAAACTAAAACCAAACCAAATGAAACCGTTATTAACAGTTTGGTTCTAGTTTGGTTTATGGTTTGGGCTTATCAGGCTTTTATAAAAAAAAAAAAAGCGGCATAAAATAGAAATACATTTTGAACTAATCAATTTACAAATGAAATAATACTTGGGAACAAAAACTAAAAACTGTTTACGCAACCCTTAGTTTTAATTCTTTAAGAGCATTCACATCCATTCCACCAAATGTTGTGAGTGGAGGAGAGAGAAAATGTTACTGTTCATCTGTATATTTGAGGGGACACTGTTCACCCTCTATAATTTTTTAATATATTTTGAAAGTGGTTATGAGTTGAGGAGAAAGAAAAGGTAATGATAAAGGTATAAAAAGTATTATTTAATTGAAAATGAGAGAGAAAATGTAGTGTTTTAGTGTAATTTAGGGTGAAAATATGGTGGAATGGATGTGAATGCTCTAACTCTTTAAAAGCATGTAAATTATGTAAATGAGTTTCTTCACTATTCACACTTAACAAAAAGAAAGAAACATGTAACTAATAAGCAATGATAGTTTATTTAAATTGAAGCTAATATAAAGTGAAAATGTTTAAATATGTGTAAGATAAAATATATAAAAAGACTAAAAAATATTTTTTCAAATGTTACGGTCTAGTTTTATAGGTCGATTTTCAGTATAAACCGTAAACCAAATCGTTCATTGCGGTTTGAAATTTTTGAAATCGACCGACTGAAAGTTAAAAAAAAACGACCACGAAACCAATCCATTGATCAGTTTGGGCGGTTTACGGTTTGAAACCAAACCATGAACACCCCTAACTTATACCGCACTACCGAATAACCCGTTATTTATCGTGTACAAAACTACCCATCCCATCCAATTCACGCCCACTCAAGGCTAATCGAAATCTCTTTAACTCATACAAGTATACAAAACCAAGTCATTGGAAAACGTTTAATAAGTCATTACATTCGCAAAACTTGTCGTTTATCAAGATCACGCACGTGTGTGCTAGCCCAAAACAATTAAATTGGGCAATAGAACTCCCCGGTTGTGAAGCTTTCTTTCCACAAGCTAGTTATCCCGCAAGCGTGTACTTGAACCCAAACTTGTTGTCACACAACAAGGTTACCACGTATCTACCTATTTGGCTTAAAGCATCTACATCAGCAACAAACTCCCAATGCGATTGCCTAGGTTTGATAATTGCATGATTGCTTCACGAGTCCTAGCGACAACCACAACTAATCAAACAACCAAACCCACCTCATCGACATTTTCCAACCGGACCACCCATGGCCCGTTTGGACCGCAATGCAAACCAGGTCTCCCATGCAAACCCTAATACCAACACATCCCACCACTATGGCCTCCAGATACCATCTTATCCCTTACCGCTAAACCTGGTCTCAACCGACCAGGGTTGGTCCCGGCTCACCAGGTCGTGGCCCCCCACAACACCCTCATGCATCCAGTTGACCAGAACCGATGTTTTTCTGGTCCCGACCACAAGTCGGTCCATTTTAGACCTAAGAGCGTAGGAAACAATGTGAATGTGAAACCCTACTTCAAGCATCAATATCTCCTTCAATTCTTAGCCTTTTCAGGTAATTCCAAAGCCCAATTTGTTTAACTTATCATGCTCTACAAAAACCTACTATCCATTTCTGTGATAGAAGGGCAAATGTATTTGAATTTAATTATAGTTGAAATTAGGGTTCTTGGTGTATAGAATTTGGGGCTTTTGATGCTACACTTGTGTTTTGGTGAAATTGAAAGTAGGATATTGTTATATATTATGATAGTATATTTTGTGTAATTTTTGGGAATTTTTAGTTATCATTTGGATTTATTGTGAATTATATATGTTTTAATCACTAGATAAATCAATTAAAAATACAAAATGATCACAAATAAATATCTTAATATTTTTACTGATTAGTATACATTATATAAATGTTATGGAACTTTTATAGAATTTTTTCTATAATTTTTGGGAATCTTTAAATTGAAATTGGATTTATTATGGTTTATACATGTTTAAATCATTTAAAAATAAAGATTATCACAAATAAATGTTATAAAAATTGAGTAAACTTCCACTTTGGTCCCTGAGGTTTGGGCAGTTTTGCCACTTTAGTGCAAAACTCAAACATTTTGCATCTGGGTCCCTATGGTCTTCTTTTTTTTACCATTTTGGTCCAAAAATGAAATCAGGTCATATTTTTTTTATAAAATCCTGCTATTTTGTCCTTTTCCTCAAGGGCAAAATGGCTATTTCTTTTTTATAAATAGATACTAGGCCTCTCAACCATCCATCTCTCTCTATAAGTCTGTCAGTCCGCCACCACCTACCACCACAACCATCTCCCCCACACCACCTGTAACACCTCTTCCTCTCTCTTTCTAAACCGCAACCACCATCCACCACCTCGATCTCGATGTTTTATCCTCTGTATACAGCCACCGTCACCATTTTAGCAATCAAATCTCGTTCTGAAACCCTAAACCTAACATCACTGTCACACTCACTCGATTTCAACATCAATTTCGTAACAGAATCGTTAATAAAGCTACAATCCGGTGTGGCGACGTTGGATTAGCGCTAAAGAGGTCTGTTATCTTCATCGGAATCTGAATCTACACAACCGCCGCTGTCTCCTCCGGTCCGGCGACATCATCAGAAAATTCAAATTCAACGGTCTATAGGTTTTAGCGTCTAGTCAAGTGTTTCGGTGACGGAAAGAGTTCCAGTGAGTTTTTCTTTGAATCTGTTGTCGAAATTGGAGAAGATTTGGAGGTTGTCGTCGGGGAGGGCGTTATCGGTGTGACCTAGGGTTCTGGCGATGTGACGGGCGACGACAATGCTTTTCTTCTGGGTTTTAAGACATGATTTTCAAGTGGTGGTTTGGAGATATTTAGGGCATGAAATGCGGAAGTTATGTGTGTGATGATATGGTTAACTTGTGATTTGTTTTTGTACTTGTGGAGATTAAGGGGATGATGATGAGGCGGCAGTGTAGGGAAGGAATGAGGGAGGAAGCAACAGACCAAATAGACCTGAAAAGTGAAGTCGGAGAAGAAATAATGATCAAAATGACCATTTTGCCCCTGAGGAAAAGGACAAAATAGTATAATTTTATAAGACAAATATGACCTAATTTCACTTTTGGACCAAAATGACAATAAAATTGAAACCATAGGGACCCAGATGCAAAAGGTTTGAGTTTTGGACTAAAGTGGCAAAAGTGACCAAACCTCAGAGACCAAAATGGCAGTTTACTCTAAAATTTTTTACATATTATATAAGTGTTATAGAGTTTTTATGGAATTTTTCTATAATTCTTGATAATTATTTTATAATTAAAGGATTTAATAAAATTGTTAAACAAATAAATTCATTTATAAATTTATTATTTTAAATAAAAATATGTGATAATTGTTAAATCTGATATATAAAATTTTAGATGAACTTAATTAATGAGTAAACTGCCAAAATGGTTCTTGAGGTTTGGTTACTTTTGCGACTTTAGTCTAAAATTCGAACCTTTTGAATCTGGGTCCCTGTGGTTTCAATTTCGTTGTCATTTTCATCCAAAATAAAATCTGGTCAGATTTTTTAGCTAACATTCAGTTTTTTTTTCTTTTTCCTCCCTTTTAATGAAGAGCAAAATTGTCTTCTAACATTTTATTATAACAAATTAAAAAATCTGACCATTTTGCCTTTCATTAGAAAGGAGGAAAAAGACAAAAAAAAGTTGGATGTTAACTGAAAAATCTGACCAGATTTTGCTTTTGGATGAAAATGGCAACAAAATTGAAACCACGGGGAACTAGATTCAAAAGATTCGAGTTTTGGACTAAAGTGACAAAAGTGATCGAACCTCAAGGACCATTTTGGCAGTTTACTCTTAATTAAAACCACGGGGAACTAGATTCAAAAGATTCTTCGGAGGATGGATCTACCACCTCTATAAGACCTTTGTTCAAAGAATGCCAAAGTCCTTCCGAAAGGGTCCATGGTCAGGCAAGGTAGATCTCGTCAACTGCCGTTCTATGGGGATCATCTATGATATGGGTAACAGCACAGTTCGCTTCCAAACCACTCAAGGGCATGTTTGGAACCCGGAGGAAGCCCTCGTTCTTCATGCCAACCCACTCCGTCCTCCTTCTCAGTTTCATGGCCAGCCGGGTTCATCCTTCTCTCAAGGGAGTGGTTTTCCTAACTTTCAAAGTTTGCATGATCTTTTGCAAGAAAACCTCTTATCCACCCGCACCTACAACATGTCCAGCAACACCTACACCCGGGTATGAGCAATGGAGAGGAACATCTCCGAAATGCAAGATGACATCAGCACATCCGAGAGCACATGGTGTATCAAGGAGGAGATGATGAAGACGAAGACATGGATTGATGCGGAGTCGTTAGAAGAAATGAGACATCGGATGCAGCTTCTCACAGGTTAACCCTTTATCCCACAAACACTTGATTGGCTTGCGTGCCAAAGTTTGAACAATTTACTTTCTTAACACTTTTATTTTCTGCATTTTACTTTTCTTTGCATGTGATGATGGATATTTAACTTCGGTAGTTTAGGATTGGTTGTTATTTGTTGTGTGGTGTGGTATTTAAGCAAAACAAATACCTAGGAAGCTTGGAAGCACTAAGTATTAGTGCTACATAAACCCAGAAACCCGGACCAAAAGCCACAAACCTGTTTTCATTGATTGCAGATTGTCACCACGGGGTCGTGCTCAGCCAGCACGCCCGCGTGCCCACTCCCCTGTACCTGCTGTTTGTCTGAACCCTGCCCACCACGGGGTCGTGTCTACCAGGCATGCCCCGTGGCCATATTCTGTAAGTTTCTGTTACTGGCACTCTGACCACGGGGCCGTGCCCAGCCAGCACGAGGCCGTGGCTAGGTGCCCAGTAACACCAAACCTTGTTTTTAAACACCTTTTTACACATTCGATCACCCTAAAAACTTATTTTTGTGACACATTGAGGACAATGTGTAATTTAAGTGTGGGGGGATGCTAAAGCCTTGAATTTTGCAAGTCCTAATAACAAGCCTTACACAAAACTCTATTGGAACCGCTAATCACCCCAAATGTTTTCAAAAAAAATTCATTTTTTTTTACTTGTCTTGGTTTAATTTGGGAATAACAAGTTCTAAAAATGTTATATTTTTACAAATTTACAACCGATAGCGTCGTGATAAAAAGAACCAACATAAGAAAATTATGAAAAGGCATAACAAATCTAATTAAAATTTGATTATATATATTCGATCACATTATAAACCCATTCCCACAATAAGTGAGTTTTGAGCCTTTATTGAGCATACAAGCATACATCTTTAAACTAAATGCTCATTTTTCGTTTCTTGTGTGAATAGCCGCTTGGTTCTTATGACTCTAGAACTTGCCACGACAATACATTCCCGGTCCTTACCAACTTAAACCCAAGTAAGTAAATGATGGAGGCATTAGGACTAACCCATTTTTCCTTTCAACACCATTATTTTTTATTTTTTTTATCAATTACCCAAAAATCCCCCTAGTTAACCCCTTTGAGCCTAAACCTTTTCATTTCTAAACCCACAAAACAAACACCCTTTACCCACCAAAACCTTTTTCTTTTCGAACCTTTTATTTTAGTAAAAAGCTCGGTTTTCTTGTGACATCTTTATCAAAAAAAAAATGATGATACCCTAGCAATAAACGATTAAACAAGTTCCTCAGAGAAACTTTGTTTGAAGATGCTTAGCTTGAATAAAAGTCACAAAAACAAAAAGTTTTACGACGACCGACACTTTTTATGCTTTTAGCCCTTTTTACTAACCACTAACCAAAACCACCTACCCTAAGCCCAAGCCTAACCCTTTCCCAAGTCCTCTTGATATTTACGAAGGTTTATAGTTAAAAAGGAGGAGGATTGATTGCTTGGCAAGCATATGGTAGAAGTAAGTTCCATGCCGGTCTCGAGTGTTTCACAAAAATACATATTCGGCCGAGTGTTGAGTGATCTCCCGTGAGGTATGTGAACTTGTATATAAATGGAATTTTAAAGAGGCATGTTATGCCCAAATAAGTAATTTCTCTTATGAAACGTTCTAAATAAATCATAACGAATAGGATTGTAAATAGTACAAAAATAAAACCAAATAAAGATCTTGGATTCCCAACACTTAAAGACAAGCCCAAAACTTCTCTTCTACCCATTCCATTTGGGTGTGTAAGCCACATAATAAAGAGTTTTGCTTGAGGACAAGTAAAGATTCAAGTGTGGGGGTATTTGATGTGTGTAAAATGCAACATATAAATTACATCAAATAAGGCATAAAACTAACCCTTTTTTATTACTAATGTTGGAAAAAGTGTGATTTTGTCTTTCTTTTGAATTTACAGGACCAAATGAGCTTAAATGAGCAAAAGGAACAAATAAACAGCAAAAACCAACATAAATACAAAGAAAAGGAATAAACATGACATGCCCGACCCCTCGACAGCATATCCAAGTGCAAAAACAAGAAAACAGAAGGCTGACCACAGCCCGTGCCCACTAGACACGGGGGCTTGGTCAGATGTCTACAGAAAGGATAAAGTTGTAGAAGCTTCTATGCCCACCACGGGGGCGTGCCCAGCTCAGCACGGGGCGTGGTCACGCTAAGATTCGCAAAATCTTGGTAGTACAGATACGCTTCTGCACACGGGGCCGTGCCCACTGGACACGAGACGTGTCGAGCCCTATGCAGGCAAATGCAATTAATCAAAGAAGAGAAAAGGATGGCCACGAGGGCGTGTCCGCTGGACGCGGGGCCGTGGCCGGGCTTCTCTGCAGACTATAAATAAGGGTGCTTTGTTCACTTCAAAGGCATCCCTTGGCAAACCACCTCTCTCCCACTTTGCCACCACTCCACCACCACTATAACACCTACATCCACCACCACCACCATCATCCATCATCCACCTTAGAGAGTGTGTAGTAGTCTCGGGATCCAAGATTGATAGTAAGAGTTCTTGTCAATCAAAGGCCATGTTTGGCTAATTCTCTTACATCACTTGGTGAAGACAAGTCTTTAATGTATCACTTTTGATTTTTAATCTTTTCACACTTTTTATTTGGTTTTGTATTAATGACTTTAATAACTAGTTTCTTATGTTGAAGGTGAAACTTCTTTATCATTTGTCCGTGGTGTCTTGGCATTACTTTACTGTCTATATCAAGTAAAAGATTTACACCATTCATATCTCTACGATCTATATAGAGATATGTTGGCTACCTGGTCGGGGGTTAAGAGAATGGTTTGGTAAGGTTCTTGCCTTGTTCAGTGTATAGATCATACAAGGACCTGGGTCAAGCTTACTAGGATCTCCTTCAATACACACTGGTATTGGATGGCGGGGGTGCGAATGGCTTGATCCCCTCATATGTAAACTACTATTAATACATTAAACCAGCTACTTGGGATTGTATCCCTGCTGACTCAAACCACTTTGCCGAGGGTAACGTCACCTTCAAAAGAGGGGCCTACCACTTTTCGCATTAATAACTTAATTAATTATCTTCCAATATTCCGACCCTTTGGGATTGTATCCTTGCTGACTCAAACCACTGGGTTAAGGATAACGTCACCTTCAAAAGAGGGGCCTACTACTATAACTAAGATAATCTCTTAAAAAGTGCAAAAGTGTGGAAATCATCAAAGGATACATTAAAGGCGAGTCGGATCCAAGTGATTCATCTTGTCTATCTGTTTTTATTTTATTTTTATTTCAATATTTTTAGTTTTTATTTTTCATGTTTAAACCTTTTCTCAAAAATTTTAGTTTGATTAGACGTTGAGGATAAACCGGTACTAAAAGCTCTTGTATCCTTGGACGACGTCGGTATCTTACCAACGCTATACTACGCTCACTATGGGTGCACTTGCCCAAGTGTGTGTTTAGTGTTAGTAGAATATCGTGTTTTATAAATTTAAAACTTGACTAATGTGTAAAATGGGCTTAAAATATCAATAAAAATTATATCACACCTTACACACACCAAGAAGATCCAAAACATCGTAATAATATCATTATTTATTGATGAGGATATGAAAGAGGTGTCGTTGAAAGAATGGCGATGGAGGAGTAGGGACAAGATCGAAAGAAAAGTGTAAAAAACATCCACCGGAATTTTAACTGCTCTTCAAGCAACCAAGTTTTGTCACAGATCCTCACTCCCCCCCCCCCCCCCCCGCAAGTTTTGGATTTAAACGCATGGTAATGGGTGGTTTGGAGAAAAGAAAAATAAAGAGGAAGATCTTTGGAATTCCTAATTAAATGTGGAGATTATCAAAGGAAGGGGGTTTGATTCTAAGGATGCCTGTTAGGTTTCTTGAGGGCAGAGGAAAGGAAAGAATTTTGATTGTGTGAGTATGGGGTGTAGGTATAGTTTACTATTATATCCTCATAGTGTCTTAAAATCTTAAGCTCTTTACGATTTTACCCTCACAAAACAAGCTTTCATTAGTTGTTCATGTTGCTTTAAGAGTTGGACACGATGTAAAATTACATGTCTGTACATCACATTTGCTTTATATAGTTATATATAGATTTTAAGTATTATGTGTACGTAACTCTCTTTATGTATCTATACATCTAATGATGAATATAAAAATATGACTCATATTGTAAGTATTATTTGTATGTAACTCTCTTTATGTATTTATACATCTGAATATAAAAATATGACACATAAATCACATATAATTCATAAGTGTAGATGTGTATTCTTTTTTTGAAAGACGTGAATTATTTGCGAATGTCAGGTGGTCTAGCATACGTTGTTTTAATCTGGTCCGCGCTAGAGAGCCCCCTCGCACAATAGATCCCCAATTTAACCCCTCAATGAGAAACCCATATCACGCAGACTCGAACTTGAGACCTGCAGGGGGAAACTTGCCCGGGCCTACCATAGGTAAAACTTAAATACCCGTGGCCACAACTAGAGCACTAGTGATGGTTAGTATAGATGTATATTCTAATATGGCACATTTACCATGAAAAATAATCAATTTTATAACTTTCTTATACTTAAAATACGATATTAACCAATTTTAATAACTTTTTCATTCTTAGGGCAGGCGGGGTGGTGAGTGATAAACTCCCACCACGCGTTATAGCTTCCAAAACACCACCGCCACCATGCCTTTTCCACGCGTGAAAAAGAAATCGCGTAATAAACTTCACACGCTGATTTTTTGAACTTTGAAAGGTGACCGTTATTTTGAACGTTGATGTTTAATAAAAAAACCTTTAAACAATTATATATACTTCACAATTTTTAACCATTTCACCCACACCAAAACACAAACACATATCACACATTCTACATATTTCACAAATGGATTTTCCTACGGATTCGATGTTTCTGATGGACAGCGATAGCGATAGCCAATCATCTTCCGACAATGAGACGTTTAAATATTTCGTGTCGGTGTATAACGAACTTGAATCAAGTTCATCCCGCCCAAAGAAGAAGATGGTGGATCGTGATCGTATACATGCCAACGAAGTGTTAATGAACCATTATTTTGTGGAGAATCCGGTCTACAATGCTGAAACGTTTAGAGATCAGTTTCGTTTACCAAAAGAATTATTTTTAAAGATTGTTGGAGACATCAAAGCAACCGAAGAATGGTTTCAAGAAGGTTACGACGTGAGGGGCAAACCAAGTTTCACGCCGATACAAAAATGCACGTCCGCCATTCGCCAACTAACGACAGGTAACCCTCTCGATCAATTTGATGAATACCTAGCTATGTCGGCCAAAACTTCACGTGAATGTCTGCAATTTTTTTGCAACGCGGTTATTAAATTGTATGGTAAAGAGTTTTTACGTAAACCAACGAGACACGACATCTCACGTATTTACGCCGCACATGAGGCTAGATGGCATTTTCCAGGGATGCTCGGTAGCATTGATTGTACACATATCGAGTGGAAAAATTGTCCAAGAGAGTTGCGAGGGGCGTATGTTAGGGGTGACGTCAAAAGACCAACCATCATACTTGAAGCGGTGACGTCGAATGATTTATGGTTTTGGCATTCATATTTTGGTGTTCCAGGTTCAAACAACGACATCAATGTTTTGCACACGTCGTCGTTATTCCAAACCATAACGGATGGTACCGCACCCTTCTGTCCATTCTATGTTAACGGACGATATTACAGACGAGGTTTCTTCTTGTGGATAGTATCTACCCATCATGGTCTGTTTTTGTGAAAGCTCCTTCATTTCATGTCGAGGCTAAAGAAAGGCGTTCAAAAAGTTGCAAGAATCGGCAAGAAAAGATGTTGAGAGGGCTTTTGGTGTTTTAAAGGGTAGATGGGGCATACTAAGCCGACCGGTTCGTGCGTTGAATAAGAAACCAATACATAGCATAGTATATGCATGTATCATATTGCACAATATGCTAATCAAAGAAGACAGACGTGCAATATATCCGGATTGGGTGCCGGATCCTCCTACACAAGTTCACGTTCTTGAAAATATCCAACAAGACTTGCGTGATGAAGAAACTCACTTTCGGTTGAGATACGATTTAATCGAACTAGTGGGTTCTTTAGGTTTGGAGTTTCCTGATTCGGACGAGGAGTAGAGTTTCTTTATGTATTTTTTTTATTGTAGTCTAAAATATTTCTAGTATGTTTAATTGAACTAGTATGTTTTAATTTAAATGAAATTTATAATTTCAGTGTTTTATTGTTAATTTATAATTAAAAAAAAAGGTTGTGAGTGATGGAATTCCATCACTAGTGATGACCATTTCCAGTGAAAAAGGTTGTGAGTGATAGAATAATAGTTGATAACATGACGAAACTTGATTGAAAGTTGTGAGTGATGAGTGATTGATAAGTGATCACCACCCTTTAATGCATAGTTTCAAATTTCCCCAAATAAAAATACCAATTATGAAGTACGACAAAATATGACATGTGTTATATTTGTCGTTTGTTGACCTTTACTAAAAGTGATTAAACAAATCTCGATCACATAAAATTAAATGTACCGATTATCGCAAAAAAATTCAACATTTCAAGCAAAATGTTGTTATAATTTCTTGAACTAGTCAAAATTTCAAAAATACAGTTAACAACTTAACACTATCAAAGAATATATTTGTCTAAATACGCTGAAATACACACTTCAAATGTATCTTTTGATATCCTGACAAGTATACGAATCATATAACTATATACAACTTTTATATACATACATAGGGTCAGGATTTAGAGAGAACGGTGAAAAGTGTGAGAATGATGAGAACGATTTTGGAGTTGACATGTGGCATTGATGCTAAATTACACTAAGGGGAAATATTGTCAAAAAAACCCACACACATGAACTGGGTGATCAAATAAAACGCCATAAAAATACCAAATTCAGAAAAACACCATGAAAATACCCAGTTAAAACGCCATAAAACACTCAGTTCAAAAAAACGCCATGAAAAACTCAGTTTAAAACGCCATAAAACACTCAGTTCAGAAAAACGACATGAAAATACCTAGTTAAAACGCTATAAAAACACATAGTTTAGAAAAACGCCATAAAAATAACTAGTCTAAAACGCCATAAAACACCCAGTTCAGAAAAACGTCATAAAACCCATTCATTTTTTTTCGAGTATATCAATAGCATACTCGTTGGAAAGATAAAAAACAATAAGTTTTATGGTGTAATTTTTTTAGAAAAATAATCACGTATATAAAAGTTATTGGCGTTTAAATATGATGGGGGAAAATGACATGTGATTAGTATGTGCACCCTTGTTTGGATCTTCCAATTTTACCCCTCCTGGTAGTTATAAGGTTCCCATTATTTACAAAAATGTCACCGCATCATCTTAGCCACAAATCACAAAGATCCCATGGTTGAAAATTGTTCTCACTGTTCTCACACTTCAAATCGTTCTCTCCTGATCCCCTTCCTACATATATATACATATATATATATATATATACATACATATATATAAGGTTAGGTTAACGTACAATGGCTTTTATCGTACAATATGTACGCGATCATCTCAGTCGTATGATCTGTTGCGAATTCACTCTTGAACATGCGATTTGTGCTGAAAACCCAACATGCGAAATTGCTATAAAAAAACAACATGCGGTTTCATTAAAATTACCAACATGTGATTTCCAACATACTTTTTTATAGCATGCGATTTCACAATATCGTGAGAGCGTACGATAAACCCTAATTGTACGTTACACTTTATATATATATGTATATATATAAAGCGGATTAGGAGAAAAATGTTGGAAGTGTGAAAATAGTGAGAACGGGTCCTGGTCGAACACGTGGCGTGCAATATAATCAAGGCGGATGGGCTTTTTTGTCCTTTTATTTTCTTTTCCAATGCATCTCTCACACACCGTTGTCATTTGTGGCGTGTATGATTTTTTGGCATGTAGTTAAAAACAAAAACTCCCTGGCATTTTATTGTTTTAGATCTGCCACGAGGAATCAATCTTTTTTGTCTTCTAAAGTAAATATCTTGGCTTTTATGGCGTTCCCAAATTCACTATAATCGATTAATAATTCAAACGTTGCATTTTTTTGGCGTTTTCTTGTTTGTTTGTAGATCTGTCTAGTTAAAATTAATCTTTTTGTCTATAAAAGTAAACATTGGCGTCCATGGCATTCCCAAATTCATTATATACCTTTAATAATTCAAAATTACAATTTTTTGACGTTTTTGTAAAGTTATCCAATTGAATTAATCCTTTTTTTTCTTATAAAAGTAAATATCTTGGCGTTCATGGCGTTCCAAAATTCATTATAATTTATTAATAATTCAAAACATTACAAATAAGACGAAATCAAACTAAACTAATATTCTTCTGTGGAAGGTGTAGTCTATCTGTGTTCAGCACTTCGTCCACCTCAATGAATCATCCTCTCCGTTTTGATAAGTCACTTTCACCGTTCTTGATTGTTCATCCAAACTCCAACCGGTAACTGTTGGTAGATCAAAAACGTCATCATCATCATCATCATCTGCTGGAAATCTTCTCTTCAATCTTCTTATTACTATTTGAGTCCTTTCACACTCATTGGAACCCCAAGGCTAGAATATCCCTCTGAACGGCCTCATCTATACTAAGTATGGCCTTGATGGTCTTAACTTTCACCCTTCTCCTGTCAGAGAACTTTAGGACGAAACGTCTCTCCGACCTATCAAACCTCCATGCAATAACCTAAGCCATTTTTTTAAGTTGTACGGCGTTTTAGTCAATTTGTGGCGTGTTTAGACAATTTGTAGCGTTTTAAGTTTGTTTAATTGTTCTACTTATGTAATGACCTTTTTAGGCACGAAGTAGATTAGGTCTATATGTTTTTAGCGCTAAAAAACAATAGAAATTATCTTTTTTTTCATGTGTATTTTTTATCTTTGTCGTGTGATGTAGGATGCAGACCTATAATGTGACAAGTAATTATGGCATTTTGAAAATATAAAAATACAATTAATTAACTTTCTGTTGTTTCAGTTACTGTTTATAGTTATTGTTTGTTCAGTTTTATCTGTTAAGGCTGTAACGTGTCCCATCATTTAGTTTGGCGTTTTGTATGAATGACGTTTTAGATAAAGATGCCAAAATACAACTTTTGTAAGACACCCTTTGTTCTATTCTCTTGCATCTTGTTTTATACAATTAATAATTTTTGGAGTTTTTTTAATAATACGTGATTAAAGGAAATTATTATAGTTTTGGTGTTTGGTGTTTGTGGCATTCTGGCGTTTTATAAGTAATTAGAGAAATAATGTATTTTATTAGCGGAAAATTAGATAACAAACCACAGAAAATGACACCAAAAAATAGAAAAGAAAAAAAAATTAAAAATCTTAATCCAATTTGTCATCCAAATCTTCACAGTCATCAGTCTCTTCTTCTTGAAGTTTTTGTCCCCGGAACCTTTGAATTCCTTAGATAGATGCCGATTTCCTACACAGCTGAAAAACCCGGCTCTAGACGAAGCTGATCATTCAGTAAAATATGGCTTTTTTTGTTTTTTAGTGTGATATATTATTGTTGATTGTTGAAGTGGTTTTGTGGATGGTTGGAGACATAGATCGGTGTCTTATGTGTGGATGCTTTTTTCTGGGTGTGATTGTGAGTGGGTTTTTCGCTTAGTTGATCTTTGGTCGTCATCTTCATCTTCACATTCATCCCACTCTTCATGATTAATAATGGAGTCCAAAATAGCATTTACACTGTCATCAGTCTCTTCTTCTCATCCAAACCTTCTTCAAGAACAAAGTACGCAAATGACATATCGACTCCCCCTTGACAATAGCTTCATAGTGTAACTTTGTCTTCAAACATCTTGTGTTCTTTTGGTCTTTGGATAGCGTCAGCTATACACAGGTTCTGACATCAACAGACTCCCCCTTAGCTGATGCTTCCAATCTCCAATACTTTCATTCGTTGTAGATCAGTGAACTAGTAATCTTTGGTTAACCAAGTAAACTTCAACTCTTTCATATCTCTTTCTGCAATGTAGTAGAAGGATCCTACCATGCATCTTCACATATTTTCACTACACTCTCAATCTGCACTTCATTTTGATAGCTGTATCAATCTGTTTAGAAACACAAGCAAGTATCTCGAAAAACCATTAGTCTTTTTCACATTCAAAATAAACCAATATTTTATCTTATCATGCAAAAACAACAACATGTCAGTTCAAAATGGGAGATCTTTTAAAAGGAAATATTTTTGGAATTTTTGATATTTTTCAACACAAACTAAACTAAACCCAAAAATATTTACAATACTTCTTTTTGTGAGAATCATGTGCAAGAAGATCAGATCAGCAAAGTCAAACTGTTTTCACACCATTAGATAATTCTTTATATATTTTTTCTTGAAAAGAAGTCTAAGACAATTACCAGTATGTTTATCCACCTAAACAAAATGCAAGAACATTTCAAGTGCCATTACCATATGATACATTAAGGTAATATTATACTGATATACTAGCGTGTCCCACTTCAGGATGTACCCCCGGATCAAGGTATGCACAAAGATTTATCATAGTAGGTGAGTATACCGAATTCATCCATTTTGTTTTTCAACGTTTAGATAATTGGTGATCAGGTCAGTACTTCCGTACAGCAAAGAGACCAAAATATCTAACGAGGGCTAAGGCAAATACCAATTTTTGGTACGAATTATGCATTTTGCACATTTGAATGACTCTCTAGGAGAGCTTCTTCATTTATGGTTTTGGCATATTTAGCTCTTTTAAGATATCCTGGTTGTGCCTAGGTCAGCATGTATCTGAATGCAGCAGAAGGACAACCCTGATACCCCCGGATGAAATAACAGTATAGAGACCCAAAACCTTAGATTTTGGCAATCTATCAACGCAAGATTTAAGGTCATTAAACCATACGCCACTGATGTGTTCCCCGCTCATACTCAGTTCGTTAGGTTTATATCACATTGGTAAGTTGAGTATTTCATGCTTTTGCCTACCGGTACATCATATGATGAAGCTGCTATCACACTTAAGCAATTTAATTTATTTTCAGTGTGACAGTCTAACTTGCTGATGTACTATCATTTCTTCTTTTTCACACAGTGATAACTCATTTTTGATTTTCTATTTTTTTATGTATTTAATTTTTCAATGTTTTTATATTTTTATAATTTTTATAACTTACTTACTCCCCCTAAACACACGCACTAACTAAACTCTTTTTGGCTTAAGGAAATTTCTCCCCCTAAATTTTTGTTTTTATGGAGTAAGATTAAAAAAACATAAATTTAAAACACAAACAGACTCCCACTTAAACCTGACAAAAGTTTTTCTCTTTAGAAGTTCAGAATAATCAAAACAATCACAGAAGTAAATAGTTCATTACCAATTTTAACCTACTATTCACCTCAGATACTTTACAGGAACAACCACTGTTAAACACATCAACAGTCCTTCCTGGTCATCCCGCACATTCTCAACAACTCAGTTAGACCTGAGAACCCAAACCTTACCGGTTTTGGGTTGACCATGTAAATCCATATAAGATGCTTCTAACCAATACCCATCACACCATATAGGTGTCTTGGATGTCTTCCCTGTTGTTGAGCAAGATTGATATTTTCCACTAGGTCTTTGATTGCGAGAGTTCCAATAAACTCTCGGATTTTCAGACTTTTGAAAACTATTATCTTGATACCTTCTTCTCCCACTATCATACCATGAATTTTGGAAAAATTTTGGATGTTGTTGAACATTTGAGTTACCAAAACCCCTATGTTCGTTTCTTCTTTGAAAAAATCGCTTACCAGAAGTTTGGTACCGATTTTGATATCCAAAATTTCGATTTTGAGACTAATTTTATTTACCATTAAACTGACTAAATTGTGGAGAATTACTTATTGGTCTATCAAATTTTCTCGAAGTTGAAGGTTTAGATTGAAATTCAGGTTTCTTTGTCTAACAACGTGATTTTACACTATTGCTTGACCCAACCTGATTCCCATCCTTAACCTCATCAACTTTTTGCTTACCTTTCTTCAAAGGACAACAACTCGCCACATGTCCTTTGTTGTGACATTTAAAACATGATCTTTTCTTATAACTTTTCCTTTTATTTAATCCCTTTTGAAATGTGTTGACCTTTTTTTCTTCAGTATCCTCATCCACTTTATGAGGTGTACTTGTAACACCTCACAAAATCATGACCAATATAATAAAGACACGTGTCATGGACTTTAAACGTGTAATGGATTGATCTGGAGGGACTAAAATTGTCAAGCAATGTAAATATGTTAGTAAAAGGATCCAAAGTGTCAACATGCCATTCTTGTGCCTCTGAGTGACCTCACACGACGTTCGTATTCTTTAAACGAATAAATTGTCGAACATAGAAAGTCGTTTGTATTTAAATTAAGGAATAGGGGTTAAAAGTGTCAACATGTTAAATGTTACCTCTGAGTGACCTTTTAACGATCCCAAAAACATTGCAATAATTGTATATTTCGCTTTCAAGAATAATTTTGTGGAGTTTCGACGAAAACAAGACTTTTCGGGTGATCTTGCAACTAACCGGGAGCTTAACGGAGTTAAAATATGACCCAAGGCCCTTAATAGTTAACTATGGGGGTCCTAAATGCAACAAATGAAAGTTAAATAAACTTAAAATGGACCAGGGACTGAAAATGCAATGATTGGAAAGTTTTTACCGGATCAACCCATTGCCGCGGCCCGCATAGACTCCTTAAGAGTCTTACGCGACCCGCGTGAGCAGTGCCAGCGAACAAAAACTGCACAACTGCATGTTGCAGCCTGTTACACCGCCTTTGCATGCAATTTTTCGATACCAGGGTTTGAGCAAATGGTTTTTCATGCACTAGGGACACCTGGTAACATCTGGGATCAATGTAGGGACATGTGGATTGATCATATGAAGTAGAAAATCCTATATAAGGCACTTGTTCTTCACTTGTTCATTTGCACACTTGAGAAATTACTTCACAACTCATTCTCTGAAGTCCCTTGGAGCTCTAGGAAGCTTTCCTCAGTTCCTATTTCGTGCTAAGTATTCTGGTAAGCATTTTTAGCTTCCTAAGTTCAAGTTTTATTAGTTTAATGACCGAAAGTCAAAGTTATCGTAATTAAGCTTTGACTTTGTGATTAATCACAAACGGTCCAGCCATTATTCAAATTGAAAGTGGCTATGAGTTGGTAATCATGTAGGTAATAAACCCTTAAAAGGGCACCTACTGATTATCACTTTTACTTGGTCAATTGTCGGGTCAAACTTTATACTAAAAAGTCAAACGGGTCAATTTTCATAAATAAATTCATAACTAACAATGCAGAGGATATGGAACAGGTTTTAACATTAAAATAGCTTAGTAAATAATATAAGAGCATGTCTAAGCATGTTCAACCCGACAATTCTGAGTTTAGGCTCGGTTCGGAACCGAAAGTCGCAAAAGTAGACTTTTGCTTTGACTTTCGGTTCTGACCCGATTTAGCTTGTTTTAGATATGCCTTAGGGTTCCTTTAGGACCATATTATAGGTTAGTATAACCCTCTGAAGTTATACAACTTGGTTCCATAGAAATCCTAGTTCATTTCATGTTTCCGTTAAATGCTTAAAAGTTGACCATTATGCCCTTTTGATATTAAAACGAGATTTTTGAAAATGTGAGAGGACAAAAACCTTTATTACTGATATTTAAGTATGTCCTAAAAGTTTGACATCAGATTATGGTCTAAAATAGAAGTTATGCGCGATATCGAAAAATGAAGACTTTTTATTAATTAAATGGCAATTTTGGCATAAATCATATTTAAACCAAATTTTTGACACCAAACTTGCCACCTAGTGTTAAGATATAATATTTAGGGATTTTTGGAAATTTTTGTTAAATTTTAAACTGATCATAACATAGGGTTCTTGCATAGACTCGGTAATTGACGGTTATGCCATTTTTGCAAATAAAATGAGTTTTGCACATCCTCTACATATCAAACCTTTTTCTACTGATTTTATACATTAAATAAATTATTTTAAACAGTAGAGGCTGATCAAAATCTTAGATTTCCTTAATTAACCCGAATATCGTCAAATACCGACTTTTATGCAATTTAGGCGCATAGTATGGTTTAAAACCATATTTAGAACCTAAGACTTGGTACCTACTGATTTTATGAACAAATTTTTATACTTTAATAGTAAGAAAAAGTTTTGAACTCAGAATTCCAAATTTGGCCCTTTTAACATATGTGAAATGACCAAAATGCCCCTACGGTGCATAGTTGGTCATAAATGATAAATTTCACATATATATAATATCTTACTGATATAACCCATTAAAATAAATATTTTTACTGATTATTTTAGACCCGAAACTCATATTACTATTTAACCTCTTTTATAAACTTTAAAATGACCAAAATACCCTTACAGGGCTTAATTTGGTTTTAAATTCGTTTCGGGCATAATGGAAGGTATCCTACTGATATCATAACATATTTTAAGCATATTAACTTGTGAAACCTGTATATGACTCATTTGGTTACCCGTTATGCATATTCGCCTTCAGTACGGTTTATGTAACTAGTTTGCATAAATTAACCGAAACGGGTCAAACCTTATCATTTTTATTTCAAAATCCAGAATGTGTTTAGTTTACCCATATTACACAAGTCTTTATACTTGTCGGGTCTAAATCACATTCTAATCCGGTCTTCGCTTAATCGTGCGTTTTGAACCGTAAACTTTTCATTAAAACTAATCGGTCTAAGTTTTAACTTAAGTGAGACCCGTTAGGAATCTAATAGGTTATTAAAACCTTCATTCCAGATTTAGGAGCCCAGTAAAAGCTATTTGCACTTGCTGATTGTTATACGGCTGATATTAAAATTATATTTTGCTCAGGTAAATACTTTTAACTTATTTTCCGTTATACGGGCTTGGGATACGGTAATATCATAATACCGCTTGGTCGGGTATGTAGTTATTTAAATCGGATTGTGATTAATACATTTACATAACCCGTTTTAATCTGTTATGTTTGGGGCAATGCCTTTGGGGGGTTAATGACCGTGTCCTGGATATCCTTGGCATCATTCAAATGTAAATGGCCACGACTTAAGCACGAGGTGTAGGCATACACCTGACAGTTGCGTATGTATAAGGTATAACCACTCGTTGAGGATAACTCGCCATGGGATTATATTAGTGGTGTGTCTATTAATCTTTAACCTGGTACTTCTAACCCGGGCTACTGAATGGACGACAAACATGTAAATCTGTATACAAGATTATTTTTAAATAATTGTCCCAAGTTATAAAAGATTTTATGCCTTGTGCATCCAAACCAATTTTTATAAATAATTTTCAAAAGAGTCAGTTAATTGTATTTACCAATGTAAACTGACGTATTTTCAAAAGGTTAAGTGCAGGTACTAAGCGTAATGGGCTGGAACTCCTGAGTGATTAAATAAAAAGTCTTGCAAGCTTTTATCACTTTAAGTCTGTTGAACAATTCTTCTTTTGTTTTGATCCGCCTGTGGATCTTCTTACATTCCGTTGTGTAATATTTTATGTTACTTTAAACTCGGATTGTATAAATTACTTTTAGACTTCCGCTGTGCATTTAAACTGTGATTACTGTCTATGATGATATCAACTACCTCACGATACTCCCCACCGGGCCCACCGGTAATACGTGGAAATATCGGGGTGTGACAGTACTGTTAGACCCAACAGATTCTTTCAAAGAAACTGGACAATTTGTGTCACGGCCCCCATCCCGGTTTTACCCGGTCCAGGAGCCGCGAGACAGAAACAGTGGTATTTATTCATTGAGTTGACAACGGAAGATTTTACAGGATCTTTTAAAACTTGAAATGCCTGATTATTTTATTTCATAATTCGAGATAGACACAGTAATTTACAATAGAGGAATTTCACAAGGAAATTCCCTGATTTACAAAACATGTTTAATTATTTAATTGAGCCACTACTTCAAGCTTGTTAGTGCTCCGTAGCACTTTTCCTTGGTTCACAGTAGTCACCTGAAACATGTTTTGAAAATATTTTATCAGCGGGGAAATACTGGAGAGTCACACAAATTTAATAAAATGACACATAGTTATAAATTACAGCATAAGAGCGATTACAATGGCTTCTATCTTATTTTTATCTGACGCCGTGTCACCTCCTGGTGATGATGGTCATACCACTATTGGGTCCTTTCACCCAAGTAGTGATGATTATCACTGTTAGGATTTATTAGCCTAACCGTGAGAAATTTAGTAATGTGCACAATACCCCACTAGCAAGTGATTAAGATAACCATGACTTAATCCCAGTAATTATAACCTTTGAAAATAAATGGAGTATTGTAAAATACTTTTGATAAAAGAGAATGACTCACATTGCAGATTTAAACGGGCAGAGTTTAGCCAACTGATTAGCCTTGTAACCTAATTTAAATAACAATGCACACGAACTAGGTCAGTAACTAATACAACATTTACGATAACTCATGAGATTAAAACCCTCACAACGAATGACAAAGTGCAACACTTAAACATCCATCGAATTCACGACGAATGACAAAGTATAGCCCTAATTTGGGCAACACTTAAACATCTGTTGGATAGTTTCAATCGATCGGACATTGAATCGTAGCAGCGATCGAGTTAATACCCTGTATCATAGCAGAGGTTCGGGATTATAACTACCTTTGAACAAAACAGCGTATAAGTGAGTGTACGTAACGAAATTTAATGTTGAAATAAGAAATCAGTGCAAGTCCCAATCTCCTAGATTTATAGCCCGATTTGGACCCGCTCGCGTGTCGCGCAGGATCTCCCGCACCTGTCGTGTGTCACGGGGGAATCCAAAGTAGGCTAGGCCTGCTTTGTCACCTGGTTAGCCGTGCTGAGTCGACAGTTTTTCAAATTACGTGTTTTATAACCATTTTCGAAGGATAAACATAATTAGGGAATACCCCCTTGAGTTTTAGGGGCCCTGATCCTGATTTCAGCTGTTCTGAAAATTTTAGGGGTCATGCAGTATCACTTGGGGTTTTCAATTAGGGTTTTCTATTGGTCAAAAAAATAAAATAAGAAGTAACAATTTTAATGAGAGTTGTTACATCCTCCCCACCTTAATAAAAATCTTGTCCTCAAGATTTACTGGAACAAGTAGGGATATTTTTGCTTCATCTCTGATTCCAGCTCCCAAGTGTACTCAGGTCCTCTCTTTGAGTCCCACTTAACTTTGACCAGTACTAGTCTTTTGTGTTTGAGAACTTGATCTTTCTGTCTTCTATTTGAAGTGGTTTCTCCACGAATTTCAATTTTTTTCATTTACCTCTATGTCTTGGGGAGGTACTACCAATGATTCGTCAGATAAACACTTCTTGAGGTTGGATACATGAAATACGTCATGTACTCCAGCTAGTTCCTCTGGTAGTTGTAACCGATAAGCAACTGGTCCTATTCGCTGGATTATTGGGAATGGTCTTACGTACCTTGGACTTAGTTTTCCTTTCTTACCAAATCGAACTACTCCTTTCCAAGGAGAAACTTTCAAGAGTACCTTGTCTCCAACCTGGAATTCTAACGGCTTGCGTCGATTATCTGCATAACTTTTCTGGTGATCTCGAGCCATTTTCAGTCTTTCCTTGATTTGAGTGATTTTGTCGGTAGTCTCTTGCACAATTTCAGGACCTGATAATTGACTTTCTCCTATCTCTGCCCAACAGACTGGAGTTCTGCATTTTCGTCCATATAGTGCTTCGAATGGGGCAGCTTCAATGCTTGAATGGTAACTATTGTTGTAGGAGAATTCGATTAAGGATAGGTGGTCATCCCAGTTTCCACCAAAATCTATCACACATGCCCTGAGCATGTCTTCCAGGGTTTGGATCGTCCTTTCACTTTGTGTGTCTGTTTGAGGATGGTATGCAGTGCTTAAATTTAGTAGGGTTCCCATTGCTTCCTGGAAACTTGTCCAGAAGTGGGAAGTGAAACGACTATCTCTATCCGATACAATGGAGAGTGGGACTCCATGTAAGGATACTATTTCATCTACATATAACTTGGCTAACCTTTCCATGCTAAAGGTTTCTTTCATGGGTAGAAAATGAGCTGATTTGGTTAATCGATCCACAATTACCCAAATCGCATCATTACCTTTTCTGGTTTTGGGCAACTTAGTAACAAAGTCCATTGTTATGAGTTCCCATTTCCAAACAGGCATTTCTAATTGTTGTAGTAAACCTGAGGGTTTTTGGTGTTCTGCCTTAACTTGTGAACAAGTAGGACATTTAGAAACATATCTAGCTATGTCCTTTTTCATTCCTATCCACCAGAAATTATTCCTTAAATCTTGGTACATCTTATTGTTACCAGGATGCATGGTATACCTAGATTTATGGGCTTCCTCTAAAATTTTATTTCTTAAGTTTTCTTGCTTAGGTACCCAAATCCTTTTCTTGTGGAATCTCCAAATTCCATCACTTCCTTGCTCTAGTTCCTTTATTCTTCCTTTCATCCCTTCAGCATCATCTTTGATTGTTGTTTCTTGAACATTCTTCAGTTGTTCCATTAAGTCTAGTTGTAGACTTAATCTAAGAGCACGAACTCGTCGTTGTTTCTCATGATACTTACGACTTAAAGCATCAGCAACTACGTTTGCTTTTCCTTCGTGATATTGAATATCACAGTCGTAGTCACTTAGGATTTCCATCCACCTCCTTTGCCTCATGTTCAATTCTTTTTGCCCAAATATGTATCTTAAGCTTTTATGGTCTGTATAGACAGTAAATTTACTTCCATACAAATAGTGTCTCCAAATCTTAAGGGCAAAAATTATGGCTCCTAATTCTAAGTCATGAGTCGTATAATTTTCTTCGTGCTTTTTCAATTGCCTTGAAGCATACGCAATTACTTTCTTGCGTTGCATTAGCACACATCCTAATCCTAGCTTTGAAGCATCGCAGTATACTTCAAAATCCCCTGTTCCTTATGGTAAGGCTAGAATTGGAGCATTTGTTAATTTCTGTTTTAAGATCTTAAAAGCTTCTTCTTGTTTAGGTCCCCATTCAAACTTAACTGATTTACAGGATAGCTTAGTTAATGGGACAACTATTTTAGAAAAATCCTTAATAAACTGTCTATAGTATCCGGCTAACCCTATAAAACTTCTAATTTCCATAGCTGATTGCGGGACTTTCCATTTGGTGATTGCTTCTATTTTAGAGGGATCTACGTGAATACCTTCGTGATTCACCATGTGTCCTAAAAATTGCACCTCCTGTAGCCAAAATTCACACTTCGAGAATTTGGCGTAAAGCTTTTCCTTTCTTAACAAAGTTAAAAGTACATGCAGGTGCTGACAGTGCTCATCCTGGCTTTTGGAATAAATAAGTATATCGTCGATGAAGACAATTACAAATTTATCCAAATACGGTTTACAGATTCTATTCTTCATGTCCATAAATACAGCAGGAGCATTTGTTAACCCAAAGGGCATGACTGTAAACTCGTAATGACCATACCTAGTTATGAAAGCAGTTTTAGGTATGTCTTCTTCTTGTACTTTCAATTGATGATATCCAGAGCGTAAGTCTATCTTAGAAAAGTATCTAGCTCCTTGCAATTAATCAAAGAGATCATCAATCCTAGGTAATGGGTATCGATTCTTAATTGTAACCTTATTCAATTCCCTATAATCGATACACATTCTCATTGACCCATCTTTCTTTTTCACAAACAATACTGGAGCTCCCCACGGGGACGAACTAGGTTGTATGCATCCTTTGCTTAATAATTCATCTAATTGCTTTTTCAATTCTAGCATTTCGGTGGGTGCTAACCGATAAGGTGCCTTAGCTATCGGTGTAGTTCCCGGAATTAGATGAATTCTAAATTCGACTTCCCTATTGGGAGGTAATCCCGGTAGTTCTTCTGGGAATACATCTGGGTATTCTGCTACTACAGGAATTTCTTTAAGTTCCTTACCTTTCGTGTTAATGATTACTGAAATCATATACACCATTTCTTGTTTTCTTGAATAACTGGCCAATTTCATTACTGAAATGAATTTCAGTGGCTTTCGTGGCTTATCTCCTGTAATCATCACTAATTCTCCTGTGGGTGTATGAATTTCTATGGAATTCTTATCACAAAGAATTCGAGCATGGTTGGCTATTAACCAATCCATTCCTAATACCACATCGAATTCGGCTAAATTCATAGGTAACAGGTTTGCAGAGAATTTATGGCCTAAGAGTTCTATCTTTTCTTCTCGTAAAACCTTATCTATTTTAACAGAATTTCCATCTGCCGTTTCAACTGTAAAAGTCTGCCTAAGGTTGGTTAAGGGTAAGTTAAAAGCTTGGCAAAATGAAGTATTTATAAAACTTTGGTTTGCACCAGAGTCAAATAATACTTTTGCATAAACGTGGTGAACTAGGAACGTACCAGCTATCACGTCAGGAATTAGCTCTGCTTCCTGCGTAGTCAACTGGAAGGCTCTTGCGTTTCTCTTGGTAGTTCCTTCTGCAGGTTTGGCTTTGTTATCAGCTGGTTTGACCAATTTTGCGCAGTCTGACCTAAAATGTCCAGCTTCTCCACAGTTGTAGCAGATTGTGGATTTCTTTCTTCTGCAATCTTCTTCTTGATGCCCTGGAATTTTGCAGAAATTGCAATACCCCTTGCATCTACCAAAATACTTTCTTTTACAGGCATTGCAAAATGGAACAGTGGAGGATTGTCCAGTTCCCTTTTTCTTGAAATTACTATGGTTACCCATACGGAATCCCTGGGTAATCTTTTGGGCCACTTCCTTTTTTCCGGTTTTCTTCTCTTGTGCGTATCAGCCCATCGGTCAAAGTATTGGCTAATTCCACTGCATCGTCAATAGTGCGTGGTCTTGCAGCTTTAACGATATCACGGATTTCGCCAATCAATCCCCAAATATAACGGGAAATAAGTACCGGTTCTGGCGAAGCCAGGGTTGGTACAACTCTAGCATATTCGAAGAATGTCGAAGTATACCCTCGACAGTCTACATCCACCATCCGGTGGTTCAAGAATTTATTCGCCAGTTGTTCTTTCTCATATTCAGGACAGAATTTTCTTTCTACTAGCCGCTTAAATTCTTCCCAACTCATGGCATAGGCCACATTACTTCCCTTGGCTTGAAGTACCGTATTCCACCATTCTAGCGCCCCTTCTTTAAAAAGATGCGACGCGTACATGACCTTGTCTTCCTCTGCACATTTACTTATTTTAATCACCGCCTCGGTTTTCTCTAACCAGCGCAGTGCAGCAGTCGCCCCTTCGTTGCCTACAAATTCAACCGGTTTACAGGCAAGGAACTCCTTGTAAGTGCAAACAGGCGTTGCAGTTTTCATTTTCTTAAGGAGTGGGGCTTGCCTCCCATCGTTGTCGTTATTAGTATGGTTACCGCCTCCGTTTACACTATTACTAAAATTGTCGCCGTGTGTACGTTTGCTAGGAATAATTTGTTGAGGTTCAACTGGATTTCGGGCAGCTGCAAGAATTACTGGAATAGCATTGGCTATTCCCTGAGCAACGATATTCTGGATATCTTGCCTATTCAGAAATTGATCTTCTTGGTTTTGTTCAGATTGATGTACTTCATTAACGGGTTCATTACCAGCGTGTTCCATCTGGTAATTAATTTATATAAATGATTAGCATAAAATAATAAATAACCAAATAAAATAATTGCACATAATCACGTCAATAAGTATAGCCAAAATTGTCAATTTTTCGACTTTCGATATTTTATATATAATAGGCATCCGTACAAACTGGTTATCTTACAAAAGTTTTATTTTTAAGTTATTTCACATAATTATATTTTTATTATTATTAAACACATATTCCTACAACCACACAACCACAGTCACACCATCTCCGTCAGCTGGCATCTCAGAAACAACGTTCCCTCTCGTCGTACTTCCATGATATTCTTTCCCCTACTTCCCGGATTCTATTCCCGGCGTCCACCAGCTCCTCGCCATAGTGGTGGAGTTCTGCCAAGTTTTCGGAGCTCATCGGTGGGTGTAGTGGAGGCTCTGGGTCAAACTGGGGGAAAAGGTATTAGGATTGTTTAGGAGATTTTGAAACTGCCAGTCGGTGGTCCACCATTCTTCTAGCTCTGCTGATAGAGGTTGGGTGTGGATAATAGGATCGGGAATATCAGGCTCTAGATCAACTGGAAGTTGTGCTTCCGCTGGGTAATTAAAAAGGTTTTCACCGGCAGGTCCGATGAGGTCACTAAGTGCCAGTTTATGATCCAACTCCTCCCAGGGTGGCATTTCCTGGTCTTGCCTGGAACTTTCCCCAATTTCTATTTCCTTTCCTTTATCTTTGGTATCCTCCGTCTTTAAAATTTTCCGTGTCACTGGTTTCCTCCTGCGCACACGCCTCCAGCCCACTAATCTTCTTCTCTTCTTTGGCTTGGGTTTCTCCGGAGGTTGGGCTTGAAATTCCATAGGTTCCTCCATGTCGGCACAATAACCGGTAAAGTCTCTGGAAACTTCCACATTAACAGAATAGAGATTGAGATTCTGAAGAGCTTCAGACAACTCATTCATGCTGTTTAGCAGATATGAAGAAACACACAAAATTCTAGGTTAAAATTTTGTAAATTAAATTTTCACATAATCACAGAAAAAGAAAATGAGAAAAATTTATACAAACAGATTAATTAAAACAAAATATTGTGATTATATATATTTTACAAATTACAACTGAAATTTAAAATATACTAGAGATTGTGCATTAATAATTTATTTTAGTCTATCTTTTCTTACTAAGTTGTTTATCTAATGGGCAAGTTTCTTTAAAGTTTCTGGCTTATGGATGATATGGGTGCTAGTACTGGGTCAGAGTGTTGGTAGTTTAACTTAATCAAAAGTTAACATTTACTGCTGTAGTGGCTAACATATAGAGATTTGCCCATTGTTCGTCTAATTCATCTTCCCATGGTGGGTTATCACCTGTTTCCTGAGTCTCTTTATTAATTATCACATCTTTTGTTTGTGACTTCTTTATTTTCTCTTGACTTTTTCTAATAATCCAACTTCTTTTCTTAATGGTAAGTGATTTCTCAAACTGTGCCTTACGAACAAATATTTCTTCCTCTGTATCCGCTGAGTATCTTGAGGAATTTGTTTGGAATGAGGTTCCCTTATCTTTTGGTGAACTATCTAATTGACGATAGATGTCCGAAATTATTTACTTACCCATACTGTAACTAACAAGTAGTCAGTAAACAAAAACACATAATCATAAGATGGTAATCAGGAAAATTAAGTATTTCTAAATACTTAATGGGCTTAAATCAGTGGCTCTGATACCACCTTTTTCTATCACGGCCCCCGTCCCGGTTTTACCCGGTCCAGGAGCCGCGGGACAGAAACCCGTGGTATTTATTCATTGAGTTGACAGCGGAATATTTTATAGGATCTTTTAAAACTTGAAATGCCCGATTATTTTATTTCATAATTCGGGATAAACCCCGTAATTTACAATAGAGGAATTTCACAAGGAAATTCCCTGATTTACAAAACATGTTTATTTATTTAATTGAGCCACTACTTCAAGCTTGTTAGTGCTCCGTAGCACTTTTCCTTGGTTCACAGTAGTCACCTGAAACATGTTTTGAAAATATTTTATCAGCGGGGAAATACTGGCGAGTCACTCAAATTTAATAAAACGACACATAGTTATAAATTACAGCATAAGAGCGATTACAATGGCTTCTATCTTATTTTTATCTGGCGCCGTGTCACCCCCTGGTGACGATGGTCATACCACTATTGGGTCCTTTCACCCAAGTAGTGATGTTTATCACTGTTAGGATTTATTAGCCTAACCGTGAGAAATTTAGTAATGTGCACAATACCCCACTAGCCAGTGATTAAGATAACCATGACTTAATCCCTGTAATTATAACCTTTGAAAATAAATGGAGTATAGTAAAATACTTTTTATAAAAGAGAATGACTCACATTGCAGATTTAAACGGGCAGAGTTTAGCCTACTGATTAGCCTTGTAACCTAATTTAAATAACAATGCACACGAACTAGGTCAGTAACTAATACAGCATTTACGATAACTCACGAGATTAAAACCCTCACAATGACAAAGTGCAACACTTAAACATCCATCGAATTCATGACGAATGACAAAGTATAGCCCTAATTTGGGCAGCACTTAAACATCCGTTGGATAGTTTCAATCGATCGGACATTGAATCGTAGCAGCGATCGAGTTAATACCCTGTATCGTAGCAGAGGTTCGGGATAATAACTACCTTTGAACAAAACAGCGTATAAGTGAGTGTACGTAATGAAATTTAACGTCGAATCAAGAAATCAGTGCAAGTCCCAAGCTCCTGGATTTATAGCCCGATTTGGACCCGCCCGCGTGTCGCGACAGGATCTCCCGCACCTGTTGCGTGTCGCGGGGGAATCCAAAGGAGGCTAGGCCTACTTTGTCACCTGGTTAGCCCTGCTGAGTCGACGGTTTTTCAAATTACGTGTTTTATAACCGTTTTCGAAGGATAAACATAATTAGGGAATACCCCCCTTGAGTTTTAAGGGCCCTGATCCTGATTTCAACTGTTCTGAAAATTTTAGGGGTCATGCAGTATCACTTGGGGTTTTCAATTAGGGTTTCCTATTGGTCAAAAAAATAAAATAAGAAGTAACAATTTTAATGGGAGTTGTTACAATTTGGTAAGTCCACAGCTATCGAATCCACTACTACTTGTGAAGTGAGTACAAAATCAGTTAGCTCATCTTCATTTGGTAAAAAGGAGTAACCTTGATTTTTAGAAAATGAAGCTTTACTAAACCCCACCCTTGTTTTATCAATACTCTTTTTTCAACTTTTCTTGAATATGAGTCCTAACTAACGAAGATTTTCCAAATTTGTCTAACTTACCCTTAAGTTCTACAATTTTGGCTTGAGCATCAGCCAATTCTGTGCACTTTTCTGAAAGCTCAGTAGTCTTTTCTTTCAGAGTTTCACGAGCCAAATCAATGATCTGTGACTGTTCATTGACTTTGCTTGTTAAACTGTTGATTTCTTGTTCAGTTGATTTGAGTTTATTGAAGCAATTTGACTCTTTGTTAATCCAAAGAACATTTGACTCTTTTAAATTTTCTAAACAAGCTAACAAAATTTTGTTTCCTCCGATAGTCTGTTAACTTTTGGAACGCCCACTTTTTCACATTCGACAAATAACATAAACTTCATACAAATTTTTGGAAAATTTTGACATGACCCATTCGTAAAGTAAACGATTTCCTGTTTTTTAACAAAATTGTTCAAAATACATTCTACGACACTTTTCAAAAGATGCTAAAATTAAAACCATACACATTTCACTAAAACATTCTATCAAAACTATCCAAAATAAAGTTTAAACTTCAAACCACTACGATCATCCTATATACTAGTTTAACATTTACTACACAAAAATGATTTTGACCCATTCCAAAAGATGACTTGAACCAGAAGCGCAAAATTGGGCAATATAGTGTGTGTTCGGTTCGAGCGCGCCGCAATCAAGCATGTGTTTTATCTATCATACACGACATCAAACATTCGTTAGTTCATAATACCAAACAAAAATCTATAACATTCATTACATACTTTTATTCGACCCATTTGCAATTTTTACCCATTAGTTGACATTCCTAGCGTGAAACACTCTTCCCATTTGACATGATTTCCTTTGACTTTCTTTAATTCCAACATCGCAAACAATCATACATACATCCATTCTACTCATTAATAATGAATCCATACTTAAACAACATCGCTATTCATCATACATGTCTAAATCATCCTGTTTACAACGGAAAACTTTAACATTCATTCTTGACATATCTTTTATCATTTTGACCCGTTTACAACAAGTCATTACTAAACCATTCTGCATCCTACCTTCCGAACGATTTTAGTATCGCTCGCGTGGTTAATATACATCCATTACTATCTTGCCACTTAACCGTTTTTCTAACATTCAACATATCAAAACTTTTATCATGAACAAGCATACAACTCAACGCTAATATTTATTTACTAACTATTATCCGTAGAACTAGATAAAAGAGGATTAAGCTCATATGAACTTACCACGATCTTGCGTTTCTTGCGCTATAGAATGACTTGTTCCTCCTTCCTTCTTTGTTCCTATACATCACAACTTCATATACTTAACTTTCGAAAATTTCATTATTCTCATATTCTTTGTCATACAATATGACGTATATGAACCATATGCATTCCCACCATAATCATATTTTATCAATTTAGCAAATTTTTATATAAAATCACAATTACATTAATTTCGACATTTCATCGAACACATGGCGGGCATACTTTCTAATAAGCATGATGTACAAGTAGTTATAGCACATTCATCCTAATATCATCAATGGGTTACCCTAAACATTTACATTCAATATCATAACTATACTTCATATGATTCATATCAAATTACCTATCTAAACACCTCCTATAACATGAGTTTAATTTTTACATCATCCAATTCATCCATAGCTTTACTAAATTTCATCATCTTACAAATTTCAAGTGGGTTTTACCCCAAACTACCAATACAATCAAAATGGCACATAATATAGCCTCTAATTGTTCATAGCATCTAACATTTAGGTTCGATTTCATACAAAGATCATAAATTTCACATAACCCACGTCATAAGATTTCATAAAAACATGAAATTAAACTTACTTGATCTGAAAATCACTTAGGGGATGAACATTCCTAACTCATGCATTGGATTAGCCACTGATTTCATTTTCAATTGACTGAATTTAGGATGTTAGGGTTTGAAGCAAAGAGTTTTCCCTTGGTCTCTCTCTCACGATCGCACACACACACACGCTTCTATAACTGGGCATTTTTTTATAAGGGTTTTAATTACACAATTTTCATTTTAACCCCCCCCATCTTTTAAAACATATCATTTTACTTCATATTTACATACTAGCTTACTAAACCTTAATGCATATTAAGATTTTTGATTGTTAAATGCTATAAATCTTAATAATGGTAAAATTTCATGTTTACCATTTCTTTTCGCTAAAGTATTGCGATTAAACATTATAACATGTCATACGAAATTTGGGGTGTTACAAGTCTACCCCCCTTAAAGAAGGTTTCATCCCCGAAACCAGAATACATACCGAATAACTCTGGGTAGTGCTTTCGCATATCATCCTCGGCTTCCCACGTGAGATCCGATCCCTTCCGGTGTTTCCATTGAACCAACACTTGTCGAACGGATTTGTTGCGGAGTTGCTTCACTTTAAAATCTTTTATTGCGACGGGCCTTTCAACATAATTCAACTTCTCATCCACTTCAATATCATCCAAAAGCACGTATGCCGTCTCATCCGCGAGGCACTTCCGCAGTTGCGATACATGAAAAGTGTTATGAATTCCATCCAATGCGGGAGATAATTCTAACTGGTATGCTACTGACCCGACCCGAGCGAGTATTTTAAATGGTCCAATGTATCGACGACCTAGCTTTCCGTGTTTACGAAAACGAATTATCCATTTCCATGGAGAGACTTTTAGTAAGATATAATCTCCCACTTGGAACTCAATTGGTCGCCTTCGCCGATCCGCATAAGACTTTTGTCTATCTTGCGCTGCTTTTATTCTTGATCTAACCATATTAATCTTCTCATTCGTTTCGGCTACTACATCCTTTGACGCGAGTTCGCGCTGACCTACTTCCCCCCAACAAACCGGGGTTCTACATTTCCTTCCATAGAGCATTTCGTAAGGGGCCATTTTTATGCTGTTATGATAACTATTATTATATGAAAACTCTACCAAAGGTAGATGATCATCCCAGCTCCCTCCAAAATCCATAACATACTCCCTTAGCATATCAACTAATGTTTGGATAGTTCGTTCCGACTGACCATCGGTTTGTGGATGGTAGGCGGTGCTTATATGTAACTGGGTCCCTAATTCTTCGTGAAACTTCCTCCAATAACGAGATGTAAACCGGGTATCCCGGTCGGACATTATAGACACCGGAACCATGTCGAGATATAATCTCATTTGTATAAACTTCCGCCATCTTTTCCGAATTATAGGTTTCCCGAATGGGTAAGAAATGTGCACTTTTGGTTAGTCGGTCAACGACTACCCAAATAGCATCGTGCCCTTTCCTTATCTTAGGAAGTTTAGTCACCAAATCCATCATTACATGTTCCCACTTCCACACCGGTATCTCCAACGGCTGCAAATTTCCATACGGTTTTTGGTGCTCGGTCTTTACTTGAGAACACGTAAAACACTTAGCAACATACTTGACAATATCTCTTTTCATTACCGGCCACCAGTAATTCATTCTCAAGTCTCGATACATCTTTTTAGCTCCCGGATGAACGGAGTATCGAGACTTGTGAGCCTCATTCAAAATTAATTCTTTCACATCACATTCCCGAGGTATCGAGATTTGGTCATACCTCGTTTTCATACCATTCGCATTCTCTTCTAATTCGTGAATAAATCCTTTCATCCTTTCTTTCGTCGAGTCGTCAGCATTCAAATATTTAATTTGAGCTTCTCGAATTTCTTCAAGGAGTTTAGAAATGACTACCATCTTCATAGATTTTACCCGAATCGGAGACGGGTACTCCTTTCGACTTAGAGCGTCCGCCACTACATTAGCCTTCCCGGGATGATAATGAATGTCACAATCGTAATCCTTAATGAGTTCCAACCATCTTCGTTGCCTCATATTAAGATCTTTCTGTTTGAAAAAGTATTTGAGGCTTTTATGATCCGAGTAAATTGTACATTTCACCCCATATAGGTAGTGTCTTCATATCTTCAAGGCGAATACGACCGCCGCCAATTCTAGGTCATGAGTTGGGTAATTGTTTTCATGTTGCTTGAGTTGTCTTGAAGCATAATCAATAACCTTACCCCTTTGCATTAGTACACATCCTAAACCTTGGCGGGAGGCGTCAGTATACACTACCAAATCATCCGTTCCATCCGGTAATGTCAACACCGGAGAATTCGAGAGCTTTTCCTTCAACTTCTGAAACGCTTTTTCTTGTTCTTCGCCCCATATAAACTTTTCACTCTTCTTTGTTAACTTCGTCATGGGCGAGGCTATCTTGGAGAAATCCAGGATAAATCTTCTGTAATACCCAACCAAACCTAGAAAACTTCTTATTTCACTTAGATTCTTCGGGGGTACCCAATTCATCACTGCATCTACTTTGGAGGGGTCCACATGGACACCATCCGCATCGATTACATGGCCCAAAAATTGTACCTCTCTAAGCCAAAAGGCACACTTAGAGAATTTTGCATATAACTTTTCCTTGTGAAGCGTTTCCAATACATTGCGTAAGTGTGAGGCATGCTCTGTTTCACTTCGGGAGTATACTAGTATATCATCAATGAAAACGATTACATACTTATCAAGCATAGGCCGGCATACCCGAATTATTAGATCCATAAATGCAGCTGGTGCGTTCGTTAACCCAAATGACATCACTAAAAACTCGTAATGTCCGTACCGCGTTCGAAACGCAATCTTCGGCACATCTTCTTTTCGTACACGCAGTTGGTGATAACCCGATCGTAGATCGATCTTCGAAAACCAATTAGCCCCTTGAAGCTAGTCAAATAGATCATCAATTCTGGGCAAAGGGTAATGATTCTTCACCGTTAACTTATTCAACTCCCGATAGTCGATGCACATTCGCATCGAACTATCTTTCTTCCTCGCGAATAATACGGGTGCTCCCCATGGCGAAACACTCGGTCGAATAAAACCTTTATCGAGCAACTCTTGGAGTTGCGTCATCAATTCTTTTGTTTCGGTCGGGGCCAACCGATAAGGGGCTTTAGCTACCGGCTTTGCACCCGAGCTAAGCTCTATTTTAAATTCCACTTCCCGCTCAGGCGGAAGCCCCGGTAAATCTTCCGGAAAGACATCCGGATATTCATTTACTACATTCACGTCTTCAAGCTTTGGAACACTTCGGTTGGTATCTATCACGTAAGATAGATACGCCCTACCCCCGTTTCTTACATGTTTGACGGCTTCGACTATAGAACAAAGTTTTGACTCGACGACCCTATCCCCTTGAATACTTACCCGTTTTCCCTCCGAATTTACTACATGAATGACTTTCTTTTCGCATTGTATTTCAACATGATTTTGGGCTAGCCAATCCATTCCTACTACTACTTTAAACTCCCCCATACACATCGAAATAAGATCTATACTAAACTCCTCATCTTCAATTGAGATTTTACAATTTCTACATACATCATGCAGTAAATAACTCTTACTATCGGTTACTTCCACTTCTAAGGGCATAGACATCTTTTCAAGCTTAAACGATGGACGACATAATAACTCATTTGAAATGAATGACCTACTAGCCCTGGAATCAAATAAAACATTAACAGGCATGGAATTTACTAAAAATATACCTGAAACAACCTCCGGGTGAGTTTTTGCTTCTTTCGATGTTATCTGAAACATCCTTCCACGAGCCTCAAATGGCTCCTCTTTCTTTCCTTCTTTCCTTGATGCTTGCTGGAGTTTTGGACATTCCGCCTTAGCATGCCCCGTCTGATAACAATTGTAACACGTCTTTGGATTATTGTGACACTTATAGTACGGGTGTCCTTCTTGCCCACATTTGTAGCATCCTTTCTTTCTAAGTAAGCACTCACCCGAGTGGTGTTTCCCACATGTCTTGCAAGTCGGGATTCCACCACTTGTTTTCCCTTTCTTAGTTTGATCTTGAAATCTTGCTTTCTTTGATGGGTTCGGGTTCGAAGACTTCTCCGCCATCCTTTTCTCTCCCCGTTCGACATGCCTCTTTAGTTCAATCTCCCTATCTCTTGCCCAGTTAATTAATTCATCTAGCGTCTCACATTTGGAGGGATTTATGAACTCACGATATTCAGCCTTTAACATATCATGATAACATATAATCTTCTTCCTCTCAGTCCCCACTACTCCCCACAAAACTTCAGCTTGTCAAGGAACGTATTCATTATCTCATCCTTTTGTCGAAGACGTAAGAAGTCTTCTTGGATCCGATCAATCGCTGATTGTGGGCAATGATTTTTCAGAAACGGTTCCTTGAACTCCTTCCACATTAACGTTTGTACTTTATCGTCCCCTAATTCCTTAGAATACGCATCCCACCAATACTTTGCTCAAAGTTGGAGAAGGCCCATAGCAAACATTACTTGATCTTCCACTTCGCATTTACTTCTTACAAACACCGCCTCGGTACTTGAAATCCATCTTTGACAGGCTATTGGGTCAATTTCCCCTTTATATGGCAAAGGGTTACATGCCGTAAATTCCTTATACGTGCACCTCCGAGTGCTCTTCTTCGTTCGTAGTTCATTGATCATTTCTTTCAATTCTTCAACCTTGGACATCACTAAGTTATCCACTACCCCCAATACTTGCCCTTCAACCTCTTGAGCTAGTCGGGGAATACTAGTCTCAATTACCTTCTTAACTTCTTCCACAATTCTTTCGTTTATCATATCTTGTTGCGCCGCTTCGGTATCATTCATATTTACGTTGTCCGCCATCTACATAAAACATTAATTTCATTCATTAAATTTCTCTTTTTCTCTCTTTTTTTATACTTTTCTTCATCACGTTTGCACTCATGCTAACCTACTACATTCAATTTACAATACATACTTTATACGTTATCGTCATGGATGATCATGTCGTATCGTGTAGATCATAATCCTTGATCGTAACGATTTTCATTCTCATCATTCACATATACCTTTCTTCATTATTCTTAACATTAAAATTTACCTTAAACGTTGCTTACGAGGCATTAGAAATCATTTAAAACAAGTCCCGTATTAAAAACAATCAAATACAAAAAATCGCCAGCAATTGAAGCTCTCGCAGCCCGCGACCACTGTCGCGTGACGCGACGGTGATGCTAGTTAGGTTTCGCGCAGCGCGACGCCCCCTTTTTCACAGAATATTCAGTTATGTGTTGCTGCAATTGCCCAGCTCTAACTTTTTCTAAAATGCTAACTTTAAAACCTCATATCTATAGTTCTACTAGTCCGTTTTACTCGATTCTTTTTCCTACGGGTCCGTAATTTAAACACGGTCACGTTTAACATCATCATTTACCTTAAAACTCGGTTTATAAACAAATAACATATAAATTCCTTTTCATTTCTAACTACAAACATAATCAACTTTACTATTTACTTACTTGCATAACGTTTCGGATTGAACACACCTTCATACGAGCTTTTGGTTTGAGTTCAAGCATTTTTGCTCTAAAACTTGAATCCCTCAAATCTGGGCTCTGATACCAACTTGGAACGCCCACTTTTTCACATTCGACAAATAACATAAACTTCATACAAATCTTTGGAAAATTTAGACATGACCCATTCGTAAAGTAAACGATTTCATGCTTTTTAACAAAATTGGTCAAAATACATTCTACGACACTTTTCAAAAGATGCTAAAATTAAAACCATACACATTTCACTAAAACATTCTATCAAAACTATCCAAAATAAAGTTTAAACTTCAAACCACTACGATCATCCTAGATACTAATTTAACATTTACTACACAAAAATGATTTTGACCCATTCCAAAAGATGACTAGAACCAGAAGCGCATAATTGGGCAATATAGTGTGTGTTCGGTTCGAGCGCGCCGCAATCAAGCATGAGTTTTACCTATCATACACAACATCAAACATTCGTTAGTTCATAATACCAAACAAAAATCCATAACATTCATTACATACTTTTATTCGACCCATTTGCAATTTTTACCCATTAGTTGACATTCCTAGTGTGAAACATGTAACACCTCGAAAATTTCGGGTTCAATAATAAAACGACACGTGTCATGTAAGACAAAACGCGTTGTAAACCCGGATTTAATAAAGATGTTTTGGCAGGATTTAAAAGTGGCGTCATGTTAATCTTTACCTCTGAACACCTCATTAATAAATCCCAAGACCCAAGTTATTATATATTAAACATCTACTGAGTCTTAAATCCATATATGGGTTGACAAGAATGGAATTGAAAATGCGTGACTCGATCCCACGAAGAAAAAGCAATGATAAACCTTTGTTTTCGGGTCTTGTTTATGGATTCAAGCAAACAATACATAATGGTAGGGTTTAGAATTGTTCAAGCACATTTTTTAGAGGCCCCTTATTGATAAAACATGGCCCTAAATCGATTGCACATCACTTGCCCTTTCAAGTGCATGAAAGAACAACAATGCAGCCCCTGAGGAAGGGTAGCGCACCGCTACATTGATAGCGTAACGGTGCGCTACCAGTTAACCAGCACCAGAAAACAGGCTGTTGCCTGTTTTACGCATTTCTGACCCATTTGGCCGGTTTTTCTCACAAGTGGACGACCCTTAGACTTCCCTAGGCACTAGTAACAAGTGTTGGATGGTTGTGGTTGATCATAGACTTAGTTGTCAATGAATTGTGGTGATCTAAACACTATATAAAGCCAATAAGTTGCCAAACATTCTTCACACTTCACTTGTGCAATTGAGGAGCCTTTCTGGAACTTCAAAGCAGGCACAAGACCTTCCTAATCAAGCTTAGGACTTCAGTAAGTTTTCTAACCTTTCATTAGTTTAAGTTTTAGCTTAGTTTAGCTTAAAAGTCAACCGTCGTAATTAAAGGTTGACTTAACGATTAATCACTATTGGTCCAGTGATTAGTCGAATCAAAGGTAGTTATAAGTTGGAAATTATGTGGGCTATAAAACCCCAAAAGGGTTTCCCCTGATCACCACCCTAATCAGGTCAAATGTCGGGTCAAACATAGAATTAAAAAGTCAACATAATGCTTAAAATGTCATTTATGCATAATTAGCTATCTAGAACATATATAACATGTTTGATCATTGCTATAACTTAGTAATAAGTGTAAGAACATGTCCAAACATGTTCAACCCGACTATTTCCTGTTTAGACCCTGTTCGGAACCGAAAGTCACATAGTTTGACTTTCATTTTGACTTTCAGTTCTGACCCGCTTTAGTATGATTTGGAAATGCCTTAGAGCTTCCTTAGGACCAGGCTACATGTTAGCATAACCCTCTGTGGTTGGTTCATTGATTGACCCATTCGTTTACGCGTTTCCGTTAATAGCTCATATGTTGACCATTATGCCCTTATTACCTTAAAACGTGATTTTTGGAAATGTAAAAGAGTAGAAACTTAAATTACTGATATATATACTTGTATGCAAAGTTTGACATCAGTTTGACTTATAGATTTAGAGTTATGCTCATTATCGCAAATTTGTAGCTTTATGTTAATAAAACGGCGTAATTGGCGTATAGCCTAGTTAAGCCTACTTTTTGGTATCAAACTTAATACCCACCGATGTAATATATTATTTTAGGAATTTTAAAGATTTTTAATTAATTTTAGGCTGAGCATAACTAGTAGTCGTAGGCTTAATCCAGTAATTGTCGGTTTTGCCCTTATGGGCCGTAAAATGAGTTTTACATATCTAAACGACTCCAAACCTTTTTCTACTGATCACATATGATAAATAAATTATTTTAAGCCTTCTGGAAATATAAAAATATCAGATTTAAGTATCGAACCCGGAGATGGCCTTTAGTCGCCTTATTTAGCGTTTTTAACGCATAGTATGTTTTAAAATCATATTGGACATACCCGGGTTGATACCTACTGATATATGAGGAAAATTATGATATTTTAACAGTAAGCAAAGGTTGATAAACTCAGACTTCAGTTTTGAACTTTTCGGCTTATGTGAAATTACCAAAATGCCCCTTCGGTGCATAGTTTGGTTATAAATGATATATTTCACATATATACTTTACCCTACTGTTATAACTCATCAAATTGAGTGTGTTTACTGTTTACATCAGACCTGTAACTCAGTTAAACATCTAAACTCTTTTATAACCTTTTAAATGACCAAACTACCCCTACGAGGTCTAGTTTGTGTTTAAAAAATGTTCCGGGCATAATGAAAGACATATTACTGATGTCACAACATATTTGAGGCATAATTAACTTAGGAAACCTGTTCAGGACCCATATGGTTACCCGTTACGCCTCTGGCGCGTTCGGTTCGGTTTATGTAACTAGTTTGCATAAATTAGCCGAAACGGGTCAAACCTTATCCGTTTTATCTCAAAATCCAGAATGTGTGTAGTTTACCCATATTATACAAGTCTTCAAACTTGTCGGGTCTAAATCACATTCTATTCCGGTCTTCGCTTAATCATGTGTTTGAACCGTAACCCTCCCTTAAAACTAATCGGTCTAAGTTACGACTTAAATAAGACCCGTTAGGAATCTAATAGGTTAATAAAACCTTCATTCCAGATTGAGAGCCCCAGTAAAAGTACTCGTGCTTGCTGATTAGAATATACGGCTGAGTATAAGTTGCATTGCTAGCTCAGGTAAATACTTTTAACTTATTTTCCCTTATACGGGCTTGGGATACGGTATTATAAAAATACCGCTTGGTCGGGTGTAGAAACCTTTTAATCGGAGATGATTAAATTGCATAATCCCGTTTTAATCTGTATTGATTGATAACAAATAACATTGGGGGTTAATGACCGTGTCCTGGATATCCTTGGCTCATTTTAAAAAGTGAATGGCCACGACGTAAGCACAAGGTGTAGACATAACACCTCCTGTTGCATATGTATAACGTATACTCACTCGTAAGGGTGTCTTCTTGTGAGATTATATTTGTGGTGTGTCGATTAATCTTGTCCGGCTTGTATTGTATAATCACCGGCCCTAAATGTTGGACAACCATGTAAATCGGATACAAGATTTTTATTAATAAAATTGTCCCAAGTATAAAAGATTAATTTTGCCTCTGTGCATTTTAATCAATGTGTCAAGATATTTTGTGCCGTTTGCACTCGAATCACTTTTCAAACTCTTTTTCCAAAATGAGTCAGTTAATTGTATTTACCAGTGTAAACTGACGTATTTTCCAAAAGGTTAAGTGACAGGTACTATGCGTAATTGGCTGGGAGCTCAGGGCGTCACTAGGGAATCTTGCAAGTTCTAGATGCCTAAAGTCTGTTGAACAGTTCTTCTATTATTGATCCGCCTGTGGATCCTTTACCTTCCGTTGTAATACTTTGACATTACTTATATTCGGAATGTAATATATTTATCTTTTGCTTCCGCTGTGCATTATTATATTGTGTTGGTTGACCATGATGTTGCCAACCACGTCACGATACTCCCCCACCGGGCCCACCGGTGACACGTGGAAAAATCGGGGTGTGACAGGTTGGTATCAGAGCCAACATTGAGTGAATTAAACACTAGCCTTTAGTGTTTAATCTCAATGACACATTAGCACATTCCTTGACCTTCTGAGTCTAGACTTAACATAGGAATACTTTCAATCCTAATCTGGAAATTTTTACTTCCAAAATTTTATATATATTGGATACGTCGCCAAGCGAAGAAACTGTATTAGAAATTCTCCACAATCTGGAGCCCTGAAACGCTGAGCTTCGTAGCGCGGCTAGAATGAAACGTGCAACCAAGGAGAAAGCATTCAGACATAAAATGAAGAGGAAACTCCTTTTTGCTGAAGATCGTTTCCTTAATAGTCCTTATAAGGACATATTTATCTTTCCGTCCCTTAGAGGACACATCATCCCTTCAAAGACCCGCTTAGGGCAACTCTGTACTTTTATTTTCATATAATGGATTGATTAAACTAAGTTTTCATTCTAAACATGAAATATGAAATAAATGGAAAAATAACATCCCTTAGAAGGGAAGTGCCTACGGGCTATAATTAACGTCCTCTGAGACTAAAGACGGTGGTAGCCTACAACTCCCTGTCAAGGAAAAGTAATGAACTTTGATTCACACCTAAATGCCTCGATCCCAGACGATCATGGCTTATAAATTAAACTTGTCCACGTGACTAAGCCTTTTGTGCTATTACTAAATGCCTCGATCCCAGACGATCATGGCTTATAAATTAAACTTGTCCACGTGACTAGGCCTTTTGTGCCATTACTAATTCATAAATTGCCCTGATTCTCTGAAATCTTGGCTTATAAATTAAACTTGTCTACGCGACTAGGCCATTTGTGCTATTATTAAATTATAAATTAGGATTTATGATAAAAATCCTGAATAAAATAAACATCCTTTCTTCACTGCCAGTAGGCATTTTAAAAAAAGAATCTTAAAGGTGAAACCTAGCCTACGCGGCCAAGATGGTGAAACCTACCCAAAGGATTCAGATCCTTGTTAACACCTAAGAACGTGTTAGCACTCCTGACAAATGTGATTCGATAAAATCACAACAGTCATCCTTATATTGGATTCTTCCAATTTTCTTATCTAGCCTAGTGAATTAGAAATCATGGTTTGGGTCATCCTATAAGATGATCACATTATAAACATCCGATAGTGATGAAGTGCCTACGGGCTAAACTTGTTGTCCGATAAGACAACGACAGTGGTGGTCTGTGACCTCCTGTCTAAAAGTATTGGACCAGGTCCAAGCATAATAGTCGGTAGGATCCATACGATCTCGACTAATAGCATCTGAAAAGATGAACATATTATAACCATCCCTCAGAAGGGAAATGCCCACGGGCTATATCTATTGTCCTAAAAGACAAAAGACAGTTGAAGTCTACAACTCCCTGTCAAGGTAATGAACGTGATTCAAACCTTAATGCCTCGATTCTCTGAAATCATGGCTTATAAAATTTAGAACTGTCCTTGTGACTAGGCCTTTTTGCGCCACTTTAATATCCTTAATGTTTTATAACTAGGATAAATTATAATGGAAAATACTAATTTAATATAACTAACAAGTTAACCAATATGGTTTATATTACCATGGTTGATAAATCGTCAAAGATGATGATTCCATATTAATCTCTGAATAAATCATTGTTAATATTTATGTAGCAATCAAGCTACATGGCTGGATTAGATGAAGTTAACAGTCACTTGAAGGAGAGCAATGATACTACCAGAATTAATGTAACTGGAGCAGAACTACAGACAATAATAGATTATGCTGTTGCTCGAGCACTTGATCGGCAGTATGATGAGTCAAATGATACCCACTCTAAGACTCTATCTGCGGCTAGTTGTAAGCCCCCTCTTAAAACACAGGAGTCAAAGGAGGACGATGTTCATGACTTGTCAAATCAAAGGAGTATTCCATCTAGACAAGTTGTGTTTCATCAAGAGGCACCAGTTAAGACCTGTTCATATAAATATTTTGTCTCCTGCAAGCCCAGAGACTTTACCGGAGAAGAAGGAGCCATCGATTGCATGACATGGCTCGATGAGATGGACGCTGTTGTCGACATCAGCGGTTGTGCAGAGCAAGATGTTGTGAAATTTGTTTCACAATCATTCAAAGGGGAAGCGTTGGCATGGTGGAGATCATTGCTCCAAGCCACGGGAAAGGTTCTACTCTACAACTTATCTTAGGAGCAATTTGTTGCATTAGTCAAGGAAAACTATTGCCCCCAGCATGAAGTAGAAAAGATAGAATCAGACTTCTTGACTCTGGTCATGGAGAATTTGGATTGTCAGGCATATGTGACAAATTTCAACACTATGTCCCGCCTAGTTCCTTATTTAGTCACCCCTGAACCTAAACGCATAGCGCGTTTCATTGGAGGCCTAGCAGCAGAGATAAAAGGGAATGTTAAAGCATCTAGGCCAACCACATATAGGTCCGCGGTGGACTTATCATTATCTCTCACCTTAGATGCAATCAGAAGTAAGTATGTTAAGGCTTCTGGCGAGGGAAGAAGAGAAAGAGAGGAGGAAAACTCTCATCGATATAACAAGAAGAAGAGGGGAAACTCTGAGCGCGGAAAGGATTCTGAGTTTAGGAAGAACTCGAGTCAGTCTGATGACAGACCCAAATGCAGTAACTGCAAAAAGCAACATTTTGGAAAATGTACAATAGACCCACGCGCTAAACTGTGTGGAATTTGCAAGACCAATGGTCACAAAACCTTAGATTGCAAGGGGATGAAAAACGCCACATGTTACAATTGTAACGAGGAAGGGCACATCAAAACCAACTGCCCAAAGCTTATAAAGAAGCCTGGAGAGGCCAGGAAAACAAACGCATGAGTCTTCTGGATGAACGCCAGGAGATGGTGCAGAAGGATAACTATATAGCAGGTACTTTTCCTTATCAAGCAGTTTATGCAGAAATTTATCTGATGCTGACACATGTGATTCAATAATGAACGATCACTGTTGAGGACTGTTGTCTCCGTCTAATTAGGACTTCGGTCATTTTGTACGAAGTAGAAATTGGCCGATGATACCTTAGAAAATGCTCCAACAAACCTTAGATGAATATATTATATCTAATAGGAATCACTCCTTTCTGATATTCCTACGGCAAGCTTTCAAGCTACCTAAATTCTTAAATGTAATAAAGACAGATGTGACGTTTTGATCCTCTGTCAGAAAAGTGATGGACTAGGTCCAAAATCTTTAATGCCATTAATGGTCTTTTGCGACCTAGGCTAAGTAATATTAAAATATTTTAAATAATGTTCATTAAGAATGTTAGTGCTTTAATAGCCTGTATAGGTTATTGACACCATGGCTAGTATATATTAAGGCCATCAGAATGAAAAATAGCAGTTGTTGGATTTCAACTAAGAAATTGTTTTATTGGTGTTAGGAACCAATAGAAAGTAATGGCAAACTCGGATAAGACAACAGTCGATCGCGCCATCGATGGCACGACGCATGCTAATGATGCTGAAATTGTGAACCTTAGAATTTCCAAAGATATTCTTCAAACGATGATAGACGCAGCTGTTGGAAAAGCTGTGAAGAAGGCTGTGAAAAAGTTCAAGGAGCCCCATGCTGCTCGGTCCAAATTTTATCTAGGACCACACTTCCTTACTCTTAAGGAGGATCCCGTTCATGCCTCTGATGCAAAGGATGAACTAAAAAGGAAAAGGGAGATAGATAACTCCCAGAGTTCTAAGAAAAAGAATAAACAAAAGTCCAATCAGAAACCTGTATGCAAGATTTGCAAGAAGCGCCACTACGGGAAATGCAGATTTGAGTCTCAGCCTCTACCGTGTGGAATTTGCAAATCTAGGGAACATAAAACCCTGGATTGCAAGAAGTTGAAAGATGCAACCTGTTATGGTTGCAATGAGAAGGGGCATATCAAGACCAACTGCCCTAGGAATCAGAAGAAGCCCGAGTAGGCCAAGATAACAAACGCACGAGGTGTCAGGAGGAACGCCCAAGAGATGGGGCAGAATAATAATAGTATAATATGTACCTTTCGTTATCAAGCAGTTTATGTAGAAACTTATTTAATACTGGCACGTATAAATATATTATGAATGATAAAGGTTGAGAACTGTTGTCTCCACCTGATTAAGACTCCGGTCATTTAATGCCCGGTAGAAAGTGACGATGTTACGTTGAAAATGCTCCAACAAATCCTATATTGATATTAATATCTATTAGAAATCACTCTTTTCTAATACCCTTATAGCAAACTTTTGGTTGCATACTTAAGGACTCAATATAGTGATAAAAATCGATGGGTTGCCTTAAAAAAAAAAAAAAAAAAAATCAAGCCCATATTGTGAGTGATAAGAAGCAATTAATTATCAAGACTCCTTATGAGACAACCCTCGTAATTACACGTATCCGTACGATTAATTAATATTAAACATAAAAAAATGGTGGAACTGGCCTTCCCCGGAATCGAACCTGGGTCTAGGCCGGCCGCACCCTTTCGCGCGCCTAGCCAACTGAGCTAGGTGCCTAGTTTGTGAAAATTTCCATTCTAATTTAATATAAGCACTTGTACAATAAACTTCCTTATCATTTATCAATGATAATTTCTGCTAAGTGTCCTGTTTTTAATACAGGCAATAATAAATCTTCATGAACCATAAACTTAGCAAATTTTATTATCATCCACAAGCTATAACTACCAAGGAAACCATAGTAACTGATTCTTATAGATCGGCAAGGAATCCTTCCGAAAATCTTAGAGCACTCTTTCTTCGTATAGAGTACGGCAACATATGTTATTTTAATTATTTTTCTCATTGTTTTTATCGCCTGCGAATGCCAAATTATGTTGATAAAAGTGCCATATGAGGATTGGCGTATCCTAGTGAGTCCCATAGATTACTTCCATGCCTGATCAGTATGGAGGTTTAATACATGGAACCCCTAAGATATCCCAATGATCATATTGTACTAAAGTCGACTAGTAGTATTCAAAGAAGATATCCATAATAGAGTTATCCAATAAATATTCCCTGGTAACGGAATATGAGGACTCATGACATGAACGTGTCACTTATTAGACACAAGCATTGATGAGTGAACTGGAGCCTGAGATATAGAGATCTCTGTAACCTCCTTGTACCTTGATTATCTTCTCCTAGGAATACCCTGTTTACCCCTGGGAGGCAGGTAGGGTTAAGTTTCATATCCCACCTAAGGCTGTATTATTATAAAATCTCCAAGACGGCTAGTACCATCATTGGAAGAATCAAAACCCTGATTTACTAAAGTTTTAAAATAAAGGGTTCATATAGCCTAACTCGATATTCTCAGAGTTTGATAATTATTAGATAAGAAAGACGGTTCATTTTGCTTATGCACTCATTACCGCAACCCTATTTAGACACGATTAAGAATTTGCCATCAGCTGCCCAGAATAGTAGAATTGTTCGACTGACGGCAAGGATTAGCTATTCCCTAAGATTTGTTAAGCAGTGGTTGAAATAACCATCTCACCTTAAGATAAGCTTTTCTATAAAAGTTGATAAATAAGTATCAAGGCTGCCCCTTTGGAGACCTTGTATAAATGGAATATTGAACAATCTATTGATTAGGACAATAGATTGGTAAGTCCAATTATCTAGATCTGAAAGTTGCATTGGAAACAACGAACAAGATCATACAAATTCCTAACCATCTGTAAGTTGCCATTATTAGGCAGAGAATACTTCCTTTGTTTCAGTAAATCTAGGGTCGAGATTTATTTTAAGGGGGTGAGGATGTAACACCTCGAAAATTTCGGGTTCAATAATAAAACGACACGTGTCATGTAAGACAAAACGCGTTGTAAACCCGGATTTAATAAAGATGTTTTGGCAGGATTTAAAAGTGGCGTCATGTTAATCTTTACCTCTGAACACCTCATTAATAAATCCCAAGACCCAAGTTATTATATATTAAACATCTACTGAGTCTTAAATCCATATATGGGTTGACAAGAATGGAATTGAAAATGCGTGACTCGATCCCACGAAGAAAAAGCAATGATAAACCTTTGTTTTCGGGTCTTGTTTATGGATTCAAGCAAACAATACATAATGGTAGGGTTTAGAATTTTTCAAGCACATTTTTTAGAGGCCCCTTATTGATAAAACATGGCCCTAAATCGATTGCACATCACTTGCCCTTTCAAGTGCATGAAAGAACAACAATGCAGCCCCTGAGGAAGGGTAGCGCACCGCTACATTGATAGCGTAACGGTGCGCTACCAGTTAACCAGCACCAGAAAACAGGCTGTTGCCTGTTTTACGCATTTCTGACCCATTTGGCTGGTTTTTCTCACAAGTGGACGACCCTTAGACTTCCCTAGGCACTAGTAACAAGTGTTGGATGGTTGTGGTTGATCATAGACTTAGTTGTCAATGAATTGTGGTGATCTAAACACTATATAAAGCCAATAAGTTGCCAAACATTCTTCACACTTCACTTGTGCAATTGAGGAGCCTTTCTGGAACTTCAAAGCAGGCACAAGACCTTCCTAATCAAGCTTAGGACTTCAGTAAGTTTTCTAACCTTTCCTTAGTTTAAGTTTTAGCTTAGTTTAGCTTAAAAGTCAACCGTCGTAATTAAAGGTTGACTTAACGATTAATCACTATTGGTCCAGTGATTAGTCAAATCAAAGGTAGTTATAAGTTGGAAATTATGTGGGCTATAAAACCCCAAAAGGGTTTCCCCTGATCACCACCCTAATCAGGTCAAATGTCGGGTCAAACATAGAATTAAAAAGTCAACATAATGCTTAAAATGTCATTTATGCATAATTAGCTATCTAGAACATATATAACCTGTTTGATCATTGCTATAACTTAGTAATAAGTGTAAGAACATGTCCAAACATGTTCAACCCGACTATTTCCTGTTTAGACCCTGTTCGGAACCGAAAGTCACATAGTTTGACTTTCACTTTGACTTTCAGTTCTGACCCGCTTTAGTATGATTTGGAAATGCCTTAGAGCTTCCTTAGGACCAGGCTACATGTTAGCATAACCCTCTGTGGTTGGTTCATTGATTGACCCATTCGTTTACGCGTTTCCGTTAATAGCTCATATGTTGACCATTATGCCCTTATTACCTTAAAACGTGATTTTTGGAAATGTAAAAGAGTAGAAACTTAAATTACTGATATATATACTTGTATGCAAAGTTTGACATCAGTTTGACTTATAGATTTAGAGTTATGCTCATTATCGCAAATTTGTAGCTTTATGTTAATAAAACGGCGTAATTGGCGTATAGCCTAGTTAAGCCTACTTTTTGGTATCAAACTCCCGATCATACCAGGCAAACCATGCTCCGCCCAGTGTACCTCGTAGATCTTTTGAAGGTCCTCCCATGTGGGCGTTCTAAGATAACGCGCACCATACAAATCAATAATACCTTTATAAAAAAACATACACAAACATAAGCTTCAAAAAAAATTATAAACATTATAGTAAAGTATAGGAATTGTACCGCGACAAAAATGCTCCAAGGTGTCTCGCGTTGTTTTCTCGGCCATTTTTAAATACTCGTCTTTGATGTCGGTTGTGTTTCCATAAGCAAGGACTCGTAGCGCCGACGTACACTTTTGGATACCGGTAAATCCAAGTGTCCCTCTCGCATCCGCTTTTTGTTTAAAATAATCGTAGTTGGCTTCCAAGTCGTCGACTATGCATAGAAACAACAGCTTATTCATTCGGAAACGACGCCTAAAAATTTCTGGGTACGAAAATGTCGGTGCCTCATCAAAATAATCTTTCATCAAACGATCGTGTGCCGCACGTCGGTCTCATTCAATATAACCTCTTTTTTTAATTTCTGGTTCGGGGCAGCGACAATGCTTCACATATCTCACCGCTAGTTGACAAGCACTCGTAACCGCCTCTTGCTCGACCTCCTCATCGGTGGAATCATCGCCACCCGCAAAAAAAAATCTTTGTAGTAAAAATTTACCATGGATGAAGAACTAGGGGAATCCATTAATTTTTATAAAATGGTAGTGTTTTTTAGAGAGTTTTTGAGAGAGTTTTGATGTTTAAATTTGAAGGAGTTTATATATATATATATATATAGGTAAAAGGTTTAAAAAAATAATAAAAAAATCAAAGTAGCCGTTACTAGCCGTTGCTAGTTTGTGATTGGCCAGTCAACCCTCATCGAAGCGTGATTTAAAAAATCCAAATACAAAATTCTCCAAAATAACGCCCAAACACGCCGGGGTGTAGTGGCGATCGGGCGTGATTAGGCGTTTTCTTCGAATTTTTTTTTATAAAACACGCCCCATTACGGGCGGTCTTAGGGGATGAACATTCCTGACTCATGCATTAGATTAGCCACTGATTTCACTTTCAATTGACTGAATTTAGGATGTTAGGGTTTGAAGCAAAGAGTTTTCGCCTGGTCTCTCTCTCACGATCGCACACACACACACACTTCTATCACTGGGCATTTTTTTATAAGGGTTTTAATTACACAATTTTCATTTTAACCCCCCCCCCCCCCCAATCTTTTAAAACATATCATTTTACCTCATATTTACATACTAGCTTGCTAAACCTTAATGCATATTAAGATTTTTTATTGTTAAATGCTATAAATCTTAATAATGGTAAAATTTCATGTTTACCATTTCTTTTCGCTAAAGTATTGCGATTAAACATTTTAACATGTCATACAAAATTTGGGGTGTTACAACTTTACCTTGTAGTTCAGTGAAATTAAGACATGTAGGACTTACAGATTCTGATGACACCTTCACCTCTACTGTAAGTCCATTCACATCATTCAAGCCCTTTGAAACTTCTGCATCCTTCTTCTCAGCAGTTTCCTTATCAGCTTCCTTCTTTTCATCTACCTCAGTAGCTACTTCTCCAATCTTCACAGCTGCAAGCTCAGCTACCAATGCTTGATCACATGTATTCGATCTTGAAGAGATCTTATAACATTTTTCCAAAGCTTCCCATAGCTCTCTAGAAGTCCCACACCTATTAAATGTGTGTTTTATTCCAACTGGCAAGGACATCTTTATCGCTGTTAAGGCTTTCTTCTCTGCATTAAACAACCGTTTCTCCGATTCATCCATCTTCTCATACGGAGTCACCCTACATCTCCCATCAATTTCATAGGTAGGAGTAATGTATCCATCCATCATACAGCTCCACATCCTGGAATCTTCACTTTGAACATATGCCTCAAACCTCTTCTTCTAGTCAGCATATTCGTTAATGTTTATGAGCTTTGGCTAATTTTTAACAGTCTCACTGACACTATCCATGTTGGCCATCACGCAGCGTAAAAGTTTAAATGGACTTTGGTAACCTGTGTCAGAATCCAACTCTAACTTCTCTACTGGTCCTTGTCGAGCTTTTTTCGTAACCGAACTGATAAACCCATACAAATTTTTTTCCGAAAACTGTTTTTACCAAATTATACCGTTAGACTCGTCTCGAAATTATGAATCCAATGATATATAATGTCAAAAACCTATTTCAGGATTTTCTAGAGTTTTTTTTTTTGCCCTAAATATCCAATGAATTCAACGGTGCAAACGCTTTGCTGAGATGAGCTATGGATAATTCTCTATTCATGAAACAGTGAATTTTTAACTACGCTAACCAAGAAAAATTCCACCACTACTGAAATCGCATAATAGGAGGCCACACACTCCAAGATGGTTCGCACAGTGTATAATTTATCGCACACTTCACTGTTTTGGCCCACAGACCAAAGTTAATAGGCCGCACACTAAGATTCGCACACTTCAGCAATCGCACACTTGAATAAAAGGTCGCACAGTTAGATCTTGCATAGTATCTCGCACACTGAATTTAACCCGCACAGTTGACAATTTCGCACACTTTATCAGGTCGCACAATTGATTTGCGCACACTTTATGATGTCACACACTTAGTATCTCGTACACTCCTTATTCTTTTGAATCCAGCTATCCAATAACTAGATCCCGAAAAATTAGCAGTCTCCAAATAATCAGCAACTCGAAATCAATTCCTGTTTAAACTTTCCAAAACAAAGACTCCTAAAAACAAGCAAACAGTCAACTTATATTACGAAAACAGATCAAACAAGGGAATTTTAATATGTTCTTCAAAGTTCTTCATGAAAATTTTGAATACAACCCGAAAATCTTCAACCAAATAAATATCTTGATTCCTGTCGAACAGTCTTGAACCACGCATAAGAGCAAAAGCTCTGATACCAATTGTCGGTCCCCTTATTCCGTATGGATCGTAACAAGACCTATAACTAATCAAGGATGCGGAATCTCCTTGATTGATCAAACAAACATAAACAATAATATTGGATGAAGAACACGAACACACTATAATCAGTCTGGTATTCTATTGATTATCCAACACGAAGTTTACAATCAATTCAAGTCCAACTCGGAATCCCTCAGCCACTCTCTGTAGATTTAGCCCTAACACTCTCAATATCTCAACTGACTCCCAACTGGCTTACCTAAACCCTAATGCATAATGCTGTTTATATACTACAACCATGTTTGCATACTGGCCTTTGGTCTGGGCTAGGCCATTCTCCAAGCCCATTACACTAATTAACTTACTAACCAATATGCTAAGCTCATTACAAAATATCCAAAGACTAAATACTTAACTATTAAGCTATTGTCACAGAACATGCACCAACAATTGTCATCAGTCTCTTTTTCTTGAAGATTTGTCCATCTCAACAACAAAATCTTATTGAGTTAACCCCTCACTTAAGAATCCATTCAGTGAAACTTTATGGAGAATAAAACTGAATCTGCAAGAAACGAAGTTTGCCATCTGTGGTTTTTTTAACTTTTCTGGCGTTTTAAAGTGAATGGTATTTAGTAAATATGGCGTTTGTTTTTGGTGCGATAAATTGAAGGTCCTGAGACGTTGTTTATATAAGTTGTTTTTGGGGCGTAGTTTAGGCGGGAATTTATTATAATAAATGTTAGTAATAAAGCATCCGTCGTTTCGATTACTGTTTGTTCACCTTTATCTGTTAAGGCTGTAAGACGTCCCATCTTTAAGTTTGGCGTTTTGTATTTAATGGCGTTTTAGATAAAGATGATAAAATACAACTAATTAACTTTTGGTGTATGGCGTTAGTGGCATTTTGGCGTTTTATAACTAAGTAGAGAAATAAAGTATTTTATTATTGGAAAAGTACATAACAAAGCACAGAAAATATTACACAAAAGAAAAAAAGAAAAGAAAAAAAATTAAAACTCCTCGTCAGAAGGGATTTCGTCTGAGAAGTATGCATCGTTCCTCTCGTCTTCTTCTTCGGATTCTTCTTCCAGTTTCTCATCCAAGACATCACTTTCACTTTCATCAGCCTCTTGTTCTTGAAGATTTTGAACCCTCCATTTGAACATGTCATGCAACAACGCCAATTTTCCTGTCATGTCTGTGTTCAAACATGTTGCGTTGTATAACTCCTCTAGGAACCCAAGACTCTGCTTGGTCATGATGTTTTCAAGCATGTAGTCTTCCTGCTCCCCGTTGTCACATACAACAGTCACCATTTCAGTGTCTTCATCAAAACGCCATGATCGGATAACTGGGTCCATTTCTGCAGTTGCATTGTTCGATCCAAATTTTCTGGTTAATCTTCTTATAACCGTATGTGTTTTATCACAATGGTTATCAAGAGGGACGCCAAGTGCTAGGATCCCCCTCTGTACTTCTTTTTCCAAGTTCAATATGGCTTTGATTGTTTTAACAAACACTCTTCTTCTGTTATCAAAACGGATTACGAGGCTTCTGATTCTAAGGTTGTATCTCCATGAAACGATGTTTGCCATTTTTCTTCTTTTCAGAGTTTTTTTTATATTTGGCGTTTTTAGTATGATCAATGGAAGTGATGATGGAATTGATGGTAACGTCGTTTATATAATGATGTTTTTGGCGCGTAGTTTAGGAGATAATTTTTTATAATGAACGTTAATATTAAACTTTCAGTTACTGTTTGTTCACCTCACTCTATTAAATCTGTAACGCATTTCAACATTAAGTTTTGGCGTTTTGTTTTAGTGGCGTTTTAGATAAATATGGCGTTTCATCTGGAAGTGACTGATGTGTATGGCTTGTAGGTGAAGGCGGGAATTTTGATTGACGTTTTGCTCATTAGTTTGGCGTTTTGTATTAGAGTAGTAAAATGACCATTTTACCCTTAATGAAGCATGCCCAAGTAATAAAGTTGATGTTATTTACGAAAACGCCACCACGCCATTCTAATCCATATACTGTTTTGATCCAACGGATAAGGGGCGTTCTCACCGTTTTCACACTTTTAGACGTTTTCTCTAAATGCTGCCCATATATATATTTACATGAATTTTACGACTCGTATACAAATATACAAATTTTATATCTTTTTTTTACATCAAACATACAACTCAGATACAAATACATGAGTTGTATAGACACCTCACCAAACAAACCATATATATCTTCACAACAACTCGTATATACATATAAGTAATATATTCTGTGTCAAAATAATTGGGTGTATGATGTAAGGTTCTGTTGTGGCGGCTCGCTCTCCTCCTTGGAGAAGAGTTCTTTGCCGTTTTGAATGAAGTTTAATTTAAAAAAAAAAAAAAATAATAATTGGGTGTATGTATACCAAGACCCCTTTTAAATATACTAAAATAATATCCTAACATATTATAATTTTTACAAAAATAAAAACAAAATTAGTATGCTTTGTTTTTTTATGCACAGGAGTAACTATGACTACTAAAAAGGAAAGTGAAAGCTAAAAAAGAACTTACCTTCGCTCTCTCTCTCTCCTCACTTTCTCTCTCTAAAACCCCTTTTCTTCCCCAATTTAAATCACGAGATCCCCATCTATTTCTTCTCTTTCCTTTTTCTCTATGATATTTTCCGTCACATTTCGCCGGTGGTTGTCTTTCCAACTCCGGCAACATTAACTTCTTTCATTATTATTATTTCTCTCTTTTCAATAATAATTTTGTTCTACAAAATGTCTGATTCCGGTAAACCGGTTGAAACACTCTCCGATCGTCTCCGTAAGTCCTTAACTTACGACGCCGGTGACAACACCAACAAACCCGACTTCAAAGAACTCGATTTGGGTTCGCCGGTGTCACCGTTAACCGCTAGACCGGCGGCTAGCAGTAGCTCAAGCTCATCCGGTTCGGTTTCCGGTCGGACCGTACGTGTACGGTCAGATTCAACTGTTAATAATAATAATATTAATAATAATCACTCCGGTGAGTTGTCGGTTGATAGCTCACCGACATTTTCCGGCGTCGGTGGAGCCGCCGGTGGTCGGAAACCGGGTCATACCCGGTCCGATTCCCGAGGTAGCTCGGTTACTTCTCCGGTCGGAAATGTGCTTCCGACCGGAAATATTGTTAAAAGTGGAAATATTGTTAAAACCGGAATGATGGCGAACCGGAGCTCGAAACCGGATGTTTTGAGTTTGGGAACTGGGAATTATGGGCATGGGAGTATAATGAGAGGGGGGCCGGTTGCAAAGGGTGTGGTGTCAAGTGGTGAAAACATGGTTTCGAATTCGTTAAATTCGTCGAATTCGATGAATATGATGAATTCGAGGAGGTTGTTGATGGATCCGGAGGAGTTGAAGAGGTTGGGGAATGAGGAGTATAAAAGGGGCCATTTTGTGGAGGCTTTGGGTTATTATGATAGGGCTATATTGGTGGCACCGGGTAATGCCTCTTTGCATTGTAACCGGTCGGCTGCGTTGATGTGTTTGAATCGGTTGGTTGAGGCGGTTAAGGAGTGTGAAGAAGCGGTTAAGTTGGATTCTGGGTATGTCAGGGCGCATCATAGGTTGGGGTCTTTTCTTATCAGGTGAGACTTTGGATATGAGTTTATTTGATTGTTTAAGATTTATGGGTTCTTGTTCTTGATTTTTATGTTGAAGATTGCTGCTTTTTCTTGCTCTTGTTCTTGTTCTTGATGGTCATGTTTAACATTGTAACTTGTTCTTGATGATCATGTTCAGGGTTGGAACTTGTTCTTGATGCTCATGTTAAAGATTAAAACTTGTTCTTGATGATCATGTTAAAATTGGAGCTTGTTCTTGTTCTTGATGATCATGTTAAAGATTTATACTTGTTCTTAATGATCATTTTAAAGATTGAAATTGTTAAATATTCAAAGTTGTTCTTGTTTTTTCATAATCATGTTAGAGATTGAAACTTGTTCTTGATGATCATCTTAAAGATTGGAACTTGTTCTTGTTCTTGATGATCTTGTTAAAGATTAAGACTTGTTCCTTATGATCATGTTAGTTAAAGTTTGAAACTTGATCATGTTAAAGATTGGAACTTGAATTTGTTCTTCATGATCATGTTACAGCTTGAAACTTGGTCTTGTTCTTAATGATCATCTTTAAGATTAGAACTTGTTTTTTGTTCTTGACGCTCATGTTCAAAATTGAAACTTGTTCTTGTTCTTGATGATCATGTTAAAGATTGAAACTTTGTGCCTGTATTGCTTTTTCTAACAATATTTGATTGCTTCTCATCTCCTGTTCTTCATAATTAATGATAAAAACTTAATGATTATTGCTCAGATAGTTCTACAATTTGTGTTGTTCTTGATGATCATAACTTACTGACCCGTAGTCCGAATACCTTCTGGTGCATAAATTCTTTAATTTTTTATTAACAATTTATATTTGCATACGACAGTTTAGGACAGGTTGAAAACGCTAGGAAGCACTTATGTTATCCTGGGTCCCAACCCGATCCAAACGAGCTGAAAAAACTACAAACGGTGGAAAAACACTTGAACAAGTGCGCTGATTTAAGACTAGTGCGCGATTGGAACGGTGTTTTAAGGGAAAGTGACGCTGCCATTGCTTCTGGAGCCAATGCTTGTTCTCCGGTAAGAAGCGGCCTAAAATTTGAAATGACTTCTTATGTAATTAACTTATTGGAATTTGAAATTATAACCAATGCTTTTGTTATCAAATTCAACAGCTATTTGCTTGTAAATCGGAAGCACTTTTGAAGCTTCGGCAATTGGATGAAGCAAGTTTTAACCTTTTGAATGCACCTAAATTTGAAGTAGCTAGTGTCCCTTCGTGTTCCCAGACAAAATTCTTTGGAATGCTTTCAGAGGCGTACATTTTGTTTGTTCGCACTCAGATCGACATGGCACTGGGAAGGTGAGCGTTTATGTTAATATGATATTAAACATAACCTAAGTGAACCCCTTTATAAGAAAAAAGTTATTGAAATCGGCACCTATATTAATATGATGAGTAAAGTACACATATGGTCCCTGTGGTTAACCAAAATTTTGGATTTAATTCCCAACTTTTCAGAAGTACACGGATGGTCCATGTGGTATCCGCCTTGTAACACATTTAGTCCCCAGATAACAAATCTAAAGGTTTCAGTAGGTCCAAGTTAGGGACTAAATGTGTTACAAAGTGCTAACCACAGGGACCATCCATGTACTTTTGGCAAAAGTTGGGGACTAAATACGTTACAAAGTGCAAACCATAGGGACTATCCGTGTCTTTCAGAAAGCTAGGGACCAAATCGAAATTTTTGGTCAACCACACAGAGCATCCGTGTAATTTTAATATGGTATTAAAGATTATATTTTTGTTGTTCATTTTGAAGATTCGAGGATGCAGTTAGCTCAATTGAGAAGTCAGGACAAATTGATCCTAGAAACGTTGAGGTCGGAGTTTTGCTTCAAAACGTTAAGTCGGTGTCTAGAGCTCGAGCTCGTGGAAATGATCTGTTCAAGTCAGAAAGGCTCACCGAAGCGTGTTCGGCTTATAGTGAAGGGCTTAGGCTTGACCCGCTGAACCCGGTCCTCTTTTGCAATCGGGCCGCGTGTTGGTTTAAGTTGGGTCAGTTTGAGAAATCGCTTGAGGATTGCAATCACGCCCTTGTTATCCACCCGAATTACACAAAAGCACTTCTTCGTCGAGCTGCCACATTTAGCAAGGTATCAAACGATACTTTTTATCGGTTGTTTTTCTTGTTTAACTAAAGAAACGAGTACGTGTATAAGTGGCAATATAGTCCCGTTTATTGGGTTGATTTGGGTTATGTTTTGTCTCTAACGGGTCAACGGGTTAAGTTCAGAAGATATAAGTCTTATATTAAATAGGGAATGTCGGGCTGCAAACGAACAAGACCTTGTTCGTGTTTGTTTGTTAAGGAAATGAAATAGTTCGTGTTCGTTTGTTAAATTTAGGCAACGAACGGTCATGAACACAAATGAAGACAAAGAAGGGTTCATGAACAGAACATATAATACGCTGACACTTAATTAAATATTTTATTTTTCGGAATTTTGAAGTATTTAAATAAAATATAAAAACTAAAAACGCTAATGAACCATCGAACATAAACGAACACGTTACTAAACGTTCACAAACATAAATGAACGAACGCGGTCTATGTTCATGTTCGTTCATTTTACTAAACGAACACAAACGAATGAAGAATGGTTCACGAACTGTTCGCTAAACATTTGGTTCGTTTGCAGCCCTAGGAACGTTTCAAATGGGTTGAACAGTTAGTTATTCTTCCTGATGTAGTCAAATGTATAAAATCTTCTGTATCGCTTTATTACAAAACGTTAGATCATTATAAATTTTTTATATAATCTTTTTGTGGGTTGGCCCAACCCGGCCGCTTTTAACCTTTGGCTCACCCATTTTGCTACATCTATGTAATTGTGATACGGATTGTTGGCGTTACAGCTCGATAGGTGGGATGAATCCGTGAAAGATTACGAGATTTTGAGGCGAGAACTGCCGAACAACAATGACATTGCTGAGTCATTGTTCCATGCTCAAGTTGCTTTGAAGAAATCTCGCGGGGAAGATGTAAATAATTTGAAATTTGGTGGCGAAGTTGAACTGATTACCAATCTTGACCAGTTCAAAGCTTCTACTGCTTCATCTGGTTAGTTTTCATTTGGGTTCTTTAACGCTCTTTATGAATGTTACGTTTCGTTTTTGTTGAATTTTTTAAGTCTGAAAACTGCAGGAGCTTCGGTTGTTCTTTATAAAACGTCGGCTGATCTTCAATGCAAGCAGATAATTCCATTTTTTGATACGCTTTGCAGTCGATATCCGTCTGTCAGTTTTCTCAAGGTAAAGATATGATCATCTAGTTTCATTTGTATGTTACACATATGACATATGGCGACGTACACTTATCAAGTATAATTTGTTTGATGAAAAGGTGGATTTGGAAGAAAGTGTGGATATCGCAAATGCTGAGAATGTGAGGGTTGTGCCGACGGTCAAGATTTACAAAAAGGGAAGTCGTGTGAAGGAAATGGTTTGCCCGAGCCCGGAAGTGTTAGAGGCATCATTGAGGCATTACAGTCTCTAACAGGACGCGATCCGATTGCATGGCCTGCGGCCGAATGTTGTACACTTAGTAATGCCCATATAGCATTTGATGAAGGAGAATGTGATAATTTTCACCCCCTCCTCAACATACAAATTGTTTTTATAACCTTGTGACATGAAACTAGAATGGGGATATAAAGCTTTTAGCTTAGTGTTTTTTTTTATTTTATTTTTTATTTTTCAACTGTTGGAATTCTAATTCTTTCATTTATATTAGTTTACTTGCCGATTCTGGTTCTGTCTCGTAGTTCTTTACTTAAAATTAGTTCATTAAACTATGTATGTGCGTGTTTGTTTGTTTGTGTGTGATTGTTCGTTTATTTGTATAGTTAAAGTTAATGAATATGAGTGGTTTAGGGGGACAAAGAGGCCAAAACTTTAAGAAAATAATTAATAACATTTTTTTATGTATAATGAATATGAGTGGATTTAAAATTTTTTGTTGGCCGTTAAAAAAAAAATATGAGTGGATTAGGGGGGGGGGGGGGGGGGGGGGGGGGGGGAGAGGCCAAAACTTTAAGAAAATAATTAATAACATTTTTTTTTATATATTTTAGAGGATATATATTTACACAATTATTTGTACCATAATAAATGTATGATGCTCACAGGAAGATATTATATTATTATAATGTACACAAAGAATTGGAGATGTTGAAACTTGAAAGCAAAATAGTTAAGGTAAGGACGAAAGGGCAAGAGAATTGGTCAAAAAGCAGTAGTATCAATAAATGATAAAACTATAAAAGTTGCTTAAAGTTATTTTCAAAATATTATTTCTAATAAAATAAACTTGACCTAACTACTAGTCTTTAATGATAGATAAGTTATTTTTGGCATTATATTCTTACCAATGAGATACTTTACATTGAACATTTTTAGATATTCTTTCTTAATAATATCTTATTCAGAAACGTAATCTTCAATGATACATTCCAAATCATATTTCATTTATTAGATGGATGATATTCGTATATATTTTCCAATAAAAGCAATGGTCTATAATAAACATAAATGTAGACTTAGTTTGAGTTGATGAGTACTAACTCAAGATAGATAATATTATCTGAGATTGAGTGATGATTATTCTAATAAAAAAACTAGAGTTTTTTATACCAATTATAAAAACTTAAAGTGATGAATGAATTATAATAATTTATTGCTCACTTTTAATAGCTTTGTTTATTTAAAAAAGTAATTCCTTTAATTAATATGTAGATCCTTTAGTATATATGTAGATTATAGACTAAGGGGTTGTTTGTTTAGCTCTTAATGAGACATTTAATGGTTCAGACCTAGGGCTATAAACGAACCAAATGTTCAACGAACAATTCGTGAAATGTTCGGCGGGAAGTTCGTTTATGTTTGTTCGATTAGCTTAACAAACGAACACGAACAAAAAATTTCGTTCGGTTAGCTTAGCGAACGGACACGAACACAGGTCTTGTTCGTTCGACTGCGTTCGTGAACGTTTGGTAATATGTTCGGTTACGTCATTTATGCTCATTCGTGTTCGTTTGATTTTATTAAAAAATAGTAAATAATAAACCTTTTATCTAAACATATTGAAAACTTGCAACCCTTTTTTTCTAACTTAGCTAAAATTTGAACATTCTAAGACATTTTTTGGGATAATTATGTCTAAGTTAGTTAAACCTGATTCATCATTTGGTGGTGTAGTAGACTTCTTGTGTTTTAATTTAGGGGTAACTTTGCAGAATAGTAACCAACTTTTAAAAGTGTTCTAATTAGGTCACTCAAGTTTCAAAAGTGTTCTAATCAAGTCACTCAACATTCATTTTTCATTAAAATTAAGGGTTTTTCATCCATTTCATAAGTAACCATGGTGATGTGGATTTTTGTTTCTTTTTTTGCTTTTATTTGATGCTAACTTGGAGTGATGACGTGAATTGTTGTTTTTTTAATTTTTAATGTAATTAAAGTGTTTTTATTTTTAATAAATATAATTTCATATATTAAAATAATCCGACCCCAACATCTTATTCTTCATTTTTTTTTGACACATAGAAAAAAGGACATGACTCGATGTGAATGTTAAGCTATCTAATTGAGACAAAAACGATACGAGTGACCTAATTAGAACACTTTTGAAACTTGGTTACTATTCTGTGACATATTCCCTTTAATTTATCATTTGATTGTTGTATTTAACTACTTATATCCAATGTTTAAGGATAACAATGTTTTTATATTTTTTTTATTTTAAAGTTAAATGTTCGTTTGCATTTGTTTGATTTACTTGCGTTCGTTTGTGTTTGAGACCAGTGTTCATGAACTGCTCGTGAACAACTGAATTTCCTTGACGAACAAACACAAACATAAACTTATGTTTGACATGCGTTCGTGAACAATTCACGAACATGTTAATTTCCTTAACGAACGAACACGAACATGGCCTTGTTTGTGTTCGTTCGGTTCGTTTACAGCCCTATTAAGACCTCTTACCGGTTCAACACTTAATAGTTCAGACAGTTTGTTTCGTGAATAGATGTAATGATTCAGATATTTGCCTCTGAATGGTTAAGCATTATATTGAGTCTGAATGGTTAAGACTTCTTATCTAAATTGGTTAGACATATGCCTCTGAACTGTTAAACATTATACTATCTCTTAGTAATTCAGACCTTTAACTAATTCAACACTTAATGATTCAAACCTTTTACTAGTTCAGCATTTATCCATTCAGAAGTTGTCAAACAGCCCGTTAGAAATAAGTTAAAAGAGTAAAGATGTCATCATGGAGACAAAAAGATATATAGTGGTCTAGATAGATACATATAATTATATAAATTCATTAAACGTGGATTCATGTACTTTTTATTATGGTTGACACTAATATTCGATGTTTGGATACGTCATACGTATGAATTTGGTTATATATTTTTCGGTTTGGGTTGGACTATTTTTGAAAACTCAAAACTAGTATTATTTAAATTCAAGATGCTAACCAATGGTTCAATGACTCTAACTAGGTCTGTAAAAGAACCGAACGTTCATAGATTGTTCGTGAACTTGTTCGACGGGAACTTCGTTTATGTTCGTTTATTTAATAAACGAACGAACACGAACAGAATGTTTCGTTCGTTTAATAAAATGAACGAACATGAACACACCTTGTGTTTATTCATTTATGTTCATGAACATTCGTTTATTTGTGTTCGTTTATGTTCATTTAAATTTAGAAAAAATCTTAGATCGTAACAGATCACTTACTTAATATTTATATGAAAGAAAACTGCTTAATTTTAGTATCCATGAACCCTAATTTAGATGTATTTCAGATGAACTGTAATATACTAATATATTAGACTTGTTTGTTTGTATTCATTAATGTTAAATTGTGTTTATTTATATTGGTCAAATTACGTTCATTTGTATTCGTTTATGTTGTTCAATCATGTTAGTTTATGTTTATTCAAATATATTCAGTTAATTTATGTTCGTTTGTGTTCGTTTATGTTCATGAACTGTTCGTTTAGGCTTTAAACGAACGAACATAAACGAACACGAACATGCCCGATTTTTTAATGAACCACTACAAAAAAAAGTCCATTTAGTGGCACACACTTTTAGTGGCATTTGGCTTTTATGCCACTAATTTAGGTTTTTATGGCACTTTATGTATGCCATATTTGCTTGACACACGTTTTAGTGGCATTTAGTTTTTAAGCCACCAATTTATGTTTTTAGTGGCACTTTTTGTGTGCCATCTTTGTTTGACACACACTTTTAATGTTATTTAGGTTATATAAGCCACTAATTCACACTTTCACCCTCACCTTAAACTTTACCTCCTTATGCCACTAATCTTATTAATAAGTAATCAAAACTCAAAAAATTGTAATTATTCAAACCATATTTATGGTTCAGGAATACCGTATAACTATTCAAACGGTCTCCATAGTTTCGTTTCAAGGTCAGTTTTTCTTCATAATTTTAATATTCGGTCGGTCGGTTTAAAAAATTGTAATTGTGGCAAGAATTTGGTTTGCAGTTCACACCAAAAAACCGGCTGTATAAATCGGAGGGAATTGTAAGATTTATTATATTTAATTTTTGAAAATACTTCATCTAATATATTTTATTTTAATATTAGCCTTAATTAAAATTATAACTAGGTAAACTTTAACTAAATTTAAAGTGGGCTATAAGATAAGCTGAATCATATGTAGAAATCACATAGTGACAAGACTAGGAGTCAAATTAAATTAAACGGCTAATATTAAGTGATGCGATAAAAATCTATATATATGTTGTGTGTATTGTGAAAATATATACGCTGATTTTATCAAAAGGATTGTAAAACTCACAGGATTTTGAAATTGGTGCAAAATTTATTGAAATTTTTTTTGTTAGGTGTCGATTCTAGTTTCACCTACAATTGTATACCTCAATTTCATGCTTTCAATATAAGTTTATATCTTAATTACAAAATACCAAACTTAGAAATCAAATCAAAACCAAACCATTATTAACGCTTTGCGGCTTTGGTTTGGTTTTGGGTTTTAACCGTTCAGTTTGGTTTAAAACAACAAAACCCATTATTAACGGTTTAACTTAGGGCATGTTTGGCTAAGTTTTTTGAAACAACTTATTGACTTTTTGAAAAGTCATGAGCTTCAAAAATGATGTTTGACAACGAAGGTGTATGTGAGGGGAAAAATCCAATAAGTCAATAAGTTGTTTCAAATAACTTAGCCAAAAATTGCCCTTAATTATTGTTAAAGTTAGACGGTAAACATCTCTAATTTTTACCTCCAAAATGTTCCTAAAATTTACATTAAAAATTAAACTTATCCCTCCAAACTAAAATTCACTCTAGAAAAACAGAAGTTTCCCTCCCACTCTCCTCGATTTTTGAGTTTCCCTCTCACCCTAGTCTCTCTCGTTCGCTGTGAGTTCAAATTCTCTTTCAATCGTTCTTCAAATATCATTATCAACAGGTGGTTCACTTTGGTTTCTTGAGTTCTCTCCACAGAATCAGTTCCTATTCTTGAGGTAAGAAATGCACAATTTTGGGTTTCTTATATCATAACAACGCCCTAACCCTAGTTAATCGTTTGGTGTTTTCTCTTCAAAAATTATCATCAACAGGTGGTACGCTGGTGTTGCTGCAGTTTGTTCCACAAATCCGCTATTTAATTGAGGTATGAAATGTTCAATCTTGTTTAATTTTTTGAAATTACATTGACGCGATTTGTCCCTCGATTTTTCTGTGCTAAGATAATCGGGCACAAAGTGTACAGTTACTATTCATTGCTGAATATTAGTGAATTTATTTCTTGCTAGGGTTGTATTACAGCCAATTAAGGCTTTCTCTTTACCAGTTTTCATTCTCATCATTGTGAATTAATATCTCTAAAATAATTGGAGCATTTGATTTTCATATATTTTAATTAATTTTTGACATTGATTCCTTTATTGAAATCAATTCCTTTTTGGTTTTGATTCACTAAGACTAGTCATATTGACAATAAACTTGACCGGTACCTAGAATATCTAACTTACTTGATTCAAGAACCTTTTTTTTCCATTGACATGATATTAAAATACAAAAAATATACTTTGCTCTAAATAAATATGTCAAAATAAAATAGTGTCCGAAATTATTGATGCTTCTTTAACTTCAAGCTTTTAATATACGATAAAAATTTGATAGTAGAAAAGTTATCTGATACAAAATTTATGGTTAAAAAAGTAAAATTTATATGTACCCGCAGCGACTCTAGTTAAAACTGTATGAGTTTGTAAAGCCGACGCCGCTGCTGCGCGCGTCGTGCAGGCGACGCTGCTGCTGCGCACATCGTGCAGCCGAAGCCGCTTGCCGCTGCTGTTGCGTCGTGCAGCTGAAGCCGCAGCGGCACTGATGGCCGCTGCTGCGAGTGTCGTGCAGCCGACGCCACTGCTGCGTGCGTCGTGCAGCCGAAGCCACTGCGGTGCTTTTGGCCGCTGCTGCGCTGTTGCCACTACTGTTGCATCGTGCAGCCGACGCCGCTGCTGCGCTGTTGGCCGCTGCTGTTGCGCCGTGCAGCCGACGCCGCTGCTGCGTTGTTGGCCACTGCTGCGTGCGTCGTGCAACCAACGTCGCTGCTGTTGCGTTGTGCAGCCGACGTCGCTGCTGCATTTATCCGACGACTTTGCTGCACTGCAGCCGGCAACGGTGTTTCATAAACAACTTTTTTCAGTTCTGTTCCCATACTGTCTTCAGTATATTCCTTTGAATATATTTCAGGGAGAGTTCTGATGTATCTCATTAAATTTGCTTGTATATTGGTATATATATCATAAATTTGATCAGTCTCCTCATCAGAAATCAGATTGGTATTTCTAGCCATATTTCTACCTAACAATAAATAACTCATGATCTGATACGCACTTGACGATGCATCTTGGGTAATAGGAACATAATTCATATAATCTTTCATTTTGGGATGATAATATAGTTGATATGAACTGAAAGGGTTTTTTTTTTTTTTTTTTTTTTTTTGCATCTGATGCATACCTGATAAAATCAGATAAACTATTTTTCTCCCACACTAAAGATTCTTTAAGATACCCGTTATCTGCGCTTCGAAATTTTACAACTTGAATTTTGTTACTTGTCTATTTGTTTAAGAATGACATCGTATTTTTATTTGTTTTCTAATTTTATAACTTGAATTTTGTTACTTGTCTATTTGATTATCGGGCTTAAAAGGGAAAGACATTTAAATCAATTTATTATATCAAACAAAATAGAGTACATCAGTTAACTAAGTTGTATCATGGTTAACATCATTTTGAGATTTAAAGAGAGATCTGATAAAGTTGATTTGATTCAAATAAGATCAATATGTATTAAATTTTCTTTTGCTTCCTATTCTCCTGGTCAATTAACAAATGAGTCGGGTTTATTTTGCTTATATTTACTCCTTTGTTAATTGATGGGTAGCAGGTGCTACAAGTCAAACTTTTGCTAATAGCTGCAAATTGCAATGTTTTTAGTTAGTCAAAGGTCTTTAACTATATTGGGTGGTTGTTAATTGAATCTCATTTGCACTCTTAAGGGTGCAAATGAGCCGAGCCCGAGCTCGACCAGGCTCGAGCTCGAGCTCGTATAACATATGAAAGCTCGAGCTCGGCTTGAAGGTAAATTTTCAAGCTTGAGCTCGGCTCGGGCTCGACTCGTTTAGTATTTATTAATTAATTTATATTAGTTATTATTATTATTATACATATAATTTAGTTATTTTTTTATATCTATATAAATTGTAATTATTATTACATAAATATATGTTTAATATATTAATAAAAAATATATAAACAGAAAGCTCGTTTAGGCTTGCGAGCCGGTTCGAGCTCGATAAGCGAAGCTCGGGCTCGTTTAATACGAATCTATAAATTGCAAGTAGGAACTTTTGACCTATGTTTAAATGTTAATAGGTCCGTGCTCATGCTGTTCGTGTTCTCGAAAGAGCTGATGATGAAGAGCTCCAATGTTATTTACTTCAACTGGTTCAAGCTATGCGGTTTGAACGCTAAGATAAATCTCATCTTTCTCAGTTTCTCGTGCACCGTTGTATGCCAGCTGTAACATCTATAAAAGTGGATCTTAATTTTAGTTTTCTACTTTCTGGAATCTGATAGTTTTTTTTATTTTATTTTGCAGCACTAACGAACATTGAGTTTGGTAGCTTCCTTAGATGGTATGCTGCTGTCGAACTTCATGATCCTGCATACGCGAAATGTTTTTATGGTACGTACGAGATGCTGGATGAAAATATGATAAAGGTAAGGTTCTGTTTGGTGATTACAGATAGAATTAGTTAAAAGTCAGCAACTCGTGATCACTTTACGATTGATGTTACAGTTTGGAATGGGGGCATTTGACGGTGGAGATGGCTTTAAGTTATGGAAAAGTCTCGTTCGCCAGACTGAATTGACAGCTCAGCTGTGTTCCATAATGCGAGATGTAAGAAACGTACTAGGCAAAACTCAAAAGAAAATTGAAAAGCTTCAGCATCTTCTTTCGGGACTTCTTAGTGAACTTACATACTTTGAGGAGGTAATACATTCTAGAAGGCATTAATGACCATGCTTCTAAATTTGTAGCTTATGTGGCTTCTAGGGATGGGATCGATACAATACCCGTACCCATATTGGTACCAAATCTGAACAAAACTGGGTACCAAATAGCGAAGTGAATATTATAGTACGGGTATCGGCACTGGTATTTCAGTACGGTACCCACTTAGGTACCACATTTTTTTTAATCTTTTAAATTGGAACGAGTACCAATACAGTACATGTACCAAATAAGGTAAAATCGGTACGAGTAGTAATACAATACAAGGTACCAAGTATGTAAAGTCGATACGCGTACCATAATACGAAAATAAAGCATAATATCAAGTTCATTCGTAATCAAATTCGGTACCAGTACCATTTTTTACCCATACCCGTACTGATACCGAAAATACTGAATGCCGAAATCAATAAAACTTGGTACTGATACGTGTACCAAATAGCCAAAATCGGTAACGGGTATTTGGGAAAAATCTTGTCCCTAGTGACTCCTGACACTAAACATCTTGATATGTGACATTTGTAGCCTATACGATCGCCTTTGGCACCGACTGTTCTAAAGATGAAGTTATTAAAATCAAATCTAGTGGGTTGAGAAGGCATATGCTGGAGGCTGTTACGTTTGGTTCATGTTGTGGGATGTTGAGAGCTACGCGGGTTCCAGGTAATACCTAAAATAAAAATTTTGTTGGGGACTCTTATTAGTCAACTAGAATGCATCAATTTTGTTTTGTATATGTCGACAGGATCAGGTTCAGATGATGATAGCAGAGTCTTCATGAGAGACATGATGGAGTGGACACATGTATGTGATGGTGGGATTGCATGCCTAGGATCGAACACTACATATGATAACAAGGCATTTCGCATTACAAAGAGATGAAGATGTGTATTGTTTTACTAGTGACACTTGTGATTGTGTGATTTATTTTATATTGTAAATAAATAACAGTTTTAAGTAATCAAATTAATTTGATGAACATTTGTAGTGCAAAGAAGATGTTTGTTTTTACCGACAAAAAAACTGTTCCACAAAAGTCATTTATATTAAGGCAAAACAAGTGCCACTAAAAATAATATGGGTATGTAATTATGAATAGTTTCTGCGACACAAAATGTATGCCACAAAAATCCATTTTTATATTGTGGCAAAAAAGAGTGACACTAAAAGTCCAAAAATTACTAGCGGCAGAATGAAAAAGTGCCACTAAAAGGCTTTAGTGTCACCGCTTCTAGTGGCACTTATTTTGTGTGCCACACATTCTTACAAGGGCCTTTGGTGGCACTTTTTGGGGGTTTAATGGCATTTTTTGTATGCCACTAAATGGCAATTTTTTTGTAGTGAACGAACACAAACAAAAAAATTTGTTTGATTATATGTCCGTGTTCAATTAAAGTTAAACGAACGAACACGAACATGTTTATGTTCTTGTTCGTTCAGTTTGTTTACAGGCTTAACTCCAAGCCTGAGAATAAGTTCAATTTATAGTTATACTGTAACACCCATGTTATAAATTTACACTTTTAATATTTAAACAACACATTTCATACAAAATGCGTCCTTACAAAAACTTTTTAAGTTGATAAACCTACATAACCATAGTATCCAAGTTGACTACCCGACTAATTTAAAACATTCAAACGAAGTATTAAGTATTCACAGGATTCATATAAGATGAAACAAAATAGATCATAGCGGAAGCTTCAAAAGATGTGTGTTCGGTTCTTGGAACTTGCTTGATCTTCATCTGTTTGCTTAATTCGATCACCTAAATTCAAAACCAACATGAAAGTTAGTTTTGATAAGTTAATTACATGTTAAGACAAATTTCATGAGTCAAAACAACAAAATTCAAACAATTCTCGGAATTAGGGGGCGTCGATGTACGCTAAGGGGCGTTGCGTTACTCCTAGCCCTATTTTTTGACAGAAAGTTCCTTTATTTGCTGCTGCACTTGCCCAGCTCAACCTTTTATCAAGTCCAAACTTAAAACCACCATAACTTATGATTCGTAAGTCCGTTTTAGGCGATTCTTTTTCCTATACGTCCGTAATTTAAATACGGATCTATTCATTCTATTTACTTGCATCGAAACCCGATTTATAAACTATTTGTTCATAAATCCATATTTCGATTATTCGACCCGTTTGTCATATGGCATACTTTTCATCATTCATTCTTTTGATTTCTAAACTTAATTACCCATTCCCCGGGCTTGTCAACTTTGGCGTGTCATTACCATTCTATAGTTTCACTCACGTAATAGAATTCATGCTCGTTTTCAATAGTTCGAACATACATCTTGATGCAATTTTACAATTACATTGTTCTAGCTATTTGACCCAACATCAAGGGTTCTTCGAATCAACTTAGTGTATCCATTACATGGCGGTACGCGCCTTATCAGTAGCATATTATGCGACTTTCAAATATCTACATACATCATCGTTTTAAAACATAGTTTTGACCTGTTTGTTTTGCCGAGTGAAATTCGTCACTTCTATGGCTAACTAACGTACACTAACTATTCAAAATTGACCCGTTTGATCTATCGAGTGAACTTCGTCACTTCAATGATACATCAAACACTTTTATCACACTACGATATTACTACCAAGCTATAACTAAACATTTTAGTACAATTGACGAAACTAATAGTGACGTACTTTCATAATTCATCGTCATTGATTTCTAACCATAATTACCCATTCCCGGGCTTGTCAACCTTAGCGTATCACCTCCATTCCATGGTTTACGCTTTTATAACTCAATTTAACGAGTGACGTTTAAGTCACTTCGAACGCTACCATTTCGACCATTATTTGACCCGTTTGGTCGTCTAATGGAATTCACCATTTTATCAACATACCAAACTTATTACCACCAATACTTTAACCTGTTCTTTATCTAGTGAATTACATCACTTTATTTTCATTCCAAACGTGACTAATTAAGCAATATCATCAACCAACATATCTAATTAACTACTTTGACTCGTTTGGTTTGTCGAGTGAACTTCGTCACTTCTATGACATACCAAACTCGCATTTGACACTACAATCTCATTAACATTTCTAAGACTTTTGTTTATGCACAATGTAACGAAACCGAAAGTTACGTACCTTTAGAGCGTTCCCTTCAAGCTCGTATCCGCTCCGGCTTGTCCGCTTGAAGATTCAATTCCCTTGCCTATAGAGTTCAACCAACGGTTTGTTTAGAACTCTTATTATAACAGGTTTCGCATAATTCACCATATGATTCGATTATGCGTTTTTACTCAAAATTCAGCAATTTGTTTTTGTTTAGGCATTATGTCAAACACCTAGTGTGCATGACTCTATACAATTAATAATCAAGTTCATGACTAACTATTTAGCCAAGATTTATAATCATTTTCAAGTTCATAACATCTAGCATGCATAACAACATCTAGATTTACTTCATAATAATCAATGATACTCATTTCAAAAATCAAGATTCTAGTGTTCTTCATCATCCTACGAAACCCATTTAACACATAAGTGGGTGATTCTCAATTTCATATCTATGAACACCAATTCATCAAACTTTAACTAGGGTTCCACCCTAAGCATGGATTCATCCTAGTTTCAACCCAAACATTCATCATTCAAGTTCTAATTTCGAATTTCATGTTTTCATCTAGAATTTGAGATGGAACTAAGTGATGAAATTTGACATACCTTACGATCCCTTCTCCGAGGTGATCACGAATTTGTGCTTGGATTTCGATTTGGGCTTGATTTGCCCTTTCAATCGGTTGATTTTGTGCTTGTTAGGGTTAGAGCTAGAGAGCTCTTTTGGCTCCTGTGCTTTTCTCGACCAGAACACACACTTCATGTGTGTGTTTTGGTGTTAATGTTTTATTTCATAAAAACTAGTTCCTAGTTCATCACCTTTAGTCTCTTTATTTCACACAAGTTTGCATAAAAGGTGTTTTAACCTTGCTTTTTCTTACTATTCCAAGATTTATAACTAACTAGGTTAAACATCCCTAGTTAACTTAGTGGGTTCGGGGAAAATCATAACCCGTTTTATTTTAAGTCCCGTTAACTCGGGCCTCTTGTGAATTTTATTTACTCCAAAACCTTTTATTCTCTTTTTATTTAATACGAGGTTTATTTATTTAAATCCTGATAATTACCGGGTTAATATTTATCACCTACGGTATTTTACACGTTCGTTAATATTAACATGGTTTAATTACTAAAACCCGTTTTTTGGGTGTTACATATACAACGATGTTTGGACAACGTCTATATTGATTTCGTATTTGTTTGAATTTTTTTTAATAAAAACATGTTTTCCAAAATAAAAGTTTGAAAAGTGAGGTAATTTTACCAGATAATAATATTAATAATATGGGTGAGGATCATGTAGGAAGTTGATTTTGGCTAGGAAGCAATAGGATTATGACATGTGGCAAAACTTAAAATAAAGAGAAAGGGTATTTTAGTCAATCGTACCCAATCTTCTTCCTTCTTCTCCCCCAGTAACCTCAAAACCCACCATTTTCAAAACCCACCATCTTCAACATTTTCTTCATTTTCTATCTCAATAATCACTACATTATAGTGCGATTTTCGTCACCAATCAATGATTCAAACACCCAATCAACGTGTTCTTCAACTTTTTTTGAAGAAACCCAGTTTAATTTCATACAATATCTCATTTTTATTTGAAGCGAATCACTCGATTCGTTTGATTCAATCGCTGATAAGTGTTTGTAACATTCAAATTTCGTCAATCGGTGAAGAAAGTTGAAGAAATCGGCTTCGATCTAGGTAAGAAATTTTTGAATTGCATTTTTACGATCTGGGTTTTTGAATTTAGTCATTGCGTTTTACGATTTTGGTGGGGGTCCGGGGGCAGCGCCCCTGGGAGCAGGGTCCAAGGGGCGGCAGCCGCTGGCGGGGTCCAAGGGGCAGAGCCCCTGGCTAGGGTCGATTAAAATGCTTTAATAAAAATGCATCAGAAAATTTAATTTTCTGTAAATTGCCTCTGGAAAACTGCATTCGTAGACAATTTTTGATCTCCTACTTCCTGGTTCAGACAATTCACAGACAAAACTATTGTCCTGGTTCAATGCGTTTTAGAGAGAACACTTTTTTTGGTGTTTTTAGGTCATTGCGTTTTAGAACTAAGACATTTTTATATGTTTTCTGGCCATTGCGTTTTAGAAAAACACACTTTTGAAGTGTTTTTGTCATTGCGTTTTAGGTAAAACACATTTTTAGGCGTTTTCAGTCCATTGCGTTTTAGAGAGAACACTTTCTTTTGTTTTTTTAGGCCATTGCGTTTATAAATAAGACATTTTTAAGTGTTTTCTAGCCATTGCGTTTTATAAAGACAATTCTTTGTGTTTTTGGTGCATTGCCTTTTAGGTAAAACACATTTTTATGTGTTTTCAGTCCATTGTGTTTTAGAAAAAAGACATTTTAAGTGTTTTCTGGCCATTGCGTTTTATAAATAAGACATTTCTTTGTGTTTTTTGTGCATTGCGTTTTAGGTAAAACACATTTTTATGTGTTTTCAGTCCATTGCGTTTAGAAAGTACACTTTCTTTTGTGTTTTTAGACCGTTGCGTTTTAGAAACAAGACATTTTCTTATGTTTTCTGGCCATTGCGCTTTACAAATAAGACATTTCTTTGTGTTTTTTGTGCATTGCGTTTTAGAAAAAAAAAAAGTCATTTTTTACGTTTTTTTCCATTGCGTTTTACAGAACTGGGTTTTTTTCCATTGTGTTTTACGCAACTGGGTTTTCGAAAATTTTTTTCGAAAATATAGCAATAGTATAATCGTTTTAAAGATTAAAAAAAACGTTCTTTTTTTTTGTGCAATTTTTATAAAAAAAAATAATGTCGTATGAAAAAATTATTAACGTTTAAAAAATGGGGGGGGGGGGGAATTGGAGGAGAGAGAAACTATTGTCCTGGATTGACTACAATGTCCTTACACAAACCCACGCGCCACTTTTCTTCCCTTCAATTTCACTCATTTAATCTTAGCCCTTGATTAAATCAATTGATGGTAAAGATTACTTCCTAGCCTTCCTAGCAAAAAAAAACTTCCTATTATATCATAACCCTTAATAATATTAGATAAATAATATTAAGAGTTAATTGCCAAAATCGTCCCTGAGGTTTGGGCACGTTTGCCATTTTCGTCCAAAATTATACTTTTGTATAGGGATGAGCTCGGTACCGTCCGGTACCGAAAGAACCGGTACCGAAAATCTCCAAAAGTCGGTACGGGTACCGGTACCGAATATCCCCGGTTCGGTACCGAACCGGTACCGTACCAGACCGGTACCGAAAATGCTAAAAGTCGGTACCGAATCGGTACCGAAAAAGTACCCGGTTCGGTAAATTCGGTACCGGTACCGGATACCGGGAACGATTTGCTCATCCCTACTTTTGTACCAAATTGCCCCCAACGTTCGTAACTTTTTGCCATTTTCATCCAAACCACTAACCTAGTTTATTTTTTCTGTTAAGTTGAAGATATTTGATGAAACTGGCAAATATAAAACCACATGGACGATTTTGGCAATTTACTCAAACCCTTTTTAATTTCTTTTATTTAAGTATTTTTGTTACATATATAATAAAAAAGAATATACATGGAGTTTTTAGGAAAAAAAAATTAATAGTTTTGTCACATAATTTTTATAAATTTTCATCCAAATCACTAACTCAGTTTATTTTTTCTGTTAAAGTGAATGATGTTTTAAATTTTATGACAGAAATTAATTTACAGTTTCTTTATATAAATCAATTTTATAAAGATAAAATGTCATTGGTCTGCAACACATAACAATCGATTACAACTTTTAGTATTTATCAGTTGTAGAGATAGCAAAAAATTGTAAAACGTTACATATTTTTTAAATGTGTTGAGCACCTAGGAAATATGTTGGTTGAAATAAAATATTTTTTTAATTAAGATTATGAGGGTAACTAACTAATACTTATTCTAAGTGGCTTGAGTAAAGAAACTTTTGGTTCATAGCATTATAATTAAAATTTTATTTATTCGACATTCTTCAATAAGGTCACCAGCATCTTAGTTTTATAAAATTTAGAGGTTTAAGTAGATTTTATTTTTATAAATATGATCTATATAAAAATTAGAAATTAATTTATGTCTTACTTTATAAACATCCTTCGCATTAATAGAAAAATTAACTTAGTTAGTGGTTGGATGAAAATTTATAAAAGTTATATGACAAAGCTATTATTTATTCATATAAAATTTGCAGCCTCAACAAACATCAGAAACTATGTAACTTTTGTTATCTCCTATCTCAACCTCTAAAGGCATGGGTAACTTTGTCAATACAAATGAAGGATGTCGAATAAATCCATGTGAAATAAAGGATTTATTCGCACCCGTATCAAATAATACACGTGCGGGGATCGAGTTTATTGCGAATGTACCTGAGACCACATCGGGTTCTGTCTTTGCTTTGACTGCTGTAAGTTGGAAGGACCTAGCTTTCGCCTTTGGAGCTTCCGTTGGAGATTCTTTAGTGTCTCTCTTTCCAACCAATTCTGGGCATTCAGACTTTTTATGGCCGGGCTGATAACATTTATAGCAGACGGAAACCTTTCCGAGACATAACAATGCGGTGTGTCCCGTCTTCCCACATACCGGACACGGCTTGTCTTTGAAGCGGCATTCACCCTTGTGCCCCTTTCCACACACCTTGCAACTTGGCGACCCGCCTTTAGCATCCACCTTCTTTTCCGATTCACCAGTTCGAGCTTTCTTTGTAGGGCTTGGATTCACATCCTGTGCCCTTCGCTCTCCCCTTTCAACTTGTTTCTTTAACTCGATTTCCCGTTCCCGAGCAACGTTTATGATTTCGGTAAGGGTCTCGTATTTTGAAGGAGTCATAAACTCCCTTTATTCAGCGCTCAACATGTTATAGTAGTAGTATATTTTCTGTTCTTCATTCGTCACCAATTCACTACAAAACTTCATCTTATCCATAAACGTCGCCGTAATCTTGTCTATGGTCTCGCCCTTGTGCCTAAGTTGCATGAACTCTTCCTTGATTTTATTAATGACCGCCTTGGGACTATGATGTTTAAGAAACGGCGTCTTAAACTCCTCCCATGTCATGGCTCTCGCCGCTTCGGCTCCTATTTCATTCTTTTTATTGTCCCACCAATCTTTGGCTTGACCTCTCAACTGGCCTGTTCCGTAAGCAACAAAGTCACTTTCATCACAATGGGTCCTTTCAAACACCCATTCGATGTCGCCCAACCATCTTTGGCAAATTATTGGGTCAACCTCCCTGTTGTAGATTGGCGGTTTACACGCCATAAATTCTTTGTATGAACACCCTTTACGTTCTCCCGATTTCTCCTTCATAAGGTTGACACTATCCTCCAACCTTTTGACTCGCTCTTCGACAAGTGACAACACCGTTTTTTGAATTTTGTCAATAAACCCGGATAGACTACTTTCGATTGCCTTCCCCACTTCTTCGGCAATTATCTCTTTCATTTGTTCGGTGCTTGTCTGCACCGGATCATCATCGTTTCCGTCCGACATTTAGAAACTGAAATGTTTACATTAAACGTTAAACATTTCCTTTATAACATTACTTCATTTGTTTCGGTTTAGCCAAGTTCCCAACTTGCTTTAACCGTTCACATTTGGTGCACTTTTCGGGTTTGAGTGAATTTACACACTCTTCCCATGCACGTCAAATCACTTCTCATTTCTTATAAAAGATATAATCTACTAAAATAATAAATTAATTCTTACCGGACGATCGATCAAGCTTGAACCGAACACTTTGTTGACAACTTTAAGCTCTGATTACCAACTTGTAACACTCGTTTATAATTCTAATATAAGTCTAATAAAAGATACTAAACTTTAGATATATAGTACCTTGGTTTAACAAAAGTACGAAATAAAAGTTTCAAAGTAACGCCTACTAGTCAACTACCGACTAGTTTAAACATTCGAAACTTGATTAACAATTCATTTACATCAAAAGCATTATCTAGACGAAGTCATCCCAAAAGTATTATTTAAACATAGACTTAGTTAACGCGGAAGCTTGCAAATTGTGTTCGGTTCTTCAAAAGCTTGCTCGATCGCCATCCGGTTAGTTTCATTATCACCTAAGGTCAAAACCACTTAAAATGTTAGTTTTGACGTTTACATGAAATGTATAACCAAGTCCCAAGCATTGAAACATTCAAAAAATAAAAAGAATAAAACTTTACCCTGTCGCGTGGCGTGACAGGTCCTCGCGTGGCGCGGGGGAGGAGGTTTTCCAGCAGGTTATTTTCTGTGAGCTGCACTTGCTGCCAGCTCCGGAAATTCAGATTTTTAACTTCGTTTGGCCATAACTTTTGACTCGTAAGTCCGTTTTAGGTGATTCTTTTTCCTATACGTCTGTAAATTCATTACCAACGTGCCTATTACAATTATCATACCGAAAATTTGATTTACGGACCGAAAGACTATATGTCACTATGCATTTATTCGACCCACTCTAACTTTACCCAATTTTCTACCATTTCACAAGTAAGCCTATGGCGCCTTATGCCCATTATCCAGGGCTTAGAATCACTTGCATTTCATTACTAATCCCATGGTTTAATGCTCTTGTGATTGATATCGCCATTGCTAACTAATTAAAACACTAATACTACAATTTACACTATTATTCGACCTGTTGGCTCATCTTGTGGAAATCCTCCAATATGATGACTACCAAACGGTTCCTTATCAATTCTAACCCTATTAATTTCAAGTAACGATCACGGTCACTAAAATCAACACAATTTCTATTCCACAATGCGACTACACATAGTTTAACAACAATTCGTTTACTGTAACGGGTCAAGTTACATACCTTCAAAGCACGCCCTTTAAACGCAAGTCGCCACCGGCTTGTCCACTTGACGCTCCGGTATCCTTTCCTATAGAGTTCAATCATGGTACATTTAGAACTCTTTGCAAATCATGTATTGCATATTTTACCGAAATATCGAAATTATGCGTTTTAACTTTAAATTTTCATTTTAAGTCTTCTTAGAGGCATTTCCACAAACACATTATGGGCAGAATTTTCACACTATTTATATGACAAGTTCTTAACTTGTCATATAGCCCAAATTTTCATCAATCAATTATCTAACATAAATTTTAGCCTCTATAATTCTGAAATCACTAACAAATCTTAGATTACACTAGAACAACCGCTATAATCCTAGTGTTTATCAATTTCTCACAAAACCACCTTCAATGTGTTCATGAAATTTCCTGAATTTAGACATAATTTCACATGTTGTTGTCTAGGTTTTACTCCTAGACACTATATCATCCCTATTCAATCCAAATAACAAACATGCATCATCTAATTTCTGATTTCCCAAATTCATGAGAATTCCAAACAGAGAATTTTCATCAAATTTTAAATACCTTTCAATCCCCTTGCAATGGGGGTCACTAATCTCAACTCGGATTTCGTTTTGGATCAGATTTGCACCTTCAATTTAAGAGTTTTGTGGGATTTAGGGTTTTGAAGAGCTTGGTCGCCCCCTTCCCTCCTGTCTGGTCGATCTCACACACATCAGTGTGTTTGAGATTTTAATTTTTTTGTTTTATTAAAATTAGTTTCAATTTAAGCATATTTGGTCCCTCATCTTTTGTTTTTATTTTGTTATAACTCCTTAACTACTCATATGTCATCACCTAACTAGGTTAGTGCTATTCCTACTTAGTTTATTTTTTTACTAATTTATTTGCAACTAATGCGGTTTGGTAAGAAAGGTAAGTTAAGCCCGAGATACATAGGACCATTCGAAGTCATCGAATGTGTCGGATCAGTTGCTTATAAGTTAAAATTAACTGAAGAGCTCAGAGGTATTCACAATGTATTCCACATCTGCAATCTGAAGAAGTGTTTCGCTGTCACGACCCCGACCCATCCTGAACAGAATCGGAAGCCGCGAACAGCCCAGTGGTACCGGTGATTATTTTGAAAAAATATTGCAGCGGAAATTTTATCAGGACCGTGAGTTAGGAAAAATATCAGATTTTAGAAAACACCGGATTTTTATTTATTAAATAGATGGGATAAACCCATGTTTTACAATGGTAGCTTTAATAAGAAAATTTATTTGATTACATAAAACAATATTTATTAATTTGATTTAATTAATAAAATAAGCCACTTCTTGAAGTTTTTCAGTGCCGTATCCATCTCTTACTCCAATCTACTGTAATTACCTGAAACGCGTTTTAAAAAGGTTTTGTCAGCGGAAAATACTGAGTGAATCATTCTATTTACTAAAACGACTCATTTGTTATAATTTACAGTATTAAGAGAGATTACAATGTTTCAGATATCAAACCAACTACCCACAGTATTTGTCACTCGACCCATTGGCCCATTCGTCCAATGGTGTCTGTGACTATGGTCATATCACCCCTTGGCTAACTCGTTGTCCAATGGTGAAGATTATCAAGTAATGTATACAAAACCCCACATACCGGCTGTAACTTGGTGATTACATATACTTAATCACTGTAATTATAACTTTGAAATAAACATGCTTTTGTAAATAGATTTGATAAAAAGAGAATGACTCACATTATAATCATGCAGATTCATACAGCCAAAGTTTAGTCTACAGATAAGCCTTGATATATTGCAGATTTATACCGGCAGAGCTTAGCCTATTGATTTAGCCTTGTAACCTAGTGCACACGAACTAGGTAGGTAACTTAATACAGCATTTACGATAACTCACGAGATTAAAACCCTCACAACGAATGACAAAGTGCAATCACTTAAACATCCATCGGATTCACAACGAATGACAGAGTATTCCCCGAGTTCGGGTGGTACTCAAACATCCTGTCGGAATCACGACTAATGACAAAGGATAGCGCTTAAACATCCGGTCGGATAGTTTCAATCGATCGGACATTGAATCGTAGCAGCGATCGAGTTAATACCCTGTATCGTAGCAGAATTCGAGCTAGTGTGTGTTTGGTAGTAATCTGATGATATCTCGAGGTATAAAACGAATTTTAACGTCGAACGAATAACAGAAATCAAGTCCCACTGCTGCCTGTTATATACCCCAAACTGGCACCCCCCGCGAGTCGCGGAAGGCACCGGGGTAACCCCCGCGTATCGCGGCGATGATCGGTCCGGCCTAGACCTGCCATGTGTCTTGTATAGCCTTGGTGAGTCGACGGAATATTAATTTTCTATTTCTACAGCGAGATATGAAGATAATCGTCAAGTGGGGAATACCCCTTGAGTTTTAGGGGCCCTAATCCTGATTCTGATTGTTATGAAAATTTTAGGGATTGTGCAGGATTACTTGGGTGTCTCAATTAGGGTTTATTTTTAGACAAAATATAAATAATAATAATAATAATAATAATAATAATATAATAGTTTTGGTGAGAGTTGTTATGGTTTGGGAATTTTTGAATATAATTATATCATAAAGAAAAAGGGAATAAAATAGTGAGAAAAGAAAATGGACTCACTTTGTAACTTTAGGGTTCAACTAGAAAACCTCCTGGTAGAATTTTGGGTATAATTTCTGAGCTATATAAAATATATAAAGCATTCGTGTTAAGTATAGTACCCCTAATTTCAACCTTGTCCCTATGTCATGAGACAGAACCCTAACAACTTAGTCGGACAGAGCCCTGACATATGTTATGGGGCTCAGATCAATCGGACCGGGTAGCGGTGATCAGGAGTTAAAACACTTAAAACAAAGCAGGGTTTTTTTGAAGTGTTGTAAGTATAAATGCTTAACAGAAAAATAGACTAAGAAAAGAATATAGAAGGAGGCGTGAGAGATTTTGGAAAATGAACAAAAGAAATGTTGAAATGAACCCTTCAATTTATACTACATGTTAACTTGATTGTTACGCTGCTCATGGCCACGTATTCGTAACAACTATGGCCACGTGTATATGCATGGCTATGTGTATTACTTTCATAGTTTTGAGTTCATGCATTTTATTTTGAAGATATTAATGCCTACGTATGATTACTTTCATAGATTAGTTGGTTTTTGTATTAATATTTTATATATTATATTTAATTTAATAGCTTCACTTATTTGGCGCTTATAACTTCCAAAATATAATGTTCTAGAAAATAATAAATATGTTTTTAGAACGAGTATATTTTTGTCTACATTTGGGTCTAAGATTCATTAAAAATAGAGTAGGTTCAAAATACAATGTATTTTTATAATTTAATTATTATATGGTTCCTAGACCCGTCTAAGAACTTCATATTTCTAATAGTCAACTTACCCGCAATATACTTGTATAATAATATAAGTTTTATATACTTTTATTTTAGTTAGAAAGGTCACCCATATTCAGGCCAATTAATTAGTATAATATTTCAACCAACTATATAAAATAGTGTTTAAAACTATTTGGGTTGAATATTTATATTAAAAATAAACTAGTTACGAGTTACTAGTGGTTAAACCTATAATTCTTATATGATAAAAATAGGGATGTTACATTCGCTGATGAATCACTAGTCATACCACATACAGATGTGCACATAGAAGAGAGCTTGAAGTTTGTTGAAAAACCTGTGTCGATCGAAGATCGACAGGTTAAGAAGCTTCGAAGGAAGCATGTGCCAATAGTAAAGGTTAAATGGGATGCCCGTAGAGGTCCCGAGTACACATGGGAGGTTGAGTCCACAATGAAAGAAAAGTACCCTCATTTATTTCAGTAAATCTTGAGGTCGAGATTTCTTTTAAGGGGGTGCCTCTGTAACACCTCGAAAATTTGTGTCCAATGAAATAACGACACGTGTCGTGCAAGACAAAAGTGTTATAAACCCGGATCTAGTCAAAGATGTATGGTAGGATTTAAAAGCGTCGACATGTTAATTAAATACCTCTGAACGACCTAATTATAAATCCCAAGACCCTAATCTATATTATAAACATCTGATATACATTCAAATCTGGTAATTACTAGTAATAATTGATTCATATTTGCAAGAGTGGGATCCTTTGAGGATATGCACGACAAACCTTCGTTTATGGCTTTTCGTTAAAGTCCAAGACAATATTACAACATGGTAGGCGGTGGACATAACTGTTCAAGCATGATCTAAAGGTCTCATACTGATAATTCATGGCCCAAAATCGTAATACACTAGTTACCTGTTCGAAGCTTGAAAGGGCAAAATTTTTTGCCTGCTGTAAAGGGCTTACGGACCATAAAGGTCTGCCTTACGGTCCGTAAGGAATGCCCAGTAACAGAAAATTCGACAGTTGTCTGTTATGAACGAGTAACCGACTTAAATAGATATTTTTCACTTCCATGAGCGACCCCTACTTGCTTTTAGACCTTAGGGACACTTGTGAATGATCCATGATCAGTTGTAGCATTGTTTGTCATGATCACAAGCAATCAAACTCACTATAAAAGGTCCCTCATGTTGCAACTTTGTGATCATGCTTTCCATCTGTATTTATGGAACTTCCTGGAGCATAAGATCAGTCCCCAAGCATCTCTAATCGTGCATTAGACCTTGGTAAGTATCCTTGACCTTCCTTAATTGAGTTTTGCTTAGTTATTAGCTTAAAAGTCAAACCGTCGTAATTAAGGTTTGACTTATCGATTAATCACTAATGGTCCAGTGTTTAGTCAAATTAAAGGTAGTTATAAGTTGGTAATTATGTGGGATTTAAACCCTTAAAAGGGCACCCTCTGATTCCCACTCTAACTAGGTCATTTGTCGGGTCAAAGTTGTTTATAAAAAGTCAACAGAAACTTAATTTGCGAATTAACATGTAATTAAGCAATGTAGAAGACATGTAACCTATTTTATCACTCATATAACTTAGTAATAAATGTAAGAACATGTCTAAGCATGTTCGACCCGACAATTTTCCGTTTAGAACCGTTTCGAAACCGAAAGTCGCAAAACTTTGACTTTTGCTTTGACTTCAGTTCTGACCCATTTTAGATGGGTTTAGAAATGCCTTAGAGCTTCCTTAGGACCAGGCTACATGATGGTATAACCCTCTGTGATTGGTTCATTGATTGTCCGTTTCGTTTACACGTTTCCGTTAATTGCCTAATGTTGACCAATATGCCATTTTGACCATAAAACGAGAATTTTGGAAATGTGAAAGGACAATATTCTTTATTACTGATTTATAAACATGTCTCTAAAATTTCACATCAGTTGGAGGTTTAGATTAGGAGTTATGCTCAATAGCGTAATTTGAAAGTTTTTTGTTAATTAAAAGGCATAATTAGCCTAAAGCCTATCTAAACCCAATTTTTGACACCAAACCTTTTACCCACTGATGTAATATAATATTTTGAGATTTTTGAAGATTTTTAATTATTTTTAACCAGATCATAACCTAAGGTTATGGCCTTGATTCGGTAAATACCGATTATACCCTTTTTGTGTATAAAATGAGTTTTACATAGTATTTTGACACCAATCCAATTGCTACTGATTTTATATAATAAATGAAGTATTTTGAACTTTATAACCTGATCAGAAAACTCAGATTTTCTGTATAACCCGGAAATCACTTAAAACGGCTTTTTACGCGTATTAAACACCTAGTATGGGTTTAAAACCATTTTGGCATATAAGACTTATCACCAGCTGATATAACCTATTAAATTAAGTTGTTTTACTGATTATTTCAGACCCGAGTCTCAAAATTAAAATTAATCTTTTTATAATCTTTTAAATGACCAAAATACCCCTACGGGGCTTAAATTGAGATTAAACTTGTTTTAGGCATAATGGAAGGTATCCTACTGATATCACAACATATTTTAGGCATATTAACTTAGGAAACCTGTATATGACTCTTATGGTTACCCGTTACGCTTCTTGCGCATTCGGTTCGGTTTATGTAGCTAGTTTGCATAAATTAGCCGAAACGGGTCAAACCTTATCGTTTTTATCTCAAAATCCAGAATGTGTTTAGATTACCCATATTATACAAGCCTTCAAATTTGTCGGGTCTAAATCACATTCTATTCCGGTCTTCGCTTAATTATGCGTACGAACCGTATCTTTCTTTAAAACTAACCGGTCTAAGTTTAGGCTTAATTAAAGACCCGTTAGGATTCTAATAGGTTATTAAAAACCTTCGTTCCAGATTTAGGAGCCCAGTAAAAGCTATCTGTACTTGCTGATTTGATACGGCTGGGATTGAATTTATATTTAGCTCAGGTAAATACTTTTAACTTATTTTCCCTTATACGGGCTTGGGGTATGGTATATACAAATACCGCTTGGTCGGGAATTGAATCTTTAATCGTATGAAGGTTAAATCATTGAAGTGTCCCGTTTAAATTGTTTTGTTTGCTTAAAGCCTTTGGGGGCTTAATGACCATGTCCCGGATATCCTTGGCATCATTTTACGAAATGGCCACGACCTAAGAACGGGGTGTAGGCGTACACCTGTCAGTGCCTAAATAAATAATGTGGTGTGTCTATTGATCTTTAACCCGGTCTGCGGATCGGGCTAATGAACGCATAAGGAACGTGTAATTCTTTTACAAGTATTATATTCAAATAATTATCCCAAGTTATAAAAAGTTTGTGCCACGTGCATTCAAATCAATTTTATTAAACCTTTTCAAAATGAGTCAGTTAATTGTATTTACCAGTGTAAACTGACGTATTTTCCCAAAAAGGTTAAGTGCAGGTACTACTCGTAATAGGCTGGCCTCTCCTTAGCATCAATAAGAGTCTCACAAGCTTGGATGCATATAAATATGATGAACTATGTTTCCTTTTTATATGATCCGCCTGTGGATCTTTTTACATTCTGTTTGTAATATTTGGATATTACTTTATATCGGTTTGTAATATATTTATCTTTTGCTTCCGCTGTGCATTTAAAATTGTGTTGTTTGACTATGATGATATCAACTATGTCACGATACTCCTCACCGGGTCCACCGGTAATACGTGGAAATATTGGGGTGTGACAGCCTCCATATCTTTAGCGCAAATACCACCTCAGCCAATTCAAGATCGTGCGTTGGATATTTCTTCTCATGTATCTTCAATTGCCTCGAGGCATAAGCTATAACTTTGCCTCGTTGCATCAGAACACATCCGAGCCCCGATAATTAGGCATCCGAATAAACTACCAAGTCCTCGACTCCGTCCGGCAACGTTAATACCAGAGCTTGAGTTAACTTCTCTTTTAGCGTCTGAAACGCCTTTTCTTGTTCAACACCCCAAATGAACTTCTCCTCCTTCCGGGTTAACTTTGTTAGTGGCGACGCAATCTTGGAGAAATCTTGAATGAACCTCCTATAGTACCCCGCAAGCCCTAAGAAGCTTCACTTTTTGAATACACCAAAATATCATCGATAAACACGATGACTGATTTATCCAACATTGGTTTGCAAACCCGGTTCATGAGGTCCATGAAAGCCGCGGGTGCATTTGTCAGCCCAAATGACATCACGAGGAATTCGTAATGTCCGTATTTCGTGTGGAAAGCCGTCTTCGACACATCTTCCTCCTTGACCTTTAGTTGGTGATACCCCGATCTAAGGTCAATTTTTGAAAACCAAGTCGCACCTTGTAATTGGTCGAATAGATCATCTATTCTCGGAAGCGGGTATCGGTTCTTTACCGTGAGTTTGTTTAACTCCCGGTAATTGATACACATGCGCATGCTTTCGTCTTTCTTTTTCACGAACAGTATCGGTGCGCCACAAGGAGACACACTCGGCCTTATGAATCCTTTGTCAAGCAGGTCTTGAATCTGGGACATCAACTCTTGTAATTCCGACGGTGCGAGTCGGTACGGTGCTTTAGCTATGGGTTTTGCGCCCGGAATCAATTCGATCCCGAACTCTACTTCCCGTTCGGGCGGTATCCCCGGTAAATCTTCCAGAAACACATCTTCATAGTCCCGTACTACCGGTACATCTTCAACTTTCAGTGATTCCTTCTCGGGCTCATTCGCGTATATCATAAATGCCTTGCATCCTTGCTTCATAAGCTTGTGGGCTTTCAACATCGAGCATATTATGGGATTGCCTCCTTTTTCGCCATAGATAGTGACGTGTTTCCCGCTCGGAGATATTAGCTTTATCTCCTTACGAAAACACACGACCTTTGCGTGGTGCTGAGATAGCCAATCCATCCCAACGACTACTTGAAATTCCCCCATTGACATCGGGATTAGGTCTACCAGGTATTCTTCATCATCGATGCTTAATTTGCAGCCTCGACAAACATCAGAAACTATGAAACTTTTGTTATCTCCTATCTCAACCTCTAAAGGCATGGGTAACTTTGTCAATACAAATGAAGGATGTCGAATAAATCCATGTGAAATAAAGGATTTATTCGCACCCGTATCAAATAATACACGTGCGGGGATCGAGTTTATTGCGAATGTACCTGAGACCACATCGGGTTCTGTCTTTGCTTTGACTGCTGTAAGTTGGAAGGACCTAGCTTTCGCCTTTGGAGCTTCCGTTGGAGATTCTTTAGTGTCTCTCTTTCCAACCAATTCTGGGCATTCAGACTTTTTATGGCCGGGCTGATAACATTTATAGCAGACGGAAACCTTTCCGGGACATAACAATGCGGTGTGTCCCGTCTTCCCACATACCGGACACGGCTTGTCTTTGAAGCGGCACTCACCCTTGTGCCCCTTTCCACACACCTTGCAACTTGGCGACCCGCCTTTAGCATCCACCTTCTTTCCCGATTCTCCAGTTCGAGCTTTCTTTGTAGGGCTTGGATTCACATCCTGTGCCCTTCGCTCTCCCCTTTCAACTTGTTTCTTTAACTCGATTCCCGTTCCCGAGCAACGTTTATGATTTCGGTAAGGGTCTCGTATTTTGAAGGAGTCATAAACTCCCTATATTCAGCGCTCAACATGTTATAGTAGTAGTATATTTTCTGTTCTTCATTTGTCACCAATTCACTACAAAACTTCATCTTATCCATAAACGTCGCCGTAATCTTGTCTATGGTCTCGCCCTTGTGCCTAAGTTGCATGAACTCTTCCTTGATTTTATTAATGACCGCCTTGGGACTATGATGTTTAAGAAACAGCGTCTTAAACTCCTCCCATGCCATGGCTCTCGCCGCTTCGGCTCCTATTTCATTCTTTTTATTGTCCCACCAATCTTTGGCTTGACCTCTCAACTGGCCCGTTCCGTAAGCAACAAAGTCACTTTCATCACAATGGGTCCTTTCAAACACCCCTTCGATGTCGCCCAACCATCTTTGGCAAATTATTGGGTCAACCTCCCCGTTGTAGATTGGCGGTTTACACGCCATAAATTCTTTGTATGAACACCCTTTACGTTCTCCCGATTTCTCCTTCATAAGGTTGACACTATCCTCCAACCTTTTGACTCGCTCTTCGACAAGTGACAACACCGTTTTTTGAATTTTATCTATAAACCCGGATAGACTACTTTCGAGTGCCTTCCCCACTTCTTCGGCAATTATCTCTTTCATTTGTTCGGTGCTTGTCTGCACCGGATCATCATCGTTTCCGTCCGACATTTTGAAACTGAAATGTTTACATTAAACGTTAAACATTTCCTTTATAACATTACTTCATTTGTTTCGGTTTAGCCAAGTTCCCAACTTGCTTTAACCGTTCACATTTGGTGCATTTTCCGGGTTTGAGTGAATTTACACACTCTTCCCATGCACGTCAAATCACTTCTCATTTCTTACATAAGATATAATCTACTAAAATAATAAATTAATTCTTACCGGACGATCGATCAAGCTTGAACCGAACACTTTGTTGACAACCTTAAGCTCTGATTACCAACTTGTAACACTCGTTTATAATTCTAATATAAGTCTAATAAAAGATACTAAACTTTAGATATATAGTACCTTGGTTTAACAAAAGTACGAAATAAAAGTTTCAAAGTAACGCCTACTAGTCAACTACCGACTAGTTTAAACATTCGAAACTTGATTAACAATTCATTTACATCAAAAGCATTATCTAGACGAAGTCATCCCAAAAGTATTATTTAAACATAGACTTAGTTAACGCGGAAGCTTGCAAATTGTGTTCGGTTCTTCAAAAGCTTGCTCGATCGCCATCCGGTTAGTTTCCATTATCACCTAAGGTCAAAACCACTTAAAATGTTAGTTTTGACGTTTACATGAAATGTATAAACAAGTCCCAAGCATTGAAACATTCAAAAAATAAAAAGAATAAAACTTTACCCTGTCGCGTGGCGCGACAGGTCCTCGCGTGGCGCAGGGGATGAGGTTTTCCAGCAGGTTATTTTCTATGAGCTGCACTTGCTGCCAGCTCCGGAAATTCAGATTTTTAACTTCGTTTGGCCATAACTTTTGACTCGTAAGTCCGTTTTAGGTGATTCTTTTTCCTATACGACTGTAAATTCATTACCGACGTGCCTATTACAATTATCATACCGAAAATTTGATTTACGGACCGAAAGACTGTATGTCACTATGCTTTTATTCGACCCACTCTAACTTTACCCAATTTTCTACCATTTCACAAGTAAGCCTATGGCGCCTTATGCCCATTATCCAATCCCATGGTTTAATGCTCTTGTGATTGATATCGCCATTGCTAACTAATTAAAACACTAATACTACAATTTACACTATTATTCGACCCGTTGGCTCATCTTGTGGAAATCCTCCAATATGATGACTACCAAACGATTCCTTATCAATTCTAACCCTATTAATTTCAAGTAACTATCACGGTCACTAAAATCAACACAATTTCTATTCCACAATGCGACTACACATAGTTTAACAACAATTCGTTTAATGTAACGGGTCAAGTTACATACCTTCAAAGCACGCCCTTTAAACGCAAGTCGCCACCGGCTTGTCCACTTGACGCTCCGGTATCCTTTCCTATAGAGTTCAATCATGGTACATTTAGAACTCCTTGCAAATCATGTATCGCATATTTTACCGAAATATCGAAATTATGCGTTTTAACTTTAAATTTTCATTTTAAGTCTTCTTTGAGGCATTTCCACAAACACATTATGGGCAGAATTTTCACACTATTTATATGACAAGTTCTCAACTTGTCATATAGCCCAAATTTTCATCAATCAATTATCTAACATAAATTTTAGCCTCTATAATTCTGAAATCGCTAACAAATCTTAGATTACACTAGAACAACCGCTATAATCCTAGTGTTTATCAATTTCTCACAAAACCCATAAACCACCTTCAATGTGTTCATGAAATTTCCTGAATTTAGACATAATTTCACATGTTGTTGTCTAGGTTTTACTCGTAGACACTATATCATCCCTATTCAATCCAAATAACAAACATGCATCATCTAATTTCGGATTTCCCAAATTCATGAGAATTTCAAACGGAGAATTTTCATCAAATTTTACATACCTTTCAATCCCCTTGCAATGGGGGTCACTAATCTCAACTCGGATTTCGTTTTGGATCAGATTTGCACCTTCAATTTAAGAGTTTTGTGGGATTTAGGGTTTTGAAGAGCTTGGTCGCCCCCTTCCCTCCTGTCTGGTCGATCTCACACACATCAGTGTGTTTGAGATTTTAATTTTTTTGTTTTATTAAAATTAGTTTCAATTTAAGCATATTTGGTCCCTCATCTTTCGTTTTTATTTTGTTATAACTCCTTAACTACTCATATGTCATCACCTAACTAGGTTAGTGCTATTCTTAGTTAGTTTATTTTTTTACTAATTTATTTGCAACTAAATACAAATATAAAAATTTGTATTTTCGGGATGTTACATATCATTTTGGACGAAAATGACAAACCTGCCCAAATCCCAGAGATGATTCTGGCAATTAACTCTAATATTAATATACGTAAGATATCATGAACTAATCCAAAACCTTGAGCATTTATTAATTTATTAAAAATAATAGTAAACTAAGAGTATATGACTAAAAACATTAGTTGATTTAAAAATGATAATAATAATAATAATAATAATAATAATAATAATATAACTAAAATAAGTGATTTATTAAGATAGTTGATTTAAAAATGAGTGAGTTTAAATATAATAATAATAATAATAATAAGAGTTAATTACATAGTTAGTTCCTATGGTTTGCACAAAATAACATACTTAGATACTAATAGAATATGATTTTAAACCTACAAATAACGTTAATACCTCCAAACGTTACAAAATGAAAAGTTAATACCTGTGGTTTCTACAAAGTAACATACTTAGAATAATTATTCAGAAAAAATTTAAAACAATTTAGAATAGTTTGTAAAGAATAAATTCCTCTCCAAAGAAGCATGGGCTTGAACCTTACTTTAGAGTGAATCGGAGTTTATCTCACTTTTGTTCTCATGTCTACTTATTATTTGCTTATATGTGTCGTTAACAACCAAAAATGAAAAAAACTTGGGTGTTACTTGGATTTCACTTTTCAATTCAATATATTACATTTAATTTTTTTTTTTCATAGGTGTTGCTTACATCAACTACTTGATCTTTAACCATTAGTTGTTTATCCACTAGCTTTATATAAGTTGATTGAGATCACTAAATACAAATATTCTTTGTAATATAGTAGGGATCATCGTATACATGTCTTCTTTTTTATTAGCTTTGTTAGGGATTAAAAAAACAAAAACTTTGTACTATTCAAGAAAATAATCATATAAGTAGAGTTAAAACTTTGTGTTGTTTCATTATAGAAATGAACCTTCGGTCACATGTGTATAACATTTGGGTTTACAGTAGAAACTCTATAAAATAATACACCTAGGACCACCAAAATTTATTAATTAAAAGAGTTATTAATTAATCGATAAATTAATAATTATTAATTTATATATTAATTAATATTTTATTAATTTAATAGTAGAATACTTAGTTTACAAACAACTTTCAAGCTTCCACTTAATTATTGTATACAATGCATGTATATCAAATGAACGGCCCAATTTGAAAGAAACCTTCAATCTCCCACCTTGTTATGCTTCTTGTGTTCAATGTATCACTTTATGGACATTAAAAATATTTTCTATATAAATACAAGATCAAAATAGGTTAACACAAACAAATCATACACACAACATGGATTCTTCAATATCAAGAACATGTGAATATGACAGGTGAACTAATCATCGAGAAGGCGAAGAAGTTCATGAAAGATATGTATCCAGTGGATACTCCAGACTTTACTTTTTCTATTGGTTGGCTGGGAAAGTTCAAAGCAAGATATGGAATTAAAAATTTTCGGCGTTTTGGAGAGAGTGGATCTGTTGAAATGGAGGGCATGGAGGACAAATTAAAATCCATAAGGGACAAAGTTGATCAGTTTGAAATGAAAGACATCTTTAATATGGATGAAACAGGTTTGTTTTTTTATTATTTTATTTTATATTTTGTACTTTAGTGATGTAATTATTTACACGTTTTGATCTTAAACAGGTTTGTTTTTTAGACTTCAACCGGATCATTCCCTTGCAACAATGCAGCTTGAAGGAAAAAAACAAGACAAGGAAAGACTAACTGTTGCTATTTGCTGTCATGAGGACGGTTCGGAAAAACTTCCTTTATGGATTATTGGGAAATATGCTAAACCAAGGTACTTCAAGAACGTAAACTTGAACAGTCTGAACTGTGAGTACCGTGCTAACAAACGAGCTTGGATGACTGGTGTGTTATTTGAAGAATATGTTCGCCAACTTGATAAAAAAATGGTTGGAAGAAAATTTCTCTTGATTGTGGATAATTGCCCTGCTCATCCAAAAATTATTGAAGGATTACGAAATGTTGAATTATTTTTTTTGCCACCAAACACAACTTCAAAAATTCAACCTTGTGACGCGGGGATCTTACGAGCTTTTAAGATGCATTATCATCGTCGATTTTATAGAAGTCTATTGGAGGGTTATGAATTAGGGGTTCCAAATCCAGCAAAAATAAATGTATTAGATGCAATGAATCTTGCAATTTCAGCATGGACGATGGATGTTCGTGCAAATATAATTGCGAACTGTTTTCGTCATTGTAAACTTCGATCAACAGATAACATGACTTTTGAGAACTCAGACGAAGGTGGTGAAAGCACTTAAGAACTCCAGAATTTGATCAAAGAGTTGGGTTATCGCAATGCAATGGATGTCGAAGATGTTCTGACTCACCCAGAAGAAAATGTAGTTGCACAGTTGTTGACTGATGAAGAAATTATTGAAAGCGTTATTGGAATTAATAAAGATGATATCGATGAAGAAGATGATGAAAGTTCTACAATGGAGCCCCTTTCGCGAAACGAAGCTATTAAAGCGGCAATCACATTGAACAATTTCTTGTTGAGCTATGAGAAAACAACACCAGAAGTTCTTACCATGCTAAGGAAAATTAGAGACGAGATTCAAGGGGAAATTGATTTCAACAAAAAACAAAAGACAATTGAGTCATTTTTCAAGAAACCTTCATAAATTATTCATGTAATATGCTATATATAAGGAATTATTAATTTATATTTTATATGGGGTCTAAAGAAATTATCAAAAATGTATTATCTTATAATTTTAGCGAATTATTAATTTAGCACCCTATCCACGAGTCGGGACCGGCAAAAAATATTATCTTAGAGAGTTTATTAAATAATCGAATATTAATTTATCGAGTTTCTACTGTACATGTCTTCAGTCAAATGTACATGAGTGAACAACGTTGCTATTGACTTGAAACTTTTGTCTTGTTTCATTTTAAAAAACTTGCCCGGTTCTATTGCATTGATTCACGATCGAACCGTGAATCGAGGTTATTACTTATTAGGTTGAAAATGACCCAAATAATTGGAGGTTGTGGTTTCCGTTTAGGTACACACAAAAAGGCTAAACCTAAACCTTGTATTCAAAGTAATGGATAACGTTTTTTAGTTGAAAGTGTTTAGTTACATAATTTAATTTTAATTATACTATAATAAAGTAAGATGCCCACAAGCAGTGGCGGAACCAGAACATTTTAGTTGGAGGGTAATCATAAGCTTATTTTCTTCACATGTTAAAAATTTGGGGTCCATTTTATGTTTGCTTCTTTAAAACTCTGATTTTCTATATAAAAAATTAATAAATTATGATGATTAGGATTAGCTGACCCTCTTGACCCCCCTCTGGTTCCGCCCAGTCCGCATGCAATATGTAGAAGGAATGTGAGATGTTGAAAACTTAAAAGTAAATTAGTCAAAGGAGGGACGAAAGGGCAAGAGAGTTGGTCAAAAGGCAGTTGTATCAATAAATGATAAAACTATAAGAGTCGTTAAAAAATTATTATCAGAATATTATTTTAGGCTCATTCTAAACACACCCCTCCCCCCTCCTGATTATACCCACCTTGTGAGAGGAAAACTGTCGGTCCCATGCGGGCCCCACCTGTAAGTATGTGAGAGGAGGGGGTGTAAAAAGAAATAAGGAGGGGGGGGGGGGGTGTAGAAAGTAGCACCGGGGGGTGTAAATAGAATGAGCCTTCTCTAATCTAGAGCAACTTCCTCTTTTGCGTATAATTTTAAATTTTTAATGAAAGACCAAGTAAAAGTCAATTTGCAATCCTATAGTATGGTAAGGCGCAAAAATCAACTTGTACGCCCCTAAAAAGATATGAAAACCTGCCCATTGACGTTTGCATTTTTCAACACCTTTCAACCTTCTTCCAACGGCATCTCATGTTTAAAGTAAAAGGACTATTTTGCCCTTTTGTCATGTCAATTCTCGTCCATATGGATTTAACTTATTCTATTAATGCAACCCTATAAATTTACACAATTTTTTCCCCTTCAAGTTCAAATCCCATATACAAAACAAAATTACCATAATCATCAACTTAATTATATATATATATATAGGGAAAGGTTAACATACAAAAAGCCTTATCGTACATCATGTACGCGACGCGCGTAACCGTCCGATCAGGGGAATAATCACGCTTTGGACATGTAATCACGCATGGGGGTTAGTTTTTTTTTGGGAAAATCACGCATGGGATCGAAATCACGCACGTTATTTTGATCAAAAATGTAATTACGCATGTTATATACTTTGTCGCGTACGATAATGTAGGATAAGGCCTTTTGTACATTATACTTATTCTATATATATATATATATATATATATATATATATATATAGGGGAGGGTTCATTGGGGAACACTAAAAAAGTGGGTAACCAACGAAAACGAACTCTCATTAGACTCATTCCAGCGGCATTGGAACCATCTCGTCAAACCCTAACTAGGATATCTTCCTAAATCCTAAATCATAAAGCTAAACAATAACGCTAAAACCTAAGATAAACCGTGAACTTTAAACTATAAACCCTAAAAGCTAAACACAAATGGCTAAACCCTAAATACTAATGATTAACCCTAAAACTAAACCCTGAAGCAAATCCCTAATATAAGACCCTAAAATCAAAACCCTAATATATTTAGGGTTTAGGGTTAAGAGATCCTAGTTAGGGTTCGACGAGCCGGTTTTAACGCCGCTGGAATGAGTCCAATCGGAGTTCGTTTGAGTTAGTTCCCCATTGTTCCCCAATAAACATCACTATATATATAGGGGCGGTTAACGTACAATATTGGTTATCGTGCGTTGCGTACGCGATAACCACAACCACATGATTAGATACAATCTGCTTTTAATTAGACGAGATGGCACGATCGTAGTAAGCAAACATTCTTATAGAAATTTAGGAGAAAAGGACATAATTGTCAATTTCACTATCTCATTTATCATACGAGATTTGGAAACTGAATACCAAATTGGAGCGAAATTTTACCCCTAAAACCTCTCAGTTTTTTGCTTTCGATTCAACACACATTCTTCTCGCTTCGGATTCTACACACAATTAAGCCATAAACCTCCCATTGCCACAGAACCTCATAGACTGCTATAGCACTCCACTTCAACTTACCGGGGTCATTTTTTACTCTGCTCAGCGTGTTTGTTAATAACGCATGTTATAGAAAAAATAATCACGCATGTTGTATAAATCTAGTAATAATGTGTTTTTGCTAATCCCACATGTTAAAATTATGTAATAAAGCATGTTATATAAATTTAATAATAGTGTGAATTGATAATCATGCATGTTATAATTATGTAATGAATCATGTTATATAAATCTAGTAATAATATGTTTTGCTAATCACGCATATTATAGAAAAATAATCGCGCATGTTGGAAAACACAAAACATGTAAATACGCATGCTGGATGGATCCCTTGTTTCGACATTGTTTGAATTCGGATTTCGAACTTATTCAACCGGATCATGATCATCTTCCATTTCTAACATCTTATGAATTTCGTCTGGCACTACTATGTGGAACCACACACATACCCAATTTCTAGAAATTTGTTTTTCCCTCTTTCACACAACATCTTTCACACTTACTCAACTTTAGTCCCTTAGGTTTGGTTAGTCACATAACATCTTTCACACTTAATCAACTTTAGTCTCTTAGGTTTGGTTAGTTATGTTTGTTTGCTTTTAACCTACTTAACCTTCATTAATAGAAAACAATGTTAACTAAGTTAATATTCCTAGTCACAACACTTCATGTTAAAAATTATAATTAACTTGATAATCGATATTTAGTATTTCGAGGTGTTACAAATTATGTTTTTTTATTTGAACAAATTAATATTTCTTTTAACAAATTTGTAGATTAAAGAACAAGAAATAAATTAAAGAGTAAAGATGTCACCACGTAGAGAGCATAAAATCTTATAATTACTAAGAGTTGTTTTTCTAGTTTTCCTTTAAATTGATAAGATCATCGAATACATGTTCTCTTTTATGGTAAGGCTGGAGGGTATGGGATAAAGCCCCTAGGGGCTTTATCATGCCACGTTAGATCCACGTCAGACAGGGAGCGTTAAGGCCCCTTTCCTTAACTTGCAGGGTGTGGGGATAAAGCCCCCTATTTAACAAAATTAAAAAAAAAATTATTGGATGAAATGATGTGGGCCCCACCTGCAAATAAGCTTCTTCCTCGTTACCATGGTGACGGACAAACGGTGGCGCTCCTCCGACGCTATCGTGGTGAGGTGACAGGGGTGGCGCCGTCCACACCCTCCGGCCTAAGGATCACGGTGTACAGGTCTTCTCATGTCTTAGGGGACTGGAGGTGGTGGCTTTTTCTCCGTGATGGGGAATCTACCACGCGTGGAAGTCAACAAATTCCCACCGCCACCAACAAAGTTAACGAGTGATGGAGATGTTCCGTGATTTTTTTCACGCTTGATGGGTTGTGAGTGATAAATGGATGTGAGGGGGTGTGAGGGTTTATTGTTGGGTGTTGTGAGGGATGATCGTTGCCACTAAAAAGGTTGTGAGTGATGACATAATGGTTGATGACATAACAGCATTTGATTGGATGTTGTGAATGATGGAATTTTTGCAAGTGATAACCACCTCCTCCCCTTACTAATCAACTTTGATTGGGATTACCAAAAAAACTTCTCATTAACTAATGAGACAGATCATGCTACATTTTTCTCTTGTATCTTATTTTTTGTGATTTAAATTTTTTTCCTTATATTAGACAAATAATCACTCAATAACATATAAAATGCTCTCTATATTTTTTTGTATCCAGAAGATTGATCCATGATGACGGGGGTAGCTCAAGCCTCAATAAAATGACTAAGAGTACATAATAGCTTGAAGGGTTAAAAGGTTCAAAGGTTTAAAGCCCGGGAACTAAGGTGAACAGCACGTGTACAGTAATCAGTCACCTCACTGATTACTTGAACAACTCTTCCACAGCCGCAAAAGCAAAACGTGTGCACAGGGAGACCTCTTTTATCCGCAGGTCCAAATGCTTCAACCCCTAAAAGGGTAAGTTCTCCACTGCAAGCAGGGTTCACTGGTCAAAGGTTTCCCCCTTGAGAAACCTCTTTCTCTATAAATGACACTTCATTTAATACATTTCAAACATTCTGGATCAACCTAGATCTCTTGGGATCTCTGATCTTCCTTCTTGTCTCTCGAGCACTTGTTTCATACAAGTCTCTCTTCTTCACTTCAACACACACAATCTATTTGCTCCTGCATCCAAGGTTGAACATCTTTCAGCCAAAGATCTCGAACAAATAACAAACATAACTAGTGAACCTCTCTCCACGTCTTGCAAACGTGGGGGGACCCCACGACCTGCGTTAGGTAAACCAGAACCCTCCAAGCCTTTTGCCTAACCAGACGAATCACTATCATTGGTCTTGTATTTGTTGCATCGACAAGTTGGCGCCCACCATGGGGCTACGCCGCTTATTTTCTTCAAAAGACCAGTAGTGTAGCTCCATTCTTTCAAAAATCATCATGTCACAAAGTGAATCTCCCGGAGAAGTTAATCAAGTGTCACGAACTCCTACACCTAACACTGGCCAAATGTCACTGGCTATGTCTACACCCCTCTCAGCACCGGGAAGTACTCCATTGGGAACCATGTTCTCTGAGTTTACATCTTTTCAAACACCGACACCATCCCGATCAGGGGTACCTTCTCCTCTAGTTGGTGTTTTGAATACTCTGGAACGCGTTGATTTGACGCCAAAGGGAGTAGCTCGACACTTTCTTCAACTAAGATCTCTTGTCAATCAACATGTGAGCCAAGAAAGGGAAAAGGGAGTGAGAATAAGGCTAGATTATGACGAGCCGGAATCCCCACTATCACCCGGTCCACCACCACCTCCTTTCACTAGCTCACAGCCAAGTACTTCTCACTTTGAAGCTGGTCCGAGTATGACAAGCCAACCATTCAACCCTACCCCTTATGCTCATGGGAGGCCAAGCCCAACATCCTTCCTATTGTTTTCTTCACAACCTGGGAACAAGTCTTAACAGTCTTACCTTTGGCTCGGAGTGCCGCCATGAGCACTCCTATGGGAACAAATCACACAACTACCGTTGAAAGCCTTCAAGGCTTTAATATGATGCCGCAGATGATGGTCCAGATGATGGCACATTTTCCTTGGTCCCAATTCATCAACCAAGTGTTGAGTATCCACCAGGGAACAACAAGTCATAACTCAAAGGTGGAGGAAGACCTTGCTAAACCCTATAAACCTAGCAACCTTTCCTGCTTCTCCCAACAAATCGTTGATTATGACTTCCAAACAAAGATCAAGATGCCATCTCATATCAAGACGTACGACGGAACCAAGGATTCGAAGAATCACCTCCAGATCTTTACTGGTGCTGCTAGGATCGAGAAATGGTCTAACGCTGAATGCTTCCTCATGTTCATGCAGACCCTTATTGGGTCAGCCAGGATATGGTTCAACGACCTGCCTGCCAGAAGCGTTCGATGCTTCGACGACCTAAGCAAAGGGTTCTTGGCCAATTTCTCACAGCAAAGGCGGTACGTTAAAGATGCCACGGTGATTTTCCAGATAAAACAAAGAGATGACGAAAGCCTTCGGAAGTTCATAGAAAGATATAAAAAGGAAGGTCTGACGTATGTGGGGGCAGATGATAAGATGAGAGTGGCGGGTTTCATGAACACCATTACCTCCAAATATCTTACAAGGGATTTCAACAAGTCCCTACCAAAGACCTTGGAAGAAGCTCTCGAGAGGGCCGAAGCCCACATTAGAGGAGAGGAGGCTGTCGACATAAAGGAACAAAGAAAAATGGGATCTAGCTGGCGAGGTAACAGCCCCGCTAGAAAGAAAGGGAATTTTCATTCCTATAACAGACGTCCCAGGAGCTCAGAGCAACGAAGGCCTGAAGGTCGGAACCCTCCGAGCAGGGAGAAGACTGTAAACTTTACAGCTCTTACAAAAACCCCATAGGAGATCCTTGCTACAGAAGAAGTGAAACAAAGCTTCCGACCTCCTCGACCTCTACCCAAAAGTAAAAGGAACGAAAATTCCACCCAGTTCTGTGAATTTCATGAGAAAAAGGGTCACCAAACTAATGATTGCTTTCAACTCAAGAAGAGGATTGAGGAAGCTATCAAGTTCGGAGAGCTTGCCCACTTGGTGAAAGGGGTAAGGGACAAGATAGCTAAAGGAAAAAAGCAAGGAGGTTAATATGGAGGATTTCGATAAAAAGGTTCCCCACAAACGGCAATGGTTGGAAGCTTGGGAGCTTCAGTGTGTCTGCTTCCCGCCATTGAAAAGGGACCCACTCTCAAACCCTTTGGTGGTTGAAGCAACTGTGGGTACAATGAAGACAAGCAAAGCCTACATCGACACAGGGGCAGCCACTGAAATCATGTTTGAAAAATTCTTCAATCGCTTGAGCAACGAAGAACGTTCAAAGCTTCAACCATCTGGAACCTCTATAAAAGGTATTGCCGACATACCCCTCAAGCCTTTAGGACAACTAACCCTTGATATCCATTTCAGTGAAGGCAAGATGGAAATAGTTCAACCTCTTACTTTCGTGGTTATCAACATCCCTTCCAATTATGATGTCATCATAGGAAGGCCAGGGCAATGTGCATTCTACATGGCTGTTTCAGTTGGTCATGGAACCGTGAAGTTCCCCACCGAGAGAGGGATTGCAACCCTCCAACCCACTCAAGAGGTTTACATGGTTGAAGGGGAAAACTCAAAAAATGAAGATGAAAAGCAATGGCTGACCATAAACCCCAAATATCCTGAACAAAGGATAAGGGTTAATACAAGCCTTTCCCAAGAGACCCTCTCGTACCTTGAAAAGCTGCTAGTACACTATAGCAATGTCTTTGCTTGGTGCCCAGAAGACATGACGGGTATCCCTCGAAGCATTGCTGAACATGAGCTGAAAATACCACCTGATGTCAAGCCTGTTGTCCAAAAGAAATGAAGTCTAGCCCCCGAAAGAAGCTTGGCAACATGCCAAGAAGTAGAAAAGCTTGTCCTAGCTGGAATTCTCCGGGAAGTCAAGTATCAATCCTGGGTTGCAAACCCAGTCATGGTTCGAAAACCCGACAACACTTGGAGAATGTGCATCGACTTCAAGGACTTGAATAAGGCATGCCCAAAAGATTATTACCCTTTGCCGGAGATCAATCTCAAGGTTGACTCTCTCACTGGTTACCCTTTCAAGTGTTTCCTTGATGCTTACAAGGGTTACCATCAAATCCTTATGAAAGAAGAGGATGAAGAGAAGACCGCTTTTCACACGGATAAAGATATCTTTTTCTATCAAAAGATGCCTTTTGGCCTTAAGAATGCGGGTGCAACCTACCAGCGCCTGGTTGACAAAGCTTTTGACGACATACAAGAAACTTTCCAAAACTTGAGAAAGATTAACATGAAACTCAACCCTGAGAAATGTTCGTTTGGTTTTGAAGAAGGTAAATTTCTGGGGCATATTGTGGGAAAACAAAGCATAAAGGCCAACCCAAACAAAGTTAAAGCTGTTCTTCAAACCAAACCCCCACGAAGCAAAAAGGAAGTAGAAATTATGAATGGAAAGCTTGCAGCTCTGAAGCGTTTTACCTCAAAACTGGCTGAAAAATCTTTACCCTTCTTCAAAACGCTTAAAGGGTGTTCTAACAAAAAAGATTTCAAGTGGACTGAAGAAGCAGAAGAAGCTTTCAACCAGATGAAGCAACACCTAGCTTCATTTCCGGATATTGCAGCCCCGGAAACAGGAGAGCTGATCTCTGTCTACCTCTCGGTTGCTGAAGAAGCAATAAGCGCGGTTTTAACCATTGAATGAAACAAAGTTCAGGTACCCGTCTATTTCTTCAGTAAAACTTTAAAATTGGCAGAGATTAAGTATCCTCCTCTGGAAAAACTTGCTCTAGCCCTAGTCCAAACGGCTAGAAGGCTTCGGAGGTATTTCCAAGCACACCCAATACAAGTGGTCACCGACCAACCCATCAAAAGTGTGCTTGAAAAACCAGAAAATTCAGGACGGTTTGCCAAATGGGATGTGGAACTAGGTGAGCACAAAATCACCTATGTTCCAAGAAAAGCTGTAAAAGCTCAAGTATTGGCCGACTTCATTGTGGAAGTCCCAAAGCAAGCCGTCACGAAAGTTAGTACAACTACTGCTGAACCTTCTGACCCTGAAGCCTGGAAGCTTTTTACTGATGGAGCTTCAAGCGTTGAAGGGTCAGGAGCTGGGCTCATTTTGATCAACCCTGAAGGTTTAGAATTTACATACGCTCTTCGACTTGAATTTCAGACCACTAACAACGAAGCTGAATACGAAGCATTGATAGCTGGTTTGAAGATAGCCAAGGAAATGAAGGTTCAAAAGCTTCAGGTCTTCACAGACTCGTTGCTTGTGTCAAGCCAAGTCAACGACAATTATGTTTCAAAAGAGCCCAACATAAAGAGGTATAAAGAAAAGTCCAAAGAATTGATGAACACGTTCCAATCATGTACCATCAAGCAAGTCCTAAGATCTCAAAACAAGAGAGCCGATGCCTTGAGCAAACTTGCCTCTCTCACCTTTGCCCATCTTACCAAGAAGGTATTGGTGGAGGTGTTGAAAACTCCCTCGATTCAAGAATTGGAGGTTCAAGATGTAATCACCGAAGAAGGCCCCAATTGGATGACTCCTATTAAAAAATTCCTCAAAAATGGTGAGTTACCCGTTGATCAAACAGAGGCCGAAAGGGTTCGAATTAAATCTAGGCAGTATGTGTTGCAAGGTGAAATCCTCTACAAAAAAGGTTACCTTGCACCATTACTGAGATGTGTTGGCCCGGAACAAAGCAAGTACCTGATCAAAGAGGTTCATGAGGGGATATGTGGAGCTCATTTTGGGGCAAGGTCGGTGGTTGCTAAGCTAATGAACCTCGTGTATTTTTGGCATTCCATGCACCGAGACACCACCGAACAACTGAGATGTGAAGCTTGTCAAATACATGCACCGGTGCCCAAGAGCCTCAAACAAGATCTCGTTCCGATATCTTCAGCCTTGCCATTTCACAAATGGGGAATGGATATTGTTGGTCCATTCCCACCGGCCAAGGGTGGAGTAAATTTTTTATTGGTGGCCGTAGATTACTTTACAAAGTGGCCTGAAGTCAAACAACTTGCAAAAATCTCGGGCAAACAAGTCATTGACTTCGTTTGGGAAAATATCATTTGTCGCTTCGGGCTGCCGGGAGTGTTGGTCACGGATAATGGGAAACAATTTGCTGAGAAGCCTTTTAGCACTTGGTGCAAGGAATTCATAATAACTCAAGTATTCAGCTCAGTTGCATACCCACAATCCAATAGCCAAGTTGAAAGAATGAATCGGAGCATTGTTGAAGGAATCAAGACCCGATTGGGAAGGCACGAAAATAATTGGCTCGAAGAGTTACCAAACGTTCTATGGGCTATACGAACAACGGAAAAAACAAGCCACAAAAGAACACCTTACAGCTTGGTGTTCGGATCAGAAGTTGTGATTCCAGCTGAAATAGGAATTGTGACTCAAAGAACACTCAACATGGACCTCGAAGCAAACAACAAAGAGACCATGTTGAACTTGCAACTCCTCGAAGAAACGCACGACCAAGCTGCTATTCAAGAAGCCAAGTACAAACAAAAAATGGAAGCCTATTACAACACAAGAGTCAAACATGAACGTTTCAAGCCAGGAGACCTCGTACTTCGAAACAACGAGGCCAACAAAAAAAAGAAAACCAAGGAAAACTTGGCCCAAAGTGGGAAGAGCCATACACAATCCTTGATGCTCACAAAGGTGGATCCTATAAACTGGCCGACGCGGAGGGTAAAAGGCTTCATAGACATTGGAACGGCAGGACCCTTAAATGGTTCCATGTCTAATCAAGAAAGTTTAGTTTGTATTTCAAGAGTTGTCTCATGCCCCCTTTTTGTAACAACAATATCTCTTGAATGAATGATGAAGTTTTATCAAATTTGTCTTTCTATCCTAAAATCAGGTTGAGAAACTAGCAAAAAACTCCATGGAAAGGGCCATGTAAGGGGATGAGCTCCCAGGCCACATCGCTCAATAGGTTCAAGGGTTGAATGAACCTGTATAAGGGGTGAGTTCCTAAATCAATAGAACTCCATGAGACTTTATAAAATTTTCAAAAAACAAACTTGTCTCATAGACGGGTCTGACCAGCCTTCACCAAATGTTCCTTAAGCCTTAGAAGATTTCCCAAAAAACAAATCATAATCAACAGGCTTACGAACCAAAATCAAACCAAGGAAAATGATAGATAGGATAGGTGCTATGTTTTCTTGTTAAAAATACCAAGGCTAAGTGACTGCAGCACTAAACCCTTCAAGGTATAAATAACATAAAGACAACACAAAACCAACAAAGACAATTCTATAAACATAAAGACAATCGAAGGGGAAAAACAACAACACAACAATAAAATGTTGTATGCAACTCGAAATAAAAAATACAAAGCAAAGCACCAAGTCACAAACATCAAGCAACAACCGGAAGCCTCGAAGGCTTCAAGCTACAAGTACCTAACCAAGCTGCCTTACAAAAACATGCAGCAATATGAAAAATCACGACAAGGTAAGTAGTAGAAAGCTAATAGCATAATATAAGAAGCCTCAAAGAGCTCCAAAACCTACATAATGTTCAAACAGTCACAACCAAACCTTAACGGTTTGTAAACATAGAAATTGTTCAAACAGCCACTAGGGCTAACAACCATCAACAGAAACCTTAAGGGTCTCTGTAAAACCTAAATTGTTTAAAAAGACATACAAACCATCAAATTGTTTTAAGGTGCTAAGAAAGCTATGAATGTTGTTCAAATGTCAGCAAGAGGCTTAGAAGCCACAGAACCACCACTCTTACCTTTTTTTGCCTTCTTTGCCTTCTTGGATTTTGGACCACCATCACCTCCAACCGCTGAACCTTCGAGGCTTGCCTCCTTGGAAACATCAACATCTTCCGAGAAGGTTTCCTTACTATCTCCTGAGCGAGAACGTTTCTGGGACAGGGAATTGAGCACTTCAGCACAAACCTTCTCGTTCAGCCCAGCCGGTTTCAACTCCTGTAAGACGGAAAGAGGTTTACCAAAACAAGTTGAAACTTCACTTACATATGGGTAAGTTAGCCTCTCCATTTGTTGAACAGACTCCTTAAAGATCCCAGAAGCATCAGGACGAAACATAGGAGACTGTTCTAAGGCCTGACCAGACTCGTGAAGTTTAAAACCAGCAATAAGGCCCAAATGTTTCCCATAGTTCAGCAGTTTGGTATAGACCTCCCCAAGTGCAGAGTTGAATTCATTAGAATGAAGGATATAAGTGACAACCTGTTGAAAGCCTTGCTCAATGGGCCACTGGTTATCACCAGTAGCTTGAACGACCGAAGCCTTCAGGCCTTCCTTCTCCTCGGCAAAGGCTTTCTTCTGAACATCTAAAGCCTCCCTATCAGCTTTCAATTTCATCATATCTGCTTCAAAGCTCTTTTTCAAGTCATTCATCTCAATCTCATGCCTCCTGGTCAACTCACCAACCTTCTTCACCCAAGCTTCCTCCTTTTTCGAAAACCCCTCAACCTCTTTTTTCATCGCAGCCATGGAAGCCTTCATTTTATCCTTCTTCTTCGTAACCTCTTCATATTCTTGCATCCCCTTCGTAAAACGGGTAACACCCCTCAGCCAAGAGGGCAGAAAGGTTGCAAGAGCTCAACATCAACCTTGAGATAAAATGATCACATTCCATCTCCGATATAGTATTTCGAAAACCAGGGGGAGAAAAATGAGCCAACACATCTGCACAAACGGCAGGATCCTTAAAACTGTCCCCAACCTTCACACCCCAGTTGGGAACATAAACCTCTTCAGATTCAGGCTCCTCCAAGCCTTCAACGCTTTTACCCGATGAACCCTGGATAGCAGGTGCAACACCCTTCTTAACCAACTTTTTCTTTTTCCCAGAAACCACCAACTCTTTTTCTTTGCCCTTCTCCACACCACCTTTAGAAGCCTACTCCGCGGACACCTCAATGTCATCACTAATATCAATGGCCTCTGAACCAGAGGGTTGATTAGCACCTTTTAAACGACGGTTTGACCGACGGACAGAAACCTTGGAAGCCAGAATTTTTGTGAAACCCTTAACGTTTGGAACACTCACATAACCGAAACCTACGAACCTATGCTCAGACCCCCTAGCAACTGCCTCTTCACCAGGTGTAGCCGCAGCATCCCCAAACACAACATCAGAAGTGTCATCGCTCTTCACAAAGTCAAGTGCAGACATAACTACAAAATAAACACAAATAAAGGGTATAAACAAACAGGAAATAGGAACATAATAGCACAACAGAACAAATGCATACCCTGGCCATCTCTCATAAGCACTGGATCTCGATCAAGTTTGTCCCACAACTTACTAATGCCCAACAACACTAGTAAGGGCTCAGGAAAGGGACAAACCCTCGAAGGGCACTCCCTGAGAGTTTCAAGAAAACGGGTATTTATCTGAAGAGTAGAGGGTTCAGGTTCATTAAGAACGGCATCCGGATGTCTCCAAACCATTTTAAAAGGAACAACCTCATCCGAAACCCAGAAAATCCGGTCTTTCCAAACACCAAGACTAGAAACCATGGATGAAACCAAAAAAGTGTCAACTTGGGATGTCTTGAATGTGAACCAATCACCATTCTTGACCAATCGGAAAAAGCGACGAAAGGACAGAAGGGTTGGGTCATATCCGGAAGCCCGGCACAAAACCTCAAAATGCATAACCCTAGCCAGAACCTGAGGATGGATCTAGCCAAGTGAAACACGGTAATATTCCAGAATATTCAACACAAAGTTCGAAAAAGGATGACGGAGAATTGAAAATTCAAAATGGTGACATTACAGAGCAATAGAACCAGGTGGACACCGATCGATTGAAACATCACAATTCGGTGCAACCGGTTTAAACCTCAACCCAATACCCTATTCTAAGCAAAAAGCTTCTACTTCTTCTTGGGTTAAACGCGAGAATTATTTTGCTAAATCCTTACGAGCACCCACACTAAAAGAAAATAAGAAGAAGAAGTAAAATCGAAACTAACCTGAAGAGAAAAAGGAATGCACTTGGAGGAAATGGGTAAAAACTGTTTTCCTTCTAAAAGATAAATGAGAAGGAGGCGTTATCATTACACGGTAGGTTATTAAACCGCCGCCTGACAAAAACTGCCACTAGTCACATCAACTGTCTCTTCAAAATTCAAAAACCAAAAAACTCAACTGCTGTGAACCTTTCAAGCTTTCAAGCCTTGAAACCCTCAAGCAAAACTGATGTGCATGTGGTGTTATAGAATTTTAATGTATATTTTAAGCCCTTTAACACTTTTTAGCCAAGTTTTAAATTTATAAAACACGATATTTACTAACACTAAACACACATATGGGCAAGTGCACCCATCTTGAGCGTAGTATAGTGTTGGTAAGATACTGAGGTCATCCAATGACATAAGAGCTTTTAGTACCGGTTTATCCTCAACGTCTAATCAAATCAAAAGTTTAGAAAAAAGGTTTTTAAACTAAAAAAAAATCAACTAAAATGCTGAAAAATAAAATAAAATAAAAACAGATAGACAAGATGAATCACTTGGATCCGACTCGTGTTTAGTGTAACCTTTGATTATTTCCGCACTTTTGCACTTTTTAAGAGATTATCTTAGTTATTGTAGTAGGCCCCTCTTCTGAAGGTGACGTTACCCTCAACCCAGTAGTGTGAGTCAGCAAGGATACAATCCTAAAGGGTTGGATTATTGAAAGATAACTAATTAAGTTATTAATGCATATTGTGGTAGGCCCCTCTTCTGGAGGTGACGTTACCCTTGGCTAAGTAGTCTGAGTCAGCAGTGATACAGTCCTAAGTAGCCGGGTTAAAGTTTTAATAGTAGTTTACATATGAGGGGATCAAGGAGTTCGGACCCCCGCCATCCAATACCAGTGGGTATTGAAGGAGGTCCTACTAAAGTTGACCCAGGTCCTTGCAGGATCTATACACTGAACAAGGCAAGACTCTTACCAAACAGTTCCCTTAACCCCCGACCAGGTAGCCAACATATCTCCATATAGACCGTGGAGATATGAATGGTGAAAATCTTTTATTTTATATAGACAGTAAAATAATGCCAAGATACCATGGACAAACGATAAGGAAGACTCACCTTCAACATAAGAAACTAGTTATTAAATTCATTAATACAGAACCAAATAAAAAGTGCGAAAAGATTAAAAATAAAAAATATTACACTAGACACTTGTCTTCACCAAGTGATGTAAGAGACTTAAGCAAATATGGCCTTTGAGTGTCAAGAACTCTTACGATCAATCTTGGATCCCGAGACTACTCACACACTCTATGATGGATAATTGATGATGGTATGTTGTGATGGTGGTGGTGGGTGGGTGAAGTGTGAGAGAGGTGGTTTGCTAAGGGATGGTTTGCAAATGAGCCAAGCACCCCTATTTATAGTCTGCACAGAAGCCCAGACACGGCCCCGTGTCCACCCATCTTCTCTTTCTTCATTAATTGCAGTTTGTCTGCATAAGTTGACCACACCCCCGTGTCCGCTGGGCATGTCCCCGTGTGCAAAAGTGTATCTGTACTATCAAGATTTCCTTAGATTCTGCGAATCTTAGAGTTGACCACGGCCCCGTGTCCGCTGGGCACGCCCCCATGGTGGGTGATAGAAGCTTCTACAGCTTTGTCTTTTCTGCAGACACTTAGGCACGCCCCCATGCTCATTGAGCACGGTGCGTGTTCAGCCTTCTGTTCTCTTGTTTTGCTTGGGAAGATGCTGTCGGGGGGTCGGGCATGCCACGTTAATTCCTTTTCTTGTATTTATGTTAGATTTAGCTGCCTTTTTGCTTCTTTTGTTCATTTGAGCTCATTTAATCCTGAAAATACAAAAGGAAGACAAAAACACACTTTTTCCAACATTAGTGCTAAAAAAGGGTTAGTTTTATGCCACATTTGATGTAATTTATATGTTGCATTTTGCGCACATCAAATACTCCCACACTTGAATCTTTGCTTGTCCTCAAGCAAAACTCTTTATAATGTGGCTTTACACTCTCAAATGGAATGGGTAGAAGAGAAGGTTTTTGGGCTTGTCATAGAGTGTCGGGATTTACAAAATTCTTTATTAAGTTTTATTTTTAATTATTTACAATCCTATTCTTCAGGATTTATTTAAAACATTAGATAAGATAAATTACTTATTAAGGCATAACATGCCTTTTTTAAAATTCCATTTATATACAAGTTCACATACCTCACAGGGGATCACTCAACACCCGGCCGAAAATGTATTTTTGTGAAACACTCGAGAGCGGCATGGAACTTACTTCTACCATAAGCTTGTCAAGCAATCAATCCTCCTCCTTTTTAACTATATACATTTGTAAATATCAAGAGGACTTTGGGGGAAGGGTTAGGCTTGGGTTAAAGGTAGGTGGTTGGGTTAGTGGTTAGTAGAAAAGGGCGAAAGGCGTAAAAAGCATTGGTTTTCGTAAGACTTTTTATTTTTTGTAACCTTTTATTTTGGTGAAGCAATTATTCAAACAAAGTTCTTTTTGATAAACTTGTTTGTTTATTTCTTTTGTCTTCATCATCATTTTTTTTTTGAAGAAGTCATAAGAAAAACCGAGCTTTGTTACTAAAATAAAGGGTTTAAAATGAAAAAGGGTTTTGGTGGGTAAAAGGGTGTTTGTTTTGGGTTAAGAAATGAAAAAGGTTTAGGCTCAAAGGGGTTAACTAGGGGGATTTTGGGTAGGTGGTAAAAAAAAAGAAAAAAATGGTGTAGAAATAAAAAAGAGTTAGTCCTAATGCCTCCATCATTTACTTACTCGGGAAATGAAAAATGAGTCGTAAGAACCAAGCGGCTATTCACACAAGAAACGAAAAATGAGCATTTAGTTTAAAGATGTGTATTTGTATACTCAATAAAGGCTCAAAACTCACTTTTTGTGGGAATGGGTTTTTATGTGATCAAGTATATATAATCAAATTTTAACTAGATTTGTCATGCCGTTTCATAATTTTCTTATGTTTGTTCTTTTTATCACGACGCTATCAGTTGTAAATTTCTAAAAATATAACCTTTTTAGAATTTGAAATTCCCAAATTAAACCTAGACAAGTAAAAAAATGAAAAATTTTTGAAAAAATTTGGGGTGTTTAGCGGTTCCAATAGAGTTTTGTGTAAGGCTTGTGATTAGGACTTGCAAAATTCAAGGTTTTAGCATCCCCCCCCCCCCCACACTTAAATTACACATTGTCCTCAATGTGTCCCAAAAATAAGTTTTTAGGTTGATTGAGTGTGTAAAAAGATGTGAAAAAGCAAAATTTATGTTACTGTCGGGCGTCTGGACACAGCCCCGTGTTGGGTGAACACGACCCCGTGGTCAGAGTGCCAGTAACGAGAACTTACAGAAGGTGGACACGGGGGCGTGTTGGCTGAGCACGACCCCGTGTCTGGCAAAAGTCTGCATATTTTTGACAAACAGCAGGTCTGGGGCAATGGGCACGGGGGCGTGTTGGCTGAACACGACCCCGTGTGGACAAACTGCAACGGTGTAAAACAGGTTTCTGGCTTCGGTTTTGCTGTCCCGGCTTTAGTAGCACTAATGTTTAGTGCTCTAAGCCTCGTATGTACCTGTTTTATCAATAAACACTACACCAAACCATAACAAGCATCCTAAATTACCATTGTTCAAACATCCATACCACAAAGTTAAAATAAAGAAAATGCAGAAAAGTAAAAAAGTGTTAGAGGAAAGTAAATTGTTCTACACACGGCACGCAGGCCGAAAATTGTTCATGAGAAAAGGGGGTTAACCTGTTACACCTCCAACCAGCTGATCCTACCTCCACTCCTCCCGCCTAGTCCATGTCCTCGTCTTCATCATAACAAGCATCCTAAATTACCATTGTTCAAACATCCGTGCCCCGCCATGTACTCCCGGATGTTCCCAATGTCATCCTGTATGTCGGATATGTTTCTCTCTATTGCTCCGACCAGGGTGTACGTGTTGCTGGCCATATTGTAGGTGTTCCTGGTGCACATGAGGTTTTCCTGCAATAAATCATGTAAACTTTGGAAGTTAGGAAAACTGCCTCCTTGAGAGGAGGATTGGACCGGATCACCCTAGGGCTGGTAATGGTATTGAGGAGGAGGTTGGAAGTGTGGTGCGTGGAGGACGAGTGCTTCTTGCGGGTTCCATGCATGCCCCTGGACTCTTTGGAAGTTGACCGTCTCGTCTTCTGCTTCATAAATCAGGTTCATGGAGCGACAAATGGTCATGTCCACGCTTCCCGACCATGGGCTCTTTTGGAAAGACCTGGGCATGTTCACAAAATGCTTGAAGAGACGGTATATCCACCCCCCAAAGAAGATAGGATTCGGGGGAGTAGCAAGCTGGTTCCAATGCATGTTTCGGAGCAGGAGGTACGGGCGTCAAGGTTGGTGCGGGTATGAATGCAACGAAGGACCACCAGATCTCTTAACCCTACAACGCCACTACTGTCGTGCCTTTGGCTAAGAGAGTAAGTGAGGACCCTATGGATATAACAGTAAAGAGGGTCCCTCAACTTAGTGCTCTTAGTGCTGCTTGGATTGTAGTTGCCTTCTCCTATTTGCGCCCATGCAGCCTGGCATTGGTTTTCTGGTATTTCACGTAAACCTCTGGTGTTTTCTTCATCCCCCGCATCTTCCTCTGCATACAACCCAACTATCGACCCAAACTGTGCTATCGAGATTGAGTACTTAGTCCCTCCACACCGGAATACTACCCCATCATTATCGAATGGATCGGCTCTCGTTTTGAAAGCAAATGTGCTGTAGAATTCCATGTTATATTCATGGACTGAACGAAGTCGAGTGCACAGAGCGGCTCTCAGTGGGCCGGTGACTAGGTTGTTAAATCGATCAAGCTGGTTCACTGCTCCTAGAAGATCCATGCATACTGTTCGTGGGTATTCCTCCGGCCTGGTTCGAAGCACGTCGTATCTTGCTCTAGCATCCAACTCATTTGCATTGAACCGCGTGAATTTCTTGGACATCTGAAAGGAAACACCAAACAATTAGAACGAAACAGTGAAATTTTCGGAGAAAACATGAAAACAGTCGGCTGAACACGGCCCCGTGTTCAGTGGACACGCCCCGAGTTGGTCTGAAATTGGCTGGACACGCCCCCGTGCTCAGCGAGCACGACCCCGTGTCCAGACGTCTGTTTCCCAAAAATCCCATTTTTCGACCCGGTCCCGAAAACTTGAAAATTTGTGGTCCAGTAGGGGCAGTTTTCCCTGAAAATGAAACCCCAAATGCCATTTTTCCCAAAACAAACCGTTTACCCCTTTAATTTTATCTTTTTCGGTTCAAAAACAAGGGTTTTGGGGTTTTTGTGAGAAATCGGGCAAATCTAAGAACAATACAAGTTGATTTACTTCCTATAACACGTATCTATACTAATGCTAACAGATATAAGCAAAAATTTGAGGTTCGATCCGGATGAAGTTCAAGAACCCTAGATTTTTCCCCAAATTTTTGGTGTTTTAACTACATGCAAATGCTTAATATAACTACTAAAGATGATAGAATCATACCTTGATGTTGTTAAAAGTAGAGGAGACGTCAGAATCTTGCAGAAAAATCGCCTGAACCAGAGAGTTTTCGGGGAAACGGGTGGAATGAAAAACTGTTATGAAAAAGGGGTTTTATCCCGAAAGTTGCGCGGACACGGCCCCGTGGGCGGGAAAATTTAATTTTTTTAGGTGCTCGTGTGAGTGCCCTGCTTCCTGAAAACTTGGTTAGAAGACTTACCGATTTAGATGTCACCCTGCTTGCTCGTAACTTACTGATGTGTGCAAAATGCAACATATAAATTACATCAATTGTGGCATAAAACTAACCCTTTTTAGTGCTAATGTTGGAAAAAGTGTGCTTTTGTCTTCCTTTTGTATTTTCAGGATTAAATGAGCTCAAATTAACAAAAGAAGCAAAAAGGCAGCTAAATCTAACATAAATACAAGAAAAGGAACAAACGTGGTATGCCCGACCTCCCCGACAGCATCTTCCCAAGCAAAACAAGAAAACAGAAGGCTGAACACGCCCCGTGCTCAGTTAACATGGGGGTGTGCCCAAGTGCCAGCATAAAAGACAAAGCTATAGAAGCTTCTATCGCCCACCACGGGGCCGTGCTCAGCGGACACGGGGCCGTGGTCAACTATAAGATTCGCAGAATCCAGGAAAATCTTGATAGTACAGATATGCTTCTGCACACAGGGGCGTGCCCAGCGGACACGGAGGCGTGGTCAACTAATGCAGACAAACTGCAATTAATGAAGACAGAGATGAGGATGGACACGGGGCCGTGCCCGAGCTACTGTTCAGGCTATAAATAGGGGTGCTTGGCTCATTTGCAAACCATCCCTTGGCACACCACCTCTCTCACACTTCACCCACCACTCACCACCATCACAACACCATCATCCACCACCACCACCATCATCCATCATAGAGTGTGTGAGTCGTCTCGGGATCCAAGATTGATCGTAAGAGTTCTTGACAATCAAAGGCCATGTTTGCCTAAGTCTCTTACATCACTTGGTGAAGACAAGTGTCTAGTGTAATACTTTTTATTTTTAATCTTTTCGCACTTTTTACTTGGTTATGTATTAATGACTTTAATAACTAGTTTCTTATGTTGAAGGTGATTCTTCCTTATCGTTTGTCCGTGGTGTCTTGGCATTATTTTACTGTCTATATAAAATAAAAGATTTTCACCATTCATATCTCCACGGTCTATATGGAGGTATGTTGGCTACCTGGTCGGGGGTTAAGGGAACGGTTTGGTAAGAGTCTTGCCTTGTTCAGTGTATAGATCCTGCAAGGACCTGGGTCAAATTTAGTAGGACCTCCTTCAATACCCACCGGTATTGGATGGCAGGGGTCCAAACTCTTTGATCCCCTCATATGTAAGCTACTATTAATACTTTAACCCGGCTACTTAGGACTGTATCCCTGCTGACTCAGACTACTTAGCCGAGGGTAACGTCACCTTCAAAAGAGGGGCCTACCACAATACGCATTAATAACTTAATTAATTATCTTTCAATAATCCGACCCTTTAGGGTTGTATCCTTGCTGACTCAAACTATTGGGTTGAGGGTAACGTCACCTTCAAAAGAGGGGCCTACTACAATAACTAAGATAATCTCTTAAATAAGTGCAAAAGTGCGGAAATAATCAAAGGTTACACTATACACGAGTCGGAGCCAAGTGATTCATCTTGTCTATCTGTTTTTTTTTCAGCATTTTAGTTAGTTTTTATTTTTCTTAGTTTAAAACTTTTTTTCTAAACTTTTGATTTGATTAGACGTTGAGGATAAACCGGTACTAAAAGCTCTTGTGTCCTTGGACGACCTCGGTATCTTACCAACACTATACTACGCTCACAATGGGTGCACTTGCCCATATGTGTGTTTAGTGTTAGTAAATATCATGTTTTATAAATTTAAAACTTGGCTAAAAAAGTGTAAAAGGGCTTAAAATATACATTAAAAACCATATACACTACACACGCATCAAGTTTTTAGCACCGTTGCCGGGGACACAAGGATTTTAAGAAAGTTAGGAATCAGCGGCCTAATCGTTTTTCTAATTTTTCTGTTTTTTTAGGATTTTTCGTAGTTTTTCAGCTTCTGCAGAACTCAGCACGGGCCGTGCCCGCTGAACACGCCCCGTGCCCAATCATTGAAACTGGCAATCCTGTTTTAAGTCAGACAGTAAGCTGAACACGGGGCCGTGCCCACTCAACACGCCCCGTGCCCAAGATTCAGTTACGGAAAACAGAACTGTAAGATCCCGACGGTTGGTAATTTCTGACACAAACATGAGTGATGCTGATATTTTTTACTTTCGGCACTCTTATGGTATGTGGTGTCAAATATGTGGTGGTTCCTATAAAGAATTAGAATGTTACTTTCTAAATTATAAGCCCCACTATATAGACCCATTGTTTTCCTGTAGCCTTAAGAGGGGCGAAAGTAAAAATAATCCCTATCTCTCCCTCGAATGCTCTCAACCGGATCTTCTAGGAGAAATGCTTCTTGATGAACTATTTCAATTGGAAGATCTAATTCTTAATTGGTTAAAAGGACTTAGGATAGATTTCAATAATTTATCTCAAGACGATAACCAAGAAGAATTGTTGGGGTCGCATTCAAATAAAAACAACTTCGTTGTTCCCGATGTTACCTCTAACTCTAGTAAAGACTTGAGCGATAGTCGTCCCTGTGTCGATTGTGCCGTGAAGGACTCCCCATCAACTTCGTTCGATGCATACATAGCCCTGAGCGATTCGGCATACACCTTCTTTAACGAGAGCCCGGGAAATGGTTGGACTTGTCCACCTACATATAGCATAGGAATCACCCTCACCGACAACCTCTTGCGTTCTCGTCTTAATCTAGAACAATTAAGGTATCTTAGGCACTTTGGGGTTGTTCCATCCAGTAAGGAACCGCCCGATCTAAATAAAATCCTTAAAAAGGGAAAACTCCATAAGACAGTCTCTAGACACGGGGCCGTGTCCAGGTCAACACGCCCCCGTGTCCACTCAAAGATTCTAGTCAGATTTCGTGTCAGAATACGGACAAAATGTGTCAGGATTCCACCTGAACACGGGGGCGTGTCCAGCCGACACGGGGCCGTGTGCAGCGTACTGTCGTTTTCTATAAATGCAGCCAAGAATCCTGCACATTTGAACCATTCCAGGGACAGAGATTTGGAGAATATTCTCAAATACCATCCTAGGTATTTTCTAAAAGGAGTATCTCAACAACCTTCTTGTCCTTTCCTCTTTTATCCACTTTCATCTTCTTCAACTTTTCCTTCATGCTTCCATTAAAACTTGAAATCTCCATAATTTCAAGCTTTATTGAGATGTTTGTTAGATTTTTATTCATGGGATCTTGTTAAAAATAAGTTCTACAACAATGTTTTAAGTTGTTTCTGCTTAAGAACGTTTTAAACATCATAAAAACAAATTAAAACTCCATGATCCCTTGTCCCAAAAATCTGCAGACATCTGAACACGGGCCGTGTTTACTGAACACGGGGCCGTGTCCGAAGAACTGATCCTATAAAGTTGAACTCTTTTCGGTATGTTTTCTCAGAATGACGAGCAGAACTAACGGAACATCTTCATCACACTCCAGAAACAACCGACAAGGGAGAAGATCATCAACGGTTGAAGATTCTCTTGTAAACTACGTTTACGCCTTAAGAGAGGCCATTGATGAGATGACGGGGGTGGATGAAGCATTGGTTGACCGTATTAATCATTTGACAGTGGGGCTAGAGGGATGTCTTCGAGAGGTCAACATTTTGCACCAAAGGTTGAACATTCTCGCTTCTCCTCCTTTGGTTCCAATCATTACCCAAAGGGCATGGAATGTGGTTCCCGAAGTCATCATACCAGCCGAATGGTACGCCATACATCCGGAGCCCCCTCGGGACATACTACAAGGGGTTCCTGTTGGTGTCACTCCCCCTCCACAAGATGTTGAAGAAAACGACCCCGCCTTCTTTCTCTCAAGAGAGATAGAAGAATGGCTCTAGCAACATCTAGGGAATACCTCTCGGCTCGGAGTTCTACAAAACTTTTAGATACCGGAAAGCTATTTCCGGAATTTTGGTTATTATTGTATTAGTAGAGCTCCTTAGGATGATTTTTACGTACGCTTGACCTATCTAATTTAGGACCCTTAAATTTTAGTTTCTGCTTTGTTTTCAACTTTTTAGGATTATTTTGTAATTCTCTCTATGACTTAATGAATGATGGTTTTAGTTAATTTGGTGTTTGGATGATGTTGTAATGAATAAAACACACTCGGGATGGTGAAGGATAACAAGGGAAATTTGGACCAGCACCCCATGCACGAAAACAGGGCCATCCGACAAAATTTCTTCATTACAGCAAGTTCAGCACAGGCCGTGTCCGCCCAACACGGCCCCGTGCTGCACAGTCTGCAGAAAATGCCCAGTTCAGGTAAACTGGACACGGGCCGTGTTCACTCAACACGCCCCCGTGTCCAGGCTTCTGTTTCTCTTTATTCATTTCTGTTACTGGCACCTGAACACGGGGCCGTGCCCGGACACCACGGGGCCGTGTCCAGGCGCCCAGTAACATAAAATTTTGCTTTTTCACACCTTTTTACACATTCAATCAACCTAAAAACTTATTTTTGGGATACATTGACGACAATGTGTAATTTAAGTGTGGGGGGGATGCTAAAACTTTGAATCTTGCAAGTCCTAATTATAAGCCTTACACAAAACTCTATTGGAACCGCTAATCACCCCAAATGTTTTTCAAAAAATTTCATTTTTTTACTTGTCTAGGTTTAACTTGGGAATTTCAAGTTCTAAAAAGATTATATTTTTACAAATTTACAACCGATAGCGTCGTGATAAAAAGAACCAACATAAGAAAATTATGAAAAGGCATGACAAGCTTAGTTAAAATTTGATTATATATACTTGATCACATAAAAACTCATTCCCACAAAAGTGAGTTTTGAGCCTTTATTGAGCATACAAATACATATCTTTAAACTAAATGCTCATTTTTCGTTTCTTGTGTGAATAGCCGCTTGGTTCTTACGACTCTAGAACTTGCCACGATGATACATTCCCGGTCCTTACCAACTTAAACCCGAGTAAGTAAATGATGGAGGCATTAGGACTAACCCTTTTTATTTCTACACCATTATTTTTCTTTTTTTTTTACCACCTACCCAAAATCCCCCTAGTTAAACCCCGTTGAGCCTAAACCTTTTCATTTCTTAACACAAACCAAACACCCTTTCACCCACCAAAACCCTTTTTAATTTTAACCCTTTGTTTTAGTAACAAGCTCGGTTTCTCGTATGACTTTCCTTAAATATATATATATATATATATATGTTGATGATGAAGCAAAAGAAATAAACAAGCAAGTTCATCAAAAATAACTTTGTTTGAATAATAGCTTCATCAAAAAACAAAAAAAAAGTTTTACGGAAACCGATGCTTTTTACGCTTTTCGCCCTTTTTCTACTAACCACTAACCCAACCACCTACCTTTAACCCAAGCCTAAACCTTCACCCAAAAGTCCTCTTAATATTTACAAAGGTTTATAGTTAAAAAGGAGGAGGATTGATTGCTTGGCAAGCCTATGGTAGGAGTAAGTTTCATGCCGCTCTCGAGTGATTCACTAAAATACATCTTCGGCCGAGTGTTGAGTGATCCCCCGTGAGGTATGTGAACTTGTATATAAATGGAATTTTAAAAAGGCATGTTATGCCCTAATAAGTAATTTATCTTGTGAAAAGTTTTAAATAAATCATGACGAATAGGATTGTAAATAAATAAAAATAAAAACTTAATAAAGAATCTTGGAAATCCCGACACTCTATGACAAGCCCAAAGACCTTCTCTTCTACCCATTCCATTTGGGAGTGTAAAGCCACATTATAAAGAGTTTTGCTTGAGGACAAGCAAAGATTCAAGTGTGGGGGTATTTGATGTGTGCAAAATGCAACATATAAATTACATCAATTGTGGCATAAAACTAACCCTTTTTTAGTACTAATGTTGGAAAAAGTGTGCTTTTGTCTTCCTTTTGTATTTTCAGGATTAAATGAGCTCAAATTAACAAAAGAAGCAAAAAGACAGCTAAATCTAACATAAATACAAGAAAAGGAACAAACGTGGCATGCCCGACCTCCCCGACAGCATCTTCCCAAGAAAAACAAGAAAACAGAAGGCTGAACACGCCCCGTGCTCAGTGAACACGGGGGCGTGCCCAAGTGCCAGCATAAAAGACAAAGCTATAGAAGCTTCTATAGCCCACCACGGGGCCGTGCTCAGCGGACACGGGGCCGTGCTCAACTATAAAATTCGCAGAATTCAGGCAAATCTTGATAGTACAGATATGCTTCTGCACACGGGGGCGTGCCCAGCGGACACGGAGGCGTGGTCAACTAATGCAGACAAACTGCAATTAATGAAGACAGAGATGAGGATGGACACGGGGCCGTGCCCGAGCTACTGCTCAGGCTATAAATAGGGGTGCTTGGCTCATTTGCAAACCATCCCTTGGCACACCACCTCTCTCACACTTCACCCACCACTCACCACCATCACAACACCATCATCCACCACCATTATCCATCATAGAGTGTGTGAGTCGTCTCAGGATCCAAGATTGATCGTAAGAGTTCTTGACAATCAAAGGCCATGTTTGCCTAAGTCTCTTACATCACTTGGTGAAGACAAGTGTCTAGTGTAATACTTTTTATTTTTTATCTTTTCACACTTTTTACTTGGTTATGTATTGACTTTAATAACTAGTTTCTTATGTTGAAGGTGATTCTTCCTTATCGTTTGTCCGTGGTGTCTTGGCATTATTTTACTGTCTATATAAAATAAAAGATTTTCACCATTCATATCTCCACGGTCTATATGGAGGTATGTTGGCTACCTGGTCGGGGGTTAAGGAAACGGTTTGGTAAGAGGCTTGCCTTGTTCAGTGTATAGATCCTGCAAGGACCTGGGTCAAATTTAGTAGGACCTCCTTCAATACCCACCGGTATTGGATGGCGGGGGTCCAAACTCTTTGGTCCCCTCATATGTAAGCTACTATTAATACTTTAACCCGGCTACTTAGGACTGTATCCCTGCTGACTCAGACTACTTAGCCGAGGGTAACATCACCTTCAAAAGAGGGGCCTACCACAATACGCATTAATAACTTAATTAATTATCTTTCAATAATCCGACCATTTAGGATTGTATCCTTGTTGACTCAAACTACTGGGTTGTGGGTAACGTCACCTTCAAAAGTGGGGCCTACTACAATAACTAAGATAATCTCTAAAATAATTGCAAAAGTGCGGAAATAATCAAAGGTTACACTATACACGAGTCGGAGCCAAGTGATTCATCTTGCCTATCTGTTTTTTTTTTCAGCATTTTAGTTAGTTTTTATTTTTCTTAGTTTAAAACCTTTTTTCTAAACTTTTGATTTGATTAGACGTTGAGGATAAACCGGTACTAAAAGCTCATGTGTCTTTGGATGATCTCGTTATCTTACCAACATTATACTACGCTCACGATGGGTGCACTTGCCCATATGTGTGTTTAGTGTTAGTAAAAATCGTGGTTTATAAATTTAAAACTTGGCTAAAAAAGTGTAAAATGGCTTAAAATATACATTAAAAACCATATACACTACACACGCATCACTTACCAGGTATGATGTTGATGCTTTCATTCTTCGACCGGTTGAAGCGAGATTTCTTCCTCCTCATCCTTAATGAATCCTTGATAGAGCTTCAGCCGTTGGCCATTGACTTTGAATGGATTTCCATTTCGAGATTTAATTTCTACTGCACCGTGTGGGAAAATATGGGTGATGGAAAAAGGTCATGACCATCTAGACTTTAATTTACCAGGAAATAACCGAAGTCGTGAATTAAACAATAGAACTTGATCTCCTACTCGAAATTCATTAGGTTTAATGTGTTAATCATGCAAGTTCTTCATTCTTTCCTTATAAATTTCGGAGTTAGAGTATGCATAATTCCTTAGTTCATCTAATTCATTTAATTGACAAAATCGATTTTTACTGGCAAATTCTAAATCTAAATTTACATTTTTAATTGCCCAGTAGGCCTTGTGAGCTATTTCTACTGGCAAATGACAGCTTTTTCGATAGACGAGCTTATATGGGGTTGTACCTATTGTCGTTTTATAAGCAGTTCGAAAAGCCCATAAAGCATCATCTAATTTATCGGCCCATTCTTTTTTATTTAACCCTACGGTTTTTTCAAGTATTCATTTTAAACCTCTATTAGTCACTTCGGCTTGTCCGTTTGTTTGAGGGTGATATGCCGTTGAAACCCGGTGATAGACCCCATACCTTGTTAAGATTTTTCAAGTTGATGATTACAAAAATGGGTACTTCTATCACTTATTAAAGCTTTGGGTGTTCCAAAACGAGAGGATAATCTTTTCAGAAATCTTACCACGACTCTTCCATCGTTGGTTGGAAGTGCCTCGGCCTCGGCCCATTTTGACAAGTAATCGACTGCCACAAGTATATATTTGTTTCCTTTTGATGGTGGGAAAGGTCCCATAAAGTCGAGTCCCCACACATAAAAAAATTCACAAACAAGAATGCCATTTTGTGGCATTTCGTTTTTGGAAGAAATATTACCTGTTTTTTGGCAAGCGTCACATGTTTTGATAAGACTTTGGGCGTCTTTGTAAATGGTTGGCTAGTAAAATCCTGAATCAAATACCTATTGTGCGGTACTAGCGGCACCATGATGTCCTCCGTATGGACCTTCATGACAATGGTGGAGAATCCTTCTTGCTTCACTACCATGTACGCATCGTCGGATGAGCTGATCGGCACACATTTTGAAAAGATAAGGATCTTCCCAAAAATAATGCTTCACATCGGCAAAGAATTTTTTTCTTTGATGATGTGGCCAACCTTTGGCGACTATACCACTAGCTAAGTAGTTAGCATAGTCGGCGTACCATGGTTCTTCTCTGTATTCCACCATTTCCAAGGACTCCGTTGGAAATTTTTCATTGATTTGTTCATCCCTGGTTGCCTCCAAAGCTGGGTCTTCTAGGAGCGAAAGATGATCTGCTGTGGGGTTTTCTGCCCCTCTTTTGTCTTTGATTTCAATATCAAATTCTTGGAGGAGTAGAATCCACCGAATCAAACGCGGTTTAGCATCCTGTTTCTTGAAGAGATATCGAATGGCTGCATGATCTGTATAGACTATTGTTTTAGAAAGAACAAGGTAAGAACGAAATTTATCAAAAGCAAATACCACAGCTAGTAACTCTTTTTCTGTTGTTGTGTAATTTTCTTGTGCATCGTTAAGTGTTTTACTAGCATAATAAATTGGGTGAAAATGCTTTTCTTTTCTTTGTCCCAAGACTGCTCCAACTGCAAAGTCACTTGCATCACACATGATTTCGAAAGGTAATTTCCAATCAGGCGCTATCATGATAGGTGCATTGACTAGCATTTCCTTGAGTGCTAGAAATGCCTGATTGCAATCCTTGTCAAAGATGAAAGGGGCATCTTTTTCAAGTAATTTTGTTAGAGGTCTTGAAATTTTAGAAAAGTCTTTGATAAATCGCCTATAGAATCCGGCATGTCCTAAGAAACTTCTGATAGCTCTAACGGAGGATGGGGGTGGTAATCGAGAAATAGTGTCTATCTTTGCTCGATCAACCTCCATTCCTTCGCTTGAGATTTTATGACCGAGTACTATTCCCTCCGTTACCATGAAATGGCATTTTCCCCAATTAAGGGCGAGGTTGGTTTCCTCACATCGGGATAGCATTTGTTCAAGGTTATCGAGGCATTGGTCGTATGAATCTCCAAAGATAGAAAAGTCGTCCATGAACACTTCCATTGTCTTTTCTATCATATCATGGAAGATGGCCAACATGCAACGTTGAAAGGTTGCGGGGGCATTACATAGACCAAAGGGCATGCGTCGATAAGCAAAAGTTACATAGGGACAAGTGAAAGTTGTCTTTTCTTGGTCTTCGGGTGCTATCGGGATTTGAAAGTAACCTGAAAAACCATCCAAGAAACAATAAAATTTATGACCGGATAATCTTTCTAAGATTTGATCAATGAAGGGCAAAGGAAAGTGATCTTTCCTTGTTGCTTGATTTAATCGCCTATAATCTATACATACCCTCCATCATGTGACGGTTCTTGTTGGTATTAATTCATTCTTTTCGTTAGTTATTACCGTCATACATCCTTTCTTTGGAACTACTTGGATGGGACTTACCCAAGGACTATCGGAGATAGGGTAAATAAGTCCGACGTCAAGCAATTTGATGACTTCGTTTTTAACCACTTCTTGGATATTTGGATTTACTCTAAGTTGTGGTTGTATTACCGATTTGTAGTCATCATTCATTAACATTTTGTGCGTGTACATGGAAGGACTTATGCCTTTAATATCTACAGGCTTCCAAGTGATCGCATTTTTGTGTTTTTTCAAAAGTGTAATTAATTTTTCTTTTTCTACCCTAGTTAATTTAGACGATATAATTACAGGTGATTTACCATCTTTATCGAGAAAAGCATATTCCAAACCTTTTGAGAGTTCTTTGAGCTCAAGAGGTGGGTCTTTAGGAGACTCCTTATTTGGTTGCTCATTTCGATCAAGAACTACAAAAGTTTGTTCTATGGCGACCTCTTCTTCAACAAAGTGGTCAGTTTTTTCTCTTGTATCGGGTGGTTCATCTTCATCTTCAATTAGGGGGTCATTATTGCCGAATGGATATTTCATTGAATGCACAAGATCGACACTCTTTTTAAATGCCCCTAATTGAATAGATAGATTGTTGCGCTTCTGGTTTTTCAAAGCTTCGTGGGTTTTTACAAAGGGTCATCCCAACACTAGAGAAGTGTCATCAAGGATGACAAAGTCGGTTGGGATTACCATTTGATTTGTTTGAACCAAGACATCCTCAACTACACCGATTGATTTTATTACTTTCCGATTGGATAGAAAAATGGGTCTTTGAAGTGGAGAAAAATCACCAATACTTAATTTTTCAAAAATGTAGTTTGGCATTATGTTAACACAAAGATCTTTATCAATTGTGATATTACTAATAAATGAATTTTGAAAAAAACATGGAACCGGTGTAATGTTAATTTCAAATGGATCTTCTTTTATTAGCGAAGTTTGATCATTCGTTAACTTAACGCTTACCGTTTCGTCAATTTTAGTGATAGTGTTTAACTCTTTTAAAAACTTAGCATGAGTGGGAACTAAACAATGATTTTCGAAAGAAGGTGACAAGATATTAATTTCTTCAAAATTAGACTCTTCTTGAATTTTAACGTTATAGGACTCACCTTTTTCGTTGTTTAACTCATGTGTCGGTTTTTCACTTATTTGTTCTTCCATTTTTACATTTTCAACTATCTCTTTTTTATTTAATTCTTCTCTTGCGTGGAACTCCTCTTCCCTTGCGCGAGATTCTAATATGCAACGTTTGATAGTTTTAATTTTTCAATTATCCTATCGGCTATGTCGGTGATAGAGTAAGGATCGGGATCCTCAAAGCTCGAATCCGGTTGTTCGATCCTTTGTTCCTCATAATACTCATAGGAAGTAGATGGTTCACACCCTTGTCCTTCATTGTAAGTATATGATGGATAAGGGTCGTAATTTTGTTCTTCATAATACTCATACGAGGTGGGTTGTTCACGCCATGGTTCCTCATAATAAGCATATGAAGGTGGTTGCTCATATTGTGGTTCCTCAAAGTATGAGTATGAAGGCTCATACCTTGGTTCATCAAAATATGAGTATGATGGAGAAGGTTCATACCTTTGGTCTTCATAGGATGTGTATGAAGTTGATGGCTCGTACCTGGGCTCCTCATAGTAGGTGTATGAAGTGGATGGTTGAAAAAAGTCACAATATTGAACCGAGTGCGGGTTACCACAATTAGTGCAATAGTCTTCCCTATAATCATCCTCCTCATAGGTGTAGTTGTAACCTCCTTAGTATTGATCCATGAGAATCACTCAGCAGACCACAACAAAGTCTCGAGACCAGGAAACAAAAATAAAAACGGAAACAGAGGCTGGACACGGCCCCCTGTTCAGTGAGCACGGCCCGTGTTCAGATTCTGTATCTGGACGTTTTAATTAAAGTTACTGGTTTCGTTGAGCACGGGGGCGTGTTCAGTGAGCACGACCCCGTGTTCAGACTCTGTTACTGGGTGTTTTTTTTTAAATTGTTGGTGCAGTTGTCTGTCGACTACATCTTCGTTTGAGTTTTAGGTTAGGATTGTTTGTACATTGCACGAAAATCAAGAAAACATGTTTTAGTGTTGATTTCGCTCATAATGACACTTGGTCATATGAGCGAAATCATCAACAACTTGATTTCGCTTATTGTGTCATTTCAGGTGATTTCGCTTATTTGGTCCTGTCTGATTTCGCTCATGTGGACCATGTGTCTCTTAGGGCGAAATCTCAGTACTATATATAGGTGTCATGAGCGAAATCACATAGTGGTTGTGAAGGTCTTGTATGTAACGGCAAAGCTCTGCCAAATCGTCTCCAGTGCTTGTACATTGTCATCAGATCAATAAAAGAGACAATTAATAGTGAAATCAAGCTAAACAAAGACTGAATCAATGAATTCCGCTTCTGATTCAGTCTGAGCACTCTTCTGATCGACTCGTTAGGTCGTTTCTCGATCCTACAAGTGGTATCAGAGCTCAGGAGGAAGAGTTCTTACCGTTTAGTTCGTTTTCACTCAAAAATTTTGATTTCTACACCTTCTTTCATCATTTCAGAGAGATTTACCGGTCAAAAGTGGATCAAAATTTCACAGATTATAGATAATTGGACATAGACAAACCCTTGAAAGTTTGAGACTGAAATACGGAGTAAAAATGGACCAAATTGATGTAAGAAGTAATTTCGCTTTTACGGACATTCTATGATTTCACTTTTTTGAACCATCTGATTTCGCTCTTAAGATCATTCAGAAACCGGATTTCGCTCATATGTCCCCTCAAAACACCTAATTTCGCTCATAGGACAACTCAGACACCTGATTTCGCTCAAAGGGACATCCAAAACCTTGATTTCGCTTTTATGAACATTGGTGGTTTCGCTTTTAGTGCACAAATCCTGATTTTGCTTTTAGGGTATTTGGGGTTTCGCTTTTGTGATCATCCTGATTTCACTCGTGTGTCTGATAATCTGGGATTTCGCTCTTAGGTCACTTAAGTTGTCTAATTTCGCTTTACAGGTTGTTTTGAGAGAAACGTGTCGGGATTATTTGAAATATGGCAGAAATTTTTGATGAAAAAGAAAATGATCGTATTAAACGATTAAATGATGGATATGGTTGGTATAGTAGTTATGAACAAGATGATAAAAGGATTTGGATTATGCGACTTGAAAATTTTATGTGTAAAAAGAATGAAACAGTGGAGGAGTTGGAAAGCAGATTCAATTATTTACTGGACAAACTGAAAATATATGAGATAAAGTTGACAGATGCTGAAAAAATATCAAAGCTTGCAGATGCATTACCTGCAGAATGGGATGATTGTTTGAAAAATCTTAAAAGAGATTCTGGATTTTCTGGGTTCTCAAAATTACATCCAAAAGATTTTATCAAAAAGCTCAAAGAACATGTTTATGAAAACTATAAGAAAAAAAGAGAATTGATTGATAAAATAAAAGGAAATCTAGATAAAATGAGTTTGGATGTAATTGTTGAAATAGACAAAAGAGTTTGTGTATGTCTTGCAGCAAAAAATGTTATGAACTATGATATTAAGAGGGGTTGTTATATTGATGATAATATGAATCCTCTTGATGTTGTTAAATTTTTTTGTGCAGGATCATTCAAGACAAGAACAAAGGAAGTTCCAAAAAATGAAGAATTTGTGAAGAATGAATCTTCAAGTTCTGCATCAGTGTGTTCTAAATGTGTTAAACTTGAAGCTGACAATGGCAAACTCTTGAAAGATGTGGAAAGTTTGACATTGGAAGTCAAGAAGTTGATGGATGAGAAGCAAGCTGATGTTAAACAGATTTTTATTTTGCAGGAAATTTGTGAGAAGCAAAAATCTGAAAATGTTAAACTGTTAAATGAATTGAACAGTTTGACATCAGAAAACAAGAAGTTGAAAGAAAATGGAAAAATTTTTGAAGATAAAATTAAAAGTTTTGGAAATGAAAAATCAAAAATTGAAAAAGAATTTCAAAGTCAAATAAAAATTCTTGAAGATGGGAGATCGGTTTTTAGCAAGAATAACATTGAAAAGCAAAAAATGATAAATTCTCATCTTCAGACGATTATTCGACTTGAAAAAGAAGCTGAATGTGCTCAAAAGAAAATCAAAGAGTTGGAAGGTAAAATCAGGGAATGGGAAGAAAAGTTGAAGGTTTTTGTGAATACTTTAGCTATTCCCTGTCCAAAACCTATTAATTCGGTTCCAATAAGTGACAATGTCACAAACTTTGACAATGTCAAAGTTGAAGATTGTGATGAGAAAACTGATGATGAAATTGAAAAAAGAAAAATATTTTTGAAATTAAATGAAATGTTTCAAGATACTGTTCTACATTCTACTGAAAAAGGTGAATGCTCAATGCAAAAACCTGTAAAGAAGAATGTGGAACAAAAACAAAAGGATAAAAAATTGAAAAATGTTCAAAAAGATAATAAAAGCTCATCAGTTCAATCATCCAATCGTGATAAAAAATCACAAAAAGTAGAAAATCAAAACTCAAAAATTGTTGGTAATAAGTGGTGCAGGTTTGACCACAGTGCTCAAAAGCCAAATCCAGCATACAAGAGGAGCAAGGATTATCACCAAGCCAAATAATGCTTTGATCTGAATGTTTGGGTTGAAAATGGTGATTGGTACGATAACAGAGTGTGTTACAGATGCGGCTATCAAGGACACATTGCTGTTAACTGCCAGAGTTGGAGGTTTGATTCAAAAAGATGCTTTAACTGCAACATGATTGGCCATATTGCTAGAGATTGCTCAATGAGATCAATGAGAAGATCGAGGGCTGAATCTCAGAAGCAGGAGAAGAAACCAGTCAATGTCAAGCCCAAAGAACAGAAGGTTCAAGAACCTAAAGTTCAAGAAAAGAAAGTGAAGCTTTCTCAGGGGCAAAAAGACAGACTGAGGAAGAAGAGGAAGAAGGGCCAGAGAGTATCTGGAAAGGATTTTGTCCTCGGATACAACTGGTAAAATAGATAAAAGTTCTGATAAATCATCTTGCTCACCAAAGAACAACAAATCAAGCAAAACGCATTCATCAGGTACAAATCTGAGGACGAAAGAGGAAAAGAAGAAGAAGAAAGTTGATGGCGATGAATCTGTTTCTGTGGAAACAAAGGAGCCACATGTCGGCGATGAATCTGGCTCATCAAAGTCAGACAAGCCACATTCAGGCAATGAATCTGGTATGGTAAAACCAGAAGAGCCATGTGTTGAGGTAAAAAATAAGAATTCTGGTCTAACAATGGATGATGCAAATTTTCCACCATTGTTAAACAAGAATTCAAAATCACCCAAGGACAGTCAGGCTTGGGTGAATCTGTTTAAATGAAAAACCTGACTTGCCGGAGTTCCCAGGTTGGTAAGTGTGGAACATGAATCGGCACATTTCTTGAGAAATTCACAAAAGTGATTTCAATTTACAAGTGGTAAATCAGGGACATTAAGTTGTACTTGATTTTCTACAAGTGATGTTTATGGATTGATCTTAAAAATGTTAGTTTTTAAAAGTGGTTGAAGAAAACAAGGTGATGAATGATCCCCATGTTTGAGAAATGACTCACAAAACTTATTTTCCGGAAAAACCATTTTGATTAAAACAAACTTAAGTGTTTTGAAATCACTATGGGAAAATGTTTTGTTGTCAGGGGGAGTTCTGATTGTTTATGCCAAGTGAATGGAGAATTGAAGTGATTCTCATCATGTTGTCACGTTTCTTGTACAGCTTGTTTTCAAATTTTCCCAGAAAATCAAAATTGAGACATATTTTGATTTTAGGGGGAGTAAAAATTTTTAAAAAATTAGAAAATTTGAAAATGTCAAAAACATTGAAAAATGCAAAAATGAGTTTTTGTTGTCAAAAAGAGGAAATGATAGTAGATCAGTTGGACTGTCACAGCATGCTAAAGAAATGGAGAGATAAAATGTGATAAGTGATCTCACTAAAGATGTGACGGTAGGCTCAGCTAGACTAGTAGATTTGTGATAACGATACAAACCTAAAATGAAAAAGCCTAGTTCTAGTGGGAAACATGGTCAAAAGCATAGTACTTAGTTTTGTCCTTCTTGATTGTGTGCCTACTCAGTAATCGCTGATTGTCGAAAGACATAAAACTGGTTAAGTTTGTGAACTTTCACAACTTTGCTAAAAAGTCGCTGTGATTGTGCATTTCATTTTGCAAAGATTTAAACTTGTTTTATTTCTTTATTTTGTTTAAGCATCGGACATCCTCTGCGTATACGTGAGTATCGACCTGGATGTTGTTGCCTAAACGTTCTGCTTTATTTTCTTTGGTGTTTCGTTTAAGTTTTGGACCTCCTCTGCGTATACAGGAGTATCGACCTGGTGGTTAAAGCCTAAACAACTTCAACTTCTTTTATTTTTCTTATTTTGTTTAAACATTGGACTTTCTCTGCGTATACGGAAGTATCGACCTGATTGTTAATGTTTAAACATTCTGCTTTATTTTCGCACAAATCACAGTTGATAAAAGTTTAAAGGCATTACTTGAGATAGTGTATTGCATGATGAGGGGTTATGCTAAGATCGTGGGGTCTATAAGAATTTAGTGCAAAATTAATATACTTTAATGTATCGGTAAGCATTTCGAAAGTTTTTAGATTGAGTTTATGTGGACAACAATATCGTCAATCAACGTGAATCGTTTAGAACTGAAAATGTTTAAAGCTTAACGGTGCTTGTGATGTGTCTCATAAACTGATATGATCTTCTTTCGCAAACTCACAAAAATATGTTTGTACATATTTCATTTCTGCATTTAATTTTGTTATTGCATTTATGTTTCATATTTTGAAAAATCCAAAAAGATTTTTGACAACTGATGTTGGAAATCTGATATTCAAAATCTCAAAGGCTAAACATGATGAACAGATGGTTTGGTTAATGGGTCTGAAATGTTTAAAATGATTCATTAACTTGAATCAGAAGTTGGAATGTTTCAAATTTTGACAAAATTTTAAATGTGAAAGATTTTCAAATGTTTAGTTGATTCATTAAGTTGAATCACAACATTGTTTGTTGTAATAGGGTGTTTGAGTTGTATAGGGTTCTGATCCTGTTGCTTCGGAAGGCCAGGAGATGATTCAGAACCTCAGAAGAGCTTAAACTGAAAAAGCCAGGATTTTATTTCAAAGGTGATAACAAATTCCAGACAGCGATCCCAGCTTGGTGCAAGGGGGAGTCTGACGAGAGTTAGAACCAGAGAAAGATCCGGGTACATGATTCCAGGGAAGAGTTCCTGAAGAAGACCGATCAAGATTGAAGAATTGTCATGTTGAAGACTCTCACTGAAGATTCCGTCAACATTCAAGGGGGAGTCTGTTGGTGCAGTTGTCTGTCGACTACATCTTCGTTTGAGTTTTAGGTTAGGATTGTTTGTACATTGCACGAAAATCAAGAAAACATGTTTTAGTGTTGATTTCGCTCATAATGACACTTGGTCATATGAGCGAAATCATCAACAACTTGATTTCGCTTATTGTGTCATTTCAGGTGATTTCGCTTATTTGGTCCTGTCTGATTTCGCTCATGTGGACCATGTGTCTCTTAGGGCGAAATCTCAGCACTATATATAGGTGTCATGAGCGAAATCACATAGTGGTTGTGAAGGTCTTGTCTGTAACGGCAAAGCTCTGCCAAATCGTCTCCAGTGCTTGTACATTGTCATCAGATCAATAAAAGAGACAATTAATAGTAAAATCAAGCTAAACAAAGACTGAATCAATGAATTCCGCCTCTGATTCAGTCTGAGCACTCTTCTGATCGACTCGTTAGGTCGTTTCTCGATCCTACAAAAATGCAGCACGGCCCCGTGTTCAGTGAACACGACCTCGTGTTCAGGCTACTGTAAATGCAAAAACTAACTAAAATGCAGAAAAATGCGCGCATTTTAAAAAGGTTTTGAAAAACTGATTAGGCCGTCGATTTTAAGCTTTCTTAAAATCCTTGTGTCCCCGGCAACGACGCCAAAAACTTGATGTGCGTGTGGTGTTATAGATTTTTAATGTATATTTTAAGCCCTTTAACACTTTTTAGCCAAGTTTTAAATTTATAAAACACGATATTTACTAACACTAAACACACATATGGGTAAGTGCACCCATCGTGAGCGTAGTATAGTGTTGGTAAGATATCGAGGTCGTCCAAGGACACAAGAGCTTTTAGTACCGGTTTATCCTCAACGTCTAATCAAATCAAAAGTTTAGAAAAAAGGTTTTTAAACTAAAAAAAAAAAAAAAAAAAACTAACTAAAATGCTGAAAAATAAAATAAAATAAAAACAGATAGACAAGATGAATCACTTGGATCCGACTCGTGTTTAGTGTAACATTTGATTATTTCCGCACTTTTGCACTTTTTAAGAGATTATCTTAGTTATTGTAGTAGGCCCCTCTTCTGAAGGTGACGTTACCCTCAACCCAGTAGTTTGAGTCAGCAAGGATACAATCCTAAAGGGTTGGATTATTGAAAGATAATTAATTAAGTTATTAATGCATATTGTGGTGGGCCCCTCTTCTGGAGGTGACGTTACCCTCGGCTAAGTAGTCTGAGTCAGCAGGGATACAGTCCTAAGTAGTCGGGTTAAAGTTTAAATAGTAGTTTACATATGAGGGGATCAAGGAGTTCGGACCCCCGCCATCCAATACCAGTGGGTATTGAAGGAGGTCCTACTAAAGTTGACCCAGGTCCTTGTAGGATCTATACACTGAACAAGGCAAGACTCTTACCAAACCGTTCCCTTAACCCCCGAACAGGTAGCCAACATATCTCCATATAGACCGTGGAGATATGAATGGTGAAAATCTTTTATTTTATATAGACAGTAAAATAATGCCAAGAGACCACGGACAAACGATAAGGAAGACTCACCTTCAAAATAAGAAACTAGTTATTAAAGTCATTAATACAGAACCAAATAAAAAGTGCGAAAAGATTAAAAATAAAAAGTATTACACTAGACACTTGTCTTCACCAAGTGATGTAAGAGACTTAGGCAAACATGGCCTTTGATTGTCAAGAACTCTTACGATCAATCTTGGATCCCGAGACTACTCACACACTCTATGATGGATGATGGATGATGGTGGTGGATGTGGGTTGTGATGGTGGTGGTGGGTGGGTGAAGTGTGAGAGAGGTGGTTTGCCAAGGAATGGTTTGCAAATGAGCCAAGCACCCCTATTTATAGTCTGCACAGAATCCCGGACACGGCCCCGTGTCCACCCATCTTCTCTTTCTTCATTAATTGCAGTTTGTCTGCATTAGTTGACCACGCCCCCGTGTCCGCTGGGCACGACGCCGTGTGCAGAAACATATCTGTACTATCAAGATTTCCCTAGATTCTGCGAATCTTAGAGTTGACCACGGCCCCGTGTCCGCTGGGCATGCCCCCGTGGTGGGTGATAGAAGCTTCTACAGCTTTGTCTTTTCTGCAGACACTTGGGCACGCCCCAGTGCTCATTGAGCACGGGGCGTGTTCAGTCTTCTGTTCTCTTGTTTTGCTTGGGAAGATGCTGTCGGGGGGTCGGGCATGCCACGTTAATTCCTTTTCTTGTATTTATGTTAGATTTAGCTGCCTTTTTGCTTCTTTTGTTCATTTGAGCTCATTTAATCCTGAAAATACAAAAGGAAGACAAAAACACACTTTTTCCAACATTAGTACTAAAAAAGGGTTAGTTTTATGCCACATTTGATGTAATTTATATGTTGCATTTTGCGCACATAAAAAACAAAACAAATGTACAAAAAGTCAGAAGCATTTGTGCTTACACCCAAAAACCTCTGACTTGGGGGGCTGATGACGGGGGTAGCTCAAGCCTCAATAAAATGACTAAGAGTACATAATAGCTTGAAGGGTTAAAAGGTTCAAAGGTTTAAAGCCCGTGAACTAAGGTGAACAGCACGTGTACAGTAATCAGTCACCTCACTGATTACTTGAACAACTCTCCCACAACAGCAAAAGCAAAACGTGTGCACAGGGAGACCTCTTTTATCCGCAGGTCCAAACGTTTCAACCCCTAAAATGGTAAGTCCTCCACTGCAAGCAGGGTTCACTGGTCAAAGGTTTCCCCTTTGAGAAACCCCTTTCTCTATAAATGACACTTCATTGAATACATTTCAAACATTCCGGATCAACCCAGATCTGTTGGGATCTCTGATCTTCCTTCTTGTCTCTCGAGCACTTGTTCACGACCTGTGTGTGTTGAAGTGAAGAAGAGAGACTTGCAAACGTGGGGGGACCCCACGACCTGCATTAGGCAAATTGGAACCCTCTAAGCCTTTTGCCTAACCAGACTAATCACTATCATTGGTCTTGTATTTGTTGCATCAACAATCCAAGTGTTGGACGGAGGGCTCCCTAAATGTATTCTGATTATAAATTATCTATCGATACATTTCCAAAGTCTAGCAAAATCGAAATTAGAAGCCACACGTTTCTCTGGATCATGATAGCGTACTTTCACATATCCACTCATAGGAAGATCTTTTCGTAATGGATGACCCTCGGAATCATAATCTGTTGATATACGACGTAGGCTAGTTCAACATATATGTAAGAAAGGGAATTACTAAGCAAATTTATCTATAAAAGATGCCTTTTGATCACATCAATTTAACAATAACTTAAACTTAAGAAAAAGAATGTGAATGTTTGACTAGGACAGGGAAGACATTTTCTTTTTGTTTCCAAAAGTCATCTATTCACCTTAAATTTGTAAACCGTCTTTTCACTGTTAAGCTTCAATTTAAAAGGTATCTTCTCTTAGAAGGGTTTTTTTTTTTTTTTTTCAAGAAATGATAAATGTTTAACCTTATAGAAGGTTCCTTCTAGAAATATTTGTTTTTTTTTTAACTTTTAGATATACTTATAAAAAGGACATGTGTTTTAAAAAAATAAACCTTCTAGTTCTTATTTTTCCTTGTAGATAACATTAAGATATTTTGCCTTCGGTGCTTTTTGAATATATAGGAGTAAACATTATTAGTATTGACTCGAAAACTGTTGTCTTGTTTCATGTGAATAACTTGTAAGATCTAGTGCAATGATTTACACTTACATTGTGAGATCGACTATGACTATTCGGATTTTTGAGCTTGAGTATGTACAATAATGGGGCGTTGGCTACATTGGTCAAATCATTGACTGATCAAAGATTCTGAGTTGTATCATGGATTTGTAAGGCGTGGTTGATTGGTGTTCGGTCCATGCATTGACCATGTGTCTTTTATTGGCAACAAAAGGGTCTTGACAATTGAATTGGACGGCTGATACACGCTCGCACCGTGTACCAATCATAGTGTTTTTGTTTTATTATTGTTTAGGTTCACTTGGTTGCGTCTTTGTTGGTTTGGATGATTAGGTAGCGGCTGACCTACCTATAAGAATTTTCTGGATCCGTCACTGCGATTAGGAGGAGTATATAACGGTAAAATGAGTATTTGTATATGCCATTCAACTCGCAGGATCATAATATTAGAATCATAAAAAATACGTTTAACACGACAATGTCATTAGACTAGTTTTAGTCATATCCATTCATTAGTGGAACCTTCTAAAAGCAAACTAGTCCATAAATGAAGAGAAACTCAAATAATGGATATGTTGGATGTTAAGGACATTGGCGGATCCAGGGGTTCCTGGGTTCCTAGGAACCCCTTCGGTTTAGGAAGAAATTAGTGAAAATCTTGTATGATTTAGAAAAAAGTTATTGAGAATTAATAAGAATCTACCAAAAGGAACCCCCTGGATAATACCCCTAGATCCGCCACTGGTTAAGGAGCCATATAGCCTCTCAACAATGCAACCTATAGACTTCAAGCTTCAAGAAATTGTGGCTTCTTTTAATATGCAATAGGATGATGGAAACCCCTTTAACAAGATTGAAGAACACTTTTACAAACAAGAAGAAAGATTAACAATATGTTCATTGTTTCTCTCTTCAATCTCCATGATACGTCTAGGTTGGTTATTCTGAAAACTCTTCCTTAGAAACACCCTCTTTAGAAATTTCTTCTCATTCCCTTTGTATCTTTATATTTTGCCTTCACGTCATACTTTGGATTGAACATAATCCATTCATGTTGATATGTAACTTTTGTCTACATATTCTTTATGTGTGATCATAAAGGTTCATGTGTCATTAACATTGTGACACCACTAGTGTGTTGTGTCATGGAGATATTAGTTCTCCATCTTATCCGAAGTAACTTTTTTCCTGAAGTAAGATATCAAAAGAGGGGAAGTAAAAAAGAAATGAGATAGTAAAAGACATGATATATTCATTATATTTTAAAAGAAAAGTGTAAAACTTAAAAGATAGTAAAAGACATGATATTCATTATGTTTTAAAAGAAAACTATAAAACTTAAAAGATTATTATTATTTTTTTTGAACGGCCAACAAAGAGTTTTATTAAACCATGGATCCAACAGACTGTTAGAACCAGAAGTACATACACCAGATAATTATAGTCTCATACTCGAAAGATCAAAATTACAACAAGACTCCCACGACAAATCCTTGACTTTCGCTCTATTCCTCAGCCAAAGATAACTGAGCATTTTTATTTCTTCCACCAAACTTGCAAAGTGCGCCTGCTTACTGTTGAAAATCAAATCGTTGCGACTTCTTCAAATGCACCAAATAGTTTAAAAAGAGGGGTAAAAGGAAAGAACAATGACGTTTGTATGCTTAAATGGATACCAAGGCTTATTACTTTTTATTTTCTTAAGAAAAAGTTCATGCGTGTTGATTTCTTTTGATTCATCATTCACCGATAATGATGGGTCTATTTTTATTTTTCGAATAAGTTATAATTGTCATGAAAAAGCTAAAGAATAATTTGATTCCGAAAATATTATATTATATTGTATGTATAATAATAACAACAATATTCAACTCTACTCTACAGTTACTCAATTTTTTATAAGGTTTTTTTTTTATTTTATTATTATAATTATTTTTACCATGTTTTATTTTTTTATTACTTTTAAAATATGTTTTTAAGAATTTATGAGTACTTGCGACATTCTTATTTTTATCTACGTTTAGATATAAATTCTACGCAAAACCATGTTGTAAATAATAATATACAAGTGTTCCAAGAACAATTGTACATATCATCCAAACTATTTTACCTTTTTAAATGTAAAGCTGCGTACTTATTTTTTATGTGTTTCGATAAAAGCTTTCAAAGCAAACATGTCAAATTTAAATGATTTTTTTTCTTTACCGTGACAAACCGAATCGATATCATCTGAACAATATCTGTACCAGTACCGATATTCATTTATATGGTTTTCTCGACGCTCTTATAGTGTGTCGTGACAAACCAAACCGATTCCGGCCGAATAACATTGTTACCAATATCGGTATTATCTTAACCGATAACGATATTCATTTTATCGGTTTTAATTTGGCTGGGTTGGGCAACTTTGGGTAATGGGTTAGGATGAGTTTGAGTTAGAATGAGTTTATTAAGAAAAAAGTCAAGATGAGTTTGGGTTAACATTGGTTTTATTCAAGATGGGTTTCAGTCATGATAGGCTAAAACTAAAAGAAAACAAAATAAAAAAACAAATAAAAAATTTTCAAAATTTTCTAAAAAAAATAAAAAACATCAAAAAATAAAAATTTTCAAAAAATCTAAGAAATCAATAAAAAATTTGAAAAAAGAAAAAAAAATCAAAAATTATAAAAAAATAACAAATTCTAAAAAATAAAAAAAAATCAACAGAGTCTGACAAAAAAATCTAAAATATTCAAAAAATTCAAAAGAATAAACAAATTCAAAATATTCAAAAAAAATCTAAACAAATCAAAAAAATTCTAAAAAAGTAAAAAAAAAAGCTAAAAATCAAAATTAATTCAAAAACAATTTTAAAAATAAAAAAAACTCAAAAAATTCTTAAAAAGTTCTAAAAATCAATAAAATTCTAAAACATAAAAAATCTAAAAAATAAAAAACATTGAAGAAATTAAAAAATCAAAAATTCTAAAAGAATTATAAAAAATAAAAAAATAAAAATTCTAAAAAATCTTTAAAAGTTTTAAAATTAAAAAAATCTAAAAATTAAAAAAAATCAAAAAATTAAAAAAATTCAGAAAAAATTAGAACTTTATTTTATTTTTTGTCGATTTTTTTAGAATTTTTTGATTTGTTTGAATTTTTTTATTTTTAGAACTTTTGATTTTTTTTGTTTTTAAAATTATTTTAGAATTTTTTTTGAGGTTTTTTTTTTTTTGATTTTTTAGAATTATTTTGAATTTTTTTAATTTTTAAAGAAAATTTTGAATTTTTTTATTTTTTAGATTTTTTTTGAATTCGTTGGTTTTTTAATGATTTTTTTATTTTTGATATTTTTTATTTTTGTGATTTTTTTATTTCTTTGAGTTTTTTTATTATATTTTTTAGTATGGATCGATCCGGATGGTGATCTATCTATTTAAAATTAATTGAGTTTTTTTACTTATTTTTTTTTTAGATAATTTTCATTCATACTTGTCAAGTTAAATTGTAAAAGAAGGTAGACGTGCAAAAAGTTGCGCCGGCACCTCTTTCTGAATTGCAGACACTAATCTAACAAAGACAAAACCCTGCTCCCTGAGGCTGAATAATTGTTGTGGATGACCCGTTGGACCCTTGTCAGGAATTGGATAGCTTATAGTGCTAGAGGGTCAAATGTGTCAAAGGCAAAAATGACAAAAACATGTTGGTTCTCCATATGATGAGTAACGGATACTGAATGTATATATGCTAGTTCTATATACCCGAACTATTGGCATCGTATATTCAACCTAAACCTTTTTATTCTTAGTAATATGATTTATTTACCTTTATTTTAAAGTAACGGATATTGAATCTATACTATATGATAGTTCTATATACCCGAACTATTGGCATCATATATTCAACCTAAACCTTTTTATTCTTACTAATATTATTTATTTATCTTTATTTTAAAGACTCCTTAATATAATAAAATGTGATAACCAATGGGGTGGTGGTCACACCTTTAAAGGAGGAGATATTGGGTTCAAGTCCTGTAGACGAAAGAAATTAAGACCAAATTTGTTGTTAAAAAGAAAGTGATAATAAATAAATAAATGGACAGTAGGCAGTTGGCTTTAATTAATACTAGCCATTTACCCGCGCGATGCGGCGGGAACCATATCACTTAGGTTGGTGAGTTTAGGGCTATGTACGGGGCGGTTTGGTTTTGAGCCATAACCAAAAGCAAATTCGTGATGCAACGGTGGCGACAAATTTCAACGCAAAGTTTTATCTAATGTAGCGGAAAAAAACGAGTTTCAAGTCATAAAACAAACCTAACTTCTAGCAAACATGATGATAACCAACATCCTAAACATTGATACATAGATAACGACTTTTACCAGAAATCCTAATACATGCATACCATAAAGTACCAAATATGCAATCATCACAATCGATCGCATAGAATCTTCAGACATGCAGCATCCTTGTGCCACAAAGCCAGCAGCCAACGGAGAATCCAGCTCACTGTTACCTTGGGCAGGATGAGCACCAGAGCCTCCTAATCTATCATGTTTACAAATTGACACAACCAACACACGGTAATGACTCAGAACGCAGGTAAATACACACACAATGCCGATCCCCACCCTGTTGCAGACTTGGTACCCACCCATAAAGATGACAGCAAATTCCGAACCAAGACCTGAGATGTCAGATCATTGGTAAGCCGGGAAAAAAAATAGAGAATATACCACACAGCCTAATAAACAGTAACCAAACAAACTCTGCCCAGTTAAAACACACGAAAACATAAACAGTAACCAAACATACTATGACCCTGCACCATCCCAGTTAAAACACACACCAAACAACCCGACGCAAAGAGGTATATTTCTATCTCCAAAGCTCACTCCAAGAGGAACTACATAATTATAACCCTCGCCTTGGCAGGGGGTTAAGGGATTCTTCGAGTTGAGGTCTGGCATGAGAGAAAAAAAGAGAACTCGACATGAAGTAAATTGCTTCTAGAAAGGAACTGATTAAACGCGCTAACAGCTAACGTATGGTTGAATTAGATACACTGTTGAATTAGATAATTAACAGTTGGTCAATTCATAAAAAGAAGTAATAAATCTCAAAGTCCGCATCAAAATTTCATCATGTAGAAGAACAAATAAATTGCAAAAATAAATAAAAATCATAAGTCTTTAATCGTGTCTAAGATGGAGTCGATATCCAGGGTAATAACGGCGTGCTTATTCAGGACTCCAACATTGCAACAACTTTTCTCTTCGGTATCATTGGCAACGACATCCTGCACAAAACTACAATCTAGACCTCCAGAAACCTGCATCAGATTTACGCTATAAATATCGTATTCAAACAAAAAATAGTTTCTTCCAAAACTTTTGTTCAGTACTCACATTATACAAATGGTCGCCTAATTTCAGCTTTACAACACCACTCTTATACACCAACATTTTACCCATTAAGCCTGCAGGAAGTTCTTTCAAATTGGCTCTTTATCTTTCGATGGCTTTGAGCTCCCGTCACCGTTTGTCTCCACAGATTGCTTCGGTACAGGCAATGTTGTTGGCAGTTGGATGAAAATCAATTTATTTTCGATGTCTTCCTCCTGTCAAGTTACAACAATCTAGTTTACAACCTAGTTTGAGATAAATAGAGCTCATAAGCTAAATTAACTGACCATTAAACCGAGTTCTTTGGCTGCCATTGAAGAGGACTCATCCGTACATCATTCCCGCCATCCCCAATGGCCAGAGTTCGATAGTCACAAGATTTAAGAAGCTCTACAAGCTACGACATGGTAAATTTAAAACTTAGTGGAGGTAATACGAGGGTTAGAAAACGAAAAGATGATTGATAGAAAGTGTACCTGTGCCTTCTGTGATGGTGTAACCCGACAACATATAGCTGTTCTCGAAAATATTGCCAGCTCTGTGAATGCTTTCCGGTAATTTTTCAGTACGATTTCTAGAGCCCATCCGTCGATAACAAAAGCCACATCCTGCAAAATTATCCCTTTTTAAATTATATAAAAACACATATTTTCAAGATTTGTTGTACAAATAATGTAAGTTCTTTACCTTAGGTTCTGCTTTTGTTATTCTCATTGTAAGCAAAACTCGTTCAAGATTTCTGCAAACTTCATCCTCGGTTTTCCCGTTAATCAATAAAAGTTGGCCTTTTGGTTCTGCACATATCCAGCAAGTAATTGTGAAAACCTGTGTAATAACAAAAAGTACGAAGACCCATTTGCGCATACTGGTCTACAGCTTCATAAAACGTCTTCGTTTGAAATCCTACAACATTTTAGAAGGTGCCAGTGATCAAAATCTAAAACTTGATACAAACAACAATTAGTTAGATCCGGGGGAACCCTAGACCCCAAAACAACAGATCTATCTGGAATTCTTACAAACCTTTATTGCAACAACTAAAACATATGAAAGCAAGATCAAGTATGAACGGGCATGATCAATTAACAACTAAGAGATTAAATTATCACTTTTTTCTTATTACCATCAACAATCAACAGAAGTGAAAGAATAGCCAGCAAAACAAATTTGGGGATAAAATTAGGGAAAAAACATCATACCTTATATTTTGAAATCAACAGCTTGGACAGAATCAAACAGAACATCCTAATAGCTTCGATTTGTTTATCGATTTTAAAAGCCAAGAACATCCTATAAGGCCAGTTATAAACATCAAAACTGGCTCCGGCTGGTTACCCTCCAACACTTGATTCACCATAAATCCCCTTTTCTTACTATAAATCCCCAACACTTGATTCACATATATAACAAATCAACATTTTGTGAAAATCAAAAAGCACAAGGAAACCATTTTCCTCTTTAGTTGAAAAGAGGAAAAGGTCACATGCTCCACAAACTAACAAGTAGTCTAATAAAATATGAAGCTGAAAAGCTTGGTGCCTTCACCGTCTGAAAGAAACAAATAGCAACCACAGTCAAACATCATATTCATGAAATCAGAAGAAAGAAATGATTCTACAGGTGTCGGTTCTTACCCAGTTGCCGGAGAGAACTTGTTTAAGCCCTAGATGGCCGGAATCTCCACCTACCAAACCCTAGTTTGCCGGAATATCCCAGACCGGTATCAGCACCACCAGGGTGCCGTGAAGATGGTGATGGGTGTGGTGAATGTGCAGGGGTTTTTATCGTTTTCTGTGGGAGATAGATGAATATAACAACTCTTCAGCCTCTACAAATCTACGTAGGTCAATCCCAACGACATGAAGCGATTGAACATAAGCAAGACGAACTGCTGCAAAATCGTATTGAGAATCAATAGTTTTTTTTATGAACTTCTTTCGTTCTTTGCATAAACGCAAAAGTTTCACAACTCTTTTCATTTGAATGTGATAACCCCATTCTTTAAATGTACCTAATTTACCTTAAAAATGTCATTTTAAAAAATCCAATCAAAAGACTGTTTTTTATCAACCCCCTTTGTTAAATTGGCAATTTACCCTAAAAACAGTGAAATCAAGATGAAATCCATGAACCCAACATGATCAATAACCACATTAGAGTTCTGATCAAGTACTCCATTTACCAATTCAGAAAACTTACATCATTCATCACACTCATATTCTTCAATCTAACTACGGGTCTCAAAAGACCCTTTCTCAGCGCAATAAACACATTAAGGTCCAACTTTTCGTTTCAGCAATACTTTAAAGCCTCTCTTCCAAACACTTAGCTGCCATCAAATGAGGTTTAACCACACAAAAAAATATAAAACTATGGGAATAAATGAACAAATTTTAGTAACAATATATATAAAATGTTAAGGGGAGATTGAGTGGATCCTTTCCTCGTCTCTGCAACCAGAGGCATTATGGTAATTTCGCTTCAAAGATCTAAAGTTTACCTGTTTGTCGCGTCGCATCCAGAAATCGGGTGGATCCTTTCCTCATCTCTGTAAAATAAATAACAATTCATCCATAAGCAACTGGAAACCTCAAATCAGATAGATAACAAATTATGGATAATCAAATAAACAAATTAAACACACAAAACACACCCAACAATTTCAGCAATTTGTTTAAAAAGTGAAAAATTAAGGTCTTCGCGGTATCCCTGTTTCTCTTTCTAACACGCATAAAACACTTAGTGATTCTGCAAATTCAAATTTTCAACATAACCGCCATCAACACGATCAGCTCTGCATTTTATGCCAACAACATTTGAACAAGCTGGTGATATAAAAAACAAAAATCAACTCAAAAAAGCATCATATGTTGACTGTTGATATGTCATTATATGATTGGGTACAAATATGTGCATCAAAACTATTTCATAAAGTAATTCTGTTGATGAACCACCCACCACGACTATAACATATGGCACTAAAGAGAAATCGCTTCCCACCTTGGTAGCAATGTCTAAACTGAATCTCTTGTGCTTAAAAAACAACATATGGACTCAACAATCGCAGTTACCAGCTAGATATTTCGATGATATTTCGATCACAGAAGTAAGGTAACAACACATGTCAATGTTTGAAAAAAAGAAGAGCAGAATGAGTAAAGAACTCTGTGGTATTAGTATGCTTTTTACTTAAAAACACCAGGATCTGCACCAACACACCATAAATACAACCCAAACGCAGATATATATCTGGCAAAATTATTCACAAATTGTTGGAATAAAGTCACGTGCATGAAGCCGTTGCAGTTTAATAATGTTTTTATTTTGTTTAACGTTAGGGTTGTTGGGGCTTACCTAGTCTAGCGCTGGTTACCTAGTCTTTTGCTAGTCTCCTTATTTTCAGTATTTCTTTAGTTTGTTTACGTTGTAATCTTGGCTATATATAGCTTGAATGAAGAATAAGATATCAGTTTTCGATATAAATACCAGTGTTTAACTTAACACAAATAACACCAAAACATTAACATAATGAACCCATCAATAATAATCACATATTTTTTACTACTTTACAATCATAATCAGATTATAAAAACAAAAATAAAACACAGATCTATAGTATTTTGGCACCAAAATCGATGAATGGGAAATGGTAGTTTCACACATCTTAAAATATTGAGTTCACTCAGGAATACCTGAGCAAGCTTGCGAGTAACCTGTTGACGACGGAGATTGCTCTGCGTAAGAAGGAAGAACACCTGGAAGAGACTATAAACTTAAATCCAGAAACAAAATTGCGTAAGAAGGAAGACGACCTAGAAGAGACTATAAACTTAAATCCAGAAACAAAATCAACTGAGGACAAGAAATTAGGGAAGAAATCGTGGGAATCTCAACTTACCAAACCCTAGTTTGCCTGAAATCGAGGATGCAGCTGCGAATAGGAACTAAAACATCATCAATATAGTCATTGTTGTTGAACAGCTCCACCATTGCACCACATCTATCATAGCTGTCATCAGATCCATATGATTTCTGGCGGTTACACCTCGTTGGGAGAGTTTGCAACTTTTTCAAATATCTGAAGAATAAACAAACACAGATTTAAAGAGGAATCGCGTGATTTATCATCCGATTCACCTTCAGAGAAAGAGAGAGAAAGAGAGGAGAGAGGCGAGATTTGAATTTCAAAACTGTTGATCTGGCCTGAATCGCCAGAGAGAGAGAGAGAGGAGCGGGGAATATGAAAAGTTTTGAAATGAATGTGAAACCTAATCCATTTGTGTACCCGGTGTGTTTTGTGAGTGAAGGGTATAATTGGGATGGTAAATTATATTCTGCTTTAGAGGCTTGTACATTATGCTTTAAGGGTGTTTTAAGGGAATTTTTATGACTTTAAGAAGTCCTTCGGATATGTATTATAAAGTAGTATAGATATTTGGTTCCATAAATGATGATAAATGAGTTTGGTAAATTGTCAAAACTAGCCCTGCTAACCAACTCTTTTAGAAAGTCTGAAAAAATCAGAGGTTTGGTATAGACACTTTAAATAAGGAATGATGGACTATACTTTCGAATTTTAAATAGAGTTTCACTATTCACACACTCTTCAATTTTATTTTCACATTCTTTTTCATTCTCTCTCTATATATATCTATGTTTATATAGAAAAAGATATATGGAAGAATGTGTAAATATTAACTCCATTTTAAATATGAAAAGGTGAACTATCATTGTTTCTACGGCAAGACATTTATAATAAAGGGGCAATTGAACCATTACTAGTAATCTAGTGGTGACCACATGTATTTAAGTTCCACTTATGGTGGGCATGGATGAGTTTTTCCTTCCAAGTCTCAAGTTTAAGTCTCGGTGATAGGAGTTTTTCATTAAGGGGGGACGGTATGGTAGCGTGGAGGGGTCTCGAGGAGTGGGGTTGCCGCACGGGGAAGGTGGTGCTGGTGTTGGTGTTGGAGTGGTGAGCGGGGAGGGATGTAGGCGGTGAGTAGTCACCGATGCTGGAAGAGAAGATAGAGAGGGGTGAATGGTGGGCCCTGACCCCTTTCAACCAATCACATTTTTTTTAAATTCTTTACCACTTTTCATGTGTTTTACCATTGCCATTGATTGAGTGCAAAATGAGGAGTGGAGTGTGGACTTGACATGACATGATATTATTGGCTAGAAAATAACTTAAACACTCACCAGTGATTGACCACTCCCTCCACCTTAAGGGGTTTAAATTGGAGATCTATTATGCGAGGGGGCTCTCTAGCGCGGACCCGGTTAAGACAACGTATGCTAGATCTCCCAAATTCACGAATAATTCACACCTTTCAAAAAAATAAAAATAAAGGGGCAATTACATATATCACCTCATAAATCTAATTAATTGCATATTTACCCAATTTAAAACCAATATTGAATATATCCTTTTCCTTAATCTAAAAAATTACATATTTGCCCATTTTAATTTATTTTATTAAAAGGAAATTATTTAATAACCATTTTACCCTTACTTTTAACTACTAACTTTAGAAACTACATATTTACCCATTTTTAACAACTTTCTTTTTACGTCACTTAAAAAAAAGCAATTTGGTTTTTAACACTTTTCACGTTTCGTGATTTTATTAATTTTTTTTTGAAAGGAGAATTTCATTAAAAAAAACACCCAAAGCGGTCCTCAAAATAAGGACCCCCGGGCCACAAACAAAGAATTACATCAAATCGAGGGGGTATTTACACCAACTATTCCAATCGACATCTTTCCATCTAGTCCTATTTCGGATCCAAAAGTAAGAAGTCGATTTAACGAATTCCATAACTTCTATAGGACGACGCTTCTTTTTTTCAAAAATACGTCCATTCCTCTCCTTCCACAAAGCCCACATGGTAGTGTAAACAATGCCTCTAATCACGAGTCTAGTGTCCTTCACATCCGATTGTTGCTCCGCCATCTTAATCAGGTCTGACACATCAAACAACACAAGAGGACTAAATCGGCACCAAGCTTCAACGCGGCTCCAAACTTCATGAGCAAACTCGCATCCGGTGAAAAAATGATCAGCTGTTTCGAGAGCCGAGTGACATAGAACACAGGAGGTTTGTTGCAGCGGCACACCCCGTTTTATGAGCTCCGGAGTTGTGGGAAGACGATTAAGAGCAGCCCTCCATACCATGATTTTACACTTCAATGGGACCCAGCATTTCCAATTAATCGGCGCTGCAGTAATGACCAGAGAACTGTTGCAAAAAAGCTTCTTGACAGAGGAGACTGTGAAGATGCCATCACTTTCAGCCTTCCATTTCCATACATCTAGCCCTCCTTTCCACTCCAGCTCGTGAATGTCTTCAAGAAGACCAAATAATTCAGCAACTTCCATACTAGTGGTAGGCGCTGATCTCCACTCCCAAGCCATAGATTTTGAATTATTGACCCAAAGAATTCTATTCGAGACTTTGACCCATTTTTTTTTTTCAAGTCTAAACAAAAGAGGATACACTTTTCTCAACGATTCTTCACGAAGCCAAGTATCCGTCCAGAAGTTTATAGAGGAACCATCACCAAGAATACCTTCGAAATAAGAATTAAGAGTCGCACCATTTATAAGTTTTTTCTCGCCCACTTTAACAATTTGTTTCCAACTACAACAAGCCGAAGCATTGCAAGGAAGAAGAGCCCATGGTCTACTAGACCCATGACATCCCAAAATAATTTTCTTCCAAAGGGTGTTCTTTTCTCTTTTAAACCTCCAAGTCCATTTCAAAAGAAGCGCCTCATTCACCTCTTGAATCTTAGACACTCCAAGACCACCCTTATTTTTTGGCGTAGTAACAATATCCCAAGCGACCCAAGGGATCTTTCGCTCTTCACTCGAACCCGCCCAAAGGAACCGTCTCATAAGTTTCTCTATGTTATCAATCACTTCTTTAGGCGCTTGATAAAGCGAAAGGTAATAAACTGGTAAACTTTCAAGCACCGATTTAATTAGAACCAATGGACCACCTATCGATAAATTTTTAGCTTTCCAAGAAGCTAACCGATTCCTAGTGACTTCGATAACCGGGCTCCAATTACTAACGCGAGTCATCTTGGCCCCAACTTGAATGCCTAAGCAAACGAAAGGGACATTACCTCTTTTGCAACCCAAAAATTCCATCATGGAATCCACTTCCGAGTCTTCTATCCCGACTCCAATAAGATTTGACTTATGAAGATTAATTCGAAGACCCGAAGAAAGATAGAAGATCCGAAGAATTCTGGCAATGCTCTGAATATTATCTCGCGACCATTCTCCTAAAATAAGAGCGTCGTCGGCATAGAAAAGATGAGATATTGCCATTTCGTTCTCCCCAACACTAATACCCTCGAAGGCGCCAATCTCTTTTGCTTTCTCCAATAGCCACGACAGAGACTCCATAACAATTAAGAAAAGGAAAGGAGATAAAGGGTCACCTTGACGGAGCCCTTTTTCACAATTAAAATCAAACGTTGGTGAGCCATTGACAAGGACCGTGGCTCTAGAAGAATCAAAAATACCCTTAATCCATCCACACCAAATCGAAGGGAAGCCCATTTGAGCCATAATAGAGTGCAAAAAATTCCAATTAACGTTGTCGTATGCTTTTTCGAAGTCTATTTTGAGCATAAACGCCTTCCTTTTCCTTTTTCAGCCAACTCATCACTTCATTTACCATAAGCGGGCCGTCAAGAATAAAACGATCAGAAAGAAAAGCCGATTGAGAACCCGAAATCACCTGACCCATTACCTTTTTGAGACGATTAGCGAGGACTTTAGAAATCACCTTGCTAACCATCCCAATCAGAGTAATAGGCCTATAATCTTTAAGGCCCAAAGGAGTTTTAACTTTGGGAATTAAAGTTATGAAAGACGACCCGCAGCTAGAATTAATGATACCCGTTCTGTGAAACTCGTCCAATATATGGAAGAAATCATCCTCAAGGGTGTTCCAAAATCTCTTAATAAAACGAAAATTGAAACCATCGGGCCCCGGAGCCTTGTTAGAACCGCAATCGAAAACCGCCTCTTTAATCTCCTTTTTAGAAAAAGACTCTACCAAAGAAATACCCTCCTGCTCACTGATACAGTTAATACCCGAACAACATAAATCTGGCCGAAGACTATTCCTTTCCTTGAAATGATTCCTGAAAAACTTTAGAACCTCCCGTTTCACTATAGCCGGCTTCTCAATCCACTCACCATTAACCATAAGACCCGGAATAGAGTTTCTAGCTTTGCGGCCATTAACCACCTTATGAAAAAAATTAGAGTTTTCATCCCCAAGAGACGCCCATCTGACCCGAGATTTTTGGCGAATATCTCGCGCCTTATGTTGCTCAATCTCTTCAATCGCTTTGACACACTTCGACCAAATCCACACATCTGACTCCTCCAAATCAGAATTTTCCATTTGTATCTCTAAGTCTTGTTTTTCACTTCTAAGCAAAGATTCTGTATCTAATTCTTGGATAGAAACATCCTTGAACCACTCTTTAAGGCGACCTCTCAAGCACTTCATTTTGTTAAGGAGATTAGAATCAGCCGGTCCCGAATCAACCCATTCACTAAAAACCGATTGAATAACCTCTATGCAGCCGGGCCGATCTAACCAGGAGTCAAAAAAGCGGAATGGTTTCGGGCCAAAGTTGACATCATTAATCAGAAAAACCAATGGCGAATGGTCCGATAATTCTCTGTTCAGTGCTCTAACTTTAGCATTGGGCCATTTATTAAAAATATTGTCACAAACGAAGATTCTATCAATCCGGCTAAATTTGCACACGCCTCTTCTGTTAACCATATATGTATATTTCATCCCCTTTAGATTATATTCCCGGACTCCAGCCTCATCTATAAAATCGTTAAAATCACGAGCACACACCGGGTCAAAAAAAGAATTTTTCCTTTCATCCCGGTCTCTAACTGCGTTAAAATCCCCGAAAACCAACCACCACCCCTGATAAGACTGCATAAGCTGGATAATTTTAGCCCAAAGAAGTCTTTTATCATTGTTATGTTGCGGAGCATAGACGTTTAAAACATTCAGCCTTATACTACCTCCCGAAACATCACCCGCCACATGAAGAAAGTTAACATCTTTATTCACCGTGTCTTTAACGAAAACTGTAGGATCCCATAAACTAATGAGACCACCCGAATTACCCACGGCATCCACATACTCGAAATCAAACCCAGAACCACCCCAAAAGTAAGACAACCAGCCCGAATGGACGTTACTCGACATCGATTCTTGCAAACCAATGAAAGAAATACCGGACTTATCCTTAATTTTTTTAACCCAACCAGCTTTCCCACAAACCCCTACACCACGAATGTTAAGAGACAAACAATTCATGGCTTACCTCCTTGAAATCCTTCAATTGTAATCGATTCTTGAATAAGCGTGTGAGAGTCTTGCAAATTTACTCCCAGTTTCCCTCCCAAAATAATAGTTGCTGCGATTTCATCAACTTGACCTGTTGCTCCGATCTCCTTCTGGCCGTTAGACCTGGGTGATTGATTTTCCTTACCCGAGAAAATCGATTGGCTAGGCATATTGTTAAGATCCAGCGACCCTTCTTCATCACTAACCGAATCTGTTACTTGGTCCTCTTCTTCATTTGTATTCTCAGCCCCATCAGCCAGGCCCAACATGCTATCTAGCCCAAAAGGATCATTGTTTTTAGACTTCTTTGTAATTTTTTGACTTTCTTGACTGCTAGTGTAAGCCCCACTGGGCCGGCCCACTTCATATTTTTTGAATTTCTTACGTTTGCAAACCTTTGAAACTGAATTCTCTTCTAGAACCTCTGCCACCTCATCGAAACAAAAGTCCACCCCTGGAGTAAATGCCCCATCAAAATCTTCTGGAATATTAGGTTGGTTATTCATGGGCAATGATTGACTATCATAATTACTAATAAATGGCTGCACAGTTTCCAAAAAAGGCTTCGTCTTTCCGGTAACGTCAGCGTTACCGTTACCACCATCGTCAACCCGGTGATCTTCTTCCGACGAATGATCTTCCGACATGGCTTCTTCTTCTGAATCTGACGAAACAGTTTCCGTTTCTATTTCCGGTTCCACAAATTCTGGAGTCCATTCACCCAATTCTTCCATCACCCAAACTCGAAATTTACGATTGTTCCAATTAAGGACTACTTCTTCGGACACACGTTTCCCATCCCCTGCTAAAACACCAACATAGTCATAGGAAAGATCCGGGTCTGAGTCGGACCTTTTAGCCTTATGAACCACTCTGCCAAACAGACCACCCACGGCATCTACGACTTCATTCAAAAGAAGGTGCAACGGCACACCTTGGATGTTTAACCAAGCTAGACGTTCAAACCCCAAAGCTTGTCCTTCCCAGGCACTCACCATTGAAAACTTATCAACTAACGGTGCAACGGCCAGCCTCACTGCCGTAGCAGTTTCCGTGTCTTCGAATGTCACCAACAAGTCTAAACCTCCCAAGTATTGGATCACAAAATCGCCCGGATAAAATTCGTGTAGGATCACTTTGATGTTTTTAAGAGATTGATAATCAGCCATTCTAGCCACCAGCGCCCTTCCATGCAACTTAGCAAAAGCATTCATCTTGTTGTCAACAGTAAGAGACTTAATAGACTTTCCTACTAATAAATCCTTAAAGGATCTATCACCAGAAAAGAAAGAATTCGTCTTGACCTCCATGGGATCTTCTACCGACTTACCCTTGAAAGAATCACGAGTCTGATGTTGTTCTTGTCTATCCCGTCTGTTGTTGATCTCACCGTCCTCTAGAACAAATCTGGCAATGCTGAACCATAGCTTAAACTCCCCCATTCGAATGTTACGAAGGCTTTTCAACAATTCGTCCTTGTCTTTAACGTCAAGTAATGAAATAAAACCAAACCTGTTACCTCCTTTATCTCTTTTCCTCGCGATATATAGATCGAAAATCTGCCCATACGGTCGAACTTGAGCCGCTAGATCCGCCCCACTACATCCATCGGGAAGGTTTGTTACAAAAAACTTGGTGATTCGACATTGGACACTCTCCGGTATTGGAATCCGGCGCCGGCTCTCGGAGGGCATTGTTTCTTATTATTTCTTTCTTTAGGAGCGTCTTTTACAGCATTATTTAAATTTGATTTTATTAATTGGTTTTTCCTTTTTTTTCGTTTTTGCTTGTTTATGTTTTTTTTTCAATTTTCTTTATTTTTTCGTCTATCTATGTATATACATTTTTTTTATATGTGAACATTTAATAAAAACTTTAATAAATTCTACATCATCATCACTATGAAAAAAAAATGACGATTAATCATGTAAAAATTGAACCACCGTGTATTCAATGAGTGAACACAACCACACTTATCGAACAATTGAGTGAACAAAACCAATTAATTACTAGGAAACAATTCGAAACCCACTGAACCAAAGCAGTTAAATTATTCTAATCACAACTACTCTTGATCCATAGGAAGAAATAAAAATATAAAAAAGTAGCATAGAAATGATTCATCCAATTAATCTAGCAGGAAACAAGGTCAAAACACTAACATACGGTGGTGAAGGTTATAATTGGGAGGGATAAAACCGTCTTGAACAGAGAGTGGTTGACGACATGAACGAGCGTAATTGCCAACTTGAACGGAAATGTAGAGTAATCACTGACGATTTGAACATAGTGAGATCGCCGACTTCAATGTAGAGTAATCGACTAATCGTCATCACCAAGAATGAGGAAGAACGTCTCAACAGTTTGATCAACAATTATCCTGGTTATTTCAATAATATCTGATAGGATCTTTTAATAATGAAAGGGACAATTTATTCTTTTTGAAAAGTTTTAATTATGGAGGGGAAATAAGAATTTTGATTTGATGTTGGGTAAATATGCAATTGAGATAGAATTATAAGGGGAAATATGCAATTATCCATATAATAAAAGGTATAAATAACAATTGGCTGATGTTAGAACTTTTTTGAAAATTCTTTGTTTACCTATTTTATTATCTTTTTACATATAAATTTTGTAAATATAAATTTGTTTTAATCTTGGATTTATAAGAATTTCATTTACCTCCTTTCTTAAAAGAAAAGATAAAGAAAATTTGATTGTAAAAAGTGTAAGAAAATCTGACAAGTAGAATTTTCCCGCATGTCAAAAAGAATAACTTGAAAAAAGGAGTTTCTGCGGAAATCCGGTCGGTATTAATTCGATTCATTACGGTATTGATAAAGTACCGACACACGATATAAAAAAACAAATAGAAAACCTACAAGTGTTTACATCGATTGAAAACCATAAAAATAATTACTGGTAATGGTTCCGATAGTACCAATATCGGTACCAATGTTCAGATGGAACCAGTTCAGTTTGTCAGGCCTCATTACGTTAACGACCCTCGTTATAGCTTATGATAAGAAGGCCTCTATTTAGAATACAACTTTGTTTTCAACATTGTTCGGTTGAAATCAAAATTAAATTTATCCTGCAAACAAAGAAAAGAACACATTTGCAACCAAAAATTGGGATGTATGTTTTTACTTGTCAGATTTTCAACTAAACAAAATGAAATCGTGATATTCTCTAGTTCCCTTTATCATAAATATTGATTAAAAGAATAAGGAAGAATAGTATGATTTTTTTCTCCCGAACATCATTTAATTTGAGAAAAAATGAAGAAACGTAAGAAAGAGGTAAAATAAAAAAAGAAATCTGACCCCAAAATCCAGTGGAAGTTTTCCAGGTGATAATGTAAAATAAAAAAATAAACAGTATTCCTTTACAATGCATTTTATATAGATAGTAACCCTTTATCATAAATATTGATTAAAAGAATAAGGAAGAATAATTTGCTTTTTTTTCTCTCTAGAACATCATTTAATTTGAAAATAATGAAGAAACATAAGAATAGATCCAACGAAAGTTTCCCAAGTGGAAATGCAAAATAAAAATATAGATACTATTCATTTACAATGCATTTTGTATAGATAGTAAAAAAACAAAATCTGATCCCGATATCTAATAAAAGTTTTTCAAGTGGAAATGCAAAGTAAAATATACACTATTCATTTACAATGCTTATTGTATAGATAGTAACCCTTAATCGTAAATATTGATTAAAAGTATAAGGAAGAATAGTATGCTTTTTTTTCTAGAACATCATTTAATTTGAGAATAATGAAGAAACACAAGAATAAGAAAGAGGTAATAAAAAAATAGAAACCGGACCCCAAGATCCCATGAAAGTTTCCCATGTGGAAATGCAAAATAAAAATATAGACTATTCATTTACAATGCATTTTGAGAATAATGAAGAAACATAAGAAGAGGTAACAAAAAAAAAAATCTGACCTCGAGATCTAATGAAGGTTTTCCAATTGGAAATGCAAAATAAAAATATAGACACTATTCATTACAATGTATTTTGTATAGATGGTAAAAAATACAGAAATCTGACCCCGAAATCCAATGAAAGTTTTCCAAGTGGAAATGCAAAATAAAAATATACACTATTCATTGTATGTTGACATTTTGTATAGATGGTAAACAAAAAACAGAAATCTGACCCCGAAATCCAATGAAAGTTTTTCTTGTATAGATGGTAAACAAAAAACAGAAATCTGACCCCGAAATCCAATGAAAGTTTTTCAAGTGGAAATGCAAAATAAAAATATAGACTATTCATGTACAACGCATTTTGTATAGATGGTAAAAAAAAACATAAATCTGACCCGAAATCCAATGAAAGTTTTACAAATGGAAATGCAAAATAAAAATATAAACTATTCATTTACAATGTAATTTCTATAGATGGCAATGGTAATAATTAGAAAATGATTTTCTAAACGAATTTAAAAACTTAAAAAATATTGATTTGATTGGGGTATATATAATACACATTGTTGTTCACAAATAAATAATGGGTCATGAAAAGTGTTTCAAGTTGTGTTTGTGTGCGTATAGATGCATAAAAACATTGCTAGAAAGTCAAAACCAGCCAGATTCATATACATCCGCTCTATTAGCTCACAGCCACATAGCACCAACACCCAGAATGGCCTGGTCTAGTCCGGTTTTAAAAACATTAGACCCAACAAAAACATAAATCATCCTTGTGAACAAATTCCATTGGTAAATAGTACACAAATAAACGGCGTGAGAACATGTCACTATTATAATTTTTTGACGAATTCTTATTGTTACATTTAATGTCATTTCGTGACATCAACCCAAAACACAACCCAGCAGTTGGTAGCGACAGGAATCACATCACCCGACCCAAGTCTCAAGGTTATAACAACCGTGTCCAGAAGTACGTTTTCACATAGTTACCAGATGAATGTTTCACATATAAAAATTAGTGTCTTATCTGAAATAAAGAAGTGAACAACATTGCAGCAGGCGAAACCATTCAAGTTTTAGACCTAACCAAATACATCGTTATTTTCTCCAAACAACATGGTGACCGAATCTCCGTTAGGCGCCACTGGCATACAAACGGGTCCACTCTTTTGCTGCAGTTTCAATAAAATAACCAAATAAATTAAAAAAAAAAAACGATTTTAACGGGTTGTGTACTATCAAAAAGCGTGTGTTACCTGTTTCAACAGCTTCAGCTTCATTAGATTTCCAGTGTTTTGCTATGTTCTCAGAGAGTGGATCGTCTGGGTTTGGAGCACTTAAAAGAGCTTGAATGCTAACAGATACAATTCAAACAATGCAGATGTCAAGCTTCGATTTTTATATTATTAGATTGAACAAATACTGAAAGAATTCATGTCAAATTTCTATTTCTATATATAGTTACCAAAGACAGATATTCTTATTATGTCTGTTAGTATGTTCCAGCGTCGCTATACTATGCCAAGTTCTCTAAAACCAACAAGCGTCAATTTCGACTCATTTCTCTATAAACGGGTTGATCCAGGTTATGTTTAATCTTTACCGTGTCAACTGGGTTTAGCTATAATACTTATGTAAAAAAGAAACAAGTCGATTGGGTTTTTGGAAACAACCCAACCAAACTGAGTAGAGGTGCACAAATCGGTTAATTTTCTTAACCGGTTTCGGTTGGTAACCGGTTTAGGCAGTTATTTTTTTAACTGGTTCGGTTATGTTCGGTTATTCACTTTAACCGGTTTGGTTAATAACAGGTTATTTTTGTTTAATTAACCGGTTATTTTCATTTTTCGGTTTTTTCCCCGGTTAAGCGGTACATTGGTAAAAATAACCGGTTATTATCCTAAATATTTATAACCGGTTACAAAGCGTCGTTTTTTAACTCCTAACCGGTTATTAACTGGTTCCGGTTCAGAACTGGTTTCGGTTAAGAAACCGGTTTTTTTGCCCACCCTTAGAACTGAGTGCATATACCATTTAAGTTTATACACTTTTGTATTTTTATTACTATGTTAACTACTTATATTCAGTAAATATGCTATAAAGTTGACTTTTGATTTTCTGAGTGTATAATTGGCCTCGTTTATTTAGTTTGGCTGCTTCCTTTTGTTGCTTGTTGGACATAATTCCCTAATTGAGCTAATCATTCTTGTTGCTTGTTGGGCTGAAACGACTCAAGACCAAAATACCAATAACTAAATAAATACCTGAAACCCGACAAAGAAAACATAAGCGAACTAGTAAAATAGAAATTTTTCGGTATCAGTTCAGAAACTATACCTCAAGAGTACAGTGCGAATCTGAAGAGCAGGGCTCCATTTGTCTTTAAGGATATCAAGACAAATCCTACCAAGCTGCATCAGAAACATACTAAGAAGAAAAACAAACTTAATATAACAAACAAAAAAAAGAGACATGCAAGACAAACCTTGTCAATATTCGGGTGGTAAATTTTTGTAAGAAACCGGACCTGTTACAGCATGGTAGAAATTACAGCACAAGTATAGATGTGAATCTTGAGTTGCACACAGCCAAGCATTATTACGTGCAACTTATACCATCTTAAAGAACCCGGGCACACAATGAAACAGTTAAAAAACACAAAAGAAATTAAACGTAGAATATAAAGAGCTTTGGGACAGAGAGCACCATAGTTATTAAAGGCGTTAGGCACTTAGGCGCACTCAAGGCGCATAGGCCTCGCCTGGGGCCTAGGCGCAAGGCGCAAAAAAAGCGCGGGCTTGAGGAAAAAAAAAAAGCGTACCACAAAAAAAAACTTAAAATATTTCTATATAATAGAAAATTAATACTATTATTCAAATAAAATAAACTAAAGCTATTATATAACATTTAATATCGTCTATTACTCTATTTAGTACCAAAGGTTATAAAATGCTAGTTTATTAGTGTAGAAAAGTAGTTTTGTTAGATAAAAGTAGAAATCTAGCTAGAATCTTGCCCGAATTTAGAGAATTTGGCCGAAAACTCTCAAGAATCTAGGAATTTCGCCAGAATTTGCGCATGAACCATCACCTGGAGAATTAAAGCACAATTACCTTGACTTAAGGCGCAATTGCCTCGCCTAGCTAGGAAATTGGGCCTAGGCGCAAGAGGCAATGGCTTTTAACAACTATGGAGAGCACAAAAATGATGGATTTGATAAGTTCATGTGAAAGATGAAAAATATTATGATTAAAAAGATGCAATATATTTGTAGTTAAAATCTGTTAACTCCCTCATTGCAGAATATCATCAATGCAAATAATACATATCATTAATGGACGTACAGCTTCATTGACCAAATGTACAAGCTCAGAAAGCAGTATTCATGGCAAAGGGGCCAACAATGCTAGTCAACCAAATTATTATACAGAGATATAACAAGACATTGTGATTAACTCATTAACATGCATCAGTATGTATCCATGTACCTTGGGAGCAGCCATAGGATATTCTTCTGGCAAAAATAACTCCAGCTTGAAAACTCCTCCTATAGGTTAACCAAAGCAAGAAGCACAAATAAAATAGATGTTTTCCCTCGATTTTAACATAAAATACAAACAAGGACCCCTTTGAAAATTTATATAGGACTGATCAAGTTATTCACCATAACTAACAGATGATAAACATCTTGTCCATCATAAGTGGATCGCTAACGAATAAAGCAGCCAAATAACGCGGTAATGAAAACACACACACCAGACAGCTATTCTTTGCTAGGTAGTTAATGTGGTAAAAATCGGATATCGGTCAAGGACTGATATCCTAGATATCGGTAATCGCGGTGGGATATCGGTACTTTTAATATCATGCTGAATTTATATATATATATATATAGCAATTTAACACTAACAATTCAGCATACTCTCCTACCATTAACAAATTAACATTTTGCAACTTGAAAAACACCAACAATTGTGACAAGTAGGAACTCATTAAGACTTAAAACACTAACATTTAACACTAATAATTAAAAGTTAAGACTTAAAACACTAATAGCAACAATAAGAAGAAAGACGTATGCAAGAACTAAGAAAAAAGGTAATGATATCGGGAAAATCGGTGATATATAGGTCAAATATCTATCCAATATCGCCGATAATATTGGTACCGATATTCTGACCGCTATTTTGCACCGATATCTCACCAGGGGACCGATTACCGATATATCACGCGTTATTAACTACATAGATTCTTTGCATGATATGTGTGATATAAAGATAGCATGCACTATAAAATACCACTGCAACAATGAATGAGCCACAACATTCCCACACTCTTCTATCCATCAAAAAAGTAGGCTAAGGTTTGACTTTGATAAAATCAATTATTTTTTATTGAAATCAAAATTTTATTTTAGAAGTCGATTGTTTTTTGATATTTTACGTCGAATTTTATAACAAGTATTTGTTTTGTGATATGTTACATCGAATTCTATAGCAAGTATTTGCAAAGTTATAAGTCCAGGAATAATAGTATTCAGCAACAAAATCAAGGGCGGACTTAGAATGTAAGTAGGGGTAGCACGGGCTACCCCTCAACCCCGTTTCCGTAGTGTAAAAATACTCCTTAACTCCGTTTCCGTAGTGTAAAAATACCCCTCAACTTCGTCTCCGTTATACAAAGGATACCCCTGGTCTAAAAAATTAAAAATTGGGATACCTCTAATTTTTTGGGCTAGTTCCGCCGCTAAATCAAACTCAATTTTGATTTCCATAAAGCAGCCAAATAATGCGGTTATGAAAACACACACACCAGACAGCTATTCTTTGCTAAGTAGTTAATGTGGTAAACAGAAACCCCAATTAAGGCTGGAATTAACCTAAAACAGCCTAAACTAGCCCTAAACAAACCTAAAACCCTTGGTATTTTATACTATGCTCCGGACTCGCCTGTGCGCCTAGTGTCTTTGAGAACATAGACCAAAACAACTGCTATACAAACAAGAACAAGTAAAAAATTCATCAAAATTGAACTACCTTCATAAGGAGACTGTGTTGGACCAAGGATCATGACATTGAAATACCGCATATTATCTTCTGACGGCGATGCACTTATTCCCGGAGCTACACCACCAAAACTCAAAATCAACAAGCACAAACTCACATCGATCCAAATCCACAAAATACTTTACAACAATTCACAAAACAATTAGTTCAAACTCACCTGGTTCACTCAGTAACCGCTGAGTTTCCTGGATCAACACAACAAAGTCAAAACGAAAGTTAGGGTTTCACGATCATATAACCTGAAACTAACTACATACATATATATATACACACATACGAATAAACGTATATATGATGTTTTAAGAGGAATTGAGAAATGGATCAGAGGAGAAAGATGATGAATTGTTTGTGTTGATTAATTATACCTTGATAATTCTTCGAGGAAGATTGCTGTTCGCCATAGAAGAGCTGATTTACGCTGGAAGAGAGAGAAAATTGGGGTTTCTAGAGAGAGAAAGTAAAGGGAAATTATGGATTCGAGACTTTTTTTTTTTCTGTAGCCTTGTGAGGTTATGTAATGTTTCATGTTTGTGGTCCGAATTGCAAAATGGGGGTTTATGTTTGTCACATTGTCAATTCTCGCCTGTTAAAGTAGGGGTGTGAATGGGATTTTTTTCTGTAGCCTTGGTAAAGTAGGGGTGTGAATTTCTGACAACATTCGAAAACACAACACGAACCTAGCACGAAATTCGTGGGTTTGAGTTTAGTCTAAACGGGTTCGGGTCAGTTTTAGGTTGAACCCGCCAACCCGTTTAGCTAAACTGGTCAGGTTCGGGTTAACCCGGTCGGGTTGACGGGTTAACACATTTCTATAATATTATATTTTTTACGATATTTTTATGTTATAAATTAAATTTGGTGTGTATTTTATGTTATACTTATAACTTAAAAATAGAAATTGACATAAGATTTTATGATTTTAATGTAATTTTATTATCTAATTTGTATTTTTTTTTTTTGTAGTAGATGTTAATTTTAATATATTAATTTGCTGAAAAAAATAAAAAAATTCAGGTCAGTCTGCGAATATTCGGGTCAGGTTCGGGTTCATATGTATGAAATGATTTTCGGGTTCGGGTCGGGTTCGGGTTCGTCTAAAATTTTCGGGTTTGGGTCGGTTTGAACCCGCTAACCTACGAACACGACCCGTTTAACACCCCTAAAGTCGGGTGTAAATTTGCAAGACGTGTTCTCTCATTGTTGTAAGAATCGTCAGACGCTAGTGTGGGGTACCGACTAGAAATTAATCGGGAATGGGATTTTTATTTGTAATTTTTAGTCATCTATGTACACAAACATTTTTTAAAGTATGCAATTTTTATTTGTAATTTTATATGTAGTTTTTTAAAGTATGCATTTTTAACCCCTCATTGACACATCTTTTTTTAATAATTGGCAGAAATTTTTAAGGTTGGGTTGAAATTTGATCAGGATCTAGCTAAAATTTGACAAGTATAGGACCGTCATTGGCCGTCTAGCGATTAATCGGTGAACATTAATCGGCGACTAATTGTAGACTGTTCCGAATTTTTACAACCATGATTCCATTGCTCTTATGGAATTTTAGGCTCATACGTTCTAGGTCGCTATACACACTTGGAGTTGGAAACAAGTTATTACCTATCTATCTATACACAACTTACTAGGTTAAAAACATGTTTATTACACAGGGTTAATTACTAAAAAAGATGCAATAAAAACACAAAATACTTATTATATATATATAGAAACGCGTTCAGGAGAGAACGGTGAAAAGTGTGAGAACGGTGAGAACGGATCCTGGCCCAACACGTGGCAAGGGGCGCTAATTGTTATGCGGGGGTGCGATTGTCCTTTTATACGTTCCCTCCTTATTCGCGTTATAAATCTCTTTCAAATTAAAACTCCAAAGATTTCTTGTTAGCTGTTACCTCCTTTGCAAGCTTTCTCAGATCTATGGCGTCTGACGTGGATTCTGTTCGATAAAGTAAAATTCGTTGGCGTTTTCTATTTTTATTCCAGCAAATCATGCAACAGATATGGCGTTTTGTTCTTTTATCATTGTTTCATTATTTTTTTATATTAGTATTTTTATAATGTGTTGTATGATTTTCAATAGCGTTATTCAATTATGCAATTTAATCGCGTTTTAATTGGTATTTAAAAAATTACTAAGAAAAGAACTGATAATTGGAGTTTTCAATATTAATTTTAATTGTCGTTTACGATCTAGTATATTTCTTATGTTTTTACGATCATTGGCGTTTTACATCTATTTGATTAGTTTTGAATTTTATTTAGTAGTATTTGTGAACATCAGTTATTACTATTTTGTTAATTTGTGTAAACATCAGTTTTGTTAATTATGGCGTTTTCATTATGATGTTATATTTTGTTAATTATTTATGTCGTTAAGTGTTTTTAATTATTCATCTTATGGCGTTTTTATCATGTCGTTTTTAAATTATGTGTTTATTATGTCTTGTTTATTATTCAACTAATGGCGTTTTAATATATAATGTTATTATGAGACATTTTCTATTTTTAATGGCGTTTTTCTGATTTTCTGTTCCTCACTGTGTTTTCTCAGACAAAGTTGCTTCCTCGAGTCAAAGGCTTTGCCCCAAAACTGGATTACCATTTATCATTCCTGACGTCAGTAAATAAATAAAGCCCACAATGGACATGGTATTCTCAAGCCTCGATGATTGTTATTCAATGTATGTTAAGTATGCCAAGGAGTGTGGGTTTTCAGTCAGGAAAGGGACTACAAAGACAAACTCTAATGGTGTCTTACGTATTAAGTATTACTTGTGTACGATATCTGGGTTATACAAGGACAAGAAGGTTGATACGTTGGACACCAATCAAAAGGAGCGATTAGTGTGATCCAACTTTTCAGAGAGGACTGATTGTGGTGCACTGTTATGTATACTTTTTGAGGCTGGATCATGGAAGGTGTATAAGTTTGTCGAGCAGCACAATCATGATCTTGTTGAACGTCCTGATAAGCATTTTCTTCCAACTGAACGACACCTCACTCAGCTTCAGAAGCATGTTATACACAGCATGTCTAAGCTGAACTTGGGTCCCGTCAAGGCGTTTAATCTAATGAAGATTTGTTTTGGTGGTTTTGAAGACGTGTGTGCAAGTAAAGTTGAATTTAAGAACTATAAGAGGCAAATTAACTTGTTTATAGGGAATATGACGCTGATATGGTTGTGAGACATTTGAATGAAAATAAAACCATTCCCAGCCTAATTTCTCGTTTGATTACTTCACAGACGAAAAGAATCACTTGAAGGGACTTTTTTGGTGTGACGATCAAACCAAACGTAATTACCACGTGCTTGGAGATGTGATTTCGTTTGACGCCACGTATCGTTCCAACAAGTAATATTTTATAATTCAACTTCTTCTGTTTTTGGCGTTTTACTAGTTTACATGCAATGGTGTTTTATTAGTTTACATGCAATGGCGTTTTGTTAGTTTATATGCAATGGCATTTTATTAGTGTTTCAGTTCTCATGGCGCTTTCATATGCAGATACTCTATGGTGTTTGTACCGTTCATTGGTATAGACAATCATCACTGCAATGTTACATTTGGTGCAGCATTATTGGCGTCGGAAACTGCTGATACGTATATTTGGTTGTTGAGAGTTTTTCTAAAAGATGTTGGTTCTCAACCAAAAGTTGTTGTCACTGACCAAGATCCAGCAATGAAGAAGGCTATTTCTGTTGTATTTGTTGACACGAGGCATCGGTTATGCATGTGGCATGTGATGCATAAACTTTCTCTGAAGGTTGTTATGCTTTTTTTTTTAACTTTGGCGTTTTAGGATACACTGCGTTTTAAAATACATGGCGTTCTTTACCTTGTTATTGTTTTTTTTAATTAAGTTTTGTCTTTGTGTAACTTATATGTTTTTTTATGCATGGCGTTTTCGTGTTATACATAGGTTGGTGTTAGGCTATGCAATTCCACCAATTTTAAAGAACGTATTTGTGGTGTTGTGTGGACGGATATTCTCACAGCTGAAGAGTTTGAATCAGAATGGGAAACGGTTATCGCAGAGTTCAATTTAGCAGATAATGACTGACTATCTGATATTTTTACACCCAGGAAATCTTGGATCCCTGCATACTATAGAATGGAGGAGATGCCTGGTCTTATGCGAACGACATCGAGGTCGGAGAGTGAGAATCATTTTTTTAGTGAAGTGTACAATTCGAAAGCTACTCTTGTTGAGTTCATGACTCATTACGAGACTGCAATAGAAGCACAGCGTCACACACACCAGAAAAAATATCATGAATCTCGATACAAACAACCCCAGTTGAAGAGTAATTACCAATTGTTGGAAGGGCAAGCCGTTGACATATACACAAAAAGTATTTTTTGTGACGTTCAAGTTGAGCTTATTGGAGTTGCGAATTGCATAAATCAACATTACGAAGATCAGCCCGATTGGTTTGTTAAGTTTTACATAAATGACTTTCAACAGCCTTGTACATCCTTATTTGAGGTAAACAATGGCGTTTTGTTTTTTATGCCGTTTTCTTTTAATGGCGTTTTATCATATGCAATGTGTTTTTTTTATTTTTTAGACAAACATTCTTTGCATGGCGTTATAGAGATATTGTTTTTGGCGTTTCTCAGGTAATGTTCCGTAAGTCTGATTGCACATGCAGTTGCTCATGCAGGCGTTTTGAACAGTTTGGTTTGCTATGTATACATATATTCTATGTTTTGAGAATTATGGACATTAGGGAATTTCCAAAACAATACATTCTGAATAGATGGCGCAAAGAGGCTTCCCCAAACTGCTCTCCTGAATACTCAATTAGTCGTGAATATATGACTGAGCTTGATCCTGATGTGCAAAGTATGATGCGAGATATTATTTTTTCAACAGAATATACTTTGAACCGTTTATCTGGTAATAAAGAGGAGCTATCCTTATACAAGGATCATGTTCAATCTTTTATGAAGAAGGTTCAAGATATGCAGATTGTTGCTCCTCCCGCTAATACTAGGGATAGATTTGCCGAGATAACCGGTCAATATAAAAACGACAAAAATCCGATAAGAGTCCCTGTCGGGTATAAATCCAAAGGTTCTGGCTCTCGAAAGCGCCTGAAATTTAAAAAGGAGATAGCAATCGACAAAAAGAAATCAAAGTCGAAACCCGGGGCCAAAGAAAGACAGTGTCAGAACTGCAAAGGCTATGGACACTACGCATCGACATGCAAACAGGCCGTAATTAAAAGAAGATCGACAAGGTCTTCGAGAGCTAGTGAAGAGTAGTTTAGCGTTTTGTATTTTTCATTCTTACAGAACACACACAGATGGTCGTCAAGAGCCAGTGTAGAGTAGTTTGGCGTTTTGTATATTTCAATCCTATAGAACACAGACAGATCTCAGTTTGGCATTTTACATCACTTTTATACATCATTTTCTTCCATCTTTTTTTTTTGACCTATTTGTTCATAACATGCTACTTCGAAGTTACATAACAAACAATATAAGATCTGACAAGTAAATCAAACGCCAAAAAAAAAACAACAACGCCACTAAATAAAACTACCATAAACTTCTAATTTTGGTCATGCTAAACTCAATAATGTTTTACTGAACGAGATGGATAACATTGTTAATCCTTAGTCAAGAAAGATGTCTAACAATGTTATCCATCCCGTTTAGCTAAACTTTATTGAGAGCGAAAACTGAATCTCCATGAAATGACATTTTTGAATTTTTGTGATTTTTGTATGTTTTGGCGTTTATATTGAGGATCTTGCTCATTACATAGAGCGAAAGTTTACTAAGAAAATAGCGTATACCAAAGGAACATGGATTGGAATCTTTGATATTTGGATTTTTTTAGCGTTTCTAATATGAACGGTATAGAGGAAAATATAGGTTTTGGGGATTTGGTGTGGATTTTAGTAGTTCTGAGAGTTTGTTTATATAGGAAGTTTTTGGCGCGTATTTTAGGCGCGATTTTTATTACAGTAAATGCTAAGAATTAAGTTCCGTCGTTTCAGTAGTGTTTGTTCAGCTTTAACAGTTAAAAACAAAGTTTGGCATTTTATATCTAATGGCGTTTATATTATGATGAAGTGTGCTATGTGTGTTAAGGCGGGATTTTAATAGCGTTTGTTAGTTCATATGTCTGTAGCTTCCGTCAGCATTGAGTCTTATTTTGTACTGTGTATGTCTTTTGTGTATATGTATGTAATTGTATGTATGTTTGTATAACGACAACTCAGGGGACGGTGCGATACTGTAAAAGTGAAGTCCGACGGATGTCATATGTCATCCGATCGGGTGACACTTCCCCTCCCTGATGTTGCCTATAAATAGCAAGCTAGGACTTGTCATTTAGAACCTTTTGCTGAACTTGATAGCGAAGCTCTGCCAGTCTGTATTTCTACCGGAACAGTTGTACTTTCACATCTTGAATAGAATTCAGACGAGTTTAAACATTGAATCTGTTGTTGTTGATTCTGTGACACGATCAAGGGATTCCGCACCTTGATCCTGATCGATCCAACCACGTTCCAGACGAACAGATCCTGATCTACAACGGCCTAACAAGTGGTATCAGAGCCACAGGAGGTTGAATCGGAGACGACAACTGCAAATTCACCAGAATTTCAGCACTTTTCAGCCGATTTCTGTCAAAATTCACCGGAATTTTTGACAAATCTCTCATCTTCTACCTCATTTCTTGCTGTTCTTGCTTTTTCACATATAAAAATAGAGAAAACTCAAAATTGAACCTGAATTCACGGATAAAATTGGCTAAAAATCATATCATCAGAATCGGAATTGTTCAAAGATCAATCCTTCAAATTTTCAAAGAAAAATTTCAACTAGAACTGAATCAAATCAAGCTAAAACCATGTTGAAAGTTTCGTTCTTGCTGACGTCATCCACCCGATCGGACAGCTATCCGATCGGATTGGCATAGATTGTTCTAGATAACTGCTTGCTGACGTCATCATTGTCACTCGATCGGATCACCATCAGATCGGTGTAGCATTGTTGTTTGAAGTGTTAGTTGCTGAGGTCATCATTGTCACTCGATCGGATCACCATCCGATCGGTGAAGTGTTGAAGTGTTAAAGTTTTCAAAATCTATAGTTTTACTCGATCGAACGACCACTCGATCGGATCACCATCCGATCGAGTCGTCATCCGATACTTGAGCTTATCTGTTGATTGTACTTGGTTGTGCTGTCCGATCGGATCACCACCCGATCGGATCACCACTCGATCGGATCACCATCCGATCCAAGTGCATCAGTTTGAAAATCTTTACACTTGTGAAAATTTGTCTAAGTGTTTGAAATTTTTTCAGGTACTCAACAATGGGAGATGAATTCCTTAATCCATTCAGCGATATATTTGCATACAATACCGGGGATGCTACGACAGATACTTCCAACTCTAGTCCAAACCCAAAGAAGGCGATTGCTGATTCGCTCAGTGTAGACAACGCTTACGGTACTTACAACAAGCCGCCAAAGCTTATGGCAATAAAATACTACAACAGATGGGCGAGCAGATTCGAGGATTGGTTGAAAGCATTTGCATATCAAAGCTGGAAATGTATGAGAAACGGTTTTGATCTTGGAAGGCAAGATTATGAAAATTTAAGTGATACTGAACAAGAAACATTTGTGGCCGAACAAAAATGTATAGCTTTATTGCATCATCTGTTAGAGATGATATTATATCATTGATTAGTTACAGAAATGCAAAAGATTTGTGGGCCAAGTTGGAGAAGAAATGTATTGGAGGAGCTGATATCGTTAAGAACAAGAAACGTCTGCTGAAGAAAGAGTTTGATCTGTTTGCGTGTCTGAAGAATGAGAACGTGTTGAAGATGGTTGAGCGGTTCTGTCACCTAAAGATAGAACTTGCAAGATATGGTATTGCAGTGACTGAAGAAGAAATGGTCGAGAAACTGCTTGAATCTTTACCTGAAGAAAAGGATTGGCAGTATTATGGGTTGGTTTTGAAGAACACCATGAAAATGTCGGACATGACTGTTGATTGGCTGATAGAAAGGATTGAGATCCATGAGCTTGAAATTAATAAAATGAACAAAGTCAACAACACCCCGTATCAACAAAACGTTGATCTTTACTACAGGGGCAACATGATTCTGAAAACTACTGCACCGAATACTGCATTTTCAGCTGAAAGCTCGAACACAGTCGCTCAAGAAAGACAAAGCAGCAGTTCAACACCGAGTAGTGGTTATCACGGGGGTTCTTCTTCATCCGCTCCAAGTCAGCAACAACAAACCGTTCCTAAAAACGTGTTTCAATGTAACATTGCAGTGAACTTGAACAATGCTCAGAACTTCAATGAAGAAACTGCAAAACAACAGATGGTGTTTCTCGCTTAGATATTGGAATCATATGAAAGCCTAGTCGCTGGGAAAATCGGGAATACGAATCTGACAAAGGAAGATTATGATCAGATTGACCCCGAAGAGATGTAATTAATTGACATACGCTGGTGCATGGCTAGTGTAATCAGAAGAGCGCAAAGGTTTATGGAGATAACTGGTAGGAATTCTATCGGTGGACCTTCAACGAAGCTGGGTTTCGATAAGTCAAAGGTTACCTGCTTTAAGTACAAACAGAAAGGGCACTTCAAGAGGGAATGCAGAAACGCAGCATCAGATGAAACAGAAAATCCGTTTCATGGCGACTACTATAAAAAGGTTGTTTATCACAAGAATCGTGAAGAGCCGCCAAGAATGAAACAAATCGAAGAGACTCCTAAGGAGAAGTCAAGAGCCTTAGCAGTAATTCATGATGACGAAGGCTTCGACTGGAGTGAGTTTTTACCAGAAGATGATGTTGTAGGCTTTGCTCTCATGGCAAAAGTGGAACCATACAAAGATACACAAACCGAAGAGGAAAAATACATTTATCGAAAGTTGATAGCCCAAACCATGAAGGATAGACACTATCGAGCCTGGAAAGAAGCCAAAAAGGCAAAAAGATGGGATCCTGTTAGTGAGTGCTATCTGGACCCAAAAGGAAACATACTTGTTGAACCATCAACACTCTTAGTTGAGACTCTCATTAAATCTATAAAGCAAGAAGATGAACAGAGAGAGAGAGATCTGGCAAAGAAAGCTGAAGAGGAAGAGTTAAAGTCAAGAAAAGTCGATGACGGGATAATCGACACAACAAAAGAAATGACCGCTGAAAACCTGACCAAGATGGTAGACAAAGTGCTTATGGCAAAGGAACTAGAGGTAGATTCCAAATCTGCGTCTAAGTCAATAAACAAGGTCAGTTGTAGTGGTACAACAAATGAATCAGGTAAGACTGATGGAGTTAAAATAGAAAGTGATTGCAAAAATTGCACGAAACAATGCAAAGTTTGCATCACAAATGCATATCTCACAACGAAAAAGACTGAAGAACTGGTTGAGAAAGTCAAAATGTTTGAAGATCAAGTTTTAAGTCGAGATAAATTGATAGGAACTTCAAATGAGAGAATAAAAGAATTAACTGAGAAAATTGAAAAAGATAAAACTGACGTAGAACGATTTAAGAAAGAAAATGAAAAGTTAATTCATGAAAACAGAAACATTTCTGAAAATTTTGAAAAGTTAAAAAGAACAGTGAAAGATTCTGACGAGCGAAATGGTATAACATTGAAAGAAAAGATTCAATTGTCTGGAGTTCTTCAGGCAAAAGAAAGACAAATCAACCAGCAGTTAGATGAGATTGCAAATCTTAAGCTTCAGTTTCAGGAAGCTAAAATTGAAAATGAAAGAATTACTTTGAAATTGAACAGTTACAGCTCCGCGAGCTTTGTTCTTCAACACATAGTTCCCAAACCCATTGGGAAGAACAAAGCTGGTGAAGATGTATATTCGGATGGAACAGGGGTTGGGTATCATCAAGTTCCACCACCTGTGTTAAACAATTTTTCAAAGAAACAGTATGGATTAGATAAGATTTCTGAAACAAATGAAAAATCAGATGTTGAGAAACTCCCAGAAACAATGATGTCACATTCACTTCATCATCAGATGAAGATAGTATTCAGTCTGAAGTCATAAAAAATGTGGTTGAAAACGTTTTAAAATCTGACAGTGATTCGACTGAAGACAAAGAGTGTTTTTTGAATAACTACATTCCGAAATCAAAATCCCAAAACAACTCAAATGATGGACCTACTCTTGTGATGTACAAGATGTCTGGTTCTGATAAGTTGTATTCGGATCTTGAATTTCCACTTGAGAATGTGAATGTTGACAAGTTAAAGAATGTTTAAAAATTGGTGGAAATCGATGTTTCTGAAATTGAGGGTTTAAAGAGGTCCAAAAGGAAACTGAACTTTGAAAAAGATAAATCTTACTACAAGAAACCTGCTGTAACCCCACGTTTTAATAATAACAACCAAAAGAGATGGTCGGGAGGTTATCAGGGTGGTAAGAACAATCAGAAAAGGAATTTTCAAAACAAAAGGTTTGTAGAAAAGAAAGTGTTTGTGAAAAGCTCGAGTTCACATTCCGAGCAAGAATCCAAAATTTTTTCAAAATCAAATGAAGAATTCTTTGAGAAAAAGGCCTCACAGCCTCAGACTGAAGGCACAAGTCGGGAAGTTGATACCCGCACATGCTTCAAATGCAATGAAGTTGGACACATTGCACGAAAGTGCACCAACTCGAAGCCTAAGTCTGTGGTTGTCGAGAGTCCAAGAAAGAAGAATGATGTCAAAGGAAAAGCTCCAATGTTTGTTGAGAAAAATGTTTTGAAGAAGGAAAACATCAAAGTTAAAACTGAACCTGTAAAAGAATAGGTAAAGAAAACTGATAAATTTTACAAAAGAGTCGCTTCTTCACAACAAACTTGGAAGCCAAAATCTGAAGAAAAGACATCAAATGTTCAAAAACCAAAGGTTTTTGAGTCTGCAAAACAATCATCTTCAACTAAGAAGATGAATGTACCTTTGGATTCTTATGAGAAAAAGGAGAAACAAACTTCGACCTCACCAGGGAAGAAGTATGTTCCGAAAAAGGACCAACCATCTGGTCAACCTCAGAAAGATGAATTTTTCTTATACAAAGAGGTTGAGGTAGGGTCTGAAGAAAGCTTGAAAATGAATGACAAGAATTTCCCACCATTGTACACAAAAACCACACACCTAAACGTCAAGCTACCTGAGTCGAAGGAGGCTTGGGTTGCTTCATTTTCTAACAGAATGCTTTGAAATGTGCAGGAGCTCCCGAGATCTATCTCATGTTGGATTATGGATAGTGGAGCATCCAGGCACATGACGGGGAGAAAAACCCTATTGTATAATGTTAGAGGGTTTAACGGTGGTTACGTTGGTTTTGCTGGTAATCAGGGAGGACGTATCATTGGTGAAGGAACATTATCCAATGGTGTTATCACGTTTGAAAGAGTCAATTACATTGTGTAGCTTGAGAATAATCTTCTTAGCATTTCTCAAATTTGTGATAAAATGTATTCGACTCATTTCACTGATAAGGAATGTCTGATCTTGAAGCCGGGGTTTGTCATCCCCGAGGAGTGGATCATCATGAGAGCACCACGAGTTAATGATCTGTACGTGTTGGATATGAGCGTAGCCACGACTACCACTGGTCAAACTCATTGCTTCATGTCAAGAGCCACTGAAAAGGAGTCGCAGTTGTGGCATAGGAAAATGGGCCACATTCACCTACGAAAGATGAACCACCTGGTACATAAGGATTTGGTGAAATGTGTTCACTTGAAGAGTTTTCATCTTGAGAGGGGTGTATTAGTTGTATCAAAGGAAAACAACGAAAGAAATCTCATCCTGGTAAAAAGATGAACTCAGTATCGAGACCGCTGGAGAGACTTCACATGGATCTCTTTGGTCCTGTGAATGTCAAGAGCATAACGGGAGATCTTTATTGTCTGGTGGTAACTGACGACTATTCGAGATTCTCATGGGTGACGTTCTTGAAGTCGAAAGACGAAACATTTGAGAGTTTGCTGAGACTATTCAGAAAGATAGAGAATTTGTACCGAATGCGAATTTGCAGTTTAAGAAGCGACAATGGTACAGAATTCAAGAATAACAAGATGGAAGAATTTTGTGATCAAAGAGGTATACTGCAAGAGTTCAGCGCACCATATACTCCGTAACAGAATGGAGTCGCAGAAAGAAAGAATAGAACGCTGATCGAAACGGCGAGAACGATGCTAGCTGATTCCAAGTTACCGATTAATTTCTGGGCAGAAGCAGTATCAGCCGCTTGCTATACTCTCAATAGGGTTCTTACTGTGAAGAAGCACAACAAAACATGTTTCGAGTTGATCAACAATCGCAAGCCTAATCTCGAGTATTTAGAGCCGTTCGGGTCACCCTGCACAGTTCTAGATCTCGATGGCAAATTTGGTTCAAAGAGCATTGAAGGTATCTTCGTGGGGTATGCTAGTCCACTCAGAAGAGTCTTTGTTCCAAGCATGAAGAGGATCATCGAAGCACAACATGTTGAATGTCAAGGTTATACAATGCCTCTACAGAAACCCGCAGACTCATGGTGATTCAACTACGATACTTTATGGGATTCATTCGAGTTAGAAGAAGAGCCAGAGTTCTTTGATGATTTGGATATTTTACGAGAATATGAAGCATCTCAGGGAAGGTTTCCAGAACGGTCTTCTACACGTCAACGACAAACTTCCAATGATGATGAAGCTGATCCAAGTCACACTGAAGATTTTGATGAAGTTTAGCAAACTCCGACTACTTCGGAACGTGAACCTACTCCTGAAAATCAGACGATGGTCAATGATGATAATCCAGATTCTAATGATAGGCCAACATTTGATCGTGGTGATTCAGAGTCCGAGGGGGAGCAAATCCAATCTTCAGATCAGACAATTCTTGACAATGAACAAGTTGCGGATCAAAATATCACTAACCTGGAAGGCGAGGTGGATGTTCCTGGCGGGGTTATGCCAAAGACTCTTTCATACCATCCTGAGGAGTCGATAATAGGAGAGCTGCAGTCAGGCGTTCGCACCAGAAGCCAAATTGACCATGGCCTTACTTGCTTTTATACTAAAGTTGCTCCTTTACAAACTGAATTTTCACTCAGTTGTTTCATTTCGCAGATTGAGCCGAGAACCTATAAGGAAGCACTGACAGAAGATTCATGGGTCAACGCAATCCAGGAGGAGCTGAGTCAGTTTGAAAAGCTTGGTGTATGGAAGCTTGTGGACCTACCTGACGGACATAGGAAAATAAACACGAAGTGGGTGTTTAAGTGTAAGAGAGATGACCGAGGGGTTATTGTTCGTAACAAAGCTTGACTCGTGGTCCAGGGTTTCAGTCAGCAGGAGGGGATAGACATTACCGAGGTCTATGCTCTGGTTGCTCGTCTTAAAGCAATCAGAATTTTCCTAGCTTTCGCTTCATGGAAGGGATTCAAAGTGTACCAGTTGGATGTCAAATCGGCATTTCTCTACGGCAAGGTGAAAGAGGAAGTAAATGTCGGTCAACCACCGAGCTTCACAGACCCAATCCACAAAGACAAGGTCTACCTGCTAGACAAAGCGTTGTATGGTTTGCATCAGGCCCCGAGAGCCTGGTACGAGACGCTCTCTCAACATTTGCTTGCCAACAGCTTTATCAGAGGAAAAATGGATGCTACCCTCTTCACGAAAGAAGTCGATGGGCACTTACTGATTGTACAGATTTATGTTGATGATATAATCTTTGGGTCAACAAATGATGAACTCTGCAAAGACTTTGAGAAGGTAATAAAGCAGAAGTTTGAAATGTCGTCAATGGGTGAGATGAAGTTCTTCTTAGGGCTCCAGGTCGACCAATTGCCCGAGGGAACTTTCATTCATCAAACGAAGTATGTTTATGATGTTCTGGAGATATTCGGGATGTCTGAGACTACTCCAATGTCCACCCCATTAACAACCAATCATGGTATCAACCCTGATCTCACCGGAGATGTAGGATCGTTGAATCGATCAAATGAGTCGATCAGAAAAGTTCTAGACCAAATCAGAGGCGGAATTCATTGATTTGATCTTCATTGCAGCTAGATTCACACTTAGAAGTAGATTAAATGTCGTTTGTATTGATTTCACAACGTTACAAGAGCTGGCGACACTTCGGCAGAGCTTCGCTACCAGAATCAGAATGTTACAAATGAAGATCCAAGACTCACTATTTATAGGAAACACCAGGTCGCACGAACCAGACATCACCAGGTCGCACGAACTGGTCAGTTCGCACGAACTGGCCAGGTCGCATGAACCTGCTGGTTCAGACCTGTTTCCCGTTTCTCTCGTACTACATGTCTTGGTCTATCTATCTAGTTACATGACTCGATACAAAACGAAGTCGACAGACATATGCACTAACAAACTCCCCCTTGGATGTTGACGAGTCTTCAGTGTATTGAGTCTTTAGTCTTGATCGGTCTTCTCGCTTTCTCCAAAGTATCTTTCTCTGTAAGCATCCTCATCAATCTCTATCTTCTTCTATCAGAATCTCAACTTGACTCTTCAAATTGTCTTGATCAGATCTCTTGATTCTTTAAATTTTTCAGCAATCTAAAATCTGGCTCTTATGTCTTTAGACTCCCCCCTTTCGATAAGCTGGGATTGCAGTCTGGAATTCACAATCTGCATCTTTCACAGGTTTAGGAACGTCTCCTGGCTCTCCGTAGCAACAGGATCAGAAACCTGGCTCTAATCTGCATACGCTTATGCGGAAAGTCCTCAGGAGTCGAAACCTAGCTCTTTCAAAGCTTTTTACCTGCATATACTCTACCCAAAAGTAAATTTCACAATTGTTAAAATTTAACAAATTTAGAAACCACTGGTAGATATCATTCAATATCAAGAATAGTTATATCAAGTTCAAATTAATGACCTTGATTAACTAACACTAAAATCATCTTTAAAACATCACTTGTAACATTTCTCACATTATCTCAAGCTTTAACTTCATTTTTCATTTCAAACACACTCCCAACCCACTATTGTTCATCATGTTTAGCACTTGGAACTTTGAAAATCAGCTTTTCAACATCAGTTGTCGAAAATAAGATGAAATAAAATCTTTTTGATTTTTCAAATTTTATGCTAAAACACATTCTTTTTTTTTTTTTTTTGTATTTTTTAAAGATTTTCAGCGTGTTAAAATGCAATAAAGAAATATTTACAGACAATATTTTTGTGAGTTTGTGTAAGAGGATCATATCAGTTTATGACAAATCACTAGCACCGTTGAGCTTTAAACACTTTAAGATCTAAACGATTCACTTAAGTTGTCAGTATACTGATCCACTTAAATTTTCACACAAAGTTCAATTGATTCGAGATACGAGATTAGTGTTTTAAGGACTTAAACTTATTCGCGTGTCCCACCTCAGAATATACTCCCGTATCCAGACTCCTATATTCAGTCTTACAGGTGAATGTACACTAATGATATCTGTAAATGGGTAAATGCGAGGCCATGAGAGCTCAGGCTAGAACTTCCGTTCAATCAAAGAGATGATGGCTCGACTTTAGGTGTGTTCCCTTTAGAGAATCTTTTCTTCAACATCACATGATTAGCATTTTTCAATATTTCGTCATTTTTTATGCTGAGGGTGGGCTTTATGATTAAAGTAGTGCAGAGTATTATACGAGGACTAGGCTATTGCTCCCGCAAAATCAGAAGTCCCGGTATAATACCCCAGATATCATCACGTACAAAGACCTAGTATGTCATAAATAGAAAGCCCTTCAAACAAGATTTCAGGGGTTACTATATATCCGAGAGATGTTCCCCACGAGATAAGTAAGTATTTTATATTTAGATTTATATCTCGAAAACAATCTACCAAGCGTGTAAAAACCTACTGGCATATCATCAGTGAGACCGTTTATCACATATTTAACTTTCCAATTCTTTAGCGTACTGTGATTGTCTACTGATGTACTATCATTTCCTCTTTTTTCACAACAAAACTCATTTTGATTTTTCGATGTTTTTGGATTTTTAGATTTTATCATGTTTTTGGATTTTTCAAATTTTCAAAATTTCTAAAATTTTTTACTCCCCCTAAAATCAAAAATATGTTTCAATTTTTTTATTTTCCGGGAAAATTTGAAAGTAACAACAATAAACTGTACAAATAAAATGACAAACTGATGTGAATTGCTTCAATTCTCCATTCACTTGGCTCAAACAATCAGAACTCCCCCTGACAACAAACTATTTTCCCATTATGACTTCAAAACACTTAAGTTTGTTTTAATAAAAAATGGTTTTTCCGGAAAATTAGTTTTGTTGATATCATACATCATGGGGTTTAATTCATCATTTTGTTCTTTCCACAACTTATGAATGAATCCCTTTTTTTCTTTTAACTACTTGTAAAAACTATCATTTGTAGGTATTTCATAGAAACATTTTTCAAGAATGATGCCGATTCCTACTCCCCAATTACCAACCTGGGAGTTCCGGCAAGTCAGGATTTTCAGTTAAAGAGATTCACCCAAGCCTGACGGTCCTTGGGTGATTCCGAGTCATCATCACTCGGTTTCTTTCCTTTCTTATTCTTTTCATAGAATTCCTTTACCTCTTTGACCTTCCCGTCAACCATTTTTCCAAAAATATTTAGAACTTTAGGGTTAAAGGCTTTTTCAACATCAAAATCTTTCTTTTCATAAAAGAATTGATTTGAAATCTCAACTTTGCCAATTTTTTGCTTTAAGTTTCCGTTTGATAATGGTGGAAAATTTGCATCATCCATTTTCGGAATGGAATTATCACTTTTTAGCTCAACAGGTGGCTCCTCTGACTTTGATGAATCAGATTCATCGCCAGAATGTGGCTCCTTTGCTTCCGAAGAAACAAACTCATCGCCAGATTTAACATCTGATTTCTTAACAACCCACTTTTGATTGTTAAGATTCACTCTTCTTTTGTAAAACCGTGTTGAACTCTTACCAACCTCAAATTTTGAATTTTTGAATACTTTAAATTGTTCGGTTGGTGGTTCATTATCAACCAACTTTTCTTTCAAGTTTTCAGAGACTCCCTGTTTTCTTTGGGTTGCCTTTGGACAGTTCCATGCAATGTGCCCAACTTTTTTACATTGATAACAGGTTCTCGTTTCCTTCTTCTAAGCAACATCATTCTTCATTCCCTCTTGCTTCTTAGCAAGGAATTCTTTGTTCGTCTACTTTCTGAACGAATTCTCTTTTTCCTCTTCAGAAGATGTTCCTGATACAAAAACAACTTTCGATTTAAAATCTTTAACGTATTTTTCATTTTCTTTTGGAATAAAACCTAATCCTTTCTTTTTGAAATTATTTTTGTGATTTGGTTTCTTATGATGATTTGAACCAAAACCTTTTTTCTTGTTTAACCTTTGTTGAACTCTTGAAGTGTATTGTTTAGGTTTTTCAGAAAGATTTTTATCTTTTATTTCAGAAATATTAATTTCTGTTAATTTGAAAACCTTTTTAATCTGTTCAGTTTGTACACTTCTTATTGGAAATTCTTCATCAGAATATAATTTGTCGGAGTCATTCAAAGTATATGCTACTTTGAATGTTTCGTCATTCAAATTATTTTTTGATATCAGAAAATCATTATTGTAAACCCTTTTGCCCTTTTCAACTATTAGACATGAAGTGTCAGACTTTGATGTAAACCCTTTTGCCCTTTTCAACTGTTGGACATGAAGTGTCAGACTTTGACTTTGGCTTTGACTCCTCGGTTTCATCTTTATCTAACACATGATCCACCACTTTCTTAATCAACTCAGATTGTTGATCAGTGTCAGATGCAGTGAATGTGATGTCAATATTATCTGGCAATCCATCTGAAGGTTCAGATTCCCACTTTAAATTGGTTTCCTTTTTTACTCTTTCTGAATTAGGATTTCGTGGAGAATATCCTTCTTCAAGCGGAGGTGGACACTTTGTATAATTGGTACTATGTTTCTTACCAGTATTCTTTATTTCAGATTTCTTCTCTTCAAACGCTTCCATGCCTTCTACTGTAGGGTAAATCCTGTCAATCACGTAAGAAGCACATGAATAACTTTTCAATAATCTGTTTACCCTCTCAGTTTCTATCATCTGGGTTTCCAATTTTTGTTCAAGTTCAACACATTTCTCAATGTAATTATTGATGATTTTCTGCTTTGTCATGAACGCTCCATTGAGTGTCTTCATAGCTATCTCTTGTTCATTGCTTGACTTGCTATATTGATTCATAGCTTTGTTTAAAACATCATAAGATTCTTTCAGTTTGTTCATGTTATGAATCAATTTGTTGTTGTGCCTTTTCACAGTATCACAATTTTCACACTTCTCAGGTATCTTTTCAGCATCTGCTTCCTTCTCAACCTTGATAGCTGGAATTTCTTTAACCTGCTTCTTTACTACTCAAACATTTTCCTCAGGTTTGACCTTTTCTTTAACAGTTGCTGCCTTATGATTCTTCTTCTTCTTCGCAGCTTGTCTTTCTTTGATCTTTTCCATTTTTCCTGCAAAATACAAATTATACCTATCAGGTGAAAATTCTCTTTTATAATATTCAAGTTTTCGAATTTCTTCACTGTCATCATCACTCTCTTCATCTGATGAGTGATCAAATATTGGTGCCTTTTCTGAAGCCTCTTTTGTTGAAACTGGTTCTTCTTCTTTCTTTTTAGGACTGAATTGCTGAGATTCATAATAAGCATATGCTATTTCATCTTCAGTAGTTGAATCTTTAAACATTTGAGCAACAAATGCTTTAGAATCTGAAGTTCTGTTAGGATCATAATGATCCCAATTAAAACCTTCTGGAATTCTTTCATCTTCTTGATGAACTAAATAAGCTTTCTTTGATAGCTCTTCGATCAGATCCTTCCTAGCATGTGAAGTTTGTGACGATTGTTGTTGATGCGGCTGTTGAGCAATTTGATGATAAATCGCTTTTTGATGATAATCATTTCTGCCGAATGAATTTTGAGCTCCACTTGCTTTGCGATTTGTGCATTCTCGCTTAAAGTGCCCCTTCTCCCTGCAACAAAAACAACTAACTTTAGATTTATCAAAACCTAAAGGTGAAGTTCCAGCATCACGGAAATCATCTCTTCCAGTGATCTGTTTAAACTTCTCAGCTCTTCTCAACACACTAGCCATACACCACTTTATATCCATTAGTTCCATCTCTTCAGCATCAATCTGATCATAATCCTCTTTGGTCAACATTGGATTACCAATCCTTCTGGCTAACAAACTTTCATAAGACTCTAATACGGTCACCAATAAAGACATATGACCTTTGGCAACCTCTTCCGAGAAATTCTGACCATTCTGAAGATGTAATGCAATGTTGCATTGTAGTACTTGGCCATTACTGTTATATGAGCTTTGCAGTTTAGAATTGTGTAACATCCCAAAAACGGGTTTGGTAATCAAACCACGTTAATAGTAAAGACGGGTAAAATACCGTTAGTGGTAAAAATAAACCCGATAAATATTAGGAATTTAAATAAATAAACTTAGTATTAACTGGAAAGAGGATAAATACTTTGAGAAGACAAAGTTTATAAAAAAGGACCCGAGTTAACGGGACATAAAATAAACGGGTTACAACTCCCGGAACTAACTAAGTTAACTAGGAATAATCAACCTAGTTAAATATGTGCCTTAAAACAAAGGATGAAACTTGGGAAATAACCCTTATTATAAAGTTACAAACTTGAGGGGCCAAAAGAGGAAGATTTAAAACTTGATTTTTAATTTAATTAAAACACTACACACACTAGTGTGTGTGTGTGTGTGTGAAATCGATCAGAAGAGGAGCCAGGAGCTCCAACCCTAGCTCCTCTCAATTTCACCAAATTGAAGGGCAAAACTAGCTCAAATCAAATGCATGATCACGTACAAATGATCACCAAGTCAAGGGGATCGTAAGGTATGTAAAATTTTGTAATTTGGTGGTGTCTTAGAATTTATGATGAACACTCATGATCAAAATTCGTGAATGAATGTTGAATGTATGAGTGATATATGTGTTGAATTCATGTTTAGAAACAAACCCTAGTTGAAAACTTGATGAATTGGTGTTAGAAACTAGGGATTTGATGATTACCCATATATGTGCTAAGTGGGTTTTGATTTAATAATGAAGATGATGATATGTTTGTGTTAGAAATCATCATAAGTGATAGTTGATGCAAGATACTTGAACAATTTCCAAGCTTGAGTGTTGATCATACATGACTTGAAAAATGGGTTTTGGATGATCTAATGAAATTGATGTTGTATTGGTGTTTATAAACACCATACTAACTTGTATGAATGAACTACTTGAACAAAATGGGGATTTGTTAAGAGTTCATACTTGATTTGAAGTGGGTCTTGACACAAGAATTAAACTCATGATTTATGATTTAGTTCAATAAGAAAAGTAGTCAAAGATTCATAAGGTGTGAAAGTCATGATTTAGAATGACTAATCTAACAACCTTGTGAATGATGAATGATAGTTGGCGCTTAACAAGTTAGGTGAAGCTTGGGGAGCAAGCGGGTCAAACGAATCAAGAAGGAAAGGAAAAGCGTAGTTCGGATGCGAGGTAAGTTAAGCTTACGCCCTTTTTACTTTTATTACAAAATGCTTATTTGTGAGCATGGAATACGATTTATATTAAGTAAATGAAACATGATGTTCCGGCGCGATATAATGCTAGTCGGAACAAGTGAAAATGGTAGAAACCATAAATTAAGGTAGAAAGGGGTAAAAATGGTGAAATGGTAATCCGGACATGGGTTAACGAATAGATAAAGGGATTTAAAACGACACCATTTGGCATAAGTCATAATGGGTCAAATAAAACGGGAAACGACTTTCAAGTTGGATGATTTCAAAAAGTAAACCGGGATAGGTTAAAGGGGTGAAATGGTAATTAAGTGCCATCTTATAATGACAATTGGTCATTTCGACTAAACGGGTCAAATGGTGTTGTTAACACCATTTGTCAATAATATTTGATGATTCCTTGTTGAGTTTTGTGATCACAGGAATTAACACTTGGTTAGCATTGCTATTATCCAGATATTAATAGCGAAAGGTATTAAAACGGGTCAATATGTTGATCCGAGCCAGGTACGCATAATTACGTTGTAGTTAAAAGTGCTATTTTGGTCGAATAATTGGTGAGAGTCCTTCATCGTAAAAGAAGGACCAAAATCGACCAAAACGCCCTTGTAGGCTAAATTAAACAAACAACCCTTAAAGGTTGTTTGGAAACGAATTTCATGATTAGATAAATACTTAGAATAAGTATAGAAGTTGAAAGATGTAATATGTTAGTCAAATGGCTCTATTTGAGTTTTGTCGTAAAATAATAATCCGAGGGGTAAAACTCGGAACATATAGATATCCACATTAAATCCAACGCACATATAGTTGTGGTGGAAGATTACTTGATAAGAAATGTAGGAATAAGATGCTAGAAATGAATGAAAGCGATTTCAAGCTTTAAAGTGCTTAAATACCCTTAACGGGTCAAAATAAGCATACGAGCGTAAACGGGTTTAAATTGTGTAATAAACCTGTAATTAGAACCTAAAATGGTAGATAACATTAATTTGAAGAAGTGTAAGTGATATAAGGATCAAACAAATACGTTTGTTTGATAAAATGCATAAACGGGTTAAAATTCGGTAAAAAGGTAACGAGTCGAAGGCTTAGAAGTCTCAAAATTTATTATGTTGGATGTTGGATTTTAACTTCATATGATGGAGAATTAAATTACGGACGCGTAGGAAAAAGAATCGCGTAAAACGGATCAATAACGAAGAAGTTATGGCCGTTTCCGTGAAATCGGGTTATGCTGGGAATATGCAGCAACGTAATAAAAACATTCTGCCAAAAAGGGGGCTAGGTGGGGCGTCTAGCCCCTAGGCGTGACGCCTAGCCCCCCCTGAACTTGAAAAACGTTTAATTTTGTTTGTTTGACCCATATAACTTGTTTAAACTTGCTATTTAACTATCAAAACTAACTTTTAAGTTGGTTTTGATCATAGGTGATTGCCAAGAGTGCCCGGATGAAGATCAAGCTCGAAGAAGAACCAAACACGATAAAGTTAAAAGCTTCCGCATGATATTTCGTCGTAACTTTTAAACGACGAACTCAAATTCATTACGATGTATATAAACCTTCATTTGTAAAAGATTTAAATTAACCGTATTATTCAAAGTACATGTAATTATAATTACATGTTCATTTCCATAAACTATACGAAAACCTTAAAATAATAACAAGGGTGTTACAAATTGGTTGCTGAAAAATTTGGATCAAATGATGGATATGAAGAGAATCCAGTATTGTTGTTTGATCCTTGAGATGACCCTCCAGAAGAACTGTTTGCGTTAAATGCAGTTTCGATCTTTGGTGCAATGTTGGACTTATCAATCGTACTTCCTTTGTAGTACAAACCAATGTCCTGTTCAGCATTAGAATTCTTCATTTTTTCCATCTTTCGTTGTTCCATCTCTTGAATTTCGAGTTTTTCAATAAACTTGCTCAGCGATAGATTCGCAAATTCACCATTATTTTTCAAAATCATAAGATATGTGCCCCAAACATCTTGTGGTAATGCATCGGCCAACTTTTCAACCCATTCTTCTTTATCTTTCTTGATATCCAATCGCTTCATGTTAACCACCATGTTACAATATCTTTCTATAATCATTTTGGTGTTTTCAGTTTTTAATCCACGAAATAGATCAAATTCTTTCTTCAAAAGCGATTTTTTGTTCTTGATCGTGTCTAAGCTTCCAACAAACTTCCTTTTTAGTGCTTTCCACATTGAGTGTGCACTTCCGTTGTGTTGCAATAAGATCAAGATGTCTTCCTTAATGGCTTGTTGCAATATACTGATCATCATCTTTTCACTTTTGTATTTCTTTTTCACTTGGTCATCTAAATCTTTAATAGCAACAATCTCTCCGTCTTCATCAATCGGTCTAACATATCGTTCTTCAACACATTCCCACGCCTCTAAGTGATTCGCTTGAACCCAATTTTTGAATCGTTCCACCCATCCACTATACTCCTCGATATTCATGAGCTTAGGCGGTTTTTGCATGGTGCCCATTTCATTCTCTAAGTTTACGTTCTGAGCCATAGTGATCGGGGTAGCAAAGCGTTGTAAAATTCAGAATCCATGTTTCGGTTTTAAAAGTTCACAATGACAAAATCTTCAAACGATCTAAGTTTTCAAACTATCTGGCTTAATTTCAAATGACCCGGTAACAATCCAAATGATCTGGAATTCAACTTCACACTACCTGAACTAATCTCACATGACCTGGATCACTTCGCACGACCTGGATCTATTTACAAACGACTTGAGCAACTTTTAAACAACATGATACACCTCGTGCGACCTGGATGATTTTCGTGTGACCTGATCACTTTTCACACGACTTGGACTACCTCGCACGATCTGGATCACTTCGTGCGATGTGGTTCAAACGACATGAGCTAATTTCAAGCGACCTGAAGGTTTTCCACATGGTCTGACCCAAATTCGTACTATCTGAGATGAGTTTTCACGCGGTTTGGTTCAATAGTTCATTATTTTGTCAATTTTTATCAAATTTTAGGTTGAATTTGGTTCTGATTTGTTCACGGATTGTTCAAAACAATGTTTTACGTGATATATGTCAAAATCAGATCATTTTAACCGTGAATTTACGGTTAATTTTGAGAAAAAGTGTAGAAAGATGAGTAGAAATGAGAAGAAATCAGTTTATCCGTGAAAACAACCTGAAATGGTAAGAACTCTTCCTCTTGAGCTCTGATACCACTTGTAGGATCGTTGAATCGATCAAATGAGTCGATCAGAAAAGTTCTAGACCAAATCAGATGTAGAATTCATTGATTTGATCTTCATTGTATCTAGATTCACACTTAGAAGTAGATTAAATGTCGTTTGTATTGATTTCACAACGTTACAAGAGCTGGCGACACTTCGGCAGAGCTTCGCTACCGGAATCAGAATGTTACAAATGAAGATCCAAGACTCACTATTTATAGGAAACACTAGGTCGCACGAACCAGACATCACCAGGTCGCACGAACCTGCTGGTTCAGACCTGTTTCCCGTTTCTCTCGTACTACGTGTCTTGGTCTATCTATCTAGTTACATGACTCGATACAAGACGAAGTCGACAGACATATGCACTAACAGGAGAGAAGGTGGACGAGACGCTTTACCGCTCAATGATAAGTTCGCTGATGTATTTGACAGCATCCAGACCCGATATCATGTACCCAACTTGCCTCGTGGCCCGATATCAATCGAGTCCTAGAGCTTCACACATGTCTATCGTCAAGAGGATCCTACGCTACCAGAAAGGAACTCTAACACTGGGGTTGTGGTATCCCAAAGACGGCGACTTCACGCTCGAAGGATACTCTGATTCTGACTTCGGTAGCTGCAAAGTCAATGCTAAATCAACAACTACAGGATGCCAATTTTTTGGACCCCGATTGGTCACGTGGCAATGTAAGAAGCAAACCTCTGTTGCTTTATCAACATGTGAAGCAGAGTACGTATCTGCCAGCAGCTGTTGCTCGCAGATCCTGTGGATTCAGCAACAGATGCGCGATTACGGTTTACAATTTCTTACTTCACCTATTTTTGTTGATAATGATGCAGCAATAAACATAACAAATAATCCTATACATCACGCTAAAACCAAACATATAGAAATTCGTCATCACTTCATACGAGATTGTTATGAAAAGAAGTTGATACGAATTGACAAAATCCACACCGACGAACAAAAGGCAGATTTACATACCAAAGCTTTCGATAAAGCTCGTTTTCAATATCTTTTAAAACTAAATGGTATGAAATTGTTGTCGGATGCAGAGAAAATCATTGGCGTTGATGAAGAAACCAAGGCAGATGATGTTGAGAAGCAGACTGCTTTGGTTTGTCGCATTTTTAGTTGTTTTGGTATTTAGGGGGAGATAGATAATATTTTTCAGAAAATACAAAAACAATAAAAAATTCAGAAAATCAAAAAACACGAGATATTTTCAAAAATCCAAAAACAATAGAAAATCCAAAAAGTGTTTGTGTAAAAAAGGGAAATGATAGTACATCAGCTAGACAGTTACGATATGCTAAAGATATGTAAGGTTTTTAAAAGCATTAAGCAGTCTTGCTGATGATATGCCAATATGTTTTTGCACACTTAGTAGATTTTTTGGGATATAAACCTAAATCACAACTTGCTTATTCCGTGGGGAAAATCTCCAGGATATATAGGTAACCCCTGAAATCTTGTTTGGAGGGCTTTCTATTTCTGACATACTAGGTATTTGTGCGTGATGATATCTGGGGTATTATACCAGGACTTCTGATTTTGTGGAAGCAATAGCCTAGTCCTCGTATAATACTCTGCACTGCTTTAATCTTAAAGCCTACCCTCAGCATCAAAAATGATGAAACATTGCAAAATGCTAATCATGTGTTGTTGAAGAAAAGGTCCCCAAACGGGACACACCGAAAGTCGAGCCATCATCTCTTTGTCTGAACGGAAGTTCTAACCTGAGCTCTCATGGCCTCGCATTACCCGTTACAGATATCATTAGTGTACATTCACCTGTAAGACTGAATATAGGAGTCTGGATACGAGAGTATATTCTGAGGTGGGACACGCGCATAAGTTAAGATCTTAAAACACTAAATCGTATCCTGATTAATTGAAATTTGTGTGAAAATTTAAGAGGATCAGTATATTGGCAATCTAAGTGAATTGTTTAATTCTTAGTGTGTAATCAGCTTAACGGTACTTGTAATTTGTCGGTAGCTGATATGATCCCCTAACACGCTCACCAAAAATATGTTTGTAAATAGTTACATTTACTGCTTTACATTTACTGCATTTCATTTCATTTCTGTTTAGTTACAAAAACCCAAAAAGATTTCATAGTTTTCTAGTTTAAACTTTCTTTAAAATCCAAAAAGATTTTACATTTCTGCTTTAGTTTTGCTACAAACCGAGGTGGAAAGCGGATCTTCAGATTCTGAGAAGTAAAGCAAGCAAGAAAGATTCTGAACTAGACAACTGAGTTGGGAGCTAATCTAGAAAAATCTTGAGATATCAAAAGTCAAATCAAGTTCATTAATTTGATACTTGAACATTTTTCTGGAAAATGTGTTTGAAAAGATTTGAACAAAATGTCAGTTTGGTTCGTTTCGGGTCAACCAAGGTCATTAACTTGGACTTGGTAGATAAATTAAGTGCCTAGGGTCATTAACTTAGACCTAGATACTTAAGTGGATTTTTAAAACTGGACAAAATCTATTAAAACGGGAAAAAGTCAAAAGATCAATGCACTAAAGTCAAAATGAGAAGTGTTGGATCGAGTGGCAATCCGATCAGATGGCCATCTGATAATATGGTCACCCTATAAATAGATGGTCAATGACTTCAGTCAAACCTTTACTCGATTGGGCGAGCATCCGATACTCTCTCAAACACCCTCACTTTTCTGATCTTGATTCTTCAATCTTTCCTTCCACACTTCATTGGATTGTTGGCATACTCAACCTTCACAATGGGCAAGGTAAGATTTATGATTTTCATTGTCAAATTTGATGATATTCGTGTGTGGGCGACTGTTTGGACCTTTAATCTTAGATCTAGGCAATATTAGGATGTTTTGATAGAATCCAAGCATAAGGTTTTGTTCACGGACCTTAGATCTATAGGTTTACCATCTCAATTTCTGCTTTAACATGTTAAAATCCATAGAATCGTTGATTAATGGTGTCGGCTATCGGACTTGTTATTGTCAAATTAAACCCAGATTAAGCCGAATTAGAAAGAGATGAACATAGGGTTTTGATCGCCTTAGAATTCTCTACACAGATCTATGTTCAATTTGGTGAAAATTTTAGAAAATTTTTGATGTTCATGCTTTGTTCATAGTGTTCTTCATGTCTATTGAATCGAGTGGCAACTCGATCGGGTGGTAATCCGATCGGGTGACCATCCGATTCACTGCACCTTTCATGTTAAAAAATTTCTAAGTGTTTGTGCATTGAAACTTGTGCCTTTATCTGTTACAAGTGTTGTTTGGATAGTTTGGCAACTCGATCGGGTGGCAATCCGATCGAGTGGGCATCCGATCCATAGCACTTCATAATTGAAAAATGCTGTAAGTATTCACCTCAATTTCTGAGCTTTTACTGCTCACAAAGTGGTTTGGAAAGTTCGGGAACTCGATCGGGTGGCAATCCGATCAGGTGGCAATCCGTTCCAAAGCACTTGCGTTAAATGATCATGTGAATGTCAAAGATCGAGTGGCAACTCGATTGGGTGGCAATCCGATCGGGTGGCCATCCGATCCTTATCACTATGTTTTGGGAAATGTGCAACCTTGTAATAAATCGAGTGGCAACTCGATCGGGTGGCAATCCGATCGGGTGGCCATCCGATCCTCATCACAAAACGACAAAAACTCCTAGTGTTTCAATTTTGTCAAGGATCGAGTGACAACTCGATCGGGTTGCAATCCGATCGGGTGGTCATCCGATCCATGGCATTCTATCTCAAAGGTTGACTTGTCAAAGGTGTTTTTTCTTGTCACATGGATCGAGTGGCAACTCGATCTGGTGGCAATCCGATCGGGTGGTCATCCGATCCACATGCACATGACTTGTCTGTTTGTTCTTTTATTGTAGATGGTTCACTCGATCGGATGGCAATCCGATCGGATGACCATCCGATCCTCAGTACTATATAGAGTGTGACTTCCCAGAGTTAGAAAAATTCTTGAAATTTTCAAATTTTTGATACTTGTGTCATTATGTCTCAAATTTTGTGAAAATGATAACGTCGTTTATTCTTGCAGGGAAGAGCATCAGATTGGGATAAATCTCATAATATTTACTATCTGTTGGATGTACACTATACAGACAATACTCTATTTGAAGTCATAGCAAAGTTTCTAAGAGAGAGCAAGATTCATAAGGCTTTAACCGATAATACTATTGGATATGAATCACATGTTAGGAGATTTTGGAGTTTGGTAAGATATGAGGAGAATGAAAAGATGATCTGTTCTGCTGTTAGAAAGAAGGACGAGAATTGTCAGGACGTGGACTTAGAGATTAAGTTTAATGTTAATGATTTAAGACATGTTTTGGATTTAGGAGACAGTGATGATGATCCTACCATTATTCCTGAACGATTGTGCAAGGGTTTATGGTGTAGAATGGGGTTCACAGGACACTTGAATGGGAAAATGATTAAAACAATGTTCAGTAAACCTTATAAGTTCATGATCCTCTGTGTTGTGCATGCTTTATCTCATAGGAAGGGAGCTTATGATGAAACTTCTGATTATATCATGAACATTATAGCTTGTCTGGTGCTGAATAGGCCATACAATGTATCTAAGGTGATATTTGATCACTTGGTAGACAATGTGAGAGCTGGAAGTGGAAAATACATCATGTATCCTAGATTCATCCAGATGATGATTGATAATCAGTTCAAAGACCTTCAAAATGATGATGATGATATTCTAGGTCTGCGAAACATGACAGCTGATACTATTAGCAGACTAGCTAAAGGACCTGAACCAAGAACAAGGAGAATGATCTGCAGGTTTAACAATCCAGCTTATGTTGCTCCTGAGAATGACGCATGGAGACATGACAATAGTAACTCTGAGAATGAAGATGACAAAATGAGTGAAATGGTTGAGAAGAAACTTCGGTATTGGTTCGTGAAGGACGGGAAAAGAAAAAGAACACCAAAGACATCTCCAACTGTGCCTATTCCAGTTGTATCTGCACCTAAGATTGTTGTTAAGGGTATAGTGAAAGGGGGAGTCTCAAGAGATATTAGATCTTTGAATGTTATATGTATCTAATGAATGTGTTGATTCTTATTTTGCAGGGCCTTCTGTAGAACCTCAACGGAAACTAGTTGATGATCCAGTCATTGATCCAACAGAGCTGATAAAGCAAGGAGCTGACATGCTTAACATGTCATATGAAGAATATCTAAAGAAGAGTGCAGAAGTTGTTGCTCAAAAGGATCAAAGTTCAAGTGCTCAAGTTAAAAGTGTGAAAGAAAAGCAACCTGAAAGTGTTAAAGAAAAGGAGCCAGAAGGTGTTGCTCGCACTGATTCTAGTGAAGATGCTGATGATGAGTCCACTGAGACAGAGCCAGAGATTGATATGTCAAAGATTGGTCGTGGGAAAGTTCAGCTAAAAAAGAAGCCTCAGAAGAAGAAAGCTAAAGGTTCTGATGAAGAGGATTCTACTTACTTACCACCTGATGATGAGAAAAAGAAACAAAGAAAGAAACGCAAGGCTGTTCAGACTGGAGTTCATTCGAGAAGTGTTAGAGCCAGGAAAGGGTCTGCACCAGCTCACAAAGTTCAAAGTGGGAAAAGTGAGAAGCACATGGAAACTTCCAAGGGTTCTGAAACTGCTAAAGAACAACATGTTGAAGTTCCTAAAGAACCAGAGGTGCAAAACGTTGATAAGCCTGAAGCTGAGGTTTAAAAGAAAGTTAGAAATGATGATAACGTTGAAGTGAGTGTTCCTCCACCACCACCACCATCACCAGAAAATCCTGAAGTTCCTGAATCTTCAATACCAAAGAATACAGTTCTTCCGGATATGTTTGAAGGATTTCCAAATATTCGTGGAGAATACAAAGATGATTTCATTATTGGTGAAGAATTCGATATGTTTCATGATACGTCTGTGAAAGAGTTGAAAAAGAAAATGAGCTTTCTGGAGAAAGAAAAAGAGAAAGCAGAAGCAGATCGTGATGCATTGAAGAAACAAGTTGAGGAGTTGATGAAAGTAAATGAAGAGATAAAGAGCGTCATGATCAAACAAGCAAAGAAGTTAAAGAAAATGGAAGATGGTGTTCATGACAATACACAGCTGTTTGAGCTTCTGTCAACAGAAAATGCTGAAATGCATGAGAAAATGAAGAAGCTGCAAGAGGTGAATCAGATGCTGAATAGCTTGTTAAGTGATCTTCATGAAGCAACCTCAAATGACATGAAAGCAATGAAGCTTGAGATGGAAGCAATGAAGGCTGATAAAGTTATGAAGGATGAACAGCTCAACATGCTATACACAGTAATGGAAAGTCATTTGGGCATCGATGTTCATTCTGTCTTCAACAACATCGAGATAAAAAAGGCCGAAGAGCGAAGGATTGAAAGAGAAAGAAGGTTAGCTGAAGAAGCAACACAAAGAAAGAAAGAAGCTATCATAGAGACTCAAGAGGCTGGACGATCTTCGAGTCAAGCTGACGTTGAGATGGTTGATATTGAAGCTGATCAAGCTCAGGGCTTTGTGTTTGTTGGTGAGTCTTCTCCTCTATCTTACAACTATGAAGACATTATTCGCCTTGTTAAAGTTGAACAAAGAAGAAGGAAGGCAAAAGATACAGAGTTGTTATTGTTAAGATGGAAAGAAGAAGAGAAGGTAGTTGTAGAGGAAGAGAAAGAAGAGGAAGAGGATGATGAGATGGATTACTGGATGGATCAGATTGAAAACTACGATCCTCAGAATGATAAAGACGATGATGAAGACCAAGGCTCGTCTGGATTATTGATTGTTAATCTCTCAGTTCAACAGAAGATTGATGATTTCATGAATGACGAGATCAACGAACAGGAGGAGGATCAACATAAAGAGTCTTCTTCGTCAGGCAAACAACATGTCGACTAGGTATTCCTCACACAACCAACTGTCATATATTTACATGCTCGATATGAGGGGGAGTTAGAGGTGCCTAGGTCAAGGGCTGAGATGTTAGAAGAATTGAGGTTAGACGATGGGAAGTTTAAGTTTGATATAGAAGATAAGATACCTTCGTCGCCTGAGAAGGAGTATGAGTTTAAGTACGCTCAGGAAGCTGATAAGTATAATGATGTGATTGTTGAAGAAGCCTCTGATTCGTATGATGAAGAAACGGATTTTCGTTATGCTGGTGTTGATGAAACGTTTCCTTCACTTGCTGAAATGTTTAAAGATCAGAATGAAGACGAAGTCAGAAGGAAGATTGTGGAGAAGATAACAACTGAAGGTGTTCCGAGAACCATTCCAAGAGAAAATCTTGCAGAAGAGAGGAAGAAGTGGTTCAAGGTAATGCCTAAGGAAAGAAAGTTTATAAGGCCGCTACAGTACTTTACGCATGATGCCAATATTTCATGGGGAGATATACTGTCTTGGGGCTATCTGGAAGATCTGCAAGTGTACGCTATTAGACAGGAGCAAGGGGTACAGTATTTTGAGTTCTTGGCAGATATAAAGACCCTTCCGTGGTGGGATGTTGATGAATTGGTCCAAACAAAGAACATCAAGCAGTTTTATTATGGTTTGGATGTGAAACAACACGACCAACACTTGTGGGATTATGTAAAGCAACAAGCAAAGACAAGATATCTAGATTGGAAGCCTTAGTATCCAAAGCAGATTGTTACTATCTTGGAGAACAGTGAGAAAGATATTACTTTGGATGTCAAGCCGCCGAGGTGCTTAAAGAATATGCCGCTACGTGCAATGGAACAACACTTCTTTGAAGAATTTCAAGGGTGGTTGTATAATGAAAGCACAGAGGAAGCAGTAATCTCTTTATTTGACAAGTCTACTGGAAATTCTAGAAGAATCAGCATGTTGGATCCTATGTGGCTTGTGAATTGCTCGAAGAAGGATATCGACTGTGATGTGCGTGAAGTGTGTTATGGTTTTAATGTTTATTTTAAGCCCTTTTACACTTTCTTTAGCCAAGTTTTAAATTTATAAAACACGATATTTACTAACACTAAACACACATATGGGCAAGTGCACCCATCGTGAGCGTAGTATAGTGTTGGTAAGATACTGAGGTCGTCCAAGGACACAAGAGCTTTTAGTACCGGTTTATCCTCAACGTCTAATCAAATCAAAAGTTAGAAAAATGTTTTAAACTAAGAAAATAAAAACTAACTAAAATGCTGAAAATAAAAATAAAAATAAAAACAGATAGACAAGATGAATCACTTGGTTCCGACTCGTGTTTAGTGTAACCTTTGATTATTTCCGCACTTTTGCACTATTTAAGAGATTATCTTAGTTATTGTAGTAGGCCCCTCTTTTGAAGGTGACGTTACCCTTAACCCAGTAGTTTGAGTCAGCAAGGATACAATCCTAAAGGGTCGGATTATTGAAAGATAATTAATTAAGTTATTAATGCATAATGTGGTAGGCCCCTCTTTTGAAGGCGACGTTACCCTCAGCTAAGTAGTCTGAGTCAGCAGGGATACAGTCCTAAGTAGCCGGGTTAAAGTTTTAATAGTAGTTTAACTTATGAGGGGATCAAAGAGTTGGGACCCCCGCCATCCAATACCGTTAAGTATTGAAGGAGGTCCTACTAAATTTGACCCAGGTCCTTTGCAGGATCTATACACTAAACAATGGCAAGACTCTTACCAAACCGTTCCCTTAACCCCCGACCAGGTAGCCAACATACCTCCATATAGACCGTGGAGATATGAATGGTGAAAATCTTTTATTTTATATAGACAGTAAAATAATGGCAAGACACCACGGACAAACGATAAGGAAGAATCACCTTCAACATAAGAAACTAGTAATTAAAGTCATTAATACATAACCAATTAAAAAGTGCGAAAAGATTAAAAATAAAAAGTATTACACTAGACACTTTGTCTTCACCAAGTGATGTAAGAGACTTAGGCAAACATGGCCTTGATTGTCAAGAACTCTTACGATCAATCTTGGATCCTGAGACGACTCACACACTCTATGATGGACAATGGATGATGCTGGTGGATGATGGTGTTATGGTGGTGATGGGTGGTGGGTGAAGTGTGAGAGAGGTGGTGTGCCAAGGGATGGTTTGAGCTTGAGCCAAGCACTCCTATTTATAGGCTGAACAGAAGCTCGGGCACGGCCCCGTGTCCAGTGGGCACGGCCCCGTGTCCACATCCTTCTCTGTCTTCATTAATTGCTTTTGTCTGCATTAGTTGACCACGGCCCCGTGTCCGCCGCCCCCGTGTGCAGAAGCATATCTGTACTATCAAGATTTGCCTGGATTCTGCGAATCTTATAGTTGACCACGGCCCCGTGTCCGCTGAGCACGGCCCCGTGGTGGGCGATGGAAGCTTCTACAACTTTGTCTTTTATGCTGACACTTGGGCACGCCCCCGTGCTCACTGAGCACGGGGCGTGTTCAGCCTTCTGTTCTCTTGTTTTGCTTGGGAAGATGCTTTCGGGGAGGTCGGGCATGCCACGTTTGTTCCTTTTCTTGTATTTATGTTAGATTTAGCTGCCTTTTTGCTTCTTTTGTTAATTTGAGCTCATTTAATCCTGAAAATACAAAAGGAAGATAAAAACACACTTTTTCCAACATTAGTACTAAAAAAGGGTTAGTTTTATGCCACAATTGATGTAATTTATATGTTGCATTTTGCACACATCAAATACCCCCACACTTGAATCTTTGCTTGTCCTCAAGCAAAACTCTTTATAATATGGCTTTACACTCCCAAATGGAATGGGTAGAAGAGAATGTTTTTTTTTTTTGGGCTTGTCATAGAGTGTCGGGATTTCCAAGATTCTTTATTACGTTTTATTTTTATTTATTTACAATCCTATTCGTCATGATTTATTTAAAACTTTTCATAAGATAAATTACTTATTAGGGCATAACATGCCTCTTTAAAATTCTATTTATATACAAGTTCACATACCTCACGGGGGATCACTCAACACTCGGCCGAAGATGTATTTTAGTGAATCACTCGAGAGCGACATGGAACTTACTCCTACCATAGGCTTGCCAAGCAATCAATCCTCCTCCTTTTTAACTATATACCTTTGTAAATATCAAGAGGACTTTTGGGTGAAGGGTTAGGCTTGGGTTAAAGGCAGGTGGTTGGGTTAGTGGTTAGTAGAAAAGGGCGAAAAAGCGTAAAAAGCGTCGGTTTTTGAAAGACTTTTTATTTTTGCAATTTTTTTATTTTGATGAAGCTATTATTCAAACAAAGTTATTTTTGATGAACTTGTTTGTTTATTTCTTTTGCTTCATCATCAACAATTTTTTTTTAAGTCATGCGAAAAACCGAGCTTGTCACTAAAACAAAAGGGTTAAAAATAAAAAGGTTTTGGTGGGTGAAAGGGTGTTTGGTTTGGGTTAAGAAATGAAAAGGTTTAGGCTCAAAGTGGTTAACTAGGGGGATTTTGGGTAGGTGGTAAAAAAAAGAAAAATAATGGTGTAGAAATAAAAAGGGTTAGTCCTAATGCCTCCATCATTTACTTACTCAGGTTTAAGTTGGTAAGGACCGGGAATGTATCGTCGTGGCAAGTTCTAGAGTTGTAAGAACCAAGCGGCTATTCACACAAGAAACGAAAAATGAGCATTTAATTTAAAGATATATATTTGTGTGCTCAATAAAGGCTCAAAACTCACTTTTGTGGGAATGGGGTTTTATGTGATCAAGTATATATAATCAAATTTTAACTAAGCTTGTCATGCCTTTTCATAATTTTCTTATGTTGGTTCTTTTTATCACGACGCTATCGGTTGTAAATTTGTAAAAATATAACCTTTTTAGAATTTTGAAATTCCCAAATTAAACCTGGACAAGTAAAACAAAATGAAAATTTTTGAAAAAAAATTTGGGGTGATTAGCGGTTCCAATAGAGTTTTGTGTAAGGCTTGTTATTAGGACTTGCAAGATTCAAGGTTTTAGCATCCCCCCACACTTAAATTACACATTGTCCTCAATGTGTCCCAAAAATAAGTTTTCAGGTTGATTGAATGTGTAGAAAGGTGTGAAAAAGCAAAAATTTGTGTTACTGGGCACTGGACACGGCCCCGTGTTGTCCGGGCACGGCCCCGTGTTCAGGTGCCAGTAACAAAATTGAAACAAAAGAAACAGAAGCCTGGACACGGGGGCGTGTTGGGTGAACACGGCCCGTGTCCAGTTTACCTGAACCTGGTTTTTCTGCAGACTGTGCAGCACGGGGCCATGTTGGGCGGACACGGCCCGTGCTGAACTTACTGTTAATGAAGAAAATTGTCGGATGGCCCTGTTTTCCTGCATGGGGTGCTGGTTCAAGTTTCCCTTGTATCCTTTGCCATCCCGAGTGTGTTTTATTCCTGAAAATTAAAACTAACTAGAAAACATAAAAATTAATCTAAACTAAACTAAGAATAGTTCCGCGGAATGCCTCCGTGGTGCGCCACGTTTATAAGGGTCATTGGCTAGACCCAAAGCAGGGTCATATGTCACTCAAGTGGGATGTTTTGCATCCCATGTTACACCGTCGGAGAGCGTCATCCAAGCTTGAGTCTATGACCTTCATGTAGTTGACCGGGTCTTCGTCTTCTACTCTTTTCCCAACTCTAAACTTCACTTCCTCGTCCCCAAACTTCAATGTTAGTGTTCCGTCATTCATATCCACCACTGCTTGGGCGGTGGCTAGAAATGGCCTCCCGAGAATGAGAGGGACATCGGCGTCTTCCTCCATGTCTAGGATGACAAAGTCGGCTGGGAAAACGAAATTGTCAACTTTGACCAATAGATTTTCAGCGACACCTTGTGGAAATTTGACGGATCTGTCGGCGAGTTGTATGCTAATCTTTGTAGGGCTCGTTGTTCCTAGGCCGAGTCGTTTGAACATTGATGTGGGCATGAGGTTAATGATAGCCCCAAGATCGGCTAGTGCATTACGAATGGGGGATTCCCCAATTGAGCAAGGAATCGTGAAGCTTCCGGGATCAATTTTCTTTTGCGGGAGTTTGTTGAGTACTAAGGCGGAGCATTCTTCGCCTAAGTTAACTAATTGCAATGATTCAATTTTCCTTTTGTGAGTGAGGAAGTCCCTCATAAATTTTGCATATTTAGGCATTTGGGTTAGGACCTCGATAAAGGGAATATTAACATGCAATTGTTTTAGTAAATTTTCAAACTTTGCGAATTGCTCATCGGTCTTTTGACGATTTAATCGACCGGGGTATGGAACCGGAGGAGTCTTGGTGGGCTCTTGATTTGGTTGAGAAGCCTTTTCTGGTTAGGGCGCGGGTGGAGTCGTGTTTTGGCTGGATTGGCTTCTTTCAACCGGCAGTAATGGAGCCTCCTCGGGACCCACGGTTCGGTTTCTCAATGTGATGAGATGTACTTGCGCTTTTGGGTTGGTTTCGGTATTGCTTGGTAACGCGCCTTGTGGTCTCTCGGAGAAATTTTGAGCTACTTGATTTAATTGTTTTTCAATGTTTTGAATGCTAGCTTGTTGATTTCTAAAATTCGATTCCAATTGCTGAAATCGATCCGAATTTTTCTTTTCGGTGTCGGAGATGAGGCGAGATACAGTATCTTCGAGCCTTTCTCGTCCACCTTGTTGTTGAGAAAAGTTTTGTGGTTGTTGAAAGTTAGTTCGTTGGTTTTGTTGGTTACTACTATTGCCGGGATCTCTCCAACCAAGGTTAGGGTGGTTACGCCATCCTTGGTTGTAGGTACCCGTTGGTGGACCCGACGGCCTAGGTCTATTATCAATGTAGTTTACCGTTTCTGTTTGATCGTCTACTTCTTTCATACAACTCCAATTTTCATGTGGTCCACCACACCCCTCACAAGCCATAACCGAGGCCGTTTTTGCCATTTCTAACTTTTTTATTTTTGAAGAGAGGGCCTCGATTTGGGCTTGTAGAGAAGTGCTTTCATCAACCTTATGGGCGCCCGGGGCAATAGATTTATTACCTCGGGGAGTGTGCCACTGAAAATTGGTTTGAGCAATTTCCTCAATTTGATTATATATTTCATTTGGGCGACGATTACCTAGAAGTCCCCCGGAGCTAGAATCAAGTGTTTGTCTTATGTGTGGCAACAACCCATTGTAGAAAGCGGATACTTGTTGCCATACCGCAAGACCGTGATGAGGACACTTTCTTAGTAGCTCCTTGAACCTTTCCCAAGTTTCATATAAGGATTCCCCGTCCTCTTGAGAATATGTATTAATTTCAGTCATTAATTTAGCCGTTTTAGCAGGAGGGAAATACTTATATAGAAACTTTTGGGCTAGTTCATCCCAGGTGTTTACCGAGCCAACTGGGAGGGTGTTAAGCCAAGCCTTAGCTCGGTCTTTTAGTGAAAATGCAAACATTCGAAGGCGGATGGCGTCGTTTGATGCTCCATTGATCCGAAAGGTATCACATATTTCTAAGAAATTAGTAATATGTAGATGGGGATCCTCGTCCGCAAGCCCATGGAAGGTTGCGGAGTTTTGAAGCATTTGTATCAAATGCGGTCGAAGTTCGAAGTTATTGGCTTCGACATTCGGTGCATTGATAGCGGTGCCTAGATTACCTATAGTGGGCCGTAGGTAATCCATGAGGGTACGTTGGTCCGCCATTTGAGGTGGGTCCCCCGAAACTCTCTCTTGGTTTTTAGCTTTAAGTCTTTTTCTGAGAAAGCGTTCGGGTTCTTCTAGAGGTTCTTTTATGTCTCTACTAGAACTGGAGCTCATGCACTACGTAGGAAGTCCAAATGTGGCGTCTAGGTTCCAAGTCCTGCAATAAAAACAGAAAAGAATGTTGGTCAGAAGGTTCACCACGGCCCCGTGTTTAGTGAACACGGCCCGTGGTCGGAGATACAATGATTGTTTTCCGGATCCCTGTTACTGGGAGTTGGACACGGCCCCGTGTTGCACCGACACGGCCCCGTGCTCAGCTCTCTGTAACTCGGAAAATAAAAACTGCCAGTAACAACGCTGGGCACGGCCCGTGTCCGACCAGGCACGGCCCGTGCTGAGCTCTGCAGAAGCTGAAAAACTAAGAAAAATCTAAAAAAAATCGAAAAATAAGAAAAAACGATTAGGCCGTTGATTCCTAACTTTCTTAAAATCCTTGTGTCCCCGGCAGCGGCGCCAAAAACTTGATGTGCATGAAGTGTGTTATGGTTTTAATGTTTATTTTAAGCCCTTTTACACTTTTTATTTAGCCAAGTTTTAAATTTATAAAACACGATATTTACTAACACTAAACACACATATGGGCAAGTGCACCCATCGTAGAGCGTAGTATAGTGTTGGTAAGATACCGAGGTCGTCCAAGGACACAAGAGCTTTTAGTACCGGTTTATCCTCAACGTCTAATCAAATCAAAAGTTAGAAAAATGTTTTAAACTAAGAAAATAAAAACTAACTAAAATGCTGAAAATAAAAATAAAAATAAAAACAGATAGATAAGATGAATCACTTGGTTCCGAATCGTGTTTAGTGTAACCTTTGATTATTTCCACACTTTTGCACTATTTAAGAGATTATCTTAGTTATTGTAGTAGTCCCCTCTTTTGAAGGTGACGTTACCCTCAACCCAGTAGTTTGAGTCAGCAAGGATACAATCCTAAAGGGTCGGATTATTGAAAGATAATTAATTAAGTTATTAATGCCCTTTGTTGAGTCTACCATAATTCCCTCGGCTGATATGACATGACCTAGAAATGCCACTTGGCTAAGCCAAAAGTCACATTTGGAAAACTTAGCGTACAACTTCTCATGCCGCAAGGTTCCAAGTACTGCATGTAGATGTGCTTCATGCTCTTCACGACTCTTAGAATATACTAGAATGTCATCGATAAAAACAATAACGAATTTATCTAGGAATTTGTGAAATACGCGATTCATCAAATCCATGAAGACTGCGGGTGCGTTAGTTAGCCCAAAGGGCATAACCAAGAATTCGTAATGACCATAACGAGTACGAAAGGCGGTCTTGGAAACATCATCATTTTTTATCTTTAGCTGATGGTACCCGGACCTCAGGTCGATTTTTGAGAAGAACTGAGCCCCCTAAAGTTGATCAAAGAGATCATCAATGCGAGGCAGAGGATACTGATTACGAATAGTAATCTTGTTCAACTCTCTGTAGTCAATACATAAACGCATACTACCGTCTTTCTTCTTCACAAATAAGACCGGAGCACCCCAAGGTGAAACACTGGGTCTTATGAATCCTAGATCTAGCAATTCTTGCAATTGTTCCTTCAACTCCTTCAGTTCCATTGGAGCCATACGGTATGGAGCTTTAGAAATAGGTTCGGCACCAGGGATCAAGTCGATGGTGAATTCTACCTGACGGTCGGGTGGTAATCCCAGTAGTTCATCCGGAAATATATCAGGATATTCACGGACAACGGGATGGCTATTGATACTATTAACACTAGCAGAAGTATCCTTAACTGATGCTAGGAATCCAGCACAGCCGTTTGCTATGAATTTTTGAGCTTTGAGCGCAGAGATAATTTTAAGAGATTTATGAGCTTGAGCTCCCTGATATATGATATCAGGATGAATAAGATCACCGAAAATAACACGGCGGGAATGACAATCTATAGTTACGCGATGTCGAGACAACCAATCTATTCCTAGAATAACATCAAAGTCACACATATGTATTGGAAATAGGTCTGCCTTACACACAATAGATTCAATACGGATTGGACAATCTTTATATACGTAAGTGATTACGGATGAATTTTCCATGGGAGTGGAAATGGTTAATTTATGATTTAAGAGAGTTGGTCTTATCGGAAGGTACTTAGTAAACGAGTGGGATACTAAAGAATGGGTCGCTTCTGTATCGAATAACACATAGATACTATGTTTACCAAGCTGAAGGGTTCCCGACACAGTACCTGGGGCATTAGCAGCATCAGTAGCAGAAAGTGCGAAAACTCTTCCTCCAACATTGGGTGGTGCAACGTTTGGTCGGTTATTCTTCTTAGTGTCTTTCTTTGTACACTCCTTGATCATGTGTCCAGTTTGGCCACATCTAAAGCATGCTCCTGTACCTCGGTGACATACGCCCTGATGTCGCTTACCACAAGTATTACATAGAGGATATGTAATCTGATTCGGGTTTACATGTTGATTCAGTGATTGAGCTCTAATAGGTTCTGCATACAACTGAATCTGGTTTTGAGCAGGCCTCGGGTTTTGCAGTCTAGGTTGCCATGGACGTGCCTGATTTCCAGAGTTTTGATTTCCTTGTACTTTACAGTCTTGATGCTGTGGCGTAGTGGATGATTGGCCGATTTCCTGCTTAAATTGTCCTTCCCTATTTCTCTTCTTATTATCCCCAGTTCGAGATAAAAATTCTTTCCTTTCGAACTCAAAAGTTTTGATTGCATCAGCAACTTCGGTGATATCCTTAAATTTCATGTACATGATCGACTTCCGAATTCGATCATTGACTGCCCACTTGCATTTCTCTGCCTGTACTTCTGCTGATCCTGCAACGTCTCCTACAATACTAGCCAATCTTGAAAATCGAGTAATGAACTCAGAGGCTGGTTCATCACTCCCCTGTCGAATCACTGCATACTCCCTGATATAAGCTTCTTTATCAGTGGTAGAAAAATACTTGTCGTAAAAGATGGTACGAAAGTCGACCCATGAAAGATTAGCGTCAAAATCATCCCCTCCTTTGACTTGCTTATATCCTTCCCACCAAGTTTGTGCGTCATCTTCAAGTTTGTAGGTAGCCAATCTAACTTTGTATTGCTCCGGTACTCCAAGAACTCCGAAGATCTTTTCAACATGAGCTATCCAGTTTCTTGCTTCGACTGGATTAGTAGCGTGACTAAAGGATTTCGGCTTTTGTTTTTGGAATTTAGCGATCCATATGTCTATACTATAGGTAGTATGGTTCGTGGTATTCTCACGAATTTCTTCACCAGAGATTGGATTCGTGTTATTACGTTCTGGATGACGAGTTTGTTGAATAACGGCCTCAGCTGTTTAAGCAACAAGGTTTGGAAGCAACCCGGCAACAGCCTGGTTGATAGCATTAATTACGTTTGGATCAACTGGAGTCTCATTCGAAGAAGTGTTGTTACGTACATGGTTAGTACGAGTACTCCTACGTGGCGGACGACGAGGAGGCATCTATAAGAATAGATATAGGAGTTAAACAAAATAAGAGACCAAGTTGGATCCTATCATAGATATCTACCCATTCCTCACAGGTTTTAATTACTATCTTCAAGTTTTCTACAGGAAAGAGCCTTTGCTCTGATACCATAGCTGTAACAGCCCAACCCGGAAGGGCTGATGTGTCACAATAACAGTGGTATCATAAACAAAAGTCATAATTTCATTTATTTATTTGATAAGGATACAACCACACGACAACTAAACTTAAGGTTAATATACAAACGGATATATTTGACTTGATTAACTAACATCTTCGGATTTAGTCTTAGGCTTTATTCTTCTCTCTTTAACCCACCCGAAGTAACCTGTGAACCTGTACATACAAAAGTTTACGGAATGAGCCGAATGCTCAGTACGGAATAATAGGCTCAAATAACAAGTAACGCTTTATAAGAAATGTTATCCGGATGGAACTTTATGCGAAAATGATACGATACAAGTAACGTAATTTCATAATCATATCATACGGATGTACCCATGAGCCAAACTTAAAACGTGACAATACACAGGTAGCTACTCCTGCATAATTATCACACGAGATGGCGAGTTGGCATACCCGCTATCCACCTCCTTAACTTAAATCCTAGGATCGATCCATACGCCTCCTAATAGCCATATGTACCACACTTGTACTTAAGAGACGCCGTGAACTGATCTCTCCATCATGGGAGGAGCACATGTTGTCGATGCCGCAACAACATGCTTGTGGGACACTCCACGAGAAGCGATACTCAGGGTATCAGAGTACAAATGGTCTTATTCACATAACTTATCAAAATATTTTTCATAACAAGACGTAACATATATTGGAACATGCGATAATGAGTACAATTAACATAATACTATCGCATGACATGAAAGCTAAATCCAAAGTTATGATTTAGAATAGGAATCCAACGGACTGTCAAATGAATCGATAATCAAAGACGTGAGGAGTTTTAAAAGATATATGAATTTAATGGTTTTATAACAATTTGAATATGAAGCAATAAGGAGTGGGGTAAGGATCCGTACCTTAATAATTCCAAAGTTATGCTACCTTGTGATAATATTTCAGATTTATACGGGCAGAGTTTAGACAACTGATTAGTCTTTTTAACCTAATTTAAATAACATGCACACAACTAGGTTAGTAACTTAATACAGCATTTACGATAACTCACGAGATTAAAATCCTCACAACGAATGACAAAGTGCGATACTTAAACATCCATCGGATTCACAACTAATGACAAAGTGAAATCACTTAAACATCCATCGGATTCACAACGAATGATAAAGTGCAAACACTTAAACATCCATCGGAATCACAACTAATGACAAAGTGAAATTACTTAAACATCCATCGGAATCACGACTAATGACAAAGCATAACCCAAATTTGAGCAGCACTTAAACATCCATTGGATTGATTTCAATCAATCGGACATTGAATCGTATCAACGATTGAGTTAATACCCTGTTCTGCAGCACCCCGCTATACTAATTAGTGTTTCGTGTGTGTTTTGAGAGTAATTGGACGATATCTCAGCGCGTATTTTGAGTTTCTTCGTCGTTTTTGTGCCCAGAATCAAGTCCCAATCGCTGCTATTTATAGGTGAAATTTGACCTTGTCGCGGCCCGCGTAACATTAAGCCTATTCTTACGCGACCTGCGTAGCAACTTATTTTATGCATAGGGTTGCCACGTGTGGGACTAGCCTAGCTGAGTCGACAGATTTTAAAATTTCAACTTCGACAGCAAGTTATTAGGATAATCGTTAAGTAGGTAATACCCCCCCTGAGTTTTAGGGGCCCTAATCCTGATTCTGAAAATTCTGAAAATTCTAGGGTTTGTACAGAATTACTTGGGTGTCTTAATTAGGGTTTCCTATTGGATAATTTATAAATAATAATAATAGTTTTGGTTGATATACAGAAGGATGGATCATAAGATAAATGTTTAGTTTATAAATTATTATTATTCTTTTAAATAATTATTTTAAATTTATGGTTATTACAACTATTACCCCCTTAAAAGAAATTTCGTCCTCGAAAATTTTCAAATAAGAATATAACATATCACATAAGTAACGGAAACGGAACTTTCATAGCAGAGTTACTAACTTATATAACAAGAATCTCCTAAACACACATGTGTATCTGAAATTCATAATTACGTTCATGACCATAATTGTCAATTACCTTACTACCATGTCCTAATGGTTCTTCCACTACGTATCTGAATAACATATTTAATCATGTAGAAAATCAACATAGACTTACAGATAATAGAGTGACTATTGGTACTGATATCTCCTACATAGATATGCTTAATCCTAACTAAGATATATTCACATAAGGTAAAGCATGAATGACCGTAAACAGAAACAAATGAACATATATCAAAGAGCAAGATTTACCATTAACTCGACTAAAATTCTATTACTAGAATAGATTAGGGTATAGAGAGCGAATTGATTCTTCAGATTCCCATGTTGCTTCGCGTTCAGAGTGATTTTTCCAGAGGACTTTAACAAACGGAATTACTTTCCTACGCAAAACCCTTTCTTGTCGATCTAAGATGGCTTCTGGTTCCTCTTCGTAGGACAAGTCTTCGTGAATTGTAAGTAACGGATAACTAATGACATGGAGTGGATGATAATTATATCCTCTTAACGAGGAGACATGAAAAACGTTATGAACATGAGAGAGTTGAGGCGGTAAAGCTAGTCGATATGACACTTCTCCAATTCTTTCAAGGATTTCAAACGGACCGATGAAACGGGGACTAAGCTTCCCTTTAATTCCAAATCTACGAACGCCACGCCAAGGTGATACCTTTATGAATACGTGGTCACCAATTTTAAATTCGAGTGGTCGTCTATCTTGATCTGCATAGCTCTTTTGTCTGCTCTGAGCTTCTTTCAGTTTTTCTCGTGCCATAGTGACTTTTTCATTTGTAATCTGAACTAGTTCTGGCCCTTCAATAATCTTTTCTCCAACTTCATCCCAGCATATCGGTGCTCGACATTTCCGACCGTACAAAAGCTCAAAAGGTGCCATGCCAATACTTGCTTGCCAACTATTGTTGTAAGCGAACTCAACAAGGCATAGATATTCATCCCAGTTTCCAGACCATTCAAGTGCACATGCTCGGAGCATGTCTTCCAAGGTCTGAATCGTGCGTTCTGACTGCCCATCTGTTTGTGGATGGAAAGCCGTACTAAACTTCAGTCGTGTACCCCAAGCTGCCTGAAAACCTTTCCAAAATCGTGAGGTGAAACGTGGGTCTCTATCGGAAACAATGGAAGATGGTGTGCCATGGAGTCGAATAATTTCTTGAAGAAATATTTCGGATAACTTATTAACCGAAAATCCTTGCTGCATCGGTAGAAAATGTGCTGACTTCGACAATCTATCGACAACAACCCATATAACATCATTCTTCTTGAAAGTCTTAGGCAAACCGGTAACAAAATCCATTGTGATCTCATCCCACTTCCATATGGGAATATCTAATGGCTGCAACAGACCGCTTGCTCGTTTGTGTTCAATTTTCACTTGTTGGCAAGTGAGGCATTTACTTACGTAGCGAGCAACGTCTTCCTTCATGCCATTCCACCAGAAGTTCTGTCTTAAGTCTCGATACATCTTGGTAGATCCTGGGTGAATTGAAAATGGTGAGCTGTGAGCTTCGGCTAACAATGACTCACGAAGGGTGGAGTCATCGGGTACACAAAGTCTTTTACCGCACCAAATCACCCCATGATGGTCTATACGAAATTCAGATTGCTTACCCACCTCAAGATTTTGCACAATTGCCCAAAGTTCTCCATCTTGCTTCTGTGCATCTTTGATCCGTGATATGAGGTCGGGTTCAATCTGCATTCTAGCTAGATATCCATTAGATTTACTAACCTGAAGCCAAATGTTCATTCTTTCGAGATCCCTCCTAATACGAGGCTGAATTTGTAAGCAAGATATAGTCCCGGAATTCTTTCGGCTCAACGCGTCAGCTACAACATTGGCTTTGCCTGGATGGTATTGAATATTTGCATCGTAATCTTTTAAAAGTTCTAACCACCTTCTTTGCCTCATATTTAGCTCTTTCTGGGTGAATATGTACTTGAGACTCTTATGGTCGGTAAAAATGTCACAACTTTCACCATACAGATAGTGTCGCCAAATCTTAAGTGCAAAGACGACTGCGGCTAGTTCTAAATCATGTGTAGGGTAGTTAACTTCATAAGGCTTCAACTGACGGGAGGCATAAGCGATAACCTTCCCATGTTGCATTAGCACACAACCTAATCCTTTCTTTGAGGCATCACTATAGACTTGGTAACCTCCTGATCCAGAAGGGAGAGCGAGTATCGGGGAGGATACGAGTCGTTTCTTCAATTCTTCAAAGCTTTTCTCTTGTTCCTCATTCCATGAGTACTTCACCCCTTTCCTTAGGAGTGTTGTGAGTGGTAAAGCAATTACCGAGAATCTTTCAACAAATCTTCGGTAATAGCCAGCAAGACCCAAGAAACTTCGTATTTCGGTAACAGAAGTGGGTCTTGGCCATTTTGTAATAGCTTCAACCTTTGTTGAGTCTACCATAATTCCCTCGGCTGATATGACATGACCTAGAAATGCCACTTAGCTAAGCCAAAAGTCACATTTGGAAAACTTAGCGTACAACTTCTCATGCCGCAAGGTTCCAAGTACTGCATGTAGATGTGCTTCATGCTCTTCACGACTCTTAGAATATACTAGAATGTCATCGATAAAAACAATAACGAATTTATCTAGGAATTTGTGAAATACGCGATTCATCAAATCCATGAAGACTGCGGGTGCGTTAGTTAGCCCAAAGGGCATAACCAAGAATTCGTAATGACCATAACGAGTACGAAAGGCGGTCTTGGAAACATCATCATTTTTTATCTTTAGCTGATGGTACCCGGACCTCAGGTCGATTTTTGAGAAGAACTGAGCCCCTTGAAGTTGATCAAAGAGATCATCAATGCGAGGCAGAGGATACTGATTACGAATAGTAATCTTGTTCAACTCTCGGTAGTCAATACATAAACGCATACTACCGTCTTTCTTCTTCACAAATAAGACCGGAGCACCCCAAGGTGAAACACTGGGTCTTATGAATCCTAGATCTAGCAATTCTTACAATTGTTCCTTCAACTCCTTCAGTTCCATTGGAGCCATACGGTATGGAGCTTTAGAAATAGGTTCGGCACCAGGGATCAAGTCGATGGTGAATTCTACCTGACGGTCAGGTGGTAATCCCGGTAGTTCATCCGGAAATATATCAGGATATTCACGGACAACGGGATGGCTATTGATACTATTAACTGACGGTCAGGTGGTAATCCCACTTGCATTTCTCTGCCTGTACTTCTGGTGATCCTGCAACGTCTCCTACAATACTAGCCAATCTTGAAAATCGAGTAATGAACTCAGAGGCTGGTTCATCACTCCCCTGTCGAATCACTGCATACTCCCTGATATAAGCTTCTTTATCAGCGGTAGAAAAATACTTGTCGTAAAAGATGGTACGAAAGTCGACCCATGAAAGATTAGCGTCAAAATCATCCCCTCCTTTGACTTGCTTATATCCTTCCCACCAAGTTTGTGCGTCATCTTCAAGTTTGTAGGTAGCCAATCTAACTTTGTATTGCTCCGGTACTCCAAGAACTCCGAAGATCTTTTCAACATGAGCTATCCAGTTTCTTGCTTCGACTGGATTAGTAGCGTGACTAAAGGATTTCGGCTTTTGTTTTTGGAATTTAGCGATCCATATGTCTATACTATAGGTAGTATGGTTCGTGGTATTCTCACGAATTTCTTCACCAGAGATTGGATTCGTGTTATTACGTTCTGGATGACGAGTTTGTTGAATAACGGCCTCAGCTGTTTAAGCAACAAGGTTTGGAAGCAACCCGGCAACAGCCTGGTTGATAGCATTAATTACGTTTGGATCAACTGGAGTCTCATTCGAAGAAGTGTTGTTACGTACATGGTTAGTACGAGTACTCCTACGTGGCGGACGACGAGGAGGCATCTATAAGAATAGATATAGGAGTTAAACAAAATAAGAGACCAAGTTGGATCCTATCATAGATATCTACCCATTCCTCACAGGTTTTAATTACTATCTTCAAGTTTTCTACAGGAAAGAGCCTTTGCTCTGATACCATAGCTGTAACAGCCCAACCCGGAAGGGCTGATGTGTCACAATAACAGTGGATTCACAACTAATGACAAAGTGCGATACTTAAACATCCATCGGATTCACAACTAATGACAAAGTGAAATCACTTAAACATCCATCGGATTCACAACGAATGATAAAGTGCAAACACTTAAACATCCATCGGAATCACAACTAATGACAAAGTGAAATTACTTAAACATCCATCGGAATCACGACTAATGACAAAGCATAACCCAAATTTGAGCAGCACTTAAACATCCATTGGATTGATTTCAATCAATCGGACATTGAATCGTATCAACGATTGAGTTAATACCCTGTTCTGCAGCACCCCGCTATACTAATTAGTGTTTCGTGTGTGTTTTGAGAGTAATTGGACGATATCTCAGCGCGTATTTTGAGTTTCTTCGTCGTTTTTGTGCCCAGAATCAAGTCCCAATCGCTGCTATTTATAGGTGAAATTTGACCTTGTCGCGGCCCGCGTAACATTAAGCCTATTCTTACGCGGCCCGCGTAGCAACTTATTTTATGCATAGGGTTGCCACGTGTGGGACTAGCCTAGCTGAGTCGACAGATTTTAAAATTTCAACTTCGACAGCAAGTTATTAGGATAATCGTTAAGTAGGTAATACCCCCCCTGAGTTTTAGGGGCCCTAATCCTGATTCTGAAAATTCTGAAAATTCTAGGGTTTGTACAGAATTACTTGGGTGTCTTAATTAGGGTTTCCTATTGGATAATTTATAAATAATAATAATAGTTTTGGTTGATATACAGAAGGATGGATCATAAGATAAATGTTTAGTTTATAAATTATTATTATTCTTTTAAATAATTATTTTAAATTTATGGTTATTACACAAGCACTCCTATTTATAGGCTGAACAGAAGCTCGGGCACGGCCCCGTGTCCAGTGGGCACGGCCCCGTGTCCACATCCTTCTTTGTCTTCATTAATTGCTTTTGTCTGCATTAGTTGACCACGGCCCCGTGTCCGCTGGGCACGACCCCGTGTGCAGAAGCATATGTGTACTATCAAGATTTGCCTGGATTCTGCGAATCTTATAGTTGACCACGGCCCCGTGTCCGCTGAGCACGGCCCCGTGGTGGGCGATGGAAGCTTCTACAACTTTGTCTTTTATGCTGACACTTGGGCACGCCCCCGTGCTCACTGAGCACGGGGCGTGTTCAGCCTTCTGTTCTCTTGTTTTGCTTGGGAAGATGCTTTCGGGTAGGTCGGGCATGCCACGTTTGCTCCTTTTCTTGTATTTATGTTAGATTTAGCTGCCTTTTTGCTTCTTTTGTTAATTTGAGCTCATTTAATCCTGAAAATACAAAAGGAAGACAAAAACACACTTTTTCCAACATTAGTACTAAAAAAGGGTTAGTTTTATGCCACAATTGATGTAATTTATATGTTGCATTTTGCACACATCAGACTGCTTATTCTATAACAAGATTGTGTACGAGAAGAGAGACAAAGTTCAAGCTATGTAATATCAAAAGATTGTGGATGTGTGCTTCGCGAAAGACATCAATTCTGGAAGGTACTGGAAGTCTAAGTGGAGAGATCTTGAGATTGATGAATTCTTGAAGAAGTACAAGCGTGAACAGAGATTCAAGGCTATTGCTGAGAAAGCTGCAAGGCTTGGAAGGTATAAGCTTGTGAAACCACCTCCAACGAACCAGACACCGATCGAGAAGGAAGAAAACAAAATCCCACGTTGGGATAGAAAGCGCGAAGGTGATCCAGAGTATAGAAAGTACTGGAATGAAGTTGGTAGGCCGCTCAGAAGAAAGATGCTGGAAGAAAAAGCAGAAAAGGGAAGGCAGAGAGCTAAAGAATGAAGACGCAACAAGAAGAATTGAAGACAATGCTGGAAGGAACTACAGCTACATCCAAGGGGTATTCTGTTAGTTCATATGTATGTAGCTTCCGTCAGCATTGAGTCTTATTTTGTACTGTGTATGTCTTTTATGTATATGTATGTTTGTATAATGACAACTCAGGGAACGGTGTGATACTGTAAAAGTGAAGTCCGACGGATGTCAGATGTCATCCGATCGGGTGACACTTCCCCTCCCTGATGTTGCCTATAAATAGCAAGCTAGGACTTGTCATTTAGAACCTTTTGCTGAACTTGATAGCGAAGCTCTGCCAGTCTGTATTTCTACTGGAACAGTTGTACTTTCACATCTTGAATAGAATTCAGACGAGTTTAAACGTTGAATCTATTGTTGTTGATTCTGTGACACGATCAAGGGATTCCGCACCTTGATCCTGATCAATCCAACCACGTTCCAGATGAACAGATCCTGATCTACAACGGCCTAACAACGTTTTATTCCTGACCATATATATATATATATATAGGAGAAGGATCTGTTAGAAACCACCCTTTATTGCGAGAACCGCGAGAACCAATGTGAACACAATAAAAAATACCTAAAAAATCTAAAAACACACAAATTTTTTTATTTTTTAAATATTTTTTAACAAAAATCGCTACTTTTCGTGTATTAAAAAATTTAAAAAAATTATTTATTTTGAGACTAAAACTAGCTATTTTTATTAAAAAAATTGTGTGTTTTTTAGATTTTTTAAGGTTTTTTTGGGGGTTTAGCTTTATGGTTTAGTTTTTAGCATTTAGCATGGGGAGGGGGGGTTAGGTTTTTCGAAGGTGGGGGTTAGGTTTTTTTAGGTTTTTGGTGGGTTTAGTTTTTAGCATTTAGCTTGGGCGCCGGGGGGGGGGGGGGTAGGCTTTTTTTAGGTTTTTGGTGGTGTAGTGGGTTTATTTTGTTGTGTTCTCATAGGTTCTCGCAATAAAGGTGGTTCTCGCATGAACCCTATCATATATATATAGTAGGAGTTGGCTACAAAGCCAATAGTTCCTACAAAGTGTAGGAAACCATAGGAGAGTGACATGTGGCAATTAGGTTTTTTTAATACAAAGGGCATTAAGGTAATTTGATAGTTATTTTATTTATGAAGTTTATTTTATTATTAACTAACTCATGAGAATTTTAAGGAAACTTAATTTCTCCTTGATTTCGTATTGGAGGTTATCAAACTTACTAGAGGTTATCATTTCATGCGATTTTCATATCTTCTTCGTAAATCAATTGCCTGATAAAAAAATAATGGCTTCTTCAACAAGTTCTTGATGATATGTTTTACCAGTTAAAAGGTTAACGTTAATGTGTTATAATTCCCTTGGTATTAAATGTTGTTTTAATTAACGAAACACAGTTCACTAAGAGATATTTATATTGTGTTTTAGCAGTTAACAGTTAATAAACGCAGTTCACTGAGATATATTGATGTGATTTACCAGATAAAACACAATGTGACGAACCAGATGAAATACACTGTCTTGACGCTGTGTTTTATCAGTTTCTAGTTTCTTCACATTGTGTTTTATCATAGTGTTGTGTTTTACTACACTTGAAGTTGGATACTAGATGTGTTTCATAGTAGTGTGTTTTAGTGATAAAACACAATGTGACAAACCAGATGAAATACGAATTGAATGTGCTTTAGGAGAAGATGATGAATTGCGAATGGAGTGATAAACATGGTATCAATCGGGCTTATATTTCAATCCGAATTTGTTATCTTGATCCATGATTCTAGCTATTTTTGGTATGAAAGAGGGTTTTCTATAATTGGTTTTAGAGAGGGAGAGGGAAAATCACGAGATTGTAGGGGGTGTGTTATTTATGACAGTTATTTGATTGATTTAAAACACGTAAAATGACAAGACTACCCCTAACTTATTATGACAATTAATTAATGACACATAAATATTACAAAAATGTCTCTGACTTGATCTCAACCATTAAACACACTCATCGGATGGCTCAGATCGCTTCCTACACTTTGTAGGAAAAACAAACTTTACACAGGAACCCTACTCCCCCTCTATATATATATATATATATATATTAGTGGCTAAGGCTGATAAATATTGTTTTCTATAAATAATAAAGTTACAAAATTAGGCCTAAATCCAAACTCAAACACAATTAAAACTCACCATTCTTGGCTTGAAGAACAGATTAAAGGGTCAATTTCCATCTTCGATTACCAAAAGGTTACTTAAGCATGTTTAATTGACCATAACCAAGAACACTTAACACATAGCGAGATAGAACAAAGTACCTTATCAGAGGTGTGAGTGTGGATGCGGAGGTTGACAGTGGTGATAATGTTGGCAGAAATGCAGACCGGTGTTCCACTAGGTCTTCGATTAATGCTTATAGATGGTGTTGGGATAGGTTAGGGTTTTGCAGGTGCAAAGCGATGGTGATTGTAGTGACGACGCCGCTACAACGCCTTAGAACCACCGCGTCAGAACCCTAATTCAGCCACCATGATCGTCACTGTCACCAAGGTTAACAGCACAGACATCAACATTGAAATGCGAAGTCGCTCAGGATTCTCTCTTAATAAAGCAAGAGGTGGTTTTGGAAGAAAATTCACCATATTGCCATTGTCATCATGGGTGACGGTGGAACCCTAGACTCGTCGGAAGTTGCGACTACCACCTCTGATCGCTCGAATCTTCACTGAAAGCCCTAGAGTAGACGACTTCAGTTCTGTTTGTGGGCAGCGAGCACTTTTGAGAAGGGGAAAATAAAGTGGGAAAAAAAAGGACTGAAAGAAGGGTCGAACCGGCGCCTTTTGTTATGAACACTACATACCAACCACTTTAACAGATGCCAATACAAATCTAATTGAGGAAAAACATGTATATATACAATAAAAACGACTGGTGATGTGGCTAGAGTTACTATTCACAAGCATTCTTTTTTAATATATGTATAATATAATTTCTTTTATATATAATAGAGAGAGATAGAGATGATTAAAAAAAGCTTTGCTGGTCTGATGATTAAAACAAATGTTACATAGTAATTTCACCCAAGTTTGATATATTCTCCTTTCATTGTCTCTTCAAAAAAATTTCCACTAAGGTTTTATTATTTTAATTCTCTTAATTGCCTTCTTTTCCTTTATCTCCACAAAGCATATTTGATTTTTATGGTAGTTTTATTATCAAGGTTAATAATTTTCTTTTATATTTTCTTAAATCTTTTTCCTTTTACTTAAATCATATTTTTTTATCATTTAATTTGATATATTTTTAATAACTTACGTTCGTTAATTTTTATCTTAAACCCTAAGTACGTAGTTTTGATGATTTTTTTTGTCGACATTCCAATATAAATTCTGTTAAAAACGAATTTGTATTTAAAAGAGTATTTATTTAATACCGTAAAGTGATACGATGAAGAACTGAACCAATTATGACGGTTTGACTTTCTAAACAACAACCTTCATTTTAAAAAAATATTTGTTTTATATTATGATTTGCTTCGTTTCGCCGCAACGCACAATAGTAAACTATATAATTACATATGATTACTCTATTATTATGATTATTATTATTATTAAGTATTATTATTATTATTAAATATTAAATATTATTTTATTTTATACGTATTAAATCAAATTGCTTATGAACAGTAATCGTATTATCATAATATTTTATTATTAGTTTCCTTTCATAATATATATAATTAATATATTTCTTTTGTATCTTTTTATATTATATAATTATGGTGAGATAAGTTTGATATTACCCAGTGTTATCATATCACTGTAAATATTGTTTGATATTATTTACTGTTATGAGACAAGAATAAAGCACCCAGTTCATTAAAAAACGTGATTACAATGATATTGCTATCATACCGTATCAAACAACAACGGTACCAGTATGGCGATACCTAAATCCATTTTTATGATTTACGGTTTCGATAATATTTCATTTATACAACTCTGTCTGTGGCGATAAATGAATATCAGTATCAGTATTGTGGCGATTTGAGTCGATTGATACTGTTCAAACATCGGTGCCGGTACTGGTGTTTGTTTTTATTATTTTCGATCGAAAAAAGCGCACATTAATTTATATACCGAGTGCATGTATCATACTGGTACTGTAACGAATCAAAGGGATACCCATCCAATGCTTACGATAAGGTATCGTCGCAACACGCGAAGAAATACCCTAATTATAATAAATAAATAAATATTACATTTATTAATGAAAAATGATTATTGGTCATTCTCATCATGCAAAAGAAGATCTACTCTGTGAATTCTATGTAAATGTTAATCATAATCGTGTTGACATTTGTACACAATATTTTACAAATGATCATGGTTTTCAAATTCTAACATATTAAAGAGAAGTAATCACATGTAGAAAATTAGGATTGCAAACGAACTGAACGAACACGAACATATAGTCGAACAATTTTTTTGTTCGTGTGCGTTTATTAAGAAAATGGGCATGTTCGTGTTCGTTTATGTTCGTTCATTTAACACCTAAACGAACATTTCATGAACAAAAACAAACTTAACTAACATAATTTAACAGATATAAAACAACACAAATGAAGCCCACCATGTCACCCAACCCTCCCGCCCTACGCCAGACACAATCCCCACGCCAAGCGGGCAACACCATGCCCAACGCTTGGCCAGTGTGGTGTAGCCAGCGTTAAAGCCAATCCGCCGCCCCAACCCACGCCCCACACCCCGTAGTCTAAAATTCGATCTCAAATCCTTCTATCATCTTTTTCCATCCGTGACTAAAGTAGTGAATTGTGATTACCATATTGTTCAAGCAAGTAGAGTCTCCAAGATTGTAACCCAAAAACATGTTACAAATAGATTAACATTTATGTCAAACAAAACAATAGAAAAAAGAAAAGTAAATTGAAAGTTTTTTAAGAAGATTAGTACCAACTTATCATAATGTGTATCACATCGTAGTTCACAGTGCATTTTCCTGCTAACATTGCACATTTACTGTTGTATAAATTATATTTGAGGTTCCTACAATTGATTCTTATTTGTTAAAAACACGTTTTGAAAGGAGCCAACATCGTATTCTTAAACCGACATATTTTGACCCAAACTCATTTTGCTTAGAACCTTTTCTAACCTAACAGTACCTTCAATAGCTTCGACTATTTAATAACATAACACACAAACATAATTAAATACATATAATAGATAAGTGTAAAAGTAATCACGAACAATACCTTCAATTGCTTCTCTTGGAGTCTTAAATCTGAGACCAATATACTAAGAGGCAAAATATATGTTATCATCATCATACTCAGTAAATCCCACCAATAGTAAAGCTAAGGTAGAGTCTGAGGAGGGTAAGATGTAGACAGCCTTACTTCTACCCCGTAGGAATAGAGAGTCTGCTTCCAGTGAGACCCCCGGCTCGATAGTAGCTTTCCATTAAGCCTTGGACATAAGACACATGACACTCAGCAACCGGGACAAAGACCGATTAGTGCATGTATCCCCATGTCTTTCGGCTATCAACGCCACCACACGATGCATGGTTAACCGTCCGTCGTTTTGAACGTTATTTTCTCGAAATTAGTAAAATAACGTTAAAATTAGTGCAATTTCACTTTTGCTCCCCGAGCGCCCACACATATACACATTATATGCGCACACCGCAAACGGGACGTGTAAGAGGCAAACATTCAAGCCTCTGATTGTCGTCAACTTCAATCAACATAAGTGAAGAAGCACATCCAAACACAGTCTCGTATATACATTTTTATTAACCTTCATTATCTAATTACAGTTAGTTAAATCATATAATCACTTTTGAAATGCAATACAAACAACCAATAATTGTGCATGAGCTACATACACCACTTTGGCATATAACATAAGTGATTCTGATTACCTTAAAAGAGGGGCAAAAATAATGGTTTCTTACACTTGCATATCACGTTGTGAAGAGGTGACGGTTCGAAGAATTGGAAAAATTTATCGAACCAGTGATGAGTTGTGGGTGGCACCAAGATAAATACACTCACAAATAGCCACATGTGGTATCAATAAAAGATAAAAAAAAAAGGATTAGACAAGACATCATTTTAGGTGGAGAGGGCGGAAACTTTTTCTCCGTGATGGAATGTATTTCACGCGTGAAATAATGCCAAACACCACCCCCACTGTTTCTTCATCACTCGTGCACTTCATCACCCGTGGAGAATATCATGCGTGAAAAATGGAATATTGTGAGGGAATGTGAGGGTTTATTGTTGGGTGTTGTGAGTGATGCGCATTTCCATTAAAAAAAGTTGTGAGTGATGGAATAATGGTAGATGACATGAAGGAGCTTGATTGGATGTTGTGAGTGATGAAATTTTTGTAAGTGATAACCATCCCCTCCCCCTTATGAGGAAAAATTAAACCACACAAACACGATATGCTAATAACGTTAGAATACATACGATACAATAAATACTTGCTTAGTTATAATGGAGTACACACAATGAAGACATGACTTGATATGCTTTTTTGAATCATGAAAAAAGATGTTTTAAAAGAATGAATGAATCATTAATGCTTTTCATGGTTTCATGATTGATATAATGTTGTATTACATTATTACTCAACTTTAATAATTGTCACTTGTTTTTTTTCTATTACATCAAGGTGTACACTACAGCCAATGATGTCCAGCCCAGCTGGACGGAGGTGTGAGGGTTTTCCCCATAGGCTCGGGTTCGATCCCGGTCTATGGCGGTTTCCCGCACAGGATTGTGGGGGGGGGGGGGGGGGTCAGTCCCCGCTTGGAACTCCAGGTCAGACCAACCGGCCAAGTGTGGGATTCGATCCCGGGTCTTCTCGTTTGGGCTTTGTGTCGTTTGCCAGCTGATCTACACCTTCCAAAAAAAAAAAAAGTTGTACACTACATGTTAGAAACAAGGATTAGACTCGACGATGTGTAAGTCTCGGTAGATAATATCGACGACGACAACGAGCTAAAACTGTAGAATATTCGTTCAATCTCTAATATTTAATAATATAATATGTACTTAACACTGCTCATCTCAACTAGAAAATATGTTTTGAAACATTGGTTTCTTTAATTACGTAAGAACATAATGAGAATTGTGCTTATTTAGTATTGTTTAAATGAAGTTTTGATTAATGTTTGAAAATATGGATAGTAACATGCTATCCTTTTTTGTGTATTGGGAGTCTAATAACCATATAATGTGTGGAAATCAAGGGTTTCATCTAGAGCAAAAATGCTTTTGGTTGAGATAGGAGTTTTACCAGGGGCTGTTTGTTTACCTCTTAATGAAGTTCTTAATGGTTTAGACCTCTTATTGGTTTAGCACTTAATGGTTTCAGACTGTTTGTTTCACGAGCTGATGTATGAATAGTTCAGACATTTGCCTCTGAATTGTTAAGCATTATACTGAGTCTGAATGGTTAAGACCTCTAATGAATTGGTCAGACATTTGCCTCTAAACGGTTAAGTATTATATTGACTCTTAATGGTTCAGACCGTTCAACACTTAATGGGGTTCAGACCTTTTATTGGTTTAGCACTTAACCATTCAGAAGTTACCAAACAACCCTAAATTTTCGGGTGATGGATTTCTTGTGGAATGGTAATAAGCCGGTTGGGTCACCAACAAGGTTACAGAGGTGAATGACCTTTTACCATTAGGTTTACTCGGATAAAAACGGACCTTTTTGCACTCTTGGTATTTGAGATTCTCACTCTTCTATCTCACATTCATACTCATCCATCCAACAAACAAATTTCATCATCATCTTCTTCTTCTTCGTAGACTATAACATGTCAGGCCACATCGCACAGGACTGGGAACCGGTGGTGATCCGCAAGAAAGCCCCCACCGCCGCCGCTCGTAAGGATGAGAAAGCCGTCAACGCCGCCCGTCGTGCCGGTGCTGAGATCGAGACCGTACGCAAGGGTTTGTTTTCCATTTCTTCCCCCTTTTTTTTCTCATACACACACGTCGTTTCTGTTCCGTTACGGATTAATTATGTTTGTTTTCGATGAGTTTAGTATCATCGGACGCTTCATATGTGTTCAATCTGTATGGTTTTTAAGGACTTGTGTTTGTATTGAGCTAGGGTTTTGGTTTTGTTTATTTTTTGGATTTTTTTGTTTGTTTGTTTACTGGTTTATTGGGGTAGATAGATGTAGTATTAGATGTTTATTGATTGATTTGTACCTATGGAGTAGGATAGCTTGATTATTTGTATGAATTTAGACTTTCTGTTTATGTAAATGTTCATTTGTTTGTTTCTTTTTGAATTGATTTAGGGTTTAGTTGTGGCTTAAGTGTATCTTGTATGATATTTGATTATTCTAGTTTTACCAAAGCATATTTGCTATCATGTTTTAGACTTTTAAACTTCGTTTCGACAGATGAGTCATTAGTTTTCTTTATTTCATATGTCAGTTGCTTCATGAGTTCCATCTTGATTTTATCAAAAATGAAAATTTTGTTATAAATCTTGATGACCAGAAACTTTATGGGCATGATGAAGTCATGAACAAAAGGGTTAGATAAACGAAGCCTTTTAACAATTTGATGTAACTGTTGCTTTTCGTATTTGATTCTTTTGAAGTGTTATAAAACCTGTTGAGAACATAATTGTTGTATATACGTTGCTCTGTGCTATTGGTGCTTACTATGTTGTCAAAAGTGCACTGGACATGCGCTGAAGCTCAGCGCACTATATGCGACTCGTGTCTGGATAGGCACATTCTCGGGCAGGTGCAAATTCAGGCCACGTTTATGCCAAATTTCCGTAAAAGTTGTCTGAACCTATCTAAAACAGCCTACAAAACAAGCCTGGAGTCAACCTAAATGATATTGTTTTTTTCTATTCAAGATGCGAAAGCTTGTGAAAGTGTATGAACTTTATGTTGGTTTAAATTGATAAAAATAATGATCTTGAGTTTTTCTATTGCAGCTGCCGCGGGTTCAAACAAGGCTGCTTCTAGCAGTACTTCACTGAACACTAGAAAGCTTGATGAAGAGACTGAAAATCTCACCCGTGAGTCATCTTAATTCCTTGTGTCTCACTTTATATCCTTATTTTATTATAACTGTTGGATCTGTGAGATCATGAAATGGTTAGAAATACGGAACGGTCGTTAATCATGTAGTAACGAAGACATAAGAGAGGGAGATCTCAACCATCCATTGAAATATGATCCAGCGGTTGAAAATTGGTTCCTAAATATTAGATGGTTCACATTTGAACTCACCACATGGCTGTAATTACTTTATGACACTCCTTTGTAATAAGTTTATCTGCAATAACAGATGAGAAGGTACCGACTGAATTGAAGAAAGCTATCATTCAGGGTCGGACCGAGAAGAAGCTTACTCAAGCTCAACTTGCTCAGGTTCCGTTTCTCCTTTTTCCAACTCTTATTAGATTTATGATTATAACTTTAGAACCTAATTCTTTTTATACATTGTTGCAGCTTATTAACGAGAAGCCTCAGATCATACAGGAGTATGAATCTGGGAAGGCTATACCAAACCAACAGATCATCACTAAACTGGAAAGGGCCCTCGGTGTGAAACTTCGTGGTAAGAAATAGAACAGTAACAGTTGACAGCTCTATGGAGGTCGTTTTTACTAAAAAAAAACGAGTTGTGCTGCACAGAATCTTTTGTTTCCTTTGGTTTGACCCCTACTTTTATGGGCATGATTATGGTCTCCAGTTATTGTGAATTTTATGCTTGGTTGTTTAACAAGTTTTAAGTTGCCTTAAATGTTATGTCTGTGGCTGTGACCAGTTGTATTTTGTTACTTTTTTGGGTGTTGGATTGTGCGTTAATATCTTGCTAATTTTATAGCCGTCGAACATTCTTCAAAATTACCAGCTAACCCAATACACGATTAGCTGAGATTCGTGCTTTTCTAAACTTAAGCAACACGACCTCACCATCGCCTTTTCCCTCTGGCTGGTTCGGGTCCAAAGAAGACACTAACTGAAGGTTATTCACTGATGCAGCCAAACTGCAAGAACATACATAGAATGCATGCCTAATTTACGTTTCAAAGCAAGATGATCTTCGACCCCAACAAGGTGTATCTTGTCACAGAAGACCCAAATAGAAAATCAAATCAACCATTTAGGTAATAAAAAAGTGGACCCCTTGTTAACTGCTGAAAGTCTTATAGTTTGCTGCTGAATCTTGTAGACTTGACTGTTTTTGCAACGTCTAATCACTCGCACCAATTAATCCATCTGTTTTGCTTAATAGGAGCTCACGATTGTGTTGCGTTAATTTTCCGAGTGGAAACTTCACTAGAGGTGTATAAACATCCTAGATTCTTCCCACATGCACACTTGCACTTACCCATGAGGTGCTCTTCCCATCAAGTTCAAAATGTACAGATAATATTTGAGACTGAACATTTTGATTCAGTTAGTGCTATGATTAGTTTATTTCATCATAAACCAGATGGGACGCAAACAATGCACAACATATGGTCAAAACAAAGAAACAAGATAGGCTGCCGCAGTACAATTCAATAAACATCGCCCTTTTAACAAAGTTTCAAACACAATTCCATTACAGAAGAAATCTCACAATCCACATCGCCAGGCAACAAACTTTTCAAGTAGACGTCTTCGCATATAAAAGGAGTCTTAAAGAAGGCTAAATTAAAGCGTTTTCATACTTGGTTTTTTTGGTTATTAACCAAGCCACAAAACTGATAATTGAGCAGAAACACATTGGTTTTTTAGAACTAAAAAACAAAAAGTTCGATTTTGTTTAGGTTTTGGTTTGGTTTGAGCCAAATCCGACCCAAAGTGACCCAAATAATAGTAGCATTACCAACATATACAAAAACATGCAAGTGTGTCACGACTAACGAGTCATTACAATAAAGCCCAACAGAAAAAGATATATATATATATATATATAGGGAGAAGATCATGCGAGAACCATCTCTTATTGCGAGAACCACGAGAACCAATGTGAACACAACCAAAAATGCCTAAAAATAGCTAAAAATCACACAAAAAAATATTTTTTATATAAAAATCGCTACTTTTCGAATACAAAAAAAAAAAAAAAAAAAATTTTGCCACTAAAAGTAGCGATTTGAGCATAAAAAATATTAAAAAAAAAAAAAAAATTTAGATTTTTTTTAGATTTTTTAAAGATTTTTTTTAGGTTTTTTTGGGGGTTTAGTTTTTAGCATTTTAGCTTGGGGGGGGGGGGGGGGGGTTTAGGTTTTTGGGGGGTGGGGGAGGGGGGTTTAGGTTTTTTTTTTGGGGGGGGGGGGGGTGGTTTAGGTTTTTTTTGTTGTGGGGGGGGGGGGGGGGTGGGAGGGTGGGGGTTACGTTTTTTTAGCTATTTTAGGTTGTGTTCACATTGGTTCTCGTGGTTCTCGCAATAAATGGAGTTCTCGCATGAGCCCCTCCCTATATATATATATATATATATATATATATATATGAGTAGGAGTTGGGTAGAAAGTGCGTTTTTTCCTAGAAAGTCTAGGAAGCAATAAGAACGCGACATGTGGCATTGAAGGATTTTATCTAAAAGGGCATTTATGTACTTTCACAATCTATTTTTATTTTAGGAAATTATCTTCAATAACTAACTATGCATAAATTTCGGAATTTTTTGTTTTCGATTTCTGATCTCACTTAATATCAATTATTCCTTCGTTTTCTTGCTGGAATTTATCAGCATGTTCTTGGTACTGTGTTTTAACAGTTTTGTTTTTGGTGATGTGTTTTAACAGCAAGCAGATTCATACAGATGTGTTTTATTATTCAGATTCATACAGCTGTGTTTTAACAGCAAGCAGATTCATACAGTTGTGTTTTAGCATTCAGATTCATACAGTTGTGTTTTAACAGCAAGCAGATTCATACAGTTGTGTTTTAGCATTCAGATTCAAACAGTTGTGTTTTAACAGCAAGCAGATGCATACAGTTGTGTTTTAGCATTCAGATTCATACAATTGTGTTTTAACAGCAAGCAGATGCATACAGTTGTGTTTTAGCATTCAGATTCATACAGTTGTGTTTTAACAGCAAGCAGATTCATACATTTGTGTTTTAACAGCAAGCAGATGCATATAGTTGTGTTTTAGCATTCAGATTCATACAGTTGTGTTTTAACAGCAAGCAGATTCATACAGTTGTGTTTTAACATCAAGCAGATTAATACGATGTGTTTTCTTGATGTTTCTTGACGCAGTGTTTTAACAGCAAGCAGATTAATACGATGTGTTTTCTTGATGTTTTAACAGCATGTTCTTGGTGCCTTGCATGATTAATACCTGCGACTGCGGGGTCTTTCGAACGGCTTCCGACAACTGATCCGGTGCTCTCCATCCTTTCTAAAGTTATCTTCTTCCATGATTGTAGTTATTTTTGGTAGGGATTGGAGTTTCGAAGTTGGGTTTGGAGAGAGAGAGGGAAAATCACGTGAAATTAGGGACTGGGTTTGACTGACGGTTATCTAATTGATTTAAAACACGATATATTGACAAAATTGCCCCTAGTCTTTTAAAACAATGAATTAAATAAACTAAAAAATTACAAGATTGCCATTGACTTCATCTTAACCATTAAACACACCCATTGGATGGCCCAGATCGCTTCCTAGACTTTCTAGGAAAAACACACTTTCCGCAGGATCCCTACTCATATATATATATATATATATATATATATATATATATATATATAGGGTAAGGTTCATGCGAGAACCACCTTTATTGCGAGAACCAATGTGAACATAACCTAAAATAGCTAAAAAAAACCTAAAAAATCCTAACCCCCCCCCCCCCCCAAGCTAAAATGCTAAAAACTAAACCCCCAAAAAACCTAAAAAAAATCTAAAAAAAAAAAAAAAAAAATCTAAATTTTTTTTTTATTTTTTATGTTAAAATCACTACTTTTATTAGCCAAAAAAAAAATTAAAAAATTTTTTTTTTTTTGCTACTAAAAGTAGCGATTTTAACATAAAAAATATTAAAAAAAAAATTTTTTTTTGTGTGTTTTTTAGCTATTTTTAGGCATTTTTTGTTGTGTTCACATTGGTTATCGCGGTTCTCGCAATAAGGGGTGGTTCCTAACGGATCTTTGTCCTATATATATATATATATATATATAGGGGAAGGTTCATTGGGGAACACTAAAAAAGTGGGGAACAGCGGGGAACCGACTCAAACGAACTCCGATTGGACTCATTCCAGCGGCGTTGGAACCGGCTCATCGAACCCTAACTAAGATCTCTTAACCCTAAACCCTAAATCCTAACTCATAAACTCTAAACCCTAAAGCTAAAAAATAAGGCTAAAACCCAAGCTAAACCGTAAAATCTAAACTATAAACCCTAAAAGCTAAACCCTAAAGGCTAAACCTAAAGCTAAAACCTAATGCTAAACCCTAAATCTAAACCCTAAAGCTAAACTCTAAACCCTAAAACTAAACCCTAAAGCTAAACCCTACAAGCCAAACCCTAATATATTTAGGGTTTAGGGGTTATGATTTAGGTGTTAGGGTTAAGAGATCCTAGTTAGGGTTCGACGAGCCGGTTCCAACGCCGCTGGAATGAGTCCAATCGGAGTTCGTTTGAGTCGGTTCCCCACAGTTCCCCACTTTTTTAGTGTTCTCCAATGAACCTCACATTATATATATATATATAGGACAAAGATCCGTTAGGAACCACCCTTTATTGCGAGAACCGTTTCGACTTGTACCATTTACACACGTACCGTTTCTACCCGAACCGGGGTTGGTGGGTGTCGGGGTGCTGGATTCCAATTCATTTGACAACCATACACATCAAAAATGGAGTTGAGATTCCAATTCTAACAATTTCCTTTAAATTCCAAATCAAATTCATTCAAATTTTAATTCCTATACAAATTGCAATTCCAATTCCAAAACAATTCGCAAACCAAACGCACACCAGTGACGAGTTAAAAATAAAACACTCATATTATAACCCGATTGAAATACACTAAAACTGTTTCAACAATTTAGTTAACTTTGCTCAATGTGTCGGCCCATTATTTCTAACCCGATAGGCCCATGAAAATCTCAACGGGTCATAGTTGCAACTTGTTTACAAAAGCACAATTAATTTATTTAAGACAGATCATAATACATTTTTTTTTGCAATTACATAATTATAAAAATGATTACACACCAGCAGCAGTCAAAAACACCCCCTAAATATAGATTTTTGGGAATATTAACACATTGCTATAATAGAACGTTGGTCGGTTGATGGATCAGATGCGGTCTTTTCTGTTTGATGTTGTGCTACAACTAAATAAACAGCCTCTAGTACGATGCTAGTAAGAGCAAAGGAAGCACCCGCCCCGAAAATACCAGGCTTTAGAACGTTGCAGTTGTAATAACTTCGAAAATTGTCTCGATATTCATATGTGTCGCCTTGATTTTTGATCATCAATAAACCAACTACATAAAAGCTCATCGCCACAAACCATGCCACCCTAAATGAACTCATAACAAGGTCGAATATCATTATGGTGGCCTAAAGCGAATTAAAAACGGGAGACCTTTTAAAAAAAACACTATTTAAGAAAAACCCTCCATTACCCGGGCTTGAGACCGGCAAAATAAACTAAAAGGTTTATTGTTGGCGAAGTTAATTTGATTTTTTTTTTATATTTTTATATATTTTTTGTATGTACAAAGATAAGTACAACCGAACCCAAATATACACATATATAAATATATATATAGGATCAGGTTCAAGAGTGAACACTAGTGTAGTTTGCGAACTGAGCGAACTAATCCTGGCCATACATGTGTGTAGACCAATGGCCAGGATTTGATAATGAAATACACTAGTGTATTTTACGATTTCATGATGAAATCCTAGCCATCCACGTGTGTAAATCAATGGCCAAGATTTGTTCACTCAGTTCGCAAATACACTAATGTTCACTCTAGAACCCCACCCTATATATATATATATTAAGTTGGAGATTCTATTTTGGATGCCTAAAGCCCAAGCCTCAAAATACTTGGGCTTGGGCCGGCCCTGCCAGTAAACGGACTTGTCGGATGAGCTAGACCAGTAACCAGACAGGTGGTCAAATCTGATTTAAGTTTTCCTGTTTTTTTTTTCTTTCAAAATCTCATTTACTAATTTATTTACTACTTTAGACTCCGTATTTCATTTAATTTAAAACTTCTTTATTTATTAATAATTACACATTAGTTCCATCTTCTATTTTAAATTAGTTTTATATTTATATTTTTAAATTTTGTCTATAATGTCATCCTGTTTTTAAATTCGGTTAATCTATCACTGAACCAGTAACGTTATTTAACGGCCGGACCGGTAATGAAAACATTAATTTACTCACAAGTCCCTTTTTGGTTCTAACTTTTAGAATAGACCAAATTTTAGAAAAATCATATGGACTTTATCTTTTATGCGGATAAATTAATGAACAAAAATAATTTCAGTAGTCAGTAATTATTTTCAAAATGGAATCATCCTTAAAGATAAAGAGAAAGTTACCATGACAAATAACGAGAGAGTTGAACCGCGGAAGACGGGCTTCGAACTCCGGGGCAATAAACACGAAAGATCAAAAGTGCGACAATTGCAACGACTACAAGAGCTGCGGTACCTGAATGGCTGGGATATGCGCATCCTATCCCGTATATGTCCTCAACCTCATCAAGCTGCATGTGAATTCATGCATGTATAATCATTACCTGTATGCATATGTGTATCAGCAGGGCCGTTCCAACTTTTCTGGAGGCCCTAAGCAAACTACAAAGGCGAGACCTCTTCGAATTTGTATAAAGAAAACATCGAAAGTCTCAATCGCAAACACAATATCAAAATTCAAAGATTCAAGGTATCATTTAGGGGTTTAGGGCAAATCGTGATTTCCCCCCAATAGTTTCTCCTAAGTTCACCTCCAATTTTATATAGATATTATTATAAAAAAAAATAGTCGTTAACCATTGCGACACCAAATTTCACCTAATTTCACCTCAAATTTCTCCCCAGTCAGCGACATCATTCAACGGAATTAGCATATGCGACGTTACAGTAAGCTAAAATGACGATGTCGGCCTAAATTAATTACGAATTACATATTGCTTCGAGTGGGAATTGTGCCTCTTTTATTTTAAATTCAGTTTTTCAATTGAGCATCGCAATAAATATAGTTTGTGTTTAGTTCATTTGGGCCTAATAAGGTAATACACTTATACTATATAAAGATTTTTTTTTTTTTTTTTAAATTGAGGCCCTATTTTCTGGAGGTCCGAGGCCGTTGTCTAGATTTGAAAGCATCTAGGTCCGGCCTTGTGTGTATGTGTGTTAGGGATGGCAATCAAACCCGAACCCGCTGGGTAAACCCGAAACCCGACACATTTGGGACGGGTTTGGGGTCGGTTAACCGGGTTTGGGATGGGTTTGGGAATAGTTTTTATTTTTTTTCCTGGGTTTGGGACGGGTTTGGGATTTAGTGATATACCCGTTTACCCGACCCAATTACCCGATAAAGTGTACCCGTTTACCCGATTGTATACCTGATATAATTTCTTTTATATTATTAAATATGTATATATGATACATCCATTTTTTTACACATATATGTATTCTATTACGTATACATTGTAGTTATTTGATATATATTTTTATAATGACAATACAAAATGTAACCGGTTAGTAGTTACCTGATAGATACCCAATGGGTTTTGAGATGAGTATACCCAACGAGTAATCTTTTTAAATTAACGGGTTTACCCGAAACCCGCGGGTATACCCGATACCCGATGGGTACTTACCCGTTAGAAACCCGACGGGTTTTGGGACGGGTTTGGGACAAGCTTATCTAACCCGGTTTGGGTTTGGGATTACCTAAACCCGTCCAAAACCCGACCCATTACCATCCCTAATGTGTGTCTATGTGTGTGCGCGCACATGTATTTTGTGTGTGATTGTTTGATGTGTTTGACCTGGAGCTTTGTCGCTTCGGCAACAAAGCCAAGAGCAGCTGATATCAAGCCGATGGTTGCAACAGCGGCATTGGTTTTAACTCTCGAACTTTGTTGATCATGGACATCCATGCTTATACTTTTAGAGGGTTATTAAAATCTTGAGTGAAAGACGAAGTTTTACATGTAATTATTTGTGCATATAAATACATGTGTTTCATCTAGTTAATGATGTTTGTTTTGTCCCTCTATGTACGGATTGTAGTGTTTGATGTCGTTGATAAATGAGTAAATAGATGTCTTCTTTTGCTTCTTGTTTTTTTTTGGGTTATTGGATTTTATCACCCCTAACTATCGGCCTTTGGCCGTTGCCACCCGCAACTAACACTTTGACCCCCGGCACCCCCAACTTTACTTTTTGTTTGCACTAGCACCACCCAGTTAAATCTGCTCTAACTTGGTTAGTTTTTTGTCCGACGTGGCACCATTTTGCTGATGTGTACATGATTACGTGGCTGCTTATGTGTATAAGCTTCCCTTCTCTCAGTTATAACACAGAAACCCCAAAAAAAACCCTAATCTCCTCCCTTCTCTCAGTTCCCCTTCAACCACTGCCGGATCATTAGCAAGAAATACAAACCGGATCTACTTAACTTGCCGGAAACATACCTATTTTTGAAATCCACATCTGGTCGCCGGTCACCTGAACGCCGCCGTCGGAACTCTAGCTGCCACCAACTGTTGCACAACACCTTCACCTGCAGCAGTAACTTCACACAAGATCTGGTCACCTGCATTCAACACTTTCAATACCACGAACCCCGTCAATACCCTGTCGAACCACCGTAAAACACCACGAACCCCCGTGAATACCCGTTGAACCACAGTTAATCAGCACCTGAACAATCGCCGTAACCCATCAACAGTTGCCGCCGTTGGGGTTGAAACCACCATCATCGGAGATCTGAAAACACATTCAAACTTTATCGTCATCAACCGTTGTCGAACCGCCGTCGTGAACACCATCTCAGCCCGCACAACAACCCAACGTCTCAGTCACACTCACTGATTGCCACCGTACAGCTTCTCCACCCCAACATCGCTTGTTTTGCATGTTTGGTAGATTATTGTGAGCAAGCCAGAGAATAAAGGGGTTAAAATCATATGCTAATCGAAGAATGGAGGAGATTAGGGGTTTTTTTTTTGGGTTTCTGTGTTGTAACTGATAGAAGGGAAAGTTAAACACATAAGCAGCCACATAATCATGTACACATCAGCGAAATGGTGCCACGTCGGACAAAAAACTAACAAAGTTAGAACAGATTTAACTGAGTGGTGCTAGTGCAAACAAAAAGTAAAGTTGGGGGTGTCGGAGGTAAAAGTGTTAGTTTCGGGTGGCAACGGCCAAAGGCCGATAGTTGGGGGTGATAAAATCCAATAACCCTTTTTTTTTTTTTTTTTTTTGTCGTAAATAGATGTCTTCTTTTGCTTCTTTCATGTGTTTCATCTAGTTAATGATGTTTGTTTTGTTTTGTCCCTCTGTGTACGGATTGTAGTGTTCGATATCATTGATAAATGAGTAAATCCATATGTTTCTTGGAGTACACAAAACATGTCAAACAAGCAAACGAAGACATCTATTTACGACAAAAAAAAAAAAAAAAAACTTCTAAATTAATATGAAAATACCTGATATAAGGGTACACAGGGTGGAAGCGGTAAAGGGTGCGGCGAACCTCTTTACCCTGCGGGGAACACCGCCGCTGTTGATGTTTACCGCGGGTGGTTGAGGGATTTCGGCAGGGGCGGCTCAATGTCTTTTGAGACCTAAAATAAGATAAAATTTTGGGGCCCTTTTGAATTAAGTGCTCAACTACAAAGGTATGAAAGAGCTTCTAACAAAATAGATAAAATCAAGTGTTCAAGCTATCCTAGTGTTAAGGAGGGGCTCGTTGTTTATTTTATTGAAACTCAAAACAAAGAAATGAATTTTGAATTTTGAGACTACAAAGAAAACTCAACAACAGGAGTTTTTGTTGGTTTTCATGCTCACTCTAGTTGTTATAGCTTGTAAACCCAAATACGAATGCATCAGCAAAATTTATATTAATGTAATATGGGGTGGAGATACAATAGGAAGTTTATTTGGCTAGGAAGGCTAGGAAGTGATCTTGACCATCCATTTAATTAATCAAGGGCTAAGATTAAATGAATGAAATTGAAGCAAAAAAAAAAGTGGCGCGTGGGTTTATTAGGGGCATTCTGGTCAATCCAGCACAATAGTTTCTCTCTCCTCCAATTCCCCCCCATTTTTTAAATGTTAATAACTTTTTCATACGACATTATTTTTTTATAAAAATTCCACCAAAAAAACCAGCGTTTTTTTATCTTTAAAACGAGTATACTATTGCTATATTTTCGAAATTTTTTTTGAAAACTCAGTTGCGTAAAACGCAATGGAGAAAACCCAGTTGCGTAAAACGCAATGAAAAAAAAAACGTAAAAAAATGACTTTTTCTAAAACGCAACGCACAAAAAACACAAAGAAATGTCTTATTTCTAAAACGCAATGACCAGAAAACACAAATAAATGTCTTATTTCTAAAACGCAATAGCCTAAAAACACAAAAGAAAGTGTACTTTATAAAACGCAATGGACTGAATGTGTTTTACCTAAAACGCAATGCACCCAAAACACTTAAAAATGTCTTATTTCTAAAACGCAATGGCCAGAAAACACTTAAAAATGTCTTATTTCTAAAACGCAATGCCTAAAAAACACATAAAAATGTCTTATTTCTAAAACGCAATAGCCTAAAAACACAAAAGAAACTGTTCTCTCTAAAACGCAATGAACTGAATACAGATAAAAATGTGTTTACCTAAAACACAATGAGTAAAAACACTTCAAAAATGTTTTATTTCTAAAACGCAATGACCAGAAACTGTTGTTCACAGAACCAGAAACTGTCTAAAACGCAATGATCAGAAACTGTTGTTCATAGAACCAGAAACTGTCTAAAACGCAATGACCAGAAACTGTTGTTCACAGAACCAGAATCTAACTAAAACGCAATGACCAGAACCTGTTGTTTACAGAACCAGAAACACTGTCTACGAATGCAGTTTTCCAGAGGCAATTTACAAAAAAATAATTTTTCTGATGCAGCTCAACCCCAGCCAGGGGCTCTGCCCCTTGGACCCCGCCAGGGGCTGCCGCCCCTGGGACCCCGCTACCAGGGGCGCTGCCCCTGGACCCCCGCCAAGATCGTAAAACGTAATGACTAAATCAAAAACCCAGATCGTAAAAATGAAATTAAAGAATTTCTTACATGGATCGAAATAATTTCTTCAACAATTGACGAAGTTTGAATGATTGAAACACTTATCAGCGCTCGAATCGAACGAATCGAGTGATTATCTCCAAAATCACCGGAAAAAAACGAGATTTTTTATGAAATTAAACTGGGTTTTCTTCAAAAAAGCTGAAGAACACGTTGATCGAGTGTTTGAATAATTGATTTGTGATGAAAATCGCACTATAATGTAGTGATTATTGAGATAGAAAGTGAAGAAATGGTTGAAGATGGTGGGTTTTGAAAATGGTGGGTTTTAAAGTTACTGGGTTTTGAAAAGGAAGAAGAAAGGGTTGGATTGACTAAAATACCCTTTTTCTTTATTTTAAATGTTGCCACATATCCTAATCCTATTGCTTCCTACACTTACTAGCCAAAATAAACTTCGTATTTAATCTTTTCCCATGTAATATGTAAGATGAAATGAGGGCCTTGAAAAAATATTGGAGTCCCTAATGCTTCACTTAAATGAAGCTAGGATCCATGTGTTGACCGTTGAATTTTTGAATGTTGGGGGTGGCTATATAGCCGTTTATATGAACGTTGGCTTTTATTAAAAAAAATTAATATACAATTTTACACTATATAAACCCAATCCAAATCACATCTCAAACAATTCATACCAAATTCTTACTATTCCATTTTCTCGTTTCTTCAAAACTAATCTCTAACCCTATTATTCAAAATAGTGGATGAAATACCGTTATTTTTTCCATCCGATAATAATAACGACGAGTTAGCTTCAACTGATAGTACCATATTTTTCCCCCAAATCTCATCGAGCAAGCCGAACTACAAGACACGGGCACATCTAGCAAAAAAAGATATGTTCGTCGTGATCGTGAGAGTGGCCACGAAACCCTTATGGCGGATTATTTTGTCGAGGACCCGAAATACAACGATGAAATTTTTCATCATAGGTTCCATATGTCAAAACGTTTGTTTTTAAAAATTGTGAGCGACGTGGAAGCGAATAACCCGTGGTTTGAAGAGGACATGAATGCGAGAATGATTAAGGGTTTTACATCGTTGCAAAAGCTTACATCGGCGATTAAACAACTTGCAACCGGTAACCCTCTAGACGAGAACGACGAGTATTTACATATGGCCGAAAGGACTTCCCGCAAGTGTCTAGAATATTTCTGCCAAACGGTATGTAAAATATACACTCTTGAGTTCTTACGTAGACTAACAAGCTACGACATGACGCTTTTGTACCAAGCTCATGAGGAGAAAAATCACCTTCGTGGTATGATCGGTAGCCTTGATTGCACCCATTTCGTTTGGAGAATGTGTCCCACAGAGTTTCAGGACCAATATATGAGTGGAGATCACCAATACCCGACAGTTATGCTCGAACCGTTTCGACTTGTAACGTTTACACCCGTACGTTTCTACCCGAACCAGGGATGGTGGGTGCCGGGGTGTTGGATTCCAATTCATTTGACAACCATACACATAAAAAATGGAGTTGAGATTCCAATTCCAACAATTTCCTTTAAATTCCAAATCAAATTCCTTCAAATTCTAATTGCTATACAAATTCCAATTTCAATTCCAAAACAATTCGCAAACCAAACGCACACCAGTGAGGAGTTAAAGATAAAACACTCATACTATAACCCGATTGAAGTACACTAAAAGCGTTTCAACAATTTAGTTAACTTTGCTCAATGGGTCGGCCTATTATTTCTAGGCAAAAGATCAAATACAAGTAAACTTAACCTACTAAACATACAAATTGAAAGAAAAGTCAAAAAGACAAGGTGACATTTTTGTAATTTCCACCAACTATCAAAGTTACTATACAAATGTGAACTCAACCAAAAATACCTAAAAAACACAAATTTTTTTAATATTTTTTATAAAAAAAATCGTTACATTTTGTTAGCAATTACATAATAGAGTAACTTTGATAGTTATTGATAATTACAAAAATGTCACCTTGTCTTTTTGAGTTTTCCTTCAATTTGTATGTTTAGTATGTTAAGATTATTTGTACAAGAACTTTACCCATTATTTCTAACCCAATAGGCCCATGAAAATCTCAACGGGTCATAGTAGTTGCAACTTGTTTACAAAAGCACAATTAATTTAAGACAGACCATAATACATTTTTTAGCAATTACATAATTATAAAAATGATTACACACCAGCATCGGTCAAAAACACCCCCTAAATATAGATTTTTTTGGGAATATTAACACATTATTGCTATAATAGAACGTTGGTCGGTTGATGGATCAGATGCGGTCTTTTCGGTTTGATGTTGTGCTACAACTAAATAAATAGCCTCTAGTACGATGCTAGTAAGAGCAAAGGAAGCACCCGCCCGAAAATACCAGGCTTTAGAACGTTGCAGTTGTAATAACTTTGAAAATTGTCTCGATATTCATACGTGTCGTCTTGATTTTTGATCATCAATAAACCAACTACATAAAAGCTCATCACCACAAACCATGCCACCCAAAATGAACTCATAATCAGGTCGAATATCATCAGCTGATTTACACTTTACACGCCAGTGGACACCTAGGGCCGGCCCTGAAAATTCAGGTGCCCTGTCCGAGCTCGAAAAAATGTGCCTCTTAGGCCCTAACACAATACATAATGTAAACTATTTTTTATATAACGATTGAAGTTATAGCATTAAACAATTCAATTAGCAAAAGTGCAAAACAACCCAACATCTAACAAAGTTTCTAACAAATTAAGGCCTAAATAATCGACAAATAATGTCAAATAACACACAAATAGTAAACACTTAACGCCAAATAACACCTAACTAAATAACTAATCGACAATTAACTCTACGTAAAATAAAAGAGAAAATTTCACTTTTTGTCCTTTATGTTTGCACTGAATTTTGAAACGTGCCCTTTAAAACTTTTAGTTTCAATTTATGTCCAAAAAACACCTGTTTTGTATCACTTTATGTCCTTTACACCAAACTGAGTTAAATTACTCAGTTAGGTTTATTTAATGCAAGGGTATAATTGTCATTTCATGTTTTTACAAATAAAACCCACAACCCAACCATCTTTCTCTCTAAAACTGCAGACTTTCTTCTCTCTCTCATTCTGTCTCTCTCTCCTAGCCATGACCATCACCACCACCCCACCATAACTACCCAGCCACCACCAATATATATTTGGGTTTACACAAACATTATAAACTGATAAATGATTTCACACCTTCATCACCACCTTCCACCATCGTCGGCATCATCACCTTCCACCACCGCCGGCATCACCACCTTCCACAACCATAAACCACCGACACCAACACCACCTCAACCACGGTCGCCATCTCAGACCATCGCCGCCATCTCCAAATCAAAACCCTAACTAAAACCCACTGTTGTTCACCACCGTCACTGTCCCCAAATCAAAACCCAACATCGTTCACCTTCCACAATCCATTTGCGAAACCCACTCCCATCTTCTCTATCGAACCCAGTTTCCACACCCCCTGTTTCGGATTCCGTTCAAACCTCTCCGGCGATATCAGTGACCTAAAATTCAAACATCATTAAATCAAATGCACAAACAGTTCAACAGCAAATTACAACATTCCAAAACACATTTCTAAATAGAATCACATCAAACAACTTCAATTAGAAAATAACAAACGGTATTATAAAAAAATTAACGACAAACCTCCGTGACAGAGACGATGGGTGCTTACCGGTGTACTCTTTTGTTTTCGGAGATCGGCTCCGCCGTCGTCACCTCTGTCATCGTCTTCATCTTTCACCGGCGAAACCCTCCACCTCCGCCGCAGCTCCGGCTGCCGCCGTCGTTCCCCATTCTATGCCTCTCTCCCTCTTCTTTCACTGTCGCCGCCGCACACCACCACCATCTGGTGGTGGCAGCCGTTAAATCGGAAAAATAGAGGGGTGTCGTGTGGCGATTTAGGATGAACAGGAGGTTGGGGGTGTGGGTGTATAAAGGAAGAAGGTGAGGTTTAGATGAGGGTGTGTAGCCGGAAATAACAGCCGGCATTCACGCCGAAGTCCGGCGACTGGTAGGTCTTCGAGAGGGAGAGGGAGACGGAGAGCTCTGTGTTGTGTGTTTTGGAGGAGATGGAGTCCCCTGTGTTTGTGTGTATATTCAAGTAGCAGATTTAATTGTTTTGATTTATTTTTAAAAACAAAATAACTAATGTGAAATGACAATTATACCCTTGCATTAAATAAACATAACTGAGTAATTTAACTCAGTTTGGTGTAAAGGACATAAAGTGATACAAAACAGGTGTTTTTTGGACATAAATTGAAACTAAAAGTTTTAAAGGGCACGTTTCAAAATTCAGTGCAAACATAAAGGACAAAAAGTGAAATTTTCTCTAAAATAAAATGATAACAATCAAATAAAATGGGGTAGAGTACAATAATAAGAAATCTAACTAAATCAAATAAACTAATAAAGTAGAAGCTAAATTAAAAATTAATTTCAATTTCTTTTTAACATTTACTCTAGTCTGTTAAGTGTTACAAACTTGGAGAATGGAGCCATCTTTTAGTTATGTTTCGGAACAAATCGAACGGTGTAGATAACATATAAAAATAATAACCTAAACATTAACACTCTGTTCTCGAGTCTCATTTAACAGGGGGAGGGGAGGGAAAAGAGATAAAAATATGAAAAACCATGTTTCTGAGTTTCATTTAACAGGGGGAGGGGAGGGAAAAGGAGGGAAAAGGGAAGAAAATATGACCAAATATTCATCCTCCCAAATTGGAGAGATTAGGATAGAAAATTTTCCTTCCCCCCCCCCCTGTTAAATGAGACTCGGGAACATAGTGTAAGTATCGGCCAAACTTTCAGAAAAGTCCCCGCCCCCCCCCCCAAAAAAAAAAAAAAAAAAAAAACGCGTCAGTTTTGTACGTCTTCTTCTTCTTCTTCTTCCCTTTAACCACCGGTGACCTGCAGTCCAGCGCTTCGTACTGCCATCGCCGACTGCCGATTTTTTTCCCGACTATTTTTTCTTCACCTTGTTTTATATAGGATAAAACTTAGAAAATCTGATACAGGATGAAGTTTCCAAGATTAAATATGTAGAAAGAAGTGTCTTTCACAATGATGAATAACAAAGAAATAATAGGATTAGTTCATATGGAAACTTGGACGGGGGTAATTATCCAAGTGGAAAACTCTCAATATAATGCTATGGAGAAAAGTAGCGATCACCTTAACGAATGTGATTATATAATAGTTCGATAGAAAAGAAAAACATTTTATATGTTCAAATGTAAAACTAGTAAAACTAATGATTGTTGTTTTGCAATTAAATAAAGTTTTACTAAATGAAATCAGAGATATGAAATAAATAGAGGCGTTACTTACATAGGGTGTGATGTGAAAACTATAAAAAGGTCATGTGTATCATGTGTTGATCGCTTACTCTGGCCAAGTAAGTAGTGGCATATTGTTAGGCCTTTGTGATTAGGATCTGTTCGTCTCGAACGTGGTTGTATCGATCAAGATCAAGGTGCGGAATCCCTTGATCGTGTCACAGAATCAACTACTACAGATTCAACGTTTAATCTCGTCTGATTTTCTATTAGAATGATGGTAAAAGTACAGTAGCACCGGTAGAATCTCAGACTGGCAGAGGTTCCTTACAAGATCAGCAAAAGGTTCTAAATGACAAGTCCTAGCTTGCTATTTATAGGAAACATCAGGGAGGGGAAGTGTCACCCGATCGGATGGTGATCCGATCGGATGGTCATCCGATTGGATGGCCATCCAATCGGATGACATCAGTCAACCGACGGATTCACTTTTATAGTTAAGCACCATTCCCTGAGTTGTCATTATACAAACATACATACATATACACAAATGACATACACAGTACAAAATAAGACTCAATGCTGACGGAAGCTACAGACATATGAACTAACAGACTCCCCCTTGGATGTAGTTGTAGTTCCTTCTAGCATAGTCTTCAATCTTTCCTATTGCGTCTTCGTTCTTTAGCTCTCTGCCTTCTCTTTTCAGCTTTTTCTTCCAGCATCTTTCTTCTGAGTGGCCTTCCAACTTCATTCCAGTACTTTCTGTACTCTGGATCACCGTCGCGCTTTCTATCCCATCGTGGAATCTTGTTTTCTTCCTTCTCGATCGGTGTCTGGTCCATTGGAGGTGGTTTCACAAGCTTATACCTTCCAAGCCTTGCAGCTTTCTCAGCAATAACCTTGAATCTTTGTTCGCGCTTGTACTTCTTCAAGAATTCATCAATCTCTAGATCTCTCCATTTAGACTTCCAATACCTTCCAGAGTTGATGTCTTTCGCGAAGCATACATCCACAATCTTCTGATATTGCATTGCTTGTACTTTGTCACGCTTCTCGTACACAATCTTGTTATAGAACAAGCAATCGATATCTTTCTTCGAGCAGTTTACTAGCCACATCGGGTCTAGCACACATATTCTTCTTGCTTCACCCTTTGATTTATCAAATAAGGAGATCACCGCTTCCGCTGTGCTTTCATTATATAACCATCCTTGAAAATCTTCAAAGAAGTCTTGTTCCATTGCTCGTAGTGGCATATTCTTTAAGCACCTTGGCGGCTTGACATCCAAAGTAATATCTTTCTCACCATTCTCCAAGATAGTAACAACCTGCTTTGGATACCGAGGCTTCCAATATGGATATCTTGGCTTTGCTTGTTGCTTTACGTAATCCCACAAGTGTTGGTCGTGTTGTTTTACATCCAAGCCATAATAAAACTGCTTGATGTTCTTTGTTTGGACCAATTCATCAATATCCCACCACGGGAGGGTCTTTATATCTGCTAGAAACTCAAAGTATTGTACCCCTTGCTCCCGTCTAATAGCATACACTTGTAAATCTTCCAGATAGCCCCAAGACAAGATGTCTCCCCAAGAAATATTGGCATCATGCGTAAAGTACTGAAGCGACCTTATAAACTTTCTTTCTTTCTTTAGGCATCACCTTGAACCATTTCTTCCTTTCTTCTGCAAGATTTTCTCTTGGAATGGTTCTCGGAACACTTTCAGTTGTTATCTTCTCTACAATCTTCCTTCTGACTTCGTCTTCATTCTGATCTTTAAACATTTCAGCTAGAGAAGGAAACGTTTCATCAACACCAGCATAATGAAAATCCATTTCTTTATCAGATGAATCAGAGGCTTCTTCAACAATCACATCATTATACTTATCAGCTTCCTGAGCATACTTAAACTCATACTCTCTTTCAGGTGACGAAGGTATCTCATCTTATATATCAAACTTAAATCTTCCATCGTCTAATCCCAACTCTTCTAACATCCCTGCCCTTGACCTAGGCACCTCTAACTCCCCCTCAAAGCGAGCATGTAACTATATGACAGTTGGTTGTGTGAGGAATACTTGGTCGACATGTTGTTTGCCTGACGAAGAAGACTCTTGATGTTGATCCTCCTCTTGTTCGTTGATCTCGTCATTCATAAGATCATCAATCTCCTGTTGAACTGAAGGATTCACAATGAGTAAACCAGACGTGCCTTGGTCTTCATCATCATCTTTATCATTCATTGGATCGTAGTTTTCAATCTGATCCATCTAGTAATCCATCTCTTCATCTTCTTTCTCTTCTTCCTCTTCCTCTACAACTACCTTCTCTTCTTCTTTCCATCGTAACAATAACACTTTTTGTTCTTTCGACTTCTTTTTCCTTTGAGTAACTTGCACTCGGCGAACAATATCTTCAAAGTTGTAAGATAGAGGAGAAGAATCACCAAGAACGAAGATTTGATCATGAACAACTTCAACATCAACCATCTCAACGTCAAATTGACTCGAAGAGCCTCCAGCCTCTTGAGTCTCTATGATAGCTTCTTTCTTTCTTTGTGTTGCTTCTTCAGCTAACCTTCTTTCCCTTTCAATACTTCGCTCTTCGTCCTTTTTTATCTCAATGTTATTGAAGACAGAATGAACATCGATGCCCAAATGACTTTCCATCACTGTGTATAGCATGTTGAGCTATTCATCCTTCATAACTTTATCAGCCTTCATTGCTTCTATCTCAAGCTTCATTGCTTTCATGTCATTTGACGTTGCTTCATGAAGTTCACTTAACAAGCTATTCAGCATCTGATTCACCTCTTGCAGCTTCTTCATTTTCTCATGCATTTCAACATTTTCTGCTGAAAGAAGCTCAAACAGCTGGGTATTGTCATGAACACCATCTTCCACTTTCTTTAACTTCTTTGCTTGTTTTATCATGACGCTCTTTATCTCTTCATTTATTTTCGTCAACTCCTCAACTTGTTTCTTTAATGCATCATGTTCTGCTTCAGCTTTTTCTTTTTCTTTATCCAGAACGCTCATTTTCTTCTTCATTTCTTTCACAGATGTATCATGAAACAAATCGAATTCTTCACAAATAATGAAGTCATCTTTTAACTCTCCACGAATATTTGGAAATCCTTCAAACATATCAGGAAGAACATTGTCTTTTGGCATTGAAGATTCAGGAACTTCAGGATTTTCTGGTGGTGGAGGAACACTCACTTCAACGTAATCGTCATTTCTTACTTTCTTTTGTACTTCAGCTGCAGGCTTATCAACGCTTTCACCTCTGGCTCTTTAGGAACTTCAATATTTTGATCTTTCACAGATTCAGGACCCTTAGAAGTAGCGTGAGCTTGTGTAGACCCTTTCTTTGCTCTAACACTTCTCGGAAGAACTCCTGTTTGAACAGCTTTGCGTTTCTTTCTTTGATTCTTTTTCTCATCATCAGGTGGCAAGTAAGTAGAATCCTCATCATTATAATTTTTAGATTTCTTCTTCTGAGGCTTCTTCTTTAGCTGAACTTTACCAACACCAATTCTTTCAATTTCAGGCTCCGTCTCTGTGGACTCATCATCAGCATCTTCACTAGAATCAGTGCTAGCAACACCTTCTGGCTCTCTAACTTTGACACTTTCACGTTTTTTCTATTTCACATTTTCAACTCGAGCACTTGAACTTTGATCCTTTGTAGTTGCAGCTTCAGTGTGCTGAATGTATTGTTCAAACGTCACTTTTGCCAGATCAATACCTTCTTGTGGAATACTTGATGGATCTAACACTGGCTTATCCACCAACTTGTGTTGTGGTTCTACAGAAGGCCCTACAAAACAAGAATCAAAACAATCATTAGAAACATATAACATTCAAAGATCTACTATCTCTTATGACTTCCCCTTTCACTATACCCTTAACAACAATCTTAGGTGCAGATACAACTAGAATAGGCACAGTAGGGGATGTCTTCGGTGTTCTCTTTCTCTTCCCGTCCTTCACAAACCAATAACAAAGTTTCTTCTCAACCATTTCACGCATCTTGTCATCTTCATTCTCAGAGTTACTATTATTATGTCTCCATGCGTCATTCTCCGGAGCAACATAAGCTGCATTGTTAATCCTGCAGATCATTCTTCTTGTTCTTGGTTTCGGACCTTTAGCTAGTCTGCTAATAGTATCAGCTGTCATGTTTCGTAGACCTAGAATATCATCAGCATCCTTTTGAATGTCCTTGAATTGATCATCAATCATCATCTGAATGAACCTGGGATACATGATGTATTTTACACTTCCAGCTCTTACATTATCAAACAAGTGATCAAATATTACTTGCGATATATTGTAAGGTCTATTCAACACCAAGCAAGCTATAATGTTCATGATATAGTCAGAAGTTTCGTCATAGGCTCCCTTCCTATGAGATAAGGCATGCACTACATAGTGAATCATGAACTTATAAGGCTTACTAAACATGGTTTTAATCATTTTCCCATTCAAGTGTCCTGTGAACCCCATTCTACACCATAAACCCTTGCACAATCGTTCAGGAATAATGGTAGGCTCATCATCTCTGTCTCCTAACTCCAAAATTATCCTTAAATCACCAACATTAAACTTTATTTCTACATCTACGTCTTGACCATTCTCATCCTTCTTTCTAACAGCAGGACAAATCAACTTTTCATTCTCCTCGTATGTCACTGAACTCCAAAATCTCCTAACATGAGATTCATACACTATGGTATTATCGGTTAACGCCTTATGAATCTTGCCCTCTCAGAAACTTTGCTATGACTTCAAATTGAGTATTGTCTATATAGTGTGCATCCAACAGACAATATATATTATGAGATTTATCCCAATCTGATGCTCTTCCCTGCAAGAATAAACGACGTTATAATTTGCACAAATTTCAAGACATAAGGTCACAAGTATCAAAATTTTGAAAATATCAAAAAAAATTCTAACTCTGGGAAGACACACTCTATACAGCACTAAGGATCGGATGGTCATCCGATTGGATTGCTATCCGATCGAGTGAACCATCACTCATGAAAGAACATAACAGATAAGTCATGTGCATGTGGATCGGATGACCACTCGATCGGATTGCCACCCGATCGAGTTGCCACTCGATCCATGTGACAAGCAAAAGCACCTTTGACAAAACAACCTTTGAGATAGAATGCCATGGATCGGATGACCACCCGATCGAATTGCCACCCGATCGGATTGCCACCCGATCGAGTTGTCATTTGTTCCTTGACAAATTGAAAACATTTGAAGTTTTTGTCGTTTTGTGATGAGGATCGGATGACCACCCGATTGGATTGCCACCCGATCGGCTTGCCACTCGATTTATGACAAGGATAACACATTTCCCAAAACATAGTGATAAGGATCGGATGGCCACCCGATCGGATTGCCAACCGATCGAGTTGCCACTCGATCATTTGCATGAAAACATAAGAGTGAACACATAATATGAAATGATAAGGATCGGATGACCACTCGACCGGATTTCCACCCGATCGAGTTGCCACTCGATCAACTTGACAGTTAAAGAATGAAGAATACAAGTGCTTTGGAATGGATTGCCACCCGATCGAGTTGCCATTCTTTCCAATCCAACTGTTTAACAAGTAAAGCACAAATATCGAGGCAAACACTTAGAAAAATATAAACATCTTATCATGCAATGGATCGGATGCCCACTCGATCGGATTGCCACTCGATCCTTGAACATCTGAAGAACAGTTTGAGTGTGCCAAGAACATCAAAAAATTTTCTAAGTTAAACATCAAATTGAACATAGATCCATGTAGAGAATTTTTATGCGATCAAAATCTTATGTTTATCTTTTTCTAATTCGGCTTAATCTATGATTAATTTGACAATAAAAGGTCCGATAGCCGATTGTCTCTAAGCATCAAATCACTAGATTTAACAAGTTTTAGCACAAATTGAGATGGTAAATCTGTAGATTTAAGGCCCGTGAACAAAACCTTATGTTCAAAATCTATCAAAACATCCTAAAATTGCCTAGATCTAAGATCTAAAGTACCCACAGTCGCCGACACACGAATATCATCAAATTTAACAATGAAACTCAGAAATCTTACCTTGCCTATTGTGAAGGTTGAGTATGCCAACAATCCAATGAAATGTGGAAGGAAAGATTGAAGAATCAAGATCAGAAAAATGAGAGTGTTTGAGAGAGTATCAGATGGTTGCCCGATCGAGTAAAGGTTTGACTGAAGCCATTGACCATCTATTTATAGGGTGACCAAATTATCGGATGGCCATCCAATCGGATTGCCATCCGATCGGATTGCCATCTGATTGGATTGCCACTCGATCCAATCTCTTCTCGTTTTGACTTTTGTGCATTAATCTTTTGACTTTTTCCCGATTTATCAGATTTTGTCCAGTTTTAAAAGTCCACTTAAGTATCTAAGTCCAAGTTAATGACCCTAGGTACTTAATTTGTCTACCAAGTCCAAGTTAATGATCTTGGTTGACCCGAAACGAACCAAACTGACATTTTGTTCAACCTTTTCAAACATATTTTCCTGAAAAATGTTTAAGTATCAAATTAATGAACTTGATTTGACTTTTGGTATCTCAAGATTTTTCTAGATTAGTTCCCAACCCAGTTGTCCAGTTCAGAAACTTTCCTGCTCCGCTTCACTTCTCAGAATCTGAAGATCCGCTTTCCTCCTTGGTTTGTCACAAAACTAAAGCAGAAATGTAAAATCTTTTTGGGATTTAAAAGAAATTTTAAACTAGAAAACTATGAAATCTTTTTGGGTTTTTGTAACTAAACAGAAATGAAATGAAATCCAGTAAATGTAAAGCAGTAAATGTAACTATTTACAAACATATTTTTGGTGAGTGTGTTAGGGGATCATATCAACTGCCGACAAGCTACAAGTACCGTTGAGCTGATTACACACTAAGAATTAAACAATTCACTTAGATTGCCGATATACTGATCCTCTTAAATTTTCACACAAATTTCAATTAATCAGGATACAATTTAGTGTATTAAGATCTTAACTTATACGCGTGTCCCACCTCAGAATATACTCTCGTATCCAGACTCCTATATTCAGTCTTGCAGGTGAATGTACACTAAGGATATCTGTAACGGGTAATGCGAGGCCATGAGAGCTCAGGTTAGAACTTCCGTTCAGACAAAGAGATGATGGCTCGACTTTCGGTGTGTCCGGTTTGGGGATCTTTTCTTCAACAGCACATGATTCGCATTTTGCAATGTTTCATCATTTTTTATGCTGAGGGTAGGCTTTAAGATTAAAGCAGTGCAGAATATTATACGAAGACTAGGCTATTGCTTCCGCAAAATCAGAAGTCCCGGTATAATACCCCAGATATCATCACGCACAAAGACCTAGTATGTCAGAAATAGAAAGCCCTTCAAACAAGATTTCAGGGGTTACCTATATATCCTGGAGATGTTCCCCACGTAATAAGCAAGTTATGATTTAGGTTTATATCCCAAAAAATCTACTAAGTGTACAAAAACCTATCGGCATATCATCAGCGAGACTGCTTAACGCTTTTTAAAACATTACATACCTTTAGCATACCGTAACTGTCTAGCTGATGTACTATTATTTCCCCTTTTTACACAAACTCTTTTTGGTTTTTCTATTGTTTTTGAATTTTTGAAAATATCTCATGTTTTTTGATTTTTGCATTTTTTATTGTTTTTGTATTTTCTGAAAATGTTATCTATCTCCCCCTAAATACCAAAACAGCTAAAAATGTGACAAACCAAAGTAGTCTGCTTCTCAACATCATCTGCCTCGGTTTTTTCATCAACGCCAATGATTTTCTCCGCATCCGACAACAATTTCATACCATTTAGTTTTAAAAGATATTGAAAACGAGCTTTATCGAAAGCTTTGGTATGTAAATCTGCCTTTTGTTCGTCGGTGTGGATTTTGTCAATTCGTATCAACTTCTTTTCATAACAATCTTGTATGAAGTGATGACGAATTTCTATATGTTTGGTTTTAGCGTGATGTACTGGATTCTTTGTTATGTTTATTGCCGCCTCATTATCAACAAAAATAGGTGAAGTAAGGAATTAAAAACCGTAGTCGTGCATCTGTTGCTGAATCCACAGGATCTGCGAGCAGCAGCTGCTGGCAGATACATACTCTGCTTCACATGTTGATAAAGCAACAGAGGTTTGCTTCTTACATTGCCACGTGACCAATCGGGGTCCGAAAAATTGGCATCCTGAAGTTGTTGATTTAACATTAACTTTGCAGCAACCAAAGTCAGAATCAGAGTATCCTTCGAGCATGAAGTCACCATCTTTGGTATACCACAACCCCAGTGTTGGAGTTCCTTTCAGGTAGCGTAGAATCCTCTTGACGATAGACATGTGTGAAGCTCTGGGACTCGACTGATATCGAGCCGCGATGCAAGTTGGGTACTTGATATCGGGTCTGGATGCTATCAAATACATCAGCGAACCTATCATTGATCGGTAAAGCGTCTCGTCCACCTTCTCTCCGGTGAGATCAGGATTGATGCCATGATTGGTTGCTAATGAGGTGGACATTGGAGTAGTCTCGGACATCCCGAATTTCTCCAGAACATCATAAACATACTTCGTTTAATGAATGAAAGTTCCCTTGGGCAATTGATCGACTTGGAGCCCTAAGAAGAACTTCATCTCACCCATTGACGACATTTCAAACTTCTGCTTCATTACCTTCTCAAAGTCTTTGCAGAGTTCATCATTTGTTGACCCAAAGATTAGATCATCAACGTAAATCTGTACAATCAGTAAGTGCCCATCGACTTCTTTCGTGAAGAGGGTAGCATCCACCTTTCCTCTGATAAAGCTGTTGGCAAGCAAATGTTGAGAGAGCGTCTCGTACCAGGCTCTCGGGGCCTGATGCAAACCATACAGCGCTTTGTCTAGCAGATAGACCTTGTCTTTGTGGAATGGGTCAGTGAAGCCCGGTGGCTGGCCGACATATACTTCCTCTTTCACCTTGCCATAGAGAAATGCCGATTTGACATCCAACTGGTACACTTTGAATCCCTTCCATGAAGCAAAAGCTAGGAAAATTCTGATTGCTTCAAGATGAGCAACCGGAGCATAGACTTCGGTAAAGTCTATCCCCTCCTACTGACTGAAACCTTAGACCACGAGTCGAGCTTTGTTATGAACAATAACCCCTCGGTCATCTCTCTTACACTTAAACACCCACTTCGTGTTTATTTTCCTATGTCCGTCAGGTAGGTCCACAAGCTTCCATACTCCAAGCTTTTCAAACTGACTCAGCTCCTCCTGCATTGCGTTGACCCATGAATCTTCAGTCAGTGCTTCCTTATAGGTTCTTGGCTCAATCTGCGAAATGAAACAACTGAGTGAAAATTCAGTTTGTAAAGGAGCAACTTTAGTATAAAAACAAGTAAGGCCATGGTCAATTTGGCTTCTGGTGCGAACGCCGGACTGTAGCTCTCCTATAATCAACTCCTCTGGATGGTATGAAAGATTTCTCGGCATCACTTCGCTAGGAACATCCACCTCGCCTTCCAAATTCGTAACGTTCTGATCCGCAACTTCTTCATTGTCAAGAATTTTCTGATCTGAAGATTATATTTGCTCCCCGTCAGACTCAGAATCACCACGATCAAATGTTGCCCTTTCATCAGATTCTGAATTATCATTGACCACTGTCTGATTTTCAGGAGCAGGTTCACGTTCCAAAGTAGTCGGAGTTTGCTGAACTTCATCATCATCTCCAGTGTGACTTGGACCAGCTTCATCATCATAGGAAGTTTGTCGTTGACATGTAGAAGACCTTTCTGGAAACCTTCCCTGAGATGCTTCATATTCTCTTAAAATATCCAAATCGTCAAAGAACTCTGGCTCTTCTTCTAACTCGAATGAATCCCATAAGGTATCGTAGTTGAATCGCCATGAGTCTGCGGGTTTCTGTGGAGGCATTGTATAACCTTGACATTCAACGTGTTGTGCTTCGATGATCCTTTCATACTTGGAACAAAGACTCTTCTAAGTGGACTTGCATACCCTACGAAGATACCTTCAATGATCTTTGAACCAAATTTGCCATCGGGATCTAGAACTGTGAAGGGTGACCCGAACGACTCTAAATACTCGAGATTAGGCTTGCGATTGTTGATCAACTCGAAACATGTCTTGTTGTGCTTCTTCATAGTAAGAACCCTATTGAGAGTATAGCAAGCGGCTGACACTGCTTCTGCCCAGAAATTAATCAGTAACATGGAATCAGCTAGCATCGTTCTCGCCATTTCGATCAGCGTTCTATTCTTTCTTTCTGTGACTCCATTCTGTTGCGAAGTATACGGTGTGCTGAACTCTTGCAAAATTCTTCCATCTTGTTATTCTTGAATTATGTACCATTTTCGCTTCTAATTCTGCGAATTCGTGTTCGGTACAAATTCTCTATCTTTCTGAATAGTCTCAGCAAACTCTCAAATGTTTCGTCTTTTGACTTCAGGAACATTACCCATGAGAATCTCGAATAGTCGTCAGTTACCACCAAATAATAAAGATCTCCCGTTATGCTCTTGACATTCACAGGACCAAGGAGATCCGTGTGAAGTCTCTCCAGCGGTCTCGAGACTGAGTTCATCTTTTTACCAGGATGGGATTTCTTTCGTTGTTTTCCTTTGATGCAACTAATACACTCCCCCTCAAGATGAAAACTATTCAAGTGAACACCCGTTACCAAATCGTTATACACTAGGTGGTTCATCTTTCGTAGGTGAATGTGGCCCATTTTTCGGTGCCACAACTGTGACTCCTTTTCAGTGGCTCTTGACATGAAGCAATGAGTTTGACCCGTGGTAGTCGTGGCTACGCTCATATCCAACACGTACAGATCATTAACTCGTGGTGCTCTCATGATGATCCACTCCTCGGGGATGACAAACTCCGGCTTCAAGATCAGACATTCCTTATCAGTGAAATGTGTCAAATACATTCTATCACAAATTTGAGAAATGCTAAGAAGAATATTCTCCAGCTCGGCAATGTAATTGACTCTTTCAAATGTGATAACACCATTGGATAATGTCCCTTCACCAATGATACGTCCTCCCTGATTACCAGCAAAACCTACGTAACTACCGTTAAACCCTCTAACATCATACAACAGGGTTTTCCTCCCCGTCATGTGCCTGGATGCTCCGCTATCCATAATCCACCGTGAGATAGATCTCGGGAGCTCCTACACATTTCAAAGCATTCAGTTAGATTTTGAAGCAACCCAAGCCTCCATCAACTCAGGTAGCTTGATGTTTAGGTGTGTGGTTTTGGTGTTCAATGGTGGGAAATTCTTGTCATTCATTTTCAAGCTTTCTTCAGACCCAGACTCAACCTCTTTGTATAAGAAAAATTCATCTTTCTGAGGTTGACCAGATGGCTGGTCTTTCTTCGGAACATACTTCTTCCCTGGTGGGGTCGAAGTTTGTTTCTCCAACTTCTCAAAATAATCCAAAGGTGCATCCATCTTAACCGATTTGGTTGAAGATGATTGTTTTTCAGAATCAGAAACCTTTGGTTTTGGAACATTTGACTTCTTTTCTTCAGATTTTGGCTTCCAAGTTTGTTGTGAAGAAGCGACTCTTTTGTAAAATTTATCAGTTTTCTTTACCGATTCTTTTACAGATTCAGTTTTAACTTTGACGTTTTCCTTCTTCAAAATCTTTTTCTCAACAAACATTGGAGCCTTTCCTTTAACATCGTTCTTCTTCTTTGGGTTCTCAACAACCACAGACTTAGGCTTCGAGTTGGTGCACTTTCGTGCAATATGTCCAACTTCATTGCATTTGAAGCATGTGCGGGTGTCAACTACCCGACTTGTGGCTTCAGTCAGAGGCTGTGAGGCCTTCTTTTCAAAGAATTCTTCATTTGATTTTGAAAAATTTCAGATTCTTGCTCGGAATGTGAACTCGAGCTTTTCACAAACACTTTCTTTTCTACAAATCTTTTGTTTTGAAAGTTCCTCTTTTGGTTGTTCTTACCACCCTGATCACCCCCCGGCCATCTGTTTTGGTTGTTGTTAATAAAACGTGGTGATGTAGCAGGTTTCTTGTAGTAAGATTTATCTTTTTCAAAGTTCATCATTCTTTTGGAACCTTTTTAAACTCTCAATTTCAGAAACATCGATTTCTACCAATTTGTAAACATTCTTTAGTTTGTCAACATTAACATTCTCAAGTGGAAATTCAAGATCCGAATACAACTTATCAGAACCAGACATCTTGTACATCACAAGAGTAGGTCCATCATTTGAGTTGTTTTTGGATTTTGATTTCGGAATGTAATTATTCAGAAAACATTCTTCGTCTTCAGTCGAATCACTGTCAGATTTTAAAACGTTTTCAACCACATTTTTTAAGACTTCAGACTGAATACTATCTTCATCTGATGATGAAGAGAATGTGACATCGATTGTTTCTAGGAGTTTCTCAACATCTGATTTTTCATTTGTTTCAGAAATTTTATCCAACCCAGACTGTTTCTTTGAAAAATTGTTTAACACAGGCGGTGGAACTTGATGATACCCAATCCCTGTTCCGTCCGAGTATACATCTTCACCAGCTTTGTTCTTCCCAATGGGATTGGGAACTATGTGTTGAAGTACAAAGCTCGCGGAGTTGTAACTGTTCAATTTCAATGTGATTCTTTCATTTTCAATCTTAGCTTCCTGAAACTGAAGCTTAAGATTTGCAACCTCATCCAACTGCTGGTTGATCTGTCTTTCTTTTGCCTGAAGAACTCTAGACAATTGAAGATTTACTTTCAATGTTTTACCATTTCGCTCGTCAGAATCTTTAACAGTTCTTTTTAGCTTTTCAAAATTTTCAGAAATGTTTCTGTTTTCATGAATTAACTTTTCATTTTCTTTCTTAAATCGTTCTACATCAGTTTTATCCTTTTCAATTTTCTCAGTTAATTCTTTTATTCTCTTATTTGAAGCTCTTATCAGTTTATCTCAACTTAAAACTTGATCTTCAAACATTTTGACTTTCTCAACTAGTTCTTGGGTCTTTTTTGTCGTGAGATATGCATTTGTGATGCAAACTTTGCATTGTTTCATGCAATTTTTGCAATCACTTTCTATTTTAACCCCATCATTCTTACCTGATTCATTTGTTGTACCACTACAACTGACCTTGTTTTAGACTTAGACGCAGATTTGGAATCTACCTCTAATTCCTTTGCCATAAGCACTTTGTCTGCAATCTTGGTCAGGTTCTCTGCAGTCATTTCTTTTGTTGTGTCAATTATCCCATCATCGACTTTTCTTGACTTTAACTCTTCCTCTTCAGCTTTCCTTGCCTGTTCTCTTTTTCTTTCTTCATCTTCTTGCTTTATGGATTCAATGAGAGTCTCAACTAAGAGTGTTGATGGTTCAACAAGTATGTTTCCTTTTGCGTCCAAATAGCACTCACTAACAGGATCCCATCTGTTTGCCTTCTTGGCTTCTTTCCAGGCTCGATAGTGTCTATCCTTCTTGGTCTGGGCTATCAACTTACGATAAGTGTATTTTTGCTCTTCGGTTCGTGTATCTTTGTATTGTTCCACTTTTTCCATGAGAGCAAAACCTACAACATCATCTTTAGGTAAAAACTCACTCTAGTCGAATCCCTCGTCATCATGAATTATAGCTAATGCTCTTGACTTCTCCTTAGGGGTTTCTTCTATCTGTTTCATTCTCGGCGGCTTCTCACGATTCTTGTGGTAAACAGCCTTTTTATAATAGTCATCATGAAATGGATTTGCTGTTTCGTCTGATGCTGCGTTTCTGCATTCCCTCTTGAAGTTCCCTTTCTGTTTGCACTTGAAGCAGGTAACCTTTGACTTATCGAAACCCAACTTTGTTGAAGGTCCACCGATAGAATTTCTTCGGGTTATCTCCATGAACCTTTGCGCTCTCTTGATTACGCTAGCCATGCACCAGCGTATGTCAATTAACTCCATCTCTTCGGGGTCAATTTGATCATAATCTTCTTTTGTCAGGTTTGTGTTCCCAATTTTCCCAGCTACCAAGCTTTCATATGATTCCAGAATTGAGGCAAGAAACACCATTTGTTGTTTGGCAGTTTCTATATTAAAATTTTACGCATTGTTGAGATTCACAGCTATATTGCACTGAAACACGTTTTTAGGAACGGTTTTTTATGGCTGACTTAGAGCGGATGAAGAAGAACCCCCGTGATAACCACTACTCAGTGTTGAACTGCTGCTTTGTCTTTCTTGAGTGACTGTGTTCGAACTTTCAGCTGAAAATGCAGTCTTTGGTGAAGTAGTCTTCGGAATCATGCTACCCCTGTATTAAAGATCAACGTTTTGTTGATACGGGGTGTTGTTGACTTTATTCATCTTTTTAATCTCAAGCTCATGGATCTCAATCCTTTCTATCAGCCAATCAACAGTCATGTCCGACATTTTCATGGTATTCTTCAAAACCAACCCATAATACTTCCAATCCTTTTCCTCAGGTAAAGATTCAAGCAGTTTCTCAACCATTTCTTCTTCAGTCACTGCGATACCGTATCTTGCAAGTTCTATCTTTAGGTGACAGAACCTCTCGACCATCTTCAACACGTTCTCATTCTTCATACACGCAAACAGATCAAACTCTTTCTTCAGCAAACGTTTCTTATTCTTGACGATATCAGCTCCTCCAATACATTTCTTCTCCAACTTGGCCCAAAAATCTTTTGCATTTTTATAACTAATCAACAATATAATATCATCTCTAACAGATTGATGCAATAAAGCTATACATTTTTGTTCGGCCACAAATGTTTCTTGTTCAGTATCACTTAGATTTTCATAATCGTGCCTTCCAATATCGAAACCGTTTCTCATACATTTCCAGCTATGATACGCAAATGCTTTCAACCAATCCTCGAATCTGCTTGCCCACCTGTTGTAGCCTTCTATTGCCATAAGCTTCGGCGGCTTGTTGTAAGTACCGTAAGCATTGTCTACACTTAGCGAATCAGCAATCGCCTTCTTCGGGTTTGGATTAGTGTTGGAAGTATCTGTCGTAGCATCCCCGGTATTATATGCAAACACATCGCTAAATGGATTAAGGAATTCGTCTCCCATTGTTGAGTACCTGAAAAAGTTTCAAACACTTAGAAAAAATTTCACAAGTTTAAAAATTTTCAAACTGATGCACTTGGATCGGATGGTGATCCGATCGAGTGGTGATCCGATCGGGTGGTGATCCAATCGGACAACACAACCAAGTACAATCAAAGGATAAGCTCAAGTGTCGAATGGTTGCTCGATCGGGTGGTGATCCGATCGAGTGACACAAGAGCTTTTGAAAGACTTTAACACTACAACACTTCACCGATCGAATGGTGATCCGATCGAGTGACAATGATGACGTCAGCTGATGACTTGTAAACAACAATGATACAATGATCGGATGGTGATCCGATAGAGTGACACTGATGACGTCAGCAAGCAGCTATTTAGAACAGTCTATGCCAATCCGATCGGATAGCTGTCCGATCGGGTGGATGACGTCAGCAAGAACGAAATTTTCAACATGGTTTTTGCTTGATTTAATTAAGTTTTAGTTGGAATTTTTCTATGAAATTTTGAAGGATTGATCTTTTAACAATTCTGATTCGTTTGATATGATTTTTAGCCAATTTTATCCGTGAATTCAGGTTCAATTTTGAGTTTTCTCTGTTTTAAGATGTGAAAAAGCAAGAACAGCAAGAAATGAGGTAGAAGATGAGAGATTTGTCAAAAATTCCGGTGAATTTTGACAGAAATCGGCTGAAAAGTGCAGAAATTCTGGTGAATTTGCAGTTGTCGTCTCCGATTCAACCTCCTGTGGCTCTGATACCACTTGTTAGGCCTTTGTGATCAGGATTTGTTCGTCTCGAACGTGGTTGTATCGATCAAGATCAAGGTGCGGAATCCCTTGATCGTGTCACAGAATCAACTACTACAGATTCAACGTTTAATCTCGTCTGATTTTCTATTAGAATGATGGTAAAAGTACAGTAGCACTGGTAGAATCTCAGACTGGCAGAGGTTCCTTACAAGATCAGCAAAAGGTTCTAAATGACAAGTCCTAGCTTGCTATTTATAGGCAACATCAGGGAGGGGAAGTGTCACCCGATCGGATGACATTAGTCAACCGACAGATTCACTTTTACAGTTAAGCACCATTCCCTGAGTTGTCATTATACAAACATACATACAAATACATACATATACACAAAAGACATACACAGTACAAAATAAGACTCAATGCTAACGGAAGCTACAGACATATGAACTAACACATATGATACCATGAACTTCTTGTAGCGGACACATTTACGTCCGATGTAGTAAGGACGGGGTGAATGGGACTAACTTAAATGGTACTCAAATGAATCAAATAAATAAGTTGTTTGATAGTAAACGTAAACGCAAGTGGGATGACGGAAGCGTATTACGTTAGAATGACGAGCCCGAGAGAAGGGACAAAGATCGAAGTAAATGAAAATACAAACCAACTAATGAGAATGCTAAGGCATAGGGATAAAAGTTTGACTGTCATAAGTGATGAAATTCACATGGATAAGTCAAACGAATTAAATAAAGAATAAAGGACTTGACTGAACAAAAAGCGATGGATCTCACTAAGACGACCAAATAAATTAGAATAACGTCTAAAACCATATAAGAATGGTTACTTGAAGATGATTACGGTAAAGACACCCGATGAATGGGTAGGATTTGGAAAGAATGCATAAACCAAGAGACGGGAACACGAAATAGAAAGTCAAAAGACTCGGAATATGAGTCATGACTAAAAGACGATGAGAATATGCCAACAGAAATTTTGATAACTACGTTCAACTATTTTAAAGTCGAACAGGTCGAATAAAGAACCGAGTTTGACGTTCACCAGTGATTAAATTTCACCCAAAATAAGTCAAACGAGTTAAGTAAGGAAAACGCAAACCGGTGAGACCGGAAAGCTAAAAACATTAAGATAAAAGAACCCGGGCAATGGGTCGTAAAGAAGTATAGGTAAGAACCGGGTAACGGTAAGCGTAGAACAAACCGACGTATAAATGACGAAAGAAGTCATAGAGTCAGAGGAAAAATTCGAAAGAAAACAAAAGTAGCCTTAGACTATGGTCAAGGTCAAATGAAATACAAATGCGAAAATAAATGATACTAGACATAAAAAGGATACCTTGACGCTATAGATATATGTATATACACCGTTGAATACGGAATCGAATAAAAGATGATTTACGGGATTTTCATAACCTACAAGATTATAAATAATGTTAAGGTCTACGGGACCAAAAAGACCTTCGGGTCACAAATAGAAAGAAACGAATTGTTAGGGTCTCACCTCAATAAGGTAAAAAGGTGAAAATCTAAAGAAATAGCCTACGAGGCTAAGTGAAAGAACCTACGGATCAATAGTATGAAACAAGGAAACTAGTTGTAACTTCCTGCGTAAAATAATAACGGGAGATAAAGTTAGTATAAAAGCGATGGGTTTCGCTAAGTTAATTGAATGGGTTAAAGCGAAGGGATTGTGAAAGGTCTGGTTGACAAAAGTGAAGAATTTCACTATAACATTTAAACGGGAAAAAATGACAAAAAGAATTCACAATTATTTAAAATGTGTTATTTCACAAAAAGGGCGAAGACATTACCGAAATGATAACGGAAAGGAATAAATCCTTGGGTGTAAATTCTTCGATATGAGAGATTGACATGAGATAAAGAGAAAACGTTAAACTAGAATTCAGTTTTAGTAAGAAACAACGTTTTAACAAATACGGATAATATAAGAGAAATTAGAAAATGGTTAATATTAGACGATATAGGTCTTAACACCGATAGGTATAAGACGATACATTCGAAAGAAGATTTTGATAATGAAAAGTTTATATAAACTTAAATATAATGTGAATACGATGCGAACACGGTCACAAGAAGTGATATAGAATATAACCACGTTATAACGTGAGTTACAAGATATGATATCATAAACATGCAAAAGGTCGATGACGGCAATATAGTAAACCCGGGTGATGGGGTATAATGTAACCGGTGACTAACAAGTTTAACCGCCAAAGTAAATAATCATTGAAGATGACAGATTCAAGCTGAAAGTAATGGCCCATGAGGCCTTACATATAAAAGACATACGTGTCAATATAAATAAAAACTTTTGACCGAAAGAAATGTATGCATTGAAAACGAAACCTGGTTCGTTTGATTAAACCAATGAAATACGTAACTAAGGTTTCGGGGATGAAACCACTTTAAGGGGGGTAGACTTGTAACACCCTGAAAACGGGTTTGGTAATCAAACCACGTTAATACTAAAAGACGGGTAAAGTACCGTTAGTGGTAAAATTTACCCGATGTGTATTAGGATTTTTAGATAAATAAATCTAATGTTAAATAAAAAGGGGTGAAAGAATGTTTATGAGAAAATAAAGTTACGAGAGGCCCGAATTAACGGGACTTAAAATAACTCGAGTTATAACTCCCTCGAAACCCACCAATTAACTAAGAATATCAACCTAGTTAAATATATGCCTTATAACAATGAAGAAAACTTGGGTAATAACCCTTTTTACAAAGTTACAAACTAGAGGGGTCAAAAGAGGAAGATTGAAACTTGATTTTTATTAAAATCAAACACTACACACACTAGAGTGTGTGTGTGTGCGTATGGCTACCAGGAGCAAGGAGAAAGGGGTTTCAAATCCTAGCTCAACAATAACTTCAAATTAGAGGATCAATCGAAGGCCAAACTCAGATTTGAATACACATAAACGATCACCAAGTCAAGGGGATCGAAAGGTATGTCAAATTTTTGACATTCATGAAGTTGTGAAAAGTCGATTAACTTTACAAGATGCGATTTAGGTATGAATCATAGAAGTTATGACTAGATTAGAGATGTAAACTTTCTTAGGAGTAAAACCCTAAGTGAAAATTCTATATATATTGCTTTGTTTTGAATACTTAGATGAATTACCACACTTAGGTAAGTGGGTTTTAATGTTATGATGAAATTGATGATATAACTAGGTTTAGAATCATCATGCATGATAATGTTAAGAAGGTGTTTGATTAAATCATGAATTCGGGTACATGATCATACATGACTTGAAATGGGTTTTGAATGTTAAGATGAAATTTGGTAGAACTTGATTATAGTAGGTGTTGGGACAAATGCTAGTGATATGGTGAAACGGGTTTCACTCGTATATGAGGAACCCTTAGTTCTTGCAAAAATAAGTGAATAAACTAGTCAAGATAATCGATTAAACTAGTTAAAGTGTTGGAAATATAATAAAATTTGGTTGGAACTTTGGTTAAAACGGTGGCCAAGAGATAACGCCTACCGGATAATTGAGAAATGCCTAAAATAGTTGACAAACTTGAATGTGCATTTTATATACTAATAGGCGTTTGACCTTTTAAAAGTCAAACCGACCATTAATAAGATCGAATGATAATTTTGATAGAAAATACATAAGATGGAGTAGTCATGATTGACAATGACTAAACTAACCATCTTACGAAATATGATGATAGTTTGACGCCTAACAAGCTAGGTGGAAACTTGTGGATGAAGCAGGTCAAACGGAGCAAGTACGGAAAGAAAAGTGTGGCATGGATGCAAGGTAAGTGAAACTTACACCTTTTTGTAGAATACGTATCTATTCTATAAGTTATAAATACAATGGAGATAATATTCTAAATATGGTTTCCGACGCGAAATGATTTGGGTCGAAATCAAAAACAAATGTTAAAAATCATAGTAATGGTAAAACGGGGTGGAACGGTAAATTAGTCAAGAAAAGATTAAGATAAAATGAGCTTTCGAACGGCTACTTTATAAGTAAGCCTAAACTAATAAAAAGAGTAAAAGGGATCAAATGGTAATATTGATACCATTTGACAATTAACGTCTAAAAAGTGTATGTCGAGTCTTGTGCTCGTAGGAATAAACGACTTGTGAATTAGCGATGCTATCGAATAGCAAATAAATGAAGACAAGGTACTGAAACGGGTCAATGAGTTGACCCGAGCCAGGTACGCATAAATATGTTGTTAGTTAAGCATGCGATTTTGGTCAAATAAGTATTAAAGGTCCTTCGTCGTAAAAGAGGGACTAAAACTGACCAAAACGCCCTTGATGGGTAAATCGGATAAACGACTAAGAGTCGTTTAGAAACATGTATTATGATAAGGTAAAGTTAGTTAATCGTTGAAGCATAGGCATAAATCCTTTCCGGATCAAATGCCTTAAAATAGTTTCTTGTCGTAAAATAATAACCGAAAGGGGGTAAATTCGGAATAAACAATTGATATTCATTACCCACCATAAGGTTAGTTGTGGTGGAAGTTTATTAGACAGGTAATATGAAAATATAATGCTAGAAATGATTGAGCGTGGTTTGTGTGTAAAAGAGCTTATATACCCTCAACGGGTCAAAATAAGCGCATAATCATAGACCGGTTAATGATGCCGAATAACCCGTGATTTGAATCTCGTGTCATAGGAAACAACTGAAATATGATGTTCATACGAATTTTGGTATAACAAACATGTTGGCTTAATGAATTATGAAATGGGTCAAAAGTGTTAAAAAAGGAATTTCAAGTCGAGAGCTTGAAATTTGAATTTTTGAAGTAGTTGAATAACATGTTTTAACTCCATAAGATGGAGAATTAAATTACGAACGCGTAAGAAAAAGAATCGCGCAAAACGGATATCTAGATCAAAAGTTATGAAGCTTTGAAGTTAGAATTTTGTTAAATTTAAGAGCTGGGAATCTGCAGCTCAAAACCAAGCAACAGTCTGTCGAAAACAAGGTGTCGCGTCACGCGACACCAAACCTAATATATCATCACATAACGCGACGTCCGTCGCGGGCCGCGAAGGCAAAGACAGGATCTGTCGCGGGGCGCGACAAACCTAAAGCTCAGAATTTTTCTTTCGTTTTTATTGTTTGGTATGCAGAACTTGCTTTAACCCATTTTAAACTACGTATGACTAAAACATTTCATGGTTTATGAAATGTAGGTATATCATGGGATGCCGGACGACGATCAAGCTCAATGAAGAACCGAACATACGAGAACCGATCGTATGAAAATGAAGCTTCCGCACGCGTGTCGTCGCAACTTTTAAACTATGAACTTTATTTCATTATGTTGTACATATTTTAAATTGTAAAAGATTTAATTATCCCATGTTTTCAACATACTTGAATTCATAATTACAAGTTTATTTCGTAATATATACGAAAATCTTTATAATAATAACAAGGGTGTTACAAAATACAAGATTTTAAAGATTACAAAATTTTTTGGATATGTGAACATGGTCCGTATAAAAAATACGAGAATCGGTAGAGTTTCGCAGTTTGTTGCAAATAGTCCCTGAGCTCGAACAAGCATGTTTTTGCCATACCGAACCATTCAAAACTTATATCTAAGTTATGTAAAGGTATTTAGGGTATGTTCAGCTTATGTTCTTGTTCCAGAGTGTATGCCGCGTTAAACTGATTACGTTTACATAATATTTACTTATTATTTCCCGAAAATATTTTAAGAGTTCGAAATTGAACGTTTCATTGATTATGAAGTTATTCGGAACTGTACAATGATTGAAAAGACACTAATGTCACAGTCTCCCCTACTTTAGGAAATTTCGTCCTGAAATTTAATTCGAGGAAACTTGTGAGAATATATGTGGTTATTTCGCCTTCATTTGATCTTCTCGTTCCTAAGTAAATTCTGGGCCATATTGGATTCCCAGTGAACTTTAACCATATGTATGCGTTTGTGTTTGAGCTTCTTGACTTCGCGGTCCAATATTTCCACAGGTTTCTTGACAAAGTGCATTGTGTTATCAACACGAATTTCACTAAGAGGGATGTGGAGGTTTTCACCAGCCAAACACTTTTTTAAGTTGGACACGTGGAAAGTTGGATGAACATTTCCAAGTTCAGGAGGCAGCTCAAGTTTGTAGGCTACTTTTCCAATTCTCTCAACGATCTTGAATGGTCCCACAAATCTAGGTGCAATTTTTCCTTTCTTTCTGAATCTAATCACACCTTTCCAAGGGGTTACCTTGAGAAGGACGTGATCACCAACTTGGAATTCCAAGGGCTTGCGTCGTCTATCCGCATAACTCTTTTGACGGCATCGAGCTGTCAAGAGGTTATCGCGAATCTTCTTGACTTTGTCTGTAATCTCTAGAATGAGTTCAGGTCCGGTGAGCTGAGCTTCACCAATGTCATTCCAGCAGACCGGTGAACGACATTTTCGACCGTATAAAGCTTCGAAAGGAGCCATGCTGATGCTGGAGTGATAACTATTATTGTAGGAGAATTCGATCAACGGTAGATGCGAATCCCAACTACCATCAAAATCGATCACACAAGCTCTAAGCATATCCTCTATTGTCTAAATTATTCTTTTAGATTGTCCATCCATTTGAGGATGATAAGTTGTGCTCAAATTTTCCCATGGCAGATTGCATGGTCTTCTAAAAATGAGATGAGAATTGAACATCACGATCCGATATGATGTTCAAAGGAACACTATGTCGAGATACAATCTCATCTAATAGATCATGGCAAGTTTGTCAATAGATAGATCCTCACGGATCGGCAAAAAGTGTGCTGACTTTGTTAGACGATCAACGACTACCCAAATGGCGTCATGACCTCTAGATGTGCGTGGTAATTTGGTAATGAGATCCATAGGAATGTTTTTCCATTTCCAAACCGATATCTTTAGTTGCTCAAGTAAACCAGAGGGATGTTAATGTTCCGCCTTTACCCTAAGACAAGTGAGGCATTTGGATACGTATAAGGCAATGTCTTTCTTCATACCCAGCCACCAATATTGGGTTCAAAGATCCTTATACATTTTATCTGCATCAGGATGGATTGAATAATGAGACTTATGAGCTTCTTCCATCAATAAGGTGCGAAGATTGTCTTGATTTGGAACCCACAAACGGTTCATGTAGTAGAGTAATCCATTGTCCTTTGTTTCAAGTTGAAGCTCAAGATGATGTGGTAATTCCTTACCCAACATGCCTTGTGTAACACAAGTACGTTGAGCTTGGGAGATACGGGTTTGAATATCAGATCAAACTTGAACGCAATGAAGCTTGACGCGTTCTTTACAACTAAGTGCATCAGCCACGACATTCGCCTTACCAGGATGGTAGCGAATTTCGCAGTCATAGTCGTTTAGAAGTTCAACCCAATGTCGTTTCCTGATATTTAGTTCTTTCTGATTGGAAATGTGTTGGAGACTTTTGTGGTCTGTGAAAACCACACAATTTTTATCGTAAAGGTAATGTCTCCAAATCTTGAAAGCAAAAACTACAGCACCTAACTCAAGATCATGAGTCGTGTAGTTCTTCTCATGGATTTTCAACTGTCTTGATGCATAGACTATGACTTTGTTTCTTTGCATGAGAACACAGCCAAGGCCTAAGTTTGATGCATCACAATATACGACAAAGTCGTCGTTGCCATCAGGCAAAGACAAAATAGGTGCATCGCAGAGCTTTTGTTTCAGGGTTTGAAAAGCTTCTTCTTGTTTGGATCCCCACTCAAAAGTTTTATTCTTTTGAGTTAAAGTTGTGAGGTGAACTGCAATCTTGGAGAAGTCTGCAATAAAGCGACGGTAATAACCTGCGAGACCCAGAAATGAACAAACTTTGGTAGGAGTAGTAGGTGTATCCCATTCCTTAATGGCACTGATTTTGGCAGGATCTACATGTATACCTTGTTCGTTGACAATGTTTCCCAAAAATTAAACTTCCTTAAGCCAAAACTCACACTTGGAGAACTTGGCGAAGAGTTGTTCCTTCTTTAGGAGTTCCATCGTTAGACGGAGATGTTGTTCATGGTCAGCTCGTGTCTTTGAGTAAATCAAAATGTCATCAATGAACACAATGATGAACTTGCCTAAATAAGGCTTACAAACCCTATTCATCAAGTCTATGAAGAAGACAGGAGCATTTTTTAAACCGAAGGGCATAACAGTGAACTCATAGTGGTCGTATCATGTGCGAAAGGCAGTCTTTAGAATATCTTCTTCGAGTACACGAAGTTGATGATACCTCGAACGTAGATCAATCTTCGAAAAGTAGGTAGCTCCTTGTAGCTAATCAAAGAGATCATCAATGTGAGGTAGGGGATATCGATTTTTTATCGTGAGTTTGTTGAGCTCACGGTAATCAATACACATTCGGAAGGATCCATCCTTCATTTTAACAAATAGAACAGGCGCGCCCCAAGGTTAAAAGCTCGGACGAATAAATCCTTTGTCAGAAAGTTCCTGAAGCTGTTTTGATAACTCTTGCATCTCAGACGGTGCAAGATGGTATGGTGATTTTTCATTAGGGTTGGCACTAGGTACAAGATCAATACGAAACTCAACTTGACGTGCTGGGGGCAAACCGGTAACTCTTCAGGGAATACCTCAAGATAATCCTAAACAACTAGGATGTCTTGAACAGTCTTACCTTTTCCTTTCTCTTCTATGATATGTGTTAACAAGGCCACATAATTCTTTTGTAGGTATTTTTGAGCTTGGATGCATGTCATGAGTTTGAGGCTACTAGCGGGTTTCTCACCACGAACCTCTAAGATCTCACCAGTCGAAAGCAGCACACGAACAATCTTGTTAAAACAAACCACCTCTGCACGGTATTTGGTCAACCAATCCATTCCTACTATAACGTCAAAGCTTCCAAGTTGCATTGGTGTGAGGTCAATGGGAAAAAGATGGTTATCGAGGTTCAACTGGCAATTTCGAATGACAGAATCGAGTACAAGGGCTTCACCACTAGCTATCTCTACTGTCAAGGGCTTTCCTAGTTTTGTTCTAGGCACTGAAAGAAAAGGTCCAAAGGCTAGGGATACAAAACTTTTGTAGGCACCCGAATAAAAAAGAAAAGAAGCATGTTGGTTGTTAACAAAGAACGTACCGTTCACCACTGCATTGTCAGCACGTGCCTCGTTGGCATTGATATTGAATGCTCGTCCACGAGCCGGGTTTGCATTAGCCAACTTCAGCCAATTGTTTCTATAGTGGGTAAGATCCCTACAATTGTAGCAAGACCCAGGTGGATAGTGAGGTCGTGCCGGATTTGCTAGTTGTTGGGCAGGGTTTTGAACCACTTGATTCGGAGCAGGAGGAGAGCGGCAACCATTGGCCAAATGACCCGATCGTCCACAGTTAGTACAATGATGGCATGATAGATGGGGTTGGTGATGACTATTACACTTGTTGCACAAAGGTGCAGTACTGACATATTGTCTCTTGGCGGGTGGTTGCGTAGTCTGGTTGGGAGTAGCTTGGTTTGGTTGGGTAACAACAAAGAGCTCTTAGAAACCTTACGCTTCCTAGACTTCTTAGAAGACTCAGTTTTCTTTCCCTTCTGTTTGTCATGAGTTGTCTTAGCAGATGTCTTCTTGTCACCCTTGCGGTGGAGTTTACCCTTTTTGACTTGTGAGTCGGTTAGGGTAGCTGCTAGTTCAATGGCCTATCAGATGGTAGTAGGATTGCTACCGGTGACGATATCCTAAATAGGATATGGTAGACCATTGATGTATTTTTCAATTGCCTAATCTAAAGGCATGACCATTGTAGGACATAGCAGACTTAACTCCTCATACTGGTCAGTATAGGCACGGTGTTCTCCACTGTCCTTTTTCAGGTCGTGGAACTCATTTCAAGTGCCCTTTGTTCATGTCGAGGGCAAAACCGTTTCATCATAAGAGCTCAAAGTTCTTCCCATGTTGACCCATGGCAACATCTGCACCCCGATCTCTCACCACTCCGTTCCACCACGTGAGCGCTCTCTTTTGGAACACGCTAGAAGCAAACTCTACTTTGCGTTCATTCGGACATTGGACATCGCAGAATGTACTCTCAAGACTCTCGAACCACTGTAGGAGCCCAGTTGCTCCCTCAGAACCACTAAACGTGAGTGGTTTAGCCAAATTAAATTGTTTTTAGTTGCACGGGGCAGGTGCATTATTGTTGTTATTGTTGGCTTGGTTTATTTGAGTTATGAGATTTGGTAGTACTGCAGCAATCTGCTGAGCTATCATAGCCGCCATGTCGGCGTTCGGATTCGCATTTCGACGAGGAGGCATTCTAAAAGAGAGAGAAATGTGTGAGATGATATTGGATAATCAAAATGAGATGTTATAAATATTGACGAAAAGTAAGGATGGTGGTCATTCGTTTGTTACTTAAAACAAACAAACGACAAACATTGACTATTTAAAGTAAATGGGTCTTTATAATGTATCATGAAGACATGCTTTAGCCTATAAGTGGACACTCACCCCAAGAGTTCCCAGGTAAGAGTGACTGGTCCGATAATGTGGATTTGTACGAACACTCTAGCCTTAGAAAGAAAACTCAGGGTACAGGTATCCACCCTTGCAGATTGCACGTGTTCACATTATTAAAACCTAAACTTTGACGAGATTTTGAAAATTTTAAGGCATGAAGCCTAAAACAAATCATCTAAGAATAGATGATTGATTTTCAAAATGGTTTTGAAATTTATGTCTTTGTTTTGGTAATCACCTAAGGACAGGTGAGGTTATTGTTTTAAGATCTAAACACAAGATAACTCGTGTTAGGGTCCTAGAAAGGTTATAGTCTAGGTCAAAGTATTACTAATAACCTAATTTCCTTTAACCATGGCTCTGATACCAACTTTTCTTTAACACCCCGACCGCGTAAAACAACAAACCGCAGCGGAAACGTTGGGGAGTCTTGTCACAGAATTATTGTTTCATAACACATGGTATTCAAAATTTGGTATTATTAAATGAAATGTTTACATTATCTAAGATTAAACGGAAACATAACATAAATTAAATTATCTTTTATGTTTTTAAGTCACTAAGGCCCAAGTCCTCCCTATGTGAAGCAAGCTCAACATCAAACATTCGCTCCTGAAACATATGTGAAAGTAAATGCATCAGCATAAAAAAGCAAGTGAGTAACATAGGTTTTGTGATGAAGATTCATGGCTTTGAATGTTAAAAGATATGTTTAACTAGAAAGTAGCAATGAACCTTTAATGTTTTCTTTTATAAAATCATATGAAAATAAAATGATTTAAAAGAAATGATGCGTGGTTAAGTAAATAACCAAATGAAAACAACTTGTATAAAATACGACATGTCCTGTATAAAAATTTCATGTCTTATATAAAAGATGTCATGTTTTGTTTAAAAGATGTCATGACTTATCTTTGTTTGAAGTGATTTAGAAAACGCTACGATATGTAATATAATAAAAGCACTTATATATAGAAAGTACCAGCAGCGTATCCACCATGCTTTTATCACATTGCACTCGTCTCGTTATTTAAATCACTTACCATAAACCTTCAAATGAAATGTCTTGTTTAAACCAATGACTTGTAATAACCAAATATCACGTATAAACAATGTCTTGTATGGTAAGCAAAAGGATTATGCTTAAACCACATGAAATAATGTCTTGTATAACCAAAATGTCTTGTGTAACCAAAATATCTTGTATAAAACAATGTTTTTGAATGAACAAGAGTTTTGTTTAATCAAAGGTTTTGTTTTATAAATCATTGCTTTTATTGCGTAAACATTTATTAGGTTTGTTGGAGAATACATTCAAGCCTTGTCGATTGTCGGATAAACTCTTATCAGGCCAAAGGTTTATCAAATGTTCATCTGATTATGTCATTCCCTAAGGTCACTTCCAAACAAACCTAGGAAGCGGGAATGAGATTGTCAATCCTATGGTACCATTACATACTACCGGTCGGCGTGATCAATGTTAATAAATGTATCATTGTCGAGTTCAACGCACCAAAATGTCTTAAACAATGTAAGCATGTCGTGAAAATGTCTTGAAAACCATGTACTAGGTATGCTAGGTCAACATACGAAGCAAAATGTCTTTGAAAACCATGTAGTAGGTATGCTAGGTCAACATACGAAGTAAAAATGTCTTTGAAATCAATGTGCTAGGTATGATAGGTCAACAAACGAAGCAAAATGTCCCTGAAATCGTGTACTATATGTACTAGATTAGCAAAACATGTATGATGACATGAAAACAAGAAAATAGTGATAGGCTGATGTGTGCAAAATGCAACATATAAATTACATCAATTGTGGCATAAAACTAACCCTTTTTTAGTACTAATGTTGGAAAAAGTGTGCTTTTGTCTTCCTTTTGTATTTTCAGGATTAAATGAGCTCAAATTAACAAAAGAAGCAAAAAGGCAGCTAAATCTAACATAAATACAAGAAAAGGAACAAACATGGCATGCCCGACCCCACGACAGCAACTTCCCAAGCAAAACAAGAGAACATAAGGCTGAACACGCCCCGTGCTCAATGAGCACGGGGGCGTGCCCAAGTGTCAGTACAAAAGAAAAAGTTGTAGAAGCTTCCATCGCCCACCACGGGGCCGTGGTCAACTATAAGATTCGCAGAATCCAGGCAAATCTTGATAGTACAGATATGCTTCTGCACATGGGGTCGTGCCCAACGGACACGGGGCCGTGGTCAACTAATAAAGACAAGAGCAATTAATGAAGACAGAGAAGGATGTCGACACGGGGCCGTGCCCGAACTTCTGTTCAGCCTATAAATAGGAGTGCTTGGCTCAAGCTCAAACCATCCCTTGGCACACCACCTCTCTCACACTTCACCCACCACCCACCACCACCATAACACCATCATCCACCACCATCATCCATTGTCCATCATAGAGTGTGTGAGTCGTCTCGGGATCCAAGATTGATCGTAAGAGTTCTTGACAATCAAGGCCATGTTTACCTAAGTCTCTTACATCACTTGGTGAAGACAAAGTGTCTAGTGTAATACTTTTTATTTTTAATCTTTTCGCACTTTTTAATTGGTTATGTATTAATGACTTTAATAACTAGGTTCTTATGTTGAAGGTGATTCTTCCTTATCGTTTGTCCGTGGTGTCTTGGCATTATTTTACTGTCTATATAAAATAAAAGATTTTCACCATTCATATCTCCACGGTCTATATGGAGGTATGTTGGCTACCTAGTCGGGGGTTAAGGGAACGGTTTGGTAAGAGTCTTGCCATTGTTCAGTGTATAGATCCTGCAAAGGACCTGGGTCAAATTTAGCAGGACCTCCTTCAATACTTAACGGTATTGGATGGCGGGGGTCCAAACTCTTTGATCCCCTCATAAGTTAAACTACTATTAATACTTTAACCCGGCTACTTAGGACTGTATCTCTGCTGACTCAGACTACTTAGCCGAGGGTAACGTCACCTTCAAAAGAGGGGCCTACCACAATATGCATTAATAACTTAATTAATTACCTTTCAATAATCCGACCCTTTAGGATTGTATCCTTGCTGACTCAAACTACTGGGTTGAGGGTAACGTCACCTCCAAAAGAGGGGCCTACTACAATAACTAAGATAATCTCTTAAATAGTGCAAAAGTGCGGAAATAATCAAAGGTTACACTAAACACGAGTCGGAGCCAAGTGATTCATCTTGTCTATCGGTTTTTATTTTTATTTTTCAGCATTTTAGTTAGTTTTTATTTTCTTAGTTTAAAACATTTTTCTAAACTTTTGATTTGATTAGACGTTGAGGATAAACCGGTACTAAAAGCTCTTGTGTCCTTGGACGACCTCGGTATCTTACCAACACTATACTACGCTCACGATGGGTGCACTTGCCCATATGTGTGTTTAGTGTTAGTAAATATCGTGTTTTATAAATTTAAAACTTGCTAAAGAAAGTGTAAAAGGGTTTAAAAAATACTTAAACCTATATATACACCTAACGCACATCAAGTTTTTGGCGCCGTTGCCGGGGACACAAGGATTTTAAGAAAGTTAGGAAACAACGGCCTAATCGTTTTTCTTATTTTTCTATTTTTTTTAGGATTTTTCTTAGTTTTTTCAGCTTCTGCAGAGCTCAGCACGGGCCGTGCCTGGTCGGACACTGGCCGTGCCCAGCATTGTTACTGGCAGTTTTTATTTTTCGAGTTACAGAGAGCTGAGCACGAGGCCGTGTCGGTGCAACACGGGGCCGTGTCCAACTCCCCAATAACAGGGATCCAGAAAACAATCACTGTATCTCCGACCACGGGCCGTGTTCGCTGAACACGGGGCCGTGTTGAACTTTCTGACCAACGTTCTTTTCTGTTTTTATTGCAGGACTTGGAACCCAGGCCCCACATTTGAACTTCCTACGTAGTGTATGAGCTCCAGTTCTAGTAGAGACATAAAAGAACCCCTAGAAGAACCCGAACGCTTTCTCAGAAAAAGACTTAAAGCTTAAAACCAAGAGAAAGTTTCGGGGGAACCACTTCCAATGGCGGACCAACGTACCCTCATGGATTACCTACGACCCACTGTAGGTAATCTCGGCGCCGCTATCAATGCACCGAATGTCGAAGCCAATAACTTCGAACTTCGACCGCATTTGATACAAATGATTCAAAACTCCGCAACCTTTCATGGGCTTGCGGACGAGGATCCCCATCTACATATTACTAATTTCTTAGAAATATGTGATACCTTTCGGATCAATGGAGCATCAAACGACGCCATCCGCCTTCGAATGTTTCTATTTTCACTAAAAGACTGAGCTAAGGCTTGGCTCAACACCGTCCCAGTTGGCTCGGTAAACACCTGGGATGAACTAGCCCAAAAGTTTCTATATAAGTATTTCCCTCCTGCTAAAACGGCTAAATTAATGACTGAAATTAACACATATTCACAAGAGGATGGGGAATCCTTATATGAAACTTGGGAAAGATTCAAGGAGCTACTAAGAAAGTCTCCTCATCACGGTCGGTATGGCAACAAGTATCCACTTTCTACAATGGGTTGTTGCCACAAACAAGACAAACACTTGATTCTAGCTCCGGGGGACTTCTAGGTAATCGTCGCCCAAATGAAATATACAATCAAATTGAGGAAATTGCTCAAACCAATTTTCAGTGGCACACTCCCCGAGGTAATAAATCTATTGCCCCGGGCGCCCATAAGGTTGATGAAAGCACTTCTTTACAAGCCCAAATCGAGGCCCTTTCTTCAAAAATCAAAAAGTTAGAAATGGCAAAAACGGCCTCGGTTATGGCTTGTGAGGGGTGTGGTGGACCACATGAAAATTGGAGTTGTGTGAAAGAAGTGGATGATCAAACAGAAACGGTAAACTACATTGATAATAGACCTAGGCCGTCGGGTCCACCAACGGGTACCTACAACCAAGGATGGCATAACCACCCTAACCTTGGTTGGAGAGATCCCGGCAATAGTAGTAACCAACAAAACCAACGAACTAACTTTCAACAACCACAACACTTTTCTCAACAACAAGGTGGACGAGAAAGGCTTGAAGATACTGTATCTCGCCTCATCTCCGACACCGAAAAGAAAAACTCGGATCGATTTCAGCAATTGGAATCGAATTTTAGAAATCAACAAGCTAGCATTCAAAACATTGAAAAACAATTAAATCAACTAGCTCAAAATTTCTCCGAGAGACCACAAGGCGCGTTACCAAGCAATACCGAAACCAACCCAAAAGCACAAGTACATCTCATCACATTGAGAAACCGAACCGTGGGTCCAAAGGAGGCTCCATTACCGCCGGCTAAAAAAAGCCAATCCAGCCAAACCACGACTCCACCCGCACCACAACCAGAAAAGGATTCTCCACCAAATCAAGAGCCCACTAAGACTCCTCCGGTTACATACCCCGGTCGGTTAAATCGTCAAAAGACCGATGAGCAATTCGCAAAGTTCGAAAATTTACTAAAACAATTGCATGTTAATATTCCTTTTATCGAGGTCCTAACCCAAATGCCTAAATATGCAAAATTTATGAGGGATTTCCTCACTCACAAAAGGAAAATTGAATCATTGCAATTAGTTAACTTAGGCGAAGAATGCTCCGCGTTAGTACTCAACAAACTCCCACAAAAGAAAATTGATCCCGGAAGCTTCATGATTCCTTGCTCGATTGGGGAATCCCCCATTCGTAATGCACTAGCCGATCTTGTGGCTAGCATTAACCTCATGCCCACATCAATGTTCAAACGACTCGGCCTAGGAACAACGAGCCCTACAAAGATGAGCATACAACTCGCCGACAGATCCGTCAAATTTCCACAAGGTGTCGCTGAAAATCTATTGGTCAAAGTTGACAATTTCGTTTTCCCGACCGACTTTGTCATCCTAGACATGGAGGAAGACGCCGATGTCCCTCTCATCCTCGGGAGGCCATTTCTAGCCACCGCCCAAGCAGTGGTGGGTATGAATGACGGAACACTAACATTGAAGTTTGGGGACGAGGAAGTGAAGTTTGGAGTTGGAAAGAGAGTAAAAGACGAAGACCCGGTCAACTACATGAAGGTCATAGACTCAAGCTTGGATGACGCTCTCCGACGGTGTAGCATGGGATGCAAAACATCCCACTTGAGTAACATATGACCAGGCTTTGGGTCTAGCCAAGGACCCTTATAAACGTGGCGCACCACGGAGGCATTCCGCGGAACTATCCTTAGTTTAATTTAGATTAATCTTTATGTTTTCTAGTTAGTTTTAATTTTCAGGAATAAAAGACACTCAGGATGGCAAAGGATAACAAGGGAAACTTGAACCAGCACCCCATGCAAGAAAACAGAGCCATCCGACAATTTTCTTCATTAACAGTAAGTTCAGCACGGGCCGTGTCTGCCCAACACGGCCCCGTGCTGCACAGTCTGCAGAAATGACCCAGTTCAGGTAAACTGGACACGGGCCGTGTTCACCCAACACGCCCCCGTGTCCAGGTTTCTGTTTCTTTTGTTTAATTTTTGTTACTGGCACTTGAACACGTGGCCGTGCCCGGACAACACGGGGCCGTGTCCAGCGCCCAGTAACACAAATTTTTGCTTTTTTCACACCTTTTTACACATTCAATCAACCTAAAAATTTATTTTTGGGACGCATTGAGGACAATGAGTAATTTAAGTGTGGGGGGGATGCTAAAACCTTGAATCTTGCAAGTCCTAAGCCTTACACAAAACTCTATTGGAACCGCTAATCACCCCAAATTTTTTTTCAAAAAATTTCAATTTTTTTTACTTGTCTAGGTTTAACTTGGGAATTTCAAGTTCTAAAAAGGTTATATTTTTACAAATTTACAACCAATAGCGTCGTGATAAAAAGAACCAACATAAGAAAATTATGAAACGGCATGACAAGCTTAGTTAAAATTTGATTATATATACTTGATCACATAAAACCCATTCCCACAAAAGTGAGTTTTGAGCCTTTATTGAGCATACAAATATATATCTTTAAACTAAATGCTCATTTTTCATTTCTTGTGTGAATAGCCGCTTGGTTCTTACGACTCTAGAACTTGCCACGACGATACATTCCCGGTCCTTACCAACTTAAACCCGAGTAAGTAAATGATGGAGGCATTAGGACTACCCTTTTTATTTCTACACCATTATTTTTCTTTTTTTTACCGCCTACCCAAAATCCCCCTAGTTAACCCCTTTGAGCCTAAACCTTTTCATTTCTTAACCCAAACCAAACACTCTTTTACCCACCAAAACCTTTTTATTTTTAACCCTTTTGTTTTAGTAACAAGCTCGGTTTTTCGTTTGACTTTGAAAAAAAAAAAGAGAGAGAAAATTTTGTTTTGTTGATGAAGCAAAAGAAATAAACAAACAAGTTCATCAAAAATAACTTTGTTTGAATAATAGCTTCATCAAAATAAAAATTGCAAAAATAAAAAGTCTTTCGAAAACCGACGCTTTTTACGCTTTTTACGCTTTTTCGCCCTTTTCTACTAACCACTAACCCAACCACCTACCTTTAACCCAAGCCTAACCCTTCACCCAAAAGTCCTCTTGATATTTACAAAGGTATATAGTTAAAAAGGAGGAGGATTGATTGCTTGGCAAGCCTATGGTAGGAGTAAGTTCCATGCCGCTCTCGAGTGATTCACTAAAATACATATTCGGCCGAGTGTTGAGTGATCCCCCGTGAGGTATGTGAACTTGTATATAAATGGAATTTTAAAGAGGCATGTTATGCCTTAATAAGTAATTTATCTTATGAAAAGTTTTAAATAAATCATGACGAATAGGATTGTAAATAAATAAAAATAAAACTAAATAAAGAATCTTGAAAATCCCGACACTCTATGACAAGCCCAAAAACCTTCTTTTCTACCAATTCCATTTGGGAGTGTAAAGCCACATTATAAAGAGTTTTGCTTGAGGACAAGCAAAGATTCAAGTGTGGGGGTATTTGATGTGTGCAAAATGCAACATATAAATTACATCAATTGTGGCATAAAACTAACCCTTTTTTAGTACTAATGTTGGAAAAAGTGTGCTTTTGTCTTCCTTTTGTATTTTCAGGATTAAATGAGCTCAAATTAACAAAAGAAGCAAAAAGGCAGCTAAACTAACATAAATACAAGAAAAGGAACAAACGTGGCATGCCCGACCCCACGACAGCATCTTCCCAAGCAAAACATGAGAACAGAAGGCTGAACACACCCCGTGCTCAGTGAGCACGGGGGCGTGCCCAAGTGTCAGCACAAAAGACAAAGTTTTAGAAACTTCCATCGCCCACCACGGGGCCGTGCTCAGCGGACACGGGGTTGTGGTCAATTATAAGATTCGCAGAATCCAGGCAAATCTTGATAGTACAGATATGCTTCTGCACACGGGGTCGTTCCCAGCGGACACGGGGCCCTGGTCAACTAATAAAGACAAGAGCAATTAATGAAGACAGAGAAGGATGTGGACACGGGGCCGTGCCCACTGGACACGGGGCCGTGCCCGAACTTCTGTTCAGCCTATAAATAGGAGTGCTTGGCTCAAGCTCAAACCATCCCTTGGCACACCACCTCTCTCACACTTCACCCACCACCCACCACCACCATAACACCATCATCCACCACCATCATCCATTGTCCATCATAGAGTGTGTGAGTCGTCTCGGGGTCCAAGATTGATCGTAAGAGTTCTTGACAATCAAGGCCATGTTTGCCTAAGTCTCTTACATCACTTGGTGAAGACAAAGTGTCTAGTGTAATACTTTTTATTTTTAATCTTTTCGCACTTTTTAATTGGTTATGTATTAATGACTTTAATAACTAGTTTCTTATGTTGAAGGTGATTCTTCCTTATCGTTTGTCCGTTGTGTCTTGGCATTATTTTACTGTCTATATAAAATAAAAGATTTTCACCATTCATATCTCCACGGTCTATATGGAGGTATGTTGGCTACCTGGTCGGGGGTTAAGGGAACGGTTTGGTAAGAGTCTTGCCATTGTTCAGTGTATAGATCCTGCAAAGGACCTGGGTCAAATTTAGTAGGACCTCCTTCAATACTTAACGGTATTGGATGGCGGGGGTCCAAACTCTTTGATCCCCTCATAAGTTAAACTACTATTAATACTTTAACCCGGCTACTTAGGACTGTATCCCTGCTGACTCAGACTACTTAGCCGGGGGTAACGTCACCTTCAAAAGAGAGGCCTACCACAATATACATTAATAACTTAATTAATTATCTTTCAATAATCCGACCCTTTAGGATTGTATCCTTGCTGACTCAAACTACTGGGTTGAGGGTAGCGTCACCTCCAAAAGAGGGGCCTACTACAATAACTAAGATAATCTCTTAAATAGTGCAAAAGTGCGGAAATAATCAAAGGTTACACTAAACACGAGTCGGAGCCAAGTGATTCATCTTGTCTATCTGTTTTTATTTTTATTTTTATTTTTCAGCATTTTAGTTAGTTTTTATTTTCTTAGTTTAAAACATTTTTCTAAACTTTTGATTTGATTAGACGTTGAGGATAAACCGGTACTAAAAGCTCTTGTGTCCTTGGACGACCTCGGTATCTTACCAACACTATACTACGCTCACGATGGGTGCACTTGCCCATATGTGTGTTTAGTGTTAGTAAATATCGTGTTTTATAAATTTAAAACTTGGCTAAAGAAAGTGTAAAAGGGCTTAAAAAATACTTAAACCTATATATACACCTAACGCACATCATAGGCACATATGAATCACCCCAAAACATTTGAAAATGTAAAAGAAGAGATTATATACTCACTTAGGATTGCGTATAAGTCTTGTTCAAAAGATCAAACAAAGCTCGAAGGATCAAGGATTCAAGTGGCTCCTAATATCGCATAACTATGTTAGATCATCAGTACTTTAATCGGCGGATAGGATAGAATGAAGTCTTATAAACCAAACGAGTGTTGGAACTCATATGATATGGTTTAACAAACTTAACATTCTGATTTGGAAAGGATCCTAAGTTCTTTTGACCCGTTTTAACTCGTTAAGGTAGTTTACGCTACATTAACGGGTCTCTTGCGTAAATATATGATCGGATGGTTAAATATGACCTATGATAAGTCTTATATGCCAAAACACGTTTGATGATGTTGTAACATCAGTTTGTATGTCAAAAATTTGGTTATATATGCTTAAAATTGATGTATGCCCCAAAAGGGCATTATGGTCATTTTTAAAGAACATAGAAGCGACTTATCATAATTCATAACACTAACCAAACTAAGTGACCATAAGGTATAGCCTCAGTAGGTTATTCCATATACAACTATGGTCACAAATATGTGTTTGGTCGGATCCTAAGATCGACCAAACGGGTCGGATTCAAAAGTCAAAGCGGTGGTCAAGACTGCTCGACTTACAACCCTAAATAAGCACTAAACTAGAAGTGACGAGTTAGACATGTCAAAACATGTCTAACTAAGTTGTAAAACTGATTTGTTATCAAAACTTGATGTTTTGATAAGCGAAAATAGTTTCGTCGTAAAATGCACATTATGTGCATCTTTGACCGAAACTTTGACTCGTCACTTCGACTAGTAAACGTGGTAATCCGAAGGTGTAATCGCAAGGGATTATAACCTTGTGATTACGATCACGCTGCAAAGTTCAATTGAACTTTGAATTGAACAATTATGGTCAGAACCGAAAGTCAAACTATTTGACTTTTAGCCCAAAATAAGCTAAAATAATGAACAAGACTAAGGAAGAACACTTACTTGTGTTCTAGGAAGATATGAAACTCAGTAGGAGGCCTCTAAAGAGAAGCAAAACTCCAATTTTGAGCAGGAGATGAAGAAGAGATGAAATGAGCGAAGAATGAGGTGAATTATGCTTGCTATTTATAGTGTTTTGAAGATCATAGGATGATTACAAGTGTCCCATGTGTTGGCATGATCTTAGGGAAGCTTAAACACATGTCACAAGATGGAAGAAACCAGGAAAAGTTGAGTTCTTGGGCTCCAAGGTAACAAAACTAGGTGCTGAAACAATTTTCTGCATCTGACATGCTTTGGCTACCCGCGATAGACTAAGCTAAGTCTGTCGCGCCCCGCCATACCCTCTAGCTACTTTCGAAAGTTGGTAGATTTGGCCGCTGGACTTGTTTCGTCGCGTTTTGTCACTTTTAACACCTTTCAACCCAATTTTTAGGCTCTATAAGGGTGTTAAGGCATATGTAACTTGAATTCTGCCCAAAAATGTCATGGGTGTCGGTTCGTTCAGTTGTACGATTGCACTTTTCGCTTAATTACGTCAAACGCTATAACGAACACGAAAATGACCGAAATTTCGCAACGATTGATTTTTTTGCATTCTTATCAATAAAATACAAGATTTTAATGATTATAATTTTTTTGGATATGTGAACATGGTCCGTATTAAAAAATACGAGAATCGGCAGACTTTCGTAGTTTGTCGCAAATAGTCCCTGAGCTCGAATAAGCATGTTTTTACCATACTGAACCCTTCAAAACTTATATCTAAGTTATGTAAAGGGTATTTAGGGTATGTTTAGCTTATGTTCTTGTTCCAGAGTATATGTCGTGTTAAACTGATTATGTTTACGTAACATTTTACGTATTATTTCTAGAAAAGCTTTTGAGAGTTTGAAATTGAACAAGGATTGAAAATGTGCAAATGTCGTAAATAATTATACAATCTTGGAATTAAAACACAATGTTTCATTGATTATGAAGTTGTTCGGAATTGTACTATGATTGAAAAGACACAAATGTCACAGTACTATCACAGGGACGACAATCAGAAACTTGAGGTGGAGTACTACAACTTGAAGATGGTTGGATCAGAGATCGAGGCATACACAAAAAGGTCCAACGACTTGGCTGCTCTATGTCCTAACATGTCACAGCCTGCTTATAAGAGAATTGAGCTTTATCTCAAGGGTTTATCTCCTGAAATCGAAAGCTTGGTAACTTCAGCTAATCTTCCTGTAACACCCCGTGTTCTGAAGTCAAAGTCAAAGTCAAGGTCAAAGTCAACGACCGATTTCGAAACTTGACTTATAGTAAATTTCTTTCGTGTGTTTATTTTAGCTGTATTATGTGGAGTTAGTGTCTATAATTACAATAATCGACGTGTGTTATTCGCTATTTAATCGACTTACGACTGTGAACTATAGGAAGTAACAATGCGATAAAGTCAACTAAACGCTAATCAATCTAATCCAATCGACATCGAATCACAATCGAACTCGGAACTCGAATTACACTTTTGATTATTGTTATATGTGTGTGTGTGCCTTATGTGTTACTTGTGCATGTTTATTTATGTTATGTGTGGTAATCAATCGAAACGCAATCGAAACTCAATCGCAAATCGAACTCAATCGCAAATGAAATGGTATAATAATTAGTGGAGAAGAGATAGCGCGAGATATGAGTGGTTGGGATTAAAAGTAATTTGACTAGGAAACTCTATCGCATTTGCATCGCTCGAAATCGCAATCGAAACAGCAAAAATCGTCGCTCCGAACACTCGAACCAAGTGCCATCCGGCCGGATTGCCATCCGGCCGGATTGCCATCCGACCGGGTTGCCACCCGAACGAGGTGACATCCGCACGAGGTGACATCCGAACGGATTGCCATCTGAGCGAGATGCCATCCGACTGACCTGTCCCTTTCCACTTTGGGTATCCTATAAATACCCCATGTCACTTTCATTCTTTCCACTTTTGGTAAGTGACGTCCGATCAGCCCGTGTTCCTCGCTTTTTCTTCGATTTCTCGCAATCCCGGTAAGATCTCGTCCTAAATCTTGTACTTCCTTAATCTACACGCACTCCTACACTTTCCTATCTTTTGAATCTTAACTTTTAACCATGAAATCACCAAGATTCGAGGTGTTCTAGGATGACGTCATCATGTGTTCTTGAAGAACTTCATGTTTTGGCCTCAATCCACCAAGAACAACTTAGTTCTAACCGATTTCCACATAAACAACAAAGATCTTGCATAGTGAAAAGGATTGGGAGAAGGTTTCCAACTCTTTTACACTCAATGCACTCAAAACCGATAGAATCGGAACTTGTGCCGGCGTACTACACAGCATTGTGGTTGTGTTGGTTCTAGATCCGCATTCTATCCACGAGATTATCGATTATGGGTTAAACATGGAACGTCGTCTCGAACCGTCCACTGATCGGGTTTGGGTGATTCCTGTCCGATCAGGAGCACCAAGTATTGACGAGGTTTCTGTTGATTGACACGTTATCAAAATATCTCGATAACACGACAAACCATCAAAACGGCCAAGTGTAAGACGACGGAACGGCTAGGACGGAGTGCCGTCCGAACGACTTGCACCTTGGGGTCCCACACTTAACTATTTTGCCAACGATGGAAGTCTGGTTGTCAAACGTGTTGATTGTCCGACCGGACTACCATCCGATCGTGTTGGGATTGAACCCTACCAGAGGAACAAATAATTAAAGCCAAAACTGGATAAGCGCAGTGGATTCAGAATAAGCAGATGTTGCATACAAGTCTCTCCCCTTGAAAGTGGTTTCAACATCTGCTGACCTCCTATCTACTGTTCGTACAAACTGCTGACCTACAAACTGCTGATCAAGTAAAAGCCTGATGAAGACTAAAGCACTGCTGTTCAATCTACTGCCTTGAGTCAAGCTCTGTTGATCCGGACAAGTACTGCTGGGTTCACATCAGTGAAAGGATGCAGCAGTAGTTTATTATGTCTTTATGTAATGAAATGTAATATTAGTAGTTTAGCATAGCAGAGGTTTGTATAGATCATAGGTTAGAGTTTGTTAGGAGGTTAGATGTCACTTTCATGGTGACGTCAGCTTAGATGCTCAATGGTTTGCTAGTGCCTATAAATAGAACAGTGCTCTGTACTGTTCTATTAGCTCTTTGCAAAATTGTTTTCCTGCACGAACAAACACTGGGCTCAGGCTGAGGGGGAGTTTGCATTCAATCATGGCATTGTAATCGTTATTGAAATAAATTCAATCTTTCGGTTCTTTGTGGAAAATGTTTTGATTAAAGCAATTCTCTCGTTTGATTGTGTGTAAAGTTTGTTTCCATCTTAATTCCGCTGCACAACTCATCCATCTTCATCTTAATTCAAACGTGAAAACACAATCAAAACCAAACTCAGATCCTAACAGATCGGATAGTCATCCGAATCATGAAACACTTGGACTTTAAATCTTAAACAATTTTCAAAACGTTCAGCAACAGAGTTGTTACCCGCTCGGATGGACATCCGACCGAGTGACCGCCCTGCTGTGAACTTGTTCTCACTAAGTAACCTCGCCACTCGAGTCGCCGTCCGACCGGACAACCGTCCGACCGACCGACCTGAAAGGAAGAGATACTTTAGTGTTTTCAAAATGCTACAACGAAAACTTCAAAGGTCAAGCCATCATACACAAACACATCCTTCTCATAGGAAGAAACAATCCACTCGAATAGTCATCCGACCGGACTACCGTCCGACCGGATAACCATCCGAACGGATTGTCATCCGCACGACTAGCCGTCCGATCGGATTACCATCCGACCGAACTGCTGTCCGAGCCACTTACACCTTACATCGTTTTACGCGTCGCTTATCGTTATGCTATCAATCTGTTCAGGCTAACCCTACTTCCTAGCGCTCCCTTCAATCTATCCATCGCTGTGAGTATACTCGATCCCTTTTTGCTTTACGTACTTTTGGGTGTTACATACGTTACTTATACTAAATCACATCGAACACACTACGCAATACTTTAAACGCTAACCGTTACCGCATGTTATACGTGACTTAATGAATGCTTGTTTGTTATGTTTACACACGGAATGTTGTCTACCTGCCTTAGCAACGATAGTACTATAGTTTGGACTCAGCACCCGCTCACGCTGGGGTTGTTAAGGACAAATATTTGCATGGATTACAGTGGTGATCATGTATTACGAACTGCGTTGGGCAGTCAACCCGCAGTCATTGGTATCGATAGTTCTATGTCGATAACTAACATGCCTCATTACACTCTGTGTACGTGCTAGTTATGCGTAACGCTTTCGAACTCTATATGCTATTATCAAACTTGTATGCTCACCTTTACACTATGTGTATTGACTTTTATTTTAACGTATGTGACAGGTGCTTAGGATGCTTATCTGCTAGGAAGTCGAGGCTAGAATAAGGTCTTATAGGCCAACAAATAGTTGTCTGTACAAATGAAATCTGAGTTGTCGGAACAGAACTATTTGCCTAGATTTTGTCTGTAATAATTTGTTTACCTTTTGATACATGGTATGGGACATGTTACTTTAAATTGATTGGTAATGATAATTGTTATGGAAACTTCTAGACAATCTGTTTCGCTCAGTGCCATGCCCCGATGTTTCCGCCATCGGTTGGGGTGTGACAGATTGGTATCAGAGCCATAACTATAGGGAATTAGGCAAGACATGACCTAGTACGGGTCAATGTCTTAGAGACCTAGTCTATAGTTAGGAACCAACAGACCGACTTGTGCATATCCGTTAGGGATTATGTATGAGCATATTGCTATTTCTCGTTATTCTCGCCTATGGTACGCTATCACTACACTCGAACTTTCAATTATGAATAAACGATTAAGCCGAGATTAGGTGTGAAAACCGCAAACTCTCGACCAAATTGCTTGTTCGCCTCGCATTTTATCTACAAACACGAGGATTTGCGTTGAACAAGGAGTGAAATCCATACTTTGACGCATAATTCTCACCAAATTTTATCAAAACAGGAACGAGGTTGTTAAGCTAGGGGTGAAACCCTAACCTTGACGACTTGATTCCGACTTTTACTTGGTTTTACAAAACTCTCACCAAAGTCTCGACGGACTCCAACGACCTGAAGTCACGGTATGACTAACGGGATGCGTGCCAAACGCCCAAGAATCGAGGCAGAAGCACAGTCCTGAAAGTCAAAATGTGAACAACAAGTCCTTGAGAATAGTCGAATCACTTTGGATAGTCAATGTCTAATAGCCGCAGACAATCTATTTCTCGATTTTTATGTGTTTTGATTTTGAGCCCGCACCTGCTGACTCTGATGATTCGTTGATTTTATGTGTTTTATGTAAATTTGCCTGTTTATATGTTTACATTTTGAAGATTTATTCAATTTTTGCCTTCGCTTCGATCGACATGCAAGGCTCGCACTGCATTTCTACCTCAAAACGCTGACAAATCGCTAAATTATGGACGACCTTATGCTATGCTATACGCTTATACTATACTACTCGACAAGTTATTCACGATCGCTATTCTCAAACGCTCGCGGACTTTGAATGATAGGTTTCTGTATTCTGACTGCATCATGTGATTACATGCTTGTGTGCTTCTGTGATTCTGTGCTCTACATGCTTATGTGTTTCTGTGTTTACGTGAATCTGTGATTATGTGCCTATGTGTTTATGAGATGCATGTTACATTGTGTTCCCGAGCTTTAGTAAGTATTAGACGTGTGAGATGAGCTTCGATTATGATGTGTCTGAGACCTAGACGATGTCTGTCGCAGACGATGTCAACTAGACCATCATCAGGATTCCGTCACCCACCACTTTCTCATCGAGAACAGAGAGACAAACGTCTGGCTGCTATCATCGCTAAACAAGTAGCAAAAGCCGTGAGTGATGTATACGAGAATGTGAGCAAATCGTCCGAAGAATCCCGAACTGAAGCTCCTAAAGCTACCCCCAAAGCTGCATTCAGTTTCAAGCAGTTCAAGTCTTGTGGGCCAAAGGAATTCACTGGCGAGGAAGGCCCTACAGCGTTGTTCCAATGGTTTGATTCCATTGAGGTCACTCTACGACAGAGCGGTTGCCTTGACGATCTTCGCACTCTAAATGCTACCGGCGTCTTCCAGTCCCGCGCACTAGACTGGTGGACGGCCGAGAGAAACAAATGAAGGAACGATGCAGCCTACGGTCTGTCGTAGGACGAACTCAAGGAGGTCATGCTGGAAGAATTATTCCCTCCTCATGAACGACAAAAGTTAGAAGATCAATTCTGGCACATAAAGCAGAAGGATGGTGAAAACGCTGCTCTAACTGCTCGATTCAAGCAGCTCAGTATCATTTGCCCTGTCCAAGTGAAGACATCCGACATGGCAATCAAGAAGTATTTCCGAACCCTGCCTGACTGTGTTGCAGATTCCGTGCAAGCGGCTAAGACTAAGACGATCAAGGAAACTTACCTACTGGCCGCTGAAATCAACGACAAGCGGGTCAAGGCTGGTGTCTGGGATAAAACTTCGAAGCACCTGCATCAAGCTACCACCGCCACGTCAACTGCTGAAACCGCCACCGCATCGAACAACAAGAGAAAGAATAAAAGAAAGAACAGCTCTAGCAACAAGAACTGTGCGATCACTGCTGCACCGATCCAAGCCGTACCAGCTCAACAGCGACAAGTAGCGGCGCCTATGGCAAATGCACCGCTTGCTAAGCGTGCATACACTAGGCCACACCCGCTTTGCCCTACCTGTACCTACCACCACCCGACTACCATCGCTTGCCATTTTTGTGCTCATTGCAATATGTACGGCCACTTCACAACCAACTGCCGTGGTCGACAAACTCAAGCTCCTGCTCATCAAGCTCTTCTTACCGCCCCTCAGGGTCAACAAGATCCTCCGGCACCCGCGGTCAACGCCAGAGCCTGCTTCGCATGTGGCGATCCTAACCATTTCGCTAACATGTGCCCGAATAGGGTAGTGAAACAAGAGCCCTAGCAGCAGCAGCCTCAGCAACAGTAGCAGCAACAGCAATAAGCAGCACGTGCACGTACCTTCAACCTCAACGTGCGCCAACCCCAAGCCAACAACAACGTGGTCAATGGTACGTTCCTTGTGAATGGTATTTATGCTTCATGTTTGTTTGATACTGGAGACGATAATTGCTTTGTCTCATTCGAATTCGAGAAGCTCCTTAGTCGTAAGCGCTCCCAACTCTCCTCAACGTTCGATGTTGAAGTAGCTACTGGAAGAACCGTCGCCGTTAATTATGCTCTTCGTGATTGTACCCTTGAGCTCAACAATCACATCTTCCCAATCGACCTTATTCCGATGCAACTCGGGAGTTTTGACATCATAGTAGGCATGGACTTTCTTCGCGAAAACCATGCTGAAGTTGTGTGCTTCGACAAGATGATTCGATTCTCGCTCGCGAATGGTGATGTATTGTGTGTCTACGGTGAAACCACTTCGAAAGGCCTCAAACTCATGTCGTGTGTCCAAGCTAGCAAGTATCTCCGCAAGGAATACAGAGCTTTCTTGGCTAACATTGTAGTGGTGGAGAAGGAAAAGAAAGGAAAGACTGACGTGAAAGACATTCCTGTGGTTCATGAATTTCCTAATGTGTTCCCTAACGACCTTCCCGGTCTACCACCAAGTCGTGATATCGACTTTCGTATCGACCTCATTCCTGGAGCCAACCCCGTTGCCAAAGCTCCTTACCGACTCGCACCGTCCGAAATGCGTGAACTCTCGAGTCAACTCCAGGAATTACTTGAGAAAGGCTTCATTCGCCCGAGCACCTCTCCTTGGGGCGCGCCAGTCCTCTTCGTCAAAAAGAAGGATGGGTCGTTCAGGATGTGCATCGACTATCAGGAATTGAATAAGTTAACTATCAAGAACCGTTATCCTCTGCCTCACATTGACGACTTGTTTGATCAACTACAAGGTGCTAGGTATTTCTCGAAGATCGATCTACGCTCAGGCTACCACCAACTACGCATTCAGGAGGAGGATATACCCAAAACTGCATTTCGCACTCGATACGGCCACTATGAGTTCGTTGTTATGCCTTTTGGTTTAACCAACGCACCCGCGGTTTTCATGGATCTGATGAATCGCGTGTGTAAACCATATCTCGACCGTTTCATGATCGTATTCATCGACGATGTCTTGATTTATTCCAAGTCGAAAGCCAAACACGCGCAACATCTACGTTTGGTTCTCGAGCTACTCCAGGGGAATCGACTCTATGCCAAGTTCTCCAAGTGTGAATTTTGGTTGGAGGAGGTTCGGTTTCTGGGTCACATCGTAAATAGTCAAGGTATTCACGTCGATCCAGTGAAGATTGAAGCAGTTAAGAGTTGGATTACACCTAAGAACCCGTCTAAAGTCCGTTCTTTTCTCGGACTAGCGGGCTGTTATCGACGGTTTATCGAAGGATTCTCAAAGATCGCCGTACCGCTTACCGCTCTCACGCATAAAGACAAGCTTTTTGTTTGGGGAACTGAACAAGAGTCTGCTTTCCAAACCCTCAAGCACATGCTTTGCAATGCTCCTGTTCTCACATTGCCCGACGAAAACGACGATTTCATTGTCTATTGTGATGCTTCCAACCTTGGTCTCGGTTGTGTTCTTATGCAGCGGGACAAGGTTATAGCATACGCATCTCGTCAGCTCAAAATCCACGAGAAGAACTATACAACCCATGATCTCGAGCTAGGCGCAGTTGTTTTTGCGTTAAAGATTTGGCGACACTACCTGTATGGTACCAAGTGTACGATCTTCCCCGATCATCGGAGCCTACAACATATCTTTGATCAGAAAGAACTTAATATGCGTCAACGCCGATGGGTAGAACTTCTCAACGATTATGACTGTGAGATTCGTTATCACCCAGGCAAAGCAAATGTTGTTGCCGACGCTCTCAGCAGACGGAGTTATCTGCTCAGTATTCGTAACAACCAAGCCCAATACGATCTCGAAGCTCTCATCCGCGAAGCCCAGCATGCCTGTTTTAACGAACGCACTATGAAGAAGGAACGAATCTATCACGATGGAGCTCAACTTGTGAGCAAGTCGAATGGGATATTCCACTTTCTGGACCGAATTTGGATCCCTAAACGGACCGATTTGTGACAGATTTTGATGGATGAAGCCCACAAATCCCGTTATTCTGTTCATCCCAGTTCCGACAAGATGTACAAGGACCTTCGCTACAGGTACTGGTGGCCGGGCATGAAGAGGGATATTGCTCTCTACGTTGGAAAATACCTGACTTGTGCAAGGGTTAAGGCTGAACACCAAAGACCCTCTGGCTTACTCGAACAACCGCCAATCCCTATGTGGAAGTAGGAAAGTATAGCTATAGACTTCATAACAAAACTTCCACACACGTCATCAGGTCACGACAGCATTTGGGTTGTTGTTGACCGTTTGACCAAATCAGCTCACTTTTTGCCAATACGGGAAGACTACAAGGTAGAACGATTAGCCCGAATCTACACCAACGAGATCATTTGTAATCATGGGACGCCTCACGACATCATCTCTGATCGTGATGCTCGGTTTACCTCGCGACTGTGGGAAACGTTTCAAACGGCTCTCGGTACATCGCTTAATCTAAGTACCGTTTTCCACCCTCAAACCGACGGTCAGACTGAAAGAACGATCCGTACTCTTGAAGACATGCTCCGTTCGTGTGTCATAGACTTCGGTGGTAATTGGGATACATACACGCCGCTAGTCGAATTCTCGTATAACAACATTTATCATTCCAGTATTCAGATGGCACCATTCGAGGCCTTATACGGAAGAAAATGTCGATCGCCTATTGTGTGGTACGAGATCGGTCACTCGCAACTAACCGGTCCCGAGCTATTGCAAGAAACAACTGACAAAGTCCTCCAAATTCGAGACAACTTGTTAAAAGCTCGAAGTCGACAGAAAAGTTACGCCGATCGACGATGCAAGCCCCTTGAATTTGACGTTGGCGACTACGTACTCCTAAAGGTATCACCTTGGAAGGGTGTGGTCAAATTCGGCAAGAAAGGGAAACTAGAGCCTCGATATGTTGGACCTTTTAAGATTCTGGAAAGGATCGGAAAAGTTGCCTACGGACTCGAACTACCAGAGGAACTTAGTAACGTCCACCTAACTTTCCATGTGTCAAACCTCCGAGAGTGCCTGGCTGAGCATGATTTAATTGTACCTCTCGATGACCTCCAAGTAAACGAAACACTACAATTCGTAAAGAAGCCTATCAAAATCATGGTTCGCCAAACCAAACAGCTCAAACGCTCGTGCATTCCTATTGTGAAAGTCCTATGGGAAGGCAAACGAGGCGCAGAGTTCACTTGGGAACTCGAAAGCGACTTGAAGGCGAAGTACCCGCAGTTGTTTGTTATGGCTTCGGCCTAATTTCGGGACGAACTTCCCTCAACTAGGGGAGGCTGTAACACCCCGTGTTTCTGAAGTCAAAGTCAAGGTCAAAGTCAACGACCGATTTCGAAACTTGACTTATAGTAAATTTCTTTCGTGTGTTTATTTTAGCTGTATTATGTGGAGTAAGTGTCTATAATTACAATAATCGACGTGTGTTATTCGCTATTTAATCGACTTACGATTGTGAACTATAGGAAGTAACAATGCGATAAAGTCAACTAAATGCTAATCAATCTAATCCAATCGACATCGAATCGCAATCGAACTCGGAACTTGAATTACACTTTTGATTATTTTTATACGTGTGTGTGTGTGCCTTATGTGTTACTTGTGCATGTTTATTTATGTTATGTGTGGAAATCAATCGAAACGCAGTCGAAACTCAATCGCAAATCGAACTCAATCGCAAACGAAATGGTATAATAATTAGTGGAGAAGAGATAGCGCGAGATATGAGTGGTTGGCATTAAAAGTAATTTGACTAGGAAACTCTATCGCATTCGCATCGCTCGAAATAGCAATCGAAACAGCAAAAATCGTCGCTCCGAACACTCGAACCAAGCCGGATTGCCATCCGACCGGGTTGCCACCCGAACGAGGTGACATCCGCACGAGGTGACATCTGAACGGATTGCCATCCGAGCGAGATGCCATCCGACCGACCTGTCCCTTTCCACTTTGGGTATCCTATAAATACCCCATGTCACTTTCATTCTTTCCACTTTTGGCAAGTGACGTCCGACCAGCCCGTGTTCCTCGCTTTTTCTTTGATTTCTCACATCCCGGTAAGATCTCATCCTAGATCTTGTACTTCTTTAATCTACACGCACTCCTACACCTTCCTATCTTTTGAATCTTAACTTTTAACCGTGAAATCACCAAGATTCGAGGTGTTCTAGGATGACGTCATCATGTGTTCTTGAAGAACTTCATGTTTTGGCCTCAATCCACCAACAACAACTTAGATCTAACCGATTTCCACAAAAACAACAAAGATCTTGCATAGTGAAAAGGATTGGGAGAAGGTTTCCAACTTTCTTCCAACTCTTTTACACTCAATGCACTGAAAACCGATAGAATCGGAACTTGTGTCGGCTTACTACTCATCATTGTGGTTTTGTTGGTTCTAGATCCGCATTCTATCCACGAGATTATCGATTACGGGTTAAACATGGAACGTCATCTCGAACCGTCCACTGATCGGGTTTGGGTGATTCCTGTCCGATCAGGAGCACCAAGTATTGACGAGGTTTCTGTTGCTTGACACGTTATCAAAATATCTCGATAACACGACAAACCATCAAAACGGCCAAGTGTAAGACGAACGGAACGGCCAGGACGGAGTGCCGTCCGAACGGATTACTGTCCGAACGGACAGCCATCCGAGCGACCGGCTGTCCGAACGACTTGCACCTTGGGGTCCCACACTTAACTATTTTGCCAACGATGGAAGTCTGGTTGTCGAACGGGTTGATTGTCCGACCGGACTACCATCCGATCGGATAGTCATCCGAATCATGAAACACTTGGACTTCAAATCTTAAACAATTTTCAACATGTTCAGCAACAGAGTTGTTACCCGCTCGGATGGACATCCGACCGAGTGACCGCCCTGCTGTGAACTTGTTCTCACCAAGTAACCTCGCCACTCGAGTCGCCGTCCGACCGGACAACTGTCCGACCGACCGACCTGAAAGGTAGAGATACTTCAATGTTTTCAAAATGCTACAACGAAAACTTCAAAGGTCAAGCCATCATACACAAACACATCCTTCTCATAGGAAGAAACAATCCACTCGAATAGTCATCCGACCGGACTACTGTCCGACCGGATAACCATCCGAACGGATTGTCATCCGCACGACTAGCCGTCCGATCGAATTACCATCCGACCGAACTGCTATCCGAGCCACTTGCACCTTGCATCGTTTTACACGTCGCTTATCGTTATGCTATCAATCTGTTCAGTCTAACCCTACTCCCTAGCGCTCCCTTCAATCCATCCATCGCTGTGAGTATACTCGATCCCTTTTTGCTTTACGCACTTTTGGGTGTTACATACGTTACTTATACTAAATCACATCGAACACACTACGCAATACTTTAAACGCTAACCGTTACCGCATGTTATACGTGACTTAATGAATGCTTGTTTGTTATGTTTACACATGGAATGCTGTCTACCTGCCTTAGCAACGATAGTACTATAGTTTGGATTCAGCACCCGCTCACACGGGGGTTGTTAAGGACAAATATTTGCATGGATTACAGTGGTGATCATGTATTACGAACTGCCGTGGGCAGTCAACCCGCAGTCAATGGTATCGATAGGTCTATGTCGATAACTAACATGCCTCATTTCACTCTGTGTACGTGCTGGTTATGCGTAACGCTTTCGAACTCTATATGTTATTATCAAACTTGTATGCTCACCTTTACACTATGTGTATTGACTTTTATTTTAACGTATGTGACAGGTGCTTAGGATGCTTATCTGCTAGGAAGTCGAGGCTAGAATAAGGTCTTATAGGCCAACAAATAGTTGTCTGTACAAATGAAATCTGAGTTGTCGGAACAGAACTATTTGCCTAGATTTTGTCTGTAATAATTTGTTTACCTTTTGAGACATGGTATGGGACATGTTACTTTAAATTGATTGGTAATGATAATTGTTATGGAAACTTCTGGACAATCTGTTTCGCTCAGTGCCATGCCCCGATGTTTCCGCCATCGGTTGGGGTGTGACACTTCCCACAATCCAACAAGTCATCCATCTGGCACACCGTCTTACCAACCAAGCAGTTGAATAGGGCAAGTTGCCTAAGCGAAACAGTGCTGCTATTGATACTTCAAGCGATAACAAACGTAAATGAGATGGAAACCAGAGCAAAGGTTCTAGCTCTTCTCAACCGCAATCACAACAGAGGAAGTTCAAAGACAACAAGAGTCCCAACCAGCAAGTTTTGACAAACCAAAACCATGGTGGTTATCAAGAAAACCGACCCAAGTGCAACAAATGCAATCGGCATCACAGCGGGCAGTGTGATAAGAACTGCTGTCAGCGGTGTAACAAGCAAGGGCATGCAGCTAAGGATTGTAGAAGCCAGTATACAGTGAGACAAAACCAACCACAGCAGTACCAACATCAGGGTAACATTAAAGGGTGTTTTCAATGTGGGAATGAGGGGCATTTCAAGAGGAATTGCCCCCAATTAAATAAAAACCCTAACAACAACAACAACCAAGGCACTAGGAACAACAGGAACAACAACAACGGCGACAACGGTGCAAGAGGACGAGCTTTTGTGATCGGCACAGGTGAGGTAAGGAACGATCCCAACGTTGTAACGGGTACATTCCTACTAGACAATTATTTTGTTCCTGTACTTTTTTATTCTGGAGACGATGCTAGCTATGTGTCCTTAAGTGTTAGTAAAACGCTTAAGTCTACCCCAACTCCCTTGAACCCTAAACACGTTATCCAACTAGCCAATGGTTGAAACATCGAGGCTACTCATGTCATCAATGGTTGTAAACTTGTGTTATCTTGTCAGACGTTTACTATCGATCTCATCCCTATCATTCTTGGAAGCTTCAATGTTGTCATCGGGATGGATTGGTTATCCCATCATCGAGCGGAGATACTTTGCCAAGAGAAAATTGTTTGCATTCCTTGTTCAGTCGGCAAACCTCTGGTTATTCGCGGCAAGAAGGGTGGTGTTGTTGTAGGCATCATCTCATTCCTAAAAGCGTAAAAGTGTTTGCAAAAAGGCCATACCGGTATTATAGCACTCGTCACAGATGTCCAAACCAAAGGGAAGAAGATTTAGGATATTCCCATCATTCATGACTTTCCTGAGGTATTTCCTTATGAATAACCTAGTCTCCCACCTCACCGTCAAGTCGAAATTCAAAATCAAACTAACTCCTGGAGCGGCACCTATAGCTCGTACACCTTACAGACTAGCCCTAACTGAATTGGAAGAGTTATCCATGCAATTGTAGGAACTACTAGATTAGGGTTTATCCGTCCTAGCTCGTCACCTTGGGGAGCCCCCGTACTTTTTGTCAACAAGAAGGATGGCACTTTCCGTATGTGCATCGACTATCGCGAGTTGAGTAAAGTGACTGTCAAGAACCGTTACCCACTTCCACGCATCGACGATCTATTCGACCATCTACAAGGGTCGATTTTCTATTCTAAGATTGATCTGAGATCGGACTATCACCAGCTGAGAGTCCAAGATGAAGACATCTCTAAAATGGCATTCAGGTCTCGTTACGGCCATTACGAGTTTCTTGTTATGCCATTTGGGTTGGCGAATGCACCTACGATTTTCATTGATCTCATTAATCGAGTGTGCAAACCCTACCTTGATAAGTTCGTAATCATATTCATCGACAACATCCTTATCTACTCGAAGAGTCAGGAGGAACATGAACAACACCTACGCCTTATTCTGGAACTCCTACGAAACGAACAACTCTACGCCAATTCTCGAAATGCGACTTTTGGCTTCGTGAAGTCCATTTCCTTGGCTACGTGGTCAACGAAGCTGGGATTCACATTGATCCAGCTAAGATTGACTCAATCAAGAACTGGCTCCTAGAACTCCAACCGAAATCTGCCAATTCTTGGGTCTTGCGGGTTACTATCATAGATTCATCGAGGATTTCTCGAAGACTGCACAGCCCCTTAAAACTTTAACCCAAAAGGGTATCACATACAAGTGGGGTGATGCTCAGGAGTCCGTGTTTTAGCAGCTGAAGGAAAAACTTTGTAGTGCACCTATCCTATCATTACCTGAAGGCACCGATGATTTTATTGTCTACTGTGACGCGTCTATCCAAGGACTCGGTTGCGTGTTAATGCAATGCGTGTAAGTCTTTCCTTATACGTCGCGCCAACTTAAGGTTCACGAAAATCACTACACTGGCCACGACTTGGAGCTGGGAGCTATAGTTTTTGCACTCAAGATTTGGAGACACTACTTGTACGGTACCAAGTGCACGATTTACACTTAACACAAGAGTCTCCAGCACATCAGAAGGAGTTGAACATGCGACAATGCCGGTGAGTCGAACTCCTAAACGACTATGAGTGCGAAATCTGATACCATCCGGGCAATGGAAACGTTATAGCAGATGTGTTGGTGCATATGTCTGTTGATTTCGTCTTATATCGAGTATTGGTTTCGTTGCAGATCCGAAAAAGAATGATGTCATCATTTTTTATGATGACATCATACAAGTGACATCAATATGACATCATGAAAAAAGGAGTTTATAATTGTTTATTGTATTTTCGTTTGAATTGTCATTTGATAATCTCGTTTGAAATGGACTTGTGTAATTCAAACGAAATTACATAAGGTAATTTCATTTGAAGTGGGAAGTTGTGTTTTAAACGAAATTAGCTCTCCTATAAATAGGATATGTGTCTTTCTCATTTGAAACGGAATTCCAGATAGTGTCACGAAGTGCTGTCGAATTCCTGTCGTGTAATCAAGTGAAATCAATCTGTTTCTACTCATTTCTTACTGATTCAAAGCAGTTTGTTTGTTTCCGCCACTCAAACTGTTGTGTGTTGCCTCTGATTGACTCATTTGGTCGGTAAAACGATCCTACAAGATGCTCTCACCCGAAAGGAAACAAAACCTAAACGTGTTCCCGCGTTGCAACTAACCATTCATTCAAACCTCCCTGACCAATTCTGAAATGCTCAAGTTGAATCACTAAAGGAGGTAAATCTTTTGGCTGAATCTATGCGGGGCATGGAAAAGCAACTCGAACTCAAGGATGATGGTATTTGCTACTTTATGTAATGTATATAGGTTCCATCCTACAGAAACCTTCAAGAGCTTGTGATGGACGAAGCACAAAAGTCTAGCTATTCGATACATCCGGGTTCTGACAAGATGTATCACGACCTCAAGGTCTTGTACTGGTGGCCTAACATGAAAGCTATCATCGCGAAGTACGTTAGCAAGTGCTTGACCTGTACTAGGGTCAAGATCGAATACCAAAAGCCGTCAGGGCTACTGCAACAACCGGAGCTACCAATGTGAAAATGGGAGCAAATTTCCTTGGATTTCGTTACCCGTTTACCTAAATCTCAAAGCGGGAACAATACAATTTGGGTGATCGCGGATCTTTTAAGCAAATCTGCTCACTTCCTCGAAATCAAGGAAACCGACAAGTTTTCAAAACTTGCAAGCATCTACTTGAAGTAAGTAGTTGCTAGGAACTGGGTGCCAACTTCCATTATCTCTGATCATGACCCGCGTTTCGCATCCGATTTGTGGCAGGCTATGCACAAATCCTTCGGCTCACGTTCAGACATGAGCATCGCGTATCACTCGAAAACGGATGGTCAAACTGAGCATACCATCCAAACTCTTGAAGACATGTTGCGACCATGTGTCATCGACTTTGGCAACGACTGGGAACGACACTTACCTCTGATGGAATTTTCTTATAACAACAGTTATCACACTAGCATTCTGGCTGCTCCGTTCGAGGCGTTGTATGGACAGAAATGCCGATCACCTCTGTATTGGGTTGAAGTGGGCGATAGCCAAATAACTGGCCTTGAACTCTTACTCGACACGACACGACACGATAGAAAAGATAGCTCAAATCAGAAAGAGAATGGCGGTGGCTCGTGGCCGTCAGAAAAGCTACGATGATAAGCATAAAAAACCTTTGGAATTCCAAGTTGGAGACCGAGTGTTGCTAAAAATCTCACCTTGGAAAGGTGTGGTTTGTTTTGCCAAACGAGACAAGCTTAATCCATGTTATGTCGGACCTTTTGAAATCACGTTGAGAATCAGTACAATGGTATATAGATTGGACTTGCCTGAAGAGCTCAGTGGTGTACGTAACGTTTTCCACGTGTCGAATTTGAAGAAGTGTCTGTCAGATGAGACTCTCATCGTTGCTTTCGAGGAACTCACAATCGATGATTAGCTTCGTTTCGTTGCGTTGAGGAACCGGTTGAGATTAGGGATCGAGAGATCAAAACCCTCAAGCGTAGCAAGATACCCATAGTTCGAGTTCGTTGGAACTCACATCGTGTCTAGAGTTTACTTGGGAACGGGAAGATCAAATGATGCGAAAATATCCCCAGTTGTTCAAGAACAATGCATCCAGTACTGAAGCTACTACTGAATTTCGAGACGAAAATCCAAATCAACATGGGGATGATGTGACACCCTGCGAAAACACTTACCTACACTAGATTATTCAGTGACTGTGTCTAAATTTCGAGACGAAATGTCTTTCAACTTGGGGATGATGTGACAACTTGTACCTTTAACTTCTTATCATTTCCTTTTGCATTCCACTATATGTTGTAATTATATGAAACTGATAAACGTGCTTAAATATATTCCGTGTGTTTATATATGTATATATATACATATATATCAGTTGGTGAGTTGTTTGTACATATATGAATTCATGTATATTATAAATAAACTGGAAGCACACTTACTCTAAACCACACACCCAACTCTAGCCGCACACCCCACCTAACTCCCTTGTTCTCGGCCAGGCCCACTAGAGCCGCACACTTAATTCATTTGAATTGCACATGTGTGTGTGGTACCCCCACGGGTATTTAAACCACCTGCTGCCAAAACCCTAGAACTTTTCCCCAAATCATTCGACGACGGCTTTCACTCTCTCTCTCTCTCTCTAGCATTATTTGCCCTTTTGGAAATTCTTTCCTCTTTTGAAGATTTTCAGCAGATGGTCCCCTTTTCTCTCTATGAGCTCTACCTTCATTATCCTAGCATCTACTTTCCTCCACAATTCCCTGGTTAGTGCAATTGTTAAGCTTTATTCAATATACTTGGCTGAAATCTTGCCTGAATGGTTTATGTTAAGTGATATAATAACAAGTATGATTTAGGGTTTTGCTAGAATCAAGAATCAATGTAATGATCTTAGTGTGTAAATTGTTTGATTGTATCATTATTCTTGAGGATATTAGTGTGTTAATAAATTGGTACAATATTGCATTCAAATGAGTATTGTTGATAATAACTATGTATAATAATAAATGAGTAGATTTGTTGGTAATAATGCGTCCATAATGTTAGATCGATAGGATTTAATGATTGTTTAAATGATTTTGAAATGATTTTCTTGTAATATAACCTAGATCCATTTTGATGAATGTTTTGATGATTGGTGTTCATAGTATGGTCAAATGATTTATGTAATAATTGTTGAATAAACATGTCTGTGTAAGATGAAAATGATATTAGGGATTCATGGGGACTAATGTAAAGAGTTATATTTTGTTTGTTTGTTTGGATCGTATAAACCCGTATGATTACGTTCTTGATCAGTAGAAATGAACCGTAGACTACGATTGAGCACCGTTGTCTACGACAGGATTGTTGATTCTGGACACTATTAACACGTACACCCTAAACTGCATGTCGTACAAACTTACATAGCACACCACACACTTGTGTGCCACGTATGTTGAATATTCCTAAACGGTGAAATCACTGATGCACAACGTACACAAGAATTATACAAGGTCGCACACTTTGGACAGACATTCTTATTGTACAATTACCTGAGGCACAGAGTACCATCCATCTATGCATGACCGCACATTATCAGGTTGTCGCATACCCTCATGTGTTTCGCACACCTGATAGTGGGCCGCACAATCACATTGGGTCGTACACTGTGATGGGCCACACTCCTATGGTGGGCCGTACACTCATGTATAATGGGCGGCACACATGTATTGTTCCATCTATGGACTGTTGTTGAGGATCTGTGTTCGACTGGTATGATATACGTGTTACGTAATGGCTTTTAATCGCATGCAACTTGTTAGAAACGTGTAGAAAATACGTGAATTACTTGCGTACAAACCTAATTGGTATTGGTAACCATGATAGGACGTGGTTGACCAACTTAACATGAGTAAATTTAATCTGCCGAGCTAAGCAAAGGTGAGTTTATACTTCTACTAAACGCTTGTATTCCTGGTGGTTGGGAACGAACCTTACTTTCCCTGGTTTGGGTTGCCTAGTATTCCTAGGAGGAATATTGTTAAATGCTATTTATATTTCATGTCTTTAGCGGACTAAACGAAACTCTATCATAAAGTCCCCACACACTATACCGATTAATCGCCTGGGCGAACAGGATATTAGTTGATAGCGCTATTAGGTTTGACAAACCTCACACTGTGCCTGGGAGGACGGGCGTGAACTATTATGCCTAGATAACTAGTCAATGATTATAGACATTGACTTGGGTACGGACAACTCAATAGTCACAAGTATTCGGTATCATACAGTTTAGTATCTTAAAGATGGGGTTGCTCCCCATGACATGTTTATAAATGAGTAATTTAACAACCTATGTCTTTGGAAATAAAATTGGAAAACCGTGAACTTGCCAACTTTATGTTGGCACCCTACTACATGCTTTCCAGGTTGTTAGGTACAACTCTGGAGCTTGCATCGGAGGAGTGTAGTAGTTGCGTTGAACCATTGTTAGGTTCTTAATAATATTTATGAACTTTGAGAACTATTATTTTGGATTTTTAAACTGTATGCTTTTGTTGTTAACTTAAACCTTGCTTTTTGACTTCAACTTTGTCACTGGTCATATTGATAGTGATGGATTCTCTTTATTTTTAATTGATTGTTCAATATGATTGTTGGCATTATCCCTGTTAGTCACACACCTCGCAGTAATACTCCGCATGTGGAATTTGAGGCTGTGCCACCCAACCCCTCCACCCAAAAGAAAAAAAAAACGTAAAACCTAGGGGAGTGTTCAATTAAAAACTTATAGTTAGTGAGAAAACTCGAAAACTACTCCTTAATCAAGGGATAGAGGCTTTTAATGAAGGAGGGATAAAATTGGAAAGAATATATAAATTTTCAAACATTTCTATATTCTTCATATGTTATTATTATTTATTTTTTTAAATTACACCATAAGATTACAAATTTTCTTATCTTTCATTCGAGTATATTTTGTTCAACACAAATAAAAGATTTAACGTGTTGTTCTTTTTTCAATGATACTATTATAGTATTGCACATACGCAATACTACTTAGCCTTAGGGTTTAGGTTTTCGGTTTAGGGTTTAGTTTAGCTTTTAGGGTTAGGTTTTTTGGGGGGTTTAGGTTTCGGGTTTAATTTTAGGTTTTTGGTGGGTAGGGGTGGAATGTTTCGGGTTTAGTTTTTAAGTTTTTTTAGGGGGTGGGGGGGGGGGGGGAAGGTTAGTTTTTAAGTTTTTTAGGGGTGGGGGTAGGTTTAGGTTTCTTTTTTTTTGGGGGGGGGGGGGGTGGGGGGTTTAGGTTTTTGGGGGTGGGGTGGGGGGTTGGCTGGTTTAGGTTTTTGGTAGTGTTGCACATGTGTAATACTAATAAAGCTTTTAGGATTAGTTTTTTTTTTTTTTGTAGTGTTGCACATGTGTAATACTAGATTTACAGAAAAAAAAATGTTAAAAAAAATTAGTGTGTTTTTTAAGTTTTTTTGTTTAAGAATTTTCGCTTTCCCCTAATAAAGGGAGTTTTCGTTTGAACTCTCCCTTATATATGGGAAAGTTCAAATACACAATACTCTTAACCTAAAAACACTGAAAATTAAAGTGATGATATGAATATAAAGAGCTGATATGTATATAACAAAGTAATGATAAGTAACAAATAGTGTTATGTGTTGTAGCATATCAACATTGTTAAACATCAGTACTTTGATATTTTCATATTAACATTTTGTATTTATATCAACAATTTACTTTCTACATTTATGATGTAAATATCTATTTGTATTTGATTATACCATTAATAAATAATAATTAAAAAATATATTACACACATGTATAATGTATCAAAGATTGTGTAATAAGGTAGGGGCCGGAGGGGTGCATATACATGATGTAATAATAAACGTCCAAGCTTCTTGTCATCACACAAAGACCGAGCTTTTAGTGTTTGGGTTTTTGGGAAATTTCAGAAATAAGTATTTGTAAAGCTCCCCGCACAAATAATATATGATATATAATTGATCAAGTGATTGATTATTATGGCCCATGTAACAACTTTACGTGGTTCTAGAAGTGAATATTATTTGTCATGCAAGTTTTGATTCTCATCGAGAATTAACATACCATTCATTAATATCACATTCAAAGCATGGAGTTAATTTAAACAATTGATATGAGACTACATGCAATATATATATTATTTCATAAAAGAAGCTGAATTTATTTCATCTAAGAAGCATATCATATACTATCCCCTCCCTACATTCGTTGCCCATGGCTTTATAGTCTAGTGACATCTTAGGGTGGGATAAATCTTTGGAACCAATAGGTCTTGGGTTCGATTGCCACAAAGGGGGTTTTTCTCATATATTGGGTTTCCTCCTGAATTGGTGTATAGAAATTATGCCTAGTGGAGATGGATATGATCGGGTGGTTCCACTGGTGGCACAATAATACTCTAGTGGTCCGTCAGTGATCCAAAATTTGCCGTTCAAAAAAAAATAGATCCTTCGTTAAACACTCTATTTCTAATATATTTTAATATACGAATATAATTTTGGAGCTAAAGGCACTACTACAAAAACAGAGCATTAGACGGGGTGATTTGGGCTTTAAGACGGGATTTCTAAACCATATCAATAACTTTGCAACGTGTTTTATGATGGTTGTTGTTATTTATATATATAGGGTAGGGTTCATGCGAGAACCACCTTTATTGCGAGAACCGCAAGAACCTATGTGAACACAACAAAATAACCTAAAAAACCTAACCCCCCCCCCCCCAAAAAAAAAAAAAAAAAAAAACCATACCCCTCCCCCCCCCCCCACCCCCACCCCCCACCCAAGCTAAATGCTAAAAACTAAACCCCTAAAAAATCTAAAAAACACACAATTTTTTTTTTAATATTTTCTAATGAAAAATCGCTACTTTTACTTGCCAAATTTTCTTTTTAATTATCTGTTTTTTTTTTTTAATAACGAAATCCAGCGATTTTTCATTAAAAAAATATTAAGAAAAATAAAAAAAAAATGTGTTTTTTAGGTGTTTTTGGTTGTATTCACATTGGTTCTCGCAATAAAGGGTGGTTCATAAATGATCCTTCTCCCATATAAGGGTGGTGAAAAACTGAAAATAAAAGGAGAGATTTAAAACTTACTTTGGTGGAGATATGCACAGCGGATGATGATGATGAGAGTATGCACAGCGGAGTAGAAGGTTGCAGAAAACAAAGGTTTTTTTTTTTTATGTGTGTGTTGAAATATAATATGAAGATCTGGAGAAAATTTGGGATATTAAGGGAGTGGAACTAAAGAGATGTGGAGAGAGTTTTCACTAAGCCATTGAAGTAATGATCTTATTACTTGTAATGGTTTTTGATATCTTACAACGGTTTACAATGCCTCCATATATAGGCAAAAATAAAGAAACAAAGCATCTATTCTAAACACAAAAGTCAAAAGCCTACTCTAGAAAGCAAAATAAACGAATTATTACAAAACTAGATTCCAAAATTAGTGTTGAAAATTATTGTCCTCTGTTGACCACTTTCTGTGAATAATTGGGTTTAAAGAATCGTCATTGCTTCCGTCATATTTTTTGTCTTCTAACTTCTGTTATTATTTCTTTCGTCATCTTCTAGAAGTCTCTGTGTGTGCTGTCTATTGACTGTGGACTCGAACAGTCTTCTTGTTCACAATCTTCGTCTTCTAGGTTTATGATGTGCTGTAACTGTAGAGTGTCTCCTTCTCCTGCAAAGGGTAGAAGCATTCTCCAATTTGTTTTTGTGTAGACTTGTATGTAGTGTCCTTCACCTACCAATTGATAGTTCCTCCATGGAAAATAATCAGGAAGTTCTAGAGTTTCCTGATGTTTTTTAATAAACTGTGTAAAACTGTCTAGAATCTTTTCATTTGAATGACTTAACCAAGGTAGAGTTGCAAACTCTATGTTAGTTTTTGTCATTGCTGTTTGTAGATGATAGCAAGCGTTTTTGTGTTCAATAAAAATTCTCTTTCTAGCTGGTCTGTATGTGTATGAATCTGTATAAGGAAATGATGAAATTATTTTGCAACCAATGATCGAGGTTGTCGATCTTATTGCAATATTTCCTGCAACTAGAATCATTTTTTCTCCAAGCTGGTTGAGGAGATCTTCTATTTTTCTGTTTAACTTGATTTCCAAATAATCAATCATACCATGATGATAAAATTGAATTATTTGTTCATCTGTCAATTTTGTAGGATGGTGTATTTGAAGCAATAGAAGACCAATTCCGTCTCCTGTTTCATTCGTTCTTTCCACCACTTTGAATCCTTGTTGTTCACTGTCAAATTTGAATGCCATGTCTACCAGCTGTTGTTGCAAATTGTACAGAATAAGAGGAAACTCTACACAAACTTTCTGTGAAACAAGATTCTCAAATTCTGGGAATCTTTCTGTAACTGGCTTTAGGCATTGCCTCCAAGGTGTATCAAGAATCCTTGTTCTGAAACACTCAAAAGTCCTGTGTACATCTGTTTTTTCTTTATTTTCTTTTTTCTCGAGCCTCTGTAATAATTGTGTATTTTTTTTATTCGAGTAAACTCATTTTTTGTTTTAACAGGCTATTTTCAATTTTTAATTGTATATCTTGTGCATTTCTTGTTTTTTCTTCGAGTTGTGTTCTTAATGTAGAAATAATTTCTTGTTGAGCTTTTATGTAATGCTCGGGATTTGTTTTAGCGAAATCAGCAAAACTCTTAACCTCTTCAGGTTCTATGTAAAAACTTTGTATACCAAAGTTGTTTCTTGCTGCTTGAAGAGCTTCAGCAAAATTTGTGTAGCCTTTCCAAAGTGATCCTCCTACACAAGTTATGTGTTGTGCAACTGTTTCCCATTTGTTAAAAATACCAACCTTTGTACCCCTAAATATTACATAATGTGTGTAATTTGGTTTTATTTTAAACTGTCTTTCAGGTGTTTTCGAGCTTTGTTCCTGAAAGTAAATGCTTAAAGCATTTAAAACCTGTACTTTAAATGTTGAAGCTTGTGGCATGGTTTGAATATGCCATAAGTTGTCTAATAAGCATTGCTGTTTATCTGTAAGTTTCATTCCCATAATAGGACGAAACTTTTTATCAACTTCATTACATATCTGTAAAGCATATGTTCCAAATTCAATCACCGGCTTGGGTGAGAAATTTGTGTACAATGGTCGTTTGCCAGCTGCCTTTGATTGCTGTTGTTTATAAAATTGTCCTGTCATTATCTGTGGTAATGAGGTGTGAGGAGAATTGTATATCTTTTCTGTTGAATGTAGATATGACTGTTGGATTTGTTCTTCATCCGAGGAAGAATTCCCCTACTTTGGGTATATAAGCTTTAATTTCTCCTTATCTTTTTTCCTGTCCATCTGAAACAAACCATTTGTTTATATTTCGAGATAACATATCAGCTATCCCATTATTTTTTCCTTTAATATGTTCAAAATTTATAAAATACCCATTTCTTTGTATAGTGTTTTGTAGATTAATCCATCTGGTTCTATTTACTTTTTTACTTTGATCATTTTTTACAAACTTAACTATTGCTTCACAGTCAGTTCTTACTGTAAATTCTTTATTAAGAAAAATTTTAAATTTCTCTAATGCATAAATTAATGCCTGTATTTCAAAATCAATTGTAGTCCAGTTTGTTTTGTTTTGAAAATTACCACTTGCATAAGCGCAAATTTTCTCTTCTTCCTTTGGACTGTATTTGTTTGGTTTACATAGAAGGACTGCTCCCCATCCTTCTTTGCATCCATCTGTTTCAATAATTATATAATCTATAACTAATGGTAACTCTAATGGTTTAATATTTTTAACTGCTTTTTTGATTTCTTTAACTAGTTTAATATCTTCTTGGTTAAAATACCTTTGACCGTTTTTAGTGGTTTTACCATATAAAGGTCCAACCAGTTTTGACAAGTTTGGAATGAATTTTCTAGCATAGTTTACTAGACCCAAGAAGGCTTGTATTTGTTTTAAGTTTTCAAATTTTTCTGGAAAACTTAGAATTTTTGTAGAAATATATGATTGCAATTCTATTTTTCCATTTCCAATTTCTAATCCTAAAAAAGAAAATTTTCTTTTAAAAAATTCCATTTTTCTTTTTGAAACTACTATACCGTTTTTCTTTATTTCTCTAAAGACCTGTTGTAAGTGTTTCTCATGTTCCTGCACCGTATTACTTGCAACTAAAATGTCATCAATGTATACTAAGCAAAAATCAAATTTTAAAAAGATACTGTCCATAAATCTTTGAAAAATTGAAGGTGCATTCTTTAGACCAAAACTAAGGACATTCCATTCATACTGCCCTTCAGAACATGTAAAAGCTGTCCATGGTTTAAAGTTTTCTTCTAACTTTAACTGGTTATATCCTGATTTTAAATCAAATTTTGAAAATACTTTTTTATTTTGTATAAGATTTAGCAAACTATCTTTGTTAGGGATATTATACCCATCATCTATTGTATTATCATTTAATCTTTTATAATTATAAACTATTCTAGATTTCCCTCTTTTTATTTCACTGTGATTTCTTACTAAAAAAGCTGTAGATCTATGAGAACTTTCTGATTTTCTAATTAATCCTTGATTTACCATCTCAGGGATTTGTTTTTTGAATTCTTCTTTATCTAATGAGCTATATTCTATATTAGCTGTTCTTATTATTATGTCAGGATTTTTTAATTTAAATTTACAAATATAACTTACATTTGATTTTGTTATATCTTCTCCAATATATCCTATTTTTTCTAAATGTAATATTATAGGATGGTTAACACTTTTTGTAATATCCTGTCCTTTTTCTATTTCATGACTTCGAAAATCTATTAAAAGTTTTAATGATTCATTTTCTATAAACTTTTTTTCTGTTTTGTGTTTTTAAGAAATCTAAATTCCCTTTATCCCCTCTTTTTTGAACAATTTGTGTTGTATTCATGTATCTAAGGGTTGGTATTATATATAATTGTTTACTTAATGTTATAAAATTCCTTGTAATTGTGACTGCACCATTTAATCCTAATATGAAATTTAGTCCTATTACAAAATCTTTTGATTTTATATTTGGTGGATTAATATTGATTTGTGGCATTTCATATTTTATACTGTAATTGTTTGCAAAGTCTAAGAATTGTATTCCTACTGGTTCTAAACAATGTGTAATAGGTATTAATTTGTCTTCTACTGTTCTTGTACTTAATTCATATAATATTTTTTTATGATATTCTATAGGTGCTAAACTATGTGAAATTAAACTTTTTGTAGCCCCTGTATCTACTAATGTTGTTAAATCTAAGTATTTATTATTATCTAACCATAAACGGCATTGTATATTTATCATGTTTGTTGATCCTTATGTTTGTATGTAAGTTTGATCATCTGGTTTCTGTATAGCCATTTTACTTATTTCTTCTGTTTTACTTAATCTTTCAAGTTCTTCTATTTTGTTTTCTAGGTTTTTTATTTTTAAACTATGTAACTCTATTGTTAATTCTAATTTGTCTATTCTTTCATTCTCATTATTTTTAGCACTTGTTTTAACTTTAGATGTTGTAGCTATATCTTTATCATATATTTCCTTAAGACATTTAAAACAAATTTCTTTAAAACATTTATTACATTGTGATCTTTTTTCTATACTAGGGTAATATCCACAATTGTAACATCGTATGTGATTATTTCCTTTATTTTGTTTCCAATCATGTTCACAACTTTCTTCTGTATTCATATATGCATATGTTATTTTTGCTGTTGGATTTTCTTCTTCACTGTAAATACTATATACTGATTCATTATCAGATTCATCATCTGTTCCTAAAGCTTCTATTTCATAATCTTGTAGTTGCTCTATTAAATTAGCTCTTTCCATATTTTTTCTCTTATTTTGACATTTATTAGCTAAATGTGTTGTTTCTCCGCAAGTATAACATCTACATTTTCGTGATTGTGGTTTTTTAACATATTTATTTGTATTGTAATTTTTTCTATAATTTCTATTATATGTTGTGCTTTTTCGTATCTTTTTCTTTTTATCATAAACTCCATATGCTTGTGGTGTATAAATTGCTGTTTTACAAAATGCATAAGCATTTCTTTTTAATTGTTCTTGTAATGCTACTTCTTTGCATTTTTCTTCTAGTATACCGAATGTATAGGTTATTCTTGGTCCTATTCCTAGATTCTGTTGTGTACCATAATTTGTTTTCCATGCTTCATGTATAGATTTTCCTAAATCTCCTGGTAATTTTATAAAATATTTATCACATAGATTATCATCCATAGCTTTTCCTGTTTGTGATAATAATCTTGTAAAATCTAATGTGAATTCATTTATATATTTCATATCTGCTATACTTAATTGTTCTAAATTTCTAATAGCTGTATCCTGTATTAAAGAATTATTTTTTGCTGGATCAACTCCTAATATGAGTGTTCTAATTTGTGATGTAAAATTATAAGGATTATCTCCTAATGCTTTAAGATTATTTATTTCTTCTGGATTTTGTGTTTTCTTACTTTGTTATATTCCTAATGCTATTGGTCCTAATGTAGTTTCTAAATACGAAAACATATCCATGCTATCTTTTTTATTTGTTTCCCATAATCTTACTACATTTTGTTCCCATGTTAAAACTTCATCTATCCATAACTGGGGTTTTTGTTGTTATCGTAATAACATATTTCCACTGTATATTTGTCCTATAGGCAATCTTCTTCCTTTTCCTATAGAATTAGACTCTTGTTGATAATTAACTGTTGGTTGTGTCCATGGTTCTCTGCCATGACTTTCATGTGTACCACTATATTCTCCTCCCCATTCTATTTTTGGTCTTTTTAAAGGATTAAAAGGATGAAACATTTGTGTATCCATAAAATTTTGTTCTTGTTTATAAAAATCTGATAACATAACTTTTCCATTCATAATATCTTCTACTAATGGTAAATTATAATATTCTTGTAATTTTTTATAACTTTCTTCATAGTCCATCCCTAATTCTGTTATACATTCTATAATAATATCATCTACCTCTTCTTGTATGTTTATTTCTGTAAATTTTTTATTTATAATTTGTTCTATTGTTTTATTTGTTTCTTCTACTTTAAAACAATCTATTGATTTTTTTTCATAATCTAATAGTGTATAATCCATTGTTTCTTCTTGTTCGAATTTTAAGAAATTTATATCTATTTCATCTTCTTCATTATCTGTATCATATGTAGAAAGTGTTTCTTCTTTTTCTATATTCATAAAATGATATTCTTCATCATTATTTTTCTCTGTTTGTTTTTCTTTAAAATCAGTGTATCTTAACTTTTGTTTTCCATCATTTTCTTCATATATATAACTCTTCTTAGGTATTAAAACTGTATTTTCTTTTTTTTCTTGTAAGTCTTCTAAATCCCATTCTAATCCTGTTAACTGTTCTGGATCTATTTTTTTTTTTGGTTCTATCATTTGTATAGATTTTGATGCAATTGTTTTTTACTATTCCTTCTATATTTACTTTGTATTTCATTCCTGAACTGTTACTAGCTTTTCCTAGTACTCCTATACTTACTACTAGGTTATTTCCTTCATATTCTTCGTATCCTTTTGTTTGTAGAGCTATTTTAATATTTTGTAAATCTTTAATAACTTTTAAAATATCTGGTGTACAATAAAATATTGCTATGTTTTGACTTAAGTCTACTTCCATTCCTGAAATTATAGCTTTTTTCATGTCTGATTTCCAACTTTTATCAAGTATTAATGTTAATAGTTTTGTTCCTAAATTTTTTCTTCCTAACACTTTAATTCCTATTATTATTAATCTTGTGTGTACAAAGTGTTTATTTTGTTTTTTAATTTTTTCAATGGTATCTGGTGACAAAAGATCTAGGGTTACTGTATTATCTACTACCCTTAAACTTTCTTCTCTACTACTTCTTATAAGAGTTGTATTTATGTTTAATCTTCCTGTTTGATATAATATTCTTGGATTTAATATGTCTAATTGATGTTGGTTATATAATTCCAAATTTCTGTTTAGATCTATTTCTTCTTCTAGTTGTATTATTTGTCTATTACTGTTGGATCATGATCCTCTTCTAATTATTCTATTTAAAAAATTGTCTGATGTTATACTATCATTTATATTACTTGTAGAATTTCTAGCTTCCTGTATAGTTCTACTTCTTCCTAAAAAATTATTGTTATTATTCATTTTCTTGGTTGCCAATGTGTACATGGGGTAGGCTTTTTCTCTGTTTTTAGTTTTTGTAAAGCTTCTGTGATTTTTTCAACTTCTAGAGGTTTATTATTTTCAGTACTATTTTTATTTTTTCCTATTAATATATTAGACTGATTTTTAATATAATCTAGGTTTTGTGATAATTTTTTAATTTCTACTGTTAAGTTTTCTATTGTTTGTTTATTATTTATAGCTTCTTATTGTAAACTAATACTCAAATTTATAAATAAATCTACTAAAGTGTTTAACTGTGAGTTATTTGTATGTAAAGTATGTTCACAAAGATCTTTAATATTACAAACTATAGTAAAATTATCTGTTATTAAAGGTTTTCGGTGAGCTTTTTCAGAAAATTCTAAATTTAAGAATTCTAAACGCTTGATTGTTTGAGAAGTTCCAATGGTTAATAAATTCCAACTCTCTTTAGTTTTTATCCCTTATCCCAGATTTCTCTTAAATATTTTCTTATATTTCAACTATTTAAGAATAATAATATACAAACTAATATATTAAACGATTTTGTCTATATATTCTTTCTTTTAACTTAGCTCGTTCATAGATATAATTCCTTAAACGGTATTCATCTATATAATCTAGCCAATCTGCTGAGTCTAAAGAAAGAATTAGTCTATCATATCTTTTTAATCTTTTTAAAAGATGTTTAATATAAAAACTAGTCATAATATATAACCCTTTCGTTTATGATGTTATCAAAGCAACTATCTTTCCCACAATCTTCACCTAAGAGAGTTTTCCAAAAATACTAGCTTAACACGCCCTTAAGGAACTTGTCTTAGTCTATTAGATTTTAAGAAAGCCTTTGCTCTGATACCAATATATCAGAGAGGAATATATCAGAGAGGGTGGTGAAAAACTGAAAATAAAAGGAGAGATTTAAAACTTATTTTGGTGGAGATATGCACAGCGGATGATGATGATGAGAGTATGTACAGGGGAGTAGAAGGTTGCAGAAAACAAAGGTTTTTTTTTTATGTGTGTGTTGAAATATAATATGAAGATCTGGAGAAAATTTGAGATATATATATATATATATATATATATATATATATATATATATATATATATATATATATATATATATATATAAAAGCTAAAGCTAGGTAGGAAACCCTAAAAATTTTAAAAAACCCTAGAAAACCCAACCTCCCGACATTTTTTTTTTTTTTGAAAAAAATAAAACATGTAATATACATGTTTTTAAGAGTTTTGGGCCAAAAAAAAACAAAAAAGCGCCGAATGATTATTTTAAAAAAAAATAAACAAATTTCAGCAACTTCGGTGACTAACATGTGTTAGACAAAAAATGTTGAAACTTGTTTATTTTTTTTTAAAATATCCATTCGGCGCTTTTTTTGTTTTTTTTTTTTGGCCCAAAACTCTTAAAAACATGTATATTACATGTGTTATTTTTTTCAAAAAAACAATGTTGGGAGGTTGGGTTTTCTAGGGTTTTTTAAAATTTTTAGGGTTTCCAACCTAGCCCTACCCTATATATATATACTAGGTTATCACCCGGGATTGCTTCCCGGGATCAAGAAAGTTTCTTATATTAAATACTATTTATGATTAATATGCATGCACCATGGAGGCATGGAGTTGCTATGAACAATATTAAGAACTGTGAACAAACTAAGAATTGTGCACTATTATAAACTAAAATATGATAATCAAGAGTTGAAAACTGAAATCAAAATCTCACAAATTAAGCCACCCTGACAATGAAAAGAAAAAAGACTTCCACTCATGCTTTGTATTTATCTACTATCTTGACATACAACAGTATCCCCATCAAAAACATGATTTTCAAACACGGTTTACAGTTGTGATGTCACTTCCATTTAAATTAATTAACGACTCATATATGGCGTCCTTCACAATACCAAGAATCGCGTCTCCAGTAACCCATCATTCATTGCATAAAAAAGATTCAACACGTTACACATGTTCCAAAATGCGTATTTACAAGCTCTACGAACAATGCTTCCCTTTTCTTCGGTAACAAATTTCATCATCTCTCTCCTCTTGTTCTTGTTCATTATCATCGTCATCATCTCCTTTACAGCCTCTTCTTCCACCTTACTCATTGTCACGATTACTCAAATGCAATGCCACAACATTTAGTTTTCCTTCTTTAAATTCGCTCTGTATCAACATTGAACAAAACCCATTATTACTACACTACCCCTTTTTGTTTTTTTAATAAAAAAGAAATTTAAAAGCATATACCTTGAAGCTATGGATCTCATTCAAAAGCGGCCCTGAATGCTCATTAGCTCATATAGATAATGATACTCAAAAGCTTTGGACAATCTACTTTGACAACTTGGTCCCACAAAGTAAATAGCGGAGAGTACAATCGGGCCTAATGCAAACCACAATAAGAATTTGGTTAGTCACATTTGATGAAGAATACGGCTACATCTATATATGACTATATAGGTAAGTTGTTGTGTGCTTATGATGAATAACGAATTAATTAATGTTTTTATAGATAGTCGAACTTTATGATGAATATTACGAATCGAAGTAAGTAGATAATTTGCTACATTGATACAAAACTAAAAAAAAAAGTCATTAGTTAACTAGCGGGAAAAATTCATTAGTTAACCGGCTTAAGCTGAACTTAAATGTGTTAAATTAATGTCGAAAACCGACTTTTTACCATTCATTGCAACTTTCTGCATCAGCATCCGTTGCTCCTTAAAGTATGATAAGGCTAAATTCATGTTCATTTAGATTCAAAGAGAAGAAAAGTATTTTACCACTTCCAAAAAGAGTTACCAATTTGAATTGTTACCCGACTCACCGATTTTGCCACCTATAATAATGAGAAACCACAAGAATGTCAAACTAATGTGATCAAAGACTAACATGTCCCCAGTTGTTGATAGCTTGTGACAACATCCCGATACCCTGTGTGAGGATGAAAAGTGATCAAAGACTCACATGTCCCCAGTTGTCGATAACTTGTGACAACATCCCGATAGCCTGTATGAAAAACATAAGTGAATGCATATAGATTAAGACAATGAATTAATAAGATCACATAATATCAAATAATATGATCTTCAACCGCACAAAGCAAAGGTTTGTACCATATTTAAGGCGATCACACGAGCAAACATGATCCAAGTCTCCTACGCCACCTTTAACTATCTTGATGGGTCTCAACACAAAAACGGCAATTGATCCAACCAGATACATCTATAATCTTGCAATACAAATAAATCTTAGGAAAAAGTAAAATAAACACTTCATATATATTCATCAAGGTAATATAGAAATTAAAACACATGCTGATTCAATGGTCAAAATCTTACCGGCCAGAAAATTTCTCCACAAGCGCCAACTATTGGTGCCTTACTGAACCAATAACTAATTGCAGAATCTATAGTTGTCCATGCATATGTATATGAAAATTGCAATTAGAATAATATACACAACTGGAAATTTTTGGATAATACATGTACAATGAGTTTTTTCATCTATATTTCCAGTATTGTAACAGGTTAAGGTTATTATTTGTGACTGAAGTGGTCATATATATTGCGAGGTATCTTCTGGGCCCACTCAGATGCTCCCATGGTCAGGCCAATGGTGTTTAGTGAGTAACAGTTAATCTAAAATGGTTGTACCAGAAAAGCACAAGTGTCCCAAACCTTATTTGTTTATAAAATATATAGATAGATTTTAAGCATTTGGTTCCGCACATCTTTTTTTGTAGTTCAATTGTAACACATTAAAGCAAGATATATGAATCTATAAGAAGTTTGTGATTTGTACCTTTTGTATCTTGATAGGAATGTAAATGGCAGGCTTTGTCAAACATTTTGCAAGAGAAATTGTAGTTGAAACAAAGTTGTACCTGCAACCTGATATACGTTTTTCATCAATCATGGAGCAAAGTTAACTGATACATAGTATATTTGAAGAATATAATACTTGTCTTGAATGAAAATAATGGTGTTAGAAAAAACTTATTTTTTTTAAATGACCCACCTGTTGCTAGCATCTTGCTAAAGAATTCCAAGTTACATGCATCATTCCCTGCCTAAAGTTGTGATTACTGATAAGATTAGCATGATAAACTAATAAATTATGTGACATCAATCATCAGACATGTGGGTCAGTATACCTTAAATGAAGATTTTCTTGTATTGATGTCACTAAACGACCAATGCAGATGAGATATGCCCTCTTTTGATCAGCCCATTAGAATAATCTCGCATTCCCGGTTCATTCGCTATCAAGAAGATGGACCTAACTTGCAGTCACATATTGAAAATAAGAAGAGGGATTTGACCCGCAGTCACATAAGGACCATTACAAAAATTACATTATGTCAGTAATGCTCGTGAATAAAACCATTTAGACGACCTTATTCCTTATAGGTACGCTTTGAGTGACTCTGACCCGTTTGACCCGTTAAATACATGGCCGAAGAAAATGTGTGAGAAACCTCAACGTACCACACAATAAAAATAAAAGTAGATAAATATTATTTTTTGAGCGAAAAAGAAAAACATGAAAAGAATGCATAATTGGGCCAACTTACATGAACATCGGTAACATATCCAATCGCAAAAATATTAGTGAAAACCTGACCTATAAATTCTCATCAACCATTAACCGTCCATGATCATCCAAACAATGAACGATATTGTATCAGAATATTGGATTCTTTTCATAATCTGCAGCTTCATCCACGAGTTCCACAACAGTGGGCCCTCCTCCAACTATTAATATTGTATCAGAATATTGGATCTTTTCATAATATGCCAAAAAAAATATATATTTTTAACTCTAAAACAGTCATTTAGTGTAAATTCTAATGTAGTCAAGCATGGTAAAAATAAATATTCTTTTCAACCACAATAGAATACAACCCTGACTTTAGGTAAGCCTATGACTTGAGCATTATCAATTAAGGAGGTTGAATGAAGTAAAATTACCTCACGGTTTCATGCCAATTAATAATTACGTAAACTGATTGCATGTATAACAACCATACATAAATTGCAGGCTTTGTCAAACATTTTGCAAGAGAAATTGTAGTTGAAACAAAGTTGTACCTGCAACCTGATATACGTTGTTCATCAATCATGGAGAAAAGTTAACTGATACATAGTATATTTGAATAATATAATACTTGTGTTGAATGAAAATAATGGTGTTAGAAAAAACTTATTTTTTTAAATGACCCACCTGTTGCTAGCATCTTGCTAAAGCATTCCAAGTTACATGCGTCATTCCCTGCCTAAAGTTGTGATTACTGATAAGATTAGCATGATAAACTAATAAATTATGTGACATCAATCATCAGACATGTGGGCCAGTATACCTTAAATGAAGATTTTCTTGTATTGATGTCACTAAACGACCAATGCAGATGAGATATGCCCTCTTTTGATCAGCCCATTAGAATAATCTCGCATTCCCAGTTCATTCTCTATCAAGAAGATGGACCTAACTTGCAGTCACATATTGAAAATAAGAAGAGGGATTTGACCCGCAGTCACATAATGACCATTACAAAAATTACATTATGTCAGTAATGCTCTTGAATAAAACCATTTAGACGACCTTATTCCTTATAGGTACACTTTGAGTGACTCTGACCCGTTTGACCCGTGAAATACATGGCCGAAGAAAATGTGTGAGAAACCTCAATGTACCACACTATAAAAATAAAAGTAGATAAATATTATTTTTTGAGCGAAAAAGAAAAACATGAAAAGAATGCATAAATGGGCCAACTTACACGAACATCGGTAACATATCCAATCGCAAAAATATTAATGAAAACCCTGACCTATAAATTCTCATCAACCATTAACCGTCCATGATCATCCAAACAATGAACGATATTGTATCAGAATATTGGATTCTTTTCATAATCTGCAGCTTCATCCACGAGTTCCACAACAGTGGGCCCTCCTCCAACTATTAATACTGTATCAGAATATTGGATCTTTTCATAATATGCCAAAAAAATATATATTTTTAACTCTAAAACAGTCATTTAGTGTAAATTCTAATGTAGTCAAGCATGGTAAAAATAAATATTCTTTTCAACCACAATAGAATACAACCCTGACTTTAGGTAAGCCTATGACTTGAGCATTATCAATTAAGGAGGTTGAATGAAGTAAAATTACCTCACGGTTTCATGCCAATTAATAATTAAGTAAACTGATTGCATGTATAACAACCATACATAAATTGCAGGCTTTGTCAAACATTTTGCAAGAGAAATTGTAGTTGAAACAAAGTTGTACCTGCAACCTGATATACGTTTTTCATCAATCATGGAGAAAAGTTAACTGATACATAGTATATTTGAATAATATAATACTTGTGTTGAATGAAAACAATGGTGTTAGAAAAAACTTATTTTTTTAAATGACCCACCTGTTGCTAGCATCTTGCTAAAGCATTCCAAGTTACATGCGTCATTCCCTGCCTAAAGTTGTGATTACTGATAAGATTAGCATGATAAACTAATAAATTATGTGACATCAATCATCAGACATGTGGGTCAGTATACCTTAAATGAAGATTTTCTTGTATTGAGGTCACTAAACGACCAATGCAGATGAGATATGCCCTCTTTTGATCAGCCCATTTGAATAATCTCGCATTCCCGGTTCATTCTCTATCAAGAAGATGGACCTAACTTGCAGTCACATATTGAAAATAAGAAGAGGGATTTGACCCGCAGTCACATAATGACCATTACAAAAATTACATTATGTCAGTAATGCTCTTGAATAAAACCATTTAGACGACCTTATTCCTTATAGGTACGCTTTGAGTGACTCTGACCCGTTTGACCCGTTAAATACATGGCCGAAGAAAATGTGTGAGAAACCTCAATGTACCACATCTATAAAAATAAAAGTAGATAAATATTATTTTTTGAGCGAAAAAGAAAAACATGAAAAGAATGCATAAATGGGCCAACTTACATGAACATCGGTAACATCTCCAATCGCAAAAATATTAGCGAAAACCATGACCTATAAATTCTCATCAACCATTAACCGTCCATGATCATCCAAACAATGAACGATATTGTATCAGAATATTGTATTCTTTTCATAATCTGCAGCTTCATCCACGAGTTCCACAACAGTAGGCCCTCCTCCAGCTATTAATATTGTATCAAAATATTGGATCTTTTCATAATATGCCAAAAAAAATATATATTTTTAACTCTAAAAAAGTCATTTAGTGTAAATTCTAATGTAGTCAAGCATGGTAAAAATAAATATTCTTTTCAACCACAACAGAATACAACCCTGACTTTAGGTAAGCCTATGACTTGAGCATTATCAATTAACGAGGTTGAATGAAGTAAAATTACCTCACGGTTTCATACCAATTAATAATTAAGTAAACTGATTGCATGTATAACAACCATACATAAATTGCCCACTCCAAATTAACATGAGGTTAAACGAATTTGAGAATCAGATGTCTAAACTTGTGATTCCATTTCAAATTAATATATTATCATGCTTGCTGTTTGTTTTTCAAAGAGAATGTCTAGACATGTAGCTAACAGATAATGTATGACAAACTAAAAATGAAACTAATTAATTAAGCCTTTAAATAAATATAATTTAATGATTAAAATAATTTAATTATATACTGACTAAAATGGAGAAAGCTATACATGTAGCTACAAAATAAATAATAAATGAGAGAACCAAGAAGAATGTTTTGAAGAAATGGAAGTAAAGATGGTACTTCTACTTAGTTTTGTAAGAATATGATATATTAGAATCCAATTGAACTGGTGTACTTGGATCCATAATTGTGAAAATTTGCAGAATCATTTTTCTTAAAAATGGATAATTCTTTATACATTCGATATCTTTTAGGTCTTTATTGATGGGTTGCTTTCATATGGGAAAGTCAAAACTGGCAACAGCAAAGATGAAAATTGCAAGATTTGATGATTTGAAGGCATGATAAAGTGATTATACCTGCTACGAAAATTAGCATACAAACTGCAGATCATCTTGTCTTCATCAGCAGTGAATTGACCATGTTTAATATTGGGTCTCAGATAGTTTAGCCATCTCAATCAGCAACTCTTTCCTCATATTTTTAAGACCTGCAAATATAAATCCATCTTGAGTTATAAGAATTAAAACACAACCATCAGTGAAACCCCACCCACAATATGACTTGAGTTGTTAGCAAATTCGGATTGAACCTTGAGTTTAGTTGGCGCCACCATCACCTGTTCACCGGATGAAGTCATTAGGTCCTTTATATCTGTCTGTTCACCGGATCAAGTGATTCAGTCCTTTATATTTGTCGGAGAAACGAAACAGAACACTAATATGCGTGAAGCCATCGTCGTTGCCATGAATTAAAACCAACAAAATCACATTTGTTACCACTGCAGGCCTAAGCCAGTTTGGGTCAACAAAAGTCAAAATGAGTTTTTGTTTGGAGCCTTCCAGATATACCAGAAGGTTGTGTATAACATCGTGACTCCTAGTTTGGCTCTAACCTTTTGACCCATTATAACCAGCCACCATGTCTAACAAATCTTGCATGAGTTTATATGTAAAATTCCTATTGCTCCTCCATATCTATTTAGTAAACAAAAAATTAATGAAGACATGGTCTCTGGAATCATCTTCCACGCAGCAAAAAAACAGCACCTATTGGAAGCTACATCGACCCCCTAATCAACAGATTCACATATAGAGTAATCCGATCAGTTAAAGCCAGTAACTTTCAAAGGCACTCATTTCAACCATTGAAACTCCTTGGTACCAAACTGAAGTTGCTAATACAAAAGACACAGAACCACAAAAACTATCATATGCATCTAGAACAAAAAGTTCACAAACATACTAAATCATCTTCAGAAAACACAATATTTCCGGCTTGAAATAAAATTTGGACAGTATTTTAGTCCAATTACCCACAAAACTTAAACTTTAATGATGCTACTTGTCGAATACCCAAATCCCTGCTGACGTTCAATGGGTCTTCGCTGACGTCAAGATATCCCGGTCCTCGTTGCTACAAAAAAGTAAACCGTTAGCCTCGTCACGGGGGGTCCCGGGAGGGGGATCCGTGACCAAGCTCTGGCGTGAGAGTAAGTAAACTTGCCAGAGAGTTGGAGGAGCCTATTCCAATGAGTGTGATCACCGGAATGTTTCCTCTAAGGTGTGAATCCAATAAATGTGTGTGTATGATTAATGTATGAGAATAATGGTCGGAATAAATGAGAGAGGAATAAATGAGAGAGCTTTTAATGTGATACCTTCGATCTGCCTTATGATCATCCGTGGGACACAATCCGACTAGTGTTTCCGTGGGACACAATCCGACTAGTGTTTCCACTCTGAAACTCTGACGTTAAGATAACCTGTCTGACAAGAAACAACATGGCAACTCCACCAGGCTTGCGTACCATTCAAACGGTGCAGAATGATCATGACAAAGTCACGGTGGAAGACATAACCCATGAGGAAGGAAATGAAAACCATGTGGAGATTCTGGAAAGAGAGGAGCCCATCACTCCAGATTTCGTTGCCATGCACAAGGAAAAGTTAAAAAAGTGTCTCGAGGATTTAGAAAGACAAGAGAAGCTTGACAGCCTCAGGGCTAGATTGTCCTTCGATACACCCTCCAATCAGGAAGGGGTAGATCCACAAAACAAAGGCGGTGGAAATGACCCACTTGAAACTTTCATGACTGCCCTTAGGCATATGTCCTCGGAAGAAAGGGAGGATCTCAATACAGGAAAGAAGTCGAAAGGAAAAGAAAAAGAAAAGGAAATGATGGTCTGAATCAACCCTACGTACCACGGGACTTGGCCGAGATCTCAAAGTTTACCAGGAGGATTGCAGAAGCACCAATGCCCCCTAATATGAAGCTGCCCCCAAATTTCGACCGGTACGATGGGACAAGAGACCCTGAGGACCATCTCCATGCCTTCAGGGGCGCAGGACAACTGGGGCGGTGGCCCATGCCGGTTTGGTGCTATATGTTTGTGCAGACCCTGACGGAGGGAGCCAGGCTCTGGTTTGACAGCCTCCCTCCCGGAGGGATTGACAGCTATGAAGAGCTAAGTGAAAAGTTCCTGAGAAACTTTGGTCAGCAAAGAAAAGTGGTCAAGAACCCAAACGAAATTCTGCACATAAGACAGAGGAACAATGAGCAAATAGACCAATACATGGAGAGGTTTGTCAAGGAGAGCATGAACATCAAGGACGTCCCGGAGGTCATGAAGATCAGCAGTTTCATTAACGGGATAAAACATGCACAACTATGCGAGAAGCTGGGAGAAGAGTTCCCACATTCATTCGACAACCTCATGGACAGATTCAGACCCTTCGTCAGGGGCAAAGATACAGTTAGCAAGGCCAAGGAGATGGACACCCCACCCCGGAGGGTCACCCCGGCTGCAAAGCCTCCCGAAAAAGCCACTGAGAGGGTGAAGAGCTCCTTCCCAAGGCCACCACCCATAAAACCTGGGCCAAAGGCACAACCAAATGAGTATTGTGATTTTCACAAAGGGTTCGGTCATAAAACTGATGATTGCATGTATCTAAAGAGGGAAATAGAGGCCGCAGTGAAAACGGGGAAACTGGCCAACTTGGTTAGAGAAATTAAGGAAGGATGGGGGGACCGCAAAGGGAAAGATGTGAGGGAGCCTGGAAGGACAGATGTCGACATGATTCGAATGAGAGATGAACCTGATACCACTAGAAGTGTAAAGGCCAGAATTCTGGGCTCCCCGAACCGCATGAAAGCTCCCATCCTAATGCCATACTTGGAGGAAAATGAAGTGCAGCGACTCCCTCTTAACATCTCAGCCATAATAGCTGGACACAAGGTGGCCAGAATACATGTGGACGGGGGATCTGGAGTAGAAGTTATATATGAACATTGTTTCCTCAGATTTGACAGGGATGTAAGGGACAAACTCGAGGAAGACTCTATCCCCCTAGTAGGTTTCAATAACAGTGTGTCACATCCCCTAGGAAAGATCAGACTCCCATTTACAGTTGGGGTAGGGGATCGAGTCCAAACTATAAATCTAACCTTCACGGTGGTCCGGGCACCCTCAAAATACAATGCAATCCTGGGAAGACCTGGGATCGGAGATCTGCAAGCACAAGCGTCAACCCCACACGGAGCCTTAGTGTTCCAAACGCGAAAAGGCTTGGCTTAAGTAAAATCTGCATATGAAGTGATTTCCTTCGTATCCGAGGGAGAAGCATCTGAGAAACCCCAAAAAGATGGGGTTGAAGAGTGGGTGCTTTGCGATAGGTTCCCGGAGCAGACGGTCAAAGTAGGGAGCCACCTGAGTGACAAGTGCAAGAGTGCTCTCAAGGAACTGCTCCTTCTCAACATAGATGTATTTGCATTCCAGCATGGGGATATGACAGGAATCCCAAGAAGCTTGACTGAGCACCGACTCAACACATACACCTGGGCAAAGCCAGTAAAACAGAAGAAAAGGAGCATGGGTCCCAGTAAGAGTAGGGCCGCCTGTGAAGAAACCAGGAAGCTGCTTAGAGCCGGAATAGTAAGGGAAGTGAAGTACCCATCTTGGGTTGCTAACCCGGTTATGGTCCAGAAGAAAGACGGAGGGTGGAGGATGTGCATTGACTTTCAAGATTTGGACAAAGCATGTCCCAAGGATTGCTACCCCCTCCCAGAGATAGACGTCCAAGTGGACTCCTTATCCCAGTACCCCCTGAAGTGCTTCCTGGATGCCTACAAAGGGTATCATCAAATACAGATGTCAGTAGAGGATGAGGAGAAGACCGCCTTCATCACAGACGAAGGGGCATTTTGTTACACCAAAATGCCTTTCGGCCTCAAAAATGTTGGGGCCACGTATCAAAGATTCATGAATGCCCTCTTCAGAGAACAACGGGGACGGAACTTGGAGGTATACATCGATGACATCGTCATCAAGAGTTTGACTGCAATGGCCATGGTAGATGATATAGCTGAGACTATCCGCACCATGCAAGACGTAAATATGAAGCTGAACCCCGGGAAGTGCTGTTTTGGGGTAGAAGAAGGAAAATTCCTGGGGGTAGTGGTTACTAAGGGCGGAATTAAAGCTAACCCGAAGAAAACCCAAGCCGTGGCTGAAATGCGATCCCCCAGGTCCCTGAAAGACATCCAACAGCTGAACGGGAGGCTAATCGCAGAACCTCTTTTTATCAAAAGTAGCTGACAGGACCCTTCCCTTCATGAAGGTGCTGAAGGACTGCCTTCAAACGGACAGGTTTAAATGGACCTCTGAGGCAGAAACTGCCTTCCAAGAAATGAAGACTTACATCTGCAAGTTCCCGGCCTTAGCCACACCAGTGCTAGGGGAAGATCTGCTTCTGTATTTATCTGCTTCGAAGACTACCATAAGTGCGGTCATGATGGTGGAACGGGAAGGGAAGCAGATACCAATATACTTCATCAGCAGGACCCTCAAAGGCCCCGAAGAACGCTACATGCCCCTGGAGAAGTTAGCTTTGGCCCTTGTTTTTGCATCCCGGAGACTTAGGAGGTACTTCCAAGGGCACAGGATCACCTTGATGACAGATCAGCTCCTCCAAAAGGTATTAAGGAGGCCGGAGTTGTCGGGACGACTGGCTAAGTGGGCAGTCGAGTTAGGAGAACACTCTTTGGAATTCAAAGCCAGAACCACAATGAAGGGACAAATACTGGCTGACTTCTTGGCAGAGGTCCCTAAGGATGAAGAAAAAGAGCTCTTAAAATGGGAAACCTTATAAAAGGAGGTGAAGGAAAAGGAAGATGAGGTAGTGTGGAAGTTGCTCACAGACGGGGCCTCCAGCGAAGAAGGAAGCGGGGCGGGCATTACACTGATCAGTCCTGAGGGGGTTGAGCTAACCTATGCCATCAGACTGGACTTTGAAAACACCAACAACACCGCAGAATATGAAGCCCTGTTAGCAGGGATGAGGTTAGCCAAAAAGATGAAAGCAAAGCATGTGGAAGCTAGCACCGACTCATAGCTGGTTGTCAAACATTACCAAGGGGAGTACGAGGCTAAAGACAACACCATGGCTCAATACACGGCAAAGGTAAGAGAGACATCCGAAGCGTTCAAGACCTTTAAGCTAGAATACATCCCCCACGGGAGAAACAGAAAATCTGATGCCCTCAGCAAGCTGGCCTCTGTGGCATTTGATCATCTAGCAAGGGAAGTCAAAGTGGAAGTCCTGACCTCCCCCTCCCTCGACACAAAAGAGGTGGCTGCAGTCGAAAACGCACCAGAGACATGGATGACACCAATTGTAAAATTCCTCAGGGGCGGAGCGTTACCCGAGGGAGACTGGGCAGCAAGGAAGGTGAGAGTCAAAGCCTTACAGTATGAGTTGGTTGATGGAGAACTATACCGAAGTTCATACCTGGGCCCATCCCTGAAGTGTGTTGACATTGAAGAAGCTAAATATGTAATCAGGGAAATACATGAGGGGATTTGTGAAATGCATTCGGGGCCAAGGACGGTAGTAGCAAAGGCAATGAACGCGGGATTCTATTGGCCTCGAATGTACGAAACAGCTTCCGAAGAGATCAAGAGATGCGACAATTGCCAGGTTCATGCACCTATGACGCATCGCCACAAACACCCCATGATACCTGTTTCAACGTCTTGGCCTTTCCAAAAATGGGCCATCGACATTATCGGACCATTCCCAGAAGGTCCAGGAGGGGTCAAATACGTGGTGGTTGCCATCGATTATTTTACCAAATGGATAGAAGCAAGGCCCTTGGCAAAGATAACCGGGGAGCAGATGAGACGGTTTGTATTAGACAACATTATCTGCCGATACGGTGTCCCGAAGGAGCTCGTGAGTGACAATGGCGTACAATTTGCTGGAAAACCCTTCAGACCATGGTGTGAGCAAATGCACATACACCAAGTGTTCACTTCCGTCACCCATGCCCAGAGTAACGGGCTAGTAGAAAGAGCAAATCAAAGCGTTATCAAAGGGATGAAAGGGAGACTCGGGAGAAAACAAAAAGGATGGCTGGAGGAATTGCCATTTGTGCTATGGGCATACAGGACCACCCCTAAGGACTGCAACGGGGAGACTCCTTTCAGCTTAACTTACAGGATAGAGGCTGTTATCCCGACTGAAATAGGATCCCCAACTGCCAGAATGAAGCTCAGGGAGGCCGAAAACGAGCAAGACCTCCGGATGAACCTGAATCTGCTGGAAGAGAGAAGAGAAGTCGCAGCAGTCAGGGAGGTTAAGTACAAAAACTGCTTGAAAGCTATTACAATGCCAAGATGAAAAAACTTAGCCTCGTACCGGGGGATTTAGTCCTAAGAGCAAATGAAGCCAGCCTACAGGAGAGCACCGGAAAGCTAGGACCCAATTGGGAAGGGCCTTACCGGGTCATATAGGCAAACGGCAAAGGAAGTTGTAAACTAGAGACGCTCCAAGGCAAGGAGGTCCCCAGGACATGGAACCTCATGCAACTCAGGAAGTATCACATATGAGGGGTTTATCCCCCAGGAAAAACGGCCAGGGAGCCACTTTTGTAATAATTAACTGTTAATCTGGGGCATACCCCAAGAAAGAATCTTTTGTAAGAACTTGTGCTGGGAAGTTTAGTCCCCAAGAAATGAATGAAAAACGGACAACTAACTTGTCCTCTTTTGGCAAACTAACAGGTATTATATCCAGGCAGACGTGCCCAGAAATACTATAAACCTAATCAACAAACAAACACACGTGTACGAGGTATACCAAACATACCAAAAGCCCGGCCGTGGGGCAAAATAGGGTCTAGCTAACCCAAAGAAAATGGACAAACAAACCAACAACATAATCTCACATTATAAACTTGTCCAGCGATTGGCCTCGAACAGACAATCCTAGTTTATCAAACAAACCATAAGTACAACACACTTTTGTAAACGAACTACAAAAAGAAGTCTTTCTTTATTTATTTGCAAAATAAATATACAAAGGGAAGCCTTACTGACTTTGGCAAAAACAACTAACAAGGAAACAAACACAACAAACTTGACAAACAAGACCAAAGCACAGCTTCTTGCAAAATAGCCCAAAGGTCCTCAGGAAAGTGCCGACTTGATCCTTGGCAAAGGCCCCTGCAGCATGAAAAAGCACAACAAAAAAACAAGCAAAAGACAAGATAACAAATTACAGTCACAAGTTATATGATTAAGTACTTAGGAGAACCCCTACACGAAGGTCCTCCTTCCAAAAACCAAAAAAGTTCAAAGTATCCAAGGGTAAGAAATTATCCGGATTACAACCATATCGAAAGAGGTTAATGTTTAGAAATCACTGGGGACCACCCCCAGACAAAGACTGTGGAGACGAAGGACCAGCGGAGGAAAACAGGGCTTTCAATTCATCTATCGATATCATGGGATGCTCCAGGATCTTCTTGAGGATGGTCGGGGTCTTACTCCCAAACTCCTCGTCCAGCTTAGACAGCCTCTTCTTAGCTTTGGAGTTGTAAAGCGGAGTCTCTTTACTGCCCAGACCCTGAGCAGAGTAGATATACCCATCCTTCAGCCCAGCCAGGTAGCCAACATCCCGGTACGCCCTATACACCTCCTCCAAGCCACTTTTAAACTCCTCTGACTGAGAGACAGCAGTAAGGAAGGCCCCGAAACCCTCAGTAATCAGCCAGTGCTTCTCCTTAGCCAACCGCTGGTTATCATCAGAAGTTATCCCATAATCTGCATACATAGTATTCAGCTGCTCCTGAGAAACGGAGCCAACCTCCTTCAGATGCTTCAGCCCAGCAGCTAACTCTTCATTCTCCTCGACCAGCACCGCCATCTCCCTCTCCCAAGCTAGCTCCCTCTGTTCCAGCATAGCTCCAGCCCCCTGGGCAGAAAAACATCATAAAGAATCCAAAAGCAGTTAAGATAAAAAAGGGGGGGGGGAGAAAGGCTATGTACCTTCTCCTCTTGCAATTTTCTCTCAGCCTCGACCACTTGACATCTAAGTTCGGCAGCAACAGACTCGGAGGTCTTGAGTTCGCCCTTGAGTTCCTCATTCGCCCTCCTCAAATCGTCAACCCGCTGCAGCATACCAGCACCCCTGAAAAAACTCTCACAGAGTGACATGCTGTACTGATCCTCAAAAAGATCATCCCTCAAAGCAGAATTCATGAATCTATGGGAGGGAGGAACAGCATGACCCAAAAAATCCCTGGCAATTTCAGGGGTCCCTACCACCTAAGAGTGAGTTATTTTCCACTTAGGGACATAGGTGAAAGGGATAGCATCAGCAAACAGGGGAGCCAAAGGGGACCGATGAGCAAAACCCTCAGATTGAGTGGGTTTACTGGTCCCAGTAGCATGATAAGGAGAGAGTTCAAAGGCTGAGGCAACATGAGCCATGTTTACTTCCGGAGTCTTGTCCCGAACACGGGAAGAGGAGGGACCAGTAGGGATCTCTATTGGATCATGAAAACTCCCCTACTCAGACAAGAAGAGAAAAAAGAACATCAAAAATCTCCCCAGGACAAAATAAAGGTAAGACAAACAGATAAAAGGAAAAATAAGCTCACCAACAAAGGTGCACTCACAAGGCTTGAAGACCGCAGGTGCTTGGACAAAGAACCCTTAACCCCAACAGGGGGAAGTTCGGAAGCAGCCTTCGATGAAGGAGGGGGCTTCTGTCCACTGGCACTCCGGAGCCTTTGCCGGATATCACGAGGAGCAGGGGCTGGCTTAGGACTTACAGCTTTCCTCTTACGAATTAAATGGACCTCCAGATCTTCATCATCACTTTGACCAGAGTGCTTGACGGGAGGGGGATCAGGGGAACTCTCCTCCCCATCAGAGGAAGTCTCACCTCCTTCCACAGCAACGGAACCCCCAGCCTGAGCAGAACCCCCGGTAGCCTGCATCCCTTCACTCCGGTTTAAACGTGGATCAACCTCATCACCAACTACAAACTTAAGATCCTTAGAGTCCCCTTGAAGTAGTCTCCACAAAGTCAACTCTGCATAAGAAAAATACTAAAGATGATTGCACAGATACCAAGAAACAAAAGCAAATAACAACAAATCCAGGGTAAAAATATACCTTTGTTACCGAAAAAAGCCCTGGGAAGAACTGAGTAGGAAGGGCTCAACCCCCCCCCCCCATGGCCAGGACTCCCTCAGAAAAAGTGAAAGCCCTCGTCGGGTTTTCATACATACGTTTCCACTGAACGGTCTCGTTAGCAGACAAGGTGGGAACAGTGTCTTCAATAACGGCTTCAACATCTCTTGGCAATGGGGACTCTGGTATCATGGCAGCGGAAACAAAGATGAACCTACTCTTCCAATCCTTCGGGTAAGTAGAGGTTGGCATAAAGGTATAACAGGGTTTCGACACACTATTCTGCCGCTTGGCAAAAGTAAACCAATCTCCATCAGATATCAGTTTATAAAACATGCAGAACAAGGGGACAGATGGCTCGCCGGAAACGGCCACACAAGACAACTCAAAGTGCACCACTCTCATCAACCCCAGGGGATGTAACTGAGCAAAATGAACTCCGAAGTGACGCAGTAAGGCAATCTTGAAAGGTGACAGGGGATATCGGACTCCGCAGGAAGAAAACGCCAGAGTATAGAGGACAATCCGGTCCGGCGTACATTCAGCCGATTCGTTAGGACCTGGCAACGTTGGAGAGAAACGCATAGGTATCTTGAAAGTATCGACGAAGGACTCCAAGTCCTTCGCTGTTAAAACGGAACGAATCATCGATCGACCCGTACGGCTCATAATCGGAGAAAATGGCGATCGGAGAAGTGTAAAGAGAGTAGAGAAAAATGGGGGTTATGATGGAAGGTGAAGGAAGATTCAAGAAATCAGGGGGTATTTAAGGGAAATAACTGACGAGCATGGAGCAAACCGTCACATCACCATTCATTTCAAATTTAAACCGCCCAGCATGTGCTCCAATAGGATTAAACCCCAGCTGTCAATTACTGACGAACAGTGGCACCCGGGAAAGAAAAAGGGGGACACATAATGATTAACTGGAGGTGGGCCCGTATTCTTAGCCCCAAATAGGTTAACTCAACTGATGATAATGACTCAGCCCTGGGTGACGAAGTTTGGGTCCCGCAACCAGGGACTAAAGATGACTTGACGACGGGCCAATGGATTGTTCCATTTACCCGCCTTTGGGCGATAGCCACACGAGCCCAACAGATAAGGCCTAAGAAACGATTTTACTTGCCCACTAAGGTTCTCTCTTTAGAGAATGAGCGGGAAACTAGGATCAGAGAATGCAGGTCACATTTAATGCCTGATATGAAGGGGATCTTTGGCTGGCATCGTACTTCTCCTGCCGGAACATTAAATGAGGCTGCCATCTTACCGTTAGGGGTCAGACACGTATATGTGCCCCCCGAAGACCCTCGTAATCCGTTGGATCACCTTAACAAAATATCTCACATGGAAGATAAGGGCTCGGGATTATATAAAGGAGAAAGAGGATGATCATAAGGCAGATCGAAGGTATCACATTAAAAGCTCTCTCATTTATTCCTCTCTCATTTATTCCGACCATTATTCTCATACATTAATCATACACACACATTTATTGGATTCACACCTTAGAGGAAACATTTCGGTGATCACACTCATCGGAATAGGCTCCTCCAACTCTCCGGCAAGTTTACTTACTCTCACGCCGGAGCTTGGTCACGGATCCCCCTCCCAGGACCCCCCGTGACGAGGCTAATGGTTTACTTTTTTGTAGCAACGAGGACCGGGATATCTTGACGTCAGCGAAGACCCATTGAACGTCAGCAGGGATTTGGGTATTCGACACTACTGTAGATGAATAGGTATTCATGCAATGAACTTGAAGGTGCCCTTTTTACAAGAAATATATATTTCTTCTATATAACAGCATCATATCAATTGTTTGATTTAAACCTTCAAACAAATGCTGAATCTGGAAAAAAATGAAGAAACATTGATATCTAAAATCTATGAAATCTTAAAAATCAAAATGAAAACAAAGTGTTAGAACAACGATTAACGAAGAAAGAAGAAGAAGCACCTGTGTTGATATCTAGGGTTTGTAAAACGTGGCGGTGACAGACAAAAAACCAAGATTGCGATGGTGGCGATTAGATGATGCGTCTAACAGAGAAAATTAGATTAACAATAAAAATCATAGAGGAATGAAACTAAAAACATACTTTTTGTAAGATGATTGTAGAGTCTAAATCATTGAATAATGAAAAAGAAGACGAAGAAGAGCAGAGTATCGAGAGAGTAGGGGAACTGCCGTGAAAGAAAATTAGGGTTTCCAAACTTATATAGTGGATCCGTTTTCTTGAGATGGTGACCCGAATTCACATTCCAACCCAAAAATATAAACGGATCCCGTGCTAATATGTTTTCCCGCCAAAACCAACACCTAAATGCCCTAAAAACATGCCACATCAGCCCAAATCTTTTCATTTATTATATATAATAATAGATAATAGATATATAGAGTGAATTGCAAGGATTGTCCTTTATCTTTATACCCATTTGCAGCCGCTGTCTTTTATGTTTAAAATTGACGAGTTTTGTACTTTATGTTTTCAAATCATACACGTTTTATCCTTTAGCCCTAACCCAGTTAGATTTTTCTGTCAAATCTGGTCTTGTGCAATACACATGAGGGTAAAATTGTCTTTTCACCCTATTCTTTAAAAATACATAAAAAAGAAAAATATATACATACATCATATAACATACCCTCTCCTTCTCTCTCTCTAACAATCCTACCACCATCACAACCCACTTGCCGCCGCCACCACCACCACCCACCCACCTGCCACCACCACCACTTCACCGTAGATCACCCCCTTATCCTCTCTCTCTAACTATCCTACCACCACCACAACCCACTTGCCACAACAACCACAACCCACTTTCACAAACAGTCTGCATACAAGGACAAAATGTTTCATAATAAACTAACAATGCAAGTCCACTGTGAGATCATAAAACATGACATGCTATCTGTACCTCTTAAAACATGTTTGGGCCCAAAATGATAAATTAAAAGTATGCAAGCCCACACACCCTACACCACCAACTGCAATCATTCGCACTTTTACCTGCCACCAAAACCATCCCCTTATCCATAGCCATACCTGTACAAATACTCTGTTTTCCCCATCATAAAGTTTGCCAGAACAATACTCCGGTGTAGATCCACGTACAGTCGGTTAAGTCAAATGTGTGAGATCTAGTGAAACCCTACCAGTTGTTCTAGATCTGGAACACGCCGAAGGAACCGCGCGTTGAGGCTAGACGACGATCTGTGGTGAGTCTTGACGACGATTTCCAGTCGCAGTTGTGGTTGCCGGAACGTAGATGGAGGTTGGGGTTGTGCAGTGGTTGTCGTATTTGGTGGTGGAGTTTCAGATGGTTGTCAGATTTCATGGTGGTTGGTGGTAGAAGAAAGGGTGTGGTTGGTGATGGCAGGAAGGGGGTAATACAGGAGACAGAGAAAGATGATTTATATGTTATATAAATAATAGGGTGAAAAGACAATTTTACCCTCATGTGCATTGCACAAGACTAGATTTGATAGAAAAATCTAACTGAGTTAGGGCTAAAGGACAAAACGTGTATGATTTGAAAACATAAAGTACAAAACTCGTCAATTTTAAACATAAAGGACAGCGCCTGCAAATGAGTATAAAGATAAAGGACAATCCTTGCAATTCACTCTATATATAGAGAGAGAGAGGGGGGATCAGGTTCAAGAGTGAACAAGAGCTTAAGGTATAAAATCAACCCTTTTATGTACCAATGTTGGAAAAAGTACGTTTCTTCGTATACTTTTGATTTTCTGGATTAAAAAGAGCTTAAATGTACAAAAGAAACAAAATTAACGGCGAAAACCAACATATATGCAAAGGAAGATAACTTACCGACCCTCCGAGCTTCACCCCAAGACCAAAAACAACAATTCAGAAGACAAGCACGGGGTCGTGCAACCAAGGCATGGGGTCGTGCCCTATTCCAGAGTCCATGAAGAAAAGACAAACAAAAGCAGACAAGAGACACGGTGCCGTGTCCCATGGACACGGGCCGTGGTCAACTCTAAGATTTGCAAAATCTCTAATAGTACAACAAGTACATGCCACATTTTGCATTAATAACTTACTTAATTATCTTTCAATATTCTGGCCTTGCGGGACTGTATCCCTGCTGACTCAGACCAATATGGCTGAGGGTAGCGTTGCCTAAGTTGGAAACAAGTGATTCTATCTTGTCTATTTGTTTCTTTATTATTTTAGTTTCTTTCTTTATTTAATTTATTTACTAAAAGTCTTTTCTCAAATTTTGGTTAGATTAGACGTTGACGATATTCCGGTATTAAAAGCTCTTGTGTCCTTGGACGAACTCGGTATCTTACCATCACTATACTATGCAAACGATGAGTGCATGATAAATGAGTAAAAGTGCTTAAAAATATATATTAAAATTATACCACGCACGCATACACATCAAAGCCCTAGGTTTGTGTTCGTGATCGGAAACGTGATTGTTCTAGTTCATGATAATAATAATAATAAAAATAATAATAATAATAAGAAGAAGAAGATTTACAGAAGTTAATCAGAGAAGATGATGAGAGTCGAATGCAAAGACCGTGAAAGTGAGCGGAAACTTACGCAATCGGTTACCGATCGGAGAATATTGAAATTGAAGAACATCGATTTTTGTGTCGGTGAGAAACCGACACCGGAGAAGGTGATAAGCGTTGAAAGTCACCGAAAACTGACGTGATCGGTTACTGAGAGGAGAGTATTGAAGAATGTTGACGGTTATGGCGTTGAGAAACGGTCGCCGGAGATTTGCAGGAAGGCGTTGCCGAAAATTAGCAGGAGTCAGTCAGAGAAGATGATGAAATTACCGAAATACCCCTGCTAGTAACAGTAAACTTAAAGTGGGAATAACAGAGGGCCCAAGTTGACTACATTTGGAAACGTTCAGAGGTAGGACAGCAGGATATTCGTTTTAGGGGGTAAGAGTGTCAGCGGGGTAAAACCCCAGAGGATAAAATTGCACTTTACTCTAATTAATTTTTATAATTGATATTGATATACATCTGTAACAATAATTGGCATTCTAATTTCATTTTTTGGTCGGTAATTATTAACCTAAAAAGGCTTATGATAAAACAAATTACTAATATAAACAAATACATAAAAACAAACAAAGAGAAGAACCACTAATGATGGTTACTATAACCTTTTGACAATCTAATGATATAACCAAATACATAAAAACAAACAATGAGAAGAACCAGTAATGATAGTAATGATGGTTACTATAACCTTTTGACAATTTAATCGTGCATGTGTCGTATTGTGATCACATGTCGCTCTCATGGCGATGTCATGTGAAATCTTATCTTGTGGATCGTTATATTACCAACCAATCGATTATATCCCTTTTTCCTAGAAAATTTAACATCTATTATTAGGCACAAGTGTGACACCTTAGTATATATTATAGAATAAATGTAACGTGTGTATATATATCAAAACACATTCATTTAAGAACCAATAATATGTTTAATTCACTTGTACATAATGCATAGAAAATAACCAAACTAGTAAAGGTCTTCGCAACTCTGAGCATATTGATGGTTTTGTGATAACCTTCCAATGCGTTCCTTTTAGAACCAACAATATGTTGAGAACTGTGAGAACCACATAATGCACTTATACATGGTGCATAGAAAATAACTTAAATAATGAAAGAGAGAAAATACGACGGTAACGTAATCGTATTATGTACCACATTCAAAGCACCATGTACATATATATTATGTGGTTTTTGTGATTTTCAACACTTTTTTTTTGTTCTAATACGAGTGTCCCTCTAAAAAAAATAGGTAAGTACAGAAATATATACAATGTGTGTATATATGTATTTAATATATAAATAATTATGTACAAACTTACACCATATATATAAATTATTATTACGCAACATATGTATATAATAATGGATCCTGCATTTATATTTATGCACAATTATGTATATACATTAGGCAATGTTACAGAATCTTTAACCAATTAACCACAATCATATAAGAATATTATACTCCAATTAAATATAATGAAATTCTTGATTTTATGATATAATTTTTATATTAAATAGTAAAGTGTATAAAAGTCATGTACGTTTTAGAAAAATGATGAAACTATATTTAAACCAAAAAAGGTTAAAATTATTGTTATGTATTTACTCTTTTTAGGGTTAGCGAGGTACTTAGTTCCTAGAGTTTTAGGGTAAGTGAAATTCTTAGTTCTTGTATGGTTCTTCAACATTTGAATTTAATTGTTGGGAGGGTATGAGTCAAGGAGGCCCATTATTATCCACCTTTATGTTCTTATCATCTCACTTATTATGTGCGAATGACACTGTTATTATTGGAGAATAGTATAGATTCAATATAAAAAATGTGGCGAGGCTGTTGAGGATATTCCGGTTGTGTTCGGGCTTAAAAATTAATCTTAAAAAATCGAGGTTATATGGATGTGGGGTGGATGCAGATGAAGTTACTACAATGGCAGCGGTGTTGGGTTGTAAGCAAGATAATGTTCCCTTTACTTATCTTGGTCTAAAGGTTGGGGCGAATATAAATATGACTAGTAATTGGAAGATTGTGCTTGGTATTTTTGAAAAACAGTTGTCTTTATAAAAGGTTTCTACCCGTTCAATAGGGGGAAGAGTCACTCTTATTAGATGGGTGCTAGAAAGTGTTCCCAGTTACTATTTCTCATTGTACAAAGTCTTGATCAAAGTAATTGAGATTCTTGAAGGCTTTATAAAAAGGTTCTTATGGGGTGGATCGAGTGACGTTAAACCGTGTTGCCTCTCCTTAGCATATAGGTGGTCTTGGTTTAAATAAAGAGTAAATTACAAAAATCGTCCTTTATGTATGTCACTTATTGCAAATTGTGTCATTTGTCTTCAATAATTACAGAAAACCTACCCGATGTTTGAAAACCCTTGCAAGTTATGTCCTTTAGCCCTAACTCAGTTAATTTTTTGTGGTTAAATCTGACCAAATGGACCCCAAATGAGGGTATTTTGGTCATTTTACTCTCATATGGGGTCAATTTGGTCAGTTTTAACCACAAAAATACTCTCATGTGGGGTCCATTTGGTCAGATTTAACCATAAAAATTAACTGAGTTAGTGCTAAAGGACATATCTTGCAAGGGTTTGCAAACATCGAGTACGTTTTCTGTAATTATTGAAGACAAAGGACACAGTTTGCAATAAATGACATACATAAAAAACATTTTTTGTAATTTACACTAGATAAAATGATAAAAGGAGAAATTGTTAATGGTGAATTTTTTTTTTTTCTGGACAAATTTATGGGTGGGGAATAAATCGTTTGTCACCACCATCCACCAATGCAAACTTGATCATCTGTGTCATTCCACTGAATTTCTTCTAGAATTTTTATCTTTTAAGACAATAGAATAACATACATTTTTCTTCAGTATCATAAAAAAAATATTAAGATATGATTAATAAATGTTCTAACAAGTTCAAAACTTAATATTGCTAAAAAGTATGTAATTATTTACATCCTATTTTATGAATATTATTGAAGTATCAAACTTTTCGTAAATTGGGGCATCGTAGTTTTTTTTTTTAACGGCCAACAAAAAAGACTTTATTTGACCAGTTTAGCATGAAGCTAAAGAAAACTTACAACCAATACATCACAAAAAAAAAACCACTAGCAACAAACGGAACAAAAACAAAGCAAAACTAGCTACATTAACTTAGACAAAAACATCAAACCTCCTCCACATGTTCTATGCAATAGACCATTCTTTGGAGTACCTACACCTTACCCACAAATAGCCCAGGGACTTAACTTCAGCTATAACCTTAGTAATCGAGATGGGAACTTGATTAAACACCAAATCATTACGCATCCTCCATAAGCTCCAAATAGTAATGAAGGTAATTGCACAAATAACCTTTCTTCTTTTCTTGGAGCCTTGGACTAAAGAGTGCACATCCAATATTCTCTAATGCCAAAAGCAAAGAAATTTGGAATCTTGCACCACTTAGTAATTACCTGCCAAACGACTTGAGGGCACTGACTCGAGACTAGTATGTGGTATAACAACCCTAAAGAAAACCGACATCCTCATAAATTTTCCGACACCCTAAAAATATTTAAAATATCCCAATATGTCCCTAAAAACACCCCATATGTGAAAACGGACCCCGAATACCTTTTATATTATTAAAATTAATTAAAAATGAAATTTTTGGGTTTGACGTGGGGCGCGTAGACCCCTTAGGGATCTTACGTGGGCCGCGAGAGATCGAAAATGTGGCGCAGCCCGGTGCTGCCACATGGCCCAACACCCGTCGACCCTATGCGCATGACCCGGATCAGCTACAGCCCTAGCCACCTACTAGGCGGGCCGCATAGCCTCTTGCTACGTTTTACGCGGGCCGCGTAAAACCCGAAATGAGGCCCTATAAGTAGAGGGCATTGGCCTTCAGTCGAAAATCGTTCAGAAACGTTTTCTTTCTTTAAATTCTGAAGTATAGGCATAATACTCGGGTATAATACCCCCCTAAATAATGAAGTTCTGCTCCGTTGTAAGTATCATAACCCCTAGATACGTATTAGATACTCTGCCCGATTGATCTAGGGTTCCGTAACGGCTGTCGTGGTTCTGCCCGACGTAGTCGTTGGAATGTCGTCTCGGGGAGGGTATTGCTAATGTTAAAATGGGTTATTATACTAACACGTGTGCATTTGTGTAAATTATAGATTATTCCCAGGAAACTCTTACAGAAAATCTAAGACAGCAATGTGAGTAATCTCCTTTTTGTTAACTTTTTTTACAAAACCTCACACAATTAATTATATATTAAGCAGTTATTGAGTATTTGTAAGGATACAATTATCGTCGGTATGTTGGGGTTTTGTATACAAAATTTGTTACTGACTTGCGAGGAGTAAAATTTCCACAAGTCGGGTTTGACAGTACCGTGGGTGGTAATTGGTATAACTTGGAAACAAATGTAATTGCGTGACCGCCCTTAATACTGTACATTGATTTTTATTTAAACTTGATTAAACTGGGATTCGCTCACCAGTATTTCCCACTGACAAAATATTTTTAAACGCATTTCAGGTAACAAAACGTGAAAGCCAAATAGAAGCCAGCTGGACAGCACTGAAGGCTTGGAAAAGTGGCAATAAAGTTAACTAAAAAGAAATAGATGTTTTTATTAAATAAAATAAGATTTATTCCTATGAAATTATGTGTACTAAAAACTTGGGTTTGTAACCCATGTGTTTAATATTATGAAAGTGTGGTATTTTACTCTGATAAAATATTTACTAACTACGGTCCTGATGTAATTTCCGCTGCCAAAATTAGACAATAACAGATACCACCGAAACTGGCCGCGGCCGTCCGTTCCTGTATTTGTATAGGGGGACGGGGGTTTCGACATGTGGTCGCTAGTCTCTCCTTAATCACCACAAAATGGGCAGATGTATATGTATCTTGAGGCCAGTGCTACCATTGTAGGGAGTCTTTCTTGCTCAGTGTGCCACATTGTTATACCAACCTTTAACGGGAGTTTAGGACACAACGCCTCAATAGCACCCCTACAACTCTACAAGGTCTTTTTTAGGGGGGAGGGGATTTAGAGCAAAAAAACTAGCAACTCTAGTTTTCACTCATGAATATTCTAAGGCCAGCTAGGCAATCTTAACAACAAGTCTTTAACCTTGATCCGGTTCGTACATAAACAACTTTATGTAACTAACATTATATAAGAGTCAAAGTCAATAAAGTCTAACTTGATCATAGTGAACCACATTATATTCTTATGTCATTTATTATTTTTACACTTTTAGTTGGTGTTTCAATTCATCGTGAGTGTTTATTCCGGTTAGAATTCTTAACACGTACTATTTTGAAATAAGCTAGTACAACCTCTAGTTATTCTTTGTAAGCATTGTTAACACATATATACTATATTGTTTACATAATTACATGTAACCGTGGTGTTATGAAAGTAATTTATTTACAATACATACATTTATAAGTTGACGGCGGGAATAGTTATGTTTGGTGGTTGGCCAAAGGCCACCTTTTTTTTTTTTTTTTTTTAATATAATAGTAATTTATAGGTCTTGCCAAATTACAATTTTATCCCACGTTTAAAATTACGATTATGTCCCCGGCTAAAAATTAAATTTGTCTTTTGCCCCTGCCTAAATTTACGATTTCTCCCTCAGGTAAAAAAATACGATTTTGCCCCAGTTCAAAATAAAATTATGTTTTTTGCCCCAGCTAGAGTCCTGCCAAATTACGATTTGGTTCCCAGTTTAAAATTACGAGTTCGCCCCCTATACAAAATAAAATGTTGGTTTTGTCCCAGCTAAAAATTACTATTTTGTCATCAGTTACAAAATTACGATTTTGCCCCGGAAATAGTTCAGTTAGGTGGTTGGCCAAAAGTGGCGGCCACCTTTTTTTTAGCATATAATAGTTAATTATAGGTCATGTCAAATTACAATGTTATCCCAAGTTTATAATTACGATTTTGCCCCTGGTTCAAAATATAAATTTTCTTTTGGCCCCCGCCTAAATTTACGATTTTGCCCTCAGTTAAAAAAATACGACTTTGCCCCCAGTTTAAAATAAAAATATGGTTTTGCCCCCAGCTAGAGTCCTGCCAAATTACTATTTGGTTCCCAGTATAAAATTACGATTTCAGCCCAGTTCAAAATAAAATTTTGGTTTTGCCCCCAGCTAAAAATTACGATGTTGCCCTCAGTTAAAAAATTACGATTTTGCCCCCAATTTAAAATAAAAAAATGGTTTTGCCCTTAGTTCAAAATATTATTTCACTTCCATTTTTAAATTACGATTTATCCCAGCTAAAAATTGCAATCTTGCCATCAATTTTTTTTAGCAAAACTATTTTAGTGTTTTATTTTACTTGGTTGACTCAATTTAGTTTTTGTTCGTGCCAAACAACTGTCTAGCACTAGCTAATTGGTCCTGACAATTTATTGTTTTGCCCCCAACTCTAAATTACACACTTGCCAACTTTTTTGTTATTTTTTTTTTATTATAACTATGGTAGTTTTTTCTTTAATTGGTTGACTCGATGTATCTTTTTTAAGATCGTGTTATAAGTGGCATGTATAACTAACCGAAATAAAGGCGTACATGTTATTAAACTAAGAAATATTCGGTTTAGCGCCCCGCAACGCGGGCGGCGCATAACTCTTGTTTATACTCACTACTAGAAAAAAGGCCTTTAATGACGTGCATTGCGCGTCATTTCAGGGTAGATATGACACACAAAAGAGTGTCAAGGAAGCCCTTGTCATTAATTGAAGATGACATGCACTTGTGTGTCATCTTTTTATGACACACCATAATGACACACTTTAATGACATACCCTAATGACACGTATTTATGACATACCTTAATGACACGTGTTTATGACACATTTTAATAACACACGTTTATGACACGCATTGGGTGTCATGGTTTTAATTGTTTTAAAAAAAAAAAAATTTGTAGAATTTTTAATTTTCACTCGAGAATAAAAAGAATATATAAATCAATTCCATAACAAAATACAAATATATCAAAACAATTCATTTCATAGTCATGTCAAATATATTACAAATATCTTGGACTAACAAAAAGTATTGTTTTGGCGTAGATACTTCAACATCTAAAATAGTCACTTAAAAACAAACAATGCCCAATAACTCGAACACTCTTCACGTATTCCATCAATATCCTCATCCATGTATACCACTTTGCCTCCCCCAACCTGAGAACAAAATTAAAGAACCTAAATACATGCACCTTGACATGAAAAACGACTAATGACATCAACAAAATTAGTTTGTTGGAGGTTGTTCTCAAAATAGCTTGACCGAGCCGAGCTCAAGCTTTGGGTTTTACTCGCGAGCCGAGCTCGAGCTTCATAAAAACATGACGAGCTCGAGCCTAGTTGGACTCGGCCTGACTTGTTTACACCCCTAGTTCTATACTTGCTTAATTTCAGCAACGTTGAGTAACATATGTACAAAACTAAACAAGTTACCTGGCATTGTGACTTGAATATGATAACTCTATTTTCTTTACAACAACAAATCTGGGGATCTCGATAGCAACCAAGCGTAACTCACTAAGCCTTTTTCATGGTAGTTCCAATATCATTGCCACACTGATTGAGGGATCTTTCTAGGGATGAGCTTGGTACCAACCGGTACCCGCACTGAAAATCCCCAAAAGTAGGTACCGGTACCGAATATACCCGGTATGGTTCGGTAGTGCCGGTATTTGAGGGTAAATACCAGTACCGAAAATATCAAAAGTCGGTACCGAATCGGTACCAAGAATATACCCAGTTCGTAAATTGGGTACCAGTACCCAGTACCATTTGCTCATCCCTAGTTCTTTCAAGTAACTAAAATATATATAAATTCAATTGTTAGCATCAGATAAGATTACCTAATCCTCAAAAAATTCTCTGCAAATGCATAGTTTCACATCCTCAGCCGCTCAGGTTTACAATTTGAACTCCACCTATACTCAAAGAGAAATCTTAGTGTCAAACAAATCATCACACCTGCTTAAGTATTTTGTACCAAACATGAACTTCAAAAAGTGTATCAGCATTCAATTACTAACATGAATGGAAGCCGATTATGTGTGGTTAAAGACAAGCAAATATGGTTTACAAAAGCACATAGGGACGATACTGGACAAACAAATACGGTATACTACGAACACTTAAATAATAAAAAAAATACTTAAACAATCAACTAGCCAGCTTATCCATGTCAACGAACGACGTAATGAGACGATCAAGTGCCGGCAACCAACCAAAAATTTCAGCGACTTCCTAAAAATTTTACCGGTTCAACATAAAAAATTAGCAAACCAATTCCAAACTAATCTTAACCTACTGATGCAAAATACAGCCTGACACTTGAAAAATGCACCTGTTGTTAACACACTTTAGTTGCTAAACTTGTAATACACTTGAAGAAATTGACATTCAATAAAAATTTTAAGGTTACACCATCCTCTAAGTTCAAAATTTGAGTCCTGCATATTAAGATAGGTTTTGATCACTATAAGAGCATGAACTACAAGATCTATCAGAAACAACAAGAAGCCCAAAATAACCGTACCAAAGAAGCCTGAACAGGCTCATCCAAGTGAGAAAAAGGCCAATAATTCCTCTTTTTCTTCTTCCCTTGCCATCGTTCTTCTACCTCTGTACAAAACAAGAGAGCCCCCTATACATTCAATAAAAAAAAGTTTCTCTGTGATTCTATATCTTTGTTCAGTACCACAAATCTGTTCAACAAATTAACTACAAAATCAGTTAAAAAATTTCCACCCGTAAATAGAGCTTATGAATGTGGTTACACTCTAAAGAAACAACATTTTATTACAATCAAAATCACATGGGGAGATGCAGATAAAACCTTGAATCAATTATCAACAATAGGCATATATTGAATCGTCTATGAATACCAGAGACAAACAAACAAGTTATTTAACAAAAAAAAATCAACCGCCTGTAAAACCGTACCTGACAGAGAACAACCATGGTACTCAGACCCCCACTTTCAGCCAAAAACTTAAACCTAAACTTCTATAGCCCACCTTTAACATCCTCACGCAGTCACGCGTCTTCGCCTTCGGTACCGCCTTCATAATATTCGGAGACAACACATACCAAACCTCCAAACCCTCCACCACTTGATTCAAACATAGAATTACCGAAATCCAGCCTCTTTCGATGTTATAGGAGGAAGGAGGGACATAATTAGGTTAGAGTTGGTGGGGGAGGAGGGAGATTAGAAGTTTTTAGGAAGAAGGGAGATTTAATTTGTTTTGGGACAAATAGGAACGAGGGAGATTTAATTCGTTTTGCGAATAATAAAAGCGTGAATTCTTTATATGAAATTTGGCGGGGTTTATGAAAATTTAACTTAATTTAATAAAAAAACAAGGCGAGGTTTATGAAAATTTAACTTAATTTAACGATCTCGTGTTCAACGGTAAGTGTCCTAAGGCGGAGGCGGTTTTCAGTTCAATCAAATCGATCGGCTTTCTATGGTTTAGGAGTAGGTCCAAATGTAAAGATTGTTCATGGATTGATTGGTGTAAATTTGTATAGTTGTTTTGGTCGCCCCTGTTTTTTGGGCTGGCTGTGTTTAGTGAAGTTTTCCTTTAAAAAAAAAAACCTTAATTTAATTAAAAAAAACAAAAAACAAGGCAGGGTGACGACGGGCCAATAGGTCACCCAATTTACCGGTCTTGGGCTACTATCATGAAGGCCCAGCAAATAAGGCCCAAATACTGATACTTGCCCATTAAGGGACTTTCTCATGAAATGAGCGGGAAAAAGAGATATTTACAGTGAACAAGAAGCATTAAATGAATGACAAGAAAAGGATATCCGGCTGGCACTGTATGTCCAAGCCGGTATCATTAAATGAAGGCATAATCCTACCGTTGGGGCTCAGACACGTGTCTGAGTCCCCCAAAGGTGATCAGAATCCGTTGGATCGTCTCGATACCATCCATAGGAGAGATAAGGGCTCTCGGTTATATAAGGAAGGTAAGAGAAAGGTCTAACACACAAGTCCAAGGTATCTCACTTAATGCCCTCACATTTATTCTGACCATAATTCCGTTACATTAAATACACACACGCATTTATATCAGATTCACACCATTGAGATTTTTCCGGTGATCACACTCATCGAAATAAGTTACTCTCTACTCTCCGGCAAGTTTACTTATTCTCACACCGGAGCTTGGTCACGGATTCCCCCCCCCCCTGGGGGCCCTCCGTGACGAGGCTAACGGTTTCCTTTTTTCTAGCAAGCAAGGGCTGAAACATCCCGACGTCAGCGAAGACCCTTTGAACGTCATCCAGGGATTTGGGGATTCGACATTGGCGCCATCCGTGGGACCTCTCAGTCCGGCTGATTTTTTCCACTTAAAATCATCGGCGTCGTGGTAACCCAATCTGTGAGAGAAAGACATGGCAACACCACCAAGTTCACGAACCATCCAAACAGCACAAGATGACCATGAAAGAGTCACAGTAGAAGATATCACTCGCGGGGAAGAAAATGAGAATCAGGTAAAAACCCTGGAAAAGGAAGAATCCATCACCCCAGATTTCGTTGCCATGCATAGGGAGAAACTAAAAAAGCACCTCCAGGACCTAGAAAGACAGGAGAGACTCGATAGACTCAGGGCTAGACTGTCCTTTGACAAACTACCCAACCAGGAAGGAGTAGATCCACAAAGCAAGAACGATGACACCGACCCTCTATAAACCTTCATGACAGCCCTCAGGCAGATGTCCTCGGAAGAGAGAGATGACCTTATCACAGGGAAGAGGCAAAAAGGAAAAGAAAAGGAAAAGGAGAGTCAGAATGATGACAGTCTGGATCAACCCTACCTCCCTCGAGATTTAGCCGAGATCTCGAAGTTCAACAAAAGAATCGTTGAGGCACCCATGCCCCCCCAAGATCAAACTGCCTCCGAACTTCGATAGGTATGACGGGACGAGAGACCCGGAGGATCATCTCCATGCTTTCAAGGGTGCAGGACAACTGGGGCGATGGCCCATGCCTGTTTGGTGCCATATGTTCGTACAAACCCTAACAGAGGGAGACAGGCTCTGGTTCGACAGCCTCCCTCCTGGGGGAATTGACAGCTACGAGGAGCTAAGTGAGAAATTCCTCAGGAATTTTGGTCAACAAAGAAAGGTAATCAAAAACCCAAACGAAATCATGCATATAAGGCAAAGGGATAATGAACGGATAGATCAGTACATGGAAAGGTTTGTCAAGGAAAGTATGAATATCAAAGACGTCCCGGAGGTCATGAAAATTAGCAGCTTCATCAATGGGCTGAAGCATGCACAACTGTGTGAAAAACTATGGGAAAAGTTCCCACACTCATTCGACAATCTCATGGATAGGGTCAGGGCCTTCGTCAGGGGTAAAGACACAGTTAGCAAGGCTAAGGAGATGGACGCCCCGGCCCGAAGAAACAACCCAGCTTCAAAACCTCCAGAAAAAGGTACGCCCTACTCACGAAAACCGGCTTTTGACAAAATGTTACATGACAGGACGAGACCCACGTACTCCCCGTACAGACCCCGGGGTAGGGGGTCACTCCCTTACTCTGATAACTTCACTCCTCTCACTAAAACCCCAAGCGAAATACTGGCTACTGAGAGGGTGAAGAATTCTTTTCCAAGGCCACCACCCATAAAGCCAGGACCGAAGGCACAGCCGAACGAATACTGTGACTTCCACAGGGGTTTCGGCCATAAAACTGATGATTGTATGTACCTAAAGAGGGAAATAGAAGCCATGGTAAAAACGGGTAAATTGGCTCACTTGGTTAAAGAAATCAAAGAGGGAGGAGGGGATCGCAAGGGAAAAGATGTGAGGGAGCCTGGAAGGGTAGATGTAGACATGATCAGGCGAAGGGATGAGTTTGACGCCACCAGGAGTGTAAAAGCTAGAGTCCTGGGTCCCCCAGACCGCATGAGAACTCCCATCCTAATGCCACACCTGGAGGAAAACAAGGTGCAGAGGCTCCCCCTCAACATTTCGGCCATAATAGCCGGACACAAGGTAGCCAGAATACACATAGACGGGGGAAGTGGAGTAGAAGTAATATATGAACACTGTTTCTTAAGGTTTGACAGGGATGTGAGGGACAGGCTTGAGGAAGACTCGATTCCCCTTGTTGGTTTCAACAATAGTGTATCTCACCCCCTGGGAAAAATCCGGCTCCCATTTACTGTCGGGGTAGGGGACTGTGTCCGAACCATAACTCTTACTTTAACGGTGGTCCGAGCACCCTCAAAATACAATGCAATCCTAGGAAGACCCGGGATTGGTGATTTGCAAGCACAGGCCTCAACCCCACATGGAGCTTTAGTGTTCCAAAAGCCAAAAGGCTTGGCTTGGGTAAAATCCTCATACAAGGTAGTGTCTTCTGTTTCTGAGGGGGGAGTGTCCGAGAAACCTCAAAAAGAAGGAGTAGAAGAATGGGTCCTTTGCGACAGGTTCCCGGAGCAGACGGTTAAGGTGGGAAGCCACCTGAGTGACAAATTCAAAAGTGCTCTCAAAGAACTGCTTCTTTTCAACATAGACGTGTTTGCGTTTCAACATGGGGACATGACGGGAATCCCAAGAAGTCTGATCGAGCATCGACTTAATACATACACCTGGGCAAGGCCGCTAAAGCAAAAGAAATGAAGCATGGGTCCCAGCAAGAGAAGGACAACATGTGAAGAAACCAGGAAGTTGCTCAGAGGAGGAATAGTGAGGGAAGTAAAATATCCATCCTGGGTTGGTAACCCGGTCATGGTCAAGAAAAAAGATGGGGGATGGAGGATGTGCATTGACTTTCAGGACTTGAATAAAGCATGCCCCAAGGACTGCTATCCCCTCCCGGAGATAGACGTCCAAGTGGACTCCCTATCTCATTACCCCCTGAAGTGCTTCCTGGACGCTTACAAAGGATACCATCAAATACAAATGTCAATTGAAGACAAGGAGAAGACTGCATTCATCACAGACGAGGGAACCTTTTGCTATACCAAAATGCCCTTCGGGCTAAAAAATGTTGGGGCCACTTACCAAAGGTTTATGAACACCCTCTTCAGAGAGCAGCGGGGACGGAACTTGGAAGTGTACGTCGACGACATTGTCATAAAAAGCCTAACGGAGATGGCCATTATAGAAGACATAGCTGAAACCATCCGAACTATGCAAGACGTAAACATGAAGTTGAACCCTGGGAAGTGTTGCTTCAGGGTAGAGGAAGGGAAATTCCTGAGAGTAGTGGTCACCAAGGGAGGGATCAAGGCTAATCCGGAGAAAACCCAAGCCGTAGCCGAAATGCGATCCCCCGGTCCCTAAAGGATATTCAACAACTGAACGGGAGTTTAATTGCCTTGAACCGTTTTCTCTCAAAGGTAGCTGACAGGACCCTTCCCTTCATGAAAGTGCTGAAAGACTGTCTCCAGACAGACAAGTTCAGATGGACCCCAGAAGCTGATATCGCCTTCCAAGAAATGAAAGATTACATCTGTAAGCTCCCAACCTTAGCCACTCCGGTTCCCGGGGAGGACTTGCTTTTGTATTTGTCTGCCTCGAAAACAACCATAAGTGCAGTGATGATGGTGGAAAGAGAGGGAAAGCAGATCCCCGTATACTTCATTAGCAGGACTCTCAAGGGCCCTGAGGAACGCTACATGCCTCTGGAGAAGCTCGCTCTGGCTCTCGTCTTTGCATCCCGAAGGCTCAGGAGATATTTACAAGCACACAAGGTCACGCTAATGACGGATCAACCACTTCAAAAGGTACTCAGGAGACCTGAACTGTCAGGCCGATTGGCTAAGTGGGCGGTCGAATTGGGAGAACACTCCTTGGAATACAAAGCCAGAACTGCCATGAAGGGACAAATACTGGCTGACTTCTTGGCTGAGGTCCCGGAGGATGAAGAGAAAGAGCTCCTAAAGTGGGAAGCCCTGGAGAAGGAAGAAAAAGATAAGGAGGATGAGGCAATATGGAAACTACTCACAGATGGGGCCTTAAGCGAAGAAGGAAGTGGAGCGGGCATTACGCTGATCAGCCCCGAAGGAATTAAGCTAACCTATGCCATCAGACTGGACTTCGATAATACCAATAACACAGCAGAATACGAGGCCCTGCCAAAAAGATGAAAGAAAAGCATGTGGAAGCCAGTACTGACTCACAGCTAGTGGTCAAGCAGTACCACGGTGAGTACGAGGCTAAGGACAGCATAATGGCTCAATATGTGGCCAAAGTAAAAGAAACAGCCAAGGCCTTCAAGACCTTTAAGCTAGAATACATCCCCCGTGGGAGAAACAGGAAATCCGATGCTCTTAGCAAGCTGGCTTCCATGGCTTTCGACCACCTAGCAAGAGAAGTCAAGGTGGGGGTCCTAACTTCCCCCTCCCTCGGTACGGAAGAAGTAACTGCGATCGAAAACGCCCAGGAAACGTGGATGACACCGATTGTAAGATTCCTCAAAGATGGGATACTACCTGAGGGTGACTGGGCAACCTGGAAGATAAGAGTCAAAGCTTTACAATACGAGTTAATTGACGAAGAACTTTACCGAAGGTCATACCTGGCCCCATCATTGAAATGTGTCGATAGTGAATAAGCTAAATATATGAATAGAGAAATACATGAAGGAATTTGTGGCATGCATTTTGGGCCAAGGACAGTGGTGGCAAAAGCAATGAATGTGGGATTTTATTGGCCTAGGATGTACGAGACAGCATCGGAAGAGATCAAGAAATGTGACAACTGCCAAGTCCATGCTCCCATGACACACCGCCACAAGCACCCGATGATACCGGTGTCTACATCCTGGCCTTTCTAGAAATGGGCTATCGACATCATCGGGCCATTCCCGGAGGGCCCAGGAGGGGTCAAGTATGTGGTGGTTGCTATAGATTACTTCACCAAATGGGTCGAAGCAAGGCCCCAGGCAAAGATTACGGGAGAACAGATGAGGCGATTCGTGCTGGACAACATCATATGCAGATATGGAGTGCCGAAGGAGCTGGTTAGTGACAACGGGGTTCAATTTGCAGGAAAGCCCTTTAAACTATGGTGCGAACAAATGCACATACACCAGGTGTTCACCTCCGTCACTCATGCTCAGAGCAATGGGCTGGTGGAAAGGGCAAACCAAAGTGTGATCAAGGGGATGAAAGGGATGTTAGGAAGAAAGCAAAAAGGGTGGCTGGAAGAGTTACCTTTCGTTTTGTGGGCATATAGGACCACCCCCAAAGAATGTAATGGGGAAACCCCTTTCAGCTTGACTTACGGAACGGAGGCTGTCATCCCAGCGGAGATAGGGTCCCCAACTGCAAGAATGAAGCTCAGAGAGGCCGAGAATGAACAAGATCACCGAATGAATCTAAACTTGCTTGAAGAAAGAAGGGAAATAGCAGCAATCAGGGAGGCCAAGTATAAAAAGCAACTTGAAAGCTACTATAATGCCAAGATGAAAAAGCTCAATCTCGTCCCTAGAGACTTGGTCCTGAGAGCAAATGAAGCTAGCTTGTAAGAGAGCATCGGAAAACTAGGGCCTAACTGGGAAGGGCCCTACCGGGTTATTTGGGCAAATGGCAAGGGAAGTTGCAAACTGGAAACACTTCAGGCAAGGAAGTCCCAAGGACATGGAACCTTATGCAACTCAGGAAATACCACATGTGAAAGATGAAGATGCCTTCAAGGGAAAACGGCCAGGGAGCCATTTTTGTAAAAAAAAAAAAAAAAAAATTAACCGCTAGTTAGGGGATTACCCCAAGGAAAACATTTTGTAAAATCTTTTACTGGAGGACAGAGTCCCCAAGAAACGTATGGTAATGAACAATCCACTTGTTCCTTTTGATAAAAGTGCGGGTATTGTATCAGGGCAGACGTGCCCAAAAACTACAAGCCTAATAACAAACAACACACTTGTAAAAGGTATACTCAACATACCAAACTCCCGGCTGTGGGGAAAAACAAGGCTTAGCTAACCCAAAGAGAACGGACAAACAAGTTAGAAAACATAATCTGACATTATAAACTTGTCCAAGGACTGTCCTCGAACAGATAATCCTGGTTTACAAAACAAACCACAAAAAGAACTTTTATAAGCAAACTGAAAAAAGAACTAACACATACACACTAAAAAGGAAACTTTTTGTGTATAAACTGCAAAACGAATGTACATAAATACGACAGGGAATCTTGCTAACCCTAAAAGAAAAGCAAGTATACAAACAACAAACTAGGAAACCTAGTAAACAGACTGACGGAATTTTTTGCAATCATGCTACAAATAACCAAAAGTCTCCAGGTAGATACTGGGCTGGACCCCGGAAAGAAAACCTGCAAAAAAGAGCAACACACCAAAAACAACAAAAGCAAATCGACAATATACAGTCAAAAGATGACTAGCAGGTCATACGTTAGATACCGGGAGGACCCCGACACAAAGGCCCTCCCCCATACATCAAAAGTTAATAGTGTTTTAAGGTGCATAATTGTTTAGTTACAACCATATCGAAATAGTTAATGTTTTGAAACTACTGGGAATCATCCCCAGATAAAGACTTCGGAGAAGGACCAGCGGGAGTCAGCAAGGCTTTCAGCTCATCAATGGACATCAAGGGGCGCTCAAGGATCCTTTCAAAAAGGGCAGGAGTCTTACTCCTGAACTCTTTATCCAGTTTAGACAGCCGCTTCTTGGCCTTGTAATTATAAAGAGAGGTTTCCTTCCTGCCCAAACCTTGAGCGGAATAAGCATACCCATCCTTCAAGCCTGATTGATATCCCATGTCCCGATAAGCCCTGTAAATCTGTTCGAGACTGCTTTTAAACTCCTCAGATTAGGAAACAGCAGTGAGGAAAGACCCGAAGCCTTCAGTGATCAACCAATAATTCTCCTTGGCTAAATTCTGGTTGTCATCCGAAGTTATCCCCCACTCAGCATACATAGCATCTAACTCCTTCTGGGACACGGAATCGAGCTCCTTCTGATACTTTAGCTCGGCGGCCAACTCCTCCTTCTCCTCAAGCAGAGCTGCCATCTCCCTCTCCCAAGCACGTTCCTTCCGCTCCAGCATGGCACCGGCTCCTTGGGAAAAAAGTGACAAAAGCTCCGAAAAGGTTAAATAATAAAAAAAGAGGGGGGAGGAAGAGAAGGACTGTGCACCTTCTCCTCCTGCAATTTACTGTCACAACCCCCGATCCCTAATCTCCGGGAACGGGCGGCCGCGAGCCAGTTTCCGTGGTATCGCGTGTTTGTCAAATTTGGCAGCGGAATTTTCATCAGGACCGTAGTTAGGAAATATTTTATCAGAGTAAACCACCATATTTTATAAATACAAATACATGGGAAAAACCCAAGTTTGTAGTACACATATTTCCATAGGAATAAATCCTATTTTATTTATTAAAAACATCTATTTTATTTTAGGTAACTTTATTGCCACTTTTCCAAGCCTTCAGTGCTCTCCAGCTGGCTTTTATTGGCTTCACACTAAGTTACCTGAAACACGTGTTTAAAACATTTTATCAGCAGGAAATACTAGTGAGTGAATCCCAGTTTAATCAAGAAATATTTTATCGATTAAAACAGTATCGAGGACGATTACAATGTTTATGTCTACACAATTACTCCATTTGGTACTATCAATCCACTGACTTGTGGGTCATATTAGACATTGGCTAACTCATTGTCCAATGGTAACGTACTGTCAACCTTGACTTACTACTCACAAGTAGTACAAATTTTGTATACAAAACCCAACATACCGGCAGTAATTGAAGAACTACAAAGACTCAATCACCGCTTAATCACATTGTAAAACAATTAAGGTTTTGTAAATTATTCCAAAAACATTAACAAAAAGAGGATAAACTCACATTGCTATCTTAGCCTTCGCGTAAGGGTTTCCTGGGAATAATCTATAGTTTACACAAATGTACATAGGTTAGTATCATAACCCTTTGAAAATATTAATGATACCCTCCCCGAGACGGTATTCCAACAACTACGTCGGGCAGAACCATGACAGTTGTTACGGAACCCTTTCAAAGAAATAGCGCTAGAATGGTGGAATACGATGTTACAAGCAAAAGGAAGAAGGATGGCGTATGCTATGAACTGGGAAGAATTTAAGAGTCTTGTAGAAAGAAAATTCTGTCCCGAGTATGAAAAGGAACAAATGGCAAATAAGTTTCTAACTCACCGGATGATGGATGTAGATTGTCGAGGGTATACTACGACATTCTTCGAATATGCTAGAGTGGTACCAACCCTGGCTTCGCCAGAGCCGGTACTTATTTCTCGTTATATTTGGGGATTGATTTCCGAAATTCGTAATATTTTCAAAGCTGCAAAACCTCGCACAATTGATGATGCAGTAGAATTAGCCAATACTATGACTGACGAGCTAGTACGGACAAGAGAAGAAAATAGAAGGAAGGAAGTAGCCCAAAAGATTACCCAAGAATTCAGTTCGGATAACCATAACCATTTCAAGAAAGGAGGGAATGGGCAATCTTCTACTAGTCCATTTTGCAATTTTTGCAAAAGGAAGCATTTTGGAAGATGCAAAGGATATTGCAATTTTTGCAAAATTCCGGGGCATCAAGAAGAAGACTGCAGGAGAAAGAAATCTTCAGTCTGTTACAACTGTGGAGAAGCTGGACATCTTAGGCCAAATTGTCCAAAACTGAATAAACCATTTGACAATCAAGCCAAACCATCAGAAGGAGCAAAAAGGAATGCGAGAGCCTTTCAGCTGACTACTCATGAAGCCGAGATGATTCCAGATGTGATAGCCGGTATGTTCTTAGCTTACAACATTTACCTAAAAGTATTATTTGACTCTGGTGCAAACCAAAGTTTTATAAATACTTTATTCTGCCAAACTTTTAACTTATCGTTAACAAACATTAGATAAATTTCTATATTAGAAACAGCAGATGGGAATTCAGTTAAAATAAATAAGGTTATGCATAACATAGAAATAAGTTATAAGTTTTCTGCAATCCTATTATCTATGAAATTAGTTGAATTCGATCATTATCTGTGATTAGAATTTCTTAGAAATTCAAACAACCATCGAAGAAGTAATTATAATTACAGGAGATAAACCATGTAAGCCTATGAAGTTCATATCAGTAATGGAAACTGCTAATTATTAACGAAAGCAAGGAATAGTATATATGATTTCAGTAATCATTAATACTAAAGATACAGAAATTAAGGAAATTTCTATAATTTTAGAATACCCAGATGTATTTCCAGAAGATTTACCTGGATTACCACCAGATATGAAGATAGAATTTAGGATTTATCAATTCCAGGAATTATACCAATAAACCAGGGAACCTTATCGGTTAGCACAATATTGGTTGTTAAGAAAAAGAAAAAAAGAAAAAAAAAAAAAAAAAACCTTACGCCAAATTTTCGAAGAATGAATTTTGGCTGCTAGAAGTGCAATTCTAGGTCATATGGTGAATCATGAAGGTATTCACATAAATTTTGCTAAGATAGCAGTAATTACCAAATGGAAGATTCTGCAATCAGCAATGGAAATTAGGAATTTTGTAGGTTTAGTATTATAGACAGTTTATTAAGGAATTTTCAAAATAGCTATACCATCAACTAAGTTAACCAATACTATAAATCCTAGCCTTACCAGAAAGAATTAAAGATTTGAAGTATAAGGTAATGCTTCAAAGTTAGAATTTGGATATATGTTAATGCAACGCAAAAAGGTAATTGCGTATGCTTCAAGACAATTGGAAAAGTATGAATTTAGAGTCATAATTTTTGCCTTAAGAATTGGAGACATTATCTGTATGGAAGTAAGGATACTATCTATATGGATTATAAGAATTTAAGATATATATATTTTTAGGCAAAAAGAATTTGAGGCAAAGGAGATGAATGAAAATTCTAAGTAACTACAACTGTGATATTCAGTATCACGAGGGAAAAACTGAAAACGGCAAGAGATAGTCATAAGAATTATGCAGATAATAGATAAAAGCCATTGGAGTTCGAGTTGGAAACAAAATACTATTAAAAGTATCTCCTTGGAAAGGAGTTGTTAGATTTGGTAAGAAAGGAAAGCTAAGACCAAATTATGTAGGATCATTTCCAGTAAATTCAACGTATTGGATCAGTTACTACCAGGAAGGTTAGTTGGAATACATGATATATTTTATATATCCAATCTCAAGAAATGTCTATGAATCTTTGGTAGTACCTTTCCAAGATATAAAGGTAAACAAATAGTGTTAGTTTAAGTAAAGTAGGATTCAAAGACAGGATCCTAATATACTTGGGAACTGGAATCCAAAAAGAAGAGAAAGTATTCTCAATTATTCCAGTAAATCTCGAGGACGAGATTTTTATTAAGTTGGGGAGAATGTAACGACTCTCATCAAAAGTCATAATTATTAAAATAATTTGACCAATAGGAAACCCTAATTGAGACACCCAAGTGATTCTGAGCAAACCCTAAAATTTTCATAATTTCCAGAATCAGGATTAGGGCCCCTAAAACTCAGGGGGGGTAAACCCTAGTGGATGATTATCCACTTAAATTGCTGTCAACATATGAGAATTCGAGTTTGTCAAGTCATTAGGCCTAGTCCCACATGTGGCTACTCTATAACCGACTTTCAAACCCATACGATGCGTAGAGAATTAAGGCCTACGGTGCGTATGCTTATCATACGATGCGTAGGGCATGTTAGGCCTACGGTGCGTATGGCTTTCCAAATTTCACCTATAAATAGCAGACATTGGCACTTGCTTTCTGAACATATTACGTCGAAAGAATTCTCAATTATACTCCGAGTTACTGCTGTACACTTCAATTAACACACACAGGTCTCTAATTGAAGCTGCAATCAGGGTATTAGCACAATCGCTGCTACGATTCATTGTCCGACGATCAATATATCCAATGAATGTTTAAGTGCCACCCACATTAGGGTTATACTTTGTCGTTCGTCGTTAATTCGATGGATGAGTTGAAGTATCGTGCTTTGTCGTTCGTCGTTAATTCGATGGATGAGTTGAAGTACCGCACTTTATCATTCATTGTGAGAATTTGATCTCGTGAGTTATCGTAAATGCTGGATTGATTACTAACCCCAAATTGTGTGCTTGTTATTGAAATTAGGATAAAAGGCTAATCAGTAGGCTAGGCTCTGCCCGTATAAATCTGCAATGTGAGCCATTCTTCTTTTCTCACAGTTTGTGAGTCATTCTCTTTTTATCAAATGTTTTACAATACTCCAAATTATTTTCAAGGTTATAATTACAGGGACTAAATCGTGGATATCTTGAATTACTGGTTAGTGGGGTATTGTGCACATTACTAATTGTCTCCCAGTTAGGTTCATTGACCTACTCGGGATAATCACTGTTGGGTTCATTGTCCTACAGGGATAATCGTCACTATTTAGGTTCATTGATCTAAATAGTGGTATGACCATCGTCACCATTGTGACTTGTCACCATTGTGACAGAAGGCCAGATAAAAATAAGATAGAAGCCATTGTAATCGCTCTTATGCTGTAATTAATAACTATGCATCATTATGCAAAATAGAATGATTCACTCAGTATTTCCCGCTGACAAAACCTTTTTCAAACATGTTTCAGGTGACTTGTTATGAATCAGGAAAAGTGCAATATAGCACTACAAGCTCAAGGAAGTGGCTCAGTATAAAATAAAGAAACATGTTTTGTAAAATAAAAGATTTCTTCGTGAAATCAAATGATTGTAAATTACCGGGTTTTATCCCGCGTTGTGAAATAAAATAATCGGGAAATATTTACATTTTAAAAGATCCTGATGAAAACTTCCGCTGTCAAACTCAATTAAATAAATACCGCAGTATTTTCTGTCCCGCGGCTCCTGAAACGGGTCAAACCGGGTCGGGGGCCGTGACAGAAAAAGGTGGTATCAGAGCCACTTCTCGAGCCACTGATTTAAGCCAATTAAGTATTTAGAAAATACTTAATAATTTTTATTAATTGCTATTTTGTGATTATATGTTTATTATCTGACTAATTTTGAATAGTATGGGCAGATTTTTATATGTTAACAATATTGTAATATTTATTGCTTTATCATCGTTAATCGAAAAACATTATATATAAATTTACTTGATTATATATGGAATTACCTAAATTACAAATATAGTATTACTATATTTCAGTAAAGAAATTATATTTTTATATTTGAAGTATACTCTTATTTAAAAATTTTGTTTAATTATTTATTATTAATAATTTTATTATTAATAATAATATATTAATAGTAATAGTATTAAGATTATTTTTAAATACTAGGGTTATTATCAAAGACAGATATTGGATAACCTGGCCTTAGTTAGGCATGGACTGATCACCTATGCTTAAACAAGGCAGCACTAACCAATATCCACCATGATAATGACTAGTTAAAATATATAAATTAAGTCATCATACTTATTTAGTATATAGATTTTTTTTATATATTAATTACTGTAATAGTAAATATAAATCTTTAAATATTCTGATTTAAAGTTTAGTATTTTTATTATCTACAGTCTAGAAAATTTATAAATAAATTACAAATAAAACCTAGTATGTTTTAATTTTTAGTTGTTTTAATAGTATGAAATACTATTTGAAGTTGTTCTATAAAAATTTTGTTATGACTTAGTAAATTGTGTGTATTTTGCTAAACAGCATGAGTAATCTGTCAGAAGCCCTTCAGAATTTAAATCTCTATCCAGTAAGAATCGAAGTTTCCAGAGATTTTAATAGATATATTCCAGACATAGAAGAACCTATAGAATTCAACGCTTTACCTCTCGAGAAACCTAAGCCTAAGAAAATGGAAATTGGGGAAAACTCTAGGCAAATTGAAGAGTTACCATCTCAAGAAGAACTAGATTTTATAATGGCAACCGATGATACTATTGAGCCTGTTAATGAAAATAATTTTATGAACTTAGAACCATCTATTCCAAACTCTTCAAATCATTGGAATATAGACGAATGGTTGGATAATGAAATACTGTTACAAAACCATCCCTATAGGCTTTTTCCCAAGTTCAATCCAGAACCTTTACCAAATTCACCAAGAAGTAACGAGAATAGGACTGAACTTCGTCATTTTGACAACATGGATGCTGGGAATAGGATCCAAGAGACTTTGGGACAGATCTCCTGGAAATACGATGAGAAGAAACGCCGTTACTAGAATATCATCTGATAAAGGATAGGGAATTATGAAACTATGGTTGTGTAATTATAATAGTAAAATCAGTATGTGTAAAATAAATAATAAAACGGGTGTATATAGAAACATGATATAAGGAAATTTTAGAAAGTTACAACTTTTGTTTGTATATTCGTTTACATGATTCTGTGCAACTAAATTGTGACATTTGATTATTTCCTTTATACTAATTATTTATCTATAAATTAGATATCAGATGGAAAACGCTAATAAGGAACCGGTTAATGAGGGTAATCAATCTGAACACCAACTAGGGGATCAATATGTGACTAGGCAAGATATAGAAAATATCATTGCTCAAGAGATAGCCAACACTATTCCAGGAATAGTTGCTCAAGGGATAGCTAATGCTATTCCAGCAATCATTGCTGCTGTTAAAAATCCAATTGAACCTCAACAAATTGTTCCTAGCAAACGCATTTCTGAAAATAATTTCAGTAATAGCGTAAATGGAGGTAGTAATCATGTTAATCATGATAATGAACCACGGCAAGCTCCGCTCCCTAAGAAAAGGAAAATTGCAACGCCTGGTTGCACTTATAAGGAATTTCTTGCTTGTAAACCCACTGAGTTTGCAGGCAATGAAGGAGCGACTGCGGCACTGCGTTGGTTAGAGAAAACCGAGGCAGTAATTGCCATAAGTAAATGTGCTCAGGATGATCAGGTCATGTACGCATCAAACCGTTTCAAAGAAATAGCGCTAGAATGGTGGAATACGATGTTACAAGCAAAAGGAAGAAGGATGGCGTATGCTATGAACTGGGAAGAATTTAAGAGTCTTGTAGAAAGAAAATTCTGTCCCGAGTATGAAAAGGAACAAATGGCAAATAAGTTTCTAACTCACCGGATGATGGATGTAGATTGTCGAGGGTATACTACGACATTCTTCGAATATGCTAGAGTGGTACCAACCCTGGCTTCGCCAGAGCCGGTACTTATTTCTCGTTATATTTGGGGATTGATTTCCGAAATTCGTAATATTGTCAAAGCTGCAAAACCTCGCACAATTGATGATGCAGTAGAATTAGCCAATACTATGACTGACGAGCTAGTACGGACAAGAGAAGAAAATAGAAGGAAGGAAGTAGCCCAAAAGATTACCCAAGAATTCAGTTCGGATAACCATAACCATTTCAAGAAAGGAGGGAATGGGCAATCTTCTACTAGTCAATTTTGCAATTTTTGCAAAAGGAAGCATTTTGGAAGATGCAAAGGATATTGCAATTTTTGCAAAATTCCGGGGCATCAAGAAGAAGACTGCAGGAGAAAGAAATCTTCAGTCTGTTACAACTGTGGAGAAGCTGGACATCTTAGGCCAAATTGTCCAAAACTGAATAAACCATTTGACAATCAAGCCAAACCGTCAGAAGGAGCAAAAAGGAATGCGAGAGCCTTTCAGCTGACTACTCATGAAGCTGAGATGATTCCAGATGTGATAGCCGGTATGTTCTTAGCTTACAACATTTACCTAAAAGTATTATTTGACTCTGGTGCAAACCAAAGTTTTATAAATACTTTATTCTGCCAAACTTTTAACTTATCGTTAACAAACATTAGATAAATTTCTATATTAGAAACAGCAGATGGGAATTCAGTTAAAATAAATAAGGTTATGCAGAACATAGAAATAAGTTATAAGTTTTCTGCAATCATATTATCTATGAAATTAGTTGAATTCGATCATTATCTGTGATTAGAATTTCTTAGAAATTCAAACAACCATCGAAGAAGTAATTATAATTACAGGAGATAAACCATGTAAGCCTATGAAGTTCATATCAGTAATGGAAACTGCTAATTATTAACGAAAGCAAGGAATAGTATATATGATTTCAGTAATCATTAATACTAAAGATACAGAAATTAAGGAAATTTCTATAATTTTAGAATACCCAGATGTATTTCCAGAAGATTTACCTGGATTACCACCAGATATGAAGATAGAATTTAGGATTTATCAATTCCAGGAATTATACCAATAAACCAGGGAACCTTATCGGTTAGCACAATATTGGTTGTTAAGAAAAAGAAAAAAAGAAAAAAAAAAAAAAAAAAACCTTACGCCAAATTTTCGAAGAATGAATTTTGGCTGCTAGAAGTGCAATTCTAGGTCATATGGTGAATCATGAAGGTATTCACATAAATTTTGCTAAGATAGCAGTAATTACCAAATGGAAGATTCTGCAATCAGCAATGGAAATTAGGAATTTTGTAGGTTTAGTATTATAGACAGTTTATTAAGGAATTTTCAAAATAGCTATACCATCAACTAAGTTAACCAATACTATAAATCCTAGCCTTACCAGAAAGAATTAAAGATTTGAAGTATAAGGTAATGCTTCAAAGTTAGAATTTGGATATATGTTAATGCAACGCAAAAAGGTAATTGCGTATGCTTCAAGACAATTGGAAAAGTATGAATTTAGAGTCATAATTTTTGCCTTAAGAATTGGAGACATTATCTGTATGGAAGTAAGGATACTATCTATATGGATTATAAGAATTTAAGATATATATATTTTTAGGCAAAAAGAATTTGAGGCAAAGGAGATGAATGAAAATTCTAAGTAACTACAACTGTGATATTCAGTATCACGAGGGAAAAACTGAAAACGGCAAGAGATAGTCATAAGAATTATGCAGATAATAGATAAAAGCCATTGGAGTTCGAGTTGGAAACAAAATACTATTAAAAGTATCTCCTTGGAAAGGAGTTGTTAGATTTGGTAAGAAAGGAAAGCTAAGACCAAATTATGTAGGATCATTTCCAGTAAATTCAACGTATTGGATCAGTTACTACCAGGAAGGTTAGTTGGAATACATGATATATTTTATATATCCAATCTCAAGAAATGTCTATGAATCTTTGGTAGTACCTTTCCAAGATATAAAGGTAAACAAATAGTGTTAGTTTAAGTAAAGTAGGATTCAAAGACAGGATCCTAATATACTTGGGAACTGGAATCCAAAAAGAAGAGAAAGTATTCTCAATTATTCCAGTAAATCTCGAGGACGAGATTTTTATTAAGTTGGGGAGAATGTAACGACTCTCATCAAAAGTCATAATTATTAAAATAATTTGACCAATAGGAAACCCTAATTGAGACACCCAAGTGATTCTGAGCAAACCCTAAAATTTTCATAATTTCCAGAATCAGGATTAGGGCCCCTAAAACTCAGGGGGGGTAAACCCTAGTGGATGATTATCCACTTAAATTGCTGTCAACATATGAGAATTCGAGTTTGTCAAGTCATTAGGCCTAGTCCCACACGTGGCTACTCTATAACCGACTTTCAAACCCATACGATGCGTAGAGAATTAAGGCCTACGGTGCGTATGCTTATCATACGATGCGTAGGGCATGTTAGGCCTACGGTGCGTATGGCTTTCCAAATTTCACCTATAAATAGCAGACATTGGCACTTGCTTTCTGAACATATTACGTCGAAAGAATTCTCAATTATACTCCGAGTTACTGCTGTACACTTCAATTAACACACACAGGTCTCTAATTGAAGCTGCAATCAGGGTATTAGCACAATCGCTGCTACGATTCATTGTCCGACGATCAATATATCCAATGAATGTTTAAGTGCCACCCACATTAGGGTTATACTTTGTCGTTCGTCGTTAATTCGATGGATGAGTTGAAGTATCGTGCTTTGTCGTTCGTCGTTAATTCGATGGATGAGTTGAAGTACCGCACTTTATCATTCATTGTGAGAATTTGATCTCGTGAGTTATCGTAAATGCTGGATTGATTACTAACCCCAAATTGTGTGCTTGTTATTGAAATTAGGATAAAAAGGCTAATCAGTAGGCTAGGCTCTGCCCGTATAAATCTGCAATGTGAGTCATTCTTCTTTTCTCACAGTTTGTGAGTCATTCTCTTTTTATCAAATGTTTTACAATACTCCAAATTATTTTCAAGGTTATAATTACAGGGACTAAGTCGTGGATATCTTGAATTACTGGTTAGTGGGGTATTGTGCACATTACTAATTGTCTCCCAGTTAGGTTCATTGACCTACTCGGGATAATCACTGTTGGGTTCATTGACCTACAGGGATAATCGTCATTATTTAGGTTCATTGATCTAAATAGTGGTATGACCATCGTCACCATTGTGACTTGTCACCATTGTGACAGAAGGCCAGATAAAAATAAGATAGAAGCCATTGTAATCGCTCTTATGCTGTAATTAATAACTATGCATCATTATGCAAAATAGAATGATTCACTCAGTATTTCCCGCTGACAAAACCTTTTTCAAACATGTTTTAGGTGACTTGTTATGAATCAGGAAAAGTGCAATATAGCACTACAAGCTCAAGGAAGTGGCTCAGTATAAAATAAAGAAACATGTTTTGTAAAATAAAAGATTTCTTCGTGAAATCAAATGATTGTAAATTACCGGGTTTTATCCCGCGTTGTGAAATAAAATAATCGGGAAATATTTACATTTTAAAAGATCCTGATGAAAACTTCCGCTGTCAAACTCAATTAAATAAATACCGCAGTATTTTCTGTCCCGCGGCTCCTGAAACGGGTCAAACCGGGTCGGGGGCCGTGACACTGAGAAAGTGAGGTGAAGACATGAAGTCTGAGTAAAATGAAAGATAAACTTCATCATCTTATTTATACTTGAATTTCGTTGCTTGGTCTTTACGTTTCATTAGCCACATATCCAATTGTATTGAATTTTCTTCTTATCCATTAAATTTAAGTTCTATCCTTTGAATTTTAGTAAGACACGTATTCCTTTAAAAAAAATTCTATTCTTTCTTTTATACATGCAGACGTAATTATGAAATTCTCAAATGAGTTTTAATTGTAAGTTTAGATTAATATTTTATTATTATTATTTTAATTAATATATATATTATAATTAATTTAACTGCTTTACCCTTTTGGCGCATATAACTTTTAAAATATAACGTTTTGTAAAATAATAAATATGTCATTAGGACGAGTATATTTTTATCTACATATGGGTCTAAGTTTCATTAAAAACGGAGTAAGTCTAATTATAAAGTATTTTTATAATTTAATCATTAAACGGTTCCTACGTTTGCCAAAACACCTTATATTTTTATTGGTCAACTTACCCATGATGCATCCTTTTAATAACATAAATTTTTATATATAAATAAAATTTTTAGGGTTGTTACATTCTCCTCACCTTATTTTAAATCTCGTCCTCGAGATTCCCTGAAATATAGATAAATATTTTTAGGTAGTCTAGTTTCTAGGTATATTATGGTCCTTGTTTTGAACTTCACTTTGACCAGAACTATTCTCTATGTTTTGAGATTCGTATCTTCTCAAGAATTCTGAATAAAGGTAAACTTACTGTTAGCGTAAGTTTTAGACGTTTTGTGTTTTAACACAACTTTTAGTTATAGGTTTCCTAATGCGTCAATAATTGCAAAGGAAATTCTTATACTTTTGATGGCGTTTCAACCTATAGAGTTCCTGTTGTTTATCTTGTCGCACAAAATTCGAGACGGATGATCAAACGAAATAATGTTTGATATCGGAATTTAGAGACGTATACGAGATATTTCTAATAAATAAGTCTAAAATTATCACTGACACTGTTCATGATTTATTCCAAATCGTCAATCAATATAGTCTTTGGATTTCCTCATAGACATACATGTCTATATAATATTTCATATACTGTAGTATGCACATTATCCATAATGTAAACAGACTCACAAGTCAGACATCAGGTCATGGTACTATCTAGGGAATTCCATTATTATAATACATACCCCATCTTACCCGGTCTTGCCGGAGAGGTAACCTCATCTCACCCGGTCTCGCCGGAGAGGTAACCCCATCTCACCCGGACAAGCTGGAGAGTCTACCGCACCATGCCCAGTTTTACCGGAGAGGCAATTATCATAGTATTTCCCATAAATAGACTTCTCTTAAATTAGCATTTTGAAAGCACATCGTTTATCATAGTTTGCATCAAGAAACAAGGAAATCAGTATTCTCATGTTGGATAATATTCTAGAACCGAGTAGTATCAATAAACAAGAAATAACAGTGGCCAGTTGTTATTGCTTATTTATCATACAGGCACTGTTCTAGTCATTATCATCACAGGATCTTATCTCAATAACCATCACACTTTATCTATGCAAGGAATTGGCTTATCTCAAAGCTTTATACTAAGGCATTCTTCTTAGGTTCAAGTCTAAATACTGTCCTGGTTGTTACCAGTGAATATCAATATTCCAACTCTTTCATTTAAGCATAGATATTATTATGGTTGTGGTTTTCTTTTGGTTGGAGAATGGAATTTCAAATATATCATTGTCTCCATTGATACTATAGCTAAGTTCAATGTAATAAGTATACTTACAGCTAACTCTATTTATGCATATAAAATCTTAGATCCCGTTACAAGGAATATTTCATTGAGACAAATGGCATTTTTAAAACATAGTAGGTTCCATGGTTTATTCTTATAATAACTTCATATTTTCATATGAATTATTAATGACATTTTCTCTTGTGTCTATCTTACAGAAGATATTATATTGGGTATACCATCAAGAAATTCTATTGGGTATATGCATATATGTGTATAAAATTTCAAATCTTAATATTAAACTAACGGAATATATACACATATATATAAAATAATAACTATATATTCGATGGTACCATTCATCAAGCTTATTTTCATGACTTTATTTTATCCTTTTATAAAGGTAGTATATTGAAATAAATTTCTATCAAATATAATATTTTGGAATTAAAAGTTTAGGGAAATAAATTACTCAAAATATACATTTTCTGGACTCATAAAAACAGTTTCATTTTTTTTAATTAATGGTTTAAACTATACCAGACTCACTCTTTATGTTACCATAATAATTTCTCCTCAAGTAACCATCTATATATCTATTCCAATTATCACATTCCTACCTTTTCCTTTATAAGAATCAATTATAATATACCTTTAAGATTGAGAGGCATTATTTATAAGGATATGTGCATATGTGACCCATGACATTGTATTTATGGGTTACCAAGAGATATATATATACTATACATAAATTACTTTCTGTAATTCATAACGATATAGCGGATATATATATAAGATAGTATAAACTTAAATCACTTAACATAGTAAGTAATACAAAGTATGACGTTTCTAAAATTGATTCAAAATATATTTGATTAATATACATGTATTAGAATATGTATGTATATTCCATACAATAATAATTTATTTAAAGATATTACAATATTAAAATTGTAATCTGATTTTTAAATAAAGTTTTATAAAGGACAAACTTACTAAACACACATTTGATTCAAATATTTTTATGTGGGGCATCCATTTTAAATTCTAGTTTGAAAAATGAATGTTCAGGAATATTTTAACGTGCAAGGATCAAAAATATACAGTATATTAATTTCGTATAGTATAATATACTTATACTTATGAGAATATAGGATTTGTATACATATTCTAGTAAAAAGATCTAATAGCCTTGTTACATTTTAATAAACCCGCGACGGACTTATATAACATAAGTGTATATAATATTCTATATACTATATTACACTTATTAGAATTTATTACACCATGATATTTTATTAAAATTTTAGATATAAAATATATCATTTACTTACTGTACTATCTTATAGTAAAATGTACTATTCATATATCATTGTAAAATGTTTTATCATTATACTAATAATATAAAAGGTACGGATGAACTCAAATATTATGAGTTATAAAAAAAATGTATTTGACTTACTGTACGAGTCGAATATTGGAAAATTTACATTAAATTTTAGATATCAAATTATTTTTTTTTCAACCGAAAACCGTGTAGAATAGATACCCATATGTACTAGTGGATTTTTATTTTTGGTCAAACTTTAACACTTGTTTGAAAAATGAATATTTCCTTCAAGTATTTCGTTAAAGATACTCCAAAGATGTACTACAAAATAAATCTAAGTTTAAACTAATAAATTATTTTGAGAAAGAACATCTTAATAAAAATAATTAATTTATGGGTTTAGGCAAACCAACAACCCATGTGATAATATACAAACCAAAATCAAAAATTTCGTAACTATTTAGAGTAAGTTTAACATCTAATTTATCAACTCTACTCATTTGTATTATACATCAGCCAACTGACTCGAATATTTTTCTTTATAATTTAGGATACACAATCCTATAACTAATATGGCTGGTTAATCTTATAATCTTATATTAATTATTTTTGGGCATAAGACTTATCTTGGATATACCTTAAAGATTTGTAGAAATGTTTTCAACGTTTAGTTAGGTCTTTTTACATAGTCCAACCAACCAAAATTTATTAAAAACTTTAAATGATTTTATGAATACTCATCATATTCATTTAACCATCTATTTTATTACTAAGTATTTCAATAGAACTTTTACAAGTAATCCCAACATCAATTTTTTTCATAAAACTATGAAAGTATAAAGTCTTATGGTCAACTAGTTATAAACCAGAAATGATAAATTGATACACCTGGGTTTCAAAACTTGCTTTGGCTAGATACTAAAGTAATCTTTTAAAATTTTTATTATTTCTTAAAATCCTTTTGGTTAATTCAATAGCTTTGGTTTTATTTATTTAAATATAAATTATTTTGAAACAATGTTATTAAAACTACAAAATTTTAAAGCTTTATACCATATATTTCAATATGTATTTTAAACCAAAGTAAATGATTGGTTCCAAAAGAGAATCATAAACATGACTGCTTTGTTAATAACTAACTTAGTTTGATATTAATTGAGTAGGTGGTATTAATCATCACAGACAAATTTCTAGCACAAACATTTGGGTACAATCATAAAATAGATTGATTAAAAACGGCGAACATTGCGACTCATATATATATGTATTTATTACAAACTACAACTGGAATTCAAAATAAACTAGGGATTGCATCCGTAACTTATTTTAGTCTATCTAAGTTATAGGAGTATTATGCTCAACATGCCTCTATGTAAAGTTTATTCTATCTCCTGTCTCTACTAAGTTGTTTATCTAATGGGCAAAGTTCCTTTTAAAGTTTCTAGCTCATAGGTGGCATGGGTACTGGTACTGGCTTGGCCGTTCGACTATTTAATATAAGTTAGCATTTACTGCCGTAGTGGCTAACATATGAAGATTTTCCCATTGTTCATCTAATTCATTTTTCCTTAGTGGGTTATTGTCTGCTTCCTGAGTTTGTGCATTTATTTCCTGATTGATTATCGCTCCCTTTGGTTGTGACTTCTTTATTTTCTCTCGACTTTTGCTAATAATCCAACTTCTCTTCTTAATGGTAAATGGTTTCTTAGACTGTGCCTTACGAATAAATATTCCTTCCTCAATATCTGCTGAGTATCCTGAGTGATTTGGTTGAAATGAGGTTCCCTTATCTTTTAGTGAACTATCTAGTTGACGATAGATGTCCGAAATTCTTTGCTTACCCATACTGTAGACTAACAAATAGTCAAATAATATAAAACACATAATCACATAAGTTATTTCCTAACACAGAATTAAAATTTAAGTGTCAGAAGAACACTTCTTTGGCTTGAACCAGTGGCTAGGCTCTGATACCACCTTCTGTCACAACCCCCGATCCCTAATCTCCGGGAACGGGCGGCCGCGAGCCAGTTTCGTTGGTATCGCGTGTTTGTCAAATTTGGCAGCGTAATTTTCATCAGGACCGTAGTTAGGAAATATTTTATCAGAGTAAACCACCATATTTTATAAATACAAATACATGGGAAAAACCCAAGTTTGCAGTACACATATTTCCATAGGAATAAATCCTATTTTATTTATTAAAAACATCTATTTTATTTTAGGTAATTTATTGCCACTTTTCCAAGCCTTCAGTGCTCTCCAGCTGGCTTTTATTGGCTTCACACTAAGTTACCTGAAACACGTGTTTAAAACATTTTATCAGCAGGAAATACTGGTGAGTGAATCCCAGTTTAATCAAGAAATATTTTATCGATTAAAACAGTATCGAGGACGATTACAATGTTTATGTCTACACAATTACTCCATTTGGTACTATCAATCCACTGACTTGTGGGTCATATTACACATTGGCTAACTCATTGTCCAATGGTAACGTACTGTCAACCTTGACTTACTACTCACAAGTAGTACAAATTTTGTATACAAAACCCCAACATACCGGCAGTAATTGAAGAACTACAAAGACTCAATCACCGTTTAATCACATTGTAAAACAATTAAGGTTTTGTAAATTATTCCAAAAACATTAACAAAAAGAGGATAACCTCACATTGCTATCTTAGCCTTCGCGTAAGGGTTTCCTGGGAATAATCTATAGTTTACACAAATGTACATAGGTTAGTATCATAACCCTTTGAAAATATTAATGATACCCTCCCCGAGACGGTATTCCAACAACTACGTCGGGCAGAACCATGACAGTTGTTATGGAACCCTAAATCCATCGGGCAGCGTATCTATTACGAAACTGGGGTTATAATACTTACAACGGAGCAGAACTTCGCTAATTAGGGGTATACTACCCGACTATAATATCACTTCTACAGAAATTTGAGATTGAGAATTGAAATGTGAGCGAGTTGAAATGAAATCCGATGCCTGCTATTTATAGTTGCTGATACTTGGTCTCCACGCGGCCCGCGTAAGGGTAGACAGGAGTCTACGCGGCGCGCGTCAAACTCCAGTCAACGCGTAGCTTATCCTGGTCATGATCTAGACCTGCCACGATGTCAACACGTGTCGGCACCGGGCTGCGCCACCTTTTTAGTCCCTCGCGGCCCGCGTTAACAATCGAGGGGTCTTACGCGGCCCGCCTGAACTAAAGAAATCAATGGAGTCTGGTTCTAGCTTCATACCGCCCGCGTAAGGGTTTGGGGTGGGCTCACGCGGCCCGCCTCAGCCCTAGATTTAAACTTTTATATTTTATTTAAATACTATATCGTATCACGGGCTCGGTTTTTACATACGAGGTGTATTTTAGAAAGTGTAGGGTGTCAGGGGTGTTTTAGAAGGGTGGTTATATTTTAGGTATCACTCCTAGGTGATTTGATAAAATATATAGTGCACTCACACTTAAATATAGTAACCCAATTCTACTTTATCCCTACGTCACGAGACAGAACCCCAATGAATTTAGGCAGAGCCTTGACATACATTACGGGGTCCTATGTCACTTGGATAGGGTATCAGTGCTCAGGAGCTACAATACTTAAAACGGGGCAGGGCTTTATAGGATTTAAGAGTGAATCACTAAAGAAAATTGGGTACATATAAAGTGACACTGAGAAAGTGAGGTGAAGACATGAAGTCTGAGTAAAATGAAAGATGAACTTCATCATCTTATTTATACTTGAATTTCGATGCTTGGTCTTTACGTTTCATTAGCCACATATCCAATTGTATTGAATTTTCTTCTTATCCATTAAATTTAAGCTCTATCCTTTGATTTTTAGTAAGACACGTATTCCTTTAAAAAAATTTTCTATTCTTTCTTTTATACATGCAGACGTAATTATGAAATTCTCAAATGAGTTTTAATTGTAAGTTTAGATTAATATTTTATTATTATTATTTTAATTAATATATATATTATAATTAATTTAACTGCTTTACCCTTTTGACGCATATAACTTTTAAAATATAACGTTTTGTAAAATAATAAATATGTCATTAGGACGAGTATATTTTTATCTACATATGGGTCTAAGTTTCATTAAAAACGGAGTAAGTCTAATTATAAAGTATTTTTATAATTTAATCATTAAACGGTTCCTACGTTTGCCAAAACACCTTATATTTTTATTGGTCAACTTACCCATGATGCATCCTTTTAATAACATAAATTTTTATATATAAATAAAATTTTTAGGGTTGTTACATTCTCCCCACCTTATTTTAAATTTCGTCCTCGAGATTCCCTGAAATATAGATAAATATTTTTAGGTAGTCTAGTTTCTAGGTATATTCTGGTCCTTGTTTTGAACTTCACTTTGACCAGAACTATTCTCTATGTTTTGAGATTCTTATCTTCTCAAGAATTCTGAATAAAGGTAAACTTACTATTAGCGTAAGTTTTAGACGTTTTGTGTTTTCACACAACTTTTAGTTATAGGTTTCCTAATGCGTCAATAATTGCAAAGGAAATTCTTATACTTTTGATGGCGTTTCAACCCATAGAGTTCCTGTTGTTTATCTTGTCGCACAAAATTCGAGACGGATGATCAAACGAAATAATGTTTGATATCGGAATTTAGAGACGTATACGAGAGATTTCTAATAAATAAGTCTAAAATTATCACTGACACTGTTCATGATTTATTCCAAATCGTCAATCAATATAGTCTTTGGATTTCCTCATAGACATACATGTCTATATAATATTTCATATACTGTAGTATGCACATTATCCATAATGTAAACAGACTCACAAGTCAGACATCAGGTCATGGTACTATCTAGGGAATTCCATTATTATAATACATACCCCATCTTACCCGGTCTTGCCGGAGAGGTAACCTCATCTCACCCGGTCTCGCCGGAGAGGTAACCCCATCTCACCCGGACAAGCTGGAGAGTCTACCGCACCATGCCCAGTTTTACCGGAGAGGCAATTATCATAGTATTTCCCATAAATAGACTTCTCTTAAATTAACATTTTGAAAGCACATCGTTTATCATAGTTTGCATCAAGAAACAAGGAAATCAGTATTCTCATGTTGAATAATATTCTAGAACCGAGTAGTATCAATAAACAAGAAATAACAGTGGCCAGTTGTTATTGCTTACTTATCATACAGGCACTGTTCTAGTCATTATCATCACAGGATCTTATCTCTATAACCATCACTGTGACAACCCGAACTTTCAAGGTTAGTACCGTTTGACCTCGTGATTCAAACTTCTCATAATTCCCTCATTCCATGCTATTGTTATATTAAACTTTTCATTTCACTTCTTGCTATGATAAACTATCGTACGTGAATTTACTTGGTTATAACTAACAGAGTGGTAGGATCCATTTTAGTGTTTGGGCTTATCTATAGGAGCCGCACATGGGCTTGGGCCGCCGCACGCATACTGGGCCACACATGCCCCTACACACCACACTCTTAATTCACTCGGCCCACACTCTTTGTTATCGGCCCAAACCTCCTATAGATTGTGTTTAGTTATATGATTAGGGGTACGTGAGTTGGTTTTAAAAAACATACTAACCCTAGAGCCTCTCTTGCACCCGGCGGCAATACCCCTATTTCGTGAAGCCTTCCTTCGATTTCACCTGGTTTGCGGTTAGTATAATACTCTCTCCAGTTGTTTTAGTTCCCTGTAATATGTTCTATGTGACCTCTTGAATAATTGGTGGTTAATATGATACATGTGATCTTTTTAATAAATGGTGATAAATCTGTTTATGATTTAAGAACGTAGATTTGATTGAATGTACCGATGATGTCGATTGTCGAACACAATTGTATGCTCGTTTAGGTTCATGCATATTAGAAGTTTTATGTGTTTAGCATGATGATGATGATGTTGATGCGATGAAGCAGTTGGGTCCAATTAGAAGTCTTTTAAGTGTAAAGTTTGTTGGCAATTTTAATCAACCTCATGTGGATTCATTTAATGCAAAACTCTGTTTGCATGTGAAGATACTGACAATGCATGTGAAAGTTTAAGAACTTGAAAGTCAATTGCATATTAGAGTAACTACTATTTTGTCCTTCAAATCATGTCATCATCCTTAATCTCACTTTTAATATATAATTTTTATATCTGTGTCTTGCTGTTTTAATTAATATATGTTATGGTAATTGCACAAGTCTTGTTTGGGTTGGGTAACCTGTTTAAGGGACAATTGTTGTGGAGTTCCGAATTTTTACAAAAAAAAAATAATGGAGTCCGAGTTCTTTTTAAAGTTCGTGCATAATGAAGGATTATTGTCCGGGTGTATGTGTATCCCCACCTGAACCCGAGTGTGAGCACTTGACCAGTTAATATGTGGGTATCGTATATGTTCCGAGTTTAACCGAATGATCTGAGCATAAGATGTATTCTGAATTAAGGGAATCCGAGTTATGTTTAATACTGTTAAGAAGCTAGTTGTCCGATTTAATTAAAATGCACTTCATGTTCCGAACTTTGTACTGTTCGGACTATATATTCAATGCACTTTCAAATTAATATATGTGTTATTGTATGATAATTTAAATAGAATTCATGAATTCATGTCTACTGAAGCCTAGTTAAATTGGTGGGCCGGTTGGTAATGGTTGTCGAATGGTAATCATGTGCTTGAATTTCAGGACCTTGATTAGTGAATTTAGTGTTAATCTGATGATGGGAACCAAGTGTCAAATGGTCGAGTTGTACATCAGCATGTTTGAAGTTCATATGAGAAGTGATTTATTTGTTAAGTAGATTGCAAGACTTAGTGTTAGTTGATCGCTATTATGAATATTGGACCCATGATTTGGAACTCTTTGTTTGGACCGGACACTTAAATAGATTGCATGTGTACATTGTTTGGACTGAATGAATTCTTGTTGGAAACTGGTTATTATGTTGCATGATTTCGTGTTAAGACTTGCATGTTTACTCGGATATGAACCGAACCGTTTGATGGGTACCATGGTGTAATATGAATTTGTGTTGAGCATGTAACTAAGACCCGAATACTCACTATGACATACGTAGTAATATGTGCCTTGCTTGTTCAGTTACGTGTTCGAATAATACGTGATTTATGTGGACGTGAAACTGATCGTTTTTGGTAACCACAGTAGGGTTTTGTTAACCAACTTGGAACGGGTAACGTAACGTAACATACCGAGCAAATCAAAGGTGAGTTCACTACATTCGAGCATGCGTCCCAGTGGTTGGGGACAGTCAGTGGTCTGGGTAATAACGGGTATATTGGTTAATATTCTCACCTATCATTTTTGTAAGTCCCTTATTATGTTACCTGGAGGGTAACGGGTATTAGTTGGTAGCGCTACTTAGGTTTGGCACCCTCACACCGCTCCTAGATAGGACGGATGTGAACTAATGACCCAGTCGGGGCCCAGTACTAGATAGGAGTACGTGGGAAGGGCAGTCATGTATTTCAGGAGCCGTCTTGTTCGGAATTGAGATATTAACAATATTACTTGCATTGGTTATTGAACTGTTTTACATACAACTGGTAACAAACGTTTTCTAAAACTGTGAACTCGCCAGCTTTGTCTGATACACTTGTTGCATGCTCGCAGGTCGTTAGATTTCTTGGATGTGGGACTTGCTGTTTGGAGCGGTTTGAGTGGTCATGGATTGTACTGATTGGATACACTTATTGGAACATTGGTTTTCGTACAATTGTTTTGAGAATATTTAAAATATGGTTTCGTTAATGCTTCCGCTGAACACATTGATTATTCGTATAAACTCATGTTGGGATTTTATAATTAAATTGAGAATGTTATTTCAAAACTTGTGAGATCAATGTAATTTAGTGGCTCATCGTCAGTTTGTCACACGCCTATCCGGGACACTCCCTAGGTAGTATTTTGGGGGTGTGACAGTCACACTTTATCTATGCAAGTAATTGGCTTATCTCAAAGCTTTATACTAATGCATTCTTCTTAGGTTCAAGTCTAAATACTGTCCTGGTTGTTACCAGTGAATATCAATATTCCAACTCTTTCATTTAAGCATAGATAATATTATGGTTGTGGTTTTCTTTTGGTTGGAGAATGGAATTTCAAATATATCATTGTCTCCATTGATACTATAGCTAAGTTCAATGTAATAAGTATACTTACAGCTAACTCTATTTATGCATATAAAATCTTAGATCCCGTTACAAGGAATATTTCATTGAGACAAATAGCATTTTTAAAACATAGTAGGTTCCATGGTTTATTCTTATAATAACTTCATATTTTCATATGAATTATTAATGACATTTTCTCTTGTGTCTATCTTACAGAAGATATTATATTGGGTATACCATCAAGAAATTCTATTGGGTATATGCATATATGTGTATAAAATTTTAAATCTTAATATTAAACTTACGGAATATATACACACATATATAAAATAATAACTATATATTCGATGGTACCATTCATCAAGCTTATTTTCATGACTTTATTTTATCCTTTTATAAAGGTAGTATATTGAAATGAATTTCTATCAAATATAATATTTTGGAATTAAAAGTTTAGAGAAATAAATTACTCAAAATATACATTTTCTGGACTCATAAAAACAGTTTCATTTTTTTTTAATTAATGGTTTAAACTATACCAGACTCACTCTTTATGTTACCTTAATAATTTCTCCTCAAGTAACCATCTATATATCTATTCCAATTATCACATTCCTACCTTTTCCTTTATAAGAATCAATTATAATATACCTTTAAGATTGAGAGGCATTATTTATAAGGATATGTGCATATGTGACCTATGACATTGTATTTATGGGTTACCAAGAGATATATATATACTATACATAAATTACTTTCTGTAATTCATAACGATATAGCGGATATATATATAAGATAGTATAAACTTAAATCACATAACATAGTAAGTAATACAAAGTTTGACGTTTCTAAAATTGATTCAAAATATATTTGATTAATATACATGTATTAGAATATGTATGTATATTCCATACAATAATAATTTATTTAAAGATATTACAATATTAAAATTGTAATCTGATTTTTAAATAAAGTTTTATAAAGGACAAACTTACTAAACACACATTTGATTCAAATATTTTTATGTGGGGCATCCATTTTAAATTCTAGTTTGAAAAATGAATGTTCAGGAATATTTTAACGTGCAAGGATAAAAAATATACAGTATATTAATTTCGTATAGTATAATATACTTATACTTATGAGAATATAGGATTTGTATACATATTCTAGTAAAAAGATCTAATAGCCTTGTTACATTTTAATAAACCCGCGACGGACTTATATAACATAAGTGTATATAATATTCTATATACTATATTACACTTATTAGAATTTATTACACCATGATATTTTATTAAAATTTTAGATATAAAATATATCCTTTACTTACTGTACTATCTTATAGTAAAATGTACTATTCATATATCATTGTAAAATGTTTTATCATTATACTAAAAATATAAAAGGTACGGATGAACTCAAATACTATGAGTTATTAAAAAATGTATTTGACTTACTGTACGAGTCGAATATTGGAAAATTTACATTAAATTTTAGATATCAAATTATTTTTTTTTCAACCGAAAACCGTGTAGAATAGATACCCATATGTACTAGTGGATTTCTATTTTTGGTCAAACTTTAACACTTGTTTGAAAAATGAATATTTCCTTCAAGTATTTCGTTAAAGATACTCCAAAGATGTACTACAAAATAAATCTAAGTTTAAACTAATAAATTATTTTGAGAAAGAACATCTTAATAAAAATAATTAATTTATGGTTTTAGGCAAACCAACAACCCATGTGATAATATACAAACCAAAATCAAAAATTTCGTAACTGTTTAGGGTAAGTTTAACATCTAATTTATCAACTCTACTCATTTGTATTATACATCAGCCAACTCACTCGAATATTTTTTTTTATAATTTAGGATACACAATCCTATAACTAATATGGCTGGTTAATCTTATAATCTTATATTAATTATTTTTGGGCATAAGACTTATCTTGGATATACCTTAAAGATTTGTAGAAATGTTTTCAACGTTTAGTTAGGTCTTTTTACATAGTCCAACCAACCCAAATTTATTAAAAACTTTAAATGATTTTATGAATACTCATCATATTCATTTAACCATCTATTTTATTACTAAGTATTTCAATAGAACTTTTACAAGTAATCCCAACATCAATTTTTTTCATAAAACTATGAAAGTATAAAGTCTTATGGTCAATTAGTTATAAACCAGAAATGATAAATTGATACACCTGGGTTTCAAAACTTGCTTTGGCTAGATACTAAAGTAATCTTTTAAAATTTTTATTATTTCTTAAAATCCTTTTGGTTAATTCAATAGCTTTGGTTTTATTTATTTAAATATAAATTATTTTGAAACAATGTTATTAAAACTACAAAATTTTAAAGCTTTATACCATATATTTCAATATGTATTTTAAACCAAAGTAAATGATTGGTTCCAAAAGAGAATCATAAACATGACTGCTTTGTTAATAACTAACTTAGTTTGATATTAATTGAGTAGGTGGTATTAATCATCACAGACAAATTTCTAGCACAAACATTTGGGTACAATCATAAAATAGATTGATTAAAAACGGCGAACATTGCGACTCATATATATATGTATTTATTACAAACTACAACTGGAATTCAAAATAAACTAGGGATTATGCATCCGTAACTTATTTTAGTCTATCTAAGTTATAGGAGTATTATGCTCAACATGCCTCTATGTAAAGTTTATTCTATCTCCTGTCTCTACTAAGTTGTTTATCTAATGGGCAAAGTTCCTTTTAAAGTTTCTAGCTCATAGGTGGCATGGGTACTGGTACTGGCTTGGCCGTTCGACTATTTAATATAAGTTAGCATTTACTGCCGTAGTGGCTAACATATGAAGATTTTCCCATTGTTCATCTAATTCATTTTTCCCTAGTGGGTTATTGTCTGCTTCCTGAGTTTGTGCATTTATTTCCTGATTGATTATCGCTCACTTTGGTTGTGACTTCTTTATTTTCTCTCAACTTTTGCAAATAATCCAACTTCTCTCCTTAATGGTAAATGGTTTCTTAGACTGTGCCTTACGAATAAATATTCCTTCCTCAATATCTGCTGAGTATCCTGAGTGATTTGGTTGAAATGAGGTTCCCTTATCTTTTGGTGAACTATCTAGTTGACGATAGATGTCCGAAATTCTTTGCTTACCCATACTGTAGACTAACAAATAGTCAAATAATATAAAACACATAATCACATAAGTTATTTCCTAACACAGAATTAAAATTTAAGTGTCAGCAGAACACTTCTTTGGCTTGAACCAGTGGCTAGGCTCTGATACCACCTTCTGTCACAACCCCCGATCCCTAATCTCCGGGAACGGGCGGCCGCGAGCCAGTTTCGGTGGTATCGCTTGTTTGTCAAATTTGGCAGCGGAATTTTCATCAGGACCGTAGTTAGGAAATATTTTATCAGAGTAAACCACCATATTTTATAAATACAAATACATGGGAAAAACCCAAGTTTGCAGTACACATATTTCCATAGGAATAAATCCTATTTTATTTATTAAAAACATCTATTTTATTTTAGGTAACTTTATTGCCACTTTTCCAAGCCTTCAGTGCTCTCCAGCTGGCTTTTATTGGCTTCACACTAAGTTACCTGAAACACGTGTTTAAAACATTTTATCAGCAGGAAATACTGGTGAGTGAATCCCAGTTTAATCAAGAAATATTTTATCGATTAAAACAGTATCGAGGACGATTACAATGTTTATGTCTACACAATTACTCCATTTGGTACTATCAATCCACTGACTTGTGGGTCATATTACACATTGGCTAACTCATTGTCCAATGGTAACGTACTGTCAACCTTGACTTACTACTCACAAGTAGTACAAATTTTGTATACAAAACCCCAACATACCGGCAGTAATTGAAGAACTACAAAGACTCAATCACCGCTTAATCACATTGTAAAATAATTAAGGTTTTGTAAATTATTCCAAAAACATTAACAAAAAGAGGATAAACTCACATTGCTATCTTAGCCTTCGCGTAAGGGTTTCCTGGGAATAATCTATAGTTTACACAAATGTACATAGGTTAGTATCATAACCCTTTGAAAATATTAATGATACCCTCCCCGAGACGGTATTCCAACAACTACGTCGGGCAGAACCATGACAGTTGTTACGGAACCCTAAATCCATCGGGCAGCGTATCTATTACGAAACTGGGGTTATAATACTTACAACGGAGCAGAACTTCGCTAATTAGGGGTATACTACCCGACTATAATATCACTTCTACAGAAATTTGAGATTGAGAATTGAAATGTGAGCGAGTTGAAATGAAATCCGATGCCTGCTATTTATAGTTGCTGATACTTGGTCTCCACGCGGCCCGCGTAAGGGTAGACAGGAGTCTACGCGGCCCGCGTCAAACTCCAGTCAATGCGTAGCTTATCCTGGTCATGATCTAGACCCGCCACGATGTCGACACGTGTCAGCACCGGGCTGCGCCACCTTTTTAGTCCCTCGTGGCCCGCGTTAACTATCGAGGGGTCTTACGCGGCCCGCCTGAACTAAAGAAATCAATGGAGTCTGGTTCTAGCTTCATACCGCCCGCGTAAGGGTTTGGGGTGGGCTCACGCGGCCCGCCTCAGCCCTAGATTTAAACTTTTATATTTTATTTAAATACTATATCGTATCACGGGCTCGGTTTTTACATACGGGGTGTATTTTAGAAAGTGTAGGGTGTCAGGGGTGTTTTAGAAGGGTGGTTATATTTTAGGTATCACTCCTAGGTGATTTGATAAAATATATAGTGCACTCACACTTAAATATAGTAACCCAATTCTACTTTATCCCTACGTCACGAGACAGAACCCCAATGAATTTAGGCAGAGCCTTGACATACATTACGGGGTCCTATGTCACTTGGACAGGGTATCAGTGCTCAGGGGCTACAATACTTAAAACGGGGCAGGGCTTTATAGGATTTAAGAGTGAATCACTAAAGAAAATTGGGTACATATAAAGTGACACTGAGAAAGTGAGGTGAAGACATGAAGTCTGAGTAAAATGAAAGATGAACTTCATCATCTTATTTATACTTGAATTTCGATGCTTGGTCTTTACGTTTCATTAGCCACATATCCAATTGTATTGAATTTTCTTCTTATCCATTAAATTTAAGCTCTATCCTTTGATTTTTAGTAAGACACGTATTCCTTTAAAAAAAATTTCTATTCTTTCTTTTATACATGCAGACGTAATTAAGAAATTCTCAAATGAGTTTTAATTGTAAGTTTAGATTAATATTTTATTATTATTATTTTAATTAATATATATATATTATAATTAATTTAACTGCTTTACCCTTTTGCCGCATATAACTTTTAAAATATAACGTTTTGTAAAATAATAAATATGTCATTAGGACGAGTATATTTTTATCTACATATGGGTCTAAGTTTCATTAAAAACGGAGTAAGTCTAATTATAAAGTATTTTTATAATTTAATCATTAAACGGTTCCTACGTTTGCCAAAACACCTTATATTTTTATTGGTCAACTTACCCATGATGCATCCTTTTAATAACATAAATTTTTATATATAAATAAAATTTTTAGGGTTGTTACATTCTCCCCACCTTATTTTAAATCTCGTCCTCGAGATTCCCTGAAATATAGATAAATATTTTTAGGTAGTCTAGTTTCTAGGTATATTCTAGTCCTTGTTTTGAACTTCACTTTGACCAGAACTATTCTCTATGTTTTGAGATACTTATCTTCTCAAGAATTCTGAATAAAGGTAAACTTACTATTAGCGTAAGTTTTAGACGTTTTGTGTTTTAACACAACTTTTAGTTATAGGTTTCCTAATGCGTCAATAATTGCAAAGGAAATTCTTATACTTTTGATGGCGTTTCAACCTATAGAGTTCCTGTTGTTTATCTTGTCGCACAAAATTCGAGACGGATGATCAAACGAAATAATGTTTGATATCGGAATTTAGAGACGTATACGAGAGATTTCTAATAAATAAGTCTAAAATTATCACTGACACTGTTCATGATTTATTCCAAATCGTCAATCAATATAGTCTTTGGATTTCCTCATAGACATACATGTCTATATAATATTTCATATACTGTAGTATGCACATTATCCATAATGTAAACAGACTCACAAGTCAGACATCAGGTCATGGTACTATCTAGGGAATTCCATTATTATAATACATACCCCATCTTACCCGGTCTTGCCGGAGAGGTAACCTCATCTCACCCGGTCTCGCCGGAGAGGTAACCCCATCTCACCCGGACAAGCTGGAGAGTCTACCGCACCATGCCCAGTTTTACCGGAGAGGCAATTATCATAGTATTTCCCATAAATAGACTTCTCTTAAATTAGCATTTTGAAAGCACATCGTTTATCATAGTTTGCATCAAGAAACAAGGAAATCAGTATTCTCATGTTGGATAATATTCTAGAACCGAGTAGTATCAATAAACAAGAAATAACAGTGGCCAGTTGTTATTGCTTATTTATCATACAGGCACTGTTCTAGTCATTATCATCATAGGATCTTATCTCAATAACCATCACACTTTATCTATGCAAGTAATTGGCTTATCTCAAAGCTTTATACTAAGGCATTCTTCTTAGGTTCAAGTCTAAATACTGTCCTGGTTGTTACCAGTGAATATCAATATTCCAACTCTTTCATTTAAGCATAGATATTATTATGGTTGTGGTTTTCTTTTGGTTGGAGGGAATTTCAAATATATCATTGTCTCCATTGATACTATAGCTAAGTTCAATGTAATAAGTATACTTACAGCTAACTCTATTTATGCATATAAAATCTTAGATCCCGTTACAAGGAATATTTCATTGAGACAAATGGCATTTTTAAAACATAGTAGGTTCCATGGTTTATTCTTATAATAACTTCATATTTTCATATGAATTATTAATGACATTTTCTCTTGTGTCTATCTTACAGAAGATATTATATTGGGTATACCATCAAGAAATTCTATTGGGTATATGCATATATGTGTATAAAATTTCAAATCTTAATATTAAACTTACGGAATATATACACACATATATAAAATAATAACTATATATTCGATGGTACCATTCATCAAGCTTATTTTCATGACTTTATTTTATCCTTTTATAAAGGTAGTATATTGAAATAAATTTCTATCAAATATAATATTTTGGAATTAAAAGTTTAGGGAAATAAATTACTCAAAATATACATTTTCTGGACTCATAAAAACAGTTTCATTTTTTTTTTAATTAATGGTTTAAACTATACCAGACTCACTCTTTATGTTACCTTAATAATTTCTCCTCAAGTAACCATCTATATATCTATTCCAATTATCACATTCCTACCTTTTCCTTTATAAGAATCAATTATAATATACCTTTAAGATTGATAGGCATTATTTATAAGGATATGTGCATATGTGACCTATGACATTGTATTTATGGGTTACCAAGAGATATATATATATACTATACATAAATTACTTTCTGTAATTCATAACGATATAGCGGATATATATATAAGATAGTATAAACTTAAATCACATAACATAGTAAGTAATGCAAAGTTTGACGTTTCTAAAATTGATTCAAAATATATTTGATTAATATACATGTATTAGAATATGTATGTATATTCCATACAATAATAATTTATTTAAAGATATTACAATATTAAAATTGTAATCTGATTTTTAAATAAATTTTTATAAAGGACAAACTTACTAAACACACATTTGATTCAAATATTTTTATGTGGGGCATCCATTTTAAATTCTAGTTTAAAAAATGAATGTTCAGGAATATTTTAACGTGCAAGGATAAAAAATATACAGTATATTAATTTCGTATAGTATAATATACTTATACTTATGAGAATATAGGATTTGTATACATATTCTAGTAAAAAGATCTAATAGCCTTGTTACATTTTAATAAACCCGCGACGGACTTATATAACATAAGTGTATATAATATTCTATATACTATATTACACTTATTAGAATTTATTACACCATGATATTTTATTAAAATTTTAGATATAAAATATATCCTTTACTTACTGTACTATCTTATAGTAAAATGAACTATTCATATATCATTGTAAAATGTTTTATCATTATACTAATAATATAAAAGGTACGGATGAACTCAAATATTATGAGTTATAAAAAAAATGTATTTGACTTACTGTACGAGTCGAATATTGGAAAATTTACATTAAATTTTAGATATCAAATTATTTTTTTTTCAACCGAAAACCATGTAGAATAGATACCCATATGTACTAGTGGATTTCTATTTTTGGTCAAACTTTAACACTTGTTTGAAAAATGAATATTTCCTTCAAGTATTTCGTTAAAGATACTCCAAAGATGTACTACAAAATAAATCTAAGTTTAAACTAATAAATTATTTTGAGAAAGAACATCTTAATAAAAATAATTAATTTATGGTTTTAGGCAAACCAACAACCCATGTGATAATATACAAACCAAAATCAAAAATTTCGTAACTATTTAGGGTAAGTTTAACATCTAATTTATCAACTCTACTCATTTGTATTATACATCAGCCAACTGACTCGAATATTTTTCTTTATAATTTAGGATACACAATCCTATAACTAATACGGCTGGTTAATCTTATAATCTTATATTAATTATTTTTGGGCATAAGACTTATCTTGGATATACCTTAAAGATTTGTAGAAATGTTTTCAACGTTTAGTTAGGTCTTTTTACATAGTCCAACCAACCCAAATTTATTAAAAACTTTAAATGATTTTATGAATACTCATCATATTCATTTAACCATCTATTTTATTACTAAGTATTTCAATAGAACTTTTACAAGTAATCCCAACATCATTTTTTTCATAAAACTATGAAAGTATAAAGTCTTATGGTCAACTAGTTATAAACCAGAAATGATAAATTGATACACCTGGGTTTCAAAACTTGCTTTGGCTAGATACTAAAGTAATCTTTTAAAATTTTTATTATTTCTTAAAATCCTTTTGGTTAATTCAATAGCTTTGGTTATATTTATTTAAATATAAATTATTTTGAAACAATGTTATTAAAACTACAAAATTTTAAAGCTTTATACCATATATTTCAATATGTATTTTAAACCAAAGTAAATGATTGGTTCCAAAAGAGAATCATAAACATGACTGCTTTGTTAATAACTAACTTAGTTTGATATTAATTGAGTAGGTGATATTAATCATCACAGACAAATTTCAAGCACAAAAATTTGGGTACAATCATAAAATAGATTGATTAAAAACGGCGAACATTGCGACTCATATATATATGTGTATTTATTACAAACTACAACTGGAATTCAAAATAAACTAGGGATTATGCATCCGTAACTTATTTTAGTCTATCTAAGTTATAGGAGTATTATGCTCAACATGCCTCTATGTAAAGTTTATTCTATCTCCTGTCTCTACTAAGTTGTTTATCTAATGGGCAAAGTTCCTTTTAAAGTTTCTAGCTCATAGGTGGCATGGGTATTGGTACTTGCTTGGCTGTTTGACTATTTAATATAAGTTAGCATTTACTGCCGTAGTGGCTAACATATGAAGATTTTCCCATTGTTCATCTAATTCATTTTTCCCTAGTGGGTTATTGTCTGCTTCCTGAGTTTGTGCATTTATTTCCTGATTGATTATCGCTCCCTTTGGTTGTGACTTCTTTATTTTCTCTCGACTTTTGCTAATAATCCAACTTCTCTTCTTAATGGTAAATGGTTTCTTAGACTGTGCCTTACGAATAAATATTCCTTCCTCAATATCTGCTGAGTATCCTGAGTGATTTGGTTGAAATGAGGTTCCCTTATCTTTTGGTGAACTATCTAGTTGACGATAGATGTCCGAAATTCTTTGCTTACCCATACTGTAGACTAACAAATAGTCAAATAATATAAAACACATAATCACATAAGTTATTTCCTAACACATAATTAAAATTTAAGTGTCAGCAGAACACTTCTTTGGCTTGAACCAGTGGCTAGGCTCTGATACCACCTTCTGTCACAACCCCCGATCCCTAATCTCCGGGAACGGGCGGCCGCGAGCCAGTTTCGGTGGTATCGCGTGTTTGTCAAATTTGGCAGCGGAATCTTCATCAGGACCGTAGTTAGGAAATATTTTATCAGAGTAAACCACCATATTTTATAAATACAAATACATGGGAAAAACCCAAGTTTGCAGTACACATATTTCCATAGGAATAAATCCTATTTTATTTATTAAAAACATCTATTTTATTTTAGGTAACTTTATTGCCACTTTTCCAAGCCTTCAGTGCTCTCCAGCTGGCTTTTATTGGCTTCACACTAAGTTACCTGAAACACGTGTTTAAAACATTTTATCAGCAGGAAATACTGGTGAGTGAATCCCAGTTTAATCAAGAAATATTTTATCGATTAAAACAGTATCGAGGACGATTACAATGTTTATGTCTACACAATTACTCCATTTGGTACTATCAATCCACTGACTTGTGGGTCATATTACACATTGGCTAACTCATTGTCCAATGGTAACGTACTGTCAACCTTGACTTACTACTCACAAGTAGTACAAATTTTGTATACAAAACCCCAACATACCGGCAGTAATTGAAGAACTACAAAGACTCAATCACCGCTTAATCACATTGTAAAACAATTAAGGTTTTGTAAATTATTCCAAAAACATTAACAAAAAGAGGATAAACTCACATTGCTATCTTAGCCTTCGCGTAAGGGTTTCCTGGGAATAATCTATAGTTTACACAAATGTACATAGGTTAGTATCATAACCCTTTGAAAATATTAATGATACCCTCCCCGAGACGGTATTCCAACAACTACGTCGGGCAGAACCATGACAGTTGTTACGGAACCCTAAATCCATCGGGCAGCGTATCTATTACGAAACTGGGGTTATAATACTTACAACGGAGCAGAACTTCGCTAATTAGGGGTATACTACCCGACTATAATATCACTTCTACAGAAATTTGAGATTGAGAATTGAAATGTGAGCGAGTTGAAATGAAATCCGATGCCTGCTATTTATAGTTGCTGATACTTGGTCTCCACGCGGCCCGCGTAAGGGTAGACAGGAGTCTACGCGGCCCGCGTCAAACTCCAGTCAATGCGTAGCTTATCCTGGTCATGATCTAGACCCACCTCGATGTCGACACGTGTCGGCACCGGGCTGCGCCACCTTTTTAGTCCCTCGTGGCCCGCGTTAACTATCGAGAGGTCTTACGCGGCCCGCCTGAACTAAAGAAATCAATGGAGTCTGGTTCTAGCTTCATACCGCCCGCGTAAGGGTTTGGGGTGGGCTCACGCGGCCCGCCTCAGCCCTAGATTTAAACTTTTATATTTTATTTAAATACTATATCGTATCACGGGCTCGGTTTTTACATACGGGGTGTATTTTAGAAAGTGTAGGGTGTCAGGGGTGTTTTAGAAGGGTGGTTATATTTTAGGTATCACTCCTAGGTGATTTGATAAAATATATAGTGCACTCACACTTAAATATAGTAACCCAATTCTACTTTATCCCTACGTCACGAGACAGAACCCCAATGAATTTAGGCAGAGCCTTGACATACATTACGGGGTCCTATGTCACTTGGACAGGGTATCAGTGCTCAGGGGCTACAATACTTAAAACGGGGCAGGGCTTTATAGGATTTAAGAGTGAATCACTAAAGAAAATTGGGTACATATAAAGTGACACTGAGAAAGTGAGGTGAAGACATGAAGTCTGAGTAAAATGAAAGATGAACTTCATCATCTTATTTATACTTGAATTTCGATGCTTGGTCTTTACGTTTCATTAGCCACATATCCAATTGTATTGAATTTTCTTCTTATCCATTAAATTTAAGTTCTATCCTTTGATTTTTAGTAAGACACGTATTCCTTAAAAAAAAATTTCTATTCTTTCTTTTATACATGCAGACGTAATTATGAAATTCTCAAATGAGTTTTAATTGTAAGTTTAGATTAATATTTTATTATTATTATTTTAATTAATATATATATATTATAATTAATTTAACTGCTTTACCCTTTTGCCGCATATAACTTTTAAAATATAACGTTTTGAAAAATAATAAATATGTCATTAGGACGAGTATATTTTTATCTACATATGGGTCTAAGTTTCATTAAAAACGGAGTAAGTCTATTTATAAAGTATTTTTATAATTTAATCATTAAACGGTTCCTACGTTTGCCAAAACACCTTATATTTTTATTGGTCAACTTACCCATGATGCATCATTTTAATAACATAAATTTTTATATATAAATAAAATTTTTAGGGTTGTTACATTCTCCCCACCTTATTTTAAATCTCGTCCTCGAGATTCCCTGAAATATAGATAAATATTTTTAGGTAGTCTAGTTTCTAGGTATATTCTGGTCCTTGTTTTGAACTTCACTTTGACCAGAACTATTCTCTATGTTTTGAGATTCTTATCTTCTCAAGAATTCTGAATAAAGGTAAACTTACTATTAGCGTAAGTTTTAGACGTTTTGTGTTTTAACACAACTTTTAGTTATAGGTTTCCTAATGCGTCAATAATTGCAAAGGAAATTCTTATACTTTTGATGGCGTTTCAACCTATAGAGTTCCTGTTGTTTATCTTGTCGCACAAAATTCGAGACGGATGATCAAACGAAATAATGTTTGATATCGGAATTTAGAGACGTATACGAGAGATTTCTAATAAATAAGTCTAAAATTATCACTGACACTGTTCATGATTTATTCCAAATCGTCAATCAATATAGTCTTTGGATTTCCTCATAGACATACATGTCTATATAATATTTCATATACTGTAGTATGCACATTATCCATAATGTAAACAGACTCACAAGTCAGACATCAGGTCATGGTACTATCTAGGGAATTCCATTATTATAATACATACCCCATCTTACCCGGTCTTGCCGGAGAGGTAACCTCATCTCACCCGGTCTCGCCGGAGAGGTAACCCCATCTCACCCGGACAAGCTGGAGAGTCTACCGCACCATGCCCAGTTTTACCGGAGAGGCAATTATCATAGTATTTCCCATAAATAGACTTCTCTTAAATTAGCATTTTGAAAGCACATCGTTTATCATAGTTTGCATCAAGAAACAAGGAAATCAGTATTCTCATGTTGGATAATATTCTAGAACCGAGTAGTATCAATAAACAAGAAATAACAGTGGCCAGTTGTTATTGCTTATTTATCATACAGGCACTGTTCTAGTCATTATCATCACAGGATCTTATCTCAATAACCATCACACTTTATCTATGCAAGTAATTGGCTTATCTCAAAGCTTTATACTAAGGCATTCTTCTTAGGTTCAAGTCTAAATACTGTCCTGGTTGTTACCAGTGAATATCAATATTCCAACTCTTTCATTTAAGCATAGATATTATTATGGTTGTGGTTTTCTTTTGGTTGGAGAATGGAATTTCAAATATATCATTGTCTCCATTGATACTATAGCTAAGTTCAATGTAATAAGTATACTTACAGCTAACTCTATTTATGCATATAAAATCTTAGATCCCGTTACAAGGAATATTTCATTGAGACAAATGGCATTTTTAAAACATAGTAGGTTCCATGGTTTATTCTTATAATAACTTCATATTTTCATATGAATTATTAATGACATTTTCTCTTGTGTCTATCTTACAGAAGATATTATATTGGGTATACCATCAAGAAATTCTATTGGGTATATGCATATATGTGTATAAAATTTCAAATCTTAATATTAAACTTACGGAATATATACACACATATATAAAATAATAACTATATATTCGATGGTACCATTCATCAAGCTTATTTTCATGACTTTATTTTATCCTTTTATAAAGGTAGTATATTGAAATAAATTTCTATCAAATATAATATTTTGGAATTAAAAGTTTAGGGAAATAAATTACTCAAAATATACATTTTCTGGACTCATAAAAACAGTTTCATTTTTTTTTTTTAATTAATGGTTTAAACTATACCAGACTCACTCTTTATGTTACCTTAATAATTTCTCCTCAAGTAACCATCTATATATCTATTCCAATTATCACATTCCTACCTTTTCCTTTATAAGAATCAATTATAATATACCTTTAAGATTGATAGGCATTATTTATAAGGATATGTGCATATGTGACCCATGACATTTTATTTATGGGTTACCAAGAGATATATATATATATACTATACATAAATTACTTTCTGTAATTCATAACGATATAGCGGATATATATATAAGATAGTATAAACTTAAATCACATAACATAGTAAGTAATGCAAAGTTTGACGTTTCTAAAATTGATTCAAAATATATTTGATTAATATACATGTATTAGAATATGTATGTATATTCCATACAATAATAATTTATTTAAAGATATTACAATATTAAAATTGTAATCTGATTTTTAAATAAATTTTTATAAAGGATAAACTTAAAACGGGGCAGGGCTTTATAGGATTTAAGAGTGAATCACTAAAGAAAATTGGGTACATATAAAGTGACACTGAGAAAGTGAGGTGAAGACATGAAGTCTGAGTAAAATGAAAGATGAACTTCATCATTTTATTTATACTTGAATTTCGATGCTTGGTCTTTACGTTTCATTAGCCACATATCCAATTGTATTGAATTTTCTTCTTATCCATTAAATTTAAGTTCTATCCTTTGATTTTTAGTAAGACACGTATTCCTTTAAAAAAAATTTCTATTCTTTCTTTTATACATGCAGACGTAATTATGAAATTCTCAAATGAGTTTTAATTGTAAGTTTAGATTAATATTTTATTATTATTATTTTAATTAATATATATATTATAATTAATTTAACTGCTTTACCCTTTTGGCGCATATAACTTTTAAAATATAACGTTTTGTAAAATAATAAATATGTCATTAGGACGAGTATATTTTTATCTACATATGGGTCTAAGTTTCATTAAAAACGGAGTAAGTCTAATTATAAAGTATTTTTATAATTTAATCATTAAACGGTTCCTACGTTTGCCAAAACACTTTATATTTTTATTGGTCAACTTACCCATGATGCATCCTTTTAATAACATAAATTTTTATATATAAATAAAATTTTTAGGGTTGTTACATTTACGCTCAGCATCAACCACCCGACACCGAAGCTCAGCAACAACGGTTTGAGAAGTCTTGAGATCACTCTTGAGCCCCTCATTCTCCCTCCTCAGTTCATTCACTCGTTGTAACATACCAACACCCCGGAAAAGACCTTCACAGAGGGACATGCTGTATTGATCATCAAAAAGATCATCCCTCAGAGCAGAATTCATAAATCTATGGGAAGGAGGAACAACATGAGCTAGAAAGTCCCGGGCAATCTCAGGAGTCCCCACTACTGAAGACTGAGTAACCTTCCACCTAGGTATGTATGGAACTAGAAGGGCGTCGGCAAACAAATGAGCCAGAGGGGATCGGGAGGTAAAACCCTCAAAGTGAGAGGGTTTGCTAGTCCCAGTGGCATGGTGAGGAGAAATCTCAAAAGCTGCGGTAATGCGGGCAGCACTAACTTCAGGAGTCTTGTCTCGGACACGGGAAGAGGAAGGGGCAGTAGGGATCTCAATCGGAGCATGAGAGCTTCCCTGCTCTAAACACAAAAAGGGGGGGGGGGGAACATTAGAATCCTATCAGAACAAAGTTGATCCAAAAAGTAAAAGGGACTAAGAACCCGCTACGCCAAAACAGAAGATAAGTGGAGGACTTACTAACAAAGGCTCACTCACAAGACTGGAAGATCGCAAATGCTTAGACAAGGAACCTTTAACCCTAGTAGGGGGGAGTTCGGAAGCAGCTTTTGTGGCAGGGAAGGCTTTTTGACCACTGACACTCCGGAGTCTCAGCCGGATACCACGTGGGGCAGGAACTTGCTTAGGACTGACAGCTTTCCGCTTACGAGCCAAACGGCTCTCCAGGTCTTCCTCGTCACCATCACTAGAACTCTTCACTTGAATGGAACCAGGGGAATCCTCCTTCTCACCAGAATAAGCCCCCTCATCTTTCTCCTAAGCAGCAGAATCCCCTGCCTAAACTGATCCCTTAGTAACCCTCATCTCGACACCCCGGCTCAAACCCGGTTCAACTTTATCATCAACCACAAATTTAACATCCCTGGAATCCCCCTGGAGCAAGCCCCACAGGGTCATCTCTACACAAAAGAAATGCTAAAGATGACTACACAAATCCCTAGGAAGTTTTCAGAATAAAGATAAGCACAACAAGTCAAGAACAAGAGAATACCTTTCTTGCCAAAGAAAGCCTTTGGCCGAACCGAGTAGAAGGGGCTTAGCCCTCCCATAGCAAGGATCCCTTCAGAGAAAGTGAAAGCTCTCATGGGATTCTCGTACATACGTTTCCACTGGACAATCTGATCGGCAGACAAGATTGGAACACTATCATCAATAGAAGCCTTAGCATCCCTCAACGGTGGTGATTCTGGTATCATGGCGGCAGAAACAAAAATGAACCGGCTTTTCCATTCCTTAGGATAGGTAGAGGTTGGCATAAAGGAGTAGCAAGGCTGAGAGACGCTACTCTTCCGTTTGGCGAAGGTAAACCAATCCCCATCTGAGATCAACTTATAGAACATGCAAAACAGGGGAATCGAAGGCTCACCGGAAACCACAACGCATGACAACTCGAAATGCACAACCCTCATAAACCCTAGAGGGTGTAACTTGGAGAAGTGAACTTTAAAATGACGTAACAAGTTTATCTTGAAAGGTGAAAATGGGTAACGAACACCACAAGAGGAAAACGACAGAGTGTAAAGAACGATCCGGTCAGGTGTGCACTCTGCCGAGTCATCAGGGCCGGGTAAAGTAGGAGAGAAACGCTCCGGTATCTTGTAAGTTTCAACGAAGGATTCCAAATCTTTTGCCGTCAAAACAGAGCGTATCATGGAACGGCCAGTACGGCTCATGGCGAAAGAGAAATGATGATCGGAAAGTTATGATGAAAGAAAAGGGGGAAAGTATAGAAGAAGAATGGTGGTAGTTAAGAGAAATTCAAGGGGCGGTAAGGGTTTTAAAGAAGGCAACTGACGTGAAAGGGAAAAACGGTCACATCCACATCTTTTCAAATTTAAATACTGCTCTGCACGTGTATTCAGGGATTAAACCCCCACCGTCGATATCCGGCGATAAATGATTCTCGAAAAAAGAAGGGGCGCATGATGATTGGCGAGCGGTGGGCCCACATTCTTAACCCAAGGAAACTACCCCTATGAACAGTTATGACTCAGCCCCGGATCACGAGATTTGAATCTCAGAACCAGGGACTAAAGATGACTTGATGACGGGCCAATAGGTCACCCAATTTACCCGTCTTGGGCTACTATCATGAAGGCCCAGCAAATAAGGCCCAAATACTGATACTTGCCCATTAAGGGACTTTCTCATGAAATGAGCGGGAAAAAGAGATATTTACAGTGAACAAGAAGCATTAAATGAATGACAAGAAAAGGATCTCTGGCTGGCACTGTACGTCCGAGCCGGTATCATTAAATGAAGGCATAATCCTAATGTTGGGGCTCAGACACGTGTCTGAGTCCCCCAAAGGTGATCAGAATCCGTTGGATAGTCTCGATTCCATCCACAGGAGAGATAAGGGCTCTCAGTTATATAAGGAAGGTAAGAGAAAGGTCTAACACACAAGTCCAAGGTATCTCACTTAATGCTCTCACATTTATTCCGACCATAATTTTGTTACATTAAATACACACATGCATTTATATCAGATTCACACCATAGAGATTGTTCCAGTGATCACACTCATCGGAATAAGTTACTCTATACTCTCTGGCAAGTTCTTACGTCGGAGCTTGGTCACGGATCCCCCCTGGGGCCCTCCGTGACGAGGCTAACGGTTTCCTTTTTTGTAGCAAGCAAGGGCTGGAACATCACGACGTCAGCGAAGACCCTTTGAACGTCATCCAGGGATTTGGGGATTCGACAAAGGGTATATGAAAATTTAACCTAATTTAATAAAAAATAAAACAAATTATACGGGTTAACATGGTGTCACATCACCCCGTTAACGAACTCACACACAACGCAGCTTCATTATTGCCTTTTCTTATCAAGGACATCGCGATTGGGATGGCGATCGTTATTGATTGCATGGAGGAGGATGAAAACGAGGTCAATTTGACAGTTTGAAGGGGTGGATTGGGATTTTTTTTCATTTAAATATAGTTTCATTAACCTTTAACCGGTATAACCAGCCGGTTCATACCTTAAAGGGGTATGGTCCCAAATCTCGCATCAAAGCAATCACGAGTGACCATCACCCTTATCAAATACTCTCACCAGCAAGGACTTATCTGCGTCCGTGCGGGCACGCGTGAACGCAGCTGGTGATTCCGATCGGTCAAGTGATGAGAAGACTTACCTTGCGTATGAAAACAGATGTTTTCATCACGACAAGGGATGCGGTAACAACAACAATTACCGCACATAGCGATGCGGCTTGGCACCGCATCCTATACACATCTTCGTTAGAGCAAGGGACGCGGAAACAACTGCGGTTATTGTAACACCTCGTAAAATCACGTCCAATAATGTATTGACACGTGTAATAAACCCTAATGAAGTCAAATAGTAAAATTTAAGGGACTAATTTTTTGAAAAATCGAAAACCTTGATTATGAAAGGACTGGAAGTGTTTGTATACCTAAAATAAGTTTCTGAATAACCTCGTACGGTATTTATATTCACAAATGAGCCACTTGTTGATCGAGTATAGCCGTTCGCGTAATTAATTGAAAGTTTGCGCAATGAAGGGTTAAAAGCGTCAACATGTTAATTCTTACCTCTGAGCGACCTTTTAGCAAACCGGGAGCTTCATGATATTTGATTATACTCTCAGGAATGCCAAACATTGGCCGTCTAAAGTTTTATGCCTATAAATAAGGTTACGCGCAACTTTGCAAGTTAGAGGGACTAAAAGTGTCAATATGTTTAATTATACCTCTGAATGACCTTTTAGCGAACCTGAAGCATCGTGATGTTTAATAATACTTCCAAGAATGCCTAATATGGATTAGATGAGGCTTCAATGCTATTAAATGATGAGATGCGCAAGTTTGCGCAATAGAGGGACCTAAAGCGTCAACTTTTGAATCTACGCCTTTCGATGACCATTTAAGAAAATGGAAGTGTAGTAATATTTAATTATATGCTTGGGAATGCCCATTATGGGCCATGGAAGGCTTGGATATCATTAAACGACATTTCGCGCTACTTTGTGCTTAAAGGACTAATTACGTCAAACTGCAAAAGTATGTCGATTCGTAGGGTATCGGACCTTCCGGAATATGATCATGAGTTAAAAATACCCTAAATATCCCATACCTAGCTTAGAATTAGGCTTGGAGGTGTTTCGTGCGCAAAAATAAACTTTTAAGTCATGCAGGGACTAAAAGTGTCAAAAAGTGCACAAGTTTGCATTTTTGCGCATATCTTCCGTTCTGAATATACCCGGGCACCCAAAAATTTATTTAAGCACTAAAATATTTTATTTTAGTAATTGTCTTGATAAAATTCCATTCGTCGCGTAATTTGGATCGTTTTTCGCGTCCGTCCGTGTTTCGTCGTAATTAGCCAAACAACGTGACCGTACGACCAAACGAACCGACATCCGAGATGTTTTTGAGCATGTTTCATGTTCCCTATGTTTGGGCATCATTATAGAGCCTTAAAAATGGTTTAACGGGCCTTAGATGTGTCGGAAATGGCAATTTACAAGTGCAGGGGCCTAATATGTCAACTTTTGAAAGTTCTGGTGAGCTGGCCTGGTCCTTACGGACCATATGGCTGGACCCTTGCGGTCCGTAAGCCATGCCCAGTAACAGAAAACTGGAAACCAGCCTTGGTTTGCCTCCATTGTCTCACATAATTGATTCAAGGGGCCTTTGATGGTTTTCTAAATCAGGGGGCATACTTGTAGGGCTGAGATCGAATCCCGTTTATCGAGGAACGATCCTAACGGTTCTCAAAAACCTATATATACCCCCTTGATCTTGTTCTCATTTCACACCTTGATCTGAATTGTTCTAAGTTGGAGCCCTTGTGCTTCATACCTGAACATCCTAGATCAATTCCATCCTTGCTTGGACCCTTTGTAAGTGTCCTTTCGTGCTTAGTTAAATTGTTTAGCGTTTATAGCCGAAAAGTCAAGCGTTTCGATAAACGCTTTGACTTTTAAACGGTTGAGCCATTTTCCACAACGAACATGACTACGTGACCGTAATTAGGTAGGTGTTTAACCCTCATAAGGCACCTCCTAATTACCACGTTTACTTAGTTAAATTGTCGGGTCAAATGAAATGTCAAACGGGTTAGTTTTAAATAAATTCATAACTATTAATATAAGAAACCATAAAATCAGTTTTCTCACTTTAATAACTTGGTAAATATTAGTTGAACATGCCTAAGCATGATTCAACCCGACAATTCTAAGTATAGGCTCGGTTCGGAACCGAAAGTCGCAAAAGTTGACTTTTGCTTTGACTTTCAGTTCTGACCCGATTTACCTTAGTTTAGATATGCCTTAGAATTCCTTTAGGACCGGGTTATAGGTTAGTATAACCCTCTGAGGTTATACAACTTGGTTCCTTAGTTATCCGATTCATATGCATGTTTCCGTTAAATGCCTAAATGTTGACTATTATGCCCTTTTAACCTTAAAACGAAATTTTTGAAAATGTGAGAGGATAGAAACCTTCATTACTGATTTATAAACTTGTCCCTAAAATTTGACATCAGTTTGAGGTCTAGATTAGGAGTTATGCTCATTAGCGTAAATGAAAAGCTTTTTATTAATTAAACGGCGTAATTAGCATAAAGCCTATCTAAACCCAATTTTTGAAACCAAACTTTTTATCTACTGATGTAAAATAATATTTTGGGATTTTTGAAGATTTTTATTTATTTTTAGGCTGAGCATAACATAGGGTTCTAGCCTTGATTCGGTAATTGCCTATTTTGCCCTTTTGGCCATAAAATGAGTTTTACATAACATTTTGATACCAAACTTTATGCTACTGATTTTATATGATAAATAAAACATTTTAAGCTTTCTGGAATGATAAAAATATCAGCTTTTCTTATAAAACCCGGAAATCGCTTAAAATCGCCTTTTTACGCGTTTTTAACACATAGTATAAGTTAAAACTATTTTTATCATATAAGGTTTGATACCTACTGATGTTTTAAGTAAATTTTCATAATTAAACTGTAGGCAAAAGTTTTAAACTCAGAATTTTAATTTTGACTTTTAAAGCTTAAGTGAAATTACCAAAATGCCCCTTCGGTGCATAGTTTGGTTATAATTAATAAATTTCACATATATGTAATACCCTACTGATATAACTTATTAAATTAAGTATTTTTACTGATTATATCAAACCTAAACCTCAGATTAATATTTAACCTCTCTTATAACCTTTAAAATGACCAAAATACCCATATGGGGCATAAATTGGTTTTAAATTCGTTTTGGGCATAATGGAAGGTATCCTACTGATATCACAACATATTAAAGGCATATTAACTTAGAAAACCTGTTCATGACTCTTTTGGTTACCCGTTACGCACTTTTAGCGTTCGGATCGGCTTATGTAACTAGTTTGCGTAAATTAGCCGAAACGGGTCAAACCTTATTTTTTTATCTCAAAATCCAGAATGTGTTTAGTTTACCCTTATTACACAAGTATACAAGCTTGTCGGGTCTAAACCACATTCTAATCCGGTCTTCGCATAATCATGCGTTTTGAACCGTATCTTCTTTTTAAAACTAACCGGTCTAAGCATAGGCTTAATTAAGACCCGTTAGGAATCTAATTGGTTATTAAAAACCTTCGTTCCAGATTTAGGAGCCCAGTAAAAGTTATCTGTACTTGCTGATTTGATATACGGCTGGGATTGAATTTATATTTAGCTCAGGTAAATACTTTTAACTTATTTTCCCTATACGGGCTTGGGGTACGGTATATAAAATACCGCTTGGTCGGGAATTGAATCTTTAATTGTATGAAGTTTAAATCATTGAAATGTCCCGTTTAAATTGTTTTGTTTGCTTAAAGCCTTTGGGGGGTTAATGACCATGTCCCGGATATCCTTGGCATCATTCATGAAATGGCCACGACCTAAGCACGGGGTGTAGGCGTACACCTGACAGATGCATATGTAAAAACCGGTAACCCACTTAAAGGAATCAACCTTGTGGGCATTATACCTGTGGTGTGTCTATTAATCTTTAACCCGGCGTCAATCCGGGCTACTGAACGTATAACGAACATGTAATTCTTTTACAAGTTTATATATAAATAATTATCCCAAGTTATAAAAAGTTTTGTGCCATGTGCATTCAAATCAATTTTCTAAAACATTTTTAAAATGAGTCAGTTAATTGTATTTACCAGTGTAAACTGACGTATTTTCCCAAAAAAGGCTAAGTGCAGGTACTAATCGGAATAGGCTGAACTCTCCTAGCATCAAATAAAAGTCTCGCAAGCTTAGATGCCTTAAAGTCTGTTGAACAAAGTTTCTTTTTATCTTTTGATCCGCCTGTGGATCTTTTACATTCCGTTTGTAATACTTTGATATTACTTTATATCGGATTGTAATATATTTAACTTTTGCTTCCGCTGTGCATTTAAATTGTGTTGTTTGACTATGATGATATCAACTACATCACGATACTCCCCACCGGGCCCACCGGTAATACGTGGAAATATCGGGGTGTGACAGTTACTGCATATAGGGATGCGGCCTAGCATCGCATCCAATTGACGACGCAAGTGCCACTGACACCTTGACTCAGATGGCCAAAACAGCAAGTGGCACTGATGACGGCCATCTGTCAGCCCACATGTAAGCAACGCTGGCACACAGACTGGCAACCACAGTGGGACGTGGCGTCACCTCCATGGCCTACGCACCTGGCATACCTGCAAGGGGCTGTGCATTGTCAGTCTAGCCACTCAATTACCCTCCTTCACTCCTCGGCTATATATACCCATCCCAGACCAGGTTTGAGGTATCGCTTATCAACTCTCTTACTCTTACTACTATCACACACTTTGCTCTCAAGCAATTTACTGATTCTCATGCTGGAGAGTGGTAACAAGGAGCACAACCCACCCCATCCTCCTTGTTACGAGTCACGGTGTGTTTTCCTTATGCAGGAGTGTTAGGATCTGAGTTTCTTATGATTGTCAGCAGAAATTAAATGAAAACAAACTTTCACACACAATCAAACAGGAGAATTGCTTTCAACACACATGTTTATCATTGAACCGAATGATTAAATTTATTTCAATCTTCAATTACAACTGCATGCATGTATTACAAACTCTCCCTCAGCCTGAGCTCACAACGGATTGTTCGTGCAGAATGAAAAGTGATGAAAGAGCTAATAGAATAGTACAGGGTACTGTTCTATTTATAGGCACGAGCAAACCACTGAAGCATCTTTGCTGACGTCACCATGAAAGTGACATCTAACTTCCTAACAACCTGTAACTACTGACCTAATACAACTACTGCTATTACAAACTACTGATAACAATACAATACAAAGACAAGTTAAACTACTGCTTCTCATTCCACTGTTGTGACTCCAGCAGTACTTTATATCTTCAGCAGTGCTTGACCCAGATCAGTAGATTGAGCATCAGTGTCTGTCTTCAACAGGCTTTAGGTCTTCATCAGTAGTTGAGTGATCAGTTGTTATCGAAGAGCAGTAGATAGAGGTCATCAGTTGTTTAGTCACTTTCAAGGGGAGAGAATTGAATACAAACATCTGCTTATTCTGGATCCACTGCTCTGATCCAGTTTTGGCTTTATCAACTGTTCCTTTGGTAGCGTTCAATCCCAACAATCTCCCCCTGGAACAGATGATGCCAAAACCCTTCATTATTCTGGATCTTTATTGCCTCATCAACAGTTCCCTGACTTGCCCTTTGAATTGTAATTCAAAGTTTAAGGAATCTGTACCATCCTCATCCCTGCACAGTGTAAGATCAAGGAGATCTTGCAAATCTTCAACACCCAGGCCCAATGCTTGTTCCCTTGATATTTTCTTCACTTCACCACTGGATTTGATCAAAGTCAATACGTGGGTCTGTTTGTCAGATTTCCACTTTAGTATTTTTGAATCCAGTGGGTTTCTTGGGAGAGGTTTTATTGATGATGAGTTTGGAGATGGTGGCCTGGTGATAACTGGTTGAGCATTGCTTTGAGCTTTTGCAAGTTCAGGATTTTCAGCTATCATCTGCTTGAGGACTGATTTTATAATGTCATCCCCTGCTGCTATATCTTCTGCTGTTTCTGCATCCATCTGCTTTTGTTTCCTTCTTTGATAAAGGATGGCACCAGGTGGAGTAGTGGATTTCCTGACTTGCAGTTTTTGTGGTTTAGCTGGAACCACTACTTCAGGGTAAACAGGCTTTTGAGGAACATTAGGATTTTTCTTTCTCAACTCTTCCAGCTTTTTGTAAGAGGCAATCACTTTATCCTCTGACCACCTTGTCACTTGATTCCTTGACCCAAAATCTGCAGTAATTAGCTCTTCTTTCATTTTCTTCAGCCTCAAGGTCCTTTCAGGTACATTCTTTTTGTACTTTGACCAAACAGGAGGAGTGTGCTTCACTTTGTCTTTGTTCATTTTTTCAATTCTTTCTAACTCCTCTTTGAGCTCATCAAGGGTACATTCTTTATATTGAGCCTTATCCGCCTTGTATTTCTTGAAAGCCAATATGTGTTCAATGTAATCTTTTCTTAGGCTTTCATCTGTTCTTTCTAAAAGTTTCTGACAAAGATCTTTTGAAAATTGCTCCAAAGTTCTGACTTGTGTGAGCATATATTGATAGTATCTTTGAATCTCTTTGTCTGATTTGCCTTCAGTATTTCTTTTAGAGATATCCTCTGCTTGTTGACCTTTTAACTTTAAATATTCTTCAATGTTGTTAGGCCTGGGATATCCTTGAAGAAATGGTAAGTTCATTTTTGCAGGATCATCTTCAGAGTAGAAGGATTTTATCTCCTCTCTAACTGTTGGAAGATCTAATGGATACTGAACAGTTGCAGGAACAATGGCAGTGTTTGGATTTTGAGCTTTTACTGAAGAGAGTGGAACAGGGTTAGGAATTGTAACAAGGGTCAGTGGTTGTGATAAAGTTGGAGGTAGTGAAGAATCATCATCTTCCAAAATTATCCTTCTCCTTTTTGGTTTAGGAGAGGTTGGTGGTGTTTTGGTGGGTTGAGAAGTGGTGATTTGAGTGGTGGTGATTGAAGTGGAAGGTGGCTGACTAACCGCTGTTGAAACAACTGGTGTTTCAACCACTGTTGTCATTACAACTGATGATGTGTCATCAGCTGTCTTCTGCTTTTTGGCAGGGGGTTTTTGTGGTGGTGAGGATGTTTTTGGTGGTGATGTGATTTTTGGTAAGGCAGTGGTTGAAGTGGGAGCAGTGGTTAACAATACAATACAATACAATACAATACAATACAATACAATACAATACAATACAATACAATACAATACAATACAATACAAAGACAAGTTAAACTACTGCTTCTCATTCCACTGTTGTGACTCCAGCAGTACTTTATATCTTTAGCAGTGCTTGACCCAGATCAATAGATTGAGCATCAGTGTCTGTCTTCAACAGGCTTTAGGTCTTCATCAGTAGTTGAGTGATCAGTTGTTGTCGAAGAGCAGTAGATAAAGGTCATCAGTTGTTTAGTCACTTTCAAGGGGAGAGAATTGAATACAAAAATCTGCTTATTCTGGATCCACTGCTCTGATCCAGTTTTGGCGTTATCAACAGTTCCTTTGGTAGGGTTCAATCCCAATAAGGAGACAGATCAGCGGACGATCCAGCCACCGATCATCGGAAAGAAGGGATTAACCCTACTTGACGAAACCAGTGAATTAACCTCTCTTGGTTAACCACTGTTTCATCAATACCGGTATTTAAAACATTGGTTCTAAAAATTACCAAAACAGTACCAGTATCCTTCCCTTACTTTTCATCCTTCACGTTTCTTCAGATCCAGCTACCTAATTTTCCCCATCACAATCAATATCAGTAGGAAAACCTAAGATTGAGTGTAAACCGCAAGAACTGAAAATGTTGTTTACTCTAAAAAAAATTGAAACCCATAGATGTAAATTTTAAAACAAAAAGTATATACACACACGCGTATATATATGAATTTCCTCAAATCACGTGTGTATGTATATGGATTTCCTCAAATAATGCATAGTAAATTTTGAAAAAAAAAAACAGCTATTATTTTAATTGGATCACCAATGACTGATAACAAATTATGGATCAAGAAAATATTGAAGTTTAATTTATTTAATTATTTGTGAAGGCGCAAATTTTACATAATTTATTTTGATCACATATGATGATGATACACAAAAACAAGTGTGATAAACAAGAAAACTGGATTTTTAATACGCGCAAAAGCGTCCTAAAATACTATTTTATAGGACCTTTCATTTAATAGGACCAATAGTAAAAGCGTTTCATGTAAAGGGGTCGTAATAAGTCCCGGAACTAAAAAAGCGTCCTAAAATCTCAAATAAGATTATGAAACCAATTTTATGGTCGCGTAATATGTCTTTGAACAACCAAAATAATGCCCTAATAAAAACATATTATGACACTTTTACGATGTTCTAACATGTGCTTACATACGTTTGATCTTTTGATACACTTACAAGCGTCCTTAGAAATTAATTGATAGGACCCTTATGATGTAACATTATAACTAATTTAGTACCAAGAAAAGGGTCCTAATATAACAAATAAGATTATGAAACCAATCTTGTGGTCGCATAATATGTCTATAGACAACTTAAATAGCGTCCTAAAAAGAACATATTAGGACACTTTTACAATGTTCTAATATGTGATTACCTACTTTTAATCTTTTAATACACATAAAAGCGTCCTTAAAAATTAATTTATAGAACCCTTATGATGTAACGTTATAGCTACTTTAATATCAAGAAAATGGTCCTAATATCCCAAATAAGATTATAAAACCAAATTTATAAATAGACCATCAACATATAACATCCTAATAGTTATTGTATAACATCAACTAATGAAAGAAATAAAACTTCATTATATTTCAAATAAGCATGTACATAACAAAAACACTAACCATAAATAAGTTATAACATTATCTAATATAAAGTCTTAACATATTCAAAGCAATTAAAGAATAAGAAGCATAAAATCTTGAGTCATCATGCGTCCTCAATCCTCATGGACTACCTACAAATAAACCATCCATGTATAAGCATTAAATTCCATGATATTAAAATTATTTGTATCACAAGTTTAACAAATACATACCGAGATGAATGGATAGGGCCATGCGATGGATGCACCAATACAATCTTGAATTGTAGAAAATAAACCATATGATCTTACCAAGTTTTCATTTTTTTTATTGGTACTTGAACGTTTACCTCACACCATTCGGGTCCAATCTCTGTACCACCAACTAGATCATTCGGGTCCAAGCTCTAGACCCTTCCCCTTGCTACAGTCTCGGTAGAGTTTAGAATGCTTTTGAGCAAATATAGTTAGTTATACAAGTAAAGTCTCAATGGGTGGGGTCAAAAGGAATGCTGAATTTTCAAATTGCTAAGTTGTCATACAGCTAGTAATCTAAACGTAGCACAAAATAATTTGCACAGCGAGCAACTTAACTTTTCATTTTTTATAATAGGACAACTGAACAATACCTAATCCACGAGACAAAAAAATGTAAATTCACCTATGAAATTTCATATAGTCACATACAGTCACCAATCATAGGGAAAAATTGTGTACGCGTCTTGTTTTTGTCAATGTTGCTAATGGCTACTTACAATTTACAACATGCCCATGTGTCAACTGAGAATACCAAAAGTAAAAAAAGGAAAAGAAAAAACACAGCTTACAAATTAAAGTGGATTACTCAGCAATGAGGAGACGGGCAACAAAGGTAGGCCGACGTGTGACAACTGCAGGTCGCAGTGTGATCGCACTATTATCACACACAGTAGAGGGGGGGGGGGGGGGGGGGGACAGAGGATGGAACAAAGGCAGCAGCTGTTGTTTGCTGTAAAATGTAACCTAATGACTCAGAAGTCTAAAACAAAATAAATAATAAAACAAGAATTCTAAACATTTGTAAAATCTTGAACCCAAATGTCATTATTCATCAACATCCAAAGTAACAATCAACGTGTGCATTTGCCATACAAGATGAAGCAACACTCACATTGTATCATAGTTATCGATAGCGAATAGCGACGAGGTACCTATATGCTACGTAGCGATAGCGACGAAATAGCGCCCGCTATTTAGTGTTTAGCGATAAAGTAGTTAAAAATTTAAGAAATAAAAAATAGCTAATTGTAATTTTTTTATATATATATAATGTTAATTTTATACTTTTTATGTATAGATTTTGAAGTTTAAGGGCCAAATGTAAACTAGTGATGATAGAGGGGGTTAAATGTTAAAATACACAAACAATTTTTACACTTTTATGTAAATTTTTACAAGTTTTAGGGACTATATGTTAACTAGTGAAAAGATAGAGGGGTTAAAGGTTAAAATCCAAAAAGTTATTTAACCCTAAAAAGCTAAAACACAGAATGCAGCCGCTCTTCTTCTTCTTCTTCTCTTCTTCTTCCTGACTTCCGGTAGGTTTCCGGCAGAAATTACAGCACCGGAGCCGGAATTCGTGGTCGGAATCCCGCTATAATCACGCTATGGAGTCGCTAAATAACATATTGCGAGATATGGTCGATTCGCTACGAAGCGCGCGATAGCAAACGCTATGTTCGCTATCGATAACTATGCTTTGTATGAGAACTTAGTGGGGATTTGTCCCATACAAAAGCATCCACTCACCTCATTTGACTTCACATATATGTAGACCCTAGAGATAAAGTAACAAATTACTTAACTATAATGGCAAGTAGGTTGTATGTTTTTTTAAACAAAAAGCACGATTGTTTAAAAATAATTATATAGAGAATATTTAGATTGCATGACATATGTTCTTATCTTTACCTTTGAAATGAAAGTTGCAGCCAAGGCCACAAGCTCAAGAATAAAAAATAATGTAATCAAATTTGTTTCCAGGTATGAATAATCTGTTACCAAACCACAAAGAACTTTGAATACTCAATATAATTAATGATTATTAAACTAAATTTATTTATAAAAGTTAAACAATAGAAACAGATAATATGTACCTTTCATTGACTAGAAGTTCATCTATAGGCCATGCCATCTCACGTCCATGAGCTGCCCTTCGTATACAGCTTTAGAAGAGCTGCAAAAATAAATTATAGATTTGTCCCAGGTAACAAAACTAGCAGAATCAAATCCTCATTCCGAATCAACCAGGAAAGGTGATTGTCAGAGTATATGAAAACCTAATGTTCGCTTGTCTTGGCATTAACAGTTTGGCGCATCACAAATTTGGGCATCGTTGCACAAAACACACTAATCCATCATTTAAGCATGTTGTAGTATAAAATAATCGTTTAATGTTGATGTTCAGAATCTCTAAAGAAAAAAAAAAAGAACGAAGATGGACATAAAAGAATGCATGATATGACGAAAGTTAATTACATAGGTTAACTCAACAATGGTGCAATTGAGTTCATACACATCACATAAAACCTTTGTAACACGAGGATATGCACTCCAGGAATTAAATAAATAAATTTAAAGTGAAAATATCCAAATTATCACAATAATTTGGGCAAATTATCAGAATAAACAAGAAAATTAACAAATTAGCAAATTAGAATGCAGGAAACTTCAATCAAATCAAGGCATAAACTATACCTTCAACAACTGACTATTGTGAAGTAGGATTTTTTAATTTAAAAATGAAAACATGAAGCTTGGTTTGTTTGGATATCTGCACACTAGTACAGAATTCAATTGAAGGTGCGGTGATATTCTTTTAGAGATGCGGTGTGAGGCCCGCACCAACACATTAGGCACCATTAAATCACTTTTTTTGAAGCTGCGGTTAGGGAACCCGCACCTTTTATAAATTTGGACCGCATCACTAAAAAGTGTAGTTAATTGAGAATTGTCCACCATTTGTTTTCACACCCACCATTTGTTCTGCATCCCAGCTTTCAGTTTCATATTGTAGTCAAATTGATGAACACGTTTCAATTTAAACCCTTTCATAACTTTTAAAGTGATTGAATATTAAATGAAATGAGAGCATAACGACCCACCTTGTCATCATCTTCATCAAGGGAAGCATCCTCATCATCGTTAGCTTCTACGATTTCAGCTCCAAAATTGTCATTCTCGAGCGCTTCAAAACAAGCTAGAATGGCCTATTATATTGCAAACCAATTTAAGTTAACCAAATCAAGTGACACTTAAATATTAAAATATAAATTAAACAACCTGAGTTGATCAATTACCAATGCTAGCAAGTGGCACTGCCGTTTTGGGCGATACATTATGAGCTCGAGTAGACATGCGCCGGAGTGAGTTTGATACGTTGTCATCCATGATGAACCTTAACTACAATTACCACTCACAAACCATCAGATGAAGTAAAAGATTACACAAATCTGTTACTGGAAATATAGTTACATAATTTATATAGATAGAATAAGACTCGCCTGCCAATAGCCTTTCTGAGTTACAGGGACATATTTGTGTTTACCCTTGAAATGATTAGTGTCAACCCCACCAAACACAAGTTCACCCCCTTCATCGCCATCGACATTGCGATTAAGCCAAAACAAAAATACAGGTTCGTCAACAAGGCCTTGTTTCACCATGTTGTACCTAAAACGATACGAAAAATGAAACGCAAGGAAAAAAAATTAAATATGAAACTTGGGTATTACCAAACAGGAACGGCACCCCCAACGGAGATTTCTTGAAACCCGAGGCCAAGTATACCGTCGAACTTGGCTGCTAAGAAAGTGATACCGGGCTCTTTGGTTGCCTCTATAAAATCTTGAAAATGGTGACATGTTAAGACGACAAGACGTGGTGAAAATATTGAATTTGTTACACTCAAATGTACAAGTTTTTTTTTAAATTTTACTTGCTCTTTCACAACAAGATCGCCAAGCTTGATAACATCTTGGCTAAAGAAACCGGAGATGGAGCCGGTTCCATATTGAATTGCAGCAGATTTCCCTGAATAGCATATTATTGTTATGATAGGAATATGGTAAGAAGGCATATTAAAAGGAACTAGAAAAAGACACCATACCATTTTTCTTATAGGAAATTGACTGGCTAGACTTATACTTTGAGTGAAGAAGGCAAGCTACCTGCATCCAAATCAATAACGATAAACACCAGACGAAACTAAACATCCATCGAGTCAAAACAGAGCACACGTGTGTGAATATTTGTCTGTGTGACACAGAAAGATTGGTTTTATCAACAAGCTCAAACAAGACGCGAAGGGCACTCACCGAGAAGTAGCAGTTTGCGGAAGCCACCCAAAGATTAGAACTACCCGTGTCAAAAACGACTGTGAACTTTTGAGGTGGAGTACCAATACCAATCTCACCATAATACTGAGCCTCCATGTAGTTGCTTAAAGCAATAGCATCACCATCCGAACCCCTAAAAACTAAGCAAATAGTGTGCTCCTACAACACGATTACACGAACTGAAACAGGGTCAGTAATTGGTACATTCATATCAATTGTCCTATAGAAGAATCAAGATTGTTTAAATTATAAAAACATCATAGAGCTCATAACTGAATGGCAACATCTTTGTGGAGACCTTTATTTTGCCTACTGCAACTCATCAAACACTTTTGTTAATGATGCTACAAGCCTACAACATACAGTTTAGTGAGGCATTTTACCAAACAGCTAGAGTGCATTTGTGAATTAAAAAACACATTTTATTGGTCAATTCGGCCCCAAACTGACAAGTTATACACCATGGTAGAATTATCTGATACTAACCAAACTATGTCACAATCTTTTATTAGTGTAAATACTTTTTAAACAAGTGGCCATTGATATTCAAAAATTTTGACCATATACATATTACGATCTACCTGCATATATTTTTACCTAATCAACTAAATGCCAAATCAGACCAACTAAATTGTGGAGAAAAAAAACCAAAATAGAAGCAAAAAAAGATGGTATATGTAAGGCATTCGAAGTGTCTTAACTATAACCTGAAGCGCATTCAACAGTTCCAACTTTTATCCTTTGCAAGTATATGAATCTTCACCATGTCCAAGTCAAACTACAGATAATCAAGAATAATTGCAACAAATGTACTTAGACAAATGTGAATAAATTAGAGGGAAAACTAACACAAACATTTCATCAAACACTTGGTATGCACATATTCTAAACATCACAACGAGCGAATAAAAACAGAGATTTAGCCACAACATACTCATATGAACTTAGAAGACAACTGGACACAACGGACAGGAGAGATGCGCTGAACTAGAGGGAAACCACGGTGCAATAGAGGGCAACTATGGTACACTATATATATATATATATAGGATAAGGTTCAATAGTGAACACTAGTGTAGCTTGCGAACTGAGTGAACTAATCCTGGCCATACACGTGTGTAGATCAATGGCCAGGATTTGATGTTGAAATACACTAGTGTATTTTACGATTTGATGATGAGATCCTGGCCATACACGTGTGTAGATCAATGGCTAGGATTTGTTCACCCAGTTCGCAAATACACTAGTGTTCACTCTAGAACCCCACCCTATATATATATATATATATATATATATATATATATAGGGTGAGGTTCATGCGAGAACCACCTTTATTGCGAGAACCGCGAGAACCAATGTGAATGGATGGCAATTTTGTAAATAATAAAAAAAAATAGAAACCCGCGCTCCCCGGACGTCAGCGTTGAATTAAATTATGATCTATAGTACAGTTTCAAGTCCAACAACTATCACAACTCTCTCAATTCAGTCGTCCGATACTCAAACGCCGATAATCAATGCTCAATCGCCGATACTCCCTCGCCGATACTCCCGATACTCACTGACGCTCCCAATTCCAGCAGTTTACAAGCAATTTCGCCATACGATAATCGTCGCTGTTCAATCGCCGTCCGCACATTAATCGCCGGCTCGAAATTAGGGCAAAAAACGGCCATACCGAATCGAATCGATTTAGGGCAAACACCGAATCGATTTAGGGCAAAAAACAGTCATACTCGGCATATCCGGCGAGGTTTATATATTACGAAGAGCATACGTCGTCGCTGCATTGATTTACGAAATTGAAAGTTCATACACAGCCGATGTAAGTTCATAATGATCTAAGTTCATACTATGTTGTGTTTGTTCGTGTATGTGATTGTTCATGTAGATTACAGAGTCGTGCTTGTTCATGTATGTGATTGTTAATGTAGATTACAGCCGATTATGTGCTTGTTCATATAGATTACAGCCGATGTAGGTCAATACCAATACGATTATGTGTTTGTGATTGTTTTGGAATGCACATGTGCATACGATTAAGTGTTTGTGATTGATTTGGAATGCACACGTGCATAATATTGTTCATGTAAATACGATTACGTGCATAATAATGTTCATGTAAATACTACGATTACGTGTTTGTGTTATGTAATGGTTATATGTACGTACGCGTGCATATCTGCGCATATTTGCACAGATACGTTGATGCATAGGTGAATAATGTAATAAAACATGTTTGTATTTTTGTAGCATAATATAGTGTTGATTCATTTATACGTATGCACTTGTGCATAATATGCATTGTAACATAGATATATATCACGTCATTTGCATATTGTTGACTTGTTTGCATATTGTTGATTCGTTTGCAGATTGATGATTAGATTGTTGATTCGTTTGCAAATTGATGATTATATTGTTGATTCTTGATTATATTGTTGATTATGAAGGAATTCGTGTTTTAATGTGTGATATAGTAGTATGCATATGTGCATAGGTTGACGTAATAAGTTTATCAGAATGTGATATTAAGGTAATGTTATGTTATTGTAACATTTAACATTATTAAGGTATTTAACGTTTTTTCAACATGTCAATTGTATATCAGCAATGGAAAAAAAATCAGAAAAAAAATTGAAGAAAGTCTCGTTTGAATTAAAACCAATAGACGAAGGATCGTCAAAGATGTCAAAGATGTCAAAGATGCCCGACACGGATGCGGACACATACACAACAGTGGCAACGAAAGGTAATATGAAAGGTAATACGAATAATAAACAAAAAGGTTATATCATGTTTATTATTTATAATAATTATTTTGATTGATTGGTAACCGGATATGTTTTTATGCACATGTGCATTAGCATGTAAGAACGCATCATAAACGTTTGCATATTGTTGATTTGTCTGCACATGTGCATATAAACGTCTGATTTCGGTATGTTATTGAATTTGTGTTTATTGGTCAGGGTTAATGACGCAGTATGCATTTATGCACGTGTGCATTATCATTTTTTTTTTCAAATGTTATAACTCGCGAACGCATTAATTTTTGAATTCAGGTATTTTGAAGGTGGAAAAGAACACACAAAAGGACAAAATCATACATAAACGAGATGATGCAACTAAGTGTGTTGTTGTAGAAAGAAGGACAAGCAAACGGAAACACGAAGAAACAACCAAAGGTTTGGACATAACATCTAAGACAAAGAACAAAAGGATTGTAAAATCGCGAAAACAAGTGAAAGACACCAAAGATGATAATAATGATAGTGAAGGTACGTGTTATTGAAAATAAGTAATAAAAATTTGAAAATAATAATGATAGTGAAGGTACGTGTTATTATGTTGATAAACAGGTTCAAATAAAGAAGCCGTGTCACCGAAAGTTAACAAGACGGAGAGTAAAAATGTAGTTAACAAGACGGGGAGTAAAAAGGATACGAGGGTAACTGACTGGCAATCGATACGAACACGCATATCACCACATCAACTTTTGGTGGGGTTAAACACATTCTCTAAACAACAGTTGGCCACAATAAAAAATATGGGGTTTGGAAGTATCATGAAGCTTAAAACAGACAGTTTGCCAGCGAAAATGTCACATTTTGTGGTGGACAGATTTAGCGGGAAAGATATGGCAATCAAGTTGAATGCTGGTAACATTGAAGTTAACGAAACTGTTATTAGTGAGTTGTTGGGATTGAGAAACAGCGGGGCTGTTTTAGAGTATAAAAAGAAGGATAAAAAGAAGGATAAAGAGAATGAGGAGCAAAAAGAACATAAGGATGAACAGAAAGAACACAAGGATGAACGAAAGGGGAAAACTAAGGATAAAAGCAGTGGGTCCGATATAGAATCTGATGTGAAAGAAGATGAAGATGAAGAAGAAGAAGACGAGGGAAATGGGATATTGGCTGAGTGGAAACTTTTATACAAAGGGCGTACGATAACACCGAGTAGAATCGTCGATAGATTAAGAGATAACCCAACGGATGATGGCATAATGTTTAAATACGATTTTTTGACACTGTTCATGAATACGATGGTGGAAATAAAGAAAGACGGTAGATGCAAAACTGATTTTCTGAAATGCTTAGGCGAAGACGTGGCGGTTGAAGATGTGAACTGGTGCAACTATATTTGTGATAGCATTAAGATGAGCAAAGATGGATGGCAACGGGATAGCACATCAAAATATTTTAATGGTGCTCTTACAATATTGGTGGTAAGCTAGGTGTTATGTTTGAAATAAGATATATAATTAATTTGTATGTTTTGTATAAATTATTTTGTTTTTAGTATGTATATATATATATACACTTTCACATATGGTAATAATGCACGTGTGCAGATGTTATATGTGGATAGGACCTTGTGCGGGGACATCAATACGGTCCGAACATCGAGTCCATTATCATTCTGGACTAAAGAAATGTTGAGCAGAAGGCAGACTTGGGAAATAAAGAATGGCGGTTTTGGAAAAGGGGCTTTACGTGAAGGATATGTCGACACGCAAGTTGACATGGAGCATGAAACGAGAGAGGATAGAATGAAGGAAGCGGAGCAGATGGTAGATAAGAATGAAGGCGAAAAGAAAAACGTGACGTTTGAGGTACGTATAATGTTTTAACGCGATGTATTTCTTTATGTATTTGTTTTTTGTGTGTGTTTTTTTTACGTAATTAGAAATGTGATACAGCTTTCATTGATTATATCGTTTAAAATAATAAATTGTATTTTGTAGTTTGTATGTGGTTGACATAGATATGTGTTAGGTTAATAGACATGTGGTGGGGTTAATGGTTAGGATACTATGTATATGATACATGTTATGCAACCTGATGCACATGTGCATAATGTTGTGTTGATATGAACATATAATGTATGCACGTGTGCATACATATAATGTATGCATATATGATGTATATGATAAAGCCGTCGAATATATGCGTAATGTTGGGTTGATATTATTAACTTTGTTTTATTAATGTGTTATTAATTAGGAGCATGTGTGTATATGATACATGTTATGCAACCTGATGCACGTGTGCATAATGTTGTGTTGATATGAACATATAATTTATGCACGTGTGCATACATATAATGTATGCATATATGATGTATATGATAAAGCCGCCGAATATATGCGTAATGTTGGGTTGGTATTATTAACTTTGTTTATTAATGTGTTATTAATTAGGAGCACGTGTGTATATGATACATGTTATGCAACCTGATGCACATGTGCATAATGTTGTGTTGATATGAACATATAATTTATGCACGTGTGCATACATATAATGTATGCATATATGATGTATATGATAAAGCCGCCGAATATATGCGTAATGTTGGGTTGATATTATTAACTTTGTTTTATTAACGTGTTATTAATTAGGAGCATGTGTGTATATGATACATGTTATGCAACCTGATGCACGTGTGCATAATGTTGTGTTGATATGAACATATAATTTATGCACGTGTGCATACATATAATGTATGCATATATGATGTATATGATAAAGCCGCCGAATATACGCGTAATGTTGGGTTGATATTATTAACTTTGTTTTATTAATGTGTTATTAATTAGGAGCATGTCTGTATGGTTGAAAGTTTAATGGATGAGATATTAAGCAAAAAAGAGTTGTTAAACAAAGAGCTGGATGATATTTGGTACAAATATCAAAAGAACGAGAAGGTTGAAGAGTTAGTGAGGGAGTATGATAGAACGTTTAGAGGTGAAAACAAAATGTCGGTTTTGCTAAGTACAAAGGAGAAGGTTGACAGCAAAGAAAACGAAGTGATGGAGCATGAAAAGGATAAGAAGGTTCATGTCAAAATCAAAGGTGGGACGAAGGTGTTTACAAGGTCAAGAAAAAGAAGTTTAAAGGATGAAGGTGATGTGTTGGACGATGTATCAAAAAATGACAAATGTGGTGCAACGAAGGTGGATGGAGTGACACGAAACGATGGTGGGGATATAAAGTTGGACAAAGTTGTCGGTGAGACCATTAGGTGGGCAGAAACGGACAAGAGTGTTATGAAGAGGCAAACACGTAGGATGAAAGAAGTAGATAACAGCATACCGAGTTTCATGCTGTTATCACAAAGTTCACAGAGCTCGCCAGATCTAGAAGTTGAATCAGCTGTGCATGGGAATGTTATTGACATGAATGAACCGCTGAATGACGATGAGAAACTGATATGGCAATATTTGTTGACGGTTATGGACGATAAACGATGGTAAGTATAATTACGAATGTTGTAGTTTTATTACATGTTTTTTTTTTGTATTGACATTATGACAAATTGAATTACAAACTTGTGTTATAGGGGAGAAAGTAACAAAGAGAATGATAAAAAGAAAGATGACGAGGAGATGGACGTCCAAGAGGAGATGAAGGAAGGGAAGTGGACATTCAAGTAAGTTTACATATGCACTACGACTGTTATTAATTGTAATATTAATGTTGTTGTTATTATTAGGATTCATATTATTAGTGTTGGTTGATGCACGGGTGCATATACAGTTATACGTTATGACATATGGACACCATATGTCACATGAATTATATTATTATAAATATTGCTTATAATGCATGTAATGTGTTTAATGCACACGTGCATAAAAAAAAAAAAAAGATAAGTAATGAAATGTATGTGATGTATGCAGCAACTATATATTTGAAACTCAACATGGATTGTCAACCAGAGCATTTTGGATAAACACACTCGAAGAAGGAAAATGGATTTCACAAAATGTAATAGATTGTTGGGCGGCACTGTTGAACTATATGGAGAAGAAAGAAAAACCGTCAGGAAAAAGGAGGCTATGGTGTTATACCACAACAATCGTAAGTGTGTCATAAATTATGATTAAAAAACAATTGTGAATACATTAAATATTAGCTGTGAATGACATGTATTTATGTAATATGTGCAGCCAGATTATATGCTAAAGGCGAAACAAAAAGAGAAAAGGGCGTTTGAAACAATAACATCGCGTCTGAAAGAGGTGGTTGAGTGTGACAACGAACTGCTGAAGTTGAGAGATTTCAACATTATAATCGTACCAATGATTGAAAAAAGACACTTCTACTTGATTTGTTTTGATTTGGATAAAGCAACGGTTGAAGTGGTTGATAATATGCATGATAGTTTCGCGTATTACAAGATGACATCAGGAAAAGGAACAGGAAAAAGAACGAGTTTTATAAGTTTAGGGTCGCCTTCAAAAGTGGTAATTATGTATTTTATATTTAGTGTTATACTTGTGAGTAATTATACTGATTTATGACAATGTATTTATGCATTACAGAAACATTACATTGTTGAGTATTTGAAAGAGGTCGGACACCCAACGGCATCACGCATGGTGAACGCAAACGTGACAAGAAAGAGGTTGGGATGGGAAACCACTGACAACTTTAATGACTGCGGTGCGTTCACGATGCGACACATGGAAGTGTATAAAGGAAGTGACGTTAGCTTTGAATGCGGCTTTAGCACCAATAAAGCTATTCAGAAGATGCAGCTGAAAAATCTGAGGATGAAAATTGCGACAAAGCTGCTGTTATCAGATGTAAACGTATATAAAGAAACGGTTACGGGGCTCGCAAAGGAGACGATACATGGAATGAAAGACGAAAGGGTGCGGAAGATGTTAAACGAAGAGGCGTTGAAACAAGAAGAATGTTGGAGGATGCTTAGCATGTGGAAAGCGGATCAGAAATAGGCTGTGTGCGTAGGTTGCAACTTGTTTCACGTTTCATGTTTTTTGTTTGGTTATGCATTTTATATTCTTGGTTGGTTAGACATGCATAGTTGTTGTGATGCGGGATGATATAAGTCGGTGGTACTTAGTTGACATGTACTTATTTGACAATTGGAGTGTGTTCTGGTTGGGTTGATATGCGCATGTGCATGGTTAGACCTTTTATATTTTTATTATTTCACGATTTATGTTTGGTTTACATCAGTTGATAATTAGTTATTAGTTGACAGTTGGATTATGTTATGGTCGGTTTGATATGCACATGTGCAATAATATGGTTAAATGACCCCTATGCACATGTGCATAAAGTGATATGAATGCATGTTATTAGTTGAAAATTTTTATGTTTGTTAAAATATGTCATGTTACATTGATTAATAAATTGAATGACCGTGTGCATAAAGTGATAAATCACACAGATTAAAGGTTAAGTTTGAACAATTTATTACAAATGGGTATATTTAATAATGGGTATATTAAACAAGTGGTTTAAAAAAACGGCATATATAACTTGTAAATACATATGCACGTGTGCATATGACAAGTTAAGCATCAATATCATCAACAATTATATATAACTTGTAAATACATATGCACATGTGCATACGACAAGTTAAGCATCAATATCAACAACACTGTAAGTTAAATAGGTACTAATAAAAAATAAACAAAATAAAAAACTACAAAAACTGGTAGTCATAGGTAGATAAGTCATGCAATCATAAGTTGTAATACACGATACATCAATCAAGAATCACATCAAAGATCACGAGCTATGTTGGATGGTTTGCGACGTCTGGTTGAACGCCTAAGGCTTTGATCAGGCTCGGAAGACTGTTCGGGTTCACGCCTAATATTTGTTCGATCGGGTACGGAAGGTTTTTGCATAGAGACAGGGTATTCAGATGCATCGTCATCAGAAGAATTATACTCATCTATGTCATCATCGGTGTCATTGGTGTCATCGTCCGTGTCATTGAGATCAACATCAGTATCTTCAGAGTCAGAATCAGACGAGGCGGGTAGTCCAGCGGCGATAGCAGCAGCACGTTTAGCTGCTCGTGCAGCAAGTTTGGCAGCTTTGATTTTCTCGCAATTGCGAGAATCGTGGTCAAATACATACTTGTTGCATAAGCGGGCGGCTTTTTTTCGTTTACCAGCTTTCTTTCGTTTATCTTTAATGTTTTGACCACCGGGGCCAATCCGTTGTTTTTTGGTCCCACACCCTTTGTTTCTAATACCTTGCGGAGGATGGACGCCTGTGCTTAGATTTGAAGGTATGTTTAAGATGTCACTGATGTTTGCGGTTTTTTGAGCGGAACGGGTCTGAGGCTCGCACGGGAACGATTCGAATATGCGGTTTCTGATGTTTTTGATCTCAGAAGACAAGGAGCGTAGCTGATCAGGATTGCGTCTGAGTCGGTTTGTGCATTGAGTGACTAAATCCATTATTTCGTTGTGGATGATAGCAAACTCGCTGTTGTTAGATGAGTATATGTTAGATATGCTATGAACAACAGACGGGAGCGCATCTCGTTTCCAACGTGGAGTGATGTACCGGGACGGTATCCGTTCAATTTGGTGGTAACGGAATATACAGAATACATGTCGGCATAGGTACCCAATACGAGTGAACCCAAGACATGTACAGCTCACTGTTTGTTCAGGTATATTGAGCGACACCTACACATGTGCATAACATATATTATAAAAAGAATTAATACATGAAGGGTAATATTGAACAATTGAATAAGTTATGATGTATAATAAAATAGACATTTGAACAAGTTTAATGTATATTAAAATAATCGATTCAAATACACTGTTTGATATATGAACAAGTGAATAACATAAGACAAAATTTGATACATGCACGTGTGCATAAAAAAAAAAAAAAAAAAAAGAATAGATATAAGACAAATTTTGATACATGCACATGCGCATAAAAAAAAAAAAAAAAAGTCAAACAGACGGTTATAATAGATACACAAGACAAAATTGTGATACATGCACATGTGCATAAAAAAAAAATAATAATCAAACACAAAATTGTGATACATGCACATATGCATAAAAAAAATAACAAATCAAATAGACGGTTATAATAGATATAATATGAAAAAAATTGATATATGCACATGTGCATAACAAAAAATTAATCAAACATACAGTAGACAACAAAAAATTAATCAAACAGACAGTAGATAGCTATAATAGATATATTGAGGTTAATATGTATTAATGGTATATTGGGGTAAGAACATACCTCGAATTCATTGACATAAGACATGTTTGATTTGCAATGACGAACAGTGTAATTTTTTATGTCGGCCGTCCCAGGAAGTTCAAGTGGCATGCAATGGAACATGCCCATGTATATTTCTTTTCGAACTTCAATAAACATGGACCATGTATATGTTTGGGACGCGTGTGCCTCTATGCGAAGACCGGTAGTTAAGCGAGGGGTCGACATATCGCTTTTAAATTCGAGATCTCGTTGTGTATGCCGTTGAGCATCAATACTGGTTTCAAAACACATTAAAAACTGAACTAATGTGTTAGTTTCTGACGAGTTGACTTTAAAACGCGCGTTTGAGCTCTCGCATCTTGATGTAGTCTTCATCAGACAACACATCGGTATCTCTCTAAAATAACACGGGACCCATTCATGACGTATAGCAAACATCTCACATAGCCACGGATGATTGTTTAGGTGATACTCATCCATTAACACATGCCATCTTTCTTCAAATGTTTGGGGCGTGATGAATAAATTCCACACCAGCTTATGTATTGACGAACGAAGAGTGGTATTATTAAGGATGTCGTTTGAAATCTGTAAATGATGAAACATGAATAATAAAAAATTGAATTTTGCACCCATGTTATATGGTTTAACTGGAACCGTGTTAGTGTTAATATTAAAATATAGAGTGTTTACCTTGGACGGAAGTTTTCTCATTATGTGCCACATGCACAAACGATGGATAGATGTTGTGAAAACGGTTGACACAGCTTGTTTCATTGATGCATCTTGGTCAGTGAGAACAAAGATTGGTTGTTTCTTATGTGCAGCCAAAAAGGTGTTTAGTAACCATGTATACGACTCTATAGTCTCGTCGTATAACATGCCAGCGCCAAAGATAACACATTTTTTGTGGTGATCAACTCCAGTGAATGGCACAAAAATCATTTTGTATCTGTAAATAAAACATATGATATTAAAAATTATTAATAATTTCACATGCTGAAAAAGTATAGTATCTTACTTGTTGGTGTCATATGTAGCGTCGAATGCACACACATCACCAAAAGCCTCGTAATTTCGCAATGATACGAAATCAGCCCAGAAGAAAGATCGCAACTCATTGTCAATTATAACACAATCAAAATAGAAATCATTAAGATTGGTAACACGAGATCTCATGGTATGCAAGAGGATGTCTGCATCGCGTTCACCGATAAATGCACGTATGTCTCTGGAGCAATTTTTGAAGTCTTCTGTTGTACCACGAACATTTTGAGGCCCGCCTTTAAGTGATGCTTGAATGTTATGAGCAACAGTTGGGCCGATTTTATTAAGACTAACTTGGTGGATGAACTGTTGCTCCTCAAATCCAAGTTTCCTGTTTTGTTTTAACATGTTGGCGTGATCGCTACCAATCATGCAATGGTTGTGCGCGGCAATGAAATCATATATTTCGTATTGTTCGGTAACACGATCAAACCTCACTTTGATACGCGCACGACAACCGGAAACTGTAAATCGGCTTCGTCTGTGTTGTTTCTTGGATTTATCATATATGGTTGGAGCATTTTTGGATGGAGCATTGGGGTCAGGTTCTGTGACTCGTGGTTGTCCTTCCCTTGAACATAATATATACCTATGAGTGGAGATTTTCATATTAGGATTGTCATGATACTTTTTGTTCTTTGATGTACCGATACGAGTAGAAAACCCGGATTGCGTAGCATACGTATTGTACATCATGACAATATCTTCCCAATGGGTAAATGTACTATTTACCACAGGAAGGTATCTAACATCAACTTGCGGTATCCAATACGGGGTGCCATTAGGTGTAGCATGTATGGCACTCGTAATCGTTCCTGTAAGAGACAATTAATAAATTAAATGTTAGTGAGAAATAATTAATAAATTAAAAAAAAATTGTTAACATGGTATAGGGACGAATAGTATAATTATAATTAATATGCACATGTGCATTGGCAGTTAATGTAAGAGAAAGTTATTTTGTTTTTTTTTTAATCATAATGCATATGTGCATAAATTTGCATTATAACATAATTTGAGATGTATTGTAACATAATTTGATATGATGCATAATTTGTAATATGAGGCACTTAACATAATGCACGCGTGCATATAACATTGAGTAATCATAACGTACAACATAAAACAATTGTAAACGTGCAGTTAACACAATGCACATGTGCATATAATATTGAGTAATCATAATGTACAACATAAAACAGATGTGAACATGATACAAAGGAGTATATAATTGAATAAGTCACGTTTTACATAAAATGGACATAAAATACCTTTAGTTTCAAACCGAATGAATTGTAAGTGTTGATGTTCTGTGCTTGTAGGTGCTGTACCAGTAGATGTGGTGTTACCAGTGGATGTGGTGTCAACTGATAACGATTGAGTAGGTAAATTAGCAGTCTCAGAACCTACATTGCCTGATGTAAACATTGAATCAAGTGTTTGTATTTCAAACCCACGTAGGGTGTGTCGAGATGTAGTTGGGTTTGCAACTGTTGTAAACACAGGATTGCAACTTTCATTTGGATTAACAGCAGGTAAGGTATTGACATCAACATCAACACCAGACGGACCCACAGCAGAAATAGGATTTACATTGATATCAGATGGGCCGCAAAAAACAGAATCGTGATGTGGATGATATGAAGATGTTGTATGATGATCATCGGATGCCGTAGGATCAACTCCAACACGTGATGAGTCAGACGAAGCCATGAATGTCCGAAATCAGTATACCAACAACGAATCAGTATCAAAATTGAACCCCTCCGTAAAATGTGAATGTCCACGCCGCCGGGAACCTGCAGAAATCCGTCGCCGCCGTAGACCGCGTAGTCGATTAAGCAAAATATCAAACGAAACCCTAGGTTAAAAAACACAAATAGTGAAGATATACCTTAGGTTTGAAAAAAGACGGCAGTGAACAAGAGGATAAGAGCACGCCGCCGTGAAACCGTAGAACCAGTCGCCGCCGTTGATCGAGTCGCCGATTCAGCAGAATCTCCGATGAAACCCTAGGTTGAAACAGCGAATGTTTGAAAACGACGGCAATTAACAAAAGAATGAAGCGCGTGTTCTATTTTTTTATAAAATATCATTAATTACAAATTTGCCATGTGTTCACATTGGTTCTCGCGGTTCTCGCAATAAGGGGTGGTTCCTAACGGATCTTTATCCTATATAGGGTGAGGTTCATGCGAGAACCACCTTTATTGCGAGAACCGCGAGAACCAATGTGAATGGATGGCAATTTTGTAAATAATAAAAAAAAAATAGAAACCCGCGCTCCCCGGACGTCAGCGTTGAATTAAATTATGATCTATAGTACAGTTTCAAGTCCAACAACTATCACAACTCTCTCAATTCAGTCGTCCGATACTCAAACGCCGATAATCAATGCTCAATCGCCGATACTCCCTCGCCGATACTCCCGATACTCACTGACGCTCCCAATTCCAGCAGTTTACCAGCAATTTCGCCATACGATAATCGTCGCTGTTCAATCGCCGTCCGCACATTAATCGCCGGCTCGAAATTAGGGCAAAAAACGGCCATACCGAATCGAATCGATTTAGGGCAAACACCGAATCGATTTAGGGCAAAAAACAGTCATACTCGGCATATCCGGCGAGGTTTATATATTACGAAGAGCATACGTCGTCGCTGCATTGATTTACGAAATTGAAAGTTCATACACAGCCGATGTAAGTTCATAATGATCTAAGTTCATACTATGTTGTGTTTGTTCGTGTATGTGATTGTTCATGTAGATTACAGAGTCGTGCTTGTTCATGTATGTGATTGTTAATGTAGATTACAGCCGATTATGTGCTTGTTCATATAGATTACAGCCGATGTAGGTCAATACCAATACGATTATGTGTTTGTGATTGTTTTGGAATGCACATGTGCATACGATTAAGTGTTTGTGATTGATTTGGAATGCACACGTGCATAATATTGTTCATGTAAATACGATTACGTGCATAATAATGTTCATGTAAATACTACGATTACGTGTTTGTGTTATGTAATGGTTATATGTACGTACGCGTGCATATCTGCGCATATTTGCACAGATACGTTGATGCATAGGTGAATAATGTAATAAAACATGTTTGTATTTTTGTAGCATAATATAGTGTTGATTCATTTATACGTATGCACTTGTGCATAATATGCATTGTAACATAGATATATATCACGTCATTTGCATATTGTTGACTTGTTTGCATATTGTTGATTCGTTTGCAGATTGATGATTAGATTGTTGATTCGTTTGCAAATTGATGATTATATTGTTGATTCTTGATTATATTGTTGATTATGAAGGAATTCATGTTTTAATGTGTGATATAGTAGTATGCATATGTGCATAGGTTGACGTAATAAGTTTATCAGAATGTGATATTAAGGTAATGTTATGTTATTGTAACATTTAACATTATTAAGGTATTTAACGTTTTTTCAACATGTCAATTGTATATCAGCAATGGAAAAAAAATCAGAAAAAAAATTGAAGAAAGTCTCGTTTGAATTAAAACCAATAGACGAAGGATCGTCAAAGATGTCAAAGATGCCCGACGCGGATGCGGACACATACACAACAGTGGCAACGAAAGGTAATATGAAAGGTAATACGAATAATAAACAAAAAGGTTATATCATGTTTATTATTTATAATAATTATTTTGATTGATTGGTAACCGGATATGTTTTTATGCACATGTGCATTAGCATGTAAGAACGCATCATAAACGTTTGCATATTGTTGATTTGTCTGCACATGTGCATATAAACGTCTGATTTCGGTATGTTATTGAATTTGTGTTTATTGGTCAGGGTTAATGACGCAGTATGCATTTATGCACGTGTGCATTATCATTTTTTTTTTCAAATGTTATAACTCGCGAACGCATTAATTTTTGAATTCAGGTATTTTGAAGGTGGAAAAGAACACACAAAAGGACAAAATCATACATAAACGAGATGATGCAACTAAGTGTGTTGTTGTAGAAAGAAGGACAAGCAAACGGAAACACGAAGAAACAACCAAAGGTTTGGACATAACATCTAAGACAAAGAACAAAAGGATTGTAAAATCGCGAAAACAAGTGAAAGACACCAAAGATGATAATAATGATAGTGAAGGTACGTGTTATTGAAAATAAGTAATAAAAATTTGAAAATAATAATGATAGTGAAGGTACGTGTTATTATGTTGATAAACAGGTTCAAATAAAGAAGCCGTGTCACCGAAAGTTAACAAGACGGAGAGTAAAAATGTAGTTAACAAGACGGGGAGTAAAAAGGATACGAGGGTAACTGACTGGCAATCGATACGAACACGCATATCACCACATTAACTTTTGGTGGGGTTAAACACATTCTCTAAACAACAGTTGGCCACAATAAAAAATATGGGGTTTGGAAGTATCATGAAGCTTAAAACAGACAGTTTGCCAGCGAAAATGTCACATTTTGTGGTGGACAGATTTAGCGGGAAAGATATGGCAATCAAGTTGAATGCTGGTAACATTGAAGTTAACGAAACTGTTATTAGTGAGTTGTTGGGATTGAGAAACAGCGGGGCTGTTTTAGAGTATAAAAAGAAGGATAAAAAGAAGGATAAAGAGAATGAGGAGCAAAAAGAACATAAGGATGAACAGAAAGAACACAAGGATGAACGAAAGGGGAAAACTAAGGATAAAAGCAGTGGGTCCGATATAGAATCTGATGTGAAAGAAGATGAAGATGAAGAAGAAGAAGACGAGGGAAATGGGATATTGGCTGAGTGGAAACTTTTATACAAAGGGCGTACGATAACACCGAGTAGAATCGTCGATAGATTAAGAGATAACCCAACGGATGATGGCATAATGTTTAAATACGATTTTTTGACACTGTTCATGAATACGATGGTGGAAATAAAGAAAGACGGTAGATGCAAAACTGATTTTCTGAAATGCTTAGGCGAAGACGTGGCGGTTGAAGATGTGAACTGGTGCAACTATATTTGTGATAGCATTAAGATGAGCAAAGATGGATGGCAACGGGATAGCACATCAAAATATTTTAATGGTGCTCTTACAATATTGGTGGTAAGCTAGGTGTTATGTTTGAAATAAGATATATAATTAATTTGTATGTTTTGTATAAATTATTTTGTTTTTAGTATGTATATATATATATACACTTTCACATATGGTAATAATGCACGTGTGCAGATGTTATATGTGGATAGGACCTTGTGCGGGGACATCAATACGGTCCGAACATCGAGTCCATTATCATTCTGGACTAAAGAAATGTTGAGCAGAAGGCAGACTTGGGAAATAAAGAATGGCGGTTTTGGAAAAGGGGCTTTACGTGAAGGATATGTCGACACGCAAGTTGACATGGAGCATGAAACGAGAGAGGATAGAATGAAGGAAGCGGAGCAGATGGTAGATAAGAATGAAGGCGAAAAGAAAAACGTGACGTTTGAGGTACGTATAATGTTTTAACGCGATGTATTTCTTTATGTATTTGTTTTTTGTGTGTGTTTTTTTTTACGTAATTAGAAATGTGATACAGCTTTCATTGATTATATCGTTTAAAATAATAAATTGTATTTTGTAGTTTGTATGTGGTTGACATAGATATGTGTTAGGTTAATAGACATGTGGTGGGGTTAATGGTTAGGATACTATGTATATGATACATGTTATGCAACCTGATGCACATGTGCATAATGTTGTGTTGATATGAACATATAATGTATGCACGTGTGCATACATATAATGTATGCATATATGATGTATATGATAAAGCCGCCGAATATATGCGTAATGTTGGGTTGATATTATTAACTTTGTTTTATTAATGTGTTATTAATTAGGAGCATGTGTGTATATGATACATGTTATGCAACCTGATGCACGTGTGCATAATGTTGTGTTGATATGAACATATAATTTATGCACGTGTGCATACATATAATGTATGCATATATGATGTATATGATAAAGCCGCCGAATATATGCGTAATGTTGGGTTGGTATTATTAACTTTGTTTATTAATGTGTTATTAATTAGGAGCACGTGTGTATATGATACATGTTATGCAACCTGATGCACATGTGCATAATGTTGTGTTGATATGAACATATAATTTATGCACGTGTGCATACATATAATGTATGCATATATGATGTATATGATAAAGCCGCCGAATATATGCGTAATGTTGGGTTGATATTATTAACTTTGTTTTATTAACGTGTTATTAATTAGGAGCATGTGTGTATATGATACATGTTATGCAACCTGATGCACGTGTGCATAATGTTGTGTTGATATGAACATATAATTTATGCACGTGTGCATACATATAATGTATGCATATATGATGTATATGATAAAGCCGCCGAATATACGCGTAATGTTGGGTTGATATTATTAACTTTGTTTTATTAATGTGTTATTAATTAGGAGCATGTCTGTATGGTTGAAAGTTTAATGGATGAGATATTAAGCAAAAAAGAGTTGTTAAACAAAGAGCTGGATGATATTTGGTACAAATATCAAAAGAACGAGAAGGTTGAAGAGTTAGTGAGGGAGTATGATAGAACGTTTAGAGGTGAAAACAAAATGTCGGTTTTGCTAAGTACAAAGGAGAAGGTTGACAGCAAAGAAAACGAAGTGATGGAGCATGAAAAGGATAAGAAGGTTCATGTCAAAATCAAAGGTGGGACGAAGGTGTTTACAAGGTCAAGAAAAAGAAGTTTAAAGGATGAAGGTGATGTGTTGGACGATGTATCAAAAAATGACAAATGTGGTGCAACGAAGGTGGATGGAGTGACACGAAACGATGGTGGGGATATAAAGTTGGACAAAGTTGTCGGTGAGACCATTAGGTGGGCAGAAACGGACAAGAGTGTTATGAAGAGGCAAACACGTAGGATGAAAGAAGTAGATAACAGCATACCGAGTTTCATGCTGTTATCACAAAGTTCACAGAGCTCGCCAGATCTAGAAGTTGAATCAGCTGTGCATGGGAATGTTATTGACATGAATGAACCGCTGAATGACGATGAGAAACTGATATGGCAATATTTGTTGACGGTTATGGACGATAAACGATGGTAAGTATAATTACGAATGTTGTAGTTTTATTACATGTTTTTTTTTTTGTATTGACATTATGACAAATTGAATTACAAACTTGTGTTATAGGGGAGAAAGTAACAAAGAGAATGATAAAAAGAAAGATGACGAGGAGATGGACGTCCAAGAGGAGATGAAGGAAGGGAAGTGGACATTCAAGTAAGTTTACATATGCACTACGACTGTTATTAATTGTAATATTAATGTTGTTGTTATTATTAGGATTCATATTATTAGTGTTGGTTGATGCACGGGTGCATATACAGTTATACGTTATGACATATGGACACCATATGTCACATGAATTATATTATTATAAATATTGCTTATAATGCATGTAATGTGTTTAATGCACACGTGCATAAAAAAAAAAAGATAAGTAATGAAATGTATGTGATGTATGCAGCAACTATATATTTGAAACTCAACATGGATTGTCAACCAGAGCATTTTGGATAAACACACTCGAAGAAGGAAAATGGATTTCACAAAATGTAATAGATTGTTGGGCGGCACTGTTGAACTATATGGAGAAGAAAGAAAAACCGTCAGGAAAAAGGAGGCTATGGTGTTATACCACAACAATCGTAAGTGTGTCATAAATTATGATTAAAAAACAATTGTGAATACATTAAATATTAGCTGTGAATGACATGTATTTATGTAATATGTGCAGCCAGATTATATGCTAAAGGCGAAACAAAAAGAGAAAAGGGCGTTTGAAACAATAACATCGCGTCTGAAAGAGGTGGTTGAGTGTGACAACGAACTGCTGAAGTTGAGAGATTTCAACATTATAATCGTACCAATGATTGAAAAAAGACACTTCTACTTGATTTGTTTTGATTTGGATAAAGCAACGGTTGAAGTGGTTGATAATATGCATGATAGTTTCGCGTATTACAAGATGACATCAGGAAAAGGAACAGGAAAAAGAACGAGTTTTATAAGTTTAGGGTCGCCTTCAAAAGTGGTAATTATGTATTTTATATTTAGTGTTATACTTGTGAGTAATTATACTGATTTATGACAATGTATTTATGCATTACAGAAACATTACATTGTTGAGTATTTGAAAGAGGTCGGACACCCAACGGCATCACGCATGGTGAACGCAAACGTGACAAGAAAGAGGTTGGGATGGGAAACCACTGACAACTTTAATGACTGCGGTGCGTTCACGATGCGACACATGGAAGTGTATAAAGGAAGTGACGTTAGCTTTGAATGCGGCTTTAGCACCAATAAAGCTATTCAGAAGATGCAGCTGAAAAATCTGAGGATGAAAATTGCGACAAAGCTGCTGTTATCAGATGTAAACGTATATAAAGAAACGGTTACGGGGCTCGCAAAGGAGACGATACATGGAATGAAAGACGAAAGGGTGCGGAAGATGTTAAACGAAGAGGCGTTGAAACAAGAAGAATGTTGGAGGATGCTTAGCATGTGGAAAGCGGATCAGAAATAGGCTGTGTGCGTAGGTTGCAACTTGTTTCACGTTTCATGTTTTTTGTTTGGTTATGCATTTTATATTCTTGGTTGGTTAGACATGCATAGTTGTTGTGATGCGGGATGATATAAGTCGGTGGTACTTAGTTGACATGTACTTATTTGACAATTGGAGTGTGTTCTGGTTGGGTTGATATGCGCATGTGCATGGTTAGACCTTTTATATTTTTATTATTTCACGATTTATGTTTGGTTTACATCAGTTGATAATTAGTTATTAGTTGACAGTTGGATTATGTTATGGTCGGTTTGATATGCACATGTGCAATAATATGGTTAAATGACCCCTATGCACATGTGCATAAAGTGATATGAATGCATGTTATTAGTTGAAAATTTTTATGTTTGTTAAAATATGTCATGTTACATTGATTAATAAATTGAATGACCGTGTGCATAAAGTGATAAATCACACAGATTAAAGGTTAAGTTTGAACAATTTATTACAAATGGGTATATTTAATAATGGGTATATTAAACAAGTGGTTTAAAAAAACGGCATATATAACTTGTAAATACATATGCACGTGTGCATATGACAAGTTAAGCATCAATATCATCAACAATTATATATAACTTGTAAATACATATGCACATGTGCATACGACAAGTTAAGCATCAATATCAACAACACTGTAAGTTAAATAGGTACTAATAAAAAATAAACAAAATAAAAAACTACAAAAACTGGTAGTCATAGGTAGATAAGTCATGCAATCATAAGTTGTAATACACGATACATCAATCAAGAATCACATCAAAGATCACGAGCTATGTTGGATGGTTTGCGACGTCTGGTTGAATGCCTAAGGCTTTGATCAGGCTCGGAAGACTGTTCGGGTTCACGCCTAATATTTGTTCGATCGTTACGGAAGGTTTTTGCATAGAGACAGGGTATTCAGATGCATCGTCATCAGAAGAATTATACTCATCTATGTCATCATCGGTGTCATTGGTGTCATCGTCCGTGTCATTGAGATCAACATCAGTATCTTCAGAGTCAGAATCAGACGAGGCGGGTAGTCCAGCGGCGATAGCAGCAGCACGTTTAGCTGCTCGTGCAGCAAGTTTGGCAGCTTTGATTTTCTCGCAATTGCGAGAATCGTGGTCAAATACATACTTGTTGCATTTGTTGCATAAGCGGGCGGCTTTTTTTCGTTTACCAGCTTTCTTTCGTTTATCTTTAATGTTTTGACCACCGGGGCCAATCCGTTGTTTTTTGGTCCCACACCCTTTGTTTCTAATACCTTGCGGAGGATGGACGCCTGTGCTTAGATTTGAAGGTATGTTTAAGATGTCACTGATGTTTGCGGTTTTTTGAGCGGAACGGGTCTGAGGCTCGCACGGGAACGATTCGAATATGCGGTTTCTGATGTTTTTGATCTCAGAAGACAAGGAGCGTAGCTGATCAGGATTGCGTCTGAGTCGGTTTGTGCATTGAGTGACTAAATCCATTATTTCGTTGTGGATGATAGCAAACTCGCTGTTGTTAGATGAGTATATGTTAGATATGCTATGAACAACAGACGGGAGCGCATCTCGTTTCCAACGTGGAGTGATGTACCGGGACGGTATCCGTTCAATTTGGTGGTAACGGAATATACAGAATACATGTCGGCATAGGTACCCAATACGAGTGAACCCAAGACATGTACAGCTCACTGTTTGTTCAGGTATATTGAGCGACACCTACACATGTGCATAACATATATTATAAAAAGAATTAATACATGAAGGGTAATATTGAACAATTGAATAAGTTATGATGTATAATAAAATAGACATTTGAACAAGTTTAATGTATATTAAAATAATCGATTCAAATACACTGTTTGATATATGAACAAGTGAATAACATAAGACAAAATTTGATACATGCACGTGTGCATAAAAAAAAAAAAAAAAAAAAAGTCAAACAGACGGTTATAATAGATACACAAGACAAAATTGTGATACATGCACATGTGCATAAAAAAAAAATAATAATCAAACACAAAATTGTGATACATGCACATATGCATAAAAAAAATAACAAATCAAATAGACGGTTATAATAGATATAATATGAAAAAAATTGATATATGCACATGTGCATAACAAAAAATTAATCAAACATACAGTAGACAACAAAAAATTAATCAAACAGACAGTAGATAGCTATAATAGATATATTGAGGTTAATATGTATTAATGGTATATTGGGGTAAGAACATACCTCGAATTCATTGACATAAGACATGTTTGATTTGCAATGACGAACAGTGTAATTTTTTATGTCGGCCGTCCCAGGAAGTTCAAGTGGCATGCAATGGAACATGCCCATGTATATTTCTTTTCGAACTTCAATAAACATGGACCATGTATATGTTTGGGACGCGTGTGCCTCTATGCGAAGACCGGTAGTTAAGCGAGGGGTCGACATATCGCTTTTAAATTCGAGATCTCGTTGTGTATGCCGTTGAGCATCAATACTGGTTTCAAAACACATTAAAAACTGAACTAATGTGTTAGTTTCTGACGAGTTGACTTTAAAACGCGCGTTTGAGCTCTCGCATCTTGATGTAGTCTTCATCAGACAACACATCGGTATCTCTCTAAAATAACACGGGACCCATTCATGACGTATAGCAAACATCTCACATAGCCACGGATGATTGTTTAGGTGATACTCATCCATTAACACATGCCATCTTTCTTCAAATGTTTGGGGCGTGATGAATAAATTCCACACCAGCTTATGTATTGACGAACGAAGAGTGGTATTATTAAGGATGTCGTTTGAAATCTGTAAATGATGAAACATGAATAATAAAAAATTGAATTTTGCACCCATGTTATATGGTTTAACTGGAACCGTGTTAGTGTTAATATTAAAATATAGAGTGTTTACCTTGGACGAAAGTTTTCTCATTATGTGCCACATGCACAAACGATGGATAGATGTTGTGAAAACGGTTGACACAGCTTGTTTCATTGATGCATCTTGGTCAGTGAGAACAAAGATTGGTTGTTTCTTATGTGCAGCCAAAAAGGTGTTTAGTAACCATGTATACGACTCTATAGTCTCGTCGTATAACATGCCAGCGCCAAAGATAACACATTTTTTGTGGTGATCAACTCCAGTGAATGGCACAAAAATCATTTTGTATCTGTAAATAAAACATATGATATTAAAAATTATTAATAATTTCACATGCTGAAAAAGTATAGTATCTTACTTGTTGGTGTCATATGTAGCGTCGAATGCACACACATCACCAAAAGCCTCGTAATTTCGCAATGATACGAAATCAGCCCAGAAGAAAGATCGCAACTCATTGTCAATTATAACACAATCAAAATAGAAATCATTAAGATTGGTAACACGAGATCTCATGGTATGCAAGAGGATGTCTGCATCGCGTTCACCGATAAATGCACGTATGTCTCTGGAGCAATTTTTGAAGTCTTCTGTTGTACCACGAACATTTTGAGGCCCGCCTTTAAGTGATGCTTGAATGTTATGAGCAACAGTTGGGCCGATTTTATTAAGACTAACTTGGTGGATGAACTGTTGCTCCTCAAATCCAAGTTTCCTGTTTTGTTTTAACATGTTGGCGTGATCGCTACCAATCATGCAATGGTTGTGCGCGGCAATGAAATCATATATTTCGTATTGTTCGGTAACACGATCAAACCTCACTTTGATACGCGCACGACAACCGGAAACTGTAAATCGGCTTCGTCTGTGTTGTTTCTTGGATTTATCATATATGGTTGGAGCATTTTTGGATGGAGCATTGGGGTCAGGTTCTGTGACTCGTGGTTGTCCTTCCCTTGAACATAATATATACCTATGAGTGGAGATTTTCATATTAGGATTGTCATGATACTTTTTGTTCTTTGATGTACCGATACGAGTAGAAAACCCGGATTGCGTAGCATACGTATTGTACATCATGACAATATCTTCCCAATGGGTAAATGTACTATTTACCACAGGAAGGTATCTAACATCAACTTGCGGTATCCAATACGGGGTGCCATTAGGTGTAGCATGTATGGCACTCGTAATCGTTCCTGTAAGAGACAATTAATAAATTAAATGTTAGTGAGAAATAATTAATAAATTAAAAAAAAATTGTTAACATGGTATAGGGACGAATAGTATAATTATAATTAATATGCACATGTGCATTGGCAGTTAATGTAAGAGAAAGTTATTTTGTTTTTTTTTTAATCATAATGCATATGTGCATAAATTTGCATTATAACATAATTTGAGATGTATTGTAACATAATTTGATATGATGCATAATTTGTAATATGAGGCACTTAACATAATGCACGCGTGCATATAACATTGAGTAATCATAACGTACAACATAAAACAATTGTAAACGTGCAGTTAACACAATGCACATGTGCATATAATATTGAGTAATCATAATGTACAACATAAAACAGATGTGAACATGATACAAAGGAGTATATAATTGAATAAGTCACGTTTTACATAAAATGGACATAAAATACCTTTAGTTTCAAACCGAATGAATTGTAAGTGTTGATGTTCTGTGCTTGTAGGTGCTGTACCAGTAGATGTGGTGTTACCAGTGGATGTGGTGTCAACTGATAACGATTGAGTAGGTAAATTAGCAGTCTCAGAACCTACATTGCCTGATGTAAACATTGAATCAAGTGTTTGTATTTCAAACCCACGTAGGGTGTGTCGAGATGTAGTTGGGTTTGCAACTGTTGTAAACACAGGATTGCAACTTTCATTTGGATTAACAGCAGGTAAGGTATTGACATCAACATCAACACCAGACGGACCCACAGCAGAAATAGGATTTACATTGATATCAGATGGGCCGCAAAAAACAGAATCGTGATGTGGATGATATGAAGATGTTGTATGATGATCATCGGATGCCGTAGGATCAACTCCAACACGTGATGAGTCAGACGAAGCCATGAATGTCCGAAATCAGTATACCAACAACGAATCAGTATCAAAATTGAACCCCTCCGTAAAATGTGAATGTCCACGCCGCCGGGAACCTGCAGAAATCCGTCGCCGCCGTAGACCGCGTAGTCGATTAAGCAAAATATCAAACGAAACCCTAGGTTAAAAAACACAAATAGTGAAGATATACCTTAGGTTTGAAAAAAGACGGCAGTGAACAAGAGGATAAGAGCACGCCGCCGTGAAACCGTAGAACCAGTCGCCGCCGTTGATCGAGTCGCCGATTCAGCAGAATCTCCGATGAAACCCTAGGTTGAAACAGCGAATGTTTGAAAACGACGGCAATTAACAAAAGAATGAAGCGCGTGTTCTATTTTTTTATAAAATATCATTAATTACAAATTTGCCATGTGTTCACATTGGTTCTCGCGGTTCTCGCAATAAGGGGTGGTTCCTAACGGATCTTTATCCTATATAGGGTGAGGTTCATGCGAGAACCACCTTTATTGCGAGAACCGCGAGAACCAATGTGAATGGATGGCAATTTTGTAAATAATAAAAAAAAATAGAAACCCGCGCTCCCCGGACGTCAGCGTTGAATTAAATTATGATCTATAGTACAGTTTCAAGTCCAACAACTATCACAACTCTCTCAATTCAGTCGTCCGATACTCAAACGCCGATAATCAATGCTCAATCGCCGATACTCCCTCGCCGATACTCCCGATACTCACTGACGCTCCCAATTCCAGCAGTTTACCAGCAATTTCGCCATACGATAATCGTCGCTGTTCAATCGCCGTCCGCACATTAATCGCCGGCTCGAAATTAGGGCAAAAAACGGCCATACCGAATCGAATCGATTTAGGGCAAACACCGAATCGATTTAGGGCAAAAAACAGTCATACTCGGCATATCCGGCGAGGTTTATATATTACGAAGAGCATACGTCGTCGCTGCATTGATTTACGAAATTGAAAGTTCATACACAGCCGATGTAAGTTCATAATGATCTAAGTTCATACTATGTTGTGTTTGTTCGTGTATGTGATTGTTCATGTAGATTACAGAGTCGTGCTTGTTCATGTATGTGATTGTTAATGTAGATTACAGCCGATTATGTGCTTGTTCATATAGATTACAGCCGATGTAGGTCAATACCAATACGATTATGTGTTTGTGATTGTTTTGGAATGCACATGTGCATACGATTAAGTGTTTGTGATTGATTTGGAATGCACACGTGCATAATATTGTTCATGTAAATACGATTACGTGCATAATAATGTTCATGTAAATACTACGATTACGTGTTTGTGTTATGTAATGGTTATATGTACGTACGCGTGCATATCTGCGCATATTTGCACAGATACGTTGATGCATAGGTGAATAATGTAATAAAACATGTTTGTATTTTTGTAGCATAATATAGTGTTGATTCATTTATACGTATGCACTTGTGCATAATATGCATTGTAACATAGATATATATCACGTCATTTGCATATTGTTGACTTGTTTGCATATTGTTGATTCGTTTGCAGATTGATGATTAGATTGTTGATTCGTTTGCAAATTGATGATTATATTGTTGATTCTTGATTATATTGTTGATTATGAAGGAATTCGTGTTTTAATGTGTGATATAGTAGTATGCATATGTGCATAGGTTGACGTAATAAGTTTATCAGAATGTGATATTAAGGTAATGTTATGTTATTGTAACATTTAACATTATTAAGGTATTTAACGTTTTTTCAACATGTCAATTGTATATCAGCAATGGAAAAAAAATCAGAAAAAAAATTGAAGAAAGTCTCGTTTGAATTAAAACCATTAGACGAAGGATCGTCAAAGATGTCAAAGATGCCCGACGCGGATGCGGACACATACACAACAGTGGCAACGAAAGGTAATATGAAAGGTAATACGAATAATAAACAAAAAGGTTATATCATGTTTATTATTTATAATAATTATTTTGATTGATTGGTAACCGGATATGTTTTTATGCACATGTGCATTAGCATGTAAGAACGCATCATAAACGTTTGCATATTGTTGATTTGTCTGCACATGTGCATATAAACGTCTGATTTCGGTATGTTATTGAATTTGTGTTTATTGGTCAGGGTTAATGACGCAGTATGCATTTATGCACGTGTGCATTATCATTTTTTTTTTCAAATGTTATAACTCGCGAACGCGTTAATTTTTGAATTCAGGTATTTTGAAGGTGGAAAAGAACACACAAAAGGACAAAATCATACATAAACGAGATGATGCAACTAAGTGTGTTGTTGTAGAAAGAAGGACAAGCAAACGGAAACACGAAGAAACAACCCAAGGTTTGGACATAACATCTAAGACAAAGAACAAAAGGATTGTAAAATCGCGAAAACAAGTGAAAGACACCAAAGATGATAATAATGATAGTGAAGGTACGTGTTATTGAAAATAAGTAATAAAAATTTGAAAATAATAATGATAGTGAAGGTACGTGTTATTATGTTGATAAACAGGTTCAAATAAAGAAGCCGTGTCACCGAAAGTTAACAAGACGGAGAGTAAAAATGTAGTTAACAAGACGGGGAGTAAAAAGGATACGAGGGTAACTGACTGGCAATCGATACGAACACGCATATCACCACATCAACTTTTGGTGGGGTTAAACACATTCTCTAAACAACAGTTGGCCACAATAAAAAATATGGGGTTTGGAAGTATCATGAAGCTTAAAACAGACAGTTTGCCAGCGAAAATGTCACATTTTGTGGTGGACAGATTTAGCGGGAAAGATATGGCAATCAAGTTGAATGCTGGTAACATTGAAGTTAACGAAACTGTTATTAGTGAGTTGTTGGGATTGAGAAACAGCGGGGCTGTTTTAGAGTATAAAAAGAAGGATAAAAAGAAGGATAAAGAGAATGAGGAGCAAAAAGAACATAAGGATGAACAGAAAGAACACAAGGATGAACGAAAGGGGAAAACTAAGGATAAAAGCAGTGGGTCCGATATAGAATCTGATGTGAAAGAAGATGAAGATGAAGAAGAAGAAGACGAGGGAAATGGGATATTGGCTGAGTGGAAACTTTTATACAAAGGGCGTACGATAACACCGAGTAGAATCGTCGATAGATTAAGAGATAACCCAACGGATGATGGCATAATGTTTAAATACGATTTTTTGACACTGTTCATGAATACGATGGTGGAAATAAAGAAAGACGGTAGATGCAAAACTGATTTTCTGAAATGCTTAGGCGAAGACGTGGCGGTTGAAGATGTGAACTGGTGCAACTATATTTGTGATAGCATTAAGATGAGCAAAGATGGATGGCAACGGGATAGCACATCAAAATATTTTAATGGTGCTCTTACAATATTGGTGGTAAGCTAGGTGTTATGTTTGAAATAAGATATATAATTAATTTGTATGTTTTGTATAAATTATTTTGTTTTTAGTATGTATATATATATATACACTTTCACATATGGTAATAATGCACGTGTGCAGATGTTATATGTGGATAGGACCTTGTGCGGGGACATCAATACGGTCCGAACATCGAGTCCATTATCATTCTGGACTAAAGAAATGTTGAGCAGAAGGCAGACTTGGGAAATAAAGAATGGCGGTTTTGGAAAAGGGGCTTTACGTGAAGGATATGTCGACACGCAAGTTGACATGGAGCATGAAACGAGAGAGGATAGAATGAAGGAAGCGGAGCAGATGGTAGATAAGAATGAAGGCGAAAAGAAAAACGTGACGTTTGAGGTACGTATAATGTTTTAACGCGATGTATTTCTTTATGTATTTGTTTTTTGTGTGTGTTTTTTTTTACGTAATTAGAAATGTGATACAGCTTTCATTGATTATATCGTTTAAAATAATAAATTGTATTTTGTAGTTTGTATGTGGTTGACATAGATATGTGTTAGGTTAATAGACATGTGGTGGGGTTAATGGTTAGGATACTATGTATATGATACATGTTATGCAACCTGATGCACATGTGCATAATGTTGTGTTGATATGAACATATAATGTATGCACGTGTGCATACATATAATGTATGCATATATGATGTATATGATAAAGCCGCCGAATATATGCGTAATGTTGGGTTGATATTATTAACTTTGTTTTATTAATGTGTTATTAATTAGGAGCATGTGTGTATATGATACATGTTATGCAACCTGATGCACGTGTGCATAATGTTGTGTTGATATGAACATATAATTTATGCACGTGTGCATACATATAATGTATGCATATATGATGTATATGATAAAGCCGCCGAATATATGCGTAATGTTGGGTTGGTATTATTAACTTTGTTTATTAATGTGTTATTAATTAGGAGCACGTGTGTATATGATACATGTTATGCAACCTGATGCACATGTGCATAATGTTGTGTTGATATGAACATATAATTTATGCACGTGTGCATACATATAATGTATGCATATATGATGTATATGATAAAGCCGCCGAATATATGCGTAATGTTGGGTTGATATTATTAACTTTGTTTTATTAACGTGTTATTAATTAGGAGCATGTGTGTATATGATACATGTTATGCAACCTGATGCACGTGTGCATAATGTTGTGTTGATATGAACATATAATTTATGCACGTGTGCATACATATAATGTATGCATATATGATGTATATGATAAAGCCGCCGAATATACGCGTAATGTTGGGTTGATATTATTAACTTTGTTTTATTAATGTGTTATTAATTAGGAGCATGTATGTATGGTTGAAAGTTTAATGGATGAGATATTAAGCAAAAAAGAGTTGTTAAACAAAGAGCTGGATGATATTTGGTACAAATATCAAAAGAACGAGAAGGTTGAAGAGTTAGTGAGGGAGTATGATAGAACGTTTAGAGGTGAAAACAAAATGTCGGTTTTGCTAAGTACAAAGGAGAAGGTTGACAGCAAAGAAAACGAAGTGATGGAGCGTGAAAAGGATAAGAAGGTTCATGTCAAAATCAAAGGTGGGACGAAGGTGTTTACAAGGTCAAGAAAAAGAAGTTTAAAGGATGAAGGTGATGTGTTGGACGATGTATCAAAAAATGACAAATGTGGTGCAACGAAGGTGGATGGAGTGACACGAAACGATGGTGGGGATATAAAGTTGGAAAAAGTTGTCGGTGAGACCATTAGGTGGGCAGAAACGGACAAGAGTGTTATGAAGAGGCAAACACGTAGGATGAAAGAAGTAGATAACAGCATACCGAGTTTCATGCTGTTATCACAAAGTTCACAGAGCTCGCCAGATCTAGAAGTTGAATCAGCTGTGCATGGGAATGTTATTGACATGAATGAACCGCTGAATGACGATGAGAAACTGATATGGCAATATTTGTTGACGGTTATGGACGATAAACGATGGTAAGTATAATTACGAATGTTGTAGTTTTATTACATGTTTTTTTTTTGTATTGACATTATGACAAATTGAATTACAAACTTGTGTTATAGGGGAGAAAGTAACAAAGAGAATGATAAAAAGAAAGATGACGAGGAGATGGACGTCCAAGAGGAGATGAAGGAAGGGAAGTGGACATTCAAGTAAGTTTACATATGCACTACGACTGTTATTAATTGTAATATTAATGTTGTTGTTATTATTAGGATTCATATTATTAGTGTTGGTTGATGCACGGGTGCATATACAGTTATACGTTATGACATATGGACACCATATGTCACATGAATTATATTATTATAAATATTGCTTATAATGCATGTAATGTGTTTAATGCACACGTGCATAAAAAAAAAAAAAGATAAGTAATGAAATGTATGTGATGTATGCAGCAACTATATATTTGAAACTCAACATGGATTGTCAACCAGAGCATTTTGGATAAACACACTCGAAGAAGGAAAATGGATTTCACAAAATGTAATAGATTGTTGGGCGGCACTGTTGAACTATATGGAGAAGAAAGAAAAACCGTCAGGAAAAAGGAGGCTATGGTGTTATACCACAACAATCGTAAGTGTGTCATAAATTATGATTAAAAAACAATTGTGAATACATTAAATATTAGCTGTGAATGACATGTATTTATGTAATATGTGCAGCCAGATTATATGCTAAAGGCGAAACAAAAAGAGAAAAGGGCGTTTGAAACAATAACATCGCGTCTGAAAGAGGTGGTTGAGTGTGACAACGAACTGCTGAAGTTGAGAGATTTCAACATTATAATCGTACCAATGATTGAAAAAAGACACTTCTACTTGATTTGTTTTGATTTGGATAAAGCAACGGTTGAAGTGGTTGATAATATGCATGATAGTTTCGCGTATTACAAGATGACATCAGGAAAAGGAACAGGAAAAAGAACGAGTTTTATAAGTTTAGGGTCGCCTTCAAAAGTGGTAATTATGTATTTTATATTTAGTGTTATACTTGTGAGTAATTATACTGATTTATGACAATGTATTTATGCATTACAGAAACATTACATTGTTGAGTATTTGAAAGAGGTCGGACACCCAACGGCATCACGCATGGTGAACGCAAACGTGACAAGAAAGAGGTTGGGATGGGAAACCACTGACAACTTTAATGACTGCGGTGCGTTCACGATGCGACACATGGAAGTGTATAAAGGAAGTGACGTTAGCTTTGAATGCGGCTTTAGCACCAATAAAGCTATTCAGAAGATGCAGCTGAAAAATCTGAGGATGAAAATTGCGACAAAGCTGCTGTTATCAGATGTAAACGTATATAAAGAAACGGTTACGGGGCTCGCAAAGGAGACGATACATGGAATGAAAGACGAAAGGGTGCGGAAGATGTTAAACGAAGAGGCGTTGAAACAAGAAGAATGTTGGAGGATGCTTAGCATGTGGAAAGCGGATCAGAAATAGGCTGTGTGCGTAGGTTGCAACTTGTTTCACGTTTCATGTTTTTTGTTTGGTTATGCATTTTATATTCTTGGTTGGTTAGACATGCATAGTTGTTGTGATGCGGGATGATATAAGTCGGTGGTACTTAGTTGACATGTACTTATTTGACAATTGGAGTGTGTTCTGGTTGGGTTGATATGCGCATGTGCATGGTTAGACCTTTTATATTTTTATTATTTCACGATTTATGTTTGGTTTACATCAGTTGATAATTAGTTATTAGTTGACAGTTGGATTATGTTATGGTCGGTTTGATATGCACATGTGCAATAATATGGTTAAATGACCCCTATGCACATGTGCATAAAGTGATATGAATGCATGTTATTAGTTGAAAATTTTTATGTTTGTTAAAATATGTCATGTTACATTGATTAATAAATTGAATGACCGTGTGCATAAAGTGATAAATCACACAGATTAAAGGTTAAGTTTGAACAATTTATTACAAATGGGTATATTTAATAATGGGTATATTAAACAAGTGGTTTAAAAAAACGGCATATATAACTTGTAAATACATATGCACGTGTGCATATGACAAGTTAAGCATCAATATCATCAACAATTATATATAACTTGTAAATACATATGCACATGTGCATACGACAAGTTAAGCATCAATATCAACAACACTGTAAGTTAAATAGGTACTAATAAAAAATAAACAAAATAAAAAACTACAAAAACTGGTAGTCATAGGTAGATAAGTCATGCAATCATAAGTTGTAATACACGATACATCAATCAAGAATCACATCAAAGATCACGAGCTATGTTGGATGGTTTGCGACGTCTGGTTGAACGCCTAAGGCTTTGATCAGGCTCGGAAGACTGTTCGGGTTCACGCCTAATATTTGTTCGATCGGGTACGGAAGGTTTTTGCATAGAGACAGGGTATTCAGATGCATCGTCATCAGAAGAATTATACTCATCTATGTCATCATCGGTGTCATTGGTGTCATCGTCCGTGTCATTGAGATCAACATCAGTATCTTCAGAGTCAGAATCAGACGAGGCGGGTAGTCCAGCGGCGATAGCAGCAGCACGTTTAGCTGCTCGTGCAGCAAGTTTGGCAGCTTTGATTTTCTCGTAATTGCGAGAATCGTGGTCAAATACATACTTGTTGCATTTGTTGCATAAGCGGGCGGCTTTTTTTCGTTTACCAGCTTTCTTTCGTTTATCTTTAATGTTTTGACCACCGGGGCCAATCCGTTGTTTTTTGGTCCCACACCCTTTGTTTCTAATACCTTGCGGAGGATGGACGCCTGTGCTTAGATTTGAAGGTATGTTTAAGATGTCACTGATGTTTGCGGTTTTTTGAGCGGAACGGGTCTGAGGCTCGCACGGGAACGATTCGAATATGCGGTTTCTGATGTTTTTTATCTCAGAAGACAAGGAGCGTAGCTGATCAGGATTGCGTCTGAGTCGGTTTGTGCATTGAGTGACTAAATCCATTATTTCGTTGTGGATGATAGCAAACTCGCTGTTGTTAGATGAGTATATGTTAGATATGCTATGAACAACAGACGGGAGCGCATCTCGTTTCCAACGTGGAGTGATGTACCGGGACGGTATCCGTTCAATTTGGTGGTAACGGAATATACAGAATACATGTCGGCATAGGTACCCAATACGAGTGAACCCAAGACATGTACAGCTCACTGTTTGTTCAGGTATATTGAGCGACACCTACACATGTGCATAACATATATTATAAAAAGAATTAATACATGAAGGGTAATATTGAACAATTGAATAAGTTATGATGTATAATAAAATAGACATTTGAACAAGTTTAATGTATATTAAAATAATCGATTCAAATACACTGTTTGATATATGAACAAGTGAATAACATAAGACAAAATTTGATACATGCACGTGTGCATAAAAAAAAAAAAAAAAAAAGAATAGATATAAGACAAATTTTGATACATGCACATGCGCATAAAAAAAAAAAAAGTCAAACAGACGGTTATAATAGATACACAAGACAAAATTGTGATACATGCACATGTGCATAAAAAAAAAAATAATAATCAAACACAAAATTGTGATACATGCACATATGCATAAAAAAAATAACAAATCAAATAGACGGTTATAATAGATATAATATGAAAAAAATTGATATATGCACATGTGCATAACAAAAAATTAATCAAACATACAGTAGACAACAAAAAATTAATCAAACAGACAGTAGATAGCTATAATAGATATATTGAGGTTAATATGTATTAATGGTATATTGGGGTAAGAACATACCTCGAATTCATTGACATAAGACATGTTTGATTTGCAATGACGAACAGTGTAATTTTTTATGTCGGCCGTCCCAGGAAGTTCAAGTGGCATGCAATGGAACATGCCCATGTATATTTCTTTTCGAACTTCAATAAACATGGACCATGTATATGTTTGGGACGCGTGTGCCTCTATGCGAAGACCGGTAGTTAAGCGAGGGGTCGACATATCGCTTTTAAATTTGAGATCTCGTTGTGTATGCCGTTGAGCATCAATACTGGTTTCAAAACACATTAAAAACTGAACTAATGTGTTAGTTTCTGACGAGTTGACTTTAAAACGCGCGTTTGAGCTCTCGCATCTTGATGTAGTCTTCATCAGACAACACATCGGTATCTCTCTAAAATAACACGGGACCCATTCATGACGTATAGCAAACATCTCACATAGCCACGGATGATTGTTTAGGTGATACTCATCCATTAACACATGCCATCTTTCTTCAAATGTTTGGGGCGTGATGAATAAATTCCACACCAGCTTATGTATTGACGAACGAAGAGTGGTATTATTAAGGATGTCGTTTGAAATCTGTAAATGATGAAACATGAATAATAAAAAATTGAATTTTGCACCCATGTTATATGGTTTAACTGGAACCGTGTTAGTGTTAATATTAAAATATAGAGTGTTTACCTTGGACGGAAGTTTTCTCATTATGTGCCACATGCACAAACGATGGATAGATGTTGTGAAAACGGTTGACACAGCTTGTTTCATTGATGCATCTTGGTCAGTGAGAACAAAGATTGGTTGTTTCTTATGTGCAGCCAAAAAGGTGTTTAGTAACCATGTATACGACTCTATAGTCTCGTCGTATAACATGCCAGCGCCAAAGATAACACATTTTTTGTGGTGATCAACTCCAGTGAATGGCACAAAAATCATTTTGTATCTGTAAATAAAACATATGATATTAAAAATTATTAATAATTTCACATGCTGAAAAAGTATAGTATCTTACTTGTTGGTGTCATATGTAGCGTCGAATGCACACACATCACCAAAAGCCTCGTAATTTCGCAATGATACGAAATCAGCCCAGAAGAAAGATCGCAACTCATTGTCAATTATAACACAATCAAAATAGAAATCATTAAGATTGGTAACACGAGATCTCATGGTATGCAAGAGGATGTCTGCATCGCGTTCACCGATAAATGCACGTATGTCTCTGGAGCAATTTTTGAAGTCTTCTGTTGTACCACGAACATTTTGAGGCCCGCCTTTAAGTGATGCTTGAATGTTATGAGCAACAGTTGGGCCGATTTTATTAAGACTAACTTGGTGGATGAACTGTTGCTCCTCAAATCCAAGTTTCCTGTTTTGTTTTAACATGTTGGCGTGATCGCTACCAATCATGCAATGGTTGTGCGCGGCAATGAAATCATATATTTCGTATTGTTCGGTAACACGATCAAACCTCACTTTGATACGCGCACGACAACCGGAAACTGTAAATCGGCTTCGTCTGTGTTGTTTCTTGGATTTATCATATATGGTTGGAGCATTTTTGGATGGAGCATTGGGGTCAGGTTCTGTGACTCGTGGTTGTCCTTCCCTTGAACATAATATATACCTATGAGTGGAGATTTTCATATTAGGATTGTCATGATACTTTTTGTTCTTTGATGTACCGATACGAGTAGAAAACCCGGATTGCGTAGCATACGTATTGTACATCATGATAATATCTTCCCAATGGGTAAATGTACTATTTACCACAGGAAGGTATCTAACATCAACTTGCGGTATCCAATACGGGGTGCCATTAGGTGTAGCATGTATGGCACTCGTAATCGTTCCTGTAAGAGACAATTAATAAATTAAATGTTAGTGAGAAATAATTAATAAATTAAAAAAAAATTGTTAACATGGTATAGGGACGAATAGTATAATTATAATTAATATGCACATGTGCATTGGCAGTTAATGTAAGAGAAAGTTATTTTGTTTTTTTTTAATCATAATGCATATGTGCATAAATTTGCATTATAACATAATTTGAGATGTATTGTAACATAATTTGATATGATGCATAATTTGTAATATGAGGCACTTAACATAATGCACGCGTGCATATAACATTGAGTAATCATAACGTACAACATAAAACAATTGTAAACGTGCAGTTAACACAATGCACATGTGCATATAATATTGAGTAATCATAATGTACAACATAAAACAGATGTGAACATGATACAAAGGAGTATATAATTGAATAAGTCACGTTTTACATAAAATGGACATAAAATACCTTTAGTTTCAAACCGAATGAATTGTAAGTGTTGATGTTCTGTGCTTGTAGGTGCTGTACCAGTAGATGTGGTGTTACCAGTGGATGTGGTGTCAACTGATAACGATTGAGTAGGTAAATTAGCAGTCTCAGAACCTACATTGCCTGATGTAAACATTGAATCAAGTGTTTGTATTTCAAACCCACGTAGGGTGTGTCGAGATGTAGTTGGGTTTGCAACTGTTGTAAACACAGGATTGCAACTTTCATTTGGATTAACAGCAGGTAAGGTATTGACATCAACATCAACACCAGACGGACCCACAGCAGAAATAGGATTTACATTGATATCAGATGGGCCGCAAAAAACAGAATCGTGATGTGGATGATATGAAGATGTTGTATGATGATCATCGGATGCCGTAGGATCAACTCCAACACGTGATGAGTCAGACGAAGCCATGAATGTCCGAAATCAGTATACCAACAACGAATCAGTATCAAAATTGAACCCCTCCGTAAAATGTGAATGTCCACGCCGCCGGGAACCTGCAGAAATCCGTCGCCGCCGTAGACCGCGTAGTCGATTAAGCAAAATATCAAACGAAACCCTAGGTTAAAAAACACAAATAGTGAAGATATACCTTAGGTTTGAAAAAAGACGGCAGTGAACAAGAGGATAAGAGCACGCCGCCGTGAAACCGTAGAACCAGTCGCCGCCGTTGATCGAGTCGCCGATTCAGCAGAATCTCCGATGAAACCCTAGGTTGAAACAGCGAATGTTTGAAAACGACGGCAATTAACAAAAGAATGAAGCGCGTGTTCTATTTTTTTATAAAATATCATTAATTACAAATTTGCCATGTGTTCACATTGGTTCTCGCGGTTCTCGCAATAAGGGGTGGTTCCTAACGGATCTTTATCCTATATATATATATATATATATATATATATATATATATTCAGCAATGGATAGTAATCTCACACGTTGTTTCCGATGATATTAGCAAAGAAAACCTGAAGGACAAATCACATCAAAGTAATTTTGAAAAATTAAACAAAAAATTTAACACGTCATACCTCAAATAGATAGTGGATTCATGGAAAAATCTACAGCGCACCACCTATTAATGATAATTTTTGAAGAGAAACACCAAACGACGAACTAGGGTTAGGGACGTTGTTATGAGATAAGAAACCCAATATTGTACGTATCATACCTCATGAGTAGGAACTAGGTTCGTGAAGAAAAGTGAAGAAACACAAACGAACCACCTGTAGATGATGATTTTTTAAAAACCATTGAAAGCAAACTTGGAAACCATAGCAAAAGCGAGAGACGAGGGGGAGAGGAAAACTGGAGTGAGGGGAAACTTCTTTTTTTTTTCTCTAAGAGGGAAATTTTGTTGGAGGGAAAAATAAAAATTTTAATGTATATTTTACGAAATGTTTGGAGGTAAAATTGGTGATTTTTTTTTTAGTTTTTGATGACCCTCAAGGATTAGTTGTACAAGGAGGGAAATTTTAATGAGAAAGTGAAATTGTGAATTAGTGGTATATATAGCCTAAATGCCACTAAAATTATGTATCAAATAAAGATTGTATAGAAAAAGTGACACTAAAAACCTTAATTAGTGGCATAAAAACTAAATGCCACTAAAAGATTGTATGACATACACAAAATGCCACTAAAACCTAAACTAGTGGCATTGGCATTAAAGTTTAATATCACTAAAATCAGTGCCACTAAATGGCATTTTTTGTAGTACCACCACCACCCACCGGCCACCACCACCACCACTCACCGGCCACCACCACCACTCACCACCACCACCACTCACCACCACCACCACCACCACTCACCGGCCATGATTAAGCGGGTCAATAACCTAGTGTTATTATAAAACTCTAGCGAATAAACGTCCTATAAAACTTATGTTTTACGACTCAAATATCAGGTGTCCTATTACAGTGTATTATAATAACACCACAATGATTAAGTGTCCTATAAATGTTAAATTTATAAGACCCAAGTGTCAAGTGTCTTTTTAAGTTATGTTATAAGAAAACTCTAGTGAATAAGCGTCCTATAAAACTAATGTTTTATCACTCAAATATCAGGTGTCCTGTTACGGTGTATTATAATTACACCACAATGATTAAGCGTCCTATAAAGTTTAAAGTCATAAGACCCAAGTGTCAAGTGTCCTATTAAGTTAAGTTCTAATATGACTTCTACTAGAAATGGTCCTATAACACTGAACATTTATGACTTAACTACAACGTTTCCTATTAAGTTATGTTATAATAGGACCCCAGATGATCAAGTGTCCTAATACAGTACCACATAATAGGACACTAACAATTAAATGTCTTATAAAGTACTTTATTAGGATCTACATTTTAAGTGTCCTATTAAATTATATGATAATAGGACCCCAAAAAATCATCCATCCTATTAAATAGTTTTTTTAGGACACCGGTTTAGTAGAGTATATTATAAAAGGACCCCAAAAGTTCATTGGTTCAATTAAATAGTTTTTTAGGACCCTCTTTTACAAGAGTCCCACAGAAAAGGTCCTAAAAAGCCATTTTTGTTGTAGCGGTGGTCAAGACCGCTCGACTTACAACCCTAAATAAGCACTAAGCTAGAAGTGATGAGTTAGACATGTCAAAACATGTCTAACTAAGTTGTAAAACTGATTTGGTATCAAAACTTGATGTTTTGATAAGCGAAAATAGTTTCGTCGTTAAATGCACATTATATGCATCTTTGACCGAAACTTTGACTCGTCACTTCGACTAGTAAACGTGGTAATCTGAAGGTGTAATCGCAAGAGATTATAACCTTGTGATTACGATTGAACTTTGAATTGAACAATTATGGTCAGAACCGAAAGTCAAACTATTTTTCTTTTAGCCCAAAATAAGCTAAAATAATGAACAAGACTAAGAAAGAATACTTACTTGTGTTCTAGGAAGATATGAAACTCAGTAGGATGCCTCTAAAGAGAAGCAAAACTCCAATTTTGAGCAGGAGATGAAGAAGAGATGAAATGAGCAAAGAATGAGGTGAATTATGCTTGCTATTTATAGTGTTTTGAAGATCATAGGATGATTACAAGTGTCCCATGTGTTGGCATGATCTTAGGGAAGCTTAAACACATGTCACAAGATGGAAGAAACTAGGAAAAACTGAGTTCTTGGGCTCCAAGGCAACAAACTAGGTGCTGAAACAATTTTCTGCATCTGACATGCTTTGGCTACCCGCGATAGACTAAGCTAAGTCTGTCGCGCCCTGCCATACCCTCCAGCTACTTTCGAAAGTTGGTAGATTTGGCCGCTGGACTTGTTTCGTCGCGTTTTGTCACTTTTAACACCTTTCAACCCAATTTTTAGGCTCTATAAGGGTGTTAAGGCATATGTAACTTGAATTATGCCCAAAAATGTCGTGGGTGTCGGTTCGTTCAGTTGTACGATTGCGCTTTTCGCATAATTACGTCAAACGCTATAACGAACACGAAAATGACCGAAATTTCGCAACGATTGATTTTTTTGCATTCTTATCAATAAAATACAAGATTTTAATGATTACAATTTTTTTGGATATGTGAACATGGTCCGTATTAAAAAATACGAGAATCGGGAGACTTTCGTAGTTTGTCGCAAATAGTCCCTGGGCTCGAATAAGCATGTTTTACCATACTGAACCCTTCAAAACTTATATCTAAGTTATGTAAAGGGTATTTAGGGTATGTTTAGCTTATGTTCTTGTTCCAGAGTGTATGTCGTGTTAAACTGATTATGTTTACGTAACATTTTACGTATTATTTCTAGAAAAGCTTTTGTGAGTTTGAAATTGAACAAGGATTGAAAATGTGCAAATGTCGTAAATAATTTTACAATCTTGGAATTAAAACACAATGTTTCATTGATTATGAAGTTGTTCGGAATTGTACAATGATTGAAAAGACACAAACGTCACAGTACTATCACAGGGACGACAATCAGAAACTTGAGGTGGAGTACTACAACTTGAAGATGGTTGGATCAGAGATCGAGGCGTACACAAAAAGGTCCAAGGACTTGGCTGCTCTATGTCCTAACATGTCACAGCCTGCTTATAAAAGAATTGAGCTTTATCTCAAGGGTTTATCTCTTGAAATCCAAAGCTTGGTAACTTCAGCTAATCTTCCCACAATCCAACAAGTCATCCATCTGGCACACCGTCTTACCAACCAAGCAGTTGAACAGGGCAAGTTGCCTAAGAGAAACAGTGCTGCTATTGATACTTCAAGCGACAACAAACGTAAATGGGATGGCAACCAGAGCAAAGGTTCTAGCTCTTCTCAACCGCAATCACAACTGAGGAAGTTCAAAGACAACAAGAGTCCCAACCAGCAAGCTTTGACAAACCAAAACCAGGGTGGTTATCAAGAAAACCGACCCAAGTGCAACAAATGCAATCGGCATCACAACGGGCAGTGTGAGAAGAACCGCTGTCAGCGGTGTAACAAGCAAGGGCATGCAGCTAAGGATTGTAGAAGCCAGTATACAGTGAGACAAAACCAACCACAGCAGTACCAACATCAGGGTAACATTAAAGGGTGTTTTCAATGTGGGGATGAGGGGCATTTCAAGAGGAATTTCCCCCAATTAAATAAAAACCCTAACAACAACAACAACCAAGGCACTAGGAACAACAACAACAGGAACAACAACAAAGGCGACAACGGTGCAAGAGGATGAGCTTTTGTGATCGGCACAGGTGAGGTAAGGAACGATCCCAACGTTGTGACGGGTACATTCCTACTAGACAATTATTTTGTTCCCGTACTTTTTGATTCTGGAGTCGATGCTAGCTATGTGTCCTTAAGTGTTAGTAAAATGCTTAAGTCTACCCCAACTCCCTTGAACCCTAAACACGTTATCAAAATAGCCAATGGTTGAAACATCGAGGCTACTCATGTCATCAATGGTTGTAAACTTGTGTTATCTGGTCAGACGTTTACTATCGATCTCATCCCTATCGTTCTTGGAAGCTTCAATGTTGTCATCGGGATGGATTGGTTATCCCATCATCGAGCGGAGATACTTTGCCAAGAGAAAATTGTTCGCATTCCTTGTTCCGTCGGCAAACCTCTGGTTATTCACAGCAAGAAGGGTGGTGTTGTTGTAGGCATCATCTCATTCCTAAAAGCATAAAAGTGTTCGTGAAAAGGCCATACCGGTATTATAGCACTCGTCACAAATGTCCAAACCAAAGGGAAGAAGATTTAGGATATTTCCATCATTCACGACTTTCCTGAGGTATTTCCTTATGAATAACCTAGTCTCCCACCTCACCGTCAAGTCGAATTTCAAAATCAAACTAACTCCTGGAGCGGCACCTATAGCTTGTACACCTTACAAACTAGCCCTAACCGAATTGGAAGAGTTATCCATGCAATTGTAGGAACTACTAGATAAGGGTTTATCCGTCCTAGCTCGTCACCTTGGGGAGCCCTCGTACTTTTTGTCAAGAAGAAGGATGGCACTTTCCGTATGTGCATCGACTATCGCGAGTTGAGCAAAGTGACCGTCAAGAACCGTTACCCACTTCCACTCATCGACGATCTATTCGACCAGCTGCAAGGATTGATTTACTATTCTAAGATTGATCTGAGATCAGACTATCACCAGCTGAGAGTCCAAGACGAAGACATCTCTAAAATGGCATTCAGGTCTCGTTACGGCCATTACTGTGACAACTGGTAATTAACGGTTTCTAATTACACGATTAACAAACATTTAAGCCGATAATAAGAAGTGTTTAAGGCACGAATTAGCTTAATTAGGCCCTTGTTATGCATAGGAACGCTTATCTAACGTTATAGTGCGCGTATAAGGATTTTCAGGAAATCTGCTGGACATTACGCGATAACTAACGGACACCGTACAAACTATTGACAACGCCGACAAATACGAAATTTATATGTATAATTTAGACATATGAATGGTGTTTTGCGAAAATATTATGATTTCGAACGACACAAAACATAAACTTGAACGGAAAACGCGGAAACAGTAACGCAACGACAATCAACAACGAAACGGAAGCATCAGACACGCGTAGTAACTTGAAAACTGAAATATTATGTTATATTTACCTTCGTTTTCAAAGTATCATGTTCGCAGTGGAAATCGGATCGAAACACGGTTTAGAAACGATGACCGACGTGATTCACGCGTTTAACGCAACCGACGAACGCACGCAATGAATGCCAATTATCAACATCATGTTATGAAATTTCAACGCTAAAATAACGTTATACGACAATTTACGACAATTATTAGAAAAAACGGGTTTTGAAAACGGGCTCATAGGAATTACGGGCCACTAGAACTCGGGCCTTGGGCCCAAGCCTAAAGCCCACTAACTAAAAACCCTAGTATATATTTGTAGCAACACACTTATCCCCTCATTTTGAAAACAGATCAAGCAACCACGCACACACTGCTCTCTCCTTCTTCCACATTATTTATTCTTCCAAACCCTAATCAAACTTATCACAGATAAAGCACACACCTGGTTCCTCCTCTCTCACTCGATCTCTCTGCCCCTCCTGTTGGTTCGGCTGTCGGCGACGAGATACCCGCCAAACCCCTCACCCTCTCGTCCCTTTCTCAGTTTCGACGAAGATCACAACCGGCCAAAGTTGACAGAGCCGGTGGTGCACCAGCGACGACAAGCGGCGCCGCCGATCACGGCGGTGGCAGTGGCGGCGGCGTGGTGGTTCTGTTCCAACAAAATTCCGGTAATCCATTCATTCCTTCATTTTTTTTCTTCTTCTTTTTGCTGGTGACCGAGGATGACGGTGTCATTTGGTTTTCTTTCCGATGTTGGCGGTAATTTTGGTGCAGACATGACATGGTTCAACAGGCTTATTCATCTCAAGTGCGGCTCAGTCTCGGGTCAGGTTCGAGTGTTCGGCTCAGCTATGGTTTAGGTTCGGTTAGTTAAGTGGTGATTCGGGACGACACGGTTCATCCGGGTCAGATTTGAGGTTCACAGATTTGTCCGGTTCAGTCGTATGGTCAGTGACTTCAGAATCCGGTTTGGGCTATATTAGATGGAATTCAGTTTACGGTTCACATGGTTTGGGTTTCGGTCGACAGTCAAAGCCGGTCAAACGTGGTCAAACAGTCAATGGGTCAGATTCGGGTTCGGTTGACTGGTCAACCCGGGTCAAACCCGGTCAACAGCAGTCAACCACGGTCAAAATTAGAACCGGTAACACTTAAATGACGCGAAATTTAGTTAGATTAATATAGATTGTAGATTCTTAGTTACGCGACCGAGCTCGACCCGATTCAATTTGAAACTAGTTACATTTTGGCAAATTCGACAAGAGTTTTATATATATTGTTTGCTTGGTGAAAATTGTTGAATTTTGATAAAAATATCGACAGTTTGATTGTCGGGATCGTCCAAAAACAGAGGAAACTCTGTCCGTTTTTCATCAAAAATCCGAAATATCGAACATATTTATGTTATATAAACGACATCTAACAAGATTGAGGTATTTCTATAAAATAAATATAAGGGTATATTTATTTTGGCGACGTTTTACGAAACACAACAGAAACTTTAAACGTTTCAACAAATATGGTTTATAAGTCAACGAAACTCGAAAACTTTTATAAAATAGATATAACTATTTATATTTATTTCCAATGCCCAAAACTCGGGAATATTTTTATAAGATACATATAATTGTTATATCTATTTCAAGTGTCGTTAACTCGTATGCTTTTATAAAATAAATATAATCGTATATATATTTATTTCAAATGTCGTTAGTTCGTATACATCTATAAAGTAAATGAAATTGTTACATATATTTCAAACGTTTAGGATTCGAGGAATCATATAAATTAAATATAACTATTTATATTTATTTTGATCGTTTAGAACCCGAATATATTCTTATAAAAATGAGTATAATTGCTTATATTCGTTTCAAACATCAAGATATCAAATATATGTATATGTATATATATTTATTTCTTTACCTTCTACGAAAACTACAACGGTATACTACCGTGTCATATACGACATTTCGAAAGAGCCGTACTACTATTCACCTACGCTTTCTAATTCATGACATCGCAGGTTTATATTTATATTTGATTATATATAAATATATATCTTAATCACTCGAAAACTAAGTCGATCTCGAGACTTAGTTTTATCCCGATTATAAACGGGACCAACTAACAACAGTTTGGTTATTTCAAACCAAAATAATAACACCTTTATAGAATCGTTTAGTTAACGACTCGGTAGAGCTCGGACACGTAGTTTAGCTACGTTTAATTAGAAACTTATAATTATTCCTTGATTAGGAATGCTTTAGTTGCACGCTAGCGAGTTCACATTTTTGGAACGGCATTACGGAATCACGTTAAGCTAGCTTTGCACAGGATTGTCAAGGTGAGTTCATAACCCTCTCTTTTTACTGTTTTACATTTTTTTTTAAATGTTTTCGGGGGTGGAAAGACATGCAAGTTTTGCAAAATCACACAAGGTTTCCATAAATGAATATCACATATTTATAAACCATTTTGCGACGGGATTTCAACGAACTCAAATGGTTTACGAAAAGATTATGCTAAACATACCGGTTTATAAAAACATAAGTGTTTTTCGAAACATGCATGAGTTTTAATAACACGAATGACATGGGTAAAGGCCCAAGGACATGGGCAGAGGCCTAAGGACATGAATAACTCACACATTATACGTTAACTAGGGTATGGTTAAGCTAGGGAATGAACTGTTAGATCATGTGAGCGAATAGTAATCTCTTTTAAGTGCCATTAATCTTGTATAAGACCGAGGGCAAAAGTGGTAGATCTATCGGGTGTAGCGAGCCCTACTCTTGGGTCCTTGTGTGGCCCAGGTAGTGCTTTTGTTGTTCTAATCGGGTGGACCGGGGGAAATTCGCTAGGGTTGAGTGCTTCCTATGTCGCCGCATATATTAATGTCCTTGCAAAACATTAATGATCTGTTCATAGACGCTTACATACCAGCTTTTGATACTCAAGTTTTCAAATATTTTTAAGATTCATTTGATGGAAACTCACAAATACATGGATTTACAAACTTTGGTAACGCTTTTCAAATTATACCTAAGTAAGAGGACGCGCTGATCCTGTTACAAAGGTTCGTTTGGGCTCGGCCCATTCTTTCTCGTGCAACGCACAAAGACTCTCGTGGGCTAGACTCACAGTTTTCATATATCATGCCAAGAAAATGATTTTACTATATTTTCTCAACAACTTTAAAACCGGTTATAAAAAGAAAAAGATTTATTTTAAATCTTTTCAAAACAAACTATGAACTCGCTCAACTTTATGTTGACTTTTTCGCATGTTCTTTCTCAGGTTACATTTTTAAAACTATGGAACGGTTGGAATAGGAGAACCCATGGGAATTCGAGTAATTAGCAGGCGTTAAATTTCTAGAAGTCTTAGCTTATTTGCTTCCGCTGTGCAATGAAGATACCAGTCCAGCCACGCCAGCTCTGATTTTCGGGGTGTGACAGATTGGTATCAGAGCTATAGGTTTCAGCGAATTAGGTTTCTGTAAAGATACCTAGGCTTTAACCTCACTATCCTCTGGGGACTTAGATATCAAGAATTAAACACATACAGAATGCCTAAGACTCGAATATGGGTTCCAACCGTTGCCAAGAACAATGAGTTAGTAGTTTTGGTTTTAAACATACACAAGTGTTGTGTTGATACACGGTTCACGAAACAGATTCATACATTAAGCAAAACTTGGAGAGTTTTGGATTACATGCATTTAGGACCTTTGGAAAGCTTATGTCGAAACTCATTAAAGGTCCACACTTAGAAACTGTGACTAACAACTCGAGCAAACACCATTATCTATATTGTCTATGCTATTTTAATTACCCTAGCAGGTAATCTACGTGGAACGAAACGCTAGTGCGCGAGTGCACATGAAACTTAAACTATACGTCAGCAGACGTCGAAGTATATCACACCCAACTTTCGAGACAAGGCCTTGGGAAAACATGATTGGGCATGATAGCAATGATGCTAATCTCGACAGCGGGAGAACTACCGACTGCAATGCAGTACTTTGCCACGTGATCATGCAAACGAGATGAATCTCGCTGAGGTACGTTAGAACATGGTTTCATACCAGTCGCTACTTAGTCTAAAGAGACTCACAGTTATTGGCGCTGCAAAGAAGTCACATGTCTTCGCATTTCCCCCTACTTCATTCATGGCAATTATGCTACCTACGACATTCTATGGTAATGTCACATAACAACCAATCATCACCTGAACTTCCAGGTAAAGTCCTTAAATTTCTTTTGTTGAAATTTCGACTTTTTGCATATAGTGAGTAGACTTTCATACTTCTACTCCCCCTAATGATCATTGCATCACAAAAATTTTCTTTCGTAATAGCGAATGCTCATTTGTTTCATTCTTGATGAATTCATATTTATACATGCGTTGTTTGTTACGCATGTGACTCCACTTGAATTTGTTGCTTTATCAAGTTCAAATATTATTTCGCTATACTCACTCCTTGCATTGTGATCTAGATAAACCACATTATTGCATAATGTTGACTCTTTGATATCGAGTCAACGTAACTCGTTGAAACTCCTTTCTTTTTAAGCCACATACATGGTTTTCGTTGTAACCATGTCGAATTCTTCTTGTTTATACACGCATCCATTGTTGGATTATGTTTCAACCAAGTTAAATTGATTGAACTTGCTCATATTATATATTCGATTCAAGATTCCATATGATGGATTGAGGCCATCATATTCGAAATAATCCCAACAAGCACTTCATTTGCTTTGAACTATAACAGGCTTGTTTGGTCTTCGACTTCATTGAATCGTTTCTTTGATCACGATCACCTTGTGGTGGCGTATTTCACAAGTTTGAAGCTTGCACTAATCTCGTTGCTCACATCATGCACGGATTTAATTGTTTAATTATTTATTTGTTTGTGATATTAAATCCACTTGTTCGATTTATTGTATTAAATCAGTCTTAATGCAATTGTGTGTTAAGATAATGGTACCCAAGTTCGTGTTAAATATTCCGGTGTACCTCTTAATGGTTCTTTCACCATCGAGCGAACATTTTGTGATATTTATTGCTTTTCATCTTCGCTTGAAAACATTGTTTATTTGTTTCGTTTTCAATTGAAAATCCTATGAGAATTGTTTGAAACAGATATTCAGATTTACTTCGTTGAATCTCTCACTTGATTTCAAAACAAGGTGATGCTTGTTCGTTCACCACTATTATTGAATTGCTTCAATCACTACGACACCTTGTGGTGTCGGAACGAACTTGTAGCTTGGGCTAATCATGATCGAGCGTTTCATGCAAAACACGGTGATGCTTGTTCGGTCACCGCTATTGTTGAATTATTCCATTCACTACGACACCTTGTGGCGTCAATATAAACTTGTAGCTTGTGCTAATCGTGATCAATCGCTTCATGCGAAACTATATATGTTTTTCGTTTGACACATCATTTAAGTAGTCTTAATGCAACTATGTATTAAGCCGATGATACACCAGGTTCGGTTGTATTTTGTTTCGGTGTATCCTTGCAACTCAATAATGTCAACACGTTGACTATATTCACTTAATGGTTCATTAGCTGACAAATCATTTTTATGATCCTATTTATTTGATCTTGTTGAATTCGAGTTTAAATCATACAACGACCAACGTAAGATTCCGTTGGTAGTAAACTCTAGTGTTTCAAAAATTGATTTGCATATTGTGAACGTTCATTTGGAATTCTATTGGTCCAAAATTCCTCTATTGTTGAACCTCGTAAAGTTGGTCGCATTGATGATAGTATCACAACGCTTTGTTCACTTGATATCGAATTTTGAAACAAACTCATTTGAACCGTTGGGTTCTTTGATGCAGATTGTCCTTACATTCACGTAATCTGAATAAATCTTGATTTGATTACACGGTCATTCATTTTAGTATTGTTCGGACTTACCTGCGAACGACACAATTCTGAGGAGATAACATAGTCTAAATTTCGAGGACGAAATTTCTGTAACAGGGGGAGAATGTGACAACCGGTAATTAACGGTTTCTAATTACGCGATTAACAAATGTTTAAGCCGATAATAAGAAGTGTTTAAGGCACGAATTAGCTTAATTAGGCCCTTGTTATGCATAGGAACGCTTATCTGACATTACAGTGCGCGTATAAGGATTTTCGGGAAATCTGTTGAACATTACGCGATAACTAACGGACACCGTACAAAATTTTGACAACGCCGACAAATACGAAGTTTATACGTATAATTTAAACATATGAATGGTGTTTTGCGAAAATATTATGTTTTCGAACGACACAAAACACAAACTTGAATGGAAAACGCGGAAACAGTAACGCAACGACAATCAACAACGAAACGGAAGCATCAGACACGCGTAGTAACTTGAAAACTGAAATATTATGTTATATTTAGCTTCGTTTTCAAGTATAATGTTCGCAGTGGAAATCAGATCGAAACACGGTTTAGAAACGATGACCGACGTGATTCACTCGTTTAACGCAACTGACGAACGCACGCAATGAATGCCAATTATCAACATCATGTTATGAAATTTTAACGCTAAAATAACGTTATACGACAATTTACGACAATTATTAGAAAAAACAGGTTTTGAAAACGGGCTCATTGGAATTACAGGCCACCAGAACTCGGGGTTGTGGGCCTTAGGCCCAAGCCTAAAGGCCACTAACTAAAAACCCTAGTATATATTTGTAGCCACACACTTATCCCCTCATTTTGAAAACCACTGTTCTCTCCTTCTTCCTCATTATTTGTTCTTCTAAACCCTAATCAAACTTATCACAGACAAAGCACACACCTGGTTCCTCCTCTCTCACTCGATCTCTCTCCCTCTCCTGTTGGTCCGGCTGCCGGCGACGAGATACCCGCCAAACCCCTCACCCTCTCGTCCCTTTCTCAGTTCTGATGAAGATCACAACCGGCCGAAGTTGACAGAGCCGGTGGTGCACCGGCGATGAGAAGCGGCGCCGCCGCTCACGGCGGCGGCAGTGGCGGCGTGGTGGTGGTTCTGTTCCAACAAAATTCCGGTAATCCATTCATTCCATCATTTTTTTTCTTCTTCTTTTTGCTGGTGACCGAGGATGACGGTGTCATTTGGTTTTCTTTCCGATGTTGGCGGTAATTTTGGTGCAGACACGACATGGTTCAACAGGCTTATTCATCTCAAGTGCGGCTCAGTCTCGGGTCAGGTTCGATTGTTCGGCTTAGCTATGGTTTGGGTTCGGTTAGTTCAGTGGTGATTCGGGACGACACGGTTCATCCGGGTCAGATTTGAGGTTCACATATTTGGTCCGGTTCAGTCGTATGGTCAGTGACTTCAGAATCCGGTTCAGGCTATATTAGATGGAATTCAGTTTATGGTTCACACGGTTTGGGTTTCGGTCGACAGTCAAAGCCGGTCAAACATGGTCAAACCGTCAATGGGTCAGATTTGGGTTCGATTGACTGGTCAACACGGGTCAAACCCGGTCAACAGTAGTTAACCACGGTCAAAATTAGAACCGGTAACTTTTAAATGACGCGGAATTTAGTTAGATTAATATAGATTTTAGATTCTTAGTTACATGACCGAGCTCGACCCGATTCAATTTAAAACTAGTTACATTTTGGCAAATTCGACAAGAGTTTTATATATATTGTTTGCTTGGTGAAAATTGTTGAATTTTGATAAAAATATCGACAGTTTGATTGTCGGGATCGTCCAAAAACAGAGGAAACTCTGTCCGTTTTTCATCAAAAATCCGAAATATCGAACATATTTATGTTATATAAACGACATCTAACGAGATTGAGGTATTTCTATAAAATAAATATAAGTCTATATTTATTTTGGTGATGTTTTACGAAACACAACAGAAACTTTAAACGTTTCAACAAATATGGTTTATAAGTCAACGAAACTCGAAAACTTTTATAAAATATATATAACTAATTATATTTATTTCGAATGCCCAAAACTCGGGAATATTTTTATAAGATACATATAATTGTTATATCTATTTCAAGTGTCGTTAACTCGTATGCTTTTATAAAATAAATATAACCGTATATATATTTATTTCAAATGTCGTTTGTTCGTATACATCTATAAAGTAAATGAAATTGTTACATATATTTCAAACGTTTAGGATTCGAGGAATCATACAAAATAAATATAACTATTTATATTTATTTTGACCGTTTAGAACCCGAATATATTCTTCGTTTCAAACATCAAGATATCAAATATATGTATATGTATATATATTTATTTCTTTACCTTCTACGAAAACTACAACGGTATACTACCGTATCATATACGACATTTCGAAATAGCCGTACTACTATTCACCTACGCTTTCTAATTCACGACATCGCAGGTATATATTTATATTTGAATATATATAAATATATATCTTAATCACTCGAAAACTAAGTCGATCTCGAGACTTAGTTTTATCGCAATTATAAACGGGACCAACTAACAATAGTTTGGTTATTTCAAACCAAAATAATAACAACTTTATAGAATCATTTAGTTAACGACTCGGTAGAGCTCGGACACGTAGTTTAGCTATGTTTAATTAGAAACTTATAATTATTCCTTGATTAGGAATGCTTTAGTTGCACGCTAGCGAGTTCACATTTTTGGAACGGCATTACGGAATCACGTTAAGCTAGCTTTGCACAGGATTGTCAAGGTGAGTTCATAACCCCCACTTTTTATTGTTTTACATTTTTTTAAATGTTTTCGGGGGTGGAAAGACATACAAGTTTTGCAAAATCACACAAGGTTTCCATAAATGAATATCACATATTTATAAACCATTTTGCGACGGGATTTCAACGAACTCAAATGGTTTACGAAAAGATTATGCTAAACATACCGGTTTATAAAAACATAAGTGTTTTTCGAAACATTCATGAGCTTTAATAACACGAATGACATGGGTAAAGGCCCAAGGACATGGGCAGAGGCCTAAGTACATGAATAACTCACACATTATACGTTAACTAGGGTATGGTTAAGCTAGGGAAGGAACTGTTAGATCATGTGAGCGAATAGTAATCTCTCTTAAGTGCCATTAATCTTGTATAAGACCGAGGGCAAAAGTGGTAGATCTATCGGGTGTAGCGAGCCCCACTCTTGGGTCCTTGTGTGGCCCATGTAGTGCTTTTGTTGTTCTAACCGGGTGGACCGGGGGAAATTCGCTAGGGTTGAGTGCTTCCTATGTCGCCGCATATATTAATGTCGTTGCAAAACATTAATGATCTGTTCATAGACGCTTACGTACCAGCTTTTGATACTCAAGTTTTCAAATGTTTTTAAGATTCATTTTATGGAAACTCACAAATACATGGATTTACAAACTTTGGTAACGCTTTTCAAATTATACCTAAGTAAGAGGACGCGCTGATCCTGCTTACAAAGGTTCGTTTGGGCTCGGCCCATTCTTTCTCGTGCAACACACAAAGACTCTCGTGGGCTAGACTCACAGTTTTAATATATCATGCCAAGAAAATGATTTTACTATATTTTCTCAACAACTTTAAAACCGGTTATCAAAAAGAAAAGTTTTATTTTAAATCTTTTCAAAACAAACTATGAACTCGCTTAACTTTATGTTGACTTTTTCGCATGTTCTTTCTCAGGTTACATTTTCAAAACTATGGAACGGTTGGAATAGGAGAACCCATGGGAATTCGAGTAATTAGCAGGCATTAAATTTCTAGAAGTCTTAGCTTATTTGCTTCCGCTGTGCAATGAAGATACCAGTCCAGCTACGCCAGCTTTGATATTTCGGGGTGTGACAATTACGAGTTTCTTGTTATGCAATTTGGGTTGGCGAATGCACCTACGGTTTTCATGGATCTCATTAATCGAGTGTGCAAACCCTACCTTGATCAGTTCGTAATCATATTCATCATTGTTGGTGCATAGATGTCTGTTAACTTCGTCTTTATAGAGTCTTGTGTCTAGATAGGATAAACCAGTGTTCAGCAGGTTAGAAAACAGGTTTTGGGTGTTAAGGGGTAATTTCGCACGAAATTACAAAATGCTATTTCGCATGAAATTACACTTGGTAATTTCGCATGAAATTAGTATTGCCTATTTCGTACGAAATTACATCCCCTATATATAGTGGACCTGCTAGTTCATTTGTAACGGTCTTGATTTCAGAGCCGAGGTGCTGCCAATTTGTCAAACGATCAGGATTGCTTTGAAATCATTAATAAAAGGATAATTAAAAGGATTTAAGTTGTTTCACGTCTATATCAATATGGATCATAAACTCTTCTGATTGACTCGTTAGGGTCACACGACGATCCAACAAGTAGTATCAGAGCTCAGGAAGAAGAGTTTATACCAATTCAGCTTGTTTTCATCACTTTTACTCATTCTTTTCAAAATTAAACGAGATTTAACGGATAAAATGGATTGAATTTCACATATATTACGTAAAATACCGTTTTAAAGAATCCTTGAGAGAATTGGACCAAAATTCGTACAAAATCTGGATCAATTTGACAAAATGGTGGCCGAAATGATGATGTCGTCATTATTTTGCATGGAATAGTCTCTTAATTTCGCACGAAATTACATTTTGTGATTAATTTCGTTTGAAATTGCTGATTGATTTCGCACGAAATTAGATTTCGTTTGAGATATTTCATACGAAATCACTATTTCGTTCCAAAGAGACTAATTTCGTTTGAATTCAAACTAATTTCGCACGAAATCATATTTCGTTTGGTCTGTTCGAACGAAATTACTATTTCGCTTGAACTGATTTCATGTGAAAGCTTATTTCGCGTGAAATCTGATTTCGTTTGAAAGCTTATTTCGCTTGAAAGCTATTTCGTTTAAAGTCATTTCGTGTGAAGTGATTTCGTTTGAAACTGTTTTTAAAATCCAAAATTTTTTCTAAGTTTTTGTTGATTGTTTCAGTACTTGAAGATGGATGATTTTCTGAATCCGTTTAGTGATGCCTTTGCTTTCACGGGAAGCACAAGAGATGATACAACAAACAACACAAATGAAAATGTTTCTAATCCGAGTGCAAAGAAAACCTTGTCTGATGCTTTGAGCGTGGAGAGTGCATATGGCACATACAACAAACCTCCAAAACTGATGGCGATTGAAGAGTACAATAGATGGGCTAAAAGGTTTGAAGAGTGGCTAAAAGCGTTTGCGTATCCCAGTTGGAAGAACATGAAGAATGGTTTCAATATGGGAAGATCGGATTATGAAAATATAGCAGATACTGATGTAGAAAGATTTGTTGCTGAGCAAAAGTGCATTGCATTGCTTCATCAGTCTGTGAGAGATGACATAATATCGTTGATTGAGTACACAAATTCGAAAGATCTATGGGAGAAACTGAAAGTGAAATGTGTGGGTAGTGCCGAAATTGTTAAAAATAAAAAGAAATTGCTAAGAAAAGAATTTGATTTGTTTGGATGTTTGAAAAACAAATCAGTGTCAAAGATGATTGAAAGATTTGGGCATTTGAAGCTGGAACTTGCAAGACATGGAATCGTATACACTCAAGAAGAATTGGTTGACAAACTATTTGACTCGCTGCCTGATGAGAAAGACTGGCAATACTTTGCCTTGATGCTGAAGAACACAGTAAAATCGGAGGATCTGACGGTTGATCTGTTAATCGAAAGATTGGAGAGTCATGAATTGGAGATCAAGAAATCAAACAAAGTCACGAGGTAGTATGATCCAAAAGACTGTGTCTCCCAAGACACCTTTCTCAGCTGAAAGTTCTAACACGTCAAATCAAGAGAGTTCAAGCAGTGGTTTTCATAGTGGTTCATCATCAACTACTTCAAATCAATCAGTTCTGAAAAATCTATTTCAATGCAACATTGCTGTGGATCTAAAGAATGCTCAAAATTTCAGTGAAGAATCCGCAAAGCAGCAGATGGTCTTCTTAGCTTCTGTTTTAGAGTCATACGAGAGTCTTGTTGCAGGCAAGATTGGAAACACTAACCTCACCAAGGAGGATTATGATCAGATCGACCCAGAAGAAATGGAGTTGATAGATATCAGGTGGTGTATGGCTAGTGCAGTTAGACGAGCACAAAGGTTCATGGAGATTACAGGCAGACATTCTATTGGCGGACCTTCCACAAAGCTCGGGTTTGATAAATCAAAAGTTACGTGCTTCAGATGTAAACAAAAGGGACATTTTAAACGTGAATGTCGAAACGCACCTGCTGATGATACTGCAAATCCATTCAGAGAGGATTATTACAAAAGAGCAATTTATCATCAGAACAAATCTGAACCGCCCAGAATGAAGCAGCTTGAAGATAACCTCAAAGAAAAATCCAGAGCACTTGTTGTTATCCATGATGATGAGGGATATGATTGGAGTGAAGTGTTACCAGAAGAGGATGCAGTGGGTTTTGCGTTTGTGACAAAGCTTGTTCCTTTCAAAGATAGCAGAACAGAAGAAGAGAAATTCATCAACAGAAAGATGAAAGCTCAAGACATAAAGTATAAAATCTATTGTACATACAAAGAAGCAAAAAGGGCGAATAGATGGGATGCTGATAGAGAATGTTACCTTGATCCCAAAGGAAACATTACTGTTGAACCTGATTCTGTTAGTGTTGAAACTCTCACCGAGCGAATTGCTGAAGAAGAAGAAGCTAACCAGAGAATGTGGTGAGGAGGAGGTGAAGAAAAAGAAAAAGAGAAGGAACTCCAGTCAAAGAAAATTGATGACAGGATTATTGATACGTCACAAGAATTCACGGCTGAGAATTTGAAGAAGATGGCTGACAAAGTGCTTGCAGCGAAAGAGCTAGAGGTAGTTTCTGGTTCTGGCACTAAGTCTAAAACCAAGGTCAGTCAGATTGATGCAACCAATGAAACAGGTAAGAAAGATAAAACTGACAGTGACAGCAAAAATTGCATGAAAGATTGCAAGGTTTGTAGTACAGTTGCTTACCTCAACGGTAAAAAGGTCGGAGAGCTGACAGGAAGAGTCAGAGACGTTGAAGATCAGATCTTAAATCGTGATAAAATGTTAAAAGCTTCAAATGAACGTTTAAAAGAATTAACTGAGAAAATTGAAAATGATAAAAATTGACGTAGAAAGAATTAGGAAAGAAAACGAAAAGTTAATTCATGAAAATCGTCAACTTTCAGAAAATTTTGAGAAGCTAAAACGAACGGTAAAAGATTCTGATGAAAGAAATGGTAAAACTACCAAAGAAAATCTTCAACTATCAGGAGTTCTTAGAGTAAAAGAAGAGCTAATCAACCAACAATTGGATGAGATAGCTAAGTTGAAGCTTCATTTTCAAGAAGCTAAAATTGAAAATGAACGCATTCAGTTGAAACTGAACAGTTACAACTCTGCAAGTTTTGTTCTTCAACATATCGTTCCTAAACCAATTGGGAAGAACAAAGCAGGCGAAGAGGTATACTTTGATGGAACCGGGGTTGGGTTTCATCAGGTTCCACCACCAATGTTAAATAATTTTTCAAAGAAAAAATCTGGGTTGGTTGATGATGAAGAAGAAAGTGAAGTTAAGCTTCCAGACACGATTGATGTCACATTTACCACATCATCTTCCGATGAAGATAGTGTCCAATCTGAAGTTGTGAAAAGCATGGTTGAAAATGTTTTAAAGTCTAAAAGTGACACTACTGAGGATGATGAATGCTTTTTGGACAAATATATTCCAAAATCAAAATCCAAAAACAACTTAAGTGAAGAACCTAATCTTGTGATGTACAAGATGGCAGGATCTGATAAGTTGTATTCGGATCGTGATTTTCCTTTGGAGAATGTGAATGTTTGTAAATTGAGAAATGTGTTCAAGTTGATTGAGATTGATGTGTCTGAAATTGAAGGTTTGAAACATTCGAAAAGACAATTAAATTTTGAAAAAGATAAAGCTTACTACAAAAAACCTGTTGTACCACCGCGTTTTTCTAACAACAATCAAAATAAATAGTCGGGTGGTTATAAGGATGGTAAGAATTATCAAAGGAAGAACTTTCAAAACAAGAAGTTTGTTGAGAAAAAGGTGTTTGTAAAAAGCTCGAGTTCTCATTCCAAGCAGGAATCTGAATTTTTTTCAAAAACTAATGAAGAGTTTTTTGAAGAAAAGGCCTCATAGCCGCAGACTGAAGGCACAAGTCGAGTAGTTGACACCCGTACATGCTTTAAGTGCAACAAAGCTGGACATAGTGCACGAAAGTGCACCAACTTAAAGCCTAAGTCTGAAGTTGCTGAGAGTCAGAAAAAGAAAGCAGATGCAAAAGGCAAAGCTCCAATGGTTGTTGAGAAGAAAGTTTTGAAAAATGAAAACAACAAAATCAAAACTGAACCTATAAAGAATGTGGTAACTAAAACTGAAAAATTTTACAAACGGGTTGCTTCGCCTCAACAAACATGGAAGCCAAAATCAGTTGAAAAGAAAGCAAGTTCTCCAAAACCAAAGGTGTCTGAGACAGCAAAATCATCATCTTCAAATGAAAAGATGGATGTACCTTTGGATTATTATGAGAAACTTGAATAACAAATGTCTACTACTTCTGTAAAGAAGGATGTATCAAAGAAAGACCAATCATCTGGTCAACCTAATAAAAATGATTTCTTCTTATACAAAGAGGTTGAGATTGGGTCTGAGGAGAGCTTAAAGATGAATGATAAGAATTTTCCACCACTTTACACTGCTAAAACTCACATTAAAGTCAAGTTACCCGAGTCGAAAGAGGCTTGGGTGGCATCAAAATCCAACTAAGTGTTTGTGATATGTGCAGGAGCTTCCAAGATCCGTTTCACGTTGGATTATGGATAGTGGAGCTTCTCGGCACATGACGGGGAAGAAGACCCTACTGTACGATGTTAGAGGGTTTCATGGAGGTTATGTAGGATTTGCAGGCAATCAAGGTGGTCGAATAGTTGGTGAAGGAACTTTATCAAATGGAATTGTCACGTTTGAAAAAGTAAACTACATCGCCGAGCTTGAAAACAATCTTCTGAGCATCTCTCAGATTTGTGATCGCATGTATACAACACACTTTACAGATAAGGAATGTTTGATCTTGAAACCAGGATTTGTTGTTCTCGAAGAGTGGGTTATCATGAGAGCACCTAGAGTGAATGATCTGTACGTGTTGGACATGAGTGTAGCAACTACTACCACGGGTCAAGCTCACTGTTTTATGTCAAGAGCAATGGAAAAAGAATCACAGTTGTGGCATCGAAAGATGGGCCATATTCACCTGAGGAAAATGAATCACCTGGTGCATAACGACTTAGTTATTGGTGTTCATGTGAAAGGTTTTCATCTTGAGGGGGAGTGCATTAGCTGTGCTAAAGGCAAGCAAAAGAAGAAATCTCACCCTGGGAAGAAAGTTAACTCAGTCTCAAGATCGTTAGAGAGACTCCATATGGATCTGTTTGGTCCAGTAAACGTCAAAAGTATAACTGGAGATCTCTATTGTCTAGTAGTAACAGATGACTACTCAAGATTTTCATGGGTATCATTTCTGAAGACAAAAGATGAGACGTTTGAAAGTTTGATGACGTTGTTCAGAAAAATTGAAAACTTGTACCAAACTCGAATCAGAAGAATCAGGAGTGACAACGGTACAGAGTTCAAGAACAACAAGATGGAAGAATATTGTGATGAGAGAGGTATATTGCAAGTGCTCCATACACTCCACAATAAAATGGAGTAGCTGAAAGAAAGAACAGGACGCTAATTGAAACGGCTAGGACGATGCTTGCTGATTCAAAATTACCAGTCAACTTTTGGGCAGAAGCAGTATCAGCCGCTTGCTATACACTCAACCGGGTTCTTACAGTGAAGAAATTCAACAAGACATGTTTCGAGTTGATCAATAACCGCAAACCTAACCTGAAGTATCTGAAACCGTTTGGATCTCCCAGTACAGTTCTAGAACCTTTTGGCAAATTTGGTGCAAAGAGCATTGAAGGAATTTTCGTGGGTTATGCAAGTCCATTGAAACGAGTCTTTGTTCCAAGCTTGAAGCGGATTATCGAAGCACATCATGTTGAGTGTCAAGGTTATACCATGCCACCTCAGAATCCCGGCGACTCATGGCGTTTTAATTACGACACTTTGTGGGATTCGTTTGACATAGAAGAAGAAACAGATTTCTTTGACGTGTTGGATATTTTGAGGGAATATGAAGAATCACAAGAAAGATTCCCAGCAGATTATTCTAGACGTCAATATCGAGCTTCCAATGACGATGAAGCCGGTCCAAGTAATGCTGGAGAACATGATGAGATTCAGCAAACTCTTGACGATCAGACGGCAGTCAATGATAATCAAGAATCTGATGATAGACCTATATTCGATCGTGGTGATTCAGATTCTGAGGGGGAGCAGATCCAGATATCAAGTCAAATAATTCCAGTCAGTGAACAAGGTGCAAATCAGAATGTCATAAATTTGGAAGGCGAGGTAGATGTTCCAGGCGAGGTGATGCCGAGAACTCTTTCGTATCATCCAGAAGAATTGATTATTGGAGAATTATAATCATGCGTTCGCACTAGGCGACAAATTGACCAAGGCCTTAGTTGTTTTTATTCTACAGTTGCTCCGTTACAAACTGAGTTTTCACTTAGTTGTTTTATTTCGCAGATTGAACCGCGAACATATAAGGAAGCACTAACTGAAGATTCTTGGGTCAACGCGATGCAAGAGGAGCTGAGTCAGTTTGAGAAGTTAGGAGTGTGGAAATTGGTAGACTTGCCTAATGGTCACAGGAAGATAAACACCAAGTGGGTGTTTAAGTGCAAGAGAGACGATAGAGGAGTTATTATTCGTAACAAAGCTCGACTCATAGTCCAGGGCTTTAGTCAGCAGGAGGGTATAGATTTCACTGAAGTGTATGCTCCGGTTGCTAGACTTGAAGCGATCAGAATCTTCCTAGCATTTGCATCTTGGGAAAATTTTAAAGTTTATCAGCTAGATGTTAAATCGGCATTTCTCTATGGGAAGGTAAAAGAGGAGGTATATGTCGGACAGCCACCAGGCTTTACCGATCCAATCCACAAAGACAAGGTCTATTTACTGTATAAAGCATTGTATGGTTTACACCAGGCCCCGAGAGCTTGGTACGAGACATTGTCTCAACATTTGCTAGCCACAGTTTCATCCGTGGAAAAGTGGATGCCACTTTCTTCACCAAAGAAGTCGACGGACATCTTATGATAGTTCAAATATACGTGGACGACATCATCTTTGGGTCAACAAATGAAAATCTGTGCAAAGATTTTGAACAAGTTATGAAGCAAAAATTTGAAATGTCATCGATGGGTGAGATGAAATTCTTCTTGGGACTACAAGTTGATCAACTACCCGAGGGAATATTCATACATCAAACGAAGTACATTCATGATATCTTAGAGAAATTTGGGATGTCAGGATCTACTCCAGCTTCCACTCCATTAGCAACAAATCATGGGATAAACCCTGATCTCACCGGAGAGAAGGTAGATGAAACGATGTATCGTTCCATGATCGGATCGCTGATGTACTTGACAGCTTCAAGACCCGATATTATGTATCCAACATGTCTCGCAGCGCGGTTTCAGTCAAACCCTAGAGCTTCGCATATGGCGATTGTGAAACGGATATTACGCTACCTGAAAGGAACTCCATCATTAGGGTTGTGGTATCCAAGAGAAGGCGATTTCACGCTCGATGGGTATTCCAATTCCGATTTCGGATGTTGCAAAGTTAACGCTAAGTCAACAACAGCGGGGTGACAGTTTTTCGGACCACGATTGGTTACCTGGCAATGCAAGAAGCAGACCTCCGTAGCTTTATCCACCTGTGAAGCCGAGTATGTATCTGCTAGCAGCTGCTGCTCTCAGATCTTGTGGATCCAGCAACAGATGAGAGACTACGGTTTGCAATTTCTTAACACCCCTATCTTTGTTGATAATGAGGCAACAATAAACATTACAAAAAATCCTGTTCATCACGCTAAAACCAAACACATTGAAATTCGTCATCACTTTATCCGAGATTGTTTCGAGAAGAAGTTGATACGAATTGAGAAAATCCACACTGACGAACAAAAAGCTGATTTACATACCAAAGCGTTTGATAAAACTCGTTTTCAATATCTGTTAAAATTGAATGGTATGAAGCTTTTATCGGTGTCGGAGGAGATTCTTGGTGTAGATGAAGGTACCACTGTAGATGATGTTGAGAAGCAATCTGCAATGGTTTGTCGATTTTTTTACTTGTTTTGGTATTTAGGGGGAGGTATAGGGTATATTTTCAGAAAATACAAAAACAGTAAAAATTTCAAAAATCCAAAAACATGAGATATTTCAAAATTCAAAAACAATAGAAAACCGGAAAAGAGCTTGTGTAAAAAGGGAAAATGATAGTACATCAGCTTGACAGTTACGGTATGCTAAAGATATGGAAAGTTTAAAAAGTTTTAAACAGTCTCGCTGATGATGTGCCGATAGGTTTTTACACATTTAGTAGGTTTGTTCGGGATATAAACCTAAATCTTTACTTACTTATTTCGTGGGGAACACTACTTGGATATATAGGTAACCCCTGAAATTTCGTTTGAAAGATCCCTCTTTCTGAGATACTAGGTCTTTATACTCAGTGATATCTGGGGTATTATCCCGGGACTTCTGATATTGCGGAAGCAATGGCCTAGTCCCCGTATAATACTTTACGCTTGCTTGAAATAAAAGCCTACCCTCAGCATAAAAAATGATGAAACATTGAAAAATGCTAATCATGTGCTGTAGTAAAAAAGATCCTCTAAAGGGGACCCACTTAAAGTCGAAGCCGTCATCTCTCTGATTTTGCGGAAGCAACAGCCTGAGCTCTCACGGCCCTCGCATTTAACCCCTTACAGATATCATCTGTGGTATACTCACCTGTAAGACTGAATATTGGGATCTGGATACGGGAGTATATTCAAGAGGTGCGACACATGAATGAGTTTAAGTTCTTAATTCATCTAATTCGTATCCTGGACAGATTGAAATTTGTGTGAGAATTTAAGTGGATCAGTATATCGACAATCTAAGCGAATTGTTTAATTCTGAGTATGAAATTAAAGCTTAACGGTACTTGTGACTTGTCGACAGCTGATATGATTCCCTAACACGCTTACCAAAAATATGTCTGTAAATAGTTTACATTTACTGCATTTCATTTCTGTTTAGCATTCTAGTTTAGAAACTTTATTCAAAATCCAAAAAGATTTTACATTTCTGCTTTATTTTCCGACAAACCAAAGTGGAAAGCTGATCTTCAGATTCGAAGTATGAAGCAGATGCAGGAAGTTTCTGAGCTGGAAGATGAGTTGTGAGCTTAATATGTTAAACTTGTGATAATGAAAAGTCAAAACAGCTCATTAAATTGAAACTTGTAATTTTCAGAAAATTGTTTTGAAAAATATTGAACAAAAGTCAGTTTTGTTTCGTTTAGATCAACCAAGGTCATTAATTTGGACTTGGTAGATAAAATTGAGTTCTCAGGGTCATTAACTTGGACCTGATTACTTAAGTGGATTTCTAAAACTGATAGAATCAAGAAAAGATGTTAAAAGTCAATAGATTGTAATGTCAAATTCTTGAGTAGCAGGAAACAAAATCCCCATGGCAAAGTTTGTGTAAAAGTTTGAACCAGAATTCGAGCTCCAGCATATTGAAAGGGGGAGTCTACATTCTGGATCAACATTCAAAGGGGAGTTTGAAGATAGAGATTGAAGGATGCTTACAATGTCAGATATTTTGGACAGAGTGGGAAGATAGACAAAGACTAAAGACTGAAGATTTGATGCTAAAGACTTCGTCAACATCCAAGGGGGAGTCTGTTGGTGCATAGATGTCTGTTAACTTCGTCTTTATAGAGTCTTGTGTCTAGATAGGATAAACCAGTGTTCAGCAGGTTAGAAAATAGGTTTTGGGTGTTAAGGGGTAATTTCGTACGAAATTATAAAATGCTAATTTGCATGAAATTACACTTGGTAATTTCACACGAAATTAGTATTGCCTATTTCGTACGAAATTACATCCCCTATATATAGTGGACCTGCTAGTTCATTTGTAACGGTCCTGATTTCAGAGCCGAGGTGCTGCCAGTTTGTCAAACGATCAGGATTGCTTTGAAATCATTAATAAAAGGATAATTAAGAGGATTTAAGCTGTTTCACGTCTATATCATTGATTCCACCTTTGATATGGATCATAAACTCTTCTGATTGACTCGTTAGGGTCACGGCGATCCAACAATCGACAACATCCTGATCTACTCGAAGGGTCAGGAGGAACATGAACAACACCTACGCCTTATTCTGGAACTCCTACGAAACGAACAACTCTACGCCAATTCTCGAAATGCGACTTTTGGCTTCATGAAGTCCATTTCCTTGGCTACGTGGTCAACGAAGCTGGGATTCACATTGATCCAGCTAAGATTGACTGAATCAAGAACTGGCTCCTAGAACTCCAACCGAAATCTGCCAATTCTTGGGTCTTGCGGGTTACTATCATAGATTCATCGAGGATTTCTCGAAGACTGCACAACCCCTTAAAACTTTAACCCAAAAGGGTATCACCTACAAGTGGGGTGATGCTCAGGAGTCCGTGTTTCAGCAGCTGAAGGAAAAACTTTGTAGTGTACCTATGCTATCATTACCTGAAGGCACCGACGATTTTATTGTCTACTGTGACGCGTCTATCCAAGGACTCGATTACGTGTTAATGCAACGCGTGAAAGTCTTTCCTTATACGTCGCGCCAACTTAAGGTTCACGAAAATAACTACACTGCCCACGACTTGGAGCTGGGAGCTATAGTTTTTGCACTCAAGATTTAGAGACACTACTTGTACGGTACCAAGTGCACTATTTACACTGATCACAAGAGTCTCCAGCACATCAGAAGGAGTTGAACATGCGACAATGCCGGTGAGTCGAACTCCTAAACGACTATGTGTGCGCAATCCGATACCATCCGGGCAATGGAAACGTTGTAGCAGATGCTCTCACCTGAAAGGAAACAAAACCTAAACGTGTTCTCGCGTTGCAACTAACCATTCATTCAAACCTCCCTGACCAATTCTGAAACGCTTAAGTTGAATCACTAAAGAAGGTAAATCTTTTGGCTGAATCCATGCGGGGCATGGAAAAGCAACTCGAACTCAAGGATGATGGTATTTGCTACTTTATGGAATGTATATAGGTTCCATCCTACAGAAACCTTCAAGAGCTTGTGATGGACGAAGCACAAAAGTCAAGCTATTCGATACATCTGGATTCTGACAAGATGTATCACGACCTCAAGGTCTTGTACTGGTGGCCTAACATGAAAGCTATCATCGCGAGGTACGTTAGCAAGTGCTTGACCTGTACTAGGGTTAAGATCAAATACCAAAAGCCGTCAGGGCTACTGCAACAACCGAAGCTACCAATGTGAAAATGGGAGCAAATTTCCTTGGATTTCGTTACCCGTTTACCAAAATCTCAAAGCGGGAACAATACAATTTGGGTGATCGTAGATCTTTTAACCAAATCTGCGCACTTCCTCGAAATCAAGGAAACCGACAAGTTTTCAAAACTTGCAAGCATCTACTTGAAGTAAGTAGTTGCTAGGAACTGGTTGCCAACTTCCATTATCTCTGATCATGACCTGCGTTTCGCATCCAATTTGTGGCAGGCTATGCACAAATCCTTCGGCTCACGTTCAGACATGAGCATCGCATATCACTCGCAAACGGATGGTCAAACTGAGCATACCATCCAAACTCTTGAAGACATGTTGCGACCATGTGTCATCGACTTTGGCAACGACTGGGAATGATACTTACCTCTGATGGAATTTTCTTATAACAACAGTTATCACACTTGCATTCTGGCTGCTCCGTTCGAGGCGTTGTATGGACAGAAATGCCGATCACCTCTGTATTGGGTTGAAGTGGGCGATAGCCAAATAACTGGCCTTGAACTCGTACTCGACATGACACGATAGAAAAGATAGCTCAAATCAGAAAGAGAATGGCGGTGGCTCGTGACCGTCAGAAAAGCTACAATGATAAGCGTAAAAAACCTTTGGAATTCCAAGTTGGAGACCGAGTATTGCTAAAAATCTCACCTTGGAAAGGTGTGGTTTGTTTTGCCAAACGAGACAAGCTTAATCCACGTCATGTCGGACCTTTTGAAATCACCTTGAGAATCAGTACAGTGGTGTATAGATTGGACTTGCCTGAAGAGCTCAGTGGTGTACGTAACGTTTTCCACGTGTCGAATCTGAAGATATGTCTGTCAGATGAGACTCTCATCGTTGCTTTCGAGGAACTCACAATTGATGATTAGCTTCGTTTCGTTGAGGAACCGGTTGAGATTATGGATCGAGAGATCAAAACCCTCAAGCGTAGCAAGATACCCATAGTTCGAGTTCGTTGGAACTCACACCGTGTCTAGAGTTTACTTGGGAACGGGAAGATCAAATGATGCGAAAATATCCCCAGTTGTTCAAGAACAATGCATCCAGTACTGAAGCTACTACTGAATTTTGGGACGAAAATCCAAATCAACATGGGGATGATGTGGCACCTTGCGAAAACACTTACCTACACTAGATTATTCAGTGACTGTGTGCTAAATTTCGAGACGAAATGTCTTTCAACTTGGGGATGATGTGATAACTCGTACCTTTAACTTCTTATCATTTCCTTTTGCATTCCACTATATGTTGTAATTATAGGAAACTGATAAACGTGCTTAAATATATTCCGTGTATTTATATATGTATATATATACATATATATCAGTTGGTGAGTTGTTTGTACATATATGAATTCATGTATATTATAAATAAACTGGAAGCACACTTACTCTAAACCACACACCCAACTCTAGCCGCACACCCCACCTAATTCCCTTGTTCTCGGCCAGGCCCACTAGGGCCGCACACTTAATTCATTTGAATTGCACATGTGTGTGTGGTACCCCCACAGGTATTTAAACCACCTGCTGCCAAAACCCTAACACTTTTCCCCAAATCATTCGACGACGACTTTCACACACTCTCTCACTCTCTCTAGCATTATTTGCCCTTTTGGAAATTCTTTCCTCTTTTGAAGATTTTCAAGAGATGGTCCCCTTTTCTCTCTATGAGCTCTACCTTCATTATCCTAGCATCTACTTTCCTCCACAGTTCCCTGGTTAGTGCAATTGTTAAGCTTTATTCAATATACTTGGCTAAAATCTTGCCTAAATGGTTTATGTTAAGTGATATGATAACAAGTATGATTTAGGAACAGATAATGTAAAGCCAAAACCTGGTCACGACAGTGGATTCATAATAAGCAGCAGTTTACATTAAGCTTTCCCCTTGAAAGTGATTTATAACAACTGATGGTCTCTATCCACTGTTCATATTCAACTGCTGCTGCCCTTTCAACTGCTGATGAAAACCCTGAAGTTTCCAACACTGCTGGTCCTATCTACTGATGATAAAGCACTGCCCAGTCAAGGACTGATCAACCTTGAGGAAAGCACTGACATAAAGAGAAAGCAGCTGTTTAGTGAAATATCTGTTTTATGTATAGTCAGTGGTTAGGTTAGCAGTGTTTGTGTAAGGACAGTAGATACAGGTTGTTAGGCTGTTAGACGTCGCTTTCATGATGACGTCAGCTGAGATACCTCAGTGGTTTGGATTGCCTATAAATGTAACAGTACCCTGTACTGTTACATTTGATTGACTGAGCGGATTCTTCTCCTCATGTCTAATCCTTTCATCTTGTGTGCAACCAACCTTGGGGCATCAGGCTGAGGGGGAGTTTAGTTTGTAAGCATATCTGTAATCTTTTGCTTTGATTTGTAAATCTTTTGACTATGTGAAGCAATTGTTTATCAAACTATTTTCTCCTTTGATTGTGTTTACAAAGTTTGTTTTATTTCCGCTGCACTTTACACTGTTTCATATTTAGATAATGTTCAAATCATACAAACAAACACAATCACAAGAGCCTCCGATCCTAACAATTGGTATCAGAGCCCGGACAGTCAAATTCGATCTAACAATCAATTTGACATAACAGTTCAGCTCAAAATTCATTGATACTAAGGTTGGTTGTATTTTGTTGAAAAACAGAGTATCGAGCAAATCATGTTCAAAATGGTTATTCAAAAACTCTGTAAATCAACCAAGATGTCATATGACACACAAATTTCACACAACAAGTGAATTCATGCACAAATCACTCATAGTTTTCAGATCTGAAAACATATCTGTTAAACTATGGGATTATTTCATGTTTTCAAAATTGATTTCAATTGCTGTTATAAAAATTGTGATGTCACCTTATTAAAACGCTAAAGTATGAACCTCAGATTAACAAAAACCTATGTTCATAAAACATTAGTGTTTTTGTTAACTTAAAAAGAGGGGAATTAAAACTTTAGTCATTCAAATCTTATGTGTTGAAAACAGGTTGAGTTCCTCAAAAGGACAAAATCAACTATGTTAAAATACATTAAGAAAATTCACAAAAACTCAAAAGTGTGTCTATCTCAAAACTTTTGAAGTCAAAAGAAAAGAGTATAAACATAAAACACTTATGAGTCAAAGTTTAGGGTAATAATGGTTATTAAGCAACTATGTGCATTCATCTGGTCAGAAAAGGGTTTTGATCCCAGTGAATGAACTCCAAAGAGGACTAGACAAATGTTCAAAATTTTATCCATGTGTCCTCATGTTTGCAATCAACTGACAAAGAAAATGGTACCAAACAGTGGTCAAAATGTATTCCAAAAGTTTCCTACCACTGTTGTCAAACTACTGACCATTTTTCAAAAACCTGTGAGTGATGTGATTATATTCTCTATTGAAATTATACCAGATCTTTTTGATACTGTTCTTAGAAAATCCTTTAACCATTTTTGTTGTGTTCAAAGGATTTTCTCGAATAACCAGGATATATCATTCATTTTTTTGAAGAATGTTTTTGGAACTTTTGCTTGTTTTTGTTGGGAATAGTTTCAGCTCCTGACTGGATGTAATACCTTATTTTTGTTTGGTATTATTGTCCTCATAAATGGGTCAAAAGGAAATGGTACTTTTGTCAAAATCATGTCATTCTCAGGTTTGCTCCTAAATTTTTATCAAAGATTGATTGCAAACTATGCTTGAATTACTAGGGTACTCATGTTTTAATTGAATATTAAACGAAAATGAGTTGCCTTAGCAAAAAGTTTTCATCATCTGGGGTACTAAACCACTGTCTTTCAAAATTGACATGTGGCAAAACCTTGAATGAAAATCTTCAAAACTGTTGCTGAAACTCCTGTCCTTCAGAATTATACCATTTACCCTAACCACTGTTTTGTTCCAACGTCTGATCTCTAAACACTGTCCACTGCTGAAAGTTAACCACTGATCCCTCATTTTCTTGAAAAGCACTAATGCTCAAAATCAGTGTCTTATCCACTGATATGCTATCCACTGATAGTAAAAATCATCCACTGCCCATAATTTTTACCGTTGTAACCACTGATGCTTGATACGTCAGTGGCTCTTAAAACAACTGTTCTCCATACTTCATCCGTTTCACCAGTGTTTGACACGTGGACAGTTTTTAGCCCTCAGATCTTAATAACCGCTGCCACATCAGCGATCATTTTTTAAATAAAACCCTGCCCTAAACCCCAAACAGGGTTTTACACTGTCGAATTGAATTCCAAAATTCTCTTCTCATAGCAGTTTCCAACCCTTCTTCTCAAAATCTCCAAAATTCTCCTTCATTCTTCTCCGCAAAAATGACAAAATCAAAGTCAAAATCAAAATCAAAACCTAAATCACCATCATCTTCCAAAGAGGTCGCTCAAACGGCCGAAGAACCCATCGAAATACCATTCAAACAATCTCACAACTATCTGGGTTTACTCACAAAACCTACTGATAATCACACCTTTGACATCATCATTGACACAATATCTGCATCAAAGTACAAAACTTTGTTGACAGTAAATGCTCCCATCTATCTGCAAACCCAGAGAGAGTTTTGGAAAAAGGCGACACTTGAAAAACAAGACGATAAAGTCATAGCCATTAACTCCTCGATACAGGGTACAGCGATACAAATCACTCCGCAATCATTATCAGAAATCTTCAAACTCGATGATCAGAAAGGTAAAGCTTCCTTTGACAAAAACGAGTTAAAAGCTGATTTTCTGAAAAGGGGCTATGCAGAACAGTCAAAGGTAGATACCCTACAAAAGGGTTATTTCCCATCTGCACCCAGATTTTTATTTCACACACTCTTGATGTGTGCTTCAAATAAAACAACATCTTTTAACGAAATACCATTGAAAATTCAATGCCTGGGTTACGCTATTTTAAATAATAAAGACTACAACTACTCCCAGGAAATTTTCAATGACATGGTGAAAAACTTTGAAAATAAAGCATTTTTGCTGTTTCCAAGATTTTTGAGTTATTATTTTGAACAAAAATTTGAAAAGGAAAAGGAAAAATTGCTCAAACAAGGTGTTTATTGTCAAATAAAAAGCTTAACAAAAGAAACATTTTCAAGAATGATGGCACCTATAAAAACAAAAGCAGAGGTGTCTGAGCAGAATTTAGCAGTTACAACTGCTCCTCAGACATCTGCTGCTGAGCCCACTGCTCCAGGTGATCAAAGCAGCACAACCACTGCCTTGAAACCCTCACCTGACATTACCAAAAAGACCAAAAGAAAAACATCCAGAAAACCCACCAAACCCAAAACAAAGGCAACTCTGGAAGATGAGATCCCAGAGGAAATGCCTGTGACAACACAAAAGTCACCACAAACCACTGCTGCTGCTTCCTCACAGCAGTTGGAAGAAAGATCTCAACCCATGCCTAAAACTCCTCCTGCATCCTCACAAAAGGATCAGGTTGTAAGCACAGGGACACCACAATATGAAGCTCTGAATCCACTCGGATCCATCTTCCTCAGTCCTGATCCCAAGGACATGTCTCTTTCCACCCCCATACCCTCACCAATAATAATGCCACAATCCATGCTACCTTTGTTGCATGCAGCTGCTATAGCTCAGACACATACCAGTTCCTCTCTATCACCTGTCACTGAGAGTATACCCCCACAGGTGACTGGGTCTGATGCTACTACTCCTGCTATCCCAGCAACAATTGAGGAGGTTACACCCCCTGAGTTACAAGTAACTCTCGGTGGTAGTTCAAGTGGAGCAGCAACTACAACTGGTGGATCAACAGGTCTCCAGTTGGCCAGTTGTTTCATAAATCAGACTCCCTTGAAGGCAATTTCTTCCATAGCACCTCTGGAAATCACTAGTGAGGCTATTTTGTCCACTGGTAACATCAAAGATTTATCAAGTGCTGAAGAAAGAAGTCCCCAGTACCAAGAACAAGGGGCATCAATGGGTGATTTTTGGGACTCTGTTCCTAAGTCAAACATTGATATAACCACTGCTAGTGGGGATTCAGATGATCCTACTAAAGTAGGTGATGATTCAAAATCTCAGGAATTGACGGGCAGAGTTGATAAACTTGAAGAATCAGTTGCTGAAATAAAGGAGTTGGTGCAAGAGATTTTAAAAGCTCAGAAAGCACAAGCCACTGCTGTTCCTGCTCAAGCACCTGCACAACATGCATTTGCTGAAAATGAGCTTTGGAATACTTTTCAACCCATGCTTGAAGCACAGCAACTTATGGCTGACAAAAAGCATGCTATTCAAGTACAAATGCTGACCAACATGGTTGAATCAAGATTTAAAGACACTCAAGCAGATATCAAGGCTATAAAGGCTAGCATTCAAAGTGCCTCTGGCAAAGTTCCTTCTTCCATACCATTTCTTGTAAACCCCCCTTCAGATAATGCCAAAAAGGGGGAGAATAACAAGCTGTTGGGAAAAATGAATAGGATGGGAATAGAACATGGCGTTCATGTTGAGTCTGAAAAAGAAAAAGTAAAAGAAAAGCAGGTCTCAAAACCTGTTAGCCAAACAGCTGATACAACAGTAGTTACAAAAACTGCTGTCAGTAGCCAAACAGCTGCCATGTCATCAACACACACCACTTTACCACACACCACTACAACTACTGCTCCACCATCATCATCTAAAATCATACCATCACCACTGCCTCCTGTCATAAAACAGAAGACAACAGATGTTACAACATCTGTTGTAATGACAACAGTGATTGAAACACCAGTTGTTTCAACCACTGCTATCCAATCTACCACCACTGATCCACCCAAAACATCATCTGCTCCTTCTTCATTAAAAAGGAGAAGGAATCTCATATCAGATGATGATTCACCACCACCATCACCACCACCATAAAAAACTACATCACCACTTCCATCCCCTGCTCAAAAGCAGAAGAAAACTGCTGACATATCAGCAGTTGTAATGACAACAGATGTTGAGACACAAGTTGTTTCAACAGCTGTTAGTCAGTCATCCACCACTGCTCTCACCTTTCCTACTTCACAGCCAAAGCTCTTCAACAGAAAAAGAAAGCCAATACCTGCCGATGAGGGTACACATGATCCTAATGCTGCACAACATCCACTGGAGCTTGAAGCTATCAAAAATTGAGATGAGGCAATTCTATACAGAAGAAGATCCTTCAAAAAGGAGATTCTCCTCACTCATAGGCTACATGCCACCAGAGGATATGGATGATTACCTCAAACTCAAGGCAAGGCAGGCTAAAGCAAGAGCTAAATTTGAAAGTGAACGTGAACGTCTAAGCGAAGAAGGCATTGCTAAAAGACTGGATTTCTTCCTTGAAAAGGTAAAGCAGATGGAAGAATTCGCACAGGAACTAATCAAAGAAAAGGCTGAACAACGCAAAGAGCTAAGAAAACAATATCTTGCCTACATTATGAAAGAAAAATTCTATCCTGCTGAAGAAAAACAGTTCGAAGAATGGCCAATAATCGCTCTAAAGCATGAGGCTGAGAGGATTGACAGAATTAAGAATGATCCTACAAAGAAGAAAAATGCTCCAAACTGGAACAAATTCAAAAAGCTCATTGCTGACTTCACTGCTGAGTATAAAAGAAAGAAAAAGGAGCTGGTGGATGCAAAAATGGATACTGCTGAAGCCATATCAAAATGGTCAAAACATCAGACTGATGAAGCCTACGAAAGGCTGAAGAAAAGAAAGATAACTGTTTCAGGCACTTCTAAGAAGCAAGAACAAATGATGAAGCTTGAACAGAAGATGGGAAACCTCGACACACTGTTCCGGTCTACTTTTGTAACAAATCAAGAAGAGGGAGAACAGCTGACTGAAGAAGAGGTAATAGAAAAGGAAGCAAAGTACTTCAAAGATACCATCATGAAAATGGGTCTAAAAGAAGAAACTTCAACAAAGCTTCAAAGCCTTTTTAAGGCATTCAACAAACCTGCGTCTCCAAACACTGCTAAAGACAAGACAGAAGCTGAAAGACAAGAACTTATTGAACAAGAAACTGCAGAAGATATAGCTGCAGCAGACAAAGTCATTGAAGAAGCTTTCAAAAGAATGTCTGAAAGTCTGCAGGTGTTTTCAAGGCCATCATCCCTCAACTCATCTTCAAATAAATCTCTCCCAAGAAATCCATTGGGTTCGAAAGTACTAAAGTGGATGTCTGACCAAAAGACCCATGTATTGACTATTGTCAGATCCAATGGAAATGTGAAGTACATATCAAGGAAAGAAGCACTAGGCCTTAGTGTTCAAGATTTGCAGGATCTCCTTGAACTTTCACTGTGTAGGGATGAGGATGACCAGAGTGCAAAGGAATTTGAAGTTGAATTCAAAGAACAAGCTAAGGCACTCTTGATGAGGAATAAAGATCCAGAATAATGACAGGTTTTGGCATTATCTGTTCCAGGGGGAGATTGTTGGGATTGAACCCTACCAGAGGAACAGATAATGTAAAGCCAAAACCTGGTCACGACAGTGGATTCATAATAAGCAGCAGTTTACATTAAGCTTTCCCCTTGAAAGTGATTTATAACAACTGATGGTCTCTATCCACTGTTCATATTCAACTGCTGCTGCCCTTTCAACTGCTGATGAAAACCCTGAAGTTTCCAACACTGCTGGTCCTATCTACTGATGATAAAGCACTGCCCAGTCAAGGACTAATCAACCTTGAGGAAATCACTGACATAAAGAGAAAGCAGCTGTTTAGTGAAATATCTGTTTTATGTATAGTCAGTGGTTAGGTTAGCAGTGTTTGTGTAAGGACAGTAGATACAGGTTGTTAGGCTGTTAGACGTCGCTTTCATGGTGACGTCAGCTGAGATACCTCAGTGGTTTGGATTGCCTATAAATGTAACAGTACCCTGTACTGTTACATTTGATTGACTGAGCGGATTCTTCTCCTCATGTCTAATCCTTTCATCTTGTGTGCAACCAACCTTGGGGCATCAGGCTGAGGGGGAGTTTAGTTTGTAAGCATATCTGTAATCTTTTGCTTTGATTTGTAAATCTTTTGACTATGTGAAGCAATTGTTTATCAAACTATTTTCTCCTTTGATTGTGTTTACAAAGTTTGTTTTATTTCCGCTGCACTTTACTCTGTTTCATATTTAGATAATGTTCAAATCATACAAACAAACACAATCACAAGAGCCTCCGATCCTAACAATTTGCTAGAATCAAGAATCAATGTAATGATGTTAGCGTGTAAATTGTTTGATTGTATCATTGTTCTTGAGGATATTAGTGTGTTAATAAATTGGTACAATATTGCATTCAAATGAGTATTGTTGATAATAACTATGTATAATAATAAATGAGTAGATTTGTTGGTAATGATGCGTCCATAATGTATCGATAGGATTTGATGATTGTTTAAATGATTTTGAAATGATTTTCTTGTAATATAAACTAGATCCATTTTGATGAATGTTTTGATGATTGGTGTTCATAGTATGGTCAAATGATTTATCTAATAATTGTTGAATAAACATGTCTGTGTAAGATGAAAATGATATTAGGGATTCATGGGGACTAATGTAAAGAGTTGTATTTTGTTTGTTTGTTTGGATCGTATAAACCCGTATGATTACGTGCTTGATCAGTAGAAATGAACCGTAGACTACGATTGAGCACCGTTGTCTACGGCAGGATTGTTGATACTGGACACTATTAACACGTACACCCTAGACTGCATGTCGTACAAGCTTACATAGCACACCACACACTTGTGTGCCACGTATGTTGAATATTCCTAAACGGTGAAATCACTGATGCACAACGTACACAAGAATTATACAAGGTCGCACACTTTGGACCGACATTCTTATTATACAATTACCTGAGGCACAGAGTACCATCCATCTATGCATGACCGCACATTATCAGGTTGTCGCACACCCTCATGTGTTCCGCACACCTGATAGTGGGCCACACAATCACATTGGGTCGTACACTGTGATGGGCCACACTCCTATGGTGGGCCGTACACTCATGTATAATGGGCGGCACACATGTACTGTTCCATCTATGGACTGTTGTTGAGGATCTGTGTTCGACTGGTATGATATACGTGTTACGTAATGGCTTTTAATCGCATGCAACTTGTTAGAAACGTGTAGAAAATACGTGAATTACTTGCGTACAAACCTAATTGGTATTGGTAACCATGATAGGACGTGGTTGACCAACTTAACATGAGTAAATTTAATCTGCCGAGCTAAGCAAATGTGAGTTTATACTTCTACTAAATGCTTGTATTCCCGGTGGTTGGGTACGAACCTTACTTTCCCTGGTTTGGGTTGCCTAGTATTCCTGGGAGGAATATTGTTAAATGCTATTTATATTTCATGTCTTTAGCGGACAAACGAAACTCTATCATAAAGTCCCCACACACTATACCGATTAATCGCCTGGGCTAACAGGATATTAGTTGATAGCGCTATTAGGTTTGACAAACCTCACACTGTGCCTGGGATGACGGGCATGAACTATTATGCCTAGATAACTAGTCAATGATTATAGACATTGACTTGGGGCACGGACAACTCAATAGTCACAAGTATTCGGTATCACATAGTTTAGTATCTTAAAGATGGGGTTGCTCCCCATGACATGTTTATAAATGAGTAATTTAACAACCTATATCTTTGGAAATAAAATTGGAAAACTGTGAACTTGCCAACTTTATGTTGACACCCTACTACATGCTTTCCAGGTTGTTAGGTACAACTCTGGAGCTTGCATCGGAGGAGTGTAGTAGTTGCGTTGAACCATTGTTAGGTTCTTAATAATATTTATGAACTTTGAGAACTATTATTTTGGATTTTTAAACTGTATGCTTTTGATGTTAACTTAAACCTTGCTTTTTGACCTGAACTTTGTCACTGATCATATTGATAGTGATGGATTCTCTTTATTTTTAATTGATTGTTCAATATGATTGTTGGCATTATCCTTGTTAGTCACACGCCTCGCAGTAATACTCCGCATGTGGAATTTGAGGTTGTGACACCCAACCCCTCCACCCAAAAGAAAAAAAAAACGTAAAACCTAGGGGAGTGTTCAACTAAAAACTTATAGTTAGTGAGAAAACTCGAAAACTACTCCTTAATCAAGGGATAGAGGCTTTTAATGAAGGAGGGGTAAAATTGGTAAGAATATATAAATTTTCAAACATTGCTATATTCTTCATATGTTATTATTATTTATTTTTTTAAATTACACCATAAGATTACAAATTTTCTTATCTTTCATTCGAGTATATTTTGTTCGACACAAATAAAAAATTTAACGCGTTGTTCTTTTTTCAATGATACTATTATAGTATTGCACATACGCAATACTACTTAGCCTTAGGGTTTAGGTTTTCGGTTTAGGGTTTAGTTTAGCTTTTAGGGTTAGGTTTTTTGGGGAGTTTAGGTTTCGGGTTTAATTTTAGGTTTTTGGTGGGTAGGGGTGGAATGTTTCGGGTTTAGTTTTTAAGTTTTTTTAGGGGGTGGGGTGGGGTGGGGTGGGGGGGGGGAGGGTTAGTTTTTAAGTTTTTTAGGGGTGAGGGTAGGTTTAGGTTTCATTCTTTTTTTTTTGGGGGGGGGGGGGGGGGGGTTAGGTTTTTGGGGGTGGGGTGGGGGGTTGGCTGGTTTAGGTTTTTGGTAGTGTTGCACATGTGTAATACTAATAAAGCTTTTAGGATTAGTTTTTTTTTCGTAGTGTTGCACATGTGTAATACTAGATTTACAGAAAAAAAAATGTTAAAAAAAATTAGTGTGTTTTTTAAGTTTTTTTGTTTTAAGAATTTTCGCTTTCCCCTAATAAAAGGAGTTTTCGTTTGAACTCTCCCTTAATATAAGAAAGTTCAAATACACAATACTCTTAATCTAAAAACACTGAGAATTAAAGTGATGATATGAATATAAAGAGCTGATATGTATATAACAAAGTAATGATAAGTAACAAACAATGTTTTGTGTTGTAGCATATCAACATTGTTAAACATCAGTACTTTGATATTTTCATATTAACATTTTGTATTTATATCAACAATTTACTTTCTACATTTATGATGTAAATATGTATTTGTATTTGATTATACCATTAATAAATAATAATTAAAAAATATATTACACACATGCATAATGTCTCAAAGATTGTGTAATAAGGTAGGGGCCGGAGGGGTGCATGTGCATATACATGATGTAATAATAAACGTCCAAGCTTCTTGTCATCACACAAAGACCGAGCTTTTAGTGTTTGGGTTTTTGGGAAATTTCAGAAATAAGTATTTGTAAAGCTCCCCGCCTCCCCGTACAAATAATAACAAATAATATATGATATATAATTGATCAAGTGATTGATTATTATGGCTACCAGCTCCCCGCCTCCCCGTACAAATAATAACAAATAATATATGATATATAATTGATCAAGTGATTGATTATTATGGCCCATGTAACAACTTTACGTGGTTCTAGAAATTATATTATATATATATTATATTATATTATATATATATATATATTGTTTGCGAGCTACAATGAATAGTAAATTTAAATTTAAATTAATATGTAGCTTTTTAATATTTTATTATATCGATATATTTATTTTTTGTAATTTCTTTTAACTTTTAACATATTTTCAATTTTTTCCTTTTATTATTATATTTACTTTTTAATGTATTTTCATTTTTTCCTTTTCTAAAACCATATTTTCTTTATCGTTTATTTTGTTTTAATAATTAATTTTTTTTAAATTCATCTTTGCCATCTCAATTAATTTGATATTTCTTTAATAACTTATGTTCGTTATTTTTTTAAGCTTAAGTACGTAGTTTTGTTTAATCTTTACCCTTGATCAGTATAAGTTTTATTAAAAATGAATTTATATTCCAACTAAAATATTTATTTGGTATCGTAATATGGTACGATGATATCATATGAACCGATTCTAACGGTTAGGATTTCTAAATAACAAGCTACATTTTCAAATAACGTTTGCTTTACATTATCATTTGCTTCGTTTCGCGGTAACGCGCGACGTAAAAAGAACCTGGTATATATTGTTAACGAAGGGTCATGAATAGTAATTTTATTTTTATAATAATATATAGGTTTTTATTATTATTATTATTATTATTATTAATATTATAAAAGTTTATTATTCTATTTACTTTTAGTAACACAGTTTTATTTTTTTCTTTTTTTTTAAACAACATAATTCCTTTACCAATTTTTTTAATAATTCTTTTTTTTCTTTTTTAGAACATATATTAATTTATCAATTAATTGGATACTTCTTTAATAAATTACGTGTATAACTTTTTTCTAAAAACTTAACTACGTAGTTGTGCCTGATTTTTTCCATCGACATTCCGTTATAAATTTTGTTAAAAACGAAGTTGTACTCAAAATAAAGTATTTATTTTGTATCATAAAACGGTACGATAATAACTAAACCGTTATAATGGTTTGGCTTTCTAAACAACATGTTTTATAATCAAAACACGTACGTATTACATTATCATTTGCTCGGTTTCGCCGCAACGCACGACGTAACAAAACTAGTGAATATTATTTGTCATGCAAGTTTTGATTCTCATCGAGAATTAACACACCATTCATTAATATCACATTCAAAGCATGGAGTTAATTTAAACAATTGATATGAGACTACATCCAATATATATATTATTTCATAAAAGAAGCTGAATTTATTTCATCTAAGAAGCATATCATATACCATCCCCTCCCTACATTTGTTGCCCATGGCTTTATAGTCTAGTGACATCTTAGGGTGGGATAAATCTTTGGAACCAATAGGTCTTGGGTTCGATTGCCACAAAGGGGGTTTTTCCCATATGTATTGGGTTTCCTCCTGAATTGGTGTATAGAAATTATGCCTAGTGGAGATGGATATGATCGGGTGGTTCCACTGGTGGCACAATGATACTCTAGTGGTCCGTCAGTGATCCAAAATTTGCCGTTCAAAAAAAAAAAAAAATAGATCCTTCGTTAAACACTCTATTTCTAATATATTTTAATATACGAATATAATTTTGGAGCTAAAGGCACTACTACAAAAACAGAGGATTAGACGGGGTGATTTGGGCTTTAAGACGGGATTTCTAAACCATATCAATAACTTTGCAACGTGTTTTATGATGGTTGTTGTTATATATATATATATATATATATATATATATATATACTAGCCGTTTACCCGCGCGATGCGGCGGGAAACATATCGCTTTGGTTTGTGAGTGTAGGGCTATGTACGGGGCGGTTTTGAGCCATAACCAAAACCAAATTCGCAATGCAACAGAAAACACAACACTTGTTAGTAATTCTAAGGGGGTGCGTGAGAAGGTTCAGTTCAGTTGGGTCATAACTAAAATCTAAATTTTCGGTTAAGGTACTTCAAAACCGGTCATGGGGATTTAAAGAGGTTCAGTTCAGTTGGACCGCTTTGATTTATGTCTACCGCTAGACGTCATCGTCGGTACGTTTGACCATTTGGTACTTTCTCGTAAAAGCTCCCAACATCTCAAATACGTGAAACTGCGTTTCGTAGCATTCTATTCTTCCAACGCTCTAATTAAAATATTTCCATCATTTTCGCCGCTTCCTCAGTTGTCCCGAGTACGTTGGAAGACCTGTTGAAACTAATGACATTTAGAGTTGATATTGGTCCATTTGCTCCAAATAGAATCTTTATCTCGATATTCATCTTTCTCCATTGCTTTAAAGAACGTGTCACGAATTTTTTGCCAAAATACCGGTGACGTTTGATAGTTTTCTACGAAAAAAATACAAAAATTATAATGTATATTAAAAAAATACATGGGCCGAATTATGTAAAAAAATAACTTTTTAAAACGCTTACCCACATCGGGGTCCTCCAATATATCTAGCCACGCACGTGCCAACGCGTATTACTCGTCTTTCGTCCATGCTAGATAGTTTCCTTTTCGAAGAGGAGCGGTTGGATCTTTCTTTTTGTGAGACCTTTTCCCACATTTGGATCCCTCGACAACGGGCTCAGGTTGTCTCCATTACCGTTTCTATCTCCGGATCGGTATCTTGAGGAAACGGTTGCGAACCGCCCATGGTTGGAAAGATTTTCGGAACTTGAAAGAACCGTTGCGAACCGTCCATGCTAGTATTTGCGCGTATGCAAATACATTCAGATCCATGTCTTGAAGGTTGAAGTTCGGTTGCCGTTGCGTGGTGTTCGGCCGATATGTATTGGGGTTACCGGGTCTCGACGGCACACCGAATGGGGTCGGAAGGGATTCATGATTTACTAATGAAAAGAAAGAGTAGAGAAAGTCAATAAAAATAGAGGTGAAAAGTAGAGAATGTAGGTGAAAAGTGAAGAAAGTTAATAAAAAATGTGGTGAAAAGAGGGTATTTTATGGGTGGAAGACCTCGTCTATCCAAAAACATCAAGTCTTGCTAGGCCAAATTTGAGTTTCAACCAACAACACTAAATTGACCCATTTCAAACCGAACATGTTTTGACCAACTACATACACCCGCATATCTTATCAACTCTAATTAACATCTTTCACTTTTATTAGACACAGGAAAAAAGAAATTATATCCTTTTCAACTTCCAACAACCAATCAACCACCAGACGAATGATACCACAATATTAAGATACAAAACAAATTCTGCCACTTAATATTTTCGGCCACCAAAATGCAGAGTAGTATCCCAAAACTCATCACGCATCCACTTAAGCTGCTCCCCAGTTAGCGGTTCAGAATGCGTCCACACCTCTGATTTGGTTATTTTCTTAACAGGTTCTGCAACACAAAAAGATCATCATCATCATTATTTACATTTTATTTTCATAGATGCAACTATAAATTGAACACAAAATAAATAAATAGCAAATTTTATTCCATTTCATGGTAACCAAGCGCATGGGTCAAAGTGTCAAACCCTTTTGTGCAACTGTAAATCGATTCAAGATTTCATAGTAATCAAAAGCGCAGCCCAGCGCAAAATAAGCACTTTACGTCCATCAAAGCACACAAGCCAGTCAAATTTTGCAAATAAAATGGGGATTTAGAGGTATATCACTCGCACTAATAATCGTGTTTACAAGCAATGAACCTTAAAACCGTAATCTCGCCGCCAAAAATAAGGTTATAAATGTTGGTTGTCACCTGGCAGTAGATTCAAAATTATAGCAAGTATTATACATCAAACTTATGCATGTCCTTCAACTAATACAAGTCTAAACGCGCGGGTTAAGTGAGTTTGGTAACGGGTCAAACTGGTCAGGCTGAAATAAAACACAATTCTCGTTGATAAACTACCTTGAGCCGGGGAGCATGGCATTCTCAGTGCTGAGATCTGTATACATGTCACCGTCAGAAGACGGAGCAACAGGATCTGTTCCAGAATTTGACTGCCTCGTTCTGTCTTCAACAAATCCATAGCATCCAGGTGGCCTCCCGCCTACCTGTGCATTAGAGGCTACAGCTGCAGCAGCTGCATGTGACACTCCTGATGTCATTTCAGCAGCAGCCAGGTCTTCAGCAACTAAAAAATCATCTAACAATACCCCTACAGTTAACAAAGCAACAGCAAATAAAACAATAGTACCTGCTTTTTTTGAAAATGTGAATTATTAGTGTATCGGTACCTTTTTCCTGTTAGAAAACTGAAGTCAGAACAACCATTTCTCTAACAAAATGAAGAGCAAATTCCACTTGTTTTGTAACATCATAGGACAAGAGCTGAAGTTGCATGGACGCCAGGTTTATGAAGAACTTGCAGCTGCGTAAGTCCAATGAATGTGTCAGCAAGAGCACATGATGTGACAAAATTGCCTCAGAAAACCATAAGAGAAAGTCATCGCAAAGAAAGTAATGCATACCCAGTTCTTTCGAGGGACCGTCGGGGCACCATCCATCCTTTCTCAAATGCTTTATCTATAATCGAGCACTCCATGTTTTATGTTTTTAATCAAGACTGGATTTTCAATAACAACAAGCACACAACAACCTTCACGCTCGTAAGCCATGGTGTGACTGCATCATCAAACCAAGATATGGTCTGGTGGCTGGTTCGGCCTGTTGAACTGCTTTAACCGTTTCCTTGACTTTATTGACCGACTCGCTCATTGACTTGGCTGCTAGCTTTTTAAGTTCCTCATAAGCATCTTTCTGCAACGTATGAACTCGAAACTTAAAAACTACAATCAAGCACTCGAATTCAAATCAAAATAAGTCTTATCGTAAAATCAAGACACATGTAGGTAGGGATAGGAGATGAACCTGGAGCGGGAAAGATAGAAGAGAGCGGAGATCTAGCTAAACTGCCAAAAACCTCCGTGAACTGTAAAAGCAGTTAATTAAAAACCGCAAAAGTTTGACGGTTTTATAAGTTTAAACTGCTGAGATCAAATCTCGCGACGGTTAAGACAGTTTTTTATGAGTTTATACAGTAAAAATTAACGGTTACGTGAGCCCGAACTATATATAAATAATTATTTAAAACCTATACCTTGAAATTAAAAACAAAACATAAACGACAGTATTTCTAACCTTCCCAAGGGGCCCAAAGAGCAACTTCAAGTAGTTTTCCTCGATACTGGAAGGTAGGTTTCTGACAAATGCTATTGATATCTGAAAATCAAAAATGAATTCATGAATATATATCAGCTAATTCAGAAGAATCATGGATGCTAATTTACTAAAATTAATAAACACCTTAGCAAATTCATGTAGATCAACTCCAGAATACTCCTCAGCCCACTTAACATATGGATGCAAATCTGCAATGTACATACCACCATAGTAAAATCATCAGCAGCACACCCTAAACAAAGAAAATAACAAAAAAGGGTAAATAACAAGCATAGAAAACATCCAATTAGTCTGATTCTTTGGAGATTTCGATTCAAAATCCGAGGAGTAAAAGCATCACTACTCATAACCCCCAGAATCAACAACACTCCTTTTCACCTTCTTAGTTTCCTCTTCCTCTATATGATAGATCTAATGAGAGGAATTCTCACTTGTTGGCGAACATCATGTCAGACGTGATGACAAACTTCACATCAGCAATGTTCTCAATGACTCTGTTAAGAAACCCAGTCTAAAGTGAAAGTTACCTTCATGTTAACCTTCAAAAAGGGATGAAGATACATTCAGTGATGTTTCAATTGGCTGCCTGTTCACACAAGACATTCACATTAGAAAGCACATCGACTTGAAACCAAAACGTACCAGATGGACTGCATATACGTCAACTCAACATATATAAACCCTATATTAAAAGGAAACAATCAACCAAACTAATTAAACTCATTCCAAAAATGTAAATTCAACACAAAATCACAGGAAATAACCGAGCAATAAAAGCTGTAGAATCTCATACTTGACTCAGACCTCTGGCTTAGGTTAATCTCAAGATGATAAAGCCAGGTTCGAACAACTTTAACCTAAAAAAATAAAACTCCTCTTCAAGCACATAATCGCCTCTAGCATCAGTTGTTGCTTCATCACATGTAACTTCACAACTGTTCAATTTCTTACACATTTCTTCATTTGGTAGTCAAGAATGTAGCTGAAAAAAAAAAAAAAAAAACTTTGATCTGAACAAGATCAACAACTGTTGTTAATCTAACTTCCGCACACTAATAACACACTTAGATCTAAACAAACATCACAAAAAATCAAGTTCTGAATTAAAAAGAGTATTAATGAAAAACTGATAGAACACATACCTTTCCATCAGCATCATGTCTTAATGTCACCAACAACCATCGATTCTGCGTTTCTTCTCCTCGTAGAAACCCTAATTCCCAAAATGTAAATAGATGAAGAAGTACAACAATGGATTCGTATGAGTTATGTTGAACAGAGTTGGAACACATTACCCAGAATAACATCTGAGCAAATCCACTCAAACTGAAGATTTCGAGAGTTCAAACCCAGTGTTGTACACACAAGATAAAAAATAGCAGATTCTGTAACCTAATTTAAACAAGAACAAAAACTAAAAAAAAGATGGAGAACAAAAGTACACACAAACCTGCAAATCTGTTAAAGTTTCTTCAAATCGGTGTTTAACCCTGAGTGTTTTCGATTTCATAGTCGTTCTTCCTTCATCTCCGGTTCTTTGTCGTCCAACATCATCTTTGTGCGTGTAAGGGAAGATAGCGTATTGGAGATGTGGAGGAGGGAGGCTAGGGTTCCAGATCAAGAAAATCTAGGGTTCTGTATGTGTAGTTTTGGAGATCTGGTTGATTCTCGTACGCTCTCTCTCCCCCCTATCTGCAAATGAAAATGAAAATGAAAATGAAAAGAAGACAGGGGTGTATGGGGAATTGATGAGCGGGACTTGAAAGTTGAATGGACGGTGCAGATCCCAATCCGTGTGATGTGTTTCTTTGAAAATGGACGGCTTAGATCTCAATCTGTGTTTATTTGAGTAAAAGGGTATAAGTGGAAAGTGATGTTTTATGGTGCTTAAAAGACTTGTACATTATGCTTTAGGAGTGTTTTAAGGAAATTTTTATGGACATTAAGAAGTCCTTCCTATATGCTTTATAAAGTAGTATAGATATATATATACGAGAACCACCTTTATTGCGAGAACCGTGAGAACCTATGTGAACACAACAAAATAACCTAAAAAACCTACCCCCCCACCCAAAAAAAAAAAAAAAACCTAAAAAAAAAAACCATACCCCCTCACCCCACCCCCACCCCCACCCATGCTAAATGCTAAAAACTAAACCCCTAAAAAATCTAAAAAAACACAATTTTTTTTAATATTTTCTAATGAAAAATCGCTACTTTTACTTGCCAAATTTTCTTTTTAATTATCTGTTTTTTATTTTATTTTTTAATAACGAAATCCAGCGATTTTTCATTAAAAAAATATTAAGAAAAATAAAAAAAAACTGTGTGTTTTTTAGGTGTTTTTGGTTGTATTCACATTGGTTCTCGCAATAAAGGGTGGTTCATAAATGATCCTTCTCCCATATATATATATATATATATATATATATATATATATATATATATAGAGAGAGAGAGAGAGGATCGGGTTCAAGAGTGAACAACTTCTTATGAGTGAACTGAGCGAACTAATCTTGGCCCTTAATCATTTTTTAGATTAAAAGGGTAAGATTGACATTAACCACGTATGTTTAATTAAAATCCCTTAATTTTCTCATCTCTTAACACGCTCTCTCTCTTATTTTTAATTATTTCTCCACTATTTTAATTATAAGAAATTGAAGGGCTTTAAATTTTGTTAGACCATCATAGATTACAGATTACGACATTATCATTCTAAATCTTCAGCTTATATGTTGAAGTTGATTAATAAATATTGCAAGTATTCTAATCACTCAAGAAGATGATAAAGACAAAATTATTATTTTTTTTAAATGTTTTTTTTTGTAAATATTCTGTTTATAAATTATTTAATTTCCAAATATTCGTAGCACTCATTTCTTTAACCAAATATTTTTTTTTTAATTTTAACTTAAATATTGTTTTTTATTATCCGTATATATAGATATCATAATATATTGTTTTTAACTTTTTATAATTTTCAATAAATATTGAAAAAATTCTCTAAGATGGAAATTGTAATTATTTTTTGGCATTAACTTTTTTTTGAATACGTGATGAAGTTATTTATTTTTGCATACATGTGACTTGTTTCGTTTTCATTAATTTTATAATTTTTATATGAATCTACTTGTGTGCATGCATAATATACTATATGTTGTTAATATACACATATATAACAATTTCTGAATATAATACATAGATGTATAAAAGTTTGTACACATGGGTATAAACTGACAGTTGTGTATCTTGTATAAACTGATTGTTAGCGAGACTGTACACATGTGTATAAACTAACAGCTGTGCATTTCGTATTTGCGAGACTGTACACATGTGTATAAACTAACATCTACGTATCTTATATAAACTAATATTAGCGAGACTGTTCACATATGTATACACTAACAACTGTGTATCTTGTATATACGGAAACTAGCGAGATTTTAGGGATTTTGATTATATTGTTTAATAAATGCAATTTACAAAAGACGCAAATACCGTTATGTCATTTATTTTAAAGAGAAGTTACAACATTATAATTACAATATTGCCATTGTTTAAAAATATCTAGATAATGTAATCCAATGGCCCAGATTAGTTCACACAGTTCACTCTCAACCTAGTATTCACTCTAGAACCCTACCATATATATATATATATATATATAAGAGAAGGATCCGTTGGAACCACCATTTATTGCGAGAACCAATGTGAACACAACAAAAAATATCTAAAAAACACACATTTTTTACTATTTTTTATAAAAAAATCTCTATATTTCGTTACCAATTTTTTTTTGCTACTAAATGTAGCGATTTTAATGTAAAAAATATTAGATTTTTTTTTTCTTTTGTGTGTTTTTTAGATTTTTTTAAGGTTTTTTGGGGGTTTTGTTTTTAGCATTTTAGCTTAGATGGGGGTGGGGGGGGGTTAGTATTAGCGAGACTGTTCACATATGTATACACTAACAGCTGTGTATCTTGTATATACGGAAACTAGCGAGATTTTAGGGATTTTGATTATATTTTTTAATAAATACAATTTACAAAAGACTCAAATACCCTTATGTCATTTATTTTAAAGAGAAGTTACAACATTATAATTACAATATTGCCATTGTTTAAGAATATCTAGATAATATAATCAAATGGCCCAGATTAGTTCACACAGTTCACTCTCAACCTAGTATTCACTCTAGAACCCTACCCTATATATATATATAAGAGAAGGATCCGTTGGAACCACCCTTTATTGCGAGAACCGATGTGAACACAACAAAAAATATCTAAAAAACACACAATTTTTTTACTATTTTTTATAAAAAAAATCTCTATATTTCGTTACCAAAAATTTTTTTGGCTACTAAATGTAGCGATTTTAATGTAAAAAATATTAAAATATTTTTTTATTTTGTGTGTTTTTTTTAGATTTTTTTAGGTTTTTTGGGGGTTTTGTTTTTAGCATTTTAGCTTGGGTGGGGGTGGGGGTGGGGGGGTGGGGTGTTAGGTTTTTTTGGTGGGTTTAATTTTTAGCATTTAGCTTGGGGGGGGGGGGGGTTAGTTTTTTTTTTTAGGTTTTTTTGTGTGTTCACATTGGTTCTTATGGTTCTCACAATAAAGGTGGTTCTCAAATGAACGTTACCCAATATAGGGTAGAGTTTATGCGAGAACCACCTTTATTGCGAGAACCAATGTGAACAGAACAAAATAAACCCACTACACCTAAAAAACCTAAAAAAGCCTAACCCCCACCCCCCTAAAAAAAAAAAACCTAACCCCCCACCCCCACCCGTAGGTCCCTTAATACTATGGATCTTTTAGAGAATTGTCTATATAACCTAGAGAGTTGAATTCTCTAGATCAGATTGTTACAGAAAATAGTAGAAACATAATTCACAATTAACCCGATATTCTATTGATTATCCAACTTGTAGTTTACAATCAATTCAATACCTCACACAACCTCACAACCACTCTCTGTAATCTTGTCTCACTCTCAATTTCGTTTTTCTCTCTCTCTAAAACGTTTTCTCTCTCTAGTCTCCAAGAACTCTAAAAACCCTAATCACAAAACATGTTTATATACCACATGTTTGTGAACTGGGCTTCCAACTGGGCTAGGCCATTCTCCAAGCCCATTACAACAAATAACTCAACAACCAATATGCTAAGCCCATTACAAAATATCCAAAGACTAAATAATCAAACTATTACATTTGCCGGGCTTTGCCCTTTACCCAAAAAATAATAATAATCAAACTATGAAGCTGTTGTCACAGAATATGCACCAACAGACTCTCCCTTGACAATAGCTTCATAGTGTAACTTCGTCTTCAAACATCTTGTATTCTTTTGGTGTTTGGATAGCTTCAGCTACACAGTTTCTAACATCAACACCATCCCCCCCACCCCCACCCAAGCTAAATGTTAAACACTAAACCCCCCAAGTAAACCATAGCATTCAACCAAGTAAACAATATATGTAAAACATAACGAGTTGTTCATCCATACATTTATTTAAAGCAAATTTACAACCATACGTTTGTTCGAAAAAGTACCATACTTGACGTCATTGTACCAAAACACAAGTTTCCAAGTACATTGTTTCAAACATAAAGACTAAACACAAGGTAACATCCCACAGCTTGACTTGACATTCCCACGGACACACTTTCCCGAGGCCATCCACGAATTTCCTGTAATACATGTTAGTTTTGAAAACGTCAACAAAGGTTGGTGAATTCATGTACTAATTTGTGTCAAATAATTCTTCAAAATATTTGATAGATTTGAAATTGGTATAAATGAGACTTGTAAGATCATTAGTGTTTTGTAAGGACACTAATCTGTATGCTGAATACGAGGCAACAAAACCTTGACGATTTATCGTGTGTGTCAGTGACACTAGTTTTAGACACAAAAGCACTCTTAAGGATCTATGTTATGCTGATAAGAGTGTGTCACAGTCACACCCCGATTTTCGATGCTCCCGGATGGGTACAATCGTGACGGTTGGATAACAGTTATCACAATAAAATAATATGCAGCGGAAGTATTGGATTAAAATTATTAAAGTAAAGCTTGAATGTATAAAAGTATTTACAAGCGTTCGATACAAGCCCACAGGCAGGATCTAAATAAACAGAGCTTTAGACATCGTATGCCTTAAGCATCAGGAGTGCAAATTCCTTAACCTTCATTCTAGCTGACCCGTATTCCCAACCTATAATAAGGTTCGGTACCTGCTGTACAATCTTAAGAAAATACGTCAGCCAAAGCTGGTAAATACACTTAACTGACTCTTTGGAAAAATAGTTTTTCGAAAAGAGTTTTATACATATAGATAACCCGTAGGAGATCTTTTAAATACATCTTGGGATTATTCTTCTTATGAGACTATATACTTGATTAACCCATTGGGTTGTCCGGACATGGTATCATTAACCCCCAATTATGTTAATTATCAAGTAAACTGATTAAACAGTATTCATACATTTTTGCGCAATCATAGGTGACTTACTTATGTAATAACCGTCCCAAGAGGCATATTTTCCATCCCAAGTTTACACTAAAATAAGTCAAGAGTATTTACCTTTTTGCTAGCTTCCAATCAATAAGACAATATTTGGCAAAAAGATGGAAGTCTAAGTATATTGACCCAAGTCCGATTATCTGGGGGGTACTATAGTCTGGAATGAACAGATTTATTATCTGTTAGAATGTATACGGGCCAAAGGTAGTTCCTTTAGACATGACCCAATACTTAAGAATAGGTTCGCTAGATTAAGCGTATACCAAATCGAATGTGGTTTAAACTCAACAAGTACTAGGACTTGTATAATATGGGTAAACAAGGTACATTCTGGATTTTGAGATCAAAACAATAATGTTAAATCCTTTTCGGTAAACTTATGTAAACTGGTTACGTAAGTCTAACCGTACGCGTATAAGCGATATCGGGTAACCGGATGAGTCATGAACCCTGCCAATATACTTTAAACAAGTTATAATATAAGTAGGATATCAACTTGTATGCCTGTTAGGGTTTTAAAATCAAACTATGCCTCATAAGGGCATTTTGGTAATTTTACAACTTATAAAAGGAGCTTGCAAGTAAACTGATGTCATCGTTATAAAAATTCTGTAAAAGTGATTTAATTGTGATATCATATCAGTAGGACATCAAATATATGTGTGGTTTACGCTCTAAGACCAAACGATGCGCCGTAGGGGCATTTTGGTCATTTCACACATAGTTTTGAGAATTCATTTGGGATTTTGAGTTCATGACTTATACCCATTGTAAAAATATTTAAAATGGTTTATAAAATCAATAGGTAACAAGTCTTGGTTCCTAAATATGGTTTAAAACCATACTACGCGCCAAAACGACGCTAATACCGTAAATGACGATTTATGTGAAGGTTTATGAAATCTGATGGTATGAACAGCTTTGAATAGTTAAAATATTTTATTTTTCATAACATATTAGTAAGCAAAAGGTTTGGTTTGAATATTACGCTTAAAACTTGTTTTATGTGCCAATAGGGCATTATCGTCATTTATCAGCATTGTATACGAAACTGAAGTTAAACTCAGTTTACAATCTGACTTAGCATCCCAAATAATCGTAATTATAATATCATATAAGTAGGTAATGAGTTTTATGCTAAGATTATGTTTAAAACTTATTTTAGACTTAAAAGGGCATTTTAGTCCTTTTAAAAGCATAGTTTACGCTTATACGCGTAAACTCAGTTTATGACCAGATTATAAACATCAAATTATCCTAAACATGTTTACTTATCAGTACATAACTCATTTGCATGCTCGTTTGTATTTAAAGCCTTATTTTTAAACAAAAGGGCATTTTAGTCAAAGTACGGCATAATAACAGAACATGCGCATAAACTCTGATTCCTAGTTCTATCGTGTAATATAACCTTATGGGGTTATACTATATTATATTACGATCATAACAGAATCTAAAATTAGTAGCATACTAGTCTAGTTCGGTTTATAACCAAAAGTCAACGTAGAAGTCAAACTACGCGACTTTCGGTTGCGAACCGACCCTAAAACTGAAATTGACGAGCCAAACATATTTACACATGTTCTAATAATTATTACCGAGTTGTTTAAGTGATAAAACATATTTTAGAACACTTCTAAACTCAAATCGCAATTATTTTAAAAATCTGACCCGTTGACTTTTAAAATGTCACTACGTTGACTCGTCAATTGACCAAGCCAACATGGTTCTTAGCAGGTGCATTTTTGAGGGATTAAACCTACCTATTTACGATCACGTAGCCATGTTCATTGCTAACCATGCCATGTTCATTTACTAAAAGTCAAAGCGTTATTACGATAACGCTTGACTCTTGGTTTTAAAGCCTATAAAACGACTAAGTCACGAAAGGAACACTTACAAGTGGTCCTAGGGACTGAAGAATACTCAATGGGTCCTCCCAATAAGCTCAGGAACTCCCAATGTGAGAAGAGAGGAGGAAAGATTGAATGGTGCAAATGAGAGTGTTGAAGAACACTCCTATATATAGTGTTTGGGAACTTTGTGGATGATTGACAAATGTTTAGAGGGTTCATAAGATCATAACATGTATTATGACAGCTGCCCAAACGATTTGCAGCCTAAGGTATCGATTAACATGGTCTAGAATGGATTGGAGTGGACTCCAAGAAAGAAAATATAAAAAAAATTATAATATGCACAGCCACGGGCCTGGCGGCCCGCGACAGATCTCGGCCCAGTTTTACGCGGCCCGCGAGCAAGTCCGGTCCAGCAACCAAGTTTGGTAGTTTGGCGATAACAACCCTTGTAACTTTTAAGCACTATTTAACTTTCATTATTGACACTTTTGGCACAAAACCTTATATAATCAAATGTGTTGTTATTATAAGGTACAAATATCACTAGTGACAAATCTTAGGCATGCCCGGGAGTATGACCGAGCGTTACGGAGTTCCCGTTTAGTTCAAAAGGTCACTCAAAGGCACAGTTTTGCACGTTGACGTTTTTAGTCCCTTTAACACACAAAGTTGTGCGTAATATCGTTTTATGACATTAAAGCCTTATGTAGCTCATATCAGGCATTCCTGTGAGTATTATCGAACATCCCGATGCTCCGGGTTCGTTAAAGGTCACTCAGAGGTAAGAATTAACATGTTGACACTTTAACCCTCCGTTACCGAAACTTTTGAGTTTATCGCAAACGGTTTCGGTTATCCAACAAGTGGCTTAATATGAGAACATGTAAACCTTATATTGTCACTCAGAGGCTTAGTGTAAGCATGTTGACACTTTCAGTCCTTTCACATTCAAAGTTTTAACTTTTTGGCGATAATAGTCCCTCCTAGTCAACGTTTGACTTAATTAGGATTAGGGACGCGTGTCGATACATTATTGGGCATGATTTTATGAGGTGTTACATCCTCACCCCCTTAAAGAAATCTCGACCTCGAGATTTACTCAGAGCAATACAGTTAGTTCCGTATCATAGTAGCTTTCAACCTCTCAAGAGTATCCTGGGCCACAATGGGAATCCTAGTCACATTTACGAGGTAAACTTGGAACTTTTAAATTCCATGGTCCATAATAGACAAGGTTTTTCAATAAACCTTATGCTCACGTTTAAACATCATGGTGAAACGTGACAAGTGCTTATCAGCTAAGCACTTTGTTGGAATTTTCCAGAGATTAGAGTATATTTAGTATCTTAATTCGATACTTTAGACAATGATACTCTATAAGGAGACTCGATGTTGTCGTTATATAGCTTAACTTGTCAAAAATTTTAAATTTTCCTCAATTGACAAGAAGCGTCGACTTAGTAAGTTTGTCGACTATAATTTATATCGCGTTATCGCCACGATTTATTTTAGGTAACTGGGAGATTAGATTCATTGTTACCATTTCCCAATTCTATGTGGGATTTTCCAGTTCATCATGCAGACCACAAATGGACCACGATGTTCGACTCACTTGCGAACATTCTAAGAATTAAGCTTCCTAGGTGGCTACGGACTTCTCATGTCCATTCACATACAAAGGTCTTCAGCTTTCGACTTAATGTTGGTGCATATGTCTGTCGACTTCGTCTTGTATCGAGTCTTGTAATAGATTAGATAGATCACGGCACGATATACTAGAAAAACGAGAAACATGTAGAAAAGGGCTTTTCGCACGAAATGGAACAGGCCATTTCGCACGAAATGGAGAGGTCATTTCGTGTGAGGCTGTTTCGTACGAAATGGATGGCCTATATATAGTTGCCTTGAGTCTTTCATTTATAACATTTAGTTTCCAGTAGCGAAGCTCTGCCGAAGTGTCTCCAGCATTATAAAACGATCTGATATCAATACAAGAGACAGTTTAAGTGATTCTAAGTGCAAATCAGCTTAAATAACTCCGATACGTCTATTTCTGCCTTTCGTATTGGACGAGATCTCTTCTAAACGACTCGTTTGGTCGTGCAAACGATCCTACAAGTAGTATTAGAGCTCAGGAGGAAGTGTTCTTACCATTTCAGCTGTTTTTTCATCAAAATTTCTGACTTCTACTCACTTTCTTCACATTTTTCAAAATTAAACGAGATTTTACGGATAAAATGGTTTGATTTTCTCACATAATAAGCGAAACACTGTTTTAACAAATCCTTGAAAGAATCAGACCTAGAATCAAAGTAAAACTTGATCAATTTGTTGAAAAAACTGCCCGAAAGTGTGACGTCAGCTCCAATTCGCATGAATTGGATACCAGATCGTTTGAATTTGCAGCCATTTCGCATGAGACAGACTTCCGTTTCGCACCAAGACCATTTCGTTTGAAATTTATCTCAATTCGCATGAATTGGTATCCCAATTCACACCATGTGTTTCCAATTCGCTTGAAAAGTTCAATTCGTGTGAATCATACATTCCATTTCGCACGAAGTGGGTAAAAAGTTCCATTTCGTTTGAATAGTGACCATTTCGCTTGAAAGAATACATTTCGTGTGAGAGTGCATTCCATTTCATTTGGGATTGTTCCAGATCGTGTGAAACATCATCCAATTCGTTTGAAAGTCCAAGTTTGTGAAATTTTCTTAACCGAATCATGGAGAACGAGTTCTACAATGCCTTTGCAACACCGATCACTGTTACTCAGAACACAATGCTAGAAAATGAAACGGGCACTACACAAAATCTGCCTAAGCTTATGAGTATTGAGGAGTATAGTGGATGGGCAGAACGTTTTGAAAATTGGGTTCAAGCATATTACTTAGATGCATGGGAATGTACTGAATATCGATATATTAGACCGGTTAAGGACAACCGAGAGAAGGTTGATATTAAAGATCTAGGTGTTGATGAGAAAAAGAAATACAAAAATGAAAAGATGATGGTTAGTCTCTTGCAGCAAGCTATTAAGGAAGAAATCTTGATTTTACTTCAACACAACGGAAGTGCACATTCAATATGGAAAGAATTAAAATCAAAGTTTGTTGGAAGTAAAGAGATGATCAAGAACAAAATGTCGCTTTTGAAGAAAGAATTTGATCTATTCCGTGGATTAAAAACTGAAAACACCAAGCAGATTATAGAAAGATATTGCAATTTGGTGATGAATATGAAAAGATTGAACATCAATAAAGATAAAGAAGAATTGATTGAAAAGTTGGCCAATGCGTTGCCACAAGATGTTTGGGGCACGTATCTTATGATGTTGAAAAATAAACCTGAGTTTGACAATTTAACGCTGAGCGAATTTATTGAACAACTCGAAGCTCAAGAGATGGAACAACGAAAGATAGTGAGAATGAAGAACTATGATGGTGAACAAGACATTGGTCTGTATTACAAAGGAGGTACTAGTGATAAGACCAACATTGCACCAAAAATTGAAACTGCTTTCAATGCAAAAAGTTCTTCTGGAGGTTCATCTCAAGGATCAAGTAGCAAAACGGGATTTTCTTCATATCCATCATTCGATCCAAAATTTTCAGCAACAAAGAGTGGCAAAGTATTACAATGCAACATTGCGTTAAATCTTGAGAATGATCAAAATTACTCTGAAGAAGTAGCCAAAAGTCATATGTCTTTGTTGGTGACTGTGTTAGAGTCTTATGGGAGTTTAGTTGTAGGAAGGATTGGAAATCCGATGTTGATAAAAGAGGATTACGATCAGGTTGATGCTGAGGAGATGGAACTTATGGATATAAAGTGGTGTTTGGCTAGTGTGCTGAGATGAGCTGAAAAGTTTAAACAGATTACGGGAAGAGATGATTTCCGTGATGCAAATGTTTCTACTTTAGGATTTGATATATCTAAAGTTACTTGTTTTCGTTGCAGGGAAAAAGGACATTTCAAGCGAGAATGCACAAATCGCGAAGTAAGTGGAGCTCAAAATCCTTTCGGAAACAATGACTATTATCGGAAAGCAATTTATCATCAAGTTGCTTAACAGTCGTATCAACAACAATCGTCACAAACTGCTCATGCTAGGAAGGAGATTGAAGAATCAAAGAAAGCTTATCTTGTTAATCAAGATGATGGAAGATCGTCAAATGAATTTAGTTGGGACAAATATATTACAGCTAAGAGTAAAGCGTGTCTGACAGATCAAGATGATGAAAGGCTTCCAAAAGATTTCAATTGGGATGATTATGATCCTAACAGAACTACAGATCATAAAGCTTTTGTTGCTCAAAACGTTGAATATACTGTTGATGTTATTGGGCAGATAAAATGAAAGAGCATTTAAAATTTCTAGCTGAGAGAGATAAAGAAAGAATGAAAGATAAGAATGACGAAGAAGAAGTCCGTGTGATAAAGAAGCAGGTGAAAGAAATTCCAGCTTTCAAGATTAAAAAGGAAGCTGATGCGGAAAAGGTGTCTGAGAACTGTGAAAACTGTGAGCCTATGAAAAAGCACAACAATGAGTTGATTCACAACATGAACAGATTGAAAGAATCATATGATGTCTTAAACAAAGCCATGAATCAATATAATGAGTCAAGCAGTGAACAAGCTACAGCCATGAAGACACTCAATGGAGCATACATGATAAAGCAGGAAATGGTCAATTATTACATTGATATGTGTGCTGAGCTTGAAAAGAAATTGGAAACTCAGAGGATAGAAACTGAAAGAGTAAACAAATTATTGAAAAGTTACTCATGTTCTTCTTATGTGATTGACAGGATTTACCCTACAGTTGAAGGTATGAAGGTGTTTGAAGAAGAAACATTTGAATAGAAGAAGTTCGAAACAAAAGAGGATACTGAAGTGAAGAATTCTGGTAAGAAACAAAGTGTTGGTTATAACAAGTGTCCACCTCCGCTTGAAAATGGATAATCTCCACGAAATCCTAATTCAGAAAGAGTCAAAAAGGCAACCAACTTACAGTGGGAATCTGAGCCTTAAGATAACTTGCCAGACAACATTGATGTCACTTTCACATCATCCGACACTGATCATGAGTCCGAGTTAATAAAGAAAGTGGTCGATCAAGTGTTGGATAAAGATGAAATGGAGGAGTCAAAGTCAGAGTCAAAGTCTGAGTCCGACACTTCAAGTCCAACAGTCAAAAAGGGCAAACAGGTTTATAATAAAGAATTTCTGTTATCACAAAATAATTTGAATGACGAAACATTCAAAGTAGCATATACTTTGAATGATTCTGACAAATTATATTCTGATGAAGAATTTCCTATAAGAGGTGTTAAAACTGAAATGATTAAAAAGGTTTTCAAACTAACAGAAATCAATATTTCTGAAATAAAAGATGTAAATCTTTCTGAAAAACCTAAAAAGTACACCTCAAGAGTTCAACAAAGGTTAAACAAGAAAAGGGGTTACAGTTCTGGTTCAGGTTATCGAAAGGAACCAAACCATAACAGTAATTTCAAAAAGAAGGGATTGGGTTTTATTCCACCAAAAAATCATAAAAATGAGAAAACTTATAAACCAAAAACTGTTTTTGTTTCAGGAACATCATTTGAAGAAGAAAAAGTGCATTTGTTCAGGAAGCAGACAAACAAAGAATTCCTTGCTAAAAAGCAAGAAGGAATGAAGAAGGAAGTTGCTCAGAAGAAGGAGACAAGAACCTGTTTTCAATGCAAAACAGTTGGTCATATTGCCAGGAATTGTTCAAAGGCAATCCAAACAAAACAGGGGGTCTCTGAAAAACTGAAAGAAAAAATGGTTGAAAATGAATCACCAACCAAACAATTTAAAGTTTTCAAAAATTCAAAATTTAAGGTTGGTGAGTGTTCAAAAAGTTTTTACAAAAGAAATGTGAATCTTAACAACCAAAAATGGGTTGTTAAGAAATCAGATGATAGTTCTAGCAATGATTCTGATTCATCAAAATCAGAGGAGCTATTTTCTGGCAATGAATCTGATTCATCAAAGTCAGAAGAGCCACAATTTGAGCTAAAAAGTGAAAATACAGTTCCACCATTGGATGACGCAAACTTTCCACCATTGCGGGCTGAAAATTTAAAATAAAAAATTGGAAAAGTTGAAATTTCAAATCAATTCTTTTCTGAAAAGAAAGAATTTGATGTTGAAAAAGCCTTTAACCCCACAGTTCAGAAAATTTTTGGAAAAATGATTGACGGGAAGGTCAAAGGGGTAAAGGAATTTTATGAAAAGAAAACGAGTAAACCAGATGAAGATGGTTCACCCCAGGTTAGTAACTGGGATAGAACCTATCACGACTAAAAATCTGGACTTGTCGGAGCTCTCAAGTTGGTAAACGTGGAGCATGAATCGGCATCTTTCTTGAAAAATTCAAAATTGTCATATTTCAATTTGCAAATGGTATGGTTGATAAGTGAACCTAATAGTGGTTGAAAAAGGGGTTTTCACCTACAAGTGGTTAATCAAGGTCATTAAGTTGAACTTGATTTAACTTTCATTCAAGTGGTTGAAAGAACAAAATGATGAACAAAACCCCGATTTTACATGTGGTTTCAACAAAACTAATTTTCCAGAAAAACCATTTGATTAAAACAAACTTAAGTGTTTTGAAATCATAATGGGAAAATAGTTTGTTGTCAGGGGGAGTTCTGATTGTTTACACCAAGTGGATGGCGATTTGAAGCAATTCACATCGGTTTGTCAAATTATCTTTAAATGGTTTTGAATTTTAGGGGGAGTAAGAATTTTCAGAAAATCCAAAAACATTAGAAAATCTGAAAATGTCAAAAACGTCGATAAAATCAAAATGAGTTTTGTTGTGAAAAAGAGGAAATGATAGTACATCAGTAGACTATCATAGTACGCTAAAGAATTGGAAAGTTAAAATGTGATAAACAGTCTCACTGATGATATGCCAGTAGGTTTTTACACGCTTAGTAGATTGTGTTCGAGATATAAACCTAAATATCATTACTTACTTATTTCGTGGGGAACATCTCTCAGATATATGGGTAACCCCCGAAATCTTGTTTGAAGGGCTTTCTATTTCTGACATACTAGGTCTTTGTGCGTGGTGATATCTGGGGTATTATACCTGGACTTCTGATTTTGCGGGAGCAATAGCCTATTCCTCGTATAATACTTTATACTGCTTTAATCTTAAAGCTCGCCCTCAGCATAAAAAATGATGAAACATTGAAAAATGCTAATCATGTGCTGTTGAAGAAAAGATTCTCTAAAGGGAACACACCTAAAGTCGAACCATCATCTTTCTGATTTTGCGGAAGCAATAGCCTGAGCTCTCATGGTCTCGCATTTAACCCCTTACAGATATCATTAGTGTACATTCACCTGTAAGACTGAATATAGGAGTCTGGATACGGGAGTATATTCTGAGGTGGGACACACGAATAAGTTTAAGTCCTTAAAACACTAATCTTGTATCTCGAAACAGTTGAACTTTGTGTGAAAATTTAAGTGGATCAGTATACTGACAATCTAAGTTAATCGTTTAGAACTTAAAGTGTTTAAAGCTCAACGGTGCAAGTGATTTGTCAAAAACTGATATGATCCTTTTACGTAAACTCACAAAAATATTGTTTGTAAATATTTCTTTACTGCTTTTCATTAAAAATAAAAATCCAAAAAGATTTTCGGAGTGTTTTAGCATAAAATTTTGAAAATTCAAAAAGATTTTATTTCATCTTATTTTCGACAACTGATGTTGAAAAGCTGATTTCAAAATTCCGAGTGCTAAACATGATGAACAGGTTTGGGAAAGTTTGTTTAGTAATATGAAAAATGGTATTTTTACAAGTGGTCATCAGAAATTTGTAAATTGTTAAATCATTTTGAATGATATTTACAAGTGATGTGTTGAGATTGATTTTACAAGTTGTAAGCAGAGATTAAAATTGTCATAAATAAATATCTTATGTTTTGGGTAGAGAATTGTGCAGGTAAAGCCAGGTTTCTGATTCTGTTGCTAAAGAATGCCAGATTACGATCTTAGAACCTGTGAAAGCTTGCAGATAGTGAATTCCAGACTTATCGAAAGGGGGAGTCTGAGGATGTAAGAGCCAGATTCAGATCCTAGAACAAAGCTAGAAAGAGAAATTGCTGATGCTGATGAGCTTAAGGAATCAAGAGACCTGATCAAGAAGTGTATAGAGCCATGTTGCAATTCTGAAAGAATAAGAGAGAAGAGAAGATTGAGGATGCTTACAATGGAGAATGCTTTGGAAGAGAGCGAGAAGACTGATAACGACTGAAGAGTTGACATACCGAAGACTCGACACTGAAGACTTCGTCAACATCCAAGGGGGAGTCTGTTGGTGCATATGTCTGTCGAGTTCGTCTTGTATCGAGTCTTGTAATAGATTAGATAGATCAGGGCACGATATACTAGAAAAACGAGAAACATGTAGAAAAGGCCATTTCACACGAAATGGAACAGGCCATTTCGCACGAAATGGAGAGGTCATTTCGTGTGAGGCTGTTTCGTACGAAATGGATGGCCTATATATAGTTGCCTTGAGTCTTTCATTTGTAACGTTTAGTTTCCGGTAGTGAAGCTCTGCCGAAGTGTCTCCAGCATTGTAAAACGATCTGATATCAATACAAGAGACAGTTTAAGTGAATCTAAGTGCAAATCAGCTGAAATAACTCCGATACGTCTGTTTCCGCCTTTCTTATTGGACGAGATCTCTTCTGAACGACTCGTTTGGTCGTGCAAATGATCCTACACTTAATTCGTCAGAATTTACTTGTGTCATGTGGATGACACATCCTTCATCCAATCACTTGGATACCTTAAGCATAAAAGCTTCTTCGGGCAATCCATAGTGTTGATCTTCTACGGATGGTGAATATATCACCAGATGAGGATTTAATCTCGATAAGTTTCTTACTGTAGACACAGTGGATTTGGTTTTTGGACTAACCAATCCATGTCTAAGAACATATCGAATCCCGCAGGATGTATAGATAAAAGATTATCAAAGACAAATTGTTTCATGAAGGATATATTATATGTGAAAGCATCTAGATTGGCCACTTGATTTTATAAATAATATCCAAGCCTTGAAAAGGCAGATTTAAAGTTTTATTAACTTTACAATCGATGAAGCTTTAACTGGCTCCAGAGTTTAAAACAAGTTTCTAATAAATAAAACATTTACGAGAAAGAGATACGTAAAGATATGTCTTGAACTGCTTCTGTTGTAGCAGATTGGAAGGCTCAAGCATTGCCTTTCTGGCCATTAGTGGCCTTGTTCTTACTGTCAGTTGCCCTTTTTGGGGCAGCGAGTCTTTATATGCCCTTTCTCGCCACATCCATAGCAAGTGGCGTCTTTCAAGCCTTTGCATTCATGAGACTTATGATCCATCTTCTTACAGATACCACAACCCTTGGTCTACTCATGGAAACATTTTTCGAAGTGTTGCTTCCCGTAGGTTTTACATTTGGGTTTTGCCTCATTCGGCTTGGACTGGTTATAATTTGAACCAGTCTTACCCTTTTGGTAATCCTTACTTGGGGTAACATCATGCTTTCGCTTATGATCCTCCTCGGCCTTAATCGCCCTTGCTCTTATCTCATCTTCAGTAAGAGAAAGAGCCAGATCCACAGTGGATCTAAAAGTTGCAGGTTTGGAGGATTTAACCATCCCCTTGATTTCTGGAGCGAGTCCTCCAATAAAATGTGCAATGCGCTTAGACTCGGGGATAATTAGATATGGTATGAGTCTTGATAAAGAGTTGTATTCAGATACATAGGCTCGACACTCGAGGCCTTTCATGGTCAGCCTTAGAAAGTCAGATTCAACTTTCTCCACCTCGTGAGGTGGGCAATAAGTCTCGCAGATCAATTCCACAAACTTTGACCAACTCAAGTTGTACATTGCAACCTTGCCAGTGGATTGGATCAGTGCCTTCCACCAAGTCAGAGCATCCTCCTTGAAGGATTGGGACACGTATTTAACAATGTCCTTGGCGGCACAACCGCTTATATCAACAACGGTTTCTATTTCATCCAGCCACTTTAGAGTATCAATTGCTCCAATCACGCCCGTAAAGTCACGGGGTTTACAAGAAACAAAGTATTTATAAGTACACCCCTTCTTAGAGTCATGAGACTCAGTTTTCCTGAGACTCTTGATACTCTGCTCACTTTTAGTTGAGGAGAAATGAGACTTTTCAGTCTTATAAGTATTTGAACGGGGTTTAGAAACGGAGTTCTCTTTCTATACTGATGGCTTTAGCCCTTTAAATGTGGCCATAATTCCAGCCAGGGCTTTGCCGACTTCATCAGCAACTATGGATCGAAGACGATTCTCTTCGTCATTACAATTTTGGTGCTCTAAATCGTCACTACCATTTTTATTACTTGCTTTGCCAATACTTAGGCTCGCCATAAGTTTATAAGTTTATCTGAAAGATAATAAGGCCATCAGTAATACTTTGAGAACTAAATAGCAAATCAATTTATTTGCATTAGATCTTGCAGATCTTATATATATCATATTCACTAGCCTTACTTACCACAGTTGGTAATGGGCTTTGTTATATAGCTCATCGGCTTGTCATAAAAGACATTTAATTATAGCACATTGGCTTGTCTCGAAGGACATTTAGGATACGGCACATTGACCCGTCATGAATGACATTTAGGATACAGCACATTGGCCTGTCATAAGGACATTTAGAATACGACACATTGGCCTGTCACGAAAGACATATAGAGGTAGCACATTGGTTTGTCACGATGGACATTAAAATGTGGCATAACGGCCTGTCATAAGGATATGAAAGATATGGCACCAAAGCCTTGTCTCGAAGGAAATTTATATGGTATGGCACTAAAGCCCTGTCATGAAGGACATTTAAGATATATAAGCCGCGATCTCAATTGATCAAAGGGCTTTAAGGTTTGAACATAGTTCATTACCTTTGGATAAGGGTCGTAGACCACTACTGTCATCGCAATTGACGATATAATATGACCCGTAGGCGATTCGATTGACATCACAAGGATGTTAAACTAATGGTCATCGCACTGATGATATCAGTCATCCTCGCATTTTCTCATATAGGCTGTGAGGCTTTGGCATAGCCCTCCACCTTGGACAGGGAACCATAATGGTCACAACTGTCATTGTCTTATTGACAATAGAGTAAAGTATAGCCCGTAGGCATTTCATCACTGGGGATGTTAATATTATGATCATCATACTGATGATATTAGTCAGGATCGCACTGATCATATAGACTATGAGATTTGAGCATAGCTTACCCCCTTGGGCAAGGAATCATAAAAAAAATTACAATTATCTTGTCACAATTGGACAATATAATATAGCTTGTAGTCAAAACATCATTAAGGATGTTAAATATAATCATCATATATGGGTGTGAGGGAATCAGTTTTCAACTTCTATCACCTTTTTAACCACTACCATTGGAGGGAATATATTATATATATATATATATATAAGGTAGGGTTCCAGCGTGAACAACCTCCCAAGCGTGAACTGATCTGGACCATTGATTTCCTTTTTAGTTGTTAAGGGTATGATTGTAATTATATAAAAAATTAGATTTAAATCATTATTTTAATAATTGAATTAAGTTACATCTTTCCTATTTTAAATTCATTATCCACAATATCTTTTATTTCATTTTTATTTTTTCAGATTTCACCACCATAATTCGGATTATGATTTTTAAGATCCACGTAACCTTCATATTTCAACGGTGTACACATGTGTACTTGGATATGAATTGAACAGTACACATGTGTACTCAGCATGGTACATATGTGTAATAAGCTACATAATACATACATATAAACAAAACCTGTAAAACTAGTTTATATTAAGCAAATAACAAGTTACATAATGTTTGCTAAACCAAAAAAAAAAACATACAATTACAAGTTCCAGTTTCGTGAAAACAATAAACGCAACATAATCGGAAAAAATAAAAAAGACATAGTCTTTTACAACTATTCGCTGCGTTGTATGCTGAATCATCCTTATCGACCAAGCAAACAACCATACGTGAATCATCCTTATCGACCTTCCATCTCCACTTTTCTCGTTTACGACGTCTCCTATAATAACACAAAAAACTGAGCAATTAGTACTTTGCATAATTCACAAGGGTGCATCAACAACTTTACACATTCAAATACACAAAAAAAAGAGATATCACAAAAACAGACGCTATACACATGTGTACATCGCATTAAAAACAGAGCAAAATCATAATACACATGTGTACAGCGCCTTAAAAACATAGCAAAATCAGAATACACATGTGTACAGCGCCTTAAAACCAGAGCAAATCAGAATACACATGTGTACAACGCCTTAAAAACAAGCAAAATCAGAATACACATGTGTACAACGCCTTAAGAACAGAGTGAAATAAAAAATACACGTGTGTACATTGCATTAACAACAACCTTCAGAACCTCATAACAATCTTCAAATTCTCAATCAAACAATAATAATTTTCAACATCAAAACAATGAAAAATGGCAAACTTTTTTTCTCAATCATCAAACTCATAAAAAATCTTCAGAACCTCAATCAAACAATAACAATAATAACTTTCAAACATCAAAAACAATAAAAATTTACAAACTTCATACCTGGTCAGTAGCGATAAACATCAGATCGGCTGGCGAAAAAAATTGTTCACCGGCGATAAACATCAGATCGGGAGTTTCGCCGGAGAAGAGCAGGGGAAGATCGGGACTTGTGATAAACATCAGATCGGGAGTTTTGCCCTGTATTTGTGTAAGCAATAATTTTTATTTAAAAAAAAACAAAATCACACACATACTAATTAAATCTCGTGTTCAGTTCAGTCATTATTTTTTATTTCAAAAATCATGTTTTATTGTATCATATACTAAATAAATTAAAGGAAAACATCAAATTGATTTGCACTCCACTCTTCAAGACAACAAACAGAATGCATATCTTGAATCCCCGTTTCCATCACTTCATCGTCACCAACATCCATCCATCACTCATCCTCCAATTTCACACTTCACAATCCAAAACCACAACAAAACCGTCATTCCCCAATCATCAAACCCCTAAAACACCAAACCCAGATCATGAGCAACCCATAATCAACCAGTCAACGCCGAAACAAGTTGAAAGCAAACCAGTTGAAGACGCCGAAACAAGTTGAAAGCAAACCGAAGCGGATCAAACCAGTTGAAGACGCCGAAACAAGGAATCTATAGGCAGTGGAAAGCAAGTTTTTTTGTGAAATTAGTAACAGAAACCCTAGATGTTTGATCGGAAAGAAGGGTTGATGGATGGATGGATGGGCGATGAAGGTGAGACCTGGATCTGGGCGACGGATCTGTGAGTAATAAGGGATTTTCTTTGATGTTGGCTTTGATATGTGAGAGAGAGATATTTGTGGGATTTTGAAACGTAAAAGTAGATATAAATGGGATGTTGTTCAATATGATATGTAGATTACATATTTACCCTTATTAGCTTAATTAAATGGTATCAAAAAACCTAATAATTACAATCATGCCATCCATTTAAAATATCAAGATCCTAATAATCAATGGTCCAGATCAGTTCACGCAGTTCACGCTGGAGAAATTGTTCACGTTTGAACCTAATCCTATATATATATATATATATATATATTTAAGACAGAGTCTTTTATCATGGTCTTATTTACTAGTCTCAATTTCATAAGAACTAGTAGACCAAGTAAATTTAAAACAGATTTATTTGCTTGATTGCTAGGCGTTCTTCGAGTAATTCGTCTTCACCCAATAGAGTTGGCACCTTTGGTCCTTCTCCTCAGTTGGAGTTTCCTGGACACGTCTCATTTGACGTTTTAATTATATGCACTTCTCCTTAGTTAGGAGATTTGGTATACGCCTCAATATAGTACAGCGTATACGATACGGCTCAATATAGTACACCGTTTAAATATATACCCTTTCTCCTTATGGGGAGATTCGGGAATACGCCTCAATAAAGTACAGCGTATATGATACAGCTCAATAAAGTACATTGTATAAGGTACGACTCAATAAAGTACATTGTTCATAAATATACCCTTTCTCCTTATGGGGAGATTCGGGAATACGCCTCAATAAAGTACAGCGTATATAATACAACTCAATAAAGTACACTGTATATGGTACGGCTCAATAAAGTTCACCGTTTATAATTATACCCATTCTCCTTATTGGGATTCGGGAATACGCCTCAATAAAGTACAACGTATATAATACAGCTCAATAAAGTACATTGTATATGGTACGGCTCAATAAAGTACACCGTTTTTCTAAATAAGCCCCTCTCCTTATCAGGAGAATTGGGGATATGTCGTCTCATATTTGGACGAAAATTTTGCACTTTTTCAACCACTCATTGGTGGGAACATGTGCTTTTTGGCTTTTGTCTATTGCGCAATCAAGAGATCTGTTTGATAAGATAGGAGCAATAAATGTGACCTTCATATTATTAGAAGGAAAAATAAAAAATGGGCCCCATAAAATCAATGATTTTTCTTAGGGCAGTAATATCACCAAAGTATGTTAGATGCGTACTATTAGCCTATATCAGTACAATATGACTGTTGGGAGATCTTAGTGGTTCCATGCATTAAACCGTCATACTGGCCAGGCATGAAAGCAATCAATGGGACATACTAAGATACTGCCAATTATCATATGGCGCTTCCATCAAACTAAGTTTGGTATTCGTAGTTTATAAAAATCAATGAAATAAAAATCGTTGTCGTATTCAAGTTGGAGAAATTGTTGGAGAGTTGCCGAATTTATATATAATATAATATATACCCAGATGGGTTTGAATTAATCAAGCTCGAAGACTCGAAATTATATGCTTTAAGCATGAATCAGAGAAAGTGATTCCTTTTTCTGCTTATTCTCTAGAATGAGAGAATGTTTAAATCAAAGAATAGAATTTGGTGCAAAGTGCACATATATCTTTGCCATAATAAGGCTTTCCATAAATGCTGTTGTTTCAATCAGCTGGTGAGATATCACCGGAATGTCTATCAAATATGATAGACATCAGATACATGATATTAGGATATCACAAGACTATCAAAAGATATATCATCAGATGGAGAGGTTTAGCATCCTCGTATAGGAGTCGTTGTCTCCAAACAATGTAGTTCACCATGTGGAACTTCAAGCTACTCAAAGGTAGAGATCATTGAGTCCGCGACCCATCACAGATTCTTCATCTTGCCCGCGACGTCTTGGCGGTATAAAATCAATAACTACTATGTAGATTAAGAGTAGTCTTATATTCAGGTCTAGACTCAGAGTTTCTTTTTAAAGGAATCTGCATTTTGTGATATTTGAGATTAGACACTAAGGGCTAGTGTCTAATTCACTCAACCTGTAGCTCTGATACCAACCTGTCATACCCCGATTTCCGGTGGGCCCGGATGGGTACAATCGTGACGGTTGGATAACAGTATTTACAAGCGTTCGATACAAGCCCACAGGCAGGATCTAAATAAACAGAGCTTTAGACATCATAGGCCTTAAGCATCAGGAGTGCAAATTCCTTAGCCTTCATTCTAGCCGACCCGTATTCCCAGCCTATAATAAGGTTCGGTACATACTGTACAATCTTTTGAAAATACGTCAGCCAAAGATGGTAAATACACTTAACTGACTCTTTGGAAAAATAGTTTTTCGAAAAGAGTTTTACACATATAGATAACCCGTAGGAGATCTTTTAAATACATCTTGGGATTATTCTTGTTACGAGACTATATACTTGATTAACCCATTGGGTTGTCCGGACATGGTATCATTAACCCCCAATTATGTTAATTATCAAGTAAACGGATTAAACCGTATTCATACATTTTTGCGCAATCATAGGCAATTTACTTATGTAATAACCGTCCCAAGAGGCATATTTGCCATCCCAAGTTTACACTAAAATAAGTCAAGAGTATTTACCTTTTTGGTGGCTTCCAATCAATTAGACTATATTTGGCAAAAAGCCGCAAGTCTAAGTATATTGACCCAAGTCCGATTATCTGGGGGGGTACTATAGTCTAGAATGAACAGATTATTATCTGTTAGAATGTATAGGGGCCAAAGGTAGTTCCTTTAGACATGACCCGATACTTAAGAATAGGTTCGCTAGATAAAGAGTATACTGAATCGAATGTGTTTAAACCCAACAAGTACTAGGACTTGTATAATATGGGTAAACAAGGTACATTCTGGATTTTGAGAACAAAACAGTAAGGTTAAACCCTTTTCGGTAAACTTATGTAAACTGGTTACGTAAGTCTAACCGTACGTGTATAAGCGATATCGGGTAACCGGATGAGTCATGAACAAGTTCCATATGCCAATATACTTTAAACAAGTTATAATATCAATAGGATATCAACTTGTATACCCGTTAGGGTTTTAAAATCAAACTATGCCTCATAAGGGCATTTTGGTAATTTTACAACTTATAAAAGGAGCTTGCGAGTAAACTGATGTCATGGTCATAAACATTCTGTAAAGTGATTTAGTTATGATATCATATCAGTAGGACATCAAATATATGTGTGGTTTACGCTCTAAGACCAAACGATGCGCCGTAGGGGCATTTTGGTCATTTCACACATAGTTTTGAGAATTCATTTGGGATTCTGAGTTCATGACTTATACCTACTGTAAAAATATTTAAAATGGTTTATAAAATCAGTAGGTAACAAGTCTTGGTTCCTAAATATGGTTTAAAACCATACTACGCGCCAAAACGGCGTTAATACCGTTAAATGACGATTTATGTGAAGGTTTATGAAATCTGATGTTATGACCAGCTTTGAATAGTTAAAATATTTTATTTGTCATAACATATTAGTAATCAAAATGTTTGGTTTGAATATTACGCTTAAAACTTGTTTTATATGCTAGAAGGGCATTATCGTCATTTATCGGCATTGTATACGAAACTGAAGTTAAACTCAGTTTACAATCTGACTTAGCATCTCAAATAATCCTATTTATTATATCATATCAGTAGTTAATGAGTTTTATGCTAAAATTATGTTTAAAACTCATTTTAGACTTAAAAGGGCATTTTAGTCCTTTTAAAAGCATAGTTTACGCTTATACGCGTAAACTCAGTTAATGACCTGATTATAAACATCAAATTATCCTAAACATGTTTACTTATCAGTACATAACTCATTTGCATGCTCGTTTGTATTTAAAACCTTATTTTTAAACAAAAGGGCATTTTAGTCAAAGTACGGCATAATAACGGAACATGCGCGTAAACTCTGATTCCTAGTCCGATCGTCTAATATAAGCTTATGGGGTTATACTATATTATATTACGATCATAACACAACCTAAAATCAGTAGCTTACTAGTCTAGTTCGGTTTATAACCAAAAGTCATCGTAGAAGTCAAACTACGCGACTTTCGGTTGCGAACCGACCCTAAAACTGGAATTCACGAGCCGAACATGTTTACACATGTTCTAACAATTATTACTGAGTTGTTTAAGTGATAAAACATATTTTAGAACACTTCTAAACTCAAGTCGCAATTATTTTAAAAATCTGACCCGTTGACTTTTAAAATGTCACTACGTTGACTCATCAATTGACCAAGCAAACGTGATTCTTAGGAGGTGCATTTTTGAGGGATTAACACCTACCTATTAACGATCATGTAGCCATGTTCATTGCGAACCATGGCTTGACCGTTTAAGGTCTAACTAAAAGTCAAAGCGTTTTACAATAACGCTTGACTCTTGGCTTTAAAGCCTATAAAACGACTAAGTCACGAAAGGAACACTTACAAGTGGTCCTAGGGACTGAAGAATACTCAATGGGTGCTCCCAATAAGCTCAGGAACTCCCAATGTGAGAAGAGAGAAGGAAAGATTGAATGGTGCAAATGAGAGTGTTGAAGAACACTCCTATATATAGTGTTTGGGAACTTTGTGGATGATTGACAAATGTTTAGAGGGTTCATAAGATCATAACATGTGTTATGACAGCTGCCCAAATGATTTGCAGCCCAAGGTATCAATTAACATGGTCTAGAATGGATTGGAGTGGACTCCAAGCAAGGAAAATAAAAAAAAATTATAATCTGCACAGCTACGGGCCTGGCGGCCCGCGACAGATCTTGGCCCGCGAGCGAGTCCGGTCCAGCAACCAAGTTTGGCATTTTGGCGATAAAAGCCCTTGTAACTTTTAAGCACTATTTAACTTTCGTTATTGACACTTTTGGCACAAAACCTTATATAATCATATGTATTATTATTATAAGGTACAAATATCATTAGTGACCAATCTTAAGCATGCCCGGGAGTATGACCGAGCATTACAGAGTTCCCGTTTCATTCAGAAGGTCACTCAACGGCACAGTTTCGCACATTGACGTTTTTAGTCCCTATAACGCACAAAGTTATGCGTAATATCGTTTTACGACATCAAAGCCTTATGTAGCTCATATCAGGCATTCCCGTGAGTATTATCGAACATCACGATGCTCCGGTTCGTTAAAAGGTCACTCAGAGATAAGAATTAACATGTTGACACTTTTAACCCTCCGTTACCGAAACTTTTGAGTTTATCGCAGACTGTTTCGGTTATCCAACAAGTGGCTTAATATGAGAACATGTACACCGTATATTGTCACTCAGAGGCTTAGTGTAAGCATGTTGACACTTTCAGTCCTTTAACATTCAAAGTTTTAACTTTTTGGCGATAATAGTCCCTCCTAGGCAACGTTTGTCTTAATTAGGATTAGGGACACGAGTCGATACCTTATTGGGCATGATTTTACGAGGTGTTACAGAGTGGGTCTCGTCACACCCAATAAATCTATCACTTTTGTTCCTTAGTACTTGTTTATTCATTAATGGCCCTTTCGTTAATCCTCATCCACATGTGATCTAAATATTCTTATTTTTATAGTCATACCAATTGTAACATGTATACATCCCCAAAAGTTTAAAACTATAAACATTCAAAATAAAAAGGGAAACATGAACTCACAAATTTGTGTTCCAAGCAAATCTTTTTTCGATTTCAGATTCTTCATTTGTTTCTCAAACTATAAGTGTTCTAACCTCATTATACACTTAGGTTTATGTTCGTTCATCGTACAAATATCTCATCTTGAATCGTTATTATACTAGTATTCGTTTGCTTTCTTTGTTTTTGTTTACATATATATCTTCCACACACACACACACATACACACACACACACACACACACACACACATATATATATATATATATATTCTATTTGATTTGTGTTTGAATGGGCCTAGTGCATGAGTTAGATATGAAAGTCCAACTCAAATGTTTAGTATATATGGGCCTAGCCCAATTGACTTTGTATGTGTGTGCCTAGCCCATTTTATTCAACTAGTGTGGGCCTTGCCCAAATAAATTTGTTTAAAGTGGATCAAACCCAATTAGTTTGTAAGAGTGGGCCTAGCCCAATTTAATTATGTAAGGGTGGGCCTAGCCCAAAAATAGTTTACAAAAGTGGGCTTATCTTAATGGGCTGGATCCATGTTTAAAGATTACTTGTATTTTTTATGGGTTATGCCTAATAACCTAGATGACCTATGCCTGATAACCTAGATGGCCAGGTAACTCGTCTGGGTTATGACTGATAACCAAGATGACCAGGTAACTCGTCTGGGTTATGCCTGATAACCTAGATGACCAGGTAACTCGTCTGGGTTATGATTGATAACCTAGATAACCAGGTAGCTCGTCTGGGTTATGCCTGATAACCTAGATGACCAGGTAACTCGTCTGGGTTATGCATGATAACCTAGATGACCACGTAACTTCTCTGGGTTATGCATGATAACCTAGATGACCAGATAACTTGTATAATCATAATTAAATTTTTTAAATATTTTGCCATAGTTTCCTTTAAACTATGGACTTTTCCCAAGTTTAAACAAACTTGTTTTCAAATCATCTTCAACTCAAGATATCATCAAGTACCAAGAATCATCCTATTTTGTCAACAAAAGTGTTATGAACAAGTTGTAGCCTCCATTTTTTCCAAAAAGGAAACTTTATTTATAATTTTACCAAAAAATTGTAGATCATAACTATACTTAAAAACCCATATTTTAGGTGACATATGAAGTCATTTTAAGTATAACACATGTGTTCAAAACTCTTCTATTAACAAGTTTCATGTCCATGATTCTTTCCAGAAATAGAAACTTTATTCATTCATTTTAACAAAAATTCAAGTTCTTGGATTTTAAATAATTACTCATGTTTCCTCAACATGCATGTAACTATATTAAGAGTAAAAATCCATGTTCATAATTTTTTGTTGATGAATCTTGTTAGATCTAAACATGCATGTGTTTAGATCATATTTTTGTACATGAACATACAAGATTCATAACCACTAACATAAACTTCTTCAAGTTCATCCAAAATCACCAAGAAAATCATAAGATCAAAATAATGGTTTTAGTTTTTCTTATTGTTTTTCAAGTGGGTTTGTTATGTATGATTCAAGATGAACTTGTATACTAAGAAAAATCAAGAATCACGAAAATGTAGGAGTTAGTTATGATTCTTACAAGTTTGCTAGTAAAAACAAAGATGAAGATATGAAGAAGATGATGATGATCCAAGAACTCCTAGTGCTACTAAGGTGCTTCTAGTGTATCTTCAAGTCTTGCAATTGCTTTGAATCATCCATGCACCTCCATGTTAGTATGATTTTCTAGAGTTTGAATTTTAAAAAGATGAAGATGATGAATGTTTGGTTTGGCCAATTTTTGGAGAGAGAGAAGGAGAGAGTTTGTGTGTTGTTTGCTATTGAAAATTTAGAATGAAATGGTTAGGGAGATGTAGTGTTAAGTGTTATGATCATCTTCTCTTACATGTCACCATAACACTAATCACCCTCTCAATCTTACAACACATCAAAGGAAGATGAATGGGTGGGGGACCCACCAAAACCATGGACATGGGGTGATTTGGGTTTTATAATTTTTTTTTATAAAAACTTTGTTAAACTTTATAAACTTTGATAATTTAAATGGTTAGTTTTTATAAAAACTAACAATCTAACATATTAAAGTGATGTTAAAATTTGTTTAACTAGTCCACTAGACTTGTTGTTTCATTGTTTGGTTGATAGATTCGGCTCATGTTTCGTACCGGGTCTAATACCGGCAATTTATACTACTTTTATAGAATTGTTTATATATTCATCTTTGTGATATTTTTGAAGTTCAAAAATTCATTAACTAGTGTTTTTATGTAATGTTTGAAGTGGACATATCTTCATGTCTCGTTTTTTGCCATGTCCGGTTGTACCCTGACTAGTCCTGACATGAATAGTGTGTTCGCATTTCTACTAGTTTGTCTAGGAAATAGTTTATATTGTTTCGCAAAGCAGCGAACTTGATATCTTTTCACGATATATTTTTTGTATAACCCTAGACTTTTAAGACTTAATTAACTAAAATCAAGTCAAATATGCGAAAATAGATAATGTAATATTTGTTCAGGTTGTACGGAATTACCGGTATTTTGCAGAGTGTCACATTCAAAAGTAGATGTATCCAATGCTTTTGTTCAAACATCTGCTAGCTGATCTTCAGTGGGAAAATGTGGAGATAAATCAAACATTTTTCATGAAAATCTCTCACAAAGTTTTGACCAATATCAATATGCTTTGTTTTTTAGTGTGACACAGGATTCTTGATATTGTTTTCAGTCGCTTAACTCTCAAGTTTTAAAGGTGTCTTTAAAGCAGCTATGCCAAAATCAAGAAGTTGATTTTGAAGCCACCAAAGTTGAGTTGTGCGGCTTGCAACAACAATGCACTTATCTTCTACTGTGTAGTTTGACATTGGTGGTTACTTATTGCTTCGCCATAAGACCAAGGCATTACCACGGAATTTGCACTCTCCTACTGTGGACTTCTTTGTGGTGCGGCAACCAGCAAAATCACTATCAGAATTGAAGAGTCATGTCAAGATTATATCAAAGGAAGTTGATGCTTACCCGCTTTGATCTTGGTCAAATTACATCCAAATTGAAGAGTCATGTCGAGATTGAATCAAAGGAAGTTGAATCAAATCAAGATGGAACATTAAGTCAAAAGTAAGAAATTGGATCAATAATTAGGAGGGTGATTGTTGGCTTTAATTGTATTATCAAGTTTTATTGAAACATATAGGTTAAAGATATATAGTTAGGTGTCATTTATATGTTTGTAAGTGTATATAGTCTAAGGATTTTTGTGTCAAATTATAAACATGGAATGAAACTGTCCAACTGATGTTTTCGTATTATATGTATCCCGTAGGTTGTAATAGTTCAATTGAACTATCACGTCAATAGGAAGAACAAAGTCAACGGCTATAAAAAGCCGATTAGATTGTAAACAATTAGAATCCATCAATATAATTTGTTTCTCTACAGCTCATTCCATGACGAAATGCCCATCCATGGTAGCACCACAAAATCATGCACAACATAATACATTTAATGTAGGAAGAAGGTAATGAATTCCCATTCAACGTGTATATCAACCGGGCACGCTCTGATCAAGCCATCCAACTTGGTCATACATTGTACCTCCAACGGGGTAATGATGTCCGTCGGTAATCAACAACGGATTACCGAAGATTTTTATTTGCTTTTTTTTTTTTTTTAACTTTTGGGGGTTTTATTAGGTTCATAGATGATCCATCAACAATTAGTGTGGATCATGTCTATAGGTATCTCATTTCAATTACTGATGGATCCTGTCTATAGGTGTTACCCATATTTCTTCTAGTACAATTTGACCAGTGAAGCACTAGAATTGACGGCTCACTGATTCGGTTTTTAAAACATTGTACTAGCAGTACCCCTGACTCAATGTGTGAAAGTGTGAAGACAAAAGAAACGACCACGCATGTGAAAATAAAATAAAATAAAACCATCACCTTAGAAACATTATAGCACATTGCATAGCGAGCAAAATTTGTAAATTAATTACTAGGAAAATGTGTGAAAGGTTTTTACACGTCTTTAACATATAATTTTGAACTTTTAAAACGATTTACAAGAACGTGCACCTTTTCACAAATATCACTTTCAACTTGCACTTTTACACAAATGTCAACATGCACTTTATGCTAATATCCAACTCCAGGAGATTTTATTTCCTCAAAGTTGCTATCACCTGCCAATAATTAGACCTTCAAAAGCATCTATAAAGAGCCGTAAAAAACTCATCAGACTCACATAACAAAACCGTTATTCTCAATTCTCCATATCAAATAGTAGATTTCTCCCCCCAAACGATGAAGATGAAGCTAAAGGTGTGCTTCTATTTCTATGAATGCAACTTTATAATTATATTCAAAATTTTAAGGTTGTTAGTTGAACATATATTTTATTGAATTTATTTATGTGTGTGTATATATTACTGGTGGGCACCATCTAATTAACAATCAAGTATGCTATGCTAATTAAATCTCCTACAGCATTATGTCCACCTTTCTAATGAGCGTTTGGACGAGAAGCCAAGCGCTGAACTCTTTCAAGGGTTTCAAACGTTTAAGGGCGTTGAAAGAGACCAATACGTTGCTGGTCTAGCGACGCCAGAGTTCGCCACTTATGTTGAAAATATGATGAAATATGAGTCTAGAACAGAATATGTATTGAAGCTTGCCAATAAGAAGTTAGAGAGGGTGTTGAGTTCTGATCACAAGGCATGTACTCTACATGAACCAACGAAATTAAAACACAATAGAATAACACTTTCCGAGCTTTTCCAGAAAACAAAAATGGCAGAGGAAAAAACTGAAACTAAAAGTAACCATTTAATAAAAAAGATACTGAAAAGAGGAAGATGTACAACAGATTCTGTAAGAAGCAATGGCTCTGCTTTACCTGATGCAAAACTGCAAAAGGTATGTCGTCGAATTTATACATCTTCATATGACCTGTAGAGGTTGTGCTAAGCGCTCCCCTTCATTTTTACTTGTCGTACCCTCCTTGAAATTCTCAAAACATTAATATTCCACATCTAGAAGGCAAACCCCTTGATGTAATGTAATATAATGTTTGGTTCATTCGTACGCATGCAGATTCTACGAATGGTTCATCTTGAAGCATTGGCTAGTTCTGAAAACACGAGAAAGTGTGTGAAGAAAAGCAATGAAGAGGTGGAGGGATATAGAAACCGACATAAATTGCTAGCCGAAGATATTAGTATATTTCCTTACCGGTCTATTTCGGCAAATCATACAAAGAGCAAGGTCTCCCATCCCACATATGCAGCTGGTACCACCCGGAAAAGAGAACGCTGGATAAAATCAGATGAAGAATGTAAGTATAATGTAGCATTACACCATCTAAGACAGACATAACTTAATTAATTAATTAATTTCCTACTAGAAAACAAATTCTTATTTCAACCTCTTATTTACACACATAAGAGGCATGTATTTTCAGAACCAATATTATGTCAGGAACGGTAAGAACACGATAAAACACTTGTACATACTGCTTTCCTGACTTAATGTGAGAGAGAAAGTTAAGTAGTGTGTACAAGTGTATTATTTGGTTTTCGTAGTTCTTGATATAATATGATCAAGATATACAGATTTTGTAATTTTAAAGAAATTATCTCTAAAATTAAGTTAACTACTGAGAGGATATAGTAATTTAAGAGATTTAACAAACCATTACTACAAAATACATACTGCATTCTACATTCAACCATTGTCCTAAAGGCTAAAGTACCGATCGATTTCTTACTCATTGCTACTATTTTGTGTGCAGACCTGATATTGGAATTGTAGAAGACAAATAATATATGGCTGGTATGGATATGCTAAACTGGGTTAAATGCGTATGGAAGCACATGTGGTTAATAGTGATTGAGTCTATTGAAGAGATGGAAACCACCAAGCCACCGCTGGACACTTTTATTTTTTGAAACTTGCATGTTTTTCTAAGGTGAAATGAGGGTTGTGTTTGCATTGATACATAACCTCTTCGATCTATTTATATATACCATGTGTGTGCTATCTCTCAGATGTAATTTCTATGTCTTGCAATGTTCATGTTGTAGTTGTGACAACCGTCACTATTCCGTACATTCCGTACACTAATTGAACAGTAATCTGTACTTAAATAATTGTGCATGATCTAGTTTACAAGACAAATGAATTATTGAGTACCGTTAAATACATACAATGGCATTTCATGATACAAGACTTATTTCGTTGCTACATGCAACACGAGATAGTTCTAATGATACACAGAACAGAATTGGCACCGTTACCAGACAAATAAATTTCTGAATTCCATGCAAGTGAATTCATGCACATTTTATACTACAAAATATTGCTTTATGCATAAACAAGAGCGTTGCGTCAGAAGTACTAGTAAACTCACCGGTAAGACACACTGTGTCAACAAAACTGCAGAAAGCAGTCAGACATTAGAATTGAGGCCTAGGCGTAGGTCCAACAACAAGAATACATTAAAACCCAAGAATACATACAAGGGTTTACATATATACCATCCGGAAGCTAAAATACGCACTAAAAAGCACCCGAAACGCACTTTAAGTGCAGAATTTATTTAAATTCAGCTATAATCAGCATTATGACAATGAAATATTATGCAGAAATTATGATTTATCATCCAGAATACTTCCCTAAGTGTCGGGAATTGAAAGTGTCACAAAAGATACTTGAAAGACACTAAACGGTGCAATTTAGCACTTTAACGAACCGGTATCCAACCGAACAACCGGACATTACCCGGAACACCAAAATAATGCTAGAAGCATTGTTTTTATTTTTCTGAACTAGTTATGATTCCCGAACATCATAACGCACTATATAATGACATAACACACAAAACACCTAATTTAGTCACTTAACTTCTAACTAAGTTAGTTAACTACCATTACATTGTAACTAAACCAACCCCCCCCCCCCCCAAACCGGTTAGGATGTGTCCCCCATCCCTTTGATTTTCTTGATTATTTTAAGTGATATGCTAAGTACACTAGAAACATATTGACCATTAGGCAAATGAATGTTGGAGGATTTCTCTATAAACCACAAGACTTTGTCATAACCATTGCTCATCACCATCAACACACCATAACCTCTCCTTCTCTCCTCCATGGCTACGGCCCAAACACCACTCTTTCACCCTTCACTTTTCAACTCCATTCCATACAATCTATGGTGATTCTAAGGTGTCTCGGGCCTAATTAGGAAGGTTGCAAGCAACGAATCTTGAAGGATCTCTTCCGTGTGCTTTTATCCACTCAATTTCTTCACTCGAACTCCCCTAGCCTTGTGCTAGTGGTAAGTGTCTTAGATCTTCATTCTCTTCATGTTGTTGATGGTTAATAGTTAAAAGAATGGTGAAATCTTAAGAAACACTAAGAAAATAAACAAAGTCTTGAAACATAAAGCTTTACATGAAGATTTACATGATGAAATGATGTAGTAGGATGTTGTAGTGAACATGTTGTTGATTACTTGATGATTTACTCGTTAATATGGATGTTAAAGGTCGTTTTTGATCACTAGACATGTTAACGGAACAAATAGAACATGCGTTAGAACACAATAAGCTGAAAACAGCTTCTGTCCAAATATTACAGCCAACTTCAGTTGGCTGTAACTAGATCGTAACTTAACAAAAAACTTGATTTTCTTGAGTCTATCACGTGTTATTATGAAATACGGTTCTAATGGCACTGGAATCATAATTTTTGGACTTTGTTTACTATTTTTAAAGACCCTTTTTTTAACAGCAGCTAAAGATGAGTTTTTACTGCAGTAAATGGGCGAAATGTTTTTAGTCATAACTTGAGTTCTATGTAGAATTAGCTCATAAAATTTGTACTGTAGATGACCACTGATCTATTTGTAATTCTCCCACTGGAATTTCGTAAATCGGACTTACGATGAATTTTAAATAAATTATTCCGTGGACTGCGGTCAGAAAAAGATGAATCTGATTGCAGTCCGGAAAATGAACTTTTATAAAATATTGGTAATGAATTGGATCCCGAGATTTTTACACAATAATATTTGGATCGTTTAAGACATTCTGTAAAAGTTTGGGAATTTTTAGAATAAGTTAACTATTTTATTAAAATCCCCGAAAACAGCCCAATTTTGAAGATTAAAGCTGAAACGACATAAGTAGTAATCTGCGTATCTAAATATCGGGTAGGTTATTTGAGAACGATCTAACGTGTTATATGTTAAAGAAAATGATATAAGTAAGACACTTAGTTAAAAATATAAATTAATTTTTACGCAAGAACACATTTACAAAAGATAGTGACTTGTACTTGTGCGATACAAGTCTAGTGACTAACGTTAATAAAACACGTTTAGGTCACGACGCTAGATAAGCAAATCCGGTGAAGTTTACGACGCAGGAACGCAAAGTTGTGAGTTCATGCTCCCCCTTTTCTTTTAACTGTTTTTGGTTTTATAACACTCGGGGGTGAAATACATGTTACAAATGCTTAAATGGTATGAAATGCCTATGAAACGCCTATGAAAGGCCTATGAAATACTAGATCATGTGAGCATAGACTAAATACAGAAATGCCATTAATACTTAATTAGGGACGAGAGTTAGATCTAACGGGTAAGGCCGAACCCTACTCATGGTCACAACTAGTACCTAGTAGTGCTTCGGAGTCCCAGTCGAGGGAAATCGACACAGTCGAGGGAAATCGACACAGTCGAGGAAAATCGACAAGGGTATGAGTCATAGTAATGCTCTCTATGTCCTCACATGCCTAAAAGGAGCCATACTAATGCTCCCTATGTCCTCACGTGCCTAAAAGGAGCCATACTAATGCTCCCTATGTCCTCACATGCCTTAATGTCCTTGTACAAACATTCATTTAGTACGTGGTGTACACAAGAAAACTTGATTTACACAAGAATACTTTATTTATACAAGATACATACCATGTTTTCATACAAGGTATGCAAAACGCATGAACTCGCTCAACTTTATGTTGATGTTTTCCAAAATTACATGTATTTCAGGTGACAGGATGGATCTTGGGCGCGGAGGTCGTAACTAGAAGTAGACTTCAAGTTTAGATGTCATCCACTTTTGTTAAATTGTAACCTAGACGAAGATTGTGTTTTTAAAACTTAAATAACAAGTGTTTGTAATACTCAAATTTTCATGAATGGATGAACATCGTTTTGATCATGTAGTTGTTTATTACGATTGAATGCAATGATATTGAACCAGTCACACCTCATACGCTTCCGCAAAAGACAGGGTGTGACAGTAGTAACTTATTATGGAAAGCAAAAAGGAAAAAAAAAACTAGGATATATATATTCAATGCAGACCTAAATTAGCACAATACTAATAACTATACCTCTATTTAGTGCATCTACAATACTAGAAAACTGAGTCGTTTCTCACGGCAGTACTCGTCGGAAATATGTAGGAAACACCAACAAGCGAAAATTTACCGATAAATATTATTTCAAAAATTATTTCGTCAGAAGAACCTTCATGGGAAAGTTTTTCTAACAAATTCCAATACATTTTTGGCATTTTCTTTTCATATACAATATTTACCTACTTATTTTCTACACATTTCCTGCACAGTATTTTCTTACCATTTCCTACAGAATAATTGGTTCTATTTTTTCCTACAAACACATCGCATACACATACACATATACATCCAAATAACATGGAGACGCACATTCACATATTGTTAACTTATATATAAAAAATAGACTATATAAAAATAAAAGCAACAATAAAAATAGTAAAGTTAACTTATATAAAAACAAAACTACTAAAATATATAAAGAGAATAATAATGATGATTAATGAGAAAAACAATAATACAACATTTCATTATAAAAACGATCAGAACTTAAATGTATATAAAATAATAGATTTACTTTGTTAGAAAAGTGTTGGAAATTCTGACATCTTTCGAGTAATTTTAGATATATAGAACTAATAAAAAATTTGGCAAAAAAAAAGACTGAATCTAGATTAGAAAATTAAATACATAAGAATATAATAGCTCTGTCGGAAAATAGTCTGAAATGTGTCACCACATTTTGGTTTTTTGTTGTGTAAATATTTTCTCGGATATGCATAGGAATTTATGACACTTTCTTACCCACCGGAAAATTTCGTAACAAAAATTCCCAAATAGTGCAACTTAAGATGCCAAGTGAGTAGAAAACTTACAAGATTTAGTGAAGGGTAAATAGAAAAATCAGTAAATTACAATTATTCATTTTAGAAAGTAGACAGACATATTGGGACAAATAAAATTAATCAGTGATATGGACAATAACTTAGGACCAAGGGAAGGGATCGAGGAGTAAGATTCTTGATTCAGCGTCACAGTCCATTACTTTTAATCCAATATAATAATTTTAGAAATAACTCAAACAAGTTTAAAGCGACGTGCTAGCTAATACATACGTGTAGTATATTAGGGCCTAGACGCTATATATAATAGTAGATCGGAAAGCACCATATGAGTGTTGCCATATATCCTGGAGGTCATGGGCTCGAGATGTAAAGGTATAAAATAAGAACAATACAAAGCTTATAATAAGATCAATAGCTGCATCAATGGATAGTGTTGGGAAACCACTAACAAAGTAGCCTACACTACATTCTTTCAAGGGGTAGGTCCTTAATTATACATGAAATTCTTTTACTTTACCAACTTATATGCGTGTACGCTAATCGGACCCAATACTTAAACTAGGCTTTTACTATTGTATAAGTGTGTGTATATATATGTATGTGTGTGTATGCACAGATACAACTACATAGTTATACACACAACACATATATATAGAGACAAGAAATACATTTATGTATATAGATCTGTACCTCCGCATAATTAAATATGAAAAGAATAAATATTTTAGTCCAAAACTAATTAAATAAGAAAAGAATAAATGTTTTAGTCGCAAAACTGTCGGAAATTTCCGACAACTCTCCTACGAAATGTAATGTCTCATCAGTAAGTGGTCGGAAATTTCCGACCATTTTCCGACCCACATATCTATTTTTCGGTTTCTCAACCTTCTAACATGGTTTTTTCATTACGTATTTTGTACACCTTAATTATACATGAAATGCTTTTACTTTACCAACTTATACGCATAATTAAACCCAGTCATACGTGCATGTACACTATCGGGACCCAGTACTTAAACTATTGTATAAGTGTCTATATATGTATATGTATGTGTGTGTATGCACCCATACAACTACATACTTATACACACATACACTAGGCTATCGGGACCCATTACTTAAACTAGTCTTTTACTATTGCATAAGTGTGTATATACGTATATGTATGGGTGTATGCACCCACACAAATACATTTATATATATAGATATACACCTCCACATAATTAAATATGAAAAGAATAAATGTTTTAGTCGGAAATTGGTTGGAAATTTCCGACGAAATGTTATGTTTTGTCGGTAAGTGGTCGGAAATTTCCGACCATTTTCCGACACCCATATTCGTTTTTTATGGTTTTTCAACCTTCTAACATGGTTTTTTCGTTACGTATTTTCTACACCTTAATTATACATGAAATGCTTTTACTTTACCAACTTATACATATAATTATACCCAGTCATACGTGCGTATACGCTATCAGGACCTATTACTTAAACTAGTTTTTTACTATTGTATAAGTGTGTACATATGTATATGTATATATACGCCAACACAACTACATACCAATACACACATACACATACATATAGAGAAAAGAAATACATTTATATATATAGATAGACACCTCCGCATAATTAAATAAGAAAAAAGAATAAATGTTTTAGTCGGAAATTTCCGACAACTTTCCGACAAAATGTTATGTTTCAGCGGTAAGTGATCGGAAATTTCCAACCATTTTTCGACACCCATATCCGTTTTTTCGGTTACTCAACCTTCTAACATGGTTTTTTCATTACGTGTTTTGTGCACCTTAATTATACATGAAATGCTTTTACTTAACCAACGTATACATATAATTATACCCAATCATACGTGAATGTATGCTATCGGACCCATTACTTATACTAGGCTTTTACTATTGTATAAGTGTGTATATATGTATATGTATTTGTGTTTGCACCGATACAACTACATTGTGACAGTTCGGGTTTTCCTGCACGATTTCATTCTATGTTATGATTATGTGAATTTAATAAATGAGATTTAATTGATAACCATGTGATTAATATGTGAATTATTAATACTATTATTATTATTATTATTATTACTAGCCGCACATCAGAATTCACAACCACACCTCCTAAACAGGTGTATGTGTGCAGCCGCACACTTACATTTGTACCCTTACACCCTCCATAGACTGCACACTCTATTGTCTTGCTTTGGGCCACCACACAACACATATCTTTAGGAACAAGGTCCAAGTCTACAACCCACTCTATGGACCGCACACTCAAAGGCGGTGGAGTGTGTGTGTGGGCATCTCATATCCAGTATAAAAGGAAATGAGTGCAAAACCTTAGAAGGATTTGCCAATCATTATGACTGCTGAACATTCCATTTACAGTAACATTCTCCTTCTCTCTCTCTAACTTTCTCTGTAAAGACCGTAAAAAACACACCAAACCTTCCCCCTTCTTTGAAGATTGACGGCAACAATCTTGAGGATCAATAGCATCCTTTTTCCTTTCCCTTCGGAGCATCGTTCTATTCTTCTTATCGCACATTCTTACATCATAACTTCCAGGTTAGTGTGTTTCTATTGTGTGCATTATGAAGGCATACTTGCTTAAATGATTATACAAGATAAAGGTGCAAGCTTGATTGACGACTCGTATACTGTTTTGAGTCATAGCCTGAATGTCACGAAATGTGTTTGCTATGATGATTTTAACTGATGAATTGAGTAGGTGTTGATTAATGAAGAGCATGATAAGTATGATTAAATGTGTGTGGGATGTTATAAAATTCGATGAACTTATTCTGCTCGATAAACAGGAATTTCAAAATAACAATATATCATCAATTCAAGATTCATGTAAAGATGCTCTTGTATTCTTTTATTGAAGTTATGTCTAGACTGTGATGAGTGTCAAATCAATTTGGTATATGATTTTGAGATGATGATATTACTAAATGATTCAAGATCATAAGACATAAAAAGAATCTACTGAAATATGAATGATATGATAGAATCCTAGATATAACTTCGATGGTTTAAATGTTGATAAATATGATGATTGTTAGGGGATAATATGTGCAGATACTGTTGACCGATTTGAATAATGAATGGAATGAATGTTGATGAATATGATGATTTGTGATTGAACAGTGCATTTGGATCTATTTTGAGTTGGCTAACACAAATATATTTGGTTGATACCATACACTCTTAAAATATACAACTGAACATGTGTGCTGTACAACCCAGCACAGCACATCGCACACTGGTGTTGACACAAGGGTCGCACACTCGTGGAGGTACAACAAGTGGTTCATAATGTACACTCAGGTTAAGCTTGATCGCACACTATGTGGACCGCACAATTCTCGTACAACCTAGTTAAGCACATAGTACAACTGATTCTTGCATGACCGCACACCGCCTAAGAGACCGTACACTTAGATGTGGGTCGCACACTAGGCAGTGAGCCGCACATTTCCTTTGGGTCGTTCAACCATTGGACCGCACACATGTATACGGACTATACGATAATGGAACGCACACTGCTAGGCAGACCGCACACTCATTTTGGGCTAAGTATTAATGGACCGCACACTAATATACCATGTTATTAGGCCTTCTGTATAATCATCTGCTGGTATTGTTATATGTATGTGTGGCAGTATGTCTTTGTGCAATACATAAAGTTATGTGTTACCTGATACGCGTGTAAATACGTGAAATACTCGTATACAAACCTGACCAATATTTGTAACCATAATTGGACGTGGTTGACCAACTTTAAAACAAGTAAACTATCTGCCAAGTAAACCAAGGTGAGTTCACACACTTTACAAAGCATGCGTTCCCGGTGGTTGGGAAACAGAACAAACGACACTTTCCTAGGTTTGGGATTGTTTACTATTCCTAGTTTGGAATACGGTTAATTACTATTTATATTAGATGCAACAAGTGTACTAAACGAAACGCTATCATGAAGTCCCTACTTTCTTTACTGATTAGTCGCCTGTGCCTGGCGAACGGGTTATTAGTTGATAGCGCTATTTAGGTTTCACCAACCTCACACCGTGCATGGATAGGATCGGTCGTGAACTAATAGACCTTGGTAAACCGTCAATGATGATAGACATTGACAAATGGGGCAACAACAAAACAACAGGTCACAAAATATTCAGTATTACGCAGTTTAGTAACTTACATATGGGGTAGCTCCCCATGGCATGGTATAAATGAGTAACTTAACACAAACATAAGTTTTATGGAATTAAAACTGGAAACTCATGAAGTTGCCTACTTTATATTGACACCCTACTGCATGCTTTGCAGGAACTCAGTGATAGCAGGAGCTTGCAGCGGGGAGTGTAGTGGTCGCGTTAACCCATGTTGGGTCTTCCTTAATAATTATGAACTTTTAAACTTTGGTTTGAACTGTTTAACTTATGCTTCCGCTGATAACTTTGTTTACTTCTTTCGAACTGTGAACGTAGTTTTAAACTTAAACTTTGGATTTAGACATTAATGCTCGCTAATCGTACTGGTAGTGAAGAAAATTGTTTTATTATTATGTTGTTCAATATGATTGGTGCCATGATCCTGGTCAGTCACATGCCTCGCAGTGGTACTCCGCAAGTGGGAATTGAGGGTGTGACAGATTGGTATCAGAGCCATTGGTTATAATGAACTCGGTTTTAAAAAGAAAAGTCTTTTTGAAAAAAAAAACAGACTATAACCCGTCCTGTACTAAGCAATTCGCAAAGACACCTCAGGCATGTGTTTACTTGTTGCTTATTTGGTGCATGTTTGATGATGTACGTACTAGTATACTTAGTATATGAAACGTCAGCTATATATAATACGTACTTGTGTGTGTGCAATGGTCAAACCTCCTTCTACTATTCTTACGACACAACGATGTCAACCTCATACTGTGTTTTCTGGATATGGAGACAATGAGCAGACACGGAAGAGGCAACGTCAACATGACTCAAGATCAGCTGACAAACTTGATAAATGTTGTGAGCCCATCCCGGAGGCCAACTCGCAACCACTCAACCTCGCGTTTGCACTTTCAAAATGTTTATGTACTGTAAACCTCTCAACCTCAACGGCACCGAAGGAGCAATAGGCCTTCTACACTGGATCGAGAAGGTCGAATCTCTGTTCGCTGTGTGTGAATGCCCTGCTATTAATTGGGTGAAGTTCGCTATTGGTACACTCGAAGGAAATGCGCTTTCTTGGTGGAATGCGCAGGTTCAGATGCTCGGATTGGCTGATGCCAATGCCACTCCTTGGAACGACTTCAAGAATCTAATCAAGGAAGAGTATTATCACAGGGATGACATCCACAGGCTCAAGACTGAGTACTACTAGTTGAAAATGGTTGGAACTGAAATCGAGATGTACACTTAGTGATCTAACGACTATGCTGCTCTATGTCCCAACATGTCTCGACCTGCTTACCGAAGAATCGAGCTTTATCTCAGGGGTCTGGTTCCTGAAATATAAAGTCTGGTGACTTCAGCTAACCTCCCCATAATTCAGCAAGTTGTTCGCCTAGCACATCATCTCACTGGTCAAGCTGTGGAATAGGTCAAGCTGCCCAAACGAATCAGTGCTACTGCTGAAACTTCTGGAGATAACAAACGCATATTGGATGGCAACCAGGGCAAAGACGCTAATCACACGCAAACCCCAACTCAACAAAGGAAGTTTGAGAACAATAAGGGTCCTCAGCAACAGGGTGGTTACCAAGGAAACCGACCCAAGTGAAACAAGTGCAGTCGACATCACAACAGACCATGTGAAAGGAACCGCTGTCAGAGATGCAACAAACTAGGGCATGAGACTAAGGACTGTAGAAGCCCGTACCCAGCAATGCAAAACCAACCACAATAACAACAGTAGAAGCAGCAGCAGCAACAGGGAAACAACCGTGGATGCTACTAGTACGGAGCAGTAGGGCACATGAGGAAGAATTGCGCTCAAATGAACCAGAACCGTAACAACAACAATCAAGGAACTGGAAACAACAACAACAACAATGGTGATAACGGTGCCAGAGGAAGGGCTTTTGTGATAGGCACTGGTGAAGCAAGGAATGACCCCAACGTTGTAGCGGGTAAGTTCCTACTTGATGTCCGTTATGTTTCTGTACTATTTGATTCAGGAGCCGATGCTAGCTATGTATCCCTACATAATAGTAAGACGCTTAAGTCTACGCCAACGCCCTTAAATACTAAACGTGTCATCGAATTGGCTAACGGTAGAAACATCGAAGCCCCTCACGTCATCAATAATATCCAACTTATACTATCTGGTCAAACCTTCCTCATTAATCTCTATCCTATCATTCTCGGAAGCTTCAACGTTGTCATCGGGATGGATTGGTTATCCCAACATCAAGCGGAGATACTCTGTCAAGAGAAATTATCCACATTTCTCGTTCTTTAAGCGAACCCCTTGTTATTTAAGGCAACAAAGGTGGTTCTATCACATGCATCATCTAATTCTTAAAGGCCTAGAAGTGTTTACGAAAGTGCCATGCTGCTATTCTAGCCCTCGTCACTGACACTATAACAACCCTCCTAGAACCCTTAACGTGACCCGGTAGGTTGGGGTTTTGTATACATTACTTGAAACTCGTTACTATTGGAATAGTAGCATGACCAACAAGTCAGGGAGGACAATACCAGGAAAAAAGCGTAATTGGATAGATATAAGCAAATGTAATTGCGGATTCCCTCAATTCTGTAAAAGTGATAAAATTGTTTTGATTAAACTGAGATGCACTCACCAGTATTTCTTGCTGATAACATGTTTTAAAACGCGTTTCAAGTAACAAAATGTGAAAGCCAATAGAAGCTATCTGGAGAGCATTGAAGGCTTGGAAAAGTGGCTATAAAAGTTACCTAAACCAAAAGGAGTTTTATTTTCAAATAAATTAGGGTTTATCCTTACAAAATGTATTGCAAAAGAATTTGGATTTGTATCCCAATGAGTTATTATTATAAAAGTTTGGTGGTTTACTCTGATCAAAATATTTCCTAACTACGGTCCTGATGTATTCCGCTGCTAAATTAATAAACACCGATACCACCCATCTGAGCTCGCAGCACCCGTTCTCGAGACAGGGGATGGGGGTTGCGACAGAGAGTGGTATCAGAGCTACAACTACTGGTTTAAGCCAAAGAAGTGTTCTGCTGACACTTAGATTTTAAATCCTGTGTTAGGAAATAATTCTGTATAAACATGTACATTATGTGTTTTGTGTTATTTGAATATTTGCTAGTTTACTGTATGAGTGAGCAAGGAACTTTGGATGCTTATTGTCATTTAGATAGTTCACCAAAGGGTGAGGGAACATCATCTCAACCTGATCCCTCAGGTTACTCAGCCGATACTGAGGAAGGGATATTATATTTAAGGCACAATCTGAGGAACCCTTCACTACTAAGAAAAGAGGTTGGTTTAATAGATGGGCACATGAGAGAAGAAAAAGAATGAAGAAGTTACAACAGTAGAGAGGAATAGTTAGAGCTAATAAGGAAGCAAATGCACAGACTCTAGAAACAGTCATTAGGCCACCTTGGGAAGAGGAACTGGATAGACAGTTGGCTGATTTCCATATGTTAGCCACTACAGCAGTAGACACTAACATAAACCAAATAGCAGAACCGCCACTGTTACCTTTATTCCCAGACCAACAAATGCTAAAACCCGACCAGGAAGACCAGTTTCCAATTCCAGATATAGATCCCTATGAGATTCCCAGAATTCCCCCACCAAACCCCATAGCTCAGTACACTGATCTTAACCCTTTAGTTCCCTTTTGGAGCGGTGAATGGTAGATGCAGAGTGTAATCAGAAACCCATACCCTTATGGACAACCTATCCCTCGACACCCTGATCCAGTACCAGCACCCATGCCACCCATGAGCCAGGAAAATTTGGACGAACTTCACACATATGGTGACAAATTAGTGGAAGAGGGAGATATGATTCGCTAAATAGGAGAGAAGCTTATGTGGAAACATGTCGAGCGTGATATACATGACTGGGTACATGATACTTAGAAAATACCTAGATATATATGTAATTTTGTATTATGAAAATAATAATAATAATAATAATAATATAAATAGAATAAAATAGATATGGATGCATAACTACTAGTATATTTGATTTCCAGTTATTGTTTGTAATAGATGCATATATATAAAAAGAGTAAAAGTCGCAATGTTCGACGATTTTGATCAATCTGTCTGTGTGATGTGTATAAATGACTGTACTAAATTTTATTTTGTGATAATTAATACCTGATAAATGTTCACAATTCAGATGTCGAACGAAGTAAATAAGGAAAATCAGAATAATGAGAATAACGGAAACCAAATAGATAACAGTGTCATTCAACACATAGTAGCATAAGGAATTATAGATGCTATGCCTTATATTATCAAGTCTGTTAAAGAGGCAGAAAATAATAAATCTGCAAATGGAAGTAAACGTTAACACACTGAACCAAGTCATAGTGTGAATGATAACGGACCTGTAATCCAAGCTCCATTTCCTAAAAGAAGAAGAACCGCTTCTTACAGTTGTTCTTACAAAGAATTCTTGGCCTGCAAACCAATAGAATTCTCAGGCAATGAAGGAGCCATTGCAACCTTACGTTGGATAGAAAAGACAGAAGCAGTCATAAAAATAAGTAAATGTACAGCCGAAGATAAGATTATGTTTGCTTCTAATCTTTTCAAAAATGCAGCCTTAGAATGGTGGAATACTATTCTCCAGTCTAGGGGAAGTGACAGAGTTTATAAAATGCAATGGATCAACTTTAAGGAAATCTGTCCTCCTAACGAAAAGGAACAAATCGCCAATAAGTTCTTAAATCTTAGAATGACTGGAATAGACTACAAAGGTTACACTACCATATTCTTCGAATATGCTAGGATAGTACCTACCTTAGCCTTACCTGAACCAGTGTTAATCTCTTATTATATTTGGGGATTAATTAGTGAGATTAGACACGTAGTCAAGGCAGCTAGACCGCAAACCATAGAAGAAACAGTAGAACTAGCCAATACTTTGACTGGTGAATTGGTGCATACACAAGAGGAAAACCAGAGAAAGAACCTAGCTCAAAAACTTACCCAAGAATTTCAGTACCGTGGATGGGGTACGGGTTCTTCCTCTGTACCTTACTGCAAGACTTGTAAGAACAAGCATTATGGGAAATGTGCAAGGTTTTGCAATTTTTGCAAGAAGCCAGGACATAAGGAAGAAGAATGTCGATCGAAACCTAATAATAGAGTATGCTACAATTGTGGAGAGGCTGGTCACATCAAGCCAAACTGTCTGAACTAGCTCTAGCCACAACCAATAAAGCTAAGACAACTGAAGCACCTAAGAAAAATGCCAGAGCCTTTGTTTTGACAGCTGAGGAAGCCAAGATGATTCTAGATGTGATTGCCGGTATGTTCTTAGTTAATAATATTTTCGCTAAAGTATTGTTTGACTCTGGTGCAAACCAAAGTTTTATCAATACTTATTTCTACAAACTTCTTGACCAACCCTTAGCTAAACTTCAACAAGATTGTCTGGTAGAGACAACAAACGGAGAATTTGTTAAGATAAGTGAAATCTTGCAGGGAGCAAGAATAGAAATCCTAAACCATTATTTCTTTGCTAACCTTTACCCAATGAATCTGGCTGGATTCGATGTTGTATTAGGAATGGATTGGTTGGTAGCCAATCGTGCCAGTATTTTATGTGATCGAAAGACAGTACAAGTAAGTACACCAAAGGGTGAAAAGATCACAACTAAAGTAGATAAGCCAACCAAATCAACGAAGTTCATCTCTGTGATGAAAGTTGCAAGTTATGAAAGGAAATGAGGAGTAGGATATATGATTTCTGTAATCATTAATACTAAAGGAAAAGAAATAAAAGATATTCCCACAATATCTAAGTTCTCAGACGTTTTTCCAGAAGATTACCTGGATTACCGCCTGATAGAGAGGTTGAATTTAGGATTCACCTAATACCAGGAACAACATCGATTGCCAAAGCACCATATCGATTAGCACCAACGGAGAAGCAGGAACTGAAGAACCAATTGGACGAACTTCTTGACAAAGGTTTTATACAATCAAGTTCATCGCTGTGGGGAGCACCGGTTCTGTTTGTTAAGAAGAAAGACGGATCGATGCGTATACATTGATTACCGAGATTTGAACAAGGTTACAATTAAGAATCGGTACCCATTACCGAGAATCGATGATCTATTCGATCAACTTCAAGGAGCTCGATTCTTTTCTAAGATCGACTTACACTTAGGATATCATCAATTGAATGTACAGGAAGAGGATATTCCTAAAACTGCTTTCAGAACCAGATACAGTCATTATGAATTTACCGGCATACCATTTGGTTTACCCAATGCCCCAGCTGTATTTATGGACATGATGAACAGGATATGTAAACCATACCTAGATAAATTCATAATTGTCTTTATAGATGATATTCTTACTTACTCTAAGAGTAAAGAGGAACATGCAGCGCATCTGCATACACTTCTGACATTATTAAGAAAAGAGAAGCTTTATGCTAAATTCTCAAAATGTGAATAATGCTTACAAGAAGTGCAATTCCTTGGACATCTGGTTAATCATGAAGGAATTCATGTGGATCCCATAGAGATCGAGGCGATTACTAAATGGATAGTCCCCGAATCACCAACAGAAGTACGAAGTTTTCTTGGACTGGCAGGATATTATAGACGGTTTATCCGAGATTTCTCTAGAATGGCCATTCCATTAACCAAACTGACCTGAAAATCAGTTAAGTTTGAATGGGGACCAAAACAGGAAGAAGCCTTTAGAATTCTTAAGCAAAGGTTAACCAACGCCCCCATACTCGCATTACCAGAAGGAACTGAAGACTTTATAGTCTATTGTGATGTGTCTAAGTTAGGATATGGATGTGTGTTAATGCAACATCAAAAGGTTATAGCTTATGCCTCTAGATAACTTAAGAAACATGAAGAGAATTATACAACCCATAATCTAGAATTAGGAGCCATAGTTTTTGCCCTTAAGATTTGGAGACACTATTTAGTTTTTGTCTAGAATTAAGGTACATTTTTTGGCAAAAAGAATTAAATATGAGGCAGAGACGCTGGATGGAAGTTCTTAGTGATTATGATTGTGATATTCAGTATCATGCTGGAAAAGCTAATGTAGTAGCTGATGCTTTAAGTCGAAAGTATCATGAAAAGCCAAAACGAGTACTGATGTGCGCAAAATGCAACATATAAATTACATCAAATGTGGCATAAAACTAACCCTTTTTTAGTACTAATGTTGGAAAAATTATGTTTTTGTCTTCCTTTTGTATTTTCAGGATTAAATGAGCTCAAATGAACAAAAGAAGCAAAAAGGCAGCTAAATCTAACATAAATACAAGAAAAGGAACAAACGTGGCATGCCCGACCCCCCGACAGCATCTTCCCAAGCAAAAACAAGAAAACAGAAGGCTGAACACGCCCCGTGCTCAGTGAACACGGGGGCGTGCCCAAGTGTCTGCAGAAAAGACAAAGCTGTAGAAGCTTCTATCACCTACCACGGGGGCGTGCCCACCAGACACGAGGCCGTGGTCAACTCTAAGATTGTTGGGATTGAACCCTACCAAGAGGAACAGATAATTAAAGCCAAAACTGGATCAGAGCAGTGGATCCAGAATAAGCAGACGTTTACAGATGGTTACATACAAGTCTCTCCCCTTGAAAGTGATTTCAACATCTGCTGACCTCCTATCTGCTGATCATGCAAACTGCTGACCTACAACTGCTGATCAAGTAAAGACCTAATGAAAGACTAATGCCCTGCTGATTCAATCTACTGCCTTGAATCAAGCACTGCTGATCCGGACAAGTACTGCTGGGTTCACAGGAGTGGAAGGTTGCAGCAGCTGTTCTATAGTCTGTTTGTAATGTAATGTAATAAGCAGTAGTTAGCATAACAGTGTTTGTATTGATCAGAGGTTAGAGTTTGTTACGAGGTTAGATGTCACTTTCATGGTGACGTCAGCATTAGATGCTCAGTGGTTTGCTAGTGCCTATAAATAGAACAGTGCTCTGTACTGTTCTATTAGCTCTTTGCAATATCGTCTTCTTTGCACGAACAAACACTGAGCTCTGGCTGAGGGGGAGTTTGTATTCAAGCATTACTTGTAATCGTTGTTGAAATAATTCAATCATTCGGTTCCTTGTTGAAAAATGTCTTGATCAAAGCAATACTCTCGTTTGATTGTATGCAAAGTTTGTTTCCATATTAATTCCGCTGCACAACTCTTTCATTTCCATCTTAATTTCAAACATAAAATACAATCAGAAACAAACTCAGATCCAACAATTGGTATCAGAGCTTGGACAGTCAAATTTGATTTAACAATCATTTTGACATAAATAGTTCGGCTCATAACAGTTGATACTGATCGTTTGTTCGTTCGTTGAAAAACAGAGCAAGGATTAATCACCATTAAAGTTGATTTCTCAGTGTCTGTAAAACAACAAGAATGACGTCACAATCTCAGGATGATAAAAACAACATCGGCTCGCTTTTTAAACCACCTATGCTAAAAAGAAATGAGTACAATATCTGGCAGAGGAGGATGGGTCACATCCTCGCTCAACAAAGCACAGGTTGTTGGAGGTCTGTCGTCTTTGGTCCCCATGTTCCCACAGTGCCAAGCACTGAAGATGCTAAAAAGTTCGTTCCAAAACCAGTTGAAAATTATACCGAAACCGACTATCAAAAGTTCGAACTAGATGCTAAAGCGTTTAGCATCATAGCATCAGCGCTGCCCAATGAGATATATGCTGGATTGTTACACTGTAACAGTGCCAAAGAGTTATGGGACGCACTTAAGGAACAATTTGGGGGGACCGAAGAAGTCATAGAAAACAATAGGCAAATCCTGAACCAACAGTACGAAACATTTTGTCATGTTAGAGGTGAATCACTGACGCAACAATTTGAGCGTTTCAGTTGTCTAATCAGTGAACTGAGGCTTGTTAATACCACTTTTACAAACTCAACTCAAAATAGCAGGTTCCTCAGGTTACTGCCAGAAAAATGGGACACCATAGCTTTTGTCACCCGAAACTCACCTGAGTTCAAGGATCTGACCTTGACCCAACTCCACGGTCGACTCCTTACCTACGAAAGGGAGTTGAACCAGAAAAGGAAGTTACAAGAGTCAGGAAAAGCCGTTGATGATTATACATTCGGTAACACTGCTCTTCTGGGTCAAGAAGAATCTGGGAGCAGTGGTAAGGATCAGGGTTATGATCACTTCATTGACATAACTGCTGGGGCAAATTTTAACAACCCTGATCCTCACTCTGCAAGTTATGCATTCACTGCAAATGAAAACCAGATGTCAGACAATCTAAGCTTTGAACTCAATGATTTACAACATTTTGATCCCACTGACTTAGAAGAGATGGATATTCTGCACCAGTTGGCTTTGCTCAGTGTTAGAACTAGCAAATTCTATAAAAGAACAGGGAGAAAATTCCCAGGACTTCATGGGAATTTTAGGGTTGGGTTGGATAAATCGAAAATCAAGTGTTACAAGTGCAATAGGATAGGGCACTTTGCTAGGGAATGCAGAAGTCAAAACACTGGACCAATAGTTACTCACCCTAGCTCTAACCCTAGAGCACAAAGTCAAAACACTGTGCACTATACCCAATATACCCCTGCAGCTCAAGTGAACACTGCTCACTATGCTGCTGCCCCTGTGCCTGTGCATTATGTCCAAACTACTGTCCCACAAATTCAGTACGTTCAAACCCCTGCTCCACAGGTACAAGTGCAACCTGTTGCACCTCAAACCACTGCTCCAGCAGCAGTACAACCAGATCAACAAAGCTTTTTCACTCAAGGGTTTGTTGACTGGAGCAGTATGCCTGATGACCTTAGTGATGAAAATTTTGAACTATATGCTTTTAATGAACCTTCTGATGATGAATTTTGTTTGATGGCATTAGAGTCAATAACAGAGGGGGTTGAAACTGAAGGTGAACAGCTAAGTGATAAAACAGTGGATAAGGTGACTGAAGCAGTGGTTACTGCTATGGCTGGTGAACTACTGCTGGGAGAAAGTTCAGGTACCCTGATTGAACCACTGACAGACCCATGGTCCGAAGAGAACAAGGAAGAAAAGAAAGAAGAAAAAGCAGGTGAGAAAGAAGAAAGAGCTGATGATGAAGAAAATCCTCAATGTGATTGTGCAATGATGGCTGCTGCCAAGGGAGCTTCTGCATGCTTTGATAGTCTTTGGTATGTAGATAGTGGAGGCTCCAGGCACATGACAGGATGTAAAGCCCTCCTCAAAGACTTTAAGATCCATGGAGGGGGTGATATATCCTTTGGGAATAATAGTAAAGGGAAAGTTCTGGGGTCTGGTACAGTGCAGTCTGGAAATGTAAAATTTGAAAATGTCAATCTGATAGACAATCTAAAATTCAACCTTCTGAGTGTGTCCCAAATGAGTGACAAGGGATTTGGGTCATTCTTCACAAAAGACTGTTGTAGGATTGTTGGACCAGAAATGGTCAAAAAGATTGAAGCAATAATCAAAACTGGTCAAACAAAACTTGTTGCTCAAAGAAGTGGCAATGTTTATGTTGTTGATATGTCAAAAGAATGTCCCAGAGCTGATGCCTGTCTGTTCTCAGCTGCCTCTAACTAAGAGATAGAACTTTGGCACAGAAGACTGGGGCACACAAATCTTAAGACAGTCACTGAAATTTCAAAAAATGGTTTGGTGAGAGCCCTACCACAAAAATTGTTTTCATGTCCTGAACATTGCATTTCCTGTTTAAAAGGAAAACAGCATAAAAGTTCTTATAAGTCCATTGAAGAGTCCAAAACAACCCAGTGTTTGCAAATGCTACACATGGATTTGTTTGGCCCAGTTCAAGTCATGAGCCTCAAGAAGAAAAGATATTGTTTGGTTATTGTTGATGACTTTTCTAGGTTTACATGGACTTTCTTTTTACACTCAAAAGATGAGACTACAGGCATTTTGCAAGACTTTGTGACACAGGTTGAAAAGCAATTTGACCTTCCAGTGAAAAGCTTCAGGAGTGACAATGGCACAGAATTCAAAAATAAGGAGTTGGATGCCTTTTGTGTGAAGAAAGGGATTGTAAGGCAGTACAGTATCCCTAGAACACCAGAGCAGAATGGGGTAGTGGAAAGAAAGAACAGAACTTTGATTGAGGCTGCCAGAACCATGCTTGCTGATTCAGGTTTGCCATTAACTTTCTGGGCAGAGGCAGTAAACACTGCTTGCTATGTCCAGAACAGAGTTTTAATAAACCCCAGGCACAAAAAGACTGCTTATGAAATTCTGTATAAAATCAAACCACTGATCTCTTACTTTAAGGTGTTTGGCTGCCCATGCTTTATTTTGAACTTAAAAGATTCCATTTCAAAATTTGCAGCCAAAATTGATTGTGGTTATCATCTGGGATACTCAACCACTGCCAAGGCCTACAAAGTGTTCAATACACGGACCAAGGCAGTGGAGGAGACTTTGAATGTAAAGTTCAATGAACTTTCATCAATGAAAATCCCAGCAAATCCTGCAGATCTGTTTGATCTTGAAAAATTCACCTTTGAAAATACTGCTGTCAAGACTAACACTGCAGGTCCATCAGAGGATTCAACACCAGACTATGGGTATGAAATCATCATCCCTCAAAAGTCTGTCAAAATGGGAAGAGCATCAGGTGTTCAAAACAGCTGTCAAAGCTCAACCACTGCTACCTCAACAGTTGTTGACCAAAGTAGCCCATCAACCACTGCTTCCACATCCTCAAACACTGCTGACAAAAGTCCCCAAACAGTGGATAAAGGTCAGCAGATGTCCACTTCATTACCTCCTATTCCACCACCTTTTGAAGCCACTGCTGGATCATCAAAGTCCATAGCAGTGGTTAACTCAGATGATACACATCTGCAGCCTTCACCAACAAATGCCATCATACCATACCAAGGAGATTTAATCTTCTTGAGATCTCATCCACCTGATCAAATCATTGGCAACATCAATGAAGGGGTGCTCACCAAAAACATTTGTCTTTTTGCTGGTTTTCTATCACTCCATCAGCCAGTCAAGTACCAAGAGGCACTGAAAGACAACAGCTGGGTAGAAGCCATGCAAGAGGAGCTCCAACAGTTTAAAAGACAACAAGTATGGGAGCTTGTACCACTGCCAGAAGAGGTTAGTCCCATTGGCACAAAGTGGGTCTTCAAAAACAAAACTGATGAAAGGGGTATTGTTGTCAAGAATAAAGCCAGGCTTGTGGTTCAAGGTTACAGACAGGAAGAGGGGATTGATTATGATGAAACATTTTCCCCTGTTGCAAGATTGGAAGCCATTAGACTGTTCCTGGCCTTTGCTGTCAACCACAACATGAAGGTGTTTCAAATGGATATCAAAAGTGCTTTCCTCTATGGTACAATTCAAGAAGAGGTGTATGTTTGTCAACCTCCAGGTTTTGAGGATCCATTTTATCCAGATCATGTCTACAGGCTGAACAAAGCCTTGTATGGCCTGAAACAAGCACCAAGGGCCTGGTATGAAACTCTTTCCAACTTCCTACTCACAAATGGTTTCAAAAGAGGTACCATTGATAAAACACTTTTTCTAAAATGGAGAGGGAAGGATTTAATGATTGTCTAAATTTATGTGGATGACATTATTTTTGGAAGCACATGTAACACAATGTGTGAAGAGTTTAGAGAACTCATGACAGCTGAGTTTGAAATGAGTGCAATGGGTGAGCTGCAATGCTTTCTTGGTCTCCAAGTTCAGCAAATGCAAAATGGAACTTTCATTCATCAAAGCAAATATGCTAAAGAACTTTTGAATAAATTTGATATGAATGATTGTAAACCATGCAGCACACCCATGGCAACAAATAAGCTGGTCATGTCTGATGAAAAAGATGAGCTGATTGACCAAACACTTTATAGAAGCATGATTGGGTCTTTATTGTACCTAACTGCATCTAGACCAGACATCATGTTTGCAACATGTGTCTGTGCAAGAAGTCAATCAGCTCCTAGAAAATCAAATCTTATTGCTGTAAAAAGGATTTTCAGATACATTAAAGGTGCTCCCACACTTGGTATCTGGTATCCAGCTAATGGGAATATCAAGCTTTCAGGCTTTTCAGACAGTGACTTTGCTGGATGTAACACTACAAGGAAGTCCACATCAGGAGGGTGCCAGTTTCTAGGTGATTGCTTAGTTTCATGGCAAAGCAAAAAGCAAGCAGCTGTTTCAACATGCACTGCTGAAGCTGAATACATTGCTGCTGCAAGCTGTACAGCCCAACTCCTGTGGCTTCAAAATCAGTTGCTGGATTTTGGTATCACTGCCTTAAAGACACCACTCATGCTGGATAGACAGGCAGCAGAAAATATCATCAAAAATCCAGTTTCCCATTCAACCACCAAACACATTGACATCAGACATCACTTTGTGAGGGATTGCTATGAAAAAGGTTTGATTTCTCTGCATCATGTCCCAACTAAAGACCAGCTGGCAGATGTGCTCACAAAAGCACTTGATACAACCATTTTTGAAAGCTTGGTCTCTAGGATTGGGATGCTGAACATGGAATAACAAGCAACATCTTGTTTTTCTATGAATAAAAGCAACAAAATGTTTTCAGAAAATCAAAAATCCATCCTTAAAAATAGCCAAAAATGAAATTTTCATTAAAATCCTTAAAAGTCTGCCATTAACCACTGTTTGTTCAAAAGTCTGCTCTGCTTCAAAGTCTGTCCGCTACTGAAAGCCATCCTCTGCTCTCTCATTTCCTTGATAAACTCTGTTGTTCAAAAGCAGTGTCTTATCCACTGATATGCTATCCACTGATAGTGAAAATCATCCACTGCTTCCATTTTACCGTTGTAACCACTGCCTTCATCAGTAGCTTTCATAAAAGGTACTGTCCTTCATTTCATCAGAGTTTGGCATGTGGGCAGTACATAGTGGTCAGTACTTTTGTAACCGCTGCCACGTCAGTCTTCACTTTTTCCTCTATAAAACCCCCACTTCACAACAAAAACAGGGTTTTACTGTCGAATTGGATTCTTAAAAATTCTCTTCTCAAAACAGTTTCTCTTCAAATTCCTTCACAAATTTCTTCAATACTCATCTCCAAAATGATAAAATCGAAGCCATCTGCAAAATCCACCTCCAAATCATCGTCGAAAGCGGCCTCTCAAAAGGTCATACCTACCGAACTTCCATATAAACCATCTCACAATCTCCTGGGTCTTCTCACAAAACCAGGAACCACAAATGTTTTTGATTCCATCATTGACACCATGGCAAAATCAATGTACAAAACTTTGTTAATCACCGATGCACCAATCTATTTGGCGACCCAAAGAGAGTTCTGGAAGAATGCAACCCTTGAAAAACAAGGAGACACTACAACCACCATACACTCTTCTATAAAGGGTAAAGCTGTCCAAATCACGCCACAATCCATTTCAGAGGTCTTTCAACTCGGTGATCAGGAAGGTAAAATTTCTTTCACTAAAAACGAGTTACAAACTGACTTCATTGAGAGAGGGTATGAAGCCACAATGACGAAGAAACTTACCTTACAAAAAGGTTATTTTCCTTCTGCAACCAGATTTTTATTTCATACCCTCCTACTATGTGTTTCAAACAAAACCACTTCTTTCAATGAAATCCCTTTAAAGATTCAAAATCTGGGATATGCAATTCTTCAAAATGAAAATTTTAACTATTCTAGGGAAATCTTTAAAGATTTGGTTAATAATGTTGAAACAAAATCATTCTTACTGTTTCCAAGGTTTTTAAGTTACTATTTTGAAAAGAAATTCAGTAAGGATGATTTAGCTGAAATAAACCAAGGTGATTATACTCAAATAAACAGTTTAACAACTGAAACTTTTTCAAGAATGTTAGCACCTTGCAAAACAGAAGCAGAGGTATCTGAGCAGATTTTAGCAGCTACCACTACTCCTCAGGTATCTGCTGCTGAGCCCACTGCTCAAGGTGATCAAAGTGGCAGCACAACTGCTTTGAAACCCACACCTAAAATCCACAAAAAGCCATACAAAAAGAAAAATCAAAAACCCCCCCAAACCCATCAAAAAGGCATCTCTGGAGGATGAGATACCAGAGCAAATGCCTGTGACAACACAAAAGTCACTAGAAACCACTGCTGCTACTTCCTCACAGCAGTTGGTACAAATATCTCAACCCATAACCGAAACTCCTCCTGCTTCTTCACAAAAAGAACAGGTTGTACACATAGGGCCACCACATCATGATGCTCTGAAACCACTTGGTTTCATCATCCACAGGTCAATGCCCGGAGCAAATCATGTTTCTACACCAAACCTCACATCCAAAATTCCATCACCAACAAAACTGCTGTTGGATGCAATTGATTTGAACCAGGCACTAAACAGTCCTTCTCACTCACCCATCAATGAGAACATACCTCAACAAAAGACTGGGTCTGATGTATCAATCTTTGCTAACCCACCAACACAACCTGAGGAGGTTAGACCCCTTGAGTTACAAGTAACTCTTGGTGGTAGTCCAAGTGAAGCAGCCACTACAACTGTTGAACCCATTGGTTTACAGTTGGACAGTGGTTACATTAATAAGACTTCCTTGGAGGCAATTCCTTACATAGCACCTCTGCCAACCACCAGTAGATTTATTTATCCTACTGGCAACATCAAAAGGTTGTTAAGTGTTGAAGGAAGAAGACCCCCGTACCAAGAAAAAGGGGCATCAGTGGTTAGTGTTTGGAGTACACTCCCTACCTCAACCACTGATAAAACAACTGATAGTGGGAAATCAGATGATCCCATTAAATTGGGTGATGATTTAAAATATCAGGATTTGACGGAACGAATTGAAAAGTTGGATACATCTGTTGCAGATCTTAAAAACATGCTACAGCAGGTGTTGAAAACTCAAAAGATGCAATCCACTGTTGTTCCATCTCAAGCACCTGCTCCACAACAAGCATCTGCTACAAAAGAGCTCTGGAATCTCGTCCAACCTTTTCTCCAACAACAAAAAGAAATGGCTGATCAGCAACATGAACTTCATGTCCAAAAGCTGAGAAACATTATGGAGTCTAGGTACAAGAACACTCAAGCAGATATTAAGGCAATCAAGGCCCATTTATTGGAAACCACTGGCACTGCTCCTCCAACAGTACTTTTCATTGATCAACTCCCAGAAGATAATGCCAAAAAGGGGGAGAAAATTCAGGAGTGGAAGAAGAAAGGAATAGATGATGGTCTTTACATTGAACCTGAAAGGGATGCTATGACCAGAAAAATTCCCGTGCCAGATGGTAGTAAAAAGGTTGATGCAACTCAAGAAGCACTTGATGAAGGAGTAGCAAGTGTAAAAAGAGATAGAATGGCAAAGGATATTTCAAGGTGGAATGAGGAGAAAAGAGCTTTCATGGAGCTGTATGAGCAGGGTTGTTCTGGTTTAAAGGATACTAAAAATCCTATGACAAAAAGGAAACCTAAGTCCACCTCATCTAGAATTCCAAAGCATATTCCAAAACCACCATCCAAAAGCCATCAGCATCAAACCTCCACCCAAACAGCTGTTGTAACTCCTGTTGTATCAACTACTGCTGGTACTTCAGTGGTTTCAACATCTGTTCTCACTTCAACACACACCACAATCACTACGTTACCACCACCACTGTCACCACCAAAAACAATCTCACCACAAATTTCACCTGCTGACAAAAAGTAGAAGACAACAGATGTTATAACATCTGTTGTAATGGCAACAGTGGTTGAAACACTAGTTGTTTCAACAGCTGTTAGTCAAACACAAACCACTGCCATAAAATCTACCACCACTGATCCACCCAAAACATCATCGGCCTCTTCTAAAATAAAAAGGAGAAGGATTTACATATCAGATGATGATTCACCTTCACCACCACCAACATCTTCAAAATCCCTGTCACTTGTCACTCTTCCAAAACCCATACCTCTCTCCTCAGCTCAAATTCTAAAACCACTACCTCCTGCTGGTGTCTCATTTCCTCTAGAACTCATTGCAGTTAGGGAAGAAATCAAATCCTTTTATTATGAGGATGACCCAGCCAAAAGGAGTTTGCCATCAATTGCAGGATATCCCAGGCCTAACAATATCGAAGATTACTTGAAACTCAAGGCCAGACAAGCAGAGGATATTGCAATCAGAAACATAAAAGGGAAATCTGATAGAGAATTTCAGCAAGGCTATCAGTTTCTACTTACACAGGTCAGCGCAATGGAGCAATTTGCCAAAAATGTATGTCAACAAATCTCAGAAAGGGCAGATGAGTCCTTGAGAAATGACTACATTGAGAACATCATGACCTACAAGAAATACAAGGGGGAGAAACACATGTACAAGAACTGGACCATTCCTGAGCTTGAAAAGGAAGCAGCCAGGATTCAAGACATGATCAAAAATAAGGTCAAGCAGACTCCTCCTGAAAAATTCAAACAATTTGAAGCTGAGGAGATGTTAGAGTTGAGGAGAATGAAAGAGGAGCTGATTGCAGCTGATTATGGGTCAAAGAACTCTGTGACAAAGTGGGGAGAAGATAGGGTCAGGGCAACCTACAAAAGCTTAGAGGAACTTAGAAAGAAAGATCCAAAAGTTCCACAAAAGCCTGACTACTCAAAAGCAGAGGTCTCAAAAAGACCACCAAAACTGCAAATCAAAAGAACCACTGCTCCAGCTGGTGCTGCCATCTACAAAAGAAGGAGCCAAAACCAGTCAAGTGCTGAAACCATTCAAGATCTAAAGGCTGGAAATGCTATTGTAAAAGCAGGCCTTAAATTAATGATAAAAGAAGATCTTGAATTGGAACAATCTGCAAGTACTGCTCAGCCAGTCATGAATAGGCCAGCCTCACCAAATACCTCTGCAAATAAACATCTCCCAAGAAACCCACCAGGCTCAAAAATACAAAAGTGGGAAACTGACAAACAGACCTGCGTATTGACTCTGCTCAGGTCTGGTGGAGAAGTGAAGAAAATATCAAGGGAACAACCTCTTGGCCTGAGTCTTGAAGATTTGCAGGATCTCCTTGATCTTCCACTTAGCAGGGATGATGATGATACATATGCCCTAGACTTTGAACTACAATTTAAAGGTCAGATAAGGGAACTGTTGATGAGGCAATAAATGTCCACAATAATGAAGAGTTTTAGCATTATCTGTTCCAGGGGGAGATTGTTGGGATTGAACCCTACCAAGACGAACAGATAATTAAAGCCAAAACAGGATCAGAGCAGTGGATCCAGAATAAGCAGACGTTTACAGATGGTTACATACAAGTCTCTCCCCTTGAAAGTGATTTCAACATCTGCTGACCTCCTATCTGCTGATCATGCAAACTGCTGACCTACAACTGCTGATCAAGTAAAGACCTGATGAAAGACTAAAGCCCTGCTGATTCAATCTACTGCCTTGAATCAAGCACTGCTGATCCGGACAAGTACTGCTGGGTTCATAGCGGTGGAAGATTGCAGCAGCTGTTCTATAGTCTGTTTGTAATGTAATGTAATAAGCAGTAGTTAGCATAATAGTGTTTGTATTGATCAGAGGTTAGAGTTTGTTAGGAGGTTAGATGTCACTTTCATGGTGACGTCAGCATTAGATGCTCAGTGGTTTGCTAGTGCCTATAAATAGAACAGTGCTCTGTACTGTTCTATTAGCTCTTTGCAAGACCGTCTTCTTTGCACGAACAAACACTGAGCTCTGACTGAGGGGGAGTTTGTATTCAAGCATTACTTGTAATCGTTGTTGAAATTAAATTCAATCATTCGGTTCCTTGTTGAAAAATGTCTTGATCAAAGCAATACTCTCGTTTGATTGTATGCAAAGTTTGTTTCCATATTAATTCCGCTGCACAACTCTTTCATTTCCATCTTAATTTCAAACATAAAATACAATCAGAAACAAACTCAGATCCAACAAAGATTCGCAGAATCTGGGGAAATCTTGATAGTACAGATACACTTCTGCACACGGGGTCGTGCCCAGGGGACACAGGGGCGCGGTCAACTAATGCAGACAAGCTGCAATTAATGAAGAAAGAGAAGGAAGGTGGACACGGGGCCGTGCCCGAGCGTCTGTTTAGGCTATAAATAGGGGTGCTTGGCTCATTTGCAAACCATCCCTTGGCACACCACCTCTCTCACACTTCACCCACCACCCACCACCATCACAACACCATCATCCATCACCATCATTCATCGTCCATCATAGAGTGTGTGAGTCGTCTCGGGATCCAAGATTGATCGTAAGAGTTCTTGACAATCAAAGGCCATGTTTGCCTAAGTCTCTTACATCACTTGGTGAAGATAAGTGTCTAGTGTAATACTTTTTATTTTTAATCTTTTCGCACTTTTTATTTGGTTATGTATTAATGACTTTAATAACTAGTTTCTTATGTTGAAGATGATTCTTCCTTATCGTTTGTCCGTGGTGTCTTGGCATTATTTTACTGTCTATATAAAATAAAAGATTTTCACCATTCATATCTCCACGGTCTATATGGAGATATGTTGGCTACCTGGTCGGGGGTTAAGGGAATGATTTGGTAAGAGTCTTGCCTTGTTCGGTGTATAGATCCTGCAAGGACCTGGGTCAAATTTAGTAGGACCTCCTTCAATACCCACTGGTATTGGATGGCGGGGGTCCAAACTCTTTGATCCCCTCATATGTAAGCTACTATTGAAACTTTAACCCGGCTACTTAGGACTGTATCCCTGCTGACTCAGACTACTTAGCCGAGGGTAACGTCACCTTCAAAAGAGGGGCCTACTACATTATGCATTAATAACTTAATTAATTATCTTTCAATAATCCAACCCTTTAGGATTGTATCCTTGCTGACTCAAACTACTGGGTTGAGGGTAATGTCACCTTCAAAAGAGGGGCCTACTACAATAACTAAGATAATCTCTTAAAAAGTGCAAAAGTGCAGAAATAATCAAAGGTTACACTAAACACGAGTTGGATCCAAGTGATTCATCTTGTCTATCTGTTTTTACTTTTATTTTATTTTTCAGCATTTTAGTTAGTTTTTATTTTTCTAGGTTAAAAACATTTTTCTAAACTTCTGGTTTAATTAGACGTTGAGGATAAACCGGTATTAAAAGCTCGTGTGTCCTTGGATGACCTCGGTATCTTTCCAACACTATACTACGCTCACGATGGGTGCACTTACCCATATGTGTGTTTGGTGTTAGTAAAATATCGTGTTTTATAAATTTAAAACTTGACTAACGTGTAAAAAGGGCTTAAAATATACTTAAATATATATCACACCACACGCGCATCAAGTTTTTGGCGCCGTTGCCGGGGACACAAGGATTTTAAGAAAGCTTAAAATCAACGGCCTAATCAGTTTTTCAAAACCTTTTTTTTTAAAACGCGCGCATTTTTTTCTGCATTTTAGATAGATTTGCATTAACAGTGACCTGAACACGGGGCCGTGCTAACTGAACACGCCCCGTGCTCAACAAAACCAGTAACTATAATTAAAACGCCCAGGTACAGATTCTGTACACGGGGCCGTGTCCACTGAACACGGGGTCGTGTCCAGCCTCTGTTTCCGTTTTTATTTTTGTTTTCTTGTCTCAAGACTTCGTTGTGGTCTGCTGAGTGATTCTTATGGATCCATACTCAGGAGGTTACAACTACACCTATGAGGAGGATGATTATAAGGAAAATTATTGCACTAATTGTGGTGACCCGCACTCGGTTCAATATTGTAACTTATTTCAACCATCCACTTCATACACCTACTATGAGGAGCCCAGGTACGAGCCATCAACTTCATACACATCCTATGAAGACCAAAGGTATGAACCTTCTTCCTCATACTCATATTTTGATGAACCAAGGTATGAGCCTTCATACTCATACTTTGAGGAACCAAGATATGAGCCACCACCTTCATATGCTTACTATGAGGAGCCATGGCGTGAACAACCCACCTCATATGAGTATTATGAAGAACAAAATAACGACCCTTATCCATCATATACTTACAATGAAGAACAATGGTGTGAACCATCTACTTCCTATGAGTATTATGAGGAGCAAAGGATCGAACATCCGGATTCAAGCTTTGAAAATCCCGATCCTTACTCTATCGCCGACGTAACCGATAGGATATTAGAACACCTTAAAACTATCGAGCGCTATGTAAAAGAATCTCGCGCAAGGGAAGATGAGTCCCGCGCAAGAGAAGAATTAAATAAAGAAGAGATAGTTGAAAGTGTAAAAATGGAAGAACAAATAAGTGAAAAACCAACACATGAGTTAAACAACGAAAAAAGTGAGTCCGTCAACGTTAAAATTCAAGAAGAGTCTAATTTTGAAGAAATTAATCTCTTGTCACCTTCTTTTGAAAATCATTGTTTAGTTCCCACTCATGCTAAGTTTTTAAAAGAGTTAAACACTAACACGAAAATTGACGAAACGGTAAGCATTAAGTTAACTAATGATCAAACCTCGCTAATAAAAGAAGACCCATTTGAAATCAACATTACACCGGTTCCATGTTTTTTTTCAAAATTCATTTATTAGTAATGTCACAATTGATAAAGATCTTTGTGTTAACATAATGCCCAACTACATTTTCGAAAAATTAAGTATTAGTGATTTTTCTCCACTTCAAATACCCATTTTTCTATCCAATCGGAAAGTAATAAAATCAATCGGTGTAGTTGAGGATGTCTTGGTTCAAACAAATCAAATGGTAATCCCAACCGACTTTGTCATCCTTGATGATGCTCCTCTAGTGTTGGGACGACCCTTTGTAAAAACCCACGAAGCTTTGAAAAACCAGAAGTACAACAATCTATCTATTCAATTAGGGGCATTTAGAATGAGTGTCGACCTTGAGCGATCAATGAAATATCCATTCGGCAATAATGACCCCCTAATTGAAGAAGAAGAAGATGAACCACCCGATACAAGTGAAAAGAATGACCACTTTGTTGAGGAACAGGTCGACATAAAACAAACTTTTAAAGTTCTTGATCAAAATGAGCAACCTAATAAGGAGTCTTCTAAAGACCCACCTCTTGAGCTTAAAGAACTTCCAAAAGGTTTAGAATATGCTTTTCTAGACAAAGATGGTAAATCACTTGTAATTATTTCGTCTAAATTAGGTAGTTTAGAAAAAGAAAAACTAATTAATCTTTTGAAAAAACACAAAAATGCGATCGCTTGGAAGCTTGTAGATATTAAAGGAATAAGGCCTTCCATGTGCACGCACAAAATTTTAATGAACGATGACTACAAATCGGTAATACAACCACAATGTCGAGTAAATCCAAATGTTCAAGAAGTGGTTAAAAACGAAGTCATCAAATTACTTGATGCCGGACTTATTTATCCTATCTCCGATAGTCCTTGGGTAAGTCCTGTACAAGTAGTTCCAAAGAAAGGAGGTATGACGGTAATAACCAACGAAAAGAATGAATTAATACCAACGAGAACCGTCACAGGATGGAGGGTATGTATAGATTATAGACGATTAAATGAAGCAACGAGGAAAGATCAGTTTCCTTTGCCCTTCATTGATCAAATGTTAGAAAGATTATCTGGTCATAAATTTTACTGTTTCTTGGATGGTTTTTCAGGTTACTTTCAAATCCCGATAGCACCCGAAGACCAAGAAAAGACAACCTTCACATGTCCCTATGGAACTTTTGCTTATCGACGCATGCCATTTGGTCTATGTAATGCCCCCGCAACCTTCTAACGTTGCATGGTAGCCATCTTCCATGACATGATAGAAAAGACAATGGAAGTCTTCATGGACGACTTTTCTATCTTTGGGGATTCATACGACCAATGCCTCGATAACCTTGAACGAATGCTATTCCGATGTGAGGAAACTAACTTCGCCCTTAATTGGGAAAAATGCCATTTCATGGTAACGGAGGGAATAGTACTTGGTCACAAAATCTCGAGCGAAGGAATGGAGGTTGATCGAGCAAAAATAGACACTATTTCTCTATTACCACCCCCATCCTTCGTTAGAGCAATCAGAAGTTTCTTAGGGCATGCCGGATTTTATAGGCGGTTTATCAAATACTTTTCTAAAATTTCGAGGCCTCTAACAAAATTACTTGAAAAAGATGCTCATTTCATCTTTGACAAGGATTGCAATCAAGCATTTCTAACCCTAAAGGAAATGCTAGTCAATGCACCTATCATGATAGCGCCTGTTGATGAGGCAATAAATGTCCACAATAATGAAGAGTTTTAGCATTATCTGTTCCAGGGGGAGATTGTTGGGATTGAACCCTACCAAGAGGAACAGATAATTAAAGCCAAAACTGGATCAGAGCAGTGGATCCAGAATAAGCAGACGTTTACAGATGGTTACATACAAGTCTCTCCCCTTGAAAGTGATTTCAACATCTGCTGACCTCCTATCTGCTGATCATGCAAACTGCTGACCTACAACTGTTGATGAGGCAATAAATGTCCACAATAATGAAGAGTTTTAGCATTATCTGTTCCAGGGGGAGATTGTTGGGATTGAACCCTACCAAGAGGAACAGATAATTAAAGCCAAAACTGGATCAGAGCAGTGGATCCAGAATAAGCAGACGTTTACAGATGGTTACATACAAGTCTCTCCCCTTGAAAGTGATTTCAACATCTGCTGACCTCCTATCTGCTGATCATGCAAACTGCTGACCTACAACTGCTGATCAAGTAAAGACCTAATGAAAGACTAATGCCCTGCTGATTCAATCTACTGCCTTGAATCAAGCACTGCTGATCCGGACAAGTACTGCTGGGTTCACAGGAGTGGAAGGTTGCAGCAGCTGTTCTATAGTCTGTTTGTAATGTAATGTAATAAGCAGTAGTTAGCATAACAGTGTTTGTATTGATCAGAGGTTAGAGTTTGTTACGAGGTTAGATGTCACTTTCATGGTGACGTCAGCATTAGATGCTCAGTGGTTTGCTAGTGCCTATAAATAGAACAGTGCTCTGTACTGTTCTATTAGCTCTTTGCAAGACCGTCTTCTTTGCACGAACAAACACTGAGCTCTGGCTGAGGGGGAGTTTGTATTCAAGCATTACTTGTAATCGTTGTTGAAATTAAATTCAATCATTCGGTTCCTTGTTGAAAAATGTCTTGATCAAAGCAATACTCTCGTTTGATTGTATGCAAAGTTTGTTTCCATATTAATTCCGCTGCACAACTCTTTCATTTCCATCTTAATTTCAAACATAAAATACAATCAGAAACAAACTCAGATCCAACAAAGATTCGCAGAATCTGGGGAAATCTTGATAGTACAGATACACTTCTGCACACGGGGTCGTGCCCAGGGGACACAGGGGCGCGGTCAACTAATGCAGACAAGCTGCAATTAATGAAGAAAGAGAAGGAAGGTGGACACGGGGCCGTGCCCGAGCGTCTGTTTAGGCTATAAATAGGGGTGCTTGGCTCATTTGCAAACCATCCCTTGGCACACCACCTCTCTCACACTTCACCCACCACCCACCACCATCACAACACCATCATCCATCACCATCATTCATCGTCCATCATAGAGTGTGTGAGTCGTCTCGGGATCCAAGATTGATCGTAAGAGTTCTTGACAATCAAAGGCCATGTTTGCCTAAGTCTCTTACATCACTTGGTGAAGATAAGTGTCTAGTGTAATACTTTTTATTTTTAATCTTTTCGCACTTTTTATTTGGTTATGTATTAATGACTTTAATAACTAGTTTCTTATGTTGAAGATGATTCTTCCTTATCGTTTGTCCGTGGTGTCTTGGCATTATTTTACTGTCTATATAAAATAAAAGATTTTCACCATTCATATCTCCACGGTCTATATGGAGATATGTTGGCTACCTGGTCGGGGGTTAAGGGAATGATTTGGTAAGAGTCTTGCCTTGTTCGGTGTATAGATCCTGCAAGGACCTGGGTCAAATTTAGTAGGACCTCCTTCAATACCCACTGGTATTGGATGGCGGGGGTCCAAACTCTTTGATCCCCTCATATGTAAGCTACTATTGAAACTTTAACCCGGCTACTTAGGACTGTATCCCTGCTGACTCAGACTACTTAGCCGAGGGTAACGTCACCTTCAAAAGAGGGGCCTACTACATTATGCATTAATAACTTAATTAATTATCTTTCAATAATCCAACCCTTTAGGATTGTATCCTTGCTGACTCAAACTACTGGGTTGAGGGTAATGTCACCTTCAAAAGAGGGGCCTACTACAATAACTAAGATAATCTCTTAAAAAGTGCAAAAGTGCAGAAATAATCAAAGGTTACACTAAACACGAGTTGGATCCAAGTGATTCATCTTGTCTATCTGTTTTTACTTTTATTTTATTTTTCAGCATTTTAGTTAGTTTTTATTTTTCTAGGTTAAAAACATTTTTCTAAACTTCTGGTTTAATTAGACGTTGAGGATAAACCGGTATTAAAAGCTCGTGTGTCCTTGGATGACCTCGGTATCTTTCCAACACTATACTACGCTCACGATGGGTGCACTTACCCATATGTGTGTTTGGTGTTAGTAAAATATCGTGTTTTATAAATTTAAAACTTGACTAACGTGTAAAAAGGGCTTAAAATATACTTAAATATATATCACACCACACGCGCATCAAGTTTTTGGCGCCGTTGCCGGGGACACAAGGATTTTAAGAAAGCTTAAAATCAACGGCCTAATCAGTTTTTCAAAACCTTTTTTTTTAAAACGCGCGCATTTTTTTCTGCATTTTAGATAGATTTGCATTAACAGTGACCTGAACACGGGGCCGTGCTAACTGAACACGCCCCGTGCTCAACAAAACCAGTAACTATAATTAAAACGCCCAGGTACAGATTCTGTACACGGGGCCGTGTCCACTGAACACGGGGTCGTGTCCAGCCTCTGTTTCCGTTTTTATTTTTGTTTTCTTGTCTCAAGACTTCGTTGTGGTCTGCTGAGTGATTCTTATGGATCCATACTCAGGAGGTTACAACTACACCTATGAGGAGGATGATTATAAGGAAAATTATTGCACTAATTGTGGTGACCCGCACTCGGTTCAATATTGTAACTTATTTCAACCATCCACTTCATACACCTACTATGAGGAGCCCAGGTACGAGCCATCAACTTCATACACATCCTATGAAGACCAAAGGTATGAACCTTCTTCCTCATACTCATATTTTGATGAACCAAGGTATGAGCCTTCATACTCATACTTTGAGGAACCAAGATATGAGCCACCACCTTCATATGCTTACTATGAGGAGCCATGGCGTGAACAACCCACCTCATATGAGTATTATGAAGAACAAAATAACGACCCTTATCCATCATATACTTACAATGAAGAACAATGGTGTGAACCATCTACTTCCTATGAGTATTATGAGGAGCAAAGGATCGAACATCCGGATTCAAGCTTTGAAAATCCCGATCCTTACTCTATCGCCGACGTAACCGATAGGATATTAGAACACCTTAAAACTATCGAGCGCTATGTAAAAGAATCTCGCGCAAGGGAAGATGAGTCCCGCGCAAGAGAAGAATTAAATAAAGAAGAGATAGTTGAAAGTGTAAAAATGGAAGAACAAATAAGTGAAAAACCAACACATGAGTTAAACAACGAAAAAAGTGAGTCCGTCAACGTTAAAATTCAAGAAGAGTCTAATTTTGAAGAAATTAATCTCTTGTCACCTTCTTTTGAAAATCATTGTTTAGTTCCCACTCATGCTAAGTTTTTAAAAGAGTTAAACACTAACACGAAAATTGACGAAACGGTAAGCATTAAGTTAACTAATGATCAAACCTCGCTAATAAAAGAAGACCCATTTGAAATCAACATTACACCGGTTCCATGTTTTTTTTCAAAATTCATTTATTAGTAATGTCACAATTGATAAAGATCTTTGTGTTAACATAATGCCCAACTACATTTTCGAAAAATTAAGTATTAGTGATTTTTCTCCACTTCAAATACCCATTTTTCTATCCAATCGGAAAGTAATAAAATCAATCGGTGTAGTTGAGGATGTCTTGGTTCAAACAAATCAAATGGTAATCCCAACCGACTTTGTCATCCTTGATGATGCTCCTCTAGTGTTGGGACGACCCTTTGTAAAAACCCACGAAGCTTTGAAAAACCAGAAGTACAACAATCTATCTATTCAATTAGGGGCATTTAGAATGAGTGTCGACCTTGAGCGATCAATGAAATATCCATTCGGCAATAATGACCCCCTAATTGAAGAAGAAGAAGATGAACCACCCGATACAAGTGAAAAGAATGACCACTTTGTTGAGGAACAGGTCGACATAAAACAAACTTTTAAAGTTCTTGATCAAAATGAGCAACCTAATAAGGAGTCTTCTAAAGACCCACCTCTTGAGCTTAAAGAACTTCCAAAAGGTTTAGAATATGCTTTTCTAGACAAAGATGGTAAATCACTTGTAATTATTTCGTCTAAATTAGGTAGTTTAGAAAAAGAAAAACTAATTAATCTTTTGAAAAAACACAAAAATGCGATCGCTTGGAAGCTTGTAGATATTAAAGGAATAAGGCCTTCCATGTGCACGCACAAAATTTTAATGAACGATGACTACAAATCGGTAATACAACCACAATGTCGAGTAAATCCAAATGTTCAAGAAGTGGTTAAAAACGAAGTCATCAAATTACTTGATGCCGGACTTATTTATCCTATCTCCGATAGTCCTTGGGTAAGTCCTGTACAAGTAGTTCCAAAGAAAGGAGGTATGACGGTAATAACCAACGAAAAGAATGAATTAATACCAACGAGAACCGTCACAGGATGGAGGGTATGTATAGATTATAGACGATTAAATGAAGCAACGAGGAAAGATCAGTTTCCTTTGCCCTTCATTGATCAAATGTTAGAAAGATTATCTGGTCATAAATTTTACTGTTTCTTGGATGGTTTTTCAGGTTACTTTCAAATCCCGATAGCACCCGAAGACCAAGAAAAGACAACCTTCACATGTCCCTATGGAACTTTTGCTTATCGACGCATGCCATTTGGTCTATGTAATGCCCCCGCAACCTTCTAACGTTGCATGGTAGCCATCTTCCATGACATGATAGAAAAGACAATGGAAGTCTTCATGGACGACTTTTCTATCTTTGGGGATTCATACGACCAATGCCTCGATAACCTTGAACGAATGCTATTCCGATGTGAGGAAACTAACTTCGCCCTTAATTGGGAAAAATGCCATTTCATGGTAACGGGGGGAATAGTACTTGGTCACAAAATCTCGAGCGAAGGAATGGAGGTTGATCGAGCAAAAATAGACACTATTTCTCTATTACCACCCCCATCCTTCGTTAGAGCAATCAGAAGTTTCTTAGGGCATGCCGGATTTTATAGGCGGTTTATCAAATACTTTTCTAAAATTTCGAGGCCTCTAACAAAATTACTTGAAAAAGATGCTCATTTCATCTTTGACAAGGATTGCAATCAAGCATTTCTAACCCTAAAGGAAATGCTAGTCAATGCACCTATCATGATAGCGCCTGATTGGAAATTTCCTTTCGAAATCATGTGTGATACAAGTGACTTTGCAGTTGGAGCCGTCTTGGGACAAAGAAAAGAAAAGCATTTTCACCCAATTTATTATGCTAGTAAAACACTTAACGATGCACAAGAAAATTACACAACAACTGAAAAAGAATTACTAGCTGTGGTATTTGCTTTTGATAAATTTTGTTCTTATCTTATTCTTTCTAAAACGATAGTCTATACAGATCATGCAGCCATTCGATATCTCTTCAAGAAGCAGGATGCTAAACCACGTTTGATTAGGTGGATTTTACTCCTCCAAGAATTTGATATTGGAATCAAAGACAAAAGAGGAGCAGAAAACACTACAGCAGATCATCTTTCACGATTTGAAGACCCAGCTTTGGAGGCAACAAGGGACGAGCAAATCAACGAAAAATTTCCAACGGAATCCATAGAAATGGTGGAATACAGAGGAGAACCATGGTACGCCGACTATGCTAACTACCTAGCTAGCGGTATAGTTGCAAAAGGTTGGCCACATCATCAAAGAAAGAAATTCTTTGCTGATGTAAAACACTATTTTTTGGGAAGATCCTTATCTTTTCAAAATGTGTGCCGACCAACTCATCCGACGATGCGTACATGGTAGTGAAGCACGAAGAATTCTCCGCCATTGTCATGAAGGTCCATACGGAGGACATCATGGTGCCGCTAGTACCGGACGAAAGGTATTTGATTCAGGGTTTTATTGGCCGACCATTTACAAAGAAGCCCAAAGTCTTGTCAAGACATGTGATGCTTGCCAAAGAACAGGTAATATTTCTTCCAAAAACCAAATGCCACAAAATGACATTCTTGTTTGTGAAATTTTTTATGTGTGGGGACTCGACTTTATGGGACCTTTCCCACCGTCAAAAGGAAACAAATATATACTCGTGGCAGTAGATTACTTGTCTAAATGGGCCGAGGCCGAGGCACTTCCAACAAATGATGGAAGAGTCGTGGTAAGATTTCTGAAAAAATTATTCTCTCATTTTGGAACACCTAAAGCTTTAATAAGTGATAGAGGTACCCATTTTTGTAACCATCAACTTGAAATTTTTTTAACAAGATATGGGGTCTATCACAGGGTCTCAACAGCATATCACCCTCAAACAAACGGACAAGCCGAAGTGACTAATAGAGGTTTAAAACGAATACTCGAAAAAACCGTAGGGTTAAATAAAAAGGAATGGGCCGATAAATTAGATGATGCTTTATGGGCTTTTCGAACTGCATATAAAACAACAATAGGAACAACCCCATATAAGCTCGTCTATGGAAAAAGTTGTCATTTGCTAGTAGAAATTGCTCACAAGGCCTACTGGGCAATTAAAAATGTAAACTTAGATTTAGAATTTGCTGGTAGAAATCGATTTTGTCAACTAAATGAATTAGACGAATTAAGGAATTATGCATACTCAAACTCTGAAATTTATAAGGAAAGAATGAAAAATTTGCACGACAAACACATTAAACCTAATGAATTTCGAGTAGGAGATCAAGTTCTATTGTTTAATTCACGACTTCGATTGTTTCCTGGTAAATTAAAGTCTAGGTGGTCAGGACCGTTTTCCATCACCCATATTTTCCAACACGGTGCAGTAGAAATTAAATCTCGGAATGGAATTCCATTCAAAGTCAATGGCCAGCGGCTGAAACTCTATCAAGGATTCATTGAGGTTGAAGAGGAAGAAATCTCGCTTCAAACGATCGAAGAATGAAAGCATCAACATCATACCTGGTAAGTTACGAACAAACGGGTTGACATCTAAATCGGTAAGTCTTCTAACCAAGTTTTTGGGAAACAAGGGCACTCACACGAGCACTTAAAAAAATAAAAATAAATAAAAATTTAAACTTTGCTCGGCACGGGGCCGTGTCCGCGCAACTGTCGGGATAAAACCCCTTTTCAACACAGTTTCTTCATTTCCACAGGCCCCGTTTCCCCGAAAACGCTCTGGTTCAGGCGATTTTTCTGCAGAATTTCGACGTCTCCTCTCCTTCTAACAACATCAAGGTATGATTCTATCATCATTAGTAGTTAGATTAAGCATTTGCATGTAGTTAAAACATCAAAAATTTGGGGAAAAATCTAGGGTTCTTGAACTTCATCCGAATCGAACCTCAAATTTTTGCATAAATCTGTTAGCATTAGTTTAGATTCATGTTATAGGAAGTAAATCCACTTGTATTGTTCATAGATTTGCCCGATTTCTCACAAAAACCCCAAACCCTTGTTTTTGAACCGAAAAAGATAAAATTGAAGGGGTAAACGGTTTGTTCTGGGAAAAACGGCACTTGGGGTTTCATTTTCAGGGAAAACCGCCCCTACTGGACCAAAAATTTTCAAGTTTTCGGGAACGGGTCGAAAAATGGGATTTTTGGGAAACAGACGTCTGGACAAGGGGCCGTGCTCGCTGAGCACGGGGGCGTGTCCAGCTATTTTTTTAACCAACATGGGGCGTGTCCGCTGAACACTGGGCCGTGTTCAGCCGACTGTTTTCAGTTTTCTCCGAAAATTTTACTATTTCGTACTAATTGTTTGGTGTATCGTTTCAAATGTCGAAGAAATTCACACGGTTCAGTGCAAATGAGCTGGATGCTAAAGCAAGATACGATGTGCTTCGAACCAGACCAGAAGAATACCCAAGACATGTGTGTATGGATCTTTTAGCAATGGTGAACCAACTTGACCGGTTTAACAACATCATCACCGGCCCACTAAGAGCTGCCCTAACCACTCGACTTCGTTCAGTCCACGAGTACAATCTGGAATTCTATAGCACATTCGTGTTCAATTCAAGGTGCGAACCATTTGATAATGATGGTGTAGAGTTCCGATGTGGGGGGACTAGGTACTCGATTTCGATGGCACAGTTTGGGTCGATAGTTGGGTTGTATGCGGAGGAAGATGCAGGTAATGAAGAGAACACATGAGGGTTACGTGAACTAGCAGAAAATGAACGCCAAGCCGCTTGGGCTCAAATAGGAGATGGGATCTACAACCCAAGCAGCACTAAGAGCACTAAGCTGAGGGACCCTCTTTACCGTTACATCCATAGGGTCCTCACTTACTCTCTTAGCCAAAGGCATGACAGCAGTGGCGTTGTTGGGTTGAGAGATCTGGTGGTCCTTCATTGCATTCATAACCGGAGAAACCTCGATGTTCCGTACCTCCTGCTCCGAAACATGCATTGGAACCGGCTTGCTACTCCACCAACCCCTATCTTCTTTGGGGGGTGGATATACCGTCTCTTCAAGCATTTCGTGAACATGCCCAGGTCTTTCCAAAAGAGCCCATGGTCGGGAAGAGTGGACATACACATCTGCCGCTCCATGAACTTGATTTATGAAGCCGAAGATGGGACGGTTAGCTTCCAAAGAGTCCAGGGGCATGCATGGAACCCGTAAGAGGCACTCGTCCTTCACGCTCCACAATTTCAACAACCTCCTCAGTACCAGTACCAGCCCCATGGTGATCCGGGCCAATCCTCCTCACAAGGAGGCGGTTTTCCTAACTTCCAAAGTTTACATGACTTATTGCAGGAAAACCTCATGTGCACTAGGAACACCTATAACATGGCAAGTAACACGTACACCCGGGTCGGAGCAATTGAGAGAAACATATCCGACATTCAGGATGACATTGGGAACATCCGGGAGTACATGGCGGGGCAAGGAGGAGGAGGTGATGATGAGGACGAGGACATGGACTAGGCGGGAGGAGTGGAGGTAGGAGCAGCTGGTTGGTGATCCCACAGGTTAACCCCCTTTTCTTATGAACAATTTCCGGCCTGCGTACCGTGTGTGGAACAATTTACTTCCTTTAACTGTTTTTATTTTCTGCATTTTCTTTTCTTTTTAACTTTGTGATGTGGATGTTTTGAACTAAGGTAATTTAGGATGCTTGTTATGGTTTGGTGTAGTGTTTATTGATAAAACAGGTACATACGAGGCTTAGAGCACTAAACATTAGTGCTACTAAAGCCGGGACAGGAAAACCGAAGCCAGAAACCTGTTTTTCACTTTTGCAGACTGTCTACACGAGGTCGTGGGTCGTGTCCAGCCGACACGCCCCCGTGCCCATTGCCCCAGACCTGCTGTTTGTTAAAATTCTGCAGATTTTTGCTAGAAACGGGGTCGTGTCCAACCGACACGCCCCGGTGTCCACCTTATGTAAGTAATTATTACTGGCACTCTGAACACAGGGTCATGTACATCCGGCACGGGGCCGTGTCCAGACGCCCAGTAACAGAAAATTTTGCTTTTTCACACCCTTTTTACACATTCAATCAACCTAAAAACTTGTTTTTGGGACACATTGAGGACAATGTGCAATTTAAATGTGGGGGGAGGGGGTGCTAAAACCTTGAATATTGCAAGTTCTAATTACAAGCCTTACACAAAACTCTATTGGAACCGCTAATCACACCAAATTTTTTCTAAAAAAAAAATTTCATTTTTTTTTACTTGTTGATGACTGTCGTAAGGGTCATGCAAAAACCTAATTAAACTACGTAGATAGCGTAAGTAGGGTATCGTATCCACGGGAAATTTGTGGTTAGCGTTAAAGAAATTAATTAAAACTAAATTGTCTAAATTGGAGATTTGTTTGTAGATTTAAAAGAAAACACAATTTGTCACGAAAAGTGTTATCAATATTAAGAAGAAGTAACCTCCACCCGGAATCCCGAATACCCGTTTTAATATAAAAATCCATTTTCTGATTCAAAACACCACATAGACATGGCCTCGGAATTAATGAATTTGATTAGTTAATAAGGATAGTTTTTAAGATTCACTATGCAACCTAATAACCCGTTTGATTGTATCAATTACCCACCAATTTACCAACCCGCTAACAACGCAAGAAAGTTGCCAATACGCTTAATAAATGACAAGTAATTCAAACACAAGAAACGTTTACCAATAATCCAACACAAGTGGTCAAGATATACCAGTTTACAAGAATAAAAAAAAAACGAATAATTAAGTCAAACCGCGTAAACGTTCATCCGGGCGGAAGTCACCGAAAGATTTAGCCGCGCATGGTAGTCTTCACCGCTTTGGTTGTCATCCCGAGTTGGTTAGATGTCATTGATTGGCTTGAGATATGAATAATGATGATGAAATTCGTCCCTCATGTCCCCTTTCGATATATGACGGCCGTATTCTTTTATAATTTTCGTCCCTTTATTTCTCGTGCCAATTGCCTTCCAAGTTTCCTTAATTGCCGTAAAAAATATGCTCTTCCAACCGACTTTTCTATTGATGATATTCCAGCCCACTAATTTTGTTGCATCCCACTTTTAGCCCATCTTCAATTAACTATATTTATGGCAGGGACGTTCCTAAGTTTTTGGAGACCCTAAGTGAACTATAAAGTGGGGGCCCTAATTTCGCCGACAAACTCTCCTCCAATCCCGACGCCATGGGTGATTACCCTTACTTTTTCCGGCTAGTGATAGCCGATAGCCTAGAAATTGAAAGCAGGTTGCTATGGGAAATGGGAACGATGATTGCGGCTCTATTTTGGGGCTTTAGGCTGCCAAATAATGATGATTAGGTCGATAGTGGTTGTGTTGTAATAGTTAGAAATCAAGGCGAAATGGGCTTGAAACGTATCATTTTTTTTGCCAAACAATATTTATTTTGGACTCCTTCAATGAAAAAACTGTTTAGTTTCGAAATAAACGTATTTATTTGGGCCTAATACATCTTTCTATACAAATAAATAAAAATCTTTTTTCACACGTGTCAATCTCTGTGTCTCCTTATCATATTTTTTAATTTTTTTCCTATTAAACAATAATTTAACTAAATATAATTTAGATAAGAATAATAACTTTTTTTTATCAAACTTTGAATTAATAATCTCCTATCTTATTTTTCAGTTTCTTTAATTTTTCTATTTTTTTCTTTCTAAAATTAGGCAAATATATAAAGTTTTATTCTCATTCAAATTTTTTTAATTACTATTATTATGTAATATTTAATAGGATACATAACTAAGAAAATTTATTTAAATCACAAACTTCATTGATCTCTCTTATGTATTTACCATTTATTTTATTTTTTTCGCTTATTAAAAATTATCTAATATTTCATTAGTTTTACTACGTGTAATTCACATGTTTCTAACCTAATAATAAATAAATAAAAAACAAATTAAAATTTTAATAAGTAAATAGTACATTGAATTTATCATTTAAATATATATCTTGACAACAGGTGTTAATCGATTACATTATATTTATTTAACTCGTGCAATGTACAAGGTATTTTAAAGATATAACTGCATTTCTTATTATATAAAATTAAATTTATGCAACCCGTGTATAACACGGGGTTCTAAGCTAGTATAACTATATATAAAAACTTTCTAAAAACTCGGAGGCCCTAAATTTTTGCTGACTCTAGGCCCGTGCCTAGGTTACCAAACCTATGGAGCCGGCCCTGATTTATGGCCCACTTGAATGCAATCCAATTATAAGCATACCCACACACGATTATTTAGAACTTGAAGTCACATTTACTTCTATCATCATTCTTCCCTGTCATGTCAACATACACAAATATATAAAACTGTTTAGTAGTTAAATTAATAATAATTATCTAACACATTAATTACAATACAATTTAAACGATTATTTCCAACACTAACCTTGCTTTTTTTTATTTCCTTTTAAGCTTATTTGTTTTATATCCCATTAAATATAAAAACGCATCAACACAATATCATTTTTACCAATATCGATGCATTTTTACTGTGATTAATACAAAATAGAGTGTACTTAAAATGCACCGATCAAATCCCCACACTTATCTTTTTTCGTCCCGAAAAAATTATTTGCAATGGAATCACAATCAGAACAAATGGCTTTCAATATATTCAATTATTTTATTAAAACAAATCACATCACACGTTAACCACGATTGTGAATATACGGTCCACTTAAACCCAACCGCCGGTTTCGAAGCCCTTATTTTCGATCCATTAAGTTCAAGTAATTTATAGTCATCTATGGATCCCACACTCAAGAGACTACCACTCCACCTATTCCCGTTTCAAGCTTATGAGATTAAAAGATTTATAATCTACCGTCTTATATAAAAAACCCTTATGCTATTCCGATTAAACTTTATGATGGATATATGGATGATATTGTGAGCTTACATGGTTTTGTATACATGCTTTTGCTTACGATCAGTTTAGCGGACATACGCCACACGACTCATCATCCCCATGGTTAATGCCATAAACTTCACGTCTTTTTTTTTTTTACATGTGCTCAGATGAATGGATGGAATTTTTTCGGGCGCCACACTGTTTCGGATTTGTTTTCACTAAAAGAAACAGGTGTGCTAATTTAATCGGAAAAACTTATAAGTTTTTTACTTATGACGTACCCCTTACACTTTCCCCAGTTTCAGCTTTATCACAGCTCCTAAGGCGGGAACCCACAAGACTCTTATCTTAAGTTATTTTATATCAAGCCTAAGGAACCTTTCAACTGGCTGGGCCTACCCACATATCCTAAGTTAGACGCGTGACCGACCGTTCATTATCTCATATATATAATACTCGAAAAGCCAATGATCCGATTATACTTATCATCTTCCATTTATTGCAAAAACTTTCTCAAAACATTTTCTATTTTTTTCAATTTTTTTGGATTTTTTGATTTTTTTAAAATTTTTTATATTTACGACACGACACTAACACACTAAACGCTAGTTTCCCCTACCCACACTTATTTCCTTCATTGTCCTCAATGGAGCAATAAACTATTTACGACACAACTACATAAATAAAACAAAATACAAAGATAAATGGAACAAACTCCCTTGATTTGACGCGGCTGAATACTTTGAGCCTTGTTCCATAGCAACCGTATAGCATTTCATTCGCGGCTGCATTTGACACGGAACGCTTGTCTTTATATGATTGTTCGAATCACTTTCGTCCAAATGGAGATTGAGTATGGACAAAATAAAAAACCTGCAAAATAAAACTCACAAGCTCCACAAACAGGTTAAACAGTTAGTAACAACGAGAAACGAGTGAAAAACGAGTTTTTTTTTTAAAGATATATACATATATACAAACCGAGCCCCGACTACCAACCGGCCTAATTTTTCGCTCAACTTACTCGCCTCGACACTAATCATCTTTCTAAGTTCTAACTGCTCGCACCTCTTAACTACTAATAAACAATCACCGACTAGAATGCGAACTTTATCAACTTCTTTTGATACCCTATAACTTCTCAACAAATGCAGATGTACCATTTATCCGCTCATAAGCTCTTTCCGACAATCCTAAACATTATCGCAAATCTTCGCTAACCGCAACTCACTTCCTATCTTAACTTGCCTCCTCACACCATAGTCAATCCTCTCGCAACTTATGTTTAAACACAATACACTAAATGGTAATATCTGAATAATTATCCAGCAACTCGACTTAAACTCTCTTACCTCCTAGATTCGATCAACCCGACACTACCCGCAAAACACATTCCAGCCAAACATCAACTTAACTTCCTATTTATTTTTTTTAACAACTCTCAACTCAAACATCAAGTTTTCTCACAATTACATTCAACTACCCACTGACATCTCTCGACTAAAACTCTAAGGGCATCCTAAATACATGTTTGAAGCGTCTCTCGACTCATAATCAAAACCTTCTACCAATAACATTCAATACCCATTTAACAAACTCACATCAAACCCAAAAGAGACTCCCATATCTGAACTAAACTCAACCTCAATTGAATTCCCTGACCCATCTCTTCCCACTCAAAATCCACCCTTTCACATCTAACTTCAACCCACAATAACCTAGTGATATTATTCCAATTTTCAGAACAAATATGAACAGAAACAATAAATTTTTCATAAACATACAAAGATTTAAACTTTCATACCTGAATTCACTTGAACCGAAAAAGATAAAGCAATTATGAAACCTTGCTTGTTAATTGGCAGTAATCAATGTTCAATCGGAGGTCACTGGTGGTGGGTATACTTCGGCCGTCTATAATGGTGATGATGAACGGTGGGTGGAGGCGGTGGTATAACAAAGAGGTGGGTAGGGGATGTGTCAGCGGTAAAGAAGATGGTGGATTTAAGAGATTGAGTGGTGATTCCAGCTGCTATTCATCAGAGACGAAAAGAAGGTAGGAGAGAGGTTTTAGGTGTAGAAGATCTGAACTAGATACGAGAGGAAGGGTTTTTGTTTTATGGGTTTAGCACTTTTTTTTTAAACTTGACTTTTTTGACTGCCATCTCAGCGACACGCGGAAGAATGAGTGAAACCCCACGCGACACGCCTATGGAAGTGTTTTCCAGCAGATTTCTCAATTTTCTTGATTGAGTGCCTTAGAATTTTTTCTCTTTTTTATTGGTTCAACCTCCCAAGCCTTCCAAACCGAATTTCTATGATAAAGTTTCAATAAAAACGTACATGAGACTCCTCTTTTCATGATTTTCTTTCTCCGAATCATCTCTTTTTCCTGCGACACTCCAAAAATATACCGAAAAAAACCGAAAAATTATGCAAAAACGCTCCAAAAATCATTTTTTTTCGGGCCGATTTCTTTTATGTAATCTTATAATCACTTTGCCCTACCCCCCAAACGTATGTGCGTTGCCCTCAACTGCACTAGAACTTAACCAAACCTCCTCGAACTTCCCCACACTTGAACGATTGCACGGTTTTGACACAAAACAAACTAAACTAATGCGAAAAAAATAAATAAATAAATAAATAAAACGACAAACCTTAGGCTGCCTCCTAAGAGCGCTAAGTTTTAGATCTTCAGCCAGATCATACCTGCAATCTTCAAGGTGGTTCAAAGATATGCTTACCTCCAGACTTCTCCAAATCACCTAGCTTCACACAGTCTGGAAAGTTTGTCGCTTCATAACAGTTATGATCGAACTCGGCCTCATTGCCCCGAGCATTTCCACCATCAGGCGGTTTACCTGTTTTTCCTCTTTTCTTCACTTTCACCTTGTTCACAAATTCTTCATTTACCTCACCTTTGGACCTGTCACACTTAATTCCAATCTCATCAGTAGCAACTGCTTCATATGAATTATTAATAGTTTCGTAAATAATAGATTTTGAATAAACATTAAAAATCAACTTACGGTTTTCATAACTCATAGTAATCAATCCTTCTCTGCAGTTGATCTGAGCATTGCCGGTATTCAAGAACGGACGTCCCAATATTACCTTTTGTTGTTCGTTCGTTCTCGTGGGTGCATAATCCAACACTAAGAAATCTACCAAGTAGTAAAACTCACCAAGCTGAATCTTCACATCCGTAACAACCCCACGCGGTTTTTTCCATGTATCGTCCGCTAATATTACATTCCTATCAAAATCATGCAACTGACCAAACTCATACTGATCAAACAAGCTGCCTGGCAGAATATTCGTGCTCGCCCCGTAATCCAACAACGCTTTGTGGATTTTCAGCTTCCCTACCTTAATAGATACGTGTGGCGCTCCTAGCTCACTTTCCTCACCTCCATCACTTATACCTGCAACTACTTTGGAAGAAGAAATAAGATCTGTATTAACAATGTCAGAATTAGGAATGGTACTTACCGAATTAACCCTCGCATGATGTTGCGGATTCTTGGTAGTGTCACTCGGTAGTTTCCCCGGTTCTCTTATCACCTCTTTTACATCAACTGCCAACTGAGCAACTTGCTTTTCTAATGCTTAATATGCCTTCGATTGCAACTCTTGATCCTTCTTGATTTGTTTAAGCATTTCCATCACTTCATTATTTGAAACTTCGCTTTGATTGTTGGATTTGCTTTGATCTTGGTTTTGTTGGTAGGTCCTTTGATTTCCTGGGTTATAGCCTCCTTGGTTGTAATTTTGATTATTGTAACCTGACTGTCTATTATGGTATTGTTGACCTCCCTGATTTAGTACCTGAAAATTTGGATTTAACTGATTAGTAGTATTACTGTACCTAAAATTAGGGTGATTACGCAAACCTGGGTGATATGTATTTGAATTTATATCATATCTCTGCTGATCACTATAGACTTGGTTAATTTCCTCGTGAGTCGTACCAAACTGTACCAGGCAATCTTCCCAAACATGGCCTAAATCACCACACGAATCACAAACCGGATAAGACTGAGTCGCATGTAATGCATCTCTTCCTCCAATACCCTTGAACTTTGCCAACTGGCGTTCCAACGCCTCTTTCTCTCTTTCTAACTGAGCAACTCTAGCAGTAGAAGTTCCCGCACTAGTGGATGTAGAAACCGGATATTTCTTTCCTCTATCTGATTGGGCTTGCCTCTTCGAATCCGCCGCCACAATGTCCAAATAGTCCCAATCTACATCCACATGATTTCTCAAAAAGGTACTCCCCGGTGATAGCCTTAATATCTCGTCTATCCTCATTTGAAATCCCATCGTGGAATGCGGTAATTAACTCCCATCTTTGAATACCGTGGTGAGGACAATTACGGATCAATTGATTGAACCGTTTCCAAGACTCGTAAAGAAGCTCACCCGGTAATTGTTGGAACTCTCTAATTGCTGCTATCCCCGTTTTGGTTCTTTGCGGGGTATAGTACTCATCCAAAAATTGTTGCTGCAGCTCTTGCCATGTATGAATACTAGCATATGGCAAAGATGTAAACCAATCCCTCGCAGCATCCTTTAGTGAAAACTGAAATAACACTAACTTAACCTGATCTGACGTGAACCCGTGTCCAGCAATCATACCACAAACTGCCTCAATATCCGCTATGTGTGCATATGGCTCCTCAATACCTTTCCCGTGAAAGGTAGGTAGCATGTTGACGTGGAAAAAGTAGTTCAACTAAATAAACTAAAATTACCCTAAATTAAGACTCAAGTAATAAAAATCTAGACTCTCTAACTTGACTAAACTACTCACCGGCAAGTGAACCGGTCGACTCTAGCACAGAAAAGTAAGTCCGGATGTCGAACCCACAAGGACTCTAATGAATTACGTTAATGACTCTATTTAGACTAGACACTGACACGACTTAATAATTATTGTGTTTTAAGGGGGGGTTTTACTAAAATCCTAAAATTGAAATTAAAATGAAAATTAGACTAAGACACGAATAAGAACTAAGGTTTGATTCAGATGAGATTAACGACTACCTAGACTTGAATCCAGTTTAACTAGGAATGGACTTCTAACGGTATTATTGTTGTATGGATCCGGGATCGTAAAATACTAAACCTTAAGGTATTTCAATGCTAAGACTTCCCGACCCTTCTCAGGAAGAAACCTAGAAAACCTTACAAGGTTGTTATGAATACCGACTGTTAGATTTCCTCTCAGTCCTCTAACGACTCTAAAAGTGCCCTAATACGACTATCTACCTCTCCGCGCGATAATCTAAGGCAATTATAGGTTCTAACTTGGTTTACTAGAAACAAATGCAATTAGGGAACTAAAACCGACTTCTCTCAAAATCTATCTTAGCTATATATTGCACCGCGACCTAATAACTAACTCGAGCCTCTCAGCGACAAGTTAAGCAGAATATTTAATTCTAATTGTATTTTAGTTACTGTTTCTAAGGCTATTGGCCAATTTACCCAACGATCACCCGAACCCGCAAGGAATCAAATAATCAACACAAATTTATTATGTGAAAGACATTCACCAAAATCTATGTGAAACAGCAAGAAATCAACAATCAAAAATAAATACGCACACGCACCAAATTAGAAATTCTAGAACAATTTACTTTCAAAATCAATCCATAACAATTCAATAAAAACCATTAAAAGATCCAAACTTCGATCAAACTATCATCTTGCCTAGGTAGTAACAAAGGTTTAGCCAAGAAACATGATGTCTAACATAAACGAATCAAGTTCAACACAAGAATTCATTGGAAAAAAGTATTGAAACACGAATTTAAAGAAAATCGGGAGATAAAACCCGAACAATCTTCACTTCCACGCTCCAAGCTTCAACCGATTGATTCCCGCAAGCTAAAGCACTCCGTAATACGTGAAATCTGCTCCAAAAATCGCCTTAGGGTTCTTGGTTCGTAAGTTGTTCTGATCGTGCCTCCCCTCTCTTTCAGCCGTAGGTATTGTCATATATATACGGATTTTGTTTCCTGTTTCCTTGCGACATTGGGCCTTCTTCTCTTGTCATCACAAAGTCAGATATGGGCCTTGGGTAGCGACACACGAAGAGCCTAATCCAAGTGTAGAAAAGCAGTGGGGGCAACTAGATGTAAATATGTGAACTTGAAAGGGACGTTTTGGTAATTTGCTACTCCTTTTATCATTCTTGTGCCTACCAGATGTCATCGATAAGTCCACCCCATTTAATTCCTACAACACTCAAATTGAAATATACTTATTTAGTCATCATGAGTGTAGAAAATTATAAAAGTGTTAAAGCATTTAAATCATATTTAATTGTGATGACACAAATACATTTAAGGAATGTAACTCACTTTAACGTTTTTTTTTTGAAAAGTAAACTTCAATAACAAAAAACGCCCAAAAGCGGTCCTTAAAGCAAAGACCCCCGGGCAAGGAAACAACAACCGATTACATCGAATCCAACGGATAAGTACACCACTTTTTCCAATCTATAGACTTTAATCTAGCCCTATGACGTATCCAAAAGAAAGAAATCGACTTGATATTTTCCAAGAGCTCAATAGGTCTTCGATATTTGCGATTGAAAATCCGGTTGTTACGCTCATTCCATATCACCCACAACGTGGTATAAACTATACCCCTCAACGTGTATTTCTGGATCTTCGACATTGGCTGTGAGTCCATACTCTGAAGGATGTCAGGAACGTCAAAAGCATAGAAGGGACCAAGACGGCACCAAGAACTAAGACGACTCCACACCTCTACCGCATAACCACAACCAGAGAACAAGTGCAGCGCCGATTCAGAATCTGAATCACAGAAAACACACGAAACATCTTGGACAGGAACACCTCTTTTTTGAAGTTCAATACGGGTCGGTAACCGATCACGAACGGCGCGCCAAACCATCACTTTGCATTTAACTAGAACCCAACCTTTCCATTTGATGGTCGCTGAACTGGAAGGATTAATAGGTGAATACATTACCTGTTTAGCCGATTTAACCGAGAACATCCCATTCTTATCATGCTGCCACTGCCAACGATCCTCTCCACCTGTCCACTGAAAGTTATAGATATCTTGAAGTAGCTGAAAAAGCTCAGCTACAGCAGCTTCGGAGGACGGATTAGACCGCCAACCCCAATGCAGCTCCTTTTCTCCGTTCGCCACTGAAAGCCGCTCCTGAACAGTAACCCATTTGGCGGATTCTAACCTGAAGAGGTTGGGATATAATACCCGTAAAGGGGCCTCTCGCAGCCATGGGTCTCCCCAGAAAGAAGTGTGAGCACCATCCCCTACTTTACAAACGAAAAAACTGTTAAGAGTTCTGCCACTCGGCAAAATTTTTTCACCCGTTTTGACAATATTCTTCCAACAATTACTAGCCGAAGAAGAGCACGGCATCGCTGACCAAGATCTAGTCGACCCATTACAACCCATAATAACTTTCTTCCACAGCGAATTCCCATCTTTTTTATACCGCCACGTCCACTTTAGAAGGAGAGCGTCATTGACCATTTGAAGTTTCGAAATGCCAAGCCCTCCATCCTTTTTCGAGTTAGTAATAATATCCCACGCCACCCAAGGAATCTTTTTCTCCTCATTAGTGCCCGCCCACAAAAAACGCCTCATTAGGGATTCAATACAATCTACCACTGCTTTCGGCGCTCTATACAAAGATAGATAGTAAATCGGTAAACTTTCTAGAACGGACTTTATGAGAATGAGACGGCCCCCAATAGAAAGAGAACGAGCTTTCCACGAAGCAAGTCTATTTTTAACCACTTCCACCACCGGGTTCCAACTAGCAACTCTAGCCATATTAGCGCCAACCTTAATACCAAGGTACACGAACGGAAACGCCCCTCTTCTACACCCCAAAACTTCCATCATGTTATCTACCTCCTCATCATTAACACCCACCCCAAACAAATTTGACTTGTGGATGTTAATACGAAGACCCGAGCAAAGGTGAAAAATACGAAGGATTCGGGCTGTATTTTGGAGATTCTCCCTAGACCATTCCCCTATGATAAGGGCATCGTCCGCGTAAAATAGGTGGGTTATGTCGGAATCAACACCCGGCAAGCGAATTCCTTTAAACTCTTCAATATCATTAGCTTTAACCAACGAGCAAGATAGCGCTTCCATAACCAAAAGAAAAAGGAAGGGGGAAATAGGATCGCCTTGACGAAGCCCCTTCTCACACTTGAAATCGAAAGTAGGTGACCCGTTGACTAGAACCGAGGCTCTAGCCGAAGAAAGAATGCCTTTTATCCACATACACCAAATAGGCGGAAAACCCATTTGGGACATAATAGACACAAGGAAATCCCAATTTACATTGTCATACGCCTTTTCGAAGTCAATCTTCAATAGAAAAGCCTTTCTGTTCCGCTTCTTTAACCAATCCATCAATTCATTAATCATAAGAGGGCCGTCAAGAATAAAGCGGTCCGAGAGGAAAGCCGACTGAGAGTCCGAAACGATGTGGCCCATTACCTTTTTGAGACGGTTCGCAAGGACTTTAGAGATAACCTTGCTAATCATCCCGATAAGAGTTATGGGTCTGTAGTCTTTAAGACTCAAAGGGGTCTTCACTTTTGGGATCAAAGTAATGAAAGACGTAGCGCTACCCGGATTGACAAAACCGGTCTGATGAAAGTCCTCCAAGATCTTGTAAAAATCCTCCTCCAACAGACTCCAAAACCTCTTAACAAACCGGAAATTGAAGCCATCGGGACCTGGCGCCTTAGACGAACCGCAACCAAAAACCGCCTCTTTTATTTCCTGTTTAGAAAAAGAATCAACCAACCACAAACTATCATTAGGATTAATCTGTTTCAAGACCGGAACAAGACAGCGAGTAATATTCTTCTTTAAAATGATTCCGAAAAAACGACATAACTTCCTTCTTAACCAAAGCTGGTTTCGAGATCCAAGTCCCATTTACCGCCAAACCCGGAATCCCATTTCTAGCCTTTCTCCCATTAACCACATTATGAAAAAATCTAGTGTTTTCATCACCCATCGAGGCCCACTTCACACGGGATTTTTGCTTCAAATCTTTATCTCTATGGAGCTGAATGTCTTCAAGGCACTTAGAACACTCGGACCAAACCCATAATTCCTCTTCATCTAAAACTTTCTGTTCCATAAGGATTTCCATATCTTCCTTTTCTTTTCGTAGTCTCGTCTCCTCCTCCTTTTCGTTAATAGAAATCTGCTTATACCAACTTTGCAAACGGCCCCGAAGCTTTTTCAATTTCAAGAGCAGATTAGCGACCACCGTTCCACCCTCTATAGATTCCGACAAAACATTAGAAATAATCTCCTCACAGCCCTCCCTATCAAGCCACGAGTCAAACCACCGAAATGGTTTTGCACCAAAATTAGTATCAACGAACGAAAAAAGAACCGGGGAATGATCCGATAACCCTTTTTCAAGAACCCGAACACAAACACTAGGCCATTTGTTGAACACATTGTCGCAGACAAGGAATCTATTGATTCTACTCAACTTACATTTACCTCTTCTCATAGATAAGCAAGTATACTTCTTGCCTTGCAGATTATATTCTCGTAGCCCTGCATCTTCTATAAAGTTATTAAAATCATTAGTGCCAACCGGGTCAAACGAAGAATTTTTCCTTTCTTCCCTGTTCCGAACCGCATTGAAATCCCCTAGAACAATCCACCAACCCTGAGTACCCCGAATGAGCTGGACAATCCGACTCCATAAATTCCTTTTATCGGCATTTGTTTGCGGGGCGTATACATTCAACATATTGAGCCGCACCAAACCATCTGATAAGACTCCCGACACACAAAGGAAATTATTGTCTTTAATAACATTATCTTTAGCGAAAATTTTTGGATCCCATATACTAACAATCCCACCGGAATTCCCAGCCGAGTTAATGAATTCAAAATCAGCACCCTTACCTCCCCAATAATTTTCAATCAAACCAGGGTTAATATTATCGGACATAGACTCTTGCAGCCCGATAAAAGAGACCCCTAATTCGACTTTCAGTGTTTTAATCCAACCTGATTTACCTCTTCCCCCAATCCCTCTTATATTAATTGATAAGCAATTCATGGAATACCAGATTGTAACCCTTCTTTGATCAGCGACTCTTTAATCATCTTCTCACAGTTCTTCAGATTCACCCCCAACTTGTCTCCCAAGGTAATTGTTTTAGCGATTTCAAGATTAGCTTCACAGTCAATCCTCTCTTCAACAACATTGTCGGTCAACTGAGTGAAGTCATTAGGTTGGCTGTTCAAGTCTATAACACCATCCGTATCCTCGTTTCCATTAACAATGGGCTCAACTAAAACTTTGTCCAAGCCTGACTTGTTAAGGCCCAACATACTATCAAGCCCAAACAAATCCTCTTCAACATTCTTGGGCCTCTTAATTATTTTGAGGCTCTCTTGGCTGCTAGTGTATCCGTTACTGGGCCTGTCCAAATCTATTTTTTTAAATTTCTTACGTTTGTTAATATTGGACACTGACACATTTCCTTCATTCTCGCAATCATTGTCGAAGGGAAAGTCAACCCCTGGTATAAATGCTCCTTCATCATTCCCCACAAAATCCTCTTTGTCAATCATTGGCATTAAATGCTCATCATAAATGTCCTCATTAACCGTATTGCCAGTTTCCAAATTTTCTTCGTCAACGACTTCTCTCTCCTCGCCGTTACCGTCAACGTTAACGGAACCGTCAACAATTCCGTCAATATTTTTCGGCTCCGGTGATGCGACCTTGTCATGCTCCTGGACCTCCATATCCTCCGAACCAGAATGAAACTTAGGTTCAAGGAAATCCAGAATCCACTCTGCAATCTCCTCCGTTACCCAAACCTGGAACTTATGATCTCTCCATTTCAGGATAATCTCTTCCATGATCCGATTACCATTACCGACAAGAACTCCCACATAATCATAAGAGAGATTGAAATCATCTTCAGAACGATTAGCCTTGTGTACAATCCTGCCAAACATCCTTCCAACCGAATCAATGATCTCATTAGATAGTAAATGTATGGGTACGCCTTTGATCTTCAACCATGCTAGCCTCTCGTAACCCAACACTTGTCCGTCCCACAAGGAAATGGTAGAGAACTTATCGGACAAAGAAGATGCTGTGTCTTTGAAGAAGACAGCCTCTTCATCCTTTTTGAAAGAAATCAGCACATCAAGACCACCTATGTATTGCACCTTACCCCCTTCAAGGCTGATATCATTCAAGAAAATCTTGATATTTTTTAGGGCATCCAAGTCCACCATCCTCGCTACCACCGCTCTGCCATGCAACGATGAAAAAGCGTTCACCTTGTCATCTACCGATAGGGATCTGCCCACCAGCATATCTTTGAAGGATAAATCACCAACCTTTGACGTATCGATATTCACTTCCGGCCTTTTTTCTTCTTGATTCCAGTGACCGTTATTCGACTCGTCATACCTCATTCTTTCTTCATAGTGGCTGTTTATCTCGCCGTCTTCTAAAACAAATCGAGCAACGTTGAACCATAACTTGTTCTCCCCCATACGGATGTTTCTTAGGTTTTTCAGAAGATCCCCCTATCTTTGACATCGAGTAATGAAATAAATCCGAAACGATTACCTTTCTTATCCCTTTTTCTTGCAGCATACAAATCATAAATCTGCCCAAAAGGTCGAACATGAGAAGCCAGGTCCGCTCCGCTACTTCCTTCAGGGAGATTTGTGACGAAAATCTTCAAAATGCGACGTTGGATGCTCCCCGGAATGGGTTTCCGGCGATTCTCCATGAGAGCGTTTTCTGCAAGAAGATAACTCACTTTAACGTATATAGCATTAAGTTTATATGTTTTATAACCTACAAAATATATTCTACTACCACTTACGGTCTCAAATATTGTCAAAATACTTTAATTTAGCTCATTATTTCTTAATATCTTTAAAATCCAAATATGAACCAAATACGAGTAGAATTTACTACAAATAACCCTAAGGTTACTCAAAAGTGGTGGAATATTTATATAAGAAATATGTATAAATTAGAGCACATCAAATATCCCCACACTTAAACTTTTTTTCGTCCTCGAAAAAGAATTGTGCAACGGAATCAGAGACAAATAATCACTTGAGTCAAAAAGGTATTTATATCTTATTAAAACCAAGACTTGCGTTAGCAGCGATAGCGAATATACTTATCCCTTTAAACCCGAATCTAATTCTAAGCCCTTATCATGTAAATTTAATTTAAGTGCGGTCAATCCACCTAGGGTCTCACACTAGAATTTACGGTCCACCTACTCCCACCTCAAGCTTATAGGACTAAAAGAACGATCATTGGACCAATTCTCAACCGTCTTATATCAAAACCAAGAGAGTTTACAATCAAATTTTTTTTCCATTTTTTTTTCTTTTCTTTTTTTTTCTTTCGTGAGTCTAGACGATGCTTTCCCTAACCAAGAGGCAATCCGGCTGTAGAGTCGCTATCCCCAACCACAGATTACTTAGGTTTCGGTACTTTTTTTTCTTTGCTTTGCACGGTCGATTTCACACACCCTAGCGGTAATCTTGCTGTAGAGTCGCTATCCCCAGCTCAGACTACATAGGAATGCATTACTTTCATTTAGTTTCTAGCTCACTTTTTATTCTATTTTTTTTTCGCATGATCAGAAACTCTACCAGTTTTAACTTATAATGGGGCCCCTTATACTATTATTGGTAGTTTTAATTTCCCATATCTCCCAGGCGAAAACACACTAGCAGACCGACAATTTAGGTATATTAGCTCAAAGGGACTTAAAACCAAACCCGGGCCTATCCACATATCCCTAACTAGACGCAAGCTCGATTTATTATAATCTCATATTATTATTATTTAACCCAAGCAAAAATTCACCTTTTCTATCATTTTCTGTTTTATTTGCAAACTTCTCATATCGAAGGACATTTTCTGATTTTTCAAATTTTTTGGATTTTTAAATTTTTTAATTTTTTTGTACTTCTCAATTTTTCAATATAAGACTCGATTATTTACATGCATCCCATCCCCACACTTAAAGATTGCATTGTCCCTAATGCAAGAATGGAAAAACGACTCACTACCTAACAACTACTAGACTACTAACGAACTACTAAATAACTAACGAACTAACGACGAAATAAATAAATAAATATACAACAACAAAAAGGGAAACGACTTAGCTGATATGTGAGACTGTCAAAGTGCCAGTCATTTCCACATAAGCCCTCCAATTCGAAACGCGCTCAGCAAACAACTCTAACCTCGGACACGCGAACGAAAGCGGCTAACATACTCAACCTATCTGAATCAAACAAACTACCAAAAATATCATCATATATCATCAAAAGCATCAGTAGTTCATCAGTTCCAACATATCAACCAACCCATCCACCCTAACCAACCTGTTTAAAGTGTGTTAATAGCAATACAGACCAAAAATACGAGGATCAAAAACAGCATAAAATAAAAATAATTAGCAAAAGATATAATCGTCAACTGCTGCTCTGTATCCTCGTGCCATCCCCACACTACTCCTGCTGCTACCCAGCTGCACCACTGCTCTCTCCAACTACCTGAACTCGAAACTCCGGATCAACTCTCGCATCCGCACCAACCTGGCCCTCCTGCTCCTTGAACTACTAGCCATGCCTGCAAAACAGATAAGATCAAAACAAAACAGGCAGACAGTCAGTCAGTCATAACAAACTATTTTTGGTATTTTTAAATTTTATAATTTTTTTTTATTTTTATTTATTTTTAGACTTTTTTAAATTCTAAAGATTAGCCGTATAGCATTTCGTTCGCGGCTAAAACAACCGGGCTACTTTTTACAATTGCTAAGTGGTGGCTAAACTCGCCCGAATGGAGATTGAGTACGGGCGAGCTTAAACCACTTGTACGTGCAGGTAAACCCAAACAAGAATAAATACGACTAAAACTATGCTAAAAACGACACCAAGACGACGCGAAAACACATATCTAGACTCAATGTACACTACCCCCCATCGGCACTTTGCTCGCCCTCGAGCAATCCCAAGTGCCGATTACTCATCAAACATAGCATAAGCGTGGAAGCAACGGAAACAGCGCGCGTATTTAGTGAAAAATTATGTCTTTATGTAAAAAAAAAAAAACGCGAACCATATCCCCACACTTGAGTTTTTACTACGCCCACGCCAACTATGTTCGCAATATCCAAATCAACCCAAACCAAACCAACCCCTTTGCCCGTGTTAAAACCTGTCCCGGCTAAAAAAATATATATCCAAACAAAACAAACAAAACAAACCCCCCCTCCTTTGCACCTATCACTAACCCCTCCGAACTCCGCTCAAATCAATCAATTTTCACCCACGGACGGAACAAGTGCTGATTCATTAAACAAGACAAAACCAACAACCATACTTACTGCAGAGACAGATAAACGACCACAGACCCGACAGTAATTTACTACTCAACAAAACAAATCTGACTCACCACAAAACTTGACCGAACATGACACAACACACGGATTGGACTGGACTAATGACACGACCATGGAACTGACAAGATAGTGGATAGTGAGGAGTAGTGTGGCGCATCCTCATCATCCTTAGACATGTGCACATATCTATCCTCATACATCCTTAGACATGTGCACGAGGGCTTAACGGGAGGCCATCACGGGGCATATGTGACCGCACAAAAGGTTTTTGATAGTGGCTTCTATTGGCCAACAGTCGTGAAAGATGCCGTAGAGTTTGTTAAGACTTGTGACCGTTACCAACGTACCGGTAATATCTCATCCAAGGATGAAATGCCTCAAAATCCTATCCAAGTTCTAGAAATCTTTGACGTTTGGGGCATTGACTTCATGGGACCTTTCCCCTCTTCGAGTGGGAATAGGTACATCCTCGTGGCCATTGATTACGTATCAAAGTGGGTGGAAGCTCAAGCTTTACCTACTAATGATGCCCGAGTGGTGGTGATATTCCTCAAAAAGTAGAAAGGATTGGTCGGAAAAGCTCGACGACGCTTTGTGGGCATTCCGCACCGCCTACAAAACACCGTTAGGAACAACACCCTTTATGATTGTGTATGGCAAAGCTTGCCATCTTCCGGTAGAGTTAGAGCATAGAGCTTTGTGGGTTTTGAAAAGCGTTAACCTCGATCTTACCGAAGCCGCAAGAAGGAGGTTCTTCCAAATTCATGAGTTGGAAGCTTTGAGGGATGCCGCCTATGAACGATCTTGGAGTATTAAGGAAAAAACTAAGGCGTTGCATGATAGGAGGTTGCAAGGTTTGAAAGAGTTTAAGGTAGGTGATAGGGTGCTTTTATTCAATTCAAGGTTAAAATTGATACCAGGGAAGTTAAAATCAAGATGGAGCGGACCGTACGTGGTTAGGGAGGTGTTTCCATACGGTACAGTTGAGTTATACGATGAAGTCGACAAAGGTGTGTGGAAAGTAAACAGTCATCGCTTGAAACATTACTTGGGAGGTCCCATTGATACTACCGAAGAGGAAGAAATCCCTCTCGAGGACCCACCCACCTTCACCGAGCAGTGAGTGCGAAAAGCTTCGTTTGTAGAGTATGTACCGTTTGTAAATTTTGTTATTTTTCATGATTTTCGTAGTTGTTCGTGTTTGTGTTTTGTGTGTTTGAGAAAAATTGCAGGAAACGTATCCTTGAAGAGCTGAAAATGCGGAGAAAAAGTCATTCCAGGTAAGTTTTTATACTTAGAAAAATTTCGGTTGGTTTTTGAGAGGTTTGGGAAAAACATAAAATTTTTTCTTAAGACAAAGTAGCAAGAATTCTAGATACTATCTGCAGATGTGCCCACTGGCGGGCCGCCACCCACTACACATGTTTCTCGCCCGGGCCAGAGCGTAACCAGGGTTACGGAATTGTTTTTGTTACCCACTAGCGGGCCGCCACTCAATAAGCAATCTTCTAGCGCCCGCCAACACGTAATGCCATTTTTTTTTCGGAACTTGTTCACTAGGTGGCGGGCCGCCACCTACCTCAGATATTACTAGCGGCCGGCCAGAAGCCACATCTTCAGAATTAATTAATTGAAACCCAAAAAGTTCACTTGCTAACCTAACCTCCTTCATCCCCATCACCGAAACCCTTCAACCTCAACACCACTCATCACCGATATACTACCAAAACATACCATCATGTATATATCAAAAGCATCAGTAGTTCATCAGTTCCAACATATAAACCAACCCATCCACCCTAACCAACCTGTTTAAAGTGTGTTAATAGCAATACAGACCAAAAATACGAGGATCAAAAACAGCATAAAATAAAAATAATTAGCAAAAGATATAATCGTCAACTGCTGCTCTGTATCCTCGTGCCATCCCCACACTACTCCTCACTATCCACTATCGGACTCGTGACACAAAACTTGTCGCGACACAAAACTTGTCGCGCTGACAAAACTTGTCGCGCTAACAAAACTTGTCGCGACACAAAACTTGTCGCGACACAAATCTTCAATTGCTGCTCTGTATCCTCCCACTGCTCTGTATCCTCGTGACACAAAACTTGTCGCGCTGAGAAGTAGATATGTGCTGGCGCATCCTCATCATCACGACCATGGAACTGACAAGAGTTGTTAATGGCGGTCATGGTGTATGAGGGAATTTGCCAGGACTTGTCATTGGTGATTTCAGGGATGGTGATGGGTGAATTTGCGGTAAAACCTGATGTGGAATGCTGGTGGACAGTTTGGTTATCGGCCATTTGGTGAACTGGTGGTGGACTAGGGTGACGGGAGGGTGGTGGGGAATTGTGGGGTGATAACTTCGGGGTGAAGTCGTAGTTCGGTGGTTTAGATTGAAGTGTAGAGTCAGAAGGGGCTGAAGATGAAGTTGAAGATTTTTTTACCTGAATACCGGGTGTGGAGAAGGAAGACTTGTCAATTGGCGGCTTCACTGGTCCCTGCGAACGCGTGTGGGGCATGAACTGCAAAACCGAAGACAAACAAGTAAGACAACTCCAACAAAAGACTCGAGAAATACGAAAAAGACACTAAAATTACTTGGACTCCTACGACTCAAAAACACACATACAACACGTAACGATATCACTTGAAATCCAAACAAAGTAGTTAACGCAATTGCCAAGAGTCCCCGGCAACGGCGCCAAAAACTTGACGTGGAAAAAGTAGTTCAACTAAATAAACTAAAATTACCCTAAATTAAGACTCAAGTAATAAAAATCTAGACTCTCTAACTTGACTAAACTACTCACCGGCAAGTGAACCGGTCGACTCTAGCACAGAAAAGTAAGTCCGGATGTCGAACCCACAAGGACTCTAATGAATTACGTTAACGACTCTATTTAGACTAGACACTGACACGACTTAATAATTATTGTGTTTTAAGGGGGGGGGGGGGTTTACTAAAATCCTAAAATTGAAATTAAAATGAAAATTAGACTAAGACACGAATAAGAACTAAGGTTTGATTCAGATGAGATTAACGACTACCTAGACTTGAATCCAGTTTAACTAGGAATGGACTTCTAACGGTATTATTGTTGTATGGATCCGGGATCGTAAAATACTAAACCTTAAGGTATTTCAATGCTAAGACTTCCCGACCCTTCTCAGGAAGAAACCTAGGAAACCCTACAAGGTTGTTATGAATACCGACTGTTAGATTTCCTCTCAGTCCTCTAACGACTCTAAAAGTGCCCTAATACGACTATCTACCTCTCAGCACGATAATCTAAGGCAATTATAGGTTCTAACTTGGTTTACTAGACACAAATGCAATTAGGGAACTAAAACCGACTTCTCTCAAAATCTATCTTAGCTATATATTGCACCGCGACCTAATAACTAACTCGAGCCTCTCATCGACAAGTTAAGCTTAATATTTAATTCTAATTGTATTTTAATTACTGTTTCTAAGGCTATTGGCCAATTTACCCAACGATCACCCGAACCCGCAAGGAATCAAATAATCAACACAAATTTATTATGTGAAAGACATTCACCAAAATCTATGTGAAACAGCAAGAAATCAACAATCAAAAATAAATACGCACACACACCAAATTAGAAATTCTAGAACAATTTACTTTCAAAATCAATCCATAACAATTCAATAAAAACCGTTAAAAGATCCAAACTTCGATCAAACTATCATCTTGCCTAGGTAGTAACAAAGGTTTAGCCAAGAAACATGATGTCTAACATAAATGAATCAAGTTCAACACAAGAATTCATTGGAAAAAAGTATTGAAACACGAATTTAAAGAAAATCGGGAGATAAAACCCGAACAATCTTCATTTCCACGCTCCAAGCTTCAACCGATTGATTCCCGCAAGCTAAAGCACTCCGTAATACGTGAAATCTGCTCCAAAAATCGCCTTAGGGTTCTTGGTTCGTAAGTTGTTCTGATCGTGCCTCCCCTCTCTTTCAGCCGTAGGTATTGTCATATATATATACCGATTTTGTTTCCTGTTTCCTTGCGACATTGGGCCTTCTTCTCTTGTCATCACAAAGTCAGATATGGGCCTTGGGTAGCGACACACTAAGAGCCTAATCCAAGTGTAGAAAAGCAGTGGGGGCAACTAGATGTAAATATGTGAACTTGAAAGGGACGTTTTGGTAATTTGCTACTCCTTTTATCATTCTTGTGTCTACCAGTTGTCATCGATAAGTCCACCCAATTTAATTCCTACAACATTCAAATTGAAATATACTTATTTAGTCATCATGAGTGTAGAAATTTATAAAAGTGTTAAAGCATTTAAATCATATTTAATTGTGATGACACAAATACATTTAAGGAATGCAACTAACTTTAACGTATATAGCATTAAGTTTATATGTTTTATAACCTACAAAATATATTCTACTACCACTTACGGTCTCAAATATTGTCAAAATACTTTAATTTAGCTCACTATTTCTTAATATCTTTAAAATCCAAATATGAACCAAATACGAGTAGAATTTACTACAAATAACCCTAAGGTTACTCAAAAGTGGTGGAATATTTATATAAGAAATATGTATAAATTAGAGCACATCACATGTTCAGAATGTGTGGTTTTGCTTCAAACGAACGTTCCACATTACCCGGTGCTACTGACATCACTATCGGTGATGCATGCTCAGCAATGTGTGGTCTGAAGTTACTCTCAACCCCTCGAATAGTCGGATCCGGAAATCGAGGATCTCTTTGTCTTTGACGAGGTGCAGCTGGTACCTTATGAACCTGTGGCGGGGTCTGATAAGCATCTACTCCCCGTGGTTGTCTCTGTTGCTGATACATCGGTTGATTGCGATTAAATGCCTGATTTTGGTACCCACCTGGATATCCCATATACCCATCGTTTATTCCCCACTCCTCGTCTCCATAACCATCATCCCATGTCTCTGTTCTCGCCTTATTATCCACTTGCTCAAACATAGCACCCGACCGGTTCGGGTGTGGTGCTAAATTCGGTTGATTCACGGCCCGCAACGGATTGGGTTGTGGTGGGGGTAGTTGGCTTTCTAGAGAATACAGTGGTTCACCAATAACATGAAATTCTCCAGTTGGAGCAGAAGTTGGTTGGGTGGTAATGGGTGGGGTTTGTTGGGGTTGGGTTTGTTGTTGTGGTTCCGATGTAAATGGAGGTAGTGGCATTGGTGGCAATTCAGTAGTCGATGTTTGTTGTGGTGTTTGCTGTTGTGGGGTGGATTGGTTTTCTGATGGATTCATGGTGGTTTGAATTGCTTTCCCTTTCAAGGCTGAACGAAGAGGCAGATTTTGGCGTGCGGTCTTTTCAATTTTGGGATCAAACAAGAGCGGTGAAGATCTTCCTGAAAACCTACTATGCATGCAAAAAGATCACCTGCACACAAGTAGACAAGAAAAACAAAGCGTAATACCGAACAAAGCAAAAATAAACAAAAAGAAATATTTTTGGGTTTTTTTATTTAAAAAAAAAAATAAAAGAAACAACTACTACTAAACTAACACTAAGCGCACGAATTCCCCGGCAACGGCACCATTTTGATGACTGTCGTAAGGGTCATGCAAAAACCTAATTAAACTACGTAGATAGCGTAAATAAGGTATCGTATCCACGGGAAATTTGTGGTTAGCGTTAAAGAAATTAATTAAAACTAAATTATCTAAATTGGAGATTTGTTTGTAGATTTAAAAGAAAACACAATTTGTCACCAAAAGTGTTATCAATTTTAAGAAGAAGTAACCTCCACCCGGAATCCCGAATACCCGTTTTAATATAAAAATCCGTTTTCTGATTCAAAACACCACATAGACATGGCCTCGGAATTAATGAATTTGATTAGTTAATAGGGATAGTTTTTAAGATTCGCTATGCAACCTAATAACCCGTTTGATTGTATCAATTACCCACCAATTTACCAACCCGCTAACAACGCATGAAAGTTGCTAATACGCTTAATAAATGACAAGTAATTCAAACACAAGAAACGTTTACCAATAATCCAACACAAGTGGTCAAGCTGTACCAGTTACAAGAATCTGTAAACAAAGTTCAATGCAAAACAAAGCAAAAGTTCATCCGGGCGGAAGTCACCGAAAGATTTAGCCGCGCATGGTAGTCTTCACCGCTTCGGTTGTCATCCCGAGTTGGTTAGATGTCATTGATTGGCTTGAGATATGAATAATGATGATGAAATTCGTCCCTCATGTCCCCTTTCGATATATGACGACCGTTTTCTTTTATAATTTTCGTCCCTTTATTTCTAATGCCAATTGCCTTCCAAGTTTCCTTAATTGCCGTAAAAAATATGCTCTTCCAACCGACTTTTCTATTGATGATATTCCAGCCCACTAATTTTGTTGCATCCCACTTTTAGTCCATCTTCAATTAATTATATTTAGAGTTAAATGCTTGGTTGGTCCCTGTGGTTTGCAAAAATTGCACACTTGGTCCCAATGCTTTACTAATTACACTCGTGGTCCCTGAACTTGTCAAAAGTGCACTCGCTTGGTCCCTAGCCCTAACTGAAGTTAAATTTCTCTGTTAAAACCCCTCACGTGCTTATCACGTGAGGGTAATTTGGTCTTTTCACCTCGATTTGATGTCTTGCACAGTATAGCCACTGGATGTCAGTTGGTATTTATGGTTTTCCCTCTCAATTCTTCTCATCTCTCTCACACTAATACCAAGAAACCCTCCCGTCTCATCTCTCTCACACTAAAATCCAGGCGATTGAAGAGATAATCAGCCGTATAGGATCGATCGAACAGAATGGGTTGGTACATTAGGGACAAGTATGATGATTTCAATCCAGATCGTGATTACAGTAAGTTTTTTTGTCTGATTGTGCTAAAGTTCAAACATTTAGCGATTTTCAAGTGTCTGATAGTGTTTTGCCTGTTTTTTTGTTATGATTTTTGAACAGATGGAAACCCTAGTTTGTTTTCTGCAAGAATCTTCTATGGTGGATTTTTTAGGAGGGTTCCAAGCAGAAGGTATCTACTAGGAAGGTCAGTGTATGTGGATTACATCGACATTGATGAGTTTTCTGTTCATGAAGTTGATTGGATGATGCGAGAACTAAAGTTGTTGAAAGAAGAGGTGCCACTTTTTTATCATTTTCAAATACCAGGTAGAGATTTAGATACTGGTTTGGTAGCTTTAGGATGTGATGCTGATGTTCGTAACTTGTCAAAATATGTGGGTGAAAATAAGTTAATCAACTTTTACATTGAAGAGGCAAAATCTATGGTTGATACTTATTTAAAATCACCTGAGGGATCTAGGGTTGTTATTGAGGAATTAGAAGAGGAAAACCAGGAGATTGTTGGTGTTAGACAAAACAAAAAAAAGTTGGTACCTAGAAGGAGATTAATGCTTGAGTATGTTGAAGGGTCCTCTAGTGCTAATAAGAATACAAGTAATATAGAGATTGAGACTGATAATGCAGTAGGTAACAATGATAATGCAGTAGGTAAAAATGACAATCCAGTAGTTAACAATGATAATCCAGTAGGTAACAATGATAATGCAAAAGAGGGTACATGTGTAGATGGTTTTAACTTTGATGACATTGATTTTTCTGGAGAATTCCCAAACAATGAGGGTCATAAGGATAATGAGGGTGATAGGGAGGCTGAGGATGAGGGTGGTAGTGAGGATGAAGGTGGTAGTGAGGCTGACTGTTCTCATCAAAGTGAGAATGATGGTGATGATTCAGAAGACAGTGACTACATAGTTGACAATGATTATGAGGTGGAAGAAATGGAAGTTGATATGAGGGACTTCAATGTTTTTGTAGATGAGGATGAAGAATATGTGGGCAGCCGTAATTCTGGCATTGATGATGATGTTACTGTTGGGCCCAGATCCAGGGAATCTTTGTAGATGAGGATGAAGGTAAAATCTGTTGGGCCCAAGCCCAATGAACCTACTGTTGGGCCCAGGTCCAGGGAATCTTTCAGTGGGTCTCAAAAGGGTAAAAAGGTACTCACTGCGAATGCCATATTCTGCAAAAAAAGAAAAGAAAGATTAGACAAAGTAGTTTGTCCATTTATGTTGTATGTTGCTAAAGAGAAAGATCAAGTGGAAACTTGGACAGTGAAAACTCACAAGTCGGAACACACCTGTCTGCAAACTAGAGAAAGCCATCACCTCACAGCAAAGTTCATGGCTAAGGAGGCTGCTGTGAAGAGATTGGTTGAATGTAACAAAGACATCTCTGTGAGGACCATCCAAGAAGAGCTGGCAAGGAAGTATGAACTTAGGGTTTCAAGGATGAAAGCATTTAGGGCAAAGTCTCTTGCTTCTAAAGAAGTTCAAGGTGACAACAAGGAACAATATTCAAGGTTAAGGGATTACATAATGGAGCTTCAAAGTGCAAATCCAGACACAACAGTGCACATTGAAGTTGAGTCTGAACCCAACCCAGATTCTCCAACAAGGGTGTTCAAGAGAATTTACATCTGCTTGGGTCCACTGAAGCTAGGTTTCAAAGAATGTGGGAGGGACATACTAGGCTTAGATGGGGCTTTCTTGAAGGGTTCACAACAGGGTCAGGTATTAGTTGCAGTAGGCTTGGATTCCAACAATGGACTCTATCCACTGGCCTATGCAATTGCAGAAGCAGAGAACAAGGATTCCTGGACATGGTTTCTAGAATGTCTCAAAGATGATCTAGCATTACAAAACAACTCAAGGTTTACCTTCATTTCTGATAGACAAAAGGTTAGCCTATGCAATTTCTAATCCACTGTTTATATTTATGTTGATTTATTGGTTTGAATTTTAACATGTTTACTATTTTTGGGTGTTAATTTTAGGGCCTTATTCCTGCACTTGAAAAGGTATTCCCTGCTGCAGAACACAGGTTCTGCCTTAGGCATATTCACCAAAATATGAAGTTAAAATGGAGGGGCAAAGGCTTTAAAGATTGCTTATGGGCATGTGCAACTGCCAGAACAGGTAACTTGTTGATTCATTAGTTAGGTAAAGTTTGTTATGCCTTTATTGACTCATGTTCTTGTGTAATAGTACCTGAGTTTAGGGAAAAAATGGAAGAGTTGAAGAAGTTCAATGAGGATGCATACAACTGGTTGGCACAAATTCCACCAAAGCATTGGTCTAGATCTCACTTCACAGGTAATATACACAAACACTAGACAACATCTCAGATTAAGTACAAATTTATTTATCACTTTATTGGTTATCAATGTGTAGGTTGGGCACAATCTGATGTTCTACTGAACAACATGTGCGAAGTTTTAAATGCCAAAACTGTTGAAGGGAGGGAAAAGCCAATCATTTCATGCTTGGACTATCTTAGGGAGTATTTGATGAAGAGAATAGTCAATGTGATGAAGGTGCAACATCAGTGTAAGGGCCCCCTCACACCAAAGATAACAGAGATTTTAGATGGGATCAAGAAGGCTGCAGCCCAATGCACTGTGAAATGGTGTGGTGATAGTAGGTGGCAGGTACAAGGGACTATTGGGCAGTATGTTGTGAATGTCGAACAAAAGGTTTGCACATGTAGGAGGTGGGAAATTTCTGGAATACCATGTAAGCATGCTGTAGCTGTTAACTGGGATATGGCTGCACACAGACAAGAGGTTGGGCCACCTGAGGATTGGGTCCATCCATGCTACTATCTGGACACTTGGAAAAAGGCTTATGCCTACAAGGTTGGTCCTATCAATGGTCCTAAACTCTGGCCAATATCACCAGTCCCAACAACATTGACCCCTCCACTTCACCACAAACAAGCTGGCAGGCCAAAGAAAAAGAGGAGAAGAGACCAAGTGGAGGTTGAAGATGCCATGGAGAAGAAAGGTAAGCTGACAAGAAAGGGTGGGACTGTGTAAGAAATGCAAGGTGAAGGGGCATAATTCAAGAAGCTGTAAGGCAACTGAAGGTGGTTCTGCAAATGATGACGTAGCTGCTGGTGGTTCTGCTGGTGGTTCTGCTGGTGGATCTGCAGCTGAAGAATAGGTTGGATGCTTTTGAAGGGCTGCATTTATATTATCTTTTGGTTATGTTAATCAGCCGTATGCTATAAACAATACATTATGTTTGACATGTTTAACTATTGTGGCTTATGTTAATGCCACCATTTTGGTTGTCTACTATGTTTGACATGTTATTCAGGCTTATTATGTCCATTTTGGTTGTCTTTTGGTTGTCTTTATTATGGTAGTTGAGTGTTTTATTATGGTTGCTTGGAAAATCAGCTATGGCAGGGTAATAAATAGCTTTGGCAGTTGAGTGTGTTTATTATGGTTGTTGTGTCTTTATTAATTAGGTTAGTTGTGTCTTTATTAGGTTTCTTGGGTATTAAATGGTCATCCGTATCGCTTTTGCGCTTTATTAACAATGGTCATCCGTATCGCTTTTGCGGTTTATTAACAATGGTCATCCGTATCGCTTTTGCACTTTATTAACAATGGGCACACACACAATACCTTTGAACACCCAAAATCGACCAATTTCATTCAAGTAGTATTTGGTCAAATTACATAATTCACAATAACATTACACTAAAGCTAACAACATTGCAAACTGTAACCCTAACAGAAACAACAGTACTAAAATCAGCTTGTTCTTCCATCTTAGTTCAGTCCGAAGTTCATCCCTTTCTTGATCCGCCCTGTTTCTTGCTCGAAGTAGCCCTGGAATGATGCGAACAGCTCGTGGGCACATTGGCGGGTCAACTCAACCAACAAATCCAGGACACGTGACATCCTGTCACATCAAAGAATTCAAAAATTCGAACCAAATACAACATCGATTAATGAAAGCTATTGCTTACCGGTGATGGACATGAATAGAATCGACGTCCTGGGTTGTTGTCGGTCCATGATGTTCGAACAATGGCTAACTTTCCACATCGACAGGTTGCCATCTTCTATCGTTCCTGGAGAAACATGGGAGACAGGCGGAAAGATCTAGGGTTCCATATGAAGAAGACGGTCGTTATTATTGAGGGAAAGAGGAAGATAAGGTGGTTTTTATAAGGAAATCGAGGTGAAAAGACCAAATTACCCTCACGTGATAAGCACGTGAGGGGTTTTAACAGAGAAATTTAACTTCAGTTAGGGCTAGGGACCAAGCGAGTGCACTTTTGACAAGTTCAGGGACCACGAGTGTAATTAGTAAAGCATTGGGACCAAGTGTGCAATTTTTGCAAACCACAGGGACCAACCAAGCATTTAACTCTTATATTTATGGCCCACTTGAATGCAATCCAATTATAAGCATACCCACACACGATTATTTAGAACTTGAAGTCACATTTACTTCTATCATCATTCTTCCCTGTCATGTCAACATACACAAATATATAAAACTGTTTAGTAGTTAAATTAATAATAATTATCTAACACATTAATTTCAATACAATTTAAACGATTATTTCCAACACTAACCTTGCTTTTTTTTTTATTTCCTTTTAAGCTTATTTGTTTTATATCCCATTAAATATAAAAAAGAATCAACACAATATCATTTTTACCAATATCGATGCATTTTTACTATGATTAATACAAAATAGAGTGTACTTAAAATGCAGGTTTAATTTGGGAATTTCAAGTTCTAAAAAGGTTATATTTTTACAAATATACAACCGATAGCGTCGTGATAAAAAGAACCAACATAAGAAAATTATGAAACGACATGACAAGTTTAATTAAAATTTGATTATATATACTTGATCACATAAAAACCTATTCCCACAAAAAGTGAGTTTTGAGCCTTTATTGAGCATACAATACATATCTTTAAACTAAATGCTCCTTTTTCGTTTCTTGTGTGAATAGCTGCTTGTTTCTTACGACTCTAGAACTTGCCACGACGACACATTCCCGGTCCTTACCAACTTAAACCCGAGTAAGTAAATGACGGAGGCATTAGGACTAACTTTTTTTTATTTCTACACCATTATTTTTTCTTTTTACCACCTACCCAAAATCCCCCCTAGTCAACCCCTTTGAGCCTAAACCTTTTCATTTATTAACCCAAAAACAAACACCCTTTTACCCACCAAAAACTTTTTATTTTTAACAAGCTCGGTTTTTCTTATGACTTTCAAAAAAAATAAAATAATAATAATAATAATTTTTGATGTTGATGAAGCAAAAAGAAATAAACAAACAAGTTTATAAAAAATAACTTTGTTTGAATAATAGGCTTCATCAAAATAAAGATTGCAAAAATAAAAAGTCTTACGAAAACCGACGCTTTTTACGCCTTTCGCCATTTTACTAACCACTAACCCAACCACCTACCTTTAACCCAAGCCTAGCCCTAGTGTAATACATTTTATTTTTAATCTTTTCGCACTTTTTATTTGGTTATGTATTAATGACTTTAATAACTAGTTTCTTATGTTGAAGGTGATTCTTCCTTATCGTTTGTTCGTGGTGTCTTAGCATTATTTTACTGTCTATATAAAATAAAAGATTTTCACCATTCATATCTCCACGGTCTATATGGAGATATGTTGGCTACCTGGTCGGGGGTTAAGGGAACGGTTTGGTAAGAGTCTTGCCTTGTTCAGTGTATAGATCCTGCAAGGACCTGGGTCAAATTTAGTAGGACATCCTTCAATATCCACTGGTATTGGATGGCGGGGGTCCAAACTCTTTGATCCCCTCATATGTAAGCTACTATTGAAACTTTAACCTGGCTACTTAGGACTGTATCCCTGCTGACTCACACTACTTAGCCGAGAGTAACGTCACCTTCAAAAGAGGGGCCTACCACATTATGCATTAATAACTTAATTAATTATCTTTCAATAATCCAACCCTTTAGGATTGTATCCTTGCTGACTCAAACTACTGGGTTGAGGGTAACGTCACCTTCAAAAGAGGGGCCTACTACAATAACTAAGATAATCTCTTAAAAGTGCAGAAATAATCAAAGGTTACACTAAACACGAGTCGGATCCAAGTGATTCATCTTGTCTATCTGTTTTTACTTTTATTTTATTTTTCAGCATTTTAGTTAGTTTTTATTTTTCTAGTTTAAAAACCCTTTTCTAAACTTTTGATTTGATTAGACATTGAGGATAAACCGGTATTAAAAGCTCTTGTGTCCTTGGACGACCTCGGTATCTTGCCAACACTATACTACGCTCACGATGGGTGCACTTGCCCATATGTGTGTTTGGTGTTAGTAAAATATCGTGTTTTATAAATTTAAAACTTGACTAACGTGTAAAAAGGACTTAAAATATACTTAAATATATATCACACCACACGCGCATCAAGTACGTTCTCTCAGATTAAATCTATAAGTAGATTTGAATGAGCAAATTAGAGAAGTACAGGAATCAGCAATCAAGGACGATGCTAAAAAATTAAAACGAATGATTAAGGAATTAGAACAAGGAACCGTGGAATTTGGAAGTCCCATAAGGAAAGGATGTGGTGTGACAACTGTGCTCTGTAAACGATGTACGATGTAAAACAATATCAATTATCAATAAAACAATGTGTTTTGGTGTTATTATATGTGTATTTGTGTTTGATGATTTTACGATTTGATTCGAGTTCGATTTCAAGCTTTAAATCGCTTTCTAGAAAGTTATACGCAAACTGGTGTGTAAACGTAGTCAGTTTTACGTGACAAACACTCCGGAATAGTGACATAGGCTTAAGTTACCTTAAATAACCTCCACATAACTTAGAAATAAGTTTTGGATGGTTTGGTGTGTCGAAAACAAGTCTATTCGATCGCAGGGACTATTTGTGTCAAACTGCGAAAATATGACGATTCGTTCTGTAACGAACATTCCGGAACTTGATCATAAGTTAAACATGCCCTAAATATCCTTTGCATAGCTTAGAAATAGGCTTTGAGGGGATCGGTATGCGAAAATAAACTTTTTTATGAAACAGGGACTAAAGGCGTCAAAAAGTGCATAAGTTTGCATTTTCGCGCATATCTTACATTCTGAACATATCCGGACATCCAAAAATTTTTGTAATCATTAAAATATTTTATTTTAGTGATTGGAATGCAAAAATACCATTCGTCGCTTAATTTGGATCGTTTTTGCGTCCGTTCGAGTTTTCATAGTAATTACCCGAAAAACGCAATCGTACGACCAAACAAACTGACATCCGAGATATTTTTGAGCATGTTTCAAGTCCCCTATGCTTTAACATCCTTGTAGAGCCTTGAAAATGGGTTAACGGGGTTTAAACGCATCGAAAATGGCTTAAAAGTGTTGCAGGGACCATTTCTGCCATTTTGGCAAAGTTTTTTAATCTGGTATGTGGTGGCGTCGCGCCACAGCCTAGTGGTTGTGTGGTGGCGGTACGCCACCCCCTCATCTGGGCAGAAACATCATTTTTGACAACCAGGTTGATTTTCAGGGGCCTTTTTGTAACTTTCTCAATACCGTGTGATGGTTTTGGGCACCCATAGTATTCCAAATCAGTGTGCCTTACATGTATGGTCCAGATTGAAGCTCAGTTATCAAGAAGCGATCTTAACGGTTCTTGGAATTCTATAAATACCCACCATTTTTCACTTCTTCTTCCTCACATTTGATCTCAGTCTCCTTCTCTAAGTTGAAGCTCTCCTTGTGAAGCTTCATACCAGAGAAATTTTAAGTTCAAACCTTCATTGCTTCGACCCTTTGTAAGTTTCTTTCATGCTCGTTTATGTTTTTCAAGCATGAAAGTCAAACAGTGTTTGACTTTCTGCTTTGACCACGATTTGGTCAACACATAGTTCGTTTGAACTTTGCAACGTGAGCGTAATCACGATGGTTATAGTCCCTTGTGACTATACCTACTGATTACCACGTTGATTAGGCATAGTGACGAGTCATAGTTTTGGTCAAAATACCCGTTTATGCGTATTTTGCAACCAAACTATTCTTGGGTATCAAAACCCTTTGTTTTGATATCAAACTTATTTTCTAACTTAGTTAAACATGTTTTAACATGTTTAGCTCGTCACTTTTAGTCTAGTGCTTGTATAGGGTTGTAAGATAAGCGGTCTTAACCACCGCTTAGACTTTCAAACCCGACCCGTTTGGTCGATCGTTAGGATCCGACCAAGCATATTTAGTGACCATAGTTGTATAGGGAATAACCTTCCGAGGTTATACCTTATGGTCACTTAGTTTAATTAGTTGTATGATAGGTAGTTTATATGCCTTAGGAAAATGACCAAAATGCCCTTTTCATTCATAATTGGTAATTAAGCATATGTAACTTAATTTTTGTCACTTAAACTAATTATACAACATGTTTAGGCATATAATACTTGTCATAGGACTAGTTAGGCGCCTCGAACACGCATTTGCGTGAACGAAAGCGTTAAAGTAGCGTAAGCTACCTTAATGGGTTGTAACGGGTCGTAAGCAGTTAGGATAGGTTCCGATTTAGGATGTAGGCTTTGTTAAGCCATATCACATGAGTTCCGATACGCATTTGGTTTACGAGACCTCATTCTATCCGATCTCCCGATTTAGGTGTCGATTTATTAACTAGTGATCCGATTACTAGGTACTACTTGATTTCCTTGGTTTGCTTGAGCCTTGTTGAGTTCTTTAGATCGAGGAAACTTTGCACTTCGAAGTGAGTACATAGTTCCCCTGTTTTACTGTTTTCAATTGTTTTGGGGTGATTCATATGTGTTAAACGATTTCGATGTTTTTAACGACGGTTTTCTAAAACAAATACTATGGTTTATATTAAATAAATAACGATTTCGATAATGTGAATGAACTTGTTGGACGTATTTACATAACGAATAACATTCATTAGGTTTGGTCGAACCGACCAGTATTAGGTTATGGTACCATAGGATCTGACAAATCCCGTTATCAGACTGCACCCATGGTTATGTGTGGGGGTTATGTGGGTAACGGCTGAATCTGTGATTGTTAACTTACGCTTTGGTGGTTTGTTAATACGAGTTGAACGATGGAAGAGTTACGAAGGTTTGAATGTTATTAGGGAGACGACCAAAAGTAGTTTTCACAATTAAAACGAGAACGATTTAAACGATTGGAACGATTTGAACAAGTTAAACGAATGGAACAAACTATTGGTTTTGGGTTGTGATTAGATAATGGGACGGGTGTGACATGATAAAACCATGGTAGATACGCCGCTGGTACTTCTTATATATAAATGTTTCTAACATATTACATTCCGTGGCATTATTTAGTTAACTTGGGAAAACGATTTTAAAACGATGTCACACAATGATGTTTACTAAATGATATAAACCATACGAGTTTTACTAATGAGATGATTTACAATTTGCTTTACTTAAACCAATGTTTTGGGTTAAAAATCATGGCTACGAGATTTTATAAACTATAACCAACTTGATTTGAGTTGGTTATTTATGTTGCAATACTATATACTAAACAAGGTTTTCAACTTTTGACTCTTGTAGTCTAATGAGGTATTGCAACATGTAAATGAGCCATGAATCCGACACTCTCATAAAACCTATGTGCTCGCCAGCATTTCTTTGCTGACTTTGTTTTTACATATGTTTCAGGTGTTGTTGAATGATGTTGATTGCTAGGATGCATGCTTACTTAGGACTGGACGAGGCCTTAGTGACTTAATAACGATGATAGACTATGTTTAACTTGTTTGTTTAAATTTCAAGACAATGTAAATTATCTAATGAGTCAATAAAACGAAACCTTTTGAATTCATGGTTGTGAAACAATAATTCTGCCACTCCACTCCCCGATGTTTCCGCTGTGGTTTCGTTGTTTTAACGCGGTCGGGGTGTGACATGTGGATACCTAAACAAGGAAACCTACGCCATAGAATTCTAGAAGAAGCTCATAAGTCTAAGTATACAATACATCCCGGAAGTGATAATATGTATCATGATCTAAGAAAGAATTTCTGGTGGATAGGAATGAAAAAGGATATAGCTAACTACGTTGCTAAATGTCTAACTTGTTCACAAGTTAAAGCTGAGCATCAGAAACCCTCAGGATTATTGCAACAATTAGAAATGCCAATAGGGAAATGGGAATTGATAACAATGGACTTTGTTACCAAATTACCCAAAACAAGAAAAGGAAACGATACAATCTTGGTGTGTTGGGATTGAACCCTATCAGAGGAACAGATAATGAAAGCCAAAACTGGTTCACTACAGTGGATTCATCATAAGCAGTGTTTTACACCAGGCTTTCCCCTTGAAAGTGTTTATAACATCTGATATCCTCTATCCACTATCCGTATACAACAGCTGCTGTCCTTCAAACTGCTGATAAATCCCTGAAGACTGTTAAGGAGTAAACACTGCTGGTTCAATCTACTGATGCTAAAGGACTGCCCACACAAGGACTGATCAACTTTGAGGAAAGCACTGATGGTAGTAGAAAGCAGTAGTTTAGTGTGACACTTGTATTGAATAGAATCAGTGGTTAAGATTAGCAGTGTTTGTATAAGAACAGTGGTTAAAGGTTGTTAGGTTGTTAGATGTCACTTTCAAGGTGACGTCATCTTAGATGCTTCAGTGGTTTGATTTGCCTATAAATGGAGCAGTACCCTGTACTGTTACATTTGATTGACCGAGTGAGTTCTTCTCCTCCAATCCTTTCGTCTTGTGCGATCAACCAAGGAGCATCAGGCTGAGGGGGGGTTTTGTTGTAAGCATGTATTGTAATCTTTTGATTTGATTTGTAATCTTTCGACCTAATGAAAAGCATGTGTTTATAAGAACTATCCTCCCTTTTGATTGTGTTTACAAAGTTTGTTTCCATTTCCGCTGCACTTTACATTATTTCATATTCACTCATTGTTCAAATTATCCAAACAAACACAATCATGAGAGCCTCTGATCCTAACATGGTGATTGTAGACAGATTGAGCAAATCTGCTCATTTCTTACCAATGAAGGAAATTTTCAGTATGAAACAATTAGCCAAGCTATACGTAAATGAAATTGTTTCATTACATGGAATTCCTTTATCTATCATATCTGATAGAGATAGCCATTCTACTTTTCATTTTTGGACAAGTTTCCAAAAAGCCATGGGAACCAGGTTAAATCTAAGAAGAGCTTATTATCCATAGACGGACATAAAAAGCGGAGGGACAATACAAACAATGGAAGATATGCTTAGAGCATGTGTGATTGATTTCGGAGGAAATTAGGATGACCATTTACCATTAATAGAATTTTCCTACAATAACAGCTATCATACAAGCATTAATGCTGCACCTTTTGAAGCACTTTATGGACGAAAGTGCAAAACTCCGGTGTGTTGGGCAGAAATTGGAGAAAAACAATTATATGGACCAAAGATAGTGCAAGAAACAACATATAAGATAATTCAAGTCAAGGAAAGACTAAAAGCAGCACGAGATCGTCAAAAGAGTTATGCAGATAACAGACGAAAACCTTTGGAATTCCAAGTAGGAGATAAAGTATTATTAAGAGTTTCTCCATGGAAAGGAGTAGTCAGAAGGGGAAAGCTAAGCCCCATGTATATTGTACCTTTTGAGATTATTAGAAGAATAGGACCTGTAGCCTATCAGCTACAACTGCAAGAGGAAATGGCAGGAATACATGTTGTGTTTCATGTATGTAATCTAAAAAAAAGTGCTTAGCAGACGAATCACTAGTGATACCTCTTAAGGATATAGAGGTAAATGAGAAACTTAAGTTTGTTGAGAAACCTGTTCAGATTGAAGATAGAAAGATCAAGAACCTCAAACATAAGAGACTAGTTCTGGTCAAAGTGAAATGGGATTCCAAAAGAGGACCAGAATATACTTGGGAACTCGAGTCAGAGACGAAAACGAAATACCCACACCTATTCCAGTAGACCTCGAGGATGAGATCTAAAACAAGGTGGGGAGGATATAAGAACCCTCCTAGAACCCTTAACGTGACGCTAAAACGTTCCTTACGAACCCCGTACGCGAGAAACGGACCTGAAATAACCCTATACTTATTAAAATCAAGAAAAAAACAAAATCTGTAGGTTTCTCAGGGGCGCGACAAAGACCACCTAGGTCTCTCATGGGGCGTGAGCGTATGTTGCTTGCCGGACACCCATACTGACATGTGTCGACACGTGTCAAAGCTGCATTCACTGACTCGACTAAGCTAGGGCCTAGCCTAGATTCCTCGCGGGCCGCGAAGACTGAGGCTTAGGCTTACGCGGGCCGCGAGCCACCATAAAATCTGCCTATAAATAGCAGGCGATGAGTTCATTTGAATTGGATCAATTTCTAAATTTCTCTCTCAATTTCTATATAGTAGAAACTATACCCGGGCATAATACCCACTATAAAGCGAAGCTCTGCCTGGTTGTAAGTATTATCACCCTGCTGTTACCCTACACGATCGATTTAGGACTCTGTAACGCATGTCAGGGCTCTGCCCGAATCAGTCGTTGGAGTTATGTCTCGTGTGTACACCCGATTGATTTAGGATTCCGTAATGCATGTCAAGACTCTGCCTGACTCAGTCATCGGAATTCTGTCTCGAGTTGTACGGTTAATGTGATTTGGGTTATTTTACTAACACGTGTGCATTGTTTAATTTTAATAGATAATAACCAAAAGATACAACAGGAAGCCTTAATATTACCTAAATAAACAATGCGAGTGCATCTTCTTTTGTCACCTTTTTGTAAATTTACTTTTGTGAGTCTAAATGCTTTATCAAAACCTCAAATGTTTTAAATAACACTTGAACAGTAAATTGAGTATTTGTGATTCTACCATTACTACCGGTAGGTTGGGGTTTTGTGTACATTACTTGAAACTCGTTACTATTGGAATAGTAGCATGACCAACCAGTCAGGGAGGACAATACCAGGAAAAAGGGGTAATTGGATAGATATAAGCAAATGTAATTGCGGATGCCCTTAATTCTGTAAAAGTGATAAAACTGTTTTGATTAAACAGAGATGCACTCGCCAGTATTTCTTGCTTATAAAATGTTTTAAAACGTGTTTCAGGTAACAAAAAGTGAAAGCCAATAGAAGCTAGCTGGAGAGCACTGAAGGCTTGGAAAAGTGGCTATAAAAATTACCTAAACAAAAAGGAGTTTTATTTTCAAATAAATTAGGGTTTATCCCTACAAAATGTATTGCAAAAGAATTTGGATTTGTATCCCAATGAGTTATTATCATAAAAGTTTGGTGGTTTACTCTGATCAAAATATTTCCTAACTACAGACCTGATGTATTCTGCTGCTAATTTAATAAACACCGATACCACCCATCTGAGCTCGCGGCACCCGTTCCCGGGACAGGGGACGGGGGTTGCGACAGACACCAAGGAGAAAGAAAAGAAGATTGAAGGCATTCCCATCGTACGTGACTTTCCTGAGGTATTTCTCGAAGAATTACCTAGCCTCCCACCTCATCGTTAAGTTGAATTTCAAATCGAGCTAACTTCTGGAGCGAAACCCATAGCTCGCGCACCTTATCGACTCGCCCCAACCAACTGGAAGAATTATCTACATAATTGCAGGAACTATTGGAGAACGGTTTTATTCGCCCTAGCTCGTCCCCCTGGGGAGCCCCCGTACTTTTCGTCAAAATGAAAGATGGCACATCCCGTATGTGTATCGACTATCGTGAATTGAATAAAGTAACCATCAAGAATCGTTATCCACTTCCACGCAACGATGATCTGTTCGACCAGCTGCAAGGGTCGAGTTACTACTCCAAGATTGATCTGAGATCATGATATCATCAGCTGAGAGTCCGGGATGAGGACATCTCAAAAACCTCCTTTAGAACTCGTTAGGGCCATTACGGATTCCTTGTTATGCCATTTGGAATCACTAACGCACCCGCAGCTTTCATGGATCTCATGAACCGAGTTTGCAAACCGTATCTTGACAAATTCGTGATCGTATTCATCGACAACATTCTAATCTACTCGAAGAATCTAGAGGAACACGAGCAACACCTACGTCTTATTCTGGAAATCTTAGGCAACGAACAGCTCTTTGCCAAGTTCTCGAAATGCGACTTATGGCTTCAAGAAATACATTTCCTTGGACACGTGGTCAATGAAGCTGGGATTTACGTTGATCCAACTAAGATTGACTCCATCAAGAACTAGCCTACACCGAAAACTCCAACTGAAATCCGTCAATTCTTGGGATTGGTGGGTTACTATCTTAGATTCATTGAGGGATTTTCGAAGATTGCTCAACTCCTCACAACTCTTAACCCAAAAGAGTATCGCTTACAAGTGGAATGATACTCAGGAGTCCGCGTTTAAGAAGCTAACCGAGAAACTTTGTAGTGCTCCTATTCTTTCATTACCTGAAGGTACCGATAATTTTGTTGTCTACTGTGATGCGTCTATACAGGGAATTAGTTGTGTGTTGATGCAATGCGAGAAAGTTATTGCCTACGCTTCTCGACAACTCAAAATTCACGAAAGGAATTACACAAGACATGATCTGGAAATCGGAGCAGTAGTCCTCGCATTCAAGAGATGGAGACATTACTTGTACGATACAAAGTGCATGATTTACATCGATCACAAAAGTCTCCAGCACATACTGGACCAAAAGGAGCTAAACATGCGGCAACGCTGATGGGTCGAACTCCTAAATGATTACAAGTGCGCAATCAAATATCATCCAGGCAAGACAAACGCTGTGGCTGCTGCTCTCATCCAAAAGGAAACCAAACTTAAACGTGTTCGTGCGTTACAACTTACTTCGAACCTCCCTAACCAAATCCGAAACACTCAGGTGGTAGCGTTGAAGGAGGAAAACCATCTAGCTGAATCCATGCGGGGTATGGAAAAGCAGCTCTAGCTCAAAGACGACGGCATATACTATTTCATGGAACATATATGGGTTCCATCCTACGGAACTCTACGAGATCTTGTGATGGACGAAGCACACAAGTCTCGCTACTCGATACATCCCGGCTCTGACAGTATCACAATCTCAAGACCTTGTATTGGTGGCCAAACATGAAGGCAATCATAGCTAAGTACGTTACCAAATGCTTAACTTGTGCTAGAGTCAAGATGGGATACCAAAAGCCGTTGGGTTTACTACAATAACCAGAGTTGCCAACATGGAAATGGGAATAGATTTCCATGGACTTCGTCACCGGTTTACCAAAGTCTCAAAGCGGAAATGATACCATTTGGGTGATCGTAGACTGTTAAACAAGTTTGCACACTTCCTCGCAATCAAAGAAACCGACAAGTTTTCGAAACTTGCAACCATCTACTTGAAAGAAGTAGTTGCCAAGCACGGGGTGCCAACTTCTATCATCTCTGATCGTGACCCACGTTTCGCATCCAATTTGTGGCAAGCTATGCACAAATCCTTCGGCTCGCATTTAGACATGAGCACCGCTTATCACCCGCAGACTGATGGTCAGACTGAACGTACCATCCAAACTCTTGAAGATATGCTGAGAGCATGTGTTATTGAGGATGGGAATGACACCTACCTCTAGTAGAATTTTCTTACAACAATAGTTACCACACTAGCATTCAGGCATCACCATTTGAGGCATTGTACGAATGTAAATGCTTGTCACCTTTATGTGGGCGGAAGTTGGCGAAAGCCAAATCACCGGCCCAAGACTAGTACTTGTCACCACGAAAAAGGTTTCCCATAATAGAAAATGTATGGCGGCATCTCGTGACCGTTAGAAAAGCTACGCGGATAGGCGTAGGAAACCCTTAGAGTTCCTGGTCAGGGACCAGGTTCTACTAAAAGTATCACCTTGGAAAGTTGTGGTACGTTTTGGCAAAAGGGGCAAGCTTAATCCGCGATACGTTGGACCTTCTGAAATTACCGAGAGAATCAGTAAGGTAGCTTAAGACTAAACCTGCCTGATGAGGTGAGTGCGGTACTCAACGTTTTTCACGTATCAAATCTGAAGAAGTGCTTGTCAGATGAAACTCTCGTTGTTCCTTTTAAAGAAATTATGATCGGCGATCAACTACGCTTCGTTGAGGAACCGATTGAGATCATGGATCGAGAAATCAAAACCCTCAAGCGTAGCAAGATACCTATAGTCCGAGTTCGTTGGAACTCACGCCGAGGCCCAGAGTTTACCTGGGAACTGGAAGACCAGACGATGCGTAAGTATTCCCAGTTGTTTACTAACACTTCTAGCACTGAAGCAACTACTGAATTTCGGGACGAAATTCCAAACTAACAGGGGGATGATGTGACACCCCGCGAAAAGCATTTAAACATAATAGCTTGTTAGTGGCTGCCCACTAAATATCGGGAAGAAATTTCTTTTAACTTAGGGATAATGTGACACTTCAGGTTTTCCTCCATGATTTCATTCTACGTTATGATTATGTGAATTTAATAAATGAGATTTAATTGAGAACTATGTGATTAATATGTGAATTATTACTAGTATTATTATTATTATTATTGGCCGCACATCAGAATTCACAACCACACCTCCTAGACAGGTGTATGTGTGCAGCCGCACACTTACATTTGTACCTGTACACCCTCCGTAGACCACACACTCTCTTGTCTTTCTTTGGGCCACCGCACAACACACATCTTTATGAACAAGGCCCAAGTCCACAGCCCACTCTATGGACCGCACACTCAAAGGTGGTGGAGTGTGTGTGTAGACATTTCATATCCAGTAGAAAAGGAAATGAGTGCAATACCCTAGAAGGATTTGCCAATCATTGTGACGGATAGACATTCCATTAGCAACAAACATTCTCCCCCTCTCTCTCTAACTTTCTCTCTGTAAAAACCCTAAAAACACACCAAACCTTCTCCCTTCTTTGAAGATTGACTACATCAATCTTGAGGATCAACAACATCCTTTTTCCTTTCCATTCGAAGTATCGTTCTCTTCTTCTTATAGCACATTCTTACATCATAACTTCCAGGTTAGTGTGTTTCTATTTTGTGAATTATGAAGGCATACTTGCTTAAATGATTATACACGATAAAGGTGCAAGCTTGATTGACGACTCGTATACTGTTTTGAATAGTAGCCTGAATCTCACGAATGTGTTTGCTATGATGATTTTAAGTGATGAATTGAGTAAGTGTTGAATAATGAAGAGCATGATAAGTATGGTTAAATGTGTATGGGATGTTATAAAATTCTATGTACTTATTGTGCTCGATAAACAGGAATTTCAAAATAACAATATGTCATCTATTCAAGATTCAAGTAAAGATGTTCTTGTATGTTTTTATTGAAGTTATGTCTAGACCATGATGAGTGTCAAATCAATTTGGTATATGATTTTGAGATGATGATATTTCTAGATGATTCCAGATCATAAGACATAAAAAGGATCTACGGAAATATGAATGATATGATAGAAAGCTGGATCTAACTTCAATGGTTTAAATGTTGATAAATATGATGATTGTTAAGGGATAATATGTGCGGATACTATTGACCGATTTGAATGATGAATGGAATGAATGTTGATGAATATGATGATTTGTGATTGAAAATGTGCATTTGGAATTGTTTTGAGTTGGCAATCTGTTAGGCCCTAAAGGTTTATGGATTAGTAGGATAATGGACCAAGATTCTAGAAGGTGGGTATTAGAGTGGGCTTTGGGGAATACGGGCCTAGGGTTTTGGGGGAAATGCTCCCTAAACCTTTCTATAAATAGCAAATGACAATTAGGAGAATGGGTTGATTGTTTGTTTTAGAAACTTGTATTAGACAAATCTTTGTACGCAAGTTTAAGCATTCAATTCAGCAAATCTTTCTTCTTGTTCTTGTTATTTCTTGAAGATCATCAAGTTTGGATTCCGCCCACCCTTGGTGATTGTTTGATATTGTTATTTGATCCGTTTTTCGGGACTTACAATTGGTATCAGAGCCATTTAGATATCAAACATTCAAGAAATTTTGAATTTTTTTTTGAAGATCTTCATCGTGTTCATCGCATTCTTCATCAAGTTCATCAGTTTGTTTAAAGAATCACTATATTTTGCTTATTGATCTGCTTAAAATGTGGTTAAAGGATTTAGATAAACATCACATATTCCATCCGAGATTCATATATTTAACGCGAGTTTTATTTTGAACCCATCCCATATATCTGCCATGACCAAACATCAGCATCATCATCACCTTATCATATAATATCTCTTTCATTCCCGACATCATATAATATCGATCATCACATCATCATTAGCCATCATCATTCATCAGCTTCATCAGCTTTTGTCAGCTTTCCTCATCGTCATCCGAGATACCATCCCCATCTGAAACTCAACTACATCCATCCGAGACACATCACAACATCATCCGAAACATTAACTGAGATACACTTCGAATCTTCTCAGATCAAATTTGTTGAAGTTTGCTTGCATCTTGAAATTCATCTCAGATCAAAACTTAGTTATTTCAGACAACATACTTCATCCTAGATACCTTCCTTCCATCATCTGAGATTATTCGAGATACATCATCATCATCAGCTTCGATCATCGGAGATACATCAGCTCCATCTCGCAGTTCATCTTCATCAATCATTCATCGTCTAGTTCATCTTGTCTGTTCGAAACACAGATTCATCATCGGCATCATATCTTCATCATCATCATTCGAAACATTGAATCATCATCATCCTGACCACCACAGTTGAAGAAACACCAGATCTAAGTGACTGGAATCAATTCAGACATGGGGATATGGTTTCTGCATAAAAAGGTTAATCCTCTCACCGATAACTGCTAGACACTATGTCGGAAATCACTGCAAAACAGAAACGTTGTTAGCCTCGCCACGAGGAGAATGTGGGTTCTCTCCGTGACCACCCTCTGGCATGCGAATAAGTATAGTGACCTCAAGAAAAGATGAAGTTGTAAGAGTGAAAGTAAGTGAAAGTGAATGAATGACTTGTATCTGGAATCTCGTATTTATAGCCGAAGTTTAGCACCAAAAATATCACGGTGGAAATAACGGAATCCTCTTTTCCGTTAACTGTTAATTCCCCATCCATGCTCACACGGATCACGATTTTGATCAACGGCTGGGGAGATGCCACGTGGAAAGTGGTTTAATCTATATCTGCATGTAAATTGTTGCCATCATCGTGACATAGATGAAGGTTCTAGATATTGCCACGTCACATTCGGTTATAACCGAATGAGGCTGGGCATGATGATAATTTAATTCCTTCTAGAAGATCTACAGCTGTAAACCTTTGATCTTTTGCCACGTGTCTGTTATGTTATAACATAAAAGATTCCTTTTGTTCAAGTCTTTACTCCATGCACAAGGATATGTTCAAGACTTATCTTTTGTTGTTAAATCTTCAGGCTTAACTTTACCCTTACACGGGATAACGCAAGGATGTTAATTGAATGTTTGTCTTTCCTTTCTACGGCGCATGGTTATTAAGGACTAATCTTTACACATCATACTTAAACTCGTTGCGCAGTCACGCAAGGTTTGCTTTAAGATGTCTTTGGAGTATAATCATGGTATGGTCCTCTGCACTTGCGCAGGGTTTTTGGGACCATACCCCTTCAAGTCCCCCAGTCCAGTGGTGCTCCTATGAGCAAATGGCAAGTAGGTGGAGCACTGGACTATAAAAAATGGATTGTGCGCTTTTGTTATTGAGAAGTAAACAAAGTTTGGTTGGCGCGAGGTATGTAGAAACTTCTTGCAGAAGATATTTCTTTTCCTTCAAGGTGAGGTTTCCATGATTTTTGAATTTTGAAATTGCACGTGTTGTGGCAGGCAAGGTGGTAAAAGGTATTGTGCTGATGTTGACGTCTGACGGTTATGTGATAGGCTATCAACCGTGTCAGACGTCAAGCATTAATTGGGCATCGTCAGTCATGGTTTCCACGCACGCGTGAACCCCTTTTCGTTTCACCACTCGCCCTTATTGCCTTGGATACCGTGTTTTCCTGAAAAAGGGGGCATACGGTTTTCGAGGATGCTAATGGCGATGAGTATATACCCCAACCCTTCTTCTTATTTAAGCATTTGTCTTCAAAATCTTTTCATTTTCCTCAACTTCTTTTCCTTTAAAAGAGTCTGCTATTGTCTTCTTCTAATCCCCATGTCCACCGGTGATCAACCAGAAAATATTGTAGAGGAGATGCACTTCATCCTTACCTCCATTGAAGTGGTCAGAAGTGACCTTCAATGACCTTGTTAAAAGCTTCACGTTTCCTGAAAGTAGGGGTGCCATTTATCCAAGAGAAGGGCAAACGGCGGCACAGGCTCCGGCCAGCTACATCACTTTATTATGGGATTATTTCGCTTATGGGAATTTTTGATTGCCGATTACCAAATTTTTTCTTGAAGTTCTGGGTTACTACAAGTTTCATTTATCCCAGTTGCACCCTATGGGGATGGTTCAAATACGCCATTTCGAATTTCTGTGTCAATCTATGGGCATCGAACCATTGGTTGATCGCTTCCAGGTATTTTACCAGTTACATTGCTCACTGGGGTTTTACTCCTTTATGCAACGTTCTTTGGTGAAGAAGATTCTTCTTACCCCTCCGAAGTCATTCCATGAATGGAAGTCAAAATTCTTTTTTATTAAATAGGTGAAAATGGATTTCCGAGGTGCAGATGAAATTCCACCTTAAAATCTTGAAGCTCCGGTGTCTGAGATATGGTACCAAGACATTAAGGAGATTCCTTCTATTGAACTGCCTGAAAGGGCTTTGGTTGCTGTAAAAATGAGTCTATTTTGGCGAGCAGATCATCGTGATAAGCCGGTGTATGTAGAAGACAAAATCAGTAAGTCATGAAATCCTTTTTTGTATTATGTGAAACTGTTTGTTATCGGTTATTCCTTTTGCAAATGTCGCCTTGTATGTAGTGGTGTATCAAAGAGAAAAAGGGAAAATGACGACGGTTCAGTTGGACGCTGGTGAGAAGCCGTGGTATCATCAAATGTTAAAAAACTTTGCACTTCCCAAGGATGCAGATCTGGCGGCGCAACCTTCTGCTGATGTTGGTAAGTTCCTCCTTTACATCTTTAATGTAATATTGCAATATTACACTATGCTGATGTTGCGCTTTGGGTAATATTGCAATATGACTTATCTTCTTTTGGATAGGTGAGTTGATCAATTTAGGCATAGGCCCTGAATCCAAGAAGAAAAAGCACGGGCGTGTTGCCTCTACTGCACCCAAGAAGACTGATATGCCGAAGGCGGACATTCCGAAGGAAGAAAAGAAGAAAGGTACGCGCCTTGTGTCTAATTCTTGGTGTGATTACATAGTGGTGTCTGACTCATTAGAGGGTCTTGCGCCTGTAGCTGTGAAACAACCAAAGGCGGAGCCTCGAGACACCGCGGACATCCTAGTATCAAACCCAGATATTCCCATTGATGTGGAGTCCAGTCTTGAGCCATTGGTGAGGACTAAGGCGGTGAAGAGAAAAAAGCCTGAGGGTGAGGCCGCAGCGAAGCCCGCGATAAAGATAACCAGGAAAAAGATTGGCAAAAAAGGCAATCTAGATGCCTTTGTTGTGAATCTTTCCCCAGGTGAGTGTCTTTTTCAGTTTTCCGCCTTTATCACATAATAAGATAACCTTGTTAATTTTTCCTTGCAGAAAAACCTGCTTCATCCGTTCAAACGAAAACATTATCTGCTTTTAATGATGGCCCTCCCCCATCCCCTCCCCCTGAGATTGCTAAAGAAAGATTTGAGGGAGTAAAGACTGTGGAAGCGGAAGTGGAGAAGACTGATGTTGGTGTTACCAAACCAGCTTCACCTGAAGTTGTGGCAGTTGCGCAGGAGTCTGAAAAGAAAAAGTTTGTTATCGAAGATGAACCACCTATGGTAACTATTCCTTCTTCTTCTTATGCACCCACTTCCGAGCCTCTCAAAGATACTGTTGAAAACACTCCCGAGAATGTTGAGCATCAAAGTTTTGTTTTCCATGATGTGGACGAAGAAACTCCTATCCGCCCGGATGAGACTCCGGGTGATTATTATTATAGGACGTATTTCGAGAAGAGAGCTTCTAATATCCATGCGCCTGTATGGAAATTGAAACAAGGTGACACATTCTCCGACAAGCAAGTATGCCGTGATTGGCTACAGGGTGCCTTTCCGCCTACTGAACTCAAATTTCAGAGGAACAAACTCATGACCGCACCTACCGCACGTATCTCCTTGAAACTGCTAGTTCTACTTCTACCACTCACAGAATAGTGCGCGAGTGGCACAGTATGTACAAGGAGTGGGATGCTGTTGAAGCTTCCAAAAAAAAAGTTGCTGAAGAGAAAGCAAAGTTTGCTGCTTTGAGGACCAAGCTTGAAGCTGATCAAGCTAAATTTGAAGATGAGCAGAAAACTGAAGAATGGTCTGCCATGGGATGGAAGAAGAAGGCTAAAGCTGAAGCTGCTCAGCTTGCGGAGGCTCTCAAGCGATGGAAAGAGATATGTGAGAAAGATAATAATGAAAAAAGGGATCTTCGAAATGATGTGAACAATCTCAAGGCGGAGCTTGAGAAGTTGAAGAAGGAGAAATCGGATGCAGAGGCTGCTAGTGACGAAGCACGGTCTCATTGAGAAGTTGAAGAAGGAGAAAGCGGATGCGAAGGCTGCTAGTGACGAAGCCCGGTCTCACAGAGAAAGAAGCAAGCAAAGAGAGGTACAAACTTGTGCAACTCTTGCCCTTAAAAATAAAAAGACTGAGGAACTTACCTCTTTACTACTTCATCAGGAACAAGCCAAAGCAGAACTTGAGTCTACAAAGAAAGATTTGCAACTTGCAGAGGTTGAAAAAGCTGAAGCTACGCGCCGCCTCACTGAGATCGAAGAAAAACTTAAAAGTTCTGAAACTTCCAGGGTGACGGTGGAAAGCTTGGTTGAGCCCTTAAAGAATAACATGTTGTGGATGCAACACCATGGGATCATAAATGTAAGTATCTCGACCCCTTGTATTACTTTGAATAAGTTTGTATGTAAACACATTTTATGACTTTGCCTTAGCAGGTTGCAAACTCCATTCTGAACGTTGTAGAGTGAGATCAATCTGTTGCAAAGCTAATAGAGACTGCGCGCCATGACGGCTATGTGCAAGGGTATTCCTAATGTTCCCAGCATGTTACCAACGCGTTGAAAGTTGACTGGGATACTAGCCGGACTGCCACCAGCGGTGTTAACACTGATGCTGCCAATGCTGCTGCCAAGGAAGAATATAATAATCCGCACCTTCCAGTGATGGACTTGGTGACCACTGCGTTTCAACATGAGAACTTTGTGGACCAGTTGAAGGAAGTATTTCCTGACGAATTGGATGCTTTAGTTGATGAAGACCTAGATTAGGTCGTTGCAACTTGTTGACGTTACTTTTGTTATTCAAACTTGTTTGGGATGTTGAATCCCTTTTGTAATGTTTTGTTAATGTGCTTGCGCACATGTAACTTTTTTTTTGTTAATATACCATATGTTTTAGTTACAATATTTTCATGAGTATAATTACTTTGTTTAGGTGAGACAAATAAAGAAGGTATATAGCTCATGTGTGAACTGGGCCTGGCGTAGTAACTTGTGACTCCGGGTTGTTCATGAGACTTGTATTAAAATTACCATAGTGTTTTTTTGTGCTTACCAAAAGAAATTGCATGCATTTGTAATGAAACATAAAAAAAGCGTAATGTAAGTAACAGACTTTGCATTGATATTGATAAGGCGTGAATGCCGATAAGTACAAAGCTGTTAAGATTACATTTAGGATAAATAAGATAATTAAAGCTGATACGTATGTAAGTAGCGATCTTTGGTCTGTTCGTTGATAAGGCGTAGGAAACCTATCAAGTACAAAGGATGCTAAGATTACATGTAGCACCTGCGCAACTGCTGCGCGTTCCACGTCTGCGGAACATTAGTTCCATCAATCCTACGCAGGGTGTACGCTCCTTTTCCCAGAACCTCGTTGATCATATATGGCCCCTCCCATTTTGGAGCAAGTTTTCCAGGACGTTAGGCATTCGAGGCTTCATTGTCTATTATGAGAAAATCCCCAGGTAGGAAGGTGCAAACATGGACCCACGCATTATAATATTTTTCCAATTTTGACTTATACTTGGCCTTGTTAATGGCTGCATTTTCTCTTCTTTCTTCGAGGAAGTCCAAGTTAAGCCTTGGCTCTTGTTCATTGTTCTGTTTCTCCATGGCCAACAACGTGGGGAAGGAAGACCAATTTCAGCTGGGATCACAACTTCCGTTTCATAAACAAGGCTGAACGGAGTTCACCCGTGCTAGTCTTTGGCATGGTGCTATGAGCCCAAAGGATACTTGACAACTCATCTACCCAGCCTCTTCGTGTTGTACCCAATCTTGCCTTGATTCCATCCACGATCTGTTTATTAACGCATTCAACTAGACCATTTGCTTGCGGATGCGCCACAGAGGCAAACGTGTGCTCTATGCGCATCTCTTCCATCCATTTTTGTAGGTCCTCGGACGCAAAATTGGTGCCGTTATCTGTAATGATGCCCAGCGGCAAACCAAACCGGCAGATAATATGTTCCCAAATGAATTTCCTGATAACCATTGCTGTGCTTGATGCCAGGGGTTTCGCCTCCACCCATTTTGTAAAGTAATCCACAGCAACTATAATGAATTTCATGGCCCCGGGCGCATCAGGGAAAGGGCCTACCAGGTCGATTGCCCACTGTTGAAAAGGCCATGCTGTGGCTACCGGGACCAAAGGATTTCTTAGGCGCAGGGTCTTTGGAGCGTGGTGCTGGCATGGTGCACATTTGCGCAGAGTTTCAACGGCATCCAAGTGCATGCCAGGCCAGTAATATCCCGCACTCATCATTTTTTCCACCACCATGCGGTGACCGGCATGTATTCCATATAAACCTTCATGGATTTCTCGAACCAAATATTGCGAATCGTTTTTTTCAACGCATCGTAATAGAGGACCTATATACGACTTCCTGTACATAATTCCATTAGACATTTCTAATTCAGCCCTTTATTTCAGATCTTTCTTTCCTCTGCCTTTCCTTCGGGAACAATCCTGTGCTGTAAGAACATAATAATTGGGGACATCCAGGATGGATTCCCAATTTCCACCATGTTTACATGTCGTAAAGGGACAGACGGGTTTGTAAGGACTTCAATGCACACCTCTTTAGCCAAATGCTTGAAACTTGTGGCTGCTAACTTGCTAAGTGCATCTGCATGCTTGTTTTCACTTCGATTGATATGAACGACTTTAAAAGTTTGAAGCTTAGCAATTAAAGCCTTCGCCTGTTCAAGATAAAGTGCCATTGTTTCACCCTTTGCGTCATAATGACCATTGACCTGACCTGCCCAGCAACCAACAGAGAATCAACGTGCGCTTTTAGATTCTTTGCTGCCATTTTAATTACTAGACGAAGTCCCACAAGGAATGCTTCATATTCTGCTTCATTATTGGTGCTTTTGAAATCCAGCCGAATGGCATAAGTGAACTCGTGATTCTCAGGACTGACTAAACGAAGGCCAGCCCCTGCGCCATCTGTGTGTACAGGATCCAAACACGGTCATCGAAGGCTTCACATTCTTGAATTATATCATTGGGAACTTCAGTCACAAAATCGGCCAGAACTTGGCCTTTGATAGTTGGGCGCGACTTGCATAAAATGTTATGTCCTCCCAATCAATGGCCCATTTTGCTAAATGGCCCGCAACATCGGGTTTTGATAGAATTTGGCCCAGATGATAATTAGTAAGAACAGTTATTACATGGCCAGAAAAATACCTGCGTAGTTTGCGCGAGGCGTGAACTAACGCCAGAACTATCTTTTCCATGATTGAATAACGGGTTTCCGGACCAGTCAACATCTTGCTGATATAATATATTGGCGTTTGAATTCCATCTCGTTCCACCAATAACACTGCGCCTACCGCCACATCAGATGCAAAAAGATACAAGATTAACGGTTCTTCTTTCCGTGGAGCCGTCAGAGTCGGCAACTGAATTAAGCACTCTTTCATTTCTTGAAAAGCTTTCTCAGCCTCCAGAGTCCATTGGAACTGACTCTTTTTGACACAGTTACACAACGTGCTTATGAAGGGGAAAGACTTAGCAGCATGATTCATGAAGAATAGGTTAAGCGCAGCGAGTCGACCAGCTAAGCGTTGCATGTCTTTGATAGATGCTCGTGAAGGTGCCCTGAATATTCTTGAGCATTAACTCTTCATCAGGGCTCATGATGATGAGGTCATCGATAAAAAATTCGACTGTTACGCCAATATCCTCTCCAAAGACTTTATCCATCAAACGTTGATACGTAGCTCCCGCTTTGTGGAGACCAAAAGGCATCTTTGTATAACAGAAAATACCTTTCTCTGTGTGAAAAGTTGTCTTATCTTTGTCTTCTTCTTTCATTTTCACTTGATAATATCCTTTGTAACAATCTAGAAAACATTTCCAGCGGAATGAAGCTAGAGAATCTACCTTCTTGTCAATCTCCGGAAGAGAATAACAATCCTTTGGACAAGCTTTGTTGAGGTCCTTGAAATCAACACACATACGCCATCCGCCATTATGCTTTTGAATCATCACTGGGCTAGCCACCCATGTTTGATATCGGACCTCACGTAGTATACCTGCTTGAAGCAGTTCAGCTACTTGCTCATTCATCGCGCGAGTCTTTTCTGGACCCAGACTGCGCTTTCCTTGTACCATTGGTTCTACTGAAGAATGAACATTCAAGCAGTGTTCCGCCACATCTCTTGGTACGCCGGTCATATCTGCTGAGGACCATGCAAAAATATCCATTTCTCGAATTTGAGTTGTTTAAGTCTTGCGCGAATTGTTGGAGATACGGCAGGTCCTAGCAAAATAGTTTACTCAGGATATTCGCTGTTAAGTACCCATTTCTCTGGTTCATTAGAAGATGGCTTCGCGACTTTCACCGGGGGTTCATCATCAATGGACATAACTTCTTTCCTCGAATACAGAATTGCTACACCAGTCTCTGTAGGGAAACCACAAGCAACGTGTGGTATAGAAGTAAGCATGCTAAATTTCCTTTGCGAATTTCTTCCCAGCAAACATCATGGCGGGAAGTAGTTAGCATTACCATAAAATTGACTGGAACAGTGCTCGTATGTTTGCCAACTGAGAGCGTAACAGGGAATGAAATTTAACCTAGCAGAAAGACGGCTTCATTGCAGAAACCAGTTAGTAGGAAATCAACTAGTTTCAAGCGCGCCTTGTCCTCTGGGTCTAACTGCTTGAAACACCGTTCATAGATAATATCCATAGAACTCCTCGGATCGATAACATATAATCAGTACGATAATGACCAAAAATACCAGTTATGATGACCGGTCGTTTTTCTTGAGGACCTCCTGGTACCATTGGAAAAATCACCTCCTGCTCGTGCCATCGTTCATCGTGACTTCGTTTGTGGTTGCGCCTGCGCGCTGGACCAGCTTGCACGATGTATGTTTGCTTTGCTTTCTTGTTGCTTGGACCTTCATCTCCGCGGGTAATTTAACGAACTTCCTTGTGCACATTCTGCACTAGATGATTGAGTTTCCCGCTTTTGAGTGCCTTTTTTTATCTCTGTGCGCAGGCTAATACAGTTGTCAGTTATGTGACCCATATCCTTGTGATAATCACAATAGAGATTTGGGTCCTGACCCTTCTTGTTTTTCATCTACTGCGGCTGTTTAAACTGATAATTCTCCGTACTGAGAACCTCCGTGGAAGTTTTGGTTAGAGGCGTCCACTTCCTCTCTCGATTTTCTTGTTTAATTGCTTTTTGAGCAGCAATTTTGTTGATCGTTACGCGGCATCTTCTGAAGAGTATGTGCTCGAACTCGAATCCTTCTAATTCTTCTTAAACTTTCGACCATTGCCTTTGCTCATATCCTGCGGACGATTCTGAGGTAACGGAGGTCGGTTGGAACTCAAGTTGCGCTTAGTTTGAGCATACACTTTAGCTGCTGCCATAAGTTTTTCCCAACTTGTGGGTAACCCCTCCATTCCTGATAAGACCTTGATCATATCATCACATCGTACAACATATTTGAATTGTGCGCGAATCAGGTGTTTGTGCACATCCCCAATCTCAAGTACTTCCTTGTTATACCACGTAATGAAATCCTCCAGACATTCATTAACTCTCCTCCAGATGTTCATGACAGCTGGGGAATCTCTAATAGAACATCGATGCTAACTAAAATGAACTAAGAATTTTCCTTAAGATCATTTCAGGAAGTCAGTTTACCTGTTGGCAAGTTGTCAAACCATAGGCGCACAGCTCCTGTGAGGGTTTGCACAAACAGGTGACACCACATAGGTAACGTCCATCCACCAATTAGCCCTGCGCTGGTGAACAAGCGCAAATGATCGTCAGGATCTGTTAATCCATTAAACTTCCCCATGTTGGATGGCAGCTTTGCACGTTCAAGAGGAGCCAACGCTATTTCCCTGAAAAATTTGGAATTCTCCAGTGCTTCAGCTGGTCGGTAAATCAAGTTGTAGTTATGCTCAGCCTCTGGATTGTACTCCGAATGTATCTTCGGTTTGTAACTAGTACGATCCTTTTGCAATCGATTAAAAACAATCGTGTTATCGCCTTCGTCATACGTCTTATCGTATTCATCGTACTGGGTGTCCCGCTTCTGCGACGTACGCGGGCCCAGTCGTGAATGTACCGATGCACGTCTTTGGGAGTGTTGTTCATCCCGATTATCCCAACGCCTGGTGGTGGAATGAGTGGACTCATATTTGGGTTTTGGCTGAGAATAAACTTTCGTGTCTTCGACCGACATGTGTGATGGTGAATCATAATGTAATACTCGACGTGCAGTTGAAGTTCGCACCTGCTGCAGATCTACGTGCCTGCGGTGCTGTTTGAGGAGTTTGTGCACAAAGTTGTGCATAAACGGCATTCAAAGCACCATGAGATTTAACATACCAGGAGATCGGATTTTCACTCGGAGGTAAAATGGAACTGATCGGAATTTCAGGCTGAATTCCTGGAGTAACAGGACCGTTCACATGATTTGCATCATGATGAACTTCATTATCATCGGACGCTTCTTCCACGATTCCGTCGAAAAGAGAAGCATAAGCAAAATTGCCTCTGTTCTAGGATCGAGGACCTGGTGGTTGATTAGATGGGCCTTCTGCCATATAGACAGAAGAGAGAGAAATCGCACGAGAAGATGAAAAATGAAAGAAGTAATTGGTGGGCGCCAATGAAGAAACACCAGATCTAAGTGATCGGAATCAGTTCAGACCTTGTGTAACAACCCGACTTTCCGGGTCTAGTCAAAGTCAAGTCGTGTCATTACTAAGATTTATCATTTATTTCTTAATTCACTTGTACTCTCGAGATCTCGATTATCGCAAATGGGTTTAGACGATATTTTAAACTATGTTTTACAACGCATTCACAACGCTTATTCAAAACGCAATTATCGCATTTTTCGCCACTTACAACGCATACTATTTAAACGCATCGCATATTACAATCGCTTGTTTATACTAAACGCTATCACATCGCTATCGCATCGCAATCTCAATGCAACTCGAAAGGCAGCTTTACTTTTATGCATTTTAAGTGTTATGTGTGTTATTTGTGTGATTATTTTTTATGTGATTAACTCAACGCAACGCATACTCGCAACTCGCCTGACCGCAACACAACGCTTAACACACGAAACGAAAGTCGGAAACCAACAAAACGCAATTCAGATGGTCGAGTGACCAACCGATCGAATGGACATCCGTCCGGATGACCATCCGATCGGATGGCCATCCGATCGACTGGTCATCCGACCCACATCAGCACCGCCTTACTCTATCTCTCTCGCTATAAATACCCGCCTGTCACATCACTGTTCACTGATGTGACAGCTCCATTTGACCAGACGCTCCCAAGTCCCTCTCAAGCACTTTTCTCTTGATTCAAGGCTATTTCGTAAGTATTTTCCCTAAATCTTGTACTTCCATCATCACTACACACTTCTCCATCATCTTCTCCACTGAAATCATTGATTTTTACCATGAAATCACCTGATTTGGATCCCTTGAAGGTGACATGATCACGGTTGCCTATGCAATCGGTTGTGTGACGTCATCTCATCAAGAATCGTTCGGATCTAAAGGATTTCCACACTATACAACACAAATCACAGCCAGATCTAAACATTTTTCAACTGATTTCACCTCTTTTCAAACTTTCTTCAAATTTCTTCACTTTTCACTCAAAACCGATGGAATCTAGGCTCATTCAGGCTCTCTACTCACTCTCTAGTTGAGATGCTGGTCTGAAAATGGATTTCCACCGGGGAGACAACCGATTAACGGGTTGAACATGAAACCTCGTCAAAAGAACAGTGAGTACGATCGAATGGGGTGATTCCCATCCGATCGGACGCGCTGGACCATGATGTATTTCCGTTGTTTAACACGTCATCACGCTGTAAAATTCCCAAAATTTTAAATTTAAAAGTTATTACACGAGTAGGTCATGGGTAAGTTGACCGATAGAAATATAAAGTATTTTGGCAAACGTAGAAACCGTTTAATAATTATAACAATAAAAATACATTATATTCGAACCTACTCCATTTTTAATAAAACTTGGTTCAGAATGTAAATACAAATATTCTCGTTCTAATGACATATTCATTGTTTTGTAAAATGTCATATTTTAAAAGTTCTACGCGCCAAATAAGTGAAGCAGCTGAATTAATTATAATATATAAATTAATAAGATAATAATAATAATAACCAAACTTACGTATGGAATAGAAAAATAATAAAAATAATAAAAAAATAAAAGGTTTAACCTAACTTTGCATTAAATGATTCTGTGTATGTGTACATTGAAAGTATGCATGTATATTTGAAATGAGTATGTTGTCTACGTGTTGCATCAAGGTTCAAAAGGAATCTTATGTAACTTCTCCTCTAAGATTTTAGGATGCTATAAATAGAATAGGAGCCTTCAAGGAAACCTTCTCATGTCTTCCTCCATCTCGCCTTCTCACTCTTATTCTATAATTTCAATTTTTCTTTCTTTAAATATTAAAAAGGCTTGCCCCGTTTTAAGTGTTGTAACCCCTGATCACTGAGTCAATACCACGTCCGATTGATTTAGGACCCATCAACGCATGTCAAGGCTCTGCCCGACTTAGTTCGTTGGTGTTCTGTCCCGTGACGTAGGGATACAAGTTGAATTGGGTTACTATACTTAATGCGAGTGCATTATATATTTTGTTAAATAGTTCAGGAGTTATACCCAAGATATAACAACCCACAAGAAACACCCCTAAACGCTCCTAAATACACTCCTAGTACGAAAAACGGCCCTGGAATACCTTTAATTTAACAAAAATCAAATAAAACAAAATGTAGAGGTCGCTCGCGGGGCGCGACACCTCTTAGCCTGGCTTTCGCGGGGCGCGAGGCCCATTCCTTGCCCGTTACACAATCACGCCACGTCTTGGACACGCATCAGAACCAGGGGATGACTCATCAAACTAGTTGCCGCCTTTAGGGCCCTCGCGGGCCGCGACGGACGAACCTGGTGGCTGTCGCGGGGCGCGACCAACTCTGAAAACACCTATAAATGGGGCAAGGGTGGCACAATTCACCTCCGCTCACAAATCTCTTTCTCTCTCAAATATATAACTCGAAAATATTGGGTATTATACCCACTAAATAGCGAAGCTCTGCCTCGATGTAAGTATCATAACCCCGGTTACGTATTAGATACGCTGCCAGATTGATCTAGTGCTCCGTAACGCATGTCGAGGCTCTGCCTGACTCAGTCGTTGGAGTTCTGTCTCGTGAAGGGTATAACTAATGTAAAGTTTGGGTTATTATACTAACGCGTGTGCATTGTTTAAATTTAATAGATTATAACCAGGAAGTCACAAAGGAAATACCTAAAGTAGCAATGTGAGTAATCTCCTTTTTATAAACCTTTTTGCAAACTGTTTTATAAAACCTCAATTGTTTTAATTTATATTTAACAGTGATTGATTATTTGTATTCTACAATTATCGTCGGTATGTTGGGGTTTTGTATACAAAATTTGTTACTACACTGTGAGTAGTAACATGACCACAAGTCGGGTTGACAGTACCGTGGGTGGTTATTAAGGTAGAAATATAAACAAATGTAATTGCGAGATCGCCCTCAATGCTGTACAATGATATAACTTGTTTTGATTAAACTGGGATTCACTCGCCAGTATTTCTTGCTGATAAACTGTTTTAAACATGTGTTTCAGGTAACATAATATGAAGCCAATAAAAGCCAGCTGCAGAGCACTGAAAGTTTAGAAAAGTGGCCATAAAAGTTACCTAATTAAAAAGGAAAATTGTTTTTAATAATTGGGGTTATTCCCTATAAATATATTACAAATGAAAATCGGGTTTTGTCCCACTTGTTTATTATAAATTTATTAGCAAAAACTTGGGTTTTTCCCGTTTATCTATTTTAAACGTTTTGGTGTTTAACTCTGATAAAAATATTTCCTAACTACGGTCCTGATGAAAATTTCCGCTGCCAAATTAATAAACACCGATACCATCTGCTCTGAGTCTCGCGGTTCCCGCTCCCAGGGAGGGGTAGGGGGCTGTGGCAGAAGGTCGTATCAGAGCTATGCTGTGACATCTGTGCCTCCACGGCCATCAAACAAATACCAAATCAATGAAATATTATGTTTCATACTTGGGATTTGTATAAATATGTGTATCAATTGCACATATCAATTCTTGTTCGATTTCGAGCTCTAAATCGCTTTCTGGAAAGTTATACGCGAACTGATGCGTAAATGTAATCAGTTTAATGCGACAAACACTCCAGAACAGTGAAATAGGCTTAAAATACCTTAACTAACCTTTACATAACTTAGAAATAAGTTTTGGAAGGTTTGGTGTGTCGAAATCAACTTTATTCGATCATAGGGACTATTTGCGTCAAACTGCAAAAGTCTGCTGATTCGTATGGTATCGAACATTCTGGAACTTGACCATAAGTTAAACATACCATAAATATCCTTTACATAGCTTAGAAATAGGCTTTGAGGGGTTCGGTATGCTAAAATAAACTTATTTGGTCAATCAGGGACTAAAAGCGTCAAAAAGTTCATAAGTTTGCATTTTTGCGCATATCTTACGTTCTGAATATATGTCTGACATCCAAAAATTTATGTAATCATTAAAATATTTTATTTTAGTGATTGGAATGCTTAATTTCAATTCGTCGCGCAATTTGGATCGTTTTTCGCGTCCGTTCGAGTTTCGTCGTATTTAACCGAACAACGCAACCGTACGACCAAACGAACCAACATCCGAGATGTTTTTGAGCATATTTCATGTTCCCTATACTCTAACCACATTATTGAACCTTGAAAATGGGTTAATAGGGTTTAAACGCGTCGAAAATGGCCTAAACGAGTTGCAAGGACCAAAACTGACAAGTTAGCAAACTTTCTGGAACTGGGCATGTGGTGGCGCCACTATCTGGGCAAAAAGTCATGTTTCAGCAATGGCAGGTCTATTTTCAGCATTTAACTTGAAGTTTAGGGTCTTTTTTGTAACATTTGCAATACCGTGTGATGGTTTTGGGCACCCCTAGTATTCCAAAACCATGTGCCTTACGTGTACGCTCTAGATCGAAGCTCAATTATCGAGGAACGATCCTAACGGTTCTTCAAACTCTATATAAACCCACCATCTTCATCACCTTCACTTGCACATTTTCTCTCAAATTATTCTCTAAGTTGAAGCTCTCCTTGTGAGGCTTCATACCTGATAAATTCTGAGTTCAAATCTTCAAGCTTGGACCTTTTGTAAGTATTCTTTCATCTTTTATGCGTTTTTCAAGCACGAAAGTCAAACAGTGTTTGACTTTCTACATTGACCAGTCAAAGGTCAACACGACGTTCGTTTGAACTTCGCAACGTGAGCGTAATCACAATGGTCATAGTCCCTTATGACTATACCTACTGATTACCACGTTGATTAGGTGTAGTGACGAGTCATAGTTTCGGTCAAAATACGTGTTTAAGCGTATTTTGCAACCAAACTATTCTTGGGTATCAAAACCCTTTGTTTTGATATCAAACTTGTTTTCTAACTTCATTAAACATGTTTTAACATGTTTAACTTGTCACTTTTAGTTTAGTGCTTATATAGGGTCGTAAGATAAACGGTCTAAACAACCGCTTAGACTTTCGAACCTGACCCGTTTGGTCGATCATTAGGATCCGACCAAACATATTTTGTGACCATAGTTGTATAGGGAATAACCTTCCGAGGTTATACCTTATGGTCACTTCGTTTAGTTAGTTGTATGATAGGTAGTTTATATGCCTTAGGAAAATGACCAAAATGCCCTTTTTACGCATAAATTCATTTTAAGCATATGTAATCTAAATTTTTACATCTAAACTGATAAGGAAACATTATTAGACATGTTAAGGCATATAATACTTATCATAGGACTAGTTAGGCGGTCCGAACGCGTTTTACGCGAACGACGTAATAAAGTAGCGTAAGCTACCTAAACGGGTCGTAATGGGTCATAAGCACTTAGGATTAGGTTTCGATTTAGTATGTAGGCTTTGTTAAACCATATCACATGAGTTCCAATACTCACTTGGTTTACGAAACCTCATCGTATCCGATCTTCCGATTTAGGTCCGGTTATTAATGTAGCTATCTATATTAGGTGCCGATTGATTTCCGTGATCTTTCTAGCTTTGATTGGTTGTTATTCAAGACTTCTAAGCATCCTCAAGTGAGTACATAGTCCCCTCTTTTACTGTTTTCAAACATTTTGGGGTGGAACACATGTGCCCACTTGTTACTTTCGTGTTTTTCATGCTTTTATAACATATACTTGCTATGTTCATTAGTACACATATAGTACATGATTTCCATTATGTTTTTGCTATGTATGTTTTATTAACATGCTAGCACATTGATTTCATATATTACACTTGTTTCATATGTTCATTTCAGCATATGCACACATTGTTTTACATCACATTTTTAATATGTATGTTCATTTAGCATATTTGGTACATTATTTTCATATAACATGCTTACATTTGGTATGACATTTGGTTTGTTTAACGGGTCATTAATACATTCATTAACACTGATCATGACGTTCGTTAGTAGGTAGTGGTACCATAGGAATTGACAACTCCCATTCCTGAAATCCTAGGTTTGTTTGGGTGGAAGGAATGACCGAATTCGATAAACAGAATTTAGATGAACCTTTAACTTGTTAGGGGTTTGTTGCCACAGTCGCAAGGCTTGAATGTAGGCGTTATAACAATACCGCATAGAAGTTTGTATCAGTAAAGCATGCATTTATTTTTGCAAAACATAACTTTTGATTTAATCTATGATTTATTCAAATACATTGTTTTGTACATTTTACATATGGTTAGAATAAATACTTTTATTTATTTTAACATACATGACATTTGATTATACATAAACATGATTTACATTTGACAATAGACATTGTTTACACATAAACATTTTGACATTTGTTTAAACAAGACATTTTGGTGGTTTGTTTGCGGAAGTGATTTAAACAACGAGGCGTGTGTAATATGATAAAAGCATGGTGGATACGCCACTGGTACTTCCTATATATTAGTGTTTTTATTATATTACATATCGTAGCGTTATTTAAACCATTTCAGTTTAGACATATACATTTTACACAATTAACATATTTTTACAAAACATTGTTTTACAAACAACATATTTTGTACAAAGTCATTTTTAATTGGTTATTTATTTAACCATGCATTATTCTTTTATATTATCTGTTTTCTTATCGATTTTTGTATGATTTATAAAAGAAAACATTTTACAAGGTTCATGACTAACTTTTGTTAAACATATTCTTTAAACTTATAAGTCATGAATCCTAAATTAATAAAACCTATGTATCTCACAGGCATTTTTATGCTGACGTACCTATTTTCACATGTGTTTCAGGTGCTGTTGTTAGATGATTATGATGCAAACATATGATTGGACGAGGGCCTTAGTGACAATAAAAGATGCAAGACTAGTTAATTATGTTATGTTTCTTTGTTTTTAAGACATTGTAACCTCTTGAAATTTAATAAAACAAAATTTCAATTACCATGTGTTGTGAAACAATAATTCTGTTACGATACTCCCCGACGATTCCGCCGCGGTTTGTTGTTTTACGCGGTCGGGGTGTGACAGAAGAGTTGGTATCAGAGCTCATGGTTATAGGGAATTAGGTTATTAGTAATGCTTTGACCTAGTCTATTACCTTCCTAGGACCCTAACACAAGATTCTAGTGTTTAGATCTTAAAACAATACCGACACCTATCCTTAGGTGACAACCACAACAAGAACATAAATTTCCAATCCGTTTTGAAAACCAATCATCTGTTCTAGGATGATTTATTATAAGGTTTTGAACCTTCAAAGTTTCCAAAATGATTTTGAAAATAATCACCTACCCTTTCGGATGATTCGTTTTTGGCTTAATGCCTTCCGAATTTTAAAAATCTCGTCAAAGTTGGGTCTTATAATGTGAACACGTGCAATCTGGAAGAGTGGATGCCTGTACTCTGAGTTTTCTGTCTAAGGCTAGAGTGTTCGTACAAATCCACATAATCGGACCATTCACTCTTACCTGGGAACTCTTGGGGTGAGTGTCCACTTATAGGCTAAAGCATGTCTTCGCGATACATTAATATGACCCGCTTACTTTGATTAGTCACCGTCTCATTTGTTTGCCTTATGTAACAAACAAATGATCACAATTTCTATGCGTTGTCATTCTATTTTGATTATCCGATAACATTTCACTTGTTTCTTCCCATGTCTTCCATTTCCTCTAGAATGTCTCTTCATCGCAGCGACACTCAGATGTCCAAGCAGGCTACCAAAATTGCCCAACGAATAGGCGTAGTAATCCAAAAGACTGCTGAATTAGCTGTTGCCATGTCTCGTCTCTAGGATGAAGCCACCCAAGAAGCATCAAAGGAAACAGAAGCCAAGCCTTCGAAAAGGTCAAAGAAGCGTAAAGCTTCAAAGAATCCTCCAGCCATTGCACCAAATCAAGCAGGACCTGGCCAGGTGGCAGCACCACCAGCCAAGAAGCCGTACTTGGGAACTGCTCCATGGTGCAATCAATGCAACTGTCATCATCCGAATCACATACCTTGTTTCAAATGTACCCGTTGTGGACGATGGGGGCATTTGGTTAATGTGTCTCGTTTTGCTACCCAAAACAAAGCTGTTGCAGATCCTGCTGCTGCTCAACCTCCTGCAAGGAAACCTTATGCTAGTACTGTTGCAGATCCTAGCTTACCTACGGTGTCGTCTGTGTGCATCATGTGGGCAAATCGGTCATCTGGCAAATGCTTGTCGATTCAACCCAAGCCAAGGTGGTCCAAACCAACCCCAAGTCAACCTTGCTCAAGCTCGTTTTCCTCCTGGTACTTGCTACATCTATGGCGAGACGGGTTATTCCAGGATCAAATGATCAAAGCCTGTCAATACAAATCCGACCCGTGAATGAGCATCTGGCTGATTAGAAGATGTTGCTGCTTTGAATTAGTTTAAATCTTGTGCTTTTGTTTCTTTTGTTTTTCTTGAACTCTGAAACGATCTGTTTGGTTTATAAATAAATAGTTGTTCACAATTCTGATGTACAAGTGTAGTTACATGTGTGTATGGCATACCCCTACGATACCTACACCAAAGAACTATGTTCTTTACAAACTACTCTTGTAGTTCTCCCATTCATGTGTTCGCTCATGATTTCCTCGAGAATTCTAAGTACTCGTTTCATTCTAAGAAACGAAGTACAGAAAATAAGTGACATTTTGAGTAATCACCTTAAATCCTTGGTTAGATAACTAAGGGTATTTTTCTATCTCATACCCATATCATTTCATTCTAGTTTCCATAACAACATACATAGTATATGTTTTTCACAAACAACCTTCATGATTTCCAAATATTTCATATAATTTGAAAACAATTTTAACACAGTATATTTATTTAGTATATCAAATGCATGATTTCAAAAGCATTATCCATGTTTTCAAAAACAACTTTCATGATTTCAAAATATTTCATATAGTTTGAAAACAATTTTAACACAGTATATTTACTTAATATATCAAGTGCATGAATTCAAAAACATTATCCATATTTTCAGAAACCTTATACATAATTTCAAAATTTATCTCACATGATTTTAAAACATTTTATAAATATACTTACCTATGATTTCAAAAGCATCATCCATGTTTTCAAAAACCATATACATGATTACAAAATTCATCCCACATGATTTTAAAACAATTTATAAACATATTTACCTAATACATCTACTGTATGATTTCAGAAGTATTACGTAAGGTTTTAAAAACATTAAACACATTTCTAAAGAACCCCATGCATAGTTTTCCAAAAAAAATATTATGCTCGTATGTTGATTTAACATATGTAGTACTCAACCTCCAAATTCTGCTTCATATGTCGCCTTAGCATATCTAGCGCCTCAACTTCATGAACATTCTACCTCGTGTATCGACTTAAGCACGTCTAGTGCAAGGTTTCGAAGCGTCTCCCGCTATTCAAATCCCAAAATCCATATAGGATCTTCTTATCTTCATAATTAGATCCTTGCGGATGATTATCCCTCAAATCAGAGTCCTTAATTGAATTCCTTGTATACTTTAATACGTACATTACGATTCAATAAGGGCAAAGCCGAATTCCTATTAAGATCTTCCTATCTTCATAGTTGGATCCTTGAAGATGTTTAAAGTGCCAAATGAAATCCACAGATTGGATTCCTGGTGTGCTTTAAATACATGTGCTCTAATTATCAAACAAATTAATAAAATGATAACAAATTTGAAACCAAGTTAAACAATTATGTGATTACGTGATTATGTTTTATGTGTTTTGTTTTTGTGTAATCTGATTTTTTTTTCATTATCCAAATCCTCGTAGAATCTTCCATATCTTCATATGAGGGATTCATAGTAGGATATCCGAAGGTACTACCTCAAATCCTTAATGGGCTTCTACATAATAGTTAAGACCCTTGGATTATATAGTACCATTCCATAATTCAAAAGAGACCCTTTTGGGTGGTCTAGTTAAAAAGATTGATTCAGAATCTGGTTAAGAATGGCATGTGACGATATAGCTGAAAAGACTCCTTGGTGGTCTATTTAAAGAGATCATTTATTGATTTAATTAAAAAGGACCCTATGGTGGTCTAGTCACAATCACCACAGGTTCGTTCATTGTTTTTCTTCCCCTACACATTATAAAATGCACTGTGCGGACTATGTAAGGAATTACGTAATTATGGATGCATACATAATTATGAAATTCAGTGCACAGAAATCTCAGTAAGATTTATCATGTGTAAGAACCGATAGTGGCAACAATAACGAAACGTGAACAATGCAATAGAGGTACGGTGGACGCACCAATGGCGCTTCATATACTTGTATATAAGTGTCCCTCTTACATTGCAAGCATGATATTATTTAAAGTTAGTAGAAGTTCAGAACCCTAACCAGTGTTGTTTTATCTTTTCGACTTCATGTTTCGAGCTCTCACAAGTTTCCTCTAAATAAATTTCAGGACAAAATTTCCTGAAGTAGGGGAGACTGTGACATCTGTGCCTCCACGGCCATCAAACAAATGCCAAATCAATGAAATATTGTGTTTCATACTTGGGATTTGTATAAATATGTGTATCAATTGCACATATCAATTCTTGTTCGATTTCGAGCTCTAAATCGCTTTCTAGAAAGTTATACGCGAACTGATGCGTAAACGTAATCATTTTAACGCAAAAAACACTCTAGAATAGTGAAATAGGCTTAACATACCTTAAATAACCCTTACATAACTTAGAAATAAGTTTTGGAAGGTTTGGTGTGTCGAAATCAAGTTTATTCGATCGCAGGGACTATTTGCGTCAAACTGCAAAAGTCTGCTGATTCGTATGGTATTGAACATTCCGGAACTTGACCATAAGTTAAACATACCATAAATATCCTTTACATAGCTTAGAAATAGGCTTTGAGGGGTTCGGTATGCTAAAATAAACTTATTTGGTCAATCAGGGACTAAAAGCGTCAAAAAGTGCATAAGTTTGCATTTTCGCGCATATCTTACGTTCTGAATATATCAGGACATCCAAAAATTTATGTAATCATTAAAATATTTTACTTTAGTGATTGGAATGCTCAATTTCCATTCGTCGCACAATTTGGATCGTTTTTCGCGTCCGTTTGAGTTTCGTCGTAACTAACCGAACAACACAACCGTACGACCAAACGAACTGACATCCGAGATTTTGTTGAGCATATTCATGTTCCCTATACTCTAACCTCATTATTGAGCCTTGACAATGGGTTAACAGGGTTTAAACGCGTCAAAAATGGCCTAAACGAGTTGCAGGGACCAAAAACTGACAAGTTAGCAAACTTTCTGGAACTGGGCATGTGGTGGCGCCATGCCACCACTATCTGGTGGTGCTGTGGTGGCACGCCACCACCCTATCTGGGCGGAAAGTCATGTTTCAGCAATGGCAGGTCTATTTTCAGCATTTAACTTGAAGTTTAGGGTCTTTTTTGTAACATTTGCAATACCGTGTGATAGTATTGGGCACCCCTAGTGTTATGGGTCATTTTCTGAGCATATATATCCTGAATAATATTTTGCTTTTGATTTTTTACCTGTGACCAGGATACCGGATCAGGATATTGGTAACATCCTGGTGCGATATCCTGGTGTTAACTAAATTGACCTCGTGCAGGTTAGAAACTGTAGGTCACTAACGGTCAGATGGACTTCTTCTCCTTAAGACTCGGGCAAACCAGCTACATGAGAGACGTTGAACCCGAAGGACCAGGTCTACAACGTTCAAGTAGGGAATATCCGCCGGATCCCGGTTTAATAGGGTAGTTTGTTACATTTCTTTTACTATAAATAGATGGATCGGATCAGTTAAGGCACACACTTTTTCATTCGCACACTTTACTCTTAAGCTACTGGCAACCACTACACACAAACACTTGTACTCGAATCACATTGTAACACTTAGTTGATCCGCATCACATCCTGGACTGTATCCTGATATTTGAAGTAATAGAAGAACAAGGCAGCTACAATTGTCAGCTCCCGAGGTTTTGTGCCGGCGATCTAGATTGATCAAGGGCTTTCCTCGTACATCTCGTGTCACCCCTTTATGTTTTTCGCTCATCGTTTGATCATAGATACAGCTCTATATCCTGAGCCGTATCCTGAAACTGTTTTTACAATTAATTTGATTAACATATTTTCGATACTCATTTCTAGCACACTACCTCACTTAACTAATTTGATCACTTAATTGCTTCGGTAATTTTTGACCAAAACAATTTGGCGCCCACCGTGGGGCAAGTGGTGCTACTTTTACTAAAAACTTTAGTAAAATCATTACTCGGTTTTCTATTGTCAAAACTTTTTGCTACATTGTTTTCAATAAACATGAGCTCTTCCACCATGTCTGCTACAACCTCTGCAACAATTGGTTCGGTGCTTCCACCTCCTCCTCCAAGAATGCAAGCTTCTTCACACGGAACTGAGAGTCATGTGGCTCGGGATGTTATCCCCGCTCCTAGTACCCAAGGATCTGGTCCTGTTTTGGCTTCTAATGATGAAATTCTGAATTTGTTTGGTAGTGTACAGGAACAGATGAGGCAGCAGCAGGAAACTAATCGGATGCTGATGAGAGAGATACAACTCTTGAAATCTGGCCCAAGTAGACCTGCTGAAGAAACTGTCACTCCTTTGCAGCCTAGGGCTTTGAACTTCAGTTCTGCAGTTTACACTGAGGATAACCGGGGGAATATCGTGCCAAGCCATTCTCAGAATCATACTCCTGAGATACCCTCCTCGGTCAGGATGTCAACTGTGAGGAGCTCAGGATATGCTTCAGGATATGGCCAGAATCCTCAGACCGGTAACGTGCCAAATAATAATATTCTTGCTACTAACAATAATGGGTCTTTGTAGGATGCAGGTATGACGTCAACATTTACTAGGGAGCTTCATAAATTGAAGGACATGATATCCAGTGTACCTGGAGTGGTCCAGCCTCTTCCGGAAGTGTCCCAAGATAGCCATAGGATATCCCGCTTTGCATATCCTATCTGTGATGCTGAAATCCCAAAGAGATCAAACCCCCAACATGAAAATGTATGATGGGACTACGGATCCTGAAGAGCATATTACCCAGTATAGAGAAAGAATGGAGATTAACCCTATCCCTCCGGAGCTCAAGGAAGCATGCTTGTGCAAGGGTTTCGGTTCTACCTTGACAGGATCAGCCTTAAAATAGCTGTTAAATGTTCCTCCTCACTCAATTACTTCGTTTGCTCATTTGGTTAATTTATTTAATAGTCAGTTTTCTTGCAGCCGGAGTTTTGAGAAACTAACCAGTGATCTTTACAGGATAACTCAAGGACCTCAGGAATCCTTGAGGGATTATGTGAACAAGTTTAGTCGGGAATCCTTGGATATCCCACATCTTGATGTTGCAACAGCTGTGCATGCTTTTAAGATGGGATTACAAAAATGTTCTCAGTTTTATCAGGATCTTGTAATGAATCCCTGCAGGAATCTCGACGAAGCTCGTAACAGGGCCTTGAGATATATTCGCTTGGAAGATGACAAAAAGATGCAAGAGAGGATGAATTCTACCCCAACCTACGAATCAACCAACAGGAAATTAGAATCCTAGTATAAACCGTATCGCTCCAAGCCATATGGCAGAAATGACAACAAGAAAGTGAATGCTGTTGAAGACGAGGATCCTGAAGAATATCCTGAATTATCTGAATATTGCTTTTCTGTTAATATACCTGAGTTAATGTATGCTATGCAGGGTTTAGGAGACAAAGCTAGGTGGCCTCGAAAGAATCAACAAAAAGCTGATTGGAAGGATAAATCCAAATGGTGTGCCTTCCATGAAGATTTCGGACATGTGACTGAAGATTGCATTGCTCTAAGGAAAGAAATAAGCTACCTATTGAGCAAGGGATATCTAAAGGATTTGCTGGGAAGAAACAAAAATAAAGGGCAGGATCCTGAAAAGGATCCTGAACGAGCAGCGTCACCCCCAGCAGATGCTAAAGTAATTAACTTTATTTCAGGAGGATCCGACATTTGTGGGACTTCGTATTCTGCGGCCAAGAGACATGCAAAGGAGGCTAAGACTGAAAGGGGAGACAGACCAGCCAGAATGACTACCCTCACAACTGACAAAGTGATCACTTTCGACAGCGATGACAGGGATACTGTCCAGGATCCTCACCATGATGCCCTCGTAATAACATTATATGTTGCTAACCATTTTGTACGCAGGATATTAGTGGATAATGGCAGCTCTGTCAACATAATTCAGCTAGAAACATTGAAGAGGATGAATGTATCTCCGATGGACATTACTTCGAAATCCACCGTGCTCGTTGGCTTCAGTGGGGAAGCTAAGAATACCATAGGGGAGATAAAGTTACTAGTATATGTTGAAGGGGTTAACTCGATACAACGTTTCTGTGTGATGGACTCCCTATCCTGCTATAACATCATACTAGGCAGGCCATGGATCCATGATATGAAGGCTGTGCCATCGACTTATCATCAGTACATCAAGATCCCTACCCCTTGGGGGGTTGTCAAGGTTGATAGTGATCAGCAGGAGGCGAAGGAATGCTACTCATCCTCAATGAAATCCTCAACCAAGCCTAATGCAGCATAGCAATTAAAGATGCGGGCCCAGGATATCATGGAAGCTTCAGAGCAGGATGTAAAGAAAGTTATCCTGGATCAGGATAATCCGGATATCTCGGTGCTCGTAGGAACCAATATCCCTCAGGATATTGAAAATCAATTGACTAATTTTTTTGAAATGCAGGATGTCAACATTCGCATGGAAGCATGAGGATATGACAGGTATTTCCAAGGATATTATAACACATAAGCTCGGTATTGACAGGTCATTCAAGCCGGTCCAACAAAAGAGAAGGAAATTTGCTCCGGAGCGAAATGTGATCATCCAAGAGGAAGTTGAAAGACTACTAAGGAGCAAGATGATTAGAGAAGTGAAGTTTCCTAAATGGCTTGCGAATGTAGTCGTGGTACAAAAGAAAAATGGGAAATGGAGAGTTTGTGTAGACTACACAGACTTAAACAAAGCCTCTCCGAAAGACCCGTTTCCTCTACCTCATATTGATTCAATGGTAGATGCTACTGCCGGCCACGAGATGTTAACCTTCATGGATGCCTCTTCAGGATTTCAGCAAATCCAAATGGAACCCTCTGATCAGGAGGATACTGCTTTCATGACACCCACAGGTATTTATTGTTATACTGCTATGCCCTTTGGTTTGAAAAATGCAGGTGCAATATACCAGAGGTTGGTAAACATGATGTTTAAAGACAAGCTAGGGGACACCATGGAGGTATATATTGACGATATGGTGGTGAAATCTAAAAAGGCTGAGGATCACCTCCAGGATATTAAGGGAGTGTTTGATATCCTGGATCAATATAACATGAAACTGAATCCTGCTAAGTGCCATTTCGGAGTGGGGGCAGGAAAGTTTCTAGGATATGGTGACCAAAAGAGGGATAGAGGCAAGCCCGGAGCAGATTAAAGTTATCCTGGATATAAAATCACCTTCGAATATGAAAGATGTTCAACGGTTAACAGGCCGAGTAGCAGCGTTGAACAGATTTATTTCAAGATCGTCGAAAAAGTGCAAGGAATTTTACGATATCCTCAAGAAGAATAAGAAGTTCGAATGGGGAGCAAATCATGAAGCAGCCTTGCAGGATTTGAAGCAGTATCTTTCAACCGCACCCTTATTGATGAAGCCTGAGGATGGCAAACCATTATCCCTGTATCTTGCAGTGTCAGGGAATGCAGTAAGTGCTGTCCTTATAAAGGATCATGAAGGTCAGCAGTATCCTGTCTATTACGTTAGTAAAAGTTTATTAGATGCTGAAACTAGATATTCTCATCTAGAAAAATTGATATTAGCCCTAGTTATGGCATCAACAAAACTTAGACATTATTTTGAGACGCATAGGATTCACGTTAAAACCAACTATCCTGTTAAGAACGTGCTTAGGAAACCCGAGATGTCAGGCAGGATGGCTAAGTGGTCAGTGAAATCTAGTGTATGAACCTAGAAATGCCATAAAGTCTCAGGCTTTAGCTGACTTTGTGGCTGATTTCAGTAGTGACATTCAAAATGAAGTAGACCTAGAAGTACAGCAGCTAGGAGAAAACTTAGAATGCTGGACATTGTATACTGATGGTGCATCTAATGTAAGAGGTGTCGGTCTAGGTATACTACTAAAATCACCACAGGGGGACATATTACCCCAGGCTATTAGGTGTGAATTTCCTGCTACTAATAATGAGGCAGAATATGAAGCTTTGATTGCAGGATTAGAGTTGGCTAAAAATATGAGTATCAAGAATTTGCAAGTATATGTTGATTCTTTGTTAATCACTAATCATTTTAATGGAACCTATGCAGTTAAAGGAGAGAAGTTAATCGAGTATCTCGAAATTCTCAAAAAATTAGCAGGATATTTCGATATTTTTACACTTGAACAGGTACCAAGAGAGGATAATGCTAAAGCTGATGCCTTGGCAAATCTGGGATCATCGGTCAGGATACCGGAAGGAACCCAAATACCAATATTACATATCCTATATCCTGCGACAGCTCCAATCATGAGATATCTCAAGGAATGACACATTCCAAAGAATGAGAATCCTAAGGCCTTTAGAATGAAGGTATCACGATTCACTATTATAAATAATGTTTTGTATAAGAAATCTCTTGCAGGACCATATCTGAGGTGCTTGGAGGATCCCGAAACCAAAGAGGTGCTTCAGGATATACACGAAGGGGATTGTGGTAACCATACTGGGGGCAGGTCGTTATACTCAAAAGTATTAAGGACAGGATATTATTGGCCGACGATGAGAAAAGATGCTGCAGAATATGCTCGAAGATGTGTCGCATGTCAAAGACATAGTAATATATTACATCAGCCTGCTGAACCACTGTACCCTATTGTTTCCCCTTGGCCGTTTATGAAATGGGGGATGGATATAGTAGGAAAGCTTCCAAAGGCTCCAGGAGGAAAGGTTTTCATGTTGGCAATGACGGATTATTTCTCCAAGTGGGTTGAAGCAGAAGCATTTGTTCAGGTTAGAGATCAAGAAGTGGTATCCTTCATAAAAAGGAATATCCTGACTAGGTTTGGAGTACCAGCTGAGATAATTTGTGACAATGGATCTCAATTTATAAGTAAAAGGACTACTGACTTTTGCAAGAGTTGGGGAATTAAAATGATCACGTCTACTCCGGTACATCCTTAAGAAAATGGACAAACAGAATCCTCGAACGAGATAATTGTCAACAACTTAAAAAAGAGACTAGGGGCTAAGAAAGGAAGATGGGCAGAAGAATTACCCTTTGTTTTGTGGGCTGATAGGACAACGGTGAAGAGTGCAACTGGCCAAACCCCGTTTTCCTTAGTGTTTGGAGCAAAAGCGGTGATCCCGACAGAAATGGTGATACCTACAGCGAGATCCTACCTCAGGGATCCTGAGCAGAATCCTGAAATCCTATGCCAGGAACTGAATACTATTGATAAGACAAGAGACGCTGCAAGGCTAAGGATGGCAGCATATCAACAGAGGATATCCAAAGCATATAACAAGAATATAAGGACTAGAAGATTTCAGGTTGGAGATTGGGTATTGAGAAAGACTTTTCAGAATACTACTAATCCTGTTGATGGAAAGTTGGCTCCAAAATGGGAAGGACCCTATGAGGTTGAATCAGAATCAGGAAAAGGAGCATACCGACTCAAGAATATGGAGGGGGATATGCTACCGAGATCCTGGAATGCTATACATCTAAAACTCTATTTTAAGTGAGTATGGAATTTAAATTCTAACTCAGGATGGTATGGATTCTGTCTCATTTATTAAATTTTGATATTACTTACTGTATTAAACCCATTACTGACTTAAGCATCGGAGGGGTGTTAGCCCACCTTAGCTTACGATTGTTTGGCAGTATATGCTTCGGGATGTAGCACCAGGATACACATTCAGGATACTTCGAAAGATTAGAGGATTGGCCCCCTCTCTCATGTCTAAGGGATCCTGATCCCTTCACAGGTTTAAAGGTATTCACCTTTCTTCCGAATTGGGTTTAAACACCCCGCCTGGAGCGCAAGTTATTCGGGAATAGTTCAAGGTGACGGGACCAGTTCATGTAAAAGTGGCTGACAATTTCGTTACTATTGGCTATATCCTGAATCCTAAAGGTATATGAGGATTGATCACCCTCTCTCACGAAAGGGTATTTTCATACTCTCTAAGGTTTAAAGGTTTTCACCTTTCTAAGTCTTGGAGTTTATACACTCCCGCCTGTAGCGCATGAAAATTTGGGATTTTCCCCAGGATACTAAGGATTTATCTCCAGTATATTTTGGGATTTACCCCTGTAACACATGAATCGTCTATACAGTTCGAACTAATGTTCAAAAATTTTCTAAGTGTTTGAGGACATCATGCACAGGGGACATTCCTTCTAAAGCAATTGCGTGAAGCTCAAAAGATCAAAATTGGGCTAAGTGTCTCGGACTGGGGACATCCTAGTGGGAGAAGTTGCAAAAGGGGTTGGAGTTTGATACTAGGGTTACACTCAATTCCTGGTATGATCTTTCCTTTGTGAATCATACATGAATTATTTAACTCTGATTAAGGCTCAAAATATCCTGAAAATGACATATCTTTAGGATATGTCTTCAGAATGTGCTTTTGGGATACGTTTCGGGATATTTGATTGAAATATTTGGGAAGTGATACTTGATTGAAAATAAAAACTCTGATCAAACAAGTATTATCAAAACAGGTTTTAGAAAATGGACTATCTTTTATTCTTTAGAGGTTTTGTCTAGAGTTGATTGAATTTTTAGAAATTCTATTTAATAAAAGTTTTCATAATATATCACTGAGTATATTGATTAGGATATTTTGCAAAATCTACACTAAGAAATGCATGACAGAAATTAGGAGGCAACAACAAATAAGTCAAGAGGTAGTTATATTATTAACAACTCAAAAGTTGTGCTTTTGGTTTCACCCCAAACCGAGGCCCATCCGCCAAAAGCACGATTGGTCTTAGCCATATTTACGTAATGGTTGAAGGTTTCATCTCAAAACGAGACCCGTCCGCCTCCAACCATTGCATTATCCAAAACAACTTATACTAACCAATGACCAAGGGCTTCATCCTGAAACACAGGACCCATCCACCTTTGGCCATCATATTGTTCTAGTGCAGAAAATGTAAAGTGTTTAAACGAACCACAAGAACCAAATCTAAAAAAGTGGGCTCCGGCCTTGGCACATACATCCATCATCGCCCACATTGCTGCGCTTAGGGGGCAGCTCCTTCTTCCATCGTGACCTCTCCAGCAGCATCCTCTCCAGCATTCATCCCAACCTCATCAGCAGCATCGCTACCAGCATCCTTTGAAGCACCAGCATCATCCACCTTCTCGGGCTCCTCTGCAGCAGGTTTTGAAGGGGGCTCCACAGGGTTGCCACCGAGATCCTTCAATTTCATCTCCCAAGCTTTAATGTTCCACGAAGGGCATTCAACACCCGAAGCCCTGGCCTCGTAAGCCATTTTCAGCCTGGCCTGGAGGAGGGAGATGATAACTGAATTCTTAAGGCTCTCCCAGTACGAAGCCATATCTTGCTCATGTTGAACCTGGGCCGCGTCGGACTTAGCTTGAGCCTCTTGGGTGATCTTCTGGATGGCAGACTGGTGGTCTTGAGTCATGGCCTTATACTTAGCTTCAAAGTGTTCCGACTTGGCGGTGGGGATTGCTGCTTGATCCGCGATGGTAGCCTCAGCCTTCTTCAATTTGCTCTCTAACATGACGTTCAAGCCACATGCGTCCTCATAGAGGAATACCAGGCGTTCAAGGCCCTGCAAGGTAAGGAAACAGGTATCAGCCTAAATTAACATTTGTAATTAGCATATGGTGCAGAATGCAGGTCAGGATACTAACCTGGTTAAGGAAACCTGTCATGAATTTGCTGGAATCTGGGAACCCATGATTCTTAAATGGGAATACATAGGGAGTATTAGGATGATCTGCTTCCTTCCTCTTCCGGGAGCTGGAGGCCCAGGTCCTGGATGCTGGAGGGGCTTTGGGAGTGATAGTAGTCTTTGAGCTGCTGGGCTTTGGAGTATCAGCTGGCTTCGGATTAATCTCTTGTTTGATGGTTGCAAGGCTGGAATAACTATCCAACTCATCGAGTTAGAAGCCTTCAAGGTTGATGACCGGCACTGTGTCAGGGGAGAAGTGTTTAATTTATGTCATTTATATTCTATAGTTAATTTACTCACGTATACTTACCAGACATTTCTGAACTAGATTTCTGATTTGAGTTTGTGAGAGACAGGGAGAAAGTTCTTTCAGCGGCAGGAAGTCGGTAAATCTCTTTGATCCTGGATTGTGATTCTGCACTTGGGGATGCTAGGTCTCTGAAATTCGCTGCACAAATATTAGGATATCAGTTAGAATACAGTTAAGGATATATTTGGGGATATTCCTAAAACCCTAAATCCTACCCTTGGTTAGCCATCTAAGTGGCAGATCGAAACCCCCGTCGATGGAGTCCCTTTTTATGAAAAAGAACTTTCATTGCCACTGATCTTCGTTCTTAGTGGCTTTAAGGATTAGGGGATTTTTTGGAAGTGGAGAACAAAAGAAAACGGCTATTTCCATGAGATCTCAATCGATATGCTATGGGAAGGTCTTCAATACACAGGTCAGGGCAATGACGAGATTTGATTTGATCTAGCACCATCAAAACTCGCCAGACCATTGGCATAGTTTGGGCATAACTAAGGCCGGTGAGCTCGAAGAAACAAGAGATGAAGGGTGGAAATGGGTACCGGAGTCCCAAAGAAAAGGGGTAGGCAAAAAAGCAGACCCACTCGTCTGATGACGCATCTGATCGAACCTCCCGATCAAAAGGGCGAATGACTGCTCTGGCGGGAAAGGCATCGGAATCCTTCAGGGTAGCGATATCGGCATTATTGAAGGAGCAGATTTCTTTTTCTGGTTCTCGTATGAGGTTTTGACTCACGAGGGTTGGGACCGGTTCATCCGAATGAGATCTTGTCCGTGATGCCATGAGGGGTATCAAGCAAACTATAAGAAATTCAAAGAAAAACAGAGGATGAAAGAAAGGATGAGTACCTAAGAATTGCTTGAAGAGTAATGATAACAATGTGAAATATCTCAGCTAATTATAGGCTGAGTAATAGGGGGTAAAGAGTAAATAGCATCTTGGAAGTTGCCCATTGTCATTTCAAAGGTCTCATCGTATTAATTGCCTCGAATCAGGTGATAGAATTTAAAAATATATCTTTTTGAACTCAGAATTCCAACAGGTATATTTTTGGGGACAATTGTTATGGGTCATTTTCTGAGCACATATATCCTGACTAATATTCTGCTTTTGATTGTTTACCTGTGACCAGGATACCGGATCAGGATATTGGTAACATCCTGGTGCGATATCCTGGTGTTAACTAAATTAACCACGTGCAGTTTAGAAGTTGTAGGTCACTAACGGTTAGATGGACTTCTTCTCCTTAAGACTCGGGTAAACCAGTTACATGAGAGACGTTGAACCCGAAGGACCAGGTCTACAACGTTCAAGTAGGGAATATCCGCTGGATCCCGGTTTAATAGGGTAGTTTGTTACATTTCTTTTACTATAAATAGATGGATCAGATCAGTTAAGGCACACACTTTTTCATTCGCACACTTTACTCTCAAGCTACTGGCAACCACTACACGCAAACACTTGTACTCGAATCACATTGTAACACTTAGTTGATCCGCATCACATCCTGCACTGTATCCTGATATTTGAAGTAATAGAAGAACAAGGCAGCTGCGATTGTCAGCTCCCGAGGTTTTGTGCCGGCGATCTAGATTGATCAAGGGCTTTCCTCGTACATCTCGTGTCACCCCTTTATGTTTTTCGCTCATCTTTTGATCATAGATACAGCTCTATATCCTGAGCCGTATCCTGAAACTGTTTTTACAATTAATTTGATTAACATATTTTCGATACTCATTTCTAGCACACTACCTCACTTAACTAATTTGATCACTTAATTGCTTCGGTAATTTTTGACCAAAACACCTAGTATTCCAAAACCATGTGCCTTACGTGTACGGTCCAGATCGAAGATCAATTATTGAGGAACGATCCTAACGGTTCTTCAAACTCTATATAAACCCACCATCTTCATCACCTTCACTTGCACATTTGCTCACAAATTATTCTTTAAGTTGAAGCTCTCCTTGTGAGGCTTCATACCTTAGAAATTCTGAGTTCAAATCTTCAAGCTTGGACCTTTTGTAAGTATTCTTTCATCTTTTATGCGTTTTTCAAGCACGAAAGTCAAACAGTGTTTGACTTTCTGCATTGACCAGTCAAAGGTCAACACGAAGTTCGTTTAAACTTCGTAACGTGAGCGTAATCACAATGGTCATAGTCCCTTGTGACTTTACCTACTGATTACCACGTTGATTAGGTGTAGTGACGAGTCATAGTTTCGGTCAAAATACGTGTTTATGCGTATTTGCAACCAAACTATTCTTGGGTATCAAAACCCTTTGTTTTGATATCAAACTTGTTTTCTAGCTTCGTTAAACATGTTTTAACATGTTTAACTCGTCACTTTTAGTTTAGTGCTTATATAGGGTCGTTAGATAAGCGGTCTAAACAACCGCTTAGACTTTCAAACCCGACCCGTTTGGTCGATCATTAGGATCCGACCAAACATATTTTGTGACCATAGTTGTATAGGGAATAACCTTCCGAGGTTATACCTTATGGTCACTTCGTTTAGTTAGTTGTATGATAGGTAGTTTATATGCCTAAGGAAAATGACCAAAAATGCCCTTTTTACGCATAAATTTATATTAAGCATATGTAATCTAAATTTTTACATCTAAACTGATAAGGTAACATTATTAGACATGCTAAGGCATATAATACTTGTCATATGACTAGTTAGGTGGTCCGAACGCGTTTTACGCGAACGACGCATTAAAGTAGCGTACGCTACCTAAACTGGTCGTAATGGGTCATAAGCACTTAGGATTAGGTTTCGATTTAGTATGTAGGCTTTGTTAAACCATATCACATGAGTTCCAATACTCATTTGGTTTACGAATCCTCTTCCTATCCGATCTTCCAATTTAGGTCCTGGTATTAATGTAGTTATTTATATTAGGTGCCGATTGATTTCCGTGATCCTTCTAGCTTTGCTTGGTTGTTATTCAAGACTTCTAAGCATCTTCAAGTGAGTACATAGTACCCTCTTTTACTGTTTTCAAACACTTTGGGGTGGAACACATGTGCCTACTTGTTACTTTCGTGTTTTTCATGCTTTTATAACATATACTTGCTATGTTCATTAGTACACATATAGTACATGATTTCCATTATGTTTTTGCTATGTATGTTTTATTAACATGCTAGCACATTGATTTCATATATTACACTTGTTTCATATGTTCATTTCAGCATATGCACACATTGTTTTACATCACATTTTTACTACGTATGTTCATTTAGCATATTTAGTACATTATTTTCGTATAACATGTTTACATTTGGTTTGACATTTGGCTTGTTTAACGGGTCATTAATACATTCATTAACACCGATCATGTCGTTCGTTAGTAGGTAGTGGTACCATAGGAATTGACAACTCCCATTCCTGAAATCCTAGGTTTGTTTGGGTGGAAGGAATGACCGAATTCGATAAACAGAATTTAGATGAACCTTTAACTTGTTAGGGGTTTGTCGCCACAGTCGCAAGGCTTGAATGTAGGCGTTATAACAATACCGCATAGATGTTTGTATCTGTAAAGCATGCATTTATTTTTACAAAACATAACTTTTGATTTAATCTATGATTTATTCAAATACATTGTTTTGTACATTTTACATATGGTTAGAATAGATACTTTTATTTATTTTACCATACATGACATTTGATTATACATAAACATGATTTACATTTGACAATAGACATTGTTTACACATAAACATTTTGACATTTGTTTAAACAAGACATTTTGGTGGTTTGTTTGTGGAAGTGATTTAAACAACGAGGCGCGTGTAATATGATAAAAGCATGGTGGATACGCCGCTGGTACTTCCTACATATAAGTGCTTTTATGATATTACATATCGTAGCGTTATTTAAACCATTTCAGTTTAGACATATTACATTTTACACAATTAACATATCTTTACAAAACATTGTTTTACAAACAACATATTTTGTACAAAGTCATTTTTACTTGGTTATTTATTTAACCATGCATTATTCTTTTATATCATCTGTTTTCTTATCGATTTTTGTATGATTTATAAAAGAAAACATTTTACAAGGTTCATGACTAACATTTGTTAAACATATTCTTTAAACTTATAAGTCATGAATCCTAAATTAATAAAACCTATGTATCTCACAGGCATTTTTATGCTGACGTACCTATTTTCACATGTGTTTCAGGTGCTGTTGTTAAATGATTATGATGCAAACATAGGATTGGACGAGGGCCTTAGTGACAATAAAAGATGCAAGACTAGTTAATTATGTTATGTTTCTTTGTTTTTAAGACATTGTAACCTCTTGAAATTTAATAAAACAAAATTTCAATTACCATGTGTTGTGAAACAATAATTCTGTTACGATACTCCCCGACGATTCCGCCGCGGTTTGTTGTTTTACGCAGCCGGGGTGTGACATATGCCACTGGTTTAAGCTCTTTAGGTGTTTTTCCAATACCTAAACCTTTAATATTTATGTTAGGAAATTAATATCGTATTTGTTATCCTGTGAACATAAAATCTTAATATGTTTATTATGATTTTTATGTCATATAACGAATTCTAAATTCCCAATATATGTTACCCATATCTGTATCTTACAGTTATGCTATGTTTAATATTACATATATATAGGTGATATATTAATAATATTATGTCTTAATAAATTTTGTGATACATATTATATATATATCATATGTGTAGGAACATAATGCAATATGAATTTTACAACGTTATAATAATATTACGATATTAATATTAAATATCTTAATATTAGCACAAGATAACATAATTCAGGTATGATACTTCGAAAAATGGCATAATATGAATATCAAGATAATATGTATTATACCTAAATTATTTTATGGTATTTAAATTCTCAGGATATGTAATCCCTATTTGTATCTTACAGTATGTTACGCTATAAATATAAAACGGGGATCTATCGATATTAAATGTTGTGATATATATCATACCCATATAATTATGTGAATACAATATAAAATAATAATAATAATAATAATATTATGATATCAGTATAAATATCTTAATCAAAGAGATAAGATAACACCCTTAGGTATAAGGTTACTGAGATACCATAATATAAAATATTATTCGATGCAACCAGTATACTTCATAATTTATGATATAACCCAAAGTTTTACTCAACTTAAAAATATATATTCATCAAAGTTTTGATAAGACATATAATTGTATTAATTTTGTTAAAATATAATATTTTAGCATACTTAAAACATGTTTATCGTTTAGATACAATAATTAAAAAAAAAGATTTTCATGATTACTCTATGAAGATATTATTCCATATGATTATGTTATATTATATCCACATAGGCACATGTACGTATACCATGAAAAATATAAAATATTTTATATTTTATATTTTATAAAACTGTATTTATGAAATAGAAATATGTACAACAAATTAGTACTGTGTAATTAAATACTTTTAATACATAATACCTATATATCAACATGAAATAGCTTAAACTTATTTCTTAAATTATATATGTAAATCAGATGTGTGTGTATTTTATATATACAGCTTGTATGAATATTATAAATAATATTTCATCCATAAAGTAAAAATATTTAGTACGGTATAACTATATGATTTAAAATATATGTACATATATCTCAAGAGAAAACAAATTTTATCTTTTAACAAGTTTAATCCATTCTTAAACTATATTCGGATCATATGTATATATATTTTGATATGAGAGTAATACTTCACTACTTAATATATTAAGGATCAAATTTAGAAACACTAAACTTTTATTATCTATTATGATTCTTCAATAAATAGATATAATGAATTAAGAAGCAAGTCCCAAATATGTTGTAACTAAAATGAGTCAACCTGTCAAGATTAAATTGTTCTAAACCTGTCAAGAATCTGGGAAAAATTTATATTTTTATTTAATTTATTCCTTTTAATAAATTACCCTTTTTATTCCAAATTATCATGTTCAATAGATTTATTTAGAATAAACAAAGTTATATGAATAAACAGTTATGTAATTGGATTCTTACAATTTGATATTATATGTATATATTACAGGAAATTATAAAACTTTATATTTCTACGTATGTATACGCAAGACAATATAATAATCAAATATCTGCTATAGAAGGACAAGCTTTTATATAACAGAAGAAGGAACCCTACATGTTTATTCAAAAATCTATTTTGATACCCAACTTTAATTCAGAAGATACCTTAAGAATACCTGTACTAGCACCACCTCTTGAAAAACAATAGTGGATCAATAACGAAGAATCTCATAATTTTATATAAAACCCTTATCTTTATTTTGAATACCTATCTAGCCATGAGCTCTGGAAATATAGTTAAATTAAGGCAATATAGAGAAAAGCTATTACACCAAAGAAAGAAACAGCATCTAATATAATATATACATTTTGTTTAAATTTTGATAAGATATATAGTAAAAGAAAATGTTAAAAATATAACATGTATATATGTATATCTATATCGTTATATATATATATCAATGCATAATACTGATGGCTATGACTATAATTGTGCTAAACCAAATGTTCTTGTATAATTGTTTAGTTTCGTGATAATTATATCTGAACATGTTTGTAATTCAGATGTCAAAGGAAATAGCATGTAATCAAGGAATTCAGACTAGTAATGAAAACTCTTTGGATAAAATTACTATAGAAAATATAATAGCTCAAGGAGTATCAAATGCTATACCTTCGATCATTGAAGCCATTAAAATTTATGTGCCTATAAACGAAAATCCTACTATACACTGTAAGCATACCCATAACTTCAAACCCAACCCTAGTATCAAAGGAAGTCATGATATTCGTATCAAAACTCTATCTTCCAAACGAAAGAAAACCACAACCTATGGATACTCTTATAAGGAATTCCGCTCCGACAAATTATGTAAGGACAATGGAATGGAATCAGCAATTGCACAGCCTACATGCCACGACAAAAAGCATTCAATAAAACACCATTCTTGGAAGACACTCCATTGTAACTTCTGCAAGAAGATCTGTATACAGAGGAAGAATGTAGAAGGAGAAGGAAAAATAATGTATGTTACAAACGCGGAGAACCAGGCCACATTCGTCTCTACTGCCCGAAACTAACTAAGTCACCCGACAACGAGGATAGAAACCCAGATGAAGCTAAGGAGAACATATAAATATTTACAACACCAGGGCCAACAGCAACTTTTAAAATAAAGCACCCTTATGTTTTGTCTGTACTAAAGTGTTAGTTGACTTTTGATTCCGATCAAAACTTCATCAATAAAAGATATTTCATCTCTTGATAAATTCCTATGTTGCACGAGCATTGCTCGTCATGCATGTGAATTCACTTTAAAAGATCATTTATTCATGAGTTTTAATAAATATTTCGTTATACTCATTCTGATAATCTATATGATTACATAATGTTGACTTTTGATAATCAAGTCAACAGATTTCTTGGAAAACTCCTTTTTCTTTTCAAAAGATACTTACCGGATTTTTATTGAAACCATTTCTTGTCAATACATACGTCCATTGTTGGAATATGTCAAAACCGAGCTCAATTGTTTGAACTTGTTCACAATATACCTTCAATTCAAAATCCCATATGATGAATTGAAATCATCATATTCAAGGTAATCTGTCACACCCCCAAATTACCACATGCGGGAACACCGTGGGACGTGTGGCGTACCAGGATCCAAGCCACCAATCACATTGAACCAACATTAAATATTTAAATAAAACATCCCATTCATTTCATAAAATAATTCCAAGTACAATCAAAACCAATTTGTTCAGCGGAAGCATAAGGTAAATAATGTTTTCAAGTGTTTCAAAACATGAGTACAACAATCTTAAAACTTGTATCCAAGAGCTACGACCCATGACCACTCCAGCACTCCCAGATAGCAAGTTCCAATCCAAGTACCTAAGGACCTGCAAGCATGCAGAAAACGTGTATCAGACAGGCTGGTGAGTTCACAGTTTGCTTTTTCCGTTTAATACCAAGTAGTGTGTTATGATTTGTTACGACTGTTATGTTGATAATAACTCGATACCGCAGACAGCCCTTTTTGCCCTTCCCCAATGCTCTATCAAACATTGGTCATGATTTAAAGTTATTAGTTCACGCCCGTCCTATCCAGGAGCGTCGTGAGGGTGCCAAACCTAATAGCGCTATCAACTAATAACCCCGTTACCCTACAAGCAACAACCGGTAGTAATGATGGGACTTAAGTGATAGAGAAAGTAAGTGTATTATCCAACCATAACGTTTACCGAAAACCGTTGCATATCCCCTGCAAGGATAGCGTTGTGAAATCCGCCTCACATCCCCTGCAAGGATGTGGGTATTTGAAAACCACCTCATATCCCCTACAAGGATATGGGTTTACTAAAATCCGTTTATAAGTTTTAACTGTTTGATTGTCGCCACCGGACGCATGCTTGTTTTGAGAGAAGTGAACTCACCTTGGTTTGCTCGGTATGATTAGTTACTTGTTCACACTTAAACAGTCACACCCTATGGTATTCAAGCACTCGTAATCAGTTTACATTCATGTATAGTCATAATGCGCATACAAGCAACATGGTAGTTATACAGCTCATATCATACAATTCCTACAATTCATATGCATGTATTGCAACAGTGCTCACAGTTATGTGTGCTATACACAACACCAAGTCATGTCCCCCTTGATCATAATCAATCATCATAAACAGTATGTATCATAAGTTCATTAACATATCATTCATCAGCAAAGTTAACCCAGTCAACTCATATCATGCACATGCACAGTCTGTTGGTCAGGGTGACGAAACCCCAAGACGTTTCGTCGGCATGGAAGGTGACGAAACCCAAAAGTGTTTCGTCAATGAGAAAGGTGACGAAACATCATGTGGCGAAACATCATGTGACGAAACATCATGTGACGAAACTCAACAGGTTTCGTCGTTGTTTGTGTAGGACGAAACATCATTATGTTTCGTCGGCGACCTTGACAGTTTCCAAAATTCCTAGCAGTTATCATGTTCCTTAACCCTAATCATGTCAACTGATAGTTTGCCATTATCACTTAATCATAAGCACCCTAACTAATCATCATGTATTATGCCACAATCTTGATCATGCCGTAACTGTTTACACAGATAACATCTTATACATATGGCAACAGGGTCGTTAACGGAGCAGGGAGCATGACTCTATACAAGACATCGAAAACCTTAACAGTGAATCCATCAATATACAATCAAACCCAACAATTCTTACGCATCATACGGTCTAGATCATCATAAAACATATCAATCCACATATACATACTCATCTATAACCAAATCTAGTTTATACATCAATCATGAATCAACAGGTAGATCATTTGCATTTCAATAAGGGTGAACAAACTAACCGAATAATTGCGTATACTCAGAGGTATGCTAAGACGAACGAGAGAAGGGACTTCACAAAAACTGCCGTAAGTTGAGAGAGAGGAAATAGGGTTGCCAACGTTTACAATTTAGAATAATGGTCTATGGTTAAGCAAGTTACGTTAAATGACGATGGCAGCTTGTTAGGGTTTTGTTTGGGCCAAGGCCAATTACGGCGAAACACCATCCTGGTGAAACATGGTGTTGGCGAAACACCCATGTTTCGTCGAGCTTGCTTGAGGAGAAACTCTAGTGTTTCATCATGTTTGGTTTTTAGCTTTTAAATAGTTTAAAAGTTTATAAAAACTAAGCACATTAAACACATTAATCATATGCTAAACATATACAAGTTATAATGCAGTACGAATTATAAAACACCGGTGCTGAACAAGTAGGTGTCGAGGGAAGACCTTGAAAGTTCGGGTTGTCACATCATCCCCAACTTGAAAAAATTTCATCCCGAAATTTGATAAGTGATTCAAGAGTGGCGAAGTGTCAGATCAGGATGATTGTGGATTTTCCCCATGTGCCACATCATCCCCAACTTAAAAGGGAATTTCGTCCCGAAATTCACTAGTTGCATTAGATTTAGATTTGTCAGACTTGGACTTGTCATCAGGGAATAAATGTGGGTACTTGAGCTTCATTTGATCTTCGCGTTCCCATGTGAACTCCGGTCCACGTCTTGAGTTCCAACAAACTCTCATAATCAGAATTCGACTATGCTTACGAACTTTGACTTCCTGGTCCATAATTTCGATTGGTTCCTCGATGAACTGCAACTTGTCATCAATTTTCAGCTCTTGAAACGGTACCACCAGTGTTTCATCTGATAAACACTTCTTCAGCTGAGAAACATGGAACACATCATGAACGTTAGTCAGCTCAGCAGGTAACTCGAGCTTATATGCCACTTTGCCAATTCGCTCCAGAATTTTAAATGGCCCAACATAACGAGGGTTAAGCTTGCCGCGTTTTCCAAAATGCACCACACCCTTCCAGTGTGAGACCTTCCACATAACACGATCACCAACTGCAAACTCCAAAGGCTTCCTACGCTTGTCAGTGTAGCTTTATTGACGGTCGCGCGCTGCTGCCATATGGTTCCTGATCTGTACGATATTTTCAGAAGTTTCAAGGACAAGATCTGGGCCTGTGAGTTGGCTGTCACCCACCTCAGCCCAACAGAGAGGGGAACGGCATTTCCGCTCGTACAACGCTTCAAACGGAGCTGCCTGAATGCTAGTGTGGCAACTGTTGTTGTAGGAGAACTCGATCAACGGCAAATGTTTCTCCCAGCCCTTACCAAATCAATCACACATGCTTGCGGCATGTCTTCAAGTGTCTGGATGGTAAGCAGTACTCATGTGGTAAGCAGTACTCATGTCGAGACGTGAGCGAACGATTTGTGCATCGACTACCACAAATCCGAAATGAAACGCGGGTCACGGTCAGAGATAATAGAAGTTGGCACCCCGTGCCTAGAAACCACCTCATTGAGGTACACAACAGCTAATTATGAGAACTTATCCGTTTCCTTGATTGCTAGAAAGTGTGCTGACTTCGTGAGGAGGTCAACGATCACCCAGATGGTATCGTTTCCGTTTTGAGTTCTCGGCAATCCAGTGACGAAATCCATGGCAATTTGTTCCCATTTCCACATAGGTATCTCTGGTTGTTGAAGCAGACCCGAGGGTTTCTGATACTCCACCTTGACTTTTGCACAAGTCAAACATTTACTCACATACGTCGCGATGTCAGCTTTCATCTTCGGCCACCAATACAAAAATTTGAGGTCCTGATACATCTTATCTGAACCTGGATGAACAGAGTATCGAGACTTGTGCGCTTCGTCCATCACAAGACCTCTAAGGTTACCAAACAACGGAATCCATATCCGTTCCATGCAGTAGAGAACACCATCAGATCTCTTTATAAGTCGTTTTTCCATGCCCCGCAAGTATTCAGCTTCATAGTTTTCTTCCTTCAACGCTTCTGTCTGAGCCAAACGGATCTGATCAGGAAGATTTAAGTGAACAGTGAGATGCAAGGATCGCACACGCTTAGGTTTCGTCTCCTTTCGGCTAAGAGCATCAGCTACAACATTAGCTTTACCTGGGTGATACTTGATGGCACAATCGTAGTCGTTCAATAGCTCTACCCAACGACACTGTCGCATGTTCAATTCCTTCTAGTCGAAGATATGCTGTAGGCTTCTATGATCGGTGTAGATGGTGCATTTGGTACTGTACAGATAGTGCCTCCAGATCTTCAACGCGAAAACCACGGCCCCCAACTCCAAGTCGTGGGTCGTGTAATTTTTCTCATGAACCTTCTGTTATCCAGAAGCATAAGCTATCACATTGTTGCGTTGCATCAGCTCACAACCCAGACCCTGAATGGAAGCATCATAATAAACCACAAAATCCTCGGTACCTTTAGGTAGAGACAAGATCGGTGCACTGCAGAGTTTCTGCTTCAATAGTTGGAACGCATCCTCCTGCTTGCTTCCCTAAGAATACACAACACCTTTCTGTGTTAACGAGGTAAGAGGTTGAGCGATCTTCAAGAAATCCTTGATAAATTTTCGATAATACCCAGCGAGTCCAAGAAATTGTCGCACCTCCGAAGGGTTCTTCGGTGCCGCCCAATTTCCGACAGCATCAACCTTAGCAGGGTCCACGTGTATCCCAAATTCATTGATAATATGGTCAAGGAAGTGTACCTCTCGAATCCAGAAGTCACACTTTGAAAACTTCACGGAGAGTTGCTCCTTTCTCAGGAGCTCCAAAATAAGATGTAACTGCCGCTTGTGATCCTCCTTGCTCTTTGAGTAGATCAAGATGTCATCAATAAACACAATAACGAAGTCGTCAAGATACAGCTTGCGCACACGATTCATAAGGTCCATGAAGACTGTTGGTGCGTTTGTCAACCCAAACGGCATAACCAGAAACTCATAATGCCCATACCGCGTTCGAAAAGCTGTTTTAGGAACATCCTCCTCTCGAACTCTCACCTGATGATAGCCCGGCCTCAAATCGATCTTCGACTAAAAACTTGACCCTTGCAACTGGTCAAACAAGTCGTCAATAAGCGGTAAAGGGTAGCGGTTCTTGACTGTCACCTTGTTGAGCTCTCTATAATCAATACACATACGGAAAGTCTCGTCTTTCTTCTTCACAAACAACACTGGGGATCCCCAAGGCGATGAACTGGGTCGGATAAAACCTCTATCCAAAAACTCATGAAGTTGGTTAGACAGCTCTTGCAACTCTCCTGGTGCAAGAGGGTAAGGAGCACGAGCAATCGGAGCTGCTCCGGGTATGATGTCAATCTGAAATTCCACCTGACGATGTGGAGGTAGACCAGGTAACTCTTCAGGAAACACTTCAGGAAACTCACGAACAACTGGAAGGTCCTCGATCTTCCTTTCTTCAGGTTGTGAATCGAGGATAAAAGCTAGAATAGCAGGATACCCCTTACGTAGACACTTCTGCGCTTGCATAGCTGAGATGATACCAACCATCGCCCCACTACGATGACCCTGAACCGACCAGGATTCCCCACTGGGAAGAGGGATACGCACGATTTTCTCCTTACAGAGAATCTCCGCTTAGTGCTTGGACAACCAGTCCATGCCAATGACCACATCAAAACTTCCAAGAGTAACGGGGAGTAGATCAACGTCGAACACTTGACCCATGAGATCAAGTTTACAACTACACAGAACATGAGAAGCTTCTATTGATTTACCATCACCTAGTTCTACTACATGCTTATTTACAAGAGGTGTGGGGGTCAACCCTAACTGACGACTGAACCCCAAGGACACATAACTCCAATCGGCACCAGAGTTGAATAAAACAGAAGCAATATTACCATTAACAGAGAACGTACCGGTCACAAGATTGCCGTCGTTCCTTGCTTCGCCTGCTCCAATAGTGAACACCCTACCGCGAGCGCCATTCCCACCATTATTCCCATTGTTGTTATTCCCAGCATTGTTGTTGTTCTGGTGGTTACCCCCATTGTTGTTGGCATTCTGGTTCAACTGTGGACAATCCTTCTTGAAATGCCCTTCACTGCCACACTGATAGCATCCCCTATTGTTGCCCCGATTCTACTGGCGTTGCTGCCTCTGTTGCTGTTGCTGAGATTGCTGCTGTTGTTGCTTTTGGTGCGGAGCTCTACAATCTTTCGCCATGTGACCCAGCTTGTCACACCTTTGACATGCCCGACTACACTGACCATAGTGATGGTAACCACACTTATTGCACTTCGGCTGTTTCCCTATGTAACCGTAAGTCTGGCTGTGGTTCTAATTCTGATTGACAGAGGACGACTGGCTGAAATTGCGGGTGTTGTTGTTGTTGTCAGGCTTCTTCTGAGATTGACTTGCACTGTCTGCTTTGTCAGAGTCGTTCCACTTACGTTTGTTGTCAGTAGCAGGTATGGTAGCTGTAGCAGCAGTGGTAGTAGCAGATTTACGAGGCGGTAATGAGCCACGCTCGACCTCTTGATCAGTAATTTTATGTGCCAAACGGATGATCTGGGGCAGATTGTTAAGGTTTGCAGCAGTGACATAACCCTTTACAGCTGGCGCTAAGCCCTTGAGGTACAACTCGATTCTTCGAGATGCAGGTCGAGACAGGTTAGGGCACAAAATTGCTAGTTCGTGAGATCGTTTCGTGTAAACCTCGATCTCGGACCCTTCTATCTTCTAGTCGTAGTACTCATTCTCCAATTTCTGAATCTTATCACGAGGACAGTACTCCTCCCGAGGACAGTACTCCTCCCGCATTAACTCCTTGAATTCATCCCAAGTAGTGGTGTTAGCCATCTCGATGCCCAGCATCTGGACTTGGGCATTCCACCAAGTCAAGGCACCATCCTCCAAGGTGCCTGTAGCATACTTGACACGGTCCCCCTCGGGACAATTACACATAGCGAACACTGACTTAGCTTTCTCGAACCATCGAAGTAGCCCCACAGCCCCTTCAGTCCCACTGAATGTCTGTGGCTTACAATCCATAACGTCTTGAAAGTGCAAGCAGGCGGATGGTGACCTAATGGACGAAATACAACACAAGTGTAAGAGTTGTGTACACGACACCAGAATAAATAAAATTTGCACATATCGTACCAGCTTGATAGGCTGCTAATGCCTCAGCCACGCGGGTGTTAATCAGATTTGTCAACTCAACCTGAGTCATAGCGATGTGACCACGTCCATGACCTCGTCCACTCATGATTCTAAATATGAAGAGGGAAAAGTTTAGGAATCGAGATAAGGTAGGAGTCAAATCTCACGTTGACATCTACAAACTACAAAGTTTACACACAATAGGGCAGAACCCTTCTCACACTCGTTAAGCCTCACTGGGACTTACATGCACCTTACTTTATTATTATGTGTGCACCCATGATAATAAGGCAATTTCCATGCTTATCTCAGTTCCTCTTAATTCGTGCTAAAAGTTTCCTCCACATTCAACTAGCAAAACGAAAGACATCGCAGGATTAATAATCACAAAAGTCGTAGAGTAGTGTCACGCTATCGAATTTCAGTAAAACATGCAGCACAGGTAATCACATCATGGGATCTAGTATGTAGTTTCATGCAAATCATGAGTGTGTGACTACTAAACAAGTGATACATAAAGTAAACAGAGGACGAACCTTGCAATCTGGAGCTGAGTGTCATGGTCGCTTTGATACTGTTTGGTTATAGTCTGGTTTTATGAAAACGTTTTAAAACCTAGTTCACTATAATCAGTGGCTCTGATACGAAACTGTCACACCCCCAAATTACCACATGCGGGAACACCGTGGGACGTGTGGCGTACCAGGATCCAAGCCACCAATCACATTGAACCAACATTAAATAATTAAATAAAACATCCCATTCATTTCATAAAATAATTCCAAGTACAATCAAAACCAATTTGTTCAGCGGAAGCATAAGGTAAATAATGTTTTCAAGTGTTTCAAAATGTGAGTACGATAATCTTAAAACTTGTATCCAAGAGATACGACCCATGATCACTCCAGCACTCCCAGATAGCAAGTTCAAATCCAAGTACCTAAGGACCTGCAAGCATGCAGAAAACGTGTATCAGACAGGCTGGTGAGTTCATAGTTTGCTTTTTCCGTTTAATACCAAGTAGTGGGTTATGATTTGTTACGACTGTTATGTTGATAATAACTAGATACCGCAGACGACCCTTTTTGTCATTCCCCAATGCTCTATCAAACATTGGTCATGATTTAAAGTTATTAGTTCACGCCCGTCCTATCCAGGAGCGTCGTGAGGATGCCAAACCTAATAGCGCTATCAACTAATAACCCCGTTGCCCTACAAGCAACAACTGGTAGTAATGATGGGACTTAAGTGATAGAGAAAGTGAGTGTATTATCCAACCATAACGTTTACCAAAAATCGTTGCATATCCCCTGCAAGGATAGCGTTGTGAAATCCGCCTCACACCCCCTGCAAGGATGTGAGTATTTGAAAACCGCCTCATATCCCCTACAAGGATATGGGTTTACAAAAATCCATTTATAAGTTTTAACTGTTTGATTGTCCCCACCGGACGCATGCTTGTTTTGAGAGAAGTGAACTCACCTTGGTTTGCTCGGTATGATTAGTTAGTTGTTCACACTTAAACAGTCACACCCTATGGTATTCAAGCACTCGTAATCAGTTTACGTTCATGTATAGTCATAATGCGCATACAAGCAACATGGTAGTTATACAGCTCATATCATACAATTCCTACAATTCATATGCATGTATTGCAACAGTGCTCACAGTTATATGTGTATACACAACACCAAGTCATGCCCCCTTGATCATAATCAATCATCATAAACAATATGCATCATAAGTTCATTAACATATCATTCATCAGCAAAGTTAACCCAATCAACTCATATCATGCACATGCACAGTCTGTTGGTCAGGGTGACGAAACCCCAGGACGTTTCATTGGCATGGAAGGTGATGAAACCCAAGAGTGTTTCGTTGATGAGAAAGGTGACGAAACATCATGTGGCGAAACATCATGTGACGAAACATCATGTGACGAAACTCAACAGGTTCCATCGTTGTGTGTGTAGGATGAAACATCATTATGTTTGTCGGCGACCTTGACCGTTTCCAAAATTCCTAGCAGTTATCATGTTCCTCAACCCTAATCATGTCAACTGATAGTTTGCCATTATCACTTAATCATAAGCACCCTAACTAATCATCATGTATTATGCCACAATCTTGATCATTCCGTAATTGTTTACACAGATAACATCTTATACATATGGCAACAGGGTCGTTAACAAAGTAGGGAGCATGACTCTATACATGACATCGAAAACCTTAACAGTGAATCCATCAATATACAATCAAACCCAACAATTCTTACGCATCATACGGTCTAGATCATCACAAAACATATCAATCCACATACACATACTCATCTATAACCAAATCTAGTTTGTACATCAATCATGAATCAACAGGTAGATCATTTGCATTGCAATAAGGGTGAACAAACTAACTGAATAAATGCGTATACTCAGAGGTATGCTAAGACGAATGAGAGAAGGGACTTCACAAAAACTGCCATAAGTTGAGAGAGAGGAAATAGGGTTGCCAACGTTTACAATTTAGAATAATGGTCTAGGTTTAAGCGAGTTACGTTAAATAACGAAGGCAGCTTGTTTGGGTTTTGTTTGGGCCAAGGCCCATTACGGCGAAACACCATCCTGGGGAAACATGGTGTTGGTGAAACACCCATGTTTCGTCAAGCTTGCTTGAGGCGAAACTCTAGTGTTTCATCATGTATGGTTTTTAGCTTTTAAATAGTTTAAAAGTTTATAAAAACTAAGCACATTAAACACATAATCATATGCTAAACGTATACAAGTTATAATGCAGTACGAATTATAAAACACCGGTGCGGAACAAGTAGGTGTCGAGGGAAGACCTTGAAAGTTCGGGTTGTCACATAATCTCATTATTGGAATCATAGTAAACTTGTTTAAAGTCTTCAAATTCAGTGTATCATTCATTAAAACACGACACCTTAAGGTGGCGTTTCCCTTTGAAACTTAAACTCATTTCATTTGCACGAATTTATCTATTTATTGATTTATTATCCTAAACCAGTCTTAATACAATTTTGTGTTAAGATAAAAGTACCTAAATTTTATTCCAACATACCTCCAACATTTCTTTCATCTTTGAATTTATCCTACAATATTCATTTCTTTCTTCATTTTGAAACTTTCAGTTAATTTCGAGAACGGTGAATTCGATCGGTCACCGCAATCATTGAATTCTTTCAGTCATTACAACACCTTGCGGTGTCTGTATAAATTTGTAGCCTGTGCTAATAGTAAACCCTAATCATACGTCATTCGTTTGACTCATCATTCAAGTAATCTTGATACAATTATCTATTAAGACAATAATACCTAAATTCTATTGTATCATTTGGTGTATCCCTGCCATTTAAATAAACGTCACTAATTTTTTGTTTGATCATTGATGAATCATTTTTCATACTTCTATTTACAAATTGAGATTACTGAATCAAAGTTTCTCTCAATTAACAATCAAAGTAAGCTCCTTCCTGGCTTTGAATCCTATTGTTTCTAAAAATCGTTTACATTCGATACTTATGTCTCAATTAAATTATGAAACTCAGTCACCTTGATAATGGTATCACCTAAATTCCTGAAACTAAGTTTTGAGACCATTGAATTCCAATTATCCTATGATATCTTTATATTCATCTTTTGATTCTATCCCAGACACCTTGATAACCAACTAAAAGACGTGACGTAACCTCAAGATGATATCATAGCCCAAATCTCGAGGACGAAATTTAAAACAAGGTGGGGAGGATGTAACATTCCGAAAATTTTTACATTTAAAATAAAGTTATTACACGAGTAGGTCATGGGTAAGTTGACCGATAGAAATATAAAGTATTTTGGCAAACGTAGAAACCGTTTAATAATTATAATAATAAAAATACATTATATTCGAACCTACTCCGTTTTTAATAAAACTTGATTCAGAATGTGGATACAAATATTCTCGTTCTAATGACATATTCATTGTTTTGTAAAACGTCATATTTTAAAAGTTATACGTGCCAAATAAGTGAAGCAGCTGAATTAATTATAATATATAAATTAATAAGATAATAATAATAATAATAACCAAACTTACGTATGGAAGAGAAAAATAATAAAAAAATAAAAAGTTTAACCTAACTTTGCATTGAATGATTCTTTGTATGTGTACATTGAAAGTATGCATGTATATTTGAAATGAGTATGTTGTCTACGTGTTGCATCAAGGTTCAAAAGGAATCTTATTTAACTTCTCCTATAAGATTTTAGGATGCTATAAATCGAATAGGAGCCTTCAAGGAAACCTGCTCATGTCTTCCTCCATCTCGCCTTCTCTCTCTCTTATTCTATAATTTCAATTTTTTCTTTCTTTAAATATTAAAAAGGTTTTCCCCGTTTTAAGTGTTGTAACCCCTGATCACTGAGTCAATACCCTGTCCGATTGATTTAGGACCCATCAATGCATGTCAAGGCTCTGCCCGACTAAGTTCGTTGGGGTTCTGTCTCGTGACGTAGGGATAAAAGTTGAATTGGGTTACTATACTTAATACGATTATATATTTTGTTAAATAGTTCAGGAGTTATACCCAAGATATAACAACCCTCAAGAAACACCCCTAAACGCTCCTATATACACTCCGAGTATGAAAAACGGCCCCGGAATACCTTTAATTTAACAAAAATCAAATAAAACAAAATGTAGAGGTCGCCCTTGCCCGCGGGGCGTGACACCTCTTAGCCTGACTCTCGCGGGGCGCGAGGCCCATTCCTTGCCCGGCACACAATCACGCCACGTGTTGGACACGCGTCAGAACCAGGGGATGACTCAACAAATTAGTTGCCGCCTTTAGGGCCCTCGCAGGCCACGATGGACGAACCTGGTGGCTATCGCGGGGCGTGACCAACTCTGAAAACACCTATAAATGGGGCAGGGGTGGCACAGTTCACCTCTGCTCACAAATCTCTTTCTCTCTCAAATATATAACTCGAAAATCTCGAGTATTATACCCAATAAATAGCGAAGCTCTGCCTCGATGTAAGTATCATAACCCCGGTTACGTATTAGATACGCTGCCCGTTTGATCTAGTGCTCCGTAACGCATGTCGAGGCTCTGCCTTTCTCAGTCGTTGGAGTTCTGTCTCGGGAAGGGTATAACTAATGTAAAGTTTGGGTTATTATACTAACGCGTGTGCATTGTTTAAATTTAATAGATTCTAACCAGGAAGTCACAAAGGAAATACCTAAATTAGCAATGTGAGTAATCTCCTTTTTGTAAACCTTTTTTGCAAACTGTTTTAGAAAAACTCAATTGTTTTAAGTTATATTTAACAGTGATTGAGTATTTGTATTCTACAATTATCGTTGGTATGTTGGGGTTTTGTATACATAATTTGTTACTACACTGTGAGTAGTGACATGACCACAAGTCGCGTTGACAGTACCGTGGGTGGTAATTAAGGTAGAAATATAAACAAATGTAATTGCAAGATCGCCCTCAATGTTGTACAATGATAAAACTTGTTTTGATTAAACTGGGATTCACTCGCTAGTATTTCTTGCTGGTAAAATGTTTTAAACACGTGTTTCAGGAACTTAGTATGAAGCCAATAAAAGCCAGTTGGAGAGCACTAAAGGCTTAGAAAAGTGGACATAAAAGTTTCCTAATTAAAAAGGAAAATTGTTTTTAATTATTGGGGTTATTCCCTATAAATATATTACAAATGAAAATCGGGTTTTGTCCCACTTGTTTATTATAAATGTATTAGCAAAAACTTGGGTTTTTCCCATTTATCTATTTTAAACGTTTTGGTGTTTAACTCTGATAAAAATATTTCCTAACTACGGTCCTGATGAAAATTTCCGCTGCCAAATTAATAAACACCAATACCATCTGCTCTGAGTCTCGCGGCTCCCACTCCCGGGGAGGGGTCGCGGGCTGTGACACACGCCGTCTTCATTAAATCACTAACTTTTAACTTAGAAAATTTCAAGTTTTCAAAATATCTGGTCGCCCAATCGAATAGCCATCTGATCGGTTGACCATCCGATCGAATGACTATTCGATCAGGTGACTTATCCTTTACAACTTTCTACACTTAAAATGTTTGCTCAAACTTCAAACTATCAAATTCTCAAACAAATAGCCACCCGATCGAATGGGCATCTGTCCGGATGACCATCCAACCGGATGACTTGTTTAAATACTACAACAAAAACTTCAAAAGTTTCCAAACACTTCACAAACCCCTCAACTCATTCGAATGGCAATCCGTTCGAATGGCCATCCACCCGACTCACCATCCGATGCTTCACTCTGTTATGCACTGTTCAACGCTTACACTACTGTTCTATGCTCAGGCTAACTCCAATGCGCTCCCTTCAATCCAATTCAAGGTTGTGTTTATTTATTAAACACATACTGTGAGTATACTCGAACCCTTTTTCGCTTAACGCACTTTTGGGTGTTACATACGTTCCATATCAAATCACAACGACAGACAACACAAACTCTTTATAAATGCTAACCGCTCTTGCATGTTACATGTGTTTCGATGAATGCTTGTATGTTATGTTTACACAGTGACTGTTTTGCCTGACACCTTAACAACGATAGTACTATAGATTGGACTCAGCACCTGTCGTGGACAGGGGTTGTTAAGGGCCTTACTTCACATGGTCATAGTGGTGATAATGTGTTGCGCATTCTACAACTCGCAGTCATGTCGGTTGCATGCATCATTGTCGATAGCTTACTTGATTCACATTTCTAAGTGTTACATGCTGGTTATGCGTAAACGCTTTCGCTATACTATATGCTATGCAAACTTGTGTACTCACCTTTACACTCTGTGTATTTACTTTATTTTAACGTATGTGACAGGTTGATAGGATGCTATGCTAATCTTTTGCGGAATCAAGATTGGCAGTCTAGAAACTACACCAATAGAAATCTAGGTTGTCGGACTTGTTTTGTTCGAGAGAAACTCGTAATCTGTAATAATTATTGTTTGAATATTTGTTGATTGGTATGGGACAATTGACCTTTAAAATATTGGAAACAATTAGTTGTTATGGATCACTTGAGCAATCTGGTTCGCCTAGTGTCGCGCCCTGATGTTTCCATCATCGGTTGGGGTGTGACATCTTGGGGTAGGGTTTCTGCATAAAAAGGTTAATCCTCTCGCTGATAACTGTTGGACACTATGTCGGAAATCACTGGAAAACAGAAACGCCGTTAGCCTCGCCACGGGGAGAATGGGGGTTCTCTCCGTGACTACCCTTCGGTGTGAGAATAAGTACAGTGATCTCAAGAAAAAGATGAAGTTGTAAGAGTGATAGTAAGTGAAAGTGAATGATGGACTTGTACCTGAATTCTCGTATTTATAATCGAAGTTTGGCACCAAAATATCATAGAGGAAATAACGGAATCCTCTTTTCCGTTAACAGTTAATTCCCCATCCATGCTCACACGGATCGCAATTTTGATCAACGGCTGGGGAGATGCCATGTGGAAAGTGGTTTAATCTAGATCTGCATGTAAATTGTTGCGATCATGGTGACTTAGATGAAGATTCTAGATATTGCCACGTCACATTTGGTTATAACCGAATGAGGCTGTTCACGATGATGATTTAATGTCTTCTAGAAGATCTACAGCTGTAAACCTTTGATCTTTTGCCACGTGTCTATTCTGTTATAACAGAAAAGTTTCCTTTTATTCAAGTCTTTACTCCATGCGCGCGGATATGTTCAAGACTTGTCTTTTGTTGTTAAATATTCAGGCTTAACTGTACCCTTGCGCGGATTCACGCAAGGGTGTTAATTGAATATTTATCTTTTCTTTCTCCAGCGCATGGTTATTAAGGACTGATCTTTCCATATCCTACTTAAACTCGTTGTGTGGCTGCGCAAGTTTGCTTTAAGATGTCTTTGGAGTTTAATCATGGTATGGTCCTCTGCAGTTGCCCAGGGTTTTTGGGACCATACCCCTTCAACAATTCACCACGATACGTTATACCTACAGTCGTCCAACCCCGTCCACCATCTCGATCATCAACCTCCTTCGACCACCATCATCGACATCGTATCATCATCTTCGACCTCCGACGATCATCAATAAACCTGCAACTCCATCTCCGACGACCATCGAAAACCTCCATCTTCTCCGATAACTTTCATCGTCGTCGACTACCGCCGTTCTCCGATCACCCTTCTCACCTATGTCGTCAACCAACTCCGGAGACCATCACCTCCATCATCATTATCACTTCCGATGACAACCACCTCCACCATCTTCTCCAATCATCATCCTCGTACAGTTACCATCATTGTCAGACGATCATTGTTCATGCATAGAAAGTTTGTGACGGCTGACTGAACTGAAATTAGGGTTTTAGTTAGAACGAAGAAGAAGACGGTCTGTGGCGGCTGAAACTTTTAAAACTTTTTAGGGTTTTTATATTTATATAATAATAATAATAAGAGTTAAATGCCATTTTAGTCCCTGTGGTTTGGGCCATTTTGCCAGTTTAGTCCAAAGGTTTCATTTTTAACCTGTGGGTCCAAAAAGGTTTCACAGTTGCCATTTTAGTCCACTGGGTTAACTTCATCCATTTTTTCTGTTAACGAGAGGGCCAATTCAGTCATTTTATATGGCTGAATTGCCCTTTTAGTTAACAAAATTACATACAAAATGACCAAATTGGCCTTCTCGTTAACAGAAAAAATGGATGAAATTAACCAAGTGGACTAAAATGGCAACTGTGAAACCTTTTTGGACCCACAGGTTAAAAATGAAACCTTTGGACTAAACTGGCAAAATGGCCCAAACCACAGGGACTAAAATGGCATTTAACTCTAATATAATAATAATTAATTAAATCATTAGGTAATCATTACATAATTATTAATAGTAATATAATAAATCTTTTAATAATAATAATAATAATTAATTATTAATTTTAGTTTTCTAAGTAAAAAATTATTATATATTAGTTATATATTATTTATATTTAAAAAAATTATTAAATAAAAAAAATATAACCTATTTTAGTATAACAAAAAGATAATAAAAATAAAAATCAATTTAAAAAAAGTGGATTGTTTGTTTTAGGGTAATAGTTTTGACAGGTTTTTGAAGTGCAGTATAGGAAGCGGGTTAATACCTTTGCGACGTACTTGAGTTAGCAAGTTTACAAGTTATTGCTTTGGTAAACGATGAATTCTCAAAGTACTGATTCTCAACGTCAGTTGCTCTGGCAACAACTCGATAATTTCGGTTACATTGAGGGTGAAACCATAGAAGACTTGATCAGTAGGTTTACACAACTGCTTTCTGAAATCGAGAAGATCGGATTAAATGTGAGTATGATTAACAAGGTTTTTCTATACGGTTTTCCACGTAACAAGACATGGGACTATCGTGTTGCAGTTATCATGACGACATACAATTATTGTAAAATGGAAACAAGAGATGTGATCTCTTTAGTCAATGAATATGTCCAGGAGGACAAGCAGAGTAGTCAGAATCACGCAAACACATCGTCATCTATGTCTAACTTATGACAACCGGTGATTTACGGCTCTTAATTACATGATTAACAAGCGATTAACGCGACGATAAATGGTGTTTACAACACGAATAAACTTAATTAGGCCTTTGGAGTGCCTAGGAACGCCTGATCGACTTTACAATACGCGCATGACGGTCCACAGAGAACCTGCTAAACGATAAACGATAACGATCTGAAACCATACGAAATACTAACAACACCAACAAATATGGATGTTACACGAATATTTTATGCTCGTGGAGTGTGGGTCACGATATCGGGTTTCGTAGGAATTACGGGCCACTTACACATGAGATGGGCTTGTGGGCCCAAGCCCAAAACCCACAAGCCTAAACCTACACCTAATATATTAAATCTTGTCAAGATCTTTAAAGATCTCTACAAATCTCTAAAATCTCTAAAAATCTCTACAAGATATTCAAAATCTCTACACAATCTCATAAAATCTCATCAAATCTATACAAGAGATTGTGTCTCAAAAGTTTGGAACACACAAAGATCTTACAAGATCCTAAGATCTCTATATAAGAAACCTTTCTCCTCTCAATTTCTTTCGTCTGCAACTAAATTAAATACACACACAAATGGAGATTTGAGCTTTCATCAAACACACACACAAATTAAAGCACACACAACATAATTATCCACTCTCCTCTCTCTCGATACATCATAAATCACTCACATCTCACAACTTCATCCCCTGAAACCCCATTGCTCTCTCTCCCTCGTGATCTCTTTGCCGGCCATGGGAGCCACCGACCGGACCATCACCGGTGCCGGTTAACCGGCCGACGACAGCCGCACCCTCACCCACTCGATCCCTTTCTCCCTCGCTCGAAGGTGACCAGCCGGCCACCAAACAGTGGTGGCGGCGTCTGACGGTGTAGACGCAGCAGAAGCAGCACGCGGAGGCAGCCGCAGGAGTGAGAGGGACAGGCGAAGAGGAGAGAGAGAGAAACTCGGAGAAAGAGGAGAGAGACGACAGGATCGGAGAGGATGGCGGAACAGCGGTAGCACCGCCGTTCACGGCGGCGGTGGAGGCTCAGAAGGTGGTGGGGATGTTTTGACTCGTGATTTGGTACGTTTCACATTCAGTTCAAGTTTCGGGTTCGGTTCGGTTCGATTCAAGTCTGGGTGTTCCGGTTCACTTGATTCAGTCTCGGCTTGGGTATTTCGGGTCACGGCACAACGAGTCAACACACGGTCAAACTCAGTCAACTGAGCCGGTCAACTCAGTTGACTCGGTCAACTCAGTTAACGCCTGACGCGAAGATTGGTAAAGATTTTACGGCACGATTTAGTTCGTTATTTATATAGTTTTATTTATTTCGTGAAAACGAGCTCGAACCGATCGACTAGAATATAATTAAATTTTGACATGTTTGGCTAAAGTTATATAATTTGATTGATTAATTGTTAAATTAATATTGATAATTGAGTTGAATCTTGAAAAATAACGACAACTTGGTTGTCCGGGGCGTCCAAAAACAGAGGAAACTCTGCCCGTTTTTCGAGAAAATCCGTAATATACAACGCGTTTTATTAAAGGAAGAAACCTATAGAATCCGAGAAACTTTAATAAACACAAATACAAATGAATATTTGTTTTACAACGACACTTTACAACTTACGAAAATGACGATTTTGGAATCGTTTACAACGATAATCTAGTTATTTTAAACTTCAAAAACTCGACAATTCTTTTTACAAAATCAATATAATTACTTATATTGTTTCAAAAGCCGATAACATGCATTCGTTTTATAAAAATAAATGTAGTTTTATATTTATTTCAAATATTGCACCACACGAGCTCTTTTATAAAAATAAATATAGTTGTATATTTATTTTCAAACATAACAACTCGATGATTCTTTCATAAAATGAATATAACTTTTTATATTCACTTGAAACACCTAAATGGTATATACACATATTTCAATACTTATCATACGAGACACATCAGATAATACGAGTTGTTATATATTATTTTCATACGAATATTCGATACATGCACATACGACATCTCGAGGCGACCAACGCGCTTTTATCGATATATTTATATATTTTTATATAAATATTTGTATATCTTAAATCTCATGAGAACTAAGTGTTTTTTTTCAAGACTTAGTAAACTATTACCGACAATAAGAGAGACTTAACGAGTATAACTTCCTCGTTTCCTTTAAATTAATAATTGTCGTCGAATCGTTCGATTAACGATTCGGCGATGACACGTAGTTTAGTTACTGCATTTATTTAGAAACTTATAAGATATTCCGTGTTAGGAATATTGTAGAATGCACGCTAGCGAGTCACATCTTGGAAACGACATCACAAAGTCGTATATAGCTAGCTTCGCACAGGAATATTCAGGTGAGTTCATAACCCCACCTTTTTACGGTTTTACATTTTTATAAATGTTTTCGGGGTGGAAAGACATGCACGTTTTACAAGAACATACAAAGTTTTTGAACGAACAAAAACTCATACTTCTAAACCATGTTACAAATGGATTTCATGGAACTCAAATGGTTTACGAACGGATCATACTAAATATACCGGTTTTTACAAAACAAAAGGGATCGTCTAGTGATAATATTGAGACTAGGTTGGTCTGCGTACGTAAAACGAGACAACCCAGTGAGTTCATGCTCCCCCTTTTCTTTTAACTGTTTTCAGTTTTATAACTTCGGGGGTGAAATACATGTTACAAATGTTACAATGTTTATAAATGGTATGATACAAAAACAAGAAGCACTCTTGGTGAGAACGAGTACCAAGTATGATGCGTTTTAAGGAATGATACGAGAATTGATACGAGAAATGATACGAGAATTGATACGGGAAATGATACGAGAAATCGTGTCACGAATAGGGTACCATAAGCACCATTAATCAACAATATACCTAGACCGCAGAACAAAAGGTTAGATCTAATGGGTTTCGTCCACACTCTCGGTGAGAACGGGTACCGAGTAGTGCTTTTGTGTCTCAGAATCGATAACTAGAAAAATGCCTATGGTTTGGTTGCTTCCTATGTCGTGTCACATGTTAATGGCCTTGCAACCCAGATACATACAGAAATACGTGATTTATACAAGAATACGTGATTTATACAAGAATACTTGATTTATACAAGATACATACCATGTTTTCATACAAAGTTTCCGTATAACATGACAAGAAAATGATTTTAAAATTCTTTTTCTCAACAATACTTCAAAAACCAGTTATTCAAAAAGATTTATTCCAAATCTTTTACAAACAAACTATGAACTCGCTCAACTTTATGTTGATTTTTTGCATGTTTCTTTCTCAGGTTACTTTTCAAAGTTATGGCATGGCTGGAATAGGAGAACCATTGGAGATTCGAGTACTTAGTGGGCGTTCATTTTCTAAAAGACTTAGCTTATTTTGCTTCCGCTGTGCAATGAAGATACCAGTCCAGTCACACCGGCTCTGATGATTTCGGGGTGTGACATAACTGTCAGAAGGCCGTTGCTACTTCACCACTTGCTACTGATCCCAACGCTGCTCAGATTCCCTCACCTTCACCTATGGCTGCTGCATCATCTGATATAAAGGCTCCACAATCAACAGGATCTCATCTCGATGAAGTGGCCAAACCAGCACCCCAGGCTCAAACTGAAGAACCGAAATCACTTTCTGAAACGTTAAACTCTCTTTTATGTTCTGAACATTGTAGAAAGAAAATTGCACTGATGAGAGCACAAAATTATGCTTTAATCATTGATTACAACAGTGCCATGGCAAAGTGCATCATTCATCGAGAGAACAATAAGATTCTCTATGAAAAGATTGACGCACTTAAGAAGGATATAGCTCAGTTCCATCAAGACGTTAACCAACAACAATATTGGGTTTATGACTATAAACACAGACTTACCATAAAAAGCTTAGAATGCGACTCTGTGAGACTGAGCTGGAACTTCTTACTAGGAAGTACAAACAAAAAGAGTTAAACATAAAGAAGTTTGATACTTCCAGTGACACTGTTCGTAACTTGTGCAATGAACAGTTGGCATTCAAAGAAAACAAGGGTAAGGGTTTGGGATACAAGCAGATTCCACCGCTATATAATCATAATTACTCAAGAATTCCTACTACTGAGCAAGAACTAGAAAATTATGATAAAATGATTTATGGTAAACCAAGTGATCATGTTCCATGGGAGCCCTTAAAGCCTAAGAATGCCCAACCCACTGATTTTCAAAAACCAATGAATTTTGTTAAAAATGCGGATAAGAATTGCTCAAACGATTCAGTTGGCGAATCTGAAAAAGAAAATGAAACAGAAAATGAAGCAGAAGCATTGAAAACATCCACAAACGAGCCCAAAGAAAATTTATCAAATTCTGATTCTATAGACAATACTAACTGTTTTAGTTCATGTGCAGAATCAGTGATAGTTGAAGAGGAGTCTGGAGTGGATGATGAACCACATTCAAACGTTGCTGATGTTGCTGATGATTCGGATGCTTCCTTATGTGCCAAACACGATCTTTACGTTTGGAACTATGCTATGTCTTAGTTTACTGAGACTAAAGGTGTTCTTACTAAAACTGGTAATTTTGGTGCTGTGTTTTTAGATTATGATTGTGATGATAATGTTTTAACATGGAAATCTGATGTATTGACTGATAAACATGAAACATGGGTCATCTGATAATGTTTTAACAGGATAAAGATGAGAAAGCTGATGAACAGGGGTCATCTGATAAACCTGACAATCAAGTTGTAGATTCTGGAACATCAGATAATGACCATAGCTCTTCCGAAGATTCCAATTATGATAAGCAATTTGAATCAAGCAGTGCCATGCCCGAAGAGAGTCAAACAGTTTCAAACATAGACTGCTCATTATCTGATAAACCAGAATCAGTTGATGTCAGAGACTCAGTAATTGATGAAATTGAAGAAGAGATATCTGTGGGAACCAATTCTACAGAAACTCCTGAGAACATGGAGCCTGAAGAAAAGAGATCCATGGAAATCAATTTAACAGTTGATTCAATTGATGAATCTGAAGAAGAGATATCTATGGAAAGAAATTCTGCAGAAACTCCTGAGAACATGTTTTCTAAAGAAAAGGGATCCATGGAAATCAATTCAATAGTTGATTCAACTCTTGATCCCAAAGGATCAGATTCTGAAGAAAGTGTTTCAAATGAAGCAATGTCTACTGAATCTACTCCTCTAAAGAAAAGGCGGTCACGTAAAAACAGAAAACCACACAAAAAGAAATTCTTCACATAATAATCAAGAAAACCAAAAGGAAAATCCGTCTCTCAAGAAAACTGAACCTAAATTGAAGGGTAAACTTATCGATACTTACTCTTGTGCTGATAACTGTGAGCAGGGTTCTTCCATGATCAAACATGCACACAAGCAATCAGCATCAAAGGGAAAGAAAAGACTTGATCAGTTCCCTAGAATAACACAAGCAGAACTGAATGTATTTTTCTCAAAAAGACAGACGTGTTTTAATTGTGGAATTTTGGGGCATATTGCTAGAAACGGTATTCATCGTCCCTACTACTCTGGTAACACACGTCATCAGAAGGCTATGCATCATCGATCAGACATAAATTGACCTTCTAAAGTCAAGCCTTTTGATGGAGACTGGAATCTAGCGAAAAAAAAACAATCAAATGTTTTCAAACACAAATGGGTTCCAAAGTCATCAAATGAAGTCAAAAGTGACATCTGTTAAGAAGAGTATTTCAGACAATTCTGAAACTAAAATATGGAAACCCAAGATTCTTGTTGGATCCCAGTCTCAGTGTTTACAATCGTCAACATCGACATCAACATCTTCACCTCAAACCTTAAATTCTACCAAAAGTTATATAATCTTTCGAGAGGTCTCATATACAGATAGCGATGGTTAACTCAGGTTAACAATGTCCTGGGTTCCAGTTTCTAACTAATTCCGCTAAATGTGCAGGAACGGCTATGGAGGGCTATCGTTAGACTTTGGTTTATCGATAGTAGTTGTTCCAGACACATGATAGGAGACATATCCTAGTTGAATGACATAAAAATATTCGACGGTGGATTTGTCAACTTTGCGAGAGGGGAAACTGGAAAAATAACTATGAAGGGCACTGTAAAAAACGGGGTTCTCACCTTCTCAGATGTCAATTATGTCCCTGAACTGAAACACAACCTTTTGAGTATATCTCAGATGTGTGATAAAGGGATAGAGGTTCTTTTCACCAAAAGAAATCATGCTCTTGAAATGCACTGGGTATTCAGAAACAAACAGGATGACATCGGCCTGATCATGAGGAACAAGGCATGTTTGCCAGTTCAAGGTTTCGAATAAATTGAAGGTATCGAACATGATGAGGTATACGCATCGGTGACACGTCTGGAGGCCATTCGTATTTTCGTATGATGAGAAAGAAGTTCGAAATGAGCTCGTTGGGAGAAGTGAAAATGTTTCTGGGCTTGCAAGTTCGTCAAAACAGTCAGGGGATCTTGATTCATCAAAGAAAATGTATTCACGATGTTCTTGCCAAATTCGATATGACAGATTCAAAGCCTATGGACTCTTATTGCGGAATGGCCCTTACTTGACTGCAAGTCGGCCAGACATCATGTTTACCGTCTGTCAATTAACGTTGGGAGGACGGACAGGGATATTAAGACTACATCGACTAGATGACAATTCTTGAGGGACAGACTTATCTCATGGCTGTGCAAGAAGCAACAGCTCACTTTCGCAACGGAAGCAAAGTGTGTTGCAGCATTTGCTGCCTGCTGCTCTCAAGTTCTTTGGATGCAACACCAGCTCAAGGATTACGGTTTGACTTATCTAATCTCTACAACTTATTTTGATAATGATGTCGCTATCCAGATTATCAAAAACCCTGTCTTTCACTCTAAAACCAAGCACGTTGATATCAAGGTGCACTTTATTCGAGATTGCTATGACAAAGGATTGATTAAACTTAAACAGATCCACACTAATGCTAATTCAGCAGATCATTTTACAAAACATGTTAGCATCTCGAGATTCAATGTACTTGTGGATCTTTTGAAAATGATGCGTTTCACCGACTGAGCGATAAAAAATGGGGTATCTATACTAAGGTAAATAAATAAGTAAATTTACGCATAAAATGTGATGCACAAATTTAGGGGAGAAGAGGGATATATATGTACATATGCATTGTTGAAAAAAAGGAGAAATATATGTACATATGCACTGTTTGAGGGGGAGAAAAACAAAAATAAAAACCAAAAAAAATCGTCCTAAAAGAATCTGATTAACACATGTAAAGTATCAAAGCTAAAAGAATAGGATCTATTGCGATGTGTTGATAGGTCTAATGCTCAAAAAGCAAAGAGATACCAACTGATATAAATATAACGGACTGGACATCGCGTATGTAACAGACCAACGACGTATGATTTCATGGTCTTAAATCCTACGTTGATAGATCACCAACATCTGAGGTTTCGGGTCTTTATACTGATGAGTCATCCGGGATATCAGGATTATCCTTCTGTTGCATCCAGATTATATGTAGACCTAGGCACAGTCAGGATATCTTTAAAAGAGCCGCAAGAAGGGCTAAAACCTTAAACGGAAGAAAATATAATAAAAAGGAGAATTTCGTGTGCTTCTAAAGCCAAATTCGTACCGTAAAAGGTATTTGCCTAGCCCTCATCAGATTTTACTGGTCACTCTGCTTTACAAAAGTACTGACCTATTCACCAGAAAGTCTGGCGTTGTAAAAAAAAAGGATGCACTCAATATACTCACCTGCTATGATGAACCATTGTGCTTACCTTGATCGCGGAGGTATGTCTTGGTATGGGACTTACGAATGTCACAGTATAATTCTACCCTAAGTGTATTACGAGGTTGAAAGTTGAATGATGCACGTTAGATTTAAGAGGACAAATATATTAACAATCGCATGGACCAGTCCAAGTAAGCAAGTGCTGAAAAATGTTCCTTAATCAGTTCGATAATGATTCGATCCCGGTGGCAATTCCTCCCCATATTACCCCTTTATTATTATTTTATTTTATTATTTTTCTAATAAAAAGGTTGCTCGGTTGGCTGGATAGTTGATTTTGAAAAGGATTTTTCTGTTATGAAAAAGAAAATAAAATAATGGTATGGCCCACTGTTTTGGATTGGGGCCCACTGTTTCAGATAAAACAAATCAGATCCGGCCTATTGTTCTCGAATGTAATTCGGACCACTATTCTGAATTAGGTCTGGCACATTAATCTCAGACCCAATCCGAAACACTATATATTGTCAACCATTTCTCATTCGAGTCACATTTCAGACTAATCTCATTTCCGAAGCATTTCGGATTCTCTCATTGTATTCTCGGACCACTTATTTGAATTACAAGGCTTGCAGGCTCCTATGCTTTTCAAACCAAATCCTTAAAATGCCACAGTTGCCGAAGATCATGGCGAGCACCTAATGAATGTTGCTACTAAAGCTGAGATAGAAACTGAAGTGTTAGAGATGGATGAAGAGGAAATAAATGACGGCAGTGATGTGGAAGTGATTGTATCTGAGAAAGCTGAGTAACCCGTTCGAGAACCTGCGTTAATAACTGCTGAAAACCAACAGGCCCTGATTGAATCTTTGAAGGATAGTGTCGGAAACCCTCCTTCCATACCTCTTCCTGAAACAGAAGTTCGTGTTGAAGATGATGCAACAGATGATGCTGAACAATCATCCATTAAAAGACAAAGAACTGAAACAGCTCCTGATTCTCATCCGACTGGCCCAAGTTCAGAACCAGAGCTTACTATGCCCATCGATCAAAAAATCAACGTTGCTACGCAAGAAAAAAGCACACAAGATCTCGATTTTGATTTCAATTTCGATTTTGATCTTTCTGAAACAACTCACTCGCAACCAAAAAGCTCAAGTGGTGCCAGGTTCGAGGTAGGAAGTTCTAGTGGTGCTGGATTCACTGAACATCATGAAGCTGCTATGCGCTTTGCAACAGACAAAAGGATATTAGTTGAGCAAAGTGACAGTGATGAAGATACAGATGTTGAAGTAGCGAAGTTGCAAAGAAGAGTGATTGTGTTGGAACAAGACGCTGCGCTGAAAGAAGCTCAGATCTCATCTTTGCAAGCTCAAATATCAAGCAAAGATCAGACTATCAAACAATTACAAGGTGATGTGGGTATGCTAATGTCTGTTGTGTATGATTTGAAAGCTAAGAAGGAAAATAAGTTTGGGAACGAGTTTGTAGATAAAGATGATGAGCAGTTGAATGATTGGATGTCCTGAACAAACAGCTGAAGAAAGAGTTGTAGCCGATGCTGAACATGAGGCCGGACTAAATGTTTTTCTAGCGGCAGAGCCAAAGAATAAAAAAAAGAAGCCAACAATGAAGCAAAGCAACAGACAGATGCTGGTTATGAAAAACCAAGACATGAATCCACTTGATGAGAACTTCCAGCAGAAAGATCCAACCAACTGACCTGACCATTAAATTAGCGGACACGTTAGATCTTATGAGCTTCCACGAATAGGATATCATCATTATTGGTCAAAGCCAAACTGGCACGAATGATCAGTACGAAGAATGCGCTAAGTCATGGACAAGTGCAGTTGGCAACATAATCAAGAATCGTTTATTTACTGATCCTACTCTGTTGCAAGGTAGTCCTCCAAACTGATTCAGCAACTAATCCAACAAACCCAGGGGGAGATTGTTAGGCCCTAAAGGTTTATGGATTAGTAGGATAATGGACCAATATTCTAGAAGGTGGGTATTAGAGTGGGCTTTGGGGAATATGGGCCTAGGGTTTTAGGGGAAATGCTCCCTAAACCTTTCTATAAATAGCAAATGACAATTAGGAGCATGGGTTGGTTGTTTGCTTTAGAAATTTGTATTAGACAAATCTTTGTATGCAAGTTTAAGCATTCAATTCAACAAATCTTTCTTCTTGTTTTTTTTATTTCTTGAAGATCATCAAGTTTGGATTCCGCCCATCCTTAGTGATTGTTTGATATCGTTGTTTGATACGTTGTTCTGGACTTACACAAACATAAATAAATTTTGTTGATACCGTACACTGTTAAAATGTACAACTGAACATGCGTGCTGTACAATCGAGCACCGCACACCGCACACTGGCGCTGACACGAGGACTGCACACTTGTGGAGGTACAACCAGTGGTGCACAATGTACACTCAGGTTAAGCTTGATCGCACACTATGTGGACCACACAATTCTCGTACAACCCAGTAAAGCACATCGTACAATTGATTCCTGCATGACCGCAAACTACCTAAGAGACCGCACACTTAGATGTGGGTGGCACACTAGGCAGTGGGCCGCACATTTCCTTTGGGTCGTTCAACCATTGGACCGCACACACGTATACGGACTTTACGATAATGGACCGTACACTACTAGGCAGACCGCACACTCATTTTGGGCTAAGTATTAATAGACCTCACATTAATATACCATGTTATTGGGCCTTCTGTATAATCATCTGCTGGTATTGTTATATGTATGTGTAGCAGTATGTCTTTGTGCAATACGTAAAGTTATGTGTTACCTAATACGTGTGTAAATACGTGAAATACTCGCATACAAGTGTACTAAACGAAACTCTATCATGAAGTCCTAACTTTCTATACCGATTAGTTGTCTGTGCCTTGCGAACGGGTTATTAGTTGATAGCGCTATTTAGGTTTCACCAACCTCACACCGTGCCTGGAGAAGATCGGTCATGAACTAATAGACCTTGGCAAACTGTCAATGGTGATAGACATTGACAAACAGGGAAAGAACGAAACAACAGGTTGCAAAGTATTCGGTACACACAGTTTAGTAACTTACATATGGGGTAGCTCCCCATGGCATGGTATAAATGAGTAACTTAACACAAACATAAGTTTTATGGAATTAAAACTGGACAACTCATGAACTCGCCAACTTTATGTTGACACCCTACTGCATGCTTTGCAGGTACTCAGTGATAGCAGGAGCTTGCAGCGGGGAGCGTAGTGGTCGCGTTAACCTGTGTTGGGTCTTCCTTAATAATTATGAACTTTTAAACTTTGGTTTGAACTGTTTAACTTATGCTTCCACTGATAACTTTGTGTACTGCTTTCGAACTGTGAACCGTGAACGTAGTTTTAAACTTAAACTTTGGACTTAGACATTAATGGTCACTAATCGTATTGGTAGTGATGAAAACTGTTTTTTTATTGTGTTGTTCAATATTATTGGTGGCATAATCCTGGTCAGTCACACGCCTTGCGGTGGTACTCCGCATGTGGGAGAGGGTGTGACATACATACTTATACACACATACGCATACATATAGACACAAGAAATACATTTATAGATATACACCTCCGCATAATTAAATATAAAAAGAATAAATATTGTAGTCGGAAACTGAACGGAAATTTCCAACAACTTTCTGACGAAATGTTATGTTTCGTAGGTAAGTGGTCAGAAATTTCCGACCATTTTCCGACACCCATATCCGTTTTTTCAGTTTCTCAACCTTCTAACATGGTTTTTTTATTACGTATTTTGTACACCTTGATTATACATGAAATCCTTTTACTTTACCAACTTATTTATATTATACACATTCATACATGCATGTATGCTATTAGGACTCATTACTTAAATTAGGTTTTTATTATTCTATAATTATATATAGGTATATGTGTGTGTATGTGTATTCTACGAGTCATATACATACACATATATATAGACTCAAGCAAATACATTCACGTGTATACATATAGCTCAATATAATTGAATAAAAAAAATAAAAGTTTTAGTTGGAAAATTGTCGGAAATTTCCGACAACTTTCCAACCAATTTTTTTTTCTTTTTCTTTTTTTTTTGTAGTTTTTTTGTTGGAATTTAGTCGGAACTTTCTTTCAAATTTCTGACGACTTTTTTCTTTGTCTGTAAGCGGTCGGAAATTGGTTGCTAATATTCGACTTTTGTTCTAGTCGTAAGTTTGTCGGTAAGTGGTTGGAATTTCCTACTGAATTTTTTTAGTCTGTAATTTTGGTAGGAAATCCTCAGTTTTCTAGTAGTGATACTTTCAACAAGATTGAGTGAGTTCGGGGAATTGTTTGAATATGATTGTGATTATGATATTCAAAGTGAAGACGAGATTGTCGAGGAAGAAATATGCGGGGAGGATAACTGCAAGGCGGAAAAGGCTTCTGATGTTAAGGCCTTGGAGGTAATGTGTATAGTTTGAGTTGAATTGAGGTGACATTGTTCAAAATCGTAGTAATTAGTAATATTTGGTATTTTTTGTAGGGGTATGTAGCTAGGTTAGGTTATTTACATAGTATTAATTTTCAAGTTTATTAGGTTTCTACACATCTTCATATGCATAAGCTCCGAAAGATTTTGAAAAAAAAAATAGTTTTAAACATTTTTAATTGAATTTTTATAAATGCATGGTTTCCCGCGTTCCCCATTGAACCTCACAATATATATATATATATATATATATATATATATTTGGTATATATTAGTTATAAACGTACATGTGGTATGATAATATATCAGAGATATACATATCTGTAACTGATTTTTTATTCATTGTAGTGAAGTTGCTTTTATAACCATTTGCAGTGGGTGAGCGTCTAATGTAAGTCTTATTCCTGTTGGCGTCGTTGCGAAAGATAATAATATATTTGCAACTCCAAAGACATATTTATCATGGACGCAAGAAGCTAGAAGGAAACAAAAAAACATATTACATGACTAATAATGGGTTCTGTAACTAATAACCCAACTAATGTTAAAACTTTCTATTTCTACTAACAAACCAATTATACACAATAGAATCAAAATTATTCTCCATATGCTTCACGTTGTTGCCATGAACAACACTGTTTCGAAATCTCCTTAACATCCACCACACCGTGCCAAATATCGCCTTGACCACCAAGTTTTTAGATGCATGCATGCGAACCGAATCTAACCACAAGCACAGGTTCACAGGGACTTTTGAAATAGGCAAATCTAGATGAATCCAATAAGCTATAGCATTCCATACTGTTTCCAACACTCATTCCCCATATAAATGAATAAGTGTTTCTGAATCATTTACATAATCTGGACATGTTAAGATGCAACATTGATACTTTTGTTACATAAATTCGAAAGTGTATGCAGCCGATCGTAAAACAAACGCCACATGAAAATATTGACCTTTCTTGGTAAGAACCCATTCTGTCTAGTTTGAACCATACCATTTCCGAGAGTAAGTCTATCAATATGCTTTCTAACCACATTCACCAAGAACGCTCTTCAATGTCCATATCCCAAATCCATTTGTCTGTGGATCCAAATAAAGACATATTACAAAGAAGCATAGTTATATCTTGTAATTCTTCCCTTCCACCCCTAATAGGTCGACGACATACCCATTGCCATTGTTGTGATTCTACTAGGCTTGCAGCAGAATTAGGAGTATTGTTTGGATTGACATTCATGATGAACAAGAAAGAATATGCAGAAACAGTGAAATGAATGAATGAATGAATGAATGAATGAATGGAGGGTAACAATGAAAGTAAGATGGACAATTCAAATAGAAAATTCTGAATGTCTTGGTGCCGGATCTTAATGCCGGACATTACATATTTATACCTGAGATTTGGCCGGTTGTTTGTGGCGGGAATAACTGCCATAAGCAGTTTGAATATCCAACCCGCTTATCTCATTGTTCATAAGTTATAATACATATCGAATATATAAGTTGCATATATAAACACTAATCATAATTAAGTTTACATATCTAATACATCCCCCTAAACTTGATTATGATTAGAAGCATACATGAGGACACTCTGGTTAGCTTCATCTACGGTCTTCCTTGCTTGCTTGAAATCGAATCGACAGCGTTTCTTCGGCATTTTCATGGCTCCTTCCCAGTCGTTTCCTGCAAATAAAGCATAGTGATGAATGGCTTCTTTGTCTTGAACATCTTCGGAACTCTTCCTTCTTTCATGGCGAGCATTCGACGGACCTTCATCTTGTTCAATCACTTCTTTATCAATCACTCTTCCTTGCACCTTTTTGAACTTGTAATAATAAACTAAAATATCGAAATACATTGCATAAATGATCCTCATGAATTCACCATCGTGATATTCATAACCCATATCCTTTGCAACCACAGCCCACAGATTATTATCGGTAACATTCCTGTACCCTCCGTCACGTTTAACCACCATGTAGAGTCCAAGCAAGTCTACCTTCCTGTTATCAGATGCGTATGGAGGAATGGGTCGAGTGGTAACTCCTAGTCTAACCTTTATAAACCATGTTAACATTTCTTCAAACTTCGTCTCCAATTCATGTTTATACTTAAACACAAATTCTCCATCCTCCATCATGTCCAGTAGCGATTTACAGTCAGAAAAATCATGAAATTCCATAGCATGAATAATCATTTGACTCCAATCAGGTTCTTGTGTAGATAGATTCAGATCTTCAAAGTAAGAATTGAGATAATTCTCCTTATATTCATCGTTCACTGCACTAAAATCGATCACCCTTTGCTTTTCTTTTAAATCGAGTTCTTCCTCTTTGTTTAAACCATTTATGTTGTTCACCGAATTAGTGACTGGTGCATAAAACATTGGATATATCTTACAAGTATCACCGGATTTTTTAACCGTATACCCTTGTAGAGTTAATTGATCCAGGCTCAATACATTTCGATCTAATTCTGGTGCATAGAATACACTTTGTGTCCGTAACATTTCATTACTTGATCTGATCTCTACAGCCCCGATTCCCCGAGTAAACAGAAAATTACTTTCCCTGTTTTTGTTTCTACCCCAACCAAGTGTTTAATTCGCTTAAACACGTTTAGATTACCGGCAAAATGATGAGTAAACATAGAACGTACATACCAAATATCACCCCACTGACCACCCTCCGTTCCGATAACTATCATCTCTTGACGGCTGACAACTTCATCCTCATGTCTCTATCGCTTGTTTGATTAATTGAGTGGCCTCATCTTGTTCCTTCGCTTTGCACGAATAGATTTGATGACCGGGTTGATGACAGTAATAACACAACCTTACACGAGGAAATTTCTTTGCCTTTTCATATTTTTCATCGAGGCAATGTTGGCATGGCATCGTTGTTGATGTTGGATGAATTTTTGCACTCTTTGGAACCGTGGCTCTGATACCACTTTGTTGTGATTCCACCAGGCTTGTAGCGAAATTAGGAGTATTGTTTGGATTGACATTCATGATGAACAAGAAAGAATATGCAGAAACAGTGAAATGAATGAATGAATGGAGGGTAACAATGAAAGTAAGATGGACAATTCGAATAGAAAATTCTGAATGTCTTGGTGCCGGATCTTAATGCCGGACATTACATATTTATACCTGAGATTTGGCGGTTGTTTGTGGCGGGAATAACTGCCATAAGCAGTTTGAATATCCAACCCGCTTATCTCATCGTTCATAAGTTATAATACATATCGAATATATAAGTTGCATATATAAACACTAATCATAATTAAGTTTACATGTCTAATAGCCATATGCTATTATTCCAATGATCTTGAACATAACCATCCTTATGAATTTCTAGCTCAGAAATTTATCTAATAAACATGTATAGCCAATCCACACATCTAACCAAAAAGAAGTAGAAGCTCAACTCCCCATTTTTCCTCAAAGAATTTTAAGGAATGATCTCTTTATTGTTAAGATTAACACAAGACTTAACAATTCTGGAACCATTGGAGCATGTTAGAAGGGGCCGGGGGGCGCCCGACCCCCGAACTTTTCGCTCAGTAGTGTAATATATGTGGTTTTCCTATAGAAATTTTTTGGTATATTCATTTTCGACTCCCTGGTTCTATAGAAATTTTTGGGCACATACGTTTTCGACCCCGTCAGAAATCTCAAGTTTTGCCACTGACCAAATCCCATTACCTCTAGGGAAATTAACAATATCCATAAATCCCATCGAATCCATTGATTTTTTTTTAGAATTGGCCGCACTTCCCCAAAAACAATTTGACCGTAAGGATTCCAAAATGTTATTGACAGAGGCAAGAATAAGAAATAATGGCATATTATAATACTGATGTTGTAGAAGACATGAATGTAATGATGTTAAGCAAACCTAATGAGGTAGACAACATGTCATCCTTCAAGTTAGGAATTTAATAGGATTTCCCAAGTACACAACTTCTTGAGGAGGAAAATATGAAGAAAAACCATGTCCAGACTAATGTAGGGAAGGGGAAGAGAGTTCCAAAACTTTCAAAAAAATAATAAATCTCAATGGTTGGAAAGAGCCACCAATATCTAACAGGCTCTTACGAATGAAGAGAAGGCAGTTTGGAACTACTTGTTGGATGGTGCAATCGAAAAGGAGTAGGTGTTTGGAGTGTTTGTATATGTTACCAATAGTGATAATGGACTTGTTAACTAATTGATACAATAATAATTATAGGGTAGTGAAGCCAAAGAAACGAAGCGACAAAAATGAGTAAGGATGGAAGGAATGATATCATAAAATGAAACAACAAAATTAAAATGTACGTTGCAGTATGCCTTAATTTCTAAATAAGTTAGTGGTGTAGGATGTTAACCGAAAAGGAAAAAGTGGCATAGGCGAAGGAAGAACGTGATAAGAAGGAACAATTAGAGGTCGAGAGGATAATAGGGTGCGTGCTAGTAATTGTTCGGGTGTGCCTATTTGCACACTAATGTGCCTATTGGCACACCAAACCGTAGTAAAATTAGGGTTTATCTACGCAGCGTATTGGTCAATACGCAGCGTATAGGGTACCCTATACGCTGCGTATTGACCAATACGCTGCGTAGATAAACCATGGATCTCAGTGCCTAATAACCAATCATTGCACAGAAAACAAGGTTTATATACGCTGCGTATAGCTCTCTACGCAGCGTATATAAACCATTAGACTTTTTTGGGTCATTTTAGTAGGTTTGAGGGATCATTTTTTCACAAAGTTTAAATACGCTGCGTATAGACCTATACTCAGCGTATTTAAAGGGTGGTAAAATTATTTTTAACCCAAAACCTGTGGTAAAATTATTTTTTTAACCCTTATAGTGTATATACGCTGCGTATAGACCTATACGCAGCGTATATAAAGGTCTGAAAATGTCCTTTATACCCTTGTGTTGAGGCTATACGAAGCCAAATACAAGGGTAGTTGTGTCATTTTTGTCTTATACGCTGCTTAGGGATCTATAAGCAGCGTATATAAAGCTCCATTTTTGTATTTTTTTTTTGTGTATTCCTTTGTTTATTTATAAAAAAAAGGAAAATAACACCCGATACGATACGATACTATACGATACGATATGACCTCGTATAAGCCTATAAGTGTGATATCGTATCGTATAGGTGTAGTATAGGTCACGGATTGACCTCGTATAAGACTATAAGTGTGATATCGTATCGTATAGTATAGTATATGTCTCGTATTGACCTCGTATAAGACTATAAGTGTGATATCGTATCGTATAGCATAGTATATGTCCCGTATTGACCTCGTATAAGCCTATAAGTGTGATATCGTATCGTATCGTATCGTATAGCGTAGTATATGTCCCGTATAGGCCTATAGGTGTGCTATCGTATCATATAGATGAGCATAGGTCACGTATTGACCTCGTATAAGCCTATAAGTGTGATATCGTAACGTATAACGTAGTATAGGTCCCGTATTGACCTCGTATAAGTCTATAAGTGTGATATCATATCGTATAGGTGTAGTATAGGTCACGTATTGACCTTTTATAAGACTATAAGTGTGACATCGTATCATATAGCATAGTATATGTCCCGTATTGACCTCGTATAAGACTATAAGTGTGATATCGTATCGTATAGCATAGTTTATGTCCCGTATTGACCTCGTATAAGACTATAAGTGTGATATCGTATCGTATCGTATAGCATAGTATATGTCCTGTATTGACCTCGTATAAGACTATAAGTGTGATATCGCATCGTATAGCATAGTATATGTCCCGTATTGACCTCGTATAAGCCTATAAGTGTGATATTGTATCGTATAGCGTAGTATATATCCCGTATAAGCCTATAAGTGTGATATCGTATCGTATAGGTGTGGTTTAGGTCCCGTATTGACCTCGTATAAGCGTATAAGTGTGATATCGTATCGTATAGGTGTAGTATAGGTCACGTATTGACCTCGTATAGATCCCTACGCAGCGTATGAGACAAAAATAACTTATACGAGGTCAATACAGGACCTATACTACGTTATACGATACGATATCACACTTATAGGCTTATACGGGGTCAATACATGACCTATACTACATCTATACTATACGATACGACATCACACTTATAGGCCTATACGGGACATATACTACGCTATACGATACGATATCACACTTATAGGCTTATACGATGTCAATACGGGACATATATGATGTGCGTGAAGTGTGTTATGGTTTTAATGTTTATTTTAAGCCCTTTTACACTTTTTTAGTCAAGTTTTAAATTTATAAAACACGATATTTACAAACACTAAACACACATATGGGCAAGTGCACCCATCGTGAGCGTAGTATAGTGTTGGTAAGATACCGAGGTCGTCCAAGGACACAAGAGCTTTTAGTACCGGTTTATCCTCAACGTCTAATCAAATTAAAAAGTTAGAAAAAAGGTTTTAAACTAGAAAAATAAAAGTTAACTAAAATGCTGAAAATAAAAATAAAAATAAAAACAGATAGACAAGATGAATCACTTGGTTCCGACTCGTGTATAGTGTAACCTTTGATTATTTCCGCACTTTTGCACTTTTTAAGAGATTATCTTAGTTATTGTAATAGGCCCCTCTTTTGAAGGTGACGTTACCCTCAACCCAGTAGTTTGAGTCAGCAAGGATACAATCCTAAAGGGTTGGATTATTGAAAGATAATTAATTAAGTTATTAATGCAAATTATGGTAGGCCCCTCTTTTGAAGGTGACGTTACCCTCGACTAAGTAGTCTGAGTCAGCAGGGATACAGTCCTAAATAGCCGGGTTATAGTATTAATAGTAGCCTACATATGAGGGGGTCAAAGAGTTTGGACCCCCGCCATCCAATACCGTTAAGTATTGAAGGAGGTCCTACTAAATTTGACCCAGGTCCTTGCAGGATCTATACACTGAACAAGGCAAGACCTTTACCAAACCGTTCCCTTAACCCCCGACCATGTAGCCAACATACCTTCATATAGACCGTGGAGATATGAATGGTGAAAATCTTTTATTTTATATAGACAATAAAATAATGCCAAGACACCACGGACAAACGATAAGGAAAAATCACCTTCAACATAAGAAACTAGTTATTAAAGTCATTAATACATAACCAAATAAAAAGTGCGAAAAGATTAAAAATAAAAAGTATTACACTAGACACTTTGTCTTCACCAAGTGATGTAAGAGACTTAGGCAAACATGGCCTTGATTGTCAAGAACTCTTACGATCAATCTTGGATCCCGAGACGACTCACACACTCTATGATGGACAATGGATGATGGTGGTGGATGATGGTGTTATGGTGGTCGTGGGTGGTGGGTGAAGTGTGAAGTGTGAGAGAGGTGGTGTGCCAAGGGATGGTTTGAGCTTGAGCCAAGCACTCCTATTTATAGGCTGAACAGAAGCTCGGACACGGCCCCGTGTCCACATCCTTCTCTTTCTTCATTTTTTGCAGCTTGTCTGTATTAGTTGACCACGCCCCCGTGTCCGCTGAGCACGACCCCGTGTGCAGAAGCATATCTGTACTATCAAGATTTGCCTAGATTTCGCGAATCTTATAGTTGACCACGGCCCCGTGTCCGCTGAGCACGGCCCCGTGGTGGGCAATGGAAGCTTCTACCACTTTGTCTTTTCTGCTGACACTTGGGCACGCCCCCGTGCTCACTGAGCACGGGGCGTGTTCAGTCTTCTGTCTTCTTGTTTTGCTTGGGAAGATGCTGTTGTGGGGTCGGGCATGTCACGTTTGTTCCTTTTCTTGTATTTATGCTAGATTTAGCTGCCCTTTTGCTTCTTTTGTTAATTTGATCTCATTTAATCCTGAAAATACAAAAGGAAGACAAAAGCACACTTTTTCCAACATTAGTACTAAAAAAGGGTTAGTTTTATGCCACAATTGATGTAATTTATATGTTGCATTTTGCACACATCAAATACCCCCACACTTGAATCTTTGCTTGTCCTCAAGCAAAACCCTTTATAATGTGGCTTTACACTCCCAAATGGAATGGGAAGAAGAGAAAGTTTTTGGGCTTGTCATAGAGTGTCGGGATTTCCAAGATTCTTCATTAAGTTTTATTTTTATTTATTTACAATCCTATTCGTCATGATTTATTTAAAACTTTTCATAAGATAAATTACTTATTAGGGCATAACATGCCTCTTTAAAATTCCATTTATATACAAGTTCACATACCTCACGGGGATCACTCAACACTCGGCCAAAAATATATTTTAGTGGATCACTCGAGAGCGGCATGGAACTTACTCCTACCATAGGCTTGCCAAGCAATCAATCCTCCTCCTTTTTAACTATGTACCTTTGTAAATATCAAGAGGACTTTTGGGTGAAGGGTTAGGTTTGGGTTAAAGGTAGGTGGTTGGGTTAGTGGTTAGTGAAAGGGCGAAAAGCGTAACAAGCGTCAGTTTTCGTAAGACTTTTTATTTTTGTAACTTTTATTTTGATGAAGCTTTTATTCAAACAAAGTTATTTTTGATGAACTTGTTTGTTTATTTTTTTCTTTTGCTTCATCATCAACATATTTTTTTTCGAAAAGTCATACGTAAAACCGAGCTAGATACTAAAACAAAGGGTAAAAAAAATAAAAGGGTTTTGGTGGGTAAAAGGGTGTTTGGTTTGGGTTATGAAATGAAAAGGTTTAGGCTCAAAGGGGCTAACTAGGGGAATTTTTTTGGGTAAGTGATAAAAAAAAAATAATGGTGTAGAAATAAAAAGGGTTAGTCCTAATGCCTCCATCATTTACTTACTCGGGTTTAAGTTGGTAAGGACCGGGAATGTATCGTCATGACAAGTTCTAGAGTCGTAAGAACCAAGCGGCTATTCACACAAGAAACGAAAAAATGAGAATTTAGTTTAATGATATGTATTTGTATGCTCAATAAAGGCTCAAAACTCACTTTTGTGGGAATGGGTTTTTATGTGATCAAGTATATATAATCAAATTTTAACTAAGCTTGCCATGCCTTTTCATAATTTTCTTATGTTGGTTCTTTTTATCACGACGCTATCGGTTGTAAATTTGTAAAAATATAACCTTTTTAGAATTTGAAATTCCCAAGTTAAACCTAGACAAGTAAAAAAAACGATTGAAAAAATTTGGGGTGATTAGCGGTTCCAATAGAGTTTTGTGTAAGGCTTGTAATTAGGACTTGCAAGATTCAAGGTTTTAGCATCCCCCCACACTTAAATTACACATTGTCCTCAATGTGTCCCAAAAATGAGTTTTTAGGTTGATTGAATATGTAAAAAGGTGTGAAAAAGCAAAAATTTTGTGTTACTGGTTGCCTGGACACGACCCCGTGTCTCATGGACACAACCCCGTGTTCAGGTGCCAGTAACGAAAACTTACAGAAGGTGGACACGGGGGCGTGTTGACTGGGCACGACCCCGTGTCTGTCAAAGTCTGCAGAAATAAAACAAACAGCAGGTTTGGGAGAGTGGGCACGGGGGCGTGTCGGCTGGACACGGCCCCGTGTGGACAATTTGCAAGGGTGAAAAACAGGTTTTTTTCTTCGGTTTTCCTGTCTCGACTTTAGTAGCACTAATGTTTAGTGCTCCAAGCCTCGTATGTACCTGCTTAATCAATAAACACTACTCCAAAACATAGCAAACATCCTAGATTATCAATGTTCAACATCCCATCCATCACAAAGTTAGAAAGAAGAAAGAAAAAAAATATTGCAGAAAATAAAAGAGTTAAAGGAAAGTAAATTGTTCGACACTCGGCACGCAGGCCGGAAATTGTTCAAGATAAAAGGTTAACCTGGGGAATCACCAACCAACCGCTTCTTCCTCCACTCCTCCCGCTTAATCCATGTCCTCGTCCTCATCATCATCATCTCCACCATGCCCAGCAATGTACTCTCGGATATTTCCAATATCATCTTGGATATCGGATATGTTTCTCTCGATCGCCCCAACCTGGTTGTACGTGTTGCTTGCCATATTATAGGTGTTCCTGGTGCACATAAGGTTTTCCTGCAATAAATCATGTAAACTTTGGAAGTTAGGAAAACCGCCTCCTGAGGAGGACTGGCCTGGATCACCATGGTGCTGGTATTGGTACTGATGATGTTGTGGAGCATGGAGGACAAGTGCCTCTTGCGGGTTCCATGCATGTCCCTACATCCTTTGAAAGCTAACTGTCCCGTCTTTAGCTTCATATATTAAGTTCATGGAACGGAAGATGTGTATATCTACCCTTCCCGACCACGGGCTCCTCTCAAAGGACCTAGGTATGTTGGTGAAGTGCTTGAAGAGACGGTACACCCATCCCCCAAAGAAGATAGGGGTTGGTGCAGTAGCAAGGCGGTTCAGATGCATGTTTCAGAGCATGAGGAACGGAACATCGAGGTGCCTGCGGTTATGGATGCAGTGGAGGAAAACTAAATCTCTTAACCCAACAACGCCACCGCTATCATGCCTTTGGCTAAGAGAGTAGCCGAGGAGCCTATGGATGTATCGGTAGAGCGGATCCCTCAACTTCGTGCTCTTAGTGCTGCTCGGATTGTAGTGCCATTCACCAATCTGAGCCCATGCGGCTTGGCGATCGTTCTCATCTATCTCTCGCATCCCTCTAGTATTTTCCTCGTTACCCGCATCTTCTTCCGCATACAACCCGACAATTGACCCAAATTGTGCCATAGAGATCGAATACTTAGTTCCGCCACATCGGAATGCTACCCCATCATTGTCAAATGGGTCGCACCTTGAGTTGAATGTGAAGGTGCTATAGAATTCCAAAGTACATTCGTGGACGGAATGGAGTCGAGTTGTTAAAGCGACTCTTAGTGGGCCTGTGACAAAGTTGTTGAAGCGGTCGAGTTGGTTCACCAATGCTAACAAATCCATGCATGCTTGCCTTGGGTATTCCTCCGGTCTTGTTTGAAGTACTTCATATCTAGCCCTAGCATCGAGCTCATTTGCGTTAAACCTCGTGAACTTCCTAGACATCTGAAAGAATACACCAAAAGTTAGCACGAAACAGTAGAATTCTCGGACAAATTTGCAAACAGCGTGCTGGACACGACCCCGTGTTCAGCGGACACGGCCCCGTGTCCAGGTGTATGTTACTCAAAAACATCATTTTTCGACCCGGTTTCGAAAACTTGAAAATTTTTGGTCCAATAGGTGCGGTTTTCCCCGAAAATGAAACCCCAACTGCCGTTTTTCCCAAAATAACCCGTTTACCCATTCAATTTTATCTTTTTCGGTTCAAAAAAAAGGGTTTGGGGTTTTTATGAGAAATCGGGCGAATCTATGAACAATACAAGTGGATTTACTTCCCAAAACATTAATCTAACTAAATGAAAACAGATTTAGGCAAAAAATTAAGGTTCAATCCGGATGAAGTTCAAGAACCCTAGATTTTTCCCCAAATTTGTGATGTTTAGTCTACATGCAAGTGATTAATCTAACTACTAATGGTGATAGAATCATACCTTGGTGTTGTTAGAATGATAGGAGACGTCGAAAATCTGCGGAAAATCGCCTGGAACCAGAGCGTTTTTGGGGAAACGGGGCGTGTGGAATGAAGTAACTGTTATGAAAAAGGGGATATATCCCGACAGTAGCGCGGACACGGCCCCGTGCCGAGCAAAGTTTTTTTTTTTTTTCAGTGCTCGTGTGGGTGCCCTTTGTTTCCCAAAAACTTTGGTTAGAAAACTTACCGATTTAGATGTCGTCCCAATCGTTCGTAACTTACCAGGTATGATGTTGACGTTTTCATCCTTCGACCGTTTGAAGCGAGATTTCTTCCTCTTCATCCTCAATAAATCCTTGATAGAGTTTCAGCCGTTGGCCATTGACTTTGAATGGAGGTCCATTCCGAGATTTAATTTCTACTGCACCGTGTGGGAAAATATGGGTGATGGAAAAAGGTCCTGACCACCTAGACTTTAATTTACCAGGAAATAATCGAAGTCGTGAATTAAACAAAAGAACTAGATCTCCTACTCGAAATTCATTAGGTTTAATATGTTTGTCATGCAAATTTTTCATTCTTTCCTTATAAATTTCGGAGTTTGAGTATGCATAATTCCTAAGTTCGTCTAATTCGTTTAATTGACAAAATCGATTTTTACCAGCAAATTCTAAATCTAAGTTTACATTTTTAATTGCCCAGTAGGCTTTGTGTGCAATTTCTACTGGTAAGTGACAACTTTTTCCATAGACTAGCTTATATGGGGTTGTACCTATTGTTGTTTTATAAGCAGTTCGAAAAGCCCATAAAGCATCATCTAATTTATTTGCCCATTCCTTTTTATTTAACCCCACGGTTTTTTCAAGTATTCGTTTTAAACCTCTATTAGTCACTTCGGCTTGTCCGTTTGTTTGAGGGTGATATGCTGTTGAGACCCGGTGATAGACCCCATATCTTGTTAAAAAAATTTCAAGTTGATGGTTGCAAAAATGGGTACCTCTATCACTTATTAATGCTTTAGGTGTGCCAAAACGAGAGAATAGTTTTTTCAGAAATCTTACCACGACTCTTCCATCATTTGTTGGAAGTGCCTCGGCCTCGGCCCATTTAGACAAGTAATCTACTGCCACAAGTATATATTTGTTTCCTTTTGACGGTGGGAAAGGTCCCATAAAGTCGAGTCCCCACACATCAAAAATTTCACAAACAAGAATGCCATTTTGTGGCATTTCGTTTTTGGAAGAAATATTACCTGTTCTTTGGCAAGCATCACATGTCTTGACAAGACTTTGGGCGTCTTTGTAAATGGTTGGCCAATAAAATCCTGAATCAAATACCTTTCGTGCGGTACTAGCGGCACCATGATGCCCTCCGTATAGACCTTCATGACAATGGCGGAGAATTCTTCGTGCTTCGCTACCATGTATGCATCGTCGGATGAGTTGGTCGGCACACATTTTGAAAAGATATGGATCTTCCCAGAAATAGTGTTTCACATTAGCAAAGAATTTCTTTCTTTGATGATGTGGCCAACCTTTTGCAACTATACCGCTAGCTAGGTAGTTAGCATAGTCGGCGTACCATGGTTCTTCCTTGTATTCCACCATTTCCAGGGATTCAGTTGGGAATTTTTCGTTTATTTGCTCATCCCTGGTTGCCTCCCAAGCTGGGTCTTCTAAGCGCGAAAGATGATCTGTTGCGGTATTCTCTGCTCCTCTTTTGTCTTTGATTTCAATATCAAATTCTTTGAGGAGTAGAATCCACTGAATCAAACGTGGTTTTGCATCCTGCTTTTTGAAGAGATATCGAATGGCTGCATGATATGTATAAACTATAGTTTTAGAAAGAACAAGATAAGAACGAAACTTATCAAAAGCAAATACCACAGCTAGTAATTCTTTTTCAGTTGTTGTGTAATTTTCTTGTGCATCGTTAAGTGCTTTACTAGCATAATAAATTGGGTGGAAATGCTTTTCTTTTCTTTGTCCCAAGACAGCTCCAACTGCAAAGTCACTAGCATCACACATGATTTCGAAAGGAAATTTCCAATCAGGCGCTATCATTATAGGTGCATTGACTAACATTTCCTTTAGGGTTAGAAATGCCTGGTTGCAATCCTTGTCAAAGATGAAAGGGGCATCTTTTTCAAGTAATTTTGTTAGAGGCCTTGAAATTTTAGAAAAGTCTTTGATAAACCGCCTATAAAATCCGGCATGCCCTAGGAAACTTCTGATAGCTCTAACGGAGGATGGGGTGGTAATCTAGAAATGGTGTCAATTTTGGCTCTATCCACCTCCATTCCCTCGCTTGAGATTTTGTGACCGAGTACTATTCCCTCTGTTACCATGAAATGGCATTTTTCCCAGTTAAGGACGAGGTTAGTTTCCTCACATCGGGATAGCATTCGTTCAAGGTTATCGAGGCATTGGTTGTATGAATCCCCAAAGATAGAAAAGTCGTCCATGAAGACTTCCATTGTCTTTTCCATCATGTCATGAAAGATGGCTACCATGCAACGTTGGAATGTTGCAGGGGCATTACATAGACCAAACGGCATGCGTCGATAAGCAAAAGTTCCATAAGAACATGTGAAAGTTGTCTTTTCTTGGTCTTCAGGTGCTATCGGGATTTGAAAGTAACCTGAAAAACCATCCAAGAAACAGTAAAATTTATGACCGGATAATCTTTCTAACATTTGATCAATGAAGGGTAAAGGAAAGTGATCTTTTCTTGTTGCTTCATTTAATCGTCTATAATCTATACATACTCTCCATCCTGTGACGGTTCTTGTTGGTATTAATTCATTTTTTTCGTTAGTTATCACCGTCATACCTCCTTTCTTTGGAACTACTTGGACGGGACTTACCCAAGGGCTATCGGAGATAGGGTAGATAAGTCCAGCGTCAAGTAATTTGATGACTTCGTTTTTAACCACTTCTTGAACATTTGGATTTACTCGACGTTGTGGTTGTATTACCGATTTGTAGTCATCATTCATTAAAATTTTGTGTGTGTGCATGGAAGGACTTATTTCTTTAATATCTACAAGCTTCCAAGCGATCGCATTTTTGTGTTTTTTCAAAAGGCTAATTAATTTTTCTTTTTCTAAGCTATCTAATTTAGACGAAATAATTACAGGTAATTTACCATCTTTGTCTAGAAAAGCATATTCCAAACCTTTTGGAAGTTCTTTGAGCTCAAGTGGTGGGTCTTTAGGAGACTCCTTATTTGGTTGCTCATTTTGATCAAGAACTTTGAAAGTTTGTTCTATGGCGACCTCTTCTTCAACAAAGTGGTCGATCTTTTCACTTGTATCGGGTGGTTCATCTTCATCTTCAATTAGGGGGTCATTATTGCCGAATGGATATTTCATTGACAGCTCAAGATCGACACTCTTTTTAAATGCCCCTAATTGAAGAGGTAGATTGTTGAACTTCCGGTTTTTCAAAGCTTCGTGAGTTTTTACAAATGGTCGTCCCAACATTAGAGGAGCGTCATCGAGGATGACAAAGTCGGTTGGGATTACCATTTGATTTGTTTGAACCAAGACATCCTCAACTACACCGATTGATTTTATCACTTTGCGATTGGATAGAAAAATGGGTATTTGAAGTGGAGAAAAATCACTAATAATTAATTTTTCGAAAATGTAGTTAGGCATTAGGTTAACACAAAGATCTTTATCAATTGTGACATTACTAATAAATGAATTTTGAAAGAAACATGGAACCGGTGTAATGTTAATTTCAAATGGGTCTTCTTTTATTAGTGAGGTTTGATCATTAGTTAACTTAATGCTTACCGTTTCGTCAATTTTAGTGTTAGTGTTTAACTCTTTTAAAAACTTAGCATGAGTGGGTACTAAACAATGATTTTCAAAGGAAGGTGACAAGAGATTAATTTCTTCAAAATTAGACTCTTCTTGAATTTTAACGTTGTCGGACTCACCTTTTTCGTTGTTTAACTCATGTGTCGGTTTTTGACTTATTTGTTCTTCCATTTTTACACTTCCAGTTATCTCTTCTTTTTTTAATTCTTCTCTTGCGCGGGACTCCTCTTCCCTTGCGCTAGATTCTTTTATATAGCGATCGATAACTCTAAGGTGTTCTAATATCCTTTCGGTCACTTCGGTTATAGAAAAAGGATCGGGATTTTCAAAGCTTGAATCCGGTTGTTCGATCCTTTGTTCCTCATAATACCCATATGAAGTAGATGGTTCACACCATTGTTCTTCATTGTAAGCATATGATGGATAAGGGTCGTAATTTTGTTCTTCATAATACTCATATGAGGTGGGTTGTTCACGCCATGGTTCCTCATAGTAAGCATACGAAGGTGGTGGCTCATATATTGGTTCCTCAAAGTATGAGTATGGAGGCTCATACCTTGGTTCATCAAAATATGAGTATGAGGGAGGAGGTTCATACCTTTGGTCTTCATAGGATGTGTATGAAGTTGATGGCTCGTACCTGGGCTCCTCATAGTAGGTGTATGATTTGGATGGTTGATATGAGTGACAATATTGAACCGAGTGTGGATTACTACAATTAGTGCAATAGTTACTCCTATAGTCATCCTCCTCATAGGTGTAGTTGTAACCTTGTAACCTCCTGAGTATTGATCCATAAGAATCACTCAGCAGACCACAACCAAGTCTCGAGATCAGAAAACAAAAATAAAAACGGAAACAGAAACAGAGGCTGGACACGGCCCCGTGTTCAGTGGACACGGCCCCGTGTACAGAATCTGTATCTGGGCGTTTTAATTAAAGTTACTGATTTCGTTGAGCACGGGGCGTGTTAAGTGAGCACGGCCCGTGTTCAAGCTACTGTTACTGGGTGTTTTATGAAAAATGTGCAGCACGGCCCCGTGTTCAGTGAGCACGGCCCGTGTTCAGGTTACGGTAAATGCAAAACTAAACTAAAATGCAAAAAAATGTGTGCGCGTTTTGAAAAAAGTTTTGAAAAACTGATTAGGCCGTCGATTTTAAGCTTTCTTAAAATCCTTGTGTCCCCGGCAGCGGCGCCAAAAACTTGATGTGCGTGAAGTGTGTTATGGTTTTAATGTTTATTTTAAGCCCTTTTACACTTTTTTAGCCAAGTTTTAAATTTATAAAACACGATATTTACTAACACTAAACACACATATGGGCAAGTGCACCCATCGTGAGCGTAGTATAGTGTTCGTAAGATACCGAGGTCGTCCAAGGACACAAGAGCTTTTAGTACCGGTTTATCCTCAACGTCTAATCAAATCAAAAAGTTAGAAAAAAGGTTTTAAACTAGAAAAATAAAAGCTAACTAAAATGCTGAAAATAAAAATAAAAATAAAAATAAAAACAGATAGACAAGATGAATCACTTGGTTCCGACTCGTGTATAGTGTAACCTTTGATTATTTCCGCACTTTTGCACTTTTTAAGAGATTATCTTAGTTATTGTAGTAGGCCTCTCTTTTGAAGGTGACGTTACCCTCAACCCAGTAGTTTGAGTCAGCAAGGATACAATCCTAAAGGGTCGGATTATTGAAAGATAATTAATTAAGTTATTAATGCAAATTATGGTAGGCCCCTCTTTTGAAGGTGACGTTACCCTCGACTAAGTAGTCTGAGTCAGCAGGGATACAGTCCTAAATAGCCGGGTTATAGTATTAATAGTAGCTTACATATGAGGGGGTCAAAGAGTTTGAACCCCCGCCATCCAATACCGTTAAGTATTGAAGGAGGTCCTACTAAATTTGACCCAGGTCCTTGCAGGATCTATACACTGAACAAGGCAAGACCTTTACCAAACCGTTCCCTTAACCCCCGACCAGGTAGCCAACATACCTCCATATAGACCGTGGAGATATGAATGGTGAAAATCTTTTATTTTATAAAGACAGTAAAATAATGCCAAGACACCACGGACAAACGATAAGGAAAAATCACCTTCAACATAAGAAACTAGTTATTAAAGTCATTAATACATAACCAAATAAAAAGTGCGAAAAGATTAAAAATAAAAAGTATTACACTAGACACTTTGTCTTCACCAAGTGATGTAAGAGACTTAGGCAAACATGGCCTTGATTGTTAAGAACTCTTACGATCAATCTTAGATCCCGAGACGACTCACACACTCTATGATGGACAATGGATGATGGTGGTGGATGATGGTGTTATGGTGGTGCTGGGTGGTGGGTGAAGTGTGAGAGAGGTGGTGTGCCAAGCGATGGATTGAGCTTGAGCCAAGCACTCCTATTTATAGGCTGAACAGAAGCTCGGGCACGGCCCCGTGTCCAGTGGGCACGGCCTCGTGTCCAGTGGGCACGGCCCCGTGTCCACATCCTTCTCTTTCTTCATTTATTGCAGCTTGTCTGTATTAGTTGACCACACCCCCGTATCCGCTGAGCATGACCCCGTGTGCAGAAACATATCTGTACTATCAAGATTTGCCTAGATTTCGTGAATGTTATAGTTGACCACGGCCCCGTGTCCGCTGAGCACGGCCCCGTGGTGGGCAATGGAAGCTTCTACCACTTTGTCTTTTCTGCTGACACTTGGGCACGGCCCCGTGCTCACTGAGCACGGGGCGTGTTCAGTCTTCTGTCTTCTTGTTTTGCTTGGGAAGATGCTGTTGTGGGGTCGGGCATGCCACGTTTGTTCCTTTTCTTGTATTTATGCTAGATTTAGCTGCCTTTTTGCTTCTTTTGTTAATTAGAGCTCATTTAATCCTGAAAATACAAAAGGAAGACAAAAGCACACTTTTTCCAACATTAGTACTAAAAAAGGGTTAGTTTTATGCCACAATTGATGTAATTTATATGTTGCATTTTGCACACATCAATATACTATACTATACGATACGATACGATACGATACGATACGATACGATACGATACGATACGATATCACACTTATAGGCTTATACGAGGTCAATACGGGAACTAAATCACACCTATACGATACGATATCACACTTAAAGGCTTATACGAGGTCAATACGGGACCTAAATCACACCTATAGGCCTATACGAGTGTTATATCGTATCGTATAATATCGTATCGGGTGTTAATTTCCTTTTTTTATAAATAAACAAAGGAATAAATAAAGAAAAATACAAAAATCGAGCTTTATATATGCTGCGTATAGATCCCTACGCAGCGTATAAGACAAAAATGACACAACTACCCTTGTATTTGGCTTCGTATAGCCTTAACACAAGGGTATAAAGGACATTTTCTGACCTTTATATACGTTGCGTATAGGCCTATACTCAGCGTATATAAAGGGTGGTAAATTTATTTTTAACCCCAAACCTGTGGTAAAATTATCTTTTTAACCCTTATAGTGTATATACGTTGCGTATAGACCTATACGCAGCGTATATAAAAGTCTGAAAATGTCCTTTATACCCTTGTGTTGAGGCTATACGAAGCCAAATACAAGGGTAGTTGTGTCATTTTTGTCTTATACGCTGCGTAGGGATCTATAAGCAGCGTATATAAAGCTCCATTTTTGAATTATTTTTTTTGTGTATTCCTTTGTTTATTTATAAAAAAAAGGAAAATAACACCCGATACGATACTATACGATACGATATGACACCCGTATAGGCCTGTAGGTGAGATTTAGGTCCCGTATTGACCCCGTATAAGACTATAAGTGTGATATCGTATCGTATAGGTGTAGTATAGGTCACGTATTGACCTCGTATAAGACTATAAGTGTGATATCGTATCGTATAGCATAGTATATGTCCAGTGTTGACCTCGTATAAGACTATAAGTGTGATATTGTATCGTATAGCGTAGTATATATCCCGTATAAGCCTATAAGTGTGATATCGTATCGTATAGGTGTGGTTTAGGTCCCGTATTGACCTTGTATAAGCGTATAAGTGTGATATCGTATCGTATAGGTGTAGTATAGGTCACGTATTGACCTCGTATAGATCCCTACGCAGCGTATGAGACAAAAATGACTTATACGAGGTCAATACGGGACCTATACTACGTTATACGATGCGATATCACACTTATAGGCTTATATGGGGTCAATACGTGACCTATACTACATCTATACGATATAATATCACACTTATAGGCCTATACGGGACATATACTACGCTATACGATACGATATCACACCTGTAGGCTTATTCGAGGTCAATACGGGACATATACTATGCTATACGATACAATATCACACTTATAGGCTTATACGAGGTCAATACGGGAACTAAATCACACCTATACGATATGATATCACACTTATAGGCTTATACGAGGTCAATACGGGACCTAAATCACACCTATAGGCCTATACGAGGTCAATACGGGACCTAAATCACACCTATCGTATCTTGTTGCATCGTATCGTATAGGCCTATAGGCCTATACGCGACATATACTACACCTATAGGCCTATACGGGCGTTATATCGTATCGTATCGTATAGTGTAGTATATTCGAACCGTATATACGTTTTCTAAAACAATTTAACGTTATATAATATTATTTGTATAACATTAAAGATTATATATTTTAAGGGATTTAACGTTGGAACCGGGTGAGAATTTATACCACAAACACATCCGAAAAAAAAAACTGATGGGTTATATACGCTGAGTATAGGTCTATACGCAGCGTATATAAACCCTTGTTTTCTGTGCAATGATTGCTGATAAGGCTCTGAAATCCATGGTTTATATACGCTGAGTATAGCTCTATACGCACCGTATAGAGCTAACCCTATACGTTGCGTATAGACCTATACGCAGCGTAGGTAAACCCTAAGTGTGTAGATAGCCAACCAAGGTGTGCAGATAGTTTGGCCCCCAAAAGTTATAATACATATCGAATATATAAGTTGCATATATAAACATTAACCATAATTAAGTTTACATGTCTAATAGCCATATGCTATTATTCCAATGATCTTGAACATAACCATCCTTATGAATTTCTAGCTTAGAAATTTATCTAATAAACATGTATGGCCAATCCACACATCTAACCAAAAAGAAGTAGAAGCTCAACTCCCCATTTTTCCTCAAATAATTTTAAGGAATGATCTCTTTGTTATTAAGATTAACACAAGACTTAACAATTCGGGACCCATTGGAGCATGTTAGAAGGGGCCGGGGGGGCGCCCGACCCCCGAACTTTTCGCTCAGTAGTGTAATATCTGTGGTTTTCCTATAGAAATTTTTTGGTATATTCGTTTTCGACTCCCTGGTTCTATAGAAATTTTTGGGCACATACGTTTTTGACCCCGTCAGAAATCTCAAGCTTTGCCACTGACCAAATCCCATTACCTCTAGGGAAATTAACAATATCCATAAATCCCATCGAATCCATTGATTTTTTTTTAGAATTGGCCGCACTTCCCCAAAAACAATTTGACCGTAAGGATTCCAAAATGTTATTGACAGAGGCAAGAATAAGAAATAATGGCATATTATAATACTGATTGAAGAGGTATGGTCCCAATACCTTGCCCACATGGCAAGGACCACACCACTTCTGCATCTGACATGGCGCCTACATCAGCAAGCGAATCCAGAAGCTTCTAGAAGCTTCTGGAAGACGTCAAGGTGGCACCAAAGATGCTCTTTCCGACAGAAAGGACGGCACGTGTCACCAGTCATCGGGCGCCATGTGGACCTGCAGCAAATCAAGGAGCAGGCCGACAGTACCAGTACGATGTCTCCAGCATGGACAAACATAGGCGCGCCACGTGTACCACTACACTGACCACAGCAGAGGAGACCAAGAGGATATTCCCCTTGGTCGGACAGCTGGTGCCTCATGACAGCTGGTAAGGTTGCTCCTCCCTCTCTCACCCTCCAGCTATAAATAGGACCCTTCATTATTCAGGTTAAATCTATCTTATTCTCCACTCTCTCACTCTTAACACACACTGTTTTATCTCCTCAGAACAGAACTTATTCTCACGCCGGAGCCGGGTTAAGAGGGAAACCCCCATATTCCCCTCTTGACGAGCTAACGGTGTTGCTGTTTTGCAGGATCCGTCATTTGGCGAGCAACAAAGGAGATTGAACCCCATAAAAGAGACGAACAGGCTAGTTTCACCCTAGGTGTTAACCAGTGTTTCATCATTGGCGCCCACCGCAGTTTTTGCAAACCTTTTTCATCTCCTTTTCGTTCAAAAAACTCTTCAAATGGCTGACACAAACCCTTCCCCCCAAGTGGACGGAGAAGTTTCTTCTTTTGAGCTCATTTCGGACACCGCGCACGTCCATAGGGGCCAAAGGAACGAAATCATCCAAGAAGGGCAAATGAACAATGATTTTCCTAGTATCTTTGGAAGTGCATCCAGGGTTGTTAGCCAAAACACAACTGGAGCCACTTTCCAACCCCCACCTAGGATCATCACCCAAACTACAAATGGAGCCACTTTCCAACCTCCGCCTGGAATAGTCCAACAAACACCCCCACCAGTGCAGACACCAAGCCATGGAGTTGGCCCCTCAGCTCCATCGGAACAAACACAACTGAACTTCTCTGCACTTTTGGGGTTACTTGAAGGAAAAACTCTGGCTTCCTGGTATGCCGAGCGGATGGCGTCAATAAACCTCGTTTATACACAACTCAGCGCGCAACAGGCTTTGCTCAAAGCACAAGCCAACCAGTCCACATTTGTTACCCCACCGCAAAGGTCTCTGAGTATGCACACAACTCAGCAGACCAATGCGTGGACTTTGCGTCCAGAAAAAGGACTGGTGCCAAACATCAGGAAACCAAGTGCGCATGACACACGCGACACTTACGGCGAAAAGGAGAGAAACTACGTGCAGTATTCCCATCCACCAAAGAAGCCAATACAAAGTCGTTTAGGTCCGCGCAACATAAACGATGAGCTTGATAACTATAAAGAGGAAGACGACGAGACATACAAAGAAAGCACAGTGTTCAGCAGATTCCCGCCGGAGCACGAAGCATACAAACCTCACAAGCGTGCAGGTTATTACCCAAAGGCAGAGCATGATTACACCTTGAGCTATCGTCTGGACGACATGGCTGAAAATTCAAAATTCATCAAAGAGATTGCCACAGCCGCTATCGACAAAACAAAACTGCCACACAACGTGGGCAAATACAACGGCTTGACAGACCCAGATGATCACCTCCAAGTTTTTAACGGTGCTGGAGCAACAGGCGGATGGAATTTACCAACTTGGTGCCATCTCTTCACTCAAACCTTCGTCGGCGCAGCGCGCGTTTGGTTTGACAGCCTACCAGCAGGAAGAATCAAGTCATGGATCGATTTTCGAGACAAGTTCCTTGTGCACTTCTCTCAACAACGCAGGTATAATAGAGATCCGGCAGACTGTCTGAATATATGGAGGAAGGACCATGAAAGCGTGGAAGATTTCATTACGAGGTACAACAAAGAATGTTTGGAGATCGGCGATGTGGGCGAAAAGATGATGCGCGCGCATTTTATGAGGGCAGTTAAATGTGACGACTTGATCAAGCGAGTGAAGGGGAGAGATGGAGGACCCAAAGATTGGGAAACCTTCATTGAGGCAGCAAAAACCATTACGCAAACTGACAAACAGTTGACCGGTGACGACAACCGTCAGCGCGGATACAACCATAATGACCGTCATAACAAGAAGGGCAGAGGCCAACCATGGAAAGCATCTGGTCACAGAGAAAGAAGCCCAGCAAGAGAGGACGCACGTCATACAATCAATCAGATAGCCCACCGAAAACAAGTAAAACGTGAAAACAGAGACAAACAGTGGACACCCCTAACGAAAACCCCTTCAGAAGTCTTGACAACTGAGAACCACCAGTTCAAGCCACCGCTACAAATGCGAAACAAGAGGGGCCAAGACCCAAATCTTTTCTGCGAGTTTCATAAAGACACAGGCCACTTGACCGACGACTGCTTCAGCCTTAAGCAGGAGATCAAAAGGGCCTTAAGAGACGGAAAGCTCACTCATCTGATAAAAGGTGGAAAGCGTGACTACCGCCAGATTCAAAGAAGAGAAGAAGGGCCAGATAACAAAAAACTCCGGAAATTAGAAACCCACATGGTTCAAGGGGGTCCACGAAAACCAAGAAAAAATTATAACAAATGCACACAAGATGACTCATGGCGCGAACGACAAGTTGTTTTCCCGGTTGTAAGAGGAGGTCCAAGAGAAAGAAGACCCATAGTTATATCCGGTGTAATTGGTCACTACCAAACCGATTACATTTTCATAGATCCCGGGAGCACTGCGGATATCATCTATGAACAATGTTTTAATCAATTCGACCAAGAGGACAAAGCGCGCTTGGAACCGGTAGATTACCCGCTGACTGGTTTCTGCAATGAAGTCGTTTTTCCTCTAGGCCAAATATCATTCCCAGTGCTGCTCTCAGACGGAAGAAATTCAAGAACGGAGGAGGTCACGTTCATGGTACTACCAGCGCACTCAAGGCATGACATCTTGTTGGGAAGAGAATCCCAAGGAGACTTCAGTATGATCTGCTCCGGACCACATTCAGCCGTGGGATTCCCAACAGAGACAGGGGTAGCGTTGATCTATGCAAGCAAGGAAGTCTTGGCAACATATGAAATCAGGCCAGCAAAGGCAAGCAAATATGTACCATGCGCAGAGGCAGAAAAATGGGTGTTAAACAGTAAATACCCAGAACAACCAATCATATTAGGCCCCGCAATGTCTGATCTTACGCGCGCGGCGCTAAAAAAGTTGCTATTTGAAAACATGGATGTGTTCGCCTGGACACCAGCTGACATGACCGGTGTTCCCCGGCACATAGCAGAGCACAGACTTAACGTCTCAGAGGCCGCCAAACCTGTGGTACACGGCAAACGTCATTTACGAGACATAAAGCATGATGCTATGAGGGAACAAGTCACAGAGCTGTTGAATGCGGGCATCATCAAAGAAGTCAGATACCAAACTTGGGTAGCGAGCCCGGTCATGGTTCAAAAGGGGAATGGCAGTTGGAGGATGTGCGTAGATTACAAAGATCTAAACAAGGCATGCCCGCGCGACTGTTATGCCTTACCAGATATCGATGAAAAGATTGATTCGTTGGCAACATTTAGATGGAAATGTTTCCTTGACTGCTATAAAGGGTACCACCAGGTACAGATGGCCATCCAAGACGAGGACAAAACCGCATTTCGCACGCCGACGGGGCTGTACTGCTACACCAAGATGCCTTTCGGTCTAAAGAACGCGGGCGCGACCTATCAGAGACTGATGAATGAAACGTTCCACGATGCTATCGGCAAATACATCGAAGTGTATATGGATGACTTAGTCATCATGAGCAAAAAAGAGAATACGATGCTGATGAACATCCAAAAAACGTTTGACACATTGCGCGGAGTAAGTATCAAGCTAAACCTAGCGAAATGCTCTTTCGGCATGGAAGAGGGAAAGTTTCTGGGTTTCATTGTCACGAAAGATGGTTTTAAAGTAAACCCTGAAAAGGTACAAGCAACCGAGAGAATGCCTTCACCATCAACTATCAAGGAGATGCAAAAATTGGCAGGACGGCTGGCAGCACTTACCCGCTTCCTGGCCAATCACGCAGCTAAATCTTTCCCGTTTATCAAAACACTCCGCAACTGCACGAAGAAAAGCCAATTTCAGTGGACTCTGGAAGCCGAGGGTGCATTCCGCGAGATGAAAGATTGCCTCATAAGATTGCCAACATTGACGGCACCAGTAAAAGGAGAACCTCTGGTATTATATCTATCAGCATCTGACAAAGCAGTCGGAGCGGTTTTACTCGTCGATCGCCAAGGTGTCCAAACACCGGTTTACTATGTGTCCCGCACTCTGACAGACCCAGAAACCCGGTATGCCATAATGGAAAAACTAGTGCTGGCACTAATTCATGCATCAAGACGGCTGCGCAGATATTTCGCTAATCACGTCATTCATGTCTTAACAAATTACAACATTGGCAACATCCTTGCCCGACCCGAAATTTCTGGAAGACTAGCAAAATGGGCGATAGAACTGGGAGGCCACAATGTGGTTTTCAGGCCAAGACCAGCAATCAAGGGCCAGGTGTTAGCCGATTTCATGACAGAAGTGCCAGACGACAAGGACCGGGAGTGCAAGGCAATGGAAAGAGCTGAAAGGCAACATTCGGAAGAACCGTGGCTACTGTATACAGATGGCGTGTCCAACGAAGACGGCGCAGGCGCAGGGCTTAGACTGGTAAGTCCAGACAAACACGAATTCACGTACGCCATCAGGTTAGACTTCAAGAGCAAGAATAATGAAGCCGAATACGAGGCCTTCCTTGCCGGTCTGAGGTTCGCGGTAAAGATGGGAGTCAAGCACATAGAGGCGCATGTAGACTCCATGTTAGTAGCTGGGCAGATTAATGGGCAATATGATGTCAAAGGAGATGCAATGGCGTTATACCTAGACCAAGCGAAAGCATTGCTGCAGAACTTCAACTCTTACAAAGTGCACCACATCAATCGAAGCGAGAACAAACCAGCCGATGCACTAAGCAAGCTAGCATCCACAAGTTTCCAGCACTTGGCAAAGGATGTGCGCATTGAAGTCCTGAGTAATCCATCGGTACCGCTGAGGCAAGTGAACGTTATTCAACTAGGAACGACATCTTGGATGACCCCGATAATCATGTACCTCCAGTCTGGGATACTACCAGAAAACAAGGCTGAGGCAAGAAAGATTCAATATAAGGCCGAGCATTACCAGATGGTTGATGGAATCCTGTACCGAAAATCATACCTCGGGCCCTTGTTGAGATGCGTTGACCCAGAAGACGCGAACTACTTGATCAGAGAAGTGCATGAGGGAATCTGTGGCATTCATGCTGGACCGAGGATGGTGGTAGCAAAGGTGATGAATGCTAGGTACTACTGGCCCGGTATGCATCTAGACGCAGTGAAGGCTCTGAGAAAATGCAGCGGGTGCCAACGACACGCTCCTAAGACGATGCGCCCCAAGAACGAATTAGTCCCCGTAACAACAGCATGGTCGTTCCAACAATGGGGAATAGATATGGTTGGCCCCTTCCCCGAAGCCCCGGGTGAAGTGAAATTCATTATAGTCGCGGTAGACTATTTCACAAAATGGGTGGAGGCGAAGGCACTGGCGTCAACCACATCTACCGTAGTTCGGCGATTCATCTGGGAACAGATAATCTGCAGATTCGGGCTGCCTCTGAGAATCTTCACCGATAACGGAACGAATTTTGCTGCAGAAGATCTCCAACGATGGTTCAAAGAGTTACACATAGAGCATACGTTCTCCTCGGTTGCGCATCCGCAGGGGAATGGTCAAGTGGAAGCCGTTAACAAAAGCATTGTAGACGGCATCAAAGCACGATTGGGAGAGCAAAGAAGAGGCTGGGTTGACGAATTGCCAAGCATCTTGTGGGCCCATAGAACGATGCCCAAAACAAGCAACGGAGAAACACCGTTCAGCTTAGTCTATGGGTCCGAGGCCGTGATACCAGCAGAGATCGGGCTGCCGTCACCAAGAATGCTCTCCATGAACATGATCAACAACGAAGAAGAAAAGAGGTTAGACCTTGACCTCCTAGAAGAAAGGAGAGAGATGGTGGCAATAAATGAAGCAAGATACAAAACAAAGCTGGAAAAGTATTACAACTCCAAGGTCCGAATCTGCACCTTCAACCCGGGAGATTATGTCCTGAGGGACAATGAGGCGTCTAACGCCGAAAAGCCTGGAAAATTAGCCCCCAAGTGGGAGGGACCTTATGTTGTAGATACAGTACTTGGGAAAGGGGCATACAAGCTACGCACCCTGGATGACAAGGAAGTCCCAAGAACCTGGAATGCCCAACAGCTAAGAAGATGCTACATGTAAACAGCTGAAGTTTTTTTTTTACTTGTAATAGGCTGCGCGCCAACACATTTAACACTAATACAAGAAGTGTTTGGCTATCTTTTCGCACGAGAATTTTTTGTTAAAACTGCATATATTACTTCGGGCATACACAAAAACATCCATGGCTCGACCTTAGGAAACGTTGTAGACCTCCAAGGCTTGTCACAAACGAGTGCACAGCCGGGTCAGAAACACAACCAAAGCCTAAGCAACGCCTAATAAATACTTCATGCCCACAGAAACATGAAAGCGTCGAACACAGGGTAAACAAACATTGTAAAGACCCCCAAAGCTGAACACAGCTGGGTACACACAATAACCTGTAACTCGATCACTTCGTATTCACGAGCCAACTTGCGCACACAAAACGACAGAATAAACGTTGTAACTAACACAACACAACCTGTCAGCGCCACCATTCATTCGTGATACCTAATCAAAGTAATTACACATGCACATATTGTAACGATAAACAAAATTCACAAGGAACTAAAGTAAGCATTAAACATATCAACAATAGCAGAACGTGTCACAAATAACGACAGCGGTAAGTAAATTGTTCACGAAAACATAAAGTAAACTGCTCAGGAAATTGTCAAGTTGATTACAGGGCCATCAAGGCCCATACTTGGCATGCAAGCCGGACTTTTTCACTCCGGATGACTAGTTCCAGTACCATCAGTGGCGTGATCTTCATCCCCAAGGGCCCTTTTCAATAAGGCAACGCCATCCGGCTTCCGGGATAACTTTTGGGCAGCTTTGACAACCCCAAACTCAAGGGACTCAAACTCTTGACGCTTCTCAGCATACCGGGTAACACAGTCAGTTTTGTATAATTCAAAACTCCTCAACGGTTCCTTTGATTCAGCTGCAGCCCTTCCTTCCGCGTACCCTTCCTTTCGACCAAGATCGCGCGCAGCTTCCCCAAGCTCATATATGTACTTAGCCAACTCTTCAGAACCGGCGATACGCTGGGCAATCTGCAAGGTAGTACACACATGAGGAAAACAGCAAAGCACACAAGAAACAAACAAAGAGCAGACATTACCAGAGGTACTGCACGAGCAAGTAACCACTTGCAGTTGGCAGACATTTCTCCAGCTAGAATCTCTGCAGCCTCGCTCTCAGCAACCTTTGTCTCACCAAGCTCCTCCAGCTTAGCTATGCGTTGAAGATACTCTTCCTCCCTTTTATTTAATGCAACACGCGCCGCCTCAGCTTCTTCACTGATTTTACGTTTCTCAGCAGACAATCTCACAATCGCATCACGTTGCAATCGCAACTCCTTGTTGGTGCGCTCACAAGCATCCTCCCAATCCTTCTGCTTCCGGGAGTTAACTTCTTTCTCTTGAGCAAGCTTATTCTCAGCATCTGAAACCCTCCACAACAAGCCTTTCTGCTCAGAATTAAACTTCTCTCCCTCTTCCGCAAATGCCTTCTTCTCATCTTCAAACTCAGCCGTCTCCTCCTCCATCTGCTTCCACTCACGAACAATCTCTTGAGAGGTGGCAAAATATTTAACCCCGGCACGAACATGATCATCCAGCAAGGCAAACCGGTTGCGCCTTTTCTGAAATAGCCTCTCAGCAGGGGGGAGAGACAGAGAGAAGAACTAGTGACAATTATCAAGCTGATCCATCCGGGAACCCTGGGTCAAATTCCAGCGAGGGACATGTGGCAAATCATCACACGCTGGGTTATGGCTATCCCAGGAATAAGCACGGACATTCTCAAACTGTGGACTCCGAACCACACCGGAAGTAGCACCACCACCACCGCCTGGCGGACGCTTGGTATAAATGGTTTGACGAGGCGTAGCCTCACTTGATTGTGCATCGTGCTCAATGCCCTTGCCTCGACCATCTCCACCAGCAACATGAACACCAACACCACCCGCGCCATCACCGCCACCTTTGCCAACATGTTCAACATGCACATCATCTTGTTTACCCCTTTCACCCAAGTCAGCACGGGGTGGGGACAAGCCAAATGTTCTAGACGGTGGAGAAGCAGGAGGGGTTATCTGTGAAATATTAACCTTGCGAGACCCCTTATCAGACTTGACACCTGCCACCAAAACAATCATGAGACTCAAAAATATGATTCCAAAAGCCAAAGTGACAAAGTTTATGAAAGCGAAACTTCAACTTGGAGGAGCAGAGGCCGTGAATATTGCCTCCAAAAGATTACCCTTCTTGGAACTAAAAACACCCAGGTCAACCTCAGACTCCGAGGGCGCAGGAGGAGCCTCCTTTTAAAGTTTGGCTTTTTTCGAAGCATGCATAGCAGCAGCCTGCTCATCAAGTTTCCGTTTCTTATCTTTAAGAAGTTTCTTTTTCATCATCTCCGTCAGAGTAACGCTGTCATCAGGGTCAGATCCACGACGCCCTTCTCCGGCCCCTAAACCAGACAATGTATCAGAAACAACAACGTAATCTAGGATAGGAAGAGTAGAGGGTCGCTTATGAGGAATCTCAGTGGTTTTTTCCTCAGCCCTCTTCTCCTTCCCCTCTGGCTTAGCAGCCTTTGTTTTCTTCCTTGTTTCCAACTGATCAGCAGTCTCAACCGGAATCTCCATATCATCATCAACGGGTTCATTCACAGGCTCATGTGCAACCCCCTCCACCGGATCTGCACGCGGGGAATGAGAAGTTAGCCCTTCATGAGATCTATCTGACCCTTCACTTGAGAGAACAATAACTTCCTCTCGAGTAGGACCAATAGCATCATCAACATCATCTTCACTATCTTCGCCTAAAACAGTGTTGGCATATGCGGTAAAACTTTCGTTAGTTGGGTGCAAGAAACGGTTGCGGATCTGGTCCAACCAAGTCGGTTTCCCATCCTCCTGAACCGCCTCAATCATCGCTCCACCAGCCTTCGGGTCAAGAGCATTCAGTAAACTGTACCCAACTGTGACAATGAAAAGACATAAGTAAGAACACAACGAAATCAGAAGAGTACACACAAGACCACAAAACAACAAAACTACATACGTTTGCCTTGGTAACCGTAAACCGGGACACCCAAAGCACGCTTCGGGACCCACAACATACTCATACCAGCACCCACCAACGCCATTTCCTCAAGTTGAGAAATAGCAGTAGCCTTGTGAGTCACCTTCTTGTACCACGCTTGTTCAGCAAAACCTTCAACCACATTCACCTTAGGGATCCCCTCATTCCCTGCCCGATAATGCATGTCTACCGGGATAACACCACGGCGAATGTAAAAAAACTTTTGTTTCCAATCATGAAAGCTTTTCAGCGGAGTGGAACAACAGGGGACAACACCACTGGTCCTGGAGTTAAAAGAGTAGAAACCACTGGTGTAAGTCACGGAGTAAAACACATTAAACATTTCAAAAGTAGGCTCCACACGGTTGGCTCTACATATAAACTCAAAGTGGGTGACACGGGGAAGCCCAATAGCGTTTATTTGTGAGATATGGAGTCCATAATTCCTCAACACCTCAGCAGTAAACTTGGTCATCGGAAGTCTGAAGTTACCCTCCCGGAAAAAAGCAGCGTACAACGTAATGTAACCAGGAGGTGCATCCATGGCAGTAGAACCTGGAGTTGGGAACTGAGCACCCCATTCAGGAAGGAAACCCATCTCCCTCACCAAATTCTAGAACTCCTCCTTCTTCCAATTTATAGTCGCCTGGTCAGGGCCCGGAGGATTCTTACCCTTGTTCCTCCTCTTCTTCGATGAAGGATTTGCTCCAGACATATCGAAAGATGATAATAAAGGATACTACGAATGAACTCAAAGAAAATGGGGAAGCAAGATAAAGGAATGGAAGAGAACACCGGAGTTCAAATTTTGAAAAGTGAAAAAAATAAAGGAAATCGTCGTGTATTTATACCCATCGCATTTAATGCGATGGGTAGTGAGCCGTCAGGAATTCAGAAGGTCACCCAATAGGGAATAGACACGTCAGCAGAGAGAGAAACCGTCACCTCTTTTTCCAGGAGCGTGGGCGGCACACGTCTGACGAAGGGACAGAAAGTAACTGACACAACTGAAAAGGCAACTGTTCACCTCAGATAAGACAGGGACGTCAGACGGTCACATCAATTCCCTTTGTCTCAAGTATAGAAACTTACTTCAGAAGGAAACACCAATACGCCATGCGCCACGCGTCCAACTAGCTCAACTTTGCCAAGATACCAATACGCCATGCGCCACGCGTCCAACTTGGTTCAACTTTACAAAGTTACCAAGACCCCGTGCGCCACGCGTCCAATTGGCTCAACTTTACAAGTTACCAACACACGGTGCGCCATGCACCCACTTGGTTCAACTTTACAAAGTTACCAAGACACCGTGCGCCACGCGTCCAGTTGGCTCAACTTTACAAAGTTACCAATACGCCATGCGCCACGTGTCCAGGTGGCTCAACTTTTCAAAGTTATCAACACGCCACACGCGATGCTACCATTACGATAAACCGTGTAAAATAACACGTATTCCGACAACAACAACAACCACTTCCTTTATAAGTCCAGAATCCCTCCTAGACGATCAACTCAACTAGAAGGCACACTGGACTGGGGGGACTTGAAGAGGTATGGTCCCAATACCTTGCCCACATGGCAAGGACCACACCACTTCTGCATCCGACATGGCGCCTACATCAGCAAGCGAATCCAGAAGCTTCTGGAAGACGTCAAGGTGGCACCAAAGATGCTCTTTCCGACAGAAAGGACGGCACGTGTCACCAGTCATCGAGCGCCATGTGGACCTGCAGCAAATCAAGGAGCAGGCCGACAGTACCAGTACGACGTCTCCAGCATGGACAAACATAGGCGCGCCACGTGTACCACTACACTGACCACAGCAGAGGAGACCAAGAGGATATTCCCCTTGGTCGGACAGCTGGCGCCTCATGACAGCTGGTAAGGTTGCTCCTCCCTCTCTCACCCTCCGGCTATAAATAGGACCCTTCATCATTCAAGTTAAATCTATCTTATTCTCCACTCTCTCACTCTTAACACACACTGTTTTATCTCCTCAGAACAGAACTTATTCTCACGCCGGAGCCCGGTTAAGAGAGAAACCCCCATATTCCCCTCTTAACGAGCTAACGGTGTTGCTGTTTTGCAGGATCCGTCATTTGGCGAGCAACAAAGGAGATTGAACCCCATAAAAGAGACGAACAGGCTAGTTTCACCCTAGGTGTTAACCAGTGTTTCATCACTGATGTTGTAGAAGACATGAATGTAATGATGTTAAGCAACCTAATGAGGTAGACAACATGTCATCCTTCAAGTTAGGAATTTAACAGGATTTCCCAAGTACACAACTTCTTGAGGAGGAAAATATGAAGAAAAACCATGTCCAGACTAATGTAGGGAAGGGGAAGAGAGTTCCAAAACTTTCAAAAAAAATAATAAATCTCAATGGTTGGAAGGAGCCACCAATATCTAACAGGCTCTTACGAATGAAGAGAAGGCAGTTTGGAACTACTTGTTGGATGGTGCAATCGAAAAGGAGTAGGTGTTTGGAGTGTTTGTATATGTTACCAATAGTGATAATGGACTTGTTAACTAATTGATACAATAATAATTATAGGGTAGTGAAGCCAAAGAAACGAAGCGACAAAAATGAGTAAGGATGGAAGGAATGATATCATAAAATGAAACAATAAAATTAAAATGTACGTTGCAGTATGCCTTAATTTCTAAAAAAGTTAGTGGTGTAGGAAGTTAACCGAAAAGGAAAAAGTGGCATAGGCGAAGGAAGAACGTGATAAGAAGGAACAATTAGAGGTCGAGAGGATAATGGGGTGCGTGCTAGTAATTGTTATAGATTTTGTATTGTTTGAAGCCCCAAACATTAACTGTACACATATGTGTATGGTCAGTGTTTGTTTAATTACCATTAGTATATGTTGTTAGTGGTTATACATTAATGGTTATCAAAAAAGTTGACAGTAATACATATATTTATAAAAAAACTGGGTTAAACGAAATTTATAGGGACCATATATTTTCCACTAGGTATGGGACTAGGATCATGCACTTTGCTTTACTAGATCTATGTGCTAGCCAACTGGTTAGAGGAGAGAAGGTTCACAACAATCATTGGCGAAGCTTGACCCCCCCCCCCCCAATTTTTCCGAAACCGGAGGGGCGGAAACGTAAATAACTAAAAAATTTCTATACGAAAGTACTGTTCATGGGCATACACTAAGTTGCGCCCCTGACAACTATGACTGTTTTGTTAGAGGAGAGATGGTGTGTGACTGTTGGGCTAATTCAATGCTTAACAATGAACAAGCAAAGAGGAGAGAAGGTTTACAGCTACGACTGTTTTGTTATGCAGTCGTATTTGTAAGATGAGAATGTGTTTTATTTTTCATCACAATTGCGTAACTTTTATAATATAACAATTGCGAGTTATAAATTTATTTTTATTTTCAGTGTATTTATTTATCTGTTATACAAACAGAGGAAATGCTTTCTTACATCTCATATGATGATGCTAAGCTGCTTGGAGTTATTTACTAGCACTTTGTTTGTGGTTTTGGAAGAAAAATAAGAGTTAATGAGTTTGAATGAATTTGAAAATGACATATTTCCCATCGTAGAGCATGGGCACTTGTATTTGGTTCGCTAGGATTTCAAAAACCTAGCTATCACGGTTATAGATAACATGCATCCCTGTGAGAGTGTTGTTAAGGTGGTTGATCATGAAGTTTTTTTATGCGCTCAACACCAATGAAAGTGGTAAACATATACAAACCTTACAAGTATATCGTGTACGTATTAGTTGTACATATGGCGGAGTTATAGTATTAAGAGGGGTATCACTGGCTACGGCTCAACCCCGTCTTCGTATTGTAATTTTTTTTTTTTTTTTTTTGTTTTATATAAAGGATACTCATGAACAAACACAGGGATACCCCTAAAAAATAGGATACTTTAAAATTCCAAATTTTTATAAGCCCAAACCTTTTACAACACTAGAGTTGTATAATAATTAAGCGTAAATGATAGAGTTAACTCAAATTAATATAATATAATTGAAAGAGGCCCAATTGACAATCATAACCCAAACCCCAAAACAATAAAATATTTTTTTTGTTTTTTGTATGGGCGGCAACGTAAGAAACAGAACGTCACTGAATTACAATGTAATGGAACGATTTCAAGCTATGAAAAAAGAGGACAAATCTATTAGGTATTTGTTTTACTTTATTTATTATCGTTTTTTATGGGGAAATTACGAAAAATGTAAGTTGACCAACTCACATTACCAAAACGTCACCTTCAAGAGTCCATGGAGTGGCGCCTTAACCATAGGAGGTGTCCGTGTGTCATTTATTGTGTCCATCAAGGGGGTGGTGACACGTGTCCGACAAACCTGTTGCGTCAATTGACGCATAGTATCGACGTCTCCTACACGGCTTAAGTCAGTGAGAGAAAAGTTGTGTGGCTTGCGTCTTTGTCACACTATGGTTGACGCAATAGAGATGTCAGGCCGACGCATTGGAGTGGTCTGGCCGACGTCATGGATCTGAGGCCAGCGGACGCAACAAGGTGTGAGCCCGACGTATTAGAGCGTAAGGGCCGACGCCTTCGAGTGGTCTGGCTGACACATTAGAGCGTAAGTACCAACGCCTTCGAGTGGTCTGGCTGACGCATTAGAGCGTAAAGGCCGGCATCTTCGAATGGTCAGGCTGATGCACTAGACTATAAGGCCGACGCATTTTAGGGGTCACCCCGATGCACTAGAGTGCATACTTTCAACATACAATCATAAGACTGGTGACGCTTTAACTGTCTATATTGACTCATTAACATTCTGTGCATTCTTCATCACGTTTTAAAAGAGTTGGGATCCAATAAAATTCATGTTTCAATTGTTATATTTTTTTACTCCCAATATACTTCTCAGGTCTTTGTTAAGTTTTCCTCAATTATAATTATTATGGGTGTTAGATTTGTTGTTTACATTGGTGAAAACTGAAAAGTTATTAATAACAACATGGAATATGTTGTAGAATCTGATTCAATTAGACGTCTATTAGAAATTCCAAACAACAATGTTTCCTATCCTCATTTTTTGAGACATCTTTTTGAGATGTGTGGTGTTCAAAATATCACACAATTATCGTACAAGATGTCAACTTTTACTAACCCCATGGATATAACAAATGATTATGATCTTTAATTTTTTTCCAGCATGCTGAAAACAATCCCATGAACTTTTTAAATTATATGTTGTACAAGAAACTAGTGTTGGTTCATCTACTAGATGTCAACGCACTGATTTCAAATGTCCCGATTTAAATGGTCCAGTATTCTTCGTCTCTCTTGACACCGGTATGTGTACCTGAAAAACGTTAAACGTTCAACTGTTAAGTTTAGTATTATAGTATGGAAAAAAAGAGTTTTTTTTTACCATATCCACATCCCACAAAGCAGGATATACTCCCGTAGAGCCATTTACATATCCAAAAGCATCATGATGTTGTTCTATAACTAAACTGAAAAATTGAGGTGGGAGCACGGTCCAGCGATAAGTGATTGATGAAGTCGCCCTTTCGGGATTTTCCGTTTCCTTTAATTTCATGAGCTTCTTACACCATGCTCCGACATGCTGTATAGAATTTTCATATTTTAAGTTTTGAATAGAAAATATAAATAATTTAGAATTTACCATTTGCTGAATAAAACCGTTTCCATAGAAACCTAATAGTCCACCCCACCATTGTTTATCTAGAGGGGAATTCCCCATGGAATAGCAAGAAGGACTATCCAAGCCTATAAATAGACACAAACTTCACTACAATTTCACTACATCACATTTGTATTTCATTTCAAACTTCTCTGAAAACGAAAATGGATTCTTGGACCGAAGTAGAAGATATTGCGGTTGCCTTCTCTTACGTGGCAGTTCGTGATCTAGGCACCTATACCAGTTACGATAATTCATTTTGTGAGCGGGTATTCAGACTTTTTTGCATTCACCTACAAGAGACAACCCGTACGTTAGATGTCGTGAGGACTCGCTGTGCTTTTTTGCGCTTCAAATGTGCCCGTTTTATAGGAAGATACAAAAACGTGAATAACCCGAAGAATGAGATGGATGAAAAAGAGGTGATCCAAGAGGCCCTACTCGACTACGCTATCCTTTACGAGGAGGACTTTGAACACCTTTCCGTATTTGAAACTTTGAAGAATTAATTATTAAGTGCCTTGTTTTTGTAATAGCATGTTATATTTTTATTTTCTTTTATATATTGTAAGTTTTATGTTATATTGTAATGTTTGTTATATTGTAAGCCAACTTTAATGGGCCTAGCAAAAAATAGAGCCCCGTGCATTGGCGAAGCTTTGAAGGGGCCGGGAGGGGCGCCCGACCCCCCGAACTTTTCGCTCAGTAGTGTTATATATGTAGTTTTCGTATAGAAGTTTTTGGGTATATACGTTTTCGACCCCCCGATTCTATAGAAATTTTGGGTATATACGTTTTCCGACCCCCCTGTCGAAAACGTCAAGCTTCGCCACTGGCCCCGTGGTACACCTTTATCTAAAAAAATTCAGTATCTGCCTATTTTAACCGGGCAAATCTAACTCGTCAAACGTGCAAACGACGCATTTTCTTCATTGCCTTGTAACGTGCAAATAGCCCGTTTTCTTCATCGCCTTAAAGAAATGTGGTATTTAAATAATATGGTATTTATATTAAATAGAATTAAAAAGATATGTGGAAAAAAAAATTGAGGAGTCAGCTGAGCCACTGCAAGTACTCAGCCAAACCACGAGAGGTTAAAAAAATTCAGTATCTGCCTACTTTAACCGGGCAAATCTGACTCGTCAAACGTGCAAACGGCGCATTTTCTTCATTGCCTTGTAACGTGCAAATAGCCCGTTTTCTTCATCGCCTTAAAGAAATGTGGTATTTAAATAATATGGTATTTATATCAAATAGAATTAAAAAGATACAAGGAAAAAAAATAAAATTTGAGAAGTTAGTCAAGCCACAACGAGGAGTCAGCCAAGCCAAAAGGAGGAGTCAGCCAAGCCACAACGAGGAGTCATCCAAGCAACATAAACCAACCAAAACAAGCACCAAGGATGCATCAGCCAAGGTTTAAGCCCGACGCCTCAGCCAACTTTTTGTCTTTGATGCGTCGGCCGTTGACGCAACTGGTTGTTGGACACGTGTCAGCACCCCCTTAAATGGATACAATAAATGACCCACAGACGCCTCCCATGGTTGAGGCGCCGCTCCATGGATGCTTGAAGGTGACATTTTGGTAATGTGAGTTGGTCAACTGACATTTTCGTAATTTCCCTTTTTTTATTATTGTATGATTGCACGGTAAAAAAAATTGGGATGCCCCTAAATTAAGGGGCTAGCTCTGCCATAGGTGTATTAGTCATTGTGGGGAAATTGTTCTAATCAAACTGTATATGTACTGTACAACAGGATTTATTTATAAAGTACCTGAAGAGAGTTACGCATCCAAGATGCTTTGAGTTTCATGGTGTTAGACCAGCAAGGTTGGAAATTGGGTGGGTGACTATTGGTAATTACGTCAATTATGGAGTTTTCGTGATGCGACATATGGAGGCATTGACAGGGATTACTAAAGGGACATGGGACACTGGTTCCCAACAGATCCAAAGAAAAACAAACTAACTTTACTCAGGAAGAATTTTGCGGTTAGGCTTATATGCCCGTAGTCGAACATACACTCACTACTAGAAAACTGCTACAATTCCTTCATCAATTTCCGTGGGAAATCCGTGGGTAACTGCGTTTACCCACAGATTTCCCACGAAAATTGGCTGTGGGAATTCTCCTCGTGGGTAATTTTTTTCTAACGCAGTTCCTACGGATTTTTCTACTCCTTTCCCACAAAAATTTTTCGTTAGAATTCTCCTACTTATTTCTCACGGAATTAATTTTCTTAACTTTTCAACACATTTCCCACTGAATATTTATCTTTTAAAATTTTGTGTTTAAAACAATTATATTTATATTTATTATATAATATTTATTAAATTTTAATTTTCTTACACAATTCCTATGAATTTGTTTTTTCTTCCTACACTATTCCTACGAATTTGTTTTTTCTTCCTACACAATTCCAACGTAATGTATTCGTTTTCCCTATACAGTTCCTATGGGAATATTTTTTTTCCTACACAATTCCAACTGAATTTATTCATTTTTTCTACGCATCTCCTACAAAACTAGTTTTGTTTTCTACACAATTCTAACGGAATGTATTCCTTTTTCCTACATAATTCCGACAAAATTGGTTTTTTTTCCTACACACTTCTAACATAAAGTATTCTTTTTTCTTACGCATTTCCTACAAAACTATCTTTTTTTCCTACAGAATTCCAACGGAATTTGATAAAACCTGTTGAGTCTTTTTCCTACACATTTCTTACGGATACATTTAAAAAATAATAGAAAAAACAAAAAATACCTGCTTTTTTCTTGCTGAAAGATGCATATTGATAAATATGATTCGGAATATAAATTTAACAAAAACAAATAACTTAAATTCGGAGCACGTTTAAATTACAAAATCATTCATTGTTAACATAAAGATTCGGAATAAATAACAAAAATTTTAAGCCCGTTTCAATCACAAAATCACCTTTGTTAAACATAAAGATCTGGAACAATTAAAAAACTACTACTAATGACTAACGTGAGGCTGGAATTTTTTCATAAACTCTTCAAATTGTTTTTGCCTCTTTTCTTCATTTTCTTTCATTTCTGTTTCCATCTGTTGCACTTTTTGTCCAACTCTTGTCTCGCATCCCTTTCATTTGCAAGTTCCTTTTCCATTTCAACTCGGACTTTTTCAACCTTTATATCGTAACCAAGAATACAAGTCGTACATGCCCTAATAGACTGTATTAAGGCGTGTATCATGGATTCCTACGCTTTTTATACGAAACTTAAATTCAATATTTTCCTACACATTTCCTACGGAAACCTGTAGCCATTTTTGACAAATTTCCTACGGATATTAATAAATTTGTTTTTAAAATAACACATATATAACACAATATATAATTCAAAAAAAATTTATCCATTTCGTGAGTAATTTGTCGGTAATTTCTGACACACTTCCTACGGATAGGAAAATTGTTAAATGAAACGTATTTCGTAGGAATTGTGTTGGTATTTTCCTACAGATTTTCTACGGAAATAAATAAATTTATTTTAAAAATAACATATATTCTTATAAATAATAAAACTTTATGTTTTAATATCAGTAATTTCATTTTATTATGAATGTTTTTTTTTATGATAAATTGGATTCCTACACATTTCCTACCGATAATTTGAATGAAAACGGATTCCGTAGGAGATCGGTCAGAATTTTCCTACACTTTTCCTACGCATAACAATTCCTACGAATTTCCAACTAATGATTAAAATGAAAACGGATTTCGTCAGAGATCGGTCGAAATTTTCCTACACTTTTCCTACGCAAACCAATTTTTCGTTTTTTTGTCGCTTTTTTTTGTCACAAAACTAAGACCCTTTTTAATACGTCGGAATTTCGTAGGAAATGTGTCGTCATTTTTGTTCGTAGGAAATTTTGGTAGGAATATTAGCAGTTTTCTAGTAGTGACTGTGGCCGAGTTGTAGGAAATGTGTCGTCATTTTTGTTCGTAGGAAATTTTGGTAGGAATATTAGCAGTTTTCTAGTAGTGACTGTGGCCGAGTTATTAAAGAAGCAAATCAGTTGGCAGGTATCAGAAAAAGAAATAGATGTTTTGATGCAAGTGTTTTGGCTATTAGTACTTTAGTCATGTTGAAGACTTTGATTTACTTTTGTGTTTGAATTAAGTTCGGTATTGAATGTCTATTATGAATATTGATGGAAGAGAAATGTTTTTGTTTCATTTTGGTAGTACCATGATGCGAATGGAACTAATTTCATGTTTTTATTATGCAAATGTTTACATTGATTATCAACAATACTATTATGTGTCAAAATATAAGGCTGAGTTGTATTTTAATAAACTGTTTATATCTGTACAAATTAAGGTGTTGAATAGTAGTAACATACATACTAATGTGTAACAGATAATAAACTGTTTATATCTGTACAAATTAAGGTGTTGAATAGTAGTAACATACATACTAATGTGTAACAGATAATGACACAAATGTGTATTGTTATATATACATCTGATTTCATATTTTTATTATGCTAATGTTTACTTTCATTATCTACAATAATATTTGTCAAAATACCGGAGCATTGAGTTTTAATAAACTATTGATATAGATATGTAGAAAGGTGTTAATGTGAATTAAATAAATATTAAGAAGCAAGTTGTCTTTGTGTGATGTTTTTACTATGGAGGTTGTCCGATTCTTTATGCATAGTGTAAAAGCTCTGTTCTTACCCTATTTTTTACTCTACTGAGGGTCAAGGCAAGGGCAAAACAACAAGGTTTGAATTGGAACATTTGTTGTGGCTTTAACCTGTATAGAGTAGGATGGTGAATTTGTTTGTGTTTTGGTCTATAATTCTTCTGGTTTCTATGTTTGGTGTATGCTAGTCGCTGCTAGCTTTGATGAATAAATATTTTGTTGGTCCTTAAAAAAACATTAGCAAAAAGTATGAACAACATTTTTTTAGAAGTTTGTTCCAAAACAATTACCAAATTCCTGATATGTGTATTTAAATATAAAACGAACAAAATATATAGAAATAAATGGAATGTGTTGGTATCAAACTCACTGGCGTCTCGGGACCGAGATGTCGGAGTCGACGGATGCCAACAGTTGTAGACATGATCACAACACAATTCACACCAATACATGATCGAAACAATAACTTGAAAGAAACTGAACTAACCGAAACTTGTAATCGAAACTTGAACCAAATCAGAACTTGATAAACATCAACTTCCAGTACAGAAACTTGATTGTTGAAACCCTATTTATAAGTGTTGAAGGGGTGCGACTTGAAGGATACGTCGATCACAGAACAGTTGTGTCAATTCCTTCGTAACTGCAAAACAGTTATATCCCCTTACACTCACGTCATTTCAACAAACAAGCCCAATATACAAACAACCCTACTGGACTCTAGAAACTTGTTCGACCCATTAACTACATGGCCTCAGGCCCAAATTCAACATAACAGTAAGTAACTAAATTGTTTGACCCACTAAACAGACTAATAAAACGTAAATAAAGCTGCTGCGTTTTTTCTTCTTCTTCGAACTCGGTTGTGCTGATTATCAGACTTCATTTTCCCTCCTAATCAGTGCAGCCGTAGTTTGCCATTTCATGCTACTCGTCTTTCTTGTCGGTGACCTCAACTATGATCACCAAATCATCGTCGCTCGAATCATCGATCCAGCCGTTGCTCTTTTCATCGACCACCTTGCTTTCTTCATCAACCTTTGCTCCGCTAGTACCCGCTTCATGCGTGTTGTCTTCATTCTCTTCGTGCTTGGTCTTCATGAGTTCAAAATACCACTCCACCAATTCGATGTAACGAACATATGCAACCTTCACTTCATAATCATCATCACAATCGAAACCGCATTGTACAGCCACTTTGTTCCATGCATTATCTTGTATAACCTTCTTGAATCCACCATACTCCTTAACAACTTCGTAGAGTGCAACCAAATCAACGGGTTTACCGTTCAAGAATGTAGGTGGCATTTCGCTTGTCTTGCAAATTCCAAAGTAACATGGTATGAACAATGTTACTATTTCTTTCATACTAGCCTTGAAGAATCCTTTATGTTCCCCCACTTCTTCGTGTAGAATGATCAAATCGAGCACGTCCAGGCAACTTTCGATTATGGTATCTTTCTCTATTACATCTTCTTCGTCTTGTGCTTTCGACACTGCCTTCCATCACATCTCTTCTCTTGATTCTAGCGGGTTCTTTTCCATGCCTTCTAAGTAAGTTATCAAACCCAACTTTGCCCGCTTAGAATATTCAACATCAACATTTTCCGTTCCCGAAGTGCCTTCTTCGAATTTTTCTTTGTTTTTCTGTCTCTGTATTTCGAATTCCTCTTCATAATATTCTTCAACATATTCTTGTAGTTTTTCTTTTTCGTTGAGATAACCATTCTCAACGTCTAAGTTCTAGTAAAACTTATCCATATCCAAATACTCTTCTTCTAGATCCACTTCAGACTTGTTTTCAAATATATCAACACCTTTCGCTCTATCACCAAACATCTTCTTCAACGTACACTCATCACCCCAAGTAACCACTTCAATCCCTTGATATAACAGTTGTTCTAAACTAAGAACATTACGCTTCATCTTTGGCACGTAATTCACACAAGGGATTTTCTTATCCTTTCCATCAACCAAAACTTTAACTTCACCAATACCGTGTATGAAGGAGAATTCCCTCCGTTTTGTGACAACTGGCACTTTTCCATGAATTTCGTACAATATTAAACAGTAATATGTGCTTTAATGACTGCGTGTGATTGAATTAACAAGACGAATGATTTTCTGATTACTGTCATATACATACAATGGCATTTCATGTTGAAAGATTTTTTTATCATTATTACATGCAACACAGCATGGTACAATTAGTGCAAAGAACAAAGTTAGCACAATTATCAGATAAACTAGAAGTACTGACGGGAGTTCAGTACTCAGACAGACATGATGTTAAGACACAGAATGAGCCCGAAACCAAGAGTTACACTAGAATAGTGTGTAGAAAAGTAGGGATCATAAAAATGCCTTCCTAGTGATGATTTAGGTGCCGGAAAGTGCCAGAAACACACTAAAACTGTAGAATTCTGCAGAAAACACCAAAATTCAGCAATTTTCAGCTTTTTAACAACAAAATATAATGCAGAATTATGGCTTAATGGTCCAGAATACCTTCCTAAGTGTTGGGAATCAAAACTGTTATAAAATCCTACATAAAGCACACTAAGCTGCGTAGTTTAGCACCTTAACGAACAGGTAACCAACCGAATAATCGGACACTACCCGAAACACCAAATTTTCACTAAAAGCATTGTTTTAGTGTTACGAAGCTAGTTACGGTCACCGAACATCATAACACATCCTAGGACACTAAAACACATATAACCCTAACTAATTCCTTTACATTTCAACCAAAATTTCTAACTAAAGATTGAAACATAACCATGACCCCCCCCCCCCCCCTCATAACCGGTCCAACATGGGGGACCCACTTGGGATTTCTTTCTTATATTATATTTGCTTTGTAAAGATATTTAGGAATACATGAACCAAGAGTTAAATAAATGTTGGAGAATGTTTATAAAAACCTAAAGTCTATAACTCATTCCATTCTCTTCAACACTCCAAAGCTTCTCTTCCTTCTCCATTTTTCATGGCCCAAGCACCCCACCATACTCCCTTCATTTTCATTCCATTATCAACCATTCCAAGGTGATTCAAGGATGCAAGAAGCAAGGTTAAGAAGCTTGGAAGCAATAGAACTTGAAGGACCTTCAGCATAAGCTTTTATCCACCTAGTTTATCATCTTCATCATCTTTGATTTCTTCCCTAGCCTTGTGCTACTAGTAAGACTCTCATAACTTGTTTTTACTTCTTATATTGATGATTAAAAGATTATGTTAATGGTTAAACATGAAGATCATGAAGAAACAAGAAGATGAACTTTAACATAAATCTAAATAACATAAGAAACTAAGTTGTTTTAAGTGTATGTAGTATACTTGATTGTTGATTTCTTGTGTTTATGATGTTGATCATCATAAGAAGTTTGCTAGATTGTGATTAAACACATGAACTAGCAAGTGAGAGGATGAATCTTGTGAAAGACAAAATGGTCATCCTTTATGTGAACATGAACTTGAAAAATAAAGATGTTTTTGTGAATGATGAAGTATGATACATGTTAAAAGTCTTGTAAATGGATGATTTCAAAAATAATTTTCTTAAGAAACCAAGGTTATTTACAAGATTTACATAACCATGATTTTTAAAGAAACTAATCATATTTTTAGTGTTAAATCAAAGCTAGAAACATGTTTGTAACAAGAAAAATACAAAAGAATTTTTTTTAGAAAAATCATCCTATAAGTTGTGAAGGACCAAATTTTGTAAGAATGTGATTTACAAACAAATAACCGCATTTTTAGGGGTAACTAAACTTACTAAATAACATACTAAGTTACTACAAATTTTTACAAAGTTTCAAGTTCATGTCACATGGTGAGTCTTGAATGAATTGTTGATGATTGATGATGATTTTAAAAGAAAATGATATGCTTTTAAAGCATGAAAACCTCCATTTTTAAGGGGAAACTATGGCAAAAAATTTTGTAGAAAATAAACACTTAGAAAAATATTATTTTTAAACAAGTGTTTATAAGTAAATTTTAACCATGGTTTTTCATATAAAATTTTCCATAAATTTTGTTACAAAAATTACAAATATTGGAAGTTGATTTTTGATAAATAAAAGTGATTAAGTATATATTTAGGGAAATATATTTAGATATCACACTTGTGTGCTACTTGTATATTATGTGTATTAGTTATATTATTTTAGGACTTGAAAATAATATAACTTACCAAAAAACAAAAATTGTGATACAAAATATTACCAAAATTCCAAGAAAACAAATATGTAATTTATACCTGAATATTGGGCAAACCGAACACGGACGTATGGACTACACTTATATATATTCCGGAATTAAATTCATATATATATATATATATATATATATATGTTCTGACAAACGAGTTAAACGGTATTTTGGAAACCGAAAGAATGAAAAGTATGATTATCACAAGTATTACAAAAATATATCATATTTTTGTCACTACGTGAAAAAGAGGCTACGGCCACACTTTTGGCAAAACCGCCCTGCCACACATTTGTAAAAATGTGTGGCTAAAAGTTATTCATAACATTTTAAAACATCTTTAGCCACATATTTTATTATTAATGTGACCATTTATACCAGTGCAGAACCTTTTAGCCATACTTTTAGAAAATAATGTGACATTTATTAGCCATAAATCGAAATGTGTGGCCAAATGTGATCTATGGCCACATATTTTTGTTTCATGTGACGAAAAAACATGTATTTGACACCTTTAGCCACACTTTAAGAAAAAAATTGTGACATATATTTGCTACACTGGCAAAGTGTGGCTAAATGTTATCTACGATCACATTATATATTTTCCTGTGACCAATAACATGTGTATTCAAAACCTTTAGCCACACTTTAAGAAAAAAATGTGACATTTATTAGCCACACTAAAAAAGTGTGGCCAAATTTGATCTACGGTTATTGTATTTGTTTCGCGTGACTAAACACAAAATTATTCCAAACCTTTAGCCACACGTTAAGATAAAACATCCACATTGGAAAAGTGTGGCCAAATGTGTTCTACGACCACATTATTTGTTTAATAATGTGGCTAAAATCTAATACATATAGCCACATATATTATTTTATGTAACCAAAAGTTAGACAATATTCACACTTAAAATTACAAAATTTAATGTGGTTTTACATTAACATTCGTCACACAATCATCATTTTGTTTATTTTGTGTGACGAAATGTTATCAAATGTCATTAAAAAAATGTGTGACCAAATGTTAAACTTATTACATCTTTAAAAAATCCCTACAAAATATTTAATTCCAAAACTTAAGCTTCCACCTAAAATATTTCATCTTAAAACTTTCCCCCAAAATATATCATTCTAAAACTTAAACTTCCTCCCAAAATATTTTATCCTAAAACTTAAACTTTCCCCCCATAATATTTCATTCTAAAACTTAAACTTCCCCCCCCCCCCCCCCCCAAAATATTTGATTCAAAACTTTCCTCTCAAATAATATTCTTATTTAAAAAATTACACTATTTAATATTAAAAAATAAAAAAATCTTACCAAATATTTAATAATTCAAACTATTATTAAATATTATACATTTTAAAAATATTTGTTTTCTTCTAAATAATATATTAATGTATGTATATTAATAATGGTAACGAATTTCTCGTAGTTAATTGTTTTGGGTACTGGTACTTTCAGTTCGATATGGTACCTGTAGTTTACCGAATTTTACTTTCAAATAGTGTTGCAGTACGAGTACTGTTCAGTACCATACCGTACATTTTTGGTACCAGTAACTGTACCCATATTTGATGATTTCCGGTATTAGCATTTTTGGTACCAGTATGTTCGGTACAAGTACCGGTACCGAACTCATCCCTAATCATATATGTGTTAATAGAACATATTGGGCTTTACTGGGTCACAGTGGCCAATAGTGGTTATAGATATGTTAATGAACCATATTGGGCCTTAATGGATCACAATGGACAATAGTAGATCACACATGTCTTAATGGACTATATTAGGCCTAAATGATAGTGGATCATACATGTCTTAATGGATCACAATGCACAATAGTATATCATATATGTATTAAAGGATCATATTGGACCTTAATGGATCACAACGGGTAATAGTATCTCATATATGTCTTAATTGACTACATTGGGCCTTAATGGATCACAAGAGACAATAGTAGCTCATATATGTTTTAATGGACCATATATGGCCTTAACAGCTCATAACAGGCGATAGTAGATCATATATGTCTTAATGGACCCCATTGGGCCTTAATGGATCACAATGAAACTTAATAGATCATACATGTCTTCGTTGATCGTATTGGACCTTAATTGATCATAATTGACAATAGTACATCATACATGTCTTCGTTGACATATTTGGCCTTAATGGATCACAGTGGACACTAGTAGATCGATCACGCATGTGTTAATAGACCATATTGGGCCTTAATGGATCACTACAGATAATAGTAGATCATACTTGTCTTAATGGACCGTATTGGGCCTTAATGGATCACAATGGCCAATAGTAGATCATACAACTGTTAGTAGATCATATTGGGTCTTAATGGATCACAATGGTCTATAGTAGATCATACAAGTGTTAATGGAGCATATTGGGCCTTAATAGATCACAATGGTTAGTAGTAGATCATACAAGTGTTAATGGATCATATTGGCCCTTAATGGATCACGATGACCAATAGTAGATCATATAGTTCTTAATGGATCACAATGGACTATAATAAACCATGCATGTTTTAATGGACCATATTGGGCCTTATGGATCACGATGGCCAACAATAGATCATACATGTCTTAATGGACCATATCGTAGAGGTGCACAAAATGATTTTTTCCATAAATGGTTTGTTTATCCGAACCGCCGGTTTTTTCTCATTTTTCCTTTAACTGGTTTTTACTTTAAGCGATTTGGTTAATAACCATTTTCTTCGGTTATTCACTTTAAACGGTTCAATGAATAACCGGGTTCTTTTAGTTAATTAACCGTTTTTAATTTTTTTAATTTTTTCGGTTTCGGTTAATAAGTTGTTTCCTTTATTCAATGGCTATGAGGTTTTAAAAGATTCGGTTAGGTTTCAGAACCTTTAGAGTGTGTTTGGGTTAGCTTATTTTGGAAGAACATATAACTTATTGACTTGTAAAAGTTAATAAGTTGTTTCCGTTATTCAAAGGCTATGAGGTTTTAAAAGATTCGGTTAGGTTTCAAAACCTTTAGAGTGTGTTTGGGTTAGCTTATTTTGGAAGAACATATAACTTATTGACTTGTAAAAGTTAATAAGTTGTTTTTATAATATTTGGATTAGCTTATTGAAATTGTTTTTGTATGTGGAGAAGTTAAAAATGATAAATTAGTATTTCTAACTTATAACTTATATAAATTGTTTTTGAGAAGGAATCCTAAACACTTTATTAGTTTTCACATTACCTCCTAAATATTGGATTTTCAAACCCCACCAAATTCACCCCGCCCATTCTTCCCTCTTCCTAAAACCCTCAAATTCTCAAATCTTCCCTCTTCCTAAGAATTCACAAATTCTGTAACTCACTCTCACCTTCCTTATCGTACACATTCCACACCCTTTCTTCCCTTCTGACCCAACCAATTTCTAGGGTTTTTATGTTGTTTATGAATTTTTGGGTACCTTTGGCCGGCTAATCGGAGACGAATGTACCATCACCGCCGGTGAAGTTGGCTGACTCTCTCCCTCATGTGTAGTTTGGCCATGTCGGATTTGACTCATTTGTGAGATTGGATGGTTACAAGAGGACGAATGGTGGCCATTTTTGATGTAGAGAGAACTAGGGGCTAGGGTTTGGGCAAAAGTAATATATCTTAAGCTTCGAAGTCAGCTTTACAGACCTTGTCTTAGCGGTAAGCCCCCTGACCCTCTCACAAACACACACATAACCATTTGATTTTGGATCTTTCAGTCTATATTAATTGACTCGATTAGAGGTGATACATCATTATAAAATTGGGGATTTTGTGCAGCAATATTAGTGTATAGATGATTATCGGGGTCAAGAAAGAGAAAGAAACGGGTGCTTTTTTGGCTGCAAGGGGCTGTGGCTAATTTCTATAGCTTGCACTCAGGTACATTTCAGCATGTTAGGGCACCAATTTTGGTGTTTACATGTTTGTATAGTAGTTCAATCGTCCATTGTTTGTATATTAGTGATGAAAGTCTTGATTTGAAGTCACACTTCTGGATGTGGATAATGATAATATACATATAGGTATTCGTATTGGATTGGATTGTATGGTGAAATTGTGCACATCCCTCTTGCTAATTTGTTGTGGTACCAAACCAGAGGGGACGGTGTTACCCATTTTACCACCTTCTGATGGACAACTACCTATGCATTTCTTATCACTCTTTATGTATGTTTAGGTTCTAAATGTTGTATACCTCTGTCCTCTGCTTCATTCAAGTTGTAAATAGAGAAAGCTATAACTACTTTCTGAACAATGTCTGCATCTGCGTGCCATTTTCTCATCAATGTAAGATTGCATTCGTGTGTTCTGGAACTGGGGTAATACAGATTGATAACGCACCAATTGAATCCTTATGCTCTAGTAAAAAAAAGGAACATGGCATCAATGTTGTTGGTATGATGGATTTTGGGATTTTAGATTAGTTAATTTAATCAACAAACATTGAAATTGCCAAGGATTGAATTCATATATGATATATCTCACTTATCATTAGTTGGTTTTGAATATACTGACCAGATTCACTAGCTTTGTTTGCTATCAGAGGCAACAATTTGTTTTTATATGGTTGTTTAGATCTGATTTCAAGACTATGACAGATGATTGAGTAATTATTTACTGCATGCAGGATTATTGTATGAAATGCTTAGGTCGGCCAAAAGACCAGATTCAAAGTCAAATTGGAAGGTATGTAGCCATGTAGTTATGATGTCATTAATCTGAAAGTTAATGCCTTATTTATAGTTAATTTGGTACTTTGAACATGCAATGGCCATTCCTTGTTGAATCAACGGCTTTTTATCTTGTAACAAATCTGCTCCTATATTTTTTTTCTTCAAAGTTGCAGTCCCTGACACTCTTTTGGTTAGGTATTGATCATGGATAAAGTGACTGTCAAAGTTATGTCATAAATGGCAGACATCACAGATAAGGGAGTTTCATGTAGGCGTGTCTCGGAAAGTTTGAATTCTTGTTTTTTAGGATGCTCGGTGTGGGCTTCGGCCTTGGATAGTCGAGGACCGGCGCCGCCCCCCCCCCCCCCCCCACACACACATCGGCGGCGTCCAAATCGTCAGGGTGTAGGCGTCCAAAACGTCGGGGTGTAGACGTTCAATCCGGTCCATTACAAGACAAACTCCCCTCACACACACATATACACACAACTCATATATATATATATATATATATATATATATATATATATATATATATATTAGGCCCATACCCATTTCCTTACCTCCATCCTCTTTGCCCCATCCTCACACCCGATCTACGTGGCGGATCATCCTCCAAGGATGGGCCGTCACCATACCGCATAGCCTTACATCTTCACTATAAATACATTATTTACGATTTTACGTTCTCACAGTCCTTTTAATGCTTGCCACCACTTCATTGCCCATCCTTTTATTTAGTTTTAGCATCATCGCTAATATTTATGTCCTTTAATCATCCCAAAAGCTGAAACATATCTGTTTTTTGTAAAAAAAAAAAAAACTTACTTGTTTATCATGCAAATGGAACCAGAAATTTAATTCCCTAACCATCTCTATCGATGGACAAAGCAAATTATAACAAAAACTTACTTGTTTATCATGTTCATGTAAATAGAACTAGAAATTTAATTCCCTAACCATCTCTATCGATAGACAAAGCAAATACAACACTATAAAATTAGAGCTGGCAATTCCTGACCTGTTTATGACATGATTAAACATGTTTAATAAAATGTACACCATGTAATTTTCTAGATTTTTTAATTAATTAAATTTTGGAGGCTAAGCTCCACCATTTCTCCTTCTTGGCACATAAAAGATATAAAAAAGAGTAAAGTATACAGATGGTCCTGTGGTTGACCAAAATTTTGGATTTGGTCCTTAGCTTTCCAAAGTGCACGGATGGTCCCTGTGGATTTGGTCCCTAGCTTTCCAAAATTTTGGTTGACCATAGGGACCATCCGTGTACTTTACTCTATAAAAAAGTTATAGACATGAGATATCCAGTAATTAAACTTAAACGAGTCATTTTCATGTTTAATACTTGTGTTAATCGTGTCGTCTCTGACCTGTTTAACACAAGTAGACCTGTTTGCCAGCCCTAAGTCTATTATTGCCCATCGTTCTTGACTGTGGTTAATTCATAATAAGTAATGATTGCTGTTTCGTTTCTGTAGTGGTGGAAGATATAAATAAAAGAAGACAGCCATTGCCCACTATGGATGCGGTGTACTACATCCAGCCAACAAAAGAGAAGTATTTAAAATCTTTCACTCAATTCTTTTACCATGTTTCCCTTTCTTTTCTTACTCTTTAACAAACAACATATACTTTTAAGTTTTAAGTTTAACATTTGTAATACGTAACTTGTATATTGAAATGCAGTGTCCGCATGCTGCTCTTTGACATGGCTGGAAGAACACCTCTTTATAGAGTGTACGTGAAACATCATAGGCCTTCATTCCAGTTTCCTTTTTGTATCTCATCATGTAAACATGGTATTTACTATTTGATCTTATTATGATTCCTTAACATTTGTTTTCTTTCTCTTCTCAGGGCCTACGTCTTCTTCAGCTCTTCTGTCCCAAAAGAATTGGTTTATTACATAAAAAAGAGAAAAGTTTAAAATCTCGTTTACGTGCTATGAAAGAGGTATAAGCTCATTTTTAATCTTTGTTATTGTATATATAATTATATTTTATAGTTCCTTAATATTTACTATGGACGGGAATTTGCAGGTGAACTTGGAGTATTTCGCCATTTATAGCCAGTGTTTTATAACTGATAACACAATGGCTTTGGAAGAATTGTATGGGAATGAGGAAATGACCCGTAAAGCAACCGTTTTTGCTTCATTATTGGTATGCGCTTTTTCCCCCACTTAATTCAAGATTAAGAGTATCAAATCGGAGATGTGATTATGTGAGTCCTATTTCTTTATCTAATTTTGTATAAACACTTCTCAGGAGTTTCCGTTCGTACGTTACCATGCCGCCACATCTCTCGATCCCACCACAATGACCACAATACGTGATTTGATCCCTATGAAGCTTGCTGCAGCTGTTTGGAATTGTCTTTTGAAGTATAAATCTCTGAAAAACTTCAACTTTCCTCAGACGGAAACATGTGAACTGCTCATTCTGGATAGCTCAATAGACCAGGTCTGTATTATTAATGCATATTTGTGTGCCCGTTACTGTGCAAATAGGCTAGATAAAGTGTGTGTCGTATATGTAAATTATGCAATGCATGAAGTAGCTACTGCTGATACTTAGGATATGATAGTTTATCCCGTTTATTTGCCATTTGCCTTTTATCTTTGATTCTTTGTCTACTTTACTTCTTTTTTATGGAGTTCTTTGATTTTCATGATACTTGCCACCATTAGCCCAACTAGTTTATTATGGGTACATTTGATTCTGGGTTTGAATTGACAAACACCTGTTTATCTTGCAGGCTGATTATTAAATAAGATGATGTTGAATACAAGTGTTCCAACTATGGACGGGTCAAGCATATATATGTTAGTATGTGTTCAAGTTCTTTATCTCAGTCTAGTAGGATGAACATTTGTTAGATGTGGAAATACCATAACACGGGGTTTCCAAGTAGCATGAATAAAAACACTTGGATGATCATACGACATCAGAACTGTCCATTAGTTACAGGTTTACTCCTCACCACAACAGCATTAATATGGCCACGAACCCATGGATGCAAATTTGCAGCACTTACAGGTCCATAACATTGAGTATATGGACTTGAAGAAAACAATCTAGAAATAGTTTTTAGTTTATGTGTAGTCATCTTCCTTTGCAACTTTTGTAGATAGGTTTTGATTAGAAGTTTATGTATTTAATTAGTATTTAAATTGAAAACTTATGTATGGATTTTTGGTTATTGTTGTTAATAGCATTTGGTTCTCAGTTTTCTCATGTTTGCTGTAGTTTTTATTTGACAAAAAAATGAAAATAAAATTGGTAATTACAAGAAAATGGCCACATAAAACCATAGAAAATATGTGTGACCAAATCGTAGATAATAGCCACATTTTGAATTAGAATTACAAAATTGCGTGTGACTATAAATAATTATTAGTCACATCATAGTCACTTTGTTTCTTGTTTGTGTGATGGAATGATGCCAAACGTCATTGAAAAAAATAATGTGTGACCAAAAGTTATACAATAGCCACACTTAAAATTACAAAATTTCGTGTGACTATAAATAACCATTAGCCACACCATAGTCACTTTGTTTCTTGTTTGTGTGATGGAATGACACCAAACGTCATGGGAAAAAAATTACTAGTGACCAAAAGTTAGACAATAGCCGCACTTAAAATTACAAATTTTCATGTGGCTTTACATAATCATTAGTCACATTGTCATCACTTTGTTAATTTTGGTGGGACGTAATGTTAGCAATTGTAATGGGTAAAATGTATTACATGTGGCCAAAGGTTAGACAATAGCCACACTTAAAATTACAAAATTTTGATATAGCTTTACTTCATCACTAGTCACACCATCGCCATTTAGTTTATTTTGGTGTGACGAAATATTAGCAAACGTCATGGGTAAAAAATATTATGTGTGACTAAAGATTACACAATAGCCACACTTACAATGAGTTTATGTGGCTGTAACTACCATTTAGTCACACTAATTGAATGGAATGCTTGATTACAACTCTTTTTGTCACATTTTTTTTTAATTGGTGTGGCTAAAACAAACTTTTAAGTGACTATACAATAGAAACGACCACACTTATAATAAATTTATGTGGCTGTTACTACCCTTTAGCCACACTTATTTTACAAAATGTATGTTTCTAGCAAGAAATAGTGGTACCCTTTAGCCACACTTTTAAGTTGCTACGGCCACTAAACGTGAATATGGCCGTATGATACCTACGATGACTCGACCTTTGGTCACACTTGAGTTGAAAAAAAAAAGTGTGGCAAAAGGCGTATGGTCACATTTTTTTTTGTGTGGCCGTAAGCCCTTTTTGACGTAGTGTGTCAAGTAGAAAATATATTATTTTGAGTGGAGAATATATATATATATTCTTGAACAATTAGAAGATATATTATTTTTTGAAGGAAATAAATATTTCCTTAAACAAATTAAGAATATATATTATTTTGGAAGAAAAATGGATTTATAAACATTTTCTAAGTTAATCTTGAAAATAAATTATTTTTGAGGTTTATATGAAAATATAATTATTTTTGCCAAGAAAGAATTATATAGAGTTTTCTATAAAATTTTTCTTAAAATATATATATTTTAAGAATACAAATTGGTGATTTTTATTAGTTAAAAATAATATTCCAGAAAATTTAAACACAAAAATTAAGTATAAGAATACTTAATAAATACAATAAAAATACGTATACTCGTACGTACAAATACACACCGGAATACACCACCAATACTTGGCAAAATACACAAGTCTAAAAATATAAGTATAAATATACCCATCCTTGGGGAAAATATTCATGGAAGGTTTACAAGGCAATATAAGTTAAAATATATTATTTTAACGAATATTCCAATAATTGATAAATATAATTTAAGTCAAAATATTATTATTTTAACCAATAATTATATACTTTGGAATAATATTTTTTACATCAAAAACGTAACTCAAAGATACTAAGTCATAACGATTAAGATAAAGAGTAGTTACACGACTTAAACGTCTAATAAAACATGGCACGTGTGTAGGTAGTCCTACGACTCATAGAAGGACCTTTGAGCATACGAGATAGCAGGACGCAAACTTGTGAGTTCATGTCCCCCTTTTCTCTTAACTGTTTTCGGATTTATAACTCTCGGGGGTGAAATACATGTTACATATGTTTCAATGGAATGACTTGGCTATGAAATGAACTATTAGATCATGTGAGCATAGGCTGAAACTGAAATGCCAATAACTCTCATAAGAATCATGGACAAAGGTTAGATCTAACGGGTATGGCCGAGCCCCACTCATGGTCCTTATGTGACCACTTAGAGTGCTTTAGTGTCCCATTCGAGGTGATTCGACAACGGTCAAGGGGATTTGACGCAGTCGAGGTGATTTGACACAGTCGAGGTGATTCGACACAGTCGAGGGGATTCGACACAGTCGAGGGGATTCGACACAGTCGAGGGGATTCGACACCGATAATTGTCTACTCGGGTTGAGTACTCCCTATGTCTTCACATACATTAATGTCCTTGCAAAACATTAATTGATCTGTTCATAGACGCTTTTCATACCTGTTTTCAAAGGAGTCTCTCAAATGATTTCAAGTTTATCAGTACTCATACAAAACACATGAACTTGCTCAACTTTTGTTGATGTTTTCCAAATTACATGTATTTCAGGAAACAAGTTGGATCTTGGGCGCTGGTGTTGTTCCTGGATGTAAATTTCAAGTTTAGATGTCATCCACTTTTGTTGGTTTGTAACTTAATCAAAGGTTGTGTTGTTTGAAACTTAAATGACTGGTATTTGTAATGTTTTGAACTTTATGAATGGATGAACATCATTTTAATCATATAGTTGTTTATTATAATCGAATGCAATGAGAACCAATCAAGTCACACGCATACGCTTCCGCAAAAATCAGGGTGTGACACGTTTCTCGTTGGTTAAGACCCCAAAGTGTCTTTTGAATACTTTGAACAGATTTCGGTTCCCGTCCTGTGATTTTTGAAAGTGGGATCCACAACCCATATCGATTCCCATTCCCCTCCGCAAGTATCTTTTACCAAATAATCATAGTTCTCCGGTAACGGACTAAGATTGACATACTTACTTGGGAAAATGGAGGCGATATGACCGAATTGCTTGCACGTAAAACACCGGATCCCTACTGTTCTTGGTCTTCCCACTGGTGCAGATCGTTTCATGTTGACTTTCCTGAAGTAGTTTTTCGGAATCATCTTCTTGGGGAACTTATCAATAGGCGACTTCCAAGAACGAGAAGATGGCTTCCCCTGCGCGTTCTTACTCGACCTTACGCTGCCCTGGCCGCACATTCCTATGTTCTTGCCCTTGTCGCGAAAACCGGCACCAACCGATTTTGTCTGGTTCACCCTCAGATAATCTCCGAATTCCTTTGTCTGGTTCACCCTCAGATAATCTCCGAATTCCTCGTCCTTCTCCTCCTTGATCTTGATGGAACCTTTGGCTCTGATACCAATGTTGGTATCGAAGTCACAGGCGTCTCAGGACCGAGATGTCGGAGTCGAAGGATGCCAACAGTTGTCGACATGATCACAACACAATTCACACCAATACATGATCGAAACAATAACTTGAAAGAAACTTAACTAACCGAAACTTGTAATCGAAACTTGAACCAAATCAGAACTTGATAAACATCAACTTCCAGTACAGAAACTTGATTGTTGAAACCCTATTTATAAGTGTTGAAGGGTTGCGACTTGAAGGATGTGTCGATCACAGAACAGTTGTGTCGATTCCTTCATAACTGCAAAACAGTTATATCCCCTTACACTAACGTCGTTTCAACAAACAAGCCCAAAATACAAACAACCCTACTGGACTCTAGACACTTGTTCGACCCATTAACTACATGGCCTCAGGCCCAAATTCAACATAACAGTATGCAACTAAATTGTTTGACCCACTAAACAGACTAATAAAACGTAAATAAAGCTGCTGTGTTTTTTCTTCTTCTTCGAACTCGGTTGTGCTAATTATCGGACTTCAAAATGCAAAAAAAAAAAAGAACAATAATAAGTTTCATTATAAACAAATAGGAAAAGGAAAAAAAAAAAAAGAAAAACTAAATAATGAACAAAAAAAACCCTTGTATGGTGAGACAAAGAGAGGGGCTGCTTGCTCTAGGGGGCAAAGGATTGGGTTGGAGATGGGTTTGAGTAATTTCAACCTCATATTAAATTATAAAAGATTGTCCCAAAACCTATCATGTACTACATGTAGTTACTCGTCAAGTATCAGGTGGTACTTGTGGGTTTCAGGGAACCCCATTAATTTTATTTTTTTTAAATTCACCCCACCTCTCCACCGACCTGCTTCCTTAATTCCCGTCATTGTTGTTGACTTAACCTTTAATTCACATCTATATTTGCTTTGCGTGGACAACCACAAGTTTTAGCTCAGCCAACTTGATGACATATAATAAGGCTATCAACTATTTAATTGTTTGCTAATATGGGGTTAGCTCACTTGGTAAAGACATATGTCTTTTAAGGGAGATGTCTCATGTTCATTTCTACCCAAAAGTGAATAATTTAGAATTATTGGTGAATAGAGTAGAAAGCAAGCGTTGTCATTAAAAGAAAAAATTGTTTAACTATTTGTGAGCTTACAACTTTATTTATTAAGTCAAGTTAAAAATGAATTGAGTAGTTCACATAAAATTAAATGCTCACTTGCTTGTTTTCCTTAACTCCATTATGTGTACCCCATCTATAATAGGATTAGTTATTCTAAGAGGATTCACATTAGAGTCTTTATTCTATGTAATATAGAGAAAAATAGAAAAAACAACAAATTAACCATTATATTAGAATCTCTATAAATTATAATTTAGAAAAATATAGAGAAAGTAAAGTACACCTCTATATTTAGATGTTCATATTTAACCCTTTATATTATTATTATGAGTGTGTAGGAAATAGAAAAAATAACAAAATAAGTGATTGTAAGTAATAATAGATAGAGATAGAGAGTCAGATATGAGATTTTTTTTTGAAAAAATAACAAAATTTAAAGAAATGTGTGTTTTTATATAGATGAGATGGAGACTCCAATGTGAATGCTCTGAATCCACCATACTCCATTTTCCTTTTATAACATACTCTATAGAATTAATTAATTTACACTTCAATTTCATGTGAATGTGAATAGTGAGGTCCAAATTACATTAAACAATAAATAGAACATACTCTAGAGGCTTTTTAATTGCAACTTGTTAAAATAGAGAACAACCAGCAAGGAGCTCGGAAAAACAAAGAAACAATCACACCATGCCTCTAATATAGAAATTGACACATAGCTCCCAATTTGAATTACTAAAGGGCTGTTTGTTTTTTTCAATAAGAGCTTCCTGGCCTTTTATGGTGGTGTTTGTTTTTTTCAAGAAGAGCTTCCTGGCCTCTTTTGTCTGCACCGTGCAGACGCGAGAAGAGGTTTAGCCTCAGAAGAGTGTTTGTTTGTTTTTTTTTGAGAAGTGCTTTTTACCTCTCCCCAGCCTCTTTCTGAGGAAGAGATAAACCAAAGCTTTTTACCTCTTCCCGTCACTTTCTATTCCCCCCTTTTTGCTAGGGTTCATCCTCTCCAAAAGCAGCCACCACACCCTCCGCCACCAAGGCCACCACCACCGATTCCGCCGGCTCCCTCCTCCTCCTCCCTCCGCCACCAAGACCGCCGGCTCCCTCCTCCTCCTCCCTCCGCCACCAGGTAAGTTTCGTTCTTTATTTTTTGAACTCCTTTGTTCATCCTCTGTTCTCTCTTTATTTTTTGAACTCCCTCATCGGACCTCTGTTCAAATCGTTGTCTTGTTCAAATCGTTATCTTGTTCAAAATGTTCTTGAATCTTGATTGTGTTATTATGTGCTTGATTTTGTTCAATGAAATTGTTGAATGCTTGTTGTTGATTAATAGAAATGGGAGATAAACAAAAAGTCTTCTTCTTGCAGACTGCAGAGGTTTGGTCCACCTCTTCTTCTGCAGATGTCTGCAGATGTGGCCTGCAGCAGAAGAGGTTTTCCTGCAGAAAAAACGAACAGCACCTATGTCTGCGTCGCGCAGACGACGCGCAGAACTTTGGGTCTGAAGATTGTTTGTTTTCTCAAATACCTTTCATTAAAAACGGTCTGCGCGTCTTCTTTTTTGTGCAGATGTGGACTTTTCTCTTCTAACCTCTTCTCCTCGTCTGCACATGCTCACAGATCACATATGCTCCTCCTCCCACACAAAAAACCCTAGCACCTTCTCCTCCACCCCTTCCTCCTCCCAGCCGCCACCTCCACATCGACGCCCACTCCGCCACCTCCACAGCATCGCCCCGTCTCTCGCCTGGCTTTGCTTCAACTCCGGCCACCGTTCAACCTCCGATAACCCCCTTCGCAAACTGTAAGATTTATGTGTGTTCTTTTTTTTAACTCATTGCTATGCCTAGTTCATAAACCCCTTTATCACTTTGGTATAAGTGTAAACTAATCGGTTGTATTTGAGATATTTGGAATTAGGATTGAACTTGAACGAATTTGGGGAGTGATTCATGTTTTGGGGTTTCAATGAACTTGAACGAATTAGGAGACTAGGGGATTATCTTGTGCTAAAATGGTAATCTTTTGGGGTTTGAGTGATTCATGTTTTGGATGTTTCTATGGATCCTTTTGGGTTTTGATTTTAAGTGGTATTTTGGGTATTTTCTGATTTTCAACACAAAGTTGGAATCCAGTTTGTTGATCTTTGACTATTTTGACCTTTTTCTTGGCTATTTGATCTACAGAACTTTATGAGTAGTTTGTATGTTGAATCATCTAGTTGGTATTTATCAGCTTGCAGAAGTTAAAAAACAAACAGTCTTCTTCTTACAGACTGCAGAGGTTTGGTCCACCTCTTCAGTAACATATGTTTGCAGATATGGTCCACAGACTGCAGACGTTTTACTTCTGAAAAAACAAACAGCACCTAAATCTAAATCTATTTTTATCCAGAAATATGAGTCCTCCTTGATCGTCTCCACCATTCTCAATATTAGAATAATGTTGTCGTGAAATTCTTTGTCATTTCTGCCCTTTCAAATTCTCCACATTGTGGTGAGAGCCACTGCTACGACCACCTTTGTATGATCTGAATACTAGATCTACAATGCTAGTGATTAAATACGAATCCAAACACCTATTGATCAAGTGTTTGAATGAGAATAATCAAATAAAATATAAAATGTAAGAACTGAATGAAAACTGAGTAAAACAAATAAAAATCCATTGAATGATAACTTTCCAAAAGATGATTACAAAATAATGATCCCGGAATTACAAATAATTAACGCTCCTGATTCACCAAACAAGCCGAGAGAAACATACACTTTCGGACCCTAGAAAAAGATCCAGTTTAACTGTATATAGGTAACCAAGGCATGCACTCTATTGACTTTATAAATGGGGCTACCGAAAGAAATGGGATGAGTTAACAAAAGAAGTTTAAAAAAAAAAAAAAGTTAAAAAAACAAGTTGGTCTACGTCAGAAAGTTAGAGAGTTCACAAAAGAATTGGGGCTACTAATTGTGCTCAACAATTAAACATAATTTTTGGGCTGAGTTCATTACGGAATCATCAATAAAAAAAATGGGAACATGGAACCATGAATAAACATGTGAAAAAAAACTCATAAAATTTATTATAACATGTTAAAAAATATTTTTTTTACCATTTCTTAAATATAAACACATGTAGAAGCTGTTTCTATGTAAAATATATTAAAAAAAAACGTAAAAAAGCACAAAAACAATTTAATATAAAGTAATTTAAAAAAATTATTGAACGAATTCTACATGTGTTTATATGAAAAAAAACCTTGAAAATATATATATATATATATATAACAACGATTTTTTAATGAGTCTTTTACATGTAAATTAACTAATGGTTAACAGGTTCCTCACTTTTTTATGGTCCTTCAATAAATCTCTCCCTATAGTTTTGAACCATTAAATTTATATTAGTTCTTATATGTCCTAACATTAGTATTCAATTCATAAAACTAATATAGGTATTTTATTTGGGGGGTGCCTATTGGCACATCAAAGTGCCTATTGGCACACCAAACCCTAAGAGAATTAGGGTTTATCTACGCAGTGTATAGGTCGATACGCAGCGTATAGGGTTAACCCTCTACGCTGCGTATTGACCTATACGCTGCGTAGATAAACCATGAATCTCAGTGCCTAATAACCAATCATTACACAGAAAACAAGGTTTATATACGCTGCGTAGAGCTCTCTACGCAGCGTATATAAACTATCTGAAAATTTGGGGTCATTTTGGTAGGTTTGAAGCATCAGATTTTTACAAGGTTATATACGCTGCGTACTATACGCAGCGTATATAACCTTTCAGAATTTTGTTTCAACATTCGGCCTATTTGTGGTATAAATTCTCACCCGGTTATAACGTTAACTCGCTTAAAATATATAACGAGTTAAAAATATATAATGTTTTTTTTATTATTTAGTCGACGTCCTCGTTAATTTATTTAGTCGATGTCGTTAAAATATATTTTTTATTATTATTTAGTCGAAGTCGAACCGTAAGGCGCGTAGGTCCCTAACGAGCGTCGATACTAACTTCGCCGTTAAAATATAAATCGACGATCTTAGTGTCGACACTCGTTAGGTACCTATGCGCCTTACGGTTCGACTTCGATTAAATAATAAAAAAATATATATTTTAACGACGAACTTAGTTTCGACACGCGTAACGGACCTACGCGCCTTACGAGCGTCGAAACTAAGATCGTCGTTACATAATATTTTTTTATTATTTAGTCGACGTCGTCCGTAAGGCACGTACGGGCCTAACGAGCGTCGAAACTAAGTTCGTCGTTAAAATATATTTTTTTATTATTTAGTCGAAGTCGAACCGTAAGGCGCGTAGGTCCTTAACGAGCGTCGATACTAACTTCATCGTTAAAATATAAAACGACGATCTTAGTGTCGACGCTCGTTAGGGACCTATGCGCCTTACGGTTCGACTTCGATTAAATAATAAAAAAAATATATTTTAAAGACGAACTTAGTTTCGACGCGCGTAACGGACCTACGCGCCTTACGAGCGTCGAAACTAAGATCGTCATTAAATAATATTTTTTTTTATTATTTAGTCGACGTTGTCCGTTACGTGCGTCGAAACTAAGTTCGTCGTTAAAATATATTTTTTATATTATTTAGTCGAAGTCGAACCGTAAGGCGCTTAGGTCCCTAACGAGCGTCGACACTAACTTCGTCGTTAAAATATAAACTGACGATCTTAGTGTCGACGCTCGTTAGGGACCTACGCGCCTTACGGTTCAACTTCGACTAAATAATAAAAAAAATATTTTAACGACGAACTTATTTTCGACGCTCGTTAGGCCCGACGCTCGTTAGGCGCGTATTTAAAAACTGTTTTTTTAAATAGAAAGCTCGTCGTTTAAACGGCTGCAAACGCAACCCCAAACGACAGCTTTAACTCCCGTTTACGGCTGCAAACGCGGCCGCAAACGGCTGCAAAATCGCTGTATTTTAACAAACTGTTTTTCTGTTAAAAAAAAACAATTTACTGTATTTTAAAATAAAACAGTTTTCTGTTTAAAAAATCTGATTAAAAAAAAATATTTTCTGTTTAAAAAAACACAGTTTTCTGTTTAAAAAAAATAATTTCGGTTTAGAAAAAAATAAATTATTAAAATAATAATAACTAACGTACCTGAAGAGCGGATCCTTAATCAGCGTGACCCTCCCCTTGGATTGTTGGTGGTCCCAATGACTGATGTCTGCGATCACAGCCCAAAACCCTAAAAGCGTGGGTTTATCAACCATTACCAACTCTCTGTTTACACGAATGTTTATTAAACGTTAAATTAATATTAAATCTTAAATGTTATATATTAAAATAATAATAATAACAATACAAAATTTGTGTTAAACGTACCGTCGTATATAGATCCGTAGCGATCTCAGCCTCTGTATACAAACCGCTATGCACCGCAAAGTCTGCAAGCGACATAGAACGCGCCTGGCCGGCCATGCGAAAAGAAACCTCGGGCGGGGGAGGGGGCTGCGCGGGGTCCACAACCTGATCTGGCCGACGAGGATGAAACTCGAACGACGACAGAAACTCGATCAGTATCTCCCTGTAGCTCGGCATAAACGATAGCTCAAACAAGCGATCTCACGGTGAATCACGGGGAACAAACTCTCGCGCCCAATCTTCAACCGCGAGCGCCCGGAGGGTTTTCCCAGAAACCGCAAAATGGGCACCGACATGCATCTTCCAAAGCTTCTCGCAACGGAGAGCAGTGTTGGACTCGGAAGGAAACTCCAAGTACGGGTAATTCTCGAGAGGATCCGGCAGTTGACGCTCCTGCGGCTGTGGCTGCTCCGGATTAAATTGTTCTATATCCATTTCATCCTCCATCTTTCTTGTCCTAAAAACCAAAAAAAATATTTTATGTTTAAAAAAATATTTTTTTTTATTATTTAGTCAAAGTCGAACCGTAAGGCGCGTAGGTCTCTAACGAGCGTCGACACTCGTTAGGGACCTACGCGCCTTACGGTTCAACATCGACTAAATAATAAAAAAATATTTTAACGACGAACTTAGTTTCGACGCTCGTTAGTCACCTAAGCGTCTTACGCCCGTTTACGGCTGCAAACGCTGCTGCAAACGGCAGCGATTTCGCAGCAGTTTGCGGCCGCGTTATTTCGCTGCCGTTTGGGGCTGCGTTTGCAGCCGTTTAAACGCCCGTTTACGGCTGCAAACGCAGCCGCAAACGGATGCGAAATCGCTTTAGATGTCCTTCGATGCACAGACAAATTTCTAATTCCAGCTCTGTTAAAGTTACATATCAATGTGTTGTTTCATAAATCCTTTTGAAAATCCAAATAACAAATTAAAAGAATCCAAGTCTTTACCCCTTTATATGTATTTTTTCGTAATTAAAAACTTAATTTGATATTTCGTTTAAAACATAATTAATTGTTAAATAAGAAATAGATAGTAAAATATGTAAGAGAGAACCAAATAAATAGCTTACTAAGAGAAAATTATTGTTTCTTACATTCGAAATTTCGAATATACTAGTAGAAAACCCGCGCGATGCGGCGGAGGCGACAATTTGCAACACGATACTCGTTTCCGTTTGTTTATCAATCATCCTGTGATACATTGTATAGTACTTCTTTTAGTTTATAATTCATGCCATATGCAAGCTTTATCCATACCATAAGCATTACAGAACTTAATTTAGTAAAATGTCAAAAGGATGAATAAGAAAATGTAAGTCATGAACGTCGTTGCAATGTAATAAACCAATACTTAAAAAGAATACATAGGTTATAAACATAACCATTTAAAAATAAACATCCACGTGTCAACTACTTGTATAAGATGAGATTAACCTGAAAACGACAAGTTTAAGAAACAAAATCAAACTAAAACGACCAATTTAATAGATGGGTTAATAAGATTATCCAACAGTATAGGGATTACTCATACACTATTTATATTTCACATTACCTAAACGGCAAAAGTACAACCAAACATTCACCAATAGTGCATTCATAGGTAGATGATCACTTTCACAATGCCCCTAATTAAGCAAATATCAGACCTGAAATTAGAAAATTATGTCATGTAATGTCAATATTAAACCTAACTGAAACATATCCAGTGAATCAAAAAATAACATTTCAACCAGAAGTCATGGCATGAAGTCACTATAATTAACTCAATTCAAGTTAATTATGAAGTAACTCAATTCAACTAAATGTATGATGTCGCGGTAATTAACTCGATTCAAGCTAGTTAAATACCAACCAAACGGGTTTAAATTCTTACAACCAAATTGCTTTACTAAAAGTAGATTTGTTATCTTAATGGTATAGTTTTTTTTTTTTTTTTTTTTTTGTGTAATCATATTTAATGCATAATTATTTATATATTTAAAAAAAGACATAATGGTGTTTGTGGGTCAACCCAATCCATTACCTAACTTGCTGATTCTGTTATATATGTAATGATAGAAAACCTTTAGACCGTGGGGTATGGTGGGGCGGGGGTTTGAGGCATGGGTTGACACGTGGACTTCGAGGGGCACCGCTAGTCAGTTGCATGTTGGGTCGGTATGGCGGGGCGTGGCTAGCCCGTGTGGGTTGCCCACGTGTTATAATTTTTTTTCAATTATTATAAAAATACACACAAAACAGCCTAGCCACCTATAGCCTAGCCAACCCAGCCAATGAGAGCCGGTCACGGAAGACCGCTAGGTCCGCCCAACGCCCGGGCTGAAAACCCCCGCCCAAGGGGCCACGCCGAAACCCAAGCCCACCCGAGGTGGTGACTTGGGCGTTTGTACCCAACCCCCGCCCCATACCCCATAGTCTTACATGCAACAATCACTTAACCTCTTCAATACGCAGCTCTGCGCGTCAACTCTTGCAACCATTGGCTGAGTAAAAGCAAAACACGAATTAACAAACAGATGTCTATTGATGATAAGAACCCATGTCATAGTTTTCTAGCGACACAAGCTTCAAAAATTGGTATTAAATAACCATTTTGTTATTTTTTTTATTTACAATTGTTGTTATTCTTTATTATGACATTTTCTATATGCAAACATTGGCTTACATATATGATGTTCACATACTTGTTGCTACTCTTGGCATCTGACCTCTTTCTGTTGCTGAACAACTTTTTGAACCCAGGCAATTTTGCTTGACACTAACTAAAATCTGAAATGGTAGGCCCATTTGCAAATATAATAACCATAATTGTATATTATTAACATTAAACATTCGCATACATATATGAAGTTCACATACCTGTTGCCGCTATTCGCAACTGACCCGTTTCTGTTTGTTGGATCTGCCGCACACATGTTGGGGTCACAATGAATTTTCACCCATAGACCATTTACAATGATTTTTGTAGCCAGTGGAATCCGAAAAAAGTGTATCCGAGAAAAATAGCTAAAAAAAGTTAATAGAAACAAGCCACCAATATTTTTTTTAAATGTCCACCTTGATTATAGCAGCAAACACTCACTAACAAAAGCACTAATTAACAAATAAAAAACTAAAACACCAGTTTCTAGATATTAAACCTTATTAACCCTAGAACACACTATAAGTTCACTAATTACATTAACATGTCAACTGAATTTAGCAACAAACACTACCTTACACAAAAGACTTAACCAAATCAAAAGTTTAAACACCAATATCCACATATTAAGACATACAAACCCTAGGAAACAAGAAAAGCTCACCAGTATCCGAGCAACCAATGAATTCGACTAACCACGATTTGCGAGTGCACTCAGAGCCACCTCAGCTCATAAATGTTCCGCCTACTGGAGCGTCGTCTAGTAGTTAGGGCTCTCATACGTTTCACCATTAAGCTGTAGTAGAGACAAATGTTCTATCTTGATGAACATCCAACCTGATATCTCTAATCGAAACCTATCCATCTTTGATTTCGATTTCACTCTGAAATTTCTGTAACAAACGGTCAAAATAGTCATTACACGGGTTGATCTAACAACCGGTGGGACATGTAAGTGAAGAAGGACTAACCGGAGCGTCGTCGCCGAAACCCTTTCCGTCATCGCGGGAGGCGGCGGCTAGGGTTTTCTGTCATCGTCTTTCGACGCATTTCAACCAGTGACAGTGTTTATGTGGTTTATTAGAACCACCATCATCACCACCATATGCAAGGATTTTCCGGTGGTGTTTTCTCTCTACCTACTTCAAGAAAGATTGAGGCTTGAGAGGGATAGCAAATATTGTGACTTTTGAAAATAAGAGAAAAAGAGTGAAAGACTGCGTTTGAGTTTGAAATGGGATTAGGGTTTGCTCTTTGAAGTGAAAATTCAAAATCAAAACTTTGTCAAAAGCCCGCCCATTTAATTTTCAGACAAATCTTTTTTCAGTTGAACCAGTTTACCATTTAGGGTAAACTGCTTTTAGATTCTTTGGGGTGCAACATTAATGGAATTCAGTTTATAAGGATTTGCATATTAGAGTTGTACATTGAGCTTAGTTTCTTGTAAAATCCTTAAATTTTCAACATCACTACATTCTCTCTCTTATATCCATTATATATAGTAATAGATAATAGATAAATGTCCTATTAATTTCCAACCAAACTACATAAACTATGGTCTAAAATTATCATGTGTGATATAAAAAAAGCTTTATAGGCTAAAAGTCTAAAATTGCACATAAAAAATAATTACATGTAGATATCCTTCGATGCACAGACAAATAAACGGCTTCTTGAACATATAAACGGCTTCAGTTTATCGACACAAGATAGAATTTTGTAGATGTTTATATAAATCATGCTCATGAATTACCAATTAATTAATCAAAATATTCCTAGAATTCAAACTGAACTCCCCAAACTGAAAACGATAGCATTACAACATCTAGTGCAAAGCTGGATTGTACAGTGCAATCATTCGATAATTTCATTGGAATCTTGAACATAATATATGCTCAGATTTGTATCACACCCATGATTTCAGTGGCTAAACCCTAACAAGTCAAACAAATCAACACTAATCACAGCTTAACCAAACCCTAATTTACTTAAAAAACATCTAATTTATGGATAAAATACAAAAAAAATCAAAATTAGTTAAATAGGTTGAGTAAATACCTGTTTTATACTTCGAATTCGTGTCGTATACGGTCGCTTATACGTAGTCGCCTTCGTATGTCTCTCGTTTGTGTGTGTTTTTTATTTGGGGAAGAACAGAGCTGCGTAGGGGTTTCTCTGATTTAAATCAGAACCTATACGCAGCGTAGAGATCCCTACGGAGCGTATACAAAAGTCAAAAAGCAGTTTGACTTGGGAAAATTACCATTTTGCCCTTGTGTCTGGGCTATACGGAGCAGATTACAAGGGTAAAAAGGTCATTGTAGCGTATATAAAGGTCAAGAGAATGACCTTCATACCCTTGTGTTGATGTTATATGAAGCATTGATACAAGGGTATAAAGGTCATTCTCTTGACCTTTAAATACGCTTCGTAGAGACCCATACGCAGCGTATATAAAGGTCAGACAATGACCTTTTTACCCTTGTAATCAGCTCCGTATAGCCCCAACACAAGGGCAAAATGGTAATTTAACATTTTTATATTTTGAAACTTTGATTTGGGGGGGGAAATTGTCCGCCTTTTACATACGCATCGTATTGTTCTATACGATGCGTATTATACTTGTCATTTTACCTTTTTACCCTTGTGCTGAGGCTATACGAAGCCAAACACAGGGGTTGTTTTGTCATTTTGGTTTAGTACGATGCGTAGGGATCCCTACAATGCGTATTTAAAGCTCTATTTTTTTTATTTTTTTGTGTTCTCTTTTGTTTATTTATAGAAAACAATATTATTTAACGATAAATACAAATATAATGATAAATACAAACTTTATAAATTAAAAAATTTATACAATTTACAAAAATACAAGTTTCCGCTTAATCTTCGATAAGATTTACACTCGGGTCTTTGTCTTTGTCTGAGTCTGATTTAGGATTGATGAACTCGTAGTAGTGCTGTAACCGCGGTCTATACATTTCTTCCCACCGTTTTTCGCAGCTATTGATCGATGTGTCGACCACAATGGGGTCAGTGTAGGCATGGGGTAGTCTCCTTCCAACTTAGCATGTATGGAGTGTCCCCCGTAACATGTACGAGCGTTATCGCTTGAGGTCGTGGATCTAGTGGGGCATCCGTTAATGGGAAGATGGTAGAGCTCCCTTCGATGCTTAGCACGTTGAGGACAGTATTATACCTTTGCGCTACGAGAAGCCCTACGTGGGGCATTTCCATCCAGTGACTTGGATCGCACCCTTTCACTGAATGCCATTCGATGCTGTTACGTATTCGTTTAAAGTCTCCTTTGTTATATCTTTCGAATACATGCTTCCAACGTGGCTCGTTATGGTCAATCTCCAGTAGTAAATCACTTCTAATACGGGGCCATACGTGTTCCGTAAAACCTAACTTGACAGCCACAGACCTGTACCCACAATGACCGTCCGGGGTCACATCTTGTATACGCGATATGTAAGAGTGAAACTCTGATGGAATTTGATCCTTAAACCTCATAATGCTTAACAAGTGCTCGCCTCCCTTCATTAATGGAAAACCATGATCATCCTGCGTCTCCTTCTTTTTAGAACTCGTTGAACTATTTCATTGCATTTTAGGTTTTTCAGACTTTACAACCGAACCAGTTCCACGAGAGCCCTCTGACGGTACGTATGAGCTGTGTCAGGGTAAATCGTACCTATGTTTGGGGGAAGCGGTATATACGTTGCTGTCCTCGCCATAGGATCTGTATCTCGCAGCTTCGTCTAACCTCACAGCTTCATCTAGCCTTTCTTATACTTTCTTTGATGTAGGCCGACCGCGAGTATTTTGCTATACGATCGGTGGTTTCTTGGTTGACGATTTCGGGGTGAAGACCGCTTTTATCTTTGAAAGCAAACTCTTTTGCTGAACGGGGGAGTGCGCCTCTAAATGTTGCCGCACATTATTGAGCTCTGCTACAACATCGACTTCCTCGTCTACCAGTTTACACGGGAGCAAGTCAAGCTTACGCCAGAATACATCTATGTCGTCGAGTTGTATCATACGCCCTGCACAGTTAAGTTAATACGGTGTGAGAAACAGCTAAATCGTACAAAATAACAAAAGATTTGTAGTTTTAATATTTTTTGCCTGTACTTTTGTAGTTTTCCAGCCTACAAGCACACGGCAATCCACAGCTAAGCCACATATGGCAACCACATGATGCGTTAAGTTTCCTCAACACCTCCAGCTTCCTCAGTAGCTCTTTTGCCAGTAAATCAAGTGCTTTATGGGAAACCTTTCCACGTAGGTTGTCCAACAGTGGGTGTCTGTGGTGGTTCATCGTTTTTTCGATGCTCTCGGTGAAACTTTTTTGAATTTCATCGTACTGAGTTTCAACTATATCAATGACGCATCTTGCTATTCGCTCCAATGAACTCCCGCGCGTAACGTATCTTTTTAAATTTGCGTGCTGGCTCTCAACTCTGTTGGTGGTGCGCTGACCAAAGTTGCGACACTTATCGGTCCACGCATAAACGAACATTTCTTTATAGTCTTTGAGCCAGTTTTCATAGACGTAATCAAAGACACCTGCAAAAATAAAATAATGAAATGTAAAAGCGTGTGTAAAATATAATAGATTGGGTGAGTCGTTTGTTGAAGGAACACTTACTTTCTCGGTTGGGAAACCATGAGTCGGTTATACATTTTCTCCAAGTTGTACTTGTACATGGGCTCTGAAGCAGATTCGCACACTCTCCGCCAGTGCGACATAAATTTCCCCCAATCTTCTTTATTGAACCCTTGCTTGCAATGTCTACATATATTTTGTTCGATGTGAAACTGGCATAGAAGCCTAGATGCGTTCGGGAATACTTTAGCACACGTGTTAATTAGGGCAAGCTCTCTATCCGTGACTATCACACGCGGCATCATACATTCATGCAACATTGACTTGATCCGCTCAAGCACCCACACGTAGTTATCCCTTCGTTCTTTGCAAATAACGGCCTGTGCGATACAAAAAGACTTGTTGGTCGACGTCAAACCCACAACCTGGACAAATGGCATGTTGTAGATGTTTGTTTTGTAGGTTGCGTCGATCAACATCACGTGCGGGAATGCACGCCACATAGTGATTGAATAAGGATGAACAAAGAAAATCTCTGTTACGACATCTGTTTTGGGTTCCTGTCGGGTGTCGTAAATGAATCGGTTGTCATGCAGCCAATTTCCAGTGCCTGCATAGGAGTCTTTCCGTCCATCAGTGTCGCTCTAATTTTTTGTACCGCATTTTGCACGTCTTTCTGAACATGCAGGCTGTCGGGGAACTGCTTTCTTTGGGTTTGAAATATGATACGTGGCTCCATGTTTTGAGCAGTTAGCTGCTCCACTAGCTTGTATTCGACTTCAGTAGATCTTCGCACAAAAGCGTGGCCCAACAGACTCGTCGTAGGTTCGTGGTTATGGTTCGCGTTGTCCACTTTTAACTCCCACGTGTCATTCGTCATGTCCCGAATGGCGAGTAATGAAAATGGGCAACCGATTTTTTTGCTACCAGCTTTCCTAACTGTTGCTTTACTACGGTGCTCACCACTACGGTCGCACACAAGTGTAGATAATCCGACTTCCTATCATCACCTTCACACAGCTCTCCGCACATCATCCCCACACTTATCTAAAAACACCTTGGGTTGCCTCCCAAGCAGCGCTAAAGTTTAGGTCTTCAGCCCGACCGTACCTGATATGTCTCAAGGTGGTCTCAATGCACATTTACCTTTTTCGTTGCTGATGTAAGCACGATGTTTGATTCTTCTATTGTGTTTGTGCTTTGTCACGTCCCATCTTTCTTTGCAAAATTCTTTAAATCCACATTTTCCTACCGAATTTCCAACAAATGCTCGGTAGTTTACTCTCCACTTTACTACTTCGTTTTCTGTGCCCAACAAATCCAAACTCTCCCATAAACATAACTTATGAATGAAATCTCCCACATCATGAAGTGCCACCTTCCTAGTTTCTAAACATGCATCCTTAACACTCTTGGTTTCCATAACCACCACAGCCGGAGAGTTGTAATCAACTTTGATTGCTTCATCAAGTAAAAGACCCTCAACTTTGCTCTCCATAGGTGGTTCCTCCACAATAATTTCAATTGTATATTCCTCATTTGGCTCTAATAATTCAGTTTCAAGTTCGGGAGGACTCACAACCTTTTCTTCTACATCACCCATAGGTGTCATTTGTTCAATCTGCACATATATCCAGTGTTGTTTTGCTTGACGTTTTTCCACTATCGACGTCCTTGGCCTCATCTCTTTCACCTCTTTTGGTAACAAATCATATTTCCATTCCAAAAGTTCTACTCGTTCTTCCATTGACAAATGAGGTTTTGTTAATTCTTTTTCAACATGAACCATGTGTCTCTTTCTCATCATCTCGTCAAGACTTTCAGATTTATGTGACTGATAGTGCAAAGTAGGTTGTTGAGTTACACATTCATAACCAGACTGATCAAATGTATACTGAGCATGATAATAATCTTGATCGTACATCTGAGGGCCTTCATATGAAAGTTGGGAATATTCATCATAATAATCCATGTTCGACTTGTAAGGTGAATCATAGTATGAATCATGTGGGTGAAACTCATCATAATGGACATTCCGCTCGTCCATTCTCATCTGTTCTTCTCTACGCTTATGTTGGGCCTCCCCACAACATATACTCGGATGAAGTGGGCCTTTGCACAATCTACACGTAAATAAGCTGAAATTTGTGTAATGCCCTGTCATCCTGCACAACACAACTCAACTACCAAGTGTAAATCATGAACATAAAAGAAATCTTTTTGGTTTTTTTTTTTCCTTTTTTTTTTTTTTTTTTTTTTCATAACACATCAAACTCAACAATATATACAAGAACATCAATACTACATACTAAATCTCCTAAACCGGGTCATCTCAAAAGGTAATATTTTGTAGGAAGTAGGCTCGGGTCACAATCGAATGTATGGCTTTGCTTGGTATCCAAAAATTTCCCCCATCCCCACACTTGGGATACATTGTCCCAATGTATGGCTTTGAGGGAAAGATCGCTTCTAACCAAAAACATTAGCTTTCGCTAATACTCTCAAATCCCAAATTTCTTTTTGGTATTTTTTTCATTTCATTTTTTTTTTATTAAACAAAAGCAAACTAATAAACTAACAATATTTTTATAAACAAAAACATTAGCTTTCGCTAATACTCTCAATATTTCTTTTTGGTATTTTTTTTTTTTTCATTCCATACCATCCCAGTAGTACCGCCAATATTTTTCGATCAGCGGGTAACAATTACGTAACAATTCTCCTTTCCCGTTTCTTGTACCCAATTCTTCAAATCAGTTATAGACATGAAACGCTAAAAAAAGTTACGTTAATAATAATAACAACAATAATAACAATAATAATAATAATAATAATAAAATAATAACAATAATAACAATAATAATAATAATAATAATCACAACAACAATAATAATAATAACAAAAACAACAACAACAACAACAACAATAATAATAACAATAACAATAACAATAACAATAACGATATAATTCTAACAATAATACTAATTATTATAAAAATAATACAAATATTAATGTGATACCTCCTTTATTTGAAACGGATTGTCCGGGGTAGATGGTTCATAATCATCATACAGTGGTGTGTTACGGGGCTCGTAACTGTATCCACCGTATTCTTCGTATCCAGCTTAGCCTCCGTATCCACCTTCACCCCCATATCTATCATATCCACTGTATCCACCTTCACCCCCGTATCCACCGTATCCACCTTCACCCCCGTATCCACCGTAACCTCCGTATCCACCTTCACCCCCGTATCCGGGTTACGATTGCTGCATCGGGTAATATGGTTCATCAACAGGTGCATTCTCAGCACCGTATCCACTTTGTTGCACGTACGGAGATTCATACCCGTATCCGTTATCCGGATACACTTGATGCGCCGGGTAATTTGGTTCATCAACAGGTGGAGTGGGAGTCTTGTTCAAGTCTGGCAACTGTGTTTTTTGATCAACAGGGACTCCAGACACAACTTCCTCCTCCTCATTGGCATCATTTGCTCCCCATGTGTCGTTAGAATAGCGATTACCGAAATAATTCTCGTTCCAAAATGATGACATTTTAACAATATTTGCGGCACTACGAGGAAATGAAGATATACAAAACAAATGAATTGAACAAACTTGATGAGATGATAGAACAAATGAAGATATACAGATGATGAAATGAGATTATTGAAGTCGAAGGCATAGGATATGCATGGCTAAATAGACTTTTGAATTTACCATCATACGCAACGTATAGCTCTATACTCTGCGTATAGCTCTATACTCTGCGTATAGCTTTATTCACGTGCCTAGACAACATCGTATCGGTGTCAAATCAGTCTGACATACGCTGCGTATAGGTCTATACGCAGCGTCTTACTTTATGTAAATACGCTGCGTATAGACCTATACGCAGTGTATGTCAGACAGATTTGACATGGTACTAGGTTTGACTGTCTAGTCGTGTACCTGCCCCTTACATACGCTGCGTAGAGACCTATACGCAGCGTATAGAGGTAACCCTATACGCTGCGTATAGGTCTCTACGCAGTGTATGTAAACACTAAGTGTGTAGATAGCCTGCCAAGGTGTGCAAATAGTTAGAGCCTTTAAAATATATATAAAATGTAATACTTCAATATTATTTATCAATGTTTCAAAATTTTAGGTGTTACATTCTCACTAGGATTCAATGAGGTAAAAAATCTTGTGTCGTTTATTAATTTTATGTATGGCGTGTTTAATCATTTGTGTATATGTGTGTTGTTTCGACTCTGTGTGTACCTTTCGCTTTGTCCATGAGATTTTATATTACAATTTTCACAAAACCGCGACGTCTAATACATACCATGAGCCAATTAATTAGATTATTAACCGTGGCTCCAAATTGGAGATTGAGGATTTATTTACATTTTGTTCGTATTTGTTATGCTAAATGTTTTTAGTTGAGGTTTAAATAACAAATTAGAGAGCCAGTCAAGTTTACATGTTTTCGAAATTGGACACAACAATTTATTTTTTACACAGTGACCACAAACCCTTTACCTTCACCTTCTTCTCCTTATGTATGCCCATTTAAATCCCTAACCCATCTCTCCTGATTTTCTACTTCTGTCGACTTCGCTTTTGTTGGCCGCCACCGTCCATGATGCGTTTGTGTACCGCCGCCGTCTATGATCACCAATTGCTTATGGGAACGAATATTTCTTTCATTATGTGTCACACCCCCAAATTACCAAATGCGGATTTCACCGTGAGGCGTGTGACATACCAGGATCTAGCCACTAATCATGTCGAACTAATCAGTGGTGGACCCAGGAATTTTTTTTGGGGTGCAGAATTCAAAGATTTTAGACCCCTAGCTGTATAAAAATATTGGTTCATAGCGGGTCGGGTCGGATCATGTAAGACAAATGAACATCAAACTAAAATTTATAAATCATCAAAAACACGTCAAACGTCATTACAAATTACAAACGTATTTAAAATTGTGCCCTACATGTTTTTTTTTTTAAATATATCTAAAACATTATCTAAAGATACTAAATACGCCATAAGTTCATTACATTCCTACTCATTGTTCCTAACACATATAATTTGCTCCATAAGTTCATAAAACAACACTAAACATTTAAACAAAATGAACAATCATGTTCAACCATAGCCCATAACTTTCAATTATATTTTTAAACATTCAAGCCCTAATATTAAATGTTGATTACTTGTAACTAACCATTTAAACAAAAAAACTATAAATAAAACAACAAAATCATTTAACTACAAGTCTAGAATAACAAAAAAATCAAAAAAATTATAAAAAGATTGAACCCTTACATATCTATATTTTCTCCTAATCATCACATAAAACAAAATAATAAATAAATAAACCATACTGGTTTTATATTGGAATTCTGACGTAATATGGGTCGGTCCAACCGGAATTTTGGTTTCTCCGGTAAAAAAAAACACCAGGTTATAAGCAGTGGCGTCAAGTCGCTGGGAATTTTTTTGGGGGCGAGATTTGGAAATGGAATGGGTGGATGAGTTTGGGTTATTTTATTTAGTTCAAATTTATTTAGGTTGGGTTTGGGCTTGTGTTAATAAAAATTGATTGCAGATTGGGCTTTGATTGGATTAAATAATTAAGTGAATAAGTGGGTAATAATTATATTTTTTTTCTAAGTGGGGCGGTAAAAAATTTTCAAGGGGTGCGGGTGAAAAAATCCAAGGGGTGCGGTCGGGATTTCCGGCAAAAAATAACACTAAAAAATATTTTTTCATGGGGTGCGCCCGCCCACCCTTGGCTTAGGGTGGGTACGCCCCTGGAACTAATAGAAAATAACATTAAACACAAACATCATGTCCAACCTGAATAATGTATGCCAAATTAAACGTTTCAAACAAAGTATGTGTTGAGCAGAAGCAAATGTAGTCGTTTCAAAACAATCAAAACCAAATCGTTTTAAAATGTATAACTTCAAATGTTCTCATCAAGTAGCACGCCCCATGACACTTCCAGTTCCCCAGGCTGCAAGTTCCAATGCAATGATGTATCTAACGACCTGCAAGCAATGTCAATGTGACAACACCTTCAATGTGACAACACCTTATTATTCTTTAAAAGGATTCTTTTACTATATGTTTAAAACATCTATTAATTAAATTATTATTTTATATTATAATACTTAGTAAATCCCACCAATAACAAAGCTAAGGTAGGGTCTGAGTAAGGTAAGATGTAGACAGCCTTACCTCTACCCTGTAGGAATAGAGAGGCTGCTTCTAGTGAGACCCTTGGCTTGATAGTAGTTTTGCATCAAGCCTTGGACATAAGACACATTACACTCAATAGCAATTAAGACAAAGGTCGATTAGTGCATGTACTCCCTTGTCTTCTGGCTATCAACGCTATCACATGATGCATGATTAACCATCCCCCCTTTTAACGTTATTTTTACGAAATTAGTAAAATAATGTTAAAATTAGTCCACTTTCATTTTAACCCCCCCCCCCCCCCCCCCCGTGCCTACACACATATACATTACATGCGCATACCGCAAACGGGACATATTTTATATTATAATAATAAAAATGGTAAAGAATAGGTCAATCCGATACTTGAAAACCGGTTTACTTCCATGCTTCAAAAAATCTTTTAATGTTATTAGACTCGTGTAATACACGTGTTTAAGGATAGAATATCTTCATAATAATTTTGATGCAAGTCTATACTCACCGGATGTCCTAAATTGAGTTATATTGATTGAAAGAATAGTTTACGTAATGGAACTCTACTACATGTCCTATCACTGGGTGATCTGAGGCACTCATATTATCCGGAAGTAATACTGGCACTCGAATGTTTATCCCTAGATTTCGTTTAATACTGCCAAACAGAAGAATTAGGTTTTAATTGAAAAGAAGACAGTTTCCTCTCATCCTATGTTTTGCCATGACGATAAATAAAAGTACAAGACAATTTCTATGTAAAGTTGGTTTGTTTTTAAAAGAATAAGTTTTTACACATTACCAAGTCTATACTCACCGGATGTCCTAAACGGAGTTATATTAATCGAAAGAATAGTTTACGTAATGGAACTCTACTACATGTCCTATCACTGGGTGATCTGAGGCACTCGTATTATCTGGAAGTAATACTGGCACTCGAATGTTTATCCCCAGATTTCGTTTAATACTGCCAAACAGGAGGATTACGTTTAAATTGAAAAGAAGACAGTTTTTTGTCGTCCTATGTTTTGCCATGACGGTAAATAAAAGTACCAGACAATTTCTATGTAAAGTTGGTTTGTTTTTAAAAGAATAAGTTTTTACACATTACCAACTTTTGCGTCATCTATGGTAAAAAAAAATTCACTTATATAAATTTATGAAGACAACATAAAATTAAATAACTTATAATTTTATATTCTTAAACCCGTGTAGTACACGGGTCTAATAATCTAGTAAGGAATACAATTTTTAGAGAAAATAACACCTAAGGGTGTAAGGAGTGGTTAAACACTTTGGAGTGGCAAACCAAAAAACCGACCAATCAGAGCGCGCCATGTCAATCAGTCAAAAGTGTTTAAACTTTGGTGAAAAGTGTTGGCAATGGTTTAGACACTTGGTGAAGTGGTAAACTATTTTTTTTTTTTAAAAAAAGGAAAAAGTTGTGATTGGATGAGATAGGAATGGACCCCACCCACAATACCCTCTCTCTCTCAATCACCTTCCCCGCATCGGTGATCCTTCCCCGATTCTTGAGTTGTTCGGCAACGGCAAAACCTCGGCGGCGGTGTTTGCCGATCGGCAAAAAGGTTTGCCGAGGTTTGCCGCGTCCCACTCCGCACATCCTAAGGCCAAAATTTTACAATCCTCTAGAGGAAAGGGCTACCAGTAGACTCTAGCCAAGGAAACAGCTAGAGAGTGGAGTCATTAAGAAAACTAAAAACTTAAACAGAAAGGCTAGAGGCTAGAGGGAAATGGCTAAGGCTGCTGGGTATGGTGACGGATGAAGACGGGGACGTGGATGAAGACGGGTGGGGCGGGATGGGGTGAAGGATCCGGCGCCGAGAAGAAAGAAAGGGGGCCCACCTGTTTGGTCCGTCGCAAACGGCGAAGAAAGGACGAAGAGGACGGGACGGGGGCGGCGTGGAGGGACGCCGGGGACGTGGCATCGCCGGAGCAGGACGGGTGGGTTGACGGACCCATACCGTGTAGCCTAAGAAAGTGATGTTGTTTAACCTTAGGAAACGGCTAGAGCTCAGCCTTTCAGCTAACTCTAGCTTTCAGTCTTATCCTGGCCGTTTCAAGGGTATATGCTAGGGGCAAACACTACCCCACGTGGACTCGTGGAGGCTATGTAGCCGCTATCTTTGAATTCGATACGTGTTTAAATTTATTGGTTGAAGTTAATGCGAGTCCCAACTGCTATTGAAACGGGCTACATACAGCCTTTACATACACATGTCAAGTTCTACACACTGTCATTTTGCGAAGCCTCTATGGAGTAGCCCTTTCCGATGTTAATTTTGGCTTTTCTAGTGGTAAAATTTTACTTTTGTGAAAATTGTTGCAGAAAATTGTGCGGGTCCATAATTCAATTTTAATCTATTGCCATTAGAAAAATCATTAATAGTGAATAAACAGCTTGTCCCGTGGTTTTCATTTTTGTTTGTTGGAGAAAGTGACGTAATTTCTATTGTCCTTTTTTCCCTTTTTAATCATCTTTCATATATAGTTTACAAACAACCTAGAAGCCGACGAATTAATAAAGGGAGAGAGGATGAGTATTACACGACACTTCTTCAAGGGTGCATCAAACTAAAGATGGGATGAGAGAGAAGAGGAGAGCGCCCGTGAAGAGGTGAGAGATGGCGAGTAATGGTTGGTCATCACGGGTAGTGGCTAACGTCCCTCCCGCTGCATGGTCTAATATTTCTTGAGTGATTGACATATGTAAATATTATTTCACATATAGCTTTAAACACTCATCAGCATCCACCCAAGCTTTTTTCTTTGAGTAGTGGCAAGGGAGCCAGCTAGTATATAACTTGCACAAAGAAATCCTACTTAACGTAGTACGTCAATATAATATATACAAAAATATAGTATTCTGGAGTAGGTGAGAGAGAAAAGAATATGATGTGTCTTCTCCTCATGATTAAAGCAACCATTATAAGGCAGGACGGGGCACGCAACTCGCGAACCTACGAGCCTGTGCTAGTGTAAGGGGTATACCGTCCCTCCCAGGCTACCAACGTGGGTTCCAAAATTGTTTTGGGAAACTCACATGCATGTGGAAAGGTATCAGCCGTTGGGGATGGGTTGGGAAACTCGCGTTGATTTGGAGAGGCTGTTGGGAACATTCTTTTGACCGTTACTCCGTTAGGGAGGAATCGAGTTCCAAAATCAACGAAGTAACTACCCCTACCAAAATTGGGTTCAAGGAGGTTTTTGGATTAATTTGAGGTGCATGGCACCTTTTTAGCGGCCATTTGTGTAGATTTTTTGGGCTAAGGAGGTAACCACATATTCCACTCCAAGGAGGTACAAAAACGTCTAAAAACATAGCCAGACGGTTACAACATCAAATTTTCATAGGTGTTTTCAAAAATTGGTTATTCTCTACAAGTAGCAAAGACTTAAAACGCCTAAAACATTCCCAAATTATTACCTCCTTAATTTTAAATTTGTTTTTAATAACCAATCAGTTTATTCTTGCTTTTGTACTATTTAATACAATAAATAGACAAATATATATTTTTGAAAAGGTTAGGCGCCTGGGCCCGGAGGGGTGTATATACATGATATATACTTTGCAAAAGTCCAAACTTCTTGTTATTAGACAACGACAGAACTTTTAGTGTCTGACTTTTTGTGAAGAAATGATCACAATTGGTAATGCTACCCGACCCAAAAGTATATAATATAATTGATCGAATGATTGATTATTATGGGCCATGGAACAACTTTCTGTGGTTCTAGAAATGAATTTTATGTGTCGTGAAAGTTTCGATTTTCATTGAGAATTAACACAACATACATTGCTGTTAAAAAAATACATGCATTAATATCACCTTTAAAGAATTGAGTTAATCCACAAAACCATGGATATGAAACTCAATTCATATAGGTATGACGGGATGCTATCATACTGTTAGGACCTATATATAAAAAGAAACCTGGTGAAGACTTAATAGAACGAAAATGATTGATTCTTAGAGACAAGAGTTAACCAGATTTCTTCTTTTTACGATTCTTAAACTCATCAGAAAATCATATGAAAACTGAACTTCTAAAAAGCCACATCAGAAATCTGATCAGCTGAAGTTTGACAAGTCAACATGCAAGTAAACCCAAGTTGACAAGTTGGTGCACTAGATAGACCTTCCAAAAGTTAACATCCAAAGGTCAAGTAGGAATAAACAAGTATTCACCAATATCTCTATAGATAACAATACCATAAAGCATTTAATTCGCCAAGCTTAATGTTGAACCAGTGGTGTGCGTTAAGCAATGTTTTCATAACCGGACCGGTGAACGAACCGGTTGCTCTACTGGTTCACTGGTCGGACCGGTTCGACCGGTCGAACCGGTAATAAGAACCGGAACACATAATAATTAATTTATAGAAATATAGAATATTCTGTATCAATTTTATTAATAAAAATATATGTTCAGTGTCCACTTAAAAATGGGCTTACTACCCATCAAAACCCCAGCCCACAACCAACCTAAATCTACTTTGTGTTCACAAAAGTAAAAAACCTAGCCTCCCTCTTCGTTAACAGTTGACAAGCCATAGCCATTGTCTTTCCAGATCTACTTTGTGGTTTTAGCAAGATTCCATAGCAAACATCATCTCAGAGCCATCATCTTTCTAATCCCTGCTCTCTGTTCAAACATCAAAGCCATCAACTTTGTCGAAAACACTTACGAAAGAAACAACTACAGCTTGTTCTTCTTCCTTTCTTCATTTCATTTTAGTTTCAATCATGTTTTTTCTCAACTTGCAGGTTGAACCGCCTGAACCGGTTGAACCGCGAACCGGAGATCGAATCGAACCGGCCGAATTTTTGACATTTGCTGAAAATAGCCAAACCGGATCGGCTGAGGGACCGAACCCCGGTTGGACCGGTTGAACCGGCCGGTCCGAACCGGTTACGAAAACCATGGCGTTAAGCGTGATATGATTTTATTATTATTTTAAATTCGTTTTACGCATTAGTCAAGTTTTAAATTTATAAAACACGATATTATACTAACACTAACCACACACTTGGGCAAGTGCACCCATCACGAGCGTAGTATAGTGTTGGTAAGATACCAAGGTCGTCTAAGGACACAAGAGCTTTTAATACTGGTTTATCGTCAACTTCTAATCGATCTAAATTTTTTTGAGAAAAGTTTTTAAACATGAAAGTAAATCTAAAATTGAAAGATAAATAAAATGAAAAACAAATAGACAAGATAGAATCACTTGGATCCAACTCATCTTTAATGTACCCTTTGATGATTTTCCCACTTTTAAGAGATTATCTTAGTTATAGTAGTAGGCCTCTCTTTTGAAGGTGACGTTACCCTCAACCCAGTGGTTTGAGTCAGAAAGGATACAATCCAAAAGGGTTAGAATATTGAAAGATAATTAAATAAGTTATTAATACGAAAAGTGGTAGGCCCCTCTTTCGCAGGTGACGTTACACTCGGCTAAGTGGTTTGAGTCAGCAAGCATACAATCTCAAGAAGTCGGTGTAATGTTTTAATAGTAGTTTACATATGAGGGTTCAAGCTATTCGCACCCCCGCAATCCAATACCCTTGGGGCATTGAAGGAGGTCCTAGTAAGCTTGAACCAAGTCCTCGCAGGATCTATACACTGAACAAGACAAGAACTTTACCAAACCACCCTCCTAACCCCTTTCCATGTTGATGACGGGGGTAGCCCAAGATCAAATAAAATGACTTAAGTACATACACGCTCGAAAGGTTAAATGGTTCGAAGGTTAAAAAGCTGGGAGGTGGGAAAAAGCAATACGGAAACAGTAAGTAGTCACATCTTTGGATTGCTTCACCAACCCACCAGCCGCAAAAGCAATGCAGGTCCACAGAGCACACTCTATTACCCAGGGGTCAAAAGGCTTCAACCCCCAAAAGGGTAAGCCCCTCACTGCAAGCATGGTCACTAGTCAAATGTATTCCTCTTTGAGAAATGTCTTCTCCTATATGTTAGACACTTCATTTACTTCATGGGACATTCCTGGCCAGCCCTGATTCCTGAAATCTCTGGTCATTCACTTTGAGTACTTGCTTCATGCGAGTCACTCCCTTTCACATCCAACACACACATTCTGTTTGCTCCTTCATCCGAATCTGAACACATTTCAGAGGAGGATCCTTAGCAAACAATAAAAATAAACTAGTGAACCTCCTTCCACGTCTTGCAAATGTGGGGGGACCCCAGGACCTACGTTAGGCAAAGTTAAACCCTTTAACCATTTTGCCTAACCAGCCCCGCTACTATCCTTGGTCTATTATTTGTTGCATCAACAAGTTGGCGCCCACCGTGGGGCTACGCCGCTATTTCTCCTCAAAAAGACCTAGTAGTGTAGCTCTTTTCTCTTGAAACCACCATGTCAGAAAGTGGATCCCCGGGTGAAGTAAATCAGGTTCCAAACACCTCAACCCTGGGTAGTAGCCAAGCTCATGTGGCTATACCAACTTCTTTCTCAACTCCGGGGAGCACTCCCGAGTTTCTCACCTTCAACACCCCAACTCCGTCTAGATCCGGAGTTCCTTCCCCCAATGTTGGTGTCGCTGACACCCCAGCACGTGTTGAACTCACCCCTGAGGGGGTTGCCAACAATTTCCTTGAGTTGAGGTCTCTCCTCAACCAATATGTGAGTAGAGAAAGAGACAAGGGAGTGAGGATCAGTCTAGACTATGACGAGCCGGAACCAACGTTATCTCCCGGACCTCCTATCCCTCCTTTTACAACTAGGAATGAGGCTGGTCCCAGTAATCCTCCAAACCCTAATCCATATCTATCCACAATGGCGAATCCTACAGTACATCCTATCTTCTCTTCTCAACCAATTACAAGTGGTGCTCCTTTGAGGCATGAGCTAACCCTCGACCAGCTCCTACAGTCCCCAATAACAAGCCTTCCGGCTTCTACAACGACTTCGTGGGAACAAGCTCTGTCCGTGCTCCCCTTGGCACGAAGTGCTGTTATGAGCACCCCCCTTGGAGTACGCTGCTCAGTTGCACCCGGAAGCCTTCAAGGCTTCAACCTCATGCCCCCGATGATGGCCCAGATGATGGCCAGTTTCCCGTGGCAGCACTTTATTAATCAAGTGCTGGCCACTCAGGGAAACAACAGCAACGGCGATAACATAGGTGCAAGGGCTGAAGAAGATTTGGCCAAAGCATATAAGCCAAGTAACCTTTCATGCTTTTCACAGCAAATAGCTGATTATGATTTTCAAACAAAGATCAAGATGCCTCCTCACATCAAAACATAAGATGGGACTGAATATCCTGAGGACCATCTTCAGATCTTTACCGGTGCAGCAAGGATAGAAAAATGGTCAAACGCTGAATGTTGCCTAATGTTCATGCAAACCCTTGTTGGATCTGCCAGGATCTGGTTCAACGACTTACCTGCTCGAAGCATTCGAAGCTTCGACGGCCTCAGCAAGGGTTTTCTGGCCAATTTCTCCCAACAAAGGCGATATGTCAAAGACGCAACAGTAATCTTTCAGATAAAACAACGTGATGATGAAAGTCTTCGAGCGTTTATCGAACGGTATAAGAAGGAAGGTCTAACTTATGTGTGGGCAGACGAGAAAATGAGAGTGGTTGGTTTTATGAATGCCATCACATCGAAATATCTTATAAGAGATTTCAACAAATCCCTGTCCAAGACCTTGGAAGAAGCTCTCGAAAGGGCTGAAGCCCACATCCGGGGAGAGGAGGCAGTAGACATTAAAGAGCAAAGGAAAAGAGGATCCAACTGGCGAAGCAATAGTCCAGCTATAAAAAGGGGAAACTTCAACTCTTATGACAGACGACCAAAGTGTTCAGACCAACGAAGGTCTGAAGGTCGGAACCCTTCCAGTAGGGAGAAAGGCATGAGTTTCACACCCCTCACAAAGACTCCTCAAGAAATCCTCGCAACGGAAGAAGTCAAGCAAAACTTTCGGCCTCCTAGGCCTCTCCCCAAAAGCAGAAAAAATGAGAACACCACACCGTATTGTGAGTTTCATGAAGAAAAGGGTCACCACACCAATGATTTCTTCCAGCTCAAGAAAAGAATTGAAGAAGCTGTTAAGTCCGGAGAACTCGCTCATTTGGTGAAAGGGGTACGGGACAAAATGGCTGAAGGAAAGGGCAAGGAAGTCAATATGGTGGATTTCGATGGAAGGGTTCCTCACAAAAGACAGCGGTTGGAAGCTTGGGAGCTTCAGTGTGTTTGCTTCCCCCCAACAGAAAAAGACCCTCTTTCAAGCCCTCTTGTGGTAGAAGCTACTGTGGGAATGTTGCAAACAAATAGACCATACATAGACACTGGGGCAGCCACTGAAATCATGTTTGAGAAATTCTTCAACCGCTTGAGCAATGAAGAACGTTCAAGGCTTCAACCCTCTGGAACCTCTATAAAAGGTATTGCCGATATACCCCTTAAGCCTTTAGGGCAACTGACACTCAATGTTCGTTTCAGCGAAGGTCAAAAGGAAAGAATTCAACCACTCACCTTTGTGGTTATCAACATACCTTCAAACTATGATGTGATCATTGGAAGGCCATGGCAGTGTGCATTTTACATGGTCATGTCTGTTGGCCATGGCACAGTTAAATTTCCCATCGAGAGGGGTATAGCAACCCTTCAACCCTCTCAAGAGGCCTACCTGGTTGAGGGTGAAAGTTCCAGAAATGAAGAAGACAAGCAAAGGCTGATCATAAATCCAAAGTACCCTGAACAGAGAATAAGGGTCAATCCAAGCCTTTCACAAGAAACCCTCTCATATCTAGAAAAGTTGCTAGCACATTACAGCGATGTCTTCGCTTGGTGTCCAGAGGATATGACGGGGATCCCTCGGAGCATTGCTGAACATGAGTTAAGAATACCACCGGATGTCAAGCCTGTGGTCCAAAAGAAAAGAAGTTTAGCACCTGAGAGAAGCCTGGCTGCTTGCCAAGAAGTTGAAAAGCTCGTGTCGACCGGCATTCTCCGAGAAATTAAGTACCAATCATGGGTTGCAAACCCGGTTATGGTCAAGAAACCAGACAACTCTTGGAGGATGTGCATAGATTTCAAGGATCTTAACAAGGCTTGTCCTAAGGATTGCTATCCACTACCGGAAATTGATCTCAAGGTTGACTCCCTCACCGGTTACCCTTTTAAGTGCTTTCTTGATGCTTACAAAGGGTATCATCAAATACTCATGAAAGAAGAAGATGAAGAGAATACAACGTTCCACACTGATAAAGGAATCTTTTGTTACCAAAAGATGCCTTTTGGCCTCAAAAACGCTGGAGCAACCTACCAACGTCTAGTAGACAAAGCCTTTGCAAGCCAAATTGGTAACAACATGGAGGCATATGTCAATGACTTGGTGATCAAAAGCAAGACGGAGTATCAAATGCTCGATGACATTCAAGAAACTTTCAAGAACCTCAGAAAGGTTAACATGAAGCGCAACCCTAAAAAATGTTCATTTGGGTTTGAGGAAGGAAAGTTCTTGGGACACATTGTTGGGAAACAAAGCATCAAGGCTAACCCAAACAAGGTGAAAGTTGTTCTTGAAACCAAACCACCAACAACCAAGAAGGAGGTTGAAAGCTTAAACGGGAAGCTTGCAGCCTTGAAACGTTTTACCTCCAAGTTGGCTGAAAGATCTCTGCCCTTCTACAAAACGCTCAAGAATTGCTCTGATAAGAAGGACTTCAAATGGACCGATGAGGCTGAAGAAGCCTTCAACCAAATGAAACAACATCTTTCTTCCTTACCTGACATTGCAGCTCCAGAAACGGGGGAGTTGATCTCGGTGTACCTTTCAGTAGCTAAGGAAGCCATAAGCGCGGTCCTCACCATCGAGCGAGAAAAGGCCCAGGTACCCGTTTATTTCTACAGCAAAACTCTAAAATTGGCTGAAACCAAATATCCTCCCCTTGAAAAACTTGCCCTAGCCCTAGTTCAAACAGCTAGAAGGCTTCGAAGGTATTTCCAAGCACACCCTATACAAGTGGTCACTGACCAACCTATTAAGAGTGTGCTTGAAAAACCAGAGAATTCGGGAAGGTTGGCCAAATGGGCAGTGGAACTAGGTGAACATAACATCACCTACGTCCCACGGAAAGCTATCAAAGCCCAAGTCTTGGCTGATTTCATTGTGGAAGTCCCAAACCAAGCAATCACTGAAGTGAACACTGCCACCACTGAACCCTCCAATCCTGAAGCCTGGAAGCTTTTTACCGATGGGGTTTCAAGCATTGAAGGGTCAGGGGCTGGACTAATTTTGATCAACCCAGAAGGGTTGGAATTCACATATGCTCTCCGTTTTGATTTTCAGACCACCAATAACGAGGCTGAATACGAGGCACTGATCGCCGGTTTAAGGCTGGCCAAAGATATGAAGGTCCAGAAGCTTGAAGTGTTCACAGATTCATTACTGGTCTCAAGCCAAGTAAACGATAGCTATTGCCAAAGAGCCCAACATGAGAAGATACAAAGAAAAACCCAAGGAGCTAATGAATACCTTTCAAACATGCAACATCAAACAAATTCCCAGATCACAAAACAAAAAGGCTGATGCCTTAAGTAAGCTGGCATCTCTCACTTTTGCCCACCTCACCAAGAAGGTGTTGGTAGAAGTGTTAAAGACTCCATCAATCGATGAATTGGAAGTTCAAGATGTAATCACCGAGGAAGATCCAAACTGGATGACTCCTATCAAAAAGTTCCTAAAAAATGGTGAACTACCCAATGATCAAGTAGAAGCTGAAAGGATTAAAATCAAGGCAAGGCAGTACGTACTACAAGGAGAAACCCTTTACAAAAAGGGTTACCTTGCCCCCTTGCTAAGATGTGTTGGTCCTGAGCAAAGTAAGTATTTGATCAAAGAGATCCACGAAGGCATATGCGGAGCTCATTTTGGAGCTAGGTCGGTGGTTGCAAAACTCATGAACCTTGGGTATTTCTGGCCCTCAATGCATCGTGATACTGCTGAGCAATTAAGGAAATGTGATGCTTGCCAAATTCATGCACCAGTCCCAAAAAGTCCCAAGCATGATCTGGTCCCAATAACCTCTGCATGGCCATTCTATAAATGGGGAATGGACATCGTTGGTCCGTTCCCCCCAAGCAAAGGTGGGGTAAAGTTCTTGTTGGTAGCAATAGATTATTTCACCAAGTGGCCAGAGGTTAAACCACTTGCAAAGATCACAGGCAAACAAGTCATTGACTTTGTCTGGGAAAACATCATTTGTCGTTATGGACTGCCGGGGGCACTTGTCACTGACAACGGAAAACAATTTGCTGAAAAGCCTTTTAGCGTTTGGTGCAAAGAATACAGAATCAACCAGGTTTTCAGCTCAGTGGCTTATCCTCAATCAAATGGCCAGGTTGAAAGAACAAATCGAAGCATAGTGGAAGGTATCAAAACAAGACTGGGAAGGTACGAAAGCAACTGGCTCGAAGAACTGCCTAGTGTCCTATGGGCCATAAGAATGACCAAAAAAACAAGCCATAAGAGAACACCTTATAGCTTGGTATTTGGATCCGAGGCTGTGATCCCCGCTGAGATAGGAGTTGTAACACAACGAATTATCAACATGGATCCCGAAACAAACCAAAAAGAGACCATGTTGAACTTACAACTCCTAGAGGAAGCACGAGACCAAGCTGCAATTCAAGAAGCCAAATACAAGCAACAAATGGAAACCTACTACAACAAGAGAGTTAAGAACGAACGCTTCAAGCCAGGGGATTTGATCCTTAGAAACAATGAAGCTAGCAAAAAAGAGAATCAAGGAAAGCTTGGCCCAAAATGGGAAGGCCCGTATACCATCCTTGAAGCACATAAGGGTGGATCTTACAAACTTGCAGACTCAGAGGGTAAAAGGCTTCCAAGACATTGGAATGGAAAAACCTTGAAAAGGTTCCATGTCTAGACAGGAAAAATTGGTTTGTATCCCACAAGTTGTATTTTGAGAATGACACTACAAAAATCTTTTATAAGAACAAGTATCCATTGAATGAATGAAGTTGTTTTATCAAACTTTTCTTTCTATCCTAAGATCAGGTTGAGAACCTAGCAAAAAACTCCATGGCAAAGGCCATGTAAGGGGATGAGCTCCCAGGCCAAATCGCTCAATAGGTTCAAGGGTTGAATGAACCTATATAAGGGGTGAGTTCCTAAATCAATACAACTCCATGAGACTCATTATTAAAAATAAAATTGTCTCATAGACGGGTTTGAACAGCCCACACCAAATGTTCCGTAAGCCTTAGAAGAATAATCAAACATGCTTACAAAATGAAACAAAAACGAGAAAATAAATAGGATAGGTGCTATGTCTTCTTGTTAAAAATACTAAGGCTAAGTGATTGCAGCACTGAACCCTTCAAGGTATAAAACACATAAAGACAACACAAATTCGACAAAGAAAAAGTTACAAGAAAAAGACATAACTCAAAGGGTAGTGCAACAACTTGAACAAAGAGTTATAAAAACTTAAACTACAAACCAAGTCAAGTCAAAAAACTAAGAAGCCTTTCAAGGCTTCAAGCCACCTAGGTGACAACTCGAAACCTCAAAGGCTTCAACTTACATGATGATAGCCAAAAGGCTTAAAGGGTTGAAGCCAACCAGGCTGCCTTAACGAAATAGGCTAAAGTACAAAAACACAACACAAAGAAAATGTATAAACATAATATCATACCAAAGAAAGCCCTGAAAGACTTTCAGTCACAAGTTAAAACAAGTCCTAGTAACTTGCAAGTCTAGATATTGTTCAAGCGGCCATACAGGCCTAAAACATAACCAACAGAAACCTTAAGGGTTCCTGGAAACCTAATATTGTTCGAAGTTAACATTACAAACCACAAATTGTTTTTGGGTGCTAAGAAAGCTACGAATTAAGCATCAGTAGAGGACTTGGAAACCCCAGAACCTTCACCCTTGACCTTCTTTGCTTTCTTGGACTTCTTAGCTTTTGCACCTCCATCATCACCTACTGCTGAAGCCTCCAAGCTTGCATCTTTCGGAGCACCTTGTTCTGCCGAAAAGGTGTCATCACTATCTCCCGAGTAGGACCTCTTCCTTGAAAGGGAACCCAAGATTTCAGCACAAACTTTTTCATTAAGGCCCTCCGGCTTTAAGTCCTGCAACACAGCAAGAGGCTTACCAAAACAAGCAGAAACTTGATGGATATAAGGGTAGGACAGCTTCTCCATTTGTTCAACGGAGCCTTTGAAAATATCGGAAGCCTCGGGACGAAACAAGGGAGACTTCTCCAAAGGATGGCCGGATTCATGAAGCTCATAACCAGCGATGAGGCCTTGGTGTTTCCCCAGGTTGAGCAACTTAGTGTAAACTTCACCAAGGGCAGAGTTAAACTCCTTGGAGTGAAGAAGGTAAGTAACAACCTGGTGAAAACCCTGCTCAATTAACCACTGATTGTCAATAATGGAACGAGCTACCAAAGCTTTCAACCCTTCCTTTTTCTCATCAAAAGCCCGCTGCTGAACAAATAAAGCCTCCCTGTCCGCTTTAAGCTTCAACCGATCAGCCTCAAAGCTCTTCTTCAAATCACTCATTTCAATGTCATGCATCCTAGTCAGCTCACTAACCTTTTTGTCCCACACTTCTTCTTTCCCAGCAAACCCAGCTATCTCCTTCATCGCAGCCATTGAAGATTTCATCTTATCTTTCTTCTTAGAAAACTCTTCATATTCCTGCATCCTCTTACGAAAACGAGCAATCCCATGAGGAAGCATAGCAGCAAGGTTGCAGGTGCTCAAAATCATGCGGGACAACATCAAGTCATCATCCATCCTAGCAATAGTATTGTGAACTGAAGGAGGAGCAATGTGACTCAGAGCATGTTCACAAACAGCAGCATCCTTAAAGCTGTCATCATTTTTCACCGACCAACTAGGCACATAAACTTCATCCGGATCCAACCCTTCAACATCCCTGCTTGAAGAACCCTGAACAGGGGTAGCAATAACCTTCTTGGCTGAAGCCTTCTTACCATGAACAACCAATTCCTTCTCCTTTTCAGCACCTGCTTCAACACCTTGATCTTCAGAAGCTTCAATATCATCACTCAACTCCACTAGTTTAGTAGAAGTGGATTGAGGAGCAGCCTTCAACAAACGGCGGGTAGATCGACGGGTTGAAGACTTGGGAACATGAGACTTAGAAAAACCTTTGACATTGGAAGTACTAATATAACCCGAGCCCTCGAACCTTTGCTCAGCAGTTCTAACTACAACGTTTTCACCAGGAACAGATGGAACATCCTCAAACACAACATCAGAAGTATCATCACTCTTAATGAAATCCAGGGCAGACATGACTGCAAATAACAAAAAAAAAAAAAACAAAAACACATAAGGCATAAGTTAAGAAAAATGCAAAGAGGGCAAAAAAGGAAAACGCATACCCATGCCACTCCTCATTAGAACCGGATCCCGATCAGCATTTTCCCACAATTTACTAACCCCTAATAGAACTAGAAAATGTTCAGGGAAGGGACGAACCCTCGAAGGGCACTCCCGGATGGCTTTGAGAAAAGCATCATTTAACTCAGATTCGGAGGGCTCCGGTTCATTGAGAACGGCATCAGGGTGCCTCCACACCATTTTAAATGGAACAATAGAATCAGAAACCCAGAAAAAGCGATCCTTACAAGTACCAAGTGTTGTAACCATAGACGAAATATGACAAGAATCAACCTTGGATGTTTCAAAGGTGAACCAATCACCATTTTTGGCCAAACGAAAAAACCGGCGAAAGAGCAACAAGGAAGGATCATATCCAAGGGCATGGCACAAAACCTCAAAGTGCAAAACCCTAGCCATGCCCTTCGGATGAACTTGCCCAAAAGAAACTCGATAATATTGCAATAGATTCAAAACAAAGAGAGAAAAGGGATAACGAAGGTTCGAGAACTCAAAATGACAACAATACAGAGCAATCGAACCAGGGGTCGGTTTATCAATAGGAACATCACAAGCAGGAGCGGTCGGTTTAAACATTTTATCAATACCATATTCCACACAAAATGATTCTACCTCTTCTTGTGTTAATCGGGAAAAGGATTTTGCTAAATCCTTACGAGCACCCATTTTGCAAGAAAATATGAAGAATGTAAGGAAATACAAAGGAAACCAGAACTAACCTTGAAGAAGAAGAAGAAAGGAATCGCAGAGGAGAAACTTGATAAGATAATAAGGAAAGTGAATGAGAAATTCAAATATAAAAAGAAAATAAAACTCAAAATAGGGGTGATAATTGCGAACAGTTACTTCTGCAAAACCGCCACCCTATGAACTGCCGCACATCAATCAAATCAATTGTCAGTTATTTAAAATTCAAAAATCAACTGACTCCAACCCTTTAAGCCTTCAAGAATTGAACCCTTGAAACCTTCAGGCAATAAAATACATGTATAAAAGTCAGAAGTCTTTGAGCTCATTCCCCAAAAACCTCTGACTTGGGGGGCTGATGACGGGGGTAGCCCAAGATCAAATAAAATGACTTAAGTACATACACGCTCGAAAGGTTAAATGGTTCGAAGGTTAAAAATCTGGGAGGTGGGAAAAAGCAATACGGAAACAGTAAGTAGTCACATCTCTGGATTGCTTCACCAACCCACCAGCCGCAAAAGCAATGCAGGTCCACAGAGCACACTTTATTACCCAGGGGTCAAAAGGCTTCAACCCCCGAAAGGGTAAGCCCCTCACTGCAAGCATGGTCACTAGTCAAATGTATTCCTCTTTGAGAAATGTCTTCTCCTATATATTAGACACTTCATTTACTTCATGGGACATTCCTGGCCAGCCCTGATTCCTGAAATCTCTGGTCATTCACTTTGAGTACTTGCTTCATGCGAGTCACTCCCTTTCACATCCAACACACACATTCTGTTTGCTCCTTCATCTGAATCTAAACACATTTCAGAGGACGATCCTTAGCAAACAACAAAAATAAACTAGTGAACCTCCTTCCACGTCTTGCAAACGTGGGGGGACCCCACGACCTGCGTTAGGAAAAGTTAAACCCTTTAACCCTTTTGCCTAACCAGCCCCGCTACTATCCTTGGTCTATTATTTGTTGCATCAACACAGGTAGTTAACGCGCTTTATATAGACTGTAAAGACACGGATGAGCAAATCAATGACATCATGAAGAAATGGTAAAGAAAATTCACTTTCAACATAAGAAACTAGTTATTAAAGTCATTAATACATATCCAATTAAAAAGTGCCGAAAGATTAAAAATCAAAAGTAATACATTAAAGTCTTGTCTTCACCAAGTGATGTAAGAGATTAGCCAAACATGGCCTTTGATTGACAAGAACTCTTACGATCAATCTTGGATCCCGAGACTACTACATACTCTAATGATGAAAGATGGATGATGGTGGTGGGTGTTGGTGTTGTAGTGGTAGTGGAGTGGTGGCAAAGTGAGAGAGAGAAGTGGTTTGCCAAGAGATGCCTTTAAAGTGAACCAAGCTCCCCTATTTATAGCCAGAATAGTGCCCCGGCCACGGACCCATTTCCACTGGGCACGGCCCGTGGCCAACTTCTTCTCTTCCTTCATTTATTGCAGCTGTCAGCAGGGGACCCACAAGGCCTCGTGGCCTCTGGACATGGCCACGTGGTCAACTCTTTGTTGTACTATCAAGATTCTGCAAATCTAAGAGTTGACCACGCCCCATGGTGAGCTGGGCATGGCCCTGTGGTGGGCGTAGAAGCTTCTACAGTCTTTGTCTTCTTGTGTCAGGGCTATCCACGCCCCATGTTTGGCTGGGCACGGCCACGTGGTCAGCTTCTGTTTTCTTGTTTTTGTCTTGGGAGATGCTGCCGAGGGGTCGGGCATGTTACGTTATTCCTTCTTCTTGTATTTATGTTGGTTTTTGGCACCTTATTTGTTCCTTTTCTTCTTTTAAGCTCATTGGACCTGTAAATTCAAAAGAAAGAAAGAAACGCGCTTTTTCCAACATTAGTACTAAAAAAGAGTTAGTTTTATGCCTTTATTGATGTAATTTATATCTTGCATTTTATATACGTCAAATACCCCCACACTTGAACTTTTGCTTGTCCTCAAGCAAAACTCTTTAAATGTGGCTTACACACCCAAATGGAATAGGTAGAGAAGAAGTTTTGTGGCTCATCTTGAGTGTCGGGAATCCAAGATCCTTATTTAGTTTTGTTTTTATTTTATTTACAATCCTATTCGTCATTATTTATTTAGAACAAATTGTTAAGAAAAATTATTTATTTGGGCATAACATGCCTCTTTAATATTCGATTTATATACAAGTTCACGTACCTCACGGGAGATCACTCAACACTCAGCCGATGGTGTAATTTTGTGAAACACTCGATTCCGGCATGGAACTTACTTCTACCATATGTTTGCCAAGCGATCAAACCTCCTCCTTTTTAACTATAAACATTCGTACATATCAAGAGGACTTTGGAAAGGGTTAGGCTTAGGCTAAGGGTAGGTAGTTTTTGGGTTAATGGTTAGTAAAATGGAGAAAAGTGTAAAAAGCATCGGTTGTCGTAAAACTTTTTATTTTTCTGACATTTATTCAGTACTAAGCATTTTCAAACAAGATTTTTGAGGAACTTGTTTGGTTATTGAAAAATTCTATTATTATTAATTTTTTCATGTCACAAGATAACCGAGCTTTTTACTAAAAACAAATGGGTTTGATAGGAAAAACGTTTTGGTGGGAAATGGGTGTTTATTTTAGGTAGTGATGTAAAAAAGGATGAAAACAATGGTTTTGAAAGAAAAATGTTAGTCCTAATGCCTCCATCATTTACTTACTTGGGTTTAAGTCGGTAAGGACCGGGAATGTATCGTCTTGGCAAGTTCTAGAGTTGTAAGAACCATGCGGCTATTCACACAAGAAACGAAAATGAGCATTTAGTTTAAAGATATATGCATGTATGCTCAATAAAGGCTCAAAACTCACGTATTGTGGGAATGGGTTTATAGTGTGAACAAGTATATATAATCAAATTTTAAAAAGATTTGTCATGCCTTTTTATAATTTTCTTATTTGGTTCTTTATATCACGACGCTATCGGTTGTAAATTCGTAAAAAAAATAACATTTTAAGAACTTGTTATTCCCAAATTAAACCAAGACAAGTAAAAAAAATGAATTTTTTTTGAAAAGATTTAGAGTGATTAGCAGTTCCAATACAACTTTTGTGTAACGCCTGTTATTAGGACTTGCAAGATTCAAGGTTTTAGGTCCCCCCCCCACACTTAAATTACACATTGTCCTCAATGTGCCCCAAAAATAAGTTTTTAGGTTGATTCGAATGTGTAAAAATGTGTTAAAAACAAGTTTTTATGTTACTGGGCACCTGGCCACGGCCTCGTGTGGTCCGGGCATGGCCCCGTGGTCAGAGTGCCAGTAACAAAATTGAACAGAAGGTTGACCACAGGGTGTGCCCACTAGGCACGGACCGTGGTCAGTTACCTGACAAGGAATTGTTTTCTGCAGAGTCTGGGCACGGGGCGTGTTGGGCTGGGCACGGCTCCGTGCTGCACATGCTGAAATGCTGGAAAAGTTGTCGGAAGGCACTGTTTACGTGCATGGGGTGCGGTTTTAACGTCCCTTTGGTAGTTTTCATCTTTTCTTGTTTGTTAAGCCATTATATAAGATCCAAACACCACACAATAACTTAAACCATCATATATTAGAGTGCAAGATACAAACGATCCCAAAAATAAAAAATTACAAAAGTCCTAGAATTAGATAGATAGGTCCTAATATGAAAAAAATTTAAACCATAATGAAGTTCTACCCTAGAGGTTTACATGTTAAAAACAACAAAAACACGAAAATGATTTTTCTGGAGAATAAGGGGTCTTAGAACTTCAATCCGGAGGGTGTACCTCTCAAAAGTCATTGAGCATTTCCTTGATCTCCCTAGGGAGGAAGAGGAAGGGCTCATCTTCCATATTTTCATACGGGGGAGGTGCGACGACCACCGGAACCTCGCGTAATGCGTCTAGAGGAGGTTCTGGAGGAAGGTCATCCCATCCGGTTGGGGTAACAACTTCTTGGCTAGGTTCCAATCCTCTTGTGGAAAGATTGGTTCCATGGGTGGCATAACAAGAATGTTCAACCCTTGGTGCAAAAGGATGATTTCTTGGAAGCTATTCTCTAGTACCACCGTCAAGTAGCTGATACGGTCAATGAGGATCTCCTCCACTGATGTCATTTCATCGATCGCTTCCCTTAATGCATACGCATATCGGACAAGGGTAGCTTTGATTGATGGTCTTTTTCCCCTTCAACTGTTTCTTGAGTTGGTTGATGTGTTCTACTGTTTTGGCTCGACATACTAAGAAAACAAGACGAAAATCTCAAAACGATGAAGATGAAACTCCCGGCCACGGCCCCGTGCCCACTGGGCACTGTCACACCCCAACCGATGGCGGAAACACCGGGATGAGACGAAAACGAGATTGCAAGAGACTTCGTAACACTATGTGACAATATAATTTAAATCCAATTTCATTTCAAGACTAAAATGTCATACAAAATTCAAACAAAAGACAACATTGTTTCAACAATACATCAAAATAAAATAATTAATCTAGGTGTGTATCTAAGTCCACCTAAATTGCATTCTTCATAGCATCATCAAGTCTATCAACCTGCAACATTTATTAAAATAATCAACAAAAAGTTGGCGAGTATACAAGCTTTGTTACATATCATAATTGTAACACCACGTAAAAAAACGTGTCCAAATATGTAAAGACACGTGTCCTAAACTCTAGATATGCGAAAGATTGAGTTTGAAGGACTAAAGTTGCCAAGCGATGAAAATATGAAACCACAGGGACTAAAAGTGTCAACATGCCAAACTTGTGCCTCTGAATGACCATACATGAAGAATATATTCTTAAACGAGTGATTAATTGAATATAAGAAGCCGTTCATGAAAATAATCGGAAGATTATAAATTACAAGGGTTAATCATGTCAACATGTTAATTCTTACCTCTGAGTGACCTTTTAACGAACCCGAGGCTTCAAAATATTCAAATATACTCTGAAGAATAAGTGATATAAATTTCAAGTGGTTTCGAGATCGTTAAGCAAGTTTTCAAGACTTTGGGTGAAAAGTGTCAATGTGATGAAACTTGTGTTCATAGTGATATTTAACGAAACCGGGCTTAACGGAGTTTAGTTATACTCCCTTGAACCTCTACAAACTAACTACAAGGGTCTTATATGCCAAAAATGAGGTTAAATAAGGTTTAAAATGACCAGGGACTGAATCTGCCAGTTTTGAAACATTTTTAACCTGAATAACAGGTTTATACGGGCCGCGTAAACCTTCCTCTGATCCTACGCGGGCCACGACAAACGCCCAGGTCTGTGAAAAATTGACAGCTGCTGGTTGCAGCATGTTCCACCGCCTTAGATGCCTGAATTTCGATACTTGGGGCTTGTTGTCGGTTTTAGGATACCACTAGGACACTTGGGGTGATCCTAAACACTCCCAATACACCTAGAATGATCTTGAATCAAGGATTTCAAGTATAAATAAACCTCCTTGTTGAACATATTAGTTGCTCATTTGGTTGCAGCAACTTCAAAACCCATCTCTGGAGCTAGCAAGCATTAGGAGAAGATTGTCAAGTGTATAAAAGATAGCAAGGACCTTAAGTAAGAGTTTTAATCCCTGCTTAGTCCTTTTAATTAGCTTAAAAACCAAAAAGTCAAACATATCGTAATTAAGCTTTGACTTTCGGTTTAATCATAAATGGTCCAACTACTGATCGAAACGAAAGTGGTTATGGAACCATATTAAGGTAGGTAATTAACCCTTAAAAGGGCACCTCCTAATTATTTCGTTTGACTAGTTAATTGTCGGGTCAAACTAGTTAGTCAAAAAGTCAAACTGGACAAAAAGTTTAAAAATGATTTAAACTAATAAAAAAAAGGTTCTAAATTATATTTCAACATTTTAATGACTTGGTAATTAGTATTAGAGCAGGTTTAATCAAGTCTAACCCGACAATTACCAGTCTAAGATCAATTTATAACCGAAAGTCGCAAAAGCTTGACTTTTACTTTGACTTTCAGTTCTGACCCGTTTAAGCTTAATTCTCCCATGTTTTAAGCTTCCATTAGGACCACATTATTCAGTAGTATAACCCTCTGGAGTTATATTGCTTGGTACTTAGTAGTTTGAATTATATGCTCTTGTTTGTTAATATGCTTAAAAATGCCGTAAATGCCCTTTTGACACATAAATGAGATTTTTAGAAATGTGAGAGCACAAAAACCTTTGTTACTGATATATAAGCTTCTCCCAAAAATTTTACATCAGTTCTTGTTCTCAAATAGGAGTTATGCTCGATATCGTAATTAGAAGCTTTTTGTTAATTAAATTGCGATATCTTGCATAAGACATGTTTAAATTTGGATTTTGAACCAAAACTCATTACCTACTATTAAGATATTATTTTTAGGGAATATTAATATTTTTGGTTAGATTATAATCTGTTTAAATCATAGAGTTCTTGTGTAATTCGGTAAATGACGATAATACCCTTTTTATGCATAAAATGAGATTAACAAATGATTTGAATGCCAAACCTTTTCCTACTGATTTTATATATTAAATAAATTATTTTGAGCATTTAAAACTGATCAAAATCTCAGATTTACATTAACATCTTGATTATCGTCAATTAGCGAGTTTCTACACTAATATGGTGCATAGTATGGTTTAAAACCATATTTAACTCCTAAGACTTGTTACCTACTGACTTTTTAAACAAATTTAAATATTATTATAGTAGGTATAAGTTATGAACTCAGATTTCCAAAAATGTCCTTAAAAGCATATGTGAAATGACCGAAATGCCCTTTCGGGGCATAGTTTGGCCATAAATGGTAAACCTCACATATATGTAGTATCTTACTGATGTAATGAGATAAAATAAATATTTTTACTGATTTCCAAAGGCCAGAACTTCAGTTTGTTATAAAATCCCTTTTATAATTATTAAAAATTACCATAATGCCCTTACGAGACTTAAATTGGTTTAAGTTACTTTTTGGGCATATATGTTAACATCCTACTGATGTATTAACATATTTTAAGCATATTAACATTTGAGACCTGTATATAATTCATTTGGTTATCCGTTACGCGTTTATACGTTTGGATCGGTTTGTCACACCCCCAAAATCCACCATGCGGAGTATCACCGCTTGGAGGCGTGAGTGACCAGGATCGAGCCACCAATCATATTGAACAACGTATTTAAGTAAATGTAACCAATTACAATACAATTGGTGACCATAAGACAGTAACCAGTTTTAAGTTAACAGCGGAAGGATAAAACGTAAGTTCAAAACATAAGTTTCATAGTTCATAAGTTTAAAGTCCAAAACGCAAGTTTAATAAGTTCATAAGGATTAAAGGTTTAGGACGGGATATTACAATTCATATTCCACAACAACCTTCTCCTCGTGCAAGCTCCAAAAGCATCTAGCGACCTGTAAGGCATGTAACAATGAGTCAACAACAAAGTTGAGTGAGTTCACGTTTGGTTGTTTAGTTTTAAGTTGTTTCTGAAAAATGTGGTTTGACTTTCGTTGGCTTATTTGCCGTGGGGGTTACCCCGTAGTTGAAAGTATGTTTAACCAGTTCCCTTTCATTACCCAAACCATATCCAAAATTAGTGGGGGCTTCCCCATGTAAACTACTAGACGGTATGATATCGACTACTACCGAAAGTAAGTTGTGCCCTAAGTCAATGTCTATCATCATTGACCCTTTGCCTTAGACCATTAGTACACTCCCGTTCGGACGACACGGTGTGAGGTTTGTTAAACCTAATAGCGCTATTAACTAATGACCCGCTCGCCATCGGCCTCGGCGATTAAGTCGATATAAAATGAGGGACTTATGATAGAGTTTTGTCTAGTAAGTTTTAAGGTTGTTGTCCTACCCAAGGAGGACGAACGTACGTCGTTCTACCCAAGGAGAATACGCAGGATTTATGGTGGCATCCTACCAAAGGAGGATGGCCGTACATATCCTACCCAATGAGGATATGTAGATTCCGTTTTAATTTATTTAACCCATTCCCAACCACCGGGAAAATCCCATGCCTTAGAAAGTGTGTGAACTCACCTCGGTTTGCTCGATTAGATTCTCAAATATAGCTAACAGTCAAGGTTGGTCAATCGTGTCCTAATATGATTACCACTTAGTTTATTAGTGACTTCAAATAGAACACAAAGTTCCTACACGTATATATCACATAACATGCATCACTTTAACGGTTTATTCCCATATAAACTTCCCATCTATTCTCGTTCATAAGCAAACATACGACATTGCACATAACACATATAACATGTTATATCATTCACAGATAACATACCCGACATTTAGATATGCAATTTACAACTTAAGTCATTTCAGCTTTTATATTCAAAACTGGGCTGTTTTCGGAAATTTTAATAAAATAGTTAACTTGTTCCAAAAATTCCTAAATTTTTACAGAATATCTTAATTACTAATATTTTATAAAAAATCATTTTCCGGACTGAAATCTGATTTATCTTTTTCTGACTGCAGTCCACGGAATAATTTATTTAAAATTCATCGAAAGTCCGATTTACAAAATTCCAGTGAGAGAATTACAAATACATCGGTGGTCATCTACAGTACAAATTGCGTGATCTAACTCTACACAGAATTCAAGTTATGGCAGAAAACAGAACGCATATTTTCAGCAGCAAAAATGCAGCTCTAGCTGCTGTTACAAAACGACACTTTAAAAATAGTAAACGAAGTCCAAAAATTATGATTCTAGTGCCATTAGAATCGTATTTCATAATACATAAATCTAGACTTCAGAAAATACATTTTTCGTTAAGTTACGGTCTGGTTACAGCCAACTGAAGTTGGCTGTAAACACCAACCAGCTTTCTGTTTTAGTTCCCTACCTTCTAACGCATGTTCGATTGATTCCGTTAACATGTTTAGCGATAAATAATGATACTTACAGCAGATCATAAGTCCTTCATATCAGCACACAATCATCATACACCAAACAACGCAAGAACAACATGATTTCATCTTCATTTTAACACTACTTCATCTCTATGTAGAATGCTTGGATGGGAGCTTGATGTATGTAGAATGCTTGGATGGGAGCTTGATGGTGGTGATATGGTGGTGTTGGGTGGTGGCCGAAGGTGGGGAAGGAGAGGAAGAGAGAGCGCTTGTTGGTTGTGTGTGTTGAAATGAAATGGTTAAACCTCTAGGTTTATTTATAATCCAATTTTAATATTAACCAACATGTAAAGTGTTTCTTGATGTCCAACATATGTAAATAAAATAATCAAAAGAATGTGGGGGTGCCCCCCACACCTTGTAACCGTCAATTAGGGGGGGGGGTATGGGGTTGGGTTGTGATGGAACAAGTTACTAACTAGTTAAGTTTAAAGTGTTTAGTTAGTATGTTAAGAAGTGTTATGTAATATAAGGTATGTTAGGGTGTTCGGGGACCCTAACTAGCTCAGAAAAGTAACATAATGTGTTTGGCAATATTTTTGTGTTTCGGGTAAAGTCCGGTTGTTCGGTTCGGTGTTGTTCCATTAAAGTGCTTAATTAATCCGTAAGGTGTCCTATATATATATTTTGTAACATTTTTAATTTTCAACACTCAGAAAAGCACACAAGACTATTTAGTAACTTTTCTGCATACTACTAGTATGTTAACAAGCACATGTAAGTATAACACAGAAATCAGAAAGCAGTTAAATGATTCCACACAGTCGTCAAGCACTTTAATTATCATTAATAAATTGTATGGATACAAGGAATTATGAGGGTTGTCACATTCTCCCCCTGTTAAGAAAATTTCATCCCAAAATTTAGCACGTGGTTACTGAGGAAGCTAGTTAAGTTGCGTTGTTTTCCTGTTTTTTTTTCCTGGGGTGTCACATCATCCCCCTGTTGATTTGGAATTTCATCCCGAAATTCTGCAGTAGCTTCAACCTCAGTAGTGGTTGCACTTTTCTTAAACAGCTGGGGATACTTGAGTTTCATTTGGTCCTCTCGTTCCCAGGTATACTCTGGGCCACGACGGGAATCCCAACGAACTTGAACAAGAGGTATTCTCGTACGCTTGAGAATCTTAACATCTAGATCAGTAATCTCTACTGGTTCCTCGACGAATCGCAGCTGGTCGTCAATAGTGAGCTCCTTTAAGGGAACTATGAGGGTCTCATCTGACAGACACTTTTTCAGATTTAACACGTGGAATATGTTGTGAACTCCGCTGAGTTCTGCCAGTAGGTTTAGCTTGTAAGCGACTTTACCGATTTTCTCAATAATTTGAACGGTCCGACGTAGCGCGGATTAAGTTTTCCTCATTTGCCAAAACGAACCACACCTTTCCACGGTGAGACTTTAAGTAGCACTCGATCCCCAACCTGGAACTCGAGTGGTTTCCTTCGCTTATCCGCATAGCTTTTCTGGCGGTCACGGGCTGCTGCCATTCGTTGTCGTATCTGAGCAATTCTTTCGGTTGTATCTACTACAAGTTCTGGGCCAGTGATTTGACTGTCACCAACCTCTGCCCAACAGAGAGGCGATCGGCACTTCCGTCCGTACAACGCCTCGAACGGAGCGGCCAGGATGCTGGTGTGGTAACTGTTGTTATACGAAAACTCCACTAACGGGAGGTGCTTTTCCCAGCCATTACCAAAGTCAATTACACATGCCCTAAGCATGTCTTCAAGGGTTTGGATGGTACGCTCAGATTGTCCATCCGTCTGTGGATGATATGCCGTGCTCATGTCTAGTCGAGAGCCAAAAGACTTGTGCATAGCTTGCCACAACTCCGATGTAAAGCGTGAGTCACGATCCGAGATGATGGAGGTTGGCACTCCGTGCCTTGATACTACTTCCTTTAGGTAGATGTCTGCTAGAGTAGAAAACTTATCCGTTTCCTTGATAGCCAGAAAATGTGCAGACTTGGTCAGTCGATCCACGATCACCCAAATGGTATCATTTCCGTGTTGAGATCTCGGCAGGAAAGTAACGAAATCCATGGAAATTTGTTCCCACTTCCATTTTGAGATCTCTGGTTGTTGAAGTAGGCCTGATGGTTTCTGATATTCGGTCTTGACTCTCGCACAAGTCAAACATTTGCTAACGTAGGTTGCTATGTGGGCTTTCATGCTAGGCCACCAGTATGTAGTCTTGAGATCGTGGTACATTTTATCCGCACCAGGATGTACTGAATAACGAGACTTGTGCGCTTCATCCATCACAAGCTCGCGTAAGTTTCCATAAAGTGGAACCCAGATACGCCCGTTAACGTAGTGGGCGCCATTTTCCTTTCGTTCTAGTCGTTGCCTCGATCCTCGTAGGGATTCAGCCCTGATGTTTTCTACTTTCAATGCTTCAACCTGAGCATCTTCTATTTGGGCAGGCAGGCTAGAGTGAATGGTAAGCTGTAACGCACGTACACGCTTAGGTATAGTATCCTTTCGACTGAGGGCGTCGGCCACAACATTGGCTTTACCCGGGTGATACTTGATCGCACATTCGTAATCATTCAAGAGCTCGACCCATCGACGTTGTCGCATGTTTAATTCCTTTTTCTTGAAGATATGCTTGAGACTCCTGTGATCGGTGTAAATGGTGCACTTGGTACCGTATAGGTAATGTCTCCATATCTTAAGCGCGAAAACAACTGCTCCCAGCTCCAAGTCATGCGTAGTGTATTTCCTTTCGTGAACTTTAAGTTGGCATGATGCGTAGGCAATGACCTTGTCACGTTGCATCAACACGCAACCAAGTCCTTGGATGGAAGTGTCGTAATAAACCACAAAATCATATGTGCCCTTTGGCAATGAGAGGATAGGCGCGCTACAAAGTCTATCTTTTAAGTGTTGAAATGCGGACTCCTGTGCATCACCCCAACGATAGGTGACACCTTTCTGAGTCAGTGAAGTGAGAGGTTGCGCAATCTTGGAGAAATCTTTGATAAATCTTCTGTAATATCCTGCCAAACCCAAGAATTGGCGGATTTCTGTTGGTGTACGGGGTGCAGGCCAGTTCTTGATCGATTCAACCTTGGATGGATCAACATGAATCCCATCCTTGTTTACCACATGGCCTAGAAAGTGGACTTCGCGAAGCCAGAAGTCGCATTTCGAAAATTTGGCATACAACTGCTCTGTTCAAAGAAGTTCCAGCATAAGTCGTAGATGCTGCTCGTGGTCCTCTCGACTCTTAGAATAGATCAGGATGTCGTCGATGAAAACAATAACGAACTTATCCAGGTAAGGTTTGCATACTAGGTTCATGAGATCCATGAAGACCGCAGGTGCATTCGTCAACCCGAAAGGCATGACCAGAAACTCGTAATGGCCGTAGCGAGTTCTGAATGCTGTTTTGGAGAAGTCCTCCTCTCGGACTCTCAGCTGATGATATCCCGATCTCAAATCAATCTTAGAGTAATAGCTCGACCCTTGCAACTGGTCGAACAAGTCATCAATGCGTGGAAGAGGATAACAATTCTTCACGGTCACCTTGTTGAGTTCGCGATAGTCAATACACATTCTGAAGGTACCGTCTTTCTTCTTCACGAACAAGACTGGAGCTCCCCAGGGTGAAGAGCTAGGAGGTATGAAACCCTTTTCCAAGAGTTCTTGTAGTTGCATAGACAGTTCTTCAAGTTCTGACGGAGCTAGTCGATAAGGGGCACGAGCTATTGGTGCAGCTCCAGGAGCTAGCTCGATTTGAAACTCAACTTGACGGAGAGGCGGAAGACCAGGTAATTCCTCAGGAAATACCTCAGGAAAATCACGTACGATAGGTATGTCTTCTATCTTCTTTTCCTCCGAGGATGTATCAGAAACGAGGGCTAGAATAGCAGTGTGGCCCTTTCGCAAACACTTCTGGGCCTTAAGGAAAGAGATGATGCCCACAACAGCACCACTCTTGTCACCATGAATCATGAGAGGTTCTTTACCAGAACGAGGGATGCGGAAAAATCTTCTCGTTGCAAAGAATTTCCGCTTAATGGTGAGATAATCAATCCTTCCTAATAACAACGTCGAGGCTACTAAGTACGATAGGAATAAGATCGATAGAGAAGGTTTGACCAGCTAAGACGAGGTTACAACCCTTAACTGTGTGTGTGGCTTCAAGACTTTTACCGTTTGCTAGTTCTACAACATGTTTGGTGTTTTAAGGGTAATGGGGTACGCTTAAGCACCTGACTAACTCTTAGGAACACATATCTAACATCTGCACCCGAATCAACTAAAATAGAAACAAAGAATTTGTCTGGTAGGAACTTACCCGCCACAATGTTGGGGTTGTTTCTTTCTTCCTCTGGTCCATTCAGGAACTCATGCTCACCAGTCCTGCGGTTATTCTTATTGTCTCCGTTATTGTTCCCGTTGCCCTGGTTGCCGCTGTTGTCACGATTCTGTCTCATCAGCGGACAGTTCCTCTTGAAGTGGTTTTCAGCACCACATCGAAAACACCCCGTCTTGCTACCCTGCTGCTGCTGTTGCTGGTTCCGGTTTGCAGGATATGGGCTCCTGCAGTCTCTAGCCATATGTCCCATCTTCTTGCACCGATGACAACACGATCCCGCACATGACCCGCTGTGTTGCCGTTGGCACTTGCGGCATCTCGGTTTATTCCCTAGGTATCCCCCCTGATTTTGGTAGTTCAGCCCGAGTATCCTGTGCGGTTCCTGTTGTATAGAGCTAGGACCCTCACCTTGGTGATCACCCCAAATTTACTTGTTACTAATAAGGGCATTTGCATTGGAAAAGTTACGCTTGGGCAACTTGCCCTCTTCCACTGCCTGATCGGTGAGTTGGTGCGCCAAACGAACGACTTGCTGGATTGTGGGAAGGTTGGCCGCAATTACAGACCATTGGATTTCCGGGACTAAGCCTCTGAGGTATAGCTTGATTCGTCTAGATATGGGTTGTGACATGTTAGGACATAAGGCGGCCAAGTCGTTGGACCTCTTTGTATATGCCTCAATATCTGATCCTTCCATCTTCAGACCATAATACTCTATTTCAAGTTCCAGGATGTCGTCCAGGTGGCAGAATTCTTCCTTAATCAAATCCTTGAAGTCACCCCAAAGGGTGGCATTCGCATCTGCCAACCCGAGCATCTGAACTTGTGCGTTCCACCAAGAATACGCTTTCCCTTGCAACATGCCAGTAGCGTACTCTACTCGTTTGCTGGCCGGGCTTTCACTTTCTTCGAATGTATATTCGATTCTTCGGATCCGTGTAGAAGGTCGATTGCTCCTCCAGTGCCGTCGAAAGTGGGAGGTTTGCATTCCAAGAATGCCTTGAGAGTGCCTATGCGTGTTTGAGGGTGCATGGGTTGACTCCCTGTTTGGGTTGCTAAGGCTTCAGCAATCCGTTCGTTAATCAAGGTCGTCAACTGAACCTGGGTCAGGTCGAGACGTCCACTCAAGATCTTCACATCGAAGGAACACACGTAAGAGAGGTGTCGCAAAGTGCGTAAGTGTGGAGTGATAGAAGAGAGTAAGCTCACAAGGTTCAAATAACAGTTATCACATTAACTAATGCATACCATGAACAATATACCATGTAACTAACAAGTAGGTAATATAAGCATAAACCATATCACCTAGGATGTTGAGTCTTGCACGTGGAGCGAAGCGTCGTTGTGGATCGTTGAGCACGGTACAGGTTATAGTCTGGTTTTATCAAAAAGCTTTTCCCCTTTTTAAAACCAAGTTCACTATAACCAATGGCTCTGATACCAATCTGTCACACCCCCAAAATCCACCATGTGGAGCGTCACCGCTTGGAGGCGTGACATGACCAGGATCGAGCCACCAATTATATTGAACAAACGTATTTAAGTAAATGTAACCAATTACAATACAATTGGTGACCATAAGACAGTAACCAGTTTTAAGTTAACAGCGGAAGCATAAAACGTAAGTTCAAAACATAAGTTTCATAGTTCATAAGTTTAAAGTCCAAAACGCAAGTTTAATAAGTTCATAAGGATTAAAGGTTTAGCACGGGATATAACAATTTATATTCCACAACAACCTTCTCCTCGTGCAAGCTCCAAAAGCATCTAGCGACATGTAAGGCATGTAACAACGAGTCAACAACAAAGTTGAGTGAGTTCACGTTTGGTTGTTTAGTTTTAAGTTGTTTCTGAAAAACGTGGTTTGACTTTCGTTGGCTTATTTGCCGTGGGGGTTACCCCGTAGTTGAAAGTATGTTTAACCAGTTCCCTTTCATTACCCAAACCATATCCAAAATTAGTGGGGGCTTCCCCATGTGAACTACTAGACGGTATGATATCGACTACTAACGAAAGTAAGTTGTGCCCTAAGTCAATGTCTATCATCATTGACCCTTTACCTTAGTCCATTAGTACACTCCCGTTCGAACGACACGGTGTGAAGTTTGTTAAACCTAATAGCGCTATTAACTAATAACCCGCTCGCCATCGGCCTCGGCGATTAAGTCGATATAAAATGAGGGACTTATGATAGAGTTTTGTATAGTAAGTTTTAAGGTTGTTGTCCTATCCAAGGAGGACGAACGTACGTAGTTTTACCCAAGGAGAATACTCAGGATTTATGGTGGCATCCTACCCAAGGAGGATGGCCGTACATATCCTACCCAAGGAGGATATGTAGATTCCGTTTTAATTTCTTTAACCCATTCCCAACCACCGGGAAAATCCCATGCCTTAGAAAGTGTGTGAACTCACCTCGGTTTGCTCGGTTAGATTCTCAAATATTGCAAACAGTCATGGTTGGTCAATCACGTCCTAATATGATTACCACTTAGTTTATTAGTGACTTCAAATAGAACACAATGTTCCTACACGTATCTATCACATAACATGCATCACTTTAACGGTTTATTCCCATATAAACTTCCCATCTATTCCTGTTCATAAGCAAACATATGAAATTGCACATAACACATATAACATGTTATATCATTCACAGATAACATACCCAACATTTAGACACGCAATTTACGACTTAAGTCATTTCAGCTTTTATATTCAAAACTGGGCTGTTTTCGGAGATTTTAATAAAATAGTTAACTTGTTCCAAAAATTCCCAAATTTTTACAAAATATCTTAAACGATCCATATATTATTGTGTAAAAATATCGGGGTCCAATTCATTACTAATATTTTATAAAAAAACATTTTCCGGACTGAAATCTGATTTATCCTTTTCTGAATGCAGTCCACGGAATAATTTATTTAAAATTCATCGAGAGTCCAATTTACGAAATTCCAGTGAGAGAATTACAAATACATCGATGGTCATCTACAGTACAAATTGCGTGATCTAACTCTACACAGAATTCAAGTTATGGTAGAAAACAGAACGCATATTTTCAACAGCAAAAATGCAGCTCTAGCTGCTGTTACAAAATGACACTTTAAAAATAGTAAACGAAGTCCAAAAATTATGATTCCAGTGCCATTAGAACCGTATGCCATAATACATAAATCTAGACTTCAGAAAATACATTTTTCGTTAAGTTACGGTCTGGTTACAGCCAACTGAAGTTGGCTGTAAACACCAACCAGCTTTCTGTTTTAGTTCCCTACCTTCTAACGCATGTTCGATTGATTTCGTTAACATGTTTAGCGATAAACAATGATACTTACAGCAGATTATAAGTCCTTCATATCAGCACACAATCATCATACACCAAACAACGCATGAACAACATGATTTCATCTTCATTTTAACACTACTTCATCTCTAGTTAGTTTATACTTCAAGACTTTGTTTATGTTCTTTGGGGTTTCTTAATATTTATCATTCTTTCAACTATTAACCACCAAAAATAAGAACAAGATGATGATTTAAGGCACTTACTACTAGCACAAGGCTAGGGAAGTTTCAAAGCGTAAAAGTGATGGATAAAAGAAAACAAGAGCAGTCCTTGAGCTTCCGAGCGCACCAAGCTTAGTTGTTGGACCTCTTACACCTTTGTATGTATGTAGAATGCATGGATGGGAGCTTGATGGTGGTGATATGGTGGTGTTGGGTGGTGGCCGAAGGTGGGGAAGGAGAGGAAGAGAGAGAGCTTGTTGGTTGTGTGTGTTGAAATGAAATGGTTAAACCTCTAGGTTTATTTATAATCCAATTTTAATATTAACCAACATGTAAAGTGTTTCTTGATGTCCAACATATGTAAATAAAATAATCAAAAGAATGTCGGGGTGTCCCCCACACCTTGTAACCGTCAATTAGGGGGGGGGGGGTATGGGGTTGGGTTGTGATGGAACAAGTTACTAACTAGTTAAGTTTAAAGTGTTTAGTTAGTATGTTAAGAAGTGTTATGTAATATAAGGTGTGTTAGGGTGTTCGGGGACCCTAACTAGCTCAGAAAAGTAACACAATGTGTTTGGCAATATTTTTGTGTTTCGGGTAAAGTCCGGTTGTTCGGTTCGGTGTTGTTCCGTTAAAGTGCTTAATTAATCCGTAAGGTGTCCTATATATATATATATATATATATATATATATATATATATATATATATATATATATTTTGTAACATTTTTAATTTTCAACACTCAGAAAAGCACACAAGACTATTTAGTAACTTTTCTGCATACTACTAGTATGTTAACAAGCACATGTAAGTATAACACAGAAATCAGAAAGCAGTTAAATGATTCCACACAGTCGTCAAGCACTTTAATTATCATTAATAAATTGTACGGATACAAGGAATTATGAGGGTTGTCACACGGTTTATGTGACCAGTTTACATAAAATAGCCGAAACAGGTTTAACTTTATTATTAAATCCTCAAATTCCAGAATGTGTTTAGTTTACCCATATTATACAAGTAACCAAGCTTGTCGGGTCTAAACCACAGTCTATTCCGGTCTTCGCTTAATCTAGCGTTTAGAGCCGTAAAGTTTCTTTCTAGCTAGCCGGTCTAAGTCTCTGACTTAACTAAAGACCCGTTAGTATCCTAATAGGTTATTAAACCTTCTATACAGATTAAGTAGCATCCAGTAGAAGGTATCATCATAAAGCTTTAGGATTATACGGCTGAGTTAGCTATCACATTAGCTTAGGTAAATACTTTTAACTTATTTTCTCTTATACGGACTTGGGATATGGTATTTTAATAATACCACTTGGTCGGGTATGAAATCATTTTATCGGATTGTGATTAATAAATTTACATAACCAGTTTTAATCTGTCTTGTTTGATAACATAAGCATTGGGGGTTAATACGACCATGTCCTGGATATCCTCGACTCATTTCATTTGAAAATGGCCAGGAGCTATGCACGGGGTGTAGGCATACACCTGACAGATGCAAATACTAAAATATAAACCCACATGTTGGGGATAACTCCTTTGTGGGTTCTATAAGTGGTGAGTCGGTTAATCAAGACCGGCTTCCAAGCGGCCCCAATTGTCTGACAAACATATAAATCTATATACAAGATTATCTTTAAATAATTGTCCCAAGATATGAATGATTTGTGCCTCGTGCACCTAAATCAATTTTCATAAATACTTTTCAAATGTGTCAGTTAATTGAATTTACCAGTGTAAACTGACGTATTTTCTAAGGATTGATTGACAGGTATTTCTCGTAAATAGGATGGAGCTACTAGGTGTCACATAAGAGGATCTTGCAAATCCCTAGATAGCTGAAGTATGTCATTTTCCGTTTTCTTGTATTTTATATATGATCCGCCTGTGGATCTTATTACAACCCAGTCTGTATATTCTTTTATTCAGACACTCATACATTATGGTTTGTAATAGCTATTTCACCAAGCCTTCCGCTGTGCTATTATATTGTGTATGTTGACTATGATGATATCAACTACATCACGATACTCCCCGCCGAGCCCACCGGTAATATGTGGAAATATCAGGGTGTGACAGGTTGGTATCAGAGCCAACATTGAGTGAATTAAACACTAACCTTTTGTGTTTAATCTCAATGACACAATAAGCACATTCCTTAGACTTCCGAGTCTAGGCTAATGACCTAGGATTTATTCTTAACTTTCCTTTTATTGTTTATGTTATATTTACTTGTTTTGACAGGTTTTACCAATAATGCCGCCACGTGTATGAGGCAAAGGAAAGGGACCAATGAGAGGAGAGCCATCAGGCCACGCGGGACCTTCCCATAGGCGTACTCCGTCATCGACTTTCTCTAGTTCCGACTCTCGGGATCATTGGAGTCATAACTTCGAGCCGGCGAGGCATTCTGTTCCGCTAGGATCCTCACCTTCGGATCCTCCATACTTTGGGCTACCCATTCCTGACGAGCCCAAGCATTCCCATCACTCTCAAGAATCACACCATTCGAACCAATCTCACTACTCTTTACACTCCCATTCTTTCCATCACTCCGATTCCATTTATTCCCTAGCTCAGTTCAACCCCAACGACTATGTCAACAATCTTTTTGGTTTCAATCCCTTAGGACCCGAAGATTACTTCTCCCAGGAGATGGAAATGGATGACGACCCCGATACAGAGCTGCAAACCGGAACACCGGGTCACCCAATCAGCATCTCTAGCGGTTCTCCGTACCAAGGATCGCCGTACCAAGGGCCTGATTCATTTGCCGAAAGGTGGGCCAAGTATGAATGGGAATTCACTCCTTCATATCATAACTCTCCTGCTCAACCTCCTTTGAATGAACCGTATCTTCAAGCGGTTACCCCACCACCTCTACCAGTTGAGGAACCACCTCAACCACCTCCCGAGCTGCCTAGGCAAAGGAGGAATGCACGAATGTCTGTGCGTGGGGGACCACGGTTCAGTTCCCCTCATGGTTCAAGCTCATACCCTCCTATTCCCGAGGACCCCTAAATGGGTGGACCCTCGCATGCGGTGCCGGAAGACAATCCCCCGCCAGTTTCTTATGTACCACCGCCAACGCCAGTGGGTTTTGACAACCCAATACCAACATACCTAGGTTCATCTGGGTATAACCCATCTGGATATCCAACAGATTATGGAACCCATGATCCGTATCTTACTGCGGCACAATATAATGCACTTTAACCTTCTTCTTACCCACCAGTTTACCCAACTGGATATCCTGTGCAGGGGTATCAATACCCACCTTACCAGCAACCTCCTCCTCCTCAACAGGAGCAAACTCAGGAGATTCTACAGAGGTTGGATAGGGTTGAGCGAAAAGCAGATGAAACCAAAAAGCAGCACAACAGCTTTCTCAAGGGACTTGCAAGTCTCATTAAAGGCAAAAAGAAATAGGAAGTTGTTTATTTTGTCTTGTATTGCCTTTCAATCAAGTCCCTACAAGGACATTTTTATTTTCAGTACCGAGTCCCTGCGTGGGCAGTGTGTTATTTTAAGTCCCGTTTAGGGCATCTTTGTACTAGTTTTATGGTTTAATGAAGTTCTTTTTAGATTTTAAATATGTATTTTATTACATCATCATGCTATATCATTTCAATTTTAAATTGATCTGCCAAAGAAATTCTTAAGGGTATAACTAGCCAAAATATTAATGGCAATGATGGTACAACCTTTTTAAGAAAATAACTCCCTGTTAACATCTGAAAACATGTTAACATTCTTGGTTGTGTGGTACGAGAAACCACACAAACTTCCAAATGTACTTGGACTTTCCCAAGTCACTCCCATAGCCTATATGATCAATATGAATCATGGCTAATAAACATCAATATGATGATCACACCAAAACATCCATTTGAGATGTATGCTTTTAAGCAAAGGTGTATTAATGACAATGATGGTTTTGTTTTACAAACTTCTTGTCAAAAGGGAAATGAACTAGTTTTAACCCTTAAAAGATCGATGATAAAAAGATCATTGGTTATATTCTAATCGTCCTTGTGACAAGGCTTTTGTGCCATCTAAATGTCCTTTGAGACGAGCCTTGTGCTGTATGAAAATGTCCTTTATGACATTGTCAGTTGAGAATTATATTCCCCTGTCTAAGAAATATAAGAAGGCTATATCTTATTAATTATTATTTATTACCTAAAAATGGTCTATATAGTTTAATAATACCATGACCATCTATTCATCAATACGATGATTCATGATATAATTTAAATATAACATTATTGTTTGATATAGTACTCAAATCATGGCTGGCTCTCACGAAGCAAACAGTCATCCTCGAGAAGAAAACAATAATGAAGCAAGAATCAATCTTACAAATGTTGAACTGCAAGCAATGATTGACACATCAGTTGCTCAAGCGGTGGATAAAATATTCAAGGAACCGAGTAATGTTCGGTCTAAAACTCATACAAAACCCTTATCGCAGTCACATGCATCAAAAAGGGATGAATCTCAGCATTCATCCAACCAGAGATCTGAATCTCAGAAGGTTGTGTTAAACCAGACTCCTAGGTACACCAAGGGGTGTACCTATAAATACTTCGTCTCCTGTAAACCGAGGGATTTCATAGGAGAAAAGGGAGCAATCGACTGCATGAAGTTGGTAGATGAAATGGAGATTTTAATTGACATAAGTGGATGTGCTAAGGAAGACATAGTGAAGTTTGTGTCTCAATCTTTCAAGGGCGACGCCCTCACTTGGTGGAAAGCATTGGTACAGTCCACTGGAAAGGTTCCTCTGTATAACCTTTCGTGGAACAAGTTTGTTGATCTTGTGAAGGACACTTACTGTCCTCAACATGAAGTCGTGAGAATAGAGACAGACTTCCTCACTTTGGGGATGAAGGACTTGGACTGTAGGTCCTATGTGACCAGTTTCAACTCGATGTCGAGGCATGTACCATATTTGGTCACTCCTGAACCCAAACGCATTGCGCGTTTCATCGGTGGTCTAGCCCCTGAAGTGAAAGGAAATGTCAAGGCTTCTAAGCCTGCTACATATAGATTTGTTGTGGATCTATCTTTGTCCCTTACTCAAGATGTTGTGAGGAGTAGGGCAAAGAAAGCTACTGATGACGGGAAGAGGAAGAGGGAGGAAGACAAGTCCCCTCAATCTAAAAAGAAGAACAAAGGGAACTTTAGTTCTAAGAAAGGGCAGTCAAGTGACAAGCCCAGGTGCAAGACCTGCAACAAAAGGCACTTTGGAAAGTGTAACCAAGACCCACAAGCTAAACCATGTGGGATTTGCAAGAAGAAAGGGCACAAGTCTGTAGAGTGCCGAAACATCAAGGATGCAACCTGTTACGATTGCAATGAAAAGGGGCACATCAAGACAAATTGCCCCAAGAATGCTAAGAAGCCCGAAGAGGCGAAGAAAACGAATGCGAGAGTTTTTTAGATGAATGCAAGGGAAGCGGTGAATGACGAGAACGTCATAACAGGTACCTTCCTCATTAATAATAATTATGCTAGAGTCTTATTTGATTCAGGTGCTGATAAGTCCTTTGTAGACCATAAGTTTTGTAAATTTCTGAATCTGCCTATTAAGACTCTAGACATAAAATATGAGGTAGAGCTTGCTGATGGTACCTTAGAAACAGCCTCAACTCTTCTTGATGGATGTTTCATATCCATTAAGAATCATTCTATCCCGCTGTCCCTCTTGCCAATGAAATTGGCTGGGTTTGATATAGTTTTGGGCATGGATTGGTTGTCGCATAACCAAGCCCAAATTGCCTGTGATAAAAAGCTAGTTATTATCAAAACCCCTTCTAGTGAATCCGCCACTATTCATGGAGATACACAATATGGTTTTCCCAACAATGTGTCTATTCTCAAAGTATCAAGGTGTCTAAAGAACGGATGTGTCATTTACATGGCACAAGTGACAGTGAATGATCCGAAACCCAAGAATGAAGATATTCCTATTATCTCCGAGTATCCTGATGTCTTTCCTAACTAATTACCTGGATTACCTCCTGAGAGGCAAGTTGAATTCTGGATAGACATTCTCCCAGGATCTGCACCAATTGCACGAGCTCCTTATCGTCTAGCGCCTACTGAAATGAAAGAACTTAGGACTCAATTGGATGACTTACTGGAAAAAGGTTTTATACAACCTAGCTCTTTGCCCTGGGGAGCTCCAATATTGTTTGTGAAGAAGAAGGATGGATCAATGCGTCTATGCATTGATTATCGTGAATTAAACAAAGTAACAATCAAGAATCGTTATCCCTTACCCAGGATCGACGACTTATTTGATCAGCTCCAGGGGGCGAGCTTCTTCTTGAAGATTGATTTGAGATTTGGGTATCATCAACTCAAGGTTAAAACTGAAGATGTACCAAAGACAGCATTCAGAACAAGGTATGGACATTACGAGTTTTTAGTGATGCCTTTCGGGCTCACTAATGCACCAGCAGCATTTATGGACCTCATGAATAGAGTCTTCAAACCATACTTAGATAAGTTTGTCATCGTTTTTATAGATGACATACTTATCTATTCTCGTAGCCAAGTTGACCACGAGAAGCACCTTCGATGTATTTTAGGATTACTTCGACAGGAGAAGCTGTATGCTAAATTCTCCAAGTGCGAGTTCTGGCTTCGCGAAGTCCAATTCCTTGGACATGTTGTTAGTGACTGTGGCATCCAAGTAGATCCTGCCAAGCTAGAAGCCATTATGAATTGGGAAGCACCAAAGACACCAACAGAAATTCGTAGTTTTCTGGGTTTAGCTGGATATTATAGAAGATTCATTGAGAATTTCTCAAGGATAGCTGCACCATTGACTTCCTTGACCCGCAAGAATGTAAAATTTGATTGGGGTCCAAAACAACAAGGATCCTTTGAGATTCTTAAGCAGAAATTGAGCAATGCTTCGGTGTTGACATTGCCCAAAGGAATTGAAGAGTTTATCGTTTACTGTGATGCGTCACACACTGGTATGGGTTGTGTACTTATACAAAAGGGCAAGGTGATTGCCTATTCATCACGACAACTAAAGGTGCATGAAAAGAATTACACCACCCACGATTTGGAATTGGGTGCCATTGTATTCGCATTAAAGTTATGGAGACATTATTTGTATGGAACAAAATGTGTTATCTATTCAGATCACAATAGTCTTCAACACTTATTCAATCAAAAAGAGCTCAATATGAGACATCGCCGCTGGATGGAGACTTTAAATGATTACGATTGTGAAATTCGCTACCATCCTGGCAAAGCGAATATAGTCGCCGATGCTCTAAGCCGAAAGGAGAGAGTCAAACCTATCAGGATTAATGCTAAGAGCATTGAACTGAAGAATAGCTTGAATGAAAGGCTATTAGCTACACAGAAAGATGTTGTTTTGGAAGCAAACCTTCCAGATGAAAAGTTAGGTGTAACTGCTGAACAATTAACACCTGGCAAGGATGGAATTCTCAGACTGAATGGAAGAATTTGGGTTCCTATTCATGGAGGACTTCGGGATGTAATCCTCCAGCAAGCTCACAACTCCGAATACTCAGTTCACCCTGGAGGTGACAAGATGTATAAGGATTTGAAAGAAGATTATTGGTGGATAGGTTTGAAGAAATCTATTGCCACACATGTAGCTAAGTGCCTGACTTACGCTCAGATTAAAGCTGAACATCAAAAGCCATCGGGTTTACTACAACAGCCAGAACTACCCACTTGGAAGTGGGAAATGGTAACCGTGGATTTTATAACCAAGTTACCTAAAACAAGGCACGTAAATGATACCATATGGGTTATAGTTGATAGATTGACTAAGTCAGCACATTTCTTACCCAACAAGGAGACTCATAGCTCCGACAAGCTAGCTCAATTATACGTGGATAAGATTGTATCTCTCCACGGTGTGCCGGTATCTATTATATCCGTTAGAGATACTAGATACACCTCTCACTTTTGGAAAAGTTCCAACAATCTTTGGGCACTCGTTTGAATTTTAGTACTGCTTACCATCCTCAAACAGATGGACAAAGTGAGCGTACAATTCAAACTTTGGAAGACATGCTTCGAGCATGTGTTATTGATTTGGGAGGTAGCTGGGATGACCACCTACCTTTGATCGAGTTCTCCTATAAAAATAGCTACCATACTAGCATTCAGGCTGCGCCTTTTGAGGCATTGTATGGAAGGAAATGTAGAACACCTGTTTGTTGGGCAGAAGTAGGAGAAGCTCAGTTATCAGGACCTGATATAGTCCTTGAAACGACGGACAAGATTGTCCAGATTCGTGATCGCCTGAAAGCTGCCAGGGATAGGCAGAAAAGTTATGCTGATAAGAGGCGAAAACCCCTAACGTTTGAAGTGGGCGATAAAGTCTTACTAAAAGTATCACCCTGGAAAGGTGTGATGCGTTTTGGTAAGAAGGGTAAGTTAAGCCCTAGATATATTGGACCATTCGAGATCATCGAATGTGTCGGCAGTGTAGCTTATAGGCTAAACTTACCTGAGGAGCTAAGTGGAATTCACAATGTGTTCCACATCTGTAATCTCAAGAAATGTATAGCTGATGAATCGCTAGCTATGTCCCATAAAGATGTACGGATTGATGAAAGCCTGAGGTTTGTTGAAAGACCTATATCGATCGAGGATCGACAGGTTAAAAAGCTCCGAAGGAAGCACGTATCTATAGTAAAGGTCAAATGGGATGCCCGTAAAGGTCCCGAATATACATGGGAAGTTGAGTCCACTATGCGACAGAAGTACCCTCACTTATTCTAGTAAATCTCGGGGTCAAGATTTCTTTTAAGGGGGATGAGGATGTAACACCATGTAAAAAAACGTGTTCAATTATGTAAAGACACGTGTCCTAAACTCTAGATATGCGAAAGATTGAGTTTGAAGGACTAAAGTTACCAAGCGATGAAAATATGAAACCACAGGGACTAAAAGTGTCAACATGCCAAACTTGTGCCTCTGAATGACCATACATGAAGAATATATTCTAAAACGAGTGATTAATTGAATATAAGAAGCCGTTCATGAAAATAATCGGAAGATTATAAATTACAAGGGTTAAACATGTCAACATGTTAATTCTTACCTCTGAGTGACCTTTTAACGAACCCGAGGCTTTGAAATATTCAAATATACTCTCAAGAATAAGTGATATAAATTTCAAGTGGTTTCGAGATCGTTAAGCAAGTTTTCAAGACTTTGGGTGAAAAGTGTCAATGTGATGAAACTTGTGTTCATAGTGATATTTAACGAAACCGGGCTTAACGGAGTTTGGTTATACTCCCTTGAACCTCTACAAACTAACTACATGGGTCTTATATGCCAAAAATGAGGTTAAATAAGGTTTAAAATGACCAGGGACTGAATCTGCCAGTTTTGAAACATTTTTAACCTGAACAACAGGTTTACGCGGGCCGCGTAAACCTTCCTCTGATCCTACGCGGGCTGCGACAGACGTCCAGGTCTGTGAAAAATTGACAGCTGCTGGTTGCAGCCTGTTCCACCGCCTTAGATGCCTGAATTTCGATACTTGGGGCATGTTGTCGGTTTTAGGATACCACTAGGACACTTGGGGTGATCCTAAACACTCCCATTACACCTCGAATGATCTTGAATCAAGGATTTCAAGTATAAATAAACCTCCTTGTTGAACATATTAGTTGCTCATTTGGTTGCAACAACTTCAAAACCCATCTCTGGAGCTAGCAAGCATTAGGAGAAGATTGTCAAGTGTATAAAAGATAGCAAGGACATTAAGTACGAGTTTTAATCCCTGCTTAGTCCTTTTAATTAGCTTAAAAACCGAAAAGTCAAGCATATCGTAATTAAGCTTTAACTTTCGGTTTAATCATAAATGGTCCAACCACTGATCGAAACGAAAGTAGTTATGGAACCATATTAAGGTAGGTAATTAACCCTTAAAAGGGCACCTCCTAATTATTTCGTTTGACTAGTTAATTGTCGGGTCAAACTAGTTAGTCAAAAAGTCAAACTGGACAGAAAGTTTAAAAATGATTTAAACTAACAAAACAAAGGTTCTAAATTATATTTTAACATTTTAATGACTTGGTAATTAGTATTAGAGCAGGTTTAATCAAGTCTAACCTGACAATTATCAGTCTAAGGTCAATTTATAACCGAAAGTCGCAAAAGCTTGACTTTTGCTTTGACTTTCAGTTCTGGCCCGTTTAAGCTTAATTCTCCCATGTTTTAAGCTTCCATTAGGACCACATTATTGAAACACCCTAACACGTTTTATCCAAAAAAAGACGCAGCGGAAAATACCGACTCAAAAATTCTTACTTTCTAATCTATATTACATACTTGGAGGTTCATTTCTAAAATGTCAAACACTTTCATGAAAAGATTTACAACCTTCATTCTTAATTAACACATCAAATGTAATATATAAATACAAGTCATGTGACTGCTCTTCCCGTATAATCCTTGCTCTTTGACTCGATCTTCAACCTCTTAGACTCCATAATGATGTTAATTCCGTGCAACCTGCAATCACCACATACAAGCGCATCATTAATAGTTGGTGACGTCATTCATAATCTAAATATACATAATTAAATGACCATGCCACATTTTTTTTTCTACTCATGCTAATCCTTTCGATTATCATTCCAAGTACAATCTTGCATCCAAATCATTAAATCTTCATAAGGACAACGATAGTATACCTGCATTTTCATTTCATTCTCAAAGCACTTGATTAGTAACGTTAATACTCAAACGTATTGTAGCCATGCATACATGAATAGAAGCTCTATTCTTTTGTGCACAATCAATCCCACTTCGTGCATACACACACATACGCATATTTATACACACACACACACATACATACAAGCTCTTACATACCACTTACATTCCCATATAATTTTACTAACATATCCTAGTTACAAACATCCATATAAATAAGTCTTATACGTACAAACTTACGTGCATGTTCATTTCTATTCATGCTTACCTATGGATTCCGTCACTAACATGTATGTAGATCTATACACATACATATCTCTAAACTTATTTCTTTCTCGCACATACTTTGAGTGAACGTTCTTGCTCATGAGTGAACATTTCAACTCTTGAGTGAACATTGGCTGTAGATTACGGCAGCTTGCTGTTGTTTCCCCTTGTCTGCTTGGTCGTAAGCTATGACTGACCTGCCATAGTTTACGACGGGTTCCTTCACTCTAACCCTTCTTCCTTTTTAATTTTCACAAGCAAACCATTAGATATCTAAACTTCCTTCTTCCACATTTTTCATGCTTTCAAGACGTAACATGACCATAATTCAAGCCCCCATATCCTTTTACCACTTAATCCTAAGATCAACCATCTAAAGCATCACGCTATGTTTCTTTCTACATTTTGACCCGTTCACTTCTACCGTGTAATTCCAACATAAATGACCACCAACGACTTACCATCTTAACTTCATTTATAAATAAGAAGTTATTCCGAAAATCACTTACCTTATGCGTCCGTGTTCGTATCCGCTTCCTTGCCTCATCTTGGCCCGTTAGCCTTTCGTGCTTGATTCCATCCCGGCATGATCCCTATACTTTCATGTCATCGTAATCACATTCTTGTTAGCATACATGATTGTACATATTAACGATCATATCAAATGCATATCTCACATTTGACTTTCATTAGTCAATTCTAAAAAGCATAAGGCATATTCCCACAATTATAACTTTTCAACTCATATAATTCATCACGTCATCACATATAACACATATCGATATAACACGTACCATTAGACATTCTATAAAATTACAAGTGTGACAACAGCATAACCTTGCTACTTATGCACAGTTGACTTTCAGAAGTCAACGGTTTATCATATGAACTTTCTACTTAACCTCATATATCCGTGTCATCATATTAGCCTATACTAATGATATTATATACATTTCTCACTCATGATCTAATATGCTTACAACCACATGATCACTAAATTATATACACATACACATTCACATATACATACTTTCACATGCTAATGCTTTCATTATCTTACATTTGACAACCACATTCAAGGTTAGTCTATTTAACATAATCACAACATCATTATTTACACTAGCAAGTTCATATGTTATATACTTAGTGCATATTCATTTCTAAATTACCAATAGGCAATTGGTCCAACACATGTTGTGCACCTCATCATTCAAGCATAGAGTACAAGTTCTAATGCATAATTCTACCCAATCATATAATTAACCAAAATCCTACATGTATTCCATTCAAAACATATTTCTCATATTTAATTATCACCGAATTACATCATCTCCACACATTATACACTTTCATCCATCATTTGCATACAATTTCATCTATTAATCTCACCTAGACATTTCAACAAACACTTGGTATGCGTACTACTTTCTAAGCACATTGTACAAGTATTTCATTCCTAACCTTCCTAGTTCATACATAATTCATTAATTTTTCTTACTAGTCAACAAATATCATTCACACATACACATCAAAATAGCAAATCTCTAGTTCATCCAACTCATTCATATTAAATCTCAAACCATCAAAAACCCAAGTTCTTGAACATGGGTTCTTTCATTAAAACTCCTAATTGAAATGATTAACTCATTATTAACACTATATTGAGTGCATCTAAACCCAAATTCAACCATTCCTTTATTCTAATTTACCCAATTAAGAGTAATTCATCAAAACCCATTAGAATTTCAACTAGGAAGGTTTTAAGAGATAAGTTTTGGTACTTACATGATGATTTGAAGGTGATGAACACATTGAAACTCATGGATTATACACGCAAACTTTCGAATTTATCCTCTTCCTCTTCCTAGATTGATTTCTCAAGAGAACACATACATACACACACTATGTGTGTGTGTCGACACACACTTCTGCCCAAAATGGGTTCTCCCCTTTTTCCCCATGCTTTAATTAAAACACTTTCCATTTGCCCCCTTTTAGCCCTTGTAGTTTTGGTTGTTATTTGTTTAGTCACAAGACTTCACTACTAATATCTACCTTGTATTTATAACCAAGTTTACTAACTTAGTTACCTCAATATCACACCATGTAAAATAAATCATTCTTGTAATTTATGTAGGATCATTTTCAGACCCGAAACGAGTCGTTCAGAGGCGCTCTACTCAATATGAAAGGCAGAAACAGACATATCGAGTTCGATTCAGCTAGATATTCACTTTAACTGTCTTTCTGATTGATTTGACAAAGTTTTACAGCGAAACGACACTTCAGCAGCACTTCAGCTCCAGAATCACACATACACGTCTTTTTCAAACGAAATCAGGCAACAGCTATAAATAGACATTCTAATTCCGTTTGAACATGCTCAAACGGAATCAGTTCACACGGAATTACGGATTCAAACGGAATTAACAAGCTAATTTCGTTTGAAATTACTGATCCATTTCAAACGAAATTACATCTTGTAATTTCGTTTGAAATTGCCTGTTGACCTATTTTTGACAATTTTCTCGTATTACGTGCCCTGATTTATCTATATACATACAAGACTCGATACAAGACGAAGTCGACAGACGCATGCACCAACAGACTCCCCCTCGAATGTTGACGAGTCTTTAGTGTCGAGTTTTCAACATCTTTAGTCTTTATCAGTCTTTCTGCTCTTTCTGAAGTATCTGACAGTGTAAAACTTCCTCAATCTCTGTTTTCTCTTCATCTTCAGGATCTCCACCTGGCTCTTATCTCTCTCTAACTCTCTTGATCAGATCTCTTGATTCTTTTTAAGCTTAAGATCAGAAACCTGGCTTTCTCCAATCTTCAATCCTGTACAAACTCTACCCAAAAATAAATTTCACGGATATATAATTTGACAAATTTAGAGATAACTGTTAGATTTTATTCAACAACACCACTCTTATTGTGAGGTAGATTTGCTTATAACAATATTAATCTCTGATGAAACTCTTGAAGAAATATCATTTTTCAAATTTAAAACTTCTTTCAAACAGACTCCCCCTCACTGATTGTCATCATGTTTAGCACTTGGAATTTTGAAAGTCAGCTCTCCAACATCAGTTGTCGAAAATCCTTTTGATTTTTTTCAAAATTTATGCTAAAACACACTAAAATCTTTTTGGAATTTCGATATGAATGAAAATGCAATAATGAAATATTTACAGATAATATTTTTGCGAGTTTGTGTAAGAGGATCATATCAGTTTTTGAGACAAATCACCAACACCGTTAAGCTTTAAACATTTTCAGTTCTAAACGATTCACTTAGATTGTCATTATACTGATCCATTTAAATTTTCACACAAAGTTCAACTGTTTCGAGATACGAGATTAGTGTTTTAGAGACTTAAACTTATTCGCGTATCCCACCTCAGAATATACTACTGTATCCGGATCCCAATATTCAGTCTTACAGGTGAGTATACCACAGATGATATCTGTAAAGGGTTAAAATTCGAGGGCAGAGCTCAGGCTATTGCTTCCGCAAAATCAGAGAGATGACGGCTTCGACTTTTGGTGTGTCCCCTTTAGAGGATCTTTTGTTTCAACAGCACATGATTAGCATTTTTCAATGTTTCATCATTTTTTATACTGAGGGTGGTGCTATATTTCAAGCAAGCGTAAAGTATTCTCCGGGGACTAGGCCATTGCTTCCGCAAAATCAGAAGTCCCGGGATAATACTCCAGATATCACTGAGTATAAAGACCTAGTATCTCAGAAAGAAGGACCTTTCAAACAAAATTTCTGGGGTTACCCATATATCCGAGAGATGTTCCCCATGATATAAGCAAGTTTAAAATTTAGGTTTATATCTCGTTACAATCTACTAAATATGTAAAAACCTACTGGCACGTCATCAGTGAGACCGTTTATCACATTTTGACATTCCATTTCTTTAGCATGCTGTGATAGTCCACTGATGTACTATCATTTCCTCTTTTTGACAACAAAACTCATTTTAGAAATTTTATCATGTTTTTGACTTTTTCAAATTTTCAAATGTTTTTGGATTTTCTGAAATTTCTTACTCCCCCTAAAATGCAAAACACATTAAAAAATTTGAAAGCAAACTGTACAAGTAAAGTGACAACTGTTATCGAATCGCTTCAAATCGCCATCCACTTGGCATAAACAATCAGAACTCCCCCTCACAACAAACTATTTTCCCATTGTGATTTCAAAACACTTAAGTTTGTTTTAATCAAATGATTTTTCCGAAAAATAAGTTTTGTTGATTTTATAAACCACTTGTAGATTAGGGGCTCAATTCATCACCTTGTTTTCTCAACTATTTGTAAAAATTTAACAATTTCAAAACAAACAACAAATATCACTTATAGAAAATCAAGTACAACTTAATGTCCCTGATTTACCACTTGTAAGTCGAAATCCCTTTTGTGAATTTCTCAAGAAAGATGCCGATACCTGCTTCACACTTACCAACCTGGAAGCTTCGGCAAGTCATACTTTTCACATATGAAAAACAGACATCCAAGCTTCACCAAACTTGAATGTTACCTCCTCATCTGCACTCGGGTAGTAAGATGCTTTCTTTGTTTCATAAAACTCTTTAACCCCTTTTACTTTCCCATCGACCATCTTATTAAAAATCTTTTTAACTTTTCCATTAAAAACCTTTTCAACATTTGATTTAAAATTTTCAGCCCTCAATGGTGGAAAATTGACATCATCCATTGGAGGCACTGATGTTTCCAATTTTATCTCAACTTGTGGCTCCTCTGACTTTGTAGAATCAGATTCATTGCCAGATTTCACATCCGATTTCTTAACAACCCACTTCTGGTTGTCAAGATTAACTCTTCTTTTGTAAAATCTCTTCTTTGAACATTCACCAACTTCATATGTTGAATTTTTAAAAACTTTGAATCTTTCAGTTGGTGGTTCATTTTTCTCAACAATCTTTTCTTTTAGTTTAGAAACAACTTCCTGTTTGATGTTGGTAGCCATTGGACAATCCAGGCAATGTGACCAACTTCTTGACATCTGTAACAGGTTCTTGTCTCCTTTCTCTGATGAACTCCATTCTTCTCAAACTTTTGTTTCTCAGCAAAGAACTCTTTGTTTGTTTGCTTCCAGAATGAGCTCTTTTGTTCTTCTTCCGAACTTGTCCCTAAAACAAATACAGTTTTTGGTTTATCATTTTTCTCATTTTTATGATTTTCAGGTGGAATAAAACCTAATCCCTTCTTTTTGTAATTACCGTTATGGTTTGATTTCTTTTGAAAACCAGAACCAGAACTGTAACCCTTTTTCTTGTTTAACTTTTGTCTAACTCTTGAGGTGTAAGATCTAGGTTTTTGAGAAAAATTTACATCTTTTATTTCAGAAATATCGATTTCTGTTAATTTGAAAACCTTTTTTATTATTTCTGATTTAACACCTCTTATTGGAAATTCCTCATCAGAATATAATTTGTCTGAATCAATCAAAGTATATGCCATTTTGATTGGTTCGTTATTCAAATTAGATTTTGATAACAAGAATTCTTTATTATAAACCCTTTTAACTGATAACTTTTGACTGTCCACTGATGAACTCGAACTCTTTGACTCCGACTTTGACTCTTCATCCTTATCCAACACCTGATCGACCACCTTTTTTATTAACTCATAATCATGATCAGTATCAGATGATGTGAACGTGACGTCAATATTTTCTGGTAATTCAACAGTTGTTTCGGACTTTAACTCTATATTGACTGCCTTTTTGACTTGCTCCTCATTTGGTTTTCTGGGAGAATAACCTTCCCAAATTGGAGGCGGACACTTATTATACTTTGCACTTTGTTTCTTACCAGTATCCTTTTCTTCAGGCTTCTTGTCTTGAAAAGCTTCCATACCTGTAACAGTTGGATAAATTCTATCAATCAAATAATCAGAACTAGAATAACTTTGCAGTAAACGTCTGATTCTTTCATTCTCAATCCTTTCTGTCTCCAACTCCTGTTTCAGCTTAGCACATTCTTCAATGTAATGATTAATAGCCTTCTACTTTGTCATCATCACAGCATTCATCATGGTTAACGCATCTTCTCTTTCAGAATTTGTCTTTTGTAAACCAGTTACTGTTCTGTTCAGCACATCATACGATTCTTTCACATAGTTGAGATTGAACAATAAATTTTCTTTCATCTTATCTTGCTCACTCAACTTCTCATATTTTTCTTCACATTCTTTGCAAGATTCTGAACACTTTAGACAAGGTTTAATCACCTCAACAATCTTTTCCACTTCAATGATTTTTTTAACTTTAACTATCTTTTCAACTTCAACTACTTCCTCAACTTCAACTCCCTTTTCAACAAACTCAACTTCTTCATTCTGTTCAGACTTCTCTTCCTGTGCAACAATCTCACTTTTTACTTGTTTCTGATTCTTTGCTGCACGTTTCTCCTTTAACTTCTCCACTTTTTCTGCAAAATAAAATTGAAAACTTTCAGGAGATAAATGAGTTTTTGCAATATTAATATGTATTTCTTCCTCATTATACTTTCATCAGTTGATGATTGATCAAACACTTGTGTCTGTTCTGAACTATCATCTGAAGATTCAAACTCTTCATCTTGACTTTTCTCATCACTGGTAAATGCTTTCATCCACTCAGTCATCAAATCTGGTTCTTGAACAATCTTTGCAATGAGACCTGCTATTTTTGAATCGGGTGGAATATATTTGTTCCAACTGAAACCTGCAACCACTTTCTTATCATCTTGATCAATGATACCATAATAAGCTTTCTTATTTGCATCTTCGATCATTTTAGCATGTGCAGTTTGTGGTTCTTTTTGTTGATACGGTTGATGAGCAACTTGTTGATATATGGCTTTCCGATAGTAATCATCTTTTCCAAATGGATTCTGTGCTCCACTTGCTTCTCCATTTTTACATTCTCTCTTGAAATGTCTTTTCTCCCTGCATCGAAAACAAGTAACTTTAGATTTATCAAAACCCAAAGTAGATACATTTGCATCCAAAAAATCATTTCTTCCTGTGATTATTTTAAATTTTTCTGCTCTTCTCAAAACACTCGCTAAACACCACTTGATATCCATCAGTTTCATTTCTTCAGCATCGATCTGATCATAATCCTCTTTTGTCAGCATAGGATTTCCGATCCTTCCTGCAACCAATCCTTCATATGATTCCAATGCTATAACCAGTAATGCCATATGACTTTTAACAACTTCTTCAGAAAAATTTTGACCATTTTGAAGATGCAATGCGATGTTGCAATTTAAGACATGACCATTGTTGCTGTTTGAACTTTGAACTTGATGGCTTGAGCTTGAAACTTTCGGATTAACACTTGGATATGAAGAGAATCCACTGCTGCTGCTATTTGAACTTTGATTGATTGATTCAGATGATTTTTCTGTAATAAAAGCAGTTTGGATTTTAGGACTTGTTTCGACATTCTAAACACTCCCTTTGTAGTATATCTTAACATCTTGTTGTGCACTAGGATTGTTCATTCTTGCAATCTTTTGCTGTTCTAAATCTTGACCTTCAATTTTTTCAATAAACTGGGAAATAGTCAATCCATCATATTCTCCAGTATTCTTCAAAATCATCAGATAAGTACCCCATTCTTTCTGAGGTAAAGCATCAGCTAATTTGTCGACCCATCCTTCACGATCTTTGGTGATGTCTAACAATGACATTGAACGTACTAAGTGACAATATCTTTCAATCAGTTTCTTTGTATCTTCTCCTGGCAAACTTGTGAACAAGTCAAATTCTTTCTTCAGCAATGCTTTTTTACTCTTGATCATCTTCTCACTTCCCTCAAATTTAATTCGAAGTGCTTCCCAAATTGAACGTGAAGTCTTATCATGTTGAAGCAATACAAATATGTCTTCTTTAATAGCTTGCTGAAGTAAACCGATCATCATCTTTTCTGCTTTGTACATGTCTCGTTCTTTATCCGTAAATTCATAAATTTTCTTTTCAACTCCCAAATCTGTAAGTGGTAGCACATACTTTTTCTCAACACATTCCCAAGACCTCAAATGGTTAGCTTGAACCCAGTTTTTAAATCGATCTTTCCAACCGTAATACTCCTCAATTCCCATTAGCTTTGGGGGTTTTTGCAAAGTTCCAGTTTCATTTTCCATGTTCATATTCTTAGCAATGTCAGCCGGAGTAGTCGGAGATGTAGCAAACGCGTTGTAGAATTCCTCTTCCATGTTTCGGCAAAAATTTTCAAAAATCTGACACTTTCAAACGAAATCAAATTCAAGCGAAATCAAATTCAAGCGAAATCACCTTCTCCAAACGAAAATACTTCCCCAACAACTTCAAACGAAATACCAAGTCACACGAAATCACGATTTGAAGCGGAATCACTGATTTCGTTTGAACTTTTCAAACGGAATAACTATTGAAATGGAATACTCAAGTGAAATATCAAATTCAAACGAAATTAACAGCAATCTTCAAGCGGAATAACTAATTCCGTGTGAAATAAGGTACAATTTCAAACGGAATTATGCTGACATCATCAATTCGGTCCAACTTTTGTCAAATTGATCAGGTTTTAGCTTGATTTTTTATCTGAAACTTTCAAGGGTTTGTTAAAAACACTGTTTCACACAATATGTGAGAAAATTAACCGATTTTAACCATGAAAAGTTCTTCAATTTTGAAAAGAAGGTGTAGAAGTTAGAAAATCTGATGAAATCAAGCTGAAAATGGTAGAACTCCTCCTCCTGAGCTCTGATACCACATGTAGGATTGTTTTCATCGTTTAGAGGCGCTCTACTCAATATGAAAGGCGGAAACAGACATATCGAGTTCGATTCAGTTAGATATTCACTTTAACTGTCTTTCTGATTAATTTGACAAAGTTTTACAGCGAAACGACACTTCGGCAGCACTTCGGCTCCGGAATCACACATACACGTCTTTTTCAAATGAAATTAGGCAACGGCTATATATAGACATTCTAATTCCGTTTGAACATGCTCAAACGGAATTAGTTCAAACGGAATTACGGATTCAAGCGGAATTAACAAGCTAATTTCGTTTGAAATTACTGATCCATTTCAAACGGAATTACATCTTGTAATTTCGTTTGAAATTTCCTGTTGGCCTATTTTTGACAATTTTCTCGTATTACGTGCCCTGATTTATCTATATACATACAAGACTCGATACAAGACGAAGTCGACAGACGCATGCACCAACAATTTAACATTTGGGTTTTTGGGGCGTTAGAAGTCTACCCCCTTAAAGAAGGTTTCGTCCCCGAAACCTTTCACTTTTGTACTCCTACCATTTCACTGTACTCATTTAAAGGGCATACTACAATATGAACACATTCAGGATCTTGGCTAAAGGTCTTATTCATAAAGAAACATAAAGGCAGGTATTGTACGTACCATCTTAAGTTAAGCAATTTATTCTTATAATCACATAAGAGTCGGAGTCTCATCAAGAGCTCTTATTAGTGTCATTTTCATTTTGTAATGCTAGCTACTAGCACACTTCATCACTAGCGGTTCATTCATTGAATTCATTCAAGGTGTATACTATTACAAGAACATGCTCACGATCATATCAAATTTAAGGTTTGCTTCTACCTTTCTAGTTAAGAATAAGACTTTTATACATTTACCATTCATGGTGGTTCGGTTTATTTCCTTCTCACACATGCATCATTCATGATATTTCATTCTAGCGTTAGCCACATAAGTTACTATCCTTCATTTCCTTAGTTCGTATGACGTATTCAATCTACCAATTCATGCTCATGATTCATGAGTTAGACATTTTACTAACCTCGCTTTTATTGCATAAATCATCAATCTGCGACCCGGATTGGCCCACTTCTTCATGAATCCAAGCCTAAACTGAATTGACTTCGTCCATCCATGTGATGAGCTTCCGCATCGTGCACATCCTTTTCCAAATTTACCATCTTTACTCACCAAGAATTCTACCATTCTTATCTATAAAATGAAAAATTAGCACATTTCATTCACATTCCTTCGAGTATGGCGTTAATTAAATCATCTTGTTTACATACTAGCCATTTCTAGATTCTTTTAAAATAGTAGTTTGTTTGACCTATTCACATTGGGTCAATACATGACCATTCTCTAACATATTAATTTCCTTTATTCTTCTCGTTCATAACAGGTCGATACATAACCATTCCTTAGCATATTATTTCCACTCGGTTCTTCATTGCATTCGGTTTTGATTCACCTATATTCTTCCGTAATCCCTTACTACTGGTATCCTACTTTACACATTGCATTTCTTACGTAATACTTTCAAATTTTTCTAAATAATTATTTACTGACATCCACAATTTGACTTTTCAAAGTTAACTGCCACTTAGCACCTATTGTATACAAGTATCATAGCACGCGTTGTACTTACTTTTCGTTCAAACATTCTTACAAAAGTTATTTCATCCTTTCTACGTTTTTCTTGTAAAAACCCTGCATCCTCGTCCATACTCGAGCCATTCGTGTGGGTCTTAACCGTCATTCATTCTAATTCCCAAGAGTCAATTAATAATATGTCTAACACATAACTTATTTCAAAGCTCATTTCTTTCAACTAAGGTTTCTTGCTACAACAATAGCTTTCATCGTTTTTATCTATTTAGCAAATCAATTACTTCATGCTATTTTACTATTACTCGCTTATCAACTTACTTTGTTTGACTTTTCAGAAGTCCAATTATAAATACATTCTAATCTATGTTTACCAATTATCCAATTCTGACACATCCCTCTCTTGTCGTGCTATAAGCTCCCATTAAAAGCATAACCTTTATACATACCTAATGCGAGTCAAATCCACTGACTCGTTATCCATACCTTGTGTTGACTATTTCCTTCCAATTTGTGACATTACATGACCATACATTATGCTCACCTACAAATGGCAATCACCATTTGACCCGCATAACTCATTTGTCCTTTCAACCATTCTTACATACAACACATTAGCATAAATATATTCATATATATATAGATATATATAAGTAAGTTTAAAACATAACTTGGATAATATCCGCCTTTTAAAGAATATTTACTTGTTTGGTCTGTAATTACTTACAAATTTGTACCTTTCATTCTTATCATTCGTTCTTACTTATTTGATTCGTCCCTACTTACGAATTCAAACTTTTCATTCTTTCTTTCATTCCCTTCTATGTTTCGAATCCGTCTTGCGGTTTCTAACATATCATTCATATCCTTTATTCCTTCTATGTTTCGAATCTGTTTCGCAGATTCAAACATATCATTTACATTCTTCATTCCTTCTATATTTCGAATCCGTCTCGCGGATTCTAGATATCATTCACACTTTCCATTATTTCTATGTTTTGAATCCGTCTCGCGGATTCAAACATATCATTCATACTTCTCATTTTGCATTTAGTACTTTCAATTCCTTGAGAGTCTTACATTCCCTTCACCCTCATGTCCACCTACTGCCTAATTCTAACGGATATACCGGTAATAATTATCACGGTCCCACGAACGTCATATGTTTCTTGTGTACTGGCCAGGTACACAATCCACATACTAGTTTCGTGTCTTCGTGTAATCGCCACCTTATGTCCGAAGAATTAGGTTTCAGCACGTGTAACGTTTTCAAAAATTCATTACTATTCCATTATTATCTTTCATTTAAAATTTTCATTCACTTGATAGGTTTTACCATTACATACACTCACATATTAACTTTACGTACCTGGGGTCAATTTGTCTTATTACATGCCTTGGTGTCGGTCCTAGACCGCATCCGCGGATCATCCTTTCCAAACAATTATGCTCACCTTACACATAACATACTGTTAGTTTTCTTCAAATACATACTTTAATACATACTTACATTCACTTCTACCTTTAGGTCTCGATCGAGTCTTGGATTGTACGGCTTCCTTGTCACAAAAGCACACAGGTTTGAGTTCAAGTATTTACCTCCTTCTACTTGATTTCTCTTAAACCAGGGCTCTGATACCAACTTGAAACACCCTAACACGTTTTAACCAAAAAAAGACGCAGCGGAAAATACCGACTCAAAAATTCTTTCTTTCTTATCTATATTACATACTTGGAGGTTCATTTCTAAAATGTCAAACACTTTCTTGAAAATATTTACAACCTTCATTCTTAATTAACACATCAAATGTAATATATAAATACAAGTCATGTGACTACTCTTCCCGTACAATCCTTGCTCTTTGACTCGATCTTCAACCTCTTAGACTCCACAATGATGTTAATTCTGTGCAACCTGCAATCACCACATACAAGCGCATCATTAATATTTGGTGACGTCATTCATAATCTAAATATACATAATTAAATGACCATGCCACATTTTTTTTCTACTCATGCTAATCCTTTCGATTATCATTCTAAGTACAATCTTGCATCCCAATCATTAAATCTTCATAAGGACAACGATAGTATACCTGCATTTTCATTTCATTCTCAAAGAACTTGATTAGTAACATTAATACTCAAACGTATTGTAGCCATGCATACATGTATACAAGCTCTATTCTTTCGTACACAATCAATCCCACTTCGTGCATACACACACATACGCATATTTATACACACATACACACATACATACAAGCTCTTACATACCACTTACATTCCCATATAATTTTACTAACATATCCTAGGTACAAACATCCATATAAATAAGTCTTATATGTACAAACTTACTTGCATGTTCATTTCTATTCATGCTTACCTATGGATTCTGTCACTAACATGTAGGTAGATCTATACACATACATATCTCCAAACTTATTTCTTACCCACACATACTTTGAGTGAACGTTCTTGCTCATGAGTGAACATTTCAACTCTTGAGTGAACATTGGTTGTAGATTACGGCAGCTTGCTGTTGTTTCCCCTTGTCTGCTTGGTCGTAAGCTATGACTGACATGCCATAGTTTACGACGGGTTCCTTCACTCTAACTCTTCTTCCTTTTTAATTTTCACAAGAAAACCATTAGATATCTAAACTTCCTTCTTCCACATTTTTCATGCTTTCAAGACGTAACATGACCATAATTCAAGTGTGACAACTGTGCTCTGTAATCTATGTACATGTGAAATAATGTTAATTATCAATAAAACAATGTGTTTTGGTGTTACTATATGTGTATTTGTGTTTAATGATTTGATTCAATTCCGATTTCAAGCTTTAAATCGCTTTCTGGAAAGTTATACGCAAACTGGTGCGTAAACGCAGCCAGTTTAACAAACACTCCGGAACAGTGGCATAGGCTTAACATAACTAAAATAACCTTTACATAACTTAGAAATAAGTTCTGTATAGTTTGGTGTGTGGAAAACAAGTCTATTCGATCGCAGGGACTATTTGTGTCAAACTGCGAAACTATACCGATTCTTATGGTATCGAAGAGTCTGGAACTTGATCATAAGCTAAACATACCATAAATAACCTAAACATAGCTTAGAAATAAGCTTTGAGGGGTTCGGTATGCGAAAACATGCTTATTTGATCTTACAGGGACCAAAAGCGTCAAAAAGTGCACAAGTTTGCATTTTCGCGCATATCTTACGTTCTGACCACATCTGGACATCCAAAATTTTTGTACACACTAAAATATTTTTATTTTAGTGATCGGCAAGCAAAAACTTCATTCATTTCGCAATTTGGATTGTTTTCGCGTCCGTTACGACTTCCGTCGTAATTAACCGAACAATGTAACCGTACAGCCAAACGAACCATCATCTGTAATATTTTTGAGCAAAATTCAAGTTAAACATACTTTAACTTCATTATGGAGCCTAAAAATGGGCTTGACGGGTGTTAGAAGTGCCAATACGTGACAAAACAAGCTCAGGGGCCAAAACTGTCAAACTTTGAAAGTTGCTGGTTAGCTGCAGGGTCCTTACGGACCGTAAGGGGCCCCTTGCAGACTGTAAAGCATGCCCAGCAACCAGAAACTTGATTTCAGCTGCTGTTTTGCAAAATCAGGCCCTTGTATGCAATTTCTATGTTTTGGGGAGCAAGTTATCTCTTCTCCAAGGCTTTGAACCTACATCCAACAATTGTATGGCCATGATTCTTCCTTGATCAACACACAATCCACTTTTCTTGATCTTGTTCTTCATGCTTTACTTTAAATAGCCCAACCTTTTCACTTGTTCATTGCTCATTTCCTCTCATTCTCTTCTCTAATCTGAATTGGAGCTTCCACAAGTGATTAGGAACTTCCTCTTTGGTTTTCTTATTATCTTTCTTCAAGCTTTGGACTCTTGTATGTATTCTTTCATGCTTATTCTTTATGTTAGTGTAGAAAGTCAAACAGTTTGGCCAACAGTTTGACTTTCGGTTTTGACCATTAATTGGTTAAGTCAAAGTTCAATTGAACTTTGCAACGTGATTGTAATCACGATGGTTATAATCCTTAGCGATTATACCTACTGATTACCATGTTGACTAGGCGTAGTGACGAGTCAAAGTTTCGGTCAAAATGCGTTTTAGCACGCATTTTGCAACGGAACTATTTTCGGGTATCAAAACCCATTGTTTTGATACCAAATCAGTTTTATAAGTTAGTTAAACATGTTTTGACATGTTTAACTCGTCACTATTAGTTTAGTACTTGTTTAGGGTCGTAAGTTAAGCGGTCTAAACAACCGCTTAGACTTTCGAACCCGACTCGTTTGGTCGATCATTAGGATCCGATCAAGCTTGATTAGTGATCATAGTTTCATAGGGAATAACCACTGAGGTTTTACCTTATGATCACATAAGATTGGTTAGTTATTTGTTAAGTAGCTTGTATGCCCATAGGAAATGACCAAAATGCCCTTTTGAAGCATAAATCCGTATTTTACATATGTGAACATGTTTTTGACATATAATCTGATTTAGTAACATGTTTAGGTATTATTGGGCATATAAGACTTGACATAATACATAGTTAACCATCCGAACATAGTTTCGCGCGAACGACGCGTTAAAGTAGCGTAAGCTACCTTAATAGGTCGTAACGGGTCGAAAGCACTTAGGCTAAGTTCCGAGTTAGGATGTAGGCTTTGTTAAACCATATCACATGAGTTCCAACACTCAGTTGGTTCACAAGACCTCATTCTATCCGATCTTCTGATTTAGGTGTCGATTTATTTACTAGTGATCCGATTACTAGGTACTACTTGAATTTCCTTGGTTTGTCTGAGCTTCGCTAAGTTCTTTAGATCAAGGATACCCCTTCATTCAATGTGAGTACATAGTTCCCCTATTTTACTGCTTTCAATTGTTTTGGGGTGATTCATATGTATCAAAACGATTTTTTTTTGATAATTTAACGATGGTTTCCAAAACGATAAAGATGGTTTATATTAAACAAATAACGATTTCGATAATGTGAACGAACTTGTTGGTTGTAGTTACATAAAAAATGACATTCATTAGCATTGATCAAGCCGACCAGTATTAGGTTATGGTACCATAGGATTTAACAAATCCCGTTATCAGACTACACCCATGGTTATGTGTGGGGGTTATGTAGGTAACGACCGAATCTGATGATTGTTAACTTACCCTTTGGTGGTTTGTTAATACGATAGACGAGGTAGTCGAGTCACGAAGGTTTGAATGTTATTAGAGAGACGACCAAAAGTAGTTTCACAATTAAAATGAAAACGATTTTGGGACGAATTAAACGATTTGGAACAACCTAAACGAAATAAACGATTTGAACGAACGATTGGTTTTGGGTAGTGATTAGATAATGGGACGGGTGTAGCATGATAGAATCATGGTAGATACGCTGCTGGTACATCTTATATATAAATGCTTCTATCATATTACATTGCGTGTCATTATTTAGTTCACTTGGGTAACGATTTGAAAAGATGTCACACAACGAAGTTTTCGAAATGATATAAACCATACGAGTTTTAATGACGAGTTTTTAATAAGATGTTTTACGAATTGGTTTACTAAAGCAAATGTTTTGGGGTTAAGAATCATGGCTACGAGATTTTAAAAACTATAACCATCTTGATTTGAGTTGGTTAATTATGTTGCAATACACTTTTCAAAACAAGGTTTGTACTTTTGACTCTTGTAGTCTAATGAGGTACTGCAACATACAAACGAGCCATGAATCTGATACTCTCACAAAACCCACGTGCTCGCCAGCATTTCTTTGCTGACTTTGTTTTTACATATGTTTCAGGTGATGTTGCATGATGATTGCTAGGAAGTATGTTCACTTAGGATCTGGACGTGGCCTTAGTGACATAAAAACGATAGTAGACGGTGTTTAATTTGTTTGTTTGGTTTTAAGACAATGTACATTACTTGAAAAATCAATAAAACAAAACTTTTAATTACCATGGTTGTTGAAACGATGATTCTGTTACAACACTCCCCGACGTTTCCGCCACGGTTTGTTGTTTTAACGTGGTCGGGGTGTGACAGAAGAGTTGGTATCAGAGCCAATGGTTATAGGGAATTAGGTTATTAGTAATGCTTTGACCTAGACTATAACTTTCTAGGACCCTAACGCGAGTTATCTTGCATTTAGATTTTAAAACAATACCGTCACCTATCCTTAGGTGATAACCACAACGAGAACACAATAACGAATCCACTTCGAAAATTAATCATCTATCCTTGGATGATTGATTGTAAGGTTTTGAACCCTTCCAGTTTGATTCATTTTCGGCTTTAGGCCCTCTGAATTTTCAAAATCTCGTCAAAGTTTGGGTCTAAATAATGTGAACATGTGCAAACTGGAAGAGTGAATGCCTGTACCCTGAGTTTTCTGTCTAATGCTAGAGTATTCGTACAAATCCGCAGTATCGGACCAATCACTCTTACCTGGGAACTCTTGGGGTGAGTGTTCACTTATAGGCGAGCATGTCTTCGATGATACATTATTATGACCTATTTACTTTGATTAGTCACTGCGTGTCGTTTGTTTGTTCGAGGTAACGAACAAATGATCGCACTCCTTGTGTTTTGGCGATGTTTTTAATACCTCTTTTGTTTTTTTTCCAATTGCCATCCTCACTCATTTCTCATGTTTCCTTGTTAGACAATGCCTCCTCGACGTGACACTCAATCTTTTCCTGCTGAAGAAGTCGCAGCCCTTGTTGCTCAACAAATGGCTGCTGTACTTCCAGGCGTAGTGACCCAGATTCATGAGTTATACAACAATAACAATAAAAACAACAATAATGCTCAATGTAATTTCAAGAATTTCAATTCTGCTAAGCCGCTTAAGTTTTCTGGGTCGCAAGGAGCAACTGCGCTCCTGCAGTGGTTCGAGAGTATCGAAAGCACATTCAGACATGTGCAGTGTCCGAATGCGCGTAAGGTTGAGTTTGCATCTAGCGTGTTTGAGAAGCGAGCGCTTACCTGGTGGAATGGTATTATGCACGATAGGCGTGCCGAAGTGGCATTAGCACAAACTTGGGAAGAGCTACGAGCTCTCATGATGAGAGAGTTTTGTCCCCGTCATGAGATTCGAGCTTTGGAACGAGAGTTTGATGATTTAAAGCAAGATGGGGGAGAACACCGTGTCTATACGGATCGATTCGAGGAGCTTAGTTTGTTGTGCCCCACTATGGTTACCCCACTGGAGAAAGCAATCGAGAGGTATATCGATGGTTTACCCGATTCCATTCAGGATATTGTGACCGATGTTAATCCTACTACCGTTCGTCACGCGATCGAGTTATCGGCTACCCTGACTGAGTCCCAAGTCAGGAAGGGTAAACTCACCCGCAAGGGTGATAAAAAGAAGTCGACCGATTCTGACAAGGGTAAGGGTAAGGGTAAGAAGCAGGGTGAGTCTTCTAAAAAGTCGAGGAAGCGCAAGGCTTCCCAGAACTTTGCAGTCTCTGCGCAGAACCCTCAAAACCCACCGACTCAACCTCCTGCAAAGAAAGCATATGCTGGTACCGCACCTCACTGTGCCCGATGCAACGATCACCATGTTGCCCAGCAGGCCTGTAAACAGTGTACTACGTGTGGTAGACTTGGGCATCTGGCCAACATTTGTCGTTTGGGCTAGAATCAGGCGGCTCAGGTTCCAGCACAAGTTCAGGGGAATGCTGTGAAATTCCCACCTGGTTCGTGCTTCAATTGCGGAGAAATGGGTCATTTTCGCAACAACTGCCCGAGGTTGGTAAATGCAAATGCGAATGCGAATCTGAATGTCAACGCGAACGCGAATGTAAATCCCCCTCGTGGACGAGCATTCAATCTGAACGTGAATGAGGCGAGGGCAGACAACGAGGTTGTTAACGGTACGTTCCTTGTTAACAATCAACTTGCATCTGTTCTTTTCGATTCTGGTGCCGATAGGAGTTTTATTTCGCTATCCTTTGAGCCTTTACTTGCGATACCTAGAACTAAACTGAGGAAACCCTTATCTGTTGAAATTGCTACTGGTAAACCCCTTGTACTCGATTTTGTTCTTCATGGTTGTCAATTGAACCTCGATAACCATCTTTTTCCTATCGACCTCACACCGATGCAACTTGGGGAGTTTCGACATTATCGTGGGGATGGATTGGTTAACCAAACATCATGCTGAGGTGGTTTGTTTTGATAAGATCATTCGTATCCCTCTTTCGTCTGGTGATGTCCTAGAGGTTCGTGGAGAGAAACCATCTGGTGGATTGAAACTCATATCATGTACGAAGGCCTAGAGTTATTTACGAAAGGGATATGTTGCTTTTCTGGCACATGTCACCGAGGAGAAAGGCAAGAACAAGAGTATTCAGGATATTCCGATTGTTCGGGATTATCCAGAGGTGTTTCCTGATGAACTGCCTGGTTTGCCTCCAGTTCGTCAAGTCGAGTTTCATATTGACCTTGTACCCAATGCCAATGCCAATGCCAATGCCAACCCGATTGCGAAAGCACCTTATCATCTTGCACCGTCTGAGATGCAAGAGTTATCGAAGTAGCTTCAAGATTTATCTAATAAAGGATTCATCCGACCGAGTTATTCACCTTGGGGCGCTCCTGTCCTCTTTGTGAAAAAGAAAGATGGATCTTTTTGAATGTGTATCGATTATCATGAGCTTAACAAGCTTACCATCAAGAATCGATATTCCCTACCCCGAATTGATGACCTCTTTGATTAGCTGCAAGGTGCTACATGTTTCTCCAAGATCGATCTGCGTTCTGGGTATCATCAGCTTCGTGTATTCGAAGAAGATATTCCCAAAACTGCATTCCGCACGAGATATGGGCATTACGAGTTCATTGTCATGCCTTTTGGTTTGACGAATGCCCCAACTATCTTTATAGACTTAATTAATAGGGTCTGTAAACCTTATTTAGACAAGTTCATCATTGTGTTCATGGATGATATTCTCATTTATTCGAAGTCTTGAGCCGAGCACGAGCAACATCTTCGTTTGACTTTGGAACTCCTGAAGAAGGAACAACTTTTTGCTAAATTCTCCAGGTGTGAATTTTGGATTAAAGAAGTTCAGTTTTTGGGACATATTGTCAACGAGCAAGGTATTCATGTGGATCCATCCAAGATTGTTGCAATCAAGGATTGGAATACACCAATGACACCTACAGAAATTCGTTCTTTTCTTGGTCTCACTGGATATTATCGACGTTTTATTTCAAACTTCTCGAAGATTGCGGTTCCACTCACTGCTTTGACTCAAAAGAATAAGCCTTTTGAGTGGGGGCCCAAACAAGAAGAAGCGTTCCAAACGCTGAAACAGAAGCTATGTGATGCTCCTGTTTTATCTTTGCCCGAGGGAAACGACGATTTCGTTGTCTATTGCGATGCATCCAACTTAGGCCTTGGTTGTGTCCTCATGCAACGAGGCAAAGTTATAGCATATGCGTCTAGATAATTGAAAGTTCACGAGAAGAACTATACAACTCATGATCTTGAGTTGTGAGCTGTGGTTTTCGCTCTCAAAATCTGGAGACACTATCTTTATGGCACGAAGTGTGTGGTTTTCACAGACCACAAAGGTCTCTAACATATTCTTAATCAGAAGGAGCTGAACATGAGGTAACGTCGTTGGGTTGAACTCTTGAACGACTATGATTGCGAGATTCGCTACCATCCTGGTAAGGCGAATGTCGTAGCCGATGCGCTTAGTCGAAAGGAGCGAGTTAAGCTTCATTCTGTTCGAACTCTATCTGATCTCCAAACTCGTGTTCTTCAAGCTCAGCAATCTTGTGTTTCACAAGATTTGATAGGTAAGGAATTACCACATCAGCTTGAGCTTAAGCTCGAAGCAAAGGACGATGGTTTACTCTATTTCAAGGATCGTTTGTGGATTCCGAAACAAGATGATCTTCGCACTTTAGTGATGGACGAATCTCACAAGTCTCGATATTCTATCCATCCCGGTGCTGATAAAATGTACAAGGATCTTCGTACTCAGTATTGGTGGCCTGGTATAAAGTAGGATGTTGCCTTGTATGTATCGAAATGCCTAACTTGTCTCAAAGTCAAGGCTGAACATCAACGACCATCTAGTTTGCTCGTACAACCAGAGATACCGGTTTGGAAGTGGGAGAACATTGCGATGGATCTCATCACTAAATTACCGCGTACATCTAAGGGTCATGATGCTATTTGGGTTGTTATCGACCGATTAACGAAGTCAGCTCATTTTATTCTGATTCGCGAGGATCTATCTGCTGATAAACTTGCAAAGATTTATGTTGATGAGATTGTATCTCGACATGGTGTTCCTTTGGACATCATATCTGATCATGATGCTCGATTTTCATCTCATTTTTGGAAGACCATGCAATCTGCCATGGGAACCCAACTAAATCTAAGCACTGCTTATCATCCCCAAACAGATGGACAATCTGAGAGAACGATTCAAACTTTGGAGGATATGCTTAGAGCATGCGTGATAGACTTTATTGGTAATTGGGATTCTCATCTTCCATTGATCGAGTTCTCTTACAACAATAGTTATCATGCTAGCATTAATATGGCACCATTCGAAGCTCTCTACGGTTGAAAATGTCATTCACCTGTTTGTTGGAATGAGACTGGTGAAGCTCAGCTTACTGGACCTGAGCTTGTTCTGGAAACAACAGACAAAATCAAGAAAATCCGCGATAATCTTGTGACAGCTAGATGCCGTCAAAAGAGTTATGCAGATATGTGATGCAAGCCCTTAGAATTTCAAGTCGGAGACTATGTCCTACTCAAGGTGTCACCTTGGAAGGGAGTGGTGAGATATGGAAAGAAAGGAAAACTTGCACCACGATATGTTGGACCATTTAAGATTGTTGAAAGGGTTGGAAAGGTTGCCTATCGACTAGAACTACCTCCAGAGCTTGGAAATATTCATCCGACTTTTCACGTGTCCAATCTGCGAAAGTGTTTAGCTGACGCGGATCTTCACATTCCTCTCGACGAGATCCAAATCGATGAAACGATGCGTTTTGTCGAGAAACCGGTGGAGATAGTGGACCGTACATACAAACAGTTAAAGAACAAACGAATTCATTTGGTCAAGATTCGCTGGGAATCTAAACGTGTCCCAGAGTTTACTTGGGAATGTGAGAACTAAATGAAGGCGAAATATCCGCAATTGTTCTCATAAGTTTCCTCTAGTTAAAAATTTCGGGACGAAATTTCCTAAAGTAGGGGAGACTGTGACAACTGTGCTCTGTAATCTATGTACATGTGAAACAATGTTAATTATCAATAAAACAATGTGTTTTGGTGTTACTATATGTGTATTTGTGTTTGATGATTTTATGATTTGATTCAATTCCGATTTCAAGCTTTAAATCGCTTTCTGGAAAGTTATACGCAAACTGGTGTGTAAACGCAGCCAGTTTAACAAACACTCCGGAATAGTGGCATAGGCTTAACATACCTAAAATAACCTTTACATAACTTAGAAATAAGTTCTGGATGGTTTGGTATGTTGAAAACAAGTCTATTCGATCGCAGGGACTATTTGTGTCAAACTGTGAAACTATACCGATTCGTATGGTATCGAAGAGTCTGGAACTTGATCATAAGCTAAACATACCATAAATAACCTAAACATAGCTTAGAAATAAGCTTTGAGGGGTTCGGTATGCGAAAACATGCTTATTTGATCTTACAGCGACCAAAAGCGTCAAAAAGTGCACAAGTTTGCATTTTCGCGCATATCTTACGTTCTGACCACATCTGGACATCCAAAATTTTTGTACACACTAAAATATTTTTATTTTAGTGATCGGCAAGCAAAAAATTCATTCGTTTCCCAATTTGGATCGTTTTCGCGTCCGTTACGACTTCCGTCGTAATTAACCGAACAATGTAACCGTACAGCCAAACGAACCATCATCCGTAATATTTTTGAGCAAAATTCAACTTAAACATACTTTAACTTCATTATGGAGCTTAAAAATGGGATTGACGGGTGTTAGAAGTGCCAATACGCGACAAAACAAGCTCAGGGGCCAAAACTGTCAAACTTTGAAAGTTGCTGGTTAGCTGCAGGGTCCTTACGGACCGTAAGGGGTCCCTTGCGGACCGTAAAGCATGCCCAGCGACCAAAAACTTGATTTCAGCTGCTGTTTTGCAAAATCAGGCCCTTGTATGCAATTTCTATGTTTTGGGGAGCAAGTTATCTCTTCTCCAAGGCTTTGAACCTGCATCCAACAATTGTATGGCCATGATTCTTCCTTGATCAACACACAATCCACTTGTCTTGATCTTGTTCTTCATGCTTTACTATAAATAGCCCAACCTTTTCACTTGTTCATTGCTCATTTCCTCTCATTCTCTTCTCTAATCTGAATTGGAGCTTCCACAAGTGATTAGGAACTTCCTCTTTGGTTTTCTTATTATCTTTCTTCAAGCTTTGGACTCTTGTATGTATTCTTTCATGCTTATTCTTTATGTTAGTGCAGAAAGTCAAACAGTTTGGCCAACAGTTTGACTTTCAGTTTTGACCATTAATTGGTTAAGTCAAAGTTCAATTGAACTTTGCAACGTGATTGTAATCACGATGGTTATAATCCTTAGCGATTATACCTGCTGATTACCACGTTGACTAGGCGTAGTGACGAGTCAAAGTTTCGGTCAAAATGCGTTTTAGCACGCATTTTGCAACGGAACTATTTTCGGGTATCAAACCCCATTGTTTTGATACCAAATCAGTTTTATAAGTTAGTTAAACATGTTTTGACATGTTTAACTCGTCACTATTAGTTTACTGCTTGTTTAGGGTCGTAAGTTAAGCGGTCTGAACAACCGCTTAGACTTTCGAACCCGACCCGTTTGGTCGATCATTAGGATCTGATCAAGCTTGATTAGTGATCATAGTTGCATAGGGAATAACCACTGAGGTTATACCTTATGATCACATAAGATTGGTTACTTATTTGTTAAGTAGCTTATATGCCCATAGGAAATGACCAAAACGCCCTTTTGAAGCATAAATCCGTATTTTACATATGTGAACATGTTTTTGACATATAATCTGATTTAGTAACATGTTTAGGTATTATTGGGCATATAAGACTTGACATAATACATAGTTAACCATCCGAACATAGTTTCGCGCGAACGACGCGTTAAAGTAGCATAAGCTACCTTAATAGGTCGTAACGGGTCGAAAGCACTTAGGCTAAGTTCCGAGTTAGGATGTAGGCTTTGTTAAACCATATCACATGAGTTCCAACACTCATTTGGTTTACAAGACCTCATTCTATCCGATCTTCCGATTTAGGTGTCGATTTATTTACTAGTAATCCGATTACTAGGTACTACTTGAATTTCCTTGGTTTGTCTGAGCTTCGCTAAGTTCTTTAGATCAAGGATACCCTTTCATTCAATGTGAGTACATAGTTCCCCTATTTTACTGCTTTCAATTGTTTTGGGGTGATTCATATGTATCAAAACGAATTTTTATTTTTTTGATAATTTAACGATGGTTTCAAAAACGATAAAGATGGTTTATATTAAACAAATAACGATTTCGATAATGTGAACGAACTTGTTGGTTGTAGTTACATAACAAATGACATTCATTAGCATTGATCAAGCCGACCAGTATTAGGTTATGGTACCATAGGATCAGACAAATCCCGTTATCAGACTACACCCATGGTTATGTATGGGGGTTATGTAGGTAACGACCGAATCTGATGATTGTTAACTTACCCTTTGGTGGTTTGTTAATACGATAGATGAGGTAGTCGAGTCACGAAGGTTTGAATGTTATTAGCAAGACGACCAAAAGTAGTTTCACAATTAAAACGAAAACGATTTTGGGACGAATTAAACGATTTGGAACGACCTAAACGAAATAAACGATTTGAACGAACGATTGGTTTTGGATAGTGATTAGATAATGGGATGGGTGTAGCATGATAGAATCATGGTAGATATGCCGCTGGTACATCTTATATATAAATGCTTCTATCATATTACATTGCGTGTCATTATTTAGTTCACTTGGGAAACGATTTGAAAAGATGTCACACAACGAAGTTTTCGAAATGATATAAACCATACGAGTTTTATTAACGAGTTTTTAACAAGATGTTTTACGAATTGGTTTACTAAAGCAAATGTTTTGGGGTTAAGAATCATGGCTACGAGATTTTAAAAACTATAACCATCTTGATTTGAGTTGGTTAATTATGTTGCAATACACTTTTCAAAACAAGGTTTGTACTTTTGACTCTTGTAGTCTAATGAGGTACTGCAACATACAAACGAGCCATGAATCCAATACTCTCACAAAACCTATGTGCTCGCCAGCATTTCTTTGTTGACTTTGTTTTTACATATGTTTCTGGTGATGTTGCGTGATGATTGCTAGGAAGTATGTTCACTTAGGATCTGGACGTGGCCTTAGTGACATAAAAACGATAGTAGACGATGTTTAATTTGTTTGTTTGGTTTTAAGACAATGTACATTACTTGAAAAATCAATAAAACAAAACTTTTAATTACCATGGTTGTTGAAATGATGATTCTGTTACAACACTCCCTGACGTTTCCTCCACAGTTTGTTGTTTTAACGTGGTCGGGGTGTGACATCAAGCCCCCATATCCTTTTACCACTTAACCCTAAGATCAACCATCTAACGCATCACGCTATGTTTCTTTCTACATTTTGACCCGTTCACTTCTACTGTGTAATTCCAACATAAATGACCACCAACGACTTACCATCTTAACTTCATTTATAACTAAGAAGTGATTCCGAAAATCACTTACCTTATGCGTCCGTGTTCGTATCCGCTTCCTTGCCTCATCTTGGCCCGTTAGCCTTTCGTGCTTGATTCCATCTCGGCATGATCCCTATACTTTCATGTCATCGTAATCACATTCTTGTTAGCATACATGATTGTACATATTAACGATCATATCAAATGCATATCTCACATTTGACTTTCATTAGTCAATTCTAACAAGCATAAGGCGTATTCCCACAATTATATCTTTTCAACTCATATAATTCATCACGTCATCACATATAACATGTACCATTTGACATTCTATAAAATAACAAGTGTGACAACAGCATAACCTTGCTACTTATGCACAGTTGACTTTCAGAAGTCAACGGTTTATCATATAAACTTTCTACCTAACCTCATATATCGGTGTCATCATATTAGCCTATACTAATGACATTATATACATTTCTCACTCATGATCTAATATGCTTACAACCACATGATCACCAAATTATATACACATACACATACACATACACATTCACATATACATACTTTCACATGCTAATGCTTTCATTATCTTACATTTGACAACCACATTCAAGGTTAGTCTATTTAACATAATCACAACATCATTATTTACTAGCAAGTTCATATGTTATATACTTAGTGCACATTCATTTCTAAATTACCAATAGGCAATTGGTCCAACACATGTTGTGCACCTCATCATTCAAGCATAGAGTACAAGTTCTAATGCATAATTCTACCCAATCATATAATTAACCAAAATCCTACATGTATTCCATTCAAAACATATTTCTCATATTTAATTATCACCGAATTACATCATCTCCACACATTATACACTTTCATCCATCATTTGCATACAATTTCATCTATTAATCTCACCTAGACATTTCAACAAACACTTGGTGTGCGTACTACTTTCTAAGCACATTGTACAAGTATTTCATTCCTAACCTTCCTAGTTCATACATAATTCATTAATTCTTCTTACTATTCAACAAATATCATTCACACATAGACATCAACATAGCAAATCTCTAGTTCATCCAACTCATTCATATTAAATCTCAAACCATCAAAAACCCAAGTTCTTGAACATGGGTTCTTTCATTAAAACTCCTAATTGAAATGATTAACTCATTATTAACACTATATTGAGTGCATCTAAACCCAAATTCAACCATTCCTTTCTTCTAATTTACCCAATTAAGAGTAATTCATCAAAACCCATTAGAATTTCAACTAGGAAGGTTTTAAGAGATAAGTTTTGGTACTTACATGATGATTTGAAGGTGATGAACACATTGAAACTCATGGATTATACACGCAAACTTTCGAATTTATCCTCTTCCTCTTCCTAGAATGATTTCTCAAGAGAACACATACACACACACACACACACACTATATGTGTGTGTCGACACACACTTCTCCCCAAAATGGGTTCTCCCCTTTTTCCCCATGCTTTAATTAAAACACTTTCCATTTGCCCCCTTTTAGCCCTTGTAGTTTTGGTTGTTATTTGTTTAGTCACAAGACTTCACTACTAATATATAACTTGTATTTATAACCAAGTTTACTAACTTAGTTACCTCAATATCACACCATGTAAAATAAATCATTCTTGTAATTTAACATTTGGGTTTTTGGGGCGTTACAAGTATTCAGTAGTATAACCCTCTGGAGTTATATTGCTTGGTCCTTAGTAGTTTGAATTATATGCTCTTGTTTGTTAATATGCTTAAAAATGCCGTAAATGCCCTTTTGACACATAAATGAGATTTTTAGAAATGTGAGAAGACAAAAACCTTTGTTACTGATATATAAGCTTGTCCCAAAAATTTGACATCAGTTCTTGGTCTCAAATAGGAGTTATGCTCGATATCGTAATTAGAAGCTTTTTGTTAATTAAATTGCGATATCTTGCATAAGACATGTTTAAACTTGGATTTTGAACCAAAACTCATTACCTAGTGTTAAGATATTATTTTTAGGGAATATTAAGATTTTTGGTCAGATTATAATCTGTTTAAATCATAGAGTTCTTGTGTAATTCGGTAAATGACGATAATACCCTTTTTATGCATAAAATGAGATTAACAAATGATTTGAATGCCAAATCTTTTCCTACTGATTTTATATGTTAAATAAATTATTTTGAGCATTTAAACTGATCAAAATCTCAGATTTTCATTAACATCTTGATTATCGTCAATTAGCGAGTTTCTACACTAATATGGTGCATAGTATGGTTTAAAACCATATTTAACACCTAAGACTTGTTAGCTACTGACTTTTTAAACAAGTTTAAATATTATTACAGTAGGTATAAGTTATGAACTCAGATTTTCAAAAATGCCCTTAAAAGCATATGTGAAATGACCAAAAATGCCATATTATACAAGTAACCAAGCTTGTCGGGTCTAAACCAAATTCTATTCCGGTCTCTGCTTAATCTAGCGTTTAGAGCTGTAAAGTTTCTTTCTAGCTAGCCGGTCTAATTCTCTGACTTAACTAAAGACCCGTTAGCATCCTAATAGGTTATTAAACCTTCTATAAAGATTAAGTAGCATCCAGTAGAAGGTATCATCATAAAGCTTTAGGATTATACGACTGAGTTACCTATCACATTAGCTCAGGTAAATACTTTTAACTTATTTTCTCTTATACGGGCTTGGGATACGGTATTTTAATAATACCACTTGGTCGGGTACGAAATCATTTAATCGGATTGTGATTAATAAATTTACATAACCCGTTTTAATCTGTCTTGTTTGATAACATAAACATTGGGGGTTAATACGTCCGTGTCCTGGATATCCTCGGCTCATTTCATTTGAAAATGGCCACGACCTATGCACGGGGTGTAGGCATACACCTGACAGATGCAAATGCTAAAATATAAACCCACATGTTGGGGATAACTCCTTTGTGGGTTCCATAAGTGGTGAGTCGGTTAATCAAGACCGACTTCCAACCGGCCCCAATTGTTTGACAAACATATAAATCTGTATACAAGATTATCTTTAAATAATTGTCCCAAGATATGAATGATTTGTGCCTCATGCACCTAAATCAATTTTCATAAATACTTTTCAAATGAGTCAGTTAATTGTATTTACCAGTGTAAACTGATGTATTTTCTAAAGATTGATTGACAGGTACTTCTCGTAAATAGGCTGGAGCTACTAGGTATCACATAAGAGGATCTTGCAAATCCTTAGATACCTGAAGTCTGTTATTTTCCGTTTTCTTGTATTTTATATATGATCCGCCTGTGGATCTTATTACAACCCAGTCTGTATATTCTTTCATTCGGACACTCAGACATTATGGTTTGTAATAGTTATTTCACCAAGCCTTCCGATGTGCTATTATATTGTGTATATTGACTATGATGATATCAACTACATCACGATACTCCCCGCCGGGCCTACCGGTAATATGTGGAAATATCGGGGTGTGACAATAATATAGTATAAAAAGTGCTCATATCCAACATGATTCATAATATGCAATACTAGTATGCTAAAATGTCGTACAATATGTTTAAACCCAAGTATACAACGTGTTAAAAGAGCCTATCACAAATAGAGTAGCGGGAGGTAATAAGTTTAACTTAACAATACCCCAAGACTAATGGCCGGTGCGTTAATCCTCTAGCGCTATAATTGTTAAGGTAGGCTAGCAAAGTTAATGAGCATATATCGACCAAATAGTTTACATAGCATACGAGAATAACAAGCATCACACATAGTATCATGTTAAGCATGATAGAGTATGTTTAAAATAGTTTAAATGTTGTGTAATTTTGGATAATATACATGTTGCATCCCAAAGTGTTAAAGAGTAAAAAGGGATTGAGTATACTTAAAATTGCTAGCTTTCCTACTTGATATCCCCCGAGTGTTGTTGGTGGATGGGTTAGTTTGGAGCACCTTGTCCTTCTACACGAAGAAAACAGAGCTGTGTGAGTTTGGGGAATAACGGAAGATTATAGATTCGGAAAAAATACATGAACATAGACATAGGAAAATAATCATCCATCACATATAATGCTTAGATGATATACTTACTAACTTGACAATGTCCACTTGTTCATCATCCAGAGTTCGGTTTGTTTTAATGTTACATAAGTATTACATAGAGTATACTATATCATATATGTCAAGCATGAGGTAGAAGATTAAAATCTTCATTTAGGCACCTCTAAGTATCATAGAAATCATGCATGAGGTAGGAAGAACAAGCTTCCATTTAGGTACCTCCATTGTTCACCACTATAATTGTTGTTATAAACAACAAGGAGGGTCATGAACTTACAAGAAATAATGAATTATGAACATCTAATCTATGGAAAACATCAAGAGTGAGTGGATTTTTATGAAAGATAGCCTAAGCTAGTCTAACAATCACACATACATCAAGCTTCAAGCTTAAACACTTCTTATGGGTAAAACCCTAATTAAACAGAATGTTTGTGAGGTTTTAGCCTCCGATTTAACATTTCTCAGCCTTATTTTTAAGCCCAACTAACCATTCAATTGATTATGAGCATTAGGACATAGGTTTGAGATGAGTTAGACTCAAGTTCAACCAAGATTAACAAGTTTAGATGAAAACAGAAACGAACAGTCCACTTTAGAGCCTTTTTGGAGACATTCTAAAGCTTGGTTTTCCATGGAAAACCTCTGGAAAATGTTCCTAACATTGTTCCAAGCAAGTGGGAAAAAGAATCAAGTGAAAAGGTCTAGAAATGAGAGAGTTATGCATACTTTTGTAACTTGGTATGATTCTGCTCGAACTTGTGATTAATAGCTGATTAGAGGAAGATTTGAGAGTGTTGTGGATGATTTGCAAAGTGTAAAATGTTTGGATTATGCTTGGGTTTTATAGGGAAGAGTTAGGTTAGGTTGTAGTTGGATAATTAAAGCTAAATTCGAGTTTAAAACTCAAATAACTCACAAAAACCAGCCCAAAACGAGATCATAAATGATATTCGCTGCTGGGTTTGTTCGATGTGAAGACTCCAGCCGAGTGGCTGGGAGCGCGTTTGATGAAGCTGGCGACCCGGGTTCGAGTCCCGTGGTCATCAATTTATTTAATTTTTTGTTTCAAAGCTTACACTATTAGTTATAAGCGCAAATGGTCCCTGTAAGTTTAAAATTCAGCAAATACTCAAATAGTCCCTGGATTTTAAATCAACTAACTCATGTTATGTTGTTTTTAAAAGAAACTAACTTTACCATTAACTAACTAGGTTAGTTTGTATTTTCTAACTTAAAAATCTAACGAGACTAACTAGATTATTATAAAAACTAAAAGTTTTAATTAGTAAAATCAATTTAATTAATTGAAACAATGGATAAATAACCATATTCATACCGAATTAAAGATGCAAGATTTTTCAACGATTAACCATTTCACGAAACTTCCAAGTTTCACGGATTAGGATTCGGCTTTCATTATAATAAGAGTGTTAAATTAGTTTAACGAGCATCGAGTTTCATTGTGTAATAACAAACCAAGAGTCTTGGATAATACATCGTTCAAACGTGAATTGTTCATCAGTTGCACATAAGACTAATTATAGACGAACATGATTAAAAATAGCTTCGTTTTCATTATGATCAATAGTATCAAATTACATTTGAAACGAAAGTAGCTTACAAAGAGAGTACAAGTGTCTAAATATGGAAAGCACAACACGACTTGCTAAAATAAGAAAGTGCGAAACTGCGGAGCGTTAAAGGCACGGCCCCGTGGTGACACCTCTACAAGATTTTGAACCTAGAAACATCATTGTTTCAAATTATTTTTCTGTGTTTTAAAACATTTCTGAACATAAATAACTCAAAATAGTGTTGTAAAGCTTATGTTTATTAAGACTTCTTGGTTAAAAACCTTGCAATTACTTAGATAAAGCTTGAAGTTATGAAGCTTCAAGCTTTAATGGAGGTAGGAGAGCTTTGGAGAAGAAGGAAAGGGACAAAAGTGGCAAAGACAAGACGGTTTGAGTGAAACCTTTTTTAATAGTAAACCTTTTTCGGTATGTGTGCTGATCAGGGCAGATCTTTGTCTTTGGAATGGGTCCAAACATGCAACACCAATGCTGAATTTGTAGAAAACGACAGCACACTGACCACGGCCTCGTGCCCATGAGCACGGCCCCGTGGTCAGACAAGGTTCTAACACTTTTGTCCGTATTAGAGACACATGGCGTGGTGGCCTAAACACGACCCCGTGGTGGGTTTTTGGTGGGCACGGAGCGTGTTGACTTGAGGACGCCCCTATGGCTAGAGTTTTATGAAGTAATGTCTAAATTATTTTTAAGGTTTTTTTATTCGGATCGGGTGGTTCCTTGCTGGATGGAACAACACCGAAGTGCCTAAGGTACCTCAATTGCCCTTGGTTTATGCAAGAACGTAAGAGGTTATTGGAAAGGGTAAAACCTAAACTACTTACCGGTGGGTGAAACCAACCTTTATTCCCCTTACTGGGCTCTTGTTAAAGAAGGTGTATGTCGAATCACTCAGGTCTATGAGCGCATTGGTGGGGGCCGATGGAGAGTCCTTCACGGCATAATCGACACAGGGACGACTATCGCTAATGCTTTCACAAGAGGTTGAGGTGCTTTTGGTGTCGTCGATGTTGATAGATTCCGAATGTGGTCCCAACATTTCTCCTTGATTTTTGTCTTGTGATGAATACCTCATTTTCACCATTAGTTCTATTTCTTTTAATTTTTGGAGAATTCTTTCTTCCATTTGACATTATTTATTGGAAGTTAGGATGGTTGGAGGGGATGGTTGAGAGTATTCGGGCAGGTAATAGTGATCGTTTTACTTTCGCCCATCTTAAGGTGATTACAGGAAAACGATGGGTCTAAATAGTGGGGATCAGAATTTAGAATATAGCATTCTAAATCATGATGGAATCCACCACATAGTTGACACCACTCACCGTAAGAGTGGCGAAAGTAAAAATAATCAATATCATCCATGCTTTTGTCAGATTTTACCAACCGTTGGGATCTTAAGTCCTGTTTTCAGTAACTGGTGATTGGACACGGGGGCGTGTTGGATGGACACGGCCCCATGGTCAGCTACTGTCTAACTTAAAATAGAAACTTCCAGTAAGGATGATGGACACGTCCCCGTGTCTGACCAGGCACTACCTGTGCTGAGTTCTGCAGATTTTAAAAAATTAAAAAAAAATCCTAAAAAAAGAAAAAATACTAAAAATAATTAGGCCGTTGATTTTAAACTTTCTTAAAGTCCTTGTGTCCCCGGCAACGGTGCCAAAAACTTGGTGTGCGTTAAGCGTGATATGATTTTATTAATATTTTAAGTTCGTTTTACACATTAGTAAAGTTTTAAATTTATAAAACATGATATTATACTAACACTAAACACACACTTGGGCAAGTGCACCCATCGCGAGCGTAGTATAGTGTTGGTAAGATACCGAGGTTGTCCAAGGATACAAGAGCTTCTAATACCGGTTTATCGTCAACGTCTAATCGATCTAAATTTTTGTGAGAAAATTTTTTAAACATGAAAGTAAATCTAAAAAGTGAAAGATAAATAAAATCAAAAAATAGACAAGATAGAATGACTTGGATCCAACTCATCTTTAATGTACCCTTTGATGATTTTCGCACTTTCAGACTTTTTAAGAGATTATCTTAGTTATAGTAGTAGGCCCCTCTTTTGAAGTTGACGTTACCCTCAACCCAGTGTTTTGATTCAGCAAGGATACAATCCCAAAGAGTCAGAATATTGAAAGATAATTAAATAAGTTATTAATGCGAAAAGTGGTAGGCCACTCTTATGAAGGTGACGTTACCCTCGGCTAAGTGGTTTGAGTAAGCAAGGATACAATCCCAAGAAGCCGGTTTAATGTTTTAATAGTAGTTTACATATGAGAGGTTCAAGCTATTCGCACCCCCGCCATCCAATACCCTTGGGGCATTGAAGGAGGTCCTAGTAAGCTTGAACTAAGTCCTCTCAGGATCTATACACTGAACGAGAATAGAACTTTACTAAACCACCCTCCTAACACCCTTCAAGGAAGTTAACGCGCTTTATATAGACCGTAAAGACACGAATTAGCAAATCAATGACATCATGAAGAAATGGTAAAGAAAATTCACTTTCAACATAAGAAACTAGTTATTAAAGTCATTAATACATATCCAATTAAAAAGTGCCGAAAGATTAAAAATTAAAAGTAATACATTAAAGACTTGTCTTCACCAAGTGATGTAAGAGATTAGCCAAACATGGCCTTTGATTGACAAGAACTCTTACGATCAATCTTGGATCCCGAGACTACTACACACTCTAATGATGAAAGATGGATGATGGTGGTGGGTGTTGGTGTTGTAGTGGTAGTGGAGTGGTGGCAAAGTGAGAGAGAAGTGGTTTGCCAAGGGATGCCTTTGAAGTGAACCAAGCTCCCCTATTTATAGCCAGAACAGTGCCCCGGCCATGGCCCCGTGTCCACTGGGCATGGCCCGTGGCCAATTTCTTCTCTTCCTTCATTTATTGCAGCTGTCAGCAGGGGGCCCCACACGACCTCGTGGCCTCTAGACACGGCCCCATGGTCAACTCTTTGTTGTACTATCAAGATTCTGCAAATCTAAGAGTTGACCACACCCCATTGTGAGCTGGGCATGGCCCCGTGGTGGGCGTATAGCTTCTGCAGTCTTTGTCTTCTTGTGTCAGGGTTGACCACGCCCCATGCCTGGCTGGGCACTGCCGCGTGATCAGCTTCTGTTTTCTTGTTTTTGTCTTGGGAGATGCTGCCGAGGGGTCGGGCATGTCACGTTATTCCTTCTTCTTGTATTTATGTTGGTTTTTGGCAGCTTATTTGTTCCTTTTGTTCTTTTAATCTCATTTGGTCCTATAAATTCAAAAGGAAGAAAGAAACGCACTTTTTCCAACATTAGTACTAAAAAAGGGTTAGTTTTATGCCTTTATTGATGTAATTTATGCGTTGCATTTTTTGTATACATCAACCTGCAAAAACAGATGATATCCAAAAGCCAAAGCATGATCCATTGATCAAGAAATAAGCAAAAGATTGAGCCAGTCTCTCCCTAAAGATAGTGAATCTTGAACAACTATTTAGAACATCTGTTCAAGAGCATGGCTACCATCTGATGAAGACTTGGAACCGCTATTCAAGAGTACCAACAGTTGTTGAATGCTAGCATCTGTTGAAGACCAAAGCCCTTATCAAGCCAAAGGTCTGATGAAGAAGACAAAACATCTGTTAGGCCAAACAGATGTTTGGACAACTGCAACAGAGGATATCTTAGATAGTGGTTTCTCAATGCAGTAGTATTTATCTCATGAGTGTTTAGTATAGCTTAGATCAGATGATAAGATTTGATCACATTTTAGAATCTTTTTGTTAGGAATGTTAGATGGCACTATCAGGGTGACGTTAGCCAATCAATGGATAGAGCTTTCGTACTTAATATAAATAGATCACACATGTTAGTGATCTATTTATCACACACATCACATTTTCTCTTTTACAAACTGATTTGTTTGTGTGATCAACTGAGGGGGAGTCTGCAGAGTTAATCAATTTATAAAACATTTGAATCCTTGATGATTAATAAAAAACAATCGTTGATGATGACTTCTAGTTTGTGAATATTATTGTGATAATCAATACTTGTTGGCAAACAAAGAAACTCAGTTTCTAACAATGGGTATCAGAGCTTGGTCGCGTTTAAACTTGATTTCACAATCAGTTTAACACAAAAAGATCATCACTTCAAATATCCAATTTTAGTTCGTAGCTCAGAGTTGTTTAGTGAAGAAATGATATAGTCTCTCTCAAAGACTCTATTTTTTTCTTTAAAAGAACTTGACAAAATGGCACAGAATAATCCCCACAACATAGGCTTCAACAATAAACCACCTATGCTTGTCAAATTTGAATATAATATCTGACAACGTAGGATGGGGCATATGATATATCAACGGGTATCAACTCTGATCAACATTCCATTAGCTATACTTTTGCAGCAAATGATGAAACTCATGTCATTGATAATCTATTGTTTATCCTCGATGATCTAAAGCAAATAGATCCAATTGATCTTGAGGAAATGGATATACTGCATTAGGTAGCCCTATTCAGTCTAAGAGCTAATAATTTTAACAAAAGGACTGGTAGGAATTATCCAGGATTAAATGGTATGTCCAAAGTGGGGTTGGATAAATCCAAAAATTAAATCTTTTAAGTGTAATAGGCTAGGAAACCTTGCTAGAGAATGCAAGAGTCAAACAAACAACTCTGCACCAATGATTACATGTCCTAGTCAAAGGACCCAATCTATCACACAACAACAAATGTATACCCAAACTACCCTTAGACCAAATGTGCAAAACACAACTCATTTTGCACAAACCATGACTCATGTACCTGTACACTACGTTCATGCACCCCAAATCCCTAAGGTTCAGTATGTCCAAATGCCAATGGCACATGTTCAAGCATCACATGCTACTTATGTTCCTACAACAGCAGAACTTGGTCAATAGAGCTTCTTTTCACATGGCTATGTTGACTAGTGTAGCTTGCCAGAAAAATTAACTAATGAAAATTTTGCTTTAATTTCAAATGAATGTGATGAACATGAAAACTTGTGTTTTATGGCTATTTAGCATGATTCAGGTAAAGCAGACGTGTTTAAACTATTGGTGGAGAGGAGATTGTTGGTAAACTTGCTGAAAGCTTAGGTCAAATACTTGTTGACTCTGAGCTTGCAGAGAAAATGGATGAGAAGCATTCCAAAAGTTCTACTAATTTTATCGGTGCTGATCAGATCGAAATGGCTGCATATAAGGTACCATCTCAAACTCTTAAAGAGTTGTATTCAGACAAATGCATAAATAGCATTTGCTAACAAAAAATAGGTGAATGAGAATCTTAGAGAAAAGGTACAAATCAGTGAACTCATTCTTGGAATTTAAAAAAAGATTTTAAAACAAGAATAGCTGAGAAAGACCTTGAGTTAAGCAGTTTGAAACATGAAGCATCCATTACCAAGGATCAACTCTAGTCTATGATAGAAAACATCAAAACCATAAAAAGGAGTTGGAATCCACACACACCACCTGTGAAAAATGGGTAGACTCTTGACATGGTTATGAGATGCTTCTGGATAAACATATCAGTAGCAATGTGAAGTTTGGGGTTGGTTTTAGAAAATATGACCAAGAACAAGAAATCCAACCTTCCATTGACTCTGAAATGGTTGAGATTATACCAACTACATCAACTGGGGAAGAAATAAAAATCACTAAACTTAGTGGGAAGAAAATAATTCTTGAAAACGCACTAAGCTCCATTCAAGCTTAAACACTTGGTCAGACGAATGTGATGTTAAGAAGAATTTCAAACCCATTGATTTTACAAACCCAAATGGTATTGACCCACCCAAGATAAAAATCATTCCTTTTACCAACTCTCAAACATATATTAAAACATCTGTACATGAAAAGAGAAATAAGGGTAAAAAGAAAGATAAGGATCCAACACTTGAAGTGTGATTTATGTGGATGAATAAATCATATAACAAAAGACTGTTTTAAGATAAATGCATATGATATTAAAAGAACAAACAGTGTTTGTGTATCCACTCCTGGGTGTACCATTTGTGGAAAACTTAACCATTTGACTCAACAGTGTTCTTTTCTCAAACCATTTGATGTAAATCAAAATAGGTCTAGAAAGAAAATGAACTTCAAAAGGAAAGATGGGCCTGGTAACCAAAATACCCTAGTTGTTTCCAATAGAGTTGAGCATAACCACATTGTTTATTCACAAAAGTTAAACCAACATCCTGCACAGAGGTCAAGTCAAACCTCTGTTACATCACAAAATGCACAACCCAGAGGCTATGGGAAACCACCTTACCATAAAATGCCCTACAGGTATATAGAACCTGTACCACATCCTCAAAAGCCAAGGGTAAACATGCATCCTCATAGGTATCAACATCTTGTTAGGAATGGTCAACATCCATTGACCCAAGTGTGCAAGCACTTGTAGAGGGTAAAAAACACTTGCGGGAGATTGTACAAAAACTCATAATGACCAAAGACCAATACCAAGAAGCCATTGCAGTGGTTGATAACACAAAATCCAAAGCAAATAATGCTTTCGATCATCTCCAAGATTGACCAATTCACCATCTTCTACAGGAAACCACTGTTGGTAATTTGAAAGTACCAACAAAGTTTACATGTTCATATATCTTCTATCCCAATAATAGCAAGAAAAACTGTTCTGAAAAAATCAAAATTATTTTTACCTTCTATTTTAATTCATGTCTTAAAAATTAGAAAAACCAAAATCATTATTTAAAAATCAAGAAAAGATTAACAAAATCACCAAAAACAACTGTTTAAATGGTTCAAAAGTCAGTTCAAGTGTAATAACCACTGTTTAAGGCAAAAGAACCACTGTTTTTCAAAACCAGTGTTTGACTTTTAAAAGTCAAACAGAGGCTTTTCAAAATTCTATTGACCAAGAGTCAAACAGATGTTTCAAAACACTGATCATATTGTTCAAAGGTTTGTTGAGCACAACAGAGGTTAAACAGACATTTTGAAAACATATCTTTGATATCTTCATCAGAGGGTTTCTTCAGTAGGACCCAATTTTTTAAAAGAGGTTTGCTAACAAATAGGAACTGACCACGTGGACTAAAAGGTAACCGTTGTCCATGTTGGCATCCCTGTTCCATTAACCCTATAAAAACCAATGAGAAACAGTACTTCTGTCCTCCATTATTGAAAAATTTCAAAAGAGAAAAACTTCGAATTTGCTTCCATCAAACTCTGTTTTCAATCAAAATAATTTCTCAAAAGATTTTCAAAAGGTTTGAATAATAGTTCATTATGGCTCTCAAAATCAAAACCCCGCACAATTACCTACCGTGTCTTGTGAAGCATAACAAGAATATGGACTTCCATTCCATCATTGACATCATCAATTCATTAAATATCTCTACATCCTCACCGACGACGCACCCATCTATCTTTCCACACTCAGAGAATTCGAGAATTCTGGGAAAATGCAAAGTTATCTTTGCAAAACAAAAAGCCCTTTCTCATTACCTCCACCGTTAACAAAGAACATGTAGAAATCACCACGGAATCCATCTCCACTATGTTCCAATTAGAGAATATAACATGTATGGAAACTTACCCTAAAAATGACATACATGCTGAGTTCATAGAAAGGGGCTATGAAGGTCAGATGGTGGAAGCAACACTTTTTAAACCGAAGTTCCCACCTGAAATGAAATTCTTTTTCCATACTCTCTTGGTTTGCCTTTCTGCTAAAACCACTGCTTTTAATGAGCTACCCCTAAAAACTCAGTATCTGGGGTATGCTATTTTGAGAATTCAAATCATAAGCTATCTCAAACACTATGTCTAGATTTGGTAGCAAACTTGAGGGAATCAGGAGAGGTATTGGTAATCCTTTTCTTATCTGTCCAAGGCTATTAATTAAGCTTTTACCTGAAAATGTTTTAAGAAAGAAAGTTTTGAAAGAGGTGAAGCATTACAAACTAAAAGTCTTTCAAATGAAACTTTTATGCGCATGATGGCCAAAAGCCAAGAAAATGTGTTGAATGAAAACGTTTTAGAAAACCAAGTAACAGATGTTACAACATCTATTGCTGAGCCCACTGCTCCTGGTGACCATGGTGCACATCCCAACACTGTGGAACCCACACCAGACACTTCCATAAAAACCACTTCCACTCCTATCCCAAAATCCAATAGAAAACCCACAAAAAGGGTATCTCTGGGGGTTGAGATACCAGAGATCCCTGTTGCAGCACAAAAGCAACAAACCCAAAAATCTGTTGTTACTTCCTCATAACAGTTGCAAACATCTCCACCCATCTAAACTCCTCATCCTTCCTCACAAAAGGAAAGTGCTATAAGCACAGGGGACACACATCAAGGGGGAGATATATCACTTGATTATCTCTTCTCAAGCCCCTCTCCGAAGGCCGCTTCTCCTTGTACAGCTCCACCCACTTCAACAGTCCATTCACCCATACAAAAATTTCTTGATGCAATTGATACATCTGACTTGCATATACCTAGTCCCTCTCAACAACAAATCGAAAAGAGTTTACTTCAACAAGTGAATAGGGCAAGTTCAGAGATCATTGCTATCCACAAGCAGAGGAGGCAACACCTTCTGTATCCAAAGAGATATAGGTTGGTATTTCAAGTCAGGCAGTTACTACAACTGTTGAGACGACAATCTCATAGTTGGTAAGTGGTTACATCATTAAGACCCCCATGAAGGCAACAACTGTCAAGACAATAGTCTCTTCACCAATTGGAAGTCCCCAGTACCAAGAACAAGAGGCACTTGGTATAAAACCATGTTTAACCACCTCTGGTGGGAATTCAGATGATCATGTAAACTTAGGTGACGGATTAAACTATCAAGAATTGACGGAGAGGGTCACAAACTAAGAAACATCTGTTCGAGAGATCAGGGATATGCCGAAAATCCTGATTCAAAACTCTAGACCTCGCCCTTCAAATGTAGAAATTGCAAAAGAAATATGGGCTCATGTTGAACCATACCTACATCTTCAAAAGCAGGCTGTAGAAGAGAAATTTGTCATGCAAGCAGAGCTTATAAGAAAAATAGTTGATACTAGGTACCAAGATACACAGGCAGAAGTTAAAGCCATGAAAGACTATATCTTTGAAAACACCGGTGAAGCTCTCATTTTCCCTAAATACAATGATGCCAAAATGGGAGAGTTAGAAGAATGCATGAGAAAGCTTCAACCCCATGTCAAAAAGGCTAGAAAAAGTCCTGACACTCCTGCACTCAAAAGGGATAGAAAAGAAGAAATTAATAAAGAAATTGAGAAGCAAAAGAGAAGGGATACAAGAGAATGAAACATGCATATCATAGTGCAGGAGATCATCAAAAGAAAAGAAATCCAAGACAACCAAGGTTCTTCAACAGAGGTAAGTCAAAGCACTGCTGCACCTATCACACCCATTGTTCCATCTATCACAACCCAAACCACTGTTCCCACCTTCATTACTCAAATCACCACCACTTGCACTGCCAAAGCAACTGTTGCCACTTAAAAAAGTGGCAACAAAGGTTACAACTACACAAACACCACCTTCACCATTACTATCTATGTCCCCCATTGGACTTCTCAAAAGAAAAACTACATCACTACCCCCACAACCACCACCAAAAATATAAAAAGTACATACCAAAACTAAGAGAACTAAGTTCATTATCCAAGACGATGATGAAGAAACTCTTGATGCATCTCCTATCCAAACAACCACCACCACTACACCTCACATTTCCACCACCACTACTACTGCACTTACCACTCCTTCACCTACCACACTTCCACCTAACATACTTGACCCATTGGAGTTAAGACATGTCTTAAAAGAGATAGAGTCATTCTGCTCCATAACTGGCATAAGGAAAGTGACCTTTCTTTCTTTCAAAATCTATAAAAAAGCCTAATAATGTACAAGAGTACCTGGATTTAAAGCTCAAACAGGCTGAAAATGTCGTTGCTATCAAAAGCAAGGGAAAGAGTGATAAAGTGTGACACCTGTGTCACTGCGACCAGCAAATAAATACCAAACCAATGAAATATTGTATTTCATACTTGGGATCTGTATAAATATGTGTATCTTTTGCACATATCAACTCTTGTTCGATTTCAAGCTTTAAATCGCTTTCTGGAGGGTTATACGCGCTCTGATGTGTAGATATAACCAGTTTAATCCAACGAACACTCCGAAATAGTGACATATACTTAACATACCTTAAATAACCTTTACATAACTTAGAAATAAGTTTTGAAGGCTTTGGTATGGCAAAAACAAGTTAATTCGCTTACAGGGACTAAATTTGACAAACTGCGAAAGTATGCCAATTTGAACTGTAACAGACATTCCGGAACATGACCATAAGTTAAACACACCCTAAATATCCTTTACATAGCTTAGAAATAGGCTTTGAGGGGTTCGGTGTGCTAAAATAAACTTTTGGGTCATTCAGGGACTAAAAGCGTCAAAAAGTGCACAAGTTTGCACTTTCGCGCATAACTTACGTTCTGAATACATCCGGACATCCAAAAATTTATGTAAGCACTAAAACATTTTATTTTAGTGTTTGGCATAAGAAAAATCCATTCGTCACGCATTTTGAATCGTTTTTCGCGCTTATGCGCATTCCGTCGTAATTGAGCGAACATCGCGTTCGTACGACCAAACGAACTGACATCTGACATATTTTTGATCATGTTTCATGTCCACAATGTTTAGGCATCATTTTTGGGCCTTAAAGTTCGCTTTACGGGCCTTGGAAGTGTCGGAAATGGGCTTAAAACACAACAGGGACTGAAACTGTCATTTTTGAAACATATTTTCTGATCAGAACCCCCATGCGGCCCGCATTAGTTTTGGTGTATCCTGAAGCGGGCCGCGTCAGCCTTCCAGAACAGATAAGATCGATTAGTCAGCTGATTCCAGCTGTTTGATCCACACCCACACATTCTAAATTGCCCATTCTGATCATTTAGGGTCATTTTTAGTCACCACAACAATTGGACAAGTGTACGCACAAGATTCAAGCACGGTTTCCATGAAACGATCTTAACGGTTACCCGAAAACTATAAATACCCCACCCCCCATTGCTTCAAACTCACAAGAATCTGATTAAAAAGACTCTAAGTTGGAACCATTGTTTCATACCTGAGTTATTTTGATCACGATTAGCATTCGAGGACCCTTCGTAAGTATTCTTTCGTTCTTTTATTGCTTTTCGAGTCTGAAAGTCAAACTTTGTTTGACTTTCTGCGTTGACCAGTTTATGGTCAATGCGAAGTTCGTTTGAACTTCGCAACGTGAGTGTAATCACGTTGGTTATAGTCCCTTGGGACTATGCCTACTGATTACCACGTTGTCTAGGGTCGTAGGGTAAGCGATCTAATAAATCGCTTATACCTTCGAACCCGACCCATTTGGTCGATCATTAGGATCCGACCAAATACATTAGGTGACCATAGTAGGTAGGGAATAACCTTCCGAGGTTATACCCTATGGTCACATCGTTTGAGTAGTTGTATGATAGGTAGTTTATATGCCTTAGGTAAATTACCAGAATACCCTTTTCATGTATAATTGGTAATTAAGCATATGTAACCTAAACTTTTGTCACATAACTGATTATGTAACATGTTTAGGCATATAACACTTGTCATAGGACTAGTTAGGCGGTCCGAACGCGTTCTACGCGAACGACGCGTTAAAGTAGCATAAGCTACCTTAATGAGTCGCGATGGGTCGAAAGCACTTATGTTAGGTTTCTTTTAGTATGTAGGCTTTGTTAAACCATATGACACGAGTCTCTATACTCGTTTGGTTTACAAACCCTCATTCTATCCAATCATCCGATTTAGGTCCGATTATTAACATAGTTACCTATATTAGGTGCCGTTTGATATCCGCGATCTCTAGCAGTGTTTGGTTGTTACTCAAGGACTACTAAGCAATCTCAAGTGAGTACATAGACCCCTCTTTTATTGTTTTCCAAACATTTTGGGGTGGAACACATGTGCCTACTTGTTACTTTCATGCTTTCCTGTTTTCACATCATATACTTGTTATGTTCGTTAGTACATTATAGTACATGATTTCATTACCTTTCATGCTATGTATGCCCATTATGTACATACTTAGTACATCGTTTTACATTACATTTTTGAACCATTTATAACAATTTGACTATGTGAACCGTTTATAACTATTTGACTATGTGAACCGTTGTAAACATTTGACTATGTGAACCGTTGTAAACATTTGACTATGTGAACCGTTTGTATCTGTGAACTGTTTGTATCTGTGAACCGTGTGAACCGTATTTGACTATACATAAACATTTCTACAATTGTTAAACATTACATCTTGATGGTTTGGTTTGAGTAAGTGATTTAAGTAACGAGGCGTGTGTAATATGATACAAGCATGGTGGATACGCCGCTGGTACTTCCTATATATAAGTGTTTGTATGGTATTACATATCGTAGCGTTATTTAAATCATTTCAGTTTGAGACATATAACATTTTATACAAATAACATACTTTTCACAATACATTGTTTTACAAGCAACTTATCTTATACAAACTCATTTTACAATGGTTATTCATTTAACCATACATTATTCTCTTATTTATACATATCATCTGATCTTATCGTTTTTCTAAATGATTTACAAAACAAAGCAAATTACAAGGTTCATGACTAAACATTTTCTCAAACATAAGTCATGAAACCTATTTTCACAAAACCTATGTATCTCACAGGCATTTTTATGCTGACGTACCTATTTTCACATGTGTTTTTCAGGAGCTGTTGCATAAGATGATCAAGATACACATAGGCATACTTGGGCTTTAGTGACAATAAAAGATGCAAGACTAGTTAATTATGTTGTATTTCTTTGTTTGTTAAGACATTGTAACACCTTTAATCAATAAAACGAAACTTCAATTGCCATGGATTTGAAACAATTAATTCTGTTACAACACTCCCCGACATTTCCGCCATGTTTTGTATGTTCTACGTGGTCGGGGTGTGACAGAAAAGATGGTATCAAAGCCAATGGTTATAGGGAATTAGGTTATTAGTAATGCTTTGACCTAGTCTATAACCTTCTTAGGACCATAACGCGAGTTTACTTGCGTTTAGTCATAAAACAATACCGTCACCTATCCTTAGGCGACGACCACAACAAGAACATAAATTTCAAAACCGCTTTGAAAACTAATCATCTGTTCTAGGATGATTGATTACTAGGTTTTGAACCCTCTGTTATATGGTTTTGAACCCCTTTGAGTTTTCAAAATCTCGTCAAGGTTCTGGGTTTTAAATAATGTGAACACGTGCAAACTGGAAGGGTGAATGCCTGTATTCTGGGTTTTCTATCTAGGCAAGCACTTTGTATACATCTCATCAGACGCGAGACTAGTTGTGCTTACCTGGGAATTCTTGGGATGAGTGTTCACTTATAGGCGAGCATGTCTTCGCGATACATTATTTTTGACTCATTTACTTTGATTAGTCACTGTGTGTCGTTTGTTTACCTTGTGGTAACAAACAAATGACCACTACCCTTGCTTTCATCAGATTTGTTTCATCTCATTCTTTTCGTCTAATTCTCTCACTCGTTTCATTTCATGTTTCCTCTTTTAGAATGCCTCCTCGACGCGAAAGCCAGATAGCGACTGCCGAATTGGCAGAAATCATTGCGCAGCAAATGGCTGCTCAATTCCCAAACCTCTTTGCTCAATGGAATCAAGCCAACAACAACAACAATGGTCCATGCAATTTCAAGAGTTTTAACTCGGCGAAACCACTCAAGTTTAGTGGTTCTGAGGGAGCGACTGGGCTTCTTCAATGGTTTGAGAGCATTGAGAATACTTTCCGCCATGTGCAGTGTCCTGACAATCGCAAGGTCGAGTTTGCTTCAAGTGTGTTCCAGAAGAGAGCCCTTACGTGGTGGAACGGGGTTATGAGAGATCGTGGTGCAGAAGTTGCTCTAGCACAGACATGGGCTGAACTTAGGGCCCTTATGATGAAGGAATTCTGTCCTCATCACGAGATCAGGGCCTTGGAAAGGGAATTCGACAATCTTGAGCAAGACAGCGGTGAGCATCGAGCCTACACGGACCGTTATGAGGAGTTAAGTCTGTTATGCCCAAACATGGTCACGCCTTTGGATAAGGCAATAGAAAAGTACATTGATGGCCTCCCTGACTCAATACAAGACATTGTGACTGGCAGCAACCCTACTACAGTTAGACAGGCCATTGAGCTATCTGCAACCTTGACTGAATCAAAGATCAGGAAAGGTAAACTTTTCCGAAAAGGTGACAAGAAACCGGTTGAGGAATCAAAACCAATAGAGGAATCAAAGACCATGGATGAACAGACTGGATCCCCTAAGAAGTCAAAGAAGCGAAAGGCTACTCAGAACTTCGCCATGGTAACTCACGATGATCAAGCCGTCCCCAACCAACCAGCTCAACCCCCTGCTAGGAAGCCATATAATGGAACTGCACCCTTGTGCAACCAATGTAGCCTCCATCATCATGCCAATGTAAAGTGCCGCAAATGCCAAACTTGTGGACTTATAGGCCATACAGCAAGAGTCTGCCCAGCTGCAGCTGCACCAAACCAAGCTGGCAACAACCCCGCTCAAGGTCGTTTTCTACCAGGTTCTTGCTTCAACTGTGGCGAGATGGGTCATTTCCGAAGAAATTGCCCAAAGCTTGCTAATGCAAATCCAGCACAGGGATGAGCATCTGACCGAATGGAAGACAACGCTGTTTAGAAATAATCACGTCTTATGTATTATTTCTTTTGTTGTCATGGTCCATGAAACAGTTGTTATCATTGTTTATAAATAAATCTTTTATATACATTACAATGTATTTATGTGGTGACATGTATAAACAACATATCTCTTACAATACCGACAATCAAGGAACCGTATTCCTTGAAAAACAAACTACCCCCAAAATTTTCCCATTCTATGATCTCTTGCGTTTCCACGAAATTCCTAAGTCCCCGTTTCTTCTAAGGAAACGAAGTACAAGGCGCAAGTTACAACATTGGACGAATACCCAAAGTACAACTATAAATCCTTAATAGGGTACCTAAGGGTATTTCCATAAATCCTAAAATTGTTGTGTTCCTTAATTCGACTATTACGTTTCTTTGAAAACAAAATCGAATTTTGGGAGATCTTCATATCTTTTCAGATAAATCCCAGAGGACATTGAAGTCAATTGACTGGTTTCCATATCCGTTCTCAATCGATAACAAATTATTAACAAATTAATAACCAAGTTAAACAACTATGTGATTATGTGCTTATGAACATTACAAGATAAACTGTGCGGACTTTGCAAGGAATTACGTAATTATGGATGCATACATAATTATGGAATTTAGTGCACAGAAACCACAGCAAGTTTTGTCATGTGTCTAGAAGTTAACTCTATTCATTTCCATTTCTGATGAAGCACCCGTTGAAAATGACTCCGTTTGTTCATTTTCGTTTCTGAAGATTGTCCGTTGAGGAAATGAATATCCGTTTGTCTATCATTTTCATTTCCGTTTCTGAGGAAGCACCCGTTGAAAATGACTCCGTTTGTTCATTTTCGTTTCTGAAGATTGTCCGTTGAGGAAATGAATATCCGTTTCATTTCCGTTTCGGAGGAAGCACCCGTTGAAAATGACTCCGTTTGTTCATTTTACGTTTCTGAAGATTGTCCGTTAAGGAAATGAATCCCCGTTTGTTTATTCCTTCATTTCCGCTTCTGAAGAATACTCGTTGAGGAAAATGACTCCGTCTGTTCATTTTCGTTCTGAAGAATGTCCGTTAAGGAAATGTCAGGATTATTCCTTTCATATCTCTGGTGGTTATTTGACACAAAGTCACAAATAGACTCCTACGAATAAATTTCGGGAAGAAATTTCCTAAAGTAGGGGAGACTGTGACACCTGTGTCACTGCGACCAGCAAACAAATACCAAACCAATGAAATATTGTATTTCATACTTGGGATCTGTATAAATATGTGTATCTTTTGCACATATCAACTCTTGTTCAATTTCAAGCTTTAAATCGCTTTCTGGAGGGTTATACGCGCTCTGATGTGTAGATATAACCAGTTTAATCTAACGAACACTCTGAAATAGTGACATATACTTAACATACCTTAAATAACCTTTACATAACTTAGAAATAAGTTTTGAAGGCTTTGGTATGGCAAAAACAAGTTAATTCGCTTACAGGGACTAAATTTGACAAACTGCGAAAGTATGCCAATTTGAACTGTAACAGACATTCCGGAACATGACCATAAGTTAAACACACCCTAAATATCCTTTACATAGCTTAGAAATAGGCTTTGAGGGATTTGGTGTGCTAAAAATAAACTTTTGGGTCATTCAGGGACTAAAAGCGTCAAAAAGTGCACAAGTTTGCACTTTCGCGCATAACTTACGTTCTGAATACATCCGGACATCCAAAAATTTATGTAAGTACTAAAACATTTTATTTTAGTGTTTGGCATAAGAAAAATCCATTCGTCACGCATTTTGAATCGTTTTTCGCGCTTATGCGCATTCCGTCGTAATTAAGCGAACATCGCGTTCGTACGACCAAACGAACTGACATCCGACATATTTTTGATCATTTTTCATGTCCACAATGTTTAGGCATCATTTTTGGGCCTTAAAGTTCGCTTTACGGGCCTTGGAAGTGTCGGAAATGGGCTTAAAACACAACAGGGACTGAAACTGTCATTTTTGAAACATATTTTCTGATCAGAACCCCCATGCGGCCCGCATTAGTTTTGGTGTATCCTGAAGCGGGCCGTGTCAGCCTTCCAGAACAGATAAGATCGATTAGTCAGCTGATTCCAGCTGTTTGATCCACACCCACACATTCTAAATTGCCCATTCTGATCATTTAGGGTCATTTTTAGTCACCACAACAATTGGACAAGTGTACGCACAAGATTCAAGCACGGTTTCCATGAAACGATCTTAACGGTTACCCGAAAACTATAAATACCCCACCCCCCATTGCTTCAAACTCACAAGAATCTGATTAAAAAGACTCTAAGTTGGAACCATTGTTTCATACCTGAGTTATTTTGATCACGATTAGCATTCGAGGACCCTTCGTAAGTATTCTTTCGTTCTTTTATTGCTTTTCGAGTCTTTTCGAGTCTGAAAGTCAAACTTTGTTTGACTTTCTGCGTTGACCAGTTTATGGTTAATGCGAAGTTCGTTTGAACTTCGCAACGTGAGTGTAATCACGTTGGTTATAGTCCCTTGGGACTATGCCTACTGATTACCACGTTGTCTAGGGTCGTAGGGTAAGCGATCTAATAAATCGCTTATACCTTCGAACCCGACCCATTTGGTCGATCATTAGGATCCGACCAAATACATTAGGTGACCATAGTAGGTAGGGAATAACCTTCCGAGGTTATACCCTATGGTCACATCGTTTGAGTAGTTGTATGATAGGTAGTTTATATGCCTTAGGTAAATTACCAGAATACCCTTTTCATGTATAATTGGTAATTAAGCATATGTAACCTAAACTTTTGTCACATAACTGATTATGTAACATGTTTAGGCATATAACACTTGTCATAGGACTAGTTAGGCGGTCCGAACGCGTTCTACGCGAACGACGCGTTAAAGTAGCATAAGCTACCTTAATGAGTCGCGATGGGTCGAAAGCACTTATGTTAGGTTTCTTTTAGTATGTAGGCTTTGTTAAACCATATGACACGAGTCTCTATACTCGTTTGGTTTACAAACCCTCATTCTATCCAATCATCCGATTTAGGTCCGGTTATTAACATAGTTACCTATATTAGGTGCCGTTTGATATCCGCGATCTCTAGCATTGTTTGGTTGTTACTCAAGGACTACTAAGCAATCTCAAGTGAGTACATAGACCCCTCTTTTAATGTTTTCCAAACATTTTGGGGAGGAACACATGTGCCTACTTGTTACTTTCATGCTTTCCTGTTTTCACATCATATACTTGTTATGTTCGTTAGTACATTATAGTACATGATTTCATTACCTTTCATGCTATGTATGCCCATTATGTGCATACTTAGTACATCGTTTTACATTACATTTTTGAACCATTTATAACAATTTGACTATGTGAACCGTTTATAACTATTTGACTATGTGAACCGTTGTAAACATTTGACTATGTGAACCGTTGTAAACATTTGACTATGTGAACCGTTTGTATCTGTGAACTGTTTGTATCTGTGAACCGTGTGAACCGTATTTGACTATACATAAACATTTCTACAATTGTTAAACATTACATCTTGATGGTTTGGTTTGAGTAAGTGATTTAAGTAACGAGGCGTGTGTAATATGATACAAGCATGGTGGATACGCCGCTGGTACTTCCTATATATAAGTGTTTGTATGGTATTACATATCGTAGCGTTATTTAAATCATTTCAGTTTGAGACATATAACATTTTATACAAATAACATACTTTTCACAATACATTGTTTTACAAGCAACTTATCTTATACAAACTCATTTTACAATGGTTATTCATTTAACCATACATTATTCTCTTATTTATACATATCATCTGATCTTATCGTTTTTCTAAATGATTTACAAAACAAAGCAAATTACAAGGTTCATGACTAAACATTTTCTCAAACATAAGTCATGAAACCTATTTTCACAAAACCTATGTATCTCACAGGCATTTTTATGCTGACGTACCTATTTTCACATGTGTTTTTCAGGAGCTGTTGCATAAGATGATCAAGATACACATAGGCATACTTGGGCTTTAGTGACAATAAAAGATGCAAGACTAGTTAATTATGTTGTATTTCTTTGTTTGTTAAGACATTGTAACACTTTTAATCAATAAAACGAAACTTCAATTGCCATGGATTTGAAACAATTAATTCTGTTACAACACTCCCTGACATTTCCGCCATGTTTTGTATGTTCTACGTGGTCGGGGTGTGACATAAAGAGGCATATCAAATCATGTCTGCAGAATTCACCAAAGTGAATAGACTTGAAGATTTTGCCAAAATGTCAGTCGGAAGGCATCTCATAGACCAGTTAGCAACCCTAGTCTTGAAAAGGAACCAAGGGAAGACTATATGGATTTTATCATGAATAATAAGCCCTACAGATCTTCAAGAGCTCAATTTACTGGATGGTCTTTTGTGGCCTTTCTGGAAGAAATAACAAGAATTGAGTTGTTAAAACTGAATCCAGATATCAAGCCCACTCTTCCCAACTGGGCTGCAGGTAGAAAACCTATTGGCATAAAAGTAGTTGAGCTCACAAGAATGAAGGAAGAGATGGTAGCTGCCAAATATGGCACTATGCAATCAATGGCTAAATGGGATGAGCCAACAATCAGGGCAACTTACAAGAAGCTTGAAGCTTTAAGCCCCAAAGATCCCTCCGTCCCAAGAAAGCCAAAGTATGAAGACTTATCTGTTGATGTAGTTTTGTGTGGAAGTGGCTCGGTTCGGTTCGGCTCGGCTCTAGACCGACATCGCAACATTCCTCCGTTGTGCGCCCCAGAGATCGAGACGCGAAGCACGAAGAGCCGCGAACCGTCATCAGCCGCCACATCACCATGACATCACCATGATGATGTCATGTGAATGTCTTATCCTTCCATGCATATTAACTCTCACGAAGAACCATGTTCAGCCTTTAGTTATTCGCTGTTTTTAGTCTAGACGAAGAACCCATTAATGCTTAGTGGGTGTAGGTTTTTCGTGGGCCTCCTTTATTGGGCCCAATACATCCTTCGTGGAGTTAAAGGTGTTTTGTTTATATAAACAACTTGTACCATACAGAACAGGATGGAGAGCACATCAGTTAGGTTTGAGAGAAAATTATTGTATTATCTTCTGTAAACAAACTCTTCTGGTTGAATACATGAGCTTGTAACTTTGAAATCTTTTGTGTATTTGTGTGTTCTTTGCTTGGTTGCATAACCACTTGGATTCCGCACTTGCGGGTGTGTTTCGACAACAAGGAAGTAGGAAAACTTGATCCTCCAAGTGGACCTACAAGTAGTATCAGAGCTTTGGCTCTCTTCCTTGTTGGAAACCGAGTTTCCGGTGCGATTTTCGAGTGGGTTTTGAGCTTTTCTTGGACAAAAGTCGAAAACCCAGTTTTTGTTGGGTGAAAATACGAATTAAAACTCGAAAATCGTTGTTGTTTGGTGTCGTTTTTTTTTGTTTAAAACTTGTTTAAAAACGTTGGAGACAATCTAAAGTACAAGTTGTTTTGAATTTTAACGTTATTATCTCATCTCACCGTTTTTTCCGGCGAACAAGCTCACCTTAAAAGTCACCGGAATATTCTTTGTGTTGAAGGTTATTCTTGTACTTTCTCTGAAAATTTGATTTTCAAATTTTTATTGCTTAACCAAATCTGGATAATCACCAACCATCTTTCATAAGCTAGAGACCAGATTATGTTTAAAAAGGAACTTTTCACCTACTTATTTACAAAAAACCTTTTTCACAATGTTCATCTACGAAAAACCACAATTTTTTGTGAACATTAAAAAACTCATCATTTTTTTTTTATGAAAAACCACCATCTTTCGTGGATTTAGAAAACTTTCATTTAAAAGTCAGCGAAAAATAGTTCAGAAATCTTTCGTGGTTGGAAAAATAGTTTGTGGATTTAAAAATCCTTCGTGGGTGTTACTATTGGGCCTAGGTTCTTCATATAAAAGTCAACAAAAATAGTAGTTTGTGGGCTAAGTATAATATTTTGTGGACATGTTTAATTTGTGGTGTTAAAGCAAACAATTTAATTTGTGGACATGTTTAATTCGTGGACTTATTTTTTCGTGCTATTTATTCTTTCACATAAAGGTTTTGAAGCATTTATAAACCGTTTAATTTGTGGTTTTTAAGCAAACACTTTTGATTAAACAACACAAATGGGTACAAATCATTGGGATTGGAGTGATAGCTCGAGCACAAGCCAAGATCCTTCACAATGAGTCAAGGGGTTAATGCCTAAACAATCGATTACCGCTAGTCAATGGGCATGTGTTGTTAATCAAAATCAGAGTATTCAAAGTCTTCTCATGAGCGAGAGTGAAACTGGAAGCAACAATCGTCCACCAAAGTTAAATCATATGAACGATTATCCATCATGGAAAAGTCGCTTTCATACATATGTTCTAGGTCAAAATACCGAGTTGTGGACATGCTTTACTACACCATACAATGAAGCTCTCGAAGAAGCAAGTTCCAATCCACTTACCTTGGTAGGACTAGGAGAAAGTGATAAGAAGGCTTATGATCTTGAGAAAAAGGCCTTTGCTATCCTTACTCAAGCACTTCATAAGGATATTTATGATCAATTCGCATATTGTACTACAACAAAGAATTTGTGGGGCGTCTTGGAAGCTAGAGGAGAAGGAAATGCTGCAACATGAAAGATCCGCCATGATCTTTTAAAGAAGGAGTTTGAAGGATTTGTGTTCATGGAAAATGAAACACTGGCTACTCGGTTCTATCATTTGCTTTGTGTGATGCATTCATACAGGGTTAATGCTTCACAACAAGAGATGGTCATGCGTTTTCCTGATGCTTTACCACCTAAGTGGAGTCAATTCATTGAGTTGCTAAAGCATACCGGTGTTTTAGATACGCTCAGTATTTATGAATTTGTTCAAAAGCTTGAGAACAAGGATGAAGAAGAAATTTGAAAGGAAAAACGAATTCCAGTTGCACAAAACCCTGAGATATACTTTGGAGGAATTAAGACCGCTGTTAGTACCAATCAGCAACCAACCGAAGCTTCAAACTGCTTTTTTGTCGAATACAAATCCTTATGGACAACCATTTGATCCAAAAGCCTGTCTGCCACCACCCAAGCCAGCTCAATCGTTTGGTTCTCTTACAAACCCTTATGGCGAACCATTTGATCCAAAAGCCTATCTTCCTTTCCCACAAGCTGTTCCACAACAAACCCAACAACAGGCTTCTCAACCAGCCTTTCAACTGTGAAATGGAGGAACTGCTTGTTATGCTAAGATCATCAATCACATCAAACATGTCCACATATAGGAATTTTTTGAAGATGATAATAGTTTCGGGTATAGCGGTAGTTCTGGTGAGGAAAGCTCAAGTGCGGGTGATTATGGTTCGGATTCGGATGTAAAGGAAGGAATTGATGTTGAAGTTGGCAGTTTGCTGAAAGAAGCCGAGGAGCTGAAAAGCCAGAAATCTGTTCAAACTGCCTTAATGGCAAATGTTGCGGCTTCGACAAGTCAGGTACAAACCGACACCCCTAATATATGCAATGATTGTGTAGATTTCAAACATAAGCTTAAAATAGTTAATTGTCACAATCAAGGGTTGGTAGCTGATCTTTCTAAGTGCAAGGAGGCAAATATGGCTTTAATTCAGAATGAAAAAGAATTCAAATCTGTAATTGAAACTCTTAAGAAAAGTGTGTCCGAGATTTGTCATCAAGCTCTTACAATTATGATACTCTAAGATTTGTTGAGCGGATATCATGTTTTGAATGTGCTGAATATGGGCACATTGTTAGAAACTGTCCATATCTCACGAAAGGAAAGGCAAAAGTTGATGCCCCCCGTGGTAACAGTTACCATACAAGATCTGTTGCACCAAAACAGGACCCTCGTCTTGCGAAACAACGAGAAATGAAACAGAAAAAGAAACAAAGTAAAGAAGTTGAAAAGGCTTTGAAACAAGAGGTTTTCCAAACACAGTTGTTAAATTAGATGTTAAAAACCAACCGGGTGAGCGGATATCTTGGAACGGACTGAACAATCGCACACTACTTCTAAAGAAGAAATACGAAGACCTTTGCTGGTGCAAAAGTATGTGGAAGACATCATGTATGGACCGATCAATAATGATGTGTACAAGTTTTCTCACATGCTCCCTTGTTTCTTACCAGCCGGAAACGGAGGTTTCTGATCTTGTTGTGAAGAGATTTTTGAGTTAATTGAGGCTGCAAAATCGGCCTTGAAATCCACACCGGGTGGATATCCAGTTTGAGAGAGCACTCAGATTCCTGCCAATGCACGAAGTAGTCATAGGATTTCGGTTTTGAATTTCTAATCTCTTCTATCCTTGTCGATATTTAAGCTACTTTATGAATTTCTAACATCTCGTACAACACTCCTTGACCAAACACATTGATCTTGAATATCACCTCACACGTGATTGTTTCAATATGAAACTCGTCAATGTTGTTTTGGTCCACACCGATTTCCGACGCTTATTTTTCCAAAATTCGATAAATCATTTTTGATTAAATTAATTTTGGTAAATGGCATCGAGGTCAAACATGAGTTAATCCAAATCGGGAAATCGTTTTTGTGAATATTTTTCTTGAAGAAAATCCAAAAAATGTTCTTAAAAGTTTAAACTTTAACAAAAATGACAAATTTCAATTGTAAAATACGTAAAATACGACATTTTACATGAGATCAATGTTGAAGTCTCCCACGTTTGTGAGAGAGAAATACCTCCAATGGAAAATAAAAATGATTAACTTCCTTAATGGACATGATCAATCCTTATATGGATACATTGTGCGTGGACCACACCTACCATGTCTTAATTACATGGATTTCCAACCACGGATGAAACTCCTAAAATCCCAGCTTCATTGTTTCTCAAAGACAGAAAACAGAACCTATCCATATGAACGAACCTTTGTGGTTCCTTAAGAACATAAAGTTTCTCAAGTAAGAAATACATTCTTGTGATTGTAGATGCTACTCAAGATATACTTGGTTAGATTTTTTAGGCAAAACAGTGAAACTCCTGGTTTAATAATAAACTTCATAAACTTCTTAAAAGTTTAGGTTATTTAGTGCATCAGTTTAAAACTGAAAAGAAAAGTAATGATCATTAAAAATGAATAATCATAACAATTTAAAACTGAAAAATAAATGATCATTAAAACGAATAACAGTTATGAGTCTCAAGTGCAAAAAACGCCTCACGCGGGCCCGAGTTTTCGGAGCTACATTCGTGTTCGCGGGATGTGCGTGAACGCATGAGTTTAACCAAATTCCAGTTCAGAAACTCATTTCTTGCACCCCCACGCGCGGGTAGAACTTGTGGTAAAACATGTCATAAAGCTACAATGGAGTAGTAAAGGCTTTACCTTATAAACAACCACTCACTTTGTTCCCACACCAATATGGACAAAATATTTACCACCATTTGAGACTTTCATTCACACACTCAAAATTCCAACATTACATGGACTAGTTCAATCTGGCCTAGCTAGTTGGTGTTTAATCAAAGTGAAATTAAAAATACCAAACTCAAACCGATTGTAAATATGTGAAGATAAAAAATAAAAATTTATATGCATCGCTAGCTAGAGGTTATCCATGGTGCGAACTGAATTGCGACAAATAATTATGTGGGATGTATTATCAAAATATGTCCCATTCCTTTGTTGCCACCTCTTGCTAAAATCAAATCAGCCTGGTTTGTTAGGCACGCGTACCTCCATAAAGGAAGTCAAGGACACCACCTCATATGAATAGAGATGGAACTTACCTTAGATGAGTAATTTTGAAATTAAAGTCTGACCATCAAACTTACAAGAGAAACACATAAATAAGGACAGAAATTATAAATGGGCCACAAAAGGGTCATGGGCCAAACACAAGCCCAAAAACAAAATGCCCAAAACATTTCAAAAAACATAAAAAGATAAATAACTAATAGAAATAAGCGTTTTTTTGGCCCGGACGATGTCCAAAACCGCCGTAGGCCATTTGCACCAAGATGGAGTTCGTTCTCACGTTCGTTTCGCCTGGTCGCACGCCCAAAACGGACCCCCGTAGCCCAAGTTAGAGCCATTTTAGTGAAGGATCTTTTGTCACACGATCTTGGGCCTCCAAATGCAAGATGGCCCGCTCCTCCACACTTCGACCCGCATCACCACCTCATCCTCAAGAACGCGCCTTAGTTATTCAAAAACGCTTATGTCGTTGTTGGACGATGACAATATAAACCTATACATTTACATACAAATTAGAGTCTATATTTTAGCAAATAATGACAATGAATAGGACCGCAAGCTGAACTCTAGGTGATAGAAAGAGATTCGTTTACATCATTGCAGCCTTACCTTTTTTATGAAAGTTCAGTCACAAAAAACCACAATAATTGATTTGTTGTCGCCATTAAAGCGGCCAACCTGAACATAAATAATAAACCACAACAAACAATACAATATACACCAAAACGGGCCAAACTGTTTCAACATAATTTTAATGCATTTAACGTGTTCGTAAATTCGATCTTGTATGCTCGAAAATCCAGATTTAACCGGTTGCTTGTTTAAGCCTTCTAAGTTTAGAAAACCCAGATATTAAACATCATAGCCTATTTACACGTTATGCTTCAATACCACGATTACCACCTAAAAAAATACCTAAAAAAATCTAAAGTATACACAATTTTTTTAATATTTTTATGAAAAATTCGCTACTTTTAGTTAATAAAAAAATTTACAAAATTTTTTTCTTTTTCAAAGTTTTTTTTTTTTCTTTTTCAAAGTTTTTTGCTACTAAAAGTAGCGATTTAAATAAAAAAAATAAAAAATTGTGTGTTTTTTAGATTTTTTAAGGTTTTTTGTGGGTTTAGTTTTTAGCATTTAGCTTGGGTGGTGGTTGGGGGGGTTAGGTTTTTTTTTTTTTTTTTTGGGGGGGGGGGGGGGGTAGGTTTTTTTAGGTTTTTGGTGGTGTAGTGGGTTTATTTTTGTGTTCACATTGGTTCTCGTGTTTCTCGCAATAAAGGTGGTTCTCGCATAAACCCTACCATATATATATATATATATATATATATATATAAAGACTAATCAATCAGTCTTTATATATAGTGACAAAACGCCCAACAACTATCAATGCTCAGAGGCACAATACGGCCCAACAAACGTTGCCAAGCCAAACGCCGAGAATCCTAAACACCCCTCCCTTCAAAAACTAAACCCTGAAGTTAAAATCCTCAAAAACCTAAACCCCTAAAATACTAACCTCCCCAACTAATAACTAAACCGTAATCTTAAATTCCTCAAAAACATAACCATAATAGCAAAACTAAACTGAAACCTAAACCTTAAGGCTTGCAAGTGCAACATAACATATTTGGCACATGTGTAATACTAATATGTGTTTTTTTTTAATTTAAATTATTTTTTTATCTTAAAATGCTAAACTTAAAGCCAAGAAAATGTTTAAAACAAAATTGGTGTGTTTTTAAGTTTTTTGAAAGTTTTTTATTTTTCTCACATTTAAGTAGTGTTCTGGTGATCTTCTCTCTCTATCTCTCTCCATATATATATATATACACACACACACACACACACACACATATATATATATATATATATAATAGCAGGGAAATGTTTAAACGAGAACGCTAAATATTGTGAGAAACGTTAGAACAAATGAAAAAACCGTGAAAACTTGGTTAACAACAATACAATACAAATTCAAATTCTTTTTACACATATCATTATTATTCAATTACAATATTAGAAATTTAAATTACACATTTAAATGTACGTGAATTCGTAAATAAAGAAAATTTACACGTGTAAGTTTGCCATTTACACATGTGTAAATTTGTTATATTTACACATATGTAAAAAATCTAATAAGAGTGATTTTGAGAGGACAAATGAATTATTTGATGTTGTAAATTTTTTTTAGATGTTGTATTTTATTTACAATGAGGGTTGTATTAAAAAAAATTTGATTTTGATTTGTTTTTCCATTTGTTCTCACGTTTCTGGTAATATTTAGTGTTATCAAGAAAATTATTTATACATAAAAAGGGATGACGGGAATAGTGCCCAGGCGGAGCAACTATCATCTGCAAGACATTTCCCCATTACTTGTGGCAAATTAAGATATTGCCCACAGTTTAAAATTATAGTTCTGCATTGTCTTTTAAGTTTTGAGTGAGAACAGTGTCCGGCAGCTGTCTGCCACTTCTCATTGGTCCTGCCAAGCTACAACTTTGCCATCAGTTCAAAATTACAGTGTTGTCATCGTTTTAGTTTTACTATTTTAACAAAACTATGGTAGTGTTTTGTTTTAGTTGGTTGAGTCGATGTAATTTTTATTGAGATTATGTTATTAGTAGTATATACAGGTAACCGCAATACAGTCGTACATGTTATAAAATTGAGAAATATTCGACTTAGCCCCGTAACGTTGGCGGGGGCATATGTTTATAACGTTAGGAGAATCACCAATTGTGAATAAACATGTATATTGTTTTTTTTTTCTTTTCAAGTTCACTTTTTTTTTAACGGAAAAGAGGATCATCTCATTACTTCGAAAAACAGTTACAAATATAATTTCTAGCCAGGAGCTAGAAAAGGCAAACAGATAACGGACATCTATCACCTAATAATAATTCCTTTCACACCCAAACTAAACCAAAGATCTCTCCCAATATCCTTCATTTGGCCTCTATGTTTAAGCCAAAGTAGTGAACATTCTTTGATATCTTCTACAATACTTGAGTATGACTTATAAGTGTTATTAAAGATCCTCTCGTTCCTTTGAATCCATATGTTCCATAAAGCCGCCATGATCACACAATAAAAAGCCTTCTTTTGTACGGTTGGTAAGTTAACCCCCCATGCCACAGCGAGAATGTCTTTGACCGTCAAGCAAGCAGATAAACCCATGTTTTCCAGCCAAACTCCGACGAGCCACCATATGGTTTTAGCCGTTATGCACGAGACGAAGATGTGATCCGCCGTTTCTTCCGAATAGCCGCAAAAGGGACACATCACGGACTCGACCTGTACACCTCTTTTTGCTAGTTCTACACGCGTTGGAATCCTTCCCGATATGCTCCTCCAAGCCAATGTGTTCGCTTTGGCTGTTGCCCATCCGCACCATTTCATAACCGGGTCACCGTCACTTTGATAAGTCGCAACGCCTAGGTCGTTTCTTACGGCTTTCACCGAAAAAAGACTATCTCTTTCCGTTTCCCAACCCCACGCATCATTCGAATCATTCATTCTTTTGTTGTTAAGCATTTCGAAAAGCCGTAAGAACTCAGCCCAACTCTCGCTGTTTGATGGTTTAGATTTCCAGTCCCAATGCCAAACAATATTTGAGCCCAACCTTTTGTAATTCTCATATACAGTAGTGCTAGGGGTGGATTTCTAAATGACCCGTGATCCTTAGCTATTATCCTCTTTAGTGATCCTTACTTTTGTGACAGATAGTGATCCTCAGAAGAGCTTCAGGATCAGGATCATGGATCACCTTAAGGATCCTCATACTAACAATTGTTCACTTGTGTTTCGTATTGTTTTGCAGGAGTAACGAGTTGGACTTAGTCTTAGCGACATTCCTGGAGAATATTCCTTGACTATCTCGCACGTGCTTGGCCAAAAATGGACGTTGTGGAGAACGTGGAAGCTTGGCACGAAAGTCGGAGAGTTTGTTAGCTAGATATTTTCTTATTTTAAAGGGGTAACGAGCTAGTTAGTAACACTTAGTCATTTCTGAGTTACACACACGCTCATACAAACGTTCATACCAGCTCTCGTTCAAACACTTAGCGATTTCATACACCATTTACACATTATATTCTAGTGATCCTTGTACCTAGCTCGTTACTATCCGAAGTTGTAAACATTTATTCATTTATTTGAGCTTGGTGATCGGTAGTTTCCATCACCCGGGGTTTTTTGTGCCGGAGATCAACTCTTGATCAAGGGCTTTTTCCCCGTATAAATCCTTGTGTCATTTGTGCAAGTTACATTGAAGTGATCCTTGTTATTGATATACATAATTAGCATCATACCCCGTAACAAAGAGTTTGGTTGCAATATCCTCAACAGATTTTTCGACCAAAACAGTTTGGCGCCCACCGTGGGGCAATTGGTGCTTCGTCCTTAGAAAAATACGCATTTCTGTGCTCATTTCGGTTCACTACAACCAAGCAAATGGCTTCCTCAGCGAAGAATGCTTCAAATTTGATGCCTTCATTCACTTCTTCACAAGGCGTCCCTCCTTTGCCTCCACCACCTTCTGGACCCCAGAAGAATACCGAGAATGCTGCGAAGAAATCAACTCCCATTTTCTCAAAACCTCCAACTTCTTCTGCTTCTTACACTCCTACTACTAGTGACATGTTTACTTTGATTTTGCAGATGAAGGATCAGATACGGCAACAGGATAAGACCAATGAGAGGATTCTTAAAGAAATCGGAGATCTCAAGAAACAAAAGACAACGGCAGAGGATCATTCCCCACTGGTGTCGAAATCCTTAAATTTTGATACCCCAGTGATTACGTCTCAGCCATCAATGGTTCCAGAAGTTCAATATGTGGGTGGACCAAAAGGAGTGCACTACGGAACAACAACAGTGACCCAGGCATCAGGTTCATATTTCCAGCCAGTGGGATCCTATCCTCAGCATATGGGATCCCTCACGAGCTCAGGAGGATATTCAGGAGTGCAGCAGGTTCAAGGATCCTCCTTCGTTCCAGGATCATCCCAGGTTCAAGGATCCTCCTTTGTTCCAGGATCATCCCAGGTTCAAGGATCCTCCTTTGTTCCAGGATCATCCCAGGTTCAAGGATCCTCCTTTGTTCCAGGATCGTCCCAATTTCAGGGATCCTTCCAGATGCCAGGATCCTTGAGGAGTTTGCAAACAGGAAGTTCAGATGTCCATCAGGGGGACTTCATTCCAATGCAGACCAATGCTTCTACTGGTCCCTCGATCATTCCAGAGCCTCAACAATATGGATTAACATCCATTCTTCCTAACTTGAATCCAATGGGAGGTAACACTTTTAATAATTCTTATACTAATAACCATGGTCTTATGCAGGATCCAGGTATCAATCATGCCATGGCTAGAGAATTGCAAAAGCTAAAGGATATGATATCAAGTGTTCCGGGAGTAGTCAAACCTATCCCAGAGATTGCAGATGGGAGCCACAAGATATCTCGTTTTGCACCACCAATCTGTGATGCTGAGATACCCAAGAGGTTCCATGTGCCTACAATGAAACTGTATGATGGTTCGACAGATCCTGAGGAACACATAGCACAATACAGGGAGAGGATGGAGATCAATCCAATCCCAGAAAGGTTAAAGGAAGCATGCCTGTGCAAAGGATTCGGATCCACTCTTACTGGATCAGCTCTCAAATGGCTGCTAAGTCTTCCCCCCTATTCTATTACCTCATTTGCTAACCTAGTTAACTTGTTTAATAATCAGTTTTCTTGTAGTAGAAAGTTTGAACGATTAACTAGTGATTTATATAGGATAACCCAGGGTCATAATGAATTATTAAGGGATTACATTACCAAATTCAGTAAAGAATCCTTAGACATTCCCAACTTAGATATAGCCACGGCTGTTGAGGCCTTTAAAATGGGATTGCTTAGGGATTCGTCTTTCTATGATGATCTTGTTATGACACCATGCAGGAACTTAGATGAGGTAAGAACCCGAGCACTTAGGTTCATTCGGCTAGAGGATGACAAGAGGATCCAGGAGAGGTTAGCAGGATCCTCAAAGCAGGATAAGCAAGGATCCTCATTCAGGAACAACAAGTTCAGATCCTACAACAGATCTGATAATCAGAACGTGCATTCTGTTGATCAAGAAGAGGATGATGAGGATTATCCTCCAATTTCTGAATATTGTTTTAGTGTTGATAACAATGAACTAATCCTTGCGATGCAGAGTCTAGGTGATAAAGCTAGATGGCCGAGAAAAAATGATAGGCCAGCTGCAACTAAGGATAAATCAAAGTGGTGTGCATATCATGAAGATTTTGGGCACCTCACAGAAGAATGCATTGCATTAAGGAAGGAAATTGGATACTTGTTGAGCAAGGGGCACCTAAAAGAATTGTTGGGAAGAAAAAAGTCAAGAACTCAGGATCCTGAAAGGATCCCTGAGAAGGCTCCAGCCCCTCCAGCAGATGCACAAGTGATAAACTTTATTTCTGGAGGATCAGACATTTGCGGCACATCCTTCTCAGCAGCTAAAAGGCATGCAAAGGAAACTAAAATGGATAATGGAGAAAGGCCAGTTCGAACATCAAGTGTCTCCGAAGGAAAAGTCATAACCTTCGATGAAGAGGATCGTGTTGATATCCAGGATCCTCATCACGATGGTTTAGTTATTACTCTTTTCATATCTAACCATTTTGTCCGCAGGATCCTTATAGACGGAGGAAGTTCAGTGAACATTATCCAGCTTGATGTTCTAAAGAAGATGGGTATCCCTGAATCAGAGATCATACCAAGATCCTCCGTGCTCGTGGGATTTAGTGGCGAAACTAAGAACACCCTGGGGGACATTAAACTCCCAATATATATTGAAGGCTTACACTCTTATCAAAAATTTTGTGTTATTGACTGTCTATCTTGTTGTAATGTTATCCTTGGCAGGCCCTGGATACACGATATGAAAGCAGTCCCATCTACTTACCATCAATGTGTGAAGCTCCCTAGTCCTTGGGGAATAGTAAAGATTGATAGTGATCAGCAGGAGGCTAAGAATTGCTACACTTCATCGATGAAACCAGCTTCGAAGTCAAGGGAGCAATAGCAATCAAGGTATCCTCCAAGGAATGTCTTGGAGGCCAGAGAGCAGGATGTGGTAGAAATCCTCATGGATCCTGATGATCCTGAATCCAAAATCTATATCGGATCAGGGATCCTTGGCGAAATGAAAGAAGACCTCGTATCCTTCCTCAAAAGGAGAAAGACTACCTTTGCATGGAAACACGAAGACATGACTGGTATATCCAAAGATGTTATCACTCATAAACTCGGCATTGACAGATCCTTCAAACCAATCCATCAAAGGAGAAGAAAGTTTGCACCGGAAAGGAATGCCATTATCCAAGAAGAGGTAGAGAAATTGCTCCGGGCAGGTATGATAAGAGAGGTCAAGTATCCAAGATGGTTGGCCAATGTGGTTGTTGTTCAAAAGAAAAACGGAAAGTGGAGGGTATGTGTCGATTTTACCGATTTAAATAAGGCATGTCCCAAGGATCCTTTCCCATTACCCCACATTGACTCCATGGTGGATGCAACTGCGGGCCATGAACTGTTAACTTTTATGGATGCTTCATCTGGATTCCAACAAATCCAAATGGAACCATCCGATCAAGAGGATACAGCCTTCATGACTCCAACTGGTATATACTGCTATATTGCTATGCCGTTCGGATTAAGAAATGCAGGTGCAACATATCAAAGGCTGGTGAATATGATGTTCAAGGATCAGATTGGACAGACTATGGAGGTCTACATAGATGATATGGTGGTAAAATCCTTAAAAGCTGAGGATCACCTAAGAGACTTGGAGGAAGCATTCGATATCCTTGACAAATATAACATGAAACTTAATCCTTCAAAATGTCACTTTGGTGTTAAAGCAGGTAAATTTTTAGGATATATGGTGACGAAGAGAGGCATTGAAGCTAGCCCGGAACAAATCAGAGCAATAGTGAACATCAAATCTTCGGCCAATGCTAAGGATGTTCAAAGGCTAACAGGCAGGATAGTAGCCTTGAACAAATTTATATCCAAATCCTCCGAGAAGTGTAAAGAATTCTATGATATCCTAAGGAAGAACAAGAAATTTGAGTGGATGGAGAAGCATGAAAATGCTTTAAAAGCCCTCAAAGATTACCTATCCTCGGCCCCGGCTTTGATGAAACCAGAAAAAGGCGATGTGTTGTCCTTGTATCTTGCAGTATCCTCAAAAGCAGTAAGTGCGGTCCTTGTTAAGGATCATCAAGGTACACAACATCCTGTCTATTATGTAAGTAAAAGTTTACTTGATGCCGAATCCAGGTACTCACACCTTGAAAAGCTTATTCTTGCATTAATTATGGCATCTACTAAGTTAAGACATTATTTTGAAACTCATATTATCATTGTTAAAACTAATTTTCCAATTAAGAATGTCCTCAGGAAACCAGAGATGTCAGGAAGGATGGCTAAGTGGGCAGTGAAGCTAAGTGCATATGACATAAGATATGAGCCTAGGACAGCCATCAAATCCCAAGCATTAGCTGACTTTGTGGCTGATTTCAGTAGTGATTTACAAGAAGAAGCTGAGCTAGAAGTCCAGCAGCTAGGAGAGACCAAGGATCCTTGGATACTCTATACTGATGGATCCTCAAATGTCAAAGGCACAGGGCTTGGAATACTACTAAAATCGCCACAGGGGGACATAATACCCCACTCTATAGCTTGTGAGTTCCAAACCACTAACAATGAGGCTGAATATGAGGCCTTAATTGCTGGTTTGCAAATTGCTAAGCATATGGGAATCAGGTATCTTGAGGTACACGTAGATTCTTTGTTAATTACAAACCACTTTAATGGATCCTATGCTGTTAAAGGTGAAAAGCTAACCAAATATTTGGAGATAGTCAAAAGTTTGGCACTCTTTTTTGTTTCCTTTAGTTTGTCACAGGTACCAAGGGAAGAAAATACAGAAGCTGATGCATTGGCTAATTTAGGATCATCCTTGAAGATCCCGGAGGATATCAAGATCCCTATTATCCATATCCTGACCCTGGCTATTGAGGATCATGTGGCTATGGAAATAGGAAATGATTCTGCAATAATCCCTAGTGAGGATACTCGATCCCATTTAGGATCAGTATCATGGATCTCACCAATTATGAGATACTTACAACATGGAGAGATTCCTACAGGAGAAAACCCTAGGGCTTTCAAATCTAAGGTATCTCAATTCACAATTTTAAATAATATGTTGTATAGACGATCTCTTGCAGGACCATACTTGAGATGCATTGAGGATCCTGAAATCCAAGAAGTTTTAAAAGACTTCCATGAAGGAGATTGTGAAAACCACACTGGAGGCAGGGCATTATTCTCAAGGATCCTGAGGACAGGATACTACTGGCCAACCATGAAGAAAGATGCTGTGGAGTATGCTAGAAGATGTGATCCTTGTCAGAGGCACAGCAATATCCTTCATCAACCAGCTGAATTATTGCATCCTATATCCTCCTCTTGGCCATTTATGAGATGGGGTATGGATATAGTTGGTAAGCTCCCTAAGGCACCTGGTGGAAAAGTATTCATGCTTGCTATGACGGATTACTTCTCCAAGTGGATAGAGGCTGAAGCTTTTGCCCAAGTCAGAGAAAAGGAAGTTATATCCTTCATTAAAAGGAATATTATAACTAGATTTGGAATTCCTTCTGAGATTATATGTGATAATGGTTCCCAATTTATTGGGGGCAGAACCACTAACTTTTGTGACAGCTGGGGGATTAAGATGATAACATCAATGCCAGTCCACCCACAAGCTAATGGTCAGGCAGAGTCATCCAACAAGATCATCATCAACAATTTGAAGAAGAAGCTTGGATCCAAGAAAGGGAAATGGGCAGAAGAACTACCCTATGTGCTTTGGGCTGATAGGACAACCCCTAAAAATGCTACTGGCCAAACACCATTCTCTTTGGTATTTGGAGCAGAATCAGTGATCCCAACAGAAATGGTGGTTCCAACTGCAAGAACAAGTACCCGTGATCCTGAGGAGAATAATGAAAACTTGGCTCAAGACCTGGATACTATTGAAGAAATCAGGGATATGGCTAGGATAAGGATGGCCAGTTATCAGCAAAGAATGGTTGGTGCTTACAACAAAAATGTCAGGATCAGGAGGTTTCAAGTTGGAGATATGGTATTAAGGAAAGCATTTCAGAATACCACCAATCCTGCTGATGGAAAATTGGCTCCAAAGTGGGAAGGCCCTTATTTGATTGAAGCTGAAGCAGGAAAGGGGGCATATAGATTGCTAACTATGGAAGGTGATTTGCTACCAAGGGCTTGGAATGCTGTCCACTTGAAGAAATATTTCATGTGAGCAGGATCCTCATGACACAGATGATCCTCAAAGGATCCTCAAAGTATCGGTGATCCTTACTTAGGTAATATCCTAAACTTAAACTATTTCATTTCTTCATTTTTTCATAAGGATAAGGATCATGTATCCTTTATCCATCTCTCACGTGAGTTTAAGTTTTGAAAGTTCAGGTATCCTTAGCATAACATTGGTTATCCACTGAAGCAATCCGTTCCTTGGGTTTAACCCCAGTTATTTGGGCTTGACCCCAGTTCCGCCTGTAGCGCACGATGATCCTGGTATAGTTCAAGGCATTGGGACCAGTACTCGTTTTAGGGGCTGATAATTCCATTGTTCTGGCTATACTTAGGATCCTACGTATAATGGTAGACGTACCATACATCCGTTCCTAAGGTTTCTAACATTTTCACGTTAGCTAAGGTTTCTAACGTTTTCACGTTAGCTAAGGTTTTGGCATTTTCATGTCACTAAGTTTGGATAGTCGCCAGTTAGGGCCATACTCCAGTTTACATACGATCCTTGGGCTTGTCCCCAGTTATCCTTGGGCTTGTCCCCAGTTATCCTTGGGCTTGTCCCTAGTTATCCTTGGGCTTGTCCCCAGTTATCCTTGGGCTTGTCCCCAGTTGCTAACTCTTATCTTATATTGGCTTAGTCCCAAGTTATGCTCTATTTCAGGTTCTTGAAGATAGGCAACTAGGGATCCTTGATCCTTACTTTATCCTAAGGTTTATCTTATAGTTATCCTTATTATGGTTAGGATCCTAACTTGGATCCTCAGGTATGATCCTTAACTATTTTTAATTCTATTCATTATTTATTTGAATAACCCTTGAAGTTTGACAACTAGACTTGTGATCTTTAAAACAAATTGCTTTCTGGGATTCTTTAACTAAAGGATATCTGATCATGGATCATATCCTAAGTATTTTCAATTTGACTTATTCAAAATTGTTTGCATCAAAATAAAGGAAACACAAGGATAATAACACAAGATAAGCGACAAAAGGTTAATATTTTATTAACAAAGTAGTAACCCTTAAAAGGTTGTCAAAATTACCTACCCCGAGCATCTACCAGCAAAACGTGGCCCGTCCGCTGGGGTAGGTAAAGGGTGTCCATGATAATAAGTTCAAAGGTAGTGCAGGAATGTAAAGGCGGCAGGATCACAATGGCTTCATCCCCAAAACAGAGGATCCCTCCACCATATGCAATCCTGCCTATTGTCCAAAGGATCATACATGATCCTTAATCCTAAAACCTATTGTTCAATTACAACCCATCATTGTTCAGCAAAAAACACCATAACCAAAACAAACTATTAAACTTATAAAAGGGGCTCCGGCTACGTCTAGAAATGTCCTTCATCGCCCATCCATGCAGCCTATGCCTTCGCTGCATCCTCTTCCCCTCCAGCTGCGGTATCCTTTATCAGATCCTTTCCACTGCCACTTGCCTCAATCGCCAAGACCTCAGTAGCCTCCTCCTCATCATCCTCAAGATCAGCCAACCTTGCCTTCCAGCCTTCAACATCCCAGCTGCTTTTGTCAAAACTAGGATCTTGAGCTTCCTGGGCCATCTTCAATTTTGTCTGATACATCGTGATGGCGGCGGAGACCTTAGCATTTTCTATGAGATCATGTTTCTCATAGTCAAGGTTAATCAGAAGCTTAGCCGTCTTGGTCTTCTCATCTTGGAGTTCCTTCCGAAGATCAGCAAGTGCAAGGTCCTTGAGCACGGCAACCTGTTGGAGGTCAGCAATTTTCTTGTCCTGCTCCTCAACATTCCCCACGTAATCCTCAATCTCAGCAAATTTCTGCAAAAGAAAGGATAAAGCAGTTCAAGATCAAGTGATCCTCATACGAGTAAGATACCTAGGCAGAATTAAGGATCCTTACATCATTGAAGTATTCAAGGAACTGGTGGCGGATTAGTGGTAGGCCTTGAAGATCCTCGGCATCAGAAGTTTTCCTCTTCTTGACACCCTTTCCTTTAGTGGGTGCCTTTGGAATGGAGATGCTAGGACTGGTAGTGGATCTTTTCTTCCTGGATCGTACGACATCAAGGTCAGCCGTGTTGAACTGGGATACAGGCTTAGCAGATTTTCCAGCGCCTACACATTCAAAGCAAGATGAGTATCCTTATCCTATTTCAATTTATTTATTTATTCTAATATTCAAACTATGTAAAAGGCAGGATACTTACTTGACATGGTAATGGAACCTGAGGATACTTCTTGTGAGTCTTGGGTGTCTATCTTGAATGTCCTTGTTTCAGGATCGAGCTTCCAAAAAGCAGCGAGCCTATCCTTGGTTTCAGGTGATGTGAGGACGTGTGAGACAGAAATAGCTGCATGACACAAGACAAAAAGGGTTAGTGATCCTATTAAAAAAACAAGACTACCTGGTGATCCTTCTCAGGATCCTCCGTCCTACCATTGGTAGACCACTCTCTTGGTAAATGCTTTCCATCTGAAATGGTATCCCTTCTTACAAAAAAGAAGCGACGTTTCCAATCCTTGTCATTCTTGGTGACTTTAAGAAGGGGATGTTCTGCACCGGGTTTTCGTTTGAACAAATAACGGTGGGATCCAAAGGTGGTAACATCATACAATTGTGTCAGCTCTGACATGCCTAGATCAATGCCCTCCTGCTCGATGATCCTCTCCAGGGTATACAAAACCCTCCAAATCATCGGCATGGCTTGGATGTAAGAGATGCCGGTAAGGGAGAAGAAGGATTGTGTAAATTCTAGGAAAGGATAGGTGTATCCTATGGCAAATGGAGTAACCGGAAAGGCAACCCATGTTTCTGAAACATAGTCGCTCAGGACAGTAGGATCGAAGGGTTTGAAAAAAGCATTCGCCGGAAAACGGTGACGGATGTTGTCTATTTGTGCATCGTTAAAGCAACACCTTTCGTTCATTGAGTCTTTGATGATCTTTTGACTCTTCAAAGGGCTATCCTTTTTGTGATCCTTGCCCGGTGAGCTTCGGAGCAACATTCTCAAAGTGGTGTTGATAAAGAAAGAAAAACAGAGTAAGAAAGGGAGAAAGAGGAGAAAGAAATACCTGCTTGATCGCCGACTGAGAATTTAAAGGGAGTTTCTTTCGAATTTGAATGCATATTGATCCTATCTATATCTCTATTTATAATTATGATTCTGCAGGATTGTCACTACCGTGATGTCATGATCGCAACGGCTAGTTCTATTTTAACGGCTATATATCCGTTAGTTAGTTACGGATAAGATCAAGAAAATATAACTCACATATTTACAATTTAACTCCTTATATTTTGGGGGCAATTGTTAGGGGTGGATTTCTAAATGACCCGTGATCCTTAGCTATTATCCTCTTTAGTGATCCTTACTTTTGTGACAGATAGTGATCCTCAGAAGAGCTTCAGGATCAGGATCATGGATCACCTTAAGGATCCTCATACTAACAATTGTTCACTTGTGTTTCGTATTGTTTTGCAGGAGTAACGAGTTGGACTTAGTCTTAGCGACATTCCTGGAGAATATTCCTTGACTATCTCGCACGTGCTTGGCCAAAAATGGACGTTGTGGAGAACGTGGAAGCTTGGCACGAAAGTCGGAGAGTTTGTTAGCTAGATATTTTCTTATTTTAAAGGGGTAACGAGCTAGTTAGTAACACTTAGTCATTTCTGAGTTACACACACGCTCATACAAACGTTCATACCAGCTCTCGTTCAAACACTTAGCGATTTCATACACCATTTACACATTATATTCTAGTGATCCTTGTACCTAGCTCGTTACTATCCGAAGTTGTAAACATTTATTCATTTATTTGAGCTTGGTGATCGGTAGTTTCCATCACCCGGGGTTTTTTGTGCCGGAGATCAACTCTTGATCAAGGGCTTTTTCCCCGTATAAATCCTTGTGTCATTTGTGCAAGTTACATTGAAGTGATCCTTGTTATTGATATACATAATTAGCATCATACCCCGTAACAAAGAGTTTGGTTGCAATATCCTCAACAGATTTTTCGACCAAAACAAGTAGCATTCTTCTTGGAGGCCATTTTGTATAACAGTGGGAAATCTTCTTTTAGTTTTATATTGCCTATCCACAAATCTTCCCAGAACCTTACTTTATTCCCTTTGCCCACTTTGCATTTCAATTTGATATCAATGTTTACATTTCTTTTTTGGAACTCCTTGTGGATTGCCCCAATGTTTTTCCACACCCCTGTTAATGACTTGTTAATTGGAATTATTTCATTTCTCCAGCATCTCCCATGTATCGCTTTTATCACCCTAACCCAAAGTTGATTTTCGTCTTCCCTTAGTCTCCACCACCATTTGATTAGTAGAGCCAGGTTTGCGTCTCTAATGCTCCCCAAACCCAACCCGCCCATCTTCTTTGACACCACCAATTTTTCCCATTTAATCCATCTGATTTTTTTGGTCGAACTTACTCCCCCCCCCAAACAAATCTTCTCCGAATGCCTTCGAGTGTGTTAATAACTTTAGATGGAGCTTTATATAATGAGAGGTAATATGTGGGAAGATTACCCAATACCGTGCCTTCAAGTTCACTTTGTATTGATATTTAGAAACAAGATGTCAGACGATATAATAAAGGGAGGGAAAGGATGAATTTTACACGTCACCTAATGTTTAAGAATACATCATAGTAATCAACAATTCGACCTGACTTAAGTCATGAACGTGTTTTTGAAATTGTTATGAAAATGGTAATTTTCTCCATCAATTTTTAATTTAAAAAATCCGGCTTTTTTTGTCCAAAATAATAATGTTCAATGGTTGTTAAGTAGCGCCATGTTCAGAGTCACGTATGCATTACTATCACACAAACATCGTACCGCACCTTAGTGGTCGTGACCAGTGAGCTATGAATGAGTGTGAGTGTCATGTGAATCCGACCACTCCATAACATATACTAGCGAAATAAGAGGGGACACCCTAATGCTTAGGTGGCGTCTAGTTGACCACTCCTCCAAAGTTGGAGGGCCAACAATAATCTATTATCTGGGAACAGTTTTCATGTTGTGGCCTAGGATTAGGGGTGTTCAGAATTCGATTCGAATTCGAAAAATTCGAAATTCAACTCGATTCGAATTCGATTAAAAAGGTTCGAATTCGAGTTGATTCGTATTCGAATCGATTCGAATTCGATTAAAAAGGTTCGAATTCGAGTTGATTCGTATTCGAATCCAGTAATCGAATTAGAATCGAATACGAATTTATGATTTTGAATTCGATTCGATTCGAAATTCGAATTCAATTTATATATAATTTTTTGATATATGTATAGACACACACAAACATATATACATACATATAACTTCTAAACATGGCCAAAATATGAACTACCTCCAAAAGTGATAAGTTTATTATTCATAACATTACCAAACCTACTGACAAATAGTCCATGCTACTTATTTCTAAATTTTTACCTAACTTAAATCGCTACACGTAACCAACCTATCTTCTAATTTTTGGTGTTTAGACATATTGATAGTTAATTAATTTTACAGAATATTATATTTTATGTTGAATATAATTAGTTTGTAGTGTTATAAAAAATGAAAGTAAAATAATTTATTGTTTAGGGTGAATTTGAATTAAATCGAATTTATTCGAATTTGGTTCGAATTCGATTCGAATTCGAGTTTCAAATATTAATCGAATCGAATACGAATTCAAGTAAAAATAATAAAAATTCGAAAAATTCGAAAATTCGTTATTCGATTCGATGAACACCCCTACCTAGGATTCAATGAGCCATCTACGTATATAAATATTAGGGTAAATTACACTTTTCGTCCTTTATGTTTATATCGGATTGCAACAAATAGCCTTTAACTTCAATAATTACTGTCACAATCATTTATTTGGAAAACTCGTTACATTTTTCGTCCTTTAGCACTAACAAAGTTAAAAAATTTCAGTTAAGTTTATTTATATAAGGGCACTTTGGTCTTTTTACCAATCTAATTAAAATATTTTATAAATTAAAAAAAATTTATCCATTGAACATAATTGGCATGTGTTGGATCCGATTGAAGGTGCTCTGTTTTCTGAAGTCAAACAATTAAAAACTTATCCATTGAACATACTTGGCATGGTCTGGATCCAGTAAACGAATACACATCTTCTTCAATTTCATCTTTCGATAACGAGATCCATAACCTCCTTTTCTTTCCGTACTCCTCGTTCTCCTCCTCCGCCACCGCACCACCACCACCACCTCTCAACAACCGCCCCGATTTTACGCTACCGTTACCGTTACCGTCAACGCCATCGATCACCAACCTCCTCGGACGCAGATTCCACAGCTTAACGTCTCCGTCATCTCCCGTTACCACATCACCATTGATGGTTTTGCCGTTGCTGCCGTTTGATTTGTTCGGATATACGACGTCAATCTTGTGATTTTGCATATCGGGTTTTTGTTTTGTGATGTTGTGAATCCGGTTGAGGTCGGAGTCGTAGGAGTCGGTGGCGGGGGAGTTGCAGTGGCGATGGGGACGGCGGAACTGGCCCCACTTAAGGAACGGGAGTGAGAAGTTGTGGAGGGGTTTGGTGGATGGATTTGGTGGTGGTGGTGGTAGGACTTCGATAGGATAGCAGGTAGTTTAGAACCCTAATTTGGGAAAGAAGGTGAAAGAGGGCTTATAAGGTTGGAGGAAATCAGAGGTTAAAGGACATAAATGCCCTCACATGGGAATCATGTGATACAATTTAACGTTTAATTTTAACTTTGTTAGTGCTAAAGGACGAAAAATGTAACGAGTTTTCCAAATAAAGGATTATGATTGTAATTATTAAAGTTAAAGGCTATCCGTTGTAATCTGGTACAAACATAAAGGACGAAAAGTGTAATTTACCCTAAATATTATTATGTCACTCAAGCTTTTCTCTACAAATATCTTAAAGCACTCACCAGCATCCACTAAAACTTTTCTCTATGAGTTAAGCACGCCACGTGCTTAACGTACATACGTCACTTTAATATAATATGGTTCATAATTTTTTAAAGGTGTTATTTCTACTGCACTTTACACCATTTATTTTATTTGTCTAAGTTTGAACATTTTCTCTCTAGCAAGTCGACTAGTTCATGATTAGAGTATCAATAACAAGGACACACAATACGGTCTAAAAGCATATCAACATAACTATCATTTTGACAACTATGTGGAGGATTTGGAAGACTAGAAACAAAATAGTTTATAACAATAAATTCATTTCGGCTAGGTAAATGCTTGACCCTGTCCAAGTTTTGTTTTTATATTGGGAGATCGAGATGATGTGAATTTAATATTCGTGATTTAATCTTGTAAGTTTGTTGTTTGTTGTTGAATTTAGGCTCTAGCTAGCTCCTGTTGTTTTGTTGTGAATACAAGTCGGTTGTGAAAAAAAATCATTCCTACTTTAAAAGACTCATTATACTCTAAACATTCAAAACATATTATCACAACTAGGTTTTTTTTACGTCGCGCGTTGCGGGGAAATCGAGCAAATGATAATGTAAAACAAACGTGATTTGAAAATAAAGCATTTGTTTAGAAAACCAAACTGTAGGTCCACTTGGAGGATCAAGAAACCTACTTCCTTGTTGTTAGAACACACTTACGAGTGCGGAATCCACGTAAGAATGCAAACCAAAGCAAAGTAAACCAACACACGTAACCAAAGATTCACTATCTTGATTAATCTGAAGAGAACAAGTACAAACACATACACACAATGTTTGGACAAACTCTCACTGCTCTCTTACTGTTCTGTGAAACATTTGCTGACTATATATAGGCCCATGCCTAGTAACATTACAAAGAATGTTATTGGGCTCAAGAAAGACCCTAGCCCACGAAGAACCAGGTTCTTCGTTGACTAGACCAACAGACAACTAACCCCCAAGAAGAAGGTCTTTTGTGAAGGTGTTATCCCACGAAGAATAGGTTCTTTGTGGGTAGGCTGCATGCAGATAGAAAGTGCAGACAAATGACAGAAACAACAAAGATAGCAAACAAACAAACAACATGCAAACTGCATATACTTGCAGCTGCTTTACATACATCATTACATAAATGTTGTACCAAGTCAACAAAGATAGGTATCTTGACTTGGTCGATTTGACCAAAACATTACAGACTCGATAAAAAAAGGTCGTACATTACAGATGTAATTAGAATAAGCGACAAACACAAAAACTGCACCAACAAACTCCCCCCTGGCTGTTGCTTGGTCTTTGGTCTTCGTTCCTAGTGAGCTGCTTCAGACCACGAGCTTCCAGCGTGAATCCCGTGATAATAACAAAAACAAGCGACGCGTTGAAATAGCAAAGCTTGATGTGCGTCCTTGTCTTCATAAAAGATGTCGTGATGAAATAACCTCTCGATATGAGCAGCAGACATGTTGACGATCCACATCGGATCGAGGATACGGAAGTTTTCTTCATAAGACGATGACTGCTTCATGCGTATCCGAATCGTAACACCAAAGAGCCATGTTCCCAAGGATGTCTTGCTTCATGCGTATACGAATCGCAAACTGCATATACTTGCAGTTGCTTTACATACATCATTACATAAATGTCTTACCAAGTAAAGATAGAAGCATATCTTGACTTGGTCGATTCGACCAAAACATTACAGACTTGATAAACTAAGACCGTACATTACAGACGCAAACAACAGGACCATCCACAGTTTTTTGTTTTGGTTTTAAGTTTAGGTTTTTGGTGGGTGGCTATGGAAGGTATCGGGTTTAGTTTTTAAGATTTTTTAGGGGGTGGGGGTGGGGGGTTTAGGTTTCGGGTTTAGTTTTTAGTTTTTTAGGGGGTGGGGGTAGGCTAAGGTTTTTTTTTTTTTTTGGGGGGGGGGGGGGGGAGGGGGGTTGGCTGGTTTAGGTTTTTCATAGTGTTGCACATGTTTAATACTAATAAGTTTTTTTGATTTTTTTCAATAAAAAAGTATTTTTTGTATTTTAAAAATGCTAGATTTATAGCGAAAAATGTGACACCCGGCTTTTTAGGCCATACCGTACAATTGTAATATGTGTTATGAATAGGTAACATGGCTATATTTGACTGATTATGATGTTTATATGTAAAGTTTAATGTGTTGGTAAAATTAAATTTTGATAAAAATTATGTTGGCAGCGATAAGGTAAACGCTTATCGTGTAACGATTAAAATGCGAAACGAACGTCGGCGACCACCCGGACAGTGTTAAAATCCTAAAAATAGTCTGTTATGATTAAAATAATAATTTTAATCCTATTCGTGAGGAAAAATAAATTAAAACGCTAAGAAACTCAATTTTTCAAGTTTAAGCGCGTACCGCGTGATATAGCGCGTGTACCGACAAAATACTGTCAACACGGCCCGTCAAGGCAACTGAAAATCATTTTAACAATAATTTGATAAGATTATTCTTATAGAATGACAAAAATAAATTAAAACGCTTAAATTCCTATTTTTGCGGTTTTAAGCGCGTACCGCGCAGCACAGCGCGCATACTGCCAAATACCGACAACGTAGCCATTCCAGGCAAACAAAATATTGTTCAGTAATATTTTGGCAGGTTTATTGTTATAGAACACTAAAAATAATTTAAAACGCACTAAAACGGGATTAAAACACTAGATAAAATACCAGGTATCCAGTAAAATACCAGTTATTAATCTATATTGTATATATATATATATATGTATGTATATGATGTATATGTGAGGGGCATGCTAGGTGGCGGCCAAGAATGCCATGTTGCTTCTCTCTCTTCCACTTGGTGGTCTTGGAAGATACAATAAAATGATGATGCCTTTTATGTAATCTTCAAAAATCTCTCATTGTCCAAGAAATATAAAAAACACAATCCTCACTCTCTCTCTCTCTCATCAAGCTCGGCCGAACACCATCTTGCACACACCCACTACAAAATTTTAATCTTGTTCTTGAAGATTTGAAGGCCTTTCAAGGTGTTTACAAGTCCATTTGAAGGTTTGGAGGTGATTGCAAGGTGTATCAAGCAACAATCAAGCCCCATATCATCAATCTTTATTAAAAATCATTCAAAAACTTGAAGGTATAAAACTTACTTTACAAACCTTGTTTTTGATTCTTGATGATCTTGATGATGATGAATGTTTCTCTTGTTCTTGAGTTTAAACACTAACTTAAAACAAATAACAAATGGGTTTTCAAAGAGATTAAAAATGGATGTGTGTACATAGGTATGTGTGGTCGTAGCTTGTATGTATGTGGGTATTTAGTTGTGTTTTCATTTTAGTTGATTCTTGATTGACGAGATTTTTGAAAGTTTGCTACATGCATGAATCAAAAAGGTATCATACAAGAAGGTTCTTGTGATTTGAAAAGATGACATAAAAGTATATTTTTGGAAGTGTATATATGTATATGCATGTGTCGTGTATATGTATGTGTGTATGCATATATGTAAGTTTTGTTTACTAGCAAGTAAATGATACGTGCATTTACACTTTAATGATCATATGTAAGATTAGATAATAATTTATTGATGATGATACATGGATGATATGAACTTAATGAATGTAGATGCATTTAAGTTCATGTAGGATGATGATGATATGATATGGGTGCATTAGATGCACTAACTTGAACATGCATGTTGAAAGATGAACATGGAATGATGATTTGAATATGATTTGATAAAACTAAATTATAATCAGATTCTAAAAACTAAAAATATGAATTTTTGAAGTGTTTAATGATATATAACTTTGTCATAATGTTTGCTAGCTTTGCATGTGGTACTATGTGCATTAAAAGTTGTAAAATACGTGAAATCGCATGATTTATGTAACTTATACAAAAACTGCACAAATCTCTTTATATCCACCTTTTTAATCAGTAAATAACATGTATTGTGTTAAAATATCAAGTCGTTTCGAGTTGGGATGGTTATGCTAATGTTTAACGCAAAACTATGCGTTAAAAACATAGTCAATCGGCTTTTCGAGTGATTTTTGTAAAACTGATTTAGATCAGTAAATAAACTGATATTTTTTAGTTTAAAAATAAGTATTTTAACTGATTTTAAGTTTACTTGGTTTTTGGTTGGTCATACGTGACTTCCGACGCCCGAAAACGTTACCAAATCGCTAAAATACGCATATTTTCAATGAACATTAGTATGGGTGAATTTTGAGTGAATTTTTATGTGATAAAAGGTGTTGGGTGATTTAAACATGTAAATGTGATAATATGTTAAGTGTTAATTTACTAATGGGAAATTTAGACTATGCATGTATGCGTGTACGTTTTGTGCGGTAGAAACGGTAAAATTGCGTTAAATGTGTAACTTGTTTGCCGAGCATGAAATTTGGTATATATGAGATGTTTTGTGTATAATTGCTTTAAAAATGACAAAATAGATAAGTTAGTAATATTTTGAGTGTTCGGTATTAATTTCTATAAACGTTTATGTATATACAATACGACGCGTGAACCATAAATATATTAGTATAAACGGGAAAGTTAACTGATTCACACAAAAATGGTCACCAATAAAATCGTTCAAGTCGCAAAAATCATAAAATAAATATATATATGTATATGTATATGGACTCATATATATATATATATATATATATATATATATATATATTAACGTGCCAACATAATAAAAAATGACAACTTTTCGAGAAAATCTCAAAGTTATTGTGATAATTCTAAGAAACGGAGAAACTTAGCATTTTTGTGTTAAATATGTATATTGATTTTGAATTGTTCCTATATTAGGACGTATATAAATATCAATCTCTGGGATTGCAGTATTAAAATACGCACCCAAAGGTGAGTGTCACTAAACCCCTCTTTTTACTACTTTGTACATATTTTGGGGGTGGAACACGTTGTTAAAAGGGTTTAATAATGTTTTCAAAATAAAACATACCTTTTAATATAAAATATATATTCTCGCTGAAAATATATGAGGTTTGATAAGTTACACGTTTCGGAGTAAAACTTTTTTGATAAATGAATATTGTATGTACGGTATTTCTTAAGTGGAACAAGACCGTATAGTTAGGGACGAATTCTTGACTGGGTCTCATATGATGGAAAGTAAGGGGAATTCGTACAACGTCGGGTATTAAATTTTCATATTAGTAGGATATATATATTGTACGTGAGGCAGACATCATATTGTTCTCAAAGGGAGAACCCTGCGCCCATGATGTCGTTTAATCAGTTAAGTATTGTACGCGATGAATTATTGGTAGATCTATCGGGTTGACAACCCCGTCGTGACCGGTCGCCCCGTGTCAATGTCAAGCGACGAATTAATATTATGTTTATTGTCTAGCATTGATTACCCCTGTATGGTTAATATATAGTTCGTATCGTCTAGCTAACATACGAGTATGAAAGTTGACGCTATAATTTAATATACGAAACCTGGGCAATATATATTACAGTTGTCGGATCGATGAACCAGTGGAAGGCCCATGGATTTTTATTAAGAAAGTAAAATGGACTTTCTAAGAATTAAATGGATGTTATTAAATAAACACCTAAACAGAAAGTTTTCCTTGGAATAAAATCTGTTAGTAAACGAATAAGTGAACTCACCTTCCTTTGTGTTCACACTTGATTTTAACGTGTTCTACAGGTACTTGAATTCGGCTTCGGGAATCATGGCGTATCTTGTGTTTGAATGATGCATGTTGTTTGTTTGAAAATGTTGGACAACTTTTAAACTTTCTTGGACTTTTTGTAATAAGATCCGCGAGGATCAAAGATATCTTAACTATGTAGTTGTGTCGTGTGTTAAAACATAATGTTTAATAACTTATGTTTAAAATAAACCAATATGTCCAACAATAAAATGCATCGCTCGACAAGATATAAATGGGCACCAACTTCCGTCTCCACTACGTTTAATATTCCGCTGCGATGTTTTTGGGGTGTGACAGAAGTTGGTATCAGAGCTAGGTTGTTAGCGAACTAGATGTTTTCGGAGGAAAACACTAGACTTCAACCGGAGAATTTTGAAATATAAGTCCAAAATTCTCGAAGCCAAGAATTTTAATAAACATAGAAAAATTTGTATCATATATGAAAACCCTTATGTGTTTATGTGCATACGTGATTTTCTGTTTATTTTGAGCCTTATGTGTTACTATTCATGTTGACCACACACTTACTTGTACGATTATATATGTGTCACAGATGTCGCACAAGTACGAGGCCATCGAGATCGACGACTCAAGTAGCGAGCCAGATTTCGAGACTTCACCCAGATCCATTTTACCAGAGACACCTATCACGGCCCCACAGATGGTTGGTATGGCTGAGTTTGCTTCATCATTCCATGTCGACCCTGCTTTCGCTAGCTAGGTAGACCCCCGATATGCTTTCACGAGCAACGGGTGGATTGATGACAACGATGACGTTCCTCTCTCGATCCATGAGACAGGACAATCATCTGGCACAGTACCAGTTATCGATGATGTGATCAGAGATGTCCCTGTATTTGGAGGACCTTTTAGCATCGCACCAGCAATGGATGCCACTATTGTTACAGCCCGACCATTAGAGCCGTCTGTTGCTCCACCTGCTACTGTGATCAAGCCCATTGCTGAGGTCCCTCCGCCTGTTTTGTCAGAGTCACCTATCCTGTCATTGAGCCACGCGCATCTTCTAGGCCTCTATTAGTGTATTATCGCTTCAGAAAGAGAGTTAGGCCTGCTGGAGAGGTTGCTTCCATGTCACAAGTTGACACTGCGCCTGCTTCTAAGAAACAGAAAGGAGTTTGGGTGGATCTATGTTGCCATTGTGACCGACAGTTTGCTACCATGCGCGAAGAACTTGAAACGACCAAGGGTAAACTGAAGGACCTCGAGGGGCAGATGGATTGGTACGATGAGTTGAAGGAATTAGATGACAGCGCGATGGATCAGATGCATTGGAGGATCGTGGATTTGGAGGAGTTGGTTAGGAAGATGCTAGATTTCATAGGGATTAAGCGTTAGATGATGTTTTCCTTGTTTGCTTGTGGTTGTTGTTTTTGGTTGTAGTATCTGGATACTCTTTTTGATGCTTTTCTTTTGGGAGCCTGCGTGTCAATTATATTTTGTGATATTAGGTAGAAATTTTGTGAAAAACTTGTTATGGGTGTCGATGTAGACATGCCAATGATAGACATGATGTACTAAAAAACAAGTTGTTAATTTCTATGATAATATCAGATAGTTAACTTTTGGTTTAGAAATTGTTCTCATTAATATGTGGATATTATACATGCGCAATGTTTGGTCCACTAATATTTAATGATTGAATTGTTTTATTTTTGGTTATCGTCTCATGTGATTATTATTGTTGTAAATAATAGAAACAACGAAAATGCCGCCAAAAGCGAGACAGAACACTGGACTACCTGCTACCCCAGAGGAGTTGGCTCGACTCATAACCCAACACGTTAATACTGCCTTGGAACAGCGTGATGCTAACCAAAATGATGGCCAGAAACATGAATGCGGTACTCCTGGGAAGGATCTTGGTGAGACACAGATTAGAAACCCTTCGGGTAAAATAATGATCGGAAATTTTTGGTTGTTCATTTGTTATGATCTCATTGGAACGTATTCCTGATTTCTATTGACCATATGAACAGTGCACCTGTGGTACCCGCGGAAAAATCCACACTTATCCTGATCTATCACCTCGCTGTTTTTGGTTTACTTATCAAATTTCGGGACGAAATTTCTTTCAAGTTGGGGATGATGTGACAACCCGAACTTTCAAGGTTAGTGACGTGTAATATTGCGACCCTAACACCGTTAAACATAAACGTTTGATAACTCGATTACATAACTTAGTGGAATTTGTTGGGCCGCGTATATTTTGGGTTTTTATAACTATACCTTACAAGTAGCACCATATCTGCCCAAAAGGGATCTCCTGAGCCCAAAATATGTTCTTTGGTTGTGTTGATTAACTTGGCCCAATGAATAGCCGAGGTAAACAGGTTGATCGGCCCATTTGGTTTAATTGTTACCATTAAAAACTCAATTGTTGCACATGTACATAAGTTTCTTATTAATCTCTAAATCACATAACAAACCCTACTATCCCCTACGTACGTGCGGCAGACCCCCCCCCTGTTCGAGATAACATCTTAATCAATCAGGTTTCTGGTTAGTGGTTCTCACCTATTGATTTTCATATTTGTGTAATAGTGAATGATTAGATGGTATTGATATGTGATTTTGATTAACAAAAGTGGTTGTGTATGTGCTATAAAAAGATGACTGATGATATTGATCTCGTGAGTTTAAACGGCCGTATGATTGAATCAGTTGGGATGTTATGTGATATTGAATGATTAATGATTATGGCAATTATGTGGTTGTGTTATGGACCGATGATCTAGGGTCTTAGATGACGTGCTAATAGTTTGTGTTGATTACATATGTTAGCGATTAAGGACGACATAGAACACGTATATAACATTAGGTGATAAAGATTGTTTGAGTATGTATAATTCTTATAGGATCAATAAACTGTTAAGCGAGATCAAGAAGTTGAATTAATTGTTGTTGATTGATCTAATATAAATGATGATTGAATCACTAGATCCACATTTATGACTTGATTTAATAAACTAGGATATGGGATTAACATACAACTTGTGGCTGTTGATTATGTGTTACATGTTGTGATTATTTGGGAACGGGTAATAGCGGGCTGCCTCCTCTTAAGATGTACACACAAGCATAGATTGGGCCACCCACTAACATTGAATCAATTCACATGTGCCTAGCACAAAAGCTGGGCCACACGCATAAAACTGGAACATTTAAAGATGGACCACATGTCAATCGGGTTTAGGTAAATAAATGGGGCTGTTAAGATTAAATGGTGGGTAAAAGTATTGGTTTATTAAATTTGGGCTGCACATAACTGTTGAGCACACACACAAATTAGATTAGCGACTTGGGCTGTACGTATAATTGGGCCACATAACAAAAGAATTATACATATGGTTGGATTGGGCTAAGAAAGTTAGAACAATATTACTTATTTCGGGATTGGGCTTTGTATGGCAGCTGGGCCACGCTAGTAGAGTAGCTGGTGCGGGCCGGGCATTGGGACAACTGGGCCGCACCCTCGACTATAATTTGAACGGGCCTGTTTAAGACATGGGGCCGCACATGATTAATAATTGGACTTGAAATATATGCCAGTAAGTTATGTATGTATGTATATAGTATGTTTGAACTACTATATGTTAAGTGATTATTCAATGGCACTATGTGAATGGATTAACTATCATGACTTGAATTACATGTGTGCATTACACGTACAATAAATGTGTCATATGTGAACAATGAATACGTGAATTAATTGTAGATGAAATATGTGGATCATATGCACTCAAAACTGAATATGGATGGTAACCATGATAGGGCGTGTGTAATCCTTTGACAAACAAGTAATTAAGTCTTACCGAGCAAACCAAAGGTGAGTTCACTGCTCTTTTTCCAAACATGCATCCCGGGGAGGGATATCGGGTAACGTTCCGGGGAGGAACGTCAGTTTAATGGGATGTTTGTTATTACACTCATTGTCTATCACATAAGACCCCTTACATCTACCGATAGTTGCCGGGGAGGCAACGAGGTTATTAGTTGATAGCGCTATTAGGTTTGGCACCCTCACACCGTACCGGGGAGGACGGGCGTGAACTAATTTCCTTAAAGCATGACCAATGTTTTGATAGAGACATTGGGGTTGGGCAAATACATCTTGTAGCCATCTGCGGTAATCGAGTTAATAACAACATCAAATCAAATTATTGAACTATTGAACTGTTGAACTGTTTTATACACATGCCTGGTAACTAAACGCGTTAACAAAACTTTGAACTCACCAGCATCGTCTGACACACTTGTCTGCATGCTTGTAGGTCGTTAGATGTCTTGGATTGGAACTTGCTGTCTAGAGTAGCTGGAGTGGTCATGGGTCGACTGGAGGGATTCATGTGATTGAACTATTGATATCATGCATTGGTTTTTGAAATAGTTTAACATTGGTTTTCTATTTGCTTCCACTGGACATGTTGGTTTTCATTTAAACTCGTTGAGGTATTTTACATTAATAATTAAGGATTTTATTTTGAAACTTATACACGTTCAATGTAATTAGTGGCTCGTTATTGGTACGTCACACGCCTAACAGGGACATTCCCTAGGTGGTATTTTGGGGGTGTAACAGCACCGGAGCGTACACAAAACAATCCCGGGTTGTAGCCCAAGATCATTTACTGGTGTCTTATGCAATGATGTGACCTCGATATGCGTGATATCAGGCTGTCAGAATGAATCAGTTATCCGAGTGTTTCAGCGATCTGAACCTGGAGTTGCAGATTCGAAGAAGCGCAAACCCGAAAGCTCCAAGAAGACTCCCGAAGTTAGAAGTAGGAAGAAACGCAAATTGGAGAAAGCAAGTACAGCTAACCCTCAAGAGTCAGGAAAGGGTAAGGACGGCGATGGACAAGAGAAGTGCGCCAGATGTAGCCGAACCGGACATGTGACTTCCCAGTGTTACGCTAAGAATGCCTTGGATGGAGCTATGCTCGAAGGATGTTTTACATGCGGTGGACAAGGACACTACAAAAGAGAATACCCGAAATCGAAATGACAGGACGTTAAGGGTAATTCCGTTGGGACGAGTGCCAGGAAGGCAAGTGAGAGTCCTGCTACGGTTACCGGTATGTTTCGAATCAAAAGCCAACCTATGTTCATACTTATAATACTAAACCTGACTTGAGTTTCGTTCGAGAAACTATGAACCATTGTTGTGTTCACCTACTAGTAAGCCAAGTATAAAGTGCCCGATAGAACTAATAGTTGGTAAATTGATAGAAACTAGCGAGATCGTTCGTAGTTATAGTATTTAGTTAGGCGATTGTAGTTCTAGAGATTGGATTATTGTCAGTGGAGTTAAGAAGCTTCGACGAAAATGCAAGAACGAATTCACTTTCTGAGGATGCAGTAGGAACTATCTCTCGAAGAAGCTAGTTGGAATATTTCGTCCCGATGACGATGGAAAGGCAGAAGCGGTTCGCGGGAATCGTTCGAGTCGAGTGTTGAGTGTTAATAGTCGAGAGTGGTTAGTGTGGTGAGGATGCTGAGTTGTTGTGAAAGGGCTATCCAGCGGTTGCAGTAAATGTGATGGATGCGGAAACCGAATGAGGGAATGTCGAAGAGATTTCTATCAAACGCAACTATCCGGAAGTCTTCCTAAAAAGACTTACATGAATCTTCCCTGCGAGATGGATCGAACTTCGAATCGATCTGACTCAAGGTGCTGCGCCCGATTGCACAATCTTCTTACAGATTAAGCACCGCCTGAAATGACGGAAATGACGAGATAGTTTTAAGAGCATTGGACAAGGATTTCATTCGACTGAGCTTTTCGCCTTAAGATGCATCTGCTTTGAAGGTTGTTACGAAGAAATTATGAGGACTGCTTTTCAAACGTGATATGGCCATTACGAGATATTATTCATGCCTCTTGATTTAATTAATGTGCCATTTAAATTCATAAATCTCATGAATAGGGTATGGAAACCCTAATCAGAAAAGTTCGTGATAACAGTCATCGACGACATGTTTGTCTATACACGAACCAAAGAGAATTATAAGTAACGTTTGAAGTCAACTATGGAATTGGAAAGGATGATGAAAGTATGTTTATAGATCAGTTTGAGATTGGGAAGCGTGTATCATGGACTTAGAAGGAAGTTAAGATGCTCACATGCCCTTGGCAGAGATATCTTACAACAATACTTAACACGCTAGTATTTAGGGTGTTCAGTTTGAAGCCTTGCATGGATAAGGAGTTATGTTGAGAGAGATGCTATAGGATTTAGCAGAGAAGAGAAAAGCTGAGCCACATTGACTTGGTCCTTTCGAGAGCCCATCTTGAGTTGGATCAGTTGCATATGGGCTCAAATTACCATCAGAAATAAGTAGTGTACGTGATGTACTATTTGGATGCATTTGAAAAGGTGTATGAAGTGTGATGCACTAATTTTACGCTTTGAAAAGATTATTTGGGGAGATAAACGGTGGTTTATCGAAGCATCGAAGAAGTAGTGAGTATAGTCCGAAAAGTTATGTTACTAATCGGAAGGGCGATTTCAGCATTCCAGTAGTATCTACGATTTATAAGTCGTGTAACCAGAGGATACCCGAATTGGTGGAACCTTGACTTGAATCTCCTTGATGTAGAATTACGAATGTTGGACCCTAGAGAGAGTGGAAAGTGTTGAGATGAGAGTTTAGGAATCGAGAACGTGCGTAATATAGATCTACAAGGATTCTTCGTAAGAATCCAAGTTTCTCGCAGAAACTATGAGACTATATTCAATAGATTTGTTTTTGTTATTCTTACTAGTGCAAAAAAAAAAAAAAACCTTTAGAGTAAAATTTCGGGGACGAAATTTCCTAAACAGGGGGAGACTGTGACACCCGGCTTTTCATGCCGTACCGTACAATTGTAATACGTGTTATGAATAGGTAACAGGGCTATATTTGACTTATTATGATGTTTATATGTAAAGTTTAATGTGCTGGTAAAATTAAATTTTGATAAAAATTATGTTGGCAGCGATAAGGTAAACGCTTATCGCGTAACGATTAAAATGCGAAACGAATGTCGGCGACCACCCGGACAGTGTTAAAATCCTAAAAACAGTCTGTTATGATTAAAATAATAATTTTAATCCTATTCGTGAGGAAAAATAAATTAAAACGCTAAGAAACTCTATTTTTCAAGTTTAAGCGCGTACCTGCGCGATATAGCGTGTGTACCGACAAAATACTGTCAACACGGCCCGTCAAGGCAACTGAAAATCATTTTAACAATAATTTGATAAGATTATTCTTTTAGAATGGAAAAAATAAATAAAAACGCTTAAATTCCTATTTTTGCGGTTTTAAGCGCGTACCGCGCAGCACAGCACGCATACTGCCAAATACCGACAACGTAGCCAGTCCAGGCAAACAAAATATTGTTCAGTAATATTTTGGCAGGTTTATTTTTATAGAACACTAAAAATAATTTAAAACGCACTAAAACGGGATTAAAACACTAGATAAAATACCCGGTATCCAGTAAAATACCAGTTATTAATCTATATTGTATATATATATGTATGTATATGATGTATATGTGAGGGGCATTCTAGGTGGCAGCCAAGAATGCCATGTTGCTTCTCTCTCTTCCACTTGGTGGTCTTGGAAGATACAATCAAATGATGATGCCTTTTATGTAATCTTCTAAAATCTCTCATTGTCTAAGAAATATCAAAAACACAATCCTCACTCTCTCTCTCATCAAGCTCGGCCGAACACCCTCTTGCACACACCCACTACAAAATTTTAATCTTGTTCTTGAAGATTTGAAGGCCTTTCATGGTGTTTACAAGTCCATTTGAAGGTTTGGATGTGATTTCAAGGTGTATCAAGCAACAATCAAGCCCCATATCATCAATCTTTATTAAAAATCTTTCAAAAAGTTGAAGGTATAAAAGTTACTTTAAAAACCTTGTTTTTGATTCTTGATGATCTTAATGATGATGAAAGTTTCTCTTGTTCTTGAGTTTAAACACTAACTTAAAACAAATAACAAATGGGTTTTCAAAGAGATTAAAAATGGATGTGTGTACATATGTATGTGTGGTTGTAGCTTGTATGTATGTGGGTATTTAGTTGTGTTTTCATTTTAGTTGATTCTTGATTGATGAGATTTTTGAAAGTTTGCTACATGCATGAATCAAAAAGGTATCATACAAGAAGGTTCTTGTGATTTGAATAGATGACATAAAAGTATATTTTTGGAAGTGTATATATGTATATGCATGTGTCGTGTATATGTATGTGTGTATGCATATATGTAAGTTTTGTTTACTAGCAAATAAATGATACATGCATTTACACTTTAATGATCATATGTATGATTAGATAATAATTTAATGATGATGATACATGGATGATATGAACTTAATGAAAGTAGATGCATTTAAGTTCATGTAGGATGATGATGATATGATATGGGTGCATTAGATGCACTTACTTGAACATGCATGTTGAAAGATGAACATGGAATGATGATTTGAATATGATTTGATAAAAATAAATTATAATCAGATTCTAAACACTAAAAATATGAATTTTTGAAGTGTTTAATGATATATAACTTTGTCATAATGTTTGCCAGCTTTGCATGTGGTACTATGTGCATTAAAAGTTGTAAAATACGTGAAATCGCATGATTTATGTAACTTATACAAAAACTGCACTAATCTGATTATAACCATCATTTTAATCACTAAATAAAATGTATTGTGTTAAAATATCAAGTCATTTCGAGTTGGGATGGTTATGGTAACGTTTAACGCAAAACTATGCGTTAAAACGGTCAAAAATCGGCTTTTCGAGTGATTTTTGTAAAACTGATTTAGATCAGTAAATAAACTGATATTTTTTAGTTTAAAAATAAGTATTTTAACTAATTTTAAGTTTACTTGGTGTTTGGTTGGTCATACGTGACTTCCGACGCCCGAAAACGTTACCAAATCGCTAAAATACGCATATTTTCAATGAACATTGGTATGGGTGAATTTTGAGTGAATTTTTATGTGATAAAAGGTGTTAGGTGATTTAAACATGTAAATGTGATAATTTGTTAAGTGTTGATTTACTAATGGGAAATTTAGACTATGCATGCATGTGTGTACGTTTTGTGCGGTAGAAACGGTAAAATTGCGTTAAATGTGTAACTTGTTTGCCGAGCATGAAATTTGGTATATATGAGAAGTTTTGTGTATAATTGCTTTAAAAATGACAAAATAAATAATTTATTAATATTTTGCGTGTTCGGTATTAATTTCTATGAACGTTTATGTATATACAATACGGCGCGTGAACCATAAATATATTACGTATAAACGGGAAAGTTAACGGATTCACACAAAAATGATCACCAATAAAATCGTTCAAGTCGCAAAAATCATAAAATAAATATATATATGTATATGGACTCATATATATATATATATATATATTTTAACGTGCCAACATAATAAAAAAATGACAACTTTTCGAGAAAATCTAAAAGTTATTGTGATAATTCTAAGAAATGGAGAAACTTAGGATTTTTGTATTAAATATGTATATTGATTTAGAATTGTTCCTATATTAGGACGTATATAAAAATCAATCTCTGGGATTGCGGTATTAAAATACGCACCCAAAGGTGAGTGTCACTAAACCCCTCTTTTTACTTCTTTGTACATATTTTGGGGGTGGAACACGTTGTTAAAAGGGTTTAATAATGTTTTCAAAATAAAACATAACTTTTAATATAAAATATATATTCTCGTTGAAAATATATGAGGTTTGATAAGTTACACGTTTCAAAGTAAAACGTTTTTGTTGAATGATTTGTACGTACGGTATTTCTTAAGTGGAACAAGACCGTACAGTTGGGGACGAATTCTTGACTGGGTCTCATATGATGGAGAGTAAGGGGAATTCGTACAACGTCGGGTATTAAATTGTCATATTAGTAGGATATATATATTGTACGTGAGGCAGACATCATATTGTTCTCAAAGGGAGAACCCGACGCCCATGATGTCGTTTAATTAGTTAAGTATTGTACGCGATGAATTGTTGGTAGATCTATCGGGTTGACAACCTTGTCGTGACCGGTCGCCCCGTGTCAATGTCAAGCGACGAATTAATATTCTGTTTATTGTCTAGCATTGATTACCCCTGCATGGTTAATATATAGTTCGTATCGTCTAGCTAACATACGAGTCTGAAAGTTGACGCTATAATTTAATATACAAAACCTGGGCAATATATATTACAGTTGTCTGATCGATGAACCGGCGGAAGGCCCATGGATTTTTATTAAGAAAGTAAAATGGATTTTCTAAGAATTAAATGGATGTTGTTAAATAAACACCTAAACAGAAAGTTTTCCTTGGAATAAAATCTGTTAGTAAACGAATAAGTGAACTCACCTTCCTTTGTGTTCACACTTGATTTTAACGTGTTCTACAGGTACTTGAATTCGGCTTCGGGAATCATGACGTATCCTGTGTTTGAATGATGCATGTTGTTTGTTTGAAAATGTTGGACAACTTCTAAACTTTCTGTGATTTTTTGTAATAAGATCAGCGAGGATCAAAGATATCTTAACTATGTAGTTGTGTCGTGTCTTAAAACGTAATGTTTAATAACTTATGTTTAAAATAAACCAATATGTCCAACAATAAAATGCATCGCTCGACAAGATATAAATGTGCACCAACTTCCGTCCACACTACGTTTAATATTCCGGTGCGACGTTTTTGGGGTGTGACAAAAAATGTTAAAAAAAATTAGTGTGATTTTAAGTTTTTTAAAGAATTTTCGAGTTCCCCTAATAAAAAGAGTTTTCGTTTGAACACTCTCTTATATATGGGAAAGTTCGAATACACAATACTCTTAATCTAAAAACAATGAAAAGTAAAGTGATTTGTGTTATGGGTCATTTTCTGAGTATACATATCCTGACTAATATCCCGCTTCTAATTGTTTATTTGTGACCAGGATATTGGACGGGGACATTGCTAACATCCTGGGCGATATCCTAAGGTTGAGTGAATTAAACACGTGCAGGTTAATGGCTGTAAGTTACTAACGGTCATCAGGACTTCTTCTCCTCAAGACTCGGGCGTATTTGTTATGAGGAAGCTGTTGAACCCGAAAGACTTGGTCCTCAACGTTCGAGTGGGAATATTCGCTGGATCCCGGAAGTTTAGGATAGTTTATTACATTATCTTTACTATAAATAGATGGGGGCGGATCAGTTTAAGGCACACAATTTTACACTTACACTCTCGAACACTTTTACTCTCTAGCTCACTGCAAACACCACTCTCAAACACTTGTATTCAAATTACATTGTAACACATAGTCGATCCGCACCACATCCTGCACTGTATCCTGATATTTGAAGCAATAGAAGAACAAGGCAGCTGCAATTGTCAGCTCCCGAGGTTTTATGCCGGCGATCTAGATTGATCAAGGGCTTTCCTCGTACATCACGTGTCAACCTTTACATTTTTGCTCATTGTTTGATCATAGATACAGCTCTATATCCTGAGCCGTATCCTGAAACTGTTTTCATATCTAACTTGGTTAACACATTTTTTACACATAACTCTAGCACACTACCTCACTTTACTAATTTGATCACTTAATTGCTTAGGTAATTTTTGACCAAAACAATTTGGCTCCCACCGTGGGGCAAGTGGTGCTACTTTTACTAAAAATCTTTGTAAAATCGTTGGTCGGTTTTCTATTTTCAAAACTTTTTGCCACATTGTTTACAATGGTCTCAAGATCAAACATGAGCTCGTCCACTATGTCTGCTGCAACCTCTGCTACTACCGGTTCGGTGCTTCCACCACCTCCTCCAAGGATGCCATTTTCTTCACAATCTCAAGATGTTATCCCTACTCGGAGTGTTCAGGGATCTGCTCCCGTTTTAGCCTCTAATGATGAAATTCTGACTTTATTTGGAAGTGTGCAGGAACAAATGAGGCAGCAACAGGAGACTAACCAAATGCTGTTAAGAGAAATACAACTCTTAAAAGCTAGCTCGAGCAGACCTGTTGAGGAAACTGTCACTCCTATACAGCCCAGGGCTTTGAACTTCAGTTCCGCAATTTACACTGAGGATAATAGGGGGAATATCGTCCCAAGCCATTCTCAGAATCATACCCCTGAGATACCCTCTTCGGTCAGGATATCGACTGCGAGAAGTTCAGGATATGCTTCAGGATATGGCCAAAATCCTCATAACGGTAATGTGTCAAATAATAATATTCTTGCTACTAACAACAATGGCTCTTTGCAGGATGCAGGTATGACGTCAACATTTACCAGGGAGCTCCAGAAATTGAAGGACATGATATCCAGTGTACCTGGAGTGGTCCAGCCAATTCCGGAAGTATCCCAAGACAGCCACAGGATATCCCGCTTTGCATATCCTATCTGTGATGCTGAAATCCCAAAAAGATTTCAAACTCCCAACATGAAGCTGTACGATGGGACTACGGATCCTGAAGAGCATATTGCCCAGTACAGGGAAAGAATGGAGATTAACCCTATCCCTCCGGAGCTCAAGGAAGCATGCTTATGCAAGGGATTTGGTTCTACCCTGACAGGATCAGCCTTAAAATGGCTGTTAAACGTTCCTCCTCACTCAATTACTTCGTTTGCTCATTTGGTTAATTTATTTAACAGTCAATTTTCTTGTAGTCGGAGTTTTGAGAAACTAACCAGTGATCTTTACAGGATAACTCAAGGGCCTCAGGAATCCTTGAGGGATTATGTGAACAAATTCAGTCGAGAATCCTTGGATATCCCACATCTTGACGTTGCAACAGCTGTGCAAGCTTTTAAGATGGGGTTACAAAAGGATTCTCAGTTTTATCAGGATCTTGTAATGAATCCCTGCAGGAATCTCGACGAAGCTCGTAACAGGGCTTTGAGATATATCCGTTTGGAAGATGACAAGAAGATGCAGGAGAGGATGAATTCTACCTCGACCTATGAATCAACTAACAGGAAATCAGAAACCTCATATAAGCCATATCGCTCCAAGCCATATGGCAGAAATGATAACAAGAAAGTGAATGCTGTTGAAGACGAGGATCCTGAAGAATATCCTGATTTATCTGAATACTGCTTTTCTGTTAATATACCTGAGTTAATGTATGCTATGCAGGGTCTAGGGGACAAAGCTAGGTGGCCTCGAAAGAACCAGCAGAAAGCTTATTGGAAGGATAAATCCAAATGGTGTGCCTTCCACGAAGACTTCGGACATATGACCGAGGATTGCATTGCTCTAAGGAAAGAAATAAGTTACCTGTTAAGCAAAGGGTATCTGAAGGACTTGCTGGAAAAAAAAAAGAATAAAGGTTAGGATCCTGAGAAGGATCCTGAATGAGCAGCATCACCCCCAGCAGATGCCAAGATAATTAACTTTATTTCAGGAGGATCCGACATTTGTGGAACTTCATATTCGGCGGCCAAAAGACATGCAAAGGAAGCTAAGAGTGAGAGGGGAGACAGACCAGCCAGGATGACTACCCTCACAACTGATAAAGTGATCACTTTCGATAGTGATGACAGGGATACTGTTCAGGATCCTCACCATGATGCTTTGGTAATAACATTATATGTGGCTAACCATTTTGTACGCAGGATACTGGTAGACAACGGTAGTTCTGTCAATATAATTCAGCTGGAAACATTGAAGAGGATGAATGTATCTCCGATGGACAATACTTCGAAGTCCACTGTGCTTGTTGGTTTCAGTGGAGAAGCTAGGAATACCGTAGGGGAGATAAAGTTACCAGTATATGTTGAAGGGGTCAACTCGATACAACGTTTCTGTGTGATGGACTCCTTATCCTGCTATAACATCATACTAGGAAGACCATGGATTCACGATATGAAGGCTGTGCCATCGACATATCACCAATGCATCAAGATCCCTACCCCGTGGGGAGTTGTCAAGGTTGAAAGTGATCAGCAAGAAGCGAAAGAATGCTAATCATCCTCGATGAAATCTTCAACTAAGCCTAGTACAGCATAGCAATTAAAGATGCGGGCCCAGGATATCGTGGAGGATTCGGAGCAGGATGTGAAGAGAATTATCCTGGATCAGGATAATCCTGATATCTCGGTGCTCGTAGGAACCAATATCCCTCAGGATATTGAAGAGCAGTTAACTAACTTTTTGAAATGCAGGATGTCAACGTTTGCATGGAAGCATGAGGATATGACAGGCATATCCAAAGATATTATCACTCACAAGCTTGGAATTGACAAATCATTCAAGCCTGTTCAGCAAAAAAGAAGAAAATTCGCTCCTGAGCGGAATGCAATTATCCAAGAAGAAGTTGAAAGATTGTTGAAGTCCAGGATGATCAGAGAAGTCAAGTTTCCAAGATGGCTAGCAAACGTAGTTGTGGTACAGAAGAAAAACGGGAAATGGAGAGTCTGTGTAGACTACACGGACTTGAACAAGGCTTGTCCTAAAGACCCATTTCCTCTCCCTCATATCGATGCAATGGTGGATGCTACTGCTGGACATGAAATGTTAACGTTCATGGACGCATCCTCGACATTTCAGCAGATTCAAATGGAGCCTTCGGATCAGGAGGATACTGCTTTCATGACACCAACAGGTATATATTGCTATACTGCCATGCCTTTCGGTTTGAAAAATGCAGGTGCAACATACCAGAGATTAGTAAACATGATGTTCAAAGATAAGCTGGGGGATACCATGGAGGTATATATTGACGACATGGTGGTAAAATCTAAAAAAGCTGAGGATCACCTCCAGGATATCAAGGGAGCATTTGATATCCTGGATCAGTACAACATGAAGCTGAATCCTGCTAAGTGCCATTTCGGAGTGGGGGCAGGAAAGTTTCTAGGATATATGGTGACGAAAAGGGGGATAGAAGCAAGCCCAGAGCAAATCAAAGCTATCCTGGATATAAAATCACCCTCGAATATGAAGGAAGTACAACGGTTAACAGGCCGAGTAGCAGCTTTGAATAGATTTATCTCAAGATCCTCGGAAAAATACAAGGAATTCTATGATATCCTCAAGAAGAATAAGAAATTTGAATGGGGAGCAAAGCATGAAGCAGCCTTGCAGGATTTGAAGCGGTATCTCTCAACTGCACCTCTATTGATGAAGCCTGAAAATGGTGAACCACTATCCCTATACCTCGCTGTATCAGGGAATGCTGTAAGTGCCGTTCTTGTAAAAGACCATGAAGGTCAACAATATCCTGTTTATTATGTTAGTAAAAGTTTGTTAGATGCTGAAACTAGGTATTCTCATTTAGAAAAATTGATATTAGCTCTAGTCATTGCATCGACAAAGCTTAGACATTATTTTGAGACACATAGAATCCACGTTAAAACGAATTATCCTGTCAAAAATGTGCTTAGGAAACCAGAGATGTCAGGCAGGATGGCCAAGTGGTCAGTAAAGTTGAGTGCTTATGATTTAGTATATGAACCTAGAAATGCCATAAAGTCTCAGGCTTTAGATGACTTTGTGGCTGATTTCAGTAGTGACATTCAGGACGAGGTAGACCTAGAAGTTCAACAGTTAGAAGAATCTTCAGGATCCTGGACGTTATATACTGATGGTGCATCCAATATAAGAGGTGTAGGTTTAGGTATACTACTAAAATCGCCACAGGGGGACATATTACCCCAGGCTATTAGGTGTGAATTTCCTGCTACTAATAATGAGGCAGAATATGAAGCTTTAATTGCAGGATTAGAATTGGCTAAGAATATGAGTATCAAGAATTTGCAAGTATATGTTGACTCCTTGTTAATTACTAACCATTTTAATGGATCCTATGCAGTTAAGGGTGAGAAATTAATCGAATACCTCGATATTCTCAAAAAAATAGCAGGATATTTCGATGTTTTTACACTTGAACAGGTACCAAGAGAGGATAATGCTGAAGCAGATGCCTTAGCAAATCTGGGATCATCGATCAGGATACCAAAAGGAACCCAAATACCAATATTACATGTCTTGTATCCTGCAACGAATCCTCGGGATAAAGAAGTAGCGGGTATTCAGGATCCTGGAGTAGAGTATCCTGATGAGGATCCTAAATCTTGGACGGCTCCAATCATGAGATATCTCAAGGAAGGACACATCCCCGAAAATGAAAATCCTAAGGCATTTAGGATGAAGGTATCACGATTCACTATTATAAATAATGTTTTATACAAGAAATCTCTTGCAGGACCATATTTGAGGTGCTTGGAGGATCCTGAAGCCAAAGAAGTACTTCAGGATATACATGAAGGGGATTGTGGTAACCATACTGGGGGCAGGTAGATATTCTCAAAAGTATTAAGGACAGGATATTATTGGCCAACAATGAGAAAAGATGCCGCAGAATATGCTCGAAGATGTGACGCATGTCAAAGACATAGTAACATATTGCATCAGCCTGCTGAACCATTATATCCTATTGTTTCCCCTTGGCCATTTATGAAGTGGGGTATGGATATAGTAGGAAAGCTTCCAAAGGCTCCAGGAGGGAAGGTTTTTATGTTGGCAATGACAGATTATTTCTCCAAATGGGTTGAAGCCGAGGCATTTGTCCAAGTCAGGGATCAAGAAGTTGTATCCTTCATAAAGAGAAATATCCTGACCAGATTCGGAGTACCAGCCGAGATAATCTGTGACAATGGCTCTCAGTTTATAAGCAAGAGAACTACTGACTTTTGCAAGAGTTGGGGAATCAAAATGATAACATCTACTCCAGTACATCCTCAAGCGAATGGACAAGCAGAATCCTCAAACAAGATAATTGTCAATAACTTAAAGAAGAGGCTTGGAGCCAAAAAAGGAAGATGGGCAGAAGAATTACCCTTTGTTTTGTGGGCTGATAGGACAACGGTAAAGAATGCAACAGGCCAAACCCCATTTTCCTTGGTATTTGGAGCAGAAGCAATAATCCCAACGGAAATGGCAATACCTACTGCAAGATCTACCCTAAGTGATCCTGAACAGAATCCTGAAGCCTTGAGTCAGGATTTGGATACTATAGATGAAAAGAGAGATGCAGCAAGGCTAAGGATGGCAGCATATCAACAAAGAATATCCAGAGCATATAACAAGAATATTAGGACCAGAAGATTTAAGGTTGGAGATTGGGTGTTAAGAAAGGCTTTCCAGAATACTACTAATCCTGCCGATGGCAAGTTAGCTCCAAAATGGGAAGGACCATATGAAGTTGAATCAGAAGCAGGGAAAGGAGCATATAGACTCAAGAATATGGAAAGGGATATGCTACCAAGATCTTGGAATGCTATACACCTTAAGCTTTATTTCAAGTGAGTTTAGAATTTAATTTCTAACTCAGGATGGTATGAATTCTATCTTTTTTAAATATGTTTGGTTTAATTTATTCTTTGAAACCCGATACTAACTCAAGCATCGGAGGGGTGTTAGCCAAGCTAACACCCACCTTAGTTTAAGGATGTTTTGCAGTATATGCTCCGGGATATAGCTCCAGGATGTTCACTCAGGATACTTCAGAAGATTAGAGGATTGGCCCCCTCTCTCACGTACAAGGGATCCTGATCCCTTCACAGGTTTAAAGGTATTCACCTTTCTTCCGAATTGGGTTTAAACACTCCGCCTGGAGCGCAAGTTATTCAGGGATAGTTCAAGGTGGCGGGACCAGTCCATGTAAAAGTGGCTGACAATTTCGTTACTGTTGGCTATATCCTGAATCCTAAAGGTATATGAGGATTGATCACCCTCTCTCACGAAAGGGTATTTTCATACTCTCTAAGGTTTAAAGGTTTTCACTTTTCTAAGTCTTGGAGTTTATACACTCCCGCCTGTAGCGCACGAAAATTTGGGATTTTCCCCAGGATACAAGGAATTTATCTCCAGTGCATTCTTGGGTTTTACCCCTGTAACATGAAAAATTGTCTATACAATGGGAACTGATATCCAGAAGATTTCTGAGTATTTGGAGACATTGTACACAGGGGACATTCCCACTAAAGCGATGATGTAAAGCTCAAAGGATAAGGCTCGGAACTAATGCACTAAGTATCTCACACAGGGACATCTTCATTGGAAAAGTTGCAAAGGGATTGAGGTTTGATAATAGGGTTATATCCTATTCCTGGTATGATCTTTCCTTTGTAAACATCGTTTAAATTTTTGGTAAAAGGTTAAATATCCTGATATATCCTCAAGATATGTTTTTAAATACTTCTCAGAATATTTGATTAAAATATTTGAAACTAATACTAGTTTGAAACTTTGATCATTTAAGTATTATCAAAACCGGTTTTGGAAAAGTGGATTGTTTTTCACTCTTTAAAAAGCTTTCTACAAAGTTGAACGAATATTTGGAAGTCGAATCTAATAACAGTTTTTATTATATATCATTGAGCATATTGATCAGGATATTTTCATAAGATAACAATGCAAAATTTTTACAAAGCTAAGAGTTACATTAAGTAATGTAAGGTAACAACAAATAAGTCAAAAGATAGTTATATTATTAACAAGTCAAAAGTTGTGCTTTTGGTTTCACCTTAAACCAAGGCCCATCCGCCAAAAGCACGATTAGTTTTACCATACCTACGTAACGGTTGAAGGTCTTATCTCAAAACGAAACCTGTCCACCTTCAACCGCTATGACATTCAAAACAAGTTATATTAACCGATGACCAAGGGTTTCATCCTGAAAAACCCAGGACCCATCCACCTTCGGTCATCGTATTGTTCTAGTGCAGGAAATATAAATTGTTCGAAGATGGGAAATGTAAATTGTTTACAAACCATAACCATGAAATTTTAAAAAGTGGGCTCCGGCCTCAGCATGTATATCCATCATCGCCCACTCTGCTGCCTAAGGGGCAGCACCTTCTTTCCCGGCAACTTCTTTCCCGGCATTTGTACCAGCATCACTCTCGGGATTCTTCTCAGCATCCGCAGCAGCATCCTCTCCACCAGCATTCTTTCCAGCATTTGCCCCAGCATTCCCGGAAACATCCTTTGAAGCGCTAACATCCATTGTTTTGGCGGACTCTTCCACAGCAGATTTGGCAGGAGGCTCCACAGGATTTCCCCCAAGATCTCTTGACTTCGCCTCCCAGGCCTTGATGTTCCAAGAAGGGCATTGCGAACCCAAAGCCATTGCCTCGTAAGCCATTTTCAGCCTGGCGTGGAGAAGGGAGATCACGACGGAATTCTTGAGGCTCTCTCGGTATGAAGCCATGGCCTGCTCATGTTGAACTTGGGCTGCGTCAGACTTGGCTTGAGCTTCTTGGGTGATCTTTTGGATGGCGGCTTGGTGATCCTGAGTCATAGCCTTATACTTAGCTTCATAGTGTTCCGATTTAGCGGTGGCAATTGCTGCTTGATCTGCAATGGTGGCCTTGGCCTTTTTCAGCTGGCTTTCAAGCATGACGTTGGAGCCACATGCGTCCTCGTAAAGGAAGACCAGGCGTTCAAGGCCCTGCAAGGTAATAAAACAGGCATTATTCTAAATGAACATTTCTATTAAGCATGTGATGCAGGATACAGGTCAGGATATTAACCTGGTTAAGGAAGCCGGTCATAAATGTGCTGGATTCTGTAAACCCGTGGTTCTCGAATGGGAATACATGGGGTGGAGCAGAGGGCTCGACTTCCTTTCTTTTCCGGGAGCTGGAGGCCCAGGTCCGGGATGCTGGAGGAGCTTTGGGAACAGTGGAGGTCTTTGAACTGGTGAGTTTTGGTGTAACGGATGATTTCGGGTTAGATTCTTGCTTGACAGGTTCAAGGCTGGAATAACTGTCCAGCTCATCGAGTTGGAAGCCTTCGAGATTAATAACTGGCACTGCACAAGGGAAGATGTTTTAAACTTGTTATATCCCTATACAATAAAATAATAATCAATTTAATATGAAGATAGTTCTTGAAAATATGCTTACCAGATATGTTGGAGCTTGATTTCTGACTAGAGCTTGTGAGTAGCAGGTTAAAGGTTCTTTCACCCTCTGGAAGCTTGTAGATCTCTTTTATTCTTCCTTCTTTCAGCACTAGGGGCAGCTAGTTCCTTGAAGTTTGCTGCAAGAAAGAGAATAAACACATCAGGATATTGGTTCAGGATTGAGGTTCGGGATATGATTGGGGATAGTCCTAAAACCCTAAGTCCTACCAGAAGTCAACCATCTTTTAGGAAGGTCAAAACCCTTATCAATGGAGTCTCTTTTCACAAAGAAGAATTTTCTTGTCCATTTATCCTCATTCTTGGTGGCCTTAAGAATGAGAGGATCGCTGGAAATAGAAAAAAGGAGAAACCGGCTGGAACCATGTGACCTTAGACGGTAGGCCATCGGAAGGTCTTCGATGCATAGATCAGGCATATGATGAGCCTTAATCTGCTCCAGGGTGATTAACACGCGCCAAACCATGGGCATGGTTTGGGCAAAACTAAGACCGGTAAGCTCAAAGAAGCGAGAAATGAAGGGAGAAAATGGATATCGAAGCCCTAATGAAAAAGGATATGCAAAAAAGCAAACCCATTCGTCGGAACAAAAATCCGATCGGACCTCTCGGTCAAATGGACGGAAGATTGTTCCGGCGGGAAAGGCACCGGAAGCTCGTAGGGCTGCGATATCGGAATTATCAAAAGAACACACCTCTTTTGAAGGTTTCTGAAGAAAATTTTGTTTATGGAAGGGAGAATCAGAATCCGCCATTTGCGATATAGTGCGGGTCGCCATGAAGGATTACAATCGGAGAAAAGGAAATATTAACAAGGGAAATAGATAAGAGAGAGGGGGAAAGTACCTGATATTCTCTGGAAGATAAAGATAACCATAATGTGAAGTCCATCGGTTAATATAGGCTAAATGTAGGGGGTAAAGAGTAAATAATGCCTTGGAAGTTGCACATTGTCATTTCAAGGGTCTCGTCACATTGATTGCCTTAATTGATGAAATAAAACTTTTGAAATATATCCGTTGGATTGGTATACCAACCGATATATTTGGGGACAATTGTTATGGGTCATTTTCTGAGTATACATATCCTGACTAATATCCCGCTTCTAATTGTTTATTTGTGACCAGGATATTGGACGGGGACATTGCTAACATCCTGGGCGATATCCTAAGGTTGAGTGAATTAAACACGTGCAGGTTAATGGCTGTAAGTTACTAACGGTCATCAGGACTTCTTCTCCTCAAGACTCGGGCGTATTTGTTATGAGGAAGCCGTTGAACCCAAAAGACTTGGTCCTCAACGTTCGAGTGGGAATATTCGCTGGATCCCGGAAGTTTAGGATAGTTTGTTACATTATCTTTACTATAAATAGATGGGGGCGGATCAGTTTAAGGCACACAATTTTACACTTACACTCTCGAACACTTTTACTCTCTAGCTCAGTGCAAACACCACTCTCAAACACTTGTATTCAAATTACATTGTAACACATAGTCGATCCGCACCACATCCTGCACTGTATCCTGATATTTGAAGCAATAGAAGAACAAGGCAGCTGCGATTGTCAGCTCCCGAGGTTTTATGCCGGCGATCTAGATTGATCAAGGGCTTTCCTCGTACATCACGTGTCAACCTTTACATTTTTGCTCATTGTTTGATCATAGATACAGCTCTATATCCTGAGCCGTATCCTGAAACTGTTTTCATATCTAACTTGGTTAACACATTTTTTACACATAACTCTAGCACACTACCTCACTTTACTAATTTAATCACTTAATTGCTTAGGTAATTTTTGACCAAAACAATTTGAATATAAAAAGATAAGTAACAAACAATGTTATGTGTTGTAGCATTTCAACATTGTTAAACATCAGTACTATGATATTTTCATGTCAACATTTTGTATTTATATCAACAATTTACTTTCTACATTTGTTATGTTAATATCTATTTGTATTATACACATGTATAATATATCAAAGATTGTGTAATAAGGGTATATACATGATGTAATAATAAACGTCCAAGCTTCTTGTTATCTACAAATAATATCTGTTATATACTTGATCACGTGATTGATTTGATTATTATGGCCCATGTAACAAATTTACGTGATTCTAGAAATGAATATTATTTGTCATGCAAATTTTGATTCTCATCGAGAATTAACACAACATACATTAATATCACATTCAAAGCATGGAGTTAATCAACAATACTAATTAAACAATTGAAGCAGAACTTTTCTCATCAAAGAAGCATAATTTATTTCATCAAAGAAGCATATCAAATACTATCCCCTCCCCACATTCTATCTAATCATTTAACAAAATTCAATATTATATGATCATTTTTATGCTATTTAGATTCCTTCGTTAAACACTCTATATTTCTAATATATTTTAATATACGAATATAATTTTGGAGCTAAAGGTCTCACTGAGGATAAGCATTTAGTATCGGGTACTGATATTAAACCGGTACTGAAATGTCTCACTGTAAGCAACCTCTCAATTCCAAAAGATAGAAGTATGTTACGCCTATCTCTCACCTTCCAAAACCATATCAATAACTTTGCAACGTGTTTTATGATGGTTGTTGTTATATATATATATATATATATATATATATATATATATATATATAGGGTCAGGATTTAGAGAAAACGCTCAAAAGTGTGAGAACGGAGAGAACGCTTATGGATCGTCAGATCAAAACAATCTATGTACTTGATGACGCGGTGGCATTTTCGTAAATAAAATCACTTTTATTAATCTGGCACGCTTCATTAAGGGTAAAAGGGTCTTTTGACTTAACATAAAACGCCAAACTCACGCTATTAAAATCCGCCTCAACACACATAGCACACTTCATCATAATATAATGCCATAGATATAAAACGCCAAACTTTGTTTTTACCCGATAAAGCTGAACAAACAGTACTAAAACGACGGAACTTTATTACTAGCATTTACTGCAATAAAAATCGCGCCTAAAGTACGCGCCAAAAACTTCCTATATAAACAAACTCTCAGAATTACTAAAATCCAAACCAAAACCACAAAAACCTATATTTTCCTCTACACCATTCATCTTATAAACGCCAAAAAAACCAAAATATCAAAGATTCAAATCCATGTTTCTTTGATATACACAATTTTCTCATTAAACTTTCACTCTATGCAATGAGCAAGATCCTCAATATAAACGCCAAAATATACAAAAAACCACAAAACTTCAAAAAAGCCATTTCATGAAGATTCTGTTTTTGTTCTCTATAAAGTTTAGCTAAACGGGATGGATAACATTGTTACACATCTTTCTTGACTAAGGATTAACAATGTTATCCATTTCGTTCAGCAAAACATTATTGAGTTTAGCACGACCAAAAATAGAAGTTTATGGAAGTTTTATTAGTGGCGTTATTGTTTTTTTTTTTTGGCGTTTGATTTCCTTGCCCGATCTTATATTGTTTGTTATTTAACTTCGAAGTAGCATGTTATGAACAACGAGATAGAAAAAAGAAAACGATGCAAAAAAAAGGCTAAACTGAGAAATGTCTGTGTTCTATAGCATTGAAATAAAAAAACGCCAAACTACTCTACACTGTCTCTCAAAAGACCATATGTATGTGTTTTGTAAGAATGACAAATACAAAACGCCAAACTACTCTTCACTCGCTCTCAAAGACCTTGTCAATCTTCTTTTAATTACGGCCTGTTTGCATGTTGATGCGTAGTGTCCATAGGCTTTGCAGTTCTGACACTGTCTTTCTTTGGCCCCGGGTTTCGACTTTGATTTCTTTTTGTCAATTGCTATCTCCTGTTTAGATTTCAGGCGCTTCCGAGAACCAGAACCTTTGGATTTATAACCTACAGGGACTCTTATCGGAGTCTTGTCATTTTTATATTGACCAGTTATCTCGGCAAATCTATCCCTAGAACTAGCAGGAGGAGCAACAATCTGCATCTCTTGAACCTTCTTCATATAAGATTGAACATGATCCTTGTATAAGGATAGCTCCTCTTTATTACCAGATAAACGGTTCAAAGTGTATTCGGTTGAATAAATAACATCTCGCATCATACTTTGCACATCAGGATCAAGCTCGGTCATATATTCACGACTAATTGAGAATTCAGGAGAGCAGTTTGGGGAGGCCTCTTTGCGCCATCTATTCAGAATGTATTGTTTTGGAAATTCCCTAATGTCCATAAGTCTCAAAACATAGAATATATGTCTACATAGCAAACCAAACTGTTCAAAACGTCTGCATGAGCAACTGCATGTGCAATCATACTTACAGAACAATACCTGAAAAACGCCAAAAACAATATCTCTATAACGCCATGCATAGAATGTTTGTCTAAAAAAGAAAAGAACACATTGCATATGATAAAACGCCATTAACAGAAAACGCCATAAAAACCAAAACGCCATTATTTACCTCAAATAAGGATGTACAAAGCTGTTGGAAGTCATTTACATAAAACTTAACAAAACCATCAGGCTGATCTTCGTAACGTTGATTTATGCAATCCGCAACTCCAATAAGCTCAGATTGAACGTCACAAAAAATACTTTTTGTATATATATCAACAGCTTGCCCTTCCAACACTTTGTAACTAATCTTCAACTGGGGTCTTTTGTATCGAGATTCATGATCATTTTTACGATGTGTGTGACGCTGTGCTTCTATTATAGTCTCATAATGCGTCATGAACTCAACAAGAGTAGCTTTCGAATTGCACACTTGACCAAAAAATGATTCTCACTCTCCGACCTGGATGTCGTTCGCATAAGACCAGACATAGGCTCCATTCTATAGTATGCAGGGATCCAAGATTCCCTAAGTGCAAAAATATCAGATAGCCAGTCATTATCTTCTAAATTGAATTCTGCAATAACCGTTTCCCATTCTGATTCAAACTCTTCAGGTGTGAGAATATCCATCCACACAACACCACATATATGTTCTTTAAAATTGGTGGAATTGCATAGCCTAACACCAACCAATAAATAACACGAAAACGCCATGCATATATATAACAAAAAAAAACAAAAGACAAAACTTCATTAAAAACAGTAACAATGTACAAAACGCCATGTAACTTAAAACGCATTGTATACTAAAACGCCAAAGGGAAAAAAAGCATAACAACCTTCAGAGAAAGTTTATGCATCACATGCCACATGCACAACCGATGCCTTGTGTCAACAAATACAACAGAAATAGCCTTCTTCATCGCTGGATCTTGGTCAGTGACAACAACTTTTGGTTGAGAACCAACAGCTTTAAGAAAAACTCTTAACAACCAAATATACGTATCAGCAGTTTCCGACGCCAACAATACTGCACCAAATGTAAAATTGCAGTGATGATTGTCTATACTAGTGAACGGTACAAACACCATAGAGTATCTGCATATGAAAACGCCATGAGAAATGAAACAATAATAAAACGCCATTGAATGTAAAGTAGTAAAACGCCATTGCATGCTCATAAAACGCCATTGCATGTAAAATATAAAAATGCCATGCATGTGAATTAATAAAACGCCAAAAACAAAGAAGTTGAATTATAAAAAAATTACTTGATGGAATGATACGTGGCGTCAAACGAAATCACATCACCAAACACGTGGTAATTACGTTTGGCTTGATCGTCACACCAAAAAAGACCCTTTAAACGATTGTCTTCGTCTGTGATGTAATCATACGAGAAATTAGGCTGGGAATGTTTTTTTTCATTCAAATGTTTCACAACCATATCAGCGTCATATTCCCCTATGAACAAGTTAATTTACCTCTTATAGTTCTTAAATTCAACTTTGCTTGCGCCCACGTTTTCAAAACCGCCAAAATAAGTCTTCATAATATTAAACGCCTTGACAGGACCCGAATTTTGCTTAGACATGTTGTGTATAACATGCTTCTGGAGGTGAGTGAGGTGTCGTTCAGTTGGAAGAAAATGTTTATCAGGACGTTCAACAAGTTCATGATTGTGCTCCTCAACAAACTTATACACCTTCCAAAATCCATCCTTAAATTCTACACATAACAGTGCACCACAATCAGTCCTCTTTGAAAAGTTAGATCGCACTACTTGCTCCTTTTGATTGGGGTCCAACGTATCAACCTTCTTGTCCTTATATACCCCAGCTCTCGTACACAAGAAATACTTAATATGTAAGACACCTTTAGAGTTTGTCTTTGTAGTCCCTTTCCTGACTGAAAACCCACGCTCCTTGGCATACTTAACATACATTGAATAACAATCATCAAGGCTTGACAATACCATGTCCTTTCTGGGCTTTAATTCTTCACTGACGTCAGGAATGATAAATGGTAATCCAGTTTTGGGGCAATGCCTTTGACTCGAGGAAGAGACTTCATCTGAGAAAACACAGGGAGGAACAGAAAAAATCAGAAAAACAGAGTGATATCCCGTAATAACATTATACATTAAAACGCCATTAATTGAATAATAAAAAAGATCAAATAAACACATAATGAAAACGCCAAAATTAACAAAAGTAATGTTACCACAAATTAACAAAATAGTAATAACTGATATTCACAAATACTACTAAATAAAATTAAAAACTAATCAAATAGATGAAAAACGCCAATGATCGTAAAAACATAGCAAATACACAAGAAGGCAAACGACAATTAAAATTAATATCGAGAACTCCAATTGCAGTTATGAATAATAGATTAAATATCAATTAAAACGGGATTAAACTGCATAATTGAATAACGCTATGGAAAATCATACAACACATTAAAAAATAATAATACAAAAAACGCCATAGAACAATGATAAAAGAACAAAACGCCATATCTGTTGCATGATTTGCTGGAACGAAAATAGAAAACACCAACGAATTTTACTTTGTCGATCAGAATCCACGTTAAACGCTATAGATCTGAGAAAGCTTGCAAATGAGGTAACAGCTAACAATAAATCTTTGGAGTTTTAATTTGAAAGAGATTTATAACGCGAATAAGGAGGGAACGTATAAAAGGACAATCGTACCCCCGGATAACAATTAGGGCCCCCTGCCATGTGTTGGGCCAGGATCCGTTCTCACCGTTCTCTCCTGAACCCGTTTCTATATATATATATACATATATATATACATACATATATATATATAGGAGAAGGATCCGTTAGGAACCACCCTTTATTGTGAGAACCGCGAGAACCAGTGTGAACACAAATAGTAATACCTAAAAAAATCTAAAAAACACCCAGAATTTTTTTTTACTATTTTTTTGTAAAAATCGATATATTTCGTTTACAATAAAAAAATATTTTCAAATTTTTTTTTCAGTAACAGTTATCCATGCACATGTGCATTTGTATCATTTCTTTGAGAAATTGCGCAATTCATTACAAATATTAGACAATTGCACTTTCATTAACACTACCAGGTGTAATACACTACTTTTTACGTTAACAATATTAGAAATGCACATGTGCATCTATATCTATCAACATGAAATAAGGTGTGTTGGTACACTACTTTCTCTTTCATCTATCATTCCATCCATAATACACAAACATGCACATGTGCATTTTTGTCATTCTTTGACAAATTCCGTAATTCATTACAACTATTAGACAATTGCAATTTCATTTACACTACCATGTGTAATACAATACTTTTTACATTACCAATATTAGAAATGCACATGTGCATCTATATGTATCAACATGAAATAAGGTGTTTTGGTACACTACTTTGAATACACTTTACCTTTCATCTATCATACCATCCATAATACACTACCATTACCTCCTACCATCCATAATACAATACTATTACCAATATTTTCACTTTATTACATGTATGTAAACACCATTTATATCATCCAATCAACATATTACATCATAAATTAACAACTATAACCAAACCATCAACCACTAGATATAACTAACCAAAAAACATGTATATGGGACTACTTCTCCATTTAAAATCACAAACTTTTTGTACCAAAAAACACGTTATATCATGGTTATACCTAATGATGCACATGTGCATTTTGAATATTGATAATATAAAAAGTAGTGTATTACGAATGGTATTGTAAATTAAAGTGCAATTGTCTATTGCTGATATCGTATTACCGAATTTGTCGAAGTAATGATACATACGCACATGTGCATGGATAACTGTTACTCGAAAAAAAAAGTTTTTTTTATGGTAACGAAATATAGCGATTTTTAAAAAAATATTTAAATTTTTTTTTTGAGTGTTTTTTTGATTTTTTTTAGATTTTATTTTGTGTTCACATTGGTTGTCGCGGTTCTCGCAATAAGGGTGGTTCTCGCATGAACCTTACCATATATATATATATATATATATATATATATATATATATATATATATAGGGTCAGGTTAACGTACAATGACCCTTATCGTACAATATGTACGCGATCATCTCAGCCGTCCGATCTGGTGCGAATTCACTTTTGAACATGCGACATGTGCTGAAAAACCAACATGCGAAATTGCTTTATATACCAACATGCGATTTCATCATATTTACCAACATGCGAAATTGCTACAAAAAAAAACAACATGCGATTTTATCAAAAATACCAACATGAGATTTCGAACATGCTTTTTTATAATGTACGATTTCACAATATGGTACGTATTGTACGTTAAGGGATATTGTATTTTACACTTTCACTATATATATATGGTAGGATTCATGCTAAAACTAGCTTTAAGAAGGGATTTGAAAACTAGTGTGAACAAAACAAAGTAAATCCAAAACAACAATAAATAAATAAATAAATAAAACACAAACAATGAACCCTCCCACCTACACCACCCAAAAACCCAGTCCCCCTCCCCCACACCAACCAAAAAAAAAAAACATAAACTTACCCTCAAAAACCTATACCCTCCACCTAAGCTAAATGCTAAACAATAAACCCCAAAGTTAAACCACAAAACTAAACGCTAAAGGGGTAAGGCAAAACTTCTTACACTTACGTGAGCTAATGAACCATCATGCCCTCAAGTAAGGTTAAAAGGGGTAACCATACGCCTAGACTATAATGAGGTTCTTGAAGTTACATTTGTCACTATACCTCCTTCTCTACAAGAAAACCAGGCTACTACTTTCTCTAAGTCAAGTAATTCACTAGTAGAATACCTTTCACCCAAACCAGGTTAGTATCTAAAATCGCCACAGGGGGACATATTACCCCAGGCTATTAGGTGTGAATTTCCTGCTACTAATAATGAGGCAGAATATGAAGCTTTAATTGCAGGATTAGAATTGGCTAAGAATATGAGTATCAAGAATTTGCAAGTATATGTTGACTCCTTGTTAATTACTAACCATTTTAATGGATCCTATGCAGTTAAGGGTGAGAAATTAATCGAATACCTCGATATTCTCAAAAAAATAGCAGGATATTTCGATGTTTTTACACTTGAACAGGTACCAAGAGAGGATAATGCTGAAGCAGATGCCTTAGCAAATCTGGGATCATCGATCAGGATACCAGAAGGAACCCAAATACCAATATTACATGTCTTGTATCCTGCAACGAATCCTCGGGATAAAGAAGTAGCGGGTATTCAGGATCCTGGAGTAGAGTATCCTGATGAGGATCCTAAATCTTGGACGGCTCCAATCATGAGATATCTCAAGGAAGGACACATCCCCGAAAATGAAAATCCTAAGGCATTTAGGATGAAGGTATCACGATTCACTATTATAAATAATGTTTTATACAAGAAATCTCTTGCAGGACCATATTTGAGGTGCTTGGAGGATCCTGAAGCCAAAGAAGTACTTCAGGATATACATGAAGGGGATTGTGGTAACCATACTGGGGGCAGGTCGTTATTCTCAAAAGTATTAAGGACAGGATATTATTGGCCAATAATGAGAAAAGATGCCGCAGAATATGCTCGAAGATGTGACGCATGTCAAAGACATAGTAACATATTGCATCAGCCTGCTGAACCATTATATCCTATTGTTTCCCCTTGGCCATTTATGAAGTGGGGTATGGATATAGTGGGAAAGCTTCCAAAGGCTCCAGGAGGGAAGGTTTTTATGTTGGCAATGACAGATTATTTCTCCAAATGGGTTGAAGCCGAGGCATTTGTCCAAGTCAGGGATCAAGAAGTTGTATCCTTCATAAAGAGAAATATCCTGACCAGATTCGGAGTACCAGCCGAGATAATCTGTGACAATGGCTCTCAGTTTATAAGCAAGAGAACTACTGACTTTTGCAAGAGTTGGGGAATCAAAATGATAACATCTACTCCAGTACATCCTCAAGAGAATGGACAAGCAGAATCCTCAAACAAGATAATTGTCAATAACTTAAAGAAGAGGCTTGGAGCCAAAAAAGGAAGATGGGCAGAAGAATTACCCTTTGTTTTGTGGGCTGATAGGACAACGGTAAAGAATGCAACAGGCCAAACCCCATTTTCCTTGGTATTTGGAGCAGAAGCAATAATCCCAACGGAAATGGCAATACCTACTGCAAGATCTACCCTAAGTGATCCTGAACAGAATCCTGAAGCCTTGAGTCAGGATTTGGATACTATAGATGAAAAGAGAGATGCAGCAAGGCTAAGGATGGCAGCATATCAACAAAGAATATCCAGAGCATATAACAAGAATATTAGGACCAGAAGATTTAAGGTTGGAGATTGGGTGTTAAGAAAGGCTTTCCAGAATACTACTAATCCTGCCGATGGCAAGTTAGCTCCAAAATGGGAAGGACCATATGAAGTTGAATCAGAAGCAGGGAAAGGAGCATATAGACTCAAGAATATGGAAAGGGATATGCTACCAAGATCTTGGAATGCTATACACCTTAAGCTTTATTTCAAGTGAGTTTAGAATTTAATTTCTAACTCAGGATGGTATGAATTCTATCTTTTTTAAATATGTTTGGTTTAATTTATTCTTTGAAACCCGATACTAACTCAAGCATCGGAGGGGTGTTAGCCAAGCTAACACCCACTTTAGTTTAAGGATGTTTTGCAGTATATGCTCCGGGATATAGCTCCAGGATGTTCACTCAGGATACTTCAGAAGATTAGAGGATTGGCCCCCTCTCTCACGTACAAGGGATCCTGATCCCTTCACAGGTTTAAAGGTATTCACCTTTCTTCCGAATTGGGTTTAAACACTCCGCCTGGAGCGCAAGTTATTCAGGGATAGTTCAAGGTGGCGGGACCAGTCCATGTAAAAGTGGCTGACAATTTCGTTACTGTTGGCTATATCCTGAATCCTAAAGGTATATGAGGATTGATCACCCTCTCTCACGAAAGGGTATTTTCATACTCTCTAAGGTTTAAAGGTTTTCACCTTTCTAAGTCTTGGAGTTTATACACTCCCGCCTGTAGCGCACGAAAATTTGGGATTTTCCCCAGGATACAAGGAATTTATCTCCAGTGCATTCTTGGGTTTTACCCCTGTAACATGAAAAATTGTCTATACAATGGGAACTGATATCCAGAAGATTTCTGAGTATTTGGAGACATTGTACACAGGGGACATTCCCACTAAAGCGATGATGTAAAGCTCAAAGGATAAGGCTCGGAACTAATGCACTAAGTATCTCACACAGGGACATCTTCATTGGAAAAGTTGCAAAGGGATTGAGGTTTGATAATAGGGTTATATCCTATTCCTGGTATGATCTTTCCTTTGTAAACATCGTTTAAATTTTTGGTAAAAGGTTAAATATCCTGATATATCTTCAAGATATGTTTTTAAATACTTCTCAGAATATTTGATTAAAATATTTGAAACTAATACTAGTTTGAAACTTTGATCATTTAAGTATTATCAAAACCGGTTTTGGAAAAGTGGATTGTTTTTCACTCTTTAAAAAGCTTTCTACAAAGTTGAACGAATATTTGGAAGTCGAATCTAATAACAGTTTTTATTATATATCATTGAGCATATTGATCAGGATATTTTCATAAGATAACAATGCAAAATTTTTACAAAGCTAAGAGTTACATTAAGTAATGTAAGGTAACAACAAATAAGTCAAAAGATAGTTATATTATTAACAAGTCAAAAGTTGTGCTTTTGGTTTCACCTTAAACCAAGGCCCATCCGCCAAAAGCACGATTAGTTTTACCATACCTACGTAACGGTTGAAGGTCTTATCTCAAAACGAAACCTGTCCACCTTCAACCGCTATGACATTCAAAACAAGTTATATTAACCGATGACCAAGGGTTTCATCCTGAAAAACCCAGGACCCATCCACCTTCGGTCATCGTATTGTTCTAGTGCAGGAAATATAAATTGTTCGAAGATGGGAAATGTAAATTGTTTTACAGACCATAACCATGAAATTTTAAAAAGTGGGCTCCGGCCTCAGCACGTATATCCATCATCGCCCACTCTGCTGCCTAAGGGGCAGCACCTTCTTTCCCGGCAACTTCTTTCCCGGCATTTGTACCAGCATCACTCTCGGGATTCTTCTCAGCATCCGCAGCAGCATCCTCTCCACCAGCATTCTTTCCAGCATTTGCCCCAGCATTCCCGGAAACATCCTTTGAAGCGCTAACATCCATTGTTTTGGCGGACTCTTCCACAGCAGATTTGGCAGGAGGCTCCACAGGATTTCCCCCAAGATCTCTTAACTTCGTCTCCCAGGCCTTGATGTTCCAAGAAGGGCATTGCGAACCCAAAGCCATTGCCTCGTAAGCCATTTTCAGCCTGGCCTGGAGAAGGGAGATCACGACTGAATTCTTGAGGCTCTCTCGATATGAAGCCATGGCCTGCTCATGTTGAACTTGGGCTGCGTCAGACTTGGCTTGAGCTTCTTGGGTGATCTTTTGGATGGCGGCTTGGTGATCCTGAGTCATAGCCTTATACTTAGCTTCATAGTGTTCCGATTTAGCGGTGGCAATTGCTGCTTGATCTGCAATGGTGGCCTTGGCCTTTTTCAGCTGGCTTTCAAGCATGACGTTGGAGCCACATGCGTCCTCGTAAAGGAAGACCAGGCGTTCAAGGCCCTGCAAGGTAATAAAACAGGCATTATTCTAAATGAACATTTCTATTAAGCATGTGATGCAGGATACAGGTCAGGATATTAACCTGGTTAAGGAAGCCGGTCATAAATGTGCTGGATTCTGGTGAGTTTTGGTGTAACGGATGATTTCGGGTTAGATTCTTGCTTGACAGGTTCAAGGCTGGAATAACTGTCCAGCTCATCGAGTTGGAAGCCTTCGAGATTAATAACTGGCACTGCACAAGGGAAGATGTTTTAAACTTGTTATATCCCTATACAATAAAATAATAATCAATTTAATATGAAGATAGTTCTTGAAAATATGCTTACCAGATATGTTGGAGCTTGATTTTTGACTAGAGCTTGTGAGTAGCAGGTTAAAGGTTCTTTCACCCTCTGGAAGCTTGTAGATCTCTTTTATTCTTCCTTCTGATTCAGCACTAGGGGCAGCTAGTTCCTTGAAGTTTGCTGCAATAAAGAGAATAAACACATCAGGATATTGGTTCAGGATTGAGGTTCGGGATATGATTGGGGATAGTCCTAAAACCCTAAGTCCTACCAGAAGTCAACCATCTTTTAGGAAGGTCAAAACCCTTATCAATGGAGTCTCTTTTCACAAAGAAGAATTTTCTTGTCCATTTATCCTCATTCTTGGTGGCCTTAAGAATGAGAGGATCGCTGGAAATAGAAAAAAGGAGAAACCGGCTGGAACCATGTGACCTTAGACGGTAGGCCATCGGAAGGTCTTCGATGCATAGATCAGGCATATGATGAGCCTTAATCTGCTCCAGGGTGATTAACACGCGCCAAACCATGGGCATGGTTTGGGCAAAACTAAGACCTGTAAGCTCAAAGAAGCGAGAAATGAAGGGAGAAAATGGATATCGAAGCCCTAATGAAAAAGGATATGCAAAAAAGCAAACCCATTCGTCGGAACAAAAATCCGATCGGACCTCTCGGTCAAATGGACGGAAGATTGTTCCGGCGGGAAAGGCACCGGAAGCTCGTAGGGCTGCGATATCGGAATTATCAAAAGAACACACCTCTTTTGAAGGTTTCTGAAGAAAATTTTGTTTATGGAAGGGAGAATCAGAATCCGCCATTTGCGATATAGTGCGGGTCACCATGAAGGATTACAATCGGAGAAAAGGAAATATTAACAAGGGAAATAGATAAGAGAGAGGGGGAAAGTACCTGATATTCTCTGGAAGATAAAGATAACCATAATGTGAAGTCCCTCGGTTAATATAGGCTAAAAGTAGGGGGTAAAGAGTAAATAATGCCTTGGAAGTTGCACATTGTCATTTCAAGGGTCTCGTCACATTGATTGCCTTAATTGATGAAATAAAACTTTTGAAATATATCCGTTGGATTGGTATACCAACCGATATATTTGGGGACAATTGTTATGGGTCATTTTCTGAGTATACATATCCTGACTAATATCCCGCTTCTAATTGTTTATTTGTGACCAGGATATTGGACGGGGACATTGCTAACATCCTGGGCGATATCCTAAGGTTGAGTGAATTAAACACGTGCAGGTTAATGGCTGTAAGTTACTAACGGTCATTAGGACTTCTTCTCCTCAAGACTCGGGCGTATTTGTTATGAGGAAGCCGTTGAACCCGAAAGACTTGGTCCTCAACGTTCGAGTGGGAATATTCGCTGGATCCCGGAAGTTTAGGATAGTTTGTTACATTATCTTTACTATAAATAGATGGGGGCGGATCAGTTTAAGGCGCACAATTTTACACTTACACTCTCGAACACTTTTACTCTCTAGCTCAGTGCAAACACCACTCTCAAACACTTGTATTCAAATTACATTGTAACACATAGTCGATCCGCACCACATCCTGCACTGTATCCTGATATTTGAAGCAATAGAAGAACAAGGCAGCTGCGATTGTCAGCTCCCGAGGTTTTATGCCGGCGATCTAGATTGATCAAGGGCTTTCCTCGTACATCACGTGTCAACCTTTACATTTTTGCTCATTGTTTGATCATAGATACAGCTCTATATCCTGAGCCGTATCCTGAAACTGTTTTCATATCTAACTTGGTTAACACATTTTTTACACATAACTCTAGCACACTACCTCACTTTACTAATTTGATCACTTAATTGCTTAGGTAATTTTTGACCAAAACAATTTGAATATAAAAAGATAAGTAACAAACAATGTTATGTGTTGTAGCATTTCAACATTGTTAAACATCAGTACTATGATATTTTCATGTCAACATTTTGTATTTATATCAACAATTTACTTTCTACATTTGTTATGTTAATATCTATTTGTATTATACACATGTATAATATATCAAAGATTGTGTAATAAGGGTATATACATGATGTAATAATAAACGTCCAAGCTTCTTGTTATCTACAAATAATATCTGTTATATACTTGATCAAGTGATTGATTTGATTATTATGGCCCATGTAACAAATTTACGTGATTCTAGAAATGAATATTATTTGTCATGCAAATTTTGATTCTCATCGAGAATTAACACAACATACATTAATATCACATTCAAAGCATGGAGTTAATCAACAATACTAATTAAACAATTGAAGCAGAACTTTTCTCATCAAAGAAGCATAATTTATTTCATCAAAGAAGCATATCAAATACTATCCCCTCCCCACATTCTATCTAATCATTTAACAAAATTCAATATTATATGATCATTTTTATGCTATTTAGATTCCTTCGTTAAACACTCTATATTTCTAATATATTTTAATATACGAATATAATTTTGGAGCTAAAGGTCTCACTGAGGATAAGCATTTAGTATCGGGTACTGATATTAAACCGGTACTGAAATGTCTCACTGTAAGCAACCTCTCAATTCCAAAAGATAGAAGTATGTTACGCCTATCTCTCACCTTCCAAAACCATATCAATAACTTTGCAACGTGTTTTATGATGGTTGTTGTTATATATATATATATATATATAGGGTCAGGATTTAGAGAAAACGCTCAAAAGTGTGAGAACGGAGACAACGCTTATGGATCGTCAGATCAAAACAATCTATGTACTAGATGACGCGGTGGCATTTTCGTAAATAAAATCACTTTTATTAATCTGGCGCGCTTCATTAAGGGTAAAAGGGTCTTTTGACTTAACATAAAACGCGAAACTCACGCTATTAAAATCCGCCTCAACACACATAGCACACTTCATCATAATATAATGCCATAGATATAAAACGCCAAACTTTGTTTTTACCCGATAAAGCTGAACAAACAGTACTAAAATGACGGAACTTTATTACTAGCATTTACTGCAATAAAAATCGCGCCTAAAGTACGAGCCAAAAACTTCCTATATAAACAAACTCTCAGAATTACTAAAATCCAAACCAAAACCACAAAAACCTATATTTTCCTCTACACCATTCATCTTATAAACGCCAAAAAAACCAAAATATCAAAGATTCAAATCCATGTTTCTTTGATATACACAATTTTCTCATTAAACTTTCACTCTATGCAATGAGCAAGATCCTCAATATAAACGCCAAAATATACAAAAAACCACAAAACTTCAAAAAAGCCATTTCATGAAGATTCTGTTTTTGTTCTCTATAAAGTTTAGCTAAACGGGATGGATAACATTGTTACACATCTTTCTTGACTAAGGATTAACAATGTTATCCATTTCGTTCAGCAAAACATTATTGAGTTTAGCACGACCAAAAATAGAAGTTTATGGAAGTTTTATTAGTGGCGTTATTGTTTTTTTTTTGGCGTTTGATTTCCTTGCCCGATCTTATATTGTTTGTTATTTAACTTCGAAGTAGCATGTTATGAACAACGAGATAGAAAAAAGAAAAAGATGCAAAAAAAAGGCTAAACTGAGAAATGTCTGTGTTCTATAGCATTGAAATAAAAAAACGCCAAACTACTCTACACTGTCTCTCAAAAGACCATATGTATGTGTTTTGTAAGAATGACAAATACAAAACGCCAAACTACTCTTCACTCGCTCTCAAAGACCTTGTCAATCTTCTTTTAATTACGGCCTGTTTGCATGTTGATGCGTAGTGTCCATACGCTTTGCAGTTCTGACACTGTCTTTCTTTGGCCCCGGGTTTCGACTTTGATTTCTTTTTGTCAATTGCTATCTCCTGTTTAGATTTCAGGCGCTTCCGAGAACCAGAACCTTTGGATTTATAACCTACAGGGACTCTTATCGGAGTCTTGTCATTTTTATATTGACCAGTTATCTCGGCAAATCTATCCCTAGAACTAGCGGGAGGAGCAACAATCTGCATATCTTGAACCTTCTTCATATAAGATTGAACATGATCCTTGTATAAGGATAGCTCCTCTTTATTACCAGATAAACGGTTCAAAGTGTATTCGGTTGAATAAATAACATCTCGCATCATACTTTGTACACCAGGATCAAGCTCGTTCATATATTCACGACTAATTGAGAATTCAGGAGAGCAGTTTGGGGAGGCCTCTTTGCGCCATCTATTCAGAATGTATTGTTTTGGAAATTCCCTAATGTCCATAAGTCTCAAAACATAGAATATATGTCTACATAGCAAACCAAACTGTTCAAAACGTCTGCATGAGCAACTGCATGTGCAATCATACTTACAGAACAATACCTGAAAAACGCCAAAAACAATATCTCTATAACGCCATGCATAGAATGTTTGTCTAAAAAAGAAAAGAACACATTGCATATGATAAAACGCCATTAACAGAAAACGCCATAAAAACCAAAACGCCATTATTTACCTCAAATAAGGATGTACAAAGCTGTTGGAAGTCATTTACATAAAACTTAACAAAACCATCAGGCTGATCTTCGTAACGTTGATTTATGCAATCCGCAACTCCAATAAGCTCAGATTGAACGTCACAAAAAATACTTTTTGTATATATATCAACAGCTTGCCCTTCCAACACTTTGTAACTAATCTTCAACTGGGGTCTTTTGTATCGAGATTCATGATCATTTTTACGATGTGTGTGACGCTGTGCTTCTATTATAGTCTCATAATGCGTCATGAACTCAACAAGAGTAGCTTTCGAATTGCACACTTGACCAAAAAATGATTCTCACTCTCCGACCTGGATGTCGTTCGCATAAGACCAGACATAGGCTCCATTCTATAGTATGCAGGGATCCAAGATTCCCTAAGTGCAAAAATATCAGATAGCCAGTCATTATCTTCTAAATTGAATTCTGCAATAACCGTTTCCCATTCTGATTCAAACTCTTCAGGTGTGAGAATATCCATCCACACAACACCACATATATGTTCTTTAAAATTGGTGGAATTGCATAGCCTAACACCAACCAATAAATAACACGAAAACGCCATGCATATATATAACAAAAAAAAAAACAAAAGACAAAACTTCATTAAAAACAGTAACAATGTACAAAACGCCATGTAACTTAAAACGCATTGTATACTAAAACGCCAAAGGGAAAAAAAGCATAACAACCTTCAGAGAAAGTTTATGCATCACATGCCACATGCACAACCGATGCCTTGTGTCAACAAATACAAGAGAAATAGCCTTCTTCATCGCTGGATCTTGGTCAGTGACAACAACTTTTGGTTGAGAACCAACAGCTTTAAGAAAAACTCTTAACAACCAAATATACGTATCAGCAGTTTCCGACGCCAACAATACTGCACCAAATGTAAAATTGCAGTGATGATTGTCTATACTAGTGAACGGTACAAACACCATAGAGTATCTGCATATGAAAACGCCATGAGAAATGAAACAATAATAAAACGCCATTGAATGTAAAGTAGTAAAACGCCATTGCATGCTCATAAAACGCCATTGCATGTAAAATATAAAAATGCCATGCATGTGAATTAATAAAACGCCAAAAACAAAGAAGTTGAATTATAAAAAAATTACTTGATGGAATGATACGTGGCGTCAAACGAAATCACATCACCAAACACGTGGTAATTACGTTTGGCTTGATCGTCACACCAAAAAAGACCCTTCAAACGATTGTCTTCGTCTGTGATGTAATCATACGAGAAATTAGGCTGGGAATGTTTTTTTTCATTCAAATGTTTCACAACCATATCAGCGTCATATTCCCTTATGAACAAGTTAATTTACCTCTTATAGTTCTTAAATTCAACTTTGCTTGCGCCCACGTTTTCAAAACCGCCAAAATAAGTCTTCATAATATTAAACGCCTTGACAGGACCCGAATTTTGCTTAGACATGCTGTGTATAACATGCTTCTGGAGGTGAGTGAGGTGTCGTTCAGTTGGAAGAAAATGTTTATCAGGACGTTCAACAAGTTCATGATTGTGCTCCTCAACAAACTTATACACCTTCCAAAATCCATCCTCAAATTCTACACATAACAGTGCACCACAATCAGTCCTCTTTGAAAAGTTAGATCGCACTACTTGCTCCTTTTGATTGGGGTCCAACGTATCAACCTTCTTGTCCTTATATACCCCAGCTCTCGTACACAAGAAATACTTAATATGTAAGACACCTTTAGAGTTTGTCTTTGTAGTCCCTTTCCTGACTGAAAACCCACGCTCCTTGGCATACTTAACATACATTGAATAACAATCATCAAGGCTTGACAATACCATGTCCTTTCTGGGCTTTAATTCTTCACTGACGTCAGGAATGATAAATGGTAATCCAGTTTTGGGGCAATGCCTTTGACTCGAGGAAGAGACTTCATCTGAGAAAACACAGGGAGGAACAGAAAAAATCAGAAAAACAGAGTGATATCCCGTAATAACATTATACATTAAAACGCCATTAATTGAATAATAAAAAAGATCAAATAAACACATAATGAAAACGCCAAAATTAACAAAAGTAATGTTACCACAAATTAACAAAATAGTAATAACTGATATTCACAAATACTACTAAATAAAATTAAAAACTAATCAAATAGATGAAAAACGCCAATGATCGTAAAAACATAGCAAATACACAAGAAGGCAAACGACAATTAAAATTAATATCGAGAACTCCAATTGCAGTTATGAATAATAGATTAAATATCAATTAAAACGGGATTAAACTGCATAATTGAATAACGCTATGGAAAATCATACAACACATTAAAAAATAATAATACAAAAAACGCCATAGAACAATGATAAAAGAACAAAACGCCATATCTGTTGCATGATTTGCTGGAACGAAAATAGAAAACACCAACGAATTTTACTTTGTCGAACAGAATCCACGTTAAACGCTATAGATCTGAGAAAGCTTGCAAATGAGGTAACAGCTAACAATAAATCTTTGGAGTTTTAATTTGAAAGAGATTTATAACGCGAATAAGGAGGGAACGTATAAAAGGACAATCGTACCCCCGGATAACAATTAGGGCCCCCTGCCATGTGTTGGGCCAGGATCCATTCTCACCGTTCTCTCCTGAACCCGTTTCTATATATATATACATATATATATACATACATATATATATATAGGAGAAGGATCCGTTAGGAACCACCCTTTATTGTGAGAACCGCGAGAACCAGTGTGAACACAAATAGTAATACCTAAAAATATCTAAAAAACACCCAGAATTTTTTTTTACTATTTTTTTGTAAAAATCGATATATTTCGTTTACAATAAAAAAAATATTTTCAAATTTTTTTTTCAGTAACAGTTATCCATGCACATGTGCATTTGTATCATTTCTTTGAGAAATTGCGCAATTCATTACAAATATTAGACAATTGCACTTTCATTAACACTACCACGTGTAATACACTACTTTTTACGTTAACAATATTAGAAATGCACATGTGCATCTATATCTATCAACATGAAATAAGGTGTGTTGGTACACTACTTTCTCTTTCATCTATCATTCCATCCATAATACACAAACATGCACATGTGCATTTTTGTCATTCTTTGACAAATTCCGTAATTCATTACAACTATTAGACAATTGCAATTTCATTTACACTACCATGTGTAATACAATACTTTTTATATTACCAATATTAGAAATGCACATGTGCATCTATATGTATCAACATGAAATAAGGTGTTTTGGTACACTACTTTGAATACACTTTACCTTTCATCTATCATACCATCCATAATACACTACCATTACCTCCTACCATCCATAATACAATACTATTACCAATATTTTCACTTTATTACATGTATGTAAACACCATTTATACCATCCAATCAACATATTACATCATAAATTAACAACTATAACCAAACCATCAACCACTAGATATAACTAACCAAAAAACATGTATATGGGCCTACTTCTCCATTTAAAATCACAAACTTTTTGTACCAAAAAACACGTTATATCATGGTTATACCTAATGATGCACATGTGCCTTTTGAATATTGATAATATAAAAAGTAGTGTATTACGAATGGTATTGTAAATTAAAGTGCAATTGTCTATTGCTGATAACGTATTACCGAATTTGTCGAAGTAATGATACATACGCACATGTGCATGGATAACTGTTACTCGAAAAAAAAAATTTTTTTATGGTAACGAAATATAGCGATTTTTAAAAAAATATTAAAATTTTTTTTTTGAGTGTTTTTTTTATTTTTTTTTAGATTTTATTTTGTGTTCACATTGGTTGTCGCGGTTCTCGCAATAAGGGTGGTTCTCGCATGAACCTTACCATATATATATATATATATATATATATATATATATATATATATAGGGTCAGGTTAACGTACAATGACCCTTATCGTACAATATGTACGCGATCATCTCAGCCGTCCGATCTGGTGCGAATTCACTTTTGAACATGCGATATGTGCTGAAAAACCAACATGCGAAATTGCTTTATATACCAACATGCGATTTCATCATATTTACCAACATGCGAAATTGCTACAAAAAAAACCAACATGCGATTTTATCAAAAATACCAACATGAGATTTCGAACATGCTTTTTTATAATGTACGATTTCACAATATGGTACGTATTGTACGTTAAGGGATATTGTATTTTACACTTTCACTATATATATATGGTAGGATTCATGCTAAAACTAGCTTTAAGAAGGGATTTGAAAACTAGTGTGAACAAAACAAAGTAAATCCAAAACAACAATAAATAAATAAATAAATAAAACACAAACAATGAACCCTCCCACCTACACCACCCAAAAACCCAGTCACCCTCCCCCACACCAACCAAAAAAAAAAAAAACATAAACTTACCCTCAAAAACCTATGCCCTCCACCTAAGCTAAATGCTAAACAATAAACCCCAAAGTTAAACCACAAAACTAAACGCTAAAGGGGTAAGGCAAAACTTCTTACACTTACGTGAGCTAATGAACCATCATGCCCTCAAGTAAGGTTAAAAGGGGTAACCATACGCCTAGACTATAATGAGGTTCTTGAAGTTACATTCGTCACTATACCTCCTTCTCTACAAGAAAACCAGGCTACTACTTTCTCTAAGTCAAGTAATTCACTAGTAGAATACCTTTCACCCAAACCAGGTTAGTATCTAAAATCGCCACAGGGGGACATATTACCCCAGGCTATTAGGTGTGAATTTCCTGCTACTAATAATGAGGCAGAATATGAAGCTTTAATTGCAGGATTAGAATTGGCTAAGAATATGAGTATCAAGAATTTGCAAGTATATGTTGACTCCTTGTTAATTACTAACCATTTTAATGGATCCTATGCAGTTAAGGGTGAGAAATTAATCGAATACCTCGATATTCTCAAAAAAATAGCAGGATATTTCGATGTTTTTACACTTGAACAGGTACCAAGAGAGGATAATGCTAAAGCAGATGCCTTAGCAAATCTGGGATCATCGATCAGGATACCAGAAGGAACCCAAATACCAATATTACATGTCTTGTATCCTGCAACGAATCCTCGGGATAAAGAAGTAGCGGGTATTCAGGATCCTGGAGTAGAGTATCCTGATGAGGATCCTAAATCTTGGACGGCTCCAATCATGAGATATCTCAAGGAAGGACACATCCCCGAAAATGAAAATCCTAAGGCATTTAGGATAAAGGTATCACGATTCACTATTATAAATAATGTTTTATACAAGAAATCTCTTGCAGGACCATATTTGAGGTGCTTGGAGGATCCTGAAGCCAAAGAAGTACTTCAGGATATACATGAAGGGGATTGTGGTAACCATACTGGGGGCAGGTCGTTATTCTCAAAAGTATTAAGGACAGGATATTATTGGCCAACAATGAGAAAAGATGCCGCAGAATATGCTCGAAGATGTGACGCATGTCAAAGACATAGTAACATATTGCATCAGCCTGCTGAACCATTATATCCTATTGTTTCCCCTTGGCCATTTATGAAGTGGGGTATGGATATAGTGGGAAAGCTTCCAAAGGCTCCAGGAGGGAAGGTTTTTATGTTGGCAATGACAGATTATTTCTCCAAATGGGTTGAAGCCGAGGCATTTGTCCAAGTCAGGGATCAAGAAGTTGTATCCTTCATAAAGAGAAATATCCTGACCAGATTCGGAGTACCAGCCGAGATAATCTGTGACAATGGCTCTCAGTTTATAAGCAAGAGAACTACTGACTTTTGCAAGAGTTGGGGAATCAAAATGATAACATCTACTCCAGTACATCCTCAAGCGAATGGACAAGCAGAATCCTCAAACAAGATAATTGTCAATAACTTAAAGAAGAGGCTTGGAGCCAAAAAAGGAAGATGGGCAGAAGAATTACCCTTTGTTTTGTGGGCTGATAGGACAACGGTAAAGAATGCAACAGGCCAAACCCCATTTTCCTTGGTATTTGGAGCAGAAGCAATAATCCCAACGGAAATGGCAATACCTACTGCAAGATCTACCCTAAGTGATCCTGAACAGAATCCTGAAGCCTTGAGTCAGGATTTGGATACTATAGATGAAAAGAGAGATGCAGCAAGGCTAAGGATGGCAACATATCAATAAAGAATATCCAGAGCATATAACAAGAATATTAGGACCAGAAGATTTAAGGTTGGAGATTGGGTGTTAAGAAAGGCTTTCCAGAATACTACTAATCCTGCCGATGGCAAGTTAGCTCCAAAATGGGAAGGACCATATGAAGTTGAATCAGAAGCAGGGAAATGAGCATATAGACTCAAGAATATGGAAAGGGATATGCTACCAAGATCTTGGAATGCTATACACCTTAAGCTTTATTTCAAGTGAGTTTAGAATTTAATTTCTAACTCAGGATGGTATGAATTCTATCTTTTTTAAATATGTTTGGTTTAATTTATTCTTTGAAACCCGATACTAACTCAAGCATCGGAGGGGTGTTAGCCAAGCTAACACCCACCTTAGTTTAAGGATGTTTTGCAGTATATGCTCCGGGATATAGCTCCAGGATGTTCACTCAGGATACTTCAGAAGATTAGAGGATTGGCCCCCTCTCTCACGTACAAGGGATCCTGATCCCTTCACAGGTTTAAAGGTATTCACCTTTCTTCCGAATTGGGTTTAAACACTCCGCCTGGAGCGCAAGTTATTCAGGGATAGTTCAAGGTGGCGGGACCAGTCCATGTAAAAGTGGCTGACAATTTCGTTACTGTTGGCTATATCCTGAATCCTAAAGGTATATGAGGATTGATCACCCTCTCTCACGAAAGGGTATTTTCATACTCTCTAAGGTTTAAAGGTTTTCACCTTTCTAAGTCTTGGAGTTTATACACTCCCGCCTGTAGCGCACGAAAATTTGGGATTTTCCCCAGGATACAAGGAATTTATCTCCAGTGCATTCTTGGGTTTTACCCCTGTAACATGAAAAATTGTCTATACAATGGGAACTGATATCCAGAAGATTTCTGAGTATTTGGAGACATTGTACACAGGGGACATTCCCACTAAAGCGATGATGTAAAGCTCAAAGGATAAGGCTCGGAACTAATGCACTAAGTATCTCACACAGGGACATCTTCATTGGAAAAGTTGCAAAGGGATTGAGGTTTGATAATAGGGTTATATCCTATTCCTGGTATGATCTTTCCTTTGTAAACATCGTTTAAATTTTTGGTAAAAGGTTAAATATCCTGATATATCCTCAAGATATGTTTTTAAATACTTCTCAGAATATTTGATTAAAATATTTGAAACTAATACTAGTTTGAAACTTTGATCATTTAAGTATTATCAAAACCGGTTTTGGAAAAGTGGATTGTTTTTCACTCTTTAAAAAGCTTTCTACAAAGTTGAACGAATATTTGGAAGTCGAATCTAATAACAGTTTTTATTATATATCATTGAGCATATTGATCAGGATATTTTCATAAGATAACAATGCAAAATTTTTACAAAGCTAAGAGTTACATTAAGTAATGTAAGGTAACAACAAATAAGTCAAAAGATAGTTATATTATTAACAAGTCAAAAGTTGTGCTTTTGGTTTCACCTTAAACCAAAGCCCATCCGCCAAAAGCACGATTAGTTTTACCATACCTACGTAACGGTTGAAGGTCTTATCTCAAAACGAAACCTGTCCACCTTCAACCGCTATGACATTCAAAACAAGTTATATTAACCGATGACCAAGGGTTTCATCCTGAAAAACCCAGGACCCATCCACCTTCGGTCATCGTATTGTTCTAGTGCAGGAAATATAAATTGTTCGAAGATGGGAAATGTAAATTGTTTTACAGACCATAACCATGAAATTTTAAAAAGTGGGCTCCGGCCTCAGCACGTATATCCATCATCGCCCACTCTGCTGCCTAAGGGGCAGCACCTTCTTTCCCGGCATTTGTACCAGCATCACTCTCGGGATTCTTCTCAGCATCCGCAGCAGCATCCTCTCCACCAGCATTCTTTCCAGCATTTGCCCCAGCATTCCCGGAAACATCCTTTGAAGCGCTAACATCCATTGTTTTGGCGGACTCTTCCACAGCAGATTTGGCAGGAGGCTCCACAGGATTTCCCCCAAGATCTCTTAACTTCGCCTCCCAGGCCTTGATGTTCCAAGAAGGGCATTGCGAACCCAAAGCCATTGCCTCGTAAGCCATTTTCAGCCTGGCCTGGAGAAGGGAGATCACGACGGAATTCTTGAGGCTCTCTCGATATGAAGCCATGGCCTGCTCATGTTGAACTTGGGCTGCGTCAGACTTGGCTTGAGCTTCTTGGGTGATCTTTTGGATGGCGGCTTGGTGATCCTGAGTCATAGCCTTATACTTAGCTTCATAGTGTTCCGATTTAGCAGTGGCAATTGCTGCTTGATCTGCAATGGTGGCCTTGGCCTTTTTCAGCTGGCTTTCAAGCATGACGTTGGAGCCACATGCGTCCTCGTAAAGGAAGACCAGGCGTTCAAGGCCCTGCAAGGTAATAAAACAGGCATTATTCTAAATGAACATTTCTATTAAGCATGTGATGCAGGATACAGGTCAGGATATTAACCTGGTTAAGGAAGCCGGTCATAAATGTGCTGGATTCTGTAAACCCGTGGTTCTCGAATGGGAATACATGGGGTGGAGCAGAGGGCTCGACTTCCTTTCTTTTCCGGGAGCTGGAGGCCCGGGTCCGGGATGCTGGAGGAGCTTTAGGAACAGTGGAGGTCTTTGAACTGGTGAGTTTTGGTGTAACGGATGATTTCGGGTTAGATTCTTGCTTGACAGGTTCAAGGCTGGAATAACTGTCCAGCTCATCGAGTTGGAAGCCTTCGAGATTAATAACTGGCACTGCACAAGGGAAGATGTTTTAAACTTGTTATATCCCTATACAATAAAATAATAATCAATTTAATATGAAGATAGTTCTTGAAAATATGCTTACCAGATATGTTGGAGCTTGATTTCTGACTAGAGCTTGTGAGTAGCAGGTTAAAGGTTCTTTCACCCTCTGGAAGCTTGTAGATCTCTTTTATTCTTCCTTCTGATTCAGCACTAGGGGCAGCTAGTTCCTTGAAGTTTGCTGCAAGAAAGAGAATAAACACATCAGGATATTGGTTCAGGATTGAGGTTCGGGATATGATTGGGGATAGTCCTAAAACCCTAAGTCCTACCAGAAGTCAACCATCTTTTAGGAAGGTCAAAACCCTTATCAATGGAGTCTCTTTTCACAAAGAAGAATTTTCTTGTCCATTTATCCTCATTCTTGGTGGCCTTAAGAATGAGAGGATCGCTGGAAATAGAAAAAATGAGAAACCGGCTGGAACCATGTGACCTTAGACGGTAGGCCATCGGAAGGTCTTCGATGCATAGATCAGGCATATGATGAGCCTTAATCTGCTCCAGGGTGATTAACACGCGCCAAACCATGGGCATGGTTTGGGCAAAACTAAGACCGGTAAGCTCAAAGAAGCGAGAAATGAAGGGAGAAAATGGATATCGAAGCCCTAATGAAAAAGGATATGCAAAAAAGCAAACCCATTCGTCGGAACAAAAATCCGATCGGACCTCTCGATCAAATGGACGGAAGATTGTTCCGGCGGGAAAGGCACCGGAAGCTCGTAGGGCTGCGATATCGGAATTATCAAAAGAACACACCTCTTTTGAAGGTTTCTGAAGAAAATTTTGTTTATGGAAGGGAGAATCAGAATCCGCCATTTGCGATATAGTGCGGGTCGCCATGAAGGATTACAATCGGAGAAAAGGAAATATTAACAAGGGAAATAGATAAGAGAGAGGGGGAAAGTACCTGATATTCTCTGGAAGATAAAGATAACCATAATGTGAAGTCCCTCGGTTAATATAGGCTAAATGTAGGGGGTAAAGAGTAAATAATGCCTTGGAAGTTGCACATTGTCATTTCAAGGGTCTCGTCACATTGATTGCCTTAATTGATGAAATAAAATTTTTGAAATATATCCGTTGGATTGGTATACCAACCGATATATTTGGGGACAATTGTTATGGGTCATTTTCTGAGTATACATATCCTGACTAATATCCCGCTTCTAATTGTTTATTTGTGACCAGGATATTGGACGGGGACATTGCTAACATCCTGGGCGATATCCTAAGGTTGAGTGAATTAAACACGTGCAGGTTAATGGCTGTAAGTTACTAACGGTCATCAGGACTTCTTCTCCTCAAGACTCGGGCGTATTTGTTATGAGGAAGCCGTTGAACCCGAAAGACTTGGTCCTCAACGTTCGAGTGGGAATATTCGCTGGATCCCGGAAGTTTAGGATAGTTTGTTACATTATCTTTACTATAAATAGATAGGGGCGGATCAGTTTAAGGCACACAATTTTACACTTACACTCTCGAACACTTTTACTCTCTAGCTCAGTGCAAACACCACTCTCAAACACTTGTATTCAAATTACATTGTAACACATAGTCGATCCGCACCACATCCTGCACTGTATCCTGATATTTGAAGCAATAGAAGAACAAGGCAGCTGCGATTGTCAGCTCCCGAGGTTTTATGCCGGCGATCTAGATTGATCAAGGGCTTTCCTCGTACATCACGTGTCAACCTTTACATTTTTGCTCATTGTTTGATCATAGATACAGCTCTATATCCTGAGCCGTATCCTGAAACTGTTTTCATATCTAACTTGGTTAACACATTTTTTACACATAACTCTAGCACACTACCTCACTTTACTAATTTGATCACTTAATTGCTTAGGTAATTTTTGACTAAAACAATTTGAATATAAAAAGATAAGTAACAAACAATGTTATGTGTTGTAGCATTTCAACATTGTTAAACATCAGTACTATGATATTTTCATGTCAACATTTTGTATTTATATCAACAATTTACTTTCTACATTTGTTATGTTAATATCTATTTGTATTATACACATGTATAATATATCAAAGATTGTGTAATAAGGGTATATACATGATGTAATAATAAACGTCCAAGCTTCTTGTTATCTACAAATAATATTTGTTATATACTTGATCACGTGATTGATTTGATTATTATGGCCCATGTAACAAATTTACGTGATTCTAGAAATGAATATTATTTGTCATGCAAATTTTGATTCTCATCGAGAATTAACACAACATACATTAATATCACATTCAAAGCATGGAGTTAATCAACAATACTAATTAAACAATTGAAGCAGAACTTTTCTCATCAAAGAAGCATAATTTATTTCATCAAATAAGCATATCAAATACTATCCCCTCCCCACATTCTATCTAATCATTTAACAAAATTCAATATTATATGATCATTTTTATGCTATTTAGATTCCTTCGTTAAACACTCTATATTTCTAATATATTTTAATATACGAATATAATTTTGGAGGTAAAGTTCTCACTGAGGATAAGCATTTAGTATCGGGTACTGATATTAAACCGGTACTGAAATGTCTCACTGTAAGCAACCTCTCAATTCCAAAAGATAGAAGTATGTTACGCCTATCTCTCACCTTCCAAAACCATATCAATAACTTTGCAACGTGTTTTATGATGGTTGTTGTTATATATATATATATATATATATATATATATATATATATAGGGCCAGGATTTAGAGAAAACGCTCAAAAGTGTGAGAACAGAGAGAACGCTTATGGATCGTCAGATCAAAACAATCTATGTACTAGATGACGCGGTGGCATTTTCGTAAATAAAATCACTTTTATTAATCTGGCGCGCTTCATTAAGGGTAAAAGGGTCTTTTGACTTAACATAAAACGCGAAACTCACGCTATTAAAATCCGCCTCAACACACATAGCACACTTCATCATAATATAATGCCATAGATATAAAACGCCAAACTTTGTTTTTACCCGATAAAGCTGAACAAACAGTACTAAAACGACGGAACTTTATTACTAGCATTTACTGCAATAAAAATCGCGCCTAAAGTACGCGCCAAAAACTTCCTATATAAACAAACTCTCAGAATTACTAAAATCCAAACCAAAACCACAAAAACCTATATTTTCCTCTACACCATTCATCTTATAAACGCCAAAAAAACCAAAATATCAAAGATTCAAATCCATGTTTCTTTGATATACACAATTTTCTCATTAAACTTTCACTCTATGCAATGAGCAAGATCCTCAATATAAACGCCAAAATATACAAAAAACCACAAAACTTCAAAAAAGCCATTTCATGAAGATTCTGTTTTTGTTCTCTATAAAGTTTAGCTAAACGGGATGGATAACATTGTTACACATCTTTCTTGACTAAGGATTAACAATGTTATCCATTTCGTTCAGCAAAACATTATTGAGTTTAGCACGACCAAAAATAGAAGTTTATGGAAGTTTTATTAGTGGCGTTATTGTTTTTTTTTTTTTTTGGCGTTTGATTTCCTTGCCCGATCTTATATTGTTTGTTATTTAACTTCGAAGTAGCATGTTATGAACAACGAGATAGAAAAAAGAAAAAGATGCAAAAAAAAGGCTAAACTGAGAAATGTCTGTGTTCTATAGCATTGAAATAAAAAAACGCCAAACTACTCTACACTGTCTCTCAAAAGACCATATGTATGTGTTTTGTAAGAATGACAAATACAAAACGCCAAACTACTCTTCACTCGCTCTCAAAGACCTTGTCAATCTTCTTTTAATTACGGCCTGTTTGCATGTTGATGCGTAGTGTCCATAGGCTTTGCAGTTCTGACACTGTCTTTCTTTGGCCCCGGGTTTCGACTTTGATTTCTTTTTGTCAATTGCTATCTCCTGTTTAGATTTCAGGCGCTTCCGAGAACCAGAACCTTTGGATTTATAACCTACAGGGACTCTTATCGGAGTCTTGTCATTTTTATATTGACCAGTTATCTCGGCAAATCTATCCCTAGAACTAGCAGGAGGAGCAACAATCTGCATCTCTTGAACCTTCTTCATATAAGATTGAACATGATCCTTGTATAAGGATAGCTCCTCTTTATTACCAGATAAACGGTTCAAAGTGTATTCGGTTGAATAAATAACATCTCGCATCATACTTTGCACATCAGGATCAAGCTCGGTCATATATTCACGACTAATTGAGAATTCAGGAGAGCAGTTTGGGGAGGCCTCTTTGCGCCATCTATTCAGAATGTATTGTTTTGGAAATTCCCTAATGTCCATAAGTCTCAAAACATAGAATATATGTCTACATAGCAAACCAAACTGTTCAAAACGTCTGCATGAGCAACTGCATGTGCAATCATACTTACAGAACAATACCTGAAAAACGCCAAAAACAATATCTCTATAACGCCATGCATAGAATGTTTGTCTAAAAAAGAAAAGAACACATTGCATATGATAAAACGCCATTAACAGAAAACGCCATAAAAACCAAAACGCCATTATTTACCTCAAATAAGGATGTACAAAGCTGTTGGAAGTCATTTACATAAAACTTAACAAAACCATCAGGCTGATCTTCGTAACGTTGATTTATGCAATCCGCAACTCCAATAAGCTCAGATTGAACGTCACAAAAAATACTTTTTGTATATATATCAACAGCTTGCCCTTCCAACACTTTGTAACTAATCTTCAACTGGGGTCTTTTGTATCGAGATTCATGATCATTTTTACGATGTGTGTGACGCTGTGCTTCTATTATAGTCTCATAATGCGTCATGAACTCAACAAGAGTAGCTTTCGAATTGCACACTTGACCAAAAAATGATTCTCACTCTCCGACCTGGATGTCGTTCGCATAAGACCAGACATAGGCTCCATTCTATAGTATGCAGGGATCCAAGATTCCCTAAGTGCAAAAATATCAGATAGCCAGTCATTATCTTCTAAATTGAATTCTGCAATAACCGTTTCCCATTCTGATTCAAACTCTTCAGGTGTGAGAATATCCATCCACACAACACCACATATATGTTCTTTAAAATTGGTGGAATTGCATAGCCTAACACCAACCAATAAATAACACGAAAACGCCATGCATATATATAACAAAAAAAAACAAAAGACAAAACGCCATTGAGTATCTGCATATGAAAACGCCATGAGAAATGAAACAATAATAAAACGCCATTGAATGTAAAGTAGTAAAACGCCATTGCATGCTCATAAAACGCCATTGCATGTAAAATATAAAAATGCCATGCATGTGAATTAATAAAACGCCAAAAACAAAGAAGTTGAATTATAAAAAAATTACTTGATGGAATGATACGTGGCGTCAAACGAAATCACATCACCAAACACGTGGTAATTACGTTTGGCTTGATCGTCACACCAAAAAAGACCCTTCAAACGATTGTCTTCGTCTGTGATGTAATCATACGAGAAATTAGGCTGGGAATGTTTTTTTTCATTCAAATGTTTCACAACCATATCAGCGTCATATTCCCTTATGAACAAGTTAATTTACCTCTTATAGTTCTTAAATTCAACTTTGCTTGCGCCCACGTTTTCAAAACCGCCAAAATAAGTCTTCATAATATTAAACGCCTTGACAGGACCCGAATTTTGCTTAGACATGCTGTGTATAACATGCTTCTGGAGGTGAGTGAGGTGTCGTTCAGTTGGAAGAAAATGTTTATCAGGACGTTCAACAAGTTCATGATTGTGCTCCTCAACAAACTTATACACCTTCCAAAATCCATCCTCAAATTCTACACATAACAGTGCACCACAATCAGTCCTCTTTGAAAAGTTAGATCGCACTACTTGCTCCTTTTGATTGGGGTCCAACGTATCAACCTTCTTGTCCTTATATACCCCAGCTCTCGTACACAAGAAATACTTAATATGTAAGACACCTTTAGAGTTTGTCTTTGTAGTCCCTTTCCTGACTGAAAACCCACGCTCCTTGGCATACTTAACATACATTGAATAACAATCATCAAGGCTTGACAATACCATGTCCTTTCTGGGCTTTAATTCTTCACTGACGTCAGGAATGATAAATGGTAATCCAGTTTTGGGGCAATGCCTTTGACTCGAGGAAGAGACTTCATCTGAGAAAACACAGGGAGGAACAGAAAAAATCAGAAAAACAGAGTGATATCCCGTAATAACATTATACATTAAAACGCCATTAATTGAATAATAAAAAAGATCAAATAAACACATAATGAAAACGCCAAAATTAACAAAAGTAATGTTACCACAAATTAACAAAATAGTAATAACTGATATTCACAAATACTACTAAATAAAATTAAAAACTAATCAAATAGATGAAAAACGCCAATGATCGTAAAAACATAGCAAATACACAAGAAGGCAAACGACAATTAAAATTAATATCGAGAACTCCAATTGCAGTTATGAATAATAGATTAAATATCAATTAAAACGGGATTAAACTGCATAATTGAATAACGCTATGGAAAATCATACAACACATTAAAAAATAATAATACAAAAAACGCCATAGAACAATGATAAAAGAACAAAACGCCATATCTGTTGCATGATTTGCTGGAACGAAAATAGAAAACACCAACGAATTTTACTTTGTCGATCAGAATCCACGTTAAACGCTATAGATCTGAGAAAGCTTGCAAATGAGGTAACAGCTAACAATAAATCTTTGGAGTTTTAATTTGAAAGAGATTTATAACGCGAATAAGGAGGGAACGTATAAAAGGACAATCGTACCCCCGGATAACAATTAGGGCCCCCTGCCATGTGTTGGGCCAGGATCCGTTCTCACCGTTCTCTCCTGAACCCGTTTCTATATATATATATACATATATATATACATACATATATATATATAGGAGAAGGATCCGTTAGGAACCACCCTTTATTGTGAGAACCGCGAGAACCAGTGTGAACACAAATAGTAATACCTAAAAAAATCTAAAAAACACCCAGAATTTTTTTTTACTATTTTTTTGTAAAAATCGATATATTTCGTTTACAATAAAAAAATATTTTCAAATTTTTTTTTCAGTAACAGTTATCCATGCACATGTGCATTTGTATCATTTCTTTGAGAAATTGCGCAATTCATTACAAATATTAGACAATTGCACTTTCATTAACACTACCAGGTGTAATACACTACTTTTTACGTTAACAATATTAGAAATGCACATGTGCATCTATATCTATCAACATGAAATAAGGTGTGTTGGTACACTACTTTCTCTTTCATCTATCATTCCATCCATAATACACAAACATGCACATGTGCATTTTTGTCATTCTTTGACAAATTCCGTAATTCATTACAACTATTAGACAATTGCAATTTCATTTACACTACCATGTGTAATACAATACTTTTTACATTACCAATATTAGAAATGCATATGTGCATCTATATGTATCAACATGAAATAAGGTGTTTTGGTACACTACTTTGAATACACTTTACCTTTCATCTATCATACCATCCATAATACACTACCATTACCTCCTACCATCCATAATACAATACTATTACCAATATTTTCACTTTATTACATGTATGTAAACACCATTTATACCATCCAATCAACATATTACATCATAAATTAACAACTATAACCAAACCATCAACCACTAGATATAACTAACCAAAAAACATGTATATGGGCCTACTTCTCCATTTAAAATCACAAACTTTTTGTACCAAAAAACACGTTATATCATGGTTGTACCTAATGATGCACATGTGCATTTTGAATATTGATAATATAAAAAGTAGTGTATTACGAATGGTATTGTAAATTAAAGTGCAATTGTCTATTGCTGATAACGTATTACCGAATTTGTCGAAGTAATGATACATACGCACATGTGCATGGATAACTGTTACTCGAAAAAAAAAGTTTTTTTTATGGTAACGAAATATAGCGATTTTTAAAAAAATATTTAAATTTTTTTTGAGTGTTTTTTTTATTTTTTTTAGATTTTATTTTGTGTTCACATTGGTTGTCGCGGTTCTCGCAATAAGGGTGGTTCTCGCATGAACCTTACCATATATATATATATATATATAGGGTCAGGTTAACGTACAATGACCCTTATCGTACAATATGTACGCGATCATCTCAGCCGTCCGATCTGGTGCGAATTCACTTTTGAACATGCGATATGTGCTGAAAAACCAACATGCGAAATTGCTTTATATACCAACATGCGATTTCATCATATTTACCAACATGCGAAATTGCTACAAAAAAAACCAACATGCGATTTTATCAAAAATACCAACATGAGATTTCGAACATGCTTTTTTATAATGTACGATTTCACAATATGGTACGTATTGTACGTTAAGGGATATTGTATTTTACACTTTCACTATATATATATGGTAGGATTCATGCTAAAACTAGCTTTAAGAAGGGATTTGAAAACTAGTGTGAACAAAACAAAGTAAATCCAAAACAACAATAAATAAATAAATAAATAAAACACAAACAATGAACCCTCCCACCTACACCACCCAAAAACCCAGTCCCCCTCCCCCATACCAACCAAAAAAAAAAAAAAACATAAACTTACCCTCAAAAACCTATACCCTCCACCTAAGCTAAATGCTAAACAATAAACCCCAAAGTTAAACCACAAAACTAAACGCTAAAGGGGTAAGGCAAAACTTCTTACACTTACGTGAGCTAATGAACCATCATGCCCTCAAGTAAGGTTAAAAGGGGTAACCATACGCCTAGACTATAATGAGGTTCTTGAAGTTACATTCGTCACTATACCTCCTTCTCTACAAGAAAACCAGGCTACTACTTTCTCTAAGTCAAGTAATTCACTAGTAGAATACCTTTCACCCAAACCAGGTTAGTATCTAAACACACACACACACACCAAGGACCCATCCTAAAGGCATACTTGGTCATAACATCATTTCGACACATCCAACAAATGGGAATATTTAGATCCATATATATAAGTTAACTCTGGCTACACCAACTACAAAATTCATCCCAACCTTTCAAAGCCTTACAAACACTACCTATATCATGGAACAACTTTTTCCTACTATTAATTACCCAAACACACCTTCCCTTCATATGTGCCTATGGCTATAAATTACACTACCTATCCAATCATAATTTTTAACATCTATTTTGCCTAAAAGTTCCTCAAAGAACCAAACACCTAATAATGATGTTGTCGGCCTTCTAGGTGAGTTACTTCATCCATATAGGCCTAGCACGCATACTAATTCATAACCCCAATCATAGAGTTTAAATTCCCTCCTACAACAAAGATGTCAAGCAACATAAAGACATATGATGGCTTAAGAGATCTAGAAGATCATTAATAATTATTTTTCAGAAGAAGTGGAGGTCAAGTTGTGGTCAATGCCGATTTGGTGCCACGTGTTCGCCCAAAGTTTCATAGGTTTGACAAGATTGTGGTTTAATAGCCTCCATTGTGAGAGTATATACTCACTTTGTTAGGATCTGAGTTTCTGATTTGTATTTGTTTTGCAAACGGAACAGTGAAATATGTGAGGTATAAATGATAATAATGAATGTAGCGGAATTAAATACAAACACAAATTCCGAAAATAATCATAATGTTTTCCATTTATAACCAAAAGATTACAAATTACAAATATGATTTCCACTCCCCCTAGCCTGATCACACAACTTTGTTCGTATAAAAGGAATGTCAACTGATGAAATAGATCTCTAACATGTGAGATCTATATATACAAAGTACAAATATCTATTAGCAATCAAGGCTGGCATCACCCTGATAACGACATCGAACATTACCTCATCAGATGTTTCTAACATCTGATGGATCTTATCCACTGTTCTAAGACTCATAAACTCTGATTTACAGACATTGTTCTATTGGTACCATTTGTTCTTTAAACCTCTGTTTGTTTTTTTCTAAACATCTGTTCAAGCTCGAATAGATGTTTAGTCTTCTTCATCAGTGCTTTAACCTTCAATGGCGCTTTGGCCTTGAACATACATTGGTACTTCATCAATAGAGCATTCATGTCTTCAAACAAATCTTTAAGTGTTCAAACAAATCTTCAATTAGTGTTTAAGATTCACTATCTTTGGGGGAAGATGAACTTCATAACTTGTTTAATTCTTGACCAGATTAGTATATTTTGGCTTTTGCAATCATCTGTTCTTTTACAGGTCCAACAAACTCCCATAGAACAGATGATGCCAAATCTAAGCTTTATTGAGATCAATCGTTATTCCTCATCATCATCTCTCTTATTTGACCCTGGAATTGTAATTCAAATTTCATAGAGCGATGATCTTCCGCATCCCTTTCAAGTTCAAGACCTAGTAGGTCTTACAAAACTTCTTTCTTTAGGCCAAAGGCACTATTCATTGAGATCTTTTCAACTTCTCGATTAGCTCTAAGCAGATTCAATTCATGGGTAATCCTGTCATATTTCCAATTTAGGATTTTGGAGCTTTCTAGATTTGCTGCGGCAAAAGTTATTTTAGATGAGTTTGGGGAGGGTGGTCTACCCAAGATTTTTACCAATCAAATTAGCATGGTTTGTATCTAGATGAGCATATGTGAGCTCATATCTGATTACTTCCTTTTTGTAATAGTCTTGATACATCTTTATATCTTTCTCAGACATCTTCTTTTGTCTTTTTAGATAGCTTCTTCCAGCTGAGGAGATGTTCTTTGCAGAGAGAAGTTTAGAAGGATCAACAAGTGTTTTAATAGGGAAATCAACTTAATCATATACAAGCTTTATAGTGATGGAAGGATCTTTTTGTCTAAGCATCTCCAACTTTTTGTAGTTTTCAATAATAGTAGACTCATCCTATTTTGCCATTGATCTAAGGGTCCCAAAATCTACAGTATACATTTCTTCCTTCATCATCTTTACCAACAGGGCCTTTTTGTCATTTGTCCTTTTGCCTGCTTTCTAGGTTGGAGGTGTAGGTTTGAGCTCTAGATTAAGGAGCAACTTTTGAATCCTTAATATTTCATCTAATAAGCCTTCTGTTGTCCAGCTTGAGAATTGAGCTTTAGTTGCTTTGTATGTCTTTGTCTTCATGATGTGATTCAAGTAGTCTTCTCTTAGAGTCCTTTTCAGATCAGGGTCTATAACTTGTGCATAAGAGAGTTTGTTACAGACACCTTTAACATAATCTACAAGGTTTTCACTTTCTTGAATCATTTAAATAAGATTAGTTGTGCATGTTTGTCATCCTTCCCTTTACTTCCCTCAGCCGCTATTCTTTCAGTCTGTTTTAACTTTAGATCCAAAGATTCTTTGACATTGGTAGGCTGTGGAAAGTTGTTTAGAGATGGGAAGGTGAGTTTACTTCAATCATCTGTGGAGTAAAAGGATTGTATTTATGATGATACAATGGATAACTCTAAGGGATTCTCTGTGGTGATTAAGGTTGTGTTGGTTGATGAGATTGATGTTGGTAGTGATGTGGGAATGGATATTGAAGTGGTAGTGGTGATTTGTTCTAATAAGGTTTGTGGAAGTGATGATGTAGTATTGATTGGTGAGCCTTAAGGAGTTTCTTCATCATCTTCTTGGATAATGAATTTTTTTCTTCTACTTCTGGTATATGGTGTTAGTGCTTTTGGTGGAGGAGTGGGAGTGTGAGGTGATGGTTTTCTTTTTAGAATACTTGCAGGAACCCTTTGTGAAATGGGTTTGACAAGTTCTGGAATGGTGACAAGTGTTGTTATGGCTATAACATCTGTTTGCACCTTTGTAGTCCCAACGGTGGTTTGGATGGAAGAGGTAGTGGTTTAAGTAGTTACATTTCTTGAGGGAGCAGTGGTTGGAGTTGATGGAACGATGGTAATTGTAACAGTGCTTTGAGAAGTTTTGACTTATCTTGCAGGTTATCTTCTTGTAAGTATTTCTGTTGAAGTACCCAGTTTTTGTTCACTTCTTTACCTTCCAAGCTTTTCTTGCACTGCTAGGGCATTTTGGCCTCTCTTGTATCTCTTCTCTTCTCTTTTTATAAGGCATCCTCCTTTGCCTTTTTGGCTGTAGACAGATCAGGCCTCTTTTGAGCTTTCTTGACCTAAGGAGATTTCATTCCATCTTCATTTCCCCCTTTTTAGTATCATCATCAAGATACCTAGGGTTAGGAACATGGCCTATAACCTTGAGAAGATGATCTTTGATGGTGATGTGTGTAAAATTCAACATATAAATTACATCAAATGAGTCATAAAACTAACCCCTTTTTAGTACTAATGTTGGAAAAAGTGTGCTTTTGTCTTCCTTTTGTATTTTCAGGGTTAAATGAGCTTAAATGAACAAAAGAAGCAAAAATACTGCCAAATCTAACAATAATACAAGAAAAGGAATAAACGTGGCATGCCCAACCCCTCGATAGCATCTTCCCAAACAAAAACAAGACAACAGAAGGCTGAACACGCTCTGTGCCCAGCGGACACGGGGGCGTGCCCAAGTGTCTGCAGAAAGGACAAAGTTGTAGAAGCTTCTATTTCCCAACACGGGGGCATGCCCTACGGACACGGGGCCGCGGTCAATGCTAATATTCGCAGAATCCAAGCAAATCTTGATAGTATAGATACGCTTCTGCACACGGGGCCGTGCTCAGCAGACATGGGGGCGTGGTCAACTAATATAGATAAACTGCAATTAATGAAGAAAGAGAAGATGGGTGGACACGGGGCCGTGCCCAATGGACACGGGGCCGTGTCCGGGCTTCTATGCAGGCTATAAAGAGGGGTGCTTGGTTCACTTCAAAGGCATCCCTAGACAAACCACCTTTCTCCCACTTCACCCACACTCCACCACCATCACAACACCCACATCCACCACCATCCATCATCCATCATAGAGTGTGTGTAGTAGTCTCGGGATCCAAGATTGATAGTAAGAGTTCTTGACAATCAAAGTCCATGTTTGTCTAAGTCTCTTACATCACTTGGTGAAGACAAGCATTTAGTGTAATACTTTTGTTTTTTAATCTTTTTGCACTTTTTATTTGGTTTTGTATTAATGACTTTAATAACTAGTTTCTTATATTGAAGGTGAAACTTCCTTATCATTTGTCCGTGGTGTCTTGGCGTTATTTTACTGTCTATATAAAATAAAAGATTTACACCATTCATATCTCCACGGTCTATATGGAGATATGTTGGCTACCTGGTCGGGGGTTAAGGGAATGGTTTGGTAAGCGTCTTGCCTTGTTCAGTGTATAGATCCTGCAAGGACCTGGGTCAAGCTTAGTAGGACCTCCTTCAATACCCACTGGTATTGGATGGCGAGGGTGCGAATTTCCTGATCCCCTCATATGTAAACTACTATTAATACATTAACCCGGCTACTTAGGATTGTATTCCTGCTGACTCAAACTACTTAGCCGAGGGTAACGCCACTTCAAAAGAGGGGCCTACCACATTACGCATTAATAACTTAATTAATTATCTTCCAATAATCCAACCCTTTAGGATTGTATCCTTGCTGACTCAAACTACTGGGTTGAGTGTAACGTCACCTTCAAAAGAGGGGCCTACAACTATAACTAAGATAATCTCTTAAAAAGTGCAAAAGTGCGGAAAACATCAAAGGTTACACTAAAGGCGAGTCGGATCCAAGTGATTCATCTTGTCTATCTGTTCTATATTTATTTTTATTTTCAGCATTTTAGTTAGTTTCATTTTCATGTTTAAAACCTTTTTCTAAATTTTTGATTTGATTAGACGTTGAGGATAAACCGGTATTAAAAGCTCTTGTGTCCTTGGACGACCTCGGTATATTACCAACGCTATACTACGCTCACGATGGGTGCACTTGCCCATATGTGTGTTTAGTGTTAGTAAAATATCGTGTTTTATAAATTTAAAACTTGACTAAAGTGTTAAAAAGAGCTTAAAATATACATTAAAAACCTATCACACTCGACACGCATCAATTTTTTGGCGCCGTTGCCGGGGTCACAAGGATTTTAAGAAAGCTTAAAATCGACGGCTTAATCAGTTTTTCAAAACCTACCGTGCCAATTTTTCTGCATTTTAGTTAGTTTTTGCATTTACAGTAGCCTGAACACGGGCCGTGTTCACTGAACACAGGGCCGTGCTGCACATTTTTTTTAAAACTCCCAGATACAGAGTCTAAACACGGGGTCGTGCTCATTGAACACGCCCCCGTGCTGCACAAAACCAGTAACTTTTATTAAAATGCCCAGATACAGAATCTGAACACGGGCCGTGCTCATTGAACACGGGGCCGTGTCCAGCCTCTGTTTCCGTTTTCATTTTTGTTTTCTGGTCTCGAGACTCTGTTGTGGTCTGCTGAGTGATTCTTATGGATCAATACTTAGGAGATTACAACTACACCTATGAGGAGGATGATTATAGGGAAGACTATTGCACCATTTGTGGTAACCCTCACTCGGTACAATATTGTGACTTATTTCAACCATCCATTTCATACACCTACTATGAGGAGCCCAGGTACGAGCCATCAACTTCATACACATCCTATGAAGACCAAGGTATGAACCTTCTCCCTCATACTCATATTTTGATGAACCAAGGTATGAACCTCCATACTCATACTTTATGGAATCAAGATATGAGCCTCCACCTTCATATGCTTATTATGAGGAACCATGGCGTGAACAACCCACCTCATATGAGTATTATGAAGAACAAAGTTACGACCCTTATCCATCATATACTTACAATGAGGAACAATGGTGTGAACCATCTACTTCATATGAGTATTATGAGGAACCAAGGATCGAACATCCGGATTCAAGCTTTGAAGATCCAGATCCTTACTCTATCACCCACATAGCCGATAAGATAATAGAACACATTAAAACTATCGAACGATGCACAAAAGAATCTCGCGCAAGGGAAGAGGAGTCCCGCGCAAGGGAAGAATTAACTCGTAATAAAGAAGAGATAGTTGAAAATGTAAAAATGGAAGAACAAATAAGTGAAAAGCCGACACATGAGTTAAACAACGAAAAAGGTGAGTCTGACAACGTTAAAATTCAAGAAGAGTATAATTTTGAAAAAATTAATCTCTTGTCACCTTCTTTCGAAAATCATTGTTTAGTACCCACTCAAGCTAAGTTTTTAAAAGAGTTAAACACTAACACTAAAATTAACGAAACAGTGAGCTTTAATTTAACAAATGATCAAACTGTGCTAATAAAAGAAGATCCATTTGAAATTAACATTACACCGGTTCCATTTTTTTCAAAATTCCTTTACTAGTAATATCACAATTGATAAAGTTCTTTGGTTTAATATAATGCCAAACTACATTTTCGAAAAATTAAGTATTGGTGATTTTTCTCCACTTCAAATACCCATTTTTCTATATAATCGGAAAGTAATAAAATCAATAAGGGTAGTTGAGGATGTCTTGGTTCAAATAAATCAAACGGTAATCCCAACCGACTTTGTCATCCATGATGACGCTCCTCTAGTGTTGGGACGAGCTTTTGTAAAAACCCACGAAGCCTTGAAAAACCGGAAGCACAACAACTTATCTATTCAACTAGGGGCATTTAAAAAAAGTGTCGATCTTGAGCGTTCAATGAAATATCCATTCGGCAATAATGACCCCCAAATTGAAGATGAGGATGAACCACCCGATACAAGAGAAGAAATTGACCACTTTGTTGAAGAAGAGGTCGCCATAGAACAAACTTTTGTGGTTCTTGATCGAAATGAGCAACCAAATAAGGAATCTCCTAAAGACCCACCTCTTGAGCTCAAAGAACTTCCAAAAGGTTTGGAATATGCTTTTCTAGACAAGGATGGTAAATCACCTGTAATTATTTCGTCAAAGTTAACTAGTTTAGAAAAAGAAAAAATAATTACAATTTTGAAAAAACACAAAAATGCGATCGCTTGGAAGCTTGTAGATATTAAAGGCATAAGTCCTTCCATGTGCACGCACGAAATTTTAATGAACGATGACTATAAATCGGTAATACAACCACAATGTAGGGTAAATCCAAATGTCCAAGAAGTAGTTAAAAACGAAGTCATCAAATTACTTGACGTCAGACTCATTTACCCAATTTCTGATAGTCCTTGGGTAAGTCCCGTCCAAGTAGTTCCAAAGAAAGGAGGTATGACGGTAATAACTAATGAAAAGAATGAATTAATAACAACGAGAACCATCACAGGATGGAGGGTATGTATAGATTATCGTCGATTAAATGTGGCAACAAGGAAAGATCACTTTCTTTTACCTTTTATTGATCAAATGCTAGAAAGATTATCCGGTCATAAATTTTATTGTTTCTTGGATGGTTTTCCAGGTTACATCCAAATGCCGATAGCACCCGAAGACCAAGAAAAGACAACATTCACATGTCCCAATGGAACTTTTGCTTGTCGACGCATGCCTTTTGGTCTATGTAATGCCCCCGCGATCTTTCAACGTTGCATGGTGGCCATCTTCCATGACATGATAGAAAAGATAATGGAAGTCTTCATGGATGACTTTTCTATCTTTGGAGATTCATACGGCCAATGCCTCGATAACCTTGAACGAATGCTATCCCGATGTGAGGAAACTAACATCGCCCTTAACTGGGAAAAATGTCATTTCATGGTAACGGAGGGAATAGTACTCGGTCACAAAATCTCAAGCGAAGGAATGGAGGTAGATCGAGCAAAAATAGACACTATTTCTCGATTACCACCCCCATCCTCCATTAGAGCTATCAGAAGTTCCCTAGGGCATGCCGGATTTAATAGATGGTTTATCAAAAACTTTTCCAAAATCTCAAGGCCTCTAACAAAATTACTTGAAAAAGATGCCCCTTTCATCTTTGACAAGGATTGCAACCAAGCATTTCTAACCCTAAAAGAAATGCTAGTCAATGCACCTATCATGATAGCACCTGATTGGAAATTACCTTTCGAAATCATGTGTGATGCAAGTGACTTTGCAGTTGGAGCCGTCTTGGGACAAAGAAAAGATAAGCATTTTCACCCAATTTATTACTAGCTGTGGTATTTGCTTTTGATAAATTTCGTTATTTTCTTGTTCTTTCTAAAACAATAGTCTATACAGATCATGCAGCCATTCGATATCTCTTCAAGAAATAGGATGCTAAACCACGTTTGATTTGGTGGATTCTACTCCTCCAAGAATTTGACATTCAAATAAAAGACAAAAGAGGAGCAGAAAACACCGCAGAAGACCATCTTTCACGCTTAGAAGATCCAGCTTTGGAGGCAACTAGGGACGAGCAAATCAACAAAAAATTCCCAACGGAGTCCCTAGAAATGGTGGAATACCGAGAAGAGCCATGGTACACCGACTATGCTAACTACCTAGCTAGCGGTATAGTCGCAAAAGAATGGTCACATCATCAAAAAAAGAAATTCTTTGCCGATGTAAAGCATTACTTTTGGGAAGATCCTTATCTTTTCTAAATGTGTGCCGACCAACTCATCCATCGATGCGTACATGGTAGTGAAGTAAGAAGAATTCTCCGCCATTGTCATGAAGGTCCATACGGAGGACATCATGGTGCCGCTAGTACCGCACGAAAGGTATTTGATTCAGGATCCTATTAGCCAACCATTTACAAAAACGCCCAAAGTCTTGTCATGACATGTGACGCTTGCCAAAGAACAGGTAATATTTCTTCCAAAAACGAAATGCCACAAAATGGCATTCTTGTTTGTGAAATTTTTGATGTGTGGGGACTCGACTTTATGGGACCCTTCCCATCGTAAAAAGGAAACAAATATATACTTGTGGTGGTAGATTACTTATCTAAATGGGGCGAGGCCGAGGCACTTCTAACCAACGATGGAAGAGTCGTGGTAAGATTTCTGAAAAGATTATTTTCTCGTTTTGGAACACCAAAAGCTTTAATAAGTGATAGAGGTACCCATTTTTGTAACCATCAACTTGAAAAAATCTTAACAAGGTATGGGGTATCACCCTCAAACAAACGGACAAGCCGAAGTGACTAATAGAGGTTTAAAAAGAATACTTGAAAAAACCGTAGGGTTAAATAAAAAAGAACGGGCCGACAAATTAGACGTTGCTTTATGGGCTTTTCGAACAGCGTACAAAACAACAATAGGTACAACCCCATATAAGCTCGTCTATGGAAAAAGTTGTCATTTGCCAGTAGAAATAGCACACAAGGCCTACTAGGCAATTAAAAATGTAAACTTAGACTTAAAAATTGCCGGTAAAAATCGATTTTGCCAATTAAATGAATTAGACAAATTAAGGAATTATGCATACTCTAACTCCGAAATTTATAAGGAAAGAATGAAAAATTTACATGACAAACACATTAAACCTAATGAATTTTGAGTAGGAGATCAGGTTCTATTGTTTAATTCACGACTTCGATTATTTCCTGGTAAATTAAAGTCTAGGTGGTCAGGACCTTTTTCCATCACCCATATTTTCCCACACGGTGCAGTCGAAATTAAATCTCGGAATGGAATTCCATTCAAAGTCAATGGCCAACGGCTAAAGCTCTATCAAGGATTTATTGAGGATGAAGAGGAAGAAATCTCGCTTCAAATGGTCTAAGAATGAAACAAAGGTTCAAGCATCAACATCATACCTGTTAAGTTACGAACAATCGGGAAAACATCTGAATCGGTAAGATCTCTAAAACCAAGTTTTGGGAAACGAGGCACTCACATGAGCACTGAAATTTTTTTATATATTTTTCAAAATTTGCCCGCCCACGGGGCCCTATTCAGCAAACACGGGGCCGTGTCCGCGCAACTGTCGGGATAAAACCCCCATTTTCATTCAGTTTCTTCATTCCGCATGCCCCGTTTCCCCAAAAACTCTCTGGTTCTGGCGATTTTTTCTACAAATTCCGACGTTTCCCCTCCTTCTAACAACGTCAAGGTATGATTCTATCCTTATAATTAGTTAGATTAACTTCATGCATGTAGTTTAACATCAAGATTTGGGGAAAAAATCTAGGGTTCTTCAACTTGAACCGGATCGAACTGATGTGTGCAAAATGCAACATATAAATTACATCAAATGTGGCATAAAACTAACCCTTTTTGAGTACTAATGTTGGAAAAAGTGTGTTTTTGTCTTCCTTTTGTATTTTCAGGATTAAATGAGCTCAAATGAACAAAAGAAGCAAAAAGGCAGCTAAATCTAACATAAATACAAGAAAAGGAATAAACGTGGCATACCCGACCCCTCGACAGCATCTTACCAAGCAAAACAAGAGAACAGAAGGCTGGACATGCCCCGTGCTCAATGAGCGCGGGGGCGTGCCCAAGTGTCTGCAGAAAAGACAAAGTTGTAGAAGCTTCTATCACCCACCACAGGGGTGTGCCCAGCGGACACGGGGCCGTGGTCAACTCTAAGATTCGCAGAATCTGAGGAAATCTTTACAGTACAGATATGCTTCTGCACACGGGGTCGTGCCCAGCGGATACGGGGGCATGGTCAACTAATGCAGACAAACTTCAATTAATGAAGAAAGAGAAGATGGGTGGACACGGGGTCGTGCCCAGCGGACACGGGGGCGTGGTCAACTAATGCGGACAAACTGCAATTAATGAAGAAAGAGAAGATGCGTGGACACGGGGCCGTGTCCGGGTTTCTGTGCAGGCTATAAATAGGGGTGCTTGGCTCATTTGCAAACCATCCCTTGGCAAACCACCTCTCTCACACTTCACCCACACTCCACCACCACCACACACCATCATCCACCACCATCATCCATCATCCATCATAGAGTGTGTGTAGTAGTCTCGGGATCCAAGATTGATCGTAAGAGTTCTTGACAATCAAAGGCCATGTTTGCCAAAGTCTCTTACATCACTTGGTGAAGACAAGTGTCTAGTGTAATACTTTTTATTTTTAATTTTTTTGCACTTTTTATTTGGTTATGTATTAATGACTTTAATAACTAGTTTCTTATGTTGAAGGTGAGTCTTCCTTATCGTTTTTCCGTGGTGTCTTGGCATTATTTAACTGTCTATATAAAATAAACGATTTTCACCATTCATATCTCCACGGTCTATATGGAGGTATGTTGGCTACCTGGTCGGGGGTTAAGGGAACGGTTTTGTAAGAGTCTTGCCTTGTTCAGTGTATAGATCCTGCAAGGACCTGGGTCAACTTTAGTAGGACCTCCTTCAATACCCACTGGTATTTGATGGCGGGGGTTTGAACTCCTTGACCCCCTCATACGTAAACTACTATTAAAACTTTAACCCGGCTACTTAGGACTGTATCCCTGCTGACTCAGACTACTTAGCCGAGGGTAACATCACCTCCAGAAGAGGGGCCTACCACAATATGCATTAATAACTTAATTAATTATCTTTCAATAATCCAACCCTTTAGGATTGTATCCTTGCTGACTCAAACTAATGGGTTGAGGGTAACGTCACCTTCAGAAGAGGGCCCTACTACAATAACTAAGATAATCTCTTAAAAAGTGCAAAAGTGCGGAAATAATCAATGGTTACACTACACACGAGTCGGATCCTAGTGATTCATCTTGTCTATCTGTTTTTTATTTTATTTTATTTTTCAGCATTTTAGTTAGTTTTATTTTTCTAGTTTAAAAAACCTTTTTCTAAACTTTTGATTTGATTAGACGTTGAGGATAAACCGGTATTAAAAGCTCTTGTGTCCTTGGACGACCTCGGTATCTTACCAACACTATACTACGCTCACGATGGGTGCATTTGCCCATATGTGTGTTTAGTGTTAGTAAATATCGTGTTTTATAAATTTAAAACTTGGCTAAAAAGTGTTAAAGGGCTTAAAATATACATTAAAAACTATACGACACTTCACACGCATCAAGTTTTTGGTGCCGTCGCCGGGGACACAAGGATTTTAAGAAAGTTAGGAATCAGCGGCCTAATCGTTTTCTTATTTTTCCATTTTTTTAGGATTTTTCTTAAATTTTAAGTTTCTGCAGAGCTCAGCACGGGTCGTGCCTGGTCGGACACGGGGCCGTGCTCAGCGTTGTTACTGGCAGTTTTTATTTTCCGAGTTACATAGAGTTGGACACGGGGCCGTGTTGGTGCAGCATGGGGCCGTGTCGAGCTCCCCAGTAACAGGGATCCGGAAAACAACTACTGTATCTCTGACCACGGGCCGTGTTCACCTGAGCACGGGGCCGTGGTGAGCCTTCTGACCAAAGTTCTTTTCTATTTTTATTGCTGGACTTGGAACCCAGGCGCCACATCTGAACTCTCTAAGCAGTGTATGAGCTCCAGTTCTAGTAGAGACATAATAGAACATCTAGAAGAACCCGAACGCTTTCTCAGAAAAAGGCTTAAAGCTAAAAATACAGAGAAAGTTTCGGGGGACCCACTTCCAATGGCGGATCAACGTACCCTCATGGATTACCTATGACCCACCGTGGGTAATCTTGGCGCCGCTATCAATGCACCGAATGTCGAGGCCAACAACTTCGAACTTCGATCGCATTTGATACAAATGCTCCAAAACTCCGCAACCTTCCATGGGCTTGCAGACGAAGATCCCCATCTGCATATCACTAACTTTCTAGAAATATGTGATACGTTTCGGATCAATGGAGCATCAAACGACGCCATCTGCCTTCGAATGTTCCCATTTTCATTAAAACACCGAGCTAAGGCTTGGCTTAATACCGTCCCAGTTGGCTCGGTAAACACCTGGGATGAACTGGCCCAAAAGTTTCTATATAAGTATTTCCCTCCCGCTAAAACGGCTAAATTAATGACTGAAATTAATACATACTCACAAGAGGACGGGGAATACTTATATGAAACTTGGGAAAGGTTCAAGGAGCTACTGAGAAAGTGTCCTCATCATGGTCTTGCAGTATGGCAACAAGTTTCCACTTTCTACATTGGATTGTTGCCACACACAAGACAAACACTTGACTCTAGCTCCGGGGGACTTTTAAGTAATCGTCGCCCAAATGAAATCTATAATCAAATCGAGGAAATTGCTCAAACCAATTTTCAGTGGCACACTCCCCGAGGCAACAAATCTATTGCCCCGGGCACCCATAAGGTTGATGAAAGCACCTCCTTGCAAGCCCAAATTGAGGCCCTTTCTTCAAAAATAAAAAAATTAGAAATGGTAAAAATAGCCTCAGTTATGGCTTGCGAGGGGTGTGGTGGGCCGCATGAACATTGGAGTTGTATGAAAGAAATGGATAATCAAACATAATCGGTAAACTACATTTATAATAGACCTAGGCCGTCGGGTCCTCCAACGGGTACCTACAACCAAGGATGGCGTAACCACCCTAACCTTGGTTGGAGAGAACCCGGCAATAGTAGTAACCAACAAAATCTAAACCAACGAACAAACTTTTAACAACCAAGAAACGAGTCACAAAATTTCTCTCAACAACAAGGGGGATGAGAGAGGCTTGAAGATACCATATCTCGCCTCATCTCCGACACCGAAAAGAAAAACTTGGATCGATTTCAACAATTGGAATCGAATTTTAGAAATCAACAAGCTAGTATTCAAAACATCGAAAAACAATTAAATCAACTAGCTCAAAATTTCTCCGAGAGACTACAAGGCCCGTTACCAAGTAATACCGAAACCAACCCAAAAGCACAAGTACATCTCATCACATTGAGAAACCGTACCGTGGGTCCCGAGGAAGCTCCATTACCTCCAACTGAAAAGAGTCGATCTAGCAAAACCACAAGTCTACCCACACCCCAACAAGAGACGGCTTCTCCACCAATTCAAGAGCCCACCAAGAATCCTCCGATTCCATACCCCGGTCGGTTAATTCACCAAAAGACCAATGAGCAATTCGCAAAGTTCGAAAATTTGCTAAAACAATTGCATGTTAATATTCCATTTATCGAAGTCCTAACTCAAATGCCTAAATATTCAAAATTTATGAGGGACTTCCTCACTCATAAAAGGAAAATTGAATCATTGCAATTAGTTAATTTAGGCGAAGAATGCTCCACCTTGCTACTCAACAAACTCCCGCAAAAGAAGAATGACCCTGGAAGCTTCACAATTCCTTGTTCGATTGGGGAATCCCCCATTCGCAATGCACTAGCCGACCTCGGGGCTAGAATCAACCTCATGCCTGCATCAATGTTCAACTGACTCGGCCTAGGGAAAACAAGCCCAACAAGAATGAGCATACAACTCGCCGATAGGACGGTCAAATATCCACAAGGTGTCGCTGAAAATCTATTGGTCAAAGTCGGCGAATTTGTCTTCCCGGCCGACTTTGTCATACTAGATATGGAGGAAGATACCGAAATACCACTCATCTTAGGGAGGCCATTCCTAGCAACGGCCCAAGCAGTGGTAGACATGAATAATGGAACACTAACATTGAGGATTGGGGACAAGGAAATGAAGTTTGGAGTTGGAAAGAGAGTAGAAGATGATGACCCGGTCAATTACATGAAGGTCATACACTCAAGTTTGGATGATGCACTCCGACGGTGCAACATGGGTTGCGAAACATCCCACTTGGGGTAACATATGACCAGGCTTTGGGTCTAGCCAAGGACCCTTATAAACGTGGCGCACCCCGGAGGCATTCCGCGGAACTATCCTTAGTTTTTTTAGATTAATTTTTATGTTTTCTAGTTTAGTTTTAATTTTCAGGAATAAAACACACTTGGGATGGTGAAAGATACCAAGGAAAACTTGAACCAACACCCCATGCACAAAAACAGGGCCACCCGACAATTTTTCTTCATTACAGCAAGTTCAGCATGGGGGCGTGCTCAGCCAACACGCCCCGTGCTCAACCATCTGTAGGAAATTACCCAGTTCAGGTACCTGGACACGGGGCGTGCTCACTGAACACGCCCCCGTGTCCAGCCTTCGGTTACTTTACTTTCTTTTCTATTACTGGCGATCTGAACACGGGTCCGTGCCCGGACACCACGGGGCCGTGTCCAGACGTCCAGTAACATAAATTTTTGCTTTTTCACAACTTTTAACACATTCAATCAACCTAAAAACTTATTTTTGGGACACATTGAGGACAATGTGTAATTTAAGTGTGGGGGGGATGCTAAAACCTTGAATTTTGCAAGTCCTAATCACAAGCCTTACACAAAACTCTATTGGAACCGCTAAACACCCCAATTTTTTTCAAAAATTTTTCATTTTTTTACTTGTCTAGGTTTAATTTGGGAATTTCAAATTCTAAAAAGGTTATATTTTTATAAATTTACAACTGATAGCGTCGTGATAAAAAGAACCAACATAAGAAAATTATGAAACGGCATGACAAATCTAGTTAAAATTTGATTATATATACTTGATCACATAAAAACCCATTCCCACAAAAAAGTGAGTTTTGAGCCTTTATTGAGCATACAAATACACATCTTTAAACTAAATGCTCATTTTTCGTTTCTTGTGTGAATAGCCGCTTGGTTTCTTACAACTCTAGAACTTGCCACGACGATACATTCCCGGTCCTTACCAACTTAAACCCGAGTAAGTAAATGATGGAGACATTAGGACTAACCCTTTTTTATTTCAACACCAATATTTTTCTTTTTTTTTACCACCTACCCAAAATCCCCCTAGTTAACCCCTTTGAGCCTAAACCTTTTCATTTCTTAACCCAAATCAAACACCCTTTTAAACACCAAAACCCTTTTTCATTTTAAACCCTTTATGTTAGTAACAAAGCTCGATTTTCGTGTGACTTCCTTATCATAAAAAAAATTGATAAAGAAAAAAAAGAAAAATGAAGTTAGCAATAAACAAACAAAGCTCATCAAAAGAAGGCTAGTTTGAATAATGCTTCATTAGAATAAAAAGTCACAAAAATGTTTTGCGAAAACCAACGCTTTTTACGCCTTTCGCCCTTTTCTACTAACCACTAACCCAACCACCTACCTTTAACCCAAGCCTAACCCTTCCCCCAAAGTCCTCTTGATATTTACAAAGGTGCTCTTGATATTTACAAAGGTGTATAGTTAAAAAGGAGGAGGATTGATTGCTTGACAAGCTTATGGTAAAAGTAAATTCCATGCCGTTCTCGAGAGTTCACCTTCGGCCGAGTGTTGAGTGATCCCCCGTGAGGTATGTGAACTTGTATATAAATGGAATTTTAAAGAGGCATGTTATGCCCTAATAAGTAATTTATTTTATGAAAAGTTTGAAATAAATCATGACGAATAGGATTGTAAATAAATAAAAATAAAACTTAATAAAGAATCTTGGAAATCCCGACACTCTATGACAAGCCCAAAACCTTCTCTTCTACCCATTCCATTTCGGAGTGTAAAGGCACATTATAAAGAGTTTTGCTTGATGACAAGCAAATATTCAAGTGTGGGGGTATTTTTTGTGTGCAAAACGCAACATATAAATTAAATCAAATGTGGTATAAAACTAACCCTTTTTGAGTACTAATGATGGAAAAAGTGTGTTTTTGTCTTCCTTTTGTATTTTCAGGATTAAATGAGCTCAAATGAACAAAAGAAGCAAAAAGGCAGCTAAATCTAACATAAATACAAGAAAAGGAATAAATGTGGCATGCCCGACCCCTCGACAGCATCTTCCCAAGTAAAACAAGAGAACAGAAGGCTGAACACGCCCCATGCTCAATGAGCACGGGGGTGTGCCCAAGTGTCTGCAGAAAAGACAAAGTTGTAGAAGCTTCTATCACCCACCACGGGGGCGTGCCCAGCGGACATGGGGTCGTGTTCAACTCTAAGATTCGCAGAATCTGAGGAAATCTTGATAGTACAGATATACTTTTGCACACGGGGTCGTGCCCAGCGGACACGGGGTCGTGCCCAGCGGACACGGGGGCGTGGTCAACTAACGCAGACAAACTGCAATCAATGAAGAAAGAGAAGATGGGTGGACACGGGGTCGTGCCTAGTGGACACGGGGGCGTGGTCAACTAATGCAGACAAACTGCAATTAATGAATAAAGAGAAGATGGGTGGACACGGGGCCATGCCCAATGGACATGGGGCCGTGTCCGGGCTTCTGTGCAGGCTATAAATAGGGGAGCTTGGCTCATTTGCAAACCATCCCTTGGCAAACCACCTCTCTCACACTTCACCCACACTCCACCACCACCACACACCATCATCCACCACCACCATCATCCATCATCCATCACAGAGTGTGTGTAGTAGTCTCGAGATCCAAGATTGATCATAAGAGTTCTTGACAATCAAAGGCCATGTTTGCCTAAGTCTCTTACATCACCTGGTGAAGACAAGTGTCTAGTGTAATACTTTTTATTTTAAATATTTTCACACTTTTTATTTGGTTATGTATTAATGACTTGAATAACTAGTTTCTTATGTTGAAGGTGAGTCTTCCTTATCGTTTGTCCGTGGTGTCTTGGCATTATTTTACTGTCTATATAAAATAAAAGATTTTCATCATTCATATCTCCACGGTCTATATGGAGGTATGTTGGCTACCTGGTCGGGGGTTAAGGGAACGGTTTGGTAAGAGTCTTGCCTTGTTTAGTGTATAGATCCTTTAAGGACCTGGGTCAACTTTAGTAGGACCTCCTTCAATACCCATTGGTATTGGATGGCGGGGTTCCGAACTCCTTGACCCCCTCATATGTAAACTAATATTAAAACTGTAACCCGGCTACTTAGGACTGTATCCCTGCTGACTCAGACTACTTAGCCGAGGGTAACGTCACCTCCAGAAAAGGGGCCTACCACAATATGCATTAATAACTTAATTAATTATCTTTCAATAATCCAACCCTTTAGGATTGTATCCTTGCTGACTCAAACTACTGGGTTGAGGGTAACGTCACCTTTAGAAGAGGGGCCTACTACAATAACTAAGATAATCTCTTAAAAAGTGCAAAAGTGCAGTAATAATAAAATGTTACACTACACACGAGTCGGATCCAAGTGATTCATCTTCTCTATCTGTTTTTTATTTTATTTTATTTTTCAGCATTTTAGTTAGTTTTATTTTTCTAGTTTAAAAGACCTTTTTCTAAACTTTTGATTTGATTAGACGTTGAGGATAAACCGGTATTAAAAGTTCTTATGTCCTTGGACGACCTCGGTATCTTACCAACACTATACTACGCTCACGATGGGTGCCCTTGCCCATATGTGTGTTTAGTGTTAGTAAATATCGTGTTTTATAAATTTAAAAGTTGGCTAAAAAGTGTTAAAGGGCTTAAAATATACATTAAAAACTATATGACACTTCACAAGCATCACGAACCTCAAATTTTTGCATAAATCTGTTAGCATTAGTTTAGATACATGTTATAGGAAGTAAATCAACTTGTATTGTTTGTAGATTTGCCCGATTTCTCATAAAAACACCAAACCCTTGTTTTTGAACCGAAAAAGATAAAATTGAAGTGGTAAACGGTTTGTTTTGGAAAAAAACGGCACTTGGGGTTTCATTTTCAGGGAAAACCGCCCCTATTGGACCAAAAATTTTCAAGTTTTCGGGACCGGGTCGAAAATCAAGAATTTGGAGAAACAAATGCCCGGACACGGGGTCGTGCTCAGCGAGCACGGGGTTGTGTCCAGCCAATTTTTGTCCAACATGGGGCGTGTCCGCAGAACACGGGGGCGTGTTCAGCCGACTGTTTTCAGTTTTCTTCGAAACATTTCACTGTTTTGTACTGATTGTTTGGTGTGTTTTCTTTCAGATGGCCAAGAAATTTACCAGGTTCAACGCAAGCGAGTTGGCGGCTCAAGCATGTTATGATGTGTTAAGGACTAGGCCCGAAGAGAATCCCAGACAAGTGTGCATGGACACTCTTCAGGCAGTGAACCAAATAGACCGACTCAACAACACTGTTACCGGCCCACTACGAGCTTCCCTTTGCACTCGGCTTCACTCTGTGCATGAATACAACATGGAATTTTACAGCACGTTCGTCTTCAAGACAAGAGCTGATCCGTTTGACAATGAAGGGGTAGAGTTCCGTTGTGGATGGACCACATACAGGATCTCAATCGCTCAATTTGGGGCTCTGGTGGGGGGTTGTACTCAGAAGAGGATGCTGGGGATGAAGAGAACACCGGCGGTCTCCGTGAGCTTCAAGAAAATCAACGCCAAGCTGCTTGGGCTCAAATCGGGGAGGGCAACTACAACCCGAGCCGAACTAAGAGCACCCAGTTGAGAGACCCTCTTTACCGCTACATCCACAAGGTCCTCACTTACTCTCTTAGCCAGAGACACGACAGCAGTGGTGTTGTAGGGTTACGAGATCTGCTAGTCCTCCATTGCATCTACAACCGTGTCAACCTTGATGTTCCACACCTGCTTCTCCGTAGCATGCAGTTGAACCAGCTTGCTACTCCCCCGACTCCTATCTTCTTTGGAAGGTGGATATACCGCCTCTTCAAATACTTTGTGTAGATGCCGAGGTCCTTTCGCAAAGGACCGTGGTCGGGGAAAAGTAGACATGGCCATATGCCGCTCCATGAACTTGATTTATGAAGCGGATGACGGGACGGTCAGTTTTTAAAGGGTTCAAGGGAATGCATGGAACCCGCAAGAAGTACTCGTCTTACACGCTCCACACATCCGTCCTCCTCCTCAGTACCACTACCAGCACCAGGGTGATCCGGTTCAATCCTCCTCTCAAGGAGGCGGTTTTCCTAACTTTCAAAGCTTACATGACTTATTGCAGGAAAACCTTATGTGCACCAGGAACACCTACAACATGGCCAGCAACACATACGCCCGGGTCAGAGCAAGAGAGAGAAATATCTCCGACATGCAGGATGACATTGGGAACATCCGGGAGTATATGGCGGGCCACGAAGGGGATGATGATGATGAAGACGAGGACATGGATTGAGCGAGAGGAGTTGGAGGTAGCAGCACATGGTTGGAGGTCTCACAGGTTAACCCCCTTTATCTCATGAATAATTGCATGGCCTGCGCGCCATTTGTTGAACAATTTACTTCCCTTAACTCTTTTTATTTTCTGCATTTCTTTTCTTTTTAACTCGTGACATGGATGATGAAACTTTGGTAAATTAGGATGTTTGTTATTGTTTGGTGTGGTATTTATTAGTTAAACAGGTACATACGAGGCTTAGAGCACTAAACATTAGTGCTACTAAAGTTGGGACAGTAAAGCCGAAGGCAGAAACCTGTTTTACATGTTTACAGTTTGTCCACACGCGGTCGTGCTCAACCGACACGCCCCCGTGCCCATTGCCCAGACCTGCTGTTTTTCAAAATGATGCAGACCTTTGTCCAACACGGGGTCGTGTTCACCCGACACGCCCCCGTGTCCATCTTCTATAAGTTCTCGTTACTGGTAATCTGTACACGGGGGCGTGTTCATTCGACACGGGGCCATGTCCAGATGACAAGTAACATAAAATTTTTGTTTAACACACCTTTTTACACATTCAATCAGCCTAAAAACTTATTTTTGGGACACATTGAGGACAATGTGTAATTTAAGTGTGGGGGGGGGGGATGCTAAAACCGTAAATTTTGCAAGTCCTAATTACAAGCCTTACACAAAACTCTATTAGAACCGCTAATCACCCCAAAATTTTTCAAAAACTTTTCATTTTTTTTACTTGTCTTGGTTTAAATTGGGAAGAACAAGATCTAAAAATGTTATATTTTTATAAATTTACAACCGATAGCGTCATGATAAATAGAACCAACATAAGAAAATTATGAAACGGCATGACAAATCTAGTTAAAATTCGATTATATATACTTGATCACATTAAAAACTCATTCCCACAAAAAGTGAGTTTTGAGCCTTTATTGAGCATACAAATACACATCTTTAAACTAAATGCTCATTTTTCGTTTCTTGTGTGAATAGCCGCTTGCTTTCTTACAACACTAGAACTTGCCATGACGACACATTCCCGGTCCGTACCAACTTAAACCCAAGTAAGTAAATAATGGAGGCATTAGGACTAACCCTTTTTATTTCAACACCATTATTTTTCTTTTTACCACCTACCCAAAATCCCCCTAGTTAACCCCTTTGAGCCTAAACCTTTTCATTTCTAAACCCAAAACAAACACCCTTTACCCAACAAAACCCTTTTTCATTTTAAACCCTTTATTTTAGTACAAAGCTCGGTTTTCTTGTGACATCCTTATCAAAAAAAAAATGATGAAGTTTAGCAATAAACAAACAAGTTCATCAAAAGGAACTTTGTTTGAAAAATACTTCATTAAAATAAAAACTCACAAAAACAAAATGTTTTACGAAAACCGACGCTTTTTACGCCTTTTCGCCCTTTTCTACTAACCACTAACCCAAAACCACCTACCTTTAACCCAAGCCTAACACTTCCCCAAAGTCTTCTTGATATTTACAAAGGTTTATAGTTAAAAAGGACGAGGATTGATTGCTTGGCAAGCATATGGTAGAAATAAGTTCCATTCCACTCTCGAGTGTTTCACAAAAATACATCTTCGGCCGAGTGTTGAGTGATCCCCTGTGAGGTATGTGAACTTGTATATAAATGGAATTTTAAAAAGGCATGTTATGCCCAAATAAGTAATTTCTCTTATGAAATGTTCTAAATAAATCATAACAAATAGGATTGTAAATAGCATAAAAATAAAACCTAATAAAGATCTTGGAATCCCGACACTCTAGACAAGCCCAAAACTTCTCTACCCATTCCATTTAGGTGTGTAAGCCACATTGTAAAGAGTTTTTCTTGAGGACAAGCAAAGATTCAAGTGTGAGGGTATTTGATGTGTGTAAAATGCAACATATAAATTACATCAAATGAGGCATAAAACTAACCCTTGTTTTAGTACCAATGTTGGAAAAAGTGTGCTTTTGTCTTCCTTTTGTATTTTCAGGGTTAAATGAGCTTAAATGAACAAAAGAAGCAAAAATACAGCCAAATCTAACAATAATACAAGAAAAGGAAGAAATGTGGCATGCCCGACCCCTCGACAGCATCTTCCCAAGCAAAAACAAGACAACAGAAGGCTGAACACGCCCCGTGCCCAATGGACAAGGGGGCGTGCCCAAGTGTCTGCAGAAAGGACAAAGTTGTAGAAGCTTCTATTTCCCAACATGGGGGCGTGCCCAACAGACACGGGGCCGTGGCCAACGCTAAGATTCGTAGAATCCAAGCAAATCTTGATAGTACAGATACGCTTCTACACACGGGGCCGTGCTCAGCAGACACGGGGTGTGGTCAACTAATACAGACAAACTGCAATTAATAAAGAAAGAGAAGATGGGTGGACACGGGGCCGTGTCCGGGCTTTTGTGTAGGCTATAAATAGGGGTGCTTGGTTCACTTCAAAGGCATCCCTTGACAAACCACCTCTCTCCCACTTCACCCACACTCCACCACCATCACAACATGCACACCCACCACCATCATCCATCATCCATCATAGAGTGTGTGTAGTAGTCTCGGGATCCAAGATTGATAGTAAGAGTTCTTGATAATCAAAGGTCATGTTTGCCTAAGTCTCTTACATCACTTGGTGAAGATAAGCATTTAGTGTAATACTGTTGTTTTTTAATCTTTTCGCACTTTTTATTTGGTTTTGTATTAATGACTTTAATAACTAGTTTCTTATGTTGAAGGTGAAACTTCCTTATCATTTGTCTGTGGTGTCTTGGCGTTATTTTACTGTCTATATAAAATAAAAGATTGACACCATTCATATCTCCATGATCTATATGGAGATATGTTGGCTACTTGGTCGGGGGTTAAGGGAATGGTTTGGTAAGCGTCTTGCCTTGTTTAGTGTATAGATCCTGCAAGGACCTGGGTCAAGCTTAGTAGGACCTCCTTCAATACCCATTGGTATTAGATGACGGGGGTGAGAATTTCTTGATCCCCTCATTTGTAAACTACTATAAATACATTAACCCGACTACTTAGGATTGTATCATTGCTGACTCAAACTACTTAGCTGAGGGTAACGTCACCTTCAAAAGAGGGGCCTACCACATTACGCATTAATAACTTAATTAATTATCTTCCAATAATCCAACCCTTTAGGATTGTATCCTTGCTGACTCAAACTACTGGGTTGAGGGTAACGTCACCTTCAAAAGAGGGGCCTACTACTATAACTAAGATGATCTCTTAAAAAGTGCAAAAGTGCGGAAAACATCAAAGGTTACACTAAAGGCGAGTCGGATCCAAGTGATTCATCTTGTCTATCTGTTTTATTTTTATTTTTATTTTCAGCATTTTTAGTTAGTTTTATTTTCTTGTTTAAAACCTTTTTCTAAATTTTTGATTTGATTAGACGTTAAGGATAAACCGGTATTAAAAGCTCTTGTATCCTTGGACGACCTCGGTATCTTACCAACGCTATACTACGCTCACGATGGGTGCACTTGCCCATATGTGTGTTTAGTGTTAGTAAAATATCGTGTTTTATAAATTTAAAACTTGACTAAAGTGTTAAAAAGGGCTTAAAATATACATTAAAAACCTATCACACTGGACACGCATCAATGGCTTTTTTCTCTACTTTGTTATCTTTCTACCCAACATAAACCGTGTTTCTAATCAGTTGCATGTGCATGTTGTAAGTGGTATCTGTAGATTACTTTTGAAGCTAAAGATATAGTTGAGCATGGGACCATATCTTTTTGGAAAGTTCTGCATTTTTAGTGGAGTTTTTGAGTTTTGAACCATGAGTTTCAGCATATCTATAACTTCATCAATTGAGGATTCCATCTTGGTTACTTTATCGGTCAATTCCTTGCATCTTAATCCATCACCTAAGTTATTAGGATCTTCTGATTTCCCACCCGAAGTGGTTGTATTTGCTTTTGAACTAAATGCCCCTTGTTCTTGGTTCTGGGGACCTCCATCTATCACTGAGTGTACTGTTGTAGACTCTACAGTTGTTGCCTTCAAGGAAGTCTTAGAGATGTAACCTCTGTCAAACTGTGAGACTATGGTCCTTACAATTGTAGTGGTTGCTTCACTTCAAAAACCTATAAGAGTCATTTGTGACTCAAGAGGTGTACCCTCCCCTGCTTGTGGGATAACAATGGTTTCTGAACTTGCCCCAGTCACTTGTAGAGGCATACTCTTAGTGATAGGTGACTGAGAGGAACAAGGTTTGTGCAAGTTAGATGCTTTAATTGCATCAAGCAATGGTTTAATTGATGGGAATATTGTGGGTGGTGATGTGGAAAGAGAATCCGCCCCAAAAGAAGGAGTTAAGTATAAATGTTTGAGTGAATCATCAAACTCATTATTTAGTTCCCATGTGCTTACAACACTATCTTTTTGTGAGGATTTTGAGGAGTTTAGATGGGTTGAGATGTTTGCATCTATTGAGAGGAAGTATCAACAGATGTTTCAAGTTGCATTTGTGTTACAGCAAGTTTCATTGGCATCTCATCCTCCCGAGATACCATTCTTTTGGTGCGTTTGTCTTTTGGGATGGGAATGGTTTCTGTGGGGATAGTTGGTGTGTGTTCCACAATGTTGGGTTGTACAATATGGTCACCAGGAGTAGTGGGCTCAACAACATATTTTGAGACACCAGGTGTTTCCTCATTTTCTATAACATTTTCTTCTTCAACATCTCCTTTTAGTAGTCATAATGCGACTAAATGTTTCATTCGAAAGGCTTCACAATGTTCAAAGACATTTTGTGCGAAAATCTTTTGTAGATAATAGCTTAGAACCCTTGGATACATGAAAAAGGCTTTAGTAGATCCTTTCTTAATGGCTTTAACTGGGCTGTAAACGAACCAAACGAACACGAACATATTGTTCGTGTTCATTCGTTAAGGAAATTAACATCTTCACGAACGCATGATGAACATAAGTTTATGTTCGTGTTCGTTCGTTAAGGAAATTCAGCTGTTCACGAACAGTTCGTGAACACTGGTCTCGAACACAAACGAAGGCAAACAAATAAAAAAGAACGCAAACGAACATTTAATTTGAAGATAAAAAATAAAAACATTTTTATCTCTAAACATTTGCTATAAGTAGTTTAATACAACTATTAAATGATAAATCAAAACATAAGAAGTCTACTACACCACCAAACAATGAATCATGTTTAACTAACTTAGACATAATTATCCCCCAAAACGTCTTAGAATATCCAAAGATTAGCTAACTCAGAAAAAAGGGGTTTCAAGTTTTCAGTATGTTTATATAAAAGGTTTATTATTTATTATTTTTTTCATATAATCAAACCAACACAAACGAACGTAAACGAATGTAACCGAACATATTAACGAACGTTCACGAACGCAGTCGAACAAACGAGACTTGTGTTCGTGTTCGTTCGCTAAGCTAATCAAACGAAAATTTTTGTTCGTGTTCGTTCGTTAAGCTAATCGAACGAACATAAAGGAACTTCCTGCCGAACGGTTCACGAACTGTTCCTTGAACATTCAGTTCATTTACAGCCCTGCTTTAACATTTTCCACCAAATCCATAAATAGAGTCTAGGATAGCTTGTAGTTTAAGTTTGATAAAATAGCATATCCCGGGTACTGAGTTTTTAAGGGACATTCATTAAAGGAAGTGGTTTTTGTAGAGAGACATATCAACAGGGTATGGAAGAAAAAATTCATTGCTGGTGGGAAGTGTGGTTTAAAAATTGTCGCTCCTACCATTTGTGCATCATACCAACTTTCTATAAATTTTGTGTGAAGTTCATTTTGAGAAAGATTCCATACCTAACTCATCCATGAGATTGAATGTTGTGGAAAGCATTTTGGGATGATCTGGATGTCTACTCCATCAATTAAAGATATGATAGTGAAAGGCTTTTTATCTCGAAGTAGAAAACTGGAGTTTGCCCAAAACTTTTGCAGGTATCGATGTGAATGGGTGCATCTGCGGTTAAAATGAAGAATGTTAATTTGGGATGGAACTCAAGGTTGGTGTCATGTTTGACTAAATATGGAATATAGTTGTAAGGATATTTAAGTGTTAGTGCCATGATGAGTGATTGGAAATGATGATCTGATATGAAAAGAGATTGGTTGTGTGAATTTGTGAGTCTGTGATTTTGAAAGCGATGAATGAAATCGCTGATGGATAAGGGTTTTTATAGGATTTTGAAAAAGTGATGCTGAAGTTTAACCAAAATTTTGGTATTTTCTAAAACAACATGTTAATGGATTTTTAAAATAAAAGCGATGCTGATGGAGAAGGGTTTTTATTGGCTTTTCAAAACAACATTTTAATGTGTTTAACCAAAAATTTGGTATTTTCTAAAATAACATGTTAATGCTTTTATTACGAGAACATTTTTTTCTGTTTTAATCCATGTTTAACATCCCTATCGTAGAAATCAAGCTTTCAAAGGTAGATGTATCCAATGCTTTTGTTCAAACATCTGCTAGCTGATCTTCGGTAGGAACATGGTTGAGATAAATCAAACCTTTTTCATAAAAATGATGACGGATATCAATATGCTTCGTTGGGAACAAAGTGATGATGAATATCAATATGCTTTGTTTTTTTAGTGTGACACAAAATTCTTGGTATCGTTTTCAGCTGCTTAACTGTCAAGTTTTAATGGTGTCTTTAAAGCAGCTATACCAAAATGAAGAAGTTGATTTTGAAGCCACCAAAGTTGAGTTGTGCAACTTGCAGCAACAATGTACTCTTCTTCTACTATGGAGTTTGACATTGCTGGTTACTTATTGCTTTGCCATGAGACCAAGGCATTACCACGAAATTAGCACCCTCCTACTGTGTACTTCCTTGTGGTGTGGCAACCAGCAAAATCATTATGAGAATTGAAGAGTCATGTCGAGATTATACCAAAGGAAGTTGTTGCTAATCTACTTTGATCTTGGTCAAATTGCATCCAAATTGAAGGATCATGTCGAGATTGAATCAAAGGAAGTTGAATCAAATCAAGATGGAACCTTAAGTCAAAAGTAAGAAATTGGATCAATAATTAGGAGGGCGATTGTTGGCTTTAATTGTATTATCAAGTTTTATTGAAACATACATGTTCAAAAAATAGTTAGGTGTCATTTATATGTTTGTAATTGTAAATAGTCTAAGGGTTTGTGTGTCAAATTATAAACATGGAATGAAACTCTCCAAGTGATGTTTTCGTATTATATGTATACCGTAGGTTGTAATAGTTCGATTGAACTATCACGTCGATAGGAAGAACAAAGTCAACAACTATAAAGCCGATTAGATTGTGAAAAATAAGAATCCATCAATATAATTTGTTTATAGGTTTTCACCCCAATTGTTTTTCTTCATCTTTTATTCTTATTGAATGTTTGAGTTCAGTGATCCGTAGTTTCTAAATAGTTATCTCTACAGCTCATTCCATGACGAACTACGCACCCAAGATAGGGATCACCACTATAAAATCATGCACAACATAATACATTTAGTGTAGGAAGAAGGTAATGAATTCCCAATCATCGTGTATATCAACTGGGCACGCTCTGATCAAGCCATCCAACTTGGTCATACACTGTACCTCCAACGGGGTAATGATGTCCGGCGGTAATTAGCAACAGGTTACCAAAGATTTTTATTTACTTTTTTTTTAACTTTTGGGGATTTTATTAGGTTCATCCATGATCCATCAACAATTACTGTGGATCCCGTCTGCAGGTATCTCATTTCAATTACAGATGGATCCCGTCTATAGGTATTACCCATATTTCTTCTAGTATAATTTGACCAGTGAAGCACTAGAATGGGCAGCTCATTGACTGATTCAGTTTTTAAAACATTGTACATAGCAGTACCCCTGACTCAATGTGTGAGTGTGAAGACAAAAGAAACGACCATGCATGTGAAAAGAAAATAAATTGGTTTTCAAGCAGATTAGTCGAAGTCCGCAAGATATTTTAGGGGATGTAAAATTGAGGGGTTATGGGTGGGTTAGAAATAGATCTTGCTGTAAATATATTAGTTGGGGGGATTGGTGTAAATACCCAATGTATATATTCTGTAATTGTCTGCCCTTTGGCCGTTTGGGTCAGGGGTGTTGTTTGCTGTTTGGCCTTTTACCTAGTTGGGTCGGAAGTGTGTTTTTATGAAGTTTACTTAAAAAAAGAAACTAGTAAAATGTGTGAAAGGTTTTTACATGTCTTTATCATATAACTAGGTTTGAAGAAGTTCGCGCGTTGCGGCAAATTTCTTTTGTTATTTAGTCTGTGTTTACATGTGTTTTGAAATCACTACGAGTGTGTTGCGAACGGAACAGCTGACAAGAATAAAAAGAAAATGTAGAAAAAAACAATAAAAGATAACCGAAAGAAAATCAACCAAAAAAGTTGTATGGTAACGATGTTGTTCGTATGAAACCCGTGGTCAGAGATGAGCAAATTGTTCTGGGTGCCGGTACCAAATTTGTCGAACCGAAAGATCTTAAGTACCAATTCGGTACCGACTTTTGGCGTTCCTGGTACCGGTTCACTACCGTTTTTTACCTTCATATACCGGTACCGTAACCAGTATTTTCGGTATCAGTACCGATTCTGTATCGGTTGGCACCGAGCTCATACCTACCCCTGAAACTAAAAAATGAAAAAATTAAAATTTGAAGAAAATCAACAAAAAAATTTGTACGATACCGTTGTTCGTACGGTAACCATGATCAGGGATGAGCAAATGGTACCGGGTAGCTGCACTGAATTTCCCAAACCAAAAGATTTCCAATATCAATTCGACACCAACTTTTTTCGTTTTCTCTATTAGTGCCGGTTTTTACCTTCATGTACTGACACCGAACAAGACCGTATTGATATTTTCGATACCAGTACTGGTTCGATACCGGTTGACACCAAGCTTATCCCAACCCCTGATATTAAAAAAAAAAAAATTAAAGTTAAAAAGTAAAGAACATAACTATTATTATAATATTAAAATAATAAAAATATTAAAAAAAAACTATATATTACTATATATTATTACTATATATTACTATATATTAGTAAACGAATTAAAATGAATAGTGATTTTTATATTATAATAATATATAGTTTTTTAATACTTTTATTATTTTAATATTATTACTATTAATATATTATTATTACTATATATTTTACTATATATTAAATGAGTAATATATAGTAAAATATATAGTAATAATAATATATTAATAGTAATAATATGAAAATAATAAAAGTATTAAAAAACTATATATTATTATAATATAAAAATCCATATTCATTTTAATTCGTTTAGTAATATGTAGTAATAGTAATAATAATTCGGTTATTAATATATAGTAATAGTAATAATAATATATAGTAATAATAATAATAATAATATATAGTAATAAGACCATGTGTAGTGGGGCGTTTTTTTTTTAAAAAATTCAAAAATAACGCCCGATAACGCCCCGCCTACCATTACGGTAGGCGTTATGGGGCGTTTTTTTTTGGAAAATTTGGTTGCAGGCGTTTTATTTAAAACGCTGGTTTGGAGTTTGACTAGCAACATGGCCCTGACAACTTTTTGAATAATGCCAATGAAGTTTAACTAGACCAATCAAATTTTCCCACATGTCTGACAACTTTTGACTTATGCCCAATATTTCGTGTGTGTCTTCAACTTGCATGTGCATGTTTTAAATTAAAAAAAAAAAAAAATTGGTAAATGATTGAATGGGGCATTATACCCACTACTCCACTTTTGCTATAATGCCCCCTTACTGACTAGGACGCCACGTGTCGTATAATGCCCCATGGTGGGGGCATTATAACCTTCTACCACTACACATGGTGTAATAATAATATATAGTAATTTTGAACTTTTATAACAATTTACAAGAACGTGTACCTTTTCACAAATATCACTTTCAACATGCACTTTTACACAAATATCAAGAGATTTTATTTACTAAAAGTTGCAATCACCTGCCAATAATTAGACCTTCAAAAGCTTCTATAAAGAGCCGTAAAAAACTCATCAGATTCACATAACAAAACCGTTATTTTCAATTCTCCATATCAAATAGTAGATTTCTCCCCCCTAACGATGAAGATGAAGCTAAAGGTGTGCTTCTATGAATGCAACTTTATAATTATATTAAAAGTTTAAAGGTTGTTAGTTGAACATATATTTTATTGAATTTATTTATGTCAACCTTTCAAATGAGCGTTTGGAAGAGAAGCCAAGTGCTGAACTCTTTCATGGGTTTCAAACGATTAAGGGCGTCGAAAGAGACCAATACATCGCTGGTCTAGCGACGCCAGAGTTCGCCACTTATGTTGAAAATATGATGAAATATGAGTCTAGAACAGAATATGTATTGAAGCTTGCCAATAAGAAGTTAGAGAGGGTGCTGAGTTCTGATCATAAGGCATGTACTCTACAAGAACCAACGAAATTAAAACACAATAGAATAACACTTTCCGAGCTTTTCCAGAAAACAAAAATGGCAGAGGAAATAACTGAAACTAAAAGTAACCATTTAATGAAAAAGATACTGAAAAGAGGAAGCTCTACTACAGATTCTGTAAGAAGCAATGGCTCTGCTTTACCTGATGAAAAACTGCAAAAGGTATGTCGTCGAATTTATACATCTTCATATGACCTGTAGAGGTTGTGCTAAGCGCTCCCCTTCATTTTTACTTGTCGTACCCTCCTTCAAATTCTCAAATCATCTAGAAGGAAAAAAAAGACCCCCCTGATTTGATGTTATTCACGGGGTGGGTAGGTCGTACATTTAGCCAACCCCTTGATGTAATGTAATGTAATGTAATGTTTGGTTCATTCGTACGCATGCAGATTCTCCGAATGGTTCATCTTGAAGCATTGGCTAGTTCGCAAAACATGAGAAAGTGTGTGAAGAAAAGCAATGAAGAGGTGGAGGGATATAGAAACCGACAAAAATTGCTATCCGAAGATATTATTATATTTCCTTACCGGTCTATTTCGGCAAACCCTACAAAGAGCAAGGTGTCCCATCCCACATACGCAGCTGATACCACCCGGAAAAGAGAACGCTGGATAAAATCAGATGAAGAATGTAAGTATAATGTAGGGTTACACCATCTAAGACAGACATAACTTAATTAATTAATTAATTTCCCACTAGATAACAAATTCTTATTTCAACCTGTTATTTTTAGACACATAAGAGAAATGTATTTTCAGAACCAGTATTATGTCAGAAACGGTAAGAACAGGATAAAACACCTGCTTTCCTGACTTAATGTGAGAGAGAAAGTTAAGCATTGTCTACAAGTGTATTATTTGGTTCTCGTAGTTCTTGATATAATATGATCGAGATATATAGATTTTGTAATTTTAAAAGAAATTATCTATAAAATTAAGTCAACTACTGAGAGGATATAGTAATTTAAGAGATTTAACGAACCATTACTACAAAATACGTACTGCATTCTACATTCAACCATTGTCCTAAAGGCTAAAGTACCGATTGATTTCTAACTCATTGCTACTATTTTGTGTGCAGACCTGATATTAGAACTGTAGAAGACAAATAATATATGGCTGGCTGGTAAACTGGGTTAAATGCGTATGGAAGCACGAATTTTTTTTTGAAAATGGTATATTTTAAAAATATTTTTAGGATAACGGGGAAGTCAAAAAAAAAAAAAGGAAATTGGGGTATCCGCTATTAGGAATAGCGGATTAGGAAGGATGGGGAAGAGAAATATGTGGTGTGCCGTACTGTTGTCAGCTTTGTTCCTAAGCTGCTATTCCGAATAGCGGATTAGGAGTAAAATAATTTAACCCAGTTAACTTTTAACAAACCAAACTAACCCCATTAACTATCTATCTAACCTCCGTCAAATAATATTATTTTGTTAAATAATATTATAAACTTTCACTAACTTATTAGAATATTATGATAAATATTATCTATCTAACTTGCACAAGTACATTGAAAATGAACTAATCGATTACATAAACTGAATTACATTGTTACAATCTAACTAATTATTTAATGTCTATGTGGATAGCGGATCAGACAGCCACCGATGCCACAATAATCTAACTACTTACAATGATCAGGGCCCATGTTTCGCATTCTGATTGCTTCCTGACCAATGAAGCCTAATCCATCCAGCTGCAAAACCAAAATAATTAAAAGCTATACGCATTACTAATTTATTAATTTTAATTCTACATTTTTAATTAAACTAACCAAGTATCTTGCAGTTCCACCGTGATCATCGAAACCAGTATGGACAACACCGGGGACGTGCCTCGGGTCCTTTATATATAATACAGTATGCTCATGGAACCAATCATTGTAAGTAGGGTGTGCCGTAGGCTTGTTGGTCGGCACACCTACCACCACATTTTCGTGTCTATGGTTCCAGTTTTCCACGTATGCTGCATGATGAACAGACCAGTCTGTTTCCAACCTCCCCTTCCGTATTGTTTTACGGAGTTTGAGAAGCACTTGACGTGAAAAAGGGAATGGGGCGGGGACCTCCTGAAGAAATCCAAACTGCCTCATAACCCTTTCCACCGGATGATATTCAACTATGTTCCAATAAATTATAGAACATCGTGACCTCCAACTGCTTATGCCTGTTCTACACATTTCCGGGAGTCTTTGCAGCACGTGCCGATAAGGCATCCAATCAAACTGTTAAAATAAAAAAATGTTAATATTTAGTATTTAAAATCGATTTATAAAACCTTTATGCTAATGAAAATATTCTAATAAGTTAGTGAAAGTTTATAATATTATTTAACAAAATAATATTATTTGACGGAGGTTAGATAGATAGTTAATGGGGTTAGTTTGATTTGTTAAAAGTTAACTGGGTTAAATGGTTTACTCCTAATCCGCTATTCGGAATAGCAGCTTAGGAAACAAAGCTGACAACAGTACGGCACACCACATATTTCTCTTCCCCATCCTTCCTAATCCGCTATTCCTAATAGCGGATACCCCAATTTCCTTTTTTTTTTTTTTGACTTCCCCGTTATCCTAAAAATATTTTTAAAATATACCATTTTCAAAAAAAATTCATGGAAGCACATGCGGAGTGAGTCTGTTGAAGAGATGGAAACCACCAAGCCACCGTTGGACACTTTTGTTTTTTGAAACTTGCATGTTTTTCTAAGGTGAAATGAGGGTTGTGGTTTGCATTGATGCATAGCCTCTTCGATCTATTTATATATACCATGTATGTGCTATCTCTCAGATGTAATTTCTATGTCTTGCAATGTTCAGGTGGTAGTAACTTATTATATATGGAAAGCAAAAAGAAAAAAAAACTAGGATATGTGTATTCAATGCAGATCTAGATTAGCAGAATACTAATAACTATAACTCTATATAGTGCATCTACAATACTAGAAAACTGAGTCGTTTCTCACCACAGTACTTGTCGGAAATATGTAGGAAACACCAACTAGCGAAAATTTACTGATAAAAATTATTTCGTCAAATAAACCTTCATGGGAAAGTTTTTCTAACAAATTCCAATACATTTCCGGCATTTTCTTTTCATACACAATATTTAGCTACTTATTTTCTACACATTATTTTCTTACACATTTCCTACACAGTATTTTCTTACGCGTTTCCTACACAATAATTGGTTCTATTTTTTCTACAAACACACAGGATACACATACACATATATACTATTACACATATACATCCAAATAACATGGAGATGCACATTCACATAGTGTTAACTCATATATAAAAAATGGAGTATATAAAAATAAAAGCAACAATAAAAATAGTAAAGTTAACTTATTTAAAAACAAAACTACTAAAATATATAAAGAGAATAATAATGATAATTAATGAGAAAAACAATAATAAAACATTTCATTATAAAAAGGATCAGAACTTAAATTAATAGATTTTCTCTGTTAGACCACCCGTAGTGGTAAACAAAAATAATGCCCCCACCATGGGGCATTATACGACACGTGGCATCCTAGTCACACTTGGGCATTATAGCCAAAGAGGTGTAGTGGGAATAATGCCCATTCCAATCATTAAAAAAAAATAATAAACAAAAAAAAAAAAGCAAACATTGGTGATTGGCTGGTCAAGGTCATGGACACGTGCAAAAGAAAAAGCAAGCTTTCCCATTGGCCACCCACTTTGCACACTAGCGTTATTATTAACACGCCAAACTTCAATTTTTTTTTTTTTTAAAATAACGCCTACTGTAATGGGGGTGGGGGCGTTTCCGGGCGTTTTTTTTGAATTTTTTTTAAAAAAAACGCCCCACTACGGAGGGACTTAGAAATGTGTTGGAAATTCTGACATCTTTCCGAATAATTTTAGATATATAGAACTAATAAAAAAATTGGCAAAAAAAAGACTGAATCTAGATTAGAAAATTAAATATATAAGAATATAATAACTCTGTAGGAAAATAGTCTGAAATGTGTCATAACATTTTGGTTTTTGTTGTGTAAATATTTTCTCGGAAATGCGTAGGAATTTATGACGCTTTCTTACCCATCCGAAATTTTCGTAACAAAAATTCCCAAATAGTGCAACTTAAGTTGCCAAGTGAGTTAGAAAACTTACAAGATTTAGTAAAGGGTAAATAGAAAATTCAGTAAATTACAATTATTCATTTTAGAAAGTGGACAGACATATTGGACAAATAAAATTAATCAGTGATATGGACAATAACTTAGGACGAAGGGATCGAGGAGTAGAATGCTTGATTCAGCTTCACAGTCCATTACTTTTAATCCAAAATAATAATTTTAGAAATAATTCAAACAAGTTTAAAGCGACGTGCTAGCTAATACATATGTGTAGTATATTTAGGGCCTAGACGCTATATATAATAGTAGATCGGAAAGCACCATATGAGTTTGTTGCCATATATCCTGGAGGTCATGGGTTGGAGAGGTTGAAACAACTCCCAGCCCCTGCGCATGTGGGTGTATTATGAACCAGGTTTTCACAAAAGAATCGAAAAGCTCCAAGAGAAAAAGCAAAAGAAACATGACAAACTTGAGTCGTGATCATAATGTAAATTTTCCTGGGATGAAATCGACTCTTTCAGTCTTTCCTGATGATAGAGCATGAATAAAGTGTTAGAGCAAACACAAGCAAATAATCACAATACTTCAAATGCTTTCGGATGATTTTATTCAATGCAAGGCAAGGCCTTAAATAGGAAAAATACATAACGGAAATAAATCAAAAATAACAAACTAGAACTGGAAACAAGGAACTTGCATGAGATCAGGAACAGTTGACCCATGCAGATTATTATTATCATCCGAATGTAACAACCTCCAATAGAAACTTCTAGATTGAATTATCTCCAATACCCCCCTTTAATTCAATCTTTCTAACTCCCAGAGCCTCCCTTAAATAGCAAAACTGTTCAGTCCCAAGGGGCTTTGTTAACAAATCAGCAACCTGTTCTTCAGTTCTACAAGCCTTCAACACAATTTGATTGGAATCAACCAGACTCTTGATGTAGTGAAACTTGATGTCTATATGCTTGCTCCGGCTATGCATTGCTGGATTTTTTGATAAAAATATAGCTGAAACATTATCACAGAAAATTTCAGTTGCCTTCTCTTGTTTGTAACCAAGCTCACTTAACAAGTGCCTCATCCAAACGGCTTGACAAGCTGCACCATTGGCTGAGATGTACTCAGCTTCAGTCGATGAAAGAGCAACCACTGATTGTTTCTTCGAACTCCAAGCCACTGCACTACTTCCCACAAAATACACATATGCTGAAATGCTTTTGCGATCCTCAGTCGAACGTGCCCAGTCACTGTCAGAGAAACCTATCAGCTTAACTTCAGCTCCTTTGTCATACCACAAACCATAATCAATCGTTGCTGAAACATATCTTAGTATCCTTCTTGCTGCTCCAAAGTGTATTGAAGTAGGAGCCTGCATGTACCTAGCAATGAACCCTACAGCAAAGGCCAGTTCAGGCCTTGAATGTGTTAAGTACAGCAGACCTCCAACCAAACTTCTAAACCTTCCTTCATCAACTCTTCCAGAACAATCACCTTGCAACTTTTTCCCTTTGTTCATTGGTGTTACCACACCTTTGCAGCCCCACATACCAAATCTTTTAAGAAGATCAGTTGCATACTTCTTTTGAGAGACAGAAACACCACTTTCAGTTTGATTAATTTCTAATCCAAGAAAATATCTTAGTTTTCCTAGATCAGTCATATCAAACTCCTTGATCATCTTTGCTTTGAACTCTTCTGCTAACAATTGCGATGAGCTAGTATAAATTATATCATCAACGTAGATGCATATAATAATTATACCATCCTCATCAGTCTTCTTGACATACACAGTAGGTTCACTAGTGATTCTCAAATAAGAGTTAAGATGTAAATACGAATTAATCCGATCATACCAAGCCTTAGGTGACTGTTTAAGACCATAGAGGGCCTTATGAAGCCGGTACACCTTCTCTTCCTGTCCTTTAACTTCAAAACCAGGTGGCTGAGTGACATACACTTCCTCTTGAAGAGATCCATTTAAAAACGCAGACTTCACATCAAGCTGGTGGATACTCCAACCTTGTTGAGCAGCTAGAGACAAGATGACCCGTATTGTTTCAAATCTTGCCACTGGGGCAAAAGTTTCTTCATAATTGATCCCATATTCCTGGGCAAACCCCTTTGCAACTATTCTAGCTTTATACTTCTGAACCGTACCATCTGCATTCAGCTTGACCTTAAAGATCCACTTCAAACCAATAACTTGTTTGTCTTCTGGTAGATCAACCAAGGTCCATGTCTTAATGGTCTGATCCTTGTATCTACACTGCTACTACTGCTGCTTCCAGTGACTTCACTGCTGCTACTTCCATTCTGATTTGTACTTTGGTCAGCATTACCTGTCACATTCTGAGTGTTGATTCCATTGCCTGTTTCTTCATTATTCAGCTCACCAGAAACTTCGCTTTCATTTGGTTCCCACATGTTAACAAACTCTGATGGTATCCCATACTTATCATCTTGTTTGTCATTCCATTTAGTATGTTCATCAAAAACAACATTCCTGCTTGTGATAACACACCTTTTAACTGGATCATATAAACGATAGGCTTTGGAACTCTGAGAATAACCAACAAAGATACACTTTCGTGCCTTATCATCTAACTTCTTTCTTTGTTGTTTTGGAACCAAGCAGTAAGCCACACAACCAAATACCTTTAAGTGGTGAACTGAGGGAATACGATTATACCATACTTGGAATGGTGTGGCTTCATCAAGGGCCTTGGTAGGAGACATATTCCGGAGATACACCGCAGTGGCCACTGCTTCTCCCCAGAATATGTTACTCAGATTTTTCTCATGCAACATGCTCAAAGCCATTTCAACAACAGTTCGGTTCTTTCTTTCTGAAACGCCATTATGTTCAGGAGTGTAAGGAGGTGTTAATTCCCTCCTTATACCTTCCTTCTCACAAAAAACCATGAATTCTTTTGAACAAAACTCTCCTCCTCTATCTGTTCTAAATGCCTTGATTTTCTTACTCATTTCTGTTTCAACTTTGGCTTTAAATATTTTAAATTTTTCAAACACCTCAAACTTGTTTTGTAGAAAATAAACCCAGGTCATTCTACTTGCATCATCAGTGAAAAGAAGAAAATACCTGTTGCCTCCCAAAGATTTTGTAGGCATAGGTCCACAGACATCCGCATGAATAAGATCTAACACTTCCATTGTCCTGAATGATTCAGCAGGAAACGAGGCCTTGCTTAACTTGCCATGAACACAACTTTCACAAACATTCCAGTGCTTTAATTTAGGTAGTCCATAAACTAGTTGATTTAAACACAAACTTTGTAAGCTCCTTTCATTCAGATGCCCAAACCTCAAATGCCACAAGTATGAATCGTCAACAATGGTAGCAAATGCCACATGATTTGAGTTTGACACATCAAGTGGAAATGTGTTGTTATTTGCCACAGGAATCGTACACACTATTTCACCAGTGCTCTTCTTCAATACGGTGCATGCTCCATCATCAAACACCAATCTGTGTCCTCCCTTCATCAACTGTCCAACACTTAAAAGGTTATACCCCAAGTCTGGAGCATACTGGACATCGGTCAGAGTCTTGTATTTTCCACCTGCAACTTCAAGGCTCACAGACCCTTTTCCTTCTACATTGATTCTCTTCCCATTACCCATTCGAACAGCAACAGTGTTTGTTCTATCAATATTCTTAAATAAAGATTTTTGCCCAGTCATGTGGTTTGAACAACCACTATCAAGAAACCAAATATTAGGAGGACTAGCATCACCTTTAGTTATCATCAAGGCTTGGTTTTCTTCATTCTCCTGCATGACCATGAACAATTGACCTTCTTCTTCCTCATGTTCATCACCAACAGCTGGTGATGCTTGGGGTTCATTCCAACAGTCCCTGCTGAGATGACCATATTTGTTGCAATTGTAACATTGGACATTAGCTTTACCTCTACCATTACCTCTGCCTCTTCCTCCACGTCCACGTCCTCTTGAGTATCCTCTTCCTCTTCCTCGTGTGAATAGACTTGTCTCTTCTTCCTTAGCTTGAAGAGCTTGTTCTTCTGCAACATTCTCACAACTTCTATTCACTCTAGCTTCATGGGACTGCAGCGATCCCATCAATTGATCAAAGGTCATTACACTAAGATCCTTCGATTCTTCAATAGCAGCAACAATGTGATCCCATTTAATAGGTAAGCTTCTCAATACTTTCTCCACCACCTTCTGATCTGTCACTGTTTCACCATACGCTCTTTGTTGATTGACAATCTTCATGACCTTTGACAGGAAGTCACCCACATGCTCTCCATCTTTCATATGAATTGTTTCAAATTCCCTTCGCAGACCTTGCAATTTCACCATTTGAACCTTTGTATCGCCCTCATACTCATTTTGCAACACGGTCCAGGCCTGCTTAGATGTGGTAGCCCCAGCTATTCTAGAGAATAGCTCATCATGTACACCAGACTGGATCAGAGAGAGTGCACGTGCATCTTTTCTCTTATGATCTCTCAATCTGGTACGGTCAGCATCAGCATCATTGTAACCATTTTCCACAAAATCCCAGAGATCTTGTGACATAATGATAGTCTTCATTCTAATCTTCCAGAATTCGTATCCTTCTCCCTTAAAGATTGGAAGAGGAGGATTAGGTGCACCAGTATTTTGATTATTAGCCATGAGAACAACAAAGATTGACAGAAGAGGGAGTGAGAGATTAAGAATTGAGAATGATTATAACCTGGATTTGCTCTGATACCAATGTTAGAGCAAACACAAGCAAATAATCACAATACTTCAAATGCTTTCGGATGATTTTATTCAATGCAAGGCAAGGCCTTAAATAGGAAAAATACATAACGGAAATAAATCAAAAATAACAAACTAGAACTGGAAACAAGGAACTTGCATGAGATCAGGAACAGTTGACCCATGCAGATTATTATTATCATCCGAATGTAACAACCTCCAATAGAAACTTCTAGATTGAATTATCTCCAATATAAAGCTCCTAGATTGAATTAGGTTCGAGTCGTTTGAAAGATTTCAAGATCATATAATGGAATACTACTGTCATTGAGTTGTCCATTGAGGTATGAAAATGTGTGAAATTTGAGTCTATTATAAATAATTATATCAAGTAGTGTATATTAAACCAATTAAAACTCTATTATAGCACATAACCCGACCAACGAAGTTTTCTCAAACATGCCCTACATCAAACATGTCTTTATCGACACCAACTTTTGTCGTTTTCTGTATTAGTGCCGGTTTTTACCTTCATGTACTGACACCGAACAAGACCGTATTGATATTTTAGATACCAGTACTGGTTCGATACCGGTTGACACCAAGCTTATCCCAACCCCTGATATTAAAAAAAAAAATATTAAAGTTAAAAAGTAAAGAACATAAGTATTATTATAATATTAAAATAATAAAAATACTAAAAAAACTATACATTACTATATATTATTACTATATATTCCTATATATTACTAAACGAATTAAAATGAATAGTGATTTTTATATTATAATAATATATAGTTTTTTAATACTTTTATTATTTTAATATTAGTACTATTAATATATTATTATTACTATATATTTTACTATATATTAATAAATGAATTGAAATTATTACTGATTTAATATATAGTAAAATATATAGTAATAATAATATATTAATAGTAATAATATTAAAATAATAAAAATATTAAAAAACTATATATTATTATAATATAAAAATCCCTATTCATTTTAATTCGTTTAGTAATATATAGTAATCTATATATATTCTAAAGTTTAGTTATATGTTCTATTTTAAAACCAAAATTTATGGTTGTTTTAAATGCATCATCCTATAAAAATCCTATTAATTGCATTTAATTTACATTAAATAAATAAGAGATAAGATAAAAAATAAAATAAAATAATTATATATCAATAATCATTAAAATTAATATCAATCAATAACACATTATACTAAATAATATATTATAGATAAAGGTAGATTAGTTTAAAGTTAACTTTGATCTTAATTTTTTTTAATAATTGGTTTAAAGATAATTATTCCAAACTTATGATTATTCTATAAAATGATCTTTGACAAGGTAACCATAAATTTAAATTTCGAAGTAACTAATATATTAAAAGTAGCTCAAATATAATTCGTAATAAAAACACAACAATATATTTTCAAAGAAAACATATAATAAAAAAATAGGTAAAGGGATCCAAATGATATCAAATATTAAGAACTTATCCATGATATTAGTATCAGAATTTAATAGATTAAGATAAAATTTAAACCGAAAGATCATAAGTATCATAAAAATATCATTAAATTAAAGTTAAAAGGTAAAGAAAAGAATTATTATTATAATATTAAAATAATAAAAATATTTAAAAAACTATATATATTATTAAAATATTAAAATTACTATTTGTACCGGTACCAAACAAGACCGTGCCGGTATTTTCAATACCAGTACCGGTTGACACCAAGCTTATCCCACCCCGTGATACTAAAAAATCATTAAATTAAAGTTAAACAGTAAAAAAAGGAATTATTATTATAATATTAAAATAATAAAAGTATTAAAATAACTATATATATATATATTCTAATATATTATTAACAAGATTTTGGCTAAATTAATTAGATTATTATAAATAATAATAATAATAATTTACAAATAAAACAACACAATTTGCAACAAAGCAATGCATGAAACACCATATTAACATATAGTACAGTACATTAATGCTAGAACCTAATCTATACTATATTATAAAGCATTTCATAAGGATACCAACCAAATTTAAGTAATTACAATCTTTTATACTTATGGTACAACAACTTAATGATGTTAGTAAGGGGTGAAATGGTCTTTCTACATTAATATTAAATAAAAATAATAATTATCTATATCTATATCTATATCTATCTATCTATACTATATTATAAAGCATTTCATAAGGATACCAACCAAATTTAAGTAATTACAATCTTTTATACTTATGGTACAACAACTTAATGATGTTAGTAAGGGGTGAAATGGTCTTTCTACATTAATATTAAAAAATAAAAAAATAATTAAATGAGAATATAATCACAATTAATTATAATAATACAATAATAAGTTCGGTACTTAAATGCAATTAATAAACGAAACCTATTGGGATAAACCGCAAAAGCACTCCAAAGGTCCCATTTCAATCAATATGTAATAAATTTGATCGATTAAGGAATCTCCTATCATTGCTATAAATTCACCATTTCACTCAACATCAACTCCTTTGTCTACTATTGTGCGAGTTAGAGTCGAAAAGAAAGAGATAAGAAAGAGATAAGTTGATATGAAATTTATTTATCTTGGTTGAAAGGTGTGTTCTTTTATACCCATTTCAACATTTATTCGAAAAAACTTTGGTTTGTTTCTTAAAATATTCAAATGGGATAACAGTTTTCTTTTACATAATCTATGAGTTTATATTGATGTTTTATTATGTTTGTGGTGATTTAGTGGTTTTTTTTTTCAAATTATGATTTTATATTACATATAAAGTATACACACAGGTTATTGGATACAAAAAGACAGACACTTCATACTTCATCAAGGTACCCTTGCATGACTATAGTATCTGGAACCATTTACCAATGTATTGTTTAATTGTTCATAAATTTATAGTCTTTTTCCTTTTTTGCAGCTTCATGTATATGGAGGTGTAAAAGGGTGGGTACGAGAAAAGTTATTCATTTGGAGATAGACATTTATTTGGCCTATTGGTATTTCCTTTTTTAATTTCTACTTTACTATTTTTTTTAAACATATGATGCTTTTGTGTGATTTAATTGATACTATATATAGGCAATATAGATGCAGAGGAAATATTTGAGGAGGTATTGTTTGACAGGATTGGGCAGCAAACTTTAAGGGCTCGGATGTTTTCAACCCGCGCAAAAGATTTAAATTGATTGCGTTTATCTATACTATCGTATAAAGCATTTCACAAGGGTTCCAACCAAATTTAAATAATTGCAACATATTATGCTTATAGTACAACAACTCAATGAAGTTAGTAAAGGGACAAATTAGTCTTTCTACATGAGTATAAATTGATAAATACAATTAAATTGATAACTTTATAAATTAAGTATTGTTAAATACTTGATAAAGAATTAAATCATTTGACTTAGTTGAACATCATCACCTTCCTCATATTTACATTGCTTTTCCGTTTCAAGTTCTCCGTAACTCATTACTTGATTGAATTTTATAATTAAGTCATTATTATTTGGTTTAGTAATTGCTAAACATCATACAAATAAGGTTACAACCTTTTTTGTAATTTTATCACATAGTTGATGATCATATGAAATAAAAATAATAATAATAATAATAATAATAATTAAATATAAAAAAACTTAATCAACGTTATTATGAATTTAATTATAACTATAAATGGTTTTAAAACTTAAAAGATGCTAACCAATTAGAAACGAAAATTACTAAAAGGTAATTTCATGGGGTATTATTATCTATAATACCTAATAATTGCAACAATAATGATTAAATAATGAACTTAATTACAGATGGTTTAAAACTCAAAAGAATGCTCCTTGCATCTTACATCAAGTCTCATGGAATAAGGTTCAAATGATAACCATTGCATAATTAGGAACCACTTTTTAGCCCTTGGATCGTATTTTGATGGTTGAGATCTTCTTGGCTTATATTTTTTCTAATCTATGAATCATGACCAGGTAATCAAAGGCTAAGAAGTACTTCAAAGTTGTTGAGTAGAGGGGAAGAAGGCCCATATAATACATTTATATGTATAAATAATTCAAAGTTGTTTTTTTTTTTGTATATTTAATTTAGTTTTAGAATGTCATAAATTGAATAGAGTTTAACTTGTTATAAAAGTTGTACGTATTATTGTTGATAAATTTAGTATTTTAGTTTATAACTCTGTTTTATTACTAAATGATTTATTCATTTTAAATAGTTAACTAAGGAAATAAGTTTGTTATTTCTTATGAAAGCCTAATCAGAATAGTTAAAATTTATGTAAGTTTGTTATGTATAATTTGTTTGGTTAATGCGATTACGCCATGCACCCACACACCATAACCATACATGAACCATAATTTCGGTTAACCTTATGGTTTAACTAAACTAATCTAAGTGTCAAAAATAACTTCTCCCTAATGCAAATTAATAGTTACATTACTTTAATCATTTGTGTCAAAAATAATTCCACAAAAATAATTCCACAATCTGATATGTTTTAACTAAACTAAATCTAAGTGTCAAAAATTACTTCTCCCTAATGCAAATTAATAGTTACATTACTTTAATCATTTGTGTCAAAAATAATTCCACAAACCCTAGATCATATGATAATAACAATAAGAAGAAAGCACCGGCCGCACACAAATCTCCGGTATTCGACTGTGATTGCTTCGATTGTTACACGAACTACTGGTTCCGGTGGGACACGTTTGTTAACCGAGAGCTAATTCATCAAGTAATTGAAGCATTTGAAGAAAACCTTACCAGTAGTGAACAGGTTAACTGACGCGGCCGTAAACCTAACCAGAAGAAAGAGAAGGCGAGTCATCGGAGGTTCGCCGGAAAAGCTTTAAATCCTCCGCCAGAGGTTTCGGTTTCGCCTCCGTACGACGTCTCATTAGTTGAAGAACGTGCAAAGGAAAAACATGAGGTAGTGGAGGAGTCGCCGGAGACGGATGCAACGGCGAGAAGAGGACTTCCGGAAGTGAAAGGGTTGTTTAACTGGCGTTTGTGGGGACTTTGGAGTTCGTGATATTCATCCTTCGCCTCTCAATATATGCTCTCCAATCCATAATTAACTTCTCCTCAATTGAAGATCTTCATCGATTAGGCACACAACTCTCAGACATATATCTTCGATTGATCTCCTGCACAGGCTCGCCATCAGGCTCTCCATCAGTCGGCAACTCAATTGGAATCGTAATTAACTTCTCCCCAATTGAAGATCTTCATCGATTTGGCACACAATTCTCAGACATATATCTTCGATTGATCTGCTGCACAGGCTCTCCATCAGTCGGCAACTTCAATTGGAATCAAAATGGGTCATTTACTTGCTCCTTTAATTACACATCATCCTCCGACTCTCCAGCAACCTTTAAGTGCAATATCTATATCTCTAAGATGAAGATAATGTATGGTAATGAAGATTTGGAGCAGCAAGAGGTAAAAACAGCCCGAATTTTTCCTTTTATAAATTTGATTCGATTCGATTCGTGAGTGTTAGTGTGTGTGTTTATATTGATTAGGGTTTCATCAAATGCAATGTGAGGGTTTCCAATCGGTGTTTATACAAATAATATAGAACCCAATTTTTATGTATGTGTATGCAGTGTGTAGTATGGGGTCTTGCTTACCTCATTCAAGGAATAACAATGAAAGACAGGGGTCATTGATTTCGAAAAACTCCGCCCCTTTGTTCGCCTTCTTCCTGATTTTAAGTTACGGTGAGTCAATTTCCTTTTTTCTGATTCTAATCGATTAAGAACTATACGTGATTAACCAACGAATTGTGGTAGATTTTATGTTTCTATTGCAGTATTTGGATTGAATTGACTGTTGCAATTTAATAATCGTCAGTTATAGTTCGTTTTTTGAATATAGAGAAACACTGACTTATTTAAGGTGCTTGATTTGGGTGAATAGTAGCAATATAAACTGCTATTGTAATTTGGTGTGATATTCAATTCAGTATCAGCAACCTAATCAAATTGTTCCCTAAACATAGAGTAAATGTGTTCACCAGCAAGGTAATAATATGTACTAATTTTCAATTATCAGAGACTTCTAATAAGGAAATATAGCTATTAGGTTATGTCAAGGTAAGCATAGTTTATAAAGAATATGTTGCAGAATAAAGTTAATACAACATTTTAGTAATAAATAATAAACTGCTTTCTTATCTATAAAAGGGAACAAAACCTGCAATTTGACTTTTAGATGTCAAAACTGAATTTATATGTATATGTGTATGTAGTATAATATATATATTTAACATCTATTTTACACCATCTAAAACAATGAAAAAGAAAAAATAAAAATAAAAAAATTTGAAAACTGTGACGTCTTTTGAAGAGGGTTGAGAAACCACACGTCCATAGATTTGAAGTTTTGTGAGACCACATGTGGTGGGGCGCAAACCTCTCTCAAAGCGTCTTAAAAACGCGTGGGAACACTGTACCCTCGGGCGTTTTGGGCCTTTTTTGACTGGTAGTGCTACCACAAAGCGCCGAACGAGGAGTGGACTTTGGTCAAAATAACCATGGTCAAACGGCTAACTTAAAAAAAAAAACGGTTTTTGTTTTAAAAATCTATACTATATTCGTACTTTCGTACCGTGTCACGCACTATCTATATCAGTCGTCGTTCCAGGAAAAAACAATAACTATTATGCATGTCGTGCATCGCACGGTGTTCCCCCTAGTAGTAATAATAATTCGGTTATTAATATATAGTAATAGTAATAATAATATATAGTAATAATATATAGTAATGGTAATAATAATAATAATAATAATAATAATAATAATAATAATAATAATATATAGTAATAATCTTACTACTATAATAAAGCAAAGTGATCAAATCCTATGTGTCACTCTCTCAAGCCCCCATGTTAATATCATCCTATGTGTCACACTCTCAAGCCATATCAACCTATGTGTAATTTTTATAGAATTTTCTTTTTTTTTTTAATTTAAACCCAAAGTCAATTTTTAAAAAACCATAATCAAAATCGTTCCCTACATCTCTCTGTAACGTCTCTTGCTCTTCCTGCAGTTCATACTAAAGGTCAAAAAACCCCATACGCCACCACACCCATATTTCCCTTTCCTCTTCCTCTTCTTCTTGGTTCCCCTATGTATCTTCTCTTTTCTTTCCCAAACCATCTTATCTGATTCAAACCACAGACATCTCTGCTTTTCCAGTTTTCCTCAAACAACTTATCTCATTTAAAATTCAAATTCATTATTTCCCCAAAACAGATCTCCAAAACCCAGAGAGAGAAGAGATGAAAGTTGAAGGGATTCAGACGATTTGGTTTTAATCTACTCATTCGGATCCGATTTGGTTTTAATTGCAGTCTGGTTGTCGTTTTCGAAGAGTTAGTGTTTAAAGTTAATCAACAATGGTGCCTTCACTCGATTCGCAATCATCAGCGTTTCATTGTATCTGGTGAAAGGGTAAGGTCGATTCACTTTGTTATCTTCATTCAGTTACATCCCTTTGTGTTTTTTGAAAAAAATGTAGGGTTTAATCGGTTCCAAAGAGATAGTGAAGATGAATTTGATTTAATTGCTTGAAAAAAAGTCTAGGGTTCCTTTAGTATCGTGGGCTGTAAGTTTTTTTAGTATGATTTTGTTTTTTCTAATTTTTCGGTTTACTTGAAATTTGATATCCTATATATATACGCAGGATGAGATGATGAGCACAGATGATGTTTGAATCGATTCTCAGAGTACACCAGATGTAAGTGTTGATGATAAACAGTAGTACAGTACACATGTTAATAGTTGAACCACCGACACACACACACAAACATACATTTCGTGTTTTTTTTTTTTTTTTTTTTTGAGTTTGAAGTTTATTAAAATAAAATGAATTTTGCAGATGTGGGCAGGGCTTATACAGAAATCTAAGGATGGAGGATTGGAATTTCATGAGCCTGTTAGAGGCCAGGGATATTTTTTATATATTTATTTGTTTGTTTGTTTATTTATTTATGATTTTTCAAGAATCTTGAAGCAAGAACTATAATTGCTGGATGTTTAGCGGCCCTACCGTTCCTGCCACAAACAGAATCATAATTCGGGATAGGTGAGTTTTAATTCTAATCGGATGAAGGTTAAATTTTAGAGGATACAGATTGTCAAATTTTAATTTTAGTTATTAAAACTCTATTGTTATTATTATTATTATTCATGTATGTATATAGGAGTGGATATGGGTTGGTTTAGCCTCAATGGGAATATCCTTATCTGGCCAGTCTCGGTTTTTGAAGTCGAACTAAAACATACGTCATCATAAATGAAGATAGTTTTCAATACTTTTGTCTATTCCCTCATTTGACTGTTTTCCTTCTTTTCGGTTGTCTCTTAAGCACAGAAACTGCGACTTTCTATTGCGGAACACAAGTTGTGGTTCATCTTAGGTTGATCTAAATGTTGGAAGTTGCTTCTATTGTTGCCCCCATTTGATAAGTTAGTAAAGATTTTAAAAACGATTTTCACTAAAATCAAATATTGGAAATTTCTTGGTGTGTCAACCCACTAATTTGTTTCCATAAATAGTTTCTGGTGGTGATAAAGCATCTTTGGCTTGAGCCGAAGATTTGTTAACAAAAGAGATGACTGTGTAGGAGGTATGTTTACAATACCTGACCAACCAACACATATAAAACCCCTAAAATTTATGAATTGTTGGTGTTCTTTTTAATAATATCTATGAGCCGCCAGGTCTTTGTGCCGGTGACTAATATCAATTCGTTGATTTTCTTTCCAGTGGCCAAAATGTCTTTACTACTTCAATTATATTCAAATTATTTTAATAACTTTATATATTTTTAAGTATTTATTACTTTTTTTTCTTTTGGTATATGTGGATACATTTAGTAGATTCTATTGTCAATTAATATTTACATACGAACAGATCAGACCCGTCATCTATATTCCAAAGCTTTTCAGATTTTGACATTACAAATTGGATGAAAACGAACAATAAAGTCCATTCGTTGAAGTGTTCATGTTTGGTACCTATAATGGGGATGGGCAGTTCAGTGTGCATTAGGTGTGTCTTGGGATCAAATATGGTACTTTTCTGTGTATCCAAATGCGGCATTAGTGGATCCAGACATCCTAGAGTTATCGGCCATCGAGGGTTAGGATCTATTTTAAGAGAGTTAGTATACACATCTGACCATTTGTTTTAAGGAGGGTATGGATTTTTGGTATTATTATATTTTACGAAAACTAATTAACTTATGGATGCTTTCTTTGTTTCGTTTAGCTAAATTGATCGTGAAACTCCAAGATGGAACTACATTTTTGAAGAAAGGGTATGATGAGGTGTCATTTAAGTTCAAAATAGATGAAGGTTAGTATTGGTCAATGGTGGACTTTCTCCTTCATCTCAGATCCTCAACATGCCATTGCCACCAGATTCAGTATGGTTGTTTTTGTGAATTATATACAGGTATTCATTTTTCAATCAGAAAGCTATTGGGTCGGTTAATCTGGAGTTTATAATAATGGGAATAGATCTCCATAACAAGTTTTCCTTCTCGGTGAGCTCAGGTGGTAAAGTTTTTTTTCTGGAAAGACCGTTGGTGTCATTCGGGTCTTAGGACCGATTCCCTCTTCTCTTCTCTATGGTCAAATAGAAATATGCTATGGTTAAGCATTGTGTAGGATTGGGTATGGAAGCGCATTCAGGACACTGATGCGGAGAAGGCTGAGATGGATCAATTGTTGGGTATTCTTAAGTCCCAGTGCATAAAAGATTAGGGAGACTCCTGTTGGTGGAACATAGAGGGGGTAAAGAGGGGTTTTCGGTGAAGCGAGTGAGGCAGGACATCAATCAGTTGTGTTTGGCTTCGTGTCAGATCGAGTTATTCAAATGGAGTTTTATAGTCATTCTGAAGGTCAATTGTTTTGTGTGGCGGGTGGTGAACGACAGTATCCCTTCTGTAGAGACTAGCTGAGAGGGTGTTGGTACACTTTATGTGGACGCGACTTGGTTCGGTTCGACTTGGTTCGGTTCAACTCGGTTAGGTTCGGCTCAAGCCCGACGTCACGACATTCCTCCGTCGTGCGCCCCAGAGTTCGACACGCGAAGCACGGAGAGCCGCGGACCAATTCCCGCTGACACATCATCATGACATCATCATGATGATGTCACATGTTGACTATTCTTACAATATGAATTCTCAGAATTCATTTACGTATAGAATTGGGCCACTTTACTTGGGCCATTTGCATTGGGCCTGCTACATCAAGTGACGAAGACCAAGTCCCAAGCCCAGGCCTCTCAAAGTGACGAAATCACTTTGATTTCGTCAAAACAAATGTGATTTCGTCGTGATAAATGGATTTCGTCGAAGACATTTGATTTCGTCGGTCTGTTTTCGTCGGCAATCAGTTTTCGTCAATCATGTTAGTATATAAACACCGACAACAGATAGAAACAAGAGACAAGTCTGAATAGATTTGCGAGCGAACACATTGTAACACACACACTGAGAGATTACAGAGACCATTTGTAAACACCGTATTGTAACCGTTTTCTAGCATTAATACATTGAGTATTAATCGTTGAATATTGTGTCTTGCGTGTTCGTAACTTGGTTTAACTTACCCGTTTGGATTCCGCACTTTCGGGTTTGTCGGAAAACAGGGAATAGAGGTTACTCGATCCTCCGGGTGGACCTACAATTGGTATCAGAGCATTGGCTCGATTCCTTGTTTAAACCAAGTGTTTTTATTGAGATTAAAAGGTTTTTAGTTGTTTTTCTTGGTTTTTGAGTTTTTAAAGTTCATATCTTTCTGGAAAAACATTTTTAAAATCTATGAATTTCATGTTGTTTTGCTTCTAGTTCATATAAAACATTGTTAAAACTCTTATATACATGTTAGTGTTGGGTTTTTGTTGAACTTTATTGCAAAAAAAAATTTGGGTTCGGAAATTTTACAGGTGACCGGAATATTCATCAAGTTCTTCATATCTTCAAGATTGTTCTTATTTGTTCTTGATAATATCTCTGTTTGATCTTTGTTTGATAAATTATTGTGTTGTTAATTATATAAAATTGTTGTTTGACATTTGTGTACTGTGATGTGATGATTATGGTTGAAAAAGATGTCTGATAGATAAGGTTGGTTTGACAAAAGTTACCATATGTCAGAAGATAAGAGATAAGGTTTTGAGAAAATATCTCATTTGTCTTGTGTGGTTATACTTGTGCTTGGCGAAATCACTTGCTATACCAGTCAACGAAAACCCAACAGTCAACAATATCAAGCTAACACTTAGCTTCCACGAAATCACTTCAAATCACATTTGGCCGAAATCAGTTGTGGGCCGAAAACACTCCCTGGGCCGAAATCCCTTATTGCCGAAATCAGTTCTGGGCCCAAATCAACTTCTGGGCCGAAATCACTAGTTGTCTGGCTGAAGTCACCTGGTCCACGAAAACACTTGTGTTTGTTTTGTCTTGGGCCGAAAACACTTCTTCATCTAACATCAACCGAAATCACTCACCTTCACCCTTAGCCGAAATCACTTATCATCCTTATAACTCAGCCGAAATCACCTATCTCATCTAGAAGAAATCTGGCCGAAAACACCCTCTTACGAAATCCCTTAGCATGTGCATTTTCAACGAAATCTGATTTATTCAATTCCACATTCAACGAAAACACCTTGTCCCTTGATTTCGTCCATATTACCCTCCACGAAATTTTTTTTTCCAAACATATCTGGACGAAATCACCATTGGATTTCGTCAAACATTCTTATTCTCAAATTTAAACAGAGGACTTGCAAAAGGTATCTAACTTTGTGTTTTCAAGTTTTTAAGCAGGTACAATTGTTCTAAAACCAAACATGAGTTGTACAAAGATACAAACAGCTTATGTGTCAAATGCTTTCGACCCAAATTCCTATTTTTCTAAACCTCAAGTTGCACCACCTCAACCCCAATTTGATCCAACTGCCTATTTTTCTAAACCTCAAGTTGCACCACCTCAACCCCAATTTGATCCAACTGCCTATTTTTCTAAACCTCAAGTTGCCACACCTCAACCCCAATTTGATATAAATGCCTATCTTCCGAAACCTCAAGTTGCCACACCTCAACCCCAATTTGATCCAACTGCTTATTTTTCTAAACCACCTCAAGCCCAACCTCAAAAAGGAAACCAAAATCCTTTCGGAAATCAAACAAATACATCCACGGCCACCTCAAATCAAACTGATGAAAGGTGTGACTGGTCTGTACAATGTGGAGGTGGAGATCAAGGAGGAACTGCGTTTTACGCTGAAATTGTCAAAAATGTCAATGATGGTGAATCTTCAGGAAATGATTACAGTTCAGAATCGGACGTGAAAGAGGGAATAGATTCTGAAGCTGATAGTTTGTTGAATGATGCTAAGGAGAAATCTGACTTGATCAAGAAAGCTGCTGCTGCTTCAAAAGAAATGGAGAAGATTCTCACTGAAGATGGATCTTTCTCTTCTCAGACTGCCTTTATGGCTAATGTCACAGCTTCTACAAGTCAGGTAAAATCTGAAACTCCTAGCATATATAGTGATTGTGCTAATATGAAACATGAATGTGATAGAGTGAAACTTGAATGTGATACGATTCATAGTCACAATCAGAGTTTGGTTATTGAACTGTCAAAGTGCAAAGAGGCAAACATGGCCTTAGCTCGCAATGAAAAGGAGTTTAAAACAGTTATTGAAACCCAAAAGAAAAGTGTTTCCGAATTAACAAAAACTTTTTTCAACAAACAAATTGGTATTAATAACTACATTAATATCATTAAGGAAACCAAGAAAGAGCTAGCCGTGGCCAAGTGTGAATATGAAGCGATCAAGCTCAAATTGGAGAGTTATTCTAACTCCTGATATGTGCTCGATCACATCATAGATGTTCAACAGCTGAAAGGGAATGTGAAAGGCGTTGGTTATAGGAAGTGTCCACCCCCTTTGAGACACGACTATACCAAGTCGCCCGATGAAGAGGATATGCCTCGGTATGAACCCAGTGTGCCTCTTGATTATGAGGAAATTACTACTGGCCAAGGGTTCAAACCGGACAATTCATCGGAGGGCTCATCTGATCGGAAAGAAAAGTCATCATGTGCTTCAAATCAAAGTCCTCCCAAAGTTGAGGACTATGATTCGTCCGATGATGAACCAGATGTGAGTGATGAGGATAAATCTCTTGAGAAGAACAAAGGAGTAGAAGTGCCTTTTGAGAATCACATTCTGTGTGATCCTCCTACTCCTGTTGTGCAATCAACTGGTGCTAAACAAGAGATACATCCTATCACTGAGACAGTGTCTACCATTAAAAGTGATAACGTGTTGTATACTTTGGTCAGTGATAGTAAAATTTATTCAGACAAATATTTTCCAATCAAAAACGTCAATCAATCCTTGATTGATAAAGTGTTTGAAGATAATACAACTAAGTTTTTGGGAAAAGCGATCCCGAGAGTTTCAGTAACTCAGTGTGATCCTATTCCAAAAGCAGAAGTGAGGAAACAATTTGGAAACCAAAACTTACCGACTAAGCAACAACCTGTCGCTTTTAAGGGTAAACAGCAACAACAGCGAGCTCAAAATTCTAAAGATTCACAACCAAAGGTTGAGACCAAAGGAGCTCATTACAAGAAGAAAGCAAAAGACGTTAAATTTGTGGCCTCCAAGGGTACTGATAAAGTTGAGACTTTTGAAAATAAATCCAATACCGATTTTGTTCATAAAGTCAACATTTTGAAACGTAATAATGATAACAATTACACTCAAAACACAAATGGGTGTGAAGCTAGTACCTCTGGGTCTACAACTTCAACGTCAGGTCGTCGATCAGATTCTCCTAAGTTTGTTGAAAGGAGAATTTGTTTCAAATGTGGGAAGTCTGGGCACATCATTAAAGACTGCACAAACTCGCCCAAACCAAATTTTGTTGAAAGAGCCCCTTCTGAACAAGGTCACCAACAACGTCGTCCTGTTTCTCCAAAACATGATAAACGCACTATTAAAGAACAGGAAACAAAACAACGACATAAGAATGTGAAGGTGATCGAAAAGGCTTTAAAACCGGAAAATGTTAAAAGGAAACCAAGTTCACAACAACCGTTAAAACCAGAAATTGTAATTAATACACAATCTGGTAAATGGAAACAAGCTTGGAGACCTAAAACAGGTGAAGGTTCAGGGGGAGGCGTGAAATTTCCAAATCATCAAGAGATTGAAATTACATTTCTTGATTCTCAGGGGCAACCTAAGTCTATGAAGGCTTGGGTCCCCCTCTCCAACTAATCTCTGAGTAAGTGTGCAGGATGTTCCAGGAGGAACTATCGATAGTCATCGGATTGTTGATAGTGGAATATTCATGCACAAGATCGGCGACAAAGAAATTGTTGCCTTTGATGGAGAGAAAAAGGAAAGAAGACAGAATTGTCTGTCAAAAGAAATTGAAAGCTTCGACAAAATGAAAATCATTTCAAAATGTGATTGTTCAAGGTTTTAATCGGGTCCCCAGGATAGATTCAATCAAAATGTGTGCGGATGCCTTGGCATGGATTGAACAACCGCACACTACTTCTGAAAGAGAAAGATAAAGACCTTCGCTGGTGCAATGTGGAAGACCAGCCGGACCCAAAGGTTTATGATCTTGTTGCTGTGAAGAGATTTCTCAGTAGCTACAAAATCGACTTTGAAATCCACAACGGGTGGATATCCAGTTTGGGAGAGCACTCAGATTCATTGCAATGCACGAAGCAGTTGCAGGATACGGTTTTGAATTTCTAATCTCTCCTATACTTGTCGATATTTAAGCTGCTTTTTGAATTATTATCTCGTACAACACTCTTTGGCCAGACACGTTCATCTAGAATATCACCTCACACGTGATTGTTTCACTATGAAACTCGTCAATGTTGTCATGGTCCGCACCGCTTACCGACGTGCCAACTGATTTTTCCAAAATTCGATAAAATCATTTCTGATAAAAATTTAATTTTGGTAAACGGCATTGAGGTACAACATGAGTTAACCGACATCGGGAAATCGTTTTTGTAAATATCTTTGTGTCTTTTAAATTTATCTTAGTTTGTTGATTTTAGGGGGAGTAAATCCAAATTTGAAAATTCAAAAACATCGAAAAATTTCAAAACTCAAAAACAATAGAAAAACAAAAATGAGTTTCCTGGCGAGAAAAAGAGAAAATGATAGTACATCAGTGGTCTGTTGAAACCTCTTTAAACTGAAATGCAAAATGAAAATTGATAAGCAGCTCTATATAAGATGTATCGGTAGGCTCACAATCATTTTAAAGTGTGCAGGGTGATATAAATCTTAAATCGACTGAAGACCAGGTGGGAACCGCACATTGGCATATGGTCTTAGTACCGAAATTTCGTTTGAGAGATTGCCGAGGTTCTGAGATATGTGGTCTTTATGCTGTTTATCATCTGGGTATCATGGTTGTTTCTTTTACCGAAACAAACGGAGACGAAGTCTAGATCTTCCATGATATCATACATACGTGTACATATTGCATTCGACCTCAATAAGTGATCAACAATCACATGTCCAAACAGAATCATAATTCGGGATAGGTGAGTTTTAATTCTAATCGGATGAAGGTTAAATTTTAGAGGATACAGATTGTCAAATTTTAATTTTAGTTATTAAAACTCTATTGTTTGGTTTAGCCTCAATGGGAATATCCTTATCTGCCCCAGTCTCGGTTTTTGAAGTCGAACTAAAACATACGTCATCATAAATGAAGGTAGTTTTCAATACTTTTGACTGTTTTCCTTCTTTTCCTTTGTCTCTTAAGCACTTAAACTGCGACTTTCTATTGCGGAACACAAGTTGTGGTTCATCTTAGGTTGATCTAAATGTTGGAAGTTGCTTCTATTGTTGCCCCCATTTGATAAGTTAGTAAAGATTTTAAAAACGATTTTCACTAAAATCAAACATTGGAAATTTCTTGGTGTGTCAACCCACTAATTTGTTTCCATAAATAGTTTCTGGTGGTGATAAAGCATCTTTGGCTTGAGCTGAAGATTTGTTAACAAAAGAGATGACTCTGTAGGAGGTATGTTTACAATACCAGACCAACCAACATATATAAAACCCCTAAAATTTATGAATTGTTGGTGTTCTTTTTAATAATATCTATGAGCCGCCAGGTCTTTGTGCCGGTGACTAATATCAATTCGTTGATTTTCTTTCCAGTGGCCAAAATGTCTTTACTACTTCCATTATATTCAAATTATTTTAATAACTTTATATATTTTTAAGTATTTATTACTTTTTTTTTCTTTTGGTATATGTGGATACATTTAGTAGATTCTATTGTCAATTAATATTTACATACGAACAGATCAGACCCGTCATCTATATTCCAAAGCTTTTCAGATTTTGACATTACAAATTGGATGAAAACGAACAATAAAGTCCATTCGTTGAAGTGTTCATGTTTGGTACCTATAATGGGGATGGGCAGTTCAGTGTGCATTAGGTGTGTCTTGGGATCAAATATGGTACTTTTCTGTGTATCCAAATGCGGCATTAGTGGATCCAGACATCCTAGAGTTATCGGCCATCGAGGGTTAGGATCTATTTTAAGAGAGTTAGTATACACATCTGACCATTTGTTTTAAAGAGGGTATGGATTTTTGGTATTATTATATTTTACAAAAACTAATTAACTTATGGATGCTTTCTTTGTTTCGTTTAGCTAAATTGATCGTGAAACTCCAAGATGGAACTACATTTTTGAAGAAAGGGTATGATGAGGTGTCATTTAAGTTCAAAACAGATGAAGGTTAGTATTGGTCAATGGTGGACTTTCTCCTTCATCTCAGGTCCTCAACATGCCATTGCCACCAGATTCAGTATGGTTGTTTTTGTGAATTATATATAGGTATTCATTTTTCAATCAGAAAGCTATTGGGTCGGTTAATCAGGAGTTTATAATAATGGGAATAGATCTTCATAACAAGTTTTCCTTCTCGGTGAGCTCAGGTGGTAAAGTTTTTTTTTTCTGGAAAGACCGTTGGTGTCATTCGGGTCTTAGGACCGATTCCCTCTTCTTTTCTCTATGGTCAAATAGAAATATGCTATGGTTAAGGATTGTGTAGGATTGGGTATGGAAGCGCATTCCGGACACTGATGCGGAGAAGGCTGAGATGGATCAATTGTTGGGTGTTCTTAAGTCCCAGTGCATAAAAGATTAGGGAGACTCCTGTTGGTGGAACATAGAGGGGGGTAAAGAGGGGTTTTCGGTGAAGCGAGTGAGGCAGGACATCAATCAGTTGTGTTTGGCTTCGTGTCAGATCGAGTTATTCAAATGGAGTTTTATAGTCATTCTGAAGGTCAATTGTTTTGTGTGGCGGGTGGTGAAAGACCGTATCCCTTCTGTAGAGACTAGCTGAGAGAGGTGTGCTTACTAAAGAGAAGAGACATGGTTTATGCGGTGTTTTTAATGACAGGGGTGGAGATTTGGAAGGTTGTGTTAAAATGTTGGTCTTTTTTTGTAATTGTGTTTGGTTGGTTGCATTGATTTTAGGTTGACTTGTAGCCTATATAGATTTGCATTTGCTTCTTACCCATTTAAATGCTTTTAGTTTTTTGGTTATGATTGTTCAAGAACTAAGCACCTGTGCATAGTGCTGGTCGAATAAAATGTCTTATGTATCACATATAGGTGTTTTAGGGGCGGCAATTCTTGACACGAGCCACAAACCCGACACGAAAGAAACAGGTTTGGGTCAATTAACACAACCCGTTTTAAAAAAAACGTGTCGGGTTCGGGTTGACCCGTATTGAAAACAGCTCCGGGTTTGGGTTGACCCGTTTAACTATTTAGAAAAAAAAAAGGTTTTATATTTTTGTTTTTTCAGTTACATGTTTATATTATGCTTTGCAGGGGAGTTTGCATTTTATTCTAAGAAATCATATAAAAAAATTATTTTGTAAATATAATTTTTTTTAACACAACCCATAACCCGTGAATCTCACGGGTATATAACCTAGTAATAATATATAGTAATTTTGAACTTTTATAACGATTTACAAGAACGTGTACCTTTTCACAAATATCACTTTCAACTTGCACTTTTACACAAATATTAAGAGATTTTATTTACTAAAAGTTGCAATCACCTGCCAATAATTAGACCTTCAAAAGCTTCTATAAAGAGCCGTAAAAAACTCATCAGATTCAAATAACAAAACCGTTATTTTCAATTCTCCATATCAAATAGTAGATTTCTCCCCCCCTAACGATGAAGATGAAGCTAAAGGTGTGCTTCTATGAATGCAACTTTATAATTATATTAAAAGTTTAAAGGTTGTTAGTTGAACATATATTTTATTGAATTTATTTATGTGTGTGTAATATATTACTGGTGGGCACCATCTAATTAACAATCAAGTATGCTATGCTAATTAAATCTCCTACAGCATTATGTCAACCTTTCAAATGAGCGTTTGGAAGAGAAGCCAAGTGCTGAACTCTTTCATGGGTTTCAAACGATTAAGGGCGTCGAAAGAGACCAATACATCGCTGGTCTAGCGACGCCAGAGTTCGCCACTTATGTTGAAAATATGATGAAATATGAGTCTAGAACAGAATATGTATTGAAGCTTGCCAATAGAAGTTAGAGAGGGTGCTGAGTTCTGATCATAAGGCATGTACTCTACAAGAACCAACGAAATTAAAACACAATAGAATAACACTTTCCGAGCTTTTCCAGAAAACAAAAATGGCAGAGGAAATAACTGAAACTAAAAGTAACCATTTAATGAAAAAGATACTGAAAAGAGGAAGCTCTACAACAGATTCTGTAAGAAGCAATGGCTCTGCTTTACCTGATGAAAAACTGCAAAAGGTATGTCGTCGAATTTATACATCTTCATATGACCTGTAGAGGTTGTGCTAAGCGCTCCCCTTCATTTTTACTTGTCGTACCCTCCTCAAATTCTCAAATCATTAATATTCCTCATCTAGAAGGCAAAAAAGACCCCCCTGATTTGATGTATTAATGGGATGGGTAGGTGGTACATTTAGCCAACCCCTTGATGTAATGTAATGTAATGTTCGGTTCATTCGTACGCATGCAGATTCTCCGAATGGTTCATCTTGAAGCATTGGCTAGTTCTCAAAACATGAGAATGTATGTGAAGAAAAGCAATGAAGAGGTGGAGGGATATAGAAACCGACATAAATTGCTAGCCAAAGATAATATTATATATCCTTACCGGTCTATTTCGGCAAACCATACCAAGAGCAAGGTGTCCCATCCCACATATGCAGCTGGTACCACACGGAAAAGAGAACGCTGGATAAAATCAGATGAAGAATGTATGTATAATGTAGCATATATTACACCATCTAAGACAGACATAACTTAATTAATTAATTAATTTCCTACTAGATAACAAATTCTTATTTCAACCTATTATTTAGACATATAAGAGGCATGTAATTTCAGAACCAATATTATGTCAGGAACGAACAGTAAGAACAGGATAAAACACTTGTACATACTGGTTTCCTGACTTAATGTGAGAGAGAAAGTTAAGCAGTGTGTACAGGTGTATTATTTGGTTCTCGTAGTTTTAAAGAAAATATGATCGAGATATAAAGATTTTGTAATTTTAAAGAAATTATCTCTAAAATTAAGTCAACTACTGAGAGGATATAGTAATTTAAGAGATTTAACGAACCATTACTACAAAATATGTACTGCATTCTACATTCAACCATTGTCCTAAAGGCTAAAGTACGGATCGATTTCTAATTCATTGCTACTATTTTGTGTGCAGACCTGATATTGGAACTATAGAAGACAAATAATATATGGCTGGTATGGATATGCTAAACTGGGATAAATGCGTATGGAAGCACATGTGGTTAATAGTGAGTGAGTCTGTTGAAGAGATGTAATTTGTATGTCTTGCAATGTTCATGTGGTTGTAACTTATTATGGAAAGCAAAAAGAAAAAAAAAAACTAGGATATGTATATTCAATGCGGATCTAAATTAGCAGAATACTAATAACTATAACTCTATATAGTGCATCTACAATACTAGAAAACTGAGTCGTTCCTCACGGCAGTACTCGTCGGAAATATGTAGGAAACACCAACTAGCGAAAATTTACTAATAAAAATGATTTCAAAAATTATTTCGTTAAAAAAACCTTCATGGGAAAGTTTTTCTAACAAATTCCAATACATTTCTGGCATTTTTTTTCATACACAATATTTACCTACTTATTTTCTACGCATTATTTTCTTACACATTTCCTACACAGTATTTTCTTACGCATTTCCTACACAATAATTGGTTCTATTTTTCCTACAAACATATAGCATACACATACACATATATACTATTACACATATACATCCAAATAACATGGAGATGCACACACTACTAGAAAAAAAAACCTTCAATAGCACGCATTGCGCGTCATTAAAGGGTAGATATGACACACAAAAGAGTGTCAAAGAAACCCCTGTCATTAATTGAAGATGACATGCATTTGTGTGTCATCCATTTATGACACACCTTAATGACACGTTTTAGTGACAAACTTTAATGACACACCTTTATGACACGCTTTAATGACACACCTTAATGACACGCATTTATGATACGCGTTGATGACACATTTTAATGACACGCGTTTATGACCCTTTAATGACAACATTTATGACACGCATTGCGTATCACGGTTTTCATTGTTTAATTTTTTTTTTTTAGAATTTCGAATTTTTTTTAGAGAACCAAAACAATATATAAATCTATTTTATGACAAAATACACAAAAACCAAAGCAATTCATTTCATAGTCATATGTCAAATATAATTCAAATATCTTAAGTTAACAAAAAAAAAAAAAAAAAACTATTTGCCGTACATACTTCAACATCTAAAATAGTCACTTGAAAACAAACGTTGCCCCATAACTCGAACACCCTTCACGTATTCCATCAATATCCTCATCCGTGTATACCTCTTTTCCTTCCCCAACCTGAGAAAAATATTAAAGAACCTAAATACATACACTTTGATATGAAAAACAATTAATGACAAACAAATTTATAGAGTCTAAATACATGCACTTTGATATGATAAAAAAAGATGATATCCACACAATTATATTCTCATTCCACCCGGTTATTTAGTTATCTTTTCACCCAGTTTCTTTTATATGCAAATCAAACACCCAAATCTCCTCAAAATTATAAACTAAATTCACTGATCTAAAAAAAGTTTTGCAACTAATTAACTAACAAACTAATAATACTCCAAAAGTAATCATTTAAAAATAGTACTTACGTTGTCATTGGCTAATATTTCAATTCCTTCTTCAACCACCTCTTTCATGAACTTCAACACATAATAGCCACATTCAGTACCTCCCGTCTGATATGGACACTACACAATTAAAGATTCCAATTCACTCGATGAATTTAAAGCTACAATTTCAACACATGTACACTACACAAATAAAAATACTGATATGTTTCTTTCAAAAAGAAATAAGTGCTCACCTTAGCGTTAACCCAGTTGACACTTTGTATAGCATACAAGGCCATTGCCCTAAAAAATTAAGAAATATATCATAATAATATAATATAATTTTTCGATAATGTATATTACTTACGCATCAATAATTTGCCTCAACATCGGATTGATTGTGCTATTCCTTATAGAATCAAGATAATAGCAAGTATATGTTTTCATGTCCAAAACTGCCAACACCCAATGTCTTCTACAAAAACCAAAAACAAACTAAGTCAAATAATATCAAGATAATAGTGTTTTTCTTTAGGGTCATTTACATATATCCCCCTATTAAGATCAATTATTGCATATTTACCCAACCCTTAAAATCAATTACATATTTCCCCTTCCTAAACCATATATATTACATATTTACCCATTTTATTAAAATTACTCTTATTAAATTACTATTTTACACTTAATGAACCTATTAACTAACTATTTACATATTTTCCTTTTCTAATACCATCAATCACTCTAATATTTCTCAGTTATTCTATTGGTTCTTCCAAAAAAATATCATTCATGTCAAAAAAATCATATAAAGAGTCACCTTTTGCAAAAGAAAACAAAATGCTACTTAAAAGCTAAATAACTGATACTAACAATTTTGTTTAAATAAACTAAATAGCATAACACAATCACACATAAAAAAGAAGAAATTTAATTCAGATTAAAATTAACTCTTGCATGCAAAATTAATACTATAAAGAATTTGCAAAGATACATCACAAAATAATGCCATGAAAGTATCTTAAACCAATTATGGTGTTAATGAAACAAAAACAAACTCATTAAACACCTGATGACTCCCTTTAAAAAATCTCTGGCCTTACCAGCGTCAAACTTTTAGACAAGCAAGACCTTTAAAAAATCTCTGGCCTTACCAGCGTCAAACTTTTAGACAAGCAAGACCGGTTTTAAAAAAAATGCTCGTTTAGAAATATTGAGAATCAAAACTCAAAAGAGGAATTTTATTTTATTGATAACACATGCTTCTAATAACTATTGAGAGGTAAATAAAACTTGTTAATTTAGGCTATAGAAAAACTAAAAAGAATCAAAGATGCAAACCAGAAAGCGTCTACTGGAATAGTAAGGAATATAAGGGTAACTGGGTAATTTAACTAAAAAATTGGGAAATATGTAATTGATTTACTGGATTAAGTAAATACGTTATTAAGCCTCTTAATAAGGGGATATATGTAAATATCCTTTTTCTTTATGAATGTCTTCTATGAAAACCAAATTAAGTCGAATAATATCAAGATAATAGTTTTTTTGTTATGAATAGTTATTTAAATGGAAAATCATACCCGGGATTGTAGGGCAATATGATGATGTCATTGTCCTTTCTTGTAGACAACCGATCTGCAACCACTCTACTTGCATCATCAATATGTTTGCGTTTTAATTTACGTTCACTTGGCGAGATTGCACTCGGGCTAACAAAACAAATACCATGATCAAGTTTTGGCCCATTCTTGATTTGCTCATACAAGAACCTGTCAACATACAAAAACTAAATCAATTAAATAAATTGTGTTTTATAAACAATTTTTGAAACTAAATTTAAGCACTTACATCATATAAGCAGTGATGACAAAACCAGTCAGCTCATCCAATGTAAAAATTGCTTCAAAATCATCCCAATTTAAATATGTGAAACTCTCGTACCCAAATAGATCATCCACACACTGCAGTTTTATAGAATCAACCTTTAAAACTTGTGCGTCAACCACCAATGCAGTCATTGTCAAAACTGCATTGGTTTCAACTCTTATCCTTGGCCTCCTTTGTGCTCTCGTCATCCCCTTTTTGCCTTCGTTCACTTGTACATTTTTTTTTTCATTTTCCACTTTAGGTTCTCTTTTTCGTTTTTTTTCTTTCTCACTTATTACTTCTTTTCCCGTGACCTTTTCCACTTGTACAATCTTTTGTTCAAGCTCTTTTTCATTTTCCTCATTAGTTCCTCTTGGTTGTTTTATTTGTTTATTACTTTTTAAATCTTTCACGGGTTTTGTCTTTGGTTTCGCCAACATTTTTTCCTGAAAAAAATATAAATTCTTTAAATTAGACCTCATATTTATATGCATTAAATCTATGAAATAATATTACCAAGTCAGAGCATTGAATGACTAGATGTCTTGGCCAACTCAGTATGTGCCCAATTGCATCTCCGACCTCCATAATGAACTCCTCTTCAAGTGGAACTAGTAGTAACGCTTCTCTATGTAAACATATTTCCAACATGACTTGAAGGAACTCCTCTTCATTTGTATCCATCAGTATAGTTCCTTTGGCGACTATGTTTGATGCATTGTCAACCGCAAGAAAACATGACATATCCTATATATATATATATATATAGGATGTTACTTCTTGTAGCCAAGACTTGCAATGAATTCTTATAGAACATAAAGAAATTATTTTAAAAAGAAACACTTTTACCCAAGACTTACAGGTGGTTCTTCATCTGGGTTGTGTTCAAGATCTTCATTGCCCCATTGGCAACTTTCGGCTTCTGACACATTGTTCACACCTCTTTTTAGTTTCTCTAATTCATATTCAAGCTTGTTGAGTCGTTTATCATACTTCTTCTTCTCAGTGTCCATGTAATGCTTGACAGTATTGGGTAAATAAAAGTATTGTTGTGGAGTTACAAATTTGCCCATCCCGCGTACATGCCCACGTTGTTCATCAATACCCAAGGCCTGGGTAAGCACATCACGTGTTCCACATGTGCCCTCTCCAGAATCTGATTCCTTAAGCTGGTCCTGAAATTGGACAAAAGTTGTCTATTAATACACTATCTAACAAGTAGGTGATATAGTTATAGTGTTTCAATCATAGAGGATGTATGTGGAGCAGTGATGTCAATAGTATAATCAATGTCAAAGGAAGCAAAAGGTCAACTGTAAGTCAGTGGTAGTAATACCAAACAACAGAAGTAGGTCAACACTCAACAGTAAGTCATATGTAAGTCAGCAGTAAGTAAAAAATGTAAGTGAGCAATGGTAATTATGTTGAACCCAGTTGTCACTTGTTATAATTACATTTATTGGAGAAGGATCAAATACAAACTACTTTGAACCAGAAAACTCTAAGAACTATTTAGATTTTGACAAATGGTACAACTTAAATAGTTTTAATAAGGGTATTTTTGTCATTCACAATATAAAAAAATATGAAAATTCCTAAATTCAGGCTATGAAAATAATAGATTGATTCCAGATTATCATTATCATTCCATTCCAGATACTACTTTCACGCAATTTGATTTATCATCCAGATTCGCGAGAGGCCTTTTTTTCCCTTTTATTCTTCTTCCATCAGGTTTCATTTTGTTTTCTGCTGATATCATTATATTTGTGCTGATATCATTTTTAGTGTGCTGATATTATTTTGTATGCGCTAATACCATTCAGTTTGTAATCAACACCCACAATCATCAAGTGTTGATATCATTTTGTTTGTGCTAATATCGATCATTTTCATTGTGCTAGTATCATGTTTTTTATTATGCTAGTATCATTTTGATTGTGCTAGTATTGTTATCTATGTAATCAAAACCCACAATCAGAAAATATAAAAAATACAGAGGACGAATAGAAAATAAAAAGGATTTAAGGTTTTTTTTCTCTAAAAAATTATTGATTACTATATTCCAGCTTTTATGTAACTAATTAGCTACCACAAACCCAAACACCCCTTTATAGTTAGTCTTGGATAGGGATGAGCTCGGTACCAACCGGTACCGAAAATACCGGTACCATACGGTACCGAATATACCCGGTACGGTACCGAATCCCCAAAAGTGGGTACCGGTATCGGTACTGAATATACCCGGTACCATACGCTACGGTTCGGTACCTGTATTTGAGGGTAAGTTTCACGAACAAAGCAACTACTGCCATAAATCAGCCTACTAAACTGACCAAATCAGCCTATTGTATTCAACATTTAAACCTCATAGTGTAAGATCAAAGAAAGACTTACAATTCTATCAACTACCACTTGGACATCTGAGTCGAAACCTCCTATTTTCAGTTCTCTTGCTCGTTTCCACAACATTGCCCTATCAATCTCCTCTTCCTCCAGGTCGGTTTCTTGCATCTAAATTATCAAGAATAACAAAATTGAATTAACGTAAACAAATAAAAATGAATTATTGGGTTAATTGCATTCATACAATCTCAGTAGTGAGTCTAGCATATCCCTTTCTGCTCAAATGATGATTGTATTTATGATGTGCACGGACTTTCTTTGCCTTCTTACTTGTCTCCTGTGTTAGAAACATTAAAATGTTTATATAATGTTAGATAAGACATGGACTACTAAACAAATACAAGCACCAAAAGTTTAAACAAACCTCCCATTGTTTTGAAGTTCTTTGTGATACAAATAGTTTCCAGTCTTCTTTTTTCAAGAACGGATACTTAAGAGGAGGATTAAGTAAATTTTTCTTCTCCTCAGGGTCATCTTTTTGTGTCTCAATGTAATCCCTGTATAGAGTATGTTTGAAGTTTCTCCGCTTTGTCCCAACTGATTGAATAGTTTGCTTCCGGCTCTTTGGGTCAACCACAAAATGTGCCTGAAAATACAAAACAAACAATATATTCAAAAATAGGTTAACAATCGGGCTGCACATTTTGACCCGTACCCGTTTCGACCCGAACCCGTTTCGACAACCCGTTCTAACCCCAACCAAAACAACTTTTTTTTTCTGAATTGACCCGTTCTGACCCGCCACCCAACCCGACCCGACTCGCCCGTTCTGACCCGCCACCCAACTGACCCTACCTGACCCGAAAACCGTTCTGACCTGGGCCCGTTTCGATCCGAACCAAAACAACCCTTTTTTTATAATTGACCCATTTTGACCCGAACCTGTTTTGACCCATGACCCGACCCGACCCGACCCGACCCGTTTGCCAGGTCTGTCTCTAATATTCTATATACATGCATATTCATACAAAACCGGTTAACACCACTACTAGAATGTAGTACTGATGCTCCTGTTGTAATTTTTTCAGAGAATGGTTCCTGTTGTGATACCCTTAACTCTTAGCACCTCATTTTGGTTTAGGGTCAAAATAATCAGACTTGGACTCAAGCAAAGATGGAAAACTGACGGTTGAAATAAGTAGAAGTTACCAAATGGCAATAATTACTTTAAATAAACATGATTAGGCTCCTTTTATCGCTAAATCTGGTTCCTAATTAAGAAGAGAGTTAATTACAAAGATAGTCCTGTGGTTTACCCAAAATATCACCTTTAGGTACTACCTTTTTTTGTAACAGGTTCGGGTTATATGGTTTCAATTTTGTAACACTGTGGGGTATTAAGGCCAACTGATGTTAAAAATTCTGTAAAGTTTAAGTTAAATGACTGTTTTACCCTTAAATAACCAAATTGACCATATATGTAGATAAATCAAATTTAATTACAAGGACCACTTTTGTAAATTTTTAAACAAAATAACAACAGAATGGTTCTTCAATTTCGTAAGAGGACAATCAGATTTTGGATGAAACTCCTATTCTTTTGCCAAATGGCAATGAATCTAATAGTTCTATTTCATGCATTATGGATGATCATATTTTAGCTTATACGTTTGATCATGATATCAAATAAAATTTTTATTATTGTTTTTCTCAAGAAAGCTCCAATGCTTCAGACTCTCCTCCCTGTCTATACCACAATAATATCCAGTTTTGTCCTTCTAATCCACCTATGGAGGGTGATAGTAGCAACTTCATGCCACCAAAGAAAATCCAGAAGATGCTCACTTTTATTAACGATGATGGATGATGATAGCGAAGAGACTTATCAAAATAAAGAAAAATATACTAACAAAAATAATGGAAGAAGAAATGTACAAAAAAAAAAAAAAAAACAAAGCACGTGCAGCTCTGGTATTTTCAGCTCGAAACCGAACAAAGCGCTGCATAAAGTCAGCAGCTCGTTAACTTCCAACCCAGCCAAGAGAGTCCTTTTCCACTTCCAAGCATGAACTCGACCGTTAATCGGATCCTTTACCCGATCACTTTAAGTGTCTAAAATTTAACCATCGAACAATTCGAATGCTTCTCAAGAATTTAACGGAAGAATAATCGTAACTGAGAAAACTCGGGCTAGTAGAATCGCTGCAACTGATCCCCAAAGCATCAATTTTCAGAGGCAATGTCAGAGTTACGAACTCACAGTCGAAACGACGTCGTTATGAAGAACAAACTCATTTTGTGAAGATTTTGTAGCTTAATGTTAACGTATATTTTCTCAGTTTCAAACTCAAGGCGTTACCGCCGTCATTCTAGAAATGAACAGAGAAGACGGTGAAGAAGACGAAGGTCACGAACATGATCAAATTCACAACAATGACGGCAAAAATGACGAAAATGAAGAAATTAGTGTTACGGCAAATATATGACGAAAACGAAGAAATTGTGAATGGTTTTAGCAACAACATTGTAGAAAAAGCAGTTGAAATTGAAGAACCATTCCTGTTGTTTATTTTGTTTAGTAATTTACAAAAGTGGTCCCTCTAATTAAATTTGATTTATCTACACATATGGTCCCTGTGGTTATTTAAGGGTAAAACAGTCATTTAACTCAAACTAAACAGAATTTTTAACGTCTGTTGGCCTTAATACCCCCAAAGTCTTACAAAATTGAAACCATAGAACCCGAATCCGTTAAAAAAAAGTTAGTACCTAAAAGGTGTTATTTTAGGTAATCCACAGGGACTATCTATGTAACTAACTCTTAAGAACATAGTTTAAAGTTAAGACTAGATGTTAGACTTACCATGACATATTGCCATAATTCTTCCTTTGTTTCCTTACCAACTTTCGGCCAAGTGGTATAAGTTATGGGAATCATAGTTCTTGCTACCAATCCCTCAAAAGTAGAGAGTGCTACTGATTCCTTTCCAATTGGGACACCTTTTTTATTGTAGGTAATTATAAGTTTCCCATTACTAGATTTTGACTTTATTGTTGGACCTCTTTGTGATTTGTTCTCTTCAGCATGATCCGAGTCAGAATTCGATTCCATGTCACAAAAAAAGAACCTGTTTCAACAAATAGACAATAAGTAGTTATAGCACGGTGTGAATCGAAATTAAGTAACAAATACACAATAACTAGTTACAAAATTAAGTAATAGAAACACAATAACATAACTAAGTAAAAAAGACAAATTCCATGCAATTTGCAATCTTCATCATGATCCGAATCAGAATTAAGTAATTAAAACATCAAATTAATCGCAAAATTCTCAAATTCAAACAGTTCAGACATAATTAATCACATCTAAGAACTGAAATAAAAACACAAAAACTACAGATTTTATTATTCACGAAATAGTTTAAACTAATATGCCCTCGCCATCCACGCGCATACACGAAAAATCATCGTCAAGGTCTACTAAACCGGAGTACTGTGAAACATCAACAGTAGCATCAAATGCCAACATATCATCAATTTCACCACTTGCTCCATACTTGTACATCTTGTGTGGTGTGAAACCAACAACAGATAAATTCTCATCTTGTTGATCTTGAACATAAAAAACTTGTTTGGCTTTACTAGCTAATATGAAGCGGCCAGACTGGTGACCAAGCCTATCAAAGTTAACCACTGTGAATCCAAAATCATCCTTTTTTACTCCACGACTATCAGCCCAATCACACATGAAAACTTGTTGGAAGTTTAGTGTGAATGAAAGTCTCAAGTTGGTAATTCTCCTTGTCCCACATCGGTGTGGGAGTGAAAAGATAGGCTATTTATAAGGTGAAACCTTAATGAAGCCTTTGAAGTCTTATGACATGTTTTACCACAAGTCCTACCCGCGCGCACGCAGGGGGGGTGCAAAAAATGGAACCGGATTTAGTTGAACTCGTGTACGCCCGCACGTCCTGCGGACACGAATGCAGTTCCGAAAACCCGGGTCCGCGTGGACCAGTTTTTGCACTCTTGACTTTCTGTTTTTGAAACCGAAATGAATGAATGATCATTATTTCAATTAACTGATTTATGCTTTGAAACTGAAATGAATGAGAATCATTATTTCAATTTTCAAAATGATTGTCAGTTTCGTAACTGATATTCTAATGACCATTATTTGGTCTTTAATTTGCTGATTTCGGTTATGGTTCTAACACTATAAATCGAAGGCAAAGCTGATCAGTTGAGACACACGAAAAAAAAAAACTTCTCTTCTCTCTATCTCAGTTTCTGCAACACAGCTTCTTATTCTTTTCAGGCAAGTGATCAAGTCCGGCAGTGCGCGGTGCTGCTTCGAACCGGCGTACCCTGGGAACAGACGACGAATCTGTTTAAGGGAATTGTGTTAAACACAAGCCCGGTTCAATCGTTTACTGTTTCTTTCTACTTCTTATTGCAACTTTTTCTAACCACTGTTCTGACCAGTGGTTCTGTTCAACTTGCCACTGTTTCAAACTGATTAGTAGTTGATCAGTGGTTAGACTGATCAGTGCTTAAACTGATCAGTAGTTAAGCTCATCAGTGGTTAGACTGATCAGTGCTTAAACTCATCAGTAGTTAAGCTCATCAGTGGTTAGACTAATCAGTGCTTAAACTGATCAGTAGTTTAACAAACTGATCAGTGGTTTCTAATCAGTGGATTAAAACAGTGGTTATTTTCTAACAAACTTAAACAGACTATATTACTGATTTGTTCCTGCATTTTATTCTTTTCAGAATGGAATCCCAGCCAATGACTACTGCTGTTTCTGCTATCATGACCAGTGCTGTTTCTGCGGTCATGACTTCCGCTGTTACCGTCACTACCGGTCTGGTGACACCACTGCCTAATGCAGTGTCGCATGCTGAGAAACCAGAGAAATTCAGTGGTGTGAATTTCAAACAGTGGCAGCAAAAGATGTTCTTTTATCTGACCACGTTGAATCTGGCAAGGTTCCTGACTGAACCTAAACCCCATGTTGATGAAGGGGATTTGGATACTCAAACTGTGAGTGCAATGCATGCTTGGAATCATTCGGATTTCCTGTGCCGCAATTTTATTTTGAATGGTTTGGTGGACACATTGTATAATGTGTATTGCAAAGCCAAGACTGCCAAAGAATTATGGGAGTCGTTGGATCGCAAATACAAAACAGAAGATGCGGGCACTAAGAAATTCGTGGTGGCTAAGTTCTTGGACTTTAAAATGATAGATGCTAAAACTGTCATGAGTCAAGTTCAAGAATTGCAAGTTATTCTTCATGATATTCATGCGGAAGGAATGGTCCTCAGCGAGACATTCCAAGTTGCGGCAATGATTGAAAAACTGCCACCAAGTTGGGTTGATTTCAAGAACTATCTCAAGCATAAGCGAAAGGAGATGACCATTGAAGATCTTGTTGTTCGTCTTTGGATTGAAGAAGATAACAAAGTGGCCCTAAAAAAGGTTGATGGTCCTGAAACTGTGAAGGCCAATCTTGTTGAACATGGGCAATCTTCGAAGGGAAAAAATAGTGGAAAGGGCGGAAAGAAAAGTCATGGGAAACGCTCCAACCTTGGTCCTAAGGGGGGAGTTGGGAAAAAGAAGTTCTTTGGAACTTGTTACAATTGTCAAAAGCAAGGCCACAAGGCTAGCGAATGCAAGCTTCCCAAGAAAAAGGAAAATGCTCAACAAGTGAACATGGTAGATGAAGTTGATAAGCTTGTTGCCATGGTCACGGACCTCTCGATCTTGGTCACAGAAGTGAATATAGTTGGGCAAAATAACAAGGATTGGTGGGTCGATACGGGGGCTACCCGACATGTGTGCTTTGACAAAAGCCTTTTCAACACCTTTAAGGAGGTGACTAATGGAGAAAAGGTTTTCATGGGAAATTCTGCCACGGCAGAAATAAAAGGCGAGGGTAACGTGGTTTTGAAGATGACTTCGGGAAAGGAACTCACCTTGTCCAATGTGTTGTATGTTCCCGAAATTCGTAAGAACCTTGTGTCGGGATGGCAGTTGAACAAGTTTGGGTTCAAAATGGTAATTGAGTCGGATAAGGTCGTGTTGACCAAAAATGGTGTGTATGTTGGTAAGGGCTATGCCCTCAATGGAATGTTTAAACTAAATGTAATTGTCGTGAATGCAATGAAAGAAAACGCTACTAGTTCTACTTATTTGATTGAGTTTTCTAATCTTTGGCATGGTAGACTAGGTCACGTAAATTATAATTCCATTCGTCGTTTAATCAAACTTGATTGCATACCAACATTCGATATCGACTCAATTAATAAATGTGAAACTTGCGTAGAAGCAAAACAAACAAAATTGTCATTCAAAAAGGTTGAACGAATCACCGAACCCCTCGAGATGATCCACACTGATGTGTGTGATATTAAAGCAATCCCTACTCGTGGTGGGAACAAGTACTTCATCACGTTCATTGATGATAGTACAAGGTATTGCTATGTGTACTTACTTAAGAGTAAGGACGAGGCTGTTGACAAGTTCATCTTGTTCAAAGCCGAAGTTGAGAATCAACTAAACCTGAAAATCAAAATCGTAAGGAGCGACCGAGGAGGTGAATATGTTTCACCTTTTATTGACGTATGTGCAAAAAGTGGAATCATCCACGAACTCACGGCTCCTTACTCCCCTCAATCAAATGGCATAGCGGAACGGAAAAATCGCACCTTGAAAGAAATGATGAATGCCATGATGATAAGTTCTGGTGTAAACCAAAACATGTGGGGGGAAGCAATCTTATCGGCGAATTATGTGTTGAACATGATACCCAATAAGAAAAAGAATGTAACGCCTTACGAATTATGGATGGGAAAGAAAGCACCATATAAATCCTTGAAAGTGAGGGGGTGTCTAGCTAAGGTGGTGGTCACACCACTTAAGCGGCTACTAATAGGTCCCAAAACGGTGGATTGTGTATTTATAGGATACACTCGTCCTTATGGTCCTTATCGTTTTATTGTGCATGATTCCAAGAACCCTGGAATATGCAAAGGCACCATAATCGAATCTAAAGATGCGTCATGGTTTGAACATGTGTTCCCATGCTTAGATAAAAGTGAACCGAGTTCTTCTAGACCGGTTGAGGAAATTGTTCCCGAGGGTGAAGTTGAAAACGATGAACCTCGAGAACAATCTAAGACTGAGGAAGTTGAAATCAGGAAAAGTAAACGACAAAGGACTGAAAAATCCTTTGGACCTGAGTTTCTTACCTATATGGTAGAAGATGAACCTCAAACGTACCAACAAGCGGTACATTCCTCAGAAGGACCTCAGTGGAGGGAGGCAATCAAAAGTGAGATAGACTCTATCTTACAGAACCATACCTGGGAACTAGTGGATCTTCCTCAAGGATGTAAACCACTAGGATATAGATGGATCTTCAAGAAGAAGATGAAACCAGATGGAACCATTGATAAGTACAAAGCAAGGTTGGTGATCAAAGGATATAAACAGCGAGAAAGTTTAGACTACTTTGATACATATTCGCCAGTTACGCGAATAACATCCATCAGGTTGGTGCTTGCCATTGCCGCCATTAGAAATTTGGAAGTTCACCAAATGGATGTGAAAACAGCTTTCTTGAATGGAATTCTAGAGGAAGAAATCTACATGGAGCAACCCGAAGGCTTCACAGCTATTGGGCAAGAAAAGAAAGTGTGTAAACTTGTGAAATCCCTGTATGGATTGAAACAAGCTCCAAAACAATGGCATCAAAAGTTTGATCATGCCATGCTTGATGCTGGGTTCAAAATCAATGAATGTGACAAATGTGTGTATGTGAAGGACACATCTGATGGATATGTCATTTTGTGTCTATATGTAGATGATATGCTTATTGCTGGAAGCGATGACAAAGTCATAAAATCTACAAAGAACATGCTAAAAGCAAGATTTGACATGAAAGACATGGGTCTTGCGGATGTGATTTTGGGGGTCAAAATCACACGAACCCAAAGTGGACTCGTTTTAAGTCAATCCCACTATGTGGACAAAATTCTTGAGAAGTTCAATGCAAATGACTCTAATGAAGCTAGAACTCCACTTGACACAAGTCAACATCTAGCCAAGAATAGAGGTGAACCCGTAAACCAGTTGGAATACTCAAGAATTATTGGTAGCTTAATGTATCTTATGAGTTGTACTAGACCAGACATAACATTTGTTGTAAGCAAGCTAAGTAGATACACAAGCAACCCAAGTTCAATGCATTGTAATTGTATCACTCGGTTGCTTCGCTACTTAAGATACACTCGGGAATACGGGTTGCATTATAACAGATATCCAGCAGTTATAGAAGGACACTGCAATGCAAATTGGATATCTGACACGAATGATTCCAGAGCAACAAGTGGGTATGTATTCACACTTGGAGGTGCAGCGATATCGTGGAAATCATCAAAACAAACAGTTATTGCTAGATCCACGATGGAATCTGAGTTCATCGCTTTAGATAAAGCAGGTGAAGAGGCAGAATGGCTACGTCAATTTGTTGAGGATATACCAAGATGGCCTAAGCCGGCAACGGCCATTTGTATACATTGTGATAGCCAATCGGCACTTGGCAGAGCTCGTAGCACAATGTATAATGGTAGGAACAGACATATCAGACCTAGACATAATACGATACGACAACTAATCTCTACCGGAATTATCACTGTTGACTACGTGAGGTCAAAGGATAATATTGCGGATCCGCTGACAAAAGGCCTAAGTAGAGAGTTAGTACAGAAGTCGTCCGTGGGAATGGGACTGAAGCCCTTGAAAAATGAAGTTCATATGATGGAAACCTAACTCAATAGACTGGAGATCCCAAGAATTGAGTTCAATAGGAAAACCTAATTGTATGAATAAGCAAGGTCACTGTGGGGGGATAACCCTACGCATTTAATAAGGGAGTTTATTATAAAGATTAATAAACTTCCTAGTCCATTCCTAAAAGTGACAAGTGTGAGGCTAAGCCTATGGCTTTTAATGATTCGACTAAGGTAACCATACATAGTGAATCACCTATGTGAGAGAGAAGTGGGGTCGCTTCGAAGGGTATTGTTGGGGCACAATACCTAATGGCTCTCGCAGAACCAGGCATCATGTTCATGACCATAACGAACATAACTATGAGGACTTGACTTTGTCAGGGAGAGTCTTGTGTGGAGTGCATTGTCGTCTACACAAACGGCAGACGAGTTCAAAGACATCGAGTTCTACTCAGAGCTAGTGGGCTAAGTGCATTTCATGAGCGAAGGTTCAAAGGGTAACACCTACCTATCGTATGCAAAACTCAACTGCTGAAATGTAACAAGGAATTATGTTGTTTCTGAGATCGACCTCCATTCATGTGGGGGATTGTTGGAAGTTTAGTGTGAATGAAAGTCTCAAGTTGGTAATTCTCCTTGTCCCACATCGGTGTGGGAGTGAAAAGATAGGCTATTTATAAAGTGAAACCTTAATGAAGCCTTTGAAGTCTTATGACATGTTTTACCACAAGTCCTACCCGCGCGCACGCAGGGGGGGTGCAAAAAATGGAACCGGATTTAGTTGAACTCGTGTACGCCCGCACGTCCTGCGGACACGAATGTAGTTCCGAAAACCCGGGTCCGCGTGGACCAGTTTTTGCACTCTTGACTTTCTGTTTTTGAAACCGAAATGAATGAATGATCATTATTTCAATTAACTGATTTATGCTTTGAAACTGAAATGAATGAGAATCATTATTTCAATTTTCAAAATGATTGTCAGTTTCGTAACTGATATTCTAATGACCATTATTTGGTCTTTAATTTGCTGATTTCGGTTATGGTTCTGACACTATAAATCGAAGGCAAAGCTGATCAGTTGAGACACACGAAAAAAAAACAACTTCTCTTCTCTCTATCTCAGTTTCTGCAACACAGCTTCTTATTCTTTTCAGGCAAGTGATCAAGTCCGGCAGTGCGCGGTGCTGCTTCGAACCGGCGTACCCTGGGAACAGACGACGAATCTGTTTAAGGGAATTGTGTTAAACACAAGCCCGGTTCAATCGTTTACTGTTTCTTTCTACTTCTTATTGCAACTTTTTCTAACCACTGTTCTGACCAGTGGTTCTGTTCAACTTGCCACTGTTTCAAACTGATCAGTAGTTGATCAGTGGTTAGACTGATCAGTGCTTAAACTGATCAGTAGTTAAGCTCATCAGTGGTTAGACTGATCAGTGCTTAAACTCATCAGTAGTTAAGCTCATCAGTGGTTAGACTAATCAGTGCTTAAACTGATCAGTAGTTTAACAAACTGATCAGTGGTTTCTAATCAGTGGATTAAAACAGTGGTTATTTTCTAACAAACGGGAAGGGTAAACATGCGATAATCAAGATCCCATATCTCCTTTATACGACCAAAGTAAGTAACAGCGCCATAAACGAGATTGGAGTCCTTTGCACTAGCAATCTGCATAGCATGTGCAACTAAAGATACTCCACTACATTGAGTTGTTTTAGATTCATCTCGAGATGTTGTATGGAACCGATACTCATTTATGGCAAAACCACTATATTTAGCAACAGCAAAACTAGGCCCTTTGGCCAACCAACGAACAGTGTCACAAACATCTTCCGCATTAGCCAAACATTTTTCAACCTATTGGAAATAGAATTAATGTAAATCAAACAAAATTATTTAAAATATTGTAGTTCTAACAATCTTATTAAAAACAAACCTCGTTCTTAAGCCAACTAATAAATGTTCGACTGTGTTGGCCTTGTAACCGTGTACTATTTCGAGAGACACGTGGGTTGTGATTCTTCAATTCCAACATATGTTGCCTGGAATATAGTATAAGTTTAAAGAAGCATTATGTATCAGATAAAGTACATAGAATATAGAGTTTAATGTAATTCTTACTCTATATACGGCTCCAGACTAGCAGTGTTTCGTAATACATAAAGATGAGCTTGATCAAGACCGCCCCACGCCGGGCTTGAAACCCAAGCCCCAAGGGCCACGCCCCAACCCAAGCCCACCCGGGGTGGTGCCTTGGGCGTTTTCCCCCAACCCACGCCCAAACCCCCGCCCCATACCCCACAGTCTAAAAAGGGGGTGTTCTTTGGGCAGGGATGGCAATGGGTCGGGTATTGGTAATTTCATACCCATACCCGGTTATAAAATCGTGTTTCATATCCGACCCAATATCTGTGGGGTATTTGTCGGGTAATTACCCGTCGGGTATCGGGTATACTCATTAGTTTGTTAAAAGTTATACGTTGAGATTTTCAAATCCATTTTTTTACTATTATAATTATTATATAATTTTATTTACACAACAACTATTATAAATTAAAAATGTATATTACATACATATAAGTTTTATTATGAATTAATAATAATTTTATAATACTTATACCTTATATGTATACCCGTCCGGCTCAGGTATTTTTGTCATCCCTATCTTTGGGTTTGGTTCTCAGGTTTCGGATATTTTTTAGTCTAGATGTTTTAACTGATAACCGAACCATACTAGATTCGGGTAGATGTTTCTCGGGTTAGTTCAGTTCAGGTTTCACCGGGTCGGGTTTCTCGGGTATCTGGATTTATTCCATCTGTATTAGAATAATCTACCGTTGCATGAATGGTTAGATCTTGAATAATAATATAACTGTACATAAATAAAAAGTTTCTTATTAGATACCGTGTTAGAGATTTAAAACAAAAAATCTTAGACTGGCTGACAGGTTGACCTGCGACAAACTGGATGAACAAACCACAAAAGTGAGTCGATCAATCGGTACAAAAGTCTAGTTTAGCGTTATCAGTCATAAAAGTCTGGTTCCACCACTGGTCAAGGTGGTGCAGCGGTAGAGTGTGTTGTGGTGTGAGAGAGAGCCATTGTTGTGTGCATATTTGGTGTAGAGATGTGCATAATAACCGGTTCCAAACCCGACCCGGTAGACTCGACCAGGAACCGGTTCCAGTTCCTACCCGCTGTAAAGAAGAACCGATTCCGGGTTTAAAAAACCAGTAGGTTCGTACCCGGTTCCACATTTTATAAAAAAATAGAGTCGTACCCGGTTCCTTCCCGGAACCGGTTCCTCCAAAAACACAAAGAACTGGCAGGATTAAAATAAAACCGATTACATTAAAAGTTAAAACCAAACATTACCTACCTACCATACATTAAAACCAAACATCATACCTAAACATCATAACTAACCATAAGATTAACATAAAACACACTCAAACCAACATCACATAAACACACTAAATCTTCGAAGAACCGGTTTCGGATGATTCACCGCCTTCACTTTTCTTCGTTGTAACCTTTGTCACCAGACAATGAAGGTCGGTGTGTTTTTTAAGGGTCGAGTTCGCCGTAGCCTTCATGAACTTCCCATAACCTTTGCAACGTGCCATTTCATGGCTATCAGACATCAGGCACAGATCAAAGTGCTTCCAGACTTGTGGGTTTCTTTTGGTTTCCAAAACCATGACCACTTCATCGTTGCATGCCATAACCGATTTGAGGGGTAACTTGAAGGTTGAAACCGATTTGAGTGGGACTAAGTTTTGGTTGAAGGTGGTATGCTTATAAATACTTGAAACTAATTCTAAAGTTTTAATGGCAATTAATCGATAACGGATATAAAGCCGTTAGGAATCGATTCCGGCAGCTTTATTGCAACTTTTTCTGGAAGATACCCGGAGGAACCGGTTCCTCAGAGGAACCAGTTACAATATACCCGGACCGGTTAGGAACAGTTCCGGTAATTTTGGTTTGAAACCGGGTACTAACCGGAACCGGGTCCTAGAAGAATCGGTTCCGGTCAAACTCAGTCAAGAACCGGGTACGGTAACCAGTTCCGAATATACAAAAAACCCAATTTGCCCATCTCTAATTTGGTGTGAAGGGAAAATGCCCGCTAAAAGTCAAGGAGAGACTTTTACTCCTTCTTTATTCAGGGATAAACCCTATCCATTTGATTAGTTAAGGAAGGAAAGGCCCATATCACTTGAAAGGCCCGTGTTCCAGATTAAGGCCTTTAGCAACGACTTTCCTTTGTCGCTGCTGAAAGTGTTGCCACTATAACTTAAATTTATTGTAGTGATACATAAATTGACCATGCATATTCAGTTTATTACAACGTGCCCGCATAGAATCTCGTTTTTCCACCTCCCAACTCTCAAATTACTTAGATATATTGGGATTTGAAATGCTGATCTAATAGTTTTTCGGGTATTTTGGGTGAACCCAAAACACCAAATCATATAAGTTCAATCGGGTTATGGTTTCACCCTTCATTGGGCTCAAGTATTATAGTTTTTCGGGTCGGGTGATGTTGGGTTCGGGTTTTGGTCCCATAAATTTATAAGATAACACAGAATGATGACACACATATTTCAATATGATTTTTAAATGATGACACACAAATATAGTGTCATAAAAATTATATGATGACACACAACGATGACACACATATTTCAATATGATTTTTAATCACAGTTAAACGATGACACACAAATATAGTGTCATAAAAATTATTAGATGTCACACAACGATGACACACATATTTCAATGTGTTTTGTTTTTTTTAAATGACATTTAAACGATGACACACAAATATAAGTGTCATAAAATATTCAGATTTTACCAACGATGACATTTTTTTTATGACACACGTCTTTACGTGTCATATGACACATTTTTTTTATGACACACGTCTTTACGTTCTTGTGTCATTAAAGGTCTTTTTTCTAGTAGTGACATTCACATAGTGTTAACTTATATATAAAAAATAAACTATATAAAAATAAAAGCAGCAATAAAAATAGTAAAGTTAACTTATATAAAAACAAAACTACTAAAATATATAAAGAGAACAATAATGATGATTAATGAGAAAAACAATAATAAAACATTTCATTATAAAAAGGATCAGAACTTAAATGTATATATATAAAATAATAGATTTTCTTTGTTAGAAATGTGTTGGAAATTCTGACATCTTTCCGTGTAATTTTAAATATATAGAACTAATAAAAAATTTGGCAAAAAAAGACTGAACTAGATTAGAAAATTAAATATATAAGAAAATAATAACTCTGTCGGAAAATAGTCTGAAATGTGTCACCGCATTTTCGTTATTTGTTGTGTAAATATTTTCTCGGAAATGCATAGGAATTTATGACGAAAATTTCGTAACAAAAATTCCCAAATAGTGCAACTTAAGATGCCAAGTGCCCAAGTGAGTTAGAAAACTTGCAAGATTTAGTGAAGGGTAAATAGAAAAATCAGTAAATTACAATTATTCATTTTAGAAAGTGGACAGGCATATTGGGACAAATAAAATTAATCAGTGATATGGACAATAACTTAGGACCAAGGGAAGGGATCGAGGAGTAGGATGATTGATTCAGCGTCACAATCCATTACTTTTAATCCAAAATAATAACTTTATAAATAATTCAAACAAGTTTAAAGCGACGTGCTAGCTAATACATATGTGTCGTATATAATAGTAGATCGGAAAGCAACATATGAGTTTGTTGCCATATATCCTGGAGGTCATGGGTTCGAGACGTTGAAACAACTCCCAGCCCCTGCGCATGTGGGTGCATTATGAACCAGGTTTGCACAAAAGAATCGAAAAGTTCCAAGAGAAAAAGCAAAAGAAACATGACAAACTTGAGTCGTGATCATAATGTAAATTTTCCTGGGATGAAATCGACTCTTTCAGTCTTTCCTGATGATAGAGCATGAATAAAGCTCCTAGATTGAATTAGGTTCGGGTCGTTTGAAATATTTCAAGATCATAAGGGAATACCACTGACATTGAGTTGTCCATTGAGGTATGAAAATGTGTGAAATTTGAGTTTATTATAAATAATTATATCAAGTACTTAATATTAAACCAATTAAAACTCTATTATAGCACATATATACTACAAGAATATGAAGCAATAGCGGCGACAAGCCATATGTCGCCGTTATTGGTCGACCGGAACCCGGTGTCCCACAATAAACCCCAGCCACTCATTCCTTATCATGATCAAACGGCTGGGGTTTATTTAACTCAATAGCGACGATAGGAAGACTCAATAGCGGCGATGCGTGTCACCCCTATTAACCCTAAAACGATGCAGACTCTAAAGACTAGTTTCTTCCATCCTTTCTCACTTTTCCCCAAATCTCTTCGGTTCCTTTCTCCTCCTTCGACTGTGAACGCACAAGAACGAATAAAGGCATATTTTTGTTAGATTTTGTTAAATTTTTCTATAATTTATGTTATATCCTCTTTAATTTTTGTGTTTGTATGTGTGTATGCTAGATATCGGATCACCACCTCGTCTCCACCAGCCACCACCTCGTCTCCACTGTCACTGTTTTGGTCAAAAATTACCGAAGCAATTTAGTGATCAAATTAGTTTGTGAAGTAGTATGCTAGCAATGTTTGTGAAAAATATGTAGGTTTGTTCGTTTATAAAAACAGTTTCAGGATATAGCCTCAGGATATGAAACTATGCCAATAATCAAACAATGAGCTACAAAAGGTAAAAATGGACACAAGATGTACGAGAAAAGCCCTTGATCAATCTAGATCTCCGGCATAAAACCCCGGGAGCTGACAATCGTCGGCTACCTTGTTTTTGTTATTGCTTGAATAACCAGGATACAGTGCAGGATAATGCTCAGATTGAATCTAAGTGTTACAACGATTGAAAATTGTGAGTGTTAAAGTGTGTTTGCAGCTAGAAATGAGAGTGTACGAGTATGAGAGCTCAAATTGTGTGTGTTTCCTATGATCTGGCTATCCGTTTATATCGTTACAAAAATTAACTAACTATCCTAAAAATCCAGGATACTTGGAATATTCCCTTGTGACCGTTGTAGACCACTTCTTTCGGCTTCAACGTCCTTTTCCTAACCAATTTGAGCGAGTCTTCAGGGTGACTTGGTCCTCATGAACGTTAGTCCCTTATAGCCAACGTTTATAAGCAAATTGTTAGTAATGATCAAGATACTCCGCATGATGTTACCAATATCATGGTTCGGTATCCTGATCGCAGACAAGAAACATAAAATCAAGATATATTGTCAGGATATGGGTTCAAAATTCCGCCCATAACAATTGTCCCAAAAAATATAACTGTTGGATATCCTGATTCCAACGGGTATATTTTTTTAGTCATTCCAACGTGTCTGATAAGAATATATCCTTACGCAGAACCGTTTCATTAAATTCACTTAAACGAGCTATTTTGAGAACAACCTCAAACGATCTATCAGCTCGGCTTAAGCTCGTTTCAATATCGCTTAAACGAGCTAAAGCTCGGCTCGCCAATGCTATCATCATTATTATTATAACATTATATATACAAAAAATAAAATTTTGTTTGGACTCGTTTAGGCTCGCGAGCCAAATTTTACCGAACCGAAATATTTTCAGTACCGATTCGATACCAACTTTTGATGTTTTCGGTACCGGTTTTTACCTTCAAATATCGGTACCGAACCGTACCGTACCAGGTATTTTCAGTACCGGTACCCGTTTTAGGACATTTTCGGTACCAACCGTTGGTACCGAGCTCATCCCTAGACTGGTTACCCAACCCGCCCAACCCACTTTGCTTAAGAAAAGCAATGACTTGCAAAAAACATTCGTTGCTAAAATGGAGAAGGAAGACTAACCGACAAAACACTTCCGTTGTTCTTCCCGATTCTAGTTACCAACTTTCCATCACTCCAAGTACCTCCTCCACCCTGTTAACCACAAGTCTTTAAATAAGATTTAAATAAGAAAGATAAAGAGTCCAGTAATAGTGTTCTAACTTTTGCAATAATATGTTATGCAACAAAAATAATGCAATAACGAATAACGAACTGTAACCTCGCCAAAACAAAAATTTCTTTCTGATTGTAGTATTTTTCTCATCACCAAAGCACCAATATCACGCCCACGTTTCTCTACGGGTTCCCTCTTTCCATCAAACTAACATAAACGCCAAACTTCTGCAAGTACAAGAGACGCAAACAAATCCGCGGGACCGCTGCCCACAACTGCAACTTTTGGCCTTTTAGTAATGGGAAGTTCATGCATTACAAAATTAGATTATAGAAACAATGTCACAAAAACTTAGGCCAAATACAAAATCAATCATGAAATCAAGCAGATGATCAAGTAGGACATTTTTTGGGTATTAAACTTCTTATTCTAAGAAAAGATTGTATATTTAATCACTATTTTTAGTTCCAAATGCTAGATATAATAAATAAACAATCCAAGTATTATGAATTATGCTGAGATCGCACTAGTGGTGAGCATAAAGTCAAGAATCACCAAATTAAACTGTTTTAGACGAGTTGGTCTTTGTTCCATTGATTTGTTCCTATTCAGGTTCCAACTTGTTTCTTATTAATGTGCACTTGAAAACATTGACGGACTGACTCGTGAGCAGTTGTCTTTCCCCACTGGTGGTTATACCAGCACCATAAAGTCAACACTGCTTCCTTTTGGGGCTCACCATGGGAGACCTCTCCTAACAATGTATTAATCCGACAACTTGAGGATGTAATTGGTGACCCTTTGTAGAAAAAGTGTATGCTTCTAGAAACATTGACTTGAGATGATCATCTCAATGACTTTTCTTCAGCAGCAAACTGTTTCCTGTGCTGAAATTTAACATTCTAACCTAATTAGTTATCAACTACTGGTAAATAATAACATATACCTGTGCTGAAATTTATTCAGCAGAAAACTGTTTCCCAATAGCTGGATAATCAAGCTTCACATTCCCATTCTCATCACGCACAACCGAATACAAATTGCTGATGTAAGCATCCGACTTCGTTGTAGCAGCTAAATCCAAACTTTCAAGATTCAAACAATCGAACACCTTAATTCTTTGTTTAAACGTTCATCGATGATATACAAGTTGGATACACTGTGAATCGGTCGAAATAAGGATGAACTTAAACATAATAAAGTCAAAGGGTTGGGTTTTGATGAATAATTTCGGAATTTAGGGTTTTTTTTTTTTTTTTTTTTTTTTTGTTGAGATTTGAGGTAAAGAAGTTGAATTAGGGTTACGGATTTAGATGAGAAAGTGAATTGAAAAGAAGAGCAGAGACCGTGTCTGAAAATTGGAGGACATGAGAAGAGCATCTTCATGATATACTGTAGGGCAGAGTTACTGGTTGCAGACGAAGGTACTGGAGTAGAAGGATGGGCAAGTAAAGATGGTCACATAAAGTATATTTAATTAAAGCGTGATTGTAGACAACTTACGGTCACGTTTTTTTGTTTTGTGGTCACCATCTATAACAGCCACACATAAAAAACTTATAAGTGGCTAGTAAATAATACTCTTTTGTCACATACTTAAAAACCTAATGTGGCATTTAGTAACATTTGACCACACTTTTCTATTGTGGCTAGTGATTGCCACATTTGTTATTAAAAGTGTGACCAAAAGTTTCTAAAAGGTGTTTTTCTGTCATATGAACTATAAAATCAAACAAATATCGTGGCAATAGGTCACATTTGGACACACTTTTTGAGGTGTGGCTAGACGGGCAATGTCACATTTTTTTTTTAAAAAGTGTGGCTAAATGTTTTGAGTTGTTATACAATAGTCACATTTTTTTTTTTTTTTTGAACGGCAAATTTGGATCACTGACGGACCACTGGAGTATCATCGTGCCACCAGCGGACCCACCCGATCATATCCATCTCCACTAGGCAATAAAGCCCTACACCAATTCAGGAGGAAACCCAATAAATTTTGGAAAAACCCCCCTTGTGAGAATCGAACTCATGACCTAATGGTCATAAGTCTTATCCCACCACCAAGATACCACTAGGCTATAATGCCATGGGTATACAATAGTCACATTAATAATAAAATGTGTGGCTAAAAGTAGGCTAGAAGGTTTTGAGATGTCATTAATGACCTTTAGCCACACATTTATTTGAAAGTGTGGCATGACGGTTTTTGAAAAAGTGTGGCCATAGGTCATATTTGGCGTAGTGACATACGCAAATAAAAACCAACTTAGTGTTCTGTCTGAATTTTGGTTTTGACTAAAACTACGTCTTTTGATGTTCTATATGAACTTTGGCTATGTCCAAAATTTATATGTTATGAACATGCATAAATATAGACTGTCTCAATGTTTTACATTAACATTGGCTTCGCTTTGGCTTTGACCAAAATTCATGTATTACATAAATAGTAAGGTAAAGTACATAAATACAACACAACACTTTTGAGCCAAAAATAAAATATTTATGTAAATTAAGATAATAATCCACGTGTATCATCACATAATTTCAAAAAATGCCATTACTTAAGCTTCAATATTAAATCCAATGATGATATTGAAGTTGTCATTAAGCTTTGTATGAATGGATATAAGCGAAAGTTCATATATGTGAAAAATCGGTCATCATTTAAACTTTCGCATTCAAACAATAATTAGAATAATAAACTTTCAATTTTATTAATAAACTGGATGTTAAATATGGTTGTAAGCTAAAATATCCATCAAGTATGAAAGCATAAAAATCATTTATGGATGTAAACTAAAACATCCATCAACGAACTATTAGCAGTCAGTAGCGTAAGTTATCCAAAACAATTAATTCTTCCAAATGATTTCAACATAATAATCAATTTATTATTTGGAATAAAATGCTAGTCAATGTGAATTCCAGTAGCACATAAGTTATTAAACCTCATATAATTATTCATCAATTTCAAAAACCAATTTTGAAAGCATAAAAGCCTTAAAATTTTGATAGTATGCGGCACACAATTCGTTGGATCAAGAATTGATAGATATAAAAACTAACATTTCTTTATGATCTCAAGTATAATTATGTTGAAATTGAATGTATATTGATAGTTAAAACCGATGGGTCGAACATGAAAGTTTTGCGATTTTCATCGGCCATTTAATCTCTAATTTTTAGAAATCATACTTAAATCGATGAATTGATATAATTAATATAATAAGCTCTGATACCACATGTTGATTATATCCTTATACATGGGTTAAGATCATAGAACCCTAATCATGTTTATTAAGTTAAAACATAAACTTGAATATAAAATTAGAGATAGTTACTTGTGGGAATTATAATCTTAGATGACGACGATGAAGCTATAGTGATTCCCATTATGATGCCTTAATCTTGATGGGATAATGACAGGGTGTATATTAATGAGAGAGTGTATATTGTTGGTGTTCTTGATAGAGTTCTTTATATAACTATTTATAAACCATGAATATTGTCACTAATGATCCTTGAATATGATTAATAATCATGGTTGGTTATTAACTCTTGGCATTCTCTACGTTAAAGGCATCTAAAGGGAAATCATAAAATCCCTTTAACTTATAACAATTACTTCAGTCAAGTAAATGTTAGGAACTTGTAGTTATGTCATTTTGATAAAGTTAGATTACATTCGTAAAGTTAATCAAATTATTCGTAAGGCCACACTAACAGGTTATTTCCAACAATCTAATATTTGATTTTGAACCAATATCAATGTACCATAGCTTACTGGTATGAAAAAGGCCCCAACGTGGTTGATTAATTGGTGTGATTCTGATGTTTGTTAAATTTCACATCTATTTTTACTTCTTTTTTGCAGAGTCCATAGATTGCATGATACATGAACAATTCAATTGTAGCGTGTATAGCACATGCATAATTAATTTGTGTTTTAATGGATTAAATCTACATGACCATTTCAACTCAACATAATGTCAGTTATTATTCCCGATTTTTGCAAAAGTTTTTGCTTACTGTGGGTTGGGTTTAGTTGTTGAAAATTCCCTTCAATAGAAGAGCTTAAAATTATTGAATGTACAAAGCTAATTGGGTCTGACTCTTATTGATGCCGATGAGAAGTATTTGGGTTCTTCTCATTTAAAAGTAATAGTTGTAGTTTTTTGTTGAATCACATGGTAGGTGTAATATTGATGCAATCGATAAGTATATGGTTCATTGTTCAGCGGGTCAAATCTAGAATCAAATTGAGGTTAGTACATATTATGCTTTGTTAAATCACCGGATCGATGACGAACATCAACATTGCACTTGATTCCTGACGTGAAATAACATAAACGCAATAGAAAGATGTAGAAGATGAAACCCTTTATTATTGAATCATTCATCACAGATTACATAAACCGAAAGAGTATACATGATCTACAAGCTGGTTTAGATCACTAAGATCAAAACCAAGCTTTCTCTCACCAACACATAGTCACTCTCTTTCTAGAATGTGCACACACTATTGAGGAATTCCTAGGGGTTGTGAGAGTTGCACAAAGCTTTTCATAGAGATTTCACAGATGGATACCTCATTCTAACCTACACACATATATAGGCTAGGGCATAAGTCCAAACACAAAGAAGCCCTAGTCCGAATATACTTAAGTTCGGACGTCACTCTCTTCACACTAGTCAGTACTTAACATATAAGTACTGACAAGCTAATAGCCATAAATTCGGACCCTTAAAACCTTATATTGTCCGAATTTAATCAATAACTCATACTATCCGAATTTAATCAATCACTTTGACTTTGACTTTGAGTTGGCCTTTGACTTTGTTAAACAGAACTAATAAAGCAAAGTTACCAGCAAGAGCTACACCTACAGACTCCCCTTAGCTGTTGCTATCGGTTCTGTTTGGCATCGATAATCTTCAGTCATCGGATACTGAGCTTGTAGACTCCCCCTTGACTGATGATGTCATGCCTGCTTTCTACTTTGGCTGAGACTTGATCTTTTCGGCAGAGCACAACGATCTTCAACCCTTTGAATTAAAAACTTGTTGACGATCACTTAAATGGCCGCTTTGTGAAACCTGAAGAATTCAACATCAAACACTGTAAGAATATCGGTCGAAACCTTAATCTTCAAACCTAACCGGCAGCAGGAAGAAACATTGGATTTCTAATGCTCAACAAGGAACACTTCAACTTTCGCAGAGACATGAAGTCAGTTCGATAAGTTAATAACAAAGTGAACTCTTTAAAAGTACATCTACCATCTTGATCATGATCTGCAACCCTTCATGTATGATCTCATCTCATCTCGTCACGAATCTTCATGAATCAATCTCCTATCTTCACGAATCCACTGAATCCCCGATGGCTTTCATCTCCGATCTTCCCCTTATCAAGAAGCACCGCATTATTCGAGAACCGTAGCCGTCTTGGAAGTGGGATCAAGAAACCAATCTTCTCTACTCTAAACAGCAACTAATAAGGTTGAATCTTTAACTAGTCGTCAACCGAGAATCCAACTTCATCACGTCCATACTTGATTACAAACACAAACACACTTGATAAACCTCCATCACACACGAGTCTTTTCACGCACAAGCTTTAGATTTACGAAGAAAATAGGAAATTTTTACTCCCCCTATTTCTTTGTAAACTGTCAACGTCCAAGCCACGTCACCTTCGTATCTCTTCAAATGCCCGATAAAAGTCCCAAATTGTCCAAAAATTGTAGAACAGACCAAATCCGTACACTGAGAATCTAGAAACCGAATATAACTCGAAAATTCTGAATATAACCCATAAATTCGGACTTTACAAGTAAAAAAAAAATTCGGATTCAAAGAAATAATAAATTCGAACAAGAAGTACTTACAAACCACAAATTCTGACAAGGGAATGTATAAGTACTGACGCACAAATTTGGACAAAGAATGTGTAAGTACTTACACTCCATAAATTCGGACAAGAATTAAGTACTTACAATCTTAAATTCGGACAAAGAAAGTTTAAAAACTTACTCTAAATTCGGACAATAGAAGGAATAAGTTCTGACAACTTTATAAATTCGGACAAGAGAGATGAATTAGTACTTATATCTCTAAATTCGGACAAGAGACCCATAAGTACTAATAACTCTATATGGTCGGACAGATGACAAATACTAACCAAACAATAAATTCGGATACATGAAAATAAGTTCTGATCAACTTATAAATTCTGACACAAGAAAATAAATTCTGATTAATTTATAAATTCGGACAAAATAGAAGAAAATAAGTACTGACACTTACAAATTCCCACAAAAGAATATAAGTTCTCACAATACTTAAATTCAGACAAGGATTGATTTTAAGTACTGACCCTTATAAATTCACACAAAAGAATATAAGTTCACACAATACTTAAATACGGACAAGGGAAGTGAATAAATACTTACAAATTCGGATAAGGAATGTGTAAGTACTGACACTCCATAAATTCAGACAGATGAACTTAAGTAATGACAATTAGTGTGACTACACACTAGGTCATCAAGAAGTTCAGATTTAACAAATACGGACAGAAAAACTTCTAACACTTACTTAAATTCGGACACCTACTTTTTAGATAAAACCTCAAATCTGAAACAACTTGGAAAACAAGAAAACATCTCAGTCGACAAACAACTTCAATTTCTTCAAGTTTTCTGCAGAATCTTCACGTCTCCATGATGTTTTGTGGAAACAAACATCAAATAAAGAGCAATGGTGATTCGGAAGGCGGTTAGACCATTCCGAATCGGTTAGACTCCCCCTTAACTGTTGCTATCAATTCTGTTTGGCATCAATAATCTTTAGTCACCGGATACTGCGCTTACATGCTTTATTCACTATTTCACCATTTCTACTTAGTTTTAAATACCAAAAAATCTCATCTCACAATTAATTGTAATAGTGTATCAATCTAAAGCAGAGAAAAGGAACATATCACACAACATTTGCACCCTCTGCATAATTTATACATTCCATGTATAATGTCAGTAAAGCAATATATAATGCTCATTTTATCATTCCCTTTTGGTGTGTAAATAGTTTTGTTGTAGCCTATCAGAATTGGTTGTATCTTTCCGAAGTTTTGAAACATGATTTGTCAAATAATTTCTTTACTATCTTCGGAATTGAAAGAAGGGAGTAAACAATTAAAATATTGAATCTAATACTAATAAAAGAGTCTATTTAATGGCACATGACATTCTCATACTAATAAAAGAGTCTAAAAAATGCCACATGGCATTATTCTCTCTTTTAATTCACAAATATTATTATTATTAATTAATTAATACAAAACAATGAAAAATTCCTTAACAACTTTATACTAATAAATGTTTTATTGTCTACTTAGATTTTTTTTGATCATTTACTTTTGAATTATCTAAAATATATAATTAGTTATTAATAACAATTCTACTTATAATAAACAATTTCAAATAATGTCAATGTGACAACACATTATTATTCTTTAAAAAGGATTTTTTACTATATATTTAAAACATCTATTAATTAAATTACTGTTTTATATTATCATCATCATCATCATCATACTCAGTAAATCCCACCAATAACAAAGCTAAGGTAGGGTCTGAGTAAGGTAGGATGTACAGCCTTACCTCTACCCCGTAAGAATAGAGAGGCTGCTTCTAGTGAGACCCCCGGCTCGATAATAGTTTTGCATCAAGCCTTTGACATAAGGCACATAACACTCAGCAGCAATTAAGACAAAGGCCGATTAGTGCATCACATGTACTCCCTTTGTCTTTCGGCTATCAACGCCACCACATGATGCATGATTAACCATCCCCTCTTTTAACGTTATTTTCACGAAATTAATAAAATAACGTTAAAATTAGTGCACTTTCATTTTAGCCCCTACCCCGCCCCCCTGCCCACACATATATACATTATATGCGCATACCGCAAACGGGACGTATTTTATATAATAATAATAATAATAATAAATGGTAAAGAATAGGTCAATCCGATACTTGAAAACCGGTTTACTTCCATGCTTTAATAACTCTTTTAATGTTATTAGACTCGTGTAATACATGTGTTTAAGGATATAATATCTTCATAATAATTTTGATGCAAGTCTATACTCACAGGATGTCCTAACTGGAGTTATATTGATCGAAAGAATAGTTTATGTAATGGAACTCTACTACAGGTCCTATCACTGGGTGATCTGAGGCACTCATATTATCCGCAACTAATACTGGCACTCGAATGTTTATCCTTAGATTTCGTTTAATACTGCCAAACAAAAGGATTACGTTTAAATTGAAAAGAAGACAGTTTCCTCTCGCCCTATGTTTTGCCATGACAATAAATAAAAGTACAAGACAATTTCTATGTAAAGTTGGTTTGTTTTTAAAAGAATAAGTTGTTACACATTACCAACTCTTACGTCATCTATGGTAAAAAAAAATCACTTATATAAATTTATGAAGACAAGACAAAATTAAATAAGTTATAATTTTTTATCCTTAAACCCGTGTATTACATGAGTCTAATAATCTAGTAAGGTATAAAATGTTAAGAGAAAATAACACCTAAGGCCAAAATTTTACAATCCTCTAGAGGAGAGGGCTACGAGTAGACTCTAGCCAAGGAAACGGCTAGAGAGTGGAGTCATTAAAAAAACTAAAAACTTATACAAAAAGGCTGGAGGCTAGAGGGAAACGGCTAGTGGTAAAATTTAATTTTTGTGATTTTCCCTTATAAAAATCAGGGTGCGAATTGAATTGCTGCAGAGAATTGTACGGGGTCCATAATTCAATTTTAATTTGTAGCCATTAGAAAAATCACTAAGACCAAGGGGTATGGGGGCCGGCTTAGGCCCGGCGAAGGCCGGCGCCGGTCCCCCACACCGCCCCCTTGGCCCGGATTGTGATAACCGGCTGCAGCAAGACGAAGATGACGGGCCTCCATCTCTCTCTCTCTTCTTTCTCTGTCCTGACTCTCTCTTTCTCTCTCTAAAAAAACAAATAACTTGTATTTTTTAATTGTTTTTATAATAGTGTGGGGCTCCATCCTCCACCCCCTAAGTCCATCCTCTGCACGCCCCTCCTACATGGCGCTGACGTGGCGGCCCATCCTCATGAGGATGAGCCTCCCCATACCCACTAGTCTAATAGTGAATAAACAGCTTGTCCTGTGGTTATCATTTTTGTTTGTTGGAGAAAGTGACGTAATTTCTATTGTCCTTTTTCCCCTTTTAATCATCTTTCATATATAGTTTACAAACAACCTAGAAGCCGACAAATTAATAAAGGAAGAGAGGATGAGTATTACACGACACTTCCTCAAGGGGACATCACGGATAGTGGCTAACGTCCCTCCCGCTGCATGGTCTAATATTTCTTGAGCGATTGACATTATGTAAATATTATTTCACATATAGCTTTAAACACTCATCAGCATCCACCCAAGCTTTTTTCTTCGAGTAGTGGCAAGTGAGCCAGCTAGTATATAACTTGCACAAAGAAACCCTACTTAACGTAGTACGTCAATATAATATATACAAAAATATAGTATTCTGGAGTAGGTGAGAGAGAAAAGAATATGATGTGTCTTCTTCTCATGATTAAAGCAACCATTATAAGGCAGGACGGGGCACGCAACTCACGAACCTATGAGCTTGTGCTAGTGTAAGGGGTATACCGTCCCTCCCAGGTTACCAACGTGGGTTCCTAAATTGTTTTGGGAAACTCACATGCATGTGGAGAGGTATCAGCCGTTGGGGATGGGTTGGGAAACTCGCGTTGATTTGGAGAGGCTGTTGGGAACGTTCTTTTGACCGTTACTCTGTTAGGGAGGAATCGAGTTCCAAAATCAAGGAAGTAACTACCCCTACCAAAATTGGGTTCAAGGAGGTTTTTGGATTAATTTGAGGTGCATGGCACCTTTTTAGCGGCCATTTGTGTAGGTTTTTTGGGTTAAGGAGGTAACCACATCTTCCACTCCAAGGAGGTACAACAACGTCTAAAAACATAGCCGGACGGTTACAACATCAAATTTTCACAGGTGTTTTCAAAAAATTGGTTATTCTCTACAAGTAGCAAAGACTTAAAACGCCTAAAACATTCCCAAATTATATCACCTCCTTAATTTTAAATTTGTTTTTAATAACCAATCAGTTTATTCTTATTTTTGTACTATTTAATATAATAAATAGACAAATATTTATTTTTGAAAAGGTTAGGCGCCTGGGCCCGGAGGGGTGTATATACATGATATATACTTTGCAAAAGTCCAAACTTCTTGTTATTAGACAACGATAGAACTTTTAGTATCTGACTTTTTGTGAAGAAATGATCACTATTGGTAATGCTACCCGAGCCAAAAGTATATAATATAATTGATCAAATGATTGATTATTATGGGCCATGGAACAACTTTCCGTGGTTCTAGAAATGAATTTTATGTGTCGTGCAAGTTTCGATTTTCATTGAGAATTAACACAACATACATTGCTGTTAAAAAAAATACATGCATTAATATCACCTTTAAAGAATTGAGTTAATCCACAAAACCATGGATATGAAACTCAATTCATATTTGTATGACGGGATACTATCATACTCTTAGGACCTATATATAAAAAGTAACTGGGTGAAGACTTGACATATCGAAAATGATTGATTCTTAGAGACAAGAGCTAAACAGATTTCTTCTTTTTACGATTCTCAAACTCGTCAGAAATCTAGAAACTGAACTTCTAGAAAGCCACATCAGAAATCTGATCAGCTGAAGTTTGACAAGTCAACATGCAAGTAAACCCAAGTTGACAAGTTGGTGCATGAAGGGGTAAGGTCCCAAAAACCTCATATCAAGTACTTGAGACCATACCATAACCTCATTCTTTAAACCTCTTTAGACCTTGCGCAGCCGCGCACTGGTCCCACAAAGAGTTTGAAAGAAAGGCAGATGACAACACATGCGCGCTAAAAGGAAATACATGAACCCTCGCGCCTTTCCCCATAACAAACAAAGATGAAAATCCTAGTTTAATACTTCCGCTTAAATGACACCCAGACTTGGATATTATTTACTAAGCTGATACCACACAATAAGGAGTCACACCGGATTATGGCAATAACCTTCTAGAAGACTCAATCGTGCACCACCAGACGGTTATAACCGTCTGGGACACGTGTCATCACCCCAAACCATCCTGTAAACACGATGATGGCATGGAATTGGAGAGAAACCTCCACTTGCCCACTTTCCACGTGGCAACACCCCAGCTGTCGATCAAGATCACGATTCGTGTGATCTCACAATCAGATCAAGAGAATTAACGGAGGGAAAATAACCGCTTACGGAGTTAGCATCTTCCGTTAATATTTCAACAACGAGTTTTCCCGCCCAAATTCCCAGCTATAAATATGAGAATAAATCAGGTATGAACTTCAAGTTACACTCACTTCATCAATACTTCTTCTTCTTCATAAACACATACTTATTCTCACGCCGGAGTCGGGTTACGGAGAGAACCTCCCTTCTCCCCGTAACGAGGCTAACGGTGTTCTGTTTTGCAGTGTTCACCGGAGAAGAAGACTTGTCACTTCGAATCAAACGAGAGAGAACCACCCTTTTATGTAGAACCTGACCCCCTGGATAATTTGATTCCGGTCATTTATCCAGTGTTTCTTCGTTGGCGCCCACTGGTTTATCTGTTTCATCCGTTTTCTCTCGTTTTCTGATTTACTCTGTTGATTCCATTTGTATATGGAAGAAACTTCATCTCATCGGCAAACCGGCCATCGGCCGAATTTCGCTAACAATACCCAGGTTGAGGGTATTGTTAAAGAAGCCTCGGATGACAATGAACTATAGTTTGCTAACAATCATGCAAACAAACCTATCACCCCAGGGGTGCAGCCGGAGATCCCGGTAAGTTCAATTCTACCCCCAAGAGAGACCCCAATCTCCTGGTATGTCGGATCTCAGGGGGCATTAAATGCTGTGTACACACAGCTATGTGCACAAACTGATCCCCAAACTCAATCACAAAGGCCTATATCTCGTGCTAGAGCACCGTCTGTACCTCATGTGTCTCAACATGATGGACCATCCCGAGTTCAGATCAAAGACGCAGAGGTTCACTCTAGATCTCCATCGAGATACGAATACTCTCAATCAGAAAATCGTCGAAGAGAGTATCGAGATGAGTCACACTCTCATAGAATACCATCAGTTCACACCAGGTTGGGTCCTCAACGGAACACCCACACCAGTGAATATGATCCAACTTACCGCGAAGGAGAAAGTGTCAGTGTGTTTTCTCGGTTACAACCGAATTATAACAAGTGTAGACCCCGCGCGGTTTACAATCCCGAGGCTGAGCATAATTACGATCTGATCTATCGCCCTGCTGAAACAGCGGAGAATTCAAAATTTTTAAGCGAAATCGCTCTGGCTCCGCTAGAGAAAGCGAAGCTCCCATCTAACGTTGGCAAGTTCAACGGAATGACAGACCCGGACGATCATTTGTGAGTTTTTACAAGCGCAGGGCTGGTAGGGGGCTGGACCCTACCAATGTGGTGCCACCTCTTCATGCAAACCCTTACAGGCGCTGCAAGAATCTGGTTTGATAACTTGCCCATTGGAAAAATCACGTCATGGATAGATTTGCGCGAGAAGTTTCTAGTTCATTTCAGTCAACAAAGGCGATCCATTCGTGACACAGCAGACGTGATGAACATCTGGCGTCATGATGATGAAAGTCTGGAAGACTTTATTACCCGTTATAACAAGGAGGTACTCGAGATCGGGGACGTCCATGAACAGCTGATTCGCGCCCAATTTAAATATGCAGTCAGGTGCGACGATATGATAAAAGTCCTTTCTAGGACGGAAGGACTCCCGAAGAGCTGGGAAAAAGTGATGGCGGTGGCTAAGGTCTACGCTCAAATAGAAAAGAATCTCACCACAAACAGGACACCACCACCACATAATCGACCCTCGGATTTAGGCTCAAGTGGCGGAAAGAAATTTAAGAAAGGTTGGCGTGATTCTAGCTCAGGGAACTATTCATCCGAGGATGCTCGAGCCACAATCAATAAGCTTGCCGCGCAGAGAGAAGCCAAACAAGGGAACAGACAGAGACAATGGACTCCCTTAACCAAAACTCCTGCGGAAGTTTTAAGCACGGAGGATTATCAGTTTAAACCTCCACCACCTATGAAGAACAAACGTGGGCAGGACCTAGCTCAGTATTGTGATTACCACAAGGACAGTGGTCATACCACCAACAATTGCATCTCCTTGCGCACCGAGATAGAAAAGGCGCTTAAAAGTGGTGAGCTCACTCACCTACTACAAAACGTGCGCAAGGACATAAAACAAATAACTCGAGGCGAAGAAGGCCCGAGTAAAAAAAGCAAAAAATTAAGAAGTAACTCTATGATCTCCTCGCAGAGTGGAACATGCTCTACAGTTTATCAAGTTTAAGCAGGAAATAGAGCGTAAGTTAAGTTTCGTGTATTTATTTTAATAGACTTTGTAACGGCCTCTGCGCCTTATCCCGAAATAAACAACAAAGTTTCTATTATTCTTGTGTTTTTCTTACAAAGTGCATGCAATTTCTTTTGGTAAGCGCAAAAACATTATGGTAAATATAATACAAGTCTCATGAACGGTCAGTGATTACATCACACAAGACCATACGTTCACACATGAGCTTTATACCACATTCATTCACCTTACCTGATCAAAGTAATTGTACTCATGCAAAATATTGTAAACTAAAACGCACACAAATCATACTACTCTTAGCACACAAATACGCCTTAAAAAAACTATCAAACACGGCAGTGTTTTAGTATACGTTACTTGTGCAATAGCGCATTAACAAAAAAGGGGATACACATCCCAAAAGACTACAAAAAAAATTGTTCAATACAATTACAAAAGGAAACCTACGCTAGATCTTCGCCTTCATCTGGGAAGATTTCCTTTAGTTGTGCTACGTGATCTTCGGATTGCAAAGCAACATTTATAAGGTCCATGACAGGAAGCTGCAAATTGTTGAATTCTGTTTTTAAAGCTGCGAGCAGAGCGCCAGTGTTAACACCATAAGTAGCGGATCTGCTAAGATCCCAATCAACCTTCAGAGCGTTATTCACATGGTGCAAACACTCAGCATAACCTTGGGTATACCCATCATTCCGCGTAGCAACCACCAAGTGCGCGACAATTTTATCTAATTCTTCAGAATTCAACACTAATTCAGCAACCTACAAGAATAAGGAAGATAAATAAAAGAAAGGCGCAAAATCATTCCCGCAAAGAAAACGAACAAGAAACAACTTACGCAGGCAATCCCACGCTCTTTCAACCATAACATATTGCTTTTCAAAGGCTCCAACTCGCTCTCTATTGTCGCCCGCGCTGTTTTGAAATTATCTAGTTTTTCTACAGTATCAGCCAGGCGGCGGGAGGTTTCGGTTTTCTCGGTACGCGCAAGTTCCAAATCTTTTTTGAGTTGTTCCTGATCAGAAAGCAAAGCGGTAAGTTCTTCTATTTCTTTATCTCTAAGAGCAAGGGTGGCGCAAGCTTGTACCTCTTGTTGTTCACTTCGCTCCCTGTGTGAACGCGCCTCATCCCGCGCAGCTTCAGCATCAGCCTTTTCTTTCTTCAGCCTTTCGATCTCCGCATCCTGTTTCTTCAACTTCTCAACTTCAGCTTTGAGATTATTGATAACATTGCGGAGACTCATCTTTTCGGCGTTATCTTTTTCGCATATCTTCTTCCAGTTCTTGCGCTCCTCGGAAAGAAGGGCAGCTTCAGCTTCCGCCTTCCTCTTCCAGCCCGCAACGGACCATTCTTCAGTTTTCCGATCACCTTCAAACTTGGCCTGATCAGCTTCCAGCTTAGCTTTTAACTGGGCAATGCGGTTTTCATCATCAGCAACTTTCTTCTTGGATACCTTGAAAGCATCCCACTCCTTGTGCATGCTATGCCACTCACACACTATGCGATGAGTGGTAGATGCATAAGAAGCGGCCTCCTCAAGGTAGGCATGATAAGTCTGCTCATGAAGCCGACTTTCTTGAAACTTAATCTCCCCAGGCGGAAATATCCCCTGCAACCAGTCCCGACACACGCGCCAATCTGAGAAAGTATCACCTTTCTTTAGATTCCAAACAGGGGCATGAATCTCGGAAGCATCCTTCTCCGAATAAGTCCTATAATAATAATCCCCCAGAGTCTCATCTGGGCGGATTGGGGAATTCTTTCCAACATCAGAAAACGAGCCTTGGTCTTCAACAGAAACTTTTTCGATGTTTTCAGGCATAGAACCAGAAGCTTTAGGAGAAGTTGTAACAGTGATTTCTTAAGCAGCTCTCTCTTTCTCCAAATCGTGAGCAGCAAGTTCAGGGGCTTGTGGGTTACGAGCACCATCCACAATCTCTGGGCTAATAATCTTTTCTGCATCCGCAGCAACATCAACAGGCTTATCAGCTCCAAGATCCCCAACCCCAACAGTTTTCTCTGCACCACCCTCGGGAACCTCAGTATTCTTTAACTGATCAATGACAGAGGCGTGCGGAGGAGAGGGTGGGAGTTCTTCATTAACCACAGGCAGCGGTTCTGTGGGAACAGGAGAAATTGGTTTTTCTGAAAAACAAAGTCTATAAATCACGAAATATTCAATGCGCATAAGAAGAAGAGAGCAAAAGATGACACTTACCAGGAACAGACTCCGAAATAAAAGCATCCAGATTGCCTCTCCTGGTAATCTTCTTTCTCTGAATCTTCTTTGCAGGCTGACCTTCCGCTTCAGAGCCAGACTGTTTTCTTTTCCCTGCCTTATTCCTCACTAAGTGCTCAGGGCTTGATTCCAAATCAATGGGATCATCAGGGTTGGACGGAGGGATATCGGCAGTATCTTTTGGTTCCGGCTTTGGCCTTCTTATAACTGCAGGCGCAAGACCCTCCAAAGAATCAGAAACCACCACATAATGACACCAGGAGTCAGAAGAGCGTCGCATACCTTTCTTCTCTCCCCCAACGTTTCTGGCCTTAGAAGACTGAGCTTTTTCAGCATCATTCTTCTTGGGCGCAACAGTAGCGGTCGGCGCGGCCGTCTTTTCTTCTAAGGGCCTATGCCCAAATTAGACAACTCACCTACTAAAGCGCAGAATAAAACTTGTTCAAACGCGCAAAAGAAACAAACAATAAACAAAATGATGAAAGCTTACCGGCAGGTTGAGCAAACAGATCAACATCCCGTGGAAGAACAAAGTTCTTCACAATACGGTGATACCACAGTTCCTCATCTGGCTTTTTTGCAATAGTAGACATCTTTCCACCTTCTCTCTCAAACGCAACAACGTATAACGAGACAACTGCAAAGAAGGAGAAGTGAAGATAAATTTCAAAAAAAAAAAAAAACAGGGCAAAAATCTTACTCTTGCCATCCTCCATGTACACCGGTTTCTCTTCTCGTTCCATCCTCCAGTTCAGGCTCATACCGGCACCAACAAGGGCTTTCTCCGGTAAAGCAGTAGATGGAACGTCTTTCAGATCCTGGTACCAATTTTCGTCAACAGGGGTCTGAATGGTTTCAGTAGGGACGTCCTCTTTTCCCCTAAAAATCATCTTCATCGGGAAAACCCCAGCTTTAATGAAAAAGAATTTCTGTTTCCAGTCGTGGAATGATTTTGGAGGATGAAGCAAAATCTTCTTCGTCGATGCCCTTTGAATAAATGAATAGAACCCTTGAGTATAGTGCATTTGATGAAAAACTCGAAATCGAGGAACCGTCGGTTCAACATGCATCGTACGGCACACGAATTCAAAATGCCAAACCCTAACCATACCAATTGGGTGCATCTGGGAGATGTGGAACTTGTAATACTCAAGAATTTCATGAAAAAATTTCGTTACAGGCAAATGAAAGTTGCCTGCACTAAAGAAATCCCAAAACAAGGTCACATACCCGGCCGGAGCATCCGTCGCTGTTTGACCTTCTTCAAGGTAAAGGGCACCCCAGTTTTCCGAGAACCTGAGATTCTGAATCAAACCATCAAAGGTTGCCCTAGACCACTTTAATGGTGGAAGTTCGACAGACATTTCTTCGGTTGAGTCTTCGTGATGATCGCCTGTTGACATAGGAAGGAGAAATTGCAATTCTTTCTAGAGAACGGATAAAGAAGATGAAGGGGAAAGGATTTTCAACAAAGTAATGATTACTGAAAATGGGAAATCCAAAACACTTATATACACACCGCCATAAATAGCATAGGTAACTGCAACAACACCTTTTTCGGGATAGCATAGTTACCCAAGTGACAGAGGCGAGTGGGAAACAACACAAACGCGAGTTCACGCGCGCGTGTAAAACACGGTCAGTAATATGCATCTGACAGTGACAGCCTGTCCTATAGTCATCACTGCACCGTGCTCACCCAAAGTCAAAGATTTCCAAACGTCAGCATAATAAGTAAAGTGTATCTTCTCATAGAAGATTCCCCACTTTCGCGCCCAAAAGCATTTCTCTTATATAGTCCAGTGCTCCACTTATTTGCATAAGAGCAACACTAGACTGGGGGGACTTGAAGGGGTAAGGTCCCAAAAACCTCATATCAAGTACTTGAGACCACACCATAACCTTATCCTTTAAACCTCTTTAGACCTTGCGCGGCCGCGCACTGGTCCCACAAAGAGTTTGAAAGAAAGGCAGAAGACAACACATGCGCGTTAAAAGGAAATACATGAACCCTCGTGCCTTTCCCCATAACAAACAAAGGTGAAAATCCTAGTTTAATACTTCCGCTTAAATGATACCCAGACTTGGATATTATTTACTAAGCTGATACCACACAATAAGGAGTCACACCGGATTATGGCAATAACCTTCTAGAAGACTCAATCGTGCACCACCAGACGGTTATAACCGTCTGGGACACGTGTCATCACCCCAGACCATCCTGTAAACACGATGATGGCATGGAATTGGAGAGAAATCTCCACTTGCCCACTTTCCACGTGGCAACACCCCAGCTGTCGATCAAGATCACGATCCGTGTGATCTCACAATCAGATCAAGAGAATTAACGGAGGGAAAATATATCCGCTTATGGAGTTAGCATCTTCCGTTAATATTTCAACAACGAGTTTTCCCACCCAAATTCCCGGCTATAAATATGAGAATAAATCAGGTATGAACTTCAAATTACACTCACTTCATCAATACTTCTTCTTCTTCTTCTTCATAAACACATACTTATTCTCACGCCGGAGTCGGGTTACGGAGAGAACCTCCCTTCTCCCTGTAACGAGGCTAACGGTGTTCTGTTTTGCAGTGTTTACCGGAGAAGAAGACTTTTCACTTCGAATCAAACGAGAGAGAACCACCCTTTTATGCAGAACCTGACCCCCTGGATAATTTGATTCCGGTCATTTATCCAGTGTTTCTTCAGTGCACTAGATAGACCTTCCAAAAGTTAACATCCAAAGGTCAAGTAGGAATAAACAAGTATTCACCTATATCTCTATAGATAAAAATACCATAAAGCATTTAATTCGTCAAGCTTAATGTTGAACCGGCAAAAGAACAGATGATATCCAAAAGCCAAAGCATGATCCATTGATCAAGAAATAAGCAAAAGATTGAACCAGTCTCTCTTCAAAGATAGTGAATCTTGAACACCTATTCAGAACATCTGTTCTAGAGCATCTCATAGACCACTTAGCAATCCTAGTCTCAAAAAGGAACTAAGGGAAGACTATCTGGATTTTAGAGTTAATTGCCAAAATCATCCCTGAGGTTTGGGCACGTTTGTCATTTTCGTCCAAAATGACACTTTTGTACCAAATTGCCCCCAACGTTTGTAACTTTTTGCCATTTTCATCCAAACCACTAACTTAGTTTATTTTTTCTGTTAAGTTAAGGGTATTGGGATGAAACTGGCAAATATAAAACCACAGGGGCGATTTTGGCAATTTACTCGAACCCTTTTTAATTTCTTTTATTTAATTATTTTTGTTACATATATAATAAAAAAGAATATACATGGAGTTTTTAGAAAAAAAAAATTAATAGTTTTGTCACATAATTTTTATAAATTTTCATCCAAATCACTAATTCAGTTTATTTTTTCTGTTAATGTGTAAGATGTTTTAAATTTTATAAATTAAGACAAAAATTAATTTACAGCTTCATAATATAATTCAGTTTTATAAAGAGAAAACGTCATTGGTGTGCAACACATAACAATCGATTACAACTTTTAGTATTTATCAGTTGTAGAGATAGAAAAAATTGCAAAAAGTTACATATTTTTTAAATGTGTTGAGCACCTAGGAAATATGTTGGTAGAAATAAAATATTTATTTAATTAAGATTATGAGGGTAACCAACTAATAATTATTCTGAGTGGCTTGAGTAAAGAAACTTTTGGTTCATAGCATTATAATTACAATTTGGTGGGTAATTTTAAGGTTTGATAACGATACGTTGTTTGATAGGGGGGGTGCTGGCTTCTGTTTTTCCTTAGGAGCGAATTTAAAAGAGTAGAAGATGAATCACAAACTTGGTACATATGATAAGATTTTTTTTATTTGACCTATTTCAACAAGGTCACCAGCATTTTAGTTTTATAAAATTTAGAGGTTTAAGTAAATTTTATTTTTATAAAACTGGTCTATATAAAAAATTAGAAATTAATTTATGTCTTAGTTTATAAAAATCCTTCGCCTTAATAGAAAAATTAACTTAGTTAGTGGTTGGATGAAAATTTATAAAAATTATGTGACAAAGCTATTATTTTTTTCATATAAAAATTGCATGTATATTCTTTTTTATTATATATGTAACAAAATTAATTAAATAAAATAAATTTAAAAGAGTTTGAGTAATTTTCCAAAATCGTCCCTGTGGTTTTATATTCGCAAGTTTCATCCAAATATCCTCAACTTAACAGAAAAAATAAACTAAGTTAGTGGTTTGGATGAAAATGGCAAAAAGTTACAAACGTTGGGGGCAATTTGGTACAAAAGTGTCTTTTTGGACGAAAATGACAAACCTGCCCAAACCTCAAGGACGACTTTGACAATTAACTCTGGATTTTATCATGAAGAATAAGCCCTACAGAGCTTCAAGAGCTCAATTTACTGGTTGGTCTATTGTGGCCCTTCTGGAAGAAATAGCAAGAATTGAGTTGTTAAAACTCAATCCATATATCAAGCCCACTCTTCCTAACTAGGCAGCAGGTAGAAAACTTGTTGGCATAAAAGCAGTTGAGCTCACAAGAATGAAGGAAGAGATGGTAGCTGCAAATATGGCACTATGCAATCAATGGCTAAATGGGATGAACCAACAATCAGGGCAACTTACAAGAAGCTTGAAGCTTTAAGCCCCAAAGATCCCTCTGTCCCAAGAAAGCCAAAGTATGAAGACTTATCTATCAGTTCAAAGGCTATCATATCTAAACTTCTATCTGCAAGTCAAGTCTCTTCATTGGTGAGAAGCCATCTTAAAATACAGAAGGATATGTCTACAGAGGATGTAAAAAGATTTGCAGAAGACATTATGAAGGAAGGGATAAAAACATGATTATGTATGAACTTCCTGATGCCAATCAAGCTGATCTGATAGATAGGAATGCAAATCCCTTCACCTCTTCCAATAACATCACTCCCAGTAAACCCTTGAAGGGGTATGGTCCCAAAAAGTCGCGCGGACCAATCAGGTCGCACGCAAGACCATACTCCTACTACATCAATCTGATAGACTTACTAGACCTCGCGCCGACTAAATAGGTAAAACCTATGTCGCGCGTGAGGCCCAAGCAAAGTTAAAGCTCAGATTCTACACTTAGTATCCTGGATGAAAACCCTCACTCCATGGACCTTGCGCCGACTATGTAGATGTGCCCTAGAGGTCGCACGAGGCCAGAAGTACGGGTCCGTCCTGGACAATACAAAAGGTACGAGTGGCAGAGAAATGAGCCAATCAACGTCCAATAGGCTGTATCCTATCGTGCTCCACGATTAGCAATCGTGCTCCACGATTAGCAATCGTGCAGGAGACAAGAAGGTACACAACGACGCCTACGTGGCAACAATCAAAGGGCGGCGACATCTGCCCCATGATCTCCACTCACCTGCTGATGTCAAGGAGACAACAAGGACGACAACCAGGACACATGGCTCCACTCAAGGTGCGCCAGCTCCATTAACTTTCTAGAAACGCTAACGTCCATGACAGAAGGGACAAAAAGGATATTCCTTTTTGTCGACTCAACCCAAGGCCCATCAGTCCATCTCCTTTTACACTACTCTGGCTATAAATAGGGATCTTCATGCACAGGTTAATTCCATTCCGTTCTCTACTCTCTCACTACTAATCACACACTTATTTCCTCAAAACGCATACTTATTCACACGCTGGAGAGTGGTTAAGAGGAGAACCCCCTATTCCCCTCCTCTTAACGAGCTTAACAGGGTGTTTAGTGTTTTGCAGGAAGATCAAGACATCAGCTCAGGAAGGATTAAGAAGATTAACCGTTATGGTCGAAACATAAAACAAACTAATCACTAAATTAGTTCCGTGTTTCTTCAATGGCGCCCACCGATTTTTACAATCACTTTCATCTTCTTTTTCTGAGATTTTATGTTCTCTCGATCCATTGCTGATCAAGGAATGCCAGATTTCGGTTTCGGTTTCGGTTCACGCTCTCAAATGGGGACGAGGGAGGAGACCTCGTATGTCCAAAACGTTCCCATTGACGAGTTAGCCGAAGGCGAAGAAACAAATGTTGGGGGGCCCCACGTAAGTTGTCACACCCCGATATTTCCACGTATTACCGGTGGGCCCGGTGGGGAGTATCGTGACGTAGTTGATATCATCATAGACAATTTATCACAGATTATATACACAGCGGAAGTCGAAAAATATAAACATTACAAACCGAATGGAAGTAATATCGTTTATTACAAAAACGGTTGTAAAGGATCCACAGGCGGATCAAAGTTAAAAGAAACACTGTTCAGCAGATTTATAAACATCTAAGCTTGAAAGACTCTTCATTGATGCTAGGAGTAGCTAGCCTATTCCGATTAGTACCTGCACTTAACCTTTTTGGAAAATACGTCAGTTTTCACTGGTAAATACAATTAACTGACTCGTTTTGAAAATGTTTAAAAAAATTGATTTGAATGCACAAGGCACAAAATATCTTTTATAACTTAGGATAATTATTTAAAAATAAACTTGTTAAAGAATTACGTGTTTATTATACGTTCAGTAGCCCGGGCTGAAAACCGGGTTAAAGATTAATTGACACACCACATAATATAATCCTGCGGAGAGTTATTCTCGAACAGACGGTTATATCTTTTTACATACGCACCGGCAGGTGTATGCCTAAACCCCGTGCTTAGGTCGTGGCCATTTCAATGAATGATGTCAAGGATATCCGGGACATGGTCATTAACCCCCCAAAGGCTTTAAACAAACAAAACAGATTAAACGGGTCATCTCAATAAATTAACCTTCATATGATTAACAATTCAATGTCCGACCAAGCGGTATTTTAAATACCGTACCCCAAGCCCGTATAAGGGAAAATAAGTTAAAAGTATTTACCTGAGCAAATTATATAAATTTATCCCAGCCGTACAAATCAGCAAGTGCAAGTATCTTTTACTGGTCTCCTAAATCTGGAACGAAAGTTTTAATTAACCTATTAGATTCCTAACGGGTCTTACTTAAGTTAAACTTAGACCGGTTAGTTTTAAAGAAAGGTATACGGTTCAAACGCAAGATTAAGCGAAGACCGGATTAGAGTGTGGTTTAGACCCGACAAGTTTGAAGACTTGTATAATATGGGTAAACTAAACACATTCTGGATTTTGATGTAAAAATGATAAGGTTTGACCCGCTTCGGTTAATTTATGCAAAATAGTTACATAACCCGTACCGAATGCAATAAATGCATAACGGGTAACCAAATGAGTCATGAATAGGTTTCCTAAGTTAATATGCCTTAAATATGTTGTGATCAGTAGGATACCTTCCAATATGCCCAAAACGAATTTAAACTCAAATTAAGCCCCGTATGGGTATTTTGGTCATTTACCTAAGGCATATAAACTACCTATCATACAACTAACTAAACGAAGTGACCATAAGGTATAACCTCAGAAGGTTATTCCCTATACAACTATGGTCACCTATTGTGTTTGGTCGGATCCTAATGATCGACCAAACGGGTCTAGTTCGAAAGTCTAAGCGGTTGTTTAGACCGCTTATCTTACGACCCTACATAAGCACTAAACCTAAAGTGACGAGTTAAACATGTTAAAACATGTTTAATGAAGTTAGAAAACAAGTTTGATATCAATACAAAGGGTCTTGATACCCAAAAATAGTTTGGTTGCAAAATACGCATAAACGCGTATTTTGACCGAAACTATGACTCGTCACTAAGCCTAAATAACGTGGTAATCAGTAGGTATAGTCACAAGAGACTATAACCATCGTGATTACGCTCACGTTATGAAGTTCAAACGAACTTTGTGTTGACCATTGACTGGTCAAAGCAGAAAGTCAAACACTGTTTGACTTTTCCGCTTAAAAACGCATAAAAGAACGAAAGAAGCTTACAAAGGGTCCAAGCTAGGAAGATCTTGATTAAAATTGCTCAGGTATGAAGTGTTAAACCCCAACTTAGAGCTATTTGAATCAGATTGTGAGGAATGAGAATGAAGGTGTTGGGTTTATATAGATTTCGGTAAACCGTTAGGATCGTTCCTCGTAAACCGTGCTTGAATCATGACCTTACACTTGGGACCAAGGTTTTAGAATACCATGAGAACATGTAAAACCATCAAATAACTGCCCATAGGGTGCAAAACCATGGGTTAAAACCATCAAAACCTCAAAAATGGACCAAGTTCAATGTATCTGCCAGAAATTTCAAAAATGGTCCCTTCACTTGTAAAACTTGATTTTTGGCACTTTTAAACCCCGTTAACCCCATTTCAAGGATCTAAAATAAAGTTTAAGTATAGGTAACTTAAAATATGCTCAAAAAGATCTCGGATGTCGGCTCGTTTGGTCGTACGGTTGCGTTGTTCGGTTAATTACGACGGAAGTCGTAACGAACGCAAAAACGATCCAAATTAAGCGACGAATGGAATTTTATCATGCCAATCACTAAAATAAAATATTTTAATGATTATATAAATTTTTGGATGTCCGGATATATATTCAGAATGTAAGATATGCGCGAAAATGCAAACTTATGCACTTTTTGACACTTTTAGTCCCTGTTGATCAAATAAGTTTATTTTTGCGCACCAAACACCTCTAAGCCTTTTTCTAAGATATCTAAAGGATATTTAGGGCATGTTTAACTTATGATCATATTCCGGAAGGTTTGATACCATACGAATCAGTATACTTTTGCAGTTTGACGTAAATACTCCCTTAAATCGCACAAAGTAGCGCGAAATGTCATTTGATGATATCCAAGCCTTCCATGGCCCATAATGAGTATTCCCAAGCACGTGTTTAAATATTATTACGCTCTCGTTTGCTTAAATGGTCACCAAAAGGCGTAGATTCAAAAGTTGACGCTTTTGGGTCCCTCTAATGCGCAAACTTGCGTATATCATCGTTTAATAGCATCGAGCCTTATCTAATCCATGTTAGGCACTCTTGAGAGTATTATTAAACATCGCGATGCTTCGGGTTTGTAAAAAGGTCATTCAGAGGTATAATTAAACATATTAACACTTTTAGTCCCTCTAACTTGCAAAGTTGCGCGTAACTTTACTTATAGGCATAAAAGCCCTTAATGACCAATATTAGGCATTCCCGAGAGTATAATCAATTATTATGAAGCTCTCGGTTTGTTAAAAGGTCACTCAGAGGTAAGAATTAACATGTTGATGCTTTTAACCCTTCATCACGCAAACTTTCAATTAATTACGCAAACGGCTACTCTTGATCAACAGGTGGCTCATTTGTGAACATGATTACCGTGTAAGGTTATTCAGAGGCTTATAATAAGCATGTTAACATTTCCAGTCCTTCTATAATCAAAGTTTTTTATTTTTCACAAAATTAGTCCCTCAAATTCAACGTTTGACTTTATAGGGTTTATTACACGTGTCAATACATTATTGGACGTGATTTTACGAGGTGTTACATCCTCACCCCCTTAAAAGAAATCTCAACCTCGAGATTTGCTAAAGTAGTGGAAGTAATTTCTGACGTATTATGGACTTAACCTCCATAGCATATTTGGGGCCTCTCCAAGCACCCAAGGTGACCTTTATATTAGGTAGATGTATCCTTTTGGTGCTTCTTAACCTGTCGATCCTTAATCGATACGGGTTTCTCATCAACCTTAAATTTTCATTAGTCTGCATATCCTTATGTGACAATGCTTCTTAACTTATTGTCTATACATATCTTTAGATCACAGTTGTGGGACATATTGATTTCCCTCAAGCTCCTCAGATAAGTTTTAGCTTGTAGCTTACCAATCTTGATATATTCGATTTCCTCGAATGATTCTATATATCAGAACTTAACTAGCCCTATATATTGAAAATTCAGCACACCTTTCTTAGGGTGATACCATCAATTGAACCTTATTCCTTATTAAGGACTCAAGAGGGTTGCGACTTTCATCAATCCTTGATTTTCCGTCGATTACTAGAAACTTTCAGACGGTTACGAATTTGTATGATCTTATTCGTTATTTCCAAGGTAATTTTAGGTCCTGCTAATTTGGATTTACCAAACTCCCGTCCATCAAACGGACGTTTGACATTCCATCTATACAAGGTCTCCAAAGGGGCAGCCTTGATACTTATATAACAATTATTATAGAAAAGCTCATTTAAGGTGAGATGGTCAATCCAACCACTGCTTAAAACCAATCTTAAGGAATAGCTAATCCTTACAGTTAGTCGAACAAACTGATGATCCTGGGCAGCTGATGGCGATTCTTACTTGTTGCCTAAATAGGGTTGCGGCCATCAATGCATAAGCAAAATGAACCGTATTTCTTAATTAGTAATACCGAAACTTTCAGAATTTGAATTAGGCTTTTAGAACCTTTATCTTAAATTCATCTAATTAAGGTTTCGATTCTTCCAATAATGATGGCACTAATCGTCATGGAGATTTCACGATAATGCAGCCCTATGCGGGATGTAAATCTTAACTCTACTTGTCTTCGGAGGTAAACAGGGTACTTCTTTGGAGAAGATAGTCAAGACGCAAGGAGATTATAGAGATTTCCCAAATCTCAAGCCCCCGGTTCTACTATCATTGCCTGTGCCAGATAAATGACACATTTTCTTTATAAGTCCACGGATTCCTTAATCAGAGACACGTACTTGGACAATTCCTACATTGGATATCTTCTTTGAATACCACTAGCCGACTCTAGTACTATATGACTATCAGGATATCTCAGTGGTTCCATACATTAAACCTCCATACTGATCAGGCATGGAAGCAATCTATGGGACACACTAGGATACGCCAATCCTCATATGGCTCCTTTATCGAGCATAGTCTAGCATTCGCAGTTGATAGAAATCAATGATATAACAAAATAAAATAACATATATCATCGTACTCGATCTGGAGAAAGAGTACTTTAGATTTTAATGAATGAAGATTATAGGACGAAAATAGAAGTAAGGGTCTCTTATGATTCTTGTTGGTAAGTTTTACCTTACACTTAATGTCTGGAGTTCTTATGCGGGATTTCTAAGAGTTTGCTAAGCTTATGGTCTTATGAGAGACTCAGTAGCACCTGAATCCAAACGTAATTCTTAGCAATAAGATCATAATAAGTGGTTTATCTGGTGTCATCCTTGATATGAACTGCCTCTAACATTCATCAGGAGGGTTTAGGCGCCTCCGTGCTTAATTCTTCTATACTTAGCTATAAAATCTTTGACACTTTTAGGGCAGTTAGCTCTGATGTGGCCCTTAATGCCACAGCCGAAACAGACTGCATTCCTTTTGTTTCTATATTCAGGGAACTACAGATGCCACACTGCTTTGACCTTCAGTCTGTTAGACACTGTCCCAGTGCCTTTTTTTTGCAGGTCATGCATACAGGCTCCTCAGATCTCTGGGAGTTATCCTTCTCCCTTTTTCCTTTCTTTGGTAGTCTCAGATTTGACTGATTTACTTCCTAACCCATCTAATGTGAGTGGCAGAGATAGATCCATAATGGATTTATAAGAAGCAGACTTTGACGTCTTAACATGCCCTCTTATTTCTGATGCTAAACCACCAACATATATAGTGCATTATGCTTAGACTATGGGTTTACTGGATAGGGTACTATCCCAGACAATTAGCTAAAGTCTATAACGTTCTGTTTACAGTCTAGATCCATCATGGTGAGAATAAGAAAATTCTTATTCCACCTTTTCCATTCCGTGTTGGAGACAACCGGTTTTTTTCTGATTAGTCCATGAACCTGGATCATCCCAATTTGTGTAAGAGTATTCTTCCTGTAATCTTATTAAAGTCTTCCACCAATTAAGGGCACTGCCCTTGAATGACTGTGATACATATCTCATAATGTCTCTCTCAGCACAACCGCTGATGTCCATAATGGTTTCTATTTCATCCAATAATTTCATGCAATCAATGGCCCCTTTTTCGCCATTGAAGTCTCTTGATTTGCAAGAGACGAAGTACTTTTAAGTACATCCTTTAGAGGAATGGGGCTCCTCACTATATATCATCTTGTTTAGTTCATTTTTTGCATTCGAAGTATGAACAAAGCTCTTTTTCATGACCAGAGGGAATATGATTTAGAGCGAGTAGCATTCTGCTCTTTGAACCTTTTCATGACCTTTCTCATAGCCTTTCTAACAGCTGCGCCAGTCACATTAACCTTGAGGTTCACATTTGTCGCATCATTAGCATTTGTCGCATCATCAGTATCGCAACTGTTATTTGTCTCATTCAAGTTTGCCATACTTGAAGCTTGGCACTAAATGCCAAAATTAAACAATTGCTTAATTGCATTTCTATAGCGAGTCATCACCCTGACGACCTAACATACATTAACCATGGTATTATTAAACCATATAAGATAATAGGGTATGAACATTCCTAATGAATGTTATTTGAATGTACATTAATTACATTCAGCCCAGGTCACAAAAGGACCATCAATGGCCTTTAGGGTTTGGACCGAGTCCATTACCCTTTTGACAGGGGATCAAAATGTCACAACCGTCTTTGTCATATTGATGATTTTAGATAGATCGAAGCCTTGCCATAATGGCTTTCTAAAATAGGAAACATGAGTCCGTCAGGAAGGACATAAATAATCATATGGCATGAAGGCCTTGTCCCAGAGGACGTTATAAGATATGGCAACAAACGCCTGTCATGGAGGACATTAATTTATAAGCCGCAATCTTATTAGATTAGGGGTTTTAAGATTTTAACCTAGTTCTTCACCGTTGGATAGGGAGTCACAGACTACCATTGTCATCGTCTTGAAAGACGATTTATTTTGGAACATAGGCAAATCGTAGGACATCATTAATGGATGCTTACATATATACATATATGTATATATATATATATATATATATAATTATCGTCATTGAGTATATTAGTCATGATCTTATCGATCTTATAGACCGTAAGGCTTGGGCATTGCCCATTACCTTCGACGATGTACCATAACGGTCACATTTGACAATGTCTCTAATGGACAATATAGTATATAACACGTAGGCGAGATAGATCATATTGGTGATTTAGGATAACGCCACGAAGGGTAATACAATAAACACACTTATATATAGGAAGTACCAGCAGCATATCCACCATGTGTTTATTGTATTACTCTAGTTTCGTTATCTAAATCACCGTCAAGATACACATAAATCATAATCATCGAGTCGGAAAGTACTTCTTGAAATCTCACTATGAAGATAGGAAGACCTAAGACTGTACTTCAAATATCTTATAAAATAATATGATCATCGTATCAGATGATATTAGTCATGATCGCACTGATCATATAGACTGTTAGGGTTGGGTATAACCCACCATTTTGAACAGGGGATTATAAAGACCACCACTAACTTTGTCTTATCTCTAACAGAATGAAGTATAGCCCGTAGGCATTTCATCACTAGGGATGTTAATATTATGATCATCATACTGATGATACTAGTCAGGATCGCATTGATCATATAGACTATGCGATTTGAGCATAGCTCACCCCCCTTGGGCAAGGAATTAAAAAAATTTACAATTGCCTTGTCACGATTGGACAATTTAATATAGCCCGTAGGCAAAACATTATCAAGGATGTTAAATTTAATCATCATATTGATGATTTTTGGTCATGATCTCATTGATCATATAGACTATTAGGCTTGAGCATAGCTCACTACCTTGAACAGGGGATCATAACGATCACAATGTCAATGTCACTAATGGACAATATATTATAGCCCGTAGGCAAAACATCACTAAGGGATGTTAAATAACATGATCATCATATTAGATGATATTAGTCATGATCGCATTGATCATATAGACTATTATGTTTGGACCTAGTCCAATATTTTTAGACAGGGAGTCGTAGACCACAACTGTCGTGTTGTCTTATTGGACAACAAGTTTAGCCCGTAGGCACTTCATCACAAATGGATGTTTATATTTTGATCATCACATTGATGATACTTGCCATGATCAAATTCGATCATATAGGCTTAAAGGCTTGGACGCAGTCCAATTACCTTGACGGCTGGTGTGGTTTCTCAAGTCACACTGCCAGGAGTGTTAACACGTTCTCAGATGTTAACAAGGATTAATTTGTCTTAATGGTTACACAATATTACCATGATCGCATTGATCATATAGGTTTGGAGGCTTGAACATAGTTCACCACCTCTGGATAGAAGGGGTATCTCCCTTAACTATCATGGTAGAAGGAATAATTATCCTTTACTACCGAAGGTTTTGGCCAATTTATGTGGACTTGCCACTTGGCAGGGGTAAACCATTAAGAAGATCTTTTGAATAGCAAATCGATAAAGTTCGAATAAAATTCATACTAATGATTGATAAAGGACGATATGAGTACCTATATAATTTTTTTTTTCAAAACTGCCAATAAATCATTAGGAAATTTTACCATAGTGCCTCAAACAGGACTTTTAATAACATACTTGTCCATAGAGGACTTAAAAGGAAATTATAAGTCTGGATAGGGACTATAAAAATATCATATGTCCGTATAGGGACTATATTAAAATAGTTTTCCCATGAAAGGACTATAATAAAATATCAGGTCTACAAAGGTTGTGATGAAATATCTTGTCCACTAAGGGACTATAATGAAATCTCGTGTCCACGTATGGAATATAATAGGGTATAATGTCCATGAAAAGACTATTTGAAGTATAATGTCCTCGAAGGGACTATTATTAAAAGATAATATCCTCAAATGGATTTTCAATAGGTAGACGTATATATTTATGGGGTCTTATCAACAGAGGTAAGTCTATAAGGACTTTGATGAATTAATATGTCCACGAAGGACTACAATAATTAAATGCCCAAACAGGGACTTAAATGAAAAGAAGTATGATGGAAGGAGGGTCTTCTAATGTCTTCTTTCCCTTATTCTGATTGTTTCTTCATCTTTATTTGTCGTACGCAGTAGCGACTCTGAAGATTTTATAAGAAAATGAGCGGGTTTTATATATTTTTTGTGGGTTTGTGTTCTATGTTGGAAGAGCTTTGCAACGAACTAAACCATGTCCAAAACGGAGCTAAGATGAATGAGATATCGATGCTCAAAATTTGGTGTTTGAAACTTGAATGCCAAAAAAGTGGGAAAGTGACACCTTGTCCCACATAGGAGGAAAGATGAAACTTAAAGGGGTATTCAAGTGGCAACTCTCCATCCTTATTGTTTCATGGAAGCACACACTAACTGTACTCGTGAAGGGTGCGGAGCACCCTAACTCGCACTCGCACACTTGCGCGCGCGTGGCGTGGGCGATGAGGCGCAATGTGGCGCTTTGATGGCGCACTTTGCACTTCGCATCGCCGCTTGAGAGCCGCCTTTGTATTTTTGACCACGTGCGCGTGGTGGAGCACAAGGGTTGCAAGGACCAGGTGGTTGGTGACGTGGCATGCAGACGCGCGGGTACGAGGCGCATGACGTAGATGGGTCTGCGCGCGGTGGCGCATGACGTGGCAATATCGCGCGTCCGCGCACGAGTATACATGGCTGGTTGGCGCGCATGGGCACTGAAGGCGCGCGTGGGCGCACCAGAGTGAGCCAATACGGCGCGACTGTGTGGCGTGCCCGTATAGGTTCACTTGTGGCTAGCGCACGCGTGTATGGAAGTTAGCTAAATCAGCGTGCGAGCATGGAATTGAGCCAAAGTGGCGCACGCGCGCATGGGTGTGCAAGACGTGACCGTGTATGAGCCAGAAGGGCACGCGCGCACCAGTTTGTCTTGCGCGTGCGCTCGCAGACGCTTCCAGCATTTAATGCCAGTGCAGTTACACTTCATCATTTGAAACTGACGAGTCAATGGTTTTGAGTGAGAATTAAATGACGAATTAAAGTGCATTGAAGACGTTTAATGCAGTTTAATTCTCGCATTTAATTCTTTTTCAGTTTCGAGTTCAGACCTGTTGTATAAATAGGGAGGACCCTGCTGCAGATCAACACACCGAAATTCACAGCAATACAATTCTTCTCTCATCAGAATCTTCTTCTTCCTTAAGCTTCAAGGTATACCTTCGAGTTGGAGTCAAGACCGGCAGTGCAACTGCTTCGGGCTGCTGTATCCTGTAAACAAACGTGTTCTCCTGGGAGACACGAAATTTGTTTTAAGGGAACCGTGTCTAACACGATCCTCAGCCAAGAACACTAGTTCTGTTTGATTTTTCTGTTCTTGTTTTTCAATTTTTTCAGTTGTAATAGTACTGTACTTCTCTTTTCATTCTGTTCTGTTTCAGTGATTCAAGTTAATACAGAATTTTATTTATGTTTGCACGAACGGATTCCTACAGATTTCTCGTCCCCCACATAGCTACTTATCTTTTTGAAATAACTTGCTGAATTAACTAAAATTAGCTATCCGAGACAAACATTTGGTATAGAATAGTTTGAATGAGCTATTTCAAGATCCAAATTTGCATAAACTCTATTTTTTTTAAGAAACGTAAATTATTCTAAAGTTTTCAAGCTTCAAACTTTAACAAAAATGACAAATTTCAATTGTAAAATACGACATTTGTTTCAGTCTCCCACGTTTGTGAGAGAGAAATACCTCCAATGGAAAATACGAACGATTAACTTCCTTAATGGACATGATCAATCCTTATGTGGATACATTGTGCGTGGACCACACATACCATGTCTTAATTACATGGATTTCCATCCACGGATGAAACTCCTAAAATCCCAGCTTCATTGGTTCTCAAAGAAAGAAAACAGAACCTATCCGTATGAACGAACCTTTGTGGTTCCTTAAGAACATAAAGTTTCTCAAGTAAAGATGATTACTCAAGATATACTTGGGTAGAGTTTTTGAGGCAAAACAATGAAACTCCTGGTTTAGTAAGGCTAGAGGGTATGGTGATGGTCCTTCAAGGGAGGATGATCCGCCACGTAGGCGCCACGTTATAGTCCTCCTAAGGATGGTCCATCCCACAAAAGTAGAGGGTATGGAGGATGGTCCTAGATGATCTTACCCCACCACTTTTATGTTTTTTATATTTTTTACAAAACTTTATTTTTATATAATCTGTTTTAAATATTGAATATTAAATAATAATAATATAGTGGGGTACTGATGTAATCCATTAACATAATATATTACTAAAAGTTTGTGAAGAGAGTAGATAGCCCCAAAGTTTGCTTCGATTACTGAAAACCCCATTCTCTTTGCAAACATGATCTCGGTAACATTCCGCTAAGATTGAATGTTAATCACTTCTTATTTCCTGATCGAAGATGATGAGCAATCACAATCGTCACCTAGAGGCGTATTGGAAATAACCGTCTCCGGTATGGATTCCGATGACGTAAGTAGTTTCAGCAGCCGCGGTTCGTCGTTCACTAGGTTTCCATCTACCTCCTGAAAAGAAAAGATCTACAAGATTGGAAGTTGATTGATTGAGTGGTGGCGGCGAATTTGTGGTGGTGGTGGTGGTTGTAGTTCTCGGCGGTGGTGGGTTGTTGTTTATTATTTTTTTTTTATTAACGGTCGAAATCATCAAAGGGCCCACCATTTTTGGACCGTCGCCAACGTCTTGAGCTTGACGGAGAAGACGGGGACGGGTGGGGGAGAGATGGTGTTGGGCCGTCGCCGTTGCTCGACGAGGGTGGGGACGAACCCCACACCCTATAGCCTAATAAACTTCATAAACTTCTTAAAAGTTTAGGTCATTAGTGCATCAGTTTTAAACTGAAAAGAAAAGTAATGTTCACTAAAAATTAATCATAACAATTTAAAACTGAAAAATAAATGATCATTAAAACGAATAAAGTTATGAGTCCCAAGTGCAAAAACTGCCTCATGCGGGCCCGGATTTTCGGAGCTACATTCGTGTCCGCGGGACATGCGGGCAGTTCAACCAAATTTCAGTTCAGAAACTCATTTTTTGCACCCCACGCGCGGGTAGGAATTGCACCCCCACGGGCGGGTAGGATTTATGGTAAAAACATGTCATAAAGCTACAATAGAGTAGTAAAGACTTTACCTTATAAACAACCACTCACTTTGTTCCCACACCAATGTGGGACATAATATTTACCACCTTTGAGACTTTCATTCACACACCCAAAATTTCCAACATTAAATGGACTAGTTCAATCTGGCCTAGCTAGTTGGTGTTTAATCAAAGTTAAATTAAAAATACGAAACTCAAACCGACTGTAAATATGTGAAGATAAAAAATAAAAATATATATGAATCGCTAGCTAGAGGTTATCCATGGTGCGAACTGAATTGCGACAAATAATTATGTTGCCACCTCTTGCTAAAATCAAATCAGCCTGGTTGGTTAGCCACGCGTACCTCCATAAAGAAAGCCAAGGACACCACCCCATATGAATAGAGATGGAACTTACCTTAGATGAAAGCCATGCCGCGTTGCGACGTTTTTTTGTTAGCACATACGGTAATTTAATGACAAAGTAAAAAAATCAAACCAAAGATAATATATTATAACATTGATTGATAATAAAAAAATTTATAAATTTTACAACCAATAATGTGTATTTTTTTTTTTTTTAGAAAAAAAAGTCGAAATCCGGTTCAATCCCTTAATACTGGCCGAGTTACATCAATATCGCAGGTAAGCGAGCAACAAGCTGCGCCGCTACCCCTTTCTGAATAGCAAACCCTAGCCTATTAAAGACAAACCCCTGGCCCCCTGCTGATGAGCAACTGCTGTGGACAACCTTTTGGACCCTAGTCAACAAACGGATAGCTTCTGGAGCTAGGGAGCCAAAGGTGTCAAAGGCGAAGGGGACAAATGCATGTTGGCTATCAACACATGCTTTAGCGTGTTTATCCACCTTTTTAGATTCTGCTTTCCTTATAGCCTGTCCTGCTACAAACCCGTTTTCCCTTAAACCAACTAAGGGGGAGACTCCTATGAGATCCACACAAGCATGTTTCCCTCCCGCCCAGCCAAAGACGAGCAGATCCGCTGGTCTCAATGTAGATTGTACGTGGCTTGCGTAAAGCCTGTTGATCACAACCGATGGCCCCGTCTTTTTTTCACAAATTCTGCTAACTCATTTGGTTAGCTCATTGAGCTTGGTGGCAGGGGCGGATATACTTTATGAATAGGGGTAGCCTCCGCTACCCCTTGGCGCTCGGACGGTAGTGTAAATTTTGGAAAAATTGACGTTTTTTTAACGTTTTTTCGATTTCGTTACTCGTTTCTTTTAAAACGTTACCCCTATGAAGGTTTTCTAGATCCGCCACTGCTTGGTGACTATCCTACGGTTCGACTCCATCTCATCCTCAAGAACACGCCTTAGTTCTTCAAAAACGCTTATGTCGTCGTTGGACGATGACAATATAAACCTATATATTTACATACAAATTAGAGTCTATATTTTAGCAAATAATGACAATGAATAGGACCGCAAGCTAAACTCTAGGTGATAGACAGAGGTTCGTTTACATCATTGCAGCCGTACCTTTTTTATGAAAATTCAGTCACAAAAAAACACAATAATTGATTTGTTGTCGCCATTAAAGTGGCCAACCTGAACATAAATAATAAACCACAACAAACAATACAATATACACCAAAACGGGCCAAACTGTTTCAACCTAATTTTAATGCATTTAACGTGGTTTGTAAATTCGATCTTGTAGGCTCGAAAATCCGAGTTTAACCGGTTGCTTGTTTAAGCCTTCTAAGTTTAGAAAACCCAGATGTTAAACATCATAGCTTATTTACACGTTATGCATCAATACCACGATTACCACCTATATATATATATATATATGGTAAGGTTCATGCGAGAACCACCCTTATTGCGAGAACCAATGTGAACACAACCTAAAATAGCTAAAAAAACCTAACCCCCACCCCCCTAAAAAACCTAACCCCCCCCCCCCCCCCAACCCAAAAACCTAAACCCCCCTCCCCCACTCCCCAAAAACCTAAACCCCCCCCCCCCCCCCCCCCCCCCAAGCTAAAAACTAAACCCCAAAAAACCTAAAAAAATCTAAATTTTTTTTTAATATTTTTTATGTTAAAATCGCTACTTTTAGTAGCCAAAAAAAAATTTTTTTTTTTTAGAAAAAAAAAAATTTTAAATTTTTTTTTCCTTCTAAAAGTAGCGATTTTTTTATAAAAAATATTAAAAAAAAAATTGTGTGATTTTTAGCTATTTTTAGGCATTTTTGGTTGTGTTCACATTGGTTCTCGCGGTTCTCGCAATAAGAGGTGGTTCCTAACGGATCTTTGTCCTATATATATATATATATATAGGATTAGGATCAAGAGTGAACAACTTCTTGAGAGTGAACTGAGTGAACTAATCTTGGCCGTTGATCATTTTTAGATTAAAAGGGTAAGATTGACATTACCCAAGTATGTTTAATTAAAATCCCTTAATTTTCTCATCTCTTAACTCTCTTTCTCTCTCTCTCCATCTCTTAACTCTCTTTCGCTCTCTCTCTATCTCTCTCTCTCTCTCATTTTTAATTATTTCTCCATTATTTATTTATCCATATATTTTGTTTTAATTTTAACTTGAATATTGTTTTTCTAATACATTGTTTTTAACTTTTTATAATTTTCAATAAACATTAAAAAATTTCTCTGATATTGAAATTGTAATTATTTTTGGGCATTAAAATTTTTTTTTGAATATGTGCTGAAGTTATTTATTTTTTGCATACATGTGTTATGTTTCATTTTCATTAATTTCATAATTTTTATATGAATCTACTCGTGTGCATGCCTAATATACTATATGTTGTTAATATACACATATGTAACCATTTCTGAATATAATACACAGATGTATAAAAGACTGTACACATGTGTATAAACTAACAGCTGTGTATCTTGTATAAACTGATAGTTAGCGAGACTGTAAACATGTGTATAAACTAACAGCTGTGTATATTGTATAAACTGATACTAGAGAGACTGTACACATGTGTATACACTAACAACTATGTATCTTGTATATACGGAAACTAGCGAGATTTTAGGGATTTTGATTATATTGTTCAATAAATGCAATTTACAAAAGACACAAATACCATTCTGTCATTTATTTTAAAGGGGAGTTACAACATTATAATTACAGTCTTGCCATTATTTAAAAATCTCTAGATGATGTAATCCAATGGCCCAGATTAGTTCACACAGTTCACTCTCAACCTAGTGTTCACTCTAGAACCCTACCATATATATATATATATATATATATAGAAACGGGATCAGGAGAAAACGCCCAAAAGTGTAGGAACGGTGAGAACGCATCCTGGCACAACACGTGTCACGCGACATAAAGAAGGGCGGAGGGGCTTTTTGTCATTTTATCTTCCGCTTTTCCAATTCCGCTTTTCACAATATTGATTTATTTTTTAGGTTTAAGATTTTTGGCGTTAATCAAATTCAATAATTATATGGCGTTTCTAATGGTTTCATTGTATTAACATTTTGGCGTTTATGGCGTTTTTCCAAATCTCTCTGAATGCCGTTTTTCAAGGCGTTTTAGATAAGATGGCTCATTGTTCTATTATTTTGGCGTTTTTACAATTCTAAAATTATATTACAACCACAGGGGAAAAAAATAGAAGCGAAAAAAATAAATTAAAAATTCTAATCGGATCTCTATTCACAATCTTCACTGTCATCAGTCTCTCTCTTCTTTAATACTACAAGAACTGTCACCAAATATATGGCGTTTTATGTAAAACTTAACAAACCCATCAGTTTTAATATTTTGCCTGCTCGTCTGTTGAATTGGCTTTTTGTGGATGTTTGGGGACATAGATGTATGACGTGTGGGTGGGTTTTTTCGCTTTGTTCTTCAACTTGATCTTCATCTTTATAATCATCCCACTCTTCAGTGTCATTGATCTCTTCTCCTCATCCAAGCATTCTTCAAGAACAAAGAATACAAAATGACATATGACTGTCATCAGTATCTTTTTCTTGAATATTTGTCCATCTCATGCAGCAAAATCTTACTGAGTTACTCCCCTCAGCTAACAATCCATTCAGTGAAACTTCACGAAGAACAATACTGAATATCCAAGAAAGCATACTAGCCATCTTTGATTTTTTTTAATTTTTTGGCGTTTTACAGTGAGTGGTATTTAGTAGTGTTGGCGTTTTTTTTTTTTATCAAATGGAAGTTGCTGAGACGTATCATTTTATAGGATGTCTTTTTGGCGCGTAAGTTAGGCGGTAAAGTATTCGTCGTTTCAGTTAGTGTTTGTAATTATTGTTTTTGATAAGATTTATCTCTGAAGTCTGTAACACGTCCCATCTTTCAAGTTTGGCGTTTTAGATTCTAATATAATAAATTTTCCTTCTCTTCAGTTTTACTGTTTGTAGTTACTGTTTCTAGTTACAATTGGTTTTTTTTTTTTTGGGTTTTTATAATACTTGTCCAAAGTAATTTTATTATGGTTTGGTAGTTTTTGGGGCGTTTTATAGCATGTTGGCGTTTTGACAAACATTTGGCTGTGTGACGTTTTTATTACATATGGCGTTGTTATTATATAACAATCAACTGAAAAAGAAAATTAAAAAAATATATATATTGATCTTCCAAATCTTCACTGTCACCAGTCTCTTTCTTCTTTTGAAGCATCTTCACTGGCTGTTTCGACTTTCGTATGATTTTTTTTTATTTTTGTTTTTTGAAGTAGTTTTTTTGTCGCCGTGTGGAAGCACAAAGTCTGAAATCAGCCTCTTTTTCTTGAATATTTGTCCATCTCATGCAGCAAAATGTTATTGAGTTTACACCCTTCAGCCAACAATCTTTGAATTTCCAATGAACGATGTTTGATTTTTTTAACTTTTTTTGCATTTTACCGAGAAAAGGAACGCCACTAATAAAAGCACCTTAAAACTTTAAATTTGATCATGCTAAATCAATAATGTTTTGCTGTATGGTGATGGACAACATTGTTAATCCTCAGTTAAGAAAGATGTCTGACAATGTTGTCCATCCCGTACAGCTAAACTTTATTGACAACAAACCTCAATAATGTTTTTGTATATTTTGGCGTTATAAATTGGATGGAAGTTGAGGAAAAAGTCAATAAGATTTTACTCAATGAAATGGACAATATCCTCACTTAAGGATTTTGTCCATTACATTGAGCGAAACATTACCGACAACCAAACTGAATTTCAAATAAAAGTTTTGGTTTAGAGGATATTTGATGTTTAGGTTTTTTGGCGTTTCTAAGACGAATGATATATATTAAATATGGCGTTTGGGTTTTTGTGTGTTTTAATGGAAGGTTTGAGATGTTGTATATAGAGGATGTTTTTTGGCGGTTTTTTTAGGCGGGATTTTATTATAATTAATGTTGGCGTTTTATCTAATGGTGTTTTTATCTAATGGCGTTTTTCAGATTATGATGGTGTGTGTTATTGTAGGTTAAAGTGGTAATTTAATGGCGTTTTATTTTTCATGTGATGGCGTTTTGTGTAGAGAAGTCAAAAGACCATTTTACCCTTAATGAAGCGCGCCACAGCAATAAAAGTTATGTTATTTACGAAAACGCCACCGCGTCATCTAATGTGAAACGCCATAATATATAACACCAAACCTTACATCCGGATAAATGTTAATTACATTTTTTGTTATAAAAATAATATCCCGCCTAAACTACGCGCCAAAAAAATTCTATAAATAGATACGTCTCACCACCTTCTGTTTATCACACCAAAAAAAAAACACAAAAAACACAGCGGTTCCTAAAAAAATACAACTCAATGTAAAACGCCAAAAAATACAATGATGGCAAACATCTTTTCTTTGATACTCAGTAATGTTCTGCATGAAGTTTCACTGAATGATTTGTTACGTGAGTGTAGTAAGATTTTGCTGCATGAGTTGGACAAAATTAAAAAAAGAGGGACTGATGACACCCATATGTCATTCTGTCATCTTTGTTCTTGAAGAAGGTTTGGATGATTAGAAGAGACCTATACCAATGTAAATGCTACTTTGGCCTCGATGATTATAATGAAGACGACGAGCAGATAGCATCCACCCACAAAAGGGTTGATCTATATCTCCAACATCCACAAAGACACTTCAACACATGAACAAAAAAAATAATAAACCACGCCAAACCCAAAACGCCATTTATTTGTGACAGTTCTTGTAGTTTCAAAAGAAAAAAGAGACTGATAATACTGAAGATTTAAATTATAAAGGGGAATTGGCCTGTAATAATCCCACCTAGACCTTATTGGTCATTAATAATCCCACCTTAGAATATTCCCCCCACCAGTCCCACATTTCACCTATTTTTCCTACAATGGTCCCCCGTTAAAAAAACTTAACAGAGTTAAGCTTTTTTCCAAATTACAAACAGATTTTTTAAGGCTTTTGATCAGGACGACGATACAAGTCCATTGATGTAAAACTTGCCTCGAAATGGTGCTCCCCGTGACTTGATTTTGGTTAATTGGAAATTTAAACACCCGAATTGAAGCACCGTTTTCATCGTTTGGAGCACTGTTTCGAGACAAGTTTTACATCAATGGACTCGTATCGTCGTTCTGATCAAAAGCCCTGAAAAATCTGTTTGTAATTTGGAAAAAAGCTTAACTCCGTTAAGTTTTTTTAACAGGGGACCATTGTAGGAAAAATAAGTGAAAGGTGGGACTGGTGGGGGGAATATTCTGAGGTGGGATTATTAATGGCCAATAAGGTTTAAGTGAGATTATTACAGGCCAATTTCCCAATTATAAATTGTTTCTACTTTGTTTTTTTTAATTTTCTTTATCTGTTGTTTGTTTTGTAATTTCAGTTAATAAACAACAAAAGTACATTAATACTATAATGAAATATATAATAAAACGCGAAAATGAGCAAATGCTTGTAAAACGCCAAGATGCCATAAAAACGCCCCCAAAAAACTACCAAACTATAATAAAATTACTTTGAACTACTATTATAAAAAAAAAGCGTGAAACAATGTGCAAATAATATAAAACAAAAAAAGTCCAATCGTTATCTAACCACCATTGGAAAACAAAACGCCATAATTATAGCCGTCAAGATTAGACGTGTTACACCATAAAAACAGTTGAGTCTGAAAACAAAACACGGTAACTACAAAAAACAGTAAAATGAAACGATGGAAAACATAATTACTAACATTTATTATATTAAAAGCAAAATACTTGGGGAATTAAATTTATTTATCTTTTTCAAAACGCCATAATTACCTGTCATGCGCGGGAAAAAATAGTCAATATAAAAGAAGACCATGAGAACACAAGCTCAAACACGCCAAAAAAATTGACTAAAACGCCACATATTGTCCAAAACGCCAAAAACTTTAAAAATGGCTAAGGTTATTGCATGGAGGTTTGAAAGGAAAGAGAAACGATTCATCATAAAGTTCTCTGATAGAAGAAGAGTAAAGTTAAGGACAATCAAAGCCATGCTTGGAATGAATGAAGGGGTTCAGAAGGATATCCTGGCCCTTGGGGTTCCAATGGCCAACGATTGTGAAAGAACCAGAACTGTAATAAAAAGACTAAAGAGAAAATTTCCGGCAGAAGATGATGAAGATGATGATGATATTGACGATACTCCTCTGCCAAAACTTATCAGTTGGGTGATGCATGAGGAAGAAGGAACGCTTGAATTGACTTATAAAAATGGGGTGCAATATTCATTGCCAATGGAAGAAATGTTGAAGACAGGGTTGCTATCTATCTTTGAACAACTCTGTGATTTAGCACCTTCAAACGATCCAAAATCCAAGGATGCAGTGATATTCAAGAATAAGCTGCAGCAAAGAAGAGGAGCTAATGGCGTTATACGCAAATCTAAAAATTGATGACGATGAATCTAAAGAAAGTGATGAACAAAGCGATGGGTACATCTCTGATGTAATCCCACCCACGGAAGACTATTTTTTTTTTTTGATTTTGTAACACCCCAAAATTTCGTATGACTTAGAATAATAATTTGATTGTGATGCTTTAATGGTAAGGAATGATAAACATATATTTTTTTTTTATCATATTGAAGGTTTAAATAATAATAATAATGAATGAATGAAATAACAATAATAATGAAAGTAATCAAGTTATCATGGGGAATGACTATTTTAAAAACATTCAAAAGTCAAGGGACTAAAAATAGAATTATGTAATGAGATTTATTAAAAAAAAAAAAAAGGAACCAGTGCTCCTCCTGGGTTTGGTACGATCGAACAGAGGGAGAGAGAGAGCCAAGAAACTCTAGTTTTTCAATCTCTACAAAAATTGAAAGGGGAATCAAAGATTAATCGAATGCATGAGCCAGGAACCTCGATTATCTAAGTGTTCTTGACAGCTAGTAAGTTCAATTTCATGATTTTTTGAAGTTTGATAAAGTGGGTCATGTGTAATTTTGATTTTCTATGAAATCAGACATGAATGTAAGATGATATAAGCATGTAGGAGTTGAAATTATGCTAGAATTCATCTATGATAATAAACTAGGGTGAAACCCATTTGTAGGACAAAAGATGGTTAAGAATTTGTGAAGTTCTACATGCTAATTAGATTGATGTTGGTGAAATTGTTAGGAGTAATTGATTTAGAACTATGTGCTCATGATTAGAATGGTAAATTTCAAAATTTAGGATGTTTATGTTAATCAATGATTGAATTATGGAAATTGTGCTTAAGATGCTTGTACATTATGCTAAACTAGTGATACGCACACAATGTGTTCGACGAAATGCGTAAGTGGGTTTAGATATGGTTTTTACATGAATACTTGATAAGTCGATGTAACTCCTTTATGATAATGACGTATGTGATTAATAGACGCCATAACGTACTATAAGGATTGTGAAAGTAATGTTTAGAAAAGCTAAAGTATGAGGTTATGACATATAGGCACGAAGAAAGAAGAAGGCGCAAGTCGCTCGAAGTCACAAGCATCTCAAGATCGCTGTAAGTTCATATGAACATTATGTACTCTACTTGTAGATTTATGAATGATAATCTTTAGTACTATAAATTTAGTGTATGTTTCCTTTATGATTCATGATTGAATAGATGCAAAGAGTTTATATGGAGAAATGTCCAAAAGATAATGTTTGAAGCAAATTGGAAATAACCCGTCTAAGGGGTTGGAATGATTGTTAGAATGTTTGAGAATTTGATTTGTCCATAACGGGTCAAATAATAGAAGTATAGCGAAAGATATGGTACATAGCGGTTCGTTATAAATGAATCGGAAAGTGGTATGATGAATGTTTCCGAATGGAAGTGATAATGTTAGTAAAGTAATATGATATGTTAATGGGTCGAATAATGATATGGAATTAAAGGATTTCAATTGTTATGTATTACGAACTAACAATGTTTTGTTGTTATGAATAATAGGTAAATCCCTTGCTTGATTTCGGCGCGCTCGGACCGAACACACAATGTCGACTTTTGTACACGCTTCCGGTTCAAGTTGTCTATTAAGTATGGGTCAAAGTTTTCATTTTGTGATATGGTGTTAAACTTGTGTTTAGTATGTTAGTAAGTAGTTTGGATTTCTAAACCTTTTAGTGTAGTTTGTACAAAATGTTTATGGTGAACCTTATATGGTCACCACTTTGCTATTTTGAAAAATGTCGTAGAACTTAATTAAATTGATGATGTTAAAAGCAGGGGGAAAGTTCTTAATGCAAACGGGTCATGTCAAAATTTTGTAAAAATCGTATGAATTTTTTTGTTAATAGTCGAATGAAAAAAATTTGGGCGTTTCAAGTTGGTATCAGAGCCTAGGTTTGAGGGATTTAAGCATCAAGTGCTTGAACTCAAACTGAAAGCTCGTGAGAAGTGTGTGTTCGTTTCGCGGCCCAAAGCAAGTAAGTATTTTAAAAGTTGAAATTGTTGCATTACAAATAATTTAGTTACGGAATGTTATGGAATGGTTATGGGATGTTGTGGAAAGATGTGGGATGAATCGGATCAGTTTGGGGGTTAGAACGGGTCAAAAGGGGGGTAAAAACATGAAAAATCAGCCATTGTACGCTGGGCGTCACCGTAAGCTACGGTGGCTACCGTAGCTTACGGTAGCACCTGGGAGAAAATGGCCATCATAAGGCAGTAGCCCAGTAGCGTAAAGGAAAAGGGGCCACCGTAAGCTACAGTAGCCACCGTAGCTTACGGTGGAGGCCATTTTCAGCCAAATTCAAGTATGTTGTTCTGTTTGATGTTTTTATCGCACAAGAAGTATTAAAAATGTTATATTAAGACTTTAAAGAATAAGAAAAGTGATACCAAGGTATATGGGATAAAGAAGAGTTAATTGCCAAAATTGTCCCTGAGGTTTGGGCACGTTTGCCATTTTCGTCCAAAATGACACTTTTGTACCAAATTGCCCCTAACGTTTTTAACTTTTTGCCATTTTCATCCAAACCACTAACTTAATTTATTTTTTCTGTTAAGTTAATGATATTTGGATGAAATTGGCAAATATAAAACCACAGGGACGATTTTGGTAATTTACTCAAACCCTTTTTAATATCTTTTATTTAATTATTTTTGTTACACATATAATAAAAAAGAATATACATGGAGTTTTTTAGAAGAAAAAAATTAATAGTTTTGTCACATAATTTTTATAAATTTTCATCCAAATCACTAACTCAGTTTATTTTTTCTGTTAAGGTGAATGATATTTTAAATTTTATAAATAAAGACAAAAATTAATTTAAAGCTTCTTTATATAAATCAGTTTTATAAAGAGAAAACGTCATTGGTGTGCAACACATAACAATCGATTACACCTTTAGTATTTATCAGTTGTAGAGATAGAAAAAAATTATAAAACGTTACATATTTTTTAAATGTGTTGAGCACCTAGGAAATATATTGGTAGAAATAAAATATTTATTTAATTAAGATTATGAGGGTAACGAACTAATACTTATTCTGAGTGGCTTGAGTAAAGAAACTTTTGGTTCATAGCATTATAATTACAATTTGGTGGATAATTTTAAGGTTTGGTAATGATACGTTGTTTGATAGAGGGGGGGGGGGGGCACTGCCTTCTATTTTTCCTTAGGAGCAAATTTAAAAGAGTAGCAGATGAATTACAAACTTGATACATATGATAAGATTTTTTTATTTGACCTTTTTTCAATAAGGTCACCAGCATTTTAGTTTTATAAAATTTAGAGGTTTAAGTAGATTTTATTTTTATAAAACTGATCTATATAAAAAATTAGAAATTAACTTCTGTCTTAGTTTATACACATCCTTCGCCTTAATAGAAAAATTAACTTAGTTAGTGGTTAGATGAAAATTTATAAAAATTATGTGACAAAGCTATTATTTTTTCATATAAAAATTGCATGTATATTCTTTTTTATTATATATGTAACAAAATTAATTAAATAAAAGGAATTTAAAAGAATTTGAGCAAATTACCAAAATCATCCCTGTGGTTTTATATTTGCCAATTTCATTCAAATATTCTCAACTTAACAGAAAAAATAAACTAAGTTAGTGGTTTGGATGAAAATGGCAAAAAGTTACAAACGTTGGGGGCAATTTGTTACAAAAGTGTCATTTTGGATGAAAATGGCAAACCTGCCCAAAACTCAGGGACGATTTTGGAAATTAACTCGATAAAGAATACTATGATGTTGGTTGTCAGAAACGTTGAGTTTCCAAAGAAAGTTTAAGTATGATTTAGTCGCGAGTAATTTCTTCTACGTATTAGAAAGAATGAGAGCTACGCATTACTAGCATGGTTACATGATAGAAAGGATGAATGAATGTTAAAATAAAGAATGATGTTTATGTGTAGATGGCGGATACGAATGATGATGAAGCGACACAACAAGAACAACTAAAGACTATGATTTCGGAAGAAGTAAAGAAGACAATTGAGGCTAGTATACCCCGATTAGCTCAAGAAGTTGAAGGGCAAGTATTGGGGGTAGTTGATACCTTAGTAACGTCCAAGGTGGAGGAATTGAAGGAAATAATCAATGAATTGCAAACGAAGAAGAGCACTCGAAGGTGCACGTATAAGGAATTTATGGCATGTAACCCCTTGCCATATAAAGGAGAAATTGATTCGATTGCCTGTCAAAGATGGATTTCAAGCACCGAGGCTGTGTTTGTAAGGAATAGATGTGAAGTGGAGGATCAAGTGATGTTTGCTATGGGTCTCCTACAACTCCAAGCAAAGGATTGGTGGGACGCACATTCAAAGGAATTAGGAGATGACAAAGTACAAACGTTAACATGGCAAGAGTTCAAGGAGCCATTTCTGAAATATCATAGCCCACAATCCGCAATTGATAAGATTCAAGAAGACTTCTTACATCTTCGACAAAAAGATGAAACGATTGATGAAATAACGAATAAGTTCCTCGACAAGGTGAAATTTTGTGGGGAGATAGCGGGAACTGAGAGGTTGAAAATCATACGTTATCATGCTATGTTAAAGGCTGAATATCGGGAGTTCGTAAATCCCTCCAAGTGTGCAACGTTGAGTGAATTAATCGACTGGGCAAGAGATAGGGAGATCGAGTTAAGAAGGCAGGTTGAACGGGGAGAGAAAAGGGTGGCGGAGAAGCCTACCAACACAAACCCATCGAAAAAGGCAAAATATCAAGATCAAAACAGGAAGGGGAAGGCAAGTAGTGGGATTCCGACTTGCAAGACATGTGGGAAACATCATTCGGGTGAATGCTTGTTGGGAAAAAAAAAAGGATGCTACAAATGTGGGCAAGAGGGACATCCGTATTATAGGTGCCCCGAAAACTCAAAAGCGTGTTACAATTGTAATCAAACGGGGCACATTAAAGCAGAATGTCCGAAACTCCAACAAGGGGCAAAGACAGATGGAAAGAAGGATGAGTCTTCCAAGGCTCGTGGGAGGATGTTCCAATTAACCTCGGATGAAGCTAAGACTAGCCCGGATGTGGTCTCAGGTATGTTCTTGGTTAATTCTATGCCTATGAATGTATCATTTGATTCCGGGGTTAGTAGATCGTTTATTTCTAATGAATTGTTAGTTCATCCATCGTTTAAGCTTGAAAAGATGTTAGTACCCTTAGAAGTGGAAGTTGCTGATAGTAAAAGCTATTTGTTACATGATATTTGTAGAAACTATAAGATCTTAATCGAAGATGAGGAATTTAGTATAGATCTTGTCCCGATGTACATGGGGGAATTTAAAGTAGTTGTAGGAATGGATTGGCTAGCCCAAAACCACGCTGAAATTTAATGTGAAAAGAAAGCCATTCATGTAGTAACCTCGGGGGGGAAACGGGTAAGTGTTTAAGGAGACAGGGTCATCAAGTTGAAATTGTGTTCTATAATCAAAGCTATCAAACATGTGAAGAACGGAGGTAAGGCGTATCTATCTTACGTGATTGAAACCAATCGAGGTGTTCCAAAACTTGAAGACGTGAATGTAGTGAACGAATATCCGGATGTATTTCCGGAAGATTTACCGGGGCTTCCGCACGAACGGGAAGTAGAATTCAAGATAGAGCTTAACCCGTATGCAAAACCGGTAGCTAAAGCTCCTTATCAGTTGGCCCCGACTGAAATGAAAGAATTGATGACGCAACTTCAAGAGTTGCTCGATAAGGGTTTTATTAAACCAAGTGTTTCACCATGGGGAGCGCCCGTATTATTCGTGAAGAAGAAAGATGGTTCGATGCGAATGTGCATCAACTATCGAGAGTTGAACAAGTTAACGGTGAAGAATCGTTACCCGTTGGCCAGAATTGATGACCTATTTGACCAGCTTCAAGGAGCAACTTGGTTTTCGAAAATCGATCTGCGGTCGGGTTACCACCAACTGAGTGTACGAGAAGAAGATGTGCCAAAGACTGCGTTTCGAACGGTGTACGAACATTACGAGTTTTTAGTAATGTCCTTTGGGCTAGCGAACGCACCAGCTACATTTATGGATTTAATGAATCGGGTGTGCCGACCTATGCTTGATAAGTATGTAATCGTTTTTATTGATGATATACTAATATACTCCCGAAGTGAAGCAGAGCATGCTTCCCACCTACGTGATGTATTGGAAACGCTTCGCAAGGAAAAGTTATATGCAAAGTTCTCAAAGTGTGCCTTTTGGCTTAGGGAGGTACAGTTTTTGGGTCATATAATCGATGCGGATGGTGTCCATGTGGACCCGTCCAAAGTAGATGTAGTAATGAATTGGGTACCCCCGAAGAATTCGAGAGAAATAAAAAGTTTTCTAGGCTTGGCTGGGTACTACAGGAGATTTATCCAAGATTTCTCCAAGATAGCCTCGCCTATGACGAGGTTAACAAAGAAGAGTGAAAAGTTTATATGGGGCGAAGAACAAGAAAAAGCGTTTCAGACCTAAAGGAAAAGCACTCAAACTCTCCCGTGTTGACATTACCGGATGGGACGGATGATTTAGTAGTGTATACTGACGCCTCCCACCAAGGTTTAGGTTGCATGTTAATGCAAAAGGGTAAAGTCGTTGCTTATGCTTCAAGACAACTCAAGCAGCATGAAAACAATTACCCAACTCACGATCTAGAATTGGCGGCGGTCGTATTTGCCTTGAAAATATGGAAGCACTACCTATATGGGGTGAAATGTACTATTTACTCGGACCATAAAAGCCTCAAATATTTTTTCGAGCAGAAAGATCTTAATATGAGGCAATGAAGATGGTTGGAACTCATTAAGGATTACGATTGTGACATTCATTATCATCCCGGGAAGGCTAATGTAGTGGCGGACGCTCTAAGTCGAAAGGAGTACCCGCCTCCGATTCGGGTAAACTCTATGAAGATGGTAGTTACTCCTAAACTCCTTGATGAAATTCGAGAAGCCCAAATAAAATCTTTGAATGCCGACGACTCGGATAAAGAAAGGACGAAAGGATTTATTCATGAATTGGAAGAGAATGCAGATGGTATGAAAATGAGGTATGACCGAATCTGGATACCTTGGGAATGTGATGTGAAAGAATTGCTAGTGAATGAGGCTCACAAGTCTAGGTACTCCATTCATCCGGGAGCTACAAAGATGTATCGAGACTTGAGGATGAATTATTGGTGTCCGGGAATGAAAAGAGACATTGTCAAGTATGTTGCTAAGTGTTTGACATGTTCTCAAGTAAAGGACGAACACCAAAGGCCGTATGGAAAGTTGCAACCGTTGTAGATACCGGTGTGGAAGTGGGAACATGTAACAATGGACCTGGTGACTAAACTTCCTAAGACAAGAAAGGGGCACCATTCTATTCATTGACCGACTAACCAAAAGTGCACATTTCTTACCCATTTGGGAAACTTATAATTCGGAAAGGATGGCGGAAGTTTATACGAATGAGATTATATCTCGACATGGAGTTCCGGAGTCTATAGTGTCCGACCGGGATACCCGGTTCACATCTCGTTATTGGAGAAAATTTCTCGAAGAATTGGGGACGCAGTTACATATAAGCATCGCCTACCATCCACAAACCGATGGTCAATCGAAACGAACTATCCAAACATGGGTTGATATGCTAAGGGCATGTGTTATGGATTTCGGAGGAAGCTGGGATGATCATCTATCTTTGGTAGAGTTTTCATATAATAATAGTTATCATAACAGCATAAAAATGGCCCCCTACGAAATGCTCTATGGAAGGAAATGTAGGACTCCAATTTGTTGGGGGGAAGTGGGTCAACGAGAACTCGCGTCAAGAGAAGTAGTAGCCAAGACGAATGAAAAGATTGATATGGTTAGATCAAGGATAAAAGCAGCGCAAGATAGACAAAAGTCGTATGCGGATAGGCGAAGGCGACCAATTGAATTCCAAGTGGGAGATTATGTCTTATTGAGAGTTTCTCCATGGAAGGGAATAATTCGTTTTCGCAAACGCGGAAAATTGGGTCCTCGATACATTGGACCATTCAAAATACTCGCTCGGGTCAGGGCGGTAGCGTACCAGTTAGAATTACCTCCCGCATTGGATGGAATTCATAACACTTTTCATGTGTCGCAACTGCGGAAGTGCCTAGCGGATGAGACGGCATACGTGCCTTTGGATGATATTGAAGTAGATGAGAAGTTAAATTATGTTGAAAAGCCCGTGGCAATAAAAGATTTAAAAGTAAAGCAACTTCGCAACAAATCCGTTCGACAAGTGTTGGTCCAATGGCAACATCGAAAAAGATCGGATCTTACATGGGAAGCGGAGGATGAAATGCAAAAGCACTACCCAGAATTATTTGGTACGTATTCAGGTTTCGGGGACGAAACCTTCCTTAAGGGGGGTAGACTTGTAACACCCCAAAATTTCGTATGACTTAGAATAATAATTTGATTGTGATGCTTTAATGGTAAGGAATGATAAACATATATTTTTATCATATTGAAGGTTTAAATAATAATAATAATGAATGAATGAAATAACAATAATCATGAAAGTAATCAAGTTATCATGGGGAATGACTATTTTAAAAACATTCAAAAGTCAAGGGACTAAAAATAGAATTATGTAATGAGATTTATTAAAAAAAAAAAAGGAACCAGTGCTCCTCCTGGGTTTGGTACGATCGAACAGAGGGAGAGAGAGAGAGCCAAGAAACTCTAGTTTTTCAATCTCTACAAAAATTGAAAGGGGAATCAAAGATTAATCGAATGCATGAGCCAGGAACCTCGATTATCTAAGTGTTCTTGACAGCTAGTAAGTTCAATTTCATGATTTTTTGAAGTTTGATAAAGTGGGTCATGTGTAATTTTGATTTTCTATGAAATCAGACATGAATGTAAGATGATATAAGCATGTAGGAGTTGAAATTATGCTAGAATTCATCTATGATAATAAACTAGGGTGAAACCCATTTGTAGGACAAAAGATGGTTAAGAATTTGTGAAGTTCTACATGCTAATTAGATTGATGTTGGTGAAATTGTTAGGAGTAATTGATTTAGAACTATGTGCACACGATTAGAATGGTAAATTTCAAAATTTAGGATGTTTATGTTAATCAATGAGTGAACTATGGAAATTGTGCTTAAGATGCTTGTACATTATGCTAAACTAGTGATACACACACAATGTGTTTGACGAAATGCCTAAGTGGGTTTAGATATGGTTTTTACATGAATACTTGATAAGTCGATGTAACTCCTTTATGATAATGACGTATGTGATTAGTAGACGCCATAACGTACTATAAGGATTGTGAAAGTAATGTTTAGAAAAGCTAAAGTATGTGGTTATGACATATAGGAACGAAGAAAGAAGAAGGCGCAAGTCACTCGAAGTCACAAGCATCTCAAGATCGCTGTAAGTTCATATGAACTTTATGTACTCTACTTGTAGATTTATGAATGATAATCTTTAGTACTATAAATTTAGTGTATGTTTCCTTTATGATTCATGATTGAATAGATGCAAAGAGTTTATATGGAGAAATGTCCAAAAGATAATGTTTGAAGCAAATTGGAAATAACCCGTCTAAGGGGTTGGAATGATAAGTGGAATGATTGTTAGAATGTTTGAGAATTTGACTTGTCCATAACGGGTCAAATAATGTAAGTATAACGAAAGATATGGTACATAGCGGTTCGTTATAAATGAATCGAAAAGTGGTATGATGAATGTTTCCGAATGGAAGTGATAATGTTAGTAAAGTAATATGATATGTTAATGGGTCGAATAATGATATGGAATTAAAGGATTTCAATTGTTATGTATTACGAACTAACAATGTTTTGTTGTTATGAATGATAGGTAAATCCCTTGCTTGATTTCGGCGCGCTTGGACCAAACACACAATGTCGACTTTTGTACACGCTTCCGGTTCAAGTTGTCTATTAAGTATGGGTCAAAGTTTTCATTTTGTGATATGGTGTTAAACTTGTGTTTAGTATGTTAGTAAGTAGTTTGGATTTCTATACCTTTTAGTGTAGTTTGTACAAAATGTTTATAGTGAACCTTATATGGTCACCACTTTGCTATTTTGAAAAATGTCGTAGAACTTAATTAAATTGATGATGTTAAAAGCAGGTGGAAAAGTTCTTAATGCAAACGGGTCATGTCAAAATTTTGTAAAAATTGTATGAATTTTTATGTTAATAGTCGAATGAGAAAAATTTTGGCGTTTCAGATTTCGTATTATTGTAATTTTATATAATATTAATATATGGTAATCAATTATTAACAAAAAGATACAAAACGCCAAAAAATGACATGGAAAAAGCCATAACGCCAAAAAAATTAACTATGTGACACAAAAAGAATTAATTTAACGAGAAGAAATATGAGAAAAACAGTAAAACGCCAAGTAATTAATAATAATTCTAGATAACGCCAAAATTATCTTACACGCAAAAAATAAAGCAGCATATCAAACGCGAAAATCGGGAAAGGAGAAGAATACTAAAAAGACAAAAAAAACCCTCGGACCCTGATCATGCCCAGCGCCACGTGTTGGGCCAGGATGCGTTCTCACCGTTCTCACACATTTTTCCGTTTTCTCCTGAACCCGTTTCTATATATATATATATATATATATATATATATATAGAGAGAGAGAGAGAGAGAGAGAGAGAAACGGGATCAGGAGTATGTATATATAGAAACGGGATCAGGAGAAAACGCTCAAAAGTGTGAGAACGGTGAGAACGCTTCCTGGCCCAACACGTGTCACGCCGCTTAGAGAAGGGCGAAGGGGCTTTTTTGTCCTTTCATATTTCTTTTTTAAACGCGTATCACTTCATCTTTCCATTTTTTGGCGTTTAATAAATACGCGGCGTTTTTATTGTTTTTAGATCAGGATCATAGCAAATAATTTGGCGTTTTAAGTATTGTTTTGGCGTTTTTATTGTTTTTTATATCAGGATGCACAGCCCTTTAATGTAAAAAACATCAGTAATTTTCTTGATTTTATTATATCAAGTGTTTTGCCATGTAGGATAAAGGCCTATAATATGACAGGCAATTATGGCGTTTTGAAAAGATAAATAAATTCAATTTTCCATGTAGTGGCTTTTAATATAAATAAATGTTTGGCAATAATGATACCGTCTCTTCATTTTACTGTTTTAGCAATTAATGTTTCTTTTAATTTTCATCTGTCAATTAGTGTTGATTTTTCCAGTAATACTTTGTTTGCGTTTTTTGGCGTTTTATATAGCAACATCGTGCTTTGCTAGCATTCGTTCTCACAGTTTTTCACACTATCAGGCGTTTTGGTTTTTGTAGTTTTTGGCGTTTTATACTCAATTTTTTTTAAATTAGTAGAGAATTAGATAATAAACAACAGAGAATTAGATAACAAACAATAGAAAATGAAAAAAAAATTAAAAATTATAATCTAATTTCTCATCCAAATCTTCACTGTCATCATCCTTTTCTACTTTAACCTTTTTGGCGTTTTGAACCTGTTTTTGAATACCTTATGTGGATCCTTATTTTCCTACACAACGCCCGTCTTTAGAAGATGCTTATTTTTTGTGGCATCCTTTATGGTGGGTGGATATATACTTGTTTGATGACATGTTAAAGACCAACGCGTGCTCTAATATATTGATCCCTTCATGCCATCAATATATCCATCAAGAACAAAGTGACATGATGTCATATCAGTGTCATCAGTCTCTTTTTCTTAAATATTTGTCCATCTCATTCAGCAAAAGATTATAGAGATACCCAACTCAGAGAAGAATCCATTTAGTGAAACTTCATTCAGACCAATACTCAATATAGAAGAATCGAGGTTCTGCATCTGTGGCTTTTTTAACTATTATTTTTGGCGTTTTAAGTGAATGACTTCTAGGAAATATGGCGTTTGTTTTTGGTTTTGTGATCAGTTGATTGTGCAGAGACATCTCTCTTATATGATGTTTTTGGCGCGTAGTTTAGGCAGGATTTTATTTATAATAAATGATATTAATAAAGTAGCCGTCTTTTCAGTTACTGTGTATTTTTACTGTTTTTTTGTTCAGCTTTTTATGAGTTTTTAGGGTCATAGACTTTCCATCTCCCAAGTTTGGCCTTTTTTAATGGCTTTAGGTAGTTTTTGGCCTTTTTTTCATTTTTAGCTTTTATTAATACTTCTACAAACTACTTTCATTATAGTTTGGGAGTTTTTGGCGTTTTTACTGCATTATGGCGTTTCACATGCATTATGACTGTTTGGCGTTTTATTAATATAATGTATTTTTTTATTCTAAGTTGAAAAATACATAACAAACAACAGAAAAAGAAAATTAAAAAAATAAAAATAGAAACAATTCATCTTCCAAATCTTCACTGTCATCAGTCTCTTTCTTCTTTGAATCATGTTCGCTAGTGGTTTGGCTTAGCCATGCTTGTGTTTTTGTGGCCGTTTGGAAAGACAAAATGACATAAGTTTTTTCTTTGAATATGTATCTTCAAACAACTCATCAATGTCATTCGTCTTTTCATGCCATTATAATTTTCATCAATAACAAAACACAAAAAATGACATAAGTCTGATACCAACATCTTTTTGTTTATGATTTGTCCATCTCATGCAGCAAAATGTTATTTGAGTCACAGCACCTCAGGGAAGAATGCATTCTCTGAAACTTTGGCGTAGAACAATATTTGAATATACAAGAAACGATATTTGCCATTTTTGGCGTTTTACTGAGGAAATAGTGTATTTGAAAGAACTGTCGATTTTTTGGAATCTTTGATGTTTGAGTGTTTTGGCATTTTCTAAGATGAATGGTATAAAGTAGAAAATATGACGTTTTTTGAGTAGTTATGTTTGATGTTTTGGGGATTTTGGCGTTTGTAAGATGAATGGTATATAGTAGAAAATATGGCGTTTCAGGTTCTGGGTGGTGTGTTTTTTATGTGTGGGATGTTTTTGTTTATATAGGGATGTGTTTTGGTCCGTAATGGCGTTTTATTCATTAGTATGGCGTTTTGGTATATAAGTGTAAAGATCTTTTTACCCTTAATGAGGCGCGTCCACGTAATAGAATTGGTGTTATTTACTAAAATGCCACCGCGCCAATCTAGTCCATAGATTGTTTTGATCAGACGATTAATAAGCGTTCTCGCACTTTCTACCGCTTTCTCTAAATCCTCACCCTATATGTGATATATATATAAACAATCGTTTACCCAAATCGTTTAACATCGTTTCCAAATCGTTTACTCGTTTAAATCGTTTAGATCATCATCGTTTTAATTGTGAAAACTTATATATGGTCGTCTCGTTAATAACATTCAAACCTTTGTGACTCGTTCATCGTTCAACTCGTTCTTGCATTAACAAACCTCCAAAGGGTAAGTTAAAAATCATCAGATTCAGTCGTTACCCACAACACCCACACATAACCATGGGTATAGTGTAATAACGGGATTTGTCATATCTTATGGTACCATAACCTAATACTGGTCGGCTTGATCAATGCTAATGAATGTCGTTCGTTATGTAACTACAACCAACAAGTTCGTTCACATTATCGAAATCGTTAATAGTTTAGTATAAATCGTTCTATTCGTTTTTGAAATCATCGTTTAAACCTTGAAAACATTTTGTACATATAAATCACCCCAAAACAATTGAAAACAGTAAAATAGGGGAACTATGTACTCACATGTAGTGCAAGGTATCCTCAATCAATAGTACTTCGACAAACTCGAGTAAATCAGAGAAATCAAGCAGCACCTAGTAATTGAATTACTAGTCAAACAATAGACGCCTAAATCGGAAGATCGGACAGAATGAGGTCTTGTTACCCAAATGAGTGTTGGAACTCATGTGATATGGTTTAACAAGGCCTACATACTAAATGAAACCTAACCTAAGTGCTTTCGACCCATCGCGACCCATTAAGGTAGCTTATGCTACTTTATCGCGTCGTTCACGTGAAACGCGTTCGGAACGCTTAACTAGTCCTATGATAAGTAAAATATGCCTCAACATGTTTAATATTGTTGTCTAATCAGTTTAGATACCAAAGGTTATGTTACATATGCTTAAAATGAATTTTGGCTTAAAAGGGCATTTTTGGTAATTTACCTAAGGCATATAAACTACCTATCATAAAACTACTTAAACGAAGCGACCATAAGGTATAACCTTGGAAGGTTATTCCCTATACACTATGGTCATCTAATGTGTTTGGTCAGATCCTAATGATCGACCAAACGGGTCGGGTTCGAAAGTATAAGCGATTGTTTAGATCGCTTACCTTTGCAACCCTAGACAAGCACAAAACTAAAAGTGACGAGCTAAACATGTTAGAACATGTTTAACAAGGTTTGAAAACAGGTTTGGTATCAAAACAAACGGTTTTGATACCCACAAGTAGTTTGGTTACAAAATACGTAAGAATACGTATTTTGGCCGAAACTACGACTCGTCACTGAGCCTAGATAACGTGGTAATCAGTAGGTATAGTCACTAGGGACTATAACCATCGTGATTACGCTCACGTTATGAAGTTCAAACGAACTTCACATTGACCATAAACTGGTCAATGCAGAAAGTCAAACGCAGTTTGACTTTAACGCTAAAACGAATGAAAAGAACGAAAGAACACTTACAGAAGGTCCCGCAAGTTTGATTTCCAAGTATTTCTCAGGTATGAAGTGTTTCAAACACATCAACTTAGAGAAAATTTCAGAAATCAAGTGGGTTTTGCAATGGGGGGTGAGGGGTATTTATAGGATTTCTAGAACCGTTAAGATCGTTCCTCAAAAACCGTGCTTCAATCTCATCCCTACACTTGTTTACAACACCATGTGCATCAAATGGCCCCCCATTATCAGGAAATGACATGTGGAAGTGGGTTTTGAGTGCTTAACAGCTGGAAACAGGCTGGAAGGATGCTTCTGCTGATCTGGGACATCCTTATGGACCGTATGGTCCTCCTCTTACGGTCCGTAAGGACCCTGCAGACCAGCAGTTTCAGTTTTGGCAGTTTTGGTCCCTGTGCGCGTATGGTCGTGTTTTGGCACTTCTAACACCCGTCAAGCCCATTTTTAAGCTTCACAAGGATGTTAAAGCATAGGGAACATGAAACATGCTAAAAAATATGCCGGATGTTGGTTCGTTTGGTCGTACGATCGCGATGTTCGCTTAATTACGACGGAATGCGCATAAGCGCGAAAAACGATCCAAATTGCGCGACGAATGGATTTTTCTTATGCCAAACACTAAAATAAAATATTTTAGTGCTTACATAAATTTTCGGATGTCCGGATGTATTCAGAACGTAAGATATGCGTGAAAGTGCAAACTTGTGCACTTTTTGACTCTTTTAGTCCCTGAATGACCATAAAGTTTATTTTAGCATACCGAACCCCTCAAAGCCTATTTATAAGCTATGTAAAGGTTATTTAGGGTATGTTTAACTTATGATCATGTTCCGGAATGTTCGTTACTATACAAATTGGCATAGTTTCGCAGTTTGACACATATAGTCCCTGCGATCGAACAAAGTTGATTTCGACACACCAAACCATTCAAAACTTATTTCTAAGTTATGTGAAGGTTATTTAAGGTATGTTAAGCCTATGTCACTATTCCGGAGTGTTTGTCGCGTTATACTGACTGCGTTTACGCACCAGTTTGCGTATAACCTTCCAGAACGCGATTTAAAGCTTGCAATCGGAATCGAATCGAATTGAAAAATCACCAAACACAAATACACACATAGAAACACAAAAACACATATAATAACACCAAAGCACATTGTTTTATTAATAATCATCATTGTTTTACATCGTACATCGGTTACAGAACACAGTTGTCACAGTCTCCCCTACTTCAGGAAATTTCGTCCCGAAATTTTAACTAGAGGAAGCTTGTGAAAACAAATGCGGATTATGTCGTCTTCATCTGGTCCTCACGTTCCCAAGTAAACTATGGGCCATGTTTGGATTCCCAGTGAACTTTAACCAAATGAATCCGTTTGTTCTTCAACTGTTTGAAAGCACGGTCCACGATCTCCACGGGTTTCTCGACAAAGTGCATTGTTTCATCGATTCGAATCTCGTCGAGAGGAATGTGTAGATCAGCGTCAACTAAACATTTTCGCAGATTGGACACGTGAAAAGTCGGGTGAATATTTCCAAGCTCTGGAGGTAGCTCTAGTCGATAGGCAACCTTTCCAATTCTTTCCACAATCTTAAATGGTCCCACATATCGAGGTGCAAGTTTTCCTTTCTTTCCAATCTCATGACTCCCTTCCAAGGTGAAACCTTGAGTAGGACACGATCTCCAACTTGAAATTCTAAGGGCTTGCGTCCTAAATCCGTATATCTCTTTTGACGGTTTCGAGCTGTCACAAGATTATCGCGGATTTTCTTGATTTTGTCTGTTGTTTCCAGAACGAGCTCAGGTCCAGTAAGCTGAGCTTCACCGGTCTCGTTCCAACAGACAGGTGAACGACATTTTCGATCGTAAAGAGCTTCGAATGGTGCCATATTAATGCTAGTATGATAACTATTGTTGTAAGAGAACTCGATCAGCGGCAGATGAGAGTCCCAATTACCACCAAAGTCTATCACGCATGCTCTAAGCATATCCTCCAAAGTTTGAATCGTTCTCTCAGATTGGCCATCTGTTTGGGGATGATAAGCAGTGCTTAGATTCAGTTGGGTTCCCAAAGCAGATTGCATGGCCTTCCAAAAATGAGATGAAAATCGAGCATCACGATCAGAGATGATATCCAAGGGCACACCATGTCGTGTCACAATCTCATCAACATAAATCTTTGCAAGTTTATCAGCAGATAGGTCCTCGCGAATCGGAATGAAATGAGCTGATTTCGTTAATCGATCGATAACAACCCAAATAGCATCATGACCTTTAGACGTACGCGGTAACTTAGTGATGAGATCCATCGCAATGTTCTCCCACTTCCAAACCGGTATCTCTGGTTGTACAAGCAAGCCAGAAGGTCGTTGATGTTCGGCCTTGACTTTGAGACAAGCTAGGCATTTCGATACATACAAGGCAACATCCTTCTTCATACCAGGCCACCAGCACCGAGTACGAAGATCCTTGTACATTTTATCAGCACCAGGATGGATAGAATATCGAGACTTATGAGATTTGTCCATTACCAAGGTGCAAAGATCGTCTTGTTTCAGAATCCACAATCGATCCATAAAATAGAGCAAACCATCATTTTTCGCTTCGAGCATAAGCTCAAGTTGACGTGGTAATTCCGTACCCATCAACTTTTGTGAAACACAAAATTACTGAGCTTGAAGGACACGAGATTGAAGATCGGATAGAGTTTGAACAGAATGAAGCTTGACTCGTTCTTTTCGACTAAGCGCATCAGCTATGACATTCGCCTTACCAGGGTGGTAGCGAATCTCGCAGTCATAATCGTTTAAGAGTTCAACCCAACGTCGTTGCCTCATGTTCAGCTCCTTCTGATTAAGAATATGCTGGAGACTTTTGTGGTCTGTGAAAACCACACACTTCGTTCCATAGAGGTAGTGTCTCCAGATTTTAAGCGCGAAAACCACAGATCCTAACTCAAGATCATGAGTCGTATAGTTCTTCTCGTGAAATTTCAATTGTCTAGATGCATATGCTATAACTTTACCTTGTTGCATAAGGACGCAACCAAGGCCTAAGTTGGACGCATCGCAATAGACAACGAAATCATCGCTTCCCTCGGGCAGAGATAGAACAGGAGCATTACATAACTTCTGCTTCAGCGTTTGGAACGCTTCTTCTTGCTTGGGTCCCCACTCGAAAGGCTTATTCTTCTGAGTCAAAGCAGTGAGTGGAACCGCAATCTTCGAGAAATTTGAGATGAATCGACGATAATAACCAGCAAGACCAAGAAAAGATCGAATCTCTGTAGGCGTCGTCGGTGTATTCCAGTCCTTAATAGCAGCAATCTTGGATGGATCCACATGAATACCCTGCTCATTGACTATATGACCCAAGAATTGAACTTCTTTAATCCAGAATTCACACTTGGAGAATTTAGCAAAAAGTTGTTCCTTCTTTAGGAGTTCCAATGTTAAGCGAAGGTGTTGCTCGTGCTCGGTTCGAGATTTTGAATAAATGAGAATATCGTCGATGAACACAATAAAGAACTTGTCTAAATAAGGTTTGCAGACCCTATTCATTAAGTCCATAAAGATAGCTGGAGCATTCGTCAAACCAAAAGGCATGACAGTGAACTCGTAATGCCCATATCTTGTGCGGAAAGCAGTTTTGGGAATATCTTATTCGAGAACACGAAGTTGATGATACCCAGAACGCAGATCGATCTTGGAAAAGCATGAAGCACCCTGCAGCTGGTCGAAGAGATCATCAATTCGAGGTAGGGGATATCGATTCTTGATGGTGAGCTTATTAAGCTCATGATAATCGATACACATTCGAAAGGATCCGTCTTTCTTTTTCACGAAGAGGACAGGAGCTCCCCAAGGTGAAAAGCTCGGTCGGATGAATCTTTTATCAGATAACTCTTGAAGCTGTTTCGATAACTCTTGCATCTCCAACGGTGCAAGACGATATGGTGCTTTTGCAATCGGGTTGGCATTGGGTACAAGGTCAATATGAAACTCGACTTGACGAACTGGAGGCAAACCAGGCAGTTCATCAGGAAACACCTCCGGATAATCCTGAACAATCGGAATATCCTGAATACTCTTGCTCTTGCTTTTCTCCTCGGTGACATGTGCCAGGAAAGCAACATATCCTTTTCGTAAATACCTTTGGGCTTCCATACACGACATAAGCTTCAAACCATCTGGTGGTTTTTCGCCACGAACTTCCAGAACATCGCCAGAAGACAAAGGAATACGAACAATCTTATCGAAACAAACCACCTCAGCGTGGTGTTTGGTTAACCAATCCATTACAATGATAATATCGAAACTCCCAAGTTGCATCGGTGTGAGGTCAACAGGAAAAAGATGGTTATCAAGGTTTAACTGACAATCACGAATAACAGAATCGAGAACAAGAGGTTTACCAGTAGCAACTTCAACAGATAAGGGTTTCCTCAGTTTGGTTCTAGGTATCGCAAGCAAAGGCTCAAAAGATAACGAAACAAAACTTCTATCGGCACCAGAATCAAAAAGAATAGATGCAGGTTGATTGTTAACAAGAAACGTACCATTGACAAGAAAGGTACCATTGACAACGAGGTTGTTAGCTCGAGCCTCGTTTGCATTCAAATTGAATGCTCGTCTACAAGTGGGATTCATATTGACAGAGACATTCGGATAAACAAAAGAGGTATTGAAAACATCGGCAAAACACAAGGGAGGCGATCATTCGTTTGTTACCTCGAACAAACAAATGACAAGCAGTGACTAATCAAAGTAAATAGGTCAAAATAATGTATCGCGAAGACATGCTCGCCTATAAGTGAACACTCACCCCAAGAGTTCCCAGGTAAGTGTGACTGGTCCGATTATGTGGATTTGTACGAACACTCTAGCCTTAGACAGAAAACTCAGGGTACAGGCATTCACTCTTCCAGTTTGCACGTGTTCACATTATTTAGACCCAAACTTTGACGAGATTTTGAAAACTTAGAGGGTTCAAAACCTTATAATAGAGGGTTCAAAACCTAGTAATCAATCATCCTAGAACAGATGATTAGTTTTCAAAGCGGATTTGAAAATTGTGTTCTCGTTGTGGTTATCACCTAAGAATAGGTGACAATTTTGTTTTAAAATCTAGACGCAAATAAACTTGCGTTGGGGTCCTAGAAGTTATAGTCTAGGTCAAAGCATTATTAATAATCTAATTCCCTATAACCATTGGCTCTGATACCAACTCTTCTGTCACACCCCGACCACGTAAAACAACAAAGCGTGGCAGAAACGTCGGGGAGTGTTGTAACAGAATTATCATTTCATAACCATGGATGCAAAAAGCGATTCGTTTTATTGATAATATTAAACATTAACATTGTTTAAACACATAACAAACAAGTTTTATATCGTCTATCATAGATATTATGTTACTAAGGCCTCGTCCAGATCCTATGTGACGCATGCATCCTAGAACGTCAATCAAGCAACAATACCTGAAACATATGTAAAAACAAAGTCAGCAAAGAAATGTTGGCGAGTACATAGGTTTTATAAGAGTATCGGAATCATGGCTTGTTTTCATATATTGCAATACCTCGAAAACCTTGTTTTTAAAAAGTGTATAATATTGCAACATGATTAACCAACTCAAATCAAGATGGTTATAATTTATAAAATTTCGTAGCCATGATTCTTAACCTAAAAGCTTTTTGTTTTTAGAAAACCATCTTGCAAAACATCTCGTATAAAGTCGTTAATAAAACTCGTATATTATTTCGAAAACATCGTTGAGTGACATCGTTTCAATATCGTTTACCCAAGTGAACTAAGTAACGCCACGGTATGTAATATGTTGAAAACAACTTATATATAAGAAGTACCAGCGGCGCATCTACCATGTTTTCACCACATTACACCCGTCCCGTTATCTAAACACTAGCCAAAAACCAATCGTTTACCCAAATCGTTTAACATCGTTTCCAAATCGTTTACTCGTTTAAATCGTTTAGATCATCATCGTTTTAATTGTGAAAACTTATATATGGTCGTCTCGTTAATAACATTCAAACCTTTGTGACTCGTTCATCGTTCAACTCGTTCTTGCATTAACAAACCTCCAAAGGGTAAGTTAAAAATCATCAGATTCAGTCGTTACCCACAACACCCACACATAACCATGGGTATAGTGTAATAACGGGATTTGTCATATCCTATGGTACCATAACCTATTACTGGTCGGCTTGATCAATGCTAATGAATGTCGTTCGTTATGTAACTACAACCAACAAGTTCGTTCACATTATCGAAATCATTAATAGTTTAGTATAAATCGTTCTATTCGTTTTTGAAATCATCGTTTAAACCTTGAAAACATTTTGTACATATGAATCACCCCAAAACAATTGAAAACAGTAAAATAGGGGAACTATGTACTCACATGTAGTGCAAGGTATCCTCAATCAATAGTACTTCGACAAACTCGAGTAAATCAGAGAAATCAAGCAGCACCTAGTAATTGAATTACTAGTCAAACAATAGACGCCTAAATCGGAAGATCGGACAGAATGAGGTCTTGTAACCCAAATGAGTGTTGGAACTCATGTGATATGGTTTAACAAGGCCTACATCCTAAATGAAACCTAACCTAAGTGCTTCCGACCCATCGCGACCCATTAAGGTAGCTTATGCTACTTTAACGCGTCGTTCGCGTGAAACGCGTTCGGAACGCTTAACTAGTCCTATGATAAGTAAAATATGCCTCAACATGTTTAATATTGTTGTCTAATCAGTTTAGATACCAAAGGTTATGTTACATATGCTTAAAATGAATTTTGGCTTAAAAGGGCATTTTTGGTAATTTACCTAAGGAATATAAACTACCTATCATAAAACTACTTAAACGAAGCGAACATAAGGTATAACCTTGGAAGGTTATTCCCTATACACTATGGTCACCTAATGTGTTTGGTCGGATCCTAATGATCGACCAAACGGGTTCGGTTCGAAAGTATAAGCGATTGTTTAGATCGCTTACCTTTACGACCCTAGACAAGCACAAAACTAAAAGTGACGAGCTAAACATGTTAGAACATGTTTAACAAGGTTTGAAAACAGGTTTGGTATCATAACAAATGGTTTTGATACCCACAAGTAGTTTGGTTACAAAATACTTAAGAATACGTATTTTGGCCGAAAATACGATTCGTCACTGAGCCTAGATAACGTGGTAATCAGTAGGTATAGTCACTAGGGACTATAACCATCGTGATTACGCTCACGTTATGAAGTTCAAACGAACTTCACATTGACCATAAACTGGTCAATGCAGAAAGTCAAACGCAGTTTGACTTTAACGCTAAAACGAATGAAAAGAACGAAAGAACACTTACAGAAGGTCCCCGCAAGTTTGATTTCCATGTATTTCTCAGGTATGAAGTGTTTCAAACACATCAACTTAGAGAAAATTTCAGAAATCAAGTGGGTTTTGCAATGGGGGTGAGGGGTATTTATAGGATTTCTAGAACCGTTAAGATCGTTTCTCGAAAACCGTGCTTCAATCTCATCCCTACACTTGTTTACAACACCATATGCATCAAATGGCCCCCCATTATCAGGAAATGACTTGTGGAAGTGGGTTTTGAGTGCTTAACAGCTGGAAACAGGCTGGAAGGAAGCTTCTGCTGATCTGGGACATGCTTACGAATCGTATGGTCCTCCTCTTACGGTCCGTAAGGACCCTGCAGACCAGCAGTTTCAGTTTTGGCAGTTTTGGTCCCTGTGCGCGTATGGTCATGTTTTGGCACTTCTAACACCCTTCAAGCCCATTTTTAAGCTTCACAAGGATGTTAAAGCATAGGGAACATGAAACATGCTCAAAAATTTGCCGGATGTTGGTTCGTTTGGTCGTACGATCGCGATGTTCGCTTAATTACGACGGAATATGCATAAGCGCGAAAAACGATCCAAATTGCGCGACGAATGGGAGGGAGTGTACTTACACTCGAACCCGGAGAATGCAAAATACTTGATAATAATGTAAGCGCTTACTCTGGCCAAGTAAGTAGTGGTATATGATACCATGAGCTTCTTATAGCGGACACATTTACATCTGATGTAGTAAGGACGGGGTGAATGGGACAAATTAAAAGTACCCAAATGAATCAAAAGAGCAAAATACTTGATAATAATGTAAGCGCACTGCCGGGTGACGGAAGCGTATTACATTAGGTTAATGAGCCCGAGAGAAGGGGACAAAGATTAATGTAAAATAACTAAGATATACATTGGGAGGGAGTGTACTTACACTCGAACCCGGAGAATGCAAATATGACTCTTAACGGGCCGTTTTTGTAAAACGCCAAACCTGAGGACAAAGTCGGAATATAAAAGTGAAACGAAGTCTTAATGCATACCGGAAGGGTAGCAATAATAACGACTTCGGTAAACACCAGGTTGATGGGTAAGGAGTTAAACACATGAATAGACTGAGAAATGGGAATTCGGATGGAAAGTCAAAAGACTCGGGTTTCGAGTTATGACTAAAAGAAGATAAGACACTGCAAATAAAAATTTTGATAAATTTACGTTCAACTATTTTAAAGTTGAACGGGTCGAACAAAGAATGAAGTTTGACATTCATAAGTGATGAATTTTCACGTGACAAGTCAAACGAATTTAATAAAGGACAACGCTTGCTAAAATAAGTAAGCACGAACCGAGTAAATGAAAGTGAGAAATATTAATAAACCTATGTGATACGTGGTCGAAATCCGGTGCTTGTAATCGTTTAATTTGATGTTTTTACACAAGTTTTAGTTTCGAATTGCCTACTCTTGATTAGATATGTGTTTTGCAGGTTTAACAGAGTTTAAGGAGCTTTTCGGGAGCTTTACGAGTCACCGGAGTGAAAACGGAACCACCGGGACGCGAAACGGGTCAACCGGACTCAAGAAACGGACGAAACAGAAAATCAGACATCTGGGAACCGTCGCCGACGCCCATATGGGCCGTCGCCGACGGTTGACACAATTTTCCGTCGCCAGAATTGACCGTAGACAGCAAAGTAACACGTCGGCTTCATTTGGAAATCCACACACCGTCGCCGACGGACACATCCACCGTCGGCGACGGTCTCTCAATGTTGCTGTCGCGTAACTTGGTCTCCATTGGTCCGGGAACGAATCTTGAGGGTTGTTGGTCATCAATTTCGGGAGTTACACTTGTTTTTGAAGTTTGAACTTGTTCTTGGAGCCATTTACCATCCATCAATCATTCACCTACCAATCCATCATCTTCATCTTTTACAACCCGAAATCATCATCAAGAATCATCACCATCATCACAATTAATCCATCATCCACAAACCCTAATCCTTCCATCATCATCATCTTTCACCAAACCTCATCATTCACCATTCTCAAGGCTTCAAGATGACTCCATCCGCATTCCAAGCATCCGGTGATCAAGTTGCATCAACCATGAGCGGCTAATCATCTCGGTTTCACCCCGGTGTAGGTAGTTGTTAATTCTAGGGTTTCAATTTGTTCTTGTTTCATCTTAGTGACAATTTATATTTGGTTTTTGAAACTTTTGACAATAGTATTACATTTGTTACGAATTCGTGAATTGTCGAACGATGTTAAAAGTTATGACTTTGCGAAACGGTGATATGTAATTATACGTTGTCGTTGTTAGGATTTACTTGTGTTGATTACAAAATGTCTTTTTGTCCGTTCTTCGGGGCGTTGATAGCTAGTAGCACCTAAGTCACGGTACACTAAATCCGTTAATCAAATGCATTTGAGTTGAGACTAAAACTTGTAGAAATCCTAGGTTAACAATTACTGAAACCGGGTGTGATTCCTTTTTATTATTATTGTTCTAGTAACCATTTGTCTTGCAATTGTTAATTAGTAGTTGTTAATCATTCGCATCAATTCATTTAGTTAAAAAAATCATATCTCTCAATTAAACAAAAATACAAAAATACTTTAGCAAGCTTCATAATTCGTGACAATTGTTTTAATTCATTCGAATCCACACACAAACCACATACTCTTCGTGGTTCGACCCCTTACTACCACTAACACATTGTTAAGGGTAATTTGGGCTTATAAATATTATCTTTGACCGGAGCGCGACACTCCGATCAAATTTTGGCGCCGTTTCCGGGGAGTGCGTGCGCTTTGTGTTTGGATTATTGTTTGAATTTTCGTGATTATCTGTTTAAATTGTTTAGCTTTCTTTTTGCACTTTGTCTTTTTCCTTGTTACGCGGGTGTGTTACTTGTGCAGGTTACAGGTAGTGCATGCATACACGGAACTCCGGGAGGACTTCACCTTTAGTCTACGAACCGGAAATCGAAAGAGTAGCAAGAAGAAACCTAGCAAGCCGGTTAGAAGCAACACTTGCTTCTAATCAAACCAACCAAACACCACAACATACACCATCCATTGAAACCGATTCAATGGCGAACCAAAACTCAAACCAAAACCTTAACTCGAACCAATTCCAATACCGAAGCAACTTCAATCCCGCTCCAAATATGCAACCTATACCTCCCGAGCGACCGGGTGGTAATAACAACAATACCGGACCACCTACACCACCTTTCCAAAACCAAAATCTCAACAACAATCAAAGAACACCTCAACAACAAAACCTTCATAGACACAATTCCCTACCTATCAACCTAGATGACCGGAATGTCAATTCCGACCGTTGGGGAAATCGTGATCGCAGCAATCCCGTAAATGAAGACCCATTCTTCAACATTGATGACTTGAGGAATGCAATCCCCGATGATGAACCGTATAGCGTTCCCGGTTATCAATCGCCGGAACATGTGAGTGTTCATACGGAAAATTCGGACGACGGGGGATACTATGATGATAGGGCCAATGATGATGAAGATTGGGGCTATGTGAATAAGGGAAACGTCTACAATGCTAGAAGGTATGATGATGAGGAATTTGGCTACCAATATGCCAATTACGTTGGGGACGACGAATACGGTTACGGAGGTGGAAGAAATGATGGTTATGGGAACAACCGTCAACCACGAAACAATGACCAACGGAATCGGAATGATGGGTTTTATAATAACAACAACAATGCAAACCCTAACCGGATTCCTCGTTTTGTGGGAGGTGGTAACCCAAGGGATAATCGAAGAGATAATCGAAGAGATAATCGAAGAGATGATCGAAGAGGTGAAAGAAGGGATAATAGAAGACCGGTTGATCAAGAAGTTAATGGTCCACATCGTCATCAACGACCTCCACGGGGAGTGAATGATCGTTTCAGGCCGGTTGTCACCGAGAATGACTCACCGATCGTTTGTGAGAGGAGGATGTTTGATTGTAAACCACATTACATCAACATACTTCCTCATTTTAATGGAAGATCTAATGACGAACCGTACACACATTTGACAGAGTTTTCTTCCATTTGCGGCACTATCGGGGGGCATAACTTTGCACTAGATGAGGTTAAACTTCGTTTGTTCCAATTCTCATTGAAAGACAAAGCGAAGCAATGGTTCCTTACACTCCCGGCCAATAGCATCCGCACATGGGGAGAAATGCAACAAGCTTTTCTAGATGAATATTATTCTATGGCGAAGACTGATGATGCTCGTGATGAAATTAGGTCTTTTCGCCAATTATCGGGCGAACCGTTGCATGAAGCCTTTACAAGATTTAAAGAAATGATGAGAAGATGCCCACATCATCAAATCGAGAAGTGGGAATTGGTTAAGTGTTTTGTACGGGGTTTAGATGACAACACATGGAACCGACTTGAATCAACGAGTAACGGGACTCTTTTGAGCAACCATGAAGACGATGATTGGGAATTCTTGGAACGGATGAGTAAACGTTCAAAAGAGAAAGAGTCGGCCGATCGAGCCAAGAAACATCCTATTTCCCGTTCACTTCCCGATCTTGACTCTAAAGATCGGATTTCCACCTTAGAGCGGGAAATGGCTCAACTGAAGAAAAAAGAAGTAAATGCGGTTCAATTCGAGGTATGTGAAGATTGTGGTGATATTGGACATAGAGCGAAACAATGTCCAACGGGGTCGAGTGGCTACACTGAAGAAGTCAACCAAGTGTATGGAGATAGGAAGCAATATGACATGAACTCCAACACTTACCATCCGGGGTTGAGAAATCACCCTAATTTCCGGTACGGTAACGCTTCGAATCAAATGAACCCGAACTTTCAATCGGGTAATCAAGGTAATCAAGGTGGATCATCGTACAACAACCGTCAAAGTGGTAACCAAGGGGGTTATCAACGTAATTTCAATCAAGGGTACCAAGGTAGAGACAATAATTATCAAAGTGGGTACCAAAGGAATTACAATAATCAAGGCGGTAATGGAAGCGGGTCGAACAATCAAACCGGTGGCGATGATTTGAGTGCCAAAATGGATGCTTTGTTGAACATGCAAAAAGAATCTCAAAAGATAAACGAGATTAGGGATAAAGCACATGAGGCATTGGCAAAGCAAGTGGGCCAACTTGCGGAAGAAATGGCTCAAATGAGAGGAAGCACGGGAAGACTCTCAAGTGACACCGCGGTGAACCCTAAGCATCAAGGATCAAACTCAAGGAACACACGTGAGGTACCAATTAATAAAATTACTTTACGTAGTGGTCGAGTCGTTGATAATGGTGTCAAAACACCATCACCCCAGTTTGTTGAAGGGGTGGTGGAGGATGCTAGTGAAGATGAGAATGAGAATGGTCAAACGGGTCAAAAGAAAAATGACTTGAAAGAGAACAATGATACCCCCGTTGTGACCATCCCCGTCCCCAAGGCTAAGGAAAAGGGTGTGGAGGCTAATACCGCCCCTTATCCCGAAGCATTGAAGGGACCCGTGAAAAAAGTTGTAAACAAAAGAGGTCCACAACAAGAAGAGTTGTTGGAAATTTTTAAACAAGTAAAGATAAATTTACCTCTTTTGGATGCAATCAAACAAGTACCATCGTATGCTAAGTACTTGAAAGATTTGTGTACCCAAAAACGCACTCACAAATTTCCAAAGAAATTAGATTTAACCGAAAACGTGAGTTCGATTCTTTCGGGTGCACTTCCACCTAAGCTCCAAGATCCGGGTGCGCCTATCATTTCAATTCAAGTAGGCGATTTTAAAATCAACCGGGCACTTCTAGATCTTGGTGCTAGCGTGAGCATTCTACCGGGTAGTTTGTATGACCAATACGAGTTTGGTCCACTACAATCGTCAAACACCACCATGGTGTTAGCCGATTTGACACCCAAACTACCCCGTGGAATTGTCTCGGATGTGATAGTAAAAATCGAGGATTTTTACTATCCGGTGGACTTTCTAGTACTTGATTATGTGGCCAAAGACCCAACCAAACAACCTACGGTGATTTTGGGTCGACCGTTCTTAGCAACCGCGAATTCTCAAATTGATTGCAAAACAGGAACGGTTGACATGACATTTGGAAACCGAAGGTTGAGGTTGCATGTTTTTTCTGGACTTATGAACCCTCCAGTTGATGATGAATGCTATATGGCGGACGTCGTTGACACGTGTATACCTCTTTGCGACACAGTCGTAGATGGGGAAAACACAATGGAGGATTGTTATATGTTTGACAGGACACACGTGGAGATGGATAAGAGCATAGACGAGGAAGTGAGAAGTTTGGAGGTGCTTGCGGTTAGAGAGAGAAAACCGACATGGACGCACCAAGTTGAGAGTTTACCGGAGAGCATCGACACCAAGTTGAAGCCGTCGTTAGTAGAGCCTCCGGAGGTTGAATTGAAGGCGTTGCCTAAGCATCTCAAGTATGCTTATGTTGGTGAAGGCAACACGCTCCCGGTTATCATTGCATCAAACTTAACCGTGGAGCAAGAGGATAAATTGATGGATGTTTTGGTCACTAATCGGGCGGCGATTGGATGGACCATTGCTGATTTGAAGGGTATTAGTCCCTCGGTGGTGATGCACAAAATCATCACGGAAGAGAATGTAACTCCCGTTCGAGATGCACAACGGAGATTAAATCCGAATATGCGGGAGGTAGTGAAGAAGGAGGTGCTGAAATGGCTCGATGCGGGTATCATTTACCCGATCTCGGATAGCCAGTGGGTGAGCCCAACACAGACGGTTCCCAAGAAAGCGGGTATACAAGTCGTCAAAAATGATGCAGGTGAAGAGGTAGCCACTCGGCCGGTAACCGGGTGGCGAATCTGTATTGACTATAGGAAGTTGAATACCGCAACTTCCAAAGATCATTTCCCTTTACCGTTCATTGATCAAATAGTTGAGAAATTATTGGGGCAAAAATTTTATTGTTTCTTAGATGGCTATTCTGGTTATAACCAAATCGCCATCCATCCGGAAGACCAAGCAAAGACCACGTTTACTTGTCCCTATGGCACTTTCGCATTTAGGCGAATGCCGTTTGGATTATGTAACGCCCCCGCCACCTTCCAAAGGTGTATGATGAGTATCTTTTCAGATATGGTGGGGAAGTCTTTGGAAATCTTCATGGATGATTTCTCAATTTTTGGGTCATCTTTTGAGGCTTGTTTGGATCAACTAGATAAAGTGTTAAGAAGGTGTGTCGAAACTAGTTTGGTCTTAAGTTGGGAAAAGAGCCATTTTATGGTTCAAGAGGGAATAGTGTTGGGACACGTGGTGTCAAGTCGTGGGATAGAGGTTAATCGTGCAAAGGTACAAGTCATATCTACTTTACCGTATCCCACGACCGTTAAAGGTGTTAGGTCATTTCTAGGTCATGCGGGTTTTTACCGGCGGTTTATTAAGGGTTTTAGTGACATAACCAAGCCTTTATGTAACTTGTTGTTAAAAGATCAACTGTTTGATTTTAATGAAAATTGTCAAAATGCTTTTAACAAGTTAAAAGAAAAGTTAGTTGAGGCCCCAATCTTGCAATCGCCAAATTGGTCTTTTCCTTTTGAAATTATGTGCGATGCGAGTGATTATGCGGTGGGGGCCGTGTTGGGACAAAGGGTTGAAAAGAAACCCGTTGCCATATACTACGCGAGTAAGACTCTTTCGGATGCACAATTAAATTACACCACTACCGAAAAAGAGCTACTTGCGGTGGTATATGCATTGGATAAATTTCGGGCATATATATGGGGTAGTAAAGTGATTATTTATTCTGATCACACTGCAGTTAGGTACCTCATGGAAAAGAAAGATGCAAAACCGAGGTTAATCCGATGGGTGTTGTTGCTCCAAGAGTTCGATTTGGAGATACGGGACAAAAAGGGTACCGAGAATGTGGTAGCGGACCATTTGTCCCGGTTGATGGTTGATGAGGATCCTAAATCGTTAGAGATCAATGAGTCGTTTCCCGATGAGTATATTATGAAATTGGATAAGTTGCCTTGGTATGCTAACATTGTGAATTATCTTGTTACAGGTGACTTACCGGCACATTGGGATAGACGGAAGAGGCAACACTTCATGTCCCAAATCAAGTACTATCGGTTGGAAGAACCGCATTTGTGGAAGGAGTGTGCGGATCAAGTTATAAGAAGATGCATTGATGACGAAGAGATTCCAAGCGTGTTGCAGCATCTACACTCATTTGCATGTGGTGGTCACTTTAGTGGTCACAAAACGGGTCATAAAGTGTTAAATAGTGGTCTTTTTTGGCCTACTATTTTCAAAGATGCAAATGAGTTTGCCAAAAATTGCATAGAGTGTCAAAAACTAGGGGGTATTTCAAAAAGAGATGAGATGCCCATGCAACCAATCCTTGTAGTCGACATCTTTGACGTGTGGGGAATTGATTTCATGGGCCCATTCCCCAATTCCTATGGCAATTTATATATCTTGGTGGCCGTTGACTATGTATCAAAGTGGGTCGAAGCAATAGCCACCAAGACGAATGACCATTCCGTAGTGTGTAATTTTGTTCAAACCAATATTTTCTCAAGGTTTGGGATTCCTCGGGTCATCATAAGTGATGGAGGATCTCATTTTAAAAATTTTCGGTTTGGGAAACTTCTTAAACGGTTTGGTGTTGACCATAGGATTGCGACCCCCTATCACCCGCAAACAAGCGGGCAAGTTGAGGTGTCAAATAGGCAAATCAAAGAGATTTTGCAAAAGACCGTGCGGGCGGACCGTAAGGATTGGTCAATTAAATTGAACGATGCTTTATGGGCCTACCGTACGGCACATAAGACACCTATTGGCACTACACCTTACCGGTTGGTTTACGGTAAAAAGTGCCATTTACCGGTTGAACTTGTGCATAAATCGTTATGGGCTATCAAAGAGGTTAATGTTCAATATTACGATGCAGGTAAGGAAAGGAAACTTAAGCTATGCGAGTTGGAGGAGCTACGGGAAATGGCATATGAATGCGCGTCCAACTACAAGGATGGAATGAAGAAAGCGCATGATGCCAAGTTGAGAAAGAAAGAGTTCGAAGTTGGCCAAAAGGTGTGGCTTTACAATTCGAAGCTCAAGTTTTTTCCCGGAAAGCTCCGGAGCAAATGGATGGGACCCTATGTGATCACCCGGGTCGGACAATTGGGTGATGTTACCATCGAGGACCCGAAGGATGGGATACGACAAACGGTAAATGGTCATCGGCTAAAACCATTTCTTGATGGTAACGAGAAGGTAGAGGAAAGCAAGGAATCGGTGAGCTTTGTGGTAAGCATCCCGGTTTATGAGGTCGAATGAAAAGGACCGGTAACAAAATTTTGTAAAGTTATGTACCATTCATTTAATTGTTTGTGTGTTCTTGTGTTTAATCGTTTTTGTCTCGCACTAATCCTCTTGATTGTGTGAAGTTCGGATATCACAAATAGGTTTTGAAGACAAAAAGGTATGTTTTAAGACTTATTTGTGTGTATTAGGGACAATACACGATTTTTAGGGGGGTGGTAGGGCCGTTAACGGTTTCCGCGTTTTTAAAATTTAACTTAAAAAAAAATTTAATTAATAAAAATTGATTTTTGCGGAACCGTCGCCGACGGTGGACCTCTTCGTCGCCTACGGTGTTCCCAAAGTGGCCGTCGCCCAAAATTATCCGTAGATAGCCACATTAGCCGTCGCCACTTTTAATCAATCCAAGCACCGTCGCCGACGGTGGTCTAGTCCGTCGGCGACGGCTCCTCTCAACCCACCCGGCGCTGATTTGTTTTGCAAGTAGTACAGCTCGAACCCAAGGTCATTTAACTCTTTCCAAACCTAAATAAAACATGTGTAGTCATTCTTATGATCGAATACTTCCACATACTTCCCAAAAACATTTAGAGAACTTCATCAATTCAGATCCATACGTATCACATCCTCCATCTTCTTCCCCATCACCTAGAACCCTAATCATTCTCTTTCTCATAACTTTCTCAAATCTCCACCAAATCACTTACTTCTTGAGCCTATCCTGAGTGATTTTCAGAGAGGAACAAAACCCCCACAACAAATTCCATCAATTCTTGCTCGTTTGCAAGATTTCTGGACGTGCGCTTTAGGGTTTTGAAGAGTGTTCATCCAAGCTTCTTATTTTACACTTTTCTTTAGTTCTTCTTGTCAATTTTCACCAAAGGAATGTACTTGCACTTAATTTATGCATGATTTTCATATGCATTGTTGATTTCTTCCGAAATTTTAAGCATATTGTTTAAGAGTAGGTTGTTTATCATAATGTAGGATGTTTTAGCATAAACTTAAGAATGTTTGCTTGATTTGGGTGGGATTTGAGCATGCTTTAGTCTTGGTGATGTTATTACACTAGATTTGTGCATGATTGAACATAGTTGTGATGTTGAATATTGTTGAAAACATGAATTTTTGAGAAAATTTTGTGAATAAACATGTTTAATTGATATAGATGATAAGATGTGCAACTTTGGAAGTTTAAAAAGGCGATTTTACATTTAATTATTGATTGAAATTCAACATTACATATTATGTTCAAAGTTTGAGATTGTTTGAAGATTTGGGGTACACTAATTGTTGTCTTGTCTTTGGATTGTAGCTGTGTTTGAAAGAAGCAAGAAAGCAAAGACTTCCGGGCAAGGCTCGTCTTCGGGAGCCGGGTCAGGCTCGGGGGAATATCAAAGGCGATGGGAGCAATTAAGTAATGTTCAAGAAGGTGATGGGCAACTTATTCGACAGGATTGGGATTGGGAAGAAGAAAAAAATAGTAGATCGGCTTTGGCATGGAAGGAAGAGAAAACAAAGGCTCTTTCTCGTTACAACAATAAGAGGTTAAAAGCCAAGATGTGGAAGATGAAAATGGTTACGGGTGTTTCAAAATCCGTACCCGACAGGGCAGTTTGTGAACGTACGGTAGATATTGAAGAGTTTAGGAAGATTGGTATAGTGCAAAGGTTTGAGAAACTTGGCTGGGAACGGGTGATTGACTGGTGTGATGATATCACCACTCGGGTATACTTGGGGGCAGTTTGTGAGTGGTTATCCACCCTTCGTTTTGAACACTCTGATAGACCGGCTCATAGGTGGAAGTTGATTGGTAACATTGGAAAAAGTCAAATGGTCATGTCTTTCGAACATATGAATGCTATAGCGAGGTTTGACTCGCTTGGGGTCGACGCGTATGAATATTATGGGTATGATCAATTTTTGGACAACAAGAAAAACGATGCTGACCCAGTGAGGCTTTTAGAGGACACCCTACTAAGTTCTGGGGGTGCAGGTGATTCAAGGTCCGATTTGTCTTTGATGGGAAAGATACTTCAAGGTATCTCGTTAGAGAATATTATGGTACGGTTCGGAGACCGTGGAAAGGTAAAGGCACCCGACTGTCGGGTTTTGCATGCATTGTTATATGGGACGCCCAAAGTCTCGTGGCGTCAAATTGTTATGATCAACACATGGGATACGCGGGAATCGTTTAAACGAAAGATGATTCCTTATGCAAGGTTGATTAGCGCCATGATTCTCCAACAAAATGCATTACCTCAAGACTCACTGTGGGTGTCTAAGCCCATTGATCAATTCAACTTCGCCTCTATGAGGCGACATTGGAAAATAAATGTGAAAGCTTTTGGGCATTTGCACACGGTTGAAGATGAGCAAGGGGATAGTTATCGGTTTAATGACAAAGATGGTGATGAAGAAGAGGGCGATGAGGAGATGCCCGATGTTGAGGAAGAAATTTATCCTTCCGGTCCACGGGGACCGAGGCGTAGGTACAGGAAGAAGCATAGGGAAATCTCTGCTAATGTGGCAGATTTTGTGAATCAAAGGCAAATACCGTCGTATCGGTTGTGGAACCGTGGAGATCAAGCGATCTACGACAATGTGTCAGCGGGTATTGGTGAAGCAAGAGAATACCATGCTAGTAGGAACGAATGGGAAGAGGCGCAAGGGGCGTACTCGCAGCAACAATGGGGGTTTCAAGCATTTTTCCGCGAGAGGGTGGAAAAGCAGTTGGAGGAACAACAGATGCAACATGCGTTACAACAGTCACAAATGGAACGCATGATACAGTTGCAAGAGGAAGAAAGGGCCCATAGATGGGCATGGGAAGAAGAGGAGGCTAGGAGCCGAACCGCACAAAGAGAGTTGGACCAACGCCGATGGGGAGCGTTGGCTTTCTCTAACCAAATGGCGATTAATAACTTCAAGGTGCTCCATGATCAAGAGCGCCATCAAAGAGATTATCAAGCCGGTCTCCCATATGTTGAACATTCGGGGTGGACCGATTACCCCAATCTTCCTCATCCGCAAGGCCCATCCGATCCAACTCCTCATTGGCCCGAAGCCGTGGGCTCGAGTTTTGTTCCGATCCCGTACCAACCGCCGCCACAAGGGGAGTCGAGCCCATTAGATAACTATAGGGATATGCTTGAGGCCCTCACTGGTTATCCGTACCAGCCGAACCCGCCAGTGAACCCTAATGAGAGATATCAGCGGTAGAGGCGAGGTATGGCGTTTGTTGTTGTTGTTGTATATTATTTTATTTTTGTTATTTTCATTTTGTTATTTAAATCCTCGCCTAGTTAAATGAACTTTGTGGGTGTGTTCCCTATATAACCCTCACGAGACCTCTCGTCCTCCCAAGCTATTGGGGGGTTTAAAAGGGCTTGTTGCATAAGCTAAATGCAACCGTGATTCCTACGAAAGTGAGTTAGGTTTGTTGTTGTTGTAATTTACTTTCCACATAAATCAAAGTGAAATAACGTATAGCTTGGTAATATTTTCATAAAAGTGGTAGAACTAGGTAACTAACAAATTTTAATGGTTGTGAGAAGCATGCTTCTACACAAGGGTTAAGATTTGTAGGTACATTTGGTTCGTGGGACAACCGCTTTCATGAAGAGGAGAGGAGCATACGAAGAATGAGCTCACAAACCAGGTGCATACGTTTCTTTTTACTTTTGATCTTTAGATTAGCAAATAAGTGGAGTGTATTTTGTATATTATTTTTCCGGGGTGAAATTTTGGGGGAATTAGCCGTGTCACATCCCTTGTGCGTTTAATACTCTAGTTCTTACACATTGAGGACAATATGTACCTCAAGTGTGGGGATGGGGGAGTAGGAGTAGTAAAAATTTTAGATTTTGACCCGTTCATTTAAATACTACACATTGAGGACAATGTTCACCTCAAGTGTGGGGATGGGGGAAAATTTCAAAAAAAAAAAAATTCAAAAATTTCTTGTTTCAAAAGCGATCTTAAAAGCACAAGTAACCAAGTCAACGAGGGATGTCACAACCCATTTGGTTTTTTGTCATGGTCAAGTTCAAATTAATAAGCATAACGGGTATTTAGCGGGTGGTTATTTGGGAATAATTTGCCTAAGGAACTAGTGCTTTATGCATATCACATATCATACCCTTATACGTGAGGTTTTGAGCCACTTTACATCATAGATTTACATATATATGTTGCTTTGTTTGAGTGGACCATTAGTCGCGTATTGTAGAACTTGCAACTTTTGATACGTTTGAGACCATAGACCGAATACAAGCACGAGAATGATAAAGGCATTAGGTGAGCCTCGTCTGGTTGAGTGAGAGTGTTGGGAATTGGGGGTTGGGCCTCATCCATTAAAAATATGAGCGTGGGTAAATGAAAGGGGCGGGGGTTTGGTTCCTTAGTAGCCACTTTGAGCTTATAGCCTATCATTTGACAAACCGTGCCTATTTCCTATTATTACCCGTGTGATGGAAATTCGATTATAGTGGAAAAGTTTGTATAGTTGTATTCGTTTGTTTGCATGTGAAAAAAAAAAAAACAGAAATAAGAAAATGTTATGAAAAAGATGAGAAAATTGTTGAGAAAAGAACAAAAAGATGTGTTCTTAGTTTGGAAAATAAAAGGCGAACATCATTGCCTTGCAAGTGAAGTGAAGTTTAGTTTAGTGTGTTTAGCTTAGTTGTTTTGTAATAAAGATCGAATTTTCATCACCTTAGCCACTTTAAAATATCCTATTCCCTACCCTTAGCCTAACCCCATTACAACCCTTACAAAGACCTTATGACTTGTGCCTAGTATTCGTGATCAGTGGTGGAGAATGATTGAGTTGCAAGCCTATGCGGGTACGTGCTCTAATCGGTTTTGAGTGATTACCTAAAAAGTGCTAATACATTATAAATATTAGCCAATTTACAAGCCGAGTGGAGAGAACATTGTGAGGGATATGCATGACTTGTTAGTTTTACGGGCGGTTTAATCTTGGATAACCATTATTATATGTGATTATTCACTTAACCGGTAAATATGTGGAAATTGTAAAGAATATGAACTTTAGCATGACATTAGACCTTAACCTTCGTCTCGGGAATGGGGAGTGTATTTGTTGTTCGACCCACGTGAAAGTGAAAAACAGATTTGCTTGAGGACAAGCAAAAGACAAGTGTGGGGATGTGATACGTGGTCGAAATCCGGTGCTTGTAATCGTTTAATTTGATGTTTTTACACAAGTTTTAGTTTCGAATTGCCTACTCTTGATTAGATATGTGTTTTGCAGGTTTAACAGAGTTTAAGGAGCTTTTCGGGAGCTTTACGAGTCACCGGAGCGAAAACGGAACCACCGGGACGCGAAACGGGTCAACCGGACTCAAGAAACGGACGAAACAGAAAATCAGACATCTGGGAACCGTCGCCGATGCCCATATGGGCCGTCGCCGACGGTTGACACAATTTTCCGTCGCCAGAATTGACCGTAGACAGCAAAGTAACACGTCGGCTTCATTTGGAAATCCACACACCGTCGCCGACGAACACATCCACCGTCGGCGACGGTCTCTCAATGTTGTTGTCGCGTAACTTGGTCTCCATTGGTCCGGGAACGAATCTTGAGGGTTGTTGGTCATCAATTTCGGGAGTTACACTTGTTTTTGAAGTTTGAACTTGTTCTTGGAGCCAGTTACCATCCATCAATCATTCACCTACCAATCCATCATCTTCATCTTTTACAACCCGAAATCATCATCAAGAATCATCACCATCATCACAATTAATCCATCATCCACAAACCCTAATCCTTCCATCATCATCATCTTTCACCAAACCTCATCATTCACCATTCTCAAGGCTTCAAGATGACTCCATCCGCATTCCAAGCATCCAGTGAAAATAATTAGGTTGTGACCTAATTAATAACTAACCAAACACGCGGGACCAAAGCCGGGTATCTTGCAAATGGAATTATAAACTTAAAAACAAAACACAACACACACACTCTTGTGTGTGTGCGTGCGTGAGATGATCAGGAGACAAGCTCCACGGGAGCTAACCCTAAAACTCAACAAAACCTTCAAATTGGAGGATCAATCGAAGGCCAAATCCAGATTTGAATACATAGAAACGATCACCAAGTCAAGGGGGATCGTAAGGTATGTCGAATTTCTAACATTCATGAAGTTGTGAAAATTAGTTAACTTTGCATGATGCGATCTATGCATTAATCGTAGAGGCTATGGCCGAATTTATGAAGTGTGGTTTCTTAGGAACAAACCCTAAGTAGAAAATTGAAGTAAAATTGCTATGATTTGAGTAATTTGATGATTTACCACTTTTAGACAAGTGGGTTTTGATTATGTAGTGAAGATGATGATATACACATGTTTAAAATCATCATAGTTGATAGTAGAAACAAGATACTTGAACAATTTGCAAGTTTGAGTGTTGATCATACATGACTTGAAATGGGTTTTTTATAATATGATGATGTTAGTGCCTAATTTGTGATTAGAATCATCATATTAGATAGTAAAGATATAGTACTTGAACAATTTAGGTGTTTGGGTACATGAATCATAATTACCATGAATTGGGTTTTGTATGAAAAGATGGAATTATGAAAGAAATGCGTAATTAGCTAACTTGACTAATTACATAAGATATGGGGTAAAACGATTTCTAATCATAATGTTGATTTGCCTTGATTGTGCATATTATATGATTAAAGGTAGTTGATTTTAGAAAGTCAAACTAACCAATGATGAAGTAGAATAGAAGTTTCGACATAAAATCCATAAGATGAAATAGTCATAATAATGATGACTAATCTAACCGTCTTACGAATTATGATGATAGTTTGACTCTTGACAAGCTAGATGGAGGCTTGGGAAAGAAGCGGGTCAAATGGATCGGGTACGCGAAAAGAGCAATAACCGGATGCAAGGTAAGTGAAACTTACACCATTTTGTAGAATACTTATTTATTCTATAAGTTTTAAACTCGATAAAAACAATATTGGAAAATATGGATTTCCGACGCAAATGATACGAGTCGGGACATACACAAAATTGATAAAAACCATGATGAATGGTAAATATGGGTAAATGGTAATATAGCCGTAAATGACAAGCATACAATGAATCTTGAGATGTTACCGTATGGGGTAACTCATAATAAGGATAGGGATAAAATGGTAATTTAGTCGGGTGCCGATAAATATAAGTAAAAGTTATAAGATACCCTACGCCGTAAGCCGAAATGGGTTAAATAACGAGATGGTATATATATATACCATTCTAAATTAAAATGCAAAATGTTTGGTCGTTTAGACCAAACGGGTCAAAGGATGACTTTTAGTGCCAGTTGACAAATGACGACTAATAAGTACGTGTCAAGTCTTATGCTTACAGGATAATAATGGTTTATGGATTAAAGCGCTACGAATTAGCATATTATAGAGGCAAGGTATCGAAACGGGTCAATAAGTTGACCCGAGCCAGGTATGTGTAAATATGGTTGTGGATAACGTACTTCATGGCCAAATATGTAGCAAAAGCCCTTCATAGTAAGTGACGGGCTGATGTTGACTAAAATGCCCTTGAAGGGTAAATTGGGCAAACGACCCATAGGGGTTGTTTAGGAACTTGCATTAAGATTATGGAATCATTAAATATGAATAAAAGTTATAGGAATATACATTTGAGGGTCAAATGCACAAAAATGGTCATTTGCGTAAAATGACCAACCGATGGGTAAATGTGGGATAATAGGTTAGTTATGCTAAATCCACCACAAAAATAGTTGTGGTGGAACATAAGCAGATATTTAGATGTGGCATTACGAAATATTGAAAAGAAAGGAGCTAGTTTTGGACCAAAATGCATAAAAGATCTCCTAAACGGGTCAAAATGAATTACGCGCGTAACTTGGGTGTTTGCCGCGTAATTCAAAAAACTTATGAATCCAAGATAGATATTTTGAGTTAAATACCTTGGTCTATGATTTATGATTAACTAGAAACAAGTTTGGAGGTCCTAAATACCAACGGGTCAAAATGTGGATTTTTAATAATAAGCCGAATGCTTAAAAATTTAGGATTTTATTAGTTTGAATGTTGGATTTAAACTCCATGAGATGGAGAATCAAATTATGATCATGTAGGAAGAAACGGGAGGTCAAACGGATATGCGGATTGAAAGATACGGAAGTTTTCGTTTTAAAAACGGCAAAAATGGAAAGGTCTGATACAGGGACCACCGTAACTTACGGTGACCACCGTAAGTTACGGTGGGGCTGAAATCTTTAAGATAGTTACCTCCTGCCTTACGGTGGGGGTATTTTAAAATAGAGGCCACCGTAGCTTACGGTGGGTACCGTAAGCTACGGTGGAGGCCAGTTTGAAGTCCTTGTTTTTGGGATCAAGAGATTAATGTTGGGATTTCCTTCCATTATCATTTATCTTGTCTTGTACCGTTATTTAAACTATCAATACTAACATTTAAGCTGGTATTGATCATAGGTGAATGTCGAGAGTCCCGATGAAGATCAAGCGTCGAGCAAGAACCGAACACACGTTAAATGAAGCTTCCGCAAGTTGTTTCGTCGTTATTCTAAAATGATGAATTAAATTACATTATGTTGTTTTGCTTTCAAGTTTAGAAAAGTTTTAATAAACCCGTATTTGAGCATGAATGTTTAAATATAAATACTCAGTAATTTGTGATTATTTACGGAAATCGCTAAATAAATTTATGGTTGTTACAAGTTGGTAATCAGAGCTCAAGGTTGTTAACAAATGTGTTCGGTTCGAGGCTTGACCGCAAATCCGGTAAGTGCATGTATGTTAATGGTTTAGCGTATTAAAGTGTTGTAAACAGCACATAGGGTTACCATGTAATACACGTTACCCCAATTAAATGATAGATATAGCTAACAAAATTTCGTGCATTGACACATATGGTAGAAAAGCCTTGTATTATGATACGAGCGTTTAGTAAAGTTGACATTGCTAACTTTTGTGAATGTTTTAATTGAAGGACACTTGCATTTAAAGATGACAGGCGTTAAACAAATTACAGATATGATAGAGGAGCGGTCCGAACTATGACAAGAGGAGCATACTCACCAAGGACTAAATCGCGTAACGACCGCGAACAAGGTTAATGGCGAGGAACGCTCGTCGGGGCAAGCATTACCAGGTGCGCGCTTTTAAATATAATCGCACAAATAGCAATATGCAACAAACATGTAGAGAATGATTGTTGCATATGTAAATTAGAAACTTGGAAAACCTGAATAGAATACCTATCCAGGATATTATTTCCAAGAAAACTAAATAGAGGCGTTACTTACATAGGGCGTGATGTGAAAACTATAAAAGGGTCGTGTGTGTCATGTGTTAATCGCTTACTCTGGCCAAGTAAGTAGTGGCATATGATACCATGAGCTTCTTATAGCGGACACATTTACATCTGATGTAGTAAGGACGGGGTGAATGGGACAAATTAAAAGTACCCAAATGAATCAAAAGAGCAAAATACTTGATAATAATGTAAGCGCACTGCCGGGTGACGGAAGCGTATTACATTAGGATAATGAGCCCGAGAGAAGGGGACAAAGATTAATGTAAAATAACTAAGATATACATTGGGAGGGAGTGTACTTACACTCGAACCCGGAGAATGCAAATATGACTCTTAACGGGCCGTTTTTGTAAAACGCCAAACCTGAGGACAAAGTCGGAATATAAAAGTGAAACGAAATCTTAATGCATACCAGAAGGGTTGCAATAATAACGACTTCGGTAAAACACCCGGTTGATGGGTAAGGAGTTAAACACATGAATAGACCGAGAAACGGGAATTCGGATGGAAAGTCAAAAGACTCGGGTTTCGAGTTATGACTAAAAGACGATAAGACACTGCAAATAAAAATTTTGATAAATTTACGTTCAACTATTTTAAAGTTGAACGGGTCGAACAAAGAATGAAGTTTGACATTCATAAGTGATGAATTTTCACGTGACAAGTCAAACGAATTTAATAATGGACAACGCTTGCTAAAATAAGTAAGCACGAACCGAGTAAATGAAAGTGAGAAATATTAATAAACCTATGCAAAGGATTATAGGCGTTAAAAACATTAAGATAAAAGAACCCGATTAATGGGTTGTAAAGAAGTATAATTATGAACCGGGAAACGGTGAGCGTAAAACAAACCGATGTGTAAATAATGTAAGGAGTCATAAAGTCGGAAGATTAGTCTGAAAGTAAACGAATGAAGCCTTAGAACACGGTCAAGGTCAACTAAAGCTCAGAAGCGAAAATAAATGATTCCAAATATAACAAGGGGTGCCCTGGAGTTATATATGTATATATATACATTTGAATAAAGACTTGAATAAAAGATGATCTACGGGATTATCATAATCTACGAGATTATAAATGAGGCTAAGGTCTGCGAGACCAAGAAGACCTTTGGGTCACAGATAGAAAGAAACGAATTGTCGGGGTTTCACCTTAAAAAGGCAAAAAGGTGAAAATTTAAAGAAATAGCCTACGAGGCTAAGTAAAAGAACCTACAGGTCAATAGTATAAGACGAGGAAACTGGTTGTAACCTCCGACGTAAAATAATAACGGGAGATAAAGTTCGTATAAAAGCGATGAGTTTCGCTAAGTTAACTAAATGGGTTAAAAGCGAAGAGATCGTAAAAGGCTGGGTTGGCAATAAGATATACCCTAATGACGGGGAGTAAAATGACGGCGACTAATCAGTCTAGCCGGTAAAACCTTTCAAAGTCAGATTAGTGTTACGACTTATACAAGCACTTGTCGATATAAGATTAGCTTGAAGTAAGCATGTTGAAAATAAATATAACCGAGTGATCAGATGATAGCTCGGTCAAATAAAGGACCAGAATAAGAAATACAAAATGAAAGTATCGGCCTGCGAGGCCATACACATAAAAGGCGTATACGCTTTGAAACCAAAAGCACATTACCCTACTCCCCTGGTAAGAGCATTATGTGCGAGCAATGCTCAAGCGATCACCGAAGCTAAGGTTCGGATGATCTAATCTAGTAAAGTACGTGAGAAAGGTTTCGGGGACGAAACCTCTTTAAGGGGGTAGACTTGTAACACCCAAAAAACGGGTTTGGTAATCAAACCCTGTAAATACTAAAAGACGGGTAAAATACCGTTAGCGGTAAAAGTAACCCGGTAAATATTAGGATTTAAATAGATAAACCTAATATTTAATAAAACGTGAATAAATGCTTCTAAGGAAAATAAAGTTTATAAAAGGCCCGAGTTAACGGGACCTAAAATAAACTTAGTCATAAATATTCCCAAACCCGCTAAATTAACCAGGAATATTAAACCTAGTTAATAAGTGGGAATATTGTTGAAAATAATTAGGTTGTGACCTAATTAATAACTAACCAAACACGCGGGACCAAAGCCGGGTATCTTGCAAATGGAATTATAAACTTAAAAACAAAACACAACACACACACTCTTGTGTGTGTGCGTGCATGAGATTATCAGGAGACAAGCTCCATGGGAGCTAACCCTAAAACTCAACAAAACCTTCAAATTGGAGGATCAATCGAAGGCCAAATCCAGATTTGAATACATAGAAACGATCACCAAGTCAAAGGGGATCGTAAGGTATGTCGAATTTCTAACATTCATGAAGTTGTGAAAATTAGTTAACTTTGCATGATGCGATCTATGCATGAATCGTAGAGGCTATGGCCGAATTTATGAAGTGTGGTTTCTTAGGAACAAACCCTAAGTAAAAAATTGAAGTAAAATTGCTATGATTTGAGTAATTTGATGATTTACCACTTTTAGACAAGTGGGTTTTGATTATGTAGTGAAGATGATGATATACACATGTTTAAAATCATCATAGTTGATGGTAGAAACAAGATACTTGAACAATTTGCAAGTTTGAGTGTTGATCATACATGACTTGAAATGGGTTTTTTATAATATGATGATGTTAGTGCCTAATTTGTGATTAGAATCATCATATTAGATAGTAAAGATATAGTACTTGAACAATTTAGGTGTTTGGGTACATGAATCATAATTACCATGAATTGGGTTTTGTATGAAAAGATGGAATTATGAAAGAAACGCGTAATTAGCTAACTTGACTAATTACATAAGATATGGGGTAAAACGATTTCTAATCATAATGTTGATTTGCCTTGATTGTGCATATTATATGATTAAAGGTAGTTGATTTTAGAAAGTCAAACTAACCAATGATGAAGTAGAATAGAAGTTTCGACATAAAATTCGTAAGATGAAATAGTCATAATAATGATGACTAATCTAACTGTCTTACGAATTATGATGATAGTTTGACTCTTGACAAGCTAGATGGAGGCTTGGGAAAGAAGCGGGTCAAACGGATCGGGTACGCGAAAAGAGCAATAACCGGATGCAAGGTAAGTGAAACTTACACCATTTTGTAGAATACTTATTTATTCTGTAAGTTTTAAACTCGATAAAAACAATATTGGAAAATATGGATTTCCGACGCAAATGATACGAGTCGGGACATACACAAAATTGATAAAAACCATGATGAATGGTAAATATGGGTAAATGGTAATATAGCCGTAAATGACAAGCATACAATGAATCTTGAGATGTTACCGTATGGGGTAACTCATAATAAGGATAGGGATAAAATGGTAATTTAGTCGGGTGCCGATAAATATAAGTAAAAGTTATAAGATACCCTACGGCGTAAGCCGAAATGGGTTAAATAACGAGATGGTATATATATATACCATTCTAAATTCAAATGCAAAATGTTTGGTCGTTTAGACCAAACAGGTCAAAGGGTGACTTTTAGTGCCAGTTGACAAATGACGACTAATAAGTACGTGTCAAGTCTTATGCTTACAGGATAATAATGGTTTATGGATTAAAGCGCTACGAATTAGCATATTATAGAGGCAAGGTATCGAAACGGGTCAATAAGTTGACCCGAGCCAGGTATGTGTAAATATGGTTGTGGATAACGTACTTCATGACCAAATATGTAGCAAAAGCCCTTCATAGTAAGTGAGGGGCTAATGTTGACTAAAACGCCCTTGAAGGGTAAATTGGGCAAACGACCCATATGGGTTGTTTAGGAACTTGCATTAAGATTATGGAATCATTAAATATGAATAAAAGTTATAGGAATATACATTTGAGGGTCAAATGCACAAAAATGGTCATTTGCGTAAAATGACCAACCGATGGGTAAATGTGGGATAATAGATTAGTTATGCTAAATCCACCACAAAAATAGTTGTGGTGGAACATAAGCAGATATTTAGATGTGGCATTACGAAATATTGAAAAGAAAGGAGCTAGTTTTGGACCAAAATGCATAAAAGATCTCCTAAACGGGTCAAAATGAATTACGCGCGTAACTTGGGTGTTTGCCGTGTAATTCACAAAACTTATGAATCCAAGATAGATATTTTGAGTTAAATACCTTGGTCTATGATTTATGATTAACTAGAAACAAGTTTGGAGGTCCTAAATACCAACGGGTCAAAATGTGGATTTTTAATAATAAGCCGAATGCTTAAAAATTTAGGATTTTATTAGTTTGAATGTTGGATTTAAACTCCATGAGATGGAGAATCAAATTACGATCATGTAGGAAGAAACGGGAGGTCAAACGGATATGCGGATTGAAAGATACGGAAGTTTTCATTTTAAAAACGGCAAAAATGGAAAGGTCTGATACAGGGACCACCGTAAGTTACGGTGACCACCGTAAGTTACGGTGGGGCTGAAATCTTTACGATTGTTACCTCCTGCCTTACGGTGGGGGTATTTTAAAACAGAGGCCACCGTAGCTTACGGTGGGTACCGTAAGCTACGGTGGAGGCCAGTTTGAAGTCCTTGTTTTTGGGATCAAGAGATTAATGTTGGGATTTCCTTCCATTATCATTTATCTTGTCTTGTACCGTTATTTAAACTATCAATACTAACATTTAAGCTGGTATTGATCATAGGTGAATGTCGAGAGTCCCGGATGAAGATCAAGCGTCGAGCAAGAACCGAACACACGTTAAATGAAGCTTCCGCAAGTTGTTTCGTCGTTATTCTAAAACGATGAATTAAATTACATTATGTTGTTTTGCTTTCAAGTTTAGAAAAGTTTTAATAAACTCGTATTTGAGCATGAATGTTTAAATATAAATACTCAGTAATTTGTGATTATTTACGGAAATCGCTCAATAAATTTATGGTTGTTACAAGTTACTATACAAATCGGCATAGTTTCGCAGTTTGACACATATAGTCCCTGCGATCGAACAAAGTTGATTTCGACACACCAAACCATTCAAAACTTATTTCTAAGTTATGTGAAGGTTATTTAAGGTATGTTAAGCCTATGTCACTATTCCGGAGTGTTTTTCGCGTTATACTGACTGCGTTTACGCACCAGTTTGCGTATAACCTTTCAGAACGCGATTTAAAGCTTGCAATCGGAATCGAATCGAATTGAAAAATCACCAAACACAAATACACACATAGAAACACCAAAACACATATAATAACACCAAAGCACATTGTTTTATTAATAATCATCATTGTTTTACATCGTACATCGGTTACAGAACACAGTTGTCACAAAAACCAATGTGAACACAACCAAAAATACCTAAAAAAATCTAACGAATACAAAAAAAAAAAAAAAAAATTATATTTTTTCTGGAAAATTCGCTACTTTTAGTTATTAAAAAAATTTCTTTTTTAAATTTTTTTTGGCTACTAAAAGTAGCGATTTAAATAAAAAATAAAATTTGTGTGTTTTTTAGATTTTTTAAGGTTTTTTCGAGTTTAGTTTTTAGCATTTAGCTTGAGTGGGGGGTGGGGGTTTAGGTTTTTGGGGGTGTCGGGGGGGGGGGGTGGTTAGGGTTTTTTTTAGGGGGGAGGGGGTTAGGTTTTAATTTTTTTTTTTTGGGGGGGGGGGGGGTGGGGTGGGTAGGTATTTTTTAGATTTTTGGTGGTATAGTGGGTTTATTTTTTGTGTTCAATTTGATTTTCGCTGGTCTCGCAATATAGGTGGTTCTCGCATGAACCCTACCATATATATATATAAAGACAAATCAATCAGGCTTTATGTACAAAGACGAAACGCCCAAACAACTATCAATGCTCAGAGGCATAATACGGCTACAACAAACGTTGCCCAGCCAAACGCCGAGAAACCTAAACACCCCTCCCTTCAAAACCTAATAACTAAACCCTGAACTTAAAATCCACCAAAACCTAAACCCCTAAAAAACTAACCTCCCCAACTAATAACCAAACCGTAATCTTAAATTCCCCAAAAACATAACCCTAAAAGCTAAACTAAACTGAAAACCTAAACATTAGGCTTGCACGTGCAACGTAACATATTTGGCACATGTGTAATACTAATATGTTTTTTTAATTCAAATTATTTTTTTATCTTAAAAATGCTAAATTTAAAGCCAAAAAAAATGTTTAAAACAAAATTGGTGTGTTTTTAAGTTTTTTGAAAGTTTTTTATTTTTCTCACATTTAAGTAGTGTTCTCGTGATCTTCTCTCTCTCTCTCTCTCCATATATATATAATAGCAGGGAAATGTTTAAATGAGAACGCTAAATATTGTGAGAACCGTGAGAACAAATGAAAAAACCGCGATAACTTGGTTAACAACAATACAAATTCAAATTCTTTTTACACATATCATTATTATTCGATTACAATATTAGAAATTTAATTTACACATTTAAATGTACGTGAATTCGTAAATAAAGAAAATTTACACGTGTAAATTTGCCATTTACACATGTGTAAATTTGTTATATTTACACATATGTAAAAAATCTAATAAGAGTGATTTTGCGAGGACAAATGAATTATTTGATGCTGTAAATTCTTTTTATACATGAATTATTTGATTTGTTTTTCCATTTTTTCTCACGTTTCTGGTAATATTTAGTGTTCTCAAGAAAATTATTTATACATGAATTATTTATACATAAAAAGGGATGATGGGAATAGTGCCCAGGCGGAGCAACTATCATCTGCCTGACAATTTCCCCATTACTCGTGGCAAATTAACATATTGCCCACAGTTTAAAATTATAGTTTTGCCATTGTTTTTTAAGTTTTGAGTGAGAACAGTGTCGGGCAGCTGTCTGCCACTTCTCATTGGTCCTGCCAAGTTACAACTTTGCCCTCAGTTCAAAATTACTGTGTTGTCATCGTTTTAGCTTTACTTTTTTAATAAAACTATGGTAGTGTTTTGTTTTAGTTGGTTGAGTCGATGTAATTTTTATTGAGATTATGTTATTAGTAGTATGTACAAGTAACCGAAATAGAGTCGTACATGTTATTAAATTGAGAAATATTCGACTTAGCACCCCGTAACGTTGGCGGGGGGCGTAAAACTTGTTTATAACGTTAGGAGAATCACCAATAGTGAATACACATGTATATTGTTTTTTTTCCTTTTCAGGTTCACTTTGTGTTCATATTTAGAAACAAGATGTCGATGATATAATAAAGGGAGGGAAAGGATGAATTTTACACGTCACCTAATGTTTAAGGATACATCATAGTAATCAACAATTCGACCCTGACTTAAGTCATGAACGTGTTTTTGAAATTGTTATGAAAATGGTAATTTTCTCCGTCAATTTTTAATTTAAAAAATCCGGCTTTTTTGTCCAAAATAATAATGTTCAATGGTTGTTAAGTAGCGCCATGCTCAGAGTCACGTATGCATTACTATCACACAAACACCGTACCGCACCTTAGTGGCCGTGACCAGTGAGCTATGAATGAGTGTGAGTGTCGCGTGAACCCAACCACTCCATAACATATACTAGTGAAATAAGAGGGGAAACACTAATGCCTAGGTGGCGTCTAGCTGACCACTCCACCAAAGTTGAATGGCCAACAATAATCTATTATCTGGGAACAAGTTTTCATGTTGTGGCCTAGGATTCAATGAGCGATCTACGTATATAAATATTATGTCACTCAAGCTTTTCTCTACAAATATCTTAAAGCACTCACTAGCATCCACTCAAGCTTTCCTCTACAAATATCTTACAGCACTCACCAGCATCTACTAAGGGCCTGTTTGGTTGACAGGAATCCATAAGATTTCAAGGAAATTGTAATTTGAATTCCATTCCTTTGTGTGTCTGATTGGACAAATTAGTTGAAGGGAATTGGATTTCAATTCCAACAAAATCTCTTATTTAATGGAATTCAGAATCCTTCTAAATTTCAAAGGAAAGTTTAAAAAACAACGGGAATGTTTCCAAAGTTACGGAAATAACCCCTTGCCTCTTTTATTTTTGTCTAAAAACCAAAAAAATAATAAAAAAATCCAAAAAATTCTAAGAAATCCAAAAAAATAAAAAAAATCAAAAAAATTCTAAAAAATAAAAAAATAATAATAAAAATATCCAAAAATTTCTAAAAAATCAAAAAAATAATAAAAAATCCAAAATATTCTAAAAAATCAAAAAAAAAATCTAAAAAATCCAAAAAATAATAAAAAAACCAAAAAATTCTAAAAAATCAAAAAAATAATAAAAAATCTAAAAAATCCAAAAAATTCTGAAAAATCAAAAAATTCTTAAAATAAAAAAAAATAATAAAAATGCAAAAAAATCTAAAAAATAAAAAAAATAATAAAAAATCTAAAAAAACCCAAAAAAATTCTAAAAAAACCAAAAAAATTTAAAAAAAATCTAAAAAACCAAAAAATAATAAAAAATCAAAAAAATTATAAAAAATCCAAAAAAATCAAAAAATAATAAAAAATCCAAAAAATTCTAAAAAATAAAAAAAATAATGAAAAATCCAAAATATTCTAAAAAATCAAAAACAAATTCTAAAAAATAAAAAAAGCTATAAAAATCAAAAAACTAATAATAAATCTAAAATAATCTATAAAATCCAAAAAATTCTGAAAAATCAAAAAGTTCTAAAAATAAAAAATAATAAAAATCCAAAAAATCTAAAAAATAATAAAAAATCTTAAAAACCCAAATAAATTCTAAAAAACCAAAAAAAAATTTAAAAAATAAAAAAAATCTAAAAAAATAAAAAAATAATAAATAATTAAAAAAATCCAAAAAACTCTAAAAAATCCAAAAAAATCAAAAAAATAATAAAAAAGTCCAAAAAATGTAAAAAATAAAAAAATTATAAAAAATCAAAAAATTAATAAAAAAACTAAAAAACCCAAAAAAAATTCTAAAAACCAAAAACAAATTTAAAAAAAATCTGAAAAATCAAAAAAATAATAAAAAATTCAAAAAATAAAAAAAATTCTAAAAAATCAAAAAATTCAAAAAAATAATTTTTTGAATTTTGTCGATTTTTTATATTTTTTTTGGGTTTTTCTTATTTTTCAGAATTTTTTGATTTTTTTAGATTTTTTTGATTTTTTAGAATTTTTTTGAACTTTTTATTGTTTTTTAAATGTTTTTGATTTTTTAGAATTTTTTGGATTTTTTATTATTTTTTAGATTTTTTTTATCTTTAGGATTTTTTATTATTTTTTAGATTTTTTTTGATTTTTTTGAATTTTTTATTATTTTTTAGATTGATTTTTTGGATTTTTATTATTTTTTATTATTTTTGAGAATTTTTTGAACTTTTTATTATTTTTTAGATTTTTTTGAATTTTTTGGATTTTTTTATTATTTTTTAGTATTTTTTTTGAATTTTTAGGATTTTTTATTATTTTTTAGATTTTTTTTGATTTTTTAGAATTTTTTTTGCTTTTATAGAATTTTTTGAACTTTTTATTATTTTTTAGATTTTTTTTATTTTTTTATTTTTTTGATACTTTTGATTTTTTTTGGATTTTTTAGAATTTTTTAGAATTTTATAATTTTTTATGATTTTTAGAATTTTTTTGAATTTTTATCTAAGATAGTTGTTTTTAAAACTTTTGCCAATTGGTTATAATTAGGGGTAATTTTGTCTTTTTAGGTATATTTAAATTCTAATTCTAATTCTAATTCCATTAATACATTTATCAACCAAACACATCTATGGATTTCAAAGGAATCCATCAAATTCCAATTCCTATAGGGATTCCAATTCCTACACATTCCGCGAACCAAACGCCCCCTAAAGCTTTTCTCTATGAATTAAGCGCGCCACGTACTTAACGTACGTACGTCACTTTAGTATAATATGATTCATAATTTTTTAAAGGTGTTATTTCTACTTCACTTTACACTATTTATTTTATTTGTCTAACTTTGAACATTTTCTCTCTAGCAAGTCTACTAGTTCATGATTAAAGTATCAATAACAAGGACACACAATACGGTCTAAAAGCATATCCACACAACTATCATTTTGACAACTATGTGGAGGATTTGGAAGGCTAGAAACGAAATAGTTTATAATAATAAATTCATTCCGACTAGGTAAATGCTTGACCCCGTCCAAGTTTTGTTTTTATATTGGGAGATCGAGGTGATGTGAATTTAATATTCGTGATGTAATCTTGTAAGTTTGTTGTTTGTTGTTAAATTTAGGCTCTAGCTAGCTCCTGTTGTTTTGTTGTGAATACAAGTCGGTTGTGAAAAAAAAAAATCATTCCTACTTTAAAAGACTATTACTCTAAACATTCAAAACATATTATCACAACTAGCTTTTTTTTGACGTCGTGCGTTGCGGGGAAATCGAGCAAATGATAATGTAAAACAAACGTGATTTAAAAATAAAGCATTTGTTTAGAAAACCAAACTGTAGGTCCACTTGGAAGATCAAGAAACCTACTTCCTTGTTGTTAGAACACACTTACGAGTGCAGAATCCACGTAAGAATGCAAACCGAAGCAAAGTAAACAAACACACGTAACCAAAGATTCACTATCTTGAATAATCTGAAGAGAACAAGTACAAACACATACACACAATGTTTGGACAAACTCTCACTGCTCTCTTAACTGTTCTGTGAAACATTTGCTGACTATATATAGGCCCATGCCCAGTAACATTACGAAGAATGTTACTGGGCTCACGAAAGAACCTGGCCCACGAAGAACCAGGTTCTTCGTTGACTAGACCAACGAACAACTAACCCCCAAGAAGAAGGTCTTTTGTGAAGGTGTTATCCCACGAAGAATAGGTTCTTTGTGGGTAGGCTGCATGCAGATAGAAAGTGCAGACAAATGACAGAAACAACAAAGATAGCAAACAAACAAACAACCTGCAAACTACATATACTTGCAGCCGCTTTACATACACTATTACATAAATGTCGTACCAAGTCAAGATAAGAGGATATCTTGACTTGGTCGATTCGACCAAAACATTACAGACTCGATAAACAAAGGCCGTACATTACAGACGTAATTAGAACAAGCGACAGACACAAAAACTGCACCAACAAACTCTCCCTTGGCTGTTGCTTGGTCTTCAGTCTTCGTTCCTAGTGAGCTGCTTCAGACCATGAGCTTCCAGCGTGAATCCCGCGATAATAACAAAAACAAGCGACGCGTTGAAATAGCAAAGCTTGATGCGCGTCCTTGTCTTCATAAAAGATGTCGTGACGAAATAACCTGTTGATATCAGCAGCAGACATGTTGACGATCCACATCGGATCGAGGATGCGGAAGTTTTCTTCATCATTCCTGAAGACGATGACTGCTTCATGCGTATCCGAATCGTAACACCAAAGAGTCATGTTCCCAAGGATGTCTTGCTTCATGCATATCCGAATCCGAATCACAAACTGCATATACTTGCAGCTGCTTTACATACATCATGACATAAATGTCGTACCAAGTCAAGATAGGAGGATATCTTGACTTGCTCGATTCGACCAAAACATTACAGACTCGATAAACAAACACCGTACATTACAAACCCAAACCACAGGACCATCCACGGTTTTTTGTTTCGGGTTAGGTTTTTTGGGGGTTTAGGTTTCGGGTTTAATTTTAGGTTTTTGGTGGGTGGCGATGGAAGGTTTCGGGTTTAGTTTTTAAGTTTTTATGGGGTGGGGTGGGGGGTTTAGGTTTCAGGTTTAGTTTTTAGTTTTTTAGGGGGTGCGGGTAGGGTTTTTTTTTTTTTTTTGGGTGGTGCGGGGGAGGGGGGGTTGGCTGGTTTAGGTTTTTCGTAGTGTTGCACATGTTTAATACTAATAAGTTTTTTAGTTTTTTTTTCAATAAAAAGGTATTTTTTGTATTTTAAAAATGCTAGATTTACAGCCAAAAATGTTAAAAAAAAATTAGTGCGTTTTTTAAGTTTTTTTAAAGAATTTTAGAGTTCCCCTAATAAAAAGAGTTTTCGTTTGAACAATCTCTTATATATGGGAAAGTTCGAATACACAATACTCTTAATCTAAAAACAATGAAAAGTAAAGTGATTTGAATATAAAGAGCTGATATGCATATAACAAAGTAATGATAAGTAACAAACAATGTTATGTGTTGTAGCATTTCAACATTGTTAAACATCAGTACTATGATATTTTCATAACAACATTTTGTATTTATATCAACAATTTACTTTCTACATTTGTTATGTTAATATCTATTTGTATTTGATTATGCCATAAATAAATAATAATTAAAAAAGATATTATACACATGTATAATATATCAAAGATTGTGTAATAAGGTAGGGGACGGAGAGGTGCATATACATGATGTAATAACGTCCAAGCTTCTTTTTATCACACAAATAATATCTGGTATATAATTGATCACGTGATTGATTTGATTATTATGGCCCATGTAACAACTTTACGTGGTTCTATAAAAAGAGTTAATTACATAGTTAGTCCCTGTGGTTTGCACAAAATAACATACTTAGGTACTAATAGTTTAAAATCACATTCTAGGGTATTAACTTTTCATTTTGTAACGTTTGGAGGTATTAACTTCTAAGGTAGTAACATAGGTAGTCCCTATGGTTTGCACAAAATAACATACTTAGGTACTAACAGAATGTGATTTTAAGCCTACAAATAAGCTTAATACCCCCGAACGTTACAAAATGAAAAGTTAATACCGTATAATGTTATTTTAAACTATTAGTACCTAAGTATGTTACTTTGTGCAAACCACAGGGACTAACTATGTAATTAACTCTTCTAGAAATGAATATTATTTGTCATGCAAATTTTGATTCTCATCGAGAATTAACACAGCAGTAACACCGCACATGTTAAGGGGCAGAATTTTATGTTTAGCAGGGTAGGGTTTGCTATTCAGAATTGGGTAGCGGCGCAGCTTGTTCCTCGTCTACCTGCCATTAATTTGTAATCGTATTGAGTTTGTTTATAATAATAAAGTAGAGAATTATGCAAAAAAAAAAAGCATACATTAATATCACTTTCAAAGCATGGAGTTAATCAACAATACTAATTAAACAATTGAAGCAGAATTTTTCTCATCAAAGAAGCAGAATTTATTTCATCAAAGAAGCATATCAAATACTATCCCCTCCCCACATTCTATCTAATCATTTAACAAAATTCAATATTATATGATCATTTTTATGCTATTTAGATTCCTTCGTTAAACACTCTATATTTCTAATATATTTTAATATACGAATATAATTTTGGAGCTAAAGGTCTCACTGAGGATAAGAATTTAGTACCGGGTACCAATATTAAACTGGTACTGAAATGTCTCACCGTAAGCAACCTCTCTATTCCAAAAGATAGAAGTATGTTACGCCTATCTCTCACCTTCCTAAACCATATCAATAACTTTGCAACGTGTTTTATGATGGTTGTTGTTATATATATATATATATATATATATATATATATAGGCAAAGTGTAGGATACAAATCCCCTAATCGTACATTACGTACGCGATCCCCACAGCCATACACGTGTCCTGATTGAATTTAAATAGATAAGGGTATATCAGACATTCTGTTCAATTATCTGAGGGCTAATTAGGGAATTCCGTCGACAATGAAGCAGATTACGAATTCGTTTCAAAACCGTCTGTCTAATTATTGTTCGTATCAATTCGATTTGTAACCGAACACACATTGGCTTTACCGAAAATGCTGGATTCGTCATTTAGGATGTTTATTTTGGGTTTTTCATCATAGGGTTACTCTTGAGGTATGGGTTTATTTGATTTAAATGTTTTCATGTTATTAGATTGTAAAGAGGTTGAAGATAAGATGGTTCTGGGTTTATTTGTTGAGTTTAACATATCGCATGTGATGTTTTTAAATATCTCATGTGTTGTTTTTAACATATCCCAGGTATTAAAGATTTGATCATATGAATAATTTCGCATGTTTAACTTTGGTCATTTCGCACACAATAAAGTTTAAACATGTAATTTCGCATGGTTAAGTTGGTCATTTCGCAGACTAAAAAGTTTTTAACATATTTAGCGGAATATTTCGCATGCTTTAAAGGTAATTATATGTAATTTCGCATAGTGTGTTTTATAATTCAGTTCAATAATTCAAATCAAATAATTCAGTTCAATTGTTGATATCAATAATTCATATCAATAACTTTACAGTGCGTTTTTCTTTTACTATAAAGTTTATCTTTTTATCACCATTTCAAACCACTTATATCTTATCTTATTAAAAAATGGCAGACCTCCCAACATCCTCTTCTGAATCAAGTATCAAACAGTCTTTGAGAAAAAGGATTCAGGAACAAATTCAAGAGGATCGATCATGTCAAGAGATGCTGGAAACCAATATTTCTCGTGTAACAGAAAACATGAAGAGAAGACAAGAAATTGTGAACTTGCTTTCTCAGATGCAAGTGAGTAGTCTTCAAGAAATTGCTGTAATGTTCATGGTTGATCTGGGTGAGAGGGATGAGAAACAGTTGAAAGAGTTGGCAGATGCAATAACTATCTTAAGATGCTCGATGGAGATGAAAATGAAGTTCCTTTCATCTTTTGAATGAACTTGTTTATTTTAGTGCTTTATTTAATAATTCGCATGTTGTGTTATTGGATGGGATTGATTTCGCATGTTTATATTCCCCATTTTGCATATTTTAAGTAATTCAATGTCAAACATGCGATTTTATACATAATATATGCGAAATTAAAAACATTAATGTAATCTAACAAGTCTAAATATGCAACAAAAATTCAACATCAAACAAGTCTGCTAGTCCTTTCCAATAAATGCTTTCAACCTATCTGGGATTATTTTGTCCAAATCTTTGATATACTTTTCTTTGTCTGGCCTTTTATCGAAAGCATTTGAAAGTTTCATTATTTTTTGACGCTCCACGTTGTGTTCGGATAGAATGATTTTACTTAGATATCTGTGCCTCAGGAGATGAAGTTGTGAATTCTGTCTGTTGTTTACTGCATTTTCTTTCACAAAACCAGTCACCCATGTGTTTTCTCTCCTTTGTATGTTTCCATGTGACGCATCGTAAACACTCCACAATCTACACCGTCATTCTTCGTCCTCCATTCCATCACTTTTCTTTCTATCACTGATGTTTCAAGTTCTTTTATAGCCGATGTTGGTTTTAAGGCATTTTGTAGGTATAAAACCAATACCCTTCTCTGTAACATAGCAACATTGTGTTAGTAGCTTTTACATAAAATATAACATGTATATGAATAAGTTCTTGTATTACCAGTGTGTCTGGAAGCCCCTTGTATCTATCCTTAAACTCTTGTTCAGCTGCTGAATTGTCAATCAGCTCAATTTTGCCGGTTTTCAAGTGGAAGCACAAGACATAGAAGTGGTCACCTTGAAGTACCAGAATAAACACCAAGTCAACCGAATCAAGTTTTTTTACCTCATATTTCAGTATTATGTCTTCTAAATTTGAGGCAAATACGTTTAGACGTTGGTTGTGTGTGTATTTCTCTTCGTCGTACATGATATCCGGCTGTATGTTATGTAATTAGAATCAAGGTTAAGTAATGTATTACAAGAGATTTGTACATGCGAATTTAGTACATGCAAATAATGTGTGAAAATTTTTCACATGCGATTTGTATATATACTGTATGCGAAATTACAATAGTATGCGAAATGTTGTTTTTGTTTTTATAGGAAAACTATCCACTATTCTACATGTGATTTAACTATAATTAATTAGCATGCGAAATCATTGAATATGCATTTTCTGTTTTAGTTTCAAATGCCAAAATGTTTAGAAAAACATACCATCATTGTGCTAAATAAGAAGAGTCTGTATGGTGATGATTTTCCATCCCTCTTCTTCTCTTCAAGGTTGAGAACATCCACAAATGCATCTATTCCGTTTGATGCTACTTATTAACCCCTGTAGAAGCTTTCAAAGATACATTTGTAAGTGGAAACCACAGTTTTTGATCGGTAAAATACATCCTTGCAAGGAAAAAATTAAATATTTTGAGTGTATATATTTTAGATGTTTGTTAGTTGATATAATTGTTTTACTTACTCTATGTTTGCAAACGTAGAAAATGTGTATCGGATTACACTCAATTCTTGATTCAAGAGTGCTTCGTGCATGTTTACCACTGTGTTGCAGAAAGGGGAACAAAATGCTTCTCCAAGCTCTGCACATCTTTTCTCATTTCGAATTTTGGCGGCTTCTATTGTCTTATAAAGCAGTTCATTTAACCCCTTTGCTATAACTTGTTTTGGATTTGAGTTTTTTCTCCCCCTAGAAGGTTTTTTTCCCTTATTTTCTTCCAGGCTGGGTCCCAGGCTCAAAAGCGACTCAATTGATTGCAATTCCTCAGCCGTCACCTGAGGGCATTCAACTTCTGGTTCCTTCTCAACTTCGATACCTGAATCGGTTTGTTGAGGGTCCTTTTGTGTAGTTTCTCCTAAAGAAACTGCTTCCACTTCTGGCTCTTTTTCTTGAACTTTTTCTTGAATGTTTTGTGTAGATTCTGCCAAGTTCACTGTTTCTTCGATAACTGTTTCATTTTCACCACTTTCTGCAGGCCAGAGTAAGTTAAAAATATAATATTTTGTTCTTTTTATTGTTTTCCTAATATAAAGAGTTTTTTTTACCTTTGACATGTGGTTTGTAAGCGTATACACCCGTTTCGACAGTTTGAATGTTTGCAATAAGGGTGTCTGTCACTCCTCCATCATCTTTATTTGTTAATCCTTCATCATCTGGCTGCAGTACCCCTATAGATAGAAATTTTTTGAATTTTAATACATCAGAATCAAAATCGCATGACATTGGATGCGAAATTAAATGTGAAGTGTATGCATGAAATCGCATGTATATTTTTAAGGTATCGCATGTATATTTTTAAGGTATCGCATGTGTATAGGAAATGGTGATTTTTACATAAAATTGCATGTGTTAATTTGAAATCGCATGTTTTACCTTCTGTTGCCATTTGTTCCAAAACATTGGATATTACTTGTTGAGCTTCTTCATTCTGTCTACTTTCTTCGTTAGTAGTATCTTTGTAAGGACTCTCCAAAATTTTATCCTAAAAATACCCGTAAGCGAAAACCCGGACCCCTGAAACCCTAACCCTTATTAAAAATCAAGAAAAATAAAATTTCAGGGTCTCAGGCGGCCCGCGTGAAAGACAAGGTAAGTCTAAAGCGGGCCGCGTCAACCTCAAGTTGACCGGATAAGCGCGACAGTGCCACGTGTCGTCCATCTGGCTAGCCTACGCGTGACTAGTCAAAGCTAGTCGTAGACTGGGCGGCAAGGCGGCCCGCGTCCGGTTAAGCTAAAACTAAAGCGGGCCGCGTCAGACCTAAAAATCAGCTATAAATAGCCCTTCACTTGCACAGTCTGTTAGTGTCGAAATCAATTCGTAAAAACGAATTCTAAGCCCTCTAAAGTCGAAAATACTTCAAATAGTAGTATAGTGCTGCTCAAATACGGGTATTAATTCGATCGCTGCTACGATTCATTTTCCGATCGATCAATATACTCAATGGATGTTTAAGTGCTGCCCACATTAGGGTTTATACTTTGTCATTCGTTGTGAATCCGATGGATGTTTAAGTGATTACACTTTGTCATTCGTTGTGAATCCGATGGATGTTTAAGTATCACACTTTGTCATTCGTTGTAAAGGTTGATCTCGTGAGTTATCGTAAATACTGTATTAATTTACTAACCATATTGTGTAATTTAGGATAAAAAGGCTAATCAGTAGGTTAGGCTCTGCTCAAATTTTGCAATGTGAGTCATTCTCTTTTTATCAAATTACTTTTGAAATCATGTTTATTTTCAAAGGTTATAATTACAGTGATTAAGTTTATGTAATCACCATATTACAGCCGGTATGTGGGGTTTTGTATACATTACTTGATAATCTTCACCATTGGACAACGAGTTAGCCTATGGGTGATATGACCATAGTCACAGACACCATTGGACGGAAGGGCCAATGGGTCGAGTGACAAATACTGTGGGTAGTTGGTTTGATATCTGGAAACATTGTAATCTCTCTTAATACTGTGAATTATAACAAAAAAGTCATTTTAGCAAAATGAATGATTCACTCAGTATTTCCCGCTGACAAAACCTTTTTCAAACATGTTTCAGGTGATCTGTTGTGATCCAGGAAAAGTGCCGTGAAGCACTATCAGCTTAAGGAAGTGGCTCAGTATAAAATAAAGAAACATGTTTTGTAAAATAAGAGATTTCTTCGTGAAATCTCAAGATTGTAAATTACCGGATTTTATCCCGAATTGTGAAATAAAATAATCGGGAAATATTTCAGTTTTTAAAAATGATCCTGAAGAAACTTCCGCTGTTAAACTCACTTAATTAAATACCACGGGATTTCTGTCCCGCGGCTCCTGAAACGGGTAAAACCGGGTCGGGGGCCGTGACAGAAATAAGGTGGTATCAGAGCCACTGATCTAAGCCTATTAAGTATTTAGAAATACTTAATTTTACTGATTGCCAATTATGTGTTTTATTAACTGATTATTTGTTAGTTACAATATGGGTAAACAAAAGTTGTCAAACATCTATCTTAAACTAGATAGGTCATCCAACGAAAAAGGAAGTTCATCCCAAACAAAACCTTATGTAATTCCTGAAGAAGGAATATTTGTGCGAAAGGCAAATTATGAAGAACCACTTTCTCCGGATAAAAGAAATTTGATTATTAGGAAAAGTAAGGAGAAAATAAAGAAAATCCGAGAGAAGAAAGTTAAACAGGAAACCCAGAAATTAACCAGTAAAACACCCTGGGAGGACAAATTAGATGAGAAATGGGCAGATTTGTATATGCTAGCCACAGTAGCAGAAAATGCAAATCTCTAAATACTTTAAACTCAAGTTTTAGCACCTTTATGTATTTACAATCTAGAAACCTATTTCGGTAAATAAATAAGTTCACAGGAAATCGTAGTATATTTTATTTGTCGGTTGTTTTATGATATGCAATAAAAATTTAAGGATTATCTATGAAATTTTGTTACGTTAATTTATTTTAACAATTGGTATGTATTTTGCATATATGCTAAACAGCATGAATGAGATGTCTGAAGCTTTAGAAAATCTTAACCTCTATCCCGTTAAGATAGAAGTTTCCGAAGAATTCACTGGTTACTTCGCTGACAAAGAAGAACCCATAGAATTTCAATCCAAACCACTGGCAAAACCAAAACCAAAGAAAAGAAGGAGATATGTGTGGGGAAGTCGTATACGTAAGAAAAAGTCAGCAACAAGAAAGGTTATCAAAACTGAAAATCCAAAAAACAAAGGAAAAGGGGTAGAAATTGAGGAAAATGTTAATCAAGTAGAAATAGAAGCTGAGAAGAATGTTAAACAAACAGAAAGAGAAGACGGAGAGAGTTCTGGACTAAAACAGAAAATGACTCCATGGGAAATTTTAGATCATAAATTAGTAATGAGTGACCTCATCGGACCTGCTGATGGAAACCTTGAACCAGCCAATCCAAACTTTATATTCACTGAAGAAGATCTTTTTAGCTACCCATTAGAAGCTCCAATTCCAATCAATCTGGAACCTGCTATTCCAGATCCTATTGTTCAACCTCAACCACTACCAGTAGAATTAGATGAATGGTGGACAACTGATTGGCAATACCAAAATCTTTTAAACAACCCTGATACATTTTTCCCACAAGTTGACCCAGAACCTCCACTATACCCAGCTATGAGTTCAGAGAATCTGGCTGAACTTCGTCTCTGGGGAGAAGAGTTAATTACTGCAGGAAATAGGATTAGGGATGTTGGAGAAAGAATTACTTGGAAGTACGATGAAAGGGAGCGTAATTTTTAAGAAATTAGCTGATCAGATAATGGGAATTGCAAGGAATAGTTGTTTAATAAATAAGAACCAGTATGTGTAATAACTTAACAATAAAACATTGTATGATAAGCGTGTGTACGAGGCATTCATATAATATATAAAATGAAACTCGGGAAATCGATAACTTTTGGTTATACATGTTAAGGTGATGATGTACAAACTGTTTTATTATAATTAAAATATTTGTACTAATTATTTATATAAAACTTATTATCAGATGGCTAATGTTGGTAATGAACCAATTGAAGAAGTTAATCAATCTGAGCAACAACCGGGGGATCAATATATGACTAGGCAGGATATAGAAAATATCATTGCTCAAGGGATAGCTAATGCTATTCCAACATTCGTTGCTGCTGTTAAAAATACAATCGAGCCTCAACAAATCGTTCGAAGTAAACGAATTTCTGAAGATAACTTCAGTAATAGCGTAAACGGAGGTAATGATCATGTTAATCATGATAACGAACCACGGCAAGCTCCGCTCCCTAAGAAAATGAAAGCTACAACACCTGGTTGCACTTTCAAAGAATTTCTTGCTTGTAAACCTACTGAGTTTGCAGGCAATGAAGGAACGACTGCGTCATTACGCTGGTTAGAGAAAACAGAGGCAGTAATTGCCATAAGTAAAGGTGCTAAAGATGATCAGGTCATGTACGCATCAAATCTCTTCAAGGAAGGAGCACTCGAATGGTGGAACACTGTGTTACAAGCCAAAGGAAGAATAATAGCTTACGCCATGAATTGGGAAGAATTTAAGGGTCTTGTAGAAAGAAAATTCTGTCCCGAGTATGAAAAAGAACAAATGACAAACAAATTCCTAACTCACCGTATGATAGGTGTAGATTGTCGCGGTTACACTTCGACATTCTTTGAATATGCTAGAGTGGTACCAACACTGGCTTCGCCAGAACCGGTACTCATTTCTCGCTATATTTGGGGACTGATTAGTGAAATCCGTAACATTGTTAAAGCTGCGAGACCTCGCACTATTGACGATGCTGTGGAATTAGCTAATACTCTAACCGATGAACTGGCGCGCACAAGAGATGAAGACAGAAAGAAAGAATTGGTTCAGAAAATTACCCATGGATTTCGTACGGGTAATAATAACAGCTTCAAGAAAAGAGGAACAGGGCAATCTTCAAATCCACCGTTCTGCAGGAATTGCAAAAGGAAACATTTTGGAAGATGTGATGTAACCTGCAATTTTTGTAAAATGGTAGGACATCGTGAAGAAAACTGCATAAAGAAAACAATAGTCTGCTATAACTGTGGAGAAAAGTGACATGTTAAACCAGAATGTCCTAAATTGGCAAAGCCAGCAGACAACAAAGCCAAGATAGCAGATGGAGCTACTAAGAAGAATGCTCGAGCATTCCAGCTGACTACTCAAGAAGCCGAGATGATTCCAGATGTGATAGCTGGTACGTTCTTAGTTCACAACGTATACGCAAAAGTATTATTTGACTCTGGTGCAAACCAAAGTTTTATCAATACTTCATTCTGCCAAGCTCTTAATATACCTTTAACCAACATTAGGCAGATTTTTACCGTCGAAACGGCTGATGGGAATTCAGTTAGAATAAATAAGGTTTTGCAAAATGTAGAAATAGAACTTTTAGGTCATAAATTCTTTGCAACCTTATTACCTATGAAATTAGCCGAGTTTGATGTTGTGTTAGGAATGGATTGGTTAGTAGCCAACCATGCTCGCATACTTTGTGATAAGAATTCTATAGAAATTCAAGCACCTACCAGAGAAGTAATTATGATTACAGGAGATAAACCACGTAAGCCTATGAAGTTCATATCAGTAATGAAAGCTGCTAGTTATGAACGAAAGCAAGGAATAGTGTATATGATTTCGGTGATCATTAGCACTAAGGGTAAGGAACTTAAGGAAATTCCTGTAGTCTCAGAATACTCAGATGTATTCCCAGAAGATTTACCCGGATTACCACCTGATCGGGAGGTAGAATTTAGAATTCATCTAATCCCAGGAACTGCACCGATAGCTAAGGCACCTTATCGGTTAGCACCCACAGAAATGTTAGAACTGAAAAAGCAATTAGATGAATTACTAAGTAAAGGATTCATACAACCTAGTTCATCCCCTTGGGGAGCACCAGTGTTGTTTGTAAAGAAGAAGGATGGTTCAATGAGAATGTGTATTGATTATAGAGAATTGAATAAGGTTACAATTAAGAATCGATACCCATTACCTAGGATTGATGATCTATTCGATCAACTTCAAGGAGCTAGATATTTTTCTAAGATAGATTTACGCTCAGGATATCATCAATTAAAGGTACAAGAAGAAGACATACCTAAAACTGCTTTCAGAACTAGGTATGGTCATTACGAGTTTACAGTCATGCCCTTTGGGTTAACAAATGCACCTGCAGCATTTATGGACATGATGAATAGGATCTGTAAACCGTATTTGGATAAATTTGTAATTGTTTTCATAGACGATATACTTATTTATTCAAAAAGTCAGGACGAGCATTGTAAACACCTGCATGCACTCTTAACTTTGTTAAGAAAAGAAAAGTTGTACGCCAAATTCTCAAAATGTGAATTTTGGTTAAAGGAAGTACAATTCCTAGGACACATGGTGAATCATAAAGGTATTCATGTAGATCCTGCTAAGATAGAGGCAATTACCAATTGGAATGTTCCACAAACAGCAATGGAAATTAGAAGTTTTATAGGTTTAGCTGGGTATTATAGACGATTTATTAAGGATTTTTCCAAGATAGCCGTACCATTAACTAAGTTAACCTGTAAAGCCATTAAGTTTGAATGGGGACCTAAACAAGAAGAAGCCTTTAGGATTTTGAAACAGAAATTAACCAATGCTCCAATCTTAGCCTTACCAGAAGGAACTGAAGATTTTGAAGTATATTGTGATGCTTCAAAACTAGGATATGGATGTGTGCTTATGCAACGCAAAAAGGTAATTGCATATGCTTCAAGGCAATTGAAAAAGCACGAAGAAAACTATACCATTCATGATTTAGAATTAGGAGCCGTAATTTTTGCCCTTAAGATTTGGAGACATTATCTGTATGGAAGCAAATTTACTGTTTATACAGATCATAAAAGTTTAAGATATATATTTGGGCAAAAAGAGTTAAACATGAGGCAAAGGAGATGGATGGAAATCCTAAGTGACTACGACTGTGATATTCAGTATCATGAAGGAAAGGCAAATGTAGTTGCAGATGCCTTAAGTCGTAAGTATTATGAGAAACAACGACGGGTTCGTGCTCTCAGATTAAATCTACAAATAGATTTAATGGAACAATTGAAGAATGTTCAAACTACAGCAATAGAAAATGATGCTGAAGGAATGAAAGGACGAATAAAAGACTTAGAACAAGGAGAAGATGGAATTTGGAGATTCCACAAAAGTAGAATTTGGGTGCCTCAGCAGGGAGACTTAAGACCTAAGATTTTAGAAGAAGGCCATAAATCTAGGTATACTGTGCACCCAGGAAATAATAAGATGTACCAAGATTTAAGGAAAAACTTCTGGTGGATAGGAATGAAAAAGGATATAGCGCACTATGTTTCTAAATGTCTTACTTGTTCACAAGTTAAGGCAGAACATCAGAAACCCTCAGGTCTACTACAACAATTAGAAATGCCAGTATGGAAATGGGAACTCATAACAATGGATTTTGTTACTAAGTTACCCAAAACCAGAAAAGGTAATGATGCGATTTGGGTAATTGTGGATCGATTAACCAAATCTGCTCACTTTCTACCTATGAAAGAAACCTTTAGTATGGAAAGGTTGGCAAAATTGTATGTAGATGAAGTTGTATCCTTACATGGAGTTCCACTCACCATTGTTTCAGATAGAGATAGTCGTTTTACTTCTCATTTCTGGAAAAGTTTCCAGCAAGCTATGGGAACTCGACTAAATCTGAGTACGGCATATCATCCCCAAACAGACGGACAAAGTGAAAGGACGATCCAAACTCTAGAAGACATGCTCCGAGCATGTGTAATAGATTTTGGTGGAAATTGGGATGATCATTTACCATTAATTGAATTCTCCTATAACAATAGCTATCATTCAAGTATTGAAACCGCCCCATTTGAAGCACTATATGGAAGAAAGTGCAGAACTCCAGTTTGTTGGGCAGAAATAGGAGAAAGTCAATTATCAGGTCCTGAAATAGTGCAAGAAACTACTGATAAGATTATACAAATCAAGGAAAGACTGAAGATGGCTCGCGATCGTCAGAAGAGTTATGCAGACAATAGATGCAAGCCATTAGAATTCCAGGTTGGAGACAAAGTAATGTTGAAAGTTTCTCCTTGGAAAGGAGTTGTTAGATTCGGTAAGAAAGGAAAACTAAGTCCCAGATACGTAGGACCATTTCCGGTGATTCAACGTATAGGACCAGTTGCTTATCGATTACAACTACCAGAAGAACTAGCTGGAGTACATAATGTATTTCATGTATCCAATCTCAAGAAATGTTTATCAGATGAATCTCTGGTAATATCTCTACCAGACATAGAGGTAAATGAGAAATTGAAATTTGTTGAAACACCACTTCAAATTGAAGACCGAAAAATCAAGTTTCTAAAACATAAAAGATTGGTGCTAGTAAAAGTCAAGTGGAATTCCAGAAGAGGACCCGAATACACTTGGGAGCTGGAATCAGAAATGAAGCGAAAGTATCCTCACTTATTCCAATAAATCTCGAGGACGAGATTTTAAATAAGGTAGGGAGAATGTAAGGACTCTCCAAAATTTTCATCCTAAAAATACCCGTAAGCGAAAACCCGGACCCCTGAAACCCTAACCCTTATTAAAAATCAAGAAAAATAAAATTTCAGGGTCTCAGGCGGCCCGCGTGAAAGACAAGGTAAGTCTAAAGCGGGCCGCGTCAACCTCAAGTTGACCGGATAAGCGCGACAGTGCCACGTGTCGTCCATCTGGCTAGCCTACGCGTGACTAGTCAAAGCTAGTCGTAGACTGGGCGGCAAGGCGGCCCGCGTCCGGTTAAGCTAAAACTAAAGCGGGCCGCGTCAGACCTAAAAATCAGCTATAAATAGCCCTTCACTTGCACAGTCTGTTAGTGTCGAAATCAATTCGTAAAAACGAATTCTAAGCCCTCTAAAGTCGAAAATACTTCAAATAGTAGTATAGTGCTGCTCAAATACGGGTATTAATTCGATCGCTGCTATGATTCATTTTCCGATCGATCAATATACTCAATGGATGTTTAAGTGCTGCCCACATTAGGGTTTATACTTTGTCATTCGTTGTGAATCCGATGGATGTTTAAGTATCGCACTTTGTCATTCGTTGTAAAGGTTGATCTCGTGAGTTATCGTAAATACTGTATTAATTTACTAACCATATTGTGTAATTTAGGATAAAAAGGCTAATCAGTAGGTTAGGCTCTGCTCAAATTTTGCAATGTGAGTCATTCTCTTTTTATCAAATTACTTTTGAAATCATGTTTATTTTCAAAGGTTATAATTACAGTGATTAAGTTTATGTAATCACCATATTACAGCCGGTATGTGGGGTTTTGTATACATTACTTGATAATCTTCACCATTGGACAACGAGTTAGCCAATGGGTGATATGACCATAGTCACAGACACCATTGGACGGAAGGGCCAATGGGTCGAGTGACAAATACTGTGGGTAGTTGGTTTGATATCTGGAAACATTGTAATCTCTCTTAATACTGTGAATTATAACAAAAGAGTCATTTTAGCAAAATGAATGATTCACTCAGTATTTCCCGCTAACAAAACCTTTTTCAAACATGTTTCAGGTGATCTGTTGTGATCCAGGAAAAGTGCCGTGAAGCACTATCAGCTTAAGGAAGTGGCTCAGTATAAAATAAAGAAACATGTTTTGTAAAATAAGAGATTTCTTCGTGAAATCTCAAGATTGTAAATTACCGGATTTTATCCCGAATTGTGAAATAAAATAATCGGGAAATATTTCAGTTTTTAAAAATGATCCTGAAGAAACTTCCGCTGTTAAACTCACTTAATTAAATACCACGGGATTTCTGTCCCGCGGCTCCTGAAACGGGTAAAACCGGGTCGGGGGCCGTGACAATCTTCATGTTGAACTTCAGAAGCTGCATTTTCAGGCTGTTGATGAACATCAGAGGGTGCAGTTTCATGCTCTTGAACCGAATCAGGTGGCACACAAATGGGATTATTCCTAAGTGTCTCATCTCACTACTTACAGGCCTCCATAATCTCCAGATCCCAAAAACACTTGGTTCTTGCTTCTGAAACTAAGTTGTTCATCCCTTGAACATCTTAAACCATTTTAATGTATTTTTTGACATTGGCATTCATTTTTTTCAACAGGTTCTGTAATATTTTTTGAGTTAAGATACTATCAATCCAGATGTTAAAAATAAATGGATTAAGTGAAATTAATATTTTTTGGGCTTACCTTTTTGTTGATTTTCAAAGCCTCTCGATCTCGTTGATGGGCTGAATCGTAGACTACCGATGGTGAAAGTGGAACAGGAGTGTTGCAATAGTCCATCATTTTCTGTGTCTGTGTTCCAACTCCCATCTCAAGGTTCAACTGAGACATTTCATGGAGTTCAAAACTGAAATCCATCATATCATCAATGTTCTCGTTATCGTTAGGTCTTCCTCGGTTTCTACGTTTTGTACTGCACGTGCAGTCCTTTTTCTGTAGCTTATTGTGGTGTCAACGAGTGGTGGTAGTGTATACTCCTCCGTTGAACGACCCTCTTCTTTTTCATTTTCACTCTCATTTGCCGTCCACACAGGTCCGTTATCCGAAATATGCTCTTCGACTTTATCAATCTCCGAAGATGTGATATAACGAATAACTGGTATCTCCACGACTTTCTCAAACAGTTTAAGCCTCTTGTTGTACTTATGCGTGTATAGAAGCTGTATAAATATACAAAGGAGTTGATATTTTTACTTAAAATGTGTATTTATTTTATATTCAAAGTCATCATCATACTCTATCTCTACAGAATCGCATGCTATGAAGACAAAAACCGTATGAAATCGCATGTATTTACCAAAACCACTAATCTGGTAAAATCGCATGAATTACTTATGATTTCGCATGTATCAGTTACCCATCACTAAAACTATCTAATCTCAAAAATCGCAAGATCAAACAAAATTATCTTTAAAATCGCATGTATCATTTAATTATATAACAAAACAAACTAGTCTTGTAAATATGTTATCAAATGTAGTAAGGCATACCGTAAGAAAGGCAACAGGTCCCACGAACTGTATTTTATAGTTCTTCCAGCCCGCTCGTGTATGACGCAAAGTGTCAAGTAGATATGAGCACCAATCTAGATGCGGTATGTCCTCAACTGTCTCTACACCAAGCAAACATCTATCATTTGTAGTTGTTGCCTTTGTAATCTCCGCAAAAAACGTCATCTAGTACACCAGGAAATTTAATCTAAAGAGGCTCCCCCCATCTCTTTGATTATCTATTGCAGTTGCAATCAAGCCATAGGTAATTCTCGCATTTTCCCCCCATTGACTGGTGAATGTATCCATGACAGTATTTCCTTGTTCTTTACTCTTTTCAATTTTCTCCACCTTTTTAACTTTTTTTCTTATCGACTATTATTTCTACTGGCTTTGGCCCCTTTGGTATTCCAAATACCTCATAAACTGTGTCCGATGTAATTTTTATTTGGTGTCTACCTACGTTTAGTGTATCGAACATCTCGTCAAAGTTTCTTGCTAGCCAATATGCCAAACGTGTTGAAATGTGGTTGATATTTATATCTAGAATAGCTCCAAATCCCATATTCTTCACCTCATCAACCTGTTTTTTTTTTTTTTTTTGAAAATTTTTTCACAGTATCCATATACGAGTTAGGTTGACATCTCAACAGTATTTCTTCGTTGCTGTATTCGAAGAATTCCCTATGTTCTGTTCTAGGTGGTTCCACCTTTTTTGAAGGTTTTTTTGTTTGTATCTTAGATTTCCTGTCATCTTTCTTTTTTTTTCGGCAGTGGCTTAACAAAGTCATCCTCCTCAGAACTTTCTTCAACAATCCTTCTTTTTCTATTTTTGTTAACTTTTTTCAATGTTGATATTGGGTCTTCAAAGTCATCATCAGAATCTATTTCTACAAAATCGCATGCTATCAGTAAAAAAACATTACGAAATCGCATGTTTCAGTTAATCATGTACAAAAACTCATTAAGTTGATAAAATAGCATGAATCAGTTATCAATTCGCATGTATTAGTTAAGCATTACCAAAACTAGCTAATCTTATAAATCGCATGCTTTAGACAAAAAAACATTTATAAAATCGCATGTATAATTTAAGCATATACCAAAACTAACTAATCATATAAAATCGCATGGAGTTTTATAAATTCGCATGCACAAGCTAACCTAAGACAAAAACCTTCAACAAACAAAACTTAACATATAAAATCGCATTTGTAATGCAAAACCCTCACAAAACCCTCTATAATATCGCACATATATCAGCTAACCATTAACAAACCTGCATAATCATACAAAACCTAATAAAAAACCATACCAGACCTAAACCCAAACCAAATCGTAGTTATGAACAATACGTAATCTTATAAAACTATAGGTTTCAGTCAAAAACCTTAATAAACAAACAAAATCGCATATGTCATTAAGTCCCTGTATATCCCATTATAAAATCGCAAATGTCAATCGATACCTGGATTCATCTTCTTCACCTGTGGTCTGTCGTTGTTGGCTTTGCTCCATTTCTCAAAACTCATGAATCTTCGTTGAATCGTAACGGTACGTAGTAGGGAATTTGGGGGAAGGAGAATGCAATGTTGATTTTGGGTTTACGGTATGATTGTGAGTTATTGTTTGCTGATTATCAAGGGTTTTGATTTCGCAATAGACGATTTTAACCTTGGCGATTTCATTTATTTATTTTAAGTTGATTAATTTAATAGTTAAACACGCGGTTTAAATGAGATGATCTGATGGTTGTGGTTATAGCGTACATAATGTACGATTATTGGATTTGTATGATAATCGGCCTATATATATATATATATATATATATATATAGGGTTATGTTAACGTACAATGACCCTTATTGTACAATATGTACGCGATCATCTCAGCCGTCCGATTTGGTGCGAATTCACTTTTGAACATGCGATTTGTGCTGAAAAACCAACATGCGAAATTGCTTTATATACCAACATGCGATTTCATCATATTTACCAACATGCGAAATTGCTACAAAAAAAACAACATGCGATTTCATCAAAAATACTGACATGAGATTTCGAACATGCTTTTTTATAATGTACGATTTCACAATATCGTACGTATTGTACGTTAAGGGATATTGTATTTTACACTTTCACTATATATATATATGGTAGGATTAATGCGTAAACTAGCTTTAAGAAGGGATTTGAAAACTAGTGTGAACACAAACAAAGTAAATCCAAAACAACAATAAATAAATAAAACACAAACAATGAACCCTCCCACCTACACCACCCAAAAACCTACCCCCCCCCCCACACCAACTAAAAAAAAACATAAACTCACCCTCAAAAACCTATACCCTCCACCTAAGCTAAATGCTAAAAACTAAACCATAAAGTTAAACCACAAAACTAAACGCTAAAGGGGCAAGGCAAAACTTCTTACACTTACGTGAGCTAATGAACCATCATGCCCTCAAGTAAGGTTAAAAGGGGTAACCATACGCCTAGACTATAATGAGGTTCTTGAAGTTGCATTCGTCACTATACCTCCTTCTCTACAAGAAAACCAGGCTACTGCTTTCTCTAAGTCAAGTAATTCACTAGTAGAATACCTTTCACCCAAACCAGGTTAGTATCTGAACACCCACACACACACCAAGGACCCATCCTAAAGGCATACTTGGTCATAACATAATTTCGACACATACAACAAATGGGAATATTTAGATCCATATATATAAGTTAACTCTGGCTACACCAACTACACAATTCATCCCAACCTTTCAAAGCCTTACAAACACTACCTATATCATGGAACAACTTTTTCCTACTATTAATTACCCAAACACGCTTTCCCTTCATATGTGCCTATGGCTATAAAGTACACTACCTATCCAATCATAAATTTTAACACCTATTTTGCCTAAAAGTTCCTCAAAGAACCAAACACCTAATGATGATGTTGTCGGCCTTCTGGGTGAGTTACTTCATCCATATAGGCCTAGCACGCATACTAATTCATAACCCCAATCATAGAGTTTAAATTCCCTCCTACAACAAAGATGTCAAGCAACATAAAGACATATGATGGCTTAAGAGATCTAGAAGATCATTAATAATTATTTTTCAGAAGAAGTGGAGGTCAAGTTGTGGTCAATGCCAATTTGGTGCCACGTGTTCGCCCAAAGTTTCATAGGTTTGACAAGATTGTGGTTTAATAGCCTCCATTGTGAGAGTATATACTCACTTTGTTAGGATCTGAGTTTCTGATTTGTATTTGTTTTGCAAACGGAACAGTGAAATATGTGAGGTATAAATGATAATAATGAATGTAGCGTAATTAAATACAAACACAAATTCTGAAAATAATCATAATGTTTTCCATTTATAACCAAAAGATTACAAATTACAAATATGATTTCCACTCCCCCAGCCTGATCACACAACTCTGTTCGTATAAAAGGAATGTCAACTGATGAAATAGATCTCTAACATGTGAGATCTATATATACAAAGTACAAACATATATTAGCAATCAAGGCTGGCATCACCCTGATAACGACATCGAACATTACCTCATCAGATGTTTCTAACATCTGATGAATCTTATCCACTGTTCTAAGACTCATAAACTCTGATTTACAGACATTGTTCTATTGGTACCATTTGTTCTTTAAACCTCTGTTTGTTTTTTCTAAACTTCTGTTCAGGCTCGAATAGATGTTTAGTCTTCTTCATCAGTGCTTTAACCTTCAATGGGGCTTTGGCCTTGAACATACATTGGTACTTCATCAATAGAGCATTCATGTCTTCAAACAAATCTTTAAGTGTTCAAACAAATCTTCAATTAGTGTTTAAGATTCACTATCTTTGGGGGAAGATGAACTTCATAACTTGTTTAATTCTTGACCAGATTAGTATATTTTGGCTTTTGCAATCATCTGTTCTTTTACAGGTTCAACAAACTCCCATAGAACAGATGATGCCAAAACTAAGCTTTATTGAGATCAATCATTATTCCTCATTATCATCTCTCTTATTTGACCCTGAAATTGTAATTCAAATTTCATAGAGAGATGATCTTCTGCATCCCTTTCAAGTTCAAGACCCAGTTGGTCTTACAAATCTTCTTTCTTTAGGCCAAAGGCACTATTCATTGAGATCTTTTCAACTTCTCGATTAGCTCTAAGTAGAGTCAATTCATGGGTAATCCTGTCATATTTCCAATTTAGTATTTTGGAGCTTTCTGGATTTGCTGGGGCAAAAGTTATTTTAGATGAGTTTGGGGAGGGTGGTCTACCCAAGATTTTTACCAATCAAATTAGCATGGTTTGTATCTAGATGAGCATATGTGAGCTCATATCTGATTCCTTCCTTTTTGTAATAGTCTTGATACATCTTTATATCTTTCTCATACATCTTCTTTTGTCTTTTTAGATAGCTTCTTCTAGCTGAGGAGATGTTCTTTGCAGAGAGAAGTTTAGAAGGATCAACAAGTGTTTTAATAGGGAAATCAACTTAATCATATACAAGCTTTATAGGGATGGAAGGATCTTTTGTCTAAGCATCTCCAGCTTTTTGTAGTTTTCAATAATAGTAGAATCATCCTATTTTTCCATTAATCTAAGGGTCCCAAAATCTACAACATACATTTCTTCCTTCATCATCTTTAACAACAGGGCCTTTTTGTCATTTGTCCTTTTGCCTGCTTTCTAGGTTGGAGGTGTAGGTTTGAGCTCTAGATTAAGGAGCAACTTTTGAATCCTTAATATTTCATCTAATAAGGCTTCTGTTGTCCAGCTTGAGAATTGAGCTTTAGTTGCTTTGTATGTCTTTGTCTTCATGATGTGATTCAAGTAGACTTCTCTTAGAGTTCTTTTCAGATCAGGGTCTATAACTTCTGCATAAGAGAGTTTGTTGCAGAAACCTTTAACATAATCTACAAGGTTGGTCACTTTCTTGAATCATTTAAATAATATTAGTTGTGCCTGTTTGTCATCCTTTCCTTTACTTCCCTCGGCCGCTATTCTTTCAGCCTGTTTTAACTTTAGATCCAAATATTCTTTGACATTGGTAGGCTGTGGAAAGTTGTGTAGAGATGGGAAGGTGAGTTTACTTCAATCATCTGTGGAGTAAAAGGATTGTATTTATGATGATACAATGGATAACTCTAAGGGATGCTCTGTGGTGATTAAGGTTGTGGTGGTTGATGAGATTGATGTTGGTAGTGATGTGGGAATGGATATTGAAGTGGTAGTGGTGATTTGTTCAAATAAGGTTTGTGGAAGTGATGATGTAGTATTGATTGGTGAGCCTTAAGGAGTTTCTTCATCATCTTCTTGGATAATGAATTTTTGTCTTCTACTTCTGGTATATGGTGTTAGTGCTTTTGGTGGAGGAGTGGGAGTGTGAGGTGATGGTTTTCTTTTTAGAATACTTGCAGGAACCCTTTGTGAAATGGGTTTGACAAGTTCTGGAATGGTGACAAGTGTTGTTGTGGTTATAACATCTGTTTGCACTTTTGTAGTCCCAACGGTGGTTTGGATGGAAGAGGTAGTGGTTTGAGTAGTTACATTTCTTGAGGGAGCAGTGGTTGGAGTTGATGGAACGATGGTAGTTGTAACAGTGCTTTGAGAAGTTTTAACTTATCTTACAGGTTATCTTCTTGTAAGTATTTCTGTTGAAGTACCCAATTTTTGTTCATTTCTTTACCTTCCAAGCTTTTCTTGCACTGCTAGGGCATTTTGGCCTCTCTTGTATCTCTTCTCTTCTCTTTTTATAAGGCATCCTTCTTTGCCTTTTTGGCTGTAGACAGATCAGGCCTCTTTTGAGCTTTCTTGACCTAAGGAGATTTCATTTCATCTTCATTTTCCCCCTTTTTAGTATCATCATCCAGATACCTAGGGTTAGGAAAAGGGCCTATAACCTTGAGAAGATGATCTTTGATGGCTTTTATCTCTACTTTGTTATCTTTGTACCCGACATCAACCATGTTTCTGATCAGTTGCATGTACATGTTGTAAGTGGTATCTGTAGATTACTTTTGTAGTTAAAGATATAGTTGAGCATGGGACCATATCTCTTTGGAAGATTCTGCATTTTTAGTGGAGTTTTTGAGTTTTGAACCATGAGTTTTAGCATATCCATAACTTCATCAATTGAGGATTCCATCTTGGTTACTTTATCCGTCAATTCCTTGCATCTTAATCCATCACCTAAGTTAATAGGATCATCTGATTTCCCACCCGAAGTGGTTGTATTTGCTTTTGAACTAAATGCCCCTTGTTCTTGGTTCTGGGGACCTCCAATGTCACTGAGTGTACTATTGTAGACTCTACAGTTGTTGCCTTCAAGGAAGTCTTAGAGATGTAACCTCTGTCAAACTATGAGACTATGGTCCTTACAATTGTAGTGGTTGCTTCACTTGAAAAACCTGTAAGAGTCATTAGTGACTCAAGAGGTGTACCCTCCCCTGCTTGTGGGATAACAATGGTTTCTGAACTTGCCCCAGTCACTTGTAGAGGCATACTCTTAGTGATAGGTGATTGAGAGGAACAAGGTTTGTGCAAGTTAGATGCCTTACTTGCATCAAGCAATGGTTTAATTGATGGGAATATTGTGGGTGGTGATGTGGAAAGAGAATCAGCCCCAAAAGAAGGAGTTAAGTATAAATGTTCGAGTGAATCATCAAACTCATTATTTAGTTCCTATGTTCTTACAAAACTATCTTTTTGTGAGGATTTTGAGGAGTTTAGATGGGTTGAGATGTCTGCATCTATTGAGAGGAAGTATCAACAGATTTTTCAAGTTGCATTTGTGTTACAGCAAGTCTCATTGGCATCTCATCCTCCCGAGATACCATTCTTTTGGTGCGTTTGGCATTTGGGATGGGAATGGTTTCTGTGGGGATGGTTGGTGTGTGTTCCACAATGTTGGGTTGTACAATATGGTCACCAGGAGTAGTGGGCTCAACAACATATGTTGAGACACCAGGTGTTGCCTCATTTTCTATAACATTTTCTTCTTCAACATCTCCTTTTAGTAGTCATTGATGCGCGTGTGGTGTTATAGGTTTTTATGTATATTTTTAGCCCTTTTTTCACGTTAGTCAAGTTTTAAATTTATAAAACACGATATTTTACTAACACCAAACACACATATGGGCAAGTGCACCCATCGTGAGCGTAGTATAGTGTTGGCAAGATACCGAGGTCGTCCAAGGACACAAGAGCTTTTAATACCGGTTTATCCTCAACGTCTAATCAAATAAAAAATTTAGAAAAAGATGTTTAAACTAGAAAATAAAAACTAAAATGCTGAAAAACAAAAATAAAAATAAAACAGATAGACAAGATGAATAACTTGGATCCGACTCGTGTTTAGTGTAACCTTTGATTATTTCCGCACTTTTGCACTTTTTAAGAGATTATCTTAGTTATAGTAGTAGGCCCCTCTTTTGAAGGTGACGTTACTCTCAACCCAGTAGTTTGAGTCAGCAAGGATACAATCCTAAAGGGTTGGATTATTGAAAGATAATTAATTAAGTTATTAATGCGTAATGTGGTAGGCCCCTCTTTTGAAGGTGACGTTACCCTCGGCTAAGTAGTCTGAGTCAGCAGGGATACAATCCTAAATAGCCGGGTTAATGTTTTAATATTAGCTTACATATGAGGGGATCAAGGAGTTCGGACCCCCGCCATCCAATACCAGTGAGTATTGAAGGAGGTCCTACTAAAGTTGACCCAGGTCCTTGCAGGATCTATACACTGAACAAGGCAAGACTCTTACCAAACCATTCCCTTAACCCCCGACCAGGTAGCCAACATATCTCCATATAGACCATGGAGATATGAATGGTGAAAATCTTTTATTTTATATAGACAGTAAAATAACGTCAAGACACCACGGACAAATGAAAGGAAGACTCACCTTCAACATAAGAAACTAGTTATTATAGTCATTAATACATAACCAAATAAAAAGTGCGAAAAGATTAAAAATAAAAAAATATTACCCTAGACACTTGTCTTCACCAAGTGATGTAAGAGACTTAGGCAAACATGGCCTTTGATTGTCAAGAACTCCTACGATCAATCTTGGATCCCGAGACTACTCACACACTCTATGATGGATGATGGATGATGGTGGTGGATGTGGGTTATGATGGTGGTGGTGGGTGGGTGAAGTGTGAGAGAGGTGGTTTGCCAAGGGATGGTTTGCAAATGTGCCAAGCACCCCTATTTATAGCCTGCACAGAAGCCCGGACACCGCCCCGTGTCCATTGGGCACAGCCCCGTGTCCACCCATCTTCTCTTTCTTCATTAATTGCAGTTTGTCTGCATTAGTTGACCACACCCCCGTGTCCGCTGGGCACGACCCCGTGTGCAGAAGCGTATCTGTACTATCAAGATTTTCCTAGATTCTGCGCATCTTAGAGTTGACCACGGCCCCGTGTCCGCTGGACACGCCCCCGTGGTGGGTGATAGAAGCTTCTACAACTTTGTCTTTTCTACAGACACTTGGGCACGCCCCCGTGCTCATTGAGCACGGGGCGTGTTTAGCCTTCTGTTCTCTTGTTTTTGCTTGGGAGGATGCTGTCGAGTGGTCGGGCATGCCACATTTATTCCTTTTCTTGTATTTATGTTAGATTTAGCTGTCTTTTTCCTTCTTTTGTTCATTTGAGCTCAATTAATCCTGAAGATACAAATGGAAGACAAAAACACACTTTTTTCCAACATTAGTACTAAAAAAAGAGTTAGTTTTATGTCACATTTGATGTAATTTATATGTTGCATTTTGCGCACATCAAATACCCCCACACTTGAATCTTTGCTTGTCCTCAAGCAAAACTCTTTATAATGTGGCTTACACTCCCAAATAGAACGGGTAGAAGAGAAGGTTTTTGGGCTTGTCATAGAGTGTCGGGATTTCCAAGATTCTTTATTAAGTTTTATTTTTAATTATTTACAATCCTATTCGTCATGATTTATTTAAAATATTACATAAAATAAATTACTTATTAGGGGATAACATGCCTTTTTAAAATTCCATTTATATACAAGTTCACATACCTCACGGGGGATCACTCAACACTCGGCCGAAGATGTATTTTAGTGAAACACTCGAGAGCGGCATGGAACTTACTCCTACCATATGCTTGCCAAGCAATCAATCCTACTCTTTTTTAACTATAAACCTTTGTAAATATTAAGAGGATTTTTGGGGGAAGGGTTAGGCTTGGGTTAGAGGTAGGTGGTTGGGTTAGTGATTAGTAGAAAAGGGCGAAAGGCGTAAAAAGCGTCGGTTTTCGAAAGCCTTTTTTTTATAACTTTTTATTTTGATGAAGCAATTCTTCAAACAAATTTCTTTTTTATAAACTTGTTTGTTTATTTATTTTGGCTTCATCATCATCATTTTTTTTATAAGGAAGTTATAAGAAAAACCGAGCTTTGTTACTAAAATAAAGGGTTAAAATGAAAAAGGGTTTTGGTGGGTAAAAGGGTGTTTGTTTTGGGTTAAAAAATGAAAAGGTTTTGGCTCAAAGGGGTTAACTAGGGGGATTTTGGGTAGGTGGTAAAAAAAAGAAAAAAATAATGGTGTTGAAATAAAAAGGTTAGTCCTAATGCCTCCATCATTTACTTACTCGGGTTAAAGTTGGTAAGGACCGGGAATGTATCGTCATGGCAAGTTCTAGAGTCGTAAGAACCAAGCGGCTATTCACACAAGAAACGAAAAATGAGCATTTAGTTTAAAGATGTGTATTTGTATGCTCAATAAAGGCTCAAAACTCACTTTTTGTGGGAATGGGTTTTTATGTGATCAAGTATATATAATCAAATTTTAACTAGATTTGTCATGCCGTTTCATAATTTTCTTATGTTGGTTATTTTTATCACGACGCTATCGGTTGTAAATTTGTAAAAATATAACCTTTTTTAGAACTTGAAATTCCCAAGTTAAACCTAGACAAGTAAAAAAATGAAAAAAATTTGAAAAAAATTGGGGTGATTAGCGGTTCCAATAGAGTTTTGTGTAAGGCTTGTAATTAGGACTTGCAAGATTCAAGGTTTTAGCATCCCCCCACACTTAAATTACACATTGTTCTCAATGTGCCCAAAAATAGGTTTTTAGGTTGATTGAATGTGTAAAAGCGTGTTTAAAAACAAAATTTGATGTTACTGGGCGTCTGGACACGGCCCCGTGTTGAGTGAACACGGCCCCGTGGTCAGAGTGCCAGTAACGAGAACTTACAGAAGGTGGACACGGGGGCGTGTCGGCTGGGCATGACCCCGTGTCTGGCAAAAATCTTTAGATTTTAGACAAACAGTAGGTCTGGGGTAATGGGCACGGGGGCGTGTCAGCTGGACACGACCCCGTGTAGACAATCTGCAAGGGTGTAAAACAGGTTTCTGGCTTCGATTTTGCTATCCCGGCTTTGGTGGCGCTAATGTTTAGTGCTCTAAGCCTCGTATGTACCTGTTTTATCAATAAACACTACACCAAACCATAACAAGCATCCTAAATTACCATAGTTCAGACATCCATACCACAAAGTTAAAATAAAGAAAATGCAGAAAAGTAAAAAGTGTTAGAGGAAAGTAAATTGTTCAACACACGACACGCAGGCCGGAAATTGTTCATGAGATAAGGGGGGGGGTTAACCTGTTAGACCTCCAACCAGCTGCTCCTACTTCCACTCCTTCCGCCTAGTCCATGTCCTCGTCTTCATCATCATCTCCTCCTCCATGCCCCGCCATGTACTCCCGAATGTTCCCAATGTCATCTTGTATGTCGGAGATGTTTCTCTCAATTGCTCCGACTCGGGCGTACGTGTTGCTTGCCATGTTATAGGTGTTCCTGGTGCACATGAGGTTTTCCTGCAATAAGTCATGTAGGCTTTGAAAATTAGGAAAACCACCTCCTTGTGAGGAGGATTGACTCGGATCACCCTGGGGCCGGTAATGGTATTGAGGAGGAGGTTGGAATTGTGGAGCATGTAAGACGAGCGCCTCTTGCGGGTTCCATCCATGCCCTTGAACTCTTTGAAAGCTGACCGTCCCGTCATCCGCTTCATAAATCAAGTTCATGGAGCGGCATATGACCATGTCTACTCTCCCCGACTATGGGCTCTTTTGGAAAGACCTTGGCATCCTATCAACAAAATCTTTGAAAAGGCGGTATACCCACCCTCCAAAGAAGATAGGAGTCGGGGGAGTAGTGAGCTGGTTCCAGTGCATGTTTCGGAGCAGGAGGTATGGAACATCAAGGTTGGTGCGGGTATGAATGCAATGAAGGACCACCAGATCTCTTAACCCTACAACGCCACTGCTGTCGTGCCTTTGGCTAAGAGAGTAAGTGAGGACCCTATGGATATAACGGTAAAGAGGGTCCCTCAACTTAGTGCTCTTAGTGCTGCTTGGATTGTAGTTGCCTTCTCCTATTTGCGCCCATGCAGCCTGGCGTTGGTTTTCTGGTATTTCACATAAACCTCCGGTGTTTTCTTCATTACCCGCATCTTCCTCTGCATACAACCCAACTATTGACCCAAATTGTCCCATCGAGATTGAGTACACAGTCCCCCCACATCGGAATTCTACCCCATCATTATCAAATGGGTCGGCTCTTGATTTGAACGCGAATGTGCTGTAGAATTCCAGATTATATTTGTGGACTGAGCGAAGTCGAGTGCACAGGGCGGCTCTTAGTGGGCCGGTGACTAGGTTGTTAAATCGGTCAAGTTGGTTCACTGTTCCTAGAAGATCCATGCATACTTGTCGTGGGTATTCCTCTGGCCTGGTTCGAAGCACATCGTATCTTGTTTTAGCATCCAATTCATTTGCATTGAACCGCGTGAATTTCTTGGCCATCTGAAAGGAAACACCAAACAATTAGCACGAAATAGTGAAATTTTCAGAGAAAACTGAAAACAGTCAGCTGAACACGGCCTCGTGTTCAGCGGTCACGCCCCGAGTTGATCTGAAATTGGCTGGACACGCCCCCGTGCTCAGCGAGCACGACCCCGTGTCCAGACGTCTGTTTCCCAAAAATCCCATTTTTCGACCCGGTCCCGAAAACTTGAAAATTTTTTATCCAGTAGGGGCGGTTTTCCCTGAAAATGAAACCCCAAGTGTCGTTTTTCCCAAAACAAACCGTTTACCCCTTCAATTTTATCTTTTTCGGTTCAAAAACAAGGGTTTGGGGTTTTTGTGAGAAATCGGGCAAATCTATGAACAATACAAATGGATTTATTTCCTATAACATGAATCTAAACTAATGCTAACAGATTTATGCAAAAATTTGAGGTTCGATCCGGATGAAGTTCAAGAACCCTAGATTTTTCCCCAAATTTTTGATGTTAAACTACATGCAAATGCTTAATCTAACTACTAATAATGATAGAATCATACCTTGATGTTGTTAGAAGTAGAGGGGACGTCGAAATCTTGCAGAAAAATCGCCTGAACCAGAGAGTTTTTGGGGAAACGGGGCGTGTGGAATGAAGAAACTGTGTTGAAAAGGGAGTTTTATCCCGACAATTGCGTGTACACGGCCCCATGGGCGGGCAATTTTAAATTTTTTTTTAGTGCCCGTGTGAGGGCCCCAAAACTCGGTTAGAAGACTTACCGATTTAGATGTCAACCCGCTTGTTCGTAACTTACCAGGTATGATGTTGATGCTTTCATTCTTCGACCGTTTGAAGCGAGATTTCTTCCTTCTCATCCTCAATGAATCCCTGATAGAGCTTCAGCCGTTGGCCATTGACTTTGAATGGAATTCCATTCCGAGATTTAATTTCTACTACACCGTGTGGGAAAATATGGGTGATGGAAAAAGGTCCTGACCACCTAGACTTTAATTTACCAGGAAATAATCGAAGTCGTGAATTAAACAATAGAACTTGATCTCCTACTCGAAATTCATTTGGCTTAATGTGTTTGTCATGCAAGTCTTTCATTCTTTCCTTATAAATTTCGGAGTTAGAGTATGCATAATTCCTTAATTCGTCTAATTCATTTAATTGACAAAATCAATTATTACCGGCAAATTCTAAATCCAAGTTTACATTTTTTATTGCCCAGTAAGCTTTGTGTGCAATTTCTACTGGCAAACGACAACTTTTTCCATAGACGAGCTTATATGGGGTTGTACATATTGTTGTTTTATAAGCAGTTCGAAAAGCCCATAAAGCATCATCTAATTTATTGGCCCATTCTTTTTTATTTAACCCTACAGTTTTTTCGAGTATTCGTTTTAAACCTTTATTAATCACTTCGGCTTGTCCGTTTGTTTGAGGGTGATATGCTGTTGAGACCCTGTGATAGACCCCATATCTTGTTAAAAAATTTTCAAGTTGATGGTTACAAAAATGGGTACCTCTATCACTTATTAACGCTTTAGGTGTTCCAAAACGAGAGAATAATTTTTTTTCAGAAATCTTACCACGACTCTTCCATCATTTGTTGGAAGTGCCTCAGCCTCGGCCCATTTAGACAAGTAATCTACCGCCACAAGTATATATTTGTTTCCCTTTGACGGTGGGAAGGGTCCCATAAAGTCGAGTCCCCACACACCAAAAATTTCACAAACAAGAATGCCATTTTGTGGCATTTTGTTTTTGGAAGAAATATTACATGTTCTTTGGCAAGCGTCACATGTCTTGACGAGACTTTGGGCGTCTTTGTAAATGGTTGGCCAATAAAACCCTGAATCAAATACCTTTCGTGCGGTACTAGCGACACCATGATGTCCTCCGTATGGACCTTCTTGACAATGGCGGAGAATTCTTCTTGCTTCACTACCATGTACGCATCGGCGGATGAGTTGATCAGCACACATTTTGAAAAGATAGGGATCTTCCCAAAAATAATGCTTCACATCAGCAAAGAATTTTTTTCTTTGATGATGTGGCCATCCTTTGGCGACTATACCGCTAGCTAGGTAGTTAGCATAGTCGGCGTACCATGGTTCTTCTCGATATTCCACCATTTCTAGGGACTCCGTTGGAAATTTTTCATTGATTTGCTCATCCCTGGTTGCCTCCAAAGCTGGGTCTTCCAAGCGCGAAAGATGATCTGCTGCGGTGTTCTCTGCTCCTCTTTTGTCTTTGATTTCAATATCAAATTCTTGGAGGAGTAGAATCCACCGAATCAAACGTGGTTTAGCATCCTGTTTCCTGAAGAGGTATCGAATGGCTGCATGATCTGTATAGACTATTGTTTTAGAAAGAACAAGATAAGAACGAAATTTATCAAAAGCAAATACCACAGCTAGTAACTCTTTTTCTGTTGTTGTGTAATTTTCTTGTGCATCGTTGAGTGTTTTACTAGCGTAATAAATTGGGTGAAAATGCTTATCTTTTCTTTCTCCCAAGACAGCTCCAACTGCAAAGTCACTTGCATCACACATGATTTCGAAAGGTAATTTCCAATCAGGCGCTATCTTGATAGGTGCATTGACTAGCATTTCTTTTAGTGTTAGAAATGCTTGATTGCAATCCTTTTCAAAGATGAAAGGGGCATCTTTTTCAAGTAATTTTGTTAGAGGCCTTGAGATTTTAGAAAAGTCTTTGATAAATCGTCAATAAAATCCGGCATGCCCTAGGAAACTTCTGATAGCTCTAACGGAGGATGGGGGTGGTAATTTTTGCTCGATCAACCTCCATTCCTTCGCTTGAGATTTTGTGACCGAGTACTATTCCCTCCGTTACCATGAAATGGCATTTTTCCCAATTAAGGGCGAGGTTAGTTTCCTCACACCAGGATAACACTCGTTAAAGGTTATCGAGGCATTGGTCGTATGAATCTCCAAAGATAGAAAAGTCGCTCATGAAGACTTCTATTGTCTTTTCTATCATGTCATGGAAGATAGCCACCATGCAACGTTGGAAGGTTGCGGGGGCATTGCATAGACCAAATGGCATGCGTCGATAAGCAAAAGTTCCATAGGGACATGTAAATGTTGTCTTTTCTTGGTCTTCGGGTGCTATCGGGATTTGAAAGTAACCTGAAAAACCATCCAAGAAACAATAAAATTTATGACCGGATAATCTTTCTAACATTTGATCAATGAAGGGTAAAGGAAAGTGATCTTTCCTTGTTGCTTCATTTAATCGCCTATAATCTATACATACTCGCCATCCTGTGACGGTTCTCGTTGGTATTAATTCATTTTTCTCATTAGTTATTACCGTCATACCTCCTTTCTTTGGAACTACTTGGACGGGACTTACCCAAGGACTATCGGAGATAGGGTAAATAAGTCTGGCGTCAAGTAATTTGATGACTTCGTTTTTAACCACTTCTTGTACATTTGGATTTACTCTACATTGTGGTTGTATTACCGATTTATAGTCACCATTCATTAAAATTTTGTTCGTGCACATGGAAGGACTTATTCCTTTAATATCTACAACCTTCCATGCGATCGCATTTTTGTGTTTTTTCAAAAGTTTAATTAATTTTTCTTTTTCTACACTACTTAATTTTGACGAAATAATTACAGGTGATTTACCATCTTTGTCTAGAAAAGCATATTCCAAACCTTTCGGAAGTTCTTTGAGCTCAAGAGGTGGGTCTTTAGGAGAATCCTTATTTGATTGCTCATTTTGATCAAGAACTTTAAAAGTTTGTTCTATGTCGACCTCTTCTTCAACAAAGTGGTCAATCTTTTTGATGTGTGCAAAATGCAACATATAAATTACATCAATTGTGGCATAAAACTAACCCTTTTTTAGTACTAATGTTGGAAAAAGTGTGTTTTTGTCTTCCTTTTGTATTTTCAGGATTATATGAGCTCAAATTAACAAAAGAAGCAAAAAGACAGCTAAATCTAACATAAATACAAGAAAAGGAACAAACGTGGCATGCCCGACCTCCCCGAAAGCATCTTCACAAGCAAAAAAAGAGAGCAGCAGGCTGAACACGCCCCGTGTTCAGTGAACACGGGGGCGTGCCCAAGTGTCAGCATAAAAGACAAAGTTGTAGAAGCTTCCATCGTCCACCACGGGGCCGTGCTCAGCGGACACGGGGCCATGCTCAACTATAAGATTCGCAGAATCTAGGCAAATCTTGATAGTACATATATGCTTCTGCACACGGGGTCGTGCCCAGCGGACACGGGGCCGTGGTCAACTAATGCAGACAAAAGCAATTAATGAAGACAGAGAAGAGGATGGACACGGGGCCGTGCCCGAGCTTCTGTTCAGCCTATAAATAGGAGTGCTTAGTTCAAGCTCAAACCATCCCTTGGCACACCACCTCTCTCACACTTCACCCACCACCCACCACCACCATAACACCATCATCCACCACCATCATCCATTGTCCATCATAGAGTGTGTGAGTCGTCTCGGGATCCAAGATTGATCGTAAGAGTTCTTGACAATCAAGGCCATGTTTGCCTAAGTCTCTTACATCACTTGGTGAAGACAAAGTGTCTAGTGTACTACTTTTTATTTTTAATCTTTTCGCACTTTTTAATTGGTTATGTATTAATGACTTTAATTACTAGTTTCTTATGTTGAAGGTGATTCTTCCTTATCGTTTGTCCGTGGTGTCTTGGCATTATTTTACTGTCTATATAAAATAAAAGATTTTCACCATTCATATCTCCACGGTCTATATGGAGGTATGTTGGCTACCTGGTCGGGGGTTAAGGGAACGGTTTGGTAAGAGTCTTGCCATTGTTCAGTGTATAGATCCTGCAAAGGACCTGGGTCAAATTTAGTAGGACCTCATTCAATACTTAACGGTATTGGATGACGGGGGTCCAAACTCTTTGATCCCCTCATAAGTTAAACTACTATTAAAACTTTAACCCGGCTACTTAGGACTGTATCCCTGCTGACTCAGACTACTTAGCCGAGGGTAACGTCACCTTCAAAAGAGGGGCCTACCACATTATGCATTAATAACTTAATTAATTATCTTTCAATAATCCGACCCTTTAGGATTGTATCCTTGCTGACTCAAACTACTGGGTTAGGGTAACGTCACCTTCAAAAGAGGGGCCTACTACAATAACTTAGATAATCTCTTAAATAGTGCAAAAGTGCGAAAATAATCAAAGGTTACACTATACACGAGTCGGAACCAAGTGATTCATCTTGTCTATCTGTTTTTCTTTTATTTTTAAGCATTTTAGTTAGTTTTTATTTTTTTAGTTTAAAACCTTTTTCTAAATTTTGATTTGATTAGACGTTGAGGATAAACCGGTACTAAAAGCTCCTGTGTCCTTGGACGACCTCGGTATCTTACCAACACTATACTACGCTCACGATGGGTGCACTTGCCCATATGTGTGTTTAGTGTTAGTAAATATCGTGTTTTATAAATTTAAAACTTGGCTAAAAAAGTGTAAAAGGGCTTAAAATAAACATTAAAACCATAACACACTTCACGCACATCAAGTTTTTGGCGCCGTTGCCGGGGACACAAGGATTTTAAGAAAGCTTAAAATCGACGGCCTAATCAGTTTTTCAAAACCTTTTTAAAACGCGCGCACATTTTTCTGCATTTTAGTTTAGTTTTGCATTTACAGTAACTTGAACACGGGCCGTGCTCACTGAACACGGGGCCGTGCTGCACATTTTTCATAAAACACCCAGATACAGTAGTCTGAACACGGGCCGTGCTCACTGAACACGCCCCGTGTTCAACGAAATCAGTAACTTTAATTAAAACGCCCAGATACAGATTCTGTACACGGGGCCGTGTCCACTGAACACGGGGCCGTGTCCAGCCTCTGTTTCCGTTTTTATTTTTGTTTTCTGAACTCGAGACTTGGTTGTGGTCTGCTGAGTGATTCTCATGGATCAATACTCAGGAGGTTACAACTACACCTATGAGGAGGATGAATGTAGGAATAACTATTGCACTAATTGTGGTAACCCGCACTCGGTCCAATATTGTGACTATTATCAACCATCCACTTCATACACCTACTATGAGGAGCCCAGGTACGAGCCATCAACTTCATACACATCCTATGAAGACCAAAGGTATGAACCTCCTCCCTCATACTCATATTTTGATGAACCAAGGTATAAGCCTTCTTACTCATACTTTAAGGAACAAAGATATGAGCCACCACCTTCATATGCTTACTATGAAGAACCATGGCATGAATAACCCACCTCATATGAGTATTATGAAGAACAAAATTACGACCCTTATCCATCATATGCTTACAATGAAGAACAATGGTGTGAACCATCTACTTCATATGGGTATTATGAGGAACAAAGGATCGAATAACCGGATTCAAGCTTTGAAAATCTCGATCCTTTTTCTATAACCGAAGTGACCGATAGGATATTAGAGCACCTTAGAGTTATCGATCGCTATATAAAAGAATCTCGCGCAAGGGAAGAGGAGTCCCGCGTAAGAGAACAATTAAATAAAGAAGAGATAACTGAAAGTGTAAAAATGGAAGAACAAATAAGTGAAAAACCGACACATGAGTTAAACAACGAAAAAGGTGAGTCCGACAACGTTAAAATACAAGAAGAGTCTAAGTTTGAAGAAATTAATCTCTTGTCACCTTCTTTTGAAAATCATTGTTTAGTTCCCACTCATGCTAAGTTTTTAAAAGAGTTAAACACTAACACTAAAATTTACGAAACGGTAAGTGTTAAGTTAACTAATGATCAAACCTCACTAATAAAAGAAGATCCATTTGAAATTAACATTACTCCGGTTCCATGTTTCTTTCAAAATTCGTTTATTAGTAATGTAACAATTGATAAAGATCTTTGTGTTAACATAATGCCTAACTACATTTTCGAAAAATTAAGTATTAGTGATTTTTCTCCACTTCAAATACCCATTTTTCTATCTAATCGGAAGGTAATAAAATCAATCGGTATAGTTGAGGATATCTTGGTTCAAACAAATCAAATGGTAATCCCAACCGACTTTGTCATCCTTGATGACGCTCCTCTAGTGTTGGGACGACCATTTGTAAAAACACACGAAGCTTTGAAAAACCGGAAGTACAACAATCTACCTATTCAATTAGGGGCCTTCAAAAGGTGTGTCGATCTTGAACGATCAATGAAATATCCAATCGGCAATGACGACCCCCTAATTGAAGATGAGCCGGAACCACCCGATAAGGAGGGTCTAGCCAAGGACCCTTATAAACGTGGCGCACCACGGAGGCATTCCGCGGAACTATCCTTAGTTTTAGATTAGTTTAACTTTTATGTTTTCTAGTTTAGTTTTAATTTTCAGGAATAAAACACACTCGGGATGGTGAAGGATGCTAAGGGAAGCTTGAACCAACACCCCATACACAAAAACAGAGCCTCCCGATGATTTTTCTTCATTACAGCAAGTTCAGCACGGGGCCGTGCTCAGCCCAACACGCCCCGTGCCCGGGGTTCTGCAGAAAATGACCAGTTCAGGTAACTGGACACGGGGCCGTGCTCACTGAACACGCCCCCGTGCCCAGCCTTCTGTTTAAATTTGATACTGGCAGTCTGACCACGGGGCCGTGCTCAGCCAACACCACCACGTGTTCAGCTCCCCAGTAACATAAAATCTTGTTTTTAGCCCACTTTTACACATTTTAATCAACCGAAAAACTTATTTTTGGGACACATTGAGGACAATGTGTAGTTTAAGTGTGGGGGGATGCTAAAACTTTGAATCTTGCAAGTCCTAATTACAAGCCTTACACAAAACTCTATTGGAACCCCTAATCACCCCAAATTTTTTCAAAAAAAATTTTTTTTTTTTTTACTTGTCTAGGTTTAACTTGGGAATTTCGAATTCTAAAAAGGTTATATTTTTACAAATTTACAACCGATAGCGTCGTGATAAAAAAGAACCAACATAAGAAAATTATGAAACCTCATGACAAGTTTAGTTAAAATTTGATTATACATACTTGATCACATAAAAAACCCATTCCCACAAAAGTGAGTTTTGAGCCTTTATTGAGCATACAAATACATATCTTTAGACTAAATTCTCATTTTTCGTTTCTTGTGTGAATAGCCGCTTGGTTCTTACAACTCTAGAACTTGCCACGACGATACATTCCCGGTCCTTATCAACTTAAACCCGAGTAAGTAAACGATAGAGGCATTAGGACTAACCTTTTTTTTTTTATTTCTACACCATTATTTTTCTTTTTTTACCACCTACCCAAAATCCCCCTAGTTAACCCCTTTGAGCCTAAACCTTTTCATTTCTTAACCCAAATCAAACACCCTTTTTACCCACCAAAACCTTTTTATTTTTTTACCCTTTGTTTTAGTAACTAGCTCGGTTTTTCGTATGACTTTCAAAAAAAAAATGTTGATGATGAAGCAAAAGAAATAAACAAACAAGTTCATCAAAAATAACTTTGTTTGAATAGAAGCTTCATCAAAATAAAAGTTGCAAAAATAAAAAGTCTTACGAAAATCGACGCTTTTTACGCTTTTTCGCCCTTTTCTACTAACCACTAACCCAACCACCTACCTTTAACCCAAGCCTAACCTTTCACCCAAAAGTCCTCTTGATATTTACAAAGGTATATAGTTAAAAAGGAGGAGGATTGATTGCTTGGCAAGTCTATGGTAGGAGTAAGTTCCATGCCGCTCTCGAGTGATTCACTAAAATACATCTTCGGCCGAGTGTTGAGTGATCCCCCGTGAGGTATGTGAACTTGTATATAAACAGAATTTTAAAGAGGCATGTCATGCCCTAATAAGTAATTTATCTTATGAAAAGTTTTAAGTAAATCATGACGAATAGGATTGTAAATAAATAAAAATAAAACTAAATAAAGAATCTTGGAAATCCCGACACTCTATGACAAGCCCAAAAACCTTCTCTTCTACCATTCCATTTTGGGAGTGTAAAGCCATATTATAAAGAGTTTTGCTTGAGGACAAGCAAAGATTCAAGTGTTGGGGTATTTGATGTGTGCAAAATGCAACATATAAATTACATCAATTGTGGCATAAAACTAACCCTTTTTTAGTACTAATGTTGGAAAAAGTGTGCTTTTGTCTTCCTTTTGTATTTTCAGGATTAAATGAGCTCAAATTAATAAAAGAAGCAAAAAGATAGCTAAATCTAACATAAATACAAGAAAAGGAACAAACGTGGCATGCCCGACCTCCCCGAAAGCATCTTCACAAGCAAAACAAGAGAGCAGAAGGCTGAACACGCCCCGTGTTCAGTGAACACGGGGGCGTGCCCAAGTGTCAGCATAAAAGACAAAGTTGTAGAAGTTTCCATCGCCCACCACGGGGCCGTGCTCAGCGGACACGGGGCCGTGGTCAACTATAAGATTCGCAGAATCTAGGCAAATCTTGATAGTACAGATATGCTTCTGCACACGGGGTCGTGCCCAGCGAACACGGGGCCGTGGTCAACTACTGCAGACAAAAGCAATTAATGAAGACAGAGAAGAGGATGGACACGGGGCCGTGCCTAGCGGACACGGGGCCGTGCCCGAGCTTCTGTTCAGCCTATAAATAGGAGTGCTTAGTTCAAGCTCAAACCATCCCTTGGCACACCACCTCTCTCACACTTCACCCACCACCCACCACCACCATAACACCATCATCCACCACCATCATCCATTGTCCATCATAGACTGTGTGAGTCGTCTCGGGATCCAAGATTGATCGTAAGAGTTCTTGACAATCAAGGCCATGTTTGCCTAAGTCTCTTACATCACTTGGTGAAGACAAAGTGTCTAGTGTAATACTTTTTATTTTTAATCTTTTCGCACTTTTTAATTGGTTATGTATTAATGACTTTAATTACTAGTTTCTGATGTTGAAGGTGATTCTTCCTTATCGTTTGTCCGTGGTGTCTTGGCATTATTTTACTGTCTATATAAAATAAAAGATTTTCTCCATTCATATCTCCACGGTCTATATGGAGGTATGTTGGCTACCTGGTCGGGGGTTAAGGAAACGGTTTGGTAAGAGTCTTGCCATTGTTCAGTGTATAGATCCTGCAAAGGACCTGGGTCAAATTTAGTAGGACCTCCTTCAATACTTAACGGTATTGGATGGCGGGGGTCCAAACCCTTTGATCCCCTCATAAGTTAAACTACTATTAAAACTTTAACCCGGCTACTTAGGACTGTATCCCTGCTGACTCAGACTACTTAGCCGAGGGTAACGTCACCTTCAAAAGAGGGCCTACCACATTATGCATTAATAACTTAATTAATTATCTTTCAATAATCCGACCCTTTAGGATTGTATCCTTGCTGACTCAAACTACTGGGTTGAGGGTAACGTCACCTTCAAAAGTGGGGCCTACTACAATAACTAAGATAATCTCTTAAATAGTGCAAAAGTGCGAAAATAATCAAAGGTTACACTATACACGAGTCGGAACCAAGTGATTCATCTTGTCTATCTGTTTTTCTTTTATTTTTATTTTTCAACATTTTAGTTAGTTTTTACTTTTCTAGTTTAAAACCTTTTTCTAAATTTTGATTTGATTAGACGTTGAGGATAAACCGGTACTAAAAGCTCTTGTGTCCTTGGACGACCACGGTATCTTACCAACACTATACTACGCTCACGATGGGTGCACTTGCCCATATGTGTGTTTAGTGTTAGTAAATATCGTGTTTTATAAATTTAAAACTTGGCTAAAAAAGTGTAAAAGGGCTTAAAATAAACATTAAAACCATAACACACTTCACGCACATCACTTTTCACTTGTATCGGGTGGTTCATCTTCATCTTCAATTAGGGGGTCATTATTGCCGAATGGATATTTCATTGAACGCTCAAGATCGATGCTCCTTTTAAATGCCCCTAATTGAATAGATAGATTGTTGTACTTCCGGTTTTCAAAGCTTCGTGGGTTTTTACAAAAGGTCATCCCAACACTAGAGGAGCGTCATCGAGGATGACAAAGTCGGTTGGGATTACCATTTGATTTGTTTGAACCAAGACATCCTCAACTATACCGATTGATTTTATTACTTTTCGATTGGATAGAAAAATGGGTATTTGAAGTGGAGAAAAATCACTAATACTTAATTTTTCGAAAATGTAGTTTGGCATTACATTAACACAAAGATCTTTATCAATTGTAACATTACTAATAAAGGAGTTTTGAAAAAAAAAACATGGAACCGGTGTAATGTTGATTTCAAATGGGTCTTCTTTTATTAGCGAGGTTTGATCATTTGTTAACTTAATGCTTACCGTTTCATCAATTTTAGTGTTAGTGTTTAACTCTTTTAAAAACTTAGCATGAGTGGGTACTAAACAATGATTTTCAAAAGAAGGTGACAAGAGATTAATTTCTTCAAAATTAGACTCTTCTTGAATTTTAACGTTAACGGACTCACCCTTTTCGTTGTTTAACTCTTGTGTCGGTTTTTCACTTACTTGTTCTTCCATTTTTACATTTTCAACTATCTCTTTCTTATTTAATTCTTCTCTTGCGCGGGACTCCTCTTCCCTTGCGCGAGATTCTAGTATGCAATGTTCGATAGTTTTATTGTGTTCTATTATCCTATCGGTTATGTCGGTGATAGAGTAAGGATCGGGATTCTCAAAGCTTGAATCCGGATGTTCGATCCTTTGTTCCTCATAATACTCATATGAAGTAGATGGTTCATACCATTGTTCCTCATTGTAAGTATATGATGGATAAGGGTCGTAATTTTGTTCTTCATAATACTCATATGAGGTGGGTTGTTCACGCCATGGTTCCTCATAATAAGCATATGAAGGTGATGGCTCATATCTTGGTTGCTCAAAGTATGAGTATGAGGGCTCATACCTTAGTTCATCAAAATATGAGTATGAGGGAGAAGGTTCATACCTTTGGTCTTCATAGGATGTGTATGAAGTTGACGGCTCGTACCTGGGCTCCTCATAGTAGGTGTATGAAGTGGATGGTTGAAATAAGTCACAATATTGTACCGAGTGCGGGTCACCATAATTGGTGCAATAGTCTTCCCTATAATCATCATCCTCATAGGTGTAGTTGTAGCCTCCTGAGTATTGATCCATAAGAATCACTCAACAGACCACAACAGAGTCTCGAGACCAGAAAACAAAAATAAAAACAGAAACAGAGGCTGGACACGGCCCCGTGTTCAGTGGACACGGCCCGTGTTCAGGATCTGTATCTGGGCGTTTAAATAAAAGTGATTGGTTTTGTGCAGCACGGGGACATGTTCAGTGAGCATGACCCCGTGTTCAGACTCTGTATCTGGGTGTTTTAAAAAAAATGTGCAGCACGGCCCCATGTTCAGTGAGCACGGCTCGTGTTCAACCTACTGTAAATGCAAAACTAACTAAAATGCAGAAAAATGTGCGCGCATTTTGAAAAGGTTTTGAAAAACTGATTAGGACGTCAATTTTAAGCTTTCCTAAAATCCTTGTCTCCCCAGCAACGGCGCCAAAAACTTGATGCGCGTGTGGTGTTATAGGTTTTTATGTATATTTTTAGCCCTTTTTCCACGTTAGTCAAGTTTTAAATTTATAAAACACGATATTTTACTAACACCAAACACACATATGGGCAAGTGCACCCATCGTGAGCGTAGTATAGTGTTGGCAAGATACCGAGGTCGTCCAAGGACACAGGAGCTTTTAATACCGGTTTATCCTCAACGTCTAATCAAATCAAAAATTTAGAAAAAAGATGTCTAAACTAGAAAATAAAAACTAAAATGCTGAAAAATAAAAATAAAAATAAAACAGATAGACAAGATGAATCACTTGGATTCGACTCGTGTTTAGTGTAACCTTTGATTATTTCCGCACTTTTGCACTTTTTGAGAGATTATCTTAGTTATAGTAGTAGGCCCCTCTTTTGAAGGTGACGTTATCCTCAACCCAGTAGTTTGAGTCAGCAAGGATACAATCCTAAAGGGTTGGATTATTGAAAGATAATTAATTAAGTTATTAATGCGTAATGTGGTAGGCCCACGTTACCCTCGGCTAAGTAGTCTGAGTCAGCAGGGATACAATCCTAAATAGCCGGGTTAATGTTTTAATAGTAGCTTACATATGAGGGGATGAAGGAGTTCGGACCCCCGCCATCCAAAACCAGTGGGTATTGAAGGAGGTCCTACTAAAGTTGACCCAGGTCCTTGCAGGATCTATACACTGAACAAGGCAAGTCTCTTACCAAACCATTCCCTTAACCCCCGACCAGTTAGCCAACATATCTCCATATAGACCGTGGAGATATGAATGGTGAAAATCTTTTATTTTATATAGACAGTAAAATAACGTCAAGACACCACGGACAAATGATAAGGAAGACTCACCTTCAACATAAGAAACTAGTTATTAAAGTCATTAATACGTAACCAAATAAAAAGTGCGAAAAGATTAAAAATAAAAAGTATTACACTAGACACTTGTCTTCACCAAGTGATGTAAGAGACTTAGGCAAACATGGCCTTTGATTGTCAAGAACTCTTACGATCAATCTTGGATCCCGAGACTACTCACACACTCTATGATGGATGATGGATGATGGTGGTGGATGTGGGTTGTGATGGTGGTGGTGGGTGGGTGAAGTGTGAGAGAGGTGGTTTGCCAAGGGATGGTTTGCAAATGAGCCAAGCACCCATATTTATAGCCTGCACAGAAGCCCGGACACGGCCCCACGTCCACCCATCTTCTCTTTCTTCATTAATTGCAGTTTGTCTGCATTAGTTGACCACGCCCCCGTGTCCGCTGGACACGACCCCGTGTGCAGAAGCGTATCTGTACTATCAAGATTTTCCTAGATTATGCGAATCTTAGAGTTGACCACGGCCCCGTGTCCGCTGGACACGCCCCCGTGGTGGGTGATAGAAGCTTCTACAACTTTGTCTTTTCTGCAGACACTTGGGCATGCCCCCGTGCTCATTGAGCACGGGGCGTGTTCAGCCTTCTGTTCTCTTGTTTTTGCTTGGGAGGATGCTGTCGAGGGGTCGGGCATGCCATGTTTATTCCTTTTCTTGTATTTATATTAGATTTAGCTGCCTTTTTGCTTCTTTTGTTCATTTGAGCTCATTTAATCCTAAAAATACAAAAGGAAGACAAAAACACACTTTTTCCAACATTCGTACTAAAAAGGATTAGTTTTATGCCACATTTGATGTAATTTATATGTTGCATTTTTCGCACATCAGTCATAATGCGAGTAAAAGTTTCATTTGAAAGGCTTCACCATGTTCAAAGACATTTTGTGCGAAAATCTTTTGTAGATAATAGTTTAGAACCCTTGGATCCGTGAGAAAGGCTTTAGTAGAGCTTTTCTTAATGGCTTTAACTGGGCTGTAAACGAACCGAATGAACACGAACAAGGCCATATTGTTCGTGTTCGTTCGTTAAGGAAATTAACATGTTCACGAACTGTTCACGAACTGTTCACGAACGCATGATGAACATAAGTTTATGTTCGTGTTCGTTCATTAAGGAAATTCAGTTGTTCATGAACAGTTCGTGAACACTGGTCTCGAACACAAACAAATAAAAAAGAACGCAAAAGAACATTTAATTTGAAGATAAAAAATAAAAACATTTTTATCTCCAAACATTGGCTATAAGTAGTTTAATACAACTATTAAATGATAAATCAAAAAATAAGAAGTCTACTACACCACCAAACAATGAATCATGTTTAACTAACTTAAACATAATTATCCCCAAAAATGTCTTAGAATGTCCAAAGTTTAGCTAACTCAGAAAAAAAGGGGTTTCAAGTTTTCAGTATGTTTATATAAAAGGTTTATTATTTATTATTTTTTTAATATAATAAAACCAACACAAACGAACGTAAATGAATGTAACTGAACATATTAACGAACGTTCACGAACGCAGTCGAACGAGTGAGACTTGTGTTCGTGTTCGTTCGCTAAGCTACTCAAACGAAAATTTTTGTTCGTGTTCGTTCGTTAAGCTAATCGAACGAACATAAACGAACTTCCTGCCGAACGGTTCACGAACTGTTCGTTGAACATTCGGTTCATTTACAGCCCTGCTTTAACATTTTCCACCAAATCCATAAATAGAGTCTAGGATAGCTTGTAGTTTAAGTTTGATAAAATAGCATATCCCGGGTACTGAGTTTTTAAGGGACTTTCATTAAAGGAAGTGGTTTTTGTCGAGATACATATCAACAGGGTATGGAAGAAAAACTTCATTGCTGGTGGGAAGTATGGTTTAAAAATTGTCGCTCCTACCATTTGTGCATCATACCAACTTTCTATAAATTTAGTGTGAAGTTCATTTTCGAGAAAGATTCCATACCTAACTCATCCATGAGATTGAATGTTGTGGAAAGCATTTTGGGATGATCTGGATGTCTACTCCATCAATTTTAGATATGATAGTGAAAGGCTTTTTATCTCGAAGTAGAAAACTGGATTTTGCCCAAAACTTTTGCAGGTATCGATGTAAATGGGTGCGTCTGCGGTTAAAATGGTTTGATATTTTGATGATTATAGAATGTCAATTTGGGATGGAACTCAAGGTTGGTGTCATGTTTTACTAAATATGGAAGATAGTTGTAAGGATATTTAAGTGTTAGTGCCATGATGAGTGATTGGAAATGATGATATGATAGAAAAGAGATTGGTTGTGTGAATTTGTGAGTCTGTGATTTTGAAAGCGATGAATGAAATCGCTGATGGATAAGGGTTTTTATAGGGTTTTGAAAAAGTGACGCTGAAGTTTAACCAAAATTTTTGTATTTTCTGAAACAACATGTTAATGGATTTTTAAAATAAAAGTGATGCTGATGGAGAAGGGTTTTTATTGGCTTTTCAAAACAACCTTTTAATGTGTTTAACCAAAATTTTGGTATTTTCTAAAATAACATGTTAATGCTTTTATTACGAGAACATTTTTTCTGTTTTAATCCATGTTTAACATCCCTATCGTAGAAATCAAGCTTTCAAAGGTAGATGTATCCAATGCTTTTGTTCAAACATCTGCTAGCTGATCTTCGGTAGGAACATGGTTGAGATAAATCAAACCTTTTTCATAAAAATGATGACGAATATCAATATGCTTCGGTGGGAACAAAGTGATGATGAATATCAATTTGCTTTGTTTTTTAGTGTGACACAGGATTCTTGGTATTGTTTTCAGCCGCTTAACTGTCAAGTATTAATGGTGTCTTTAAAGCAGCTATACCAAAATGAAGAAGTTGATTTTGAAGCCACCAAAGTTGAGTTGTGCAACTTGCAACAACAATGTACTCTTCTTCTACTGTGGAGTTTGACATTGCTGGTTACTTATTGCTTTGCCATGAGACCAAGGCATTATCACGAAATTAGCACCCTCCTGCTGTGTACTTCCTTGTGGTGTTGCAACCAGCAAAATCATTATCAGAATTGAAGAGTCATGTCGAGATTATATCAAAGGAAGTTATTGCTAATCTACTTTGATCTTGGTCAAATTGCATCCAAATTGAAGGGTCATGTCGAGATTGAATCAAAGGAAGTTGAATCAAATCAAGATGGAACCTTAAGTCAAAAGTAAGAAATTGGATCAATAATTAGGAGGGCGATTGTTGGCTTTAATTGTATTATCAAGTTTTATTGAAACATACATGTTAAAAAATATAGTTAGGTGTCATTTATATGTTTGTAATTGTAAATAGTCTAAGGGTTTGTGTGTCAAATTATAAACATGGAATGAAACTGTCCAAGTGATGTTTTCGTATTATATGTATACCGTAGGTTGTAATAGTTCGATTGAACTATCACGTCGATAGGAAGAACAAAGTCATCGACTATAAAGCCGATTAGATTGTAAAAAATTAGAACCATCAATATAATTTTTTATAGGTTTTCACCCCAATTGTTTTTCTTCATCTTTTATTCTTATTGAATGTTTGAGTTCAATGATCCATAGTTTCTAAATAGTTATCTCTACAGCTCATTCCATGACGAACTACGCACCCAAGGTAGGGATCACCACCACAAAATCATGCACAACATAATACATTTAGTGTAGGAAGAAGGTAATGAATTCCCAATCACCGTGTATATCAACTAGGCACGCTCTGATCAAGCTATCCAACTTGGTCATACACTGTACCTCCACGGGGTAATGATGTCCGGCGGTAATTAGCAACGGATTACCAAAGATTTTTATTTACTTTTTTTAACTTTTGGGGGTTTTATTAGGTTCATCCATGATCCATCAATAATTACTGTGGATCCCATCTGCAGGTATCTCATTTCAATTACAGATGGATCCCGTCTATAGGTATTACCCATATTTCTTCTAGTATAATTTGACTAGTGAAGCACTAGAATTGGCAGCTCATTAACTGCTTCAGTTTTTAAAACATTGTACATAGCAGTACCCCTGACTCAATGTGTGAGTGTGAAGACAAAAGAAACGACCATGCATGTGAAAAGAAAATAAAAAAAACCAACACCTTAAAAACATTATAGCACATTGCATAGTGAGCAAAATTAGTAAATTACTAGCAAATGTTCGCATAAAAACTTTGGGCCCAAACCTTTTAGAAACTCCTTGTTGGAGAGAACGGATTTTGAGGAGGTGGTTAATAAGGCTATGGAAAATTTTAACGGTGGTGGGGAGGCAGATGTATTTTAATGAAAATATTCAAGGCTATCAAGGAGGATATTAAAATATGGAAAAGGAGGTGTTAGCTAAGGAAGATGAAACGGAAAGGAATTTAAAAGATGACCTGGAAAAACTGCATGAATTGCTTGAAAGTAGAGAATTATCTGAAGAGGAGGAATGGACCAAGTCGGAATGTCTGAAAGATCTAAAGGAATTGGAAGGATAAAAAATGAAAGATCTCAAACAAAGAGCTAGGATAAGATGGGATTTGAAAGGAGATGAAAACTCGGCTTTCTTTCATGGGTACATCAATAATAGGCGTACGAATAATAATATTCCTGGGCTTATGATTGATGGAGTGTGGACATCTAACCCTTCGCTGATCAAAAAGGAGATTATGGGGTTCTTCAAAAAGGTTTTCAAAGAAAGTATCAAGGACAGACCTAAGCTTACTTGGCATAATACTAAGCGGTTGTCGGAGGAGGATGCGGCTACACTGATTGTTCCGTTCAAAAGTGAAGAGATTAAGATTGCGGTTTTTGAATGCGGGGCGGACAAAGCTCCGGGGCCATATTGTTTTAACTTCAAATTCATCAAAAGGCATTGGCATTTCTTTGAAAAAGATTTTTCTGAATTGTTAACTTCTTTATACAGTAAAGGGTCGATAGCGAAGGAATGTAGTTCGTCCTTCATTACTCTTGTTCCGAAAAACAAGGACCCGGTGGGGTTAAAGGATTACAGACTGAAAAATTTGATTGAAGTGATTAGCAAAACTATATCCAAGATTCTGGAAAATCGGTTAAAAAAGGAGATCAGGGGCATTATTTTGGAAATCAAACGGCATTTCTTAAAGGAAGGTATATTCTCGATAACCCTTTAATGTTAAATAAACTTATTGCTTGGATTAAAAAAGAGAACAAAAAGTCTTTCCTTTTAAAAATTGATTTTGAAAAGGCTTATGATAACGTAAATTGGAAGTTTCTTTTAGACATCATGGGTCAAATAAGGTTCACTGAGTTATAGTGTAAATGGGTAGAAGGGGTTTTGGTTTCTGCTAGGTCTTCGGTCCTTGTGAACGGGTCTCTTACCTTTGAATTTGGTTGTTCCAAAGGAGTTAGGCAAGGAGATCCGTTGTCTCCATTTCTGTTCCTTCTGGTTATGGAAGCTATATCCAGCATTTTTTTCAAAGCTGGGGTTGAGGGTCTATTCAAAGGAATTCAAACTCCTAATAATGGTCTGAAAATCTCTCATTTGTTCTATGCGGATGATGCTCTTTTGATAGGGGATTGGGATAGGGATAATGTGTTAAATGTGACTAGATGCTTAAGAATATTTTATTTGTGTTCGGGTTTAAAAATTAATCTCCATAAATCTAACTTATATTGGTTAGGAGTGGAAGATTGTGAGATAAGGGATATGACTAAGGTGGTGGGGTGTAATTGTGATAATATTCCGCTGTCTTATTTGGGGATTACGGTGGGAGCTAACATGAAGAAAATCAATAATTGGACTCCGATTATTGAGGTTTTCGACAAAAGATTATCGGTGTGGAAAGCTAAATCTATTTTGATAGGGGGAGACACACTCTGATTAATTCGGTGTTGGAAAGTCTCCCTATCTATTACTTCTTGTTATATAAGGCTCCGGTGGGTATTATTAAGATTCTTGAAGCAAAAATGAGGAAATTTTTTTGGGCGGGAATAAATGAAAATAACAAAATGAACTGGTTGGCTTGGGATTGGATCACATGGCCCAAATCAAAGGGGGGGGGGGGGTTGGGTATTAACTGACTCAAAGAGATCAATTTGGCCTCCTTTTTAAATGGGGATGTAGGTACAGAGTCTAAAATCAAATTTTATGGAGAAAGGTGGCAGAAGCATGTCATGGTAAAAACATCCAAAGGAACTTCCTGCCGCTTAATGGTAAAATTACGGGTTGTTGGAAAAATATTGTGAATTCGATTTCTAAATTGAAAACTAATGGGAAGGGTATAAACCGGATGATATTGGGTAAGGTTGGGAATGGGGAGGTGATTCGTTTTTGGTTGGACACTTGGATGGGTGATATGCCTTTTGTGGAAAGATGGCCACACTTGTTCGGTTTGGAATTGTTTAAATTATGCAAGGTTGCAGAAAGAAGGGATGTGAACCAAGGAAATAGCTGATTTGCGTGGAATTGGTCTAGACAGCCAGAGTCAGATGTTGAACTAAAGGAATGGCAGGAATGTCAGGAGGTTCTTAGTAGGACGTCATTTTCAAATAATGAGGATATTTGGATCTGGAATGGTGACAAACATGAAGGATTCTCGGTGAAGACCGTCAAATTGGCTCTCATTGAGGATAGAGGAGATAGACACCCCCTAACTATGAATGGTGTAAATGGGTTCCGCTCAAATGTAATATTATGGCGTGGAGAGGTAATTTGGATAGATTAGCTTCTAGAGTTACGTTAAGAAGAAGGAATGTGAATATTACCTCGGTTATGTGTCCTTATTGTGAAGAATCCGAGGAAACGGTGGAGCACTTATTTACTGCATGTCCAGTGGTGAAGAAGGTTTGGTCAGCTTTCGGTGCTTGGTGTAAATTGGCTCAGATATATGTGTTCGATTTCAAAGACATTATGGAGATACACAATTTCACGCAACTAGGTAAGAAAACTAAGAGTCTCATTCAAGGTCTGGTGATTATTTCGTGTTGGTGTATCTGTAAAGGAAGAAATGAATTGGTTTTCAAGCAGATTAGTCGAAGTCCGCAAGATATTTTAGGGGATGTAAAATTGAGGGGTTATGGGTGGGTTAGAAATAGATCTTGCTGTAAATATATTAGTTGGAGGGATTGGTGTAAATACCCGATGTATATATTCTGTAATTGTCTGCCCTTTGGCCGTTTGGGTCAGGGGTGTTGTTTGCTGTTTAGCCTTTTACCCGGTTGGGTCGAAAGTGTGTTTTTATGAAGTTTACTTAAAAAAAAGAAACTAGTAAAATGTGTGAAAGGTTTTTACATGTCTTTAACATTTAACTAGGTTTGAAGAAGTTCGCCGCGTTGCGGCGAATTTCTTTTGTTATTTAGTGTGTGTTTACATGTGTTTTGAAATCACTACGAGCGTGTTGCGAACGGAACAGCTGACAGGAATAAAAAGAAAATGTAGAAAAAAAACACTAAAAGATAACCGAAAGAAAATCAACCAAAAAGTTGTATCGTAACGATGTTGTTCGTATGAAACCCGTGGCCAGAGATGAGCAAATTGTTCTAGGTGCCAGTACCAAATTTGTCGAACCGAAAGATCTTAAGTACCAATTCGGTACCGATTTTTGGCGTTCCTGGTACCGGTTCACTACCGTTTTTTACCTTCATATACCGGTACCATAACCGGTATTTTCGGTATCAGTACCGATTCTGTATCGGTTGGCACCGAGCTCATACCTACCCCTGAAACTAAAAAAAGAAAAAATTAAAAGTTGAAGAAAATCAACAAAAAAAGTTGTTCGATACCGTTTTTCGTATGGTAACCGTGATCAGGGATGAGCAAATGGTAGGGATGGGATTGGTACAGTACCCGTACCTATACCCGTACCAGTACCGAAAATACCGGTACCGAATTTGAACAAAACTAGGTACCAAATACCGTACCAAATATATAGGTACGGTACGGGTACGAGTACGGGTATTTTCGGTACAGTACCCGCTTGGTACCATTTTATTTTTATTTACTTTTTGAGCACTTGTACGAGTACTAAATAGGTAAAATTGACATGAGTACCAATATAGTACGAGTACCAAATAGGTAAAATTGGTACGAGTACCAATACGATACGGGTATCATATAGGTAAAATCAATACGAGTACACTATAAATACCATAATATGAAATAAAACATAATACAAAAAACACTTTTAAAGGTATACATAGAATTCGGTACCAGTACCCGTTTTTACCCGTACCCGTACCAATACCGAAAGTACCGAATACCAAAATCAATAAAACTGGGTACCAATACATGTACCAAATACCTAAAATCGGTACGGGTACAGGTACGGGTACGGGTACGGGTCCGAGTACGGGTATTTGGGAAAAAAAGCCCATCCCTAGCAAATGGTACCGGGTAGCAGCACTGAATTTCCCGAACCAAAAGATTTCCAATATCAATTCGGCACCAACTTTTGCCGTTTTCTGTATTAGTGTCGGTTTTTACCTTCATATACTGACACCGAACAGGACCGTATTGATATTTTCGATACCAGTACTGGTTCGATACCGGTTGACACCAAGCTTATCCCAACCCCTGATATTAAAAAAAAGATTAAAGTTAAAAAGTAAAGAAAATAACTATTATTATAATATTAAAATAATAAAAGTATTAAAAAACTATATATTATTATAATATTAAAATCAGTATTAATTTCAATTCGTTTATTAATATATAGTAAAATATATAGTAATAATAATATATTAATTAATAGTAATAATATTAAAATAATAAAAGTATTAAAAACTATATATTATTATAATATAAAAATCATTATTCATTTCAATTCGTTTATTAATATATAGTATTAAAATAATAAAAGTATTAAAAAACTATATATTATTATAATATTAAAATCAATATTAATTTCAATTCGTTTATTAATATATAGTAAAATATATAGTAATAATAATATATTAATAGTAATAATATTAAAATAATAAAAATATTAAAAAAACTATATATTATTATAATATAAAAATCACTATTCAGTTTAATTCGTTTATTAATATATAGTAAAGTAATATATAGTAATAGTAATAATAATCTATACTAAATAATAAAAGAAACCATTTTTGGGACACTTGTTATCATATTAGGCCATGTCTTATCTTAAATTATTATTTTAGTTTAATCTCTTCTAATTAATTATAGATAATCCTCCTACTAAATATTATTTAGTTTAATTATTACTTTTATATTTATCTATTTACTTCAAATTCAAACTTAGTTATCTAATTTGATGTTAGAGTAAATTACGATTTTGGCCCCTATGGTTATATCACTTTTACCCTTTCAGCCCAAAAAGAAATTTTTTAACATCTGAGCCCTCAATGTCTTTTTTTTCTAACACTTTTGGACCCCAACGTCTTTTTTTCTAACACTTTCGCCCCTAAAAGTTAGGGGCGAAAGTGTTAGAAAAAAAGACGTTGGGAGCTCAGATGTTAAGAGATTCATTTTTTGGCTAAAAGGGTAAAAATGACATAACCACATGGGCCAAAATCGTAATTTACACTTAATATTAACTATATATTTCAACGTTTTGTTTAGTTTGGTATCAAATAGATTTTACGAAACTTAAAATAAAATTAACTAATATTATTTATCATTTCTACATTTACAAGTTTTAAATAAATGGTTAAATTTATTGAGACTTCGTTACATTTACAAATTTTAAATAAATGGTTAAATTTATTAAGACTTCGTTAACAAATTTTACTACAAACATAATAATCTATTTATATCAATCTAAATATATATATATATATATATATATATATATATATAGGGTAAGGATAGTGTAAAAATGGCCTAAAGTGTGAGAAGTGTATTATAACACTATATATAATACTATATAACACCATATAAACACCGTATAACAATATGTAACACCATATAATACCAGATAACACTATGTAACACTATATATCATTATATAACAAATATAACACTATACATCTATCATAGACATGCTATCAGACAACCTATAGTGTTATAGTGGAGAGTTCAAATGAGAAGAAACTTTTTGGAAGAAGAAACAAGAAGAAATTTCAACCAATAAGAATGCTTCATTTTACTTTATTTAGTATAAGTATTTAATGTTACTATAAGGGTAATATGGTAAACCTACAAAGATCATTAATTAGTAGTATTCCTCTTTAATAGCTAACTACATTAAAATTTGTAACTTATCTTCAAAATATATGTTTTTTCAAAAAAATAAAATAAAATAATTTAGAGTGTAGGATAAATTACAATGTGTATATGATAAATTACGGGCTGTGTAGGATAAATTTAAACATGCGTAGGGTAAATTTTTGAAAGGTGTAGGGTAACTTTTGATGTGTGTAGTCAAAAAACATTAGTGTGAAGGATGATAGTTTTTATGACTAATTAATTAGTCAAAGATGATAATAAATGAGATAAATGAAAATGTATTTAATGTTTTACAATTATACCCTTTGTTCTTTTTCTTCTCAATTGAATTTTCTTCTTAAATGAACCTTTCCCTAGTGTTATATTTGTTATATAATGATATATAGTGTTACAAAGTGTTATATGGTATTATATGGTGTTACATATTGTTATACGGTGTTTATATGGTGTTATATAGTATTATATGTAGTGTTATAATACCCTTCTCATACTTCTCACACTTTGAGCACTTTTTACAGGATCCTCTACCTATATATATATATATATATATATATATTCATTGTAAGCATTTAGTTTATGATTTTCTCGCCTCACTTCCAAACTTATCTTATATTAATTAAATAAATAAATGAATAATGAACTAATATTAAATTTCATCCTACTTTAAATTTTGAATACCATTCTTCTATTTTTCTAATAAAATATTATTCTAAAATTTAAATTGTTAATTTAAGATATTTTTAAATAAAACAAATTATTTATCACGAAAACCAAACTTTTTATTAATATATGAAATATTTTTATTTTCATTACTAAAAAAATTATTATATCAATTTTATTACATAATTTATAAATCAATTTGTCGGAATTGATACCAATATTTTATCACTCAAATAGATGCTAATTTGCTTCTTGAATAACATATCTTCTTTTCAAGAACCATCTTCACAATCACCGTATCCATCGCGTATCGAGTATTACCCATTAGTATATTGAAAGATATGACTTTTTTATTATTGGTATATAAAATTAGATTTATTAAACCCGTGTAATACACATGGTTTTTTAAAAGATATACTTTTTTTTATTATTTACTATACAAAATTACATTTAATCGACCCGTGTAATACATGAGGTTATATAACTTTCTATTATTTGATATAAAATTAGATTTATTCAATTCGTACAATACACGGAGTTTTTTAAGGATATATATTTTTTATTATTTAATATAGAAAATTACATTTATTTAACCCGTGTAATACACATATTTTTAAAGATGTAACTTTTTTATTATTTGGTATATAAAATTACATTTATTCAACCCGTGTAGTAAATGAGGTTTTTTAAAGATGTATTATTTTATTATTTGGTAAACAATATTACATTTATTTAACCATTGTAATACACGTAGTTTTAAAGATATAACTTTTTTATTTGGTATATAAAATTATATTTATTCAACCCGTACAATATGGTTCTTATAGATATAACTTTTTTATTATTTAATATATAAAATTATGTTTTTTCAACCCGTGCAATAAAGGAGGTTTTTAAAGATATATTGTTTTATTATTTAGTATATAAAACTACGTTTGAACCCCGTGTATTACACGGGTTGAATAAATGTAATTTTATATATTAAATAAGGAAAAGTTATATCTTTATGAAACTTGTATATTGTATGGGTTAAATAAATGTAATTTTATATATATCAAATAATAAAAAAAGTTATATCTTTAAAAACCATGTGTATTACACATATTAAATAAATGGAATTTTTATACTTAATACTAAAAACGTCGTATTTAAAAAAAACCGTGTATAATCGGGTTGAATAAATCTACCAAATGATAAAAAAAATTACATTCTTAAAAACCCCGTATATTACACGTGTTGAATAGATATAAAAAAGAGTTATAACTTTAAAAACCATGGGTATTACACAGATTGAATAAATGTAATTTTGTATATTAAATACTAAAAACGTCGTATCTTTAAAAAACTCGTGTATAGTCAGGTTAAAAAATCTACCAAATAATAAAAAAAATTATATTCTAAAAAACTCCGTGTATTACATGTGTTGAATAAATCTAATTTTACATAGCAGATGATAAAAAGTTATATCTTTAAAAACTTCGTGTATTACACGGGTTATATAAATGTAACTTTGTATAGTAAATAATAAAAAGTTAAATTTTTAAAAACCTCGCGTTTTACACGAGTTGAATAAATATAATTTTGTATACCAAATAATAAAAAAAGTTATATTCTTAATAAATTAGGATAACATTTAATATTAATTTATTATTTATATATTTAATATAAGTTAAGTAGGAAAGAGAGGTATTTGTTTTAAAAATATATTAAATTAACAATTTAGATTTGAGGATAATATTTTATTAAAGTATGATAAGATTTAATATTAATTTATTATTTATTTAGTTAATATAAGATAAGTATAGATTTAAGGATACCTTCAATGAATGATACAAATGTTGTTGTTTTATTATAGTAGATAGATTATACAGTATAGATGATAATACAACAAAGATGTGATGGTATGTAAAACTTTAACATGCCTAAAAAATTAAAACACCATGTATATATTAAAATAAATCTGACCGCCTATTTATGAATTACTGAAATATTCATAAAAAACTGAAAATGCTCATGATGTTTTGGATAACATGTTGGTTTGAAAATATTATTTTTATAATTAATTTTAACTTATAAGTATAGATTTGAGTATATCTTCAATGAATGACACGTGTCTAAAAGTTGGTTTCTTTTATTATAGTAGATAGATTAATTTATTCGACCCGTGTAATACACGGGGTTATAACCTAATAAGGGGAGGGGGGTGGTTCACTAGTGATAGAATTTATCACTAACAAGCACCAATCAAGTTCCGCCATATCATCGACCATTTTTCCATCACTCACAACCTTTTTTAGGCGGGGTGGTCATCACTCACCACCACACCCAACAATTTCCCCCCAACCAACAATTACACTCACAAAACAAAACTATCACGCGTTGAAAATATCACGAAAATGGATTGCGTTGAAATTATAACGCGTGGAACTTGTGTTGGCGGGGTGGTAAAATGATAATATAACGCGTGATAAAATTTCCGTTATAAAAATAACGGCACCGCCCCGGGCGGCCTAATAATATATAGTAATTTTGAACTTTTATAACGATTTACAAGAACGTGTACCTTTTCACAAATATCACTTTCAACTTGCACTTTTACACAAATATCAAGAGATTTTATTTCCTAAAAGTTGCTATCACCTGCCAATAATTAGACCTTCAAAAGCTTCTATAAAGAGCCGTAAAAAACTCATCAGATTCACAAACTAAACCGTTATTTTCAATTCTCCATATCAAATAGTAGATTTTCCCCCTAACGATGAAGATGAAGCTAAAGGTGTGCTTCTATTTCTATGAATGCAACTTTATAATTATATTAAAAGTTTCAAGGTTGTTAGTTGAACATATATTTTATTGAATTTATTTATGTGTGTATATATTACTGGTGGGCACCATCTAGCTAATTAACAATCAAGTATGCTATGCTAATTAAATCTCCTACAGCATTATGTCAACCTTTCAAATGAGCGTTTGGAAGAGAAGCCAAGTGCTGAACTCTTTCATGGGTTTCAAACGATTAAGAGCGTTGAAAGAGACCAATACATCGCTGGTCTAGCGACGCCAGAGTTCGCCACTTATGTTGAAAATATGATGAAATATGAGTCCAGAACAGATTATGTATTGAAGCTTGCCAATAAGAAGTTAGAGAGGGTGTTGAGTTCTGATCATAAGGCATGTACTCTACAAGAACCAACGAAATTAAAACACAATAGAATAACACTTTCCGAGCTTTTCCAGAAAACAAAAATGGCAGAGGAAATATCTGAAACTAAAAGTAACCATTTAATGAAAAAGATACTGAAAAGAGGAAGCTCTACAACAGATTCTGTAAGAAGCAATGGCTCTGCTTTACCTGATGAAAAACTGCTCAAGGTATGTCGTCGAATTTATACATCTTCATATGACCTGTAGAGGTTGTGCTAAGCGCTCCCCTTCATTTTTACTTGTCGTACCCTCCTTCAAATTCTCAAATCATTAATATTCGTCATCTATCCTGATTTGATGTATTCACGGGGTGGGTAGGTGGTACATTTAGCCAACCCCTTGATGTAATGTAATGTAATGTAATGTTTGGTTCATTCGTACGCATGCAGATTCTCCGAATGGTTTATCTTGAAGCATTGGCTGTAAACATGAGAAAGTGTGTGAAGAAAAGCAATGAAGAGGTGGAGGGATATAGAAACCGACATAAATTGCTAGCCGAAGATATTATTATACTTCCTCACCGGTCTATTTCGGCAAACCATACAAAGAGCAAGGTGTCCCATCCCACATATGCAGCTGGTACCACCGTGAAAAGAGAACGCTGGATAAAATCAGATGAAGAATGTAAGTATAATGTAGCATTACACCATCTAAGACAGACATAACTTAATTAATTAATTAATTTCCTACTAGATAACAAATTCTTATTTCAACCTCTTATTTAGACACATAAGAGGCATGTATTTTCAGAACCAATATTATGTCAGGAACGGTAAGAACAGGATAAAACACTTGTACATATTGCTTTCCTGACTTAATGTGAGAGAGAAAGTTAAGCAGTGTGTACAAGTGTATTATTTGGTTCTCGTAATTCTTGATATAATATGATCAAGATATATAGATTTTGTAATTTTAAAAGAAATTATCTCTAAAATTAAGTCAACTACTGAGAGGATATAGTAATTTAAGAGATTTAACGAACCATTACTACAAAATACGTACTGCATTCTACATTCAACCATTGTCCTAAAGGCTAAAGTACCGATTGATTTCTAGCTCATTGCTACTATTTTGTGTGCAGACCTGATATTGGAACTGTAGAAGCAAATAATATACGGCTGGTATGGATATGGTAAACTGGGTTAAATGCGTATGGAAGCACATGTGGAGTGAGTCTGTTGAAGAGATGGAAACCACCAAGCCACCGTTGGACACTTGTGTTTTTTGAAACTTGCATGTTTTTCTTAGGTGAAATGAGGGTTGTGGTTTGCATTGATACACAGCCTCTTCGATCTATTTATATATACCATGTGTGTTATCTCTCAGATGTAATTTCTATGTCTTGCAATGTTCAGGTGGTAGAAACTTATTATATATGGAAAGCAAAAAGAAAAAAAAAACTAGGATATGTGTATTCAATGCAGATCTAGATTAGCAGAATACTAATAACTATAACTCTATATAGAGCATCTACAATACTAGAAAACTGAGTCGTTTCTCACCACAGTACTCGTCGGAAATATGTAGGAAACACCAACTAGCGAAAATTTACTGATAAAAATTATTTCGTCAGATAAACCTTCATGGGAAAGTTTTTCTAACAAATTCCAATACATTTCCGGCATTTTCTTTTCATACACAATATTTACCTACTTATTTTCTACACATTATTTTCTTACACATTTCCTACACAGTATTTTCTTACGCATTTCCTACACAATAAATGGTTCTATTTTTCCTACAAACACATAGGATACACATACACATATACTATTACACATATACATCCAAATAACATGGAGATGCACATTCGCATAGTGTTAACTTATATATAAAAAATAGACTATATAAAAATAAAAGCAACAATAAAAATAGTAAACTTATATAAAAACAAAACTACTAAAATATATAAAGAGAATATTAATGATGATTAATGAGAAAAAACAATAATAAAACATTTCATTATAAAAAGGATCAGAACTTAAATAAATAGATTTTCTCTGTTAGAAATATGTTGTAAATTCTGACATCTTTCCAAGTAATTTTAGATATATAGAACTAATAAAAAATTTGGCAAAAAAAAGACTGAATCTAGATTAGAAAATTAAATATATAAGAATATAATAACTCTGTAGGAAAATAGTCTGAAATGTGTCGCCACATTTTGGTTTTTTTTTTTTGTGTAAATATTTTCTCGGAAATGCGTAGGAATTTGTGACGCTTTCTTACCCATCCGAAATTTTCGTAACGAAAATTCCCAAATAGTGCAACTTAAGATCCAAGTGAGTTAGAAAACTTACAAGATTTAGTGAAGGGTAAATAGAAAAATCAGTAAATTACAATTATTCATTTTAGAAAGTAGACAGACATATTGGAACAAATAAAATTAATCAGTGATATGGACCATAACTTAGGACCAAGGTAAGGGATCGAAGAGTAGGATGCTTGATTCAGCGTCACATTCCATTACTTTTAATCCAAAATAATAATTTTAAAAATAATTCAAACAAGTTTAAAGCGACGTGCTAGCTAATACATATGTGTAGTATATTTAGGGCCTAGACGCTATATATAATAGTAGATCGGAAAGAACCATATGGGTGTTGCCATATATCCTGGAGGTCATGGGTTCGAGACGTTGAAACAACTCCCAGCCCCTGCGCATGTGGGTGTATTATGAACCAGGTTTGCACAAAAGAATCGAAAAGCTCCAAGAGAAAAAGCAAAAGAAACATGACAAACTTGAGTCGTGATCAGAATGTAAATTTTCCTGGGATGAAATCGACTCTTTCGGTCTTTCCTGATGATAGAGCCTGAATAAAGCTCCTACACTACTAGAAAACTAGGCAATTGCGACCAAATTTTGCGACTAACATAAGACGAATTAGCGACCGATTTGTGACTAAAACCAAAAGAATCGCAAAATTAACGACCAATCCAGATTCGATCGCAAAACGGTCACAAATTTTGTGACCGTATTTTTGTGGTCGGAAAACAATCGCAAATACGAGTAACATAAAAATAGCAAAAGTTACGACCGTTTAAAGCAATCGCAAATAAAAAAACAAGTTCTGACTGTCTAAAACGGTCACAAACACGAGAAATATATAAAAAACAAAAGTTGCGACCGTTTAAAGCGGTTGCGGATACAAGAAAAAATAGAAAAAGAAAAAAAAGGTAAAAACTGCAAATAATCATAAGTGTTCTGGGTTAAAACTGCAAATAGCCATAAGTTTAGAAGCTTCAATCAGACGACCGAGTCAAAACAGATCTGCAAATCTGTTAATCTTTCATCTGCGACTCACGGTACATCTACCCTCATCATTCATCGATCTGGTATGTGTCACTCTTCATGTTCGTATTCAGTTGTTTGAATTTTAATCTTAGGTTTTACAGAATTTTAATTCTCGTCATTCATCGACCTGACTCTGTTTTTCTTGTGTATTCGTATCAATTTGTGTTTAGAAAAATGAAATTAGTGTAGGTCCACCCGGAGGATCGAGTAACCTCTATTCCCTGTTTTCCGACAAACCCGAGAGTGCGGAATCCAAACGGGTAAGTTAAACCAAGTTACGAACACGCAAGACACAAAGATTCAATGATTAGCACGCAATGTATTAATACTCTGAAACGGTTACAATGCAATGTTTACAAGATAAACCTATAAACTCTCTGTTGTGTGTGTGTGTTCTCTCCGAAATCTATTCAGACTTCTCTAAGTGTTTCTGTCTAATGTCTGTGCTTATATAGTATCATGATCGACGAAAACCAGTTCTTGACGAAAACCAATTGACGAAATCTAAGGACCAGACGAAATCACTCCCTGATTTCGTCCCATATGGGGATTTCGCCAAACAAGGGATTTCGCCCAACAGGTGTTTTCGTCCATCAGTTGTTTGGGCTTGGGCTTTGGATTTCATCACATGTATGTTGGGCCTTGGCTTTGTCACTTGGGCTTCTTCAAAGGTCCAAATAACAAACAGAAAACATATAAGCTATACTAAATGCAAACTGCACACACGCTGTTGCATTTACACAAACTGTTACAAAGTAAATCGCATACCGAGTCAAGACAGGAGGTTGTCTTGACTACGGCCTTCACTTCGTAGCCGAGTCGAACCGAGCCGAGCCGTATCCACATAATATGTATCAACAAACTCCCCCTTGGATGCTACTCGCGAGGTTCGTAATCTCGTTCTCCATCTCTTGATGGTTCTTCATTCTCGGAAAGGATCTTCAAAGTCTTCACGTGTTGCACGTAGAAAGTGTATTAACAAACTCCCGCTTTTATCTAGGAAGTGTATCAATAAATTCTCCCTTTGATTATGCTTGTGAATCTTTTGATCTTCAATGCTTTAGATCCTTGTGGTGTTGGTGATTGATCAGCGGCAACTCGATCATCTTTATCATTTGAGTGCCTTCACGTCGTGTCTTCATTCCGAAGCTTATCATCAAACATGTTCTTTTCGCCTTTAACATCTGCACATGCAAGAAAGCTAAACACGTAATGAGAACAACTGCTTGGAATATAGTTAATCATAAACAAACGACGCATATGAGACCAATTCTCATTCAACTACCGTCCGACAATTTAGTTTGAAAAGTTAACAGATTTTTCAATTTTTGATTATTAACTTTCAAAACTTGCAAACTCTGACCGTTTATGAAGATTCAGTCGTTTTGGTTTTCATCAGATTTCAGGCAACGAAGACTTGAGTTCCAACATCGGTTAATCAAAACTAAAGCAGAAATAAAATCTTTTTGACTTTTATAAAGTTTATATTAAAACACACCTTAAATCTTTTTGGCATTTTGAATATTTCAAACTTAAAGACTGAAAGCAGTAAATAAATATATACAGAGTTGCAGAAACTAAGAAAAGTAAATATATACAAACATTCTTTTTGCGAGTTTCGAGGGTAAGAGAATCATATCAGTGTACGGTCATGCCAAAACGCTCTTGTTGTTCTTTTTGTTAACATTTAGATAAGCATCCTATAACAATTATCGGTATTGTTATCAACATAAGCTCAACTTATCAGATGTAATCATGTCGAGGGGATACGTTAAGGTATGATTTATACTTACCGACCGGTGTTCATCCACATCACGACACATTCCCGTATCAAGGTATGCACGAGAATTCATCTTACTGGTGAGTATACCATTTATCATCTGTTTTGACGTATATGAAAATGTGAGAAACTCACTTATTTTGAATGAAAACAAGCCCTATGTGATAGAATCACTTATTGATGAGGAACTTGATTTTCAGATGCATGAAGGGCACAAGAGCAAGTCCGTGAACAGGTCAGTACTTTCGTACAGCAAAGAGACGAACTTGACTCCCGGATAAATGTGATATATTATCACTTGTTTTGTGGATATGTGATTGTTGATCACTTATTGAGGTCGTATGCAGTATGTACACGTATGTATGATATCATGGAAGATCTAGACTTCGTATCCGTTTCGGTAAAAGAAACAACCATGATACCCAGATGATAAACAGCATAAAGACCACATATCTCAGAACCTCGGCAATCTCTCAAACGAAATTTCGGTACTAAGACCATATGCCAATGAGTGGTTTCCACACAGTCTTCAGTCGATTTAAGTTTATATCACCCTGCACACTTTAAGATGATTGTGAGCCTACCGATACATCTTATGTAGAGCTGCTTAACATCTTTCATTTTGCATTTCAGTTTAAAAAGGTTTGGACAGACCACTGATGTACTATCATTTTCTCTTTTGCTCGCCAGGAAACTCATTTTTGTTTTTCTATTGTTTCTGAGTTTTGAAATTTTTCGATGTTTTTGAATTTTCAAATTTGGAATTACTCCCCCTAAAATCAACAAACTTACAATAATTTTAAAAACACAAAGATATTTACAAAAACGATTTTCCGATGCGGATTACTCTTGCTTGACCTTAATGCCGTTTACCAATAATAAAAAGTCAAATCTGGATTTAACAAATGCTTTGGTAAAAAGGTCGGCACGTTGGTCATCAGTGTGGACCTTAACCACATCGATTATCCTTTTATCAAAGCAATCACGTATGAAGTGATACTTAATTTCGATGTGTTTGGTCTTTGAATGTTGCACAGGAATTCTAGTGATAGATAAGGCAGCAGAATTATCGACTAAAATAGGAGTAGTTAGGAATTTAAAACCGTAATCACGCATTTGCTGTTGTATCCACTGGACTTGGGAGCAACAACTTGAGGCAGCAATGTATTCAGCTTCACAAGTTGATGTAGCGACACAAGTCTGCTTCTTGCACTGCCATGTTACGAGGCGATTTCCTAAAAACTGGCATCCAGCCGTTGTGGATTTGCCGTCGATTTTGCATCCGCCAAAATCAGAATCACTGAAAGTGACTAAATCAAAGTTATCATCCTTAGGGTACCATAGACCGGTGTCTGGGCAACCCTTCAAATAACGAAAAATCCTTTTTACAGCTGCAAGATGTGAGGCCTTCGGGTTCACTTGATATCTGGCTAGCAGGCATGTTAGATACATTATATATGGTCTTGATGCTGTGAGGTACATAAGGGATCCAATCATCGCGCGGTAATATGAAGAGCTAACAACTTCACCCTTCAAGTCTGGATTGATTCCGTGATTTTGCTGTAGTGGGGTACCAATGGGCGATGTGTTGGACATCTGGAATCGGTTCAGAATGTCTTGAACATACTTAGTCTGATGGATGAAAATCCCAGACTTCATTTCTTACACTTGCAAGCCCAAAAATAAAGTCATCTCCCCCATAGCACTCATCTCTAATTTATCTTGCATTACACGCTCGAAATCCCTACACATAACATTGTTAGTAGAACCAAATATAATATCATCCACATATACCTGGACCAGTAGAAGATCTCCATCTTGTTCTTTTATGAAGAGAGTGCAATCGATAAGACCTCCGCGAAATCCATTCTCCAATAGATAATTTGATAAGGTTGCGTACCAAGCTCGTGGTGCTTGATGTAGACCATAGAGAGCTTTGTTTAGCAACCAAACCCGATCGGGATGGATAGGATCTTCAAAACCTGGAGGCTTTCCACATACACCTCTTCTTCTACTAGACCATGTAAGAATGCACTTTTGACATCCATCTGGTAAACCTTGAATCCTTTGAGTGAGGCATAAGCCAGAAAGATCCGAATTGCTTCCAGACGTGCAACAGGTGCATACACTTCGTTGTAGTCTATACCTTCAATCTGACGAAAACCTTGAACGACCAATCTTGCTTTGTTTCGAATAACGATTCCACGGTTGTCCTTTTTGCATTTATAAACCCAACGGGTACCAATCTTCTTGTAATCAGTAGGTTTCTCTACGAGCTTCCAGACACCAAGTTTCTGGAATTGTTGCAGTTCTTCCTGCATTGCTTCAACCCAAGAGTTATCTTTCAAAGCGTCTTTCCAAGTTCTTGGCTCTTCCTGTGAGACATAACACGCGAAAGACCAATCGTTTTGTTGACCAGATTCTCGAATCGCCGCATACAAGCCTGCGTTGTTGTTGTTTCGCAACATGTTTCTTGTTTGAATGCCACTCTGTACATTACCGATGATGTTTTGCTGAGGATGGGTATTGTGAATCCTTGTTTCTGGAACTGGAATGTTTGTACCCAGATTGTTGAGATTGAGATCAATAACTAATTCAATACCCGGAACTGACGAAGAGGATGATGCAGTAGCTTTAGCTGTTATAGGGGCGTCCACTGGAGGTGTAGCTTCTGAAGTACCTTGTAGAGTTGTTGTTGGAGCTTCTTGATCTGCATCTAGAAATTCTTCATCCTCTGAAGATTCGTTCAGTTCGGTTGCATCATGAAAATCCTCATTGTCGAGAGCATTATTGTTCACTGAAGATGGTTCTTGATTGACAATAATTGGACGAACCAACGGTGATTCTGTTGCGTTGTCACTCTCGAAAAACATCCTTGCCGTAGCATTTTCTTCAACTGCTTCAACATTGATCGAATTGAAAAATTCATCGTACTCAAACATCCATGGTTGACCTGGATTTTTGACTGGCAAAGTGTGTCTTTGTACTCTGACTTCAGACCATTCCTCAACCCTTTTAGTCTCTAGATTCCAAACTCTTAAGTTCGGGGTGGCATAACCAAGAAAGTGACCTTCAATAGCTTTTGCCCCAAACTTTCCATTAGGATCGATCATTGTGCAAGGAGCTCCAAACGGTTCAAGATATGACAAATCTGGTTTCCGTTTGTGAAGAAGCTCAAAGCAGGTCTTGTTGTGTCTTTTGACTGTAAGGACTCGGTTCAATGTATAACAAGCGGAGGACACAGCTTCAGTCCAGAAGGGAATCGGCAATTATGACTCTACCAACATCGTCCTAGCAGTCTCGATCAATGTACGGTTTTTACGTTCAGCGACGCCGTTCTGCTGAGGAGTGTAAGCCGCACTAAATTCGTGAAGAATACCTTTTGATGTGAAAAACTCTGCCATGGCATGATTTTTAAATTCTATACCATTGTCGCTGCGTATCCGTCTAACCTTCAACTTATACAAATTCTCAATCTGAATGATTAAGTTTTTGATAATACCGAAAGTTTCACTCTTGTGAGCCATGAACGCCACCCAACAAAATCTTGAATAATCATCAGTTATCACGAGGCAATATTGATCATTCCTGATGCTTTTGTGCTTGACAGGACCGAGCAAATCCATGTGCAAACGTTTAAGAGGAACTGCCACCGTGTTGATCTTCTTTGTCGGATGTCGCTTCTTAGTTTGCTTTCCTTTTTGGCATGAAACACAGACATCTTGAAGATGGAAATTTTTAAGAAGAACACCATTCACTAATTCATTCAAAACCAAATGATTCATTTTCCGTAAGTGAATGTGACCCATACGTCTGTGCCAAGAGATTGAGTCTTTTTCCGTGGCTTTGGAAATAAAACAAGTTGCTTGTGCAGTCGTTGTAATAGCTTGGCTCATATCCAGGATATACAAATCATTTATCCTTGGAGCTGATAAGAGAATCCATTCTTTTGGAATCTTGAAGCCGGGTTTCAGCACATAACATCCATTTGCATCAAAGTGTACTGAAAACTGTTTATCACAGATTTGTGAAACGCTGAGAAGATTGTGATCAACCTGTTGTACAAAGTTGATCTTGTCAAAACTTACAACCTCGTTCGATACCATTCCTTCTCCTGTTATATAACCACCCTTATCTCCAGCAAAAGCAACATAACCTCCTCTAATAGATTTAACGTCGTAGAGAAGCTTTATGTCGCCTGTCATATGCCTGGATGCCCCACTATCAACAATCCAATGACTGCTGAAAGTTCCTCCTGGAACACCCTGCACATGTACTCACATGATTAGTTAGAGATGGGGACCCAAGCCTTTGTGGTCTTGGGTCTTCCATTTTCATCAACGTAAGTTACTTAAACTTCTCGATGTTGTGGAAATTGTGATGTTCCCCCTGATTCAGTAACTGTTTTTAGTTTCCAGATCTGTTTTGTTTTACCAGCGTTATTCTTTAAAATCTTAACTTCATGATTGTCTGAAGTTTTTGAATTGTCTGGTTTGACAGAAACAGATGTTTTGTTAACCAAGTCGGTTTTAATTGCCTTTTCAATTTTCTTGACCTGTTGGCGTTTCTGTTTCTTTTCCCTTTCTTTTACAAGACGGGGATCTGGTTTTGATGAAACAGATTGCTTTCGGTCATTTCGGTCATGGGGATCATCAACTTTGGCTTTTTGTTTATGAAGATATGGACAATTGCGAATAATATGTCCAAATGTGCCACATGAAAAACATGATCTTCGTTCTACAAACCCCGAAGTATCATGTGATTGTCTTGATGATGATGATGATGAACTTTGTGATCCCGAGGTACTTGGTTTTGAACTGTTTTGTTCATTTCTTTTCAAAATTTTCGCTTGATTAACAAAATCTAAGTTAGATTTGTTTTCAAATGTGTCAATTTTATCCGTTCCCCTTGATTTCACAAAGTTCACCTTCTTGTCCTTTTTCTGGGTCTGTTTCTTTTGACCTTGAGTCGGTGATTTACCTTTTGGTTTGGTGCGATTTTGCTGAACTTTCTCGGTTGGTAATCTTTGATTGCCATTTTGTTTGCGAATTTCAGCTCTTGGAATCGGAGGACACTGTGTTACCACAACGTGTGATCCTGTCTTTCCCAAGAACTTACTTGTTGAATCTTCAAAAATTTTACTAATTAAATATTGATTAACATTCTTAATAGGAAAATCTTTGTCAGGATAGATTTTATCATCACCAACAAGAGTGTACAGCAAATTCACACTCTCAGACTCTTGTGAGGAAGTGGACGTGGACTTGGTCAGAACAGTCGTAGCAGGTTTTGCGGGAGGATCACAAAGAATATGATTCTCGAGAGGTATGTCCTCTTCTTTGATTACCGCATCTGACTGTGCTGAGTCAGTATCATTAGATTCATCATCTAAAGAATCAGCATCCTCATCAATAACTGGAGGATCCTGATTCTGTTCAGCAGAAGACACACTTGTATCTGCTGATAAATCCGAATCTGATGATACTTCCGGTTTGTATCCAAGTCTCGTTGTAAACTCCTCAATGTTTAAAGAAACAGATGGCTCAAAGTAAATTCTATCTTCTTCATCAGGCATGGCATCATAATTGTGTTTCACAGGAGGTGGACATTTTTTATATCCAATGCACGTGACATCCCTTTTCTCCTTTTGAACATCAATGATGTGATCCAACACATAACTAGAGCTCAAATAACTATTTAGCTTAAGATTGATCGCCTCACTTTCAGATTTTACACAAGCCATCTCTTTTTGCATTATCTCGAGCCTATTGATGTAACAGTTAATGGTTGTTTGTTTTCTTGAAACCATTTTCGTTAGCTCGGATTTGTTTTCTCTTAAATTTTCAATCATTGTTTTATACTCGTTTTCATGGTTTGTATAAAACATGTTGGCTTCTGTGCATTTTGCAAGATCCACTATCAACTTTTGGTTGTGGATAAATGTCACATCATACTTGGTTTGCAAAGTATCATGTTTGCTTTGCAAATCAGACATCTTAGCATTTAAAGAAACATGTTTGTTTTGCAAGTCAGACAATTCAGCATTTAAAGCATCATGTTTGCTTTGCAACTCAGACATATTAGCATCTAAATCAGTACATTTATCACTTAAGCTAGCACAATTATCACAAATAACGATAGTTGGTTCATCGACACATACCTGGCTTGATGAACTGCCGCCATTAGCCATAAAGGCTGAATGAAGAGAAGAAGAATAATAAGCAGCTTGATCCACCAGAATAGATCTTCTATCATTCCTTGCTGTAGCTTCTCCTAACAATTCATCGATATCTGCATCGATTCTCCCACTAGATACATCATCAGGATAATCTTCGCCTGAGGTTGAGATTTCCTCATCTGAACTCCTTGAATCACCAGAACTCTCTTCATCTGAAGATTCACCACCACTGGCGGAAGATTCTCCACCACTGGCGTGCTTCAAATCCTTAGCAGTTTCAGCAAAACAAGCTGCTCCTCCCTGATCACCAATGCCTAATTGCATTGACCAGTCACAACCTTCATCTATTTGCACCACAAGAGCTTGATTGGTGTTCGATGGTCCTGCTTGATTGTTTGCAGGGACCAAGGTGCGATCGTCATTTCTGGCTTGATTCTGATTTGCCTGGTTGCCTTGACCTCTGAAAGGATTCTGGTTCCCATGCTGAGCTGGTTTTGTGCATTCACACTTGAAATGGCCACGTTCACCACAGTTAAAGCACTTAACAGACTGCTTATCAAACCCATACTTGGTGTCTTTCTTGCTTTCCAAGCTGGTTCTACCCGTCCGTTCCATGAAATCTTTAGCCTGCCGAACAGCACTAGCGAAAGCCCACTTGATGTCCATCATATCCATCTCCTCTTTATCTATCTGCTGGTAATCTTCTTGAGTCAGATTGATGTTCCCGATCTGACCTGCTATCAACCCACAATACGCGCTAACCAGAGTGTTTAGAATCTCCATATGATCCTTAGCTACTTCAACACTAACTGTTGGTGAACAATGTCTACAGCCTACGTCTTAAGTCTAGGTCATGTTTGTATAGGATTTACATGGGTCAAAAGTGTAATTTTATGGTGTTTCATGTAATTCCGCTTGAAATGACACTTTGTCATTTCAAGCGAAATCTCAAGCCTATATATAGGTGTTGTTAGTTTCTCATTTGGCACGGAATCAGAAGTTGTGTAATGAAGTGCTGCTGGATTTTCAAGTGAAATATTAATGAGAAACGTGTGTTAAAGTGATATACTCTGTTTTCTACTCCATTCTTCACTGATTCTAATCTGTTTGTTTGATTCCGCCTCTCAAACAGTGTGTATTGCCTCTGATTGACTCACTTGGTCGGTAAAACGATCCTACAATTGGTATCAGAGCCAGTTATGAGCTAATACACTTGAATCAGTGCCTTTTTCTACACTTTCTTGGACTTCTGGACATTTTAACGGACAAAATGGACTGAGTTTTTGGTATTGTGTGTAAAACAGTGTTTTAACAAATCCTTGAGAGAATCAGATCAAAATTCGGACTAAATCATATAAAAATGGACTAAAAACCTTATTCCGCTTGAACGCGACATTTGATTCCGCTTGAAAAGATCTGATTCCGCTTGAAAGCTGAAGTAGTTTCAAGCGAAATAAGAGATTCCGCTCGAAATACAACTGATTCCGCTTGAGTTGGTGATTCTGCTTGTATAATCACTTGATTCCGCTTGAAAGTACTGATTTCGCTTGAAATCTTATTCAGCTTGAAAGTTTGTTTTTGTGAAAGTCCATATTGTTCGTAATTTCGTTCCAAAGTCTGATTTCGTGTAAAACCTGTTTTCAAAACTTGAAAATTTGTTCGGAAACTGATTTCTTAAAATGGACAATCAAGATTTTTATAATTTCTTTGCCGGTGGAGGGATGACCGCAGCACAAAACCCGGCAAGTATTGCGCAAAACGTTAATATGGAGAATGAGTTAGGGACAATGCAGAAACCACCTAAACTGATGAATATTGATGAGTATTCGAGTTGGTCTGGAAGGTTTAAGACATGGGTTCAAGCAAATCACTTTGAATGCTGGATGAAGATTGAATCGAAATATGTTCCTCCGAAAGATGGTTTAAATCATGTGAAGATGATTGGCAGTTTGACACAAGCTGAACAAGAAGATTTTAAGGCAGAGAAGAAGATGATGAGTATTCTACAACAGGCCATTGAAGAATATATCTTGGTATTGTTACAGCATGAGGATAATTCACAATCCATTTGGCAATCGCTGAAAGTTAAGTTTAAAGGGAGTGTGTCCATGATCAAAAGCAAAAAGGCTTTGATAAAGAAACAATTTGACATCTTCACTGGTATAAAAGGTGAAACTACAAAACAATTGATTGAAAGATACTGCCATCTAGTTGTGGAGATGGGGAGATTGGAGATAACCAAGACTAATGAGGAATGGATCGATAAATTGGCAGATGCATTGCCATACGATGAATGGGGTACTTATTTGCTAGTGTTAAAGAACAATTCATATTTTGGTAATTTGAATCTCAGTGGTTTCATAGAGAAGATCGAAGCACATGAGTTAGAGTTGACAAAGATTAAACAGATGAATTATGCAAATGTTCAACATGATGTTTCACTATATTACAAAGGCAGTTCTCCGGCAACAACGAATCTAAGTCCGAAGATTCAAACAGGGTTTAGAGCAGATTTAACATCCGGTGCTTCGTCTAGTACTTCAAGCAACAACAAGCCTTCACCGTTTGCGAGTTATGAGCCAAATTCCAAAACTCCTGAACAAGTTACTCCACAAAGCTCTTCAAGCTCGAACAATCATGGTCAAGGACCGGGGATACTGTGCAACATTGCAGTAAACATTAAGAACGCTCAAGATTTTACAGAATCTTCGGCTAAACAGCACATAGCACTACTCGCATCAGTACTGGAATCTTACGAGAGTTTGGTTGCTAGGAGAATAGGAAACCCCGATATGACGAAAGAGGACTATGATCAAATAGATCCGGAGGAGCTTGAATTGATAGACATCAAGTGGGGTATGGCAAGTTTGGTGAGAAGAGCTCAACGATTTATGGAAATTACGGGTCGGAACAGTTTGTCAGGACCAGATCAAAAGCTTGGTTTTGATAAATCCAAAGTGACGTGTTTCAGATGTAAAGAGAAGGGGCATTTTAAGCGGGAGTGTCCGAATAGAGAGGTCAACAACCACCAAAATCCATTTACCAACGATTACTACAGACAAGCAATCTATCATAAGACAAATCAACAACCAGTTGTTCAAAGACCTCAGATTGAAAACAAGCCAGAAAAAGCTCTTATAGTCAACCAAGATGATGAGAAGGTAGCTGAAGTGTTCAGTTGGGACAAGTATATCCCGGGCAGTGAAGGTAGAGCAATGATGGCTGAGATTGTGGAGGTATCTGAAAGTATTGTCGAAGAAGTTGCTGCAGAAGTCTACGATTATCAATTCGAACAGGAGGTTTTAGCTAGTTCTTTAAAATCAATTATGCCACCTAAAGTGTTTGATTCTTTTGCAGATGTTTTCAGTGAGCCAACAACAGGATTTTGCCCACAGTATGAGGTTGTGAAAGCTCCAGTTGAAGAGATTATTGATGTCTCCAAAGAAATGACTGAAGAAACACTGAAAGAGATTGCTGACAAAGCCTTAATGGCAAAGCTGAAAGAGGTAGATACAGAATCTGTAAAACCAGAGTCTGTTGATACTGAGTCAGTTGAAAGTGTGTCGGTCAAAACAGACTCAGGTCAAATGGAGTCTGACGGGAAATCTGAAAGTGAGGAGGTCAAAACCAAAGGAGTGTCTGAGTCAGAGTCTGATAATGTCAGTAAACAGGATGTTGATTTTGAGAAAGAGGAAAAGATTGTTGAAAAGATTGATTCAATATCTGGAACTTCATGCAAAAACTGTTCAAAACAATGCATGGAATGTCTTGAAAAAGACAAAAGGTTTCAAGAATTGAAACAATACACTGATGAGGTTAAATTTGACCTAAGTGAAGTAAAAGAAGCTTATGACAAGTTGGCTAAATCTATCAAAATGATTCAAAAGGAAAGCCTTGAAAATGATAAAGCCACAAAATTGTTCAAATCAACAGTTTTTGATAAACAAGTGGAAATCAACTTTCATTTGGACACGATTGCTTCATTGAAAAAGGAATTAGAATTAACCAAAATTGAGAATGAAAGAATTGACAAGAAGTTGATGAGTTATGTTGCATCTTCATACGTGATTGAACAGATTGTCCCGCAACAACCATATGCAACACCTGTCTTTAACAGTGTTCCACCCCCAATGTGGAGTCATTACACTCAGAAGTATCCAGATGGGGTGGACGCTGCTTTGAACCTCAAACTGAAAACCATTGAGAATGAGTTACCTGAGAGTATTGATGTTACATTCTCTCCATCCGACACTGACAATGAGTCACAGGTAATCAAGACCGTTGTTGACCAAGTGTTAGACGAAGAGAGTGATAACTCAGATTTTGAAACCGTGAAAACTCATTTAGAAAGTTCCAATTCTGATGTTGAAGATGATGGTAACTTTTTGGACAAGTTTATACCAAAATCAGAAAAGGTTGTGAATGATGATCCAATCATGGTGGTCTACACAATGATTGGAACTGACAAACTCTATTCTGATTTTGAGTATCCGATCCAGAACGCGAACATGAAAAATGTTGAAAAGGTGTTTAAATTGGTTGAGATTGACATTTCTGAGGTAAACAACAATGAGTTATTTTCAAAACCTAAAAAGTCTTTTGTGAAACAAAACAACCCTGGGAAGAAAGATTGGGTGGGTAACAATGGGTCTAACAAGAGAAATGGAAACAATTTCAAAAATAAAGGGATTGGATTTGAAAAGAAAATGGCCAAGAAGAATGTTAAGCCAAAGGAAACAATGAGTGATGTTTTCGTTGTTGGACCGAGTGTGGATGCTGAAAAAGAGTACATTTTCAGTCAAAAAGCCATTGATGATTTCAATGCAACGAAGAAGTTGAGAGAAGAGACATACAAATCAACTTTTGTCGAGTATGACAAAAGAGTTTGTTATCGCTGCAATGAGATTGGTCATATGGCCAAACAATGCATGAAAGTCTTTGAAAAACCTGTTTTGCAAAAACTCCGACATAAAACTTCAACTGATAACAAGGGTAAAAAACCAATGATTTCACCGGTTCGTATTTTGAAAAGAGGTGAATCTCTGAAGCCCGAAGAAAAGTCAAAATCAATTTTTGAGGTTGGCGAATCTTCGAAAGTCCAAAAGGCTTCAAAGATTTATCCAAAAATAAAAGTTTTTGAGAATCAATCATGGGTTGCAAAACCAAAATCGTCAGTTGAAGAGAAAATGGAGAATGTGTTAAAATCTGAAACAAAAGTTTTTGAAAATAATGTTAAGAAATATGAATTTGAACTAGACAAGTTCCTTGATGAATTTCCACCAATTAAAGAGAAAATTTTAAAACCAAAAGCTGAACCTGTTGTTCCGAATGTCATTTTTAGTATTCCGAAAGTTGAAGTGGATTGTAATCTTGTGTTTGGTAGTGTTCCAAGTGTTAAGAAATCATGGGCCTCATTATTTGAATAAATTGTCTGTGATGTTTGCAGGGGCTTCCGAAGTCGTTTATCTCGAAGTGGATAATGGACAGCGGAGCGTCAAGACACATGACCGGAATGCTAGCATTGCTTTATGATGTTAAATCTTTAAACGGAGGATACATGGGATTTGCTGGGAATCAGGGAGGAAGGATTGTTGGTCAAGGGACTCTAACGAATGGAGTCATTTCGTTTGATAAACTGAACTATATAATTGAACTTGAAAACAATCTGCTGAGTATTTCGCAGATCTGTGACAAATCATTTACTGTCCACTTTACTAAAAACGAATGTTTAGTCTTAAAACCTGGTTTCAAAATTCTGGAAGAAATGGTGTTGTTGCGCTCCACTAGAAAATGATCTGTACATTCTTGATATGAGTGTCGCAACAACAACAGATTATAAAAAACAGTGTTTTGTGACAAAAACAAAGGCTACTGAAAAAGAGTCGATAATGTGGCATCGAAAGATGGGCCACATCCATGTTAGAAAAATGAACTTTCTTGTAGACAATGATTTAGTTGAAGGTGTAAATTTGAAAAATTTTCATTTGAATGATGATTGTGTAGCTTGCAAGAAGGGAAAGCAGACAAAGAAGTCACATCCACAGAAGTTGTTGAATTCAATCAGAATGCCTCTCGAGAGACTCCATATGGATCTCTTTGGACCAGTCAATGTGGAAAGTATAAGCGGAGACTTATATTGTCTAGTAGTCACTGAAGACTTCACTAGATTTTCTTGGGTAGTGTGCATGGAGAGGAAAGATCAAACGTTTGAGTCTTTGGTGATTCTTTTCAAAAAGATGGAAACGGTCTACAAATTGCCAATCCGGAGAATACGAAGTGACAATGGAAAGGAGTTTAAGAATAATCACATGCTCGAGTTCTGTAATGAGAAGGGAATTCTTCATGAATTCAGTGCACCATACACTCCACAGCAATATGGTGTAGCTGAACGAAAGAATCATACCATAATCGAAACTGCTCGTACAATGCTCGCCGATTCCAAGTTACCAATATTTTTCTGGAGTGAAGTTGTGGAATCGGTGTGCTATACATTGAATCACGTTCTTACTGTGAAAAAAATACAAAAAGACCTGCTTTGAACTTCTTCATAGATATAGGCCAAATCTGAAGTTTCTTGAACCGTTCGGATCACCATGTACTTTCATTGATCCTGATGGCAAGTTCGGTGCAAAAAGCAATGAGGGTTTCTTTGTTGGATATGCGAGTCCGCTAAAAAGAGTGTTCGTTCCATGCTTGAAGAAGGTAATTGAAGTTCAGCATGTAGACTGTCAGAAGCATACGACTCCACCTCAATTTCCCGGACAAAGATTGCTTTTCGATTACGACAAACTCTGGGAGTCTTTCCAACTGCCGACAGAGCCGAGTGAAGAGGAACTTGCTTACTTATACCAACAGCAGCAATCAATGGTACAAGATCAGATACCTAGACCGTTGGTGGTTTCTCAACCTGATGTGGGTACAAACATTCCTACAACTGGTACAAACGATCACGAGGCCGGTCCCAGTGGAACAGCTCACGAACCACCAGAGGAACCAGCTCCATCATTTGATCAATCCGATGACTCAGATTTGGAAAACGGTCCGATATTTGATGAGGATCCAAATGTTGCTACGACTGAAGCTGAGGATCACACCGGTGATCTAGACATCACGAATCTGCAATCGGAAGTGAACGTGCCTGATAGTGTTATGCCAAGAACTCTTTCTTACCATCCTTCAGAGCAGATTATCGGTGATCTTCAGAGCGGAGTAAAGACGAGAGATCTGATCAACAGAGCACTTACTTGTTTTTATACATCAGTTGCTCCTTTGCAGGAAGAATTCTCACTTAAGTGTTTTATCTCGCAGATTGAACCCAGAACATATAAGGAAGCTTTGACTGAAAACAGCTGGGTGAACGCTATGCAAGAAGAATTGCAGCAGTTTGAGAAGTTGGGAGTCTGGAGATTAGTAGATCTCCCTGAGAATCAAAAGTTGATTAAGACAAAGTGGGTATTCAAATGTAAGAGAGATGATAGAGGAGTCATTGTTCGACACAAAGCACGACTGGTAGTACAGGGTTTCAGCCAGCAGGAGGGGATTGATTTTACTGAAGTGTACGCCCCTGTAGATAGGCTTGAGGCGATAAGAATCTTCCTGGCATTCGCGTCATGGAAAGGATTCAAAGTCTATCAGCTTGATGTGAAATCTGCATTCCTGTATGGAAAAATCAAAGAAGAAGTGTATGTGGGACAACCGCCAGGTTTCACTGATCCACTACACAAGAACAAAGTCTATCTTCTGGACAAAGCGCTCTACGGACTACACCAGGCCCCCAGAGCCTGGTATGAGACGCTTTCCCAACATCTGCTGGCCAACGGGTTTAGCAGAGGGACAGTTGATAGTACGTTGTTTATCAAGGAAGTTGCAGGCCATCTTTTAATCATGCAAATCTACGTCGATGATATCATCTTTGGGTCGACAAATGACGAGTTGTGTAAAGATTTTGATAATGTGATGAAAAAGAAATTCGAGATGAGTTCAATGGGGGAGATGAAGTTCTTCCTAGGGCTGCAGGTGGAGCAAATGCCCGAAGGAATCTTCATTCATCAAACCAAATACGTGAATGATGTTCTGGAAAAGTTCAACATGGCTCAATCCAGTCCAGCATCAACTCCCTTAGCATAGAATCACGGGATTTGCCCAGACGAGAGTGGAGAGAAAGTGGAAGAGACATTGTATTGGTCAATGATCGGATCCTTGATGTATCTTAGTGCTTCCCGCCTGGATATCATGTATCCGACTTGCTTATGTGCACGATATCAGTCAAGCCCACGCCAGTCACATCTAATGATCGTGAAACGCATTTTACGGTATTTGAAAGGTTGCCCAAGCACCGGCTTGTGGTATCCTAAGTCTGGCGATTTCTCTCTCACAGGTTTTGCTGATTCAGATTATGGTAGCTGTAAACAAAATGCAAAGTCCACCACTGCTGGGTGCCAGTTCTTCGGAACTCGGCTCGTAACCTGGTAGTGCAAGAAACAAAGCTCAGTAGCGCTCTCTACGTGCGAGGCAGAATACATTTCGGCCTCGAGCTGTTGCTCACAGATCCTTTGGATCCAATAGCAGATGCGAGACTTTGGTTTGCAGTTCTTGAACACACCGATTTTTGTGGACAATGAAGCGGCTATTAACATAACGAAAAACCCAGTTCACCACTCAAAAACTAAACATATTGAAATTCGGCATCACTTCATCTGTGATTGCTATGAAAAGAAGTTAATCCGAATAGAACATATACACACCGATGAACAGAAGGCTGATTTCTACACTAAACCTTTTGATAGAAAAAGATTTAATTATCTTTTGAAATTAAACGGGATGAAAAATCTGTTTTCTGGGAAGGTAATTGAGTGTGAAGCCGAGGAGGACGGCGATCTGATGTGATCCACGTTATGTTGTCAAGTTTTTGTACAGTTTATTTTCTGCTTTTGATAAAACCAAAAACACAAAAATATGTTTTTGTTTTTAGGGGGAGAAAGTTTGCAGAAAAATACAAAAACATGATAAAATTTCAAAATCCAAAAACATTTGAAAAAGTAAAAAAAAAATGAGTTTATGTAAAAAGGGGAAATGATAGTACATCAGCTAGACAGTGCAGTACGCTAAAGAAATGAAAAGTAAAAATGTGTTAAGCAGTCTTGCAGATGATATGCCGATAGGTTTTTACACATTTAGTAGGTTTGTTCGCGATATAAACATAAAATTTTTTGCTTTTATGTGGGGAACATCTCTCGGATATATGGGTAACCCTCGAAATCTTGTTTGAAAGGTCCCCCTTTCTGAGATACTAGGGCTTTATGCTTAGTGATATCTGGGGTATTATCCCGGGACTTCTGATAATGCGGAAGCAATGGCCTAGTCCCCGGAGAATACTTTTCGCTGCTTGAAATAAAAGCCCCCCCCCCCCAGCATAAAAAATGATGAAACATTGAAAAATGCCAATCATGTGCTGTTGTAAAAAAAGATTCTCTAAAGGAAACCCACCAAAAGTCGAGGCTGTCATCTCTCTGCTGAACAGAAGTTCTGACCTGAGCTCTCACGGCCCTCGCATCTAACCCCTTACAGATATCATCTAGGTATACTCACCTGTAAGACTGAATATTGGGATCTGGATACGGGAGTATATTCTGAGGTGGTACATGCATAAAAGTTAAACCTTAAAACATAAAATCCGTATCCTGAACAGATTGAACTTTGTGTGAAAATTTAAAGTGGATCAGTATATCGACAATCATTGCAAATTGTTTAATGCTTAAAATGTAATCTAAGCTTAACGGTACTTGTATCTCGTCGACAGCTGATATGATCCCATAACACGCTCAAAAAAAGATTGTGTGTACAGTTTATTGCTTATCATCTTATAAATCCAAAAAGATTTGCTTTTCATCTTATTTTCGACAACGAACGTTAGGGATCAGATGATCAAAGTCTTGTGTGCTGAACATGTCTGGATCTTGAGGGTTGGGTAAGCAGAAGATTGTGAAAAAGTGATCGGTAATTTGCTTGAAAGTTCAAAAGTTCATTAATTTGAACTTAAATCTTTTCAGAAAGTCATCAAACTTCATAAAGTGGTCAACCAAGGTCATTAACTTGGACTTGGTAGGCTAAACAGTTGACCAAGGTTATTAACTTGGACTTGGTTAACTGGGTGTGTCGGTATAATCTGAAAAAGTTAAAAATTTGAAACTTTCAAAAGGTTATTTCGCTTGAAAATTCTCATTTCGCTTGAGTGGTGATTCCGCTTGAAATGCCTCTATGCTCATTTCAAGCGAAATCAGGTGGCCTATAAATAGAAGTCTTATTCCGCTCGAACAACTCATTTGTGTTATTCCGCTTGAAACCATCTGTCTCCGGCGATTTCAAGCGAAAGCCTTAGATCTTCGTTTTACAGCCGTTACTCTGTCCGATTGTTGTTAGATTTCATGTTTTTAGTTGGTTTACACAACTATAAACATGGGAAAGGTAAGATTGATGGTCGATTTGACCCAGATCTATTTGTTTTTGTTTGTCGGCGATGAACAGGATAAGAAACATAGATCTAGGGTTTATATGTTAATTAAAATGAACAAATAACATGTGTGTGTGGTCGGAATTCATTATAGATCAGTCTTAGAGTTGTGATTGAATCAGATTTGTTGGTTATGTTTGAAAGACAATGAACAGGTATTTCGGACTTAGATCTAGGATGTTTTTTATGGTTAAATTGGATAAAAAATCATACCCACATGCTCGGAATCTATCATAGAACAAACCAAGTTGTTTGATTTCATCATCAGAGAAGTTTTGAAAATTTGGTCATGATTCCGCTTGAAACAGTTGATTTCGCTTCAAATGATATTCCGCTTGAAATGGACTTTATTTTAAAACAAGTGATTTCGCTTCAAACATATTATATGAGATTTCGCTTGAATGATGTTTGATTAAAAAATTTTCAAAAAGTTTGATTTATTTGTGTTGTGTTGTTTTTCAGGCTTCGAATGTGATTTTTGATCCATTGCACAACAGTTGTGATTTTGATGAGGAGAATATTCCAAAGTTGTCTGATTTCAGGAATATTCTGGAATTCATGAGGAGATTTTCAATTCAGAAAGCATTGACGAACCAACACTTGGTTTTCAGATCTCATATCAAACGTTTTTGGAAGCATGCAACATATGATGAAAAGAGCAAAGTGATCAATTCGTTTGTTAAGATAAATGGTGAAAAGAAATCAATTATTATCTCGGAAGCATATGTACGTGAAGTTTTGGATTTTCCTGATAATGAAGACTCACCGACGAAATTTCCTGAGAGAATGGTCAAATGCTGTATGCTGCGGATGGGTTATGCTGGTGCTCTAAACAGTGCTAATTACTTGAAATCAAAGTTTACAAAGCCATACAAATTTCTTATTCACTCAGTGTTGCAGGCTCTAAGTCACTGTAAGGGAGGTTATGATGCTATGAGAGACTATCAGATGAACATGGTGACAGCTCTTGTTTTGAACAAAAAGTATAATTTTTCGAAGATTGTGTTTCATTATATGGTGGAGAACATTACGTCAAAGAGTAAGACTTGGGTGTATCCAAGATTTATTCAAATGATGATAGATCATGCATATCCTGACCTTGAAAGAGATGAAAACAATGATCTGTTGGTGTTATCTCACATGAGTAATGATTCTTTGAAACAGTTGGCAAGATATCATCCGAATCATCCAGAGCCAAAGACTAAAGCTGAATTTTTTGGCTTCATCAAAGATAAGAATTACGTTGATCCAAATCCTGTTAATCATCAGAACTGGAGAAATGAAGAAGAAATGAAAGAGAAGAGCTACGCAGATGAACTAAAAATATTTGAAGATTTCAAGAAAACTCGAAACGAATGGTTCTTGAAAGAGGAAAAGAAGAGGGGCAGGAAAGCTACTCCTAAAGTACAAGTAGAAGAGGGTTCGTCTTCTCAACCAAAAAGCGTCAAAAGAAAGCTCCTAAGACTTTGCTTGTTGATGAGTCTGATGAAGAAGTTGAAGCTGAAGCTGAAACTGAAATGAATGTTGAAGGAGATGTTCATTTATCTCCTAATTCTATAAAATTGTTGAAAGCCCTTAATAAAAGTTTTGAAGCTGATAAAGCAGCTAAAGCAGCTGAAGAAGCAGCTGGTGATAAAGAAAGTGATGATGTTAACAAGAGTACAACAAGTTCTTCTGAAGATGAAGTTGATGAGACTGAACGTTATAAGATAGTCATGTCTGCTATAGAGAAAGAGAAACAGAAAAAGAGAAAAAGGAGTGGTAAAGATGATGATGATGTGTACATTCCTTCTCAAGAAAACATTGAAGATGTTCAAACACCTCCATCATCAGGTGGTAAAAAGAAAGCTGGTGCAAGAAAGAAAGTTGTTACTCCAAAGATGAAAAAGTCGTTAAAAATCCTGAAACCTATCCAACAACCCACACCACCACTATCACCACAACCTGAACCACAACATCAACTATCACCAATCCAATCACCACTTCACCAATCACCTCCTAGACAACCATCACCATTACATCAAACACCACCACATTTATCACCACTACACAAAACACCAATCCAAGAACAACCTATTCTAACTTCACAACAAATCTTTCAAACACCACCACTCACACAACCACCTGTCCAAACTACACCCGGTTCTTCTAGTTACAAAACCTTTCCAACTGTTCCAGAAAGTCTTAATCTTGATATTGGTGATTTCAATTTTGTGACTGATGAGCAAGTTAAGTTTTTGGATAAGAAAGTTGAAAAAGTTTTAGCTAAGAAAAAGAAATTGGAGAAGCGTGTAACGACAGTCGAAGCTGAGAATTCTTTATTATTAAAGAAAGTAGAGTCTGATCAAGCTGAGATTGATATTTTGAAGGTTAAAGTTGCAGAGTTGGAGGAAGAGAAAACTCGAAAAGATCAACAAAATGAATACTTCAAGCTGAAGAATAAAGAGTTGGAAGCAATCAAGGCTCGAAATGATCATGAAAATTATATGTTGAGAAAAGTATTAGAGAGTGTGGTTGGTATGCCTCTAGAAAAGAAATTTGATGAAATCAAGATTGAAGAAGTTAGAGCTCAAAGACAAGCAGAGATTGATGCAGATTTAAATAACAAGGGCAAAGGCATAGAAGGTGTTTCTGAAGAAAGGGCAATTGTTCTATCAATTGTTCCTGAATCATATATTGAGCAGCCTGTTCCTCTCTCTGCAGTTTCTGCTATATTTGATGAAAATGTGTTAATAGACAATGTTCTTAATGTTCATGAAAATGTTGATGAAGATGATGAGGATGAAGAGGATGTTGCAAATGATGATGTATTTTCTGCAAGCAGTCATGGTGATGATGGAAATGATGATGATGATGATGATGATCAGGGTACTTCTGGAGTTAAAGTTACTGAAGCTTCAAATGAACAGAATGTTGATGATTATATGCATGACGATGCAAATGAAGATCATGAAAGTGCTGAAAGTGAGGGGGAGAATGTGGATGATAAGAATGTCGATGAAGCTGAGAAGTTGATTCTTCGTATTGAGCCTGAGGTAGAAGAAGGAGAGATCAGGCACACATATACTTTGGATGAAGTTCTCAAGATGTTTAATGTTAAGGAAGATGAGTTCAAATTTGATTTCGAGGAAGAGCTGAATGCATTCGATATTAATCAACAGCCTGAGTATCAGTACAAGTATGTTGAAGATGCTGATCTGTATGATAGGGTTGAAGTTGAAGATTGTAGTGATGAAGAGAATGAGAATGTGGATACTTCTGATTTTCCTACTCTTGTTAAGTTCTTCAGTCAAGAAAACAGAGATGAACTGAGGAGAAAAGTTGCTGAAATTTTGAAAGATAAGAACTTTGATGGCACTACTAAAGATCCACAAAAGGAAGAAAGAAAGAAGTGGTTTAGACAAAGTAATGAAAGAAAGTTCAAGAGGCCACTGAAGTTTTATAGCAGAGACAGGAATGTGTCACTAGGTGACATCATCAGTTGGGGATTTCTACCACATGTGAATGCATATGCTATCAGAAGAGAATACGGTTTACAGTATTTTGAACGTCTTTATGATATCATGTCACTACCATGGTGGGATGTAGAAGAGTTGTCAAAGGTCAGAACTCTGGGTTATCCTATCAGGAAGAATGATGTGCCTATGTGGGGCTTGATAAAGTATGAATCGTTGAAAAATTTCAAACACTGGAAGCCTCATTACCCAAAGAAAGTGAGAAGAGTTAATCCTGAAACTGGTAATGAAGAGACGATATTGCATGTGAAGAAGCCGAGAGTGATGAAAAACATTCCCATGCCAAAGATGGAACAAGAGTTCTATAAGGGTTTTGTATGTTGGGTTTACAGCTGTATATCGACTGAAGCTGTGATAACTTACAGGGCAGAGAATGAGATCAGAGAAATCTTTGTGTATGATCCTCTATGGCTGGTGAACTGTTCTGCAAAAGACATAGAATGTTTGTTTTTGAACAAGATATGGTTTAAAGCTGAAGATAGAGAACAAGCGATGCAGTTTCAGAAAGTTGTGTCTATTTGTTTTCAGAAAGGGATTAATGCTGAAAGTAAATGGAATTCTAAGTGGCGAAAGATTGAAGAAGAAGAGAAGTTAAAGGCTGAGAAAGATCGAAAAGCTTGTGAAGAAAAAGATAGATATCTTCGTGAGACGTTTGCACAAAGACAAGCTGCTGAGCAGAAGAAAGCTGTGAAAGAGAACGAGAAGCTTAGGAAGTTGCTGTTGAAAAAGCCTAAGCCTAGAGAAGAGAAATTCACGTCGCTGTGAAAGAACTGAAGACCAGACTGAAGACTCCGGCTATATCCAAGGGGGAGTTTGTTGGTGCACAATGTCTACAGCCTACGTCTTAAGTCTAGGTCATGTTTGTATAGGATTTACAAGGGTCAAAAGTGTAATTTTATGGTATTTCATGTAATTCCGCTTGAAATGACACTTTGTCATTTCAAGCGAAATCAGATGTTGTGATTCCGCTCGAAATGACATGTGTCATTTCAAGCGAAATCTCAAGCCTATATATAGGTGTTGTTAGTTTCTCATTTGGCACGGAATCAGAAGTTGTGTAAAAAAGTGCTGCTGGATTTTTCAAGTGAAATATTAATGAGAAACGTGTGTTAAAGTGATATACTCTGTTTTCTACTCCATTCTTCACTGATTCTAATCTGTTTGTTTGATTCCGCCTCTCAAACAGTGTGTATTGCCTCTGATTGACTCACTTGGTCGGTAAAACGATCCTACATTAACTTTGGAGAAACTTGATATGTCCAGTTGTACTGTATTAGAAGGCTGACCAGCTGATGACGTGCTACCATAACAGGCTTGCTGTTGCACAGGTAGTGGATTGCCGTACAAATCTGTGGTTGGTAGAACAACCGTTGGTCTTGAGGAAGGTGGAAGTGGATTTCCATACAGATCTGTTGCTCCAGTAGATCAAACAGGTAATGGATTTCCAAACATATCAGTTGCTACGATAGATCGTTGGCTTGGCTGTTGTGGAGCTGGTTGTAGTGGATTTCCATACAAGTCTGTGGTTGGAGCTGGCTTAACAGGAACTTGTATCTGATTGCCATACAAATCTGTGCTTGTGACAAACGCCGTTTGAAGTGGAGCATGTTGAGTAGGTCTTGCAGAAGTGCTAGAAGCTCCATAATACATATCAGGATTTTGTTGTACTGGAACCTTTTTCGCCTTTAGAGTTTCTTCCTGATCTTTATTCTCCAACATCTGAATGAAATCATTGATTGATGTTGTAGCTAATGTGCCATTGTACTTCAAAATTTCCAAGAAACCCTTCCATTGAAATGGCAGTGCATCGGCCAACTTTGTGACAACCTCTGCAGGAGTTGTTACTACCCCATAATGATTTAACTCAGTCAACAAGTGATAAAATCGACTTGTCAAATCTCCCAAAGATTCTCTTTCCATACATGTGAAACCATCAAACTCTTTCTTGAGTAAGTCATGTCGTAATTTGCGTGACGCTTCGTTTCCTTCACCTCTCGTCTTCAATGCATCCCATAACCGCTTTGTTGTCTTGAAGCTTACAAATTGATGATAGATTTCTTTGTTTAACGCTTGAGTTAGAATAGAAAAAGCCTTCTTTTCTAAATCATAAATCTTCTTATCATCTGGAGAAAGATCTGCAAAAGACGCGGCAGTTGAAGCGGCAACATCAAGTGCTTGATCGAAGTCTGTAATGAATCGTAACCATAACTCCGTGTTTTGCCCAAGAATATACGTATGAAATCTGTCTTCCCATCCTGAATATTCATTCATGTGCATTAGCTTCGGTGGAAGATTATTGCTTCCTGTTTCATTTTCGCTTAAAAGTATACTTTGAATACTTTGATTTTGATTTGAAACAAACGCCCATTGAGTTGATGAAATTTGAGGTGACAACGATTGTGCAGGAGGTTCGGCCCATGATGGAGTTAAACCCGTGCTCCTATACTTATTTTCCGTATTAGACGGAGTACCCCACCAATCCGGATTCATTTCGAAAATTTAATGACGAATACCTGAATAAATCAGACAAATCAAACAGTTAAGAATGAGTTACAAGTCTTCTGTTTAAAAATAACACAAGTATGTGACGAAAATAGTGGTTTTCGTCGCTGATATGTTTGACGAAGATGATTGATTTCGTTGCTGGAATGCCTTTGACGAAATTGGATGAGATTTCGTTGCTGAAATGGATGATGACGATTTCGTCCAGCATATAAGTGATTTCGTCCAGATCAAGTTGTTGACTGAAGTGATTTCGTCCAGATCACAAGTTGTTGACTGAAGTGATTTCGTCCAGCAAAAGTTGCTGATTTCGTCAAGATCAAGTTGCTGATTTCGTTGACTGGACAATTGTTGATTTCATTGACTGGACAATTAAGGTGATTTTGTTGCTGATGTTTGACGAAATCAGGCTTGGATTTCGTCCAGCATAAGTGTTTTCGTCCAAACAAGTGTTGACTAAAATAGGTGTTTTCGTCCAGAATGATATTGTTGACTAATGAGACCAGACAACTTGGATATTATCAAACCAAATATTATCCTGACACAACCCTCTTTTTCAAACACACCTTGCTTTCTGCTATACCAAAACTTCTTTTTCAACATAAAATCATCATTTGAATGACACAATTTTCAAACAATTGTTTTTATAATCAACAACAAACACAATAATTCAGACACAAATAAAGATCAAACTCAGTCAATATGCAAGAACACTTTGAAGATATTATGAACTTGATGAGTTTTCCAGTGACCGATAAATTGTCGAACACAAATTTTGCGAGAAACTGCAATAAAAAACCTTAATACAACATGTATAACAAAGATTTAACAAGGTTTTGTATGAACTAACGGCAAAATACAAGATTTTCTAGACTTTAACACTAGATTTTCCAGAAAAGATGATATTCAAAGCTCAAATCTTAAAGAACAATTTCTGAAAATGCATGAAAATCTTTCAAAACACAAGATAAACAAACTTGGTTTTAACAAGGAATCGAGCGAAATGCTCTGATACCAATTTTAGGTCCACCCGGAGGATCGAGTAACCTTTATTCCCTGTTTTCCGACAAACCCGAGAGTGCGGAATCCAAACGGGTAAGTTAAACCAAGTTACGAACACGCAAGACACAAAGATTCAATGATTAAAACGCAATGTATTAATACTCTGAAACGGTTACAATGCAATGTTTACAAGATAAACCTATAAACTCTTTGTTGTGTGTGTGTGTTCTCTCCGAAATCTATTCAGACTTCTCTAAGTGTTTCTGTCTAATGTTTGTGCTTATATAGTATCATGATCGACGAAAACCAGTTCTTGATGAAAACCCATTGACGAAATCTAAGGACCAGACGAAATCACTCCCTGATTTCGTCCCATATGGGGATTTCGCCAAACAAGGGATTTCGCCCAACAGGTGTTTTTGTCCATCAGTTGTTTGGGCTTGGGCTTTGGATTTCATCACATGTATGTTGGGCCTTGGCTTTGTCACTTGGGCTTCTTCAAAGGTCCAAATAACAAACAGAAAACATATAAGCTATACTAAATGCAAACTGCACACACGCAGTTGCATTTACACAAACTGTTACAAAGTAAATCGCATACCGAGTCAAGACAGGAGGTTGTCTTGACTACGGCCTACACTTCGTAGCCGAGTCGAACCGAGCCGAGCCGTATCCACATAATATGTATCAACAATTAGGATTAGGGGTCAAAGGTGTGAAATTGAAGAAAATCATCGGTGCTTTCTACATGCATATACTTTTCCTTTGATACTGATTTGGAATATATGATTAGTTGATTATAATATGTCAAAATTGACTCTTAATTTGTGCCTAAATTTTATGTAGGATCGTTGTTGAACCCAAACGAGTCAATCAGAAGAGCTTTATATCCGATTCAAAGGCGGAATCAGTGAAACGGACGTGGAAACAGCTTGATACTATTAAATCTGTCACTTTGATTGATTATAACACTAATTACAACCTGAACAGATTTCGGCAGCACTTCGTTACAAATCCTGAAGCGTCACCAAATGAATCAACAAGTGCCCTATTTATAGTGTGTCTAGTTAGCTTGAAATGACCAGGCATGTTCAAGCTACCAGGCCTGTTCAAGCTACCAGGCCTGTTCAAGCTACCATGCATGTTCAAGCTATCATGCATGTTCAAGCTAACAGCCTTCTAAACTTTCTAATAACAGTTTCTTGCAACTCGGACACTGATAATCCTAACCTATCCTATTACATGATTCAAGACGAAGTCAATAGACGTATTGCACTAACAGACTCCCCCTCGGATATTGACGAAGTCTTCAGTGTCTAGTCTTCAATATGACACATCTTCGGTCTTGATCATTCTGCCTTCTCATTCAAGTTGTAACATTATAAGCATCCATCAATCCTTTTCTTTTTCCATCAGCTTCAGGCTCCCCCTTTCGTCAAGCTTCTGTGCTTTGGGATCGACACCTAGCTATCCATCTACAAGCTCTTCCATGCTTCAAGCTTGTCTTCAGACTCCCCCTTAGACTCTGCTCTCGGGATCGTAATCTGGACTATCTGCAATCACTCATACGTTTATAAATAACAACATTTAAAACTACCAGGGATCGTAACCCGGCAATTCAATCTTCTCTAAAACACTTCCTCTATCAACAATCTTTACAGATATGGCAATGTTCAGTATCCAAAATCCTCACAAAAAATCATCCAAGTCCAAACTAATGACCTTGGAGATATCACAAACTGTTTTTGATTTTTGATTTTTGATTTTAATTCAAGTTTCAAATTAATGAACTTGTTTTATTTTCAGAAACACAATCAGCTTACTTAGATTTTGACACTTAGCATCTCAGACATCAGTTGTCGAAAATAAAGCAGAATCAAAAATCTTTTTGTATTTCCTGAAAATATAAATCAGTAAAGAAATATGTACAAACATATTTACAGACAATATTTTTGTTTGAGTATGCATCAGAGGATCATATCAGTTTTTGACAAGTCACAAGTACTGTTGAGCTTAGTTACACATTAAGAATTAAACAATTCACTTAGATTGTCGATATACTGATCCACTTAAATTTTCACACAAACTTCAACTGATTCAGGATACGAATTAGGTGTTTTAAAGACTTAAACTCATTCATGTGTCCCACCTCTTGAATATACTTCTGTATCCAGATCCCAATATTCAGTCTTACAGGTGAGTATACCTAGATGATATCTGTAAGGGGAATAAATTATAGTACAAAACCGTGATAGCTCAGGTCAGAACTTCCGTTCAGCAGAGAGATGATGGCTCGACTTTTGGTGTGTCCCCTTTAGAGGATCTTTTGTATTACAACAGCAATGACTATCAATTTTATTGTATCATCAATTTGCTGAGGGTTGCGCTATGTTTCAAGCAAGCAGAAAGTATTCTCCGGGGACTAGGCCATTGCTTCCGCAAAATCAGAAGTCCCGGGATAATACCCCAGATATCACTGAGTATAAAGACCTAGTATCTCAGAAAGAGGGACCTTTCAAACAAGATTTCACGGGTTACCTATATATCCAAGTAGTGTTCCCCACTAAATAAGCAAGTTTGAATTTAGGTTTATATCCCGAAAAAGTTTACTAAATGTATAAAAACCTATCGGCATATCATCAGTGAGACTGTTTAACGCTATTTAATCATTACATTTCTTTAGCATACTGTAACTGTCTACTGATGTACTATCATTTCCTCTTTTTACGCAAAAACTCAATTTTTGAATTTTATCATGTTTTTGGTTTTTTCAAATTTTCAAATGTTTTTGGATTTTCTGACAATTTTTCTCCCCCTAAAATGCAAAATCATTTAAAGAAAATTTGACAACCAATACTGATAGCTTTGTCTCGCCATCCATTTTCAGCTAAAAATGCTCTGATTTGCAGAAAATCTAATATAAAGTACCCCCATGATTTACAACCCATTGATTTTCAACAGTTTGAAAACCGTTTTTCAATCTTGTGAAAGTAATCATGTTTGTTCAGCCGTGAGGGTTTCGGCGTATTCAATCAGAACTCCCCCTTACAACAAACTATTTTCACATAATGATTTCAAAACACTTAAGTTTGTTTTAATCAGAATGGTTTTTCCGGAAAAATTAGTTTGTTTACCCATCACTTGTGGGTTCGGGGTCATCTCATCACCTTGTTCTCTTTTAATCATTTTGTAAAATTATAATAATATAAGATCAAACATCACAATCACTTGTAGAAAATCAAGTACAACTTAATGTCCTTGATTAACCACTTGTAAGACGAAATATCACAGTTACCATCCTGTGAATTTCTCAAGAATGATGCCGATACCTGCTTCACACTTACCAACCTGGAAGCTCCGGCAAGTCAGATTTTCTATTTGAAAAGTTTCACCCAAGCCTGACTGTCCTTGGGTGTATTTTGATCTTTTCTCTTTTATTCATAAAATTCTTTTACTCCTTTTTCCTTACCATCAGCCATCTTACTAAAAATATGTTTAACATTGCTATTAAACATTTTTTCAGCATCAACACCTTTTGATTTTAAGTTTGCAGCTTGTAATGGTGGAAATTTCTCATCATTCATTAAAGGAATTGTTTCTTCCTTTTTTATCTTGTTGGGATTGAACCCTACCAGAGGAACAGATGATGTAAAGCCAAAACCAGGTCACAACTGTGGATTCACAATAACCAGTTGTTTGCATTTGACTCTCCCCTTGAAAGTGTTTCATAACAGCTGCTGAGTTCAAAACACTGATCTGCTACAGCAACTGCTGCCTTTAACAACTGCTGAAGACCTAAAGACTGGTGAAGCTAAAACACTGTTGCTCTATCTACTTCTGTTCTCTAAGTGCTGCTGAAGACTCAAAGTACAGACCACTCAAAGACTGATCACCTTTGAAGAATGCTCTGAAGTTTGACATCAGTGCTTAGCCTATATCAGTTGAAAGCTGGAACAGTTGTTTTACCTTTGGTCTGAAATTCACTTGTAATCAGTGGTTAGCATAGCAGTGTCTGTATTAGATCAGTAGTTAGAGTTTGTTAGATGTCACTTTCATGGTGACGTCAGCTGAGATGCCTCAGTGGTTTGGTTTGCCTATAAATGGAGCAGTACTCTGTACTGTTACATTTGATTGACTGAGTGAGTTCTTCTCCTCTAGTCCAATCCTTTCATTTTGTGTGCAATCAACCTTGGAGCATCAGGCTGAGGGGGAGTTTTATTTGTAAGCATGCTTTGTAATCTTTTGATTTATCTTGTAATCTTTCGACTGATGCAATTCATGTGTTTAATAAATCTATTTCTCTCCTTGATTGTGTTTACAAAGTTTGTTGTTCATTTCCGCTGCTCTTAAACTCTGTTCATTTCTATTTGATTTGTTCAAATTATACAAACAAACATAATCATGAGGGCCTCAGATCCTAACAATTGGTATCAGAGCCTGGACACTCAAATTCGATCTAACAATCAATTTGACATAACAGTTCGGCTCAAAATTCATTGATACTAAGGATGGTTGTATTCAGTTGAAAAACAGAGTAACGAGTAAATCATGATCAAAATGGTTATTCAGAAACTCTGTAAATCAACCAAGATGTCATATGACACACAAATCTCACACAACAAGTGATATCATGCATAAGTCATTTATAGTTTTCAGATCTGGAAACATATCTGTTAAACTGTGGGATTATTTCATATTTTTAAAATTGATTTCAATTGATGTTATGAAAATTGTGATGTCACCTTATTAAAATGCTAAAGTATGAACCTCAGATTAACAAAAACCTATGTTCATAAAACATTAGAGTTTTTTATAACATAAAAGGAGGGAAATTAAAACTTTAGTCATTCAGATCTTATGTGTTGAAAACAGGTTGAGTTCCTCAAAAGGACAAAATCAACTATGTTAAAATACATTAAGAAAATTCACAAACTCAGAAGTGTGTTTATCTCAAAACTTTTGAAGTCAAAAGAAAAGAGTATAAACATAAAACACTCATGAGTCAAAGTTTAGGGTAATAATGGTTATTAAGCAACTATGTGCATTCATCTGTTCAGGAAAAGGTTTTGATTCCCGTGAATGAACTCCAAAGAGGACTAGACAAATGTTCAAAAATTTATCCATGTGTCCTCATGTTTGCATTCAACTGACAAAGAAAATGGTACCAAACAGTGGTCAAAATGTTTTCAGAATGTTCTACCAACTGCTGTCAAACCACTGACCATTTTCATAAACTTGAGAATGTTATGATTACGTTTTCTTTTGAAAATATTCCAGATCCTTTTTGATGTTGTTCTCAGAAAATCCTTTAACCATTTTTTATAAAGGATTTTTTCGAATAATCAGGATATATTATTCATTTTTTTTAATAATATATTTTGAACTTTTGCTTGTTTTTGTTGGCATTAGTTTCAATTACCTGTCAGGATATAGTACCTTGTTTTTGTTGGTATTATTGTCCTCTTGAATGGGTCAAAAGGAAATGGTGCATTGTTCAAGATCATGTCATACTCTGGTTTATTTTATACATTAATTAAGGGTTGATTGTTAAACTGCACTTTTAAACTACTGAGGTACTCATGTTTTAATTTGAATATTAAACGAAAATGAGTTGCCTTAGCAAAAAGTTCTCATCATCTGGGGTACTAATCCACTGTCAGAAATTTGAACAGGCTTCAAAATGTGAAATTGACATGTGGCAAAACCTTGAATGAAAATTCTCAAAAACAGTTGCTGAAATACTTGTTCTTCAAATCTGTATTATTTACCCTAATCACTGCTTTGTTCAAACATCTGTTTCCTAATTACTATCCACTGCTGAAAGTCAACCACTGTTTCATCATTTTGCTAGACAAGCACTGATGCTCAAAATCAGTGTCTTATCCACTGATATGCTATCCACTGATAGTAAAAATCATCCACTGTCCACATTATTACCGTTGTAACTACTGATGCTTGATTCATCAGTGGCTCTTAAAACAACTGTTCTCCACTCTTCATCCATTTCATCAGTGTTTTGACACGTGGTCAGTTTTTAGCCTTCAGATCATAATAACCACTGCCACATCAGCGATCATTTTTTTTTCCCTAAATAAAACCCTGATCAAAACCCCCAAACAGGGTTTTACACTGTCGAATTGAATTCCAAAGTTCTCTTCTCAAAGCAGTTTCCAACCTTTCTTCCAAAAACACTCTCCGATTCTTCTTCATCAAAATGACGAAGTCAAAATCAAAATCAAAATCTAAACCAAAATCACCATCATCTTCAAAAGAGGTCGCTCAAACGACCGAAGAAACCATTGAAATCCCATACAAATCACCGCATAACTACTTGGGTCTCCTCACAAAACCTACCGATAACCACACCTTCGACTCCATCATTGATACACTATCTGCGTCAAAGTACAAAACTTTGTTGACAGCAGATGCTCCCATTTACTTGCAAACCCAGAGAGAGTTCTGGAAAAAGGCGACGCTTGAAAAACAAGATGATAAAGCCACAGCCATTAACTCTTCGATACAGGGTAAAGTGATTCAAATCACTCCACAGTCAATCTCCGAAGTCTTTAAACTCGATGATCTGAAAGGAAAGATTTCTTTTGATAAAGCCGAGATGAAAACTGATTTCGCAAAAAGGGGATATGCAGAACAAGCAAAGGTAGATACCTTACAAAAGGGTTATTTTCCTTCTGCACCAAGGTTTTTATTTCATACCCTGTTGAGTTGTGTTTCAAATAAAACAACAGCGTTTAATGAAATACCATTGAAGATTCAATGCCTGGGCTATGCTATTTTAAACAATAAAGATTACAACTATTCCCAGGAAATCTTCAATGACTTGGTAAAAAATGTTGATAGCAAATCATTTTTACTTTTTCCAAGATTTCTGAGCTATTATTTCAAACAAAAATTTGAAAAAGAAAATGAAAATTTGCTCAAACAAGGTGTCTATTTTCAAATAAAAGGCTTAACAAAAGAAACATTTTCAAGAATGATGGCACCAATAAAAACAAAAGCAGAGGTTCCTGAGCAGACTTTAGCAGCTACCACTGCTCCTCAGGCACCTGCTGCTGAGCCCACTGCTCAAGGTGATCACAGCAGAAACACAACAGCTGTGAAACCCACACCTAAATCCACCAAAAGACCAAAACAAAAGAAAATTCAAAAGCCCCCCAAACCTACAATACAGGCAACTCTGGAAGATGAGATCCCAGAGCAACTGCCAGTGACAACACAAAAGTCACTAGAAACCACTGCTGCTACTTCCTCACAGCAGATGGCAGAAAGGTCTCAACCCATGCCTGAAACTCCTCCTGCTTCTTCTCAAAAAGATCAGGTTGTAAGAACAGGGACACCACATTATGATGCTCTGGAATCACTTGATTTCATCATCCACAGCCCACTGCCCGGGGCAAATTCACTTTCAACTTCCATCATCACTTCACAAATACCACCATCAATAATGACCTTGTTGCATGCTTTGGATATAACTCAGACATAAATCAGTTCCTCTCAACCACCTATCACTGAGAGTACACTCCAACAAGTGACTGAGTCTGATGATTATACCTCTGCTAACCCAGCAACAACTAAGGAGGTTACACCCCTTGAGTTACAATTAACTCTTGGTGGTATTTCAAGTGAAGCAGCTACTATAAGTGCTGAACCCACTGGTTTGCACTTGGACAGTAGTTTCATCAATAAGACTTCCTTGAAGGCAATTTCTTCACTAGGAACTCTTGTGTATCCAGTCTTCACTGGTTCACTAAAAAGTGTTTCTCATTATGAAGAAAGAAGTCCCCAGTACCAAGACAAAGGGGCAACAGTGGATGATTTTTGGGATACACCTCCTCAATCAACCACTGTTACAACCACTGCTAGTGGGAAATCAGATGACCCCATTAAGTTGGGTGATGGTTTAATTTACAAAGAATTGACGACTAGAATTGATAAACTAGATACATCTGTTGCAGAAATCAAAGACATGCTGCAACAATTGTTGAAAGCACAAAGGGTACCATCCACTGTTGCACCACTTTCAACAGCGACTCCATCATCTGCTCCTACTCCAGATGAGCTGTGGAATTTGTTTCAACCCCTGCACCTATCTTCGAAAGAGTTGATGATGCCAAAAAGAGGGAGAAAAATGACTCTGAGGAAAATCCTTCAGTAACTTCTACTGAAACATCTGTCAAAGAAAAGGAAAAGGGAGGTGATAAAACCCTGAAAATTCAAGCAGATGATGAAGATACACAAATGAGGATCGTTCAAAGTCAAGTCAATTCAGCTGGTCTCAAAAACCACTGCTGATATTCAAAGGGTAAGGGATGAGAGCAGAGCTTTGGTTGAGAAAAAGATAGTTCTGCAAAAAGAAAAAGAAGAGGTTGGTACTTCATTAAAGAAGAATCCTGTTAGAAAACAAGGCAATCAACCTTCACAACTTCTAAAACTAAGCCAGTTACTAACTTCAACCACAACTTCTGTTCCCACAAAATCACTTACACCTCCACCATTAACAACATATGTCACCCAAACAACTGCCACCAATACCACATCAACACACACCACAACCACTGCCATCCCCACTAAATCAACCACTGCCACATCTAAGACATCACCGCCACCACAAACACCACCTGCTGCCATCCTTTATCAAAGAAGGAAACAAAGCAGATGGATGCAGAAATACCAAAAGAAGACCAAGCTTTAGAGGAATATATCATGCAGATGGTTCTTCAGACACTTAGAGCAGAACTACAAGAAACAGCAAAATCTCAAGACACTGCTCAAAGTTGTCATTACAAGGCCACAATCACCAGACTCATCAGCAAATAAATCTCTCCCAAGAAACCCATTTGGTTTAAAAATACTAAAGTGGCTCTCTGATCAAAAGACCCATGTATTGACTCTGGTCAGAACCAATGGAGAAGTGAGGCATATATCAAGGAATCAAGCACTAGGCCTGGGTGTTGAAGATCAACTAGATCTCCTTGAGCTTACACTGTGCAGGGATGAGGATGATCTAAGTTCCAAGGAATTTGAAGAAGAATTTAAAAGACAAGCAAGGGAACTTCTGATGAGGAATAAAGATCCAGAATAATGAAAGGTTTTGGCATCATCTGTTCCAGGGGGAGATTGTTGGGATTGAACCCTACCAGAGGAACAGATGATGTAAAGCCAAAACCAGGTCACAACTGTGGATTCACAATAACCAGTTGTTTGCATTTGACTCTCCCCTTGAAAGTGTTTCATAACAGCTGCTGAGTTCAAAACACTGATCTGCTACAGCAACTGCTGCCTTTAACAACTGCTGAAGACCTAAAGACTGGTGAAGCTTAAACACTGTTGCTCTATCTACTGCTGTTCTCTAAGTGCTGCTGAAGACTCAAAGTACTGACCACTCAAAGACTGATCACCTTTGAAGAATGCTATGAAGTTTGACATTAGTGCTTAGCCTATATCAGTTGAAAGCTGGAACAGTTGTTTTACCTTTGGTCTGAAATTCACTAGTAATCAGTGGTTAGCATAGCAGTGTCTCTATTAGATCAGTAGTTAGAGTTTGCTAGATGTCACTTTCATGGTGACGTCAGCTGAGATGCCTCAGTGGTTTGGTTTGCCTATAAATGGAGCAGTACTCTGTACTGTTACATTTGATTAACTGAGTGAGTTCTTCTCCTCTAGTCCAATCCTTTCATCTTATGTGCAATCAACCTTGGAGCATCAGGCTGAGGGGGAGTTTTGTTTGTAAGCACGCTTTGTAATCTTTTGATTTATCTTGTAATCTTTCGACTGATGCAATTCATGTGTTTAATAAATCTATTTCTCTCCTTGATTGTGTTTACAAAGTTTGTTGTTCATTTTCGCTGCTCTTAAACTCTGTTCATTTCTATTTGATTTGTTCAAATTATACAAACAAACACAATCATGACGGCCTCAGATCCTAACATATCTCAACTTGTGGCTCATCTGATTTTGTGGAATCAGATTCATTGCCCGAACTTGGCTTGTCTGACTTGGATGAGCCAGATTCATCGCCAATAACTTTCTTTTTCTTCTTGTTTGTCCTCAGATTTGCATCTGAAAAATTCGATTTGCTTGACTTTGCCGTCGAGTGAAACGATTCATCAACACTCTTATTTGTTGTACCCGAGGACAAAATCCTTACCAAATACTCTCTCACCTTCTTCCTCTTTTTCCTCAGTCTGTCTTTTTGCCCCTGCGAAAGTTTCACTTTCTGTTCTAGAACCTTCTGTTCTTTGGGCTTGACATTGACTGGTTTCTTCACCATTCTCTGAGATTCAACCCTTGATCATCCCATCGATCTCCTTGGGCAATCTCTGGAAATATGTCCTCTGATATGGCAATTATAGCATCTTTGTGTTTCATAATTCCAATTCTGGCAGTTAACAGCAATGTGTCCTCTAACACCACAGGTAAAGCACACTCTGTTATCGTACCATCCACTTCTGTCAGTCCAAACCTTCAGATCATAACATTGTTTGGCTTGGTGATAATCATTTCTCCTCTTCAATGCTGGATTTATCTTTTGAGCACTGTGGTCAAACCTGCACCACTTATTACCAACATTTTGTGAGTTTTGGTTTTTAAATTTTTGTGGTTTTTTATAATGATTGGATGACTGAACTGATGAGCTTTTATTTTCATTTTTAAAATTTTTCGAATTTTTAACTTTTTGTTTCTGTTCTACACTCTTCTTAACAGGTTTTCGCTTAGAACATTCACCTGTTTCAGTAGATTGCAAAACAGTATTTTTAAATTTTTCTTGTAAATCGAAAAATATTTTTCTTTTCTTTTCTTTTTCTTTTTCATCATCAGCTTTGTCATCACAATCTTCAATTTTGACTTTGTCAAAATTTGTGACATTGTCACTTATTAGAACAGAATTGATCGGTTTTGGACAAACATATGATGTAGAATTCACAAAACCTTTCAATTTATTCTCAAGCTCATTAATTTTATTCCGAGCAATTTCAGCTTCATTTTCAAGCCGAATGATTTTCTGAAGATGAGAATTTATTTCAATTTGTTTTTCAAGATTATTTTTAAAAATAACAGATTTTTCATCATCTAAAACCTTCATTTGACTTTGAAAATCTTTTTCAATTTTTAATTTTTCATTTTCAAACTCTTTTTCTTTTTCTTTCAAAATCTTGTTACCCAATGTCAAACTGTCCACATCACTCAACAGTTTGATATTTTCATATTTCAGTTTTTCACAGTTCAAGCGCAACTCCAGTATTTGTTCATCATCAACTTTCTTCTCAGCTTTCAAAGCTTTGTTTTCCAATGTCAAATTCTCCATATCTTTCAAGAATTTTACATTGTCTGCTCCAGATTCATCACATTTTGAGCATTTTTCATTCATCTTTCCAGCATGAGCTTCTTTCTTTGTTTCAATCTTGAATGTTCCTGCACAAAAAAATTTAACAAAATCATGAGGGTTTGCATATTCATCAATAAAACAACCTCTCTTAATATCATATTTCATGACATTTTTTGCAGCAAGACATACAGAGACTCTTTTTCTCATTTCAATGATCACATCCAGATTTATCTTTTCTAAGTCCCTTTTCATTTCATTCATCAACTCGTCTTTTCTTTTTTCTTTATCAAACTTATGTGACCTAAGCTTATTGATGAATTCTCTAAAATGAAGCTTTGAGAAACTAGCATCCCTTTTTAGTTCACTTAAAAATTTATCCCATTCTAAAGGTAATCCTTCAGCAAATTTTGAGATTTTTTCAACATTTGAAAACCTTATCTCATATCTATCTAACTTATCAATCAGATCATCAAACCGTCTATCCAACTGTTCCAAAGATTCATGTTTCATGCACAAAAAAATTTCGGATCTTTTAATCCAAATGTCCTTCTTATTCTTCTTATCAATCCAAGATCCAGAAGTCCAATCATTTAAATCTTTAAGATTCTCGTTTTCCTGTTCATCAAACACTTTAGCCATGATTTGAAATTCTTGAATAACCACTTTCAAACTTTTAGACACTTTCAAACGAAAACCAGTTTCAAACGAAACACTTTCAAGCGATGTTTTCAAGTGAACAGTAGATTGATATTCAATCGTTATCACATGTAAACTCAAGCGGACAGTCGTTTTCAAGCTGTGTGTCGTTTCAAGCGGTCAGACGGTTTCAAGCTGTCAGACGGTTTCAAGCTGTCGACGTTTTCAAGCTGTCAGACGGTTTCAAGCTGTCGACGTTTTCAAGCTGTCAGACGGTTTCAAGCGGTCAACGTTTTCAAGCTAACATGTCTTGACACTTTCAAGCTAACAGGCTGTTTGAAGCGAACACAACTATATTTTCAAGCTAACAGGCAAGTTTTTGTCATTTTTAGTCCGAATTTGACCATAAAACTTTCAAGGGTTTGTCTATGTCCAATTCCAAGTGCACTGTGAAAATTTGAATCAATTCGGACCGTGAAATCTCGTTCAGATTGATAAAGAAGGTGTAGAAGTCAGAAAAAGTGACGCAAACAAGCTGTTTTGGCAAGATCTCTTCCTCCTGAGCTCTGATACCACTTGTAGGATCGTTGTTGAACCCAAACGAGTCAATCAGAAGAGTTTTATATCCGATTCAAAGGCGTAATCAGTGAAACGGACGTGGAAACAGCTTGATACTATTAAATCTGTCACTTTGATTGATTATAACACTAATTACAACCTGAACAGATTTCGGCAGCACTTCGTTACAAATCCTGAAGCGTCACCAAATGAATCAACAAGTGCCCTATTTATAGTGTGTCTAGTTAGCTTGAAATGACCAGGCATGTTCAAGCTACCAGGCCTGTTCAAGCTACCAGGCCTGTTCAAGCTACCATGCATGTTCAAGCTATCATGCATGTTCAAGCTAACAGCCTTCTAAACTTTCTAATAACAGTTTCTTGCAACTCGGACACTGATAATCCTAACCTATCCTATTACATGATTCAAGACGAAGTCAATAGACGTATTGCACTAACATTTTACTTGATATGGAATATATGATTAGTTGATTATGCTTGTGTAATCCAAATCAGGTGCAACTTATAGTAAACTAAGACCGTGGGGTATGGTGGGGCGGGGGTTTGGGGCATGGGTTGACACGTGGATATGGGACACTCAATACACAAACCCAAGTTTCATAGGGGTATGGTGGGCATGGCTGGGCTGGCGTGGCCAAGCCACATCATTTTTTTTTAATTTAAAATGGTCTGTTATGCCCTAGCCAACAAGCCAATAAGAGCCCGCCACACAGGATCACTAGCATGCCCCACGCCCGGCCTTAAACTCCCACCCAATGGGCCACGCCCAAACCCAAGCCCACCCGGGGTGGTGACTTGGGTGTTTCTCTCCAACCCAAGCCCAAACCCCCGCCCCATACCCCATAGTCTAAGGGCTTTTTTTTTTTTTTTTGTTGAAAACAAAAACGAAAGTGATAACTTATTTTTTTTAATCTTATATAAGTTACAGAGACAGAGCCATTGTACAAAAACACTTGTTTAAGGATGGTTTCATGCTTCGTTATGAAATATGGAGTGAACATGGTGAAAAGTCCAACCACGATGTTGGACAATCTTCTACTACAATGGAGATTGATGATGATGATAATGATCATGATGGTTGCAAACGTATGGTGTTAGATAACTTGTGTTCATGCGATTATACTTCAAGTACATTGGAAGGACGAGTACCGAATCCAGAAGCAAAAACATTCTATGACATGTTAGAAGCTGCTGATGAACCTTTGTGGGAGGGCGAAAAGGCTACAAGTTTTTCAAAGTTACAAGCTGCTACAAGTTTTTTGACATGGAATTCACTTTTCAACGTGTCAACTGCAGCTTACAACTTTAACATTTCCTTGATTAATGCATTGTTGCCCGAAAATAATAAACTTCCAAAAAACTTTTATGATACGAAGAAGAGTTTAGAACCATTGAGTCTTCCATACGAGAGAATTGATGTTTGCAAAAACCATTGCATGATATTCTATAAGCAAGACAAGGCATTGACACATTGTAAATACTGTAAGGAATCTCATTACAAAAGTGTCTTGAATAAGGTACCTAATTTGGTGATGTGGTACATGCCAATTGGTCCTAGACTTAAAAGGTTATATATGTCTACAAAAATGGCCAAAGATATGACTTGGCACCATGACCACAAAACAATAGAGGGTAGCATGGCACATCCTAGTGACGGCATGGCTTGGAAGCATTTTGACTCAGAGAATCCTGACTTTGCAAAAGAAATTCGCAATGTTCGTTTTGGGTTATGCACTGACGGTTTCAATCCAAATAACTCTAACTCAATTCCTTACTCATTGTGGCCCGTCTTTCTTACAATCTATAACTTACCCCCTTGGATGAGTATGAAAGACTCGTTTGTTGAAGTAAGTTTGATTATTCCGGGTGGAAAGAGTCCAGGTCAAAATATCGATGTGTTTCTAAGACCTTTAATAGATGAGTTGAAAGAGTTGTATGGAGAAGGCATTGACGTTTATGATGCTTATCGTAAAGAAAATTTCATTATGAGAGTTATTCTTTTGTGGACAATTAGTGATTTTCCTACCTATGCAATGTTATCTGGCTGGAGCACGCATGGTCGTTTAGCTTGCCCATATTGTATGGGGGACACAGATGCTTTTCAGTTACATGCTGGGGGTAAAACTAGTTGGTTCGACTATCATCGAAGGTTTCTACCAATGTCACATCCATTTCGTACTGATATAGATGGATTTCGGAGATCAACATCGTCATTAGTGGGACCTCGACCCGAGTTAACTGGTTGGGAAATCTTAGAACAAGTTTCTAACATACCAGTTGTTTATGAAGGTGTAACGCACCCAAAGCATAAAGATCAAAAATTTGGTAAAAAACATAATTGGGTAAAGAAAAGCATTTTCTGGGAGCTTGAATATTGGCCCATGTTGTTAATTCGACACAACCTTGATGTAATGCATATCGAGAAGAATGTTTTTGAGAATCTATTTCAAATGGTTATGGATACTTCTAAAAAAAGATAACGTCAAGGCAAGGAAGGATGTGGAACAGTTTTGCAATCGACCATCGTTGCATGTTTCAAGTGGAAATAATAATAAAATTTTAAAACCAAAAGCAGCATACACCTTAACCAAAAAGGAGGTAAATGAAGTATGTAAATGGTTGAAGCAAGTAAAGTTCCCAGACGGCTATGCTTCAAATATAGGGGGATGTGTAAACCTAAAGGATGATACCTTCTACAACTTTAAAAGTCATGATTGTCATGTGTTCATGCAACGATTGTTGCCTATCGTCTTACGAGGGATGTTACCAAAGCAAATATGGGAATCGATAATAGAGCTTTGCAAAGGGTTCTACACATTGAAGATTTACGAAAATTGAAGAAAAGTATCGTTGTAACAAATTGTAAGTTAGAAAAAATCTTTCCACCAACGTTCTTTGACTCAATGGAACACCTTGTAATACATTTGACCAATGAAGCCATTCTTGGTGGTCCGGTGCAGTTTAGCTGGATGTATCCGTATGACAGGTAATTGATTTTGCTTAACAAAGTAATCTTTTAATTTACTAAATTTTAGGTAATTGCTAACATTTTCCACTTCAATTTTTAGGAAGTTGGGTCGATTAAAAAGAATGATTAAAAACAAAGGAAAGGTTGAAGGTTCCATCGTTCAGGCTAATCTTGTGGATGAGCTTGCTAACTATTGCTCTCTATATCTTGAGCCGACAGTTCAAGAACCACGCAATTTTGCCCCCAACATTCCTTGTTTTTTGAGTATCGATCTTCGGTTAAGTATATTTAGACATCCGTCTCGAAGATTATTTGAAAAGGGTGGTAAGGACATAGTTCTCTCCGATAAAGACAGAGACAAAGCCCATACATATATATTGCTTAACTGTGAAGAGCTTCATGAATCTGTTTGGTTATTTGATAAAGAGTTGAGAGATTCATTTCCAAACTATGATGAAGCAACCCTTGATAAAATGAAAGACGAGGAATTTGCTAAGTGGTTGCAGAGACATGTAAGCATTCAAAAGCACCTTTTATCTTAATATTGTAGCATTGCAAACATAATAACATATTTTTTGTGAATGTAGGTTATAAATGCTCCAAATAAGGAGCATTTGAGAGACCTAGCCCAAGGCCCTCTCACTTATGTTAAGTCACACAAGGGCTATTTTGTTAATGGTTACAAATTTCACACAAAAACAGCATACGATGGTCGGGTGACACAAAATAGTGGTGTGTGGGTCAAAGGCGCTTCATACAATGAACATGAAAATGATTACTATGGATTATTAGATGAGATCTTAGAGTTGGAATATCATAGCACCATAGGACGTTGTGTGGTTGTTTTGTTCAAATGTACTTGGTTTGATCCTGTGAGGGGGGTAAGGGTAGACCCTAAAACTCATATGGTTGATGTTAAACCTACGGCTACAGGATGTGTTGATGACCCCTTTATCTTAGCCTCGCAAGCACAACAAGTGTATTATACTTCTTATCCTTTAAAATCAAAGGAACTAAAAGGCTGGTTAGCCGTTGTAAAGACTACCCCAAGGGGAGTTTATGGATCGACCAATATGTTAGTGAAATAGAGGATGATGATGTGGATATGGAGCCTTTCTTTCAAGAGAATGAAAGAATAGAATGCACAGTAATGGATGATCTTCTCCCTATTTCTTTTGTCCATGAGGATGGAAGGTTGGAAGAAGTGGAGGATACCGATAGCGATAATGATGAACAAGTTGAGTTTGAAGCCACAACTTTAGCTGACGAGGATTTCCACATCTTGCTTAATTTTGACGATGATGATTTAGAGTGACAGGTTTGTTTGTTATATACAATGATTAGTTTGTTTTTATATATAATTCTAACTATTAATCATGTTTTGCTATTTAAGTGTAGTTGAGGAACTGCACAAGCTCTTCAATTGCCGGGTGTTGCCCTCAAACAAAAGGTATATGTAAAGCGCTTATTTATCGTCATTATTACTGATTATTGATGCCATTAATCTAGCCAGAATTATTTATTTAAGTTTGTTATTAGTAAGTGACATTAGCAAATAATATTGTTTTCCTAAATTTATAAAATTTTTGAATGTATTAAATTTACGCTTTGGGATTTACCTGGTTTGACCTTATTTTATTTGACCCGTTTGAGATAATACGTGACCAGTTTATGTGGTCTCTAGTTGTATGATATCATAATGACTTTACTCATTTAAATACAGGCACAGGTTCATGCGTCTACCCTTTGTCGTCATCGTCATCATCTTCCCCATCATCACCTACACCGGCAATAACCCAAACGCCTTGCCTACTGCACCTGTAGTGTTTGTTAATTCTGACTTTGGTTTAATTTTGACTTTGTTTCACAAATTAACTGTTTTATTTTGACTTTGTTGCTGAAATTTGGTTTAGTTTTGACTTTGTTTCACAAATTAACTGTTTTATTTTGACTTTGTTGCTGAAATTTGGTTTAATTTGGACATTGTTCATTTAGTAACAATAACTCAAGCCAATCATACTTGGTATAAACAATAAAACAGCTGCATTAGTTAAACAGTTACCTCTCTTTTTGGTTGGATAAATATTCATTTAGTCATACGGTGCTGATAAGCATATTTATTCCCTTTGGTGCATCATCATATTGAACGGATGCGAATGCGACTCAAACGCCTTCACCATCTGCGGCTGCTGGGTGTAAGGCATAGGCACCATGTGAGGCGGATAAGTTATCGGAGTCTGCACACTATTCCCATTCCCCCTAGACTCCTGTAAACTCTGCGGATAAGGCATGGGTTAACCTAACTGATTTGTTTATCGATCGTGTGTTCGATTTCGTTATAATAACTGTTTATATGGATTTACAGTTATTTTATGTTGTAGAAACTGTAAATATAGGTTGTTCGAGTGAGGATTTAGGGTTTATGGATTATAGTTAGGTTATGATTTATGAATTCGTACACAGTGCGAGTAAACGAATTATCGATTATGTTTTTCGGTTTCGGTTTGATGATATCTGAATTAAAATTTTGCATCTACTCGATTTTTTAAATTTAAACACAGTGATTTAATTTAATTTCTTCCTTTTGTTAAACAAATTTCTGATGATTATATGTTTGACTATAAAAGGAAATGAAATACTTTTGGTTTTTGAACTTGTCACATGTGATAATAAACCTTATTGATGATCATGAAGCTGAGAATTGTTGTTTAATTCTTCAAAAACAATGAATTAACCAGCTTTTTTCTGTCACAGTACCTAAATTTAATTCAACTTTGAGAAAGCTATATATATGGTTTGCTTGGAGAACTGCGTGCATGACTGCTGTTTTAACTTATAGTGCTTGCTTGCTGATGCTCATACAGTAGTACCAGGCATGCTATATATGTCTATATATTTAGATTAGATTAGTTCTGTCACTGATTTCTTCTTTTAAATTTTATAATATTTTCGTATCAATATATTAATATATATGTCTATATTTTTAGTAATGTATATAATATCTCTACAGTTAATGTGTTAGATATAAACTGTTTTCTTTGTATTTAGCATATTACTAACTAGTACTTTTATGTAATCGTTTGTGGCAGGAGGCGGCAGGGGGCAAGGTGTGGTCGCAGGTATGCTAAAAAATGTAGTTCAAATGAACTTAGAAAGCGTATGGTGATGCATTATTTTCCATAGATCAATACGGTGGAGGCAGTTTTGATAAAAGATATATTGGTAGAAACAATGCTAACACCGTCACTGAAGAGAACATGGCAGCAACAAGAGAACTGGGCAACAACAAGAGAATAGGGTAGCAACAAGGTATATAAGTGTGTAATTAGAGTTCTTTTTTAATTGCCTATTTGTAAGTGATTTGTGCTATAATAGTAAGATTTTATCATAAGTATGTTAGTTAGTTAGTTAGTTACGAGCTTTATTTTTGTTAATCGTTAAGTTAATTGACGGAATGTGTAACCCAATGCGGGAAATGATGAAATTGATAAACTTCACAGATCAATATGGTGGAGGCAGTTTTGCTAAGAAAAAACTATCTAGAGGCAGTGTTACCAAACTTTCTGTTAGTTTTGTTCCAAAGACCGTCACTAAAGAGGATGTAAGTTTTTCATATTAAAGTTCATTTTTTATTTGTTTTCTGTTAGTAATCATGCAAATTCTTAATTTTTTTTATTTGTTCACTGTTAGATCCGGCATGCTTTTGAAGAACATGGACAAGTTGAGGTTGCTTTGGTCAAAAATAAGAGAACAGGGCAGCAACAAGGTATGTTGACAAGAAATAACTAATTCCTAAAAATCAAAATCAACAAATCATATTTGCTGAATCTCACACTTGGCTTTTTATTGTAGATATCATGGGACGTACTACGACAAATATCAGCAAGGGTCGTGGCTGAGGTGTTGATCGAAGTAGTGGTGAGCAAGGTCGTAGTCAAGGAAGTGTTCTAGGTAGTAGTGATACCGTTGGACTAAAGTCAAATCAGCAGCATACTTTGATGTCTTCTCCCAGTGAGGGTAGTGATGGTGATGATGTGTCTTCGTGTCGTGTTGCTTCTACAAAGCGGGGAGGCTCTTCCCAAGTCCAAGTACCCGAACCAGTGAACCGTGAGTGGATCTATGTTATAGATGGAGAGTAAGTACACATGCATTAATATTGTTCCTTTATGTGGATATAAAAATGATACTAATGTGCTTTTCATTTATTGCTTCCATTTTATAGATTTAGCAATCAAATAACGGCTACGCGGATTATTGGAGTAAACCTAAAGGGTATGTGGTCCGGTCCATGGGAAAGTTGGAAAGATGTTCCTAATGAGGACAAAAAGCAGTTGTTTGAACGATTCCATGTGTGTATGTAACTTATTAAACCATTTTGTATGTTTCTTAAAAAATTCTTTTATTGTACTGTTATTTTCAGTGGGAGGAGAAATGGAATGGTAAAATATATAGCTGTTGGGAGCGATGCATTGCTGGTAAAATTCCAGATTTGTTGTGTAGGGTACGAGATCAAGCTAAAGAAACGGCGAGAAGTAAAGATGTACAATTCGAATACGATATGTCTATTCTTACTGATTTTAAACCACCATGGATCAAAACAAAGACATGGAAACAAATGATTGAGATCTGGAACACACCTGAATGGAAAGCGAAGTCTAAAAGAAACAAAAAAATCAGAACTGGATCAAAAGGGGGCAAACATACCCTCGGGTCACAAACCTATGTGACTGCCAAAAGAAAAGTGGTAAACGTTGTTAATCATTATCTTTAACCGATAAATATACCATTATTTGTTAACTTATAAATACTAACTCTGTAGGCTGAGATAATTGGGCGTGAACCATCACACTCAGAGATGTGGAAACAAACATATCTCAGAAAGGAAGTAGGCCGTTTGATAAAGATCTTGATTGTAGCAGTTTGGTAGTTGAGAACGTTGATTTGGAGGACGTTCATTTGGAGGGCATTGAATTAGAAGGGTATGCACAAGAAAAAAAATCGGCATGGGTTGACGATAGGGCACATGAGACTTAGGTAAGTTTCTTACTTGATGTAGGGTTTTGTTCATATTTAAATTAGTTGTATACATCAAACATTTGACATCCTTATACTCTTATAATCACATCATTACATAATTTCACTTATACTAGTGTTTTAATAATAAAAACATTTGATGCCAAACGATTATTCCAACAGTTATAACTACTGTCTAAGGATAAATTAACAGTCGTAAAATTATCTTAACCTGTCAGTTTTGTTGCTTAACTGATATGAAATTGATACTAAGGTATTTTTCCCTAGTCCCACCCGTTCCTGTCCATGCTATGTTTATCCAAACTCGTTTCTACTTTCTATCTGTTACCTAAGCTTGGTCCAAGTTATGCTTATCCAAACTAGGACCGAACCAAAATAGTACTTATAACAACCCTCCTGAAATTTTTCTGACACCCTAAATATATATTAAAATACCCCAATATGTCTTAAAATACACCCCATACGTGAAAACGGACCCCGAATACCTTTATTTTATTAAAACTTAATTAAAAACAAGAAAATTGGGGCTCTCGCGGGGCACGTAGCCCATGGGTACTGGCTACACGGGCCGCGACAGCAAGAAGTCAGGGCCGCACCCTAGAGCGCCACGTGTCAGGTCACGTGTGGAGTCTACGGTCCGAATCAGCAACCCTAGGGCCTACCCTAGGGAGCCTCGCGGGCCATGTAAGCCCTGGAGGAAAGCTACGCGGGGCGCGACAAAACCCAAATGCAGCCCTATAAATTGCACGCATTGGCCTTCAGTCGAATTTGTTCATCTCTCGAGCTCTCTCTCTAATTTCTGAATAGCAATTATAATTTTCGGGTATAATACCCCCCTAAATAACGAAGTTCTGCTCCGTTGTAAGTATCATAACCCCTGGATACGTAATAGATACGCTGCCCGATTGATCTAGACTTCCGTAACGGCAATCGTGGTTCTGCCCGACGTAGTCGTTGGAATGCCGTCTCGGGGAGGGTATTACTAATGTTAAAATGGGTTATTATACTAACACGTGTGCATTTGTGTAATTTATAGATTATCACCAGGAAACCCTTACAAAAAACCTAAAACAGCAATGTGAGTAATCTCCTTTTTGTAAATTGTTTTTACAAAACCTCACACGATTAGTTATATATTAAACAGTTATTGAATATTTGTAAGGATACAATTATCGTCGGTATGCTGGGGTTTTGTATACAAAATTTGTTACTGCCTTGCGAGGAGTAACATGACCACAAGTCGGGTTGACAGTACCGTGGGTGGTAATTGATATGACTTGGAAACAAATGTAATTGTGTGAACGCCCTCAATACTGTACAATGGTTTTTACTTAAACTTGATTAAACTGGGATTCACTCACCAGTATTTCCCACTGACAAAATGTTTTTAAACGCGTTTCAGGTAACAAAATGTGAAAGCCAAATAGAAGCCAGCTGGACAGCACTGAAGGCTTGGAAAAGTGGCAATAAAGTTACCTAAAATAAATAGATGTTTTATTAAATAAAATAGGGTTATTCCCTATGAAAATGTGTGTACTTAAAACTTGGGATTATTCCCACGTGTTTAATATTATGAAAGTGTAGTATTTTACTCTGATAAAATAATTTCCTAACTACGGTCCTGATGTAATTTCCGCTGCCAAAATGGATAAAACACAAGATACCACCCAAACTGGTCGCGGCCGCCCGTTCCCGGGTTGTTAAGGGACGGGGGTTGCGACAGAAGGTGGTATCAGAGCTAAGCCACTGATTCAGCCACAGAAGTGTTCTGCTGACACCAAAATGTCATATGTTAGGAAATTAATTAAGGAACTACGTGCATAATTGTATATTATTGTTGTGTGTTATTTGACTATTTGTTAGTTTACAGTATGAGCGACCAAGGACCAACCGACGCGTACCGTCAGTTGTTCGATTCGCCTAGAAGCGAAGGCGCCTCTTCTCAGCCTGCCCTCTCAGGGTATTCTGCTGATAATGAAGAAGGAATATTCGTGTTTAAGGCTCAGTCTGAAGAGCCATTCCCTCAGAAAAAGAGAGGATGGTTCAGTAGGGGAGCACATTAGCGTAGGAAACGAATGAAAAAGTTGCAAGAACAACGAGTGCTAGCAGTAGCTAAAATAGAAACTGATGCCCACACCCAAGACATGCTTAATAGGAGTTTAGCCAACTTCCATATCCTAACAACCACAGCAGCTGACCCTAACCTGGAGCAACTGATAGCACCCCAACCATTACAGCCCATGGAAATAGAAAATAACCCTGAAAATCAAGTAGAAATGCATGATTTCAACCCGGAGGAGATACCTAGGATACTAGCACCCAATCCCTTAGACCCAGATTACGACCCATGGTGGGATGACAATAGGGATTATGTGCAACGTTAACCCATACAAGAAGACATGCCCATGCCGAATCTAGGAGCTTACCCAGGTTTGGACCCTCTAGATCCCTATTACGATAACGATGTATTCATTAGGGAGATTTTAGAGAATCCTTACCCGTACCAGGAACCCGCACCTCAGTTCCCAAACCCGGTACCCGCACCTGCACCCCCAATGAGTGCAGAAAATGTGCAAGAGCTCCGAACTTTCGGATAAGAGATTTTAGAAAACAGTGAGAGAATGAGGCAGGTAGGAGAGCGTCTCGTCTGGAAGTACGACGAGCGCAATATGGACTTCTGGATGAATCCATATCCTTGAAGGTGATGGTGGAGGTAGTAGTAGTAATAATAATAATAATAATAATAATAATAATATAATAATAATATAAGATATGTGTGTATGAAAAAAAACTACGGATGCCTACTACTAGTAGTGTAATTTTTATTTCAGTTGTGTTGTAATTTTAATTTTTAAGTTCTGGCTTGTACTAGATGCATATTATATAAAAATAGAGGAAGTCGTAATGATCGACGCTTTTGACCAAACTGCGTGTCATGTGATTGGCTATATTAAATATTATTTTGTGATATTAATACGTGGTAAATGTTTAAAATTCAGATGGACAATGAAGTGAACCAGGAAAACCTGAACAATGAAAACATGAATGACAATAACCCGAATAATGAGAATCCGAACAACAATAACAATGGAAATCAAGTGGATAATAGTGTCATCCAACACATAGTGGCACAAGGAATTATAGATGCAATGCCATTTATGATTCAAACTGTTAAGGAAGCTGATAATAAAAGTAAACATAGCAGTAAGCGACCATCTGAACCAGAGCACAACGTAAACAATGGACCCTTACTTCAAGTGCCCATTCCCAAAAGAAGAAGAACCATACCTTATGGTTGTTCTTACAAAGAATTCTGGTCCTGCAAACCAATAGAATTCTCGGGCAATGAAGGACCCATTGCAACTCTACGCTGGATAGAAAAGACTGAGTCAGTCTTGAAAATAAGCAAGTGTGCGGAAGAGGATAAGATAATGTTTGCTTCCAATCTATTCAATAACTCAGCCTTAGAATGGTGGAACACTATCCTCCAGTCTAGGGGAAGTGATAGGGTTTACAATATGGAATGGGAGGAATTTAAGAATATGGTAGAAAGGAAGTTCTGCCCTCCCAATGAAAAAGAACAGATAGCAAATAAGTTCTTAAACCTTAGGATGACCGGAGTAGATAGTAAGGGTTATACTACTACATTCTTTGAATATGCTAGAATAGTACCAACCCTTACATCACCTAAACCAGTATTAATCTCCCGTTACATCTGGGATTAATCGGGGAGATTAGGCATGTAGTCAAGGCAGCTAGACCTCAAACCATAGAAGAAGCTGTAGAACTAGCAAACACCTTGACAGATGAGTTACTTCGTACACGAGAAGAAGACCAGAGGAGAAACCTAGCTCAAAGGCTTACCCAGGAATTCCGTTATGGAAATTCCAACCGTAGGAACGTAGGTTCTACCTCTGCACCGTACTGCAAGGCTTGCAAGAAAAAGCATTCGGGAAAATGCTCCACTTACTGCAATTTCTGCAAGATACCAGGACACAAGGAAGAAGATTGCAGGAGGAAACCTAATAATGGGATGTGCTTCAACTGCGGAGAAAAAGGTCACATCAGGCCAAACTGTCCGAAACTAGTTCCATCCATGGGCAACAAGAACACTAAAAATGCTAGAGCATTAGTTAATGATGTTTTTTCTAAAGTATTATTTGACTCTGGTGCGAACCAAAGTTTTATTAATACTTCGTTTTGAAAACTTCTTAATCAATCATTAACTAAACTCCCACAAGAATGTCTAGTAGAGACAGCGAATGGGGAAACCGTTGAGATCTCTGAAATCTTGCAGGGAGCAAGAATAGAATTTTTAAATCAAAAGTTTACTGCAAACCTTTATCCAATGAATCTGGCAGGATTCGATGTCGTTTTAGGAATGGATTGGTTAATAGCCAATAAAGCCTTCATTTTATGTGATCAAAAGTTAATTCAAGTAGATTCACCAAAGGGTGAAAAGATCACAATTAAAGGAGATAAGCCATCTAGATCCACAAAATTCATCTCTGTGATGAAAACAGCAAGTTGTATAAGAAAAGGATCTATAGTGTATTTGATTTCTATAATCACTAACACTAAAGGAAAAGAACTAAAGGACATTCCAGTAGTGTCTCAGTTTTCAGATGTATTTCCAGAAGAATTACCAGGACTACCACCAGACAGAGAAGTCGAATTCAGAATCCACCTACTACCAGGGACAGCACCAATTGCTAAAGCACCTTACCGTTTGGCACCCGCAGAAATGCAGGAACTAAAGAAACAGTTAGACAAATTGTTAGAAAAAGGATTCATACAGCCAAGTTCATCGCCATGGGGAGCGCCAATTCTATTCGTCAAAAAGAAGGACGGATCAATGCGTTTGTGCATTGACTACCGTGAATTAAACAAGGTCACAATTAAGAATCGGTATCCATTACCAAGGATCGATGATCTGTTCGATCAATTGCAAGGAGCTCGGTTTTTCTCTAAAATCGATTTAAGGTCAGGATATCATCAATTAAAGGTACAGGAAGAGGGCATTCCTAAGACCGCTTTTAGAACAAGGTATGGCCATTATGAATTTACCGTCATGCCGTTTGGTTTAACCAATGCCCCACCTGCATTTATGGACATGATGAACCGAATATGTAAGCCATATTTGGATAAATTCATAATTGTTTTTATCGATGATATTCTCATTTACTCTAAGAGTAAAGAGGAACATGCAAAGCATTTGCACGCACTTTTAAGTTTATTAAGAAAGGAAAAGCTTTATGCTATGTTTTCAAAGTGCGAGTTTTAGTTAGAACAGGTACATTTTCTTGGACACTTAGTCAATCATGAAGGAATTCATGTGGACCCCACCAAGATTGAAGCGATTATTAAATGGAAAACCCCTGAGTCACCAACCGAGGTTAGAAGTTTCTTAGGATTGGCCGGTTATTATAGAAGATTTATTCGAGATTTCTCTAGAATAGTCATTCCTTTAACCAAGTTAACCTGTAAATCCATTAAGTTTGAATGGGGACCAAAACAGGAAGAAGCCTTTAGAATTCTTAAGCAAAGATTAACCCACACACCCATACTAGCATTACCAAAAGGAACGGAAGATTTTGTAATCTATTGTGACGCTTCTAAGATAGGTTATGGATGTGTATTGATGCAACGTCAAAAGGTTATAGCTTATGCGTCTAGACAACTTAAGAATCATGAAGAGAATTATTCAACCCATGATTTAGAATTAGGAACCATAATTTTTGCCCTTAAGATTTGGTGACATTACCTTTATGGTAGTAAGTTTACCATATTCACAGACCATAAGAGTTTAAGGTACGTCTTCGGGCAAAAGGAGTTAAATATGAGGCAAAGACGCTGGATGGAAATACTTAGTGATTATGATTGTAATATTCAGTATCATGCAGGAAAAGCCAATGTAGTGGCTGATGCTTTAAGTCGAAAATATCATGAAAAGCCAAAAAGGGAATGTTCTCTTAAATTAAATCTACAAGTAGATTTAAATGAGAAGATTAGAAAAGCATAAGAATCAGTAATCAAGGATGATACTGAAAAGTTAAAAGGAATGATTAAGGAATTAGAACAAGGAACTGATGGAATTTGGAGATTCCATAAGAAAATAATGTGGATACCTAAATTAGGAAACCTACGACACCGTATATTAGAAGAAGCCCATAAGTCCAAGTATACGATGCATCTTGGAAGTGATAAGATGTATCAGGACTTAAGAAAGAATTTTTGGTGGATATGAATGAAAAAGGATATAGCAGCTTATGTTTCCAAATGTTTAACATGTTCACAAGTCAAAGCTGAACATCAGAAACCCTCAGGTTTGTTGCAGCAGTTAGAAATGCCAGTGTGGAAATGGGAATTGATAACAATGGATTTTGTTACCAAATTACCCAAAACATGGAAAGGTAATGATACAATCTGGGTGATTGTAGACAGGCTAACTAAGTCAGCTCATTTCCTACCAATGAAGGAAACTTTTAGTATGGAACAATTAGCTAAGTTATATGTAAATGAAATAGTTTCATTACATGGAATTCCTTTATCAATTGTGTCTGATAGGGATAGTCGTTTTACCTCTCATTTTTGGACAAGTTTCCAAAAAGTCATGTGAACCAAGTTAAATCTAAGCACAGCTTATCATCCTCAAACGGACGGACAAAGCGAAAGGACGATCCAGACAATGGAGGACATGCTTAGAGCTTGTGTAATTGATTTCGGAGGTAACTGGGAAGATCACTTACCATTAATAGAATTTTCTTATAATAACAGTTACCACACCAGTATCAATGCTTCGCCCTTCGAAGCACTTTATGGATGAAAGTGCCGAACCCCAGTCTGTTGGGCAGAAATTGGGAAAATCAATTATCTAGACCTGAGATAGTGCAAGAAACGACCGACAAAATCATCCAAGTCAAGGAAAGACTGAAAACAGCACGTGACCGACAGAAGAGTTATGCGGATAACAGACGCAAGTCATTGGAGTTTCAGGTAGGAGACAAAGTGTTATTGAAAGTCTCTCCTTGGAAAGGAGTGGTAAGATTCATCAAAAGGGGAAAGCTAAGTCCCAGGTATGTTGGACTTTTTGAGATTATTAGAAGAATAGGACATGTAGCCTATCAGCTACAACTGCTAGAGGAAATGGTAGGAATACATGATGTATTTCATGTATCTAACCTCAAGAAATGCTTAGCTGATGAATCACTGGTAGTACCTCTTAAGGACATAGAGGTAAATGAACAGTTAGGGGTTGTTTGGTAGCCTCTGAATGGTCATTAAGAGGCTACCTCTTAATGGAACCATTAAGAATTTTACCAATGAGAAGGTAGAAGAATGTGACATGTGATGATTTACCATTCAGAGGTTACCTCTTAACCATTCAGACTTGAGGTTACCTCTTATTCATTCAGAGGTTTTAAACCATTAAGATGTAGCATCTGAATGGTCATTAAGAGGCTACCAAACAGCCCCTTAAAGTTTGTAGAGAGGCCTCTACAAATTGAAGACAGAAAAGTCAAGAACCTCAAACACAAGAGATTAGTTCTGGTTAAAGTAAAATGGGACTCCAAAAGAGGACCATAGTACACATGGGAACTTGAATCAGAAATGCAAAGGAAATATCCACACATGTTCCAGTAGATCTCGAGGACGAGCTCTAAAACAAGGTGGGGAGAATATAACAACCCTCCTGAAATTTTTCTGACACCCTAAATATATATATTAAAATACCCCAATATGTCTTAAAATACATCCCATACGCGAAAACGGACCCCGAATACCTTTATTTTATTAAAAATTAATTAAAAACAAGAAAATTGGGGCTCTCGCGAGGCGTGTACCCCATGGCTACTGCCTACGTGGGCCGCGACAACAAGGAGTCAGGGCCGCACCCTAGAGCGCCACGTGTCAGGTCACGTGTGGAGTCTACGGTCCGAATCAGCAACCCTAGGGCCTACCCTAGGGAGCCTCGCGGGCCGCTTAAGCCCTGGAGGAAAGCTATGCGGGGCACGATAAAACCCAAATGCAGCCCTATAAATTGCACGCATCGGCCTTCAGTCGAATTCGTTCATCTCTCGAGCTTTCTCTCTAATTTCTGAATAGCAATTATAATTTTCGGGTATAATACCCCCCATAAATAAATAAGTTCTGCTCCGTTGTAAGTATCATAACCCCTGGATACGTATTAGATACGCTGTCCGATTGATCTAGGGTTCCGTAACGGCTGTCGTGGTTCTGCCCGACGTAGTCGTTGGAATGCCGTCTCGGGGAGGGTATTACTAATGTTAAAATGGGTTATTATACTAACACGTGTGCATTTGTGTAATTTATAGATTATCACCAGGAAACTCTTACAGAAAACCTAAAACAGCAATGTGAGTAATCTCCTTTTTGTAAATTGTTTTTACAAAACCTCACACGATTAATTATATATTAAACAGTTATTGAGTATTTGTAAGGATACAATTATCGTCGGTATGTTGGGGTTTTGTATACAAAATTTGTTACTGCCTTGCGAGGAGTAACATGACCACAAGTCGGGTTGACAGTACCGTGGGTGGTAATTGATATGACTTGGAAACAAATGTATTGCGTGAACGCCCTTAATACTGTACACTGGTTTTTACTTAAACTTGATTAAACTGGGATTCACTCACCAGTATTTCCCACTGACAAAATGTTTTTAAACGCGTTTCAGGTAATAAAATGTGAAAGCCAAATAGAAGCCAGCTGGACAGCACTGAAGGCTTGGAAAAGTGGCAATAAAGTTACCTAAAATAAATAGATGTTTTATTAAATAAAATAGGGTTATTCCCTATGAAAATGTGTGTACTTAAAACTTGGGATTATTCCCACGTGTTTAATATTATGAAAGTGTGGTATTTTACTCTGATAAAATAATTTCCTAACTACGGTCCTGATGTAATTTCCACTGCCAAAATGGATAAAACACAAGATACCACCCAAACTGGCCGCGGCCGCCCGTTCCCGGGTTGTTAAGGGACGGGGGTTGCGACAGTACTTTATTTGAACAAACCATGTTGACTGAAGCTTGTTTTAACCCGTTACCGACCCATCCATTTTGTTGGCTATGTTAAAAGACTCCACCCCGTTTCCAATCAACTAGAGAACTTTCTGGTGAAAAAATTTGGGGTTTTGGCCTAAACTGGTCTGGGTTGAAACCGGGGTGGGTTTGGTCAAAGAAAGTGAAACATGATTTACTGAATGTGATTTGGGTTCCAATTTGTTTTGTAAGGGGAAATAGTCGGGTTTGACCGATTTGAAGCCATGTTTTAACTGGTTCAGGCTTGGTTTGAGTGGGTTCAAACTGGTATCAAGGCTCGGGTTAGCTTCAAACTAGATTCCCTAAAACTGGCTTCAAAATCGGTATTGCAAAGTATGTTAAATTAGGTTGTATTTGTAGGTGAAATATGAGGGATATCTTTTGGAGAAGTATGGGGAGGAAAGTAGCCAACACCTAGAACTTGACAAAGAATTGTGGTACCGAGCTTCCGGGGGAAAGAAGAGAGGTAAAGTATATGGGTTAAGCAATCTTAAGAATGATTTTAACGTTCAGCATCATGACAAACAAGACCAAGAGGTATGTTTATTCTTTTAAGTTGTTTGGTTCAAACATGTTTAAACTCAAATATTGACATTATTATGCAACCACTTCTCAGTCAATAATATAGTCAATAATATGTTAACTTTTGTATGGATATTATTGAAAATGGGCTATTTGACCTTAGAAGTCAAACTGATTTTTTCTCTTTATTCTATAATTGTATAAGCAGCTAATAAGTTTCATAAATTGTATAAATTGTAATGATGGCCATTAATATTTCGATTTGCATTGGTTTTATTAGATCGAAAGGTTGAACGTGATTATCCAAGATATAGTGAAAGAAAAAGAAGAAGAAAAAGAAAGGTTGAATGATATTATTGCGGGATTGGTGGTGGAAAAAGAGAAAGATAAGGCGGAGAAAGAGGCTATGAATGAAAGGATGGCAAACATTGAAGCGATGCTAAAAGCTAGGTTTCAAAATGTATAATCATTGACTTAGGTTTCAAAATGTATAAACACTTTGTTTTGAATATGTATTTTGTTATGATAACTTTGGTATTTGATGTTTCAAGTGGGATGTTTTATGTAATTGTGAAAATTTGATAATATGTACAATTTAAAATTGATATTATATGCAGGTTAAAATAGAAAATGGATAAAAATAATTTTTAAAAAATAAATAGAAATTCCGACCGCAAAAATGGTCGTAATTTTTCTAAAGGCAAGCGGTTGCAAAACCGTCGCAGTTTGTAAAAGACAGGCGGTCGGAAAACGATCGCATTTTGTAAAAGGAATGCAGTCGGAATACGGTCGCATCAAGACCGTCGCAACCAAAGTCCCACAAAACCAAGAACAATCGCAATATTTATGACCATTATTAAAGTCTCAAAACCCGGGTCGCAAAAGATAGCAGCAGTCGCAACTTAGTCGGAATAGAGCAATTGCGACGGGTGTTTTTCCGATTGTAGTTCTGGTCGGAAAACGGTCGCAACAGGGCAATTGCGACTGGTTTGCGACCAAAATTGCGGTCGGAAAAACTTAGTTTTCTAGTAGTGCTAGATTGAATTAGGTTCGAGTCGTTTGAGAGATTTCAAGATCATAAGGGAATACCACTGACATTGAGTTGTCCATTGAGGTATGAAAATGTGTGAAATTTGAGTTTATTATAAATAATTATATCAAGTACTGTATATTAAACCAATTAAAACTCTATTATAGCTCATAACCCGACCAACGAACTTTTCTTAAACATGCCCCACATCAAACATGTCTTTATCAGCTATATAGGACCAAAGTACGTAGTACACTTGGCTCTATAACAAAATTTATAAGTGAAATGCGCCCATATAACCTTGTAGATTCAAGATATTATTTTGAGTTAGGGGACAAAAATATAAAGAAAAATAATCAAAATATCTCCATTGACAATCAATGTTGTGAAAATGCACGTTAACTTTTTCTATCAAATGGTTTCAGCCAACGAAAACACTGAGATATGTTGTACCACCATGTACGCCGCCACCCGGTGGCTCACAATTCTTTGAACTTGTGCGCCCAAGCCATCGAATGAGGGGTTGTGGTGTGTATCTGGTGCACAAGTATATACACCTGTGCACCAACCGTGTACCTTGCACAATTTGTCTTCGACCACTTAAATTCGTCTCATGTCATATACATAACAAGGGCATTGGTTCTTTTTACAAGTTATATATTTTATAACTTAAATTCGTCACATGTCATATACAAAACAAGGGTATAGGGATGGCAATGGGCTAGATATTGGTAATCACATACTCTGTCCCATATCTATTGGGCTCGGATATACCCGTCCTGAATGTTTCAGGTTTCGGGTATACCCGTCGGATTCGGGTTTTTAGTCATCCCCACAAGGGTATTGGTTCTTTCTACAAATTAAATATTGTATTTATAGAACGGAGGTATTGGCTCTTTTTATAAATTTAAAATGTATGAAAACGAATTTATAAAAGCTAAAAATATCACATATACTCATTTTGTTAAAGATAAATTAGCAAATGACTATTTTACCGTTCTCCCTTTACTAAATCGTAAAAAATTTAGACTTACCCATTTTTAACTGCTTAATTGTTTTTACCTATTATGTATCGTATTTTTACTTCTTTTCTTTTTGTTTTGCCTTTCGTTATCCAGATTTACTTTCTTCTTATTTTCAGCTATCACCAAAATATACAAAAACTATGGCACTTGTTTTGTATATTTTGGTGATTGTAGAAACACAAAATAAAGTAAAAACCGATTAAAAAAGGCTTAAAAACTGGAAAAAGAAGAAGTAAAAAAACTTGGGGAGGGGAGCAAAAATAAAAATAAAAATTACTAGTTACAAATGGGTACATTTAAAATTTTTATACCCTAGTAAAAATGGTTTATAGCCTAGCAAAAAAAGGTGAAATAGTCCTTCGCTAATCTATTTCTAATAAAATATATTTGGGCTTTTTTTAGCTTATAGGAAAGGTAGTTATGTAATTTAAATTTTGAGTCATTAGGGTTGAAAATAAGAGGATATGTGTAATTTTCCCTTATTAAATTGTGTATATGTGGTATTTTTAACTTCTAAGAAGGGGTATATGTAATTTTCACATGATTCAATTATAAGGTTTATACTAGTAATTAGACCCATGCGCGTTGCGGCGCGGGCACATCGCAAACATGGAACGGATTACATGATGTATTATGTGTTTGTTAGCTATTACAAAGCAAAGGATAAATCAAACTTCTTGAAAGTAAATTTATGAAGCAACAGATGAATCCACCCACTTGGCTGATTAAAAGACTTGAAAGAATAGGATGAATCAGAATTCTTGAAAGTAAATTTACACATGGTTTTCAAACGATACTTGTACTATCAAACTATATAAAGGTATAAAATAAGAACAATACAAAGCTTATAAGAAGAGAACCAACAGGGGTAGCCCAGTTGGCCACCGACACCCACCTCTTCCCAGAGGTCCCGGGTTCGAGTCTTGGGAGTGGCATATGCCGCCCAGGATAAGAACTCGGTAAGGGGAATTCAACGTGGAGCTAGCTTGGTCGGGTTATTTACATAGTATTAATTTTCAAGTTTATTAGGCTTCTACACATCATTTTGAAAAAAAAAAATAGTTTTAAACATTTTTGATTGAATTTTTATAAATGCATGGTTCCCCGGTTCCCCACATATTTGGTGTTCCCCATTGAACCACACACTATATATATTTGGTATATATTAGTTATAAACGTACATGTAGTATGATAATATATCAGAGATGTACATATATGTAACTGACTTTTTATTTATTGCAGTGAAGTTGCTTTTATAACCATTTGCAGTAGGTGAGCACCTAATGCAAGTCTCAATACTGTTGGCGTCGTTGCGAAAGATAATAATATATTTGCAACTCCAAAGACATATTTATCATGGACGCAAGAAGCTAGAAGGAAACAAAAAACCATATTACATGACCAATAGTGGGTTCTGTAACTAATAACCCAACTAACAAACCAATTATATCTTAGCCAGCCGATATTCATCAGTGTTTTAGGAATAGCGCATATCAATATTAGCGCATATACATATCAGCGCATATACATATCAGTATTAGCGCATATGTATATTCAGTCCAAGATCCGTACGTTGGACGGATCGAAGGTTACATATTCAGCCTGGGTCAAATTGTTTCGCCTTCATGCCGTCGCGTATAAGGTGTCAAACCACATCGATGATTCAGCCGCTCCAGCCACTACCTCACCCGAGTATGATGAATGGAAAGAACTGGATGCATTGGTCCTTCAGTGGATCTACAGCACCGTTTCGGATGATCTTCTGAAACGGCTCATGGATACGACTGTAGCCAGAGCGGCATGGACAAAGCTCGAAAAGATTTTCTTGAGCAACAAAAAGGCTCGCGCTGCGGCGCTCGAGACAAGGTTTTGCAACCTCACACTCACAGCTTGCTCGTCGTCTGATTTAGCCAGCCAACTGGCTGACGTTGATCAGCCCGTTTCCGAGTCACGACTCGTTCTTCAGCTGGTTCGCGGCCTCCCGGCTGAATACAATACCACTGCTTCGTTAATCAACCAGCAGGGTGTTGATTGGGATTAAGCTATTGTGATGCTTAACGACGAAGTAATCAGGATTGCCACTCAAAAGGGCTCCCAGAATACCGTTCTTGCTGCCACTAAAGCGCCGCCCACTGGCGGCTCTTCCAACAATCAAAATCAGCCATCGGAGCAGCCATATTCCTCCACCACTCGACGTGGCAGCCGCGGTAGAGGTGGAAATTCGAATCGCCGGGGCAGGGGCAGGTCTCTGCAGTCGTCCCCTTGGACCTCTTACCAGGGCCAGCCGACTCCTTATCCAAATTGGGCATGGTGGACGCCTCCACCTTGCCCTTACCCAACACAGCAACAGTGGACAGCAAATAAGCAATCGGATCAACAGTCGGCTCCCTCGGTTCAGTTCACTGGCTTTCCTCAGCAGGCTGGGTTCTCTCCTGCACAGTATCCCCCACCCGGTTTCAACCAGCCGATGTACAACCCTCTTTGTCCAACAGATTTAAGTGATGCCATGGCTAACTTGCAGGTTCATTCTCCAAATATGGCTTGGAACTCAGATGTTATGGATACAGGAGCCGAGTCACACGTCACTAAAGAACAAGGTAAAATCATAATCCCTGATTCTACTCCTGTGTGTCGTAATATTTTGGTAGGTAATGGCATGTCACGACCCCCGACCCACCCTGGACGGAATCGGGAGCCGCGAACAGCCCAGTGGTACCGGTGATTTATTTTGAAAACGTTGCAGCGGAAATTTCATCAGAACCGTGAGTTAGGAAAAATATCAGAGTTTATAAAACACCGGATTTTATTTATTAAATAGATGGGATAAACCCATGTTTTACAATGGTAGCTTTAATAAAGATAAATTTGATTACATAAAACAATATTTCTTAATTTGATTTAATTAATAAAATAAGCCACTTCTTGATGCCTTTCAGTGCCGTATCCATCTCTTATTCCAATCTACTGTAATTACCTGAAACGCGTTTTAAAAAGGTTTTGTCAGCGGAAAATACTGAGTGAATCATTCTATTTATGAAAAAGACCTGTTTGTTATAATTTACAGTATTAAGAGAGATTACAATGTTTATTTCAACCAAATACCCACAGTACTTGTCATCGACTCGTTTCGGTGACTGTGGTCATATTACTATTGAGTCCGTTCACCCAATAGTAACGAGTATCATTAATTAGGTTCGCCCACCTAAAGTGATAAAAACAGTAATATTGTGCACAATACCCCACATACCGGCTGTAATTTGGTGACTACATATACTTAATCACTGTAACTATAATCTTGAAAATAACATACTTTTTGTAAACAGATTTGATAAAAAGAGAATGACTCACATTATCAGCATGCAGATTCATACGGCAAAGTTTAGTCTACAGATAAGTCTTGATATATTGCAGATTTATACAGGCAGAGCTTAGCCTATTGATTTCTCTTGTAACCTAATGCATACGAACTAGGTAATTAACTAATACAGCATTTACGATAACTCACGAGATTAAAACCCTCACAACGAATGACAAAGTGCAATACTTAAACATCCATCGGATTCACAACGAAGGACAGAGTATTTCCCGAGTTCGGGTGGCACTCAACATCCTGTCGGAATCACAACTAATGACAAAGTATAACCCAAGTTTGAGCAGCACTTAAACATCCATTGGATAGTTTCTATCGATCGGACATTGAATCGTAGCAGCGATCGAGTTAATACCCTGTATCGTAGCAGAATTCGAGCTAGTGTGTGTTTGGTAGTAATCGGACTATATCTCAGTGCCTGAATTGAATTTTGACGTCGAAACAAGTGAAATGTTCAAACCCCAAACCCCTGTATTTATACCCTCAATTGGTACCTCCCGCGTGTCGCGACAGGATCCCCAGGATCTGTCGCGTGTCGCGGGGAAACCCAAAGTAGGCTAGGCCTGCTTTGTCACCTGGGTAGCCCTGCTGAGTCGACGGAATTAGAGTTACGTGTTTTAAAACTGTTTTCGAAGGATAAACATAATTTAGGGAATACCCCCTTTGAGTTTTAGGGGCCCTGATCTTGATTATGATTGTTTTGAAAATCTTAAGGTTTATGTAGAATTACTTGGGTGTCTCAATTAGGGTTTCTTTTTAGACAAAATATAAATAATAATAATAATAATAATAATAATAAAAATATAATAGTTTTGGTGAGAGTTGTTATGATTTGGGACATTTTTGAATATAATTATATTACAAAGGAAAAGGGAATAAAATAGTGAGAAAAGAAAATGGACTCACTTTGTAACTTTAGGGTTCAACTAGAAAGCCTCCTGGTATAATTTTGGGTATAATTTCTGAACTATACAAAAATATATTTTTGTAAATGGTGTTAAGTATAGTACCCCTAATTTAACCTTGTCCCGAAGTCCCGAGACAGAACCCAAACGAACTTAGTCGGGCAGAGCCCTGACATGCGTTATGAGGCTCAGATCAATCGGAAAGGATAGCGGTGATCGGGAGTTAAAACACTTTAAAACAGAGCAGGGTATTATTATTATTATTATGGGGTATAAAAAGAAAAAAATTTAGAAAGATAAGGAAGCGACATCTAGAGAGAAAACAGAAGAAATTTTTGTTAGCAATTTCTTATGAACTGATGTAGTGCTATTTATAGTTGCCATCGAAATCTGTTTCTTATTCCATCAATTACACGCATCATTCCAATTGAGGGACACGTCCATGTTTATCCAGTTACTTTAAATCTTGGACTTCCACATATGCATACTCATGCAATTGCATTTTTAATTTATTATTATATTAAAAATGGTACATGAAATTGGGAAGGGACACGACATATGTTCCATCATTTGATTTACATGGACATATGTCCATCTTTAGTTTTATTTTAATATTTTAGTTATTATTTTATTTACTTTACAAATTATCTTGATAACAATAAATTATAAGTTCTAAATTCTTAAATGTTTATTATTATTATTAATTTAACTGCTTTACTTATTTGACGCGTATAATTCATAAAATATGACGTTTTATAAAATACTGAATATGCCTTTGGAACGAGAATAATTTTATCTACATTTGGGTCTAAGTTTTATTAAAATTAGAGTAGGTTCAAAATACCATGTATTTTTATAGTTTAATTATTTAAACGGTTCCTGACCCATTTAGTTACTTCATATTTTTAAAGGTCAGCTTACCCGTAATCTACCCGTCTAATTATATGAGTTTTCATAGACTTTTATTTTATTAGAAAGGTCACTCATATACGGGCCAATTAAGTAATATAATATTTCAACCAACTATATATAAAATAGTGTTTAAAACTAGTTGGGTTGAATATTTATTAAAATAAACTAGTTACTAGTTACTAGTGGTTAATAAATTTAACCAAACCTATAATTTATATGTTAAAAATTGGGATGTTACATGGCATGTATTTACCAATTAAAGGATCAGGTACGGGTTTTCATCCTTTACCAAACCGAACCTACATACTCCCACACAGTTTTGTCTCTTGCAGTATCTCGGGCTTGGTCTATTCATCAACTTGATGTTAAGAATGCGTTTTTACACGGGGAACTACATGAGACGGTATTTATGCATCAACCACCGGGTTTTTATGATAGACGATTTCCTAATCACGTTTGTCGTTTGAAGAAATCACTTTATGGTCTTAAACAGGCACCACGGGCCTGGTACACCCGGTTTGCTAATTTTATCACTTCTAAAGGGTTTCGTAGCAGCACTTGTGATCAGTCCTTATTTGTTTATCAACAGGACTCGTCTAATGTTGCATATTTATTGTTATATGTGGATGATATAGTTCTCACAGCTTCTAATGATCGTCTCTTAAACAACATTATTAGCACACTCTCTTGGGAGTCTACCATGACTGATCTGGGCAGGTTACATCATTTTTGGGGGATCAAGGTTACTCAGCAGAAGAATGGTATTTTCTTGTCTCAGGCTCAATATGCAAAGGACATAATTGCCCGTGCTTCGATGTCCTCGTGTAAACCGTGTTCAACAGCGGTTGATCTTTCCTCTAAGTTGAGCGCTACTGATGGGGCTTTGTTCTCGGATCCGACACTATATCGGAGTCTGGCAGGTGCATTGCAATATCTAACTTTTACTCGTCCGGATTTGGTGTATGCGGTTCAGCAGGTGTGTCTCTTCATGCATGAGCCTCGCGATCCTCACTTCGCGTTCATGAAACGTATCATCCGTTATCTGCAAGGTACAATTGACTATGGCATACGGATCCTGCGATCAGCTTCTTCTGATTTGGTCGCCTATTCTGACGCTGATTGGGGTGGCTGTCCAGATTCGAGACGCTCCACATCGGGTTATTGTGTTTTCCTTGGTGACAACCTCATATCCTGGTCAGCTAAACGTCAGCCTACTGTATCCCGATCCAGTACGGAAGCTGAATATAGGGGGTTGCGAATGTAGTCGCCGAAACGACGTGGATTCGAAATTTGCTGTTCGAACTTCACAATCCTTTAACGCGCGCATCAGTGGTATTTTGTGACAATGTTTCAGCGGTCTATTTGTCCAATAATCCAGTTCAACATCAACGGACAAAACACATCGATATTGACATACATTTCATACGCGAGAAGGTTCGTCTTGGGCACATTAAATTTCTTCATGTCCCATCCTCTATGCAGTACGCGGATATATTTACTAAGGGATTATCTCGTGAGCTATTCCAATCGTTTCGATCCAGCTTGAGCGTTTGTCCTCCGCCCGCTCAAACTGAGGGGGTGTCTTAGCCAGCCGATATTCATCAGTGTTTTAGGAATAGCGCATATCAGTATTAGCACATATCAGTATTAGCGCATATACATATCAGTATTAGCGCATATGTATATTTTTAGACATCGATATTGTAATATGTTCTAGATATATCTCTTTCCTTATTTTGTACTAGGGTTTGTTATTATTTGGATCTATAAATATGATCCTCACCTATGTAATTGGATTCATTCAGAATTATCAATCAAAATTGCTTTTATTATACACAATGTTATCAAAATTATTCTCCATATGCTTCAAGTTGTTGCCATGAACAACATTATTTCGAAATCTCCTTAACATCCACCACACCATGCCAAATATCGCATTGACCACCAAGTTTTAGATGCATGCATGCGAACCGAATCTAACCACAAGCGCATGTTCACAGGGACGTTTGAAATAGGCAAATCTAGATGAATCCAATGAGCTATAGCATTCCATATTGTATCCAACACTCATTCCCAACATAAATGATGTACTGTTTCTTAATCATTTACATAAACTTGACTTGTTGAGATGCAACATTGATACTTTTGTTACTTAAATTCCAAAGTGTATGCAGCCAATCGTAAAACAAACGCCACATGAAATATTGACCTTTCTTGGTAAGAATCCACTCCATTTAGTTCGAACCATACCATTTGGGAGAGTAAGGTGCTGTTTGTTTTTTCTGCGGGAAAAGGTCTGCAGTCTGCGGACCACATATGCAGGCATCTGCAGGAGAAGAGGTGGACCAAATGTCTGCAGTCTGCAAGGAGAAGAGGGTTTGTTTGTTTTTTTTTCTTCTACAAAACACTTTTCACACACACACACAACACACACTGCCTCAACTCTCTCTCTCTACTCTCTCTCTCTTTACAAGATAGCACCACCACCGCACCACCCCGTCTTCGTCGTTCAACCTCCGTCGTTCAACCCCCGTCGTTCAACCACCACCACCGCTTCGTCGTTCAACCACCATCTGCCTCACCAACCTCCTTCCTCCCCCACCAAGCACCACCGCCACCACTTCGATTTGGGGGTTTCTGAAACAGAGAGAGAGAGATCCAGAGAGAGAGTACGAGGAGAGAGAGACTGCGGTGGTTACGGTTCCTGTGACAACGGCGGTTACGGTGGGGGTTTCTGAAACAGAGATCGATTTGGGGGTTTTTGAAACCCTAATTTCACCGATCGATTTGGGGGTTTCTGAAACAGAGATCGATTTTGATGGTGGAGGTGATTGGGGGTGTCGGACCGAGGAGATGGGTGAACGTGGGGTGGCGGTGGTGGCAGATATGTGGTGGTGGAGGTGGTGGCAGGATGTGGGGGTAGAGGTGTGGAAGAAGAGCCAAGAAGAGGTTTGTGTCTGTGTGGTGAAGACATGGGAACATGTCTGTGTGGTGAAGAGGTCTCGCAGACCTTTTTTAATGAAAGGTCTGCGAGAAAACAAACAATCTGCAGCATCCAAACGTCTGCCCGCGTCTGCGCGGCGCAGACATAAGTGGCCAGAAGTACTTCTGGCCAAAAAACAAACAGAACCTAAGTCTATCAATATGCTTTCTAATCACATTTACCAAGAACTCTCTTCAATGTCCATATTCCAAATCCATTTGTCTGTGGATCCAAATAAAGACATTACAAAGAAGCACAGTCATATCTTGTAACTGAGATTCTTCCCTTCCACCCCTAATAGGTCGACGACATACCCATTGCCATATGCTATTATTCCAATGACCTTGAACATAACCTTCCTTATGAATTTCCAGCATAAATTTCTCTAATAAAGATGTATGGCCAATCCACACGTCTAACCAAAAAGAAGTAAAAGCTCAATTCCCCAATTTTTTCCTCAAAGAATTTTAAGGAATGATCTCTTTATTGTTAAGATTAACACAAGACTTAACAATTCAGGACCAAATCCCATTACCTCTAGGAAAATTAACAATATCCATAACCCCCACCCACTCTGCTACCATAAATTGAACTCAGAATCTTAACCCAAAGCGCATTTGAGAATGCACAAATCTCCATCTCCACTTAAGCTTCCAATACCCAACCCCCCCCCCCCCCACCCCCACACACACATCAAATCCGTTGATTTCTTTTAGAATTGCTCGCACTTCCCCAAAAACAATTTTACCGTAAGGATTCCAAAATGTTATTGACAGAGGCAAGAATAAGAAATAATGGCATATTATATATACTGATCTTGTAGAAGACAGTGTTAGAGGTGAGAAAGAGTGAAGGTAATGATGTTAAGCAACCTAATGAAGTAGACAACATGCAACCTAAAGTGATATAAACATAAAGCACGCCAAACCTAGTGAATTAACCTTCTTGATGCATAGTGTTAAAACCCTTTACCCTGACTAATTGTTTACTGGCTCTTTGATCGTTATCTGTGGTTAAAACCCTTTACCCTGTCTAGTTGTTTCTATATTTAGAAAGTTGTATTCGTATACCTATTTTTGGAAACTTGCATTTGTATTCTGTTCTCAACCCTTGTAATCTCGAGACTTTGATCATAATGGAAATACCTTTTTATACATACACATGTTATACATATACTTGGTTGTTTATACATTTAGTAGGTGTTATCTGTTGAATTTTGCCGACGGCCGTGGAATGGTGTTACGAAGGTAATGGTGGAGGGTTGTTGCAGATCTGGTGTAGAAAGAGAGAGGGAGGGTAGAGAGATGGGGATCTGTTATATACATGGGTTGTAAGAGGTGGGTCCACATAGGCGCGCCAGGCCACATTATTTTGACATGTAGGATTAAAAACAAACGGAGTTAGTGATTATTTAACGAAGGGGTGACACAACAAACTAAATGCTAAGTAGAGGGTGGTGGGAGCCAAAATGAAAGTTGAAAGTGGCAGCGGCCAAAATTAATTAGTTGGGGTTGATAAAATCTATTTCCCCTAAAACATAAAAATCAAACAATAACATATTTGTGAGACGTGTGTGTTTCATGATGCGGGAATATGACTGATAGTGTGGGGTCCATAGGGTTTGTGCTTAAAATTACCTGATTGCATGTCATTGTGAAATGCTAATTGGTTATGACTGAGTTTATAAGTGGATCAGTGTCATCTATGACTTATATGTTATGTGTTCAAAATTGAAATGTGTTGGAACGTTTAAGACTAATATGATGCTATGTTGTGATCTTTCTCAAAAAAAAATGTAATTGCTTTATATTTATTTTACCTCGAAAAATTCAAAAGATTTTAAGCTTCTTTTAATATAAACTATTGTAAAATCTAACTATTTATGACCATCTTAAGCCTAGGGTTGTTGTTTATTACCTAAGGCCGGTTCTTATTTTGGTTTCTAGTTCCACTTCCAATGCACCTTTAGGTTCTGTCTGGTATAGCGTAATGGAATAAATGAGGGAATGTAATGGACGAGGTAATGGAATGGACAGAGGAATGAAATGGATCATTACATTCCATAGTCTTGTTTGGTTACCATGCAAGAAAGGAATAAATCATTACCTTGTGTTGTTTGGTAGGTAAGAAAAGATGAATGAATTAAATCGGCGATGGGTGGTGGCGGCTAGTGGTGGTGGTGGCGGCGACGATGGGTGGTGGTGATCGATGGTAGCAGGTGGTGGCAGCGAGGATGGTGGTGGTGGTCGGCGGAGGATGGCGGTAGTGGTCGAGGTGGCGGTGGTTTGCGATGGCGGGTGGCAGCGATGGTTGTCGTCGACGGCGGTTGCAGCAGGCGGCGGTGGCGGCGGGTGGCGGTGGCGGCGGAGGACGGTGGTGTGGTGGTCGACGGAGGTTGGTGGCGGGTGGTGACGACGACATGTGGTGGTGGTGCTAGATGGTGGAGGTGATGGGCGGTGTTTGTGACTTAGGCTGAGAGAGGGAATGGAATAGAAAAAAAAAACAGGGGGAGTGGATGGAATGAATTTGAGGGAATGGAATGACTTGTGTAATGGGTGATTCCATTACGTTGACCAACCAAACACACTTTTTTTCAATCCCTCGGAATAGTTCATTCCATTCCACCTCCCATTCCTTCATACCAAACACTACCTTAGTGTTTTTAAATAGGGTGTATCGCAGCTAACCCACCACACTTTTGGCACCTTAAAGGAGATATCGCCATAAGATTTTATAACTAAAATGTAATCGTAATATATACATTTTTGTTTTTGTAGTTGTTGGGTGGTATAAGATCTGCTAATGACGAAAGCCAAAACCCAATGTAACCATTTTCCCTACCTCTCTACCTGATGAAATAAGTTGAAGTATAAATGTATAATCCTTGGTCCAGAAGTTTCCCCTCTTAAAGGCTTCTCAAAAACACTGCCCAAACTACTAGAACAAAATTGTTGCCTTCGGGAAAAGAGAACAGGACTACAAGTCATAGTGTTAGTCAACAGTCAAGTCAACAAGTCAAAGACTAGAAGTTCTAGATTCCTAAAAATGCTGGTTCTCACCATCAGTTTTAAGGAATCTAGTTGTTTTCTCTAACCTTCACTAGAAGCAGTAGTTCAATGTAACAGTGTAACTATCCAGCAGTTCAGTTTTACAAACTGTTGGCAATTACATCATTTAATGAGTTGTTAAGTGTCGCTTTCATAGTGACATCACCAGCAGTTCTCTCATCCTCTATATATACTTCTTCAATGGAACACTAAGAGCCAAAGTGCATAAAAACTTCGTGAGAGAGAGTGCACCCGGTGAAGGGGAGTACACTTTGTACCAATTGATCGTATTGTAAACATTTTAAATGAAATCATCATGCAATCATTTCCAGATCCAGCTATGTTATTGATGATGTGTTTGTATTAATTGTTTTTACTTGAAACTTCATATCTATTCAATGTGTTTAATCAAAAATGCACACATCACACTTTTAGATCTAACAGTAGTAAAATTTTAATTTGAATATATTAATTTGCAAGAAAAACAGATAAATTAAAAATTTAGGTTGAAGGGGTCGTGTTCAGGTTCATATGTATGACACGATTTTCGGGTTCGGGTCATACTCGGGTTCATAAAATATTTGTGGGTTCAGATCAGCTTGAACCCTCAAACGCTACTCGTTTAACACCCCTGAGATAAAGTATTAAGAGGCCACATTCTCAAATAATAATCTACCTAACCACAATGGAATTTCTAGCCTAGAAAAAATAGGTTGAAAGTTGATTCTTGTAATCACGTATTTTGTTGAAAAGAAAAGGTGGGATCAAATAACTTATTTGGAGGTTGAGAGTTGATTCTTGTAATCACATATTTTGTTGATTCTTGAAAGTTTACATTATATTGTGTCACTTTCATCACTTTTTTGGTATGAGCGACTTCTTATTTCTATATTCTTTGACTTGATGTGTTGGTATGTTGTTCGTTTTCGAGCCGATGGTCTCTCTGGAAGTAGCCTCTCTATCCCTATGGATAGAGGCAGAGTTTGTCTACATCACACCCTCCCTAGACCCTATAAGTAGCTTTGCTATTTGTGAGATTTACTAGGTATGGTTGTTGTTGTTGAAAAGAAAAGGTGGGGTCAAATAACTTATATGGAATGAATCTATTCCAAATTAGTGATACAAAATTGAAAGTGGTACAAAATTAACCACCCGTTTGTGATTCATAAAACCTAAATAAACATTGTGCTTAGAAAGATTTTCATCGTGGTTTGTGATTCATAAAACCTACATAAACATTGTGCTTAGAAAGATTTTCATCGTGAGAGGGTAACTTTGAGCATATAAGGTAATTAACCAAACTAAGTATTTTACATGTTTTATCCATATCCAACGGTTTCAATACCTCTAGATTTTGCAACCAAAAGATAAAACAAAAGTTGGAGCATGTATAACTCAAAATTACTAAAATCTCTTGAAAACAATCGCAATCAAATACTCGATCGATTTTATGATATAATTTTTAATGAGAAATAGTGAAGTGTGAAAATCATTTGTGTTTGAAAATGGAGTTAGAAAGAGTCGACAACTGTAGCTTTTCCTTTTTGCACCTTCAGTCATAATAAATGATTCTGTAATTGCAAAATGATATCTTAGCGCTGAATTTGCCACTAAGGTTTCAGCTCCACACACTCATATTATTATCTTGCCTTGGTGGTTTGTGGCAAGCACTATAGTTAAATTGGTTTAACCCATATAAAACTATGAAATATACAAGTTTTTGTCAACCATTTATGGCCATTTAATTTGTTTACAACTTTATAATAACCTGCCACCCCATTTACAACCAGTTTATAATTTTGTTACAACTCGTATATATTCTATCATCTTGTTGTGAATTGATCAACTCATTTGAACTGTTCAAGCGAACGGGGCCACATGAACCGTGTTTTGACTGACTATTCAACTCATTTTAACTGTTTAAGTGAAAGAAATACGTAGGTCGTGTTTGGATTATTACCTCATTTTAAGTATGCCCAGATTAGAGTTTTCCTTGGCATAAATAAATACATGAATATTTGGGTTGATCAACTTAACATAAATAAATAAGCCATGTTCGGATTACCTCGTTTCAAGGTCCACAAGAAACCATCCGGACTAGGGGTGTACAAATCGTTTTTTTTTCATCAAAGGTCCAAACCGGTTATTTTTCCTAACCGATTACAGTTTCAAACCAGTTTCTAAAACCAGAAACCCAAACTGATGCAAACCGGTTCGGTTCGGTTTAATAACTGGTTATTATTAACCAGTTTTTTTTTTACCGGTAAAAAAAACCGGCCAGAAATCTGCAAAAACGCTGCAGCCTCCAGTGCTGAAAAACTCTGCAGGCGCTGCAGTTTTTCAAGGTTTTTATTTTGAAAAAACAAGCAGCGAAAACTACAGGTTTTTTCAGCGAAAAACGTCAAAAAACTACAGGTTTTTTCAACGAAAAACGTCAAAAAATAGCAACGTTCTGCAGCGTTATTCAGCACTGCAGGCTGCAGCGTTTCTGCAGGTTTTTTGGACCAGTTTTCAGCAAAAAAAACAACAAAAAAACTGCAGGTATTTTCAGCAAAAAAGGCTAAAAAAGTGCCGGTCTTCAGCTAAAAAACTGCATGTTTTTTCAGCATAAAAACCTTAAAAACTGCAGCGTTTTTAGCACCGCAGGCTGCAGCGTTTCTGCAGGTTTCTGGCCAGTTTATTTACCAGTTTTTTAACCGGTTATTAATAACCAGTCATTAAACTGAACTGAACCAGTTTGCATCAGTTTGGGTTTCTGGTTTTAAAAACCGGTTTTGAAAGTGTAACCGGTTAGGGAAAAAACCGGTTTGGACCTTTGATGAAAAAAAAACGGTTCAGTTAAAAACCGGACCGGTTTTTTTTTAAACCAATTTGTACACCTCTAATCCGAACAGTAGGCCAGAAACCACTGATTCGATATTTTCAAACACCAAACTGATATAAGACGATCGTTTAACTTTTTAAAACAATCCACAAACCAAACTGCCCTTGGAATTACTTTTAAGACACTCTTCTTTCAAGACAATCAATTAACTTTTGCAAAGACATTGTTGATCCTCCCTGCATCGTTCTGGACTCCATCGTGTGATGGTCCGCTCATCAACACTAAACCTGTCTAAACAAGAAGGTGAAGAACAAGAACCCATCCCATTTGCACCATTTCTGTTTACATGAAGAATCAACAATGTCTTTGCGACACTACCACAAAGCCTAAGCGTGCACTGAAAATCCGACCAAACCCTCAACCGATTATTCGCATTCCCATCAGAGAACACCAGCACACCGTATTCAGAATGAACAAGTGAAGGATGATGACGATACGCGACAAAGTCAACACCGTACTGACACCCAGACCTCACGACCCAATTCTTGACCCGTAGATGAGAATAAGCCTTGAAACTGTTAACGAAATATGGTTGTTTGGAAAGCATATACTCCCATAACTCGTCATTTGATTTTAGATTATGATCACCGTCTACTATCTTCATACATGATAGAGAAAAGCATAGATAAAAGGCTTCCTCTAAAGTAAACTGAAACCACTGTTTATGTTTGTCAACTGTGATAATCGGTCGACCGAAACAGGTTTGGTTTAAAAGCTCGGTTTGTTGAGGATTAGTTGAGAGAAGAACGCTGCAGCCTGAGAGTATTCCTTGAGAATTGGATTTGAGTAGAGACGATTGAAGATCTGAAATGGAGTTTGAAATGGGATTTGCAAGTGCTTTCGCTTCCGACCCTTTCCCTTTCCATCGTGGCCCCATTACAACCTTCACAAAGCAGATGACACGTGTTGATCTTAACCAGATATTTAAATTCGAAATACAAACAGTCAAGCAGCATAAGTATGAACAGATACAATCATAACTCATGTAACCTATAATTTGATTTATTCCAAGTCAAAAAAAAAAAAGATTTCACTTGTTCTATGTAACATAAATAGCAAAAACTTTAAACACAGGTAATGGAGTTTTGTCAAGAGAAAGTGTGTTTATTTCAATCATTCTAAATCCTAAAAATATCCGGAATGGAGTTTTTGGGCTCCTATGCCTATTTGGCACATGAAGGATGAAAACCCCACACATGGGTCATTGTGCGGTCTTGTCCATGGGGTGTGGTGCGTCAAACGAATGGTGTGGTTCTCTTTTAAGGTATTTTTACCTTTTTGTGTAGAAGAGAAAATGAGAACCATTAAAATTTTGTTTTGTTTATTTTTATAAATTTTCATTCTTTTAGTTTAAATATAAAAGAAATTATAAATAATAACCATTTAGTTAAATAACTTATTAAATTATATATAACAAGGTTTAAAAGAATAGAAACGAGTTTCGAGGCGTGTTCCCTTCGCCTCACGAGGCGTAAGCCTCGAGGCGAAACGAGGCGTAAGGCCGAGGCGGTATTAATAAATAAATAAATAAATATAAAAATTATATATCTATATTATAAAAATAACAATACTAACTAATTTCATCATCGGATTCATCAAAATCATCAAAAACACACTTAAAAAAGACATGAAATGCCTGAAACTGACACAAAAAGTCAAAAACAACTATCAAAATCCCCTGAGGCGCACCTGGGGTGCAGCTTTCTTAGCGCCTCAGCACCTCTGAGGCACATATACATTAAAAACACCATGAGGCGCGCCTCAGACTAGTTTTTTAGCCGTTTCGCCTCGAGGCGCGCCTTGAGGCGCACGCCTCAAACATTTTTTAAAACCATGATATATAATAAATTGTTTGTTAATATAAGTAATTTGTATATTTACATGTATGAATAATAAACTAAATTGTTTGTGTTATAAAAGGTAAATGTAAAAATTTGGTGATGATATGGAAAATGTAACACACACACCACACCGGGCACGGCGTGGAAGGCCGCGTTGTCGTTGGGGTGGTACATTTTCCACTGGCGTGGAGGTAATGGTTGGGCCGACGTGGCGTTTGGCTATTGGTGTGGCTTATAGCCGTTGGATATTTAAAAAAATTCATTTGAAAAAAAAATATATTAACTCCCCCTATGTAAAAAGCTTAACCTTTTCCATCATTTTTCACCTTATTCTCTTCTAACCAACTCTATATTTTATAAAGTATCTCTTCTTTTTATAAATAATAATGCATCCATACAACCACAATTTCGATCTGAACAACCCCTACGGTGTAGATGGAACCAAATGTCCTTAGTGTTCCGCTCACAAAAACTTGTGGTAATTGTAGATGAAAGTAATAGAGATAAGGTATTTTTCTTTGAATTTTGTTATACAAAAACCAGAACACACAAGAAATTTACTACAAAAAGTTATACACCCTCCATGACAATATAAATAGTTTTTTTTGTCCACTGTAAAACGTTAACAAATATGTGTTCATGAAAATTGTATAGCATTTGTTTCCTCTTTAATCTGGTTTAATAAGCACCGCAACTTCACATCTCCCCATACTTCACTTTGGTAGAAGTTATGATCTTTTTGTTGATTTCGTTTAAAATACCTTCAAAACTTTTGAGGTTCTGCACAAGATCCAGTTTACCTCTTGTACCCTCAACCATCCACCCCCCCCCCCCCCCCCCCCCCCAAAACCAAACACACACACACACACCACAAAGAAATAATTATGCACAGGCAAGTAGAAAACAGTCAACAGATAATGATAGCATACTGAATAGCATGATTAGAGTACCTGTGATCGCTGTATGTTGATGGGGGAATGAAAGCTATTAGTGTTTGATGACATATGCAGACCAGCATTGACATTTTCTTCATGAGAAGCAGACCCTGATGCTGCGCTAACAGGCCTTGAATTTGAAGGTTCAGGTTTTGGAGTTTTTCCGATGGGAGAAGCAGTTTCTTGATCGGTGATTTTAACACCCATTGTTTCTTGCTTCTCAACACTTGTTTCAACTTTTCTTATGTTAACACTTTCTCCTGAGGGCTTTGGAGAACTATGATTTGTCCCATGAGAGATGCCATTAGACTTCATGTTAACAATATTTGGTTTCTTATAAACACAAACACTCACAATATCCCTGCAAGAAATAACGTGCTAGAATTTATTATTCTATGACAAAATTGTGCTTTATAGGTAGATAACACGAAAAAAGTATTTTGTTTTATAAAGCAGAAGAAAATATCATATACACTTGCAGCCTGCAGTGTTGGCAAGAAAGAATAGAATTACGTAGATGGGAAAACCCAAATCAATCCACCTGAAACCCACCTTTTTTTTTTTGGACGGCAAATTTGGATCACTGATGGACCAATGGACACCACTGGAGTATCAGTGAAACCACCCGATCATATCCATCTCTACTAGGCATAATACCTATACACCAATTCAGGAGGAAACCTAATAAATATGGGATAACCCCCCTTGTGGGAATCAAACTCAGGACCTATTGGTCCCAAAGTCTTATCCCACCCCCAAGATGCCACTAGGCTATAAAGCCATGGACTGAAACCCACCTAAAACCTATATATAATCAACCAAAATCATTTTCATCCATCCCAAAACCTATATAACCACAATTTCATCCATCCTACTATATAATTATCAAACTATATGATTATATAACCATACCATTAAGTTACTTATGAGAGTTCCTAAGTAAAGTGACCTACTTTAAGTCATAATACCTACACATATACACCTTTGGCTCCCTAGCTCCAGAAGCTATCCGTTTGTTGACTAGGGTCCAAAAGGTTGTCCACAGCAGTTGCTCATCAACAGGGGGGCAGGGGTTTGTGTTTAATAGGCTAGGGTTTGCTATTCAGAAAGGGGTAGCGACGCAGCTTGTTGCTCGCTTACCTGCAATATTGATGTAACTCGGCCAGTATTTTATATAATAGATTGTTAATTATTAGTCAAAAAAAAAATACCAAACTATATCTACCATCAACGAAATCAATCGCCAACGATCTAGTTACCCATTGCTTCCCCAACCATTGCACCCCCCTTCCCCACTGTGTATATCCAGTCAACGGTCAAGTTGTTCAGACATCGGAAAACCAAATGGAGGTAGAACACCAGCCATCCGTCTTCACCAAAAAAACCTAAACTCGGCTACATACAAACTTACAGTAATCAATTTGATCTAAACAGAATGTACAAGAGCATAAACAGAATGAGCAAGAGCATAAATTACATATCACATTTTCAGATCCAACACTTACAATCGACTGTTCACGGTGGGTGTTCGACGGTGTGGTGGTCGTGCAGGTTTGCTGGTGAAGTGGCAGTCCTGGTAGTGCTCGCCAGAGTACGTGATCAGAGGATGGTGGGGTGGCAGGTGATTGACGGGCCGGGGGTTGAGGATGGTGGGTTTGGGGGGAAATTTTGATGTTGTTTATGAGGTGAAATGTTGGGGCTTTTATACCAGAAGATAGGGTTTTGGTTGGAGTGAAAAGACAATAATGCCCCTATAGGCAGTACAAAGATACCCGGTTAATGTGACGGTCAACTAACGAAGGGTTGTAAAGTGTAGCGCTTTTCAAACGTTGAGTATGTAGATGGCAAAAGTTCCTTGGGGGCGTTTAAAGTGTAAATGGCCCCTTACCACTGGGTTATAAATTAAGGTTAACTTTTTTTTTGGTATAAAAAAGTAGCATTTTATGCCATTTCCTCTAACTTTGTCAGCATCTCTTCCCCCTATCACTCTCCCTCTTGCACTGAACACCACCTCCTGCGACAACCACCCAATGCCGTCGGTCGCTCCTGTTGGATATAATGTTCAAATTGTCGATTATAATTCAATGTTGCCGTCAAGGTACGACCCAAAGAGTTACACTTTGGGCAACGAACATGTAACGGTGTTTTAATCGTTAATCACTGGATCACGAAATAATAAACGTAAACAAAGAAATGGGTAATTATTTAGAATAATTACGAAGAGCCGATTTAATAAGACAAATTATAATTAATTTGTTAATTATAATAAATTCAATATACATGTATATTGTTTGTTTAGTTATTAGATAACTAAAAGGATAGAGAGAGAGTTATTATAATTATAAGATAATTATGATTAGTTATGATTAGATCACAAAGATCCATCTATCCTATTAAATCTCCATAAAAATCTTTTTGAATACATAGCCAACAAGGAATCATAGGAGGTTTTTATATACATATAAAAACTCTCGACAATTTGAGGATATGTTGATGCTTTTAAAAGTCTGACAAAAGAAGGCAAATAAGGGAGACGGCACTTTCATCACAAAATGGTTTTGGGTGCTAGCTGCTAAGGCATTTTTTATAACAAAAGGAGTTTGCATATTATTGGATAGCTTGATCTGTGCTACACCAGGCAAAAGGACGCACACGCAAAACAACTAAACCTTTTGTTTTCTTTGCTTACTTTTCTTTAGATTAATGTTTTGTTTGAAATTGTTTCAAACGAACAAATCTGATTTCGTGATCAACGATCATCTAGCGAGATCGTTCGTTGAACCAAGGTGTCTTTCTTGGATGTCACGATTCTTTAATTTTAAATATAACCTATTTTGATTGTAATGAGATCACTGGTGGAAACGGTTTAGAACCGAACCTCGTTTACATGTTTTCCGCTGCGTTCAGTTTGTTTGACAAATTGACTAAAAATTATTTTCTAAAAGTTACACGAAAATTCCAACAGTGGTATCAGAGCCACCTTACAAATCAAAGTAGGTTTATTTTATAAAATAGTTTATAGGATTGCATGCTTAAAATCGAGTAGATTTGGTATAGGAACCTTTCGCGTATAATAGTTATAGGCTAGTTTTTATTAAGGCCATGAACACTTGTCAAAGTCCTCTTTGACAAAATACTTGGCCTTAAGCTATTTCGTTTAGCTTAATGGTTGTATTATGCAAATCCGGGTCTAGAATCGTTTTTTTTATAACACGCGTACTAAATTAGTTTTTGAAACTACGCGCGTTAAAGTATTATATATATATGTATATATATATATATATATATATATATATATATATAATGATTTTAATATAATCCAAATTAAAACCGATATATAAAAATAAAGTTTAAAATGGAACAACTTTATTTTGTTTGAAAATAAAGTTCAAAATTTTTTTAATCTTTTCGTTTAAAACAATGAAACTAAATATATGCTTTCTTTATATTAAAGTTTATTTTATTAATTGGATAGGATCCAAGATTAAGTGGGAGGACAAAAGGGTTTCTGCTACACTTAATGGGCTCGGTTCATGTTCTTGGGCTCGAACGAACCGAACATATTCTGAACCCGGAATTGCATATTTATTTATTTTATTATGCGTTTTGCCATGAGATGTTTGTTACGTACATAAAATTAATAATTAATACACGATCATTAAAACGACAATTTTAATAAAAGGTTTATTAAGTATTGGATAGGTAATTAAAATAAACAGTTTATTTTAAAATGCAAAAAACAAAATTGGTTTTACAAAAATTAAAAGTTAATTTGAAAACCGTAATTAATAAAAGTTATTAATAAAAATAAATTTGCGACACGACCAACTTCGATTAAATAGGGTATTTAAAATTAATCGGTCGAGCGATTGAAAGGTGTTTCAAGTCGTCACAAATTAAAACGTAAAATTGAATTTTACAAAGGAATTGTATAGCCTATGTTCATGCCATAGGCCGTACAAGTATTTTAAAACGACCTGAACTGGTAACTTTCAAATATAACTCAAATTAAAATCGATATTCTACGCCACCCTAAATTAAGAACACCCGAACTGATCTATCCGAACCCCTGGTGCTAGTGTTTACCCTGCATCCAGGCCTACGGTTTTGGTTAGGGGTAGTTCCGCGATTTCCATGCTTACATGGGCCGGGCTACAGTTCTGATTTGAGGACAAATATCACTTTTGCGACACGAGAGCGAATGTTAGTGTTTACCCTGCATTCGTCTTCTACGGTTGTGAAAGTGGGTGTAGTTGGGGTTAACGTACCAATGCTTGACAACACTCGTCATGCGACCCCAAATAGAGAATTGTGTAGCTGACACAATTGGTGATCGTCACCTACCCTTCAATCTATGCCAGTGAAGAGTGCTAAGTCCATTCACTGAGTTATGGGGAGATGGGATCTCATCCTAATTCCTAAAAATTTTGTATATCTTGGGTCAAAATTGAATTAGGTTAATGCATGAAAATTACTAATAAAATTTTCTTCTAAATTCTACAGATGTCTAGAAACAATTCTGATAACACCAAATTCTCGCTTAAGTTCATCCTTGAAAATGCTAAACATGATAATTCTAACTTCATGGATTGGTACCGCAACCTGAAAATTGTTCTCAGGGCGGAGAAAAAGGCTTATGTCCTTGAAGGACCAATTCCCAAAGCACCTGCTGCTAATACTGGTGCAGCTCGTAGGACATGGGAAAAACATGTTGATGATTCCCAAGATGTGACATGTCTTATGCTTGCTATTATGATTCCAGAACTTCAGAAGAATCTGGAAAACTTAGGAGCATATGAGATGAGTCAGCAGCTGAGAGACATGTTTCAGCAGCAATCTCGTCATGAGCGTTTTGAGGTGATGAGATCTCTCATTACATGTCGCATGCAGGAAGGTACTTCGGTCAGTGCTCATGTACTGAAAATGAAGTCTTTCGTTGATCAACTGGAGCGTCTGAACGCACCCCTTAGTAATGAGTTAGCTACGGATGTGATCCTTAACTCGCTACCCAATTCATATCATCAGTTCGTATTGAACTATAACATGAATGGGTGGGAAAGAACGATCCCAGAGTTGCATCAGATGCTAAAAACTGCTGAGACAAACATCCCAACTAAGGGCAATCCAGTGCTGGCGATCAGGGAAGGAAGAATTACCAAGAAGAAGCAATCCAAGGGAAAAGGCAAGGCGAGTAAGCAAGACAAGGGCAAAGGAAAAAAGGTTGCCACTCCAAAGGCAAAGCCTCATAAAGATGCCAAGTGTTTTCACTATGATGAGATCGGGCATTGGAAGAGGAATTGTCCCAAGTACCTGGGTGAGTTGAAGCTTAAGAAGCTGCAGATAGGAGAATCCTCAGGTATACATGTTATTGATCTATTTTCCTTTTCGAGCAAATCTTGGATGTTTGACATTGTATGTGGTTTTCACATTTGTAATGATTTGCAGTAGGGGTGTTCATCGAATCGAATATCGAATTTTTGAATTATTCGAATCGAATTATTCGAATAATTTTTATTTTCCCTTGAATTCGTATTCGATTTGAATTCGATTAAAATCTACCAAATTCGTATTCGAATAAAAAACCCAATTCGTATTCGATTAAAAATTTGAATTCAAATCGAATTCGAATAAAATCGATTTGATTTAGATTCTTTAAAAACTTGTAAAAAACTATCAAAATGAAACATAAATTTTAAAGCAACAATAAAGCACGATATCATATTAAAACAGTTCCAAATAAAGTATCATAAGTTTAAAATTCAAAACGAGAAGTCGGGAATAACCACTCCACATTACAAGTTAATATTTTTAGGGTTAGAAATCTATTGATATATTTGTTACTTAGGTTTTAGTTATGGGCCATGTAGTTGGTTTGGTAATGGGTAATTTTAATACTTGGAATAAATTTAGAAAATAATTTGTAGTATAGCCTAATAAAAGTTATATATGTATTATATATATAAATAATAAATAAAAATGTATAATTTTTATTCGAATTTCGAATCGAATTTGAAATTGTAAATTCGTATTCGATTTACTTGACTCGAATTGAATCGAATTCGAATTCGAATTCTTATAATCGAAACGAATTCTTAATAATCGAATCGAATTTAAACGAATTTCGAATTTTTCGAATTCGAAACGAATTCTGAACACCCCTAATTTGCAGGGACTAAAAAGGATTAGAAAGCTGAAGTAGGGTTACTTAGAGCTGCACGTTGGGAACGGGCAGAATGTTGCTGTGAAGGCAGTTGGAGAATTTATTCTTGAATTACATTCTGGATTGTTTATTACTTTAGACAATGTTTTTTATGTTCCTAGTTGGACTAAGAATATTATTTTTGTTTCTGCTTTAAGAGAACAAGGTTTTAATTATGCTTTTGATATTGTTAATGGTAGCATTTCTGCATTTTTAAATGGTGTGTTCTATTTTGAGGCTAAGCCTCACAATGGTGTCTATGAAATAGATACTTCTATCAATAGATCAAATAAGATTGTATGCTCTCTTTCCTCTAAACGTGTTAAAACTAGCTTTAATCAAACATATCGTTGGCATTGTCGTCTTGGCCATATTAACATCAATCGCATGAGGAAGCTTCAGACCACAGGATTCTAGAATCCACGGGTCAAGAGACTTATGATTTATGTGAATGTTGTTTAAGTGGCAAGATGACTAAGGCCCCTTTTACCGGAAATAGTGAAAGGGCCAAAGACCTGTTAGGACTCATACATACTGATGTATGTGGTCCATTCAGGACTATGTCAAGGAACGGGGAAAGATACTTTGTTACATTTACTGATGATTATAGTAGATATGGATATGTTTATCTTATGAAGTTTAAACATGAAACCTTTGAAAAGTTCAAAGAATTCCAAAATGAAGTATAGAATCAACTAGGGAAAACAATTAAGGCACTTCGATCCGATCGAGGTGGTGAATACATTAATCAAGAGTTTGATGAACATCTCAAGAAGTGTGGGATTATATCCTAACTAACTCCACCCGGAACACCACAACTCAATGGTGTGTCTGAGAGGAGAAATCGAACCTTATTAGATATGGTTCGATCAATGATGTGCCGTACAAACTTACCACACTCCTTTTGGAGTTATGCTCTTGAAACTGCTACACGTCTTATGAATATTGCTCCTACTAAAAAGGTAGAAAAGACACCATATGAGATGTGGCATGGTAAACGACCTAAAGTCTCTTACCTTCGCATATGGGGATGTAACGCTTATGTTACCAGTGAGTCTTCGGACAAACTTGATCCTCACGGTGAAAAAGTTGTTTTCATTGGATATGCATATCCGGTTGGTTATTATTTCTATAATCCTGCTGAAAATAGAGTTTTCACTAAGCGTCGAGGAACATTCCTAGAGGATGAGCTTATGGCGCGAGGAATTGGAGATAATCTTGTGGATCTTGAGGAAATTCGAGAACCATAAATTGATCAACCAATAGTCGAATCTGCCTCTCAACAAAATGTTGTTGGACCTGAACCTGAGAGGATTCAGGAATCTGATGTAACACTAGGCGTCCGCAGAAGTACGAGGGATCATCATGGACCTGATAGGTATTCACCTTATAGGTACGTCTTGATAATTGATCAAGAAGAGCCCTTAACATACAAAGCTGCAATTTCAAGTAACGAATCTGAAAAATGGCTCGAAGCCATGGGCGTCGAGATGCAATCCATGTATGACAACCAAGTCTGGGATTTGGTTGAACTTCCTCCCGAATGTCGGATTGTAGGAAGTAAATGGGTTTTCAAGTTGAAAACATACATGGATGGAAACGTGCAAACCTATAAGGCTCGGTTGGTTGCTAAAGGTTTTACTCAGACTCAAGGAGTTGATTATGAGGAAACCTTCTCGCCAGTAGCCATGCTTAAGTCTATTAGGATTCTACTTGCCATAGCTGCGTATTATGACTATGAGATATGGCAAATGGATGTTAAAACCGCGTTCCTAAATGGACACCTTACAGAAGATGTCTATATGGAGCAGCCTGAAGGTTTTGTAGATCCTAAGAATCCTAAGAAAGTTTGCAAGTTGAATAAATCCATTTATGGATTGAAACAAGCATCTCGAAGCTGGAATCTTCGTTTTGATCAAAAAATCAAACAGTCTGGTTTCATTAAAAACGAAGATGAGTCGTGTGTTTACAAGAAGGCAAGTGGGAGTTCTATTACTTTTCTAATCCTGTATGTAGATGACATACTTCTCATTGGAAACAATATCCCGATACTGCAGGACGTTAAATCCTGGCTTGGTAAATGTTTCTCAATGAAGGATCTTGGAGAAGATGCTTATATTCTAGGAATAAAGATCTATAGAGATAGATCTAAGCGGCTACTTGTACTTAGTCAAAGTACGTATATCGATAAGGTCATTCGGTGCTTTTCGATGCAAGATTCCAAGAAGGGTCTCTTGCCAATGGCAAGTGGAACCGTACTGAATAGTCATCAGTGTCCCAAGTTGGACAAAGAGAAAGAGGATATGAAAAAGATTCCATATGCCTCTGCTATCGGTTCTGTAAGGAACTGCAAAAAATGTCCATAAACGACCCGTAAGTGAAAACCCGGACCCCTGAAACCCTAAAGTTCATGAAAAAGCAAGAAAACAAAGAATTTGGATTTCAGGCGGGCCGCGTAAGACATAAGCTTAGGCTTACGCGGGCCGCGACAAGACAGCTGGTAACCGAGACGCGTCTCAGGCCACGTGGCAAACCTACATGTGACACGCTAGCCCTACACGTAGACTAGGGGCCCTCGCGGGCCGCGTAAGGTTCAAGTTAAGGTTTACGCGGGCCGCGTATAACCTAAAATGTTGCTATAAATTGCCTGTGCATGGGACTTGCTTCTATGTTCGAAAATTTAGTTTCAAACGTCCAAATTCTGCATAAAACGAGAGTTAAGGTGTCAAGTCGCTGCTACGATACAGGGTATTAACTCGATCACTGCTACGATACAATGTCCGATCGATTGAAACCGATCCGATGGATGTTTAAGTGCTGCCCCTATTTGGGCTATACTTTGTCATTCATCGTGAGGGTTTTGATTTTGTGAGTTTATCGTAAAAGAGTTGTATTAAGTTACTGACCTAGTCTCGTGTGCATTGTTATTTAAACTAGGTTACAAGGCTAAATCAGTAGGCTAAACTCTGCTCGTCTACACCTGCAATGTGAGTCATTCTCTTTTTATCAACAATGTTTTACAATACTCAAATTATTTTTCAAAGGTTATAATTACAGGGATTAAGTCGTGGTTATCTTGAATCACTGGCAAGTGGGGTATTGTGCACATTACTAATTTCTCACTGTTAGGTTCACCAACCTAACAGTGGTAATCATCACTACTTGGGTGAAAGGACCCAATAGTGGTATGACCATCGCCACCAGGGTGTGGCACGGCGCCAGATAAAAATAAGATAGTAGCCATTGTAATCGCTCTTATGCTGTAATTTATAACTAGTGTGTCGTTTTATATAACATGAATGACTCGCCAGTATTTCCCCGCTGATAAACTATTTTTAAACATGTTTCAGGTAATTTACTATGAATCAAGGAAAAGTGCTACGGAGCACTAACAAGCTTGAAGTGGTGGCTCAGTAAAATAAATAAACATATTTTGTAAAACAAGGGATTCCTCGTGAAATTCCCTTTACTGTAAATTATGGGGTTTGTCCCAAATTGTGAAATAAAATAATTGGGCATTTTCAAGTTTTAAAAGATCCTGTTAAACTTCCGCTGTCAAATCAACTAATAAATACCACGGGTTTCTGTCCCGCGGCTCCTAGACCGGGTAACACCGGGACGGGGGCCGTGACAGAAAAAGGTGGTATTAGAGCCACTGATTTAAGCCAAATTAAGTATTTAGAAATACTTAACTTCTCTGATTGCCATTTTGTGATTTTGTGAAAAATAAAATTTAACTTAAATTTGTGTGTATCTTCATGTGTGCTAACAGCATGAATGCACTGTCGGAGGCACTCCGAAACTTCACTATCCATACCACCGATATGGACACCACAGGTAACCCATCTGGCTACCAAGCAGATACTGAAGAGCCAATAACATTCCAGGCCCAGGCCCAGGAGAAACCAAAGCCGAAAAAGAGGAGGAGAATTTTGGATTGGAAACGTGGGCGTAGGAAGAAGCCAGCTGCCCAGAAGGTTAAAAAGACTGAGGATCCAAATGATAAAGGCAAAGGGAAGGAGATCAGGGAAAGTTCAGGGCAAGCCCAGGAAATGCCACCGTGGGAGGAGCTGGATCGCAAACTGGAAAATAGCGACCTCATCGGACCTGCCGATGAAAACCTTTTCAATTACCCAGCTGAATCACAACTTCCAGTTAATTTGGAACCTGCTATTCCCGATCCTATTGTCAACCCTCGACCCCTACAAGGAGAGCTGGAAGAATGGTGGACAACTGACTGGCAATTTCAGAATCTCTTAAATAACCCTAACACCTATTTCCCCCAGTTTGACCCTGAGCCTGCACCAAACCCACCTATGAGCACAGAAAACTTGGCTGAACTCCGCCACTATGGTGAGGAACTGGTAGATGCAGGAAATCGAATTCGAGAAGTGGGGGAACAGATCTCATGGAAATATGACGAGAGGGAGCGTCGTTTCTGAAATGCAGTTGACTATGGTTGTGTGGTTAATAATAATAAAATAATAATAAATAATAATAAAATATAATCATGTAAAATAACTTAAAATAAAACTTTTGTAATATAACTGGTGTGTACGGATGCCTACTAATATATAAAAATATCAACGTCGCAAAGTCGACAATTTTGGCTATACGTGCTTATATGTGATTACGTTATTATGTTTGGTTGTTATTTATTTTATGCCAATAACTTATATGTATTGTTAATTAACAGATGGAACACGCTGTTAATGAACCAGTTAACGAAGTTAACCAATCTGAGCAAAACCATGAAGATCGCTTTCTTAATAGGCAAGATATAGAGAATATCGTTACTCAGGGAATAGCCAATGCTATTCCAGCAATCCTTGCTGCTGCCCGAAATCCAGTTGAACCTCAACCAACTACTCCCAGCAAACGTACTCGCGATGACAATTTCAGTAATAGTGTAAATGGAGGCGACAACAATAATAATAATGATAATGATGTGATGCAAGCCCCATTTCTTAAGAAAATGAAAGCTGCAACGCCTGGTTGCACTTACAAGGAATTTCTTGCCTGTAAACCAATCGAATTTGCAGGCAATGAAGGGGCAACTGCTGCACTGCGTTGGTTAGAGAAAACCGAAGCAGTAATTAAAATAAGTAAATGTGCCAAGGAAGACTAGGTCATGTACGCGTCGCATCTTTTTAAAGAAGGGGCACTAGAATGGTAGAATACGGTACTACAAGCCAAGGGAAGCGATGTGGCTTATGCCATGAATTGGGAAGAATTTAAGAGACTAGTGGAAAGAAAATTATGTCCCGAATATGAAAAGGAACAAATGACAAACAAGTTCCTCAATCACCGGATGGTAGACGTTGATTGTCGAGGATATAGTTCGACATTATTCGAATATGCCAGAATTGTGCCAACTCTGGCCTCGCCAGAATCGGTACTTATTTCTCGCTATATTTGGGGTTTAATTAGCGAGATTCAGGATATCGTCAAAGCTGCGAGACCCCGCACAATTGATGAAGCAGTGGAATTAGCCAACACTTTGACTGATGGACTGGTGCGTACGCGAGAAGAAAACAGAAAGAAGGAATTGGCTCAGAAGATTACCCAAGGATTCCGAGGGGGTAATGCTAGTAGCAGCTTCAAGAAAAGAGGAACTGGGCAATCCTCCACTGTACCATTTTGCAGTACCTGTAAAAGAAAGCATTTTGGAAAATGCAAAGGGTATTGCAATTTCTGCAAAATTCCGGGGCACCAAGAAGAAGATTAAAGAAGGAAGAAATCAACAATTTGCTTCAATTGTGGAGAAGCTGGACATTTTAGACAAGACTGCCCTAAACTAGTCAAACCAGCTGACAACAAGGCCAAACCAGCTGAAGGAACTAATAAGAAGAACGCAAGAGCCTTTCAGCTGACTACACAAGAAGCAGAACTGAATCCCGACGTAATAGCTGGTACATTTCTGGTAAACGACGTTTATGCGAAAGTATTATTTGACTCTGGTGTAAACGAAAGTTTTATAAATACTTCGTTCTGCCAAGCTCTTAACCTACCTTTAACCAAACTTAGGCAGATTTTTACGGTAGAAACCGCAGATGGTAATTCTGTTCACATAAATACGGTTTTGTAAAAAGGAAAGATAGAACTCTTAGGCCATAAATTTTCTGCAAACCTGTTACCTATGAATTTAGCTGGATTCGAGGTTGTGTTAGGAATGGATTGGTTAGTAGCCAACCATGCTCGAATCCTCTGTGATAAGAATTCTATAGAAATTCATACACCCATAGGAGAAATAGTGGTGATTACAGGAGATAAGCCACGTAAGCCAATGAAGTTCATTTCCGTAATGAAAGTGGCCAGTTATTCAAGAAAACAAGGAATAGTGTATATAGTTTCTGTAGTTATTAATACCAAAAGTAAGGAACTCAAAGAAATTCCAGTAGTATCAGAATACCCAGATGTATTTCCAGAAGAACTACCTGGATTACCACCCGATAGGGAAGTAGAATTTAGAATTCATCTAATTCCTGGAACTACACCGATAGCCAAGGCACCTTATCGGTTAGCACCCACCGAAATGTTAGAATTGAAAAAGCAGTTAGATGAATTGCTCAGTAAAGGATTTATACAACCTAGTTCATCCCCGTGGGGAGCACCTGTGTTGTTTGTGAAAAAGAAAGATGGGTCGCTGCGAATGTGCATCGATTACAGGGAATTGAATAAGGTTACAATTAAGAATCGATACCCATTACCTAGGATTGATGATCTTTTCGATCAACTTCAGGGAGCTAGATATTTTTCTAAGATAGATCTACGCTCCGGATACCATCAGTTGAAAGTACAAGAAGAAGACATACCTAAAACTGCTTTCAGAACTAGGTATGGTCATTACGAGTTTACAGTCATGCCCTTTGGGTTAACAAATGCTCCTGCAGCATTCATGGACATGATGAATAGGATCTGTAAACCGTACTTGGATAAATTTGTAATTGTCTTTATCGACGATATACTCATTTATTCCAAAAGTCAGGACGAGCATTGTGAGCACTTACGTGCACTCTTAACTTTGTTAAGAAAAGAGAAGCTTTACGCCAAATTCTCGAAGTGTGAATTTTGGCTACACGAGGTGCAATTTTTAGGACACGTGGTGAATCACGAAGGTATTCATGTAGATCCCTCCAAAATGGAAGCGATCACCAAATGGAAAGTTCCGCAATCAGCTATAGAAGTTAGAAGTTTTCTAGGGTTAGCCGGATACTATAGACGATTCATTAAGGATTTTTCTAAAATAGTTGTGCCATTAACTAAGCTAACCTGTAAAGCAGTGAAGTTTGAATGGGGATCTAGGCAAGAAGAGGATTTTAAGGTTTTAAAGCAAAGGTTAACAAACGCCCCAATTCTTGCCTTACCAGAAGGGACAGAAGATTTTGAAGTTTATTGTGATGCTTCTAAGCTAGGATTAGGATGTGTGCTAATGCAACACAAGAAGGTAATTGTGCAAGCCTCAAGGCAATTGAAGAAGCACGAGGAAAATTATACGACGCATGACTTAGAATTAGGATCGATAATTTTTGCCCTTAAGATTTGGAGACACTATCTGTATGGAAGTAAGTTTACTATTTATACAGACCATAAAAGCTTAAAGTACATATTTGGGCAAAAAGAATTGAACATGAGGCAAAGAGATGGATGGAAATTCTAAGTGACTACGACTGTGATATTCAATATCACGAAGGAAAAGCAAATGTAGTCGTATATGCCCTAAGTCGTAAGTATCATGAAAAGCAGAAGCGAGTTCGTGCTCTTAGATTAAATCTACAGTTAGATTTAATGGAACAACTGAAAAACATTCAAGAAACAACATTCAAGGATGATGCTGAATGAATGAAAGGAAGGATAAAAGAATTAGAGCAAGGAAATGATGGACTTTGGAGATTCCACAAGAAAAGAATTTGGGTACCTAAGCAAGGAGACTTAAGAAATAAAATTTTAGAGGAGGCCCATAAATCTAGGTATACCATGCATCCTGGTAATAATAAGATATACCAAGATTTAAGAAATAATTTCTGGTGGATAGGAATGAAAAAGGATATAGCTAGATATGTATCTAAGTGTCTAACTTGTTCGCAAGTTAAAGCAGAACACCAGAAACCTTCAGGGTTACTCCAACAATTAGAAATGCCTGTTTGGAAATGGGAACTAATAACCATGGATTTCGTTACTAAGTTACCCAAAACCAGAAAAGGTAACGACATAATTTGGGTAATTGTGGATCGATTAACCAAATCAGCTCATTTTCTACCCATGAAAGAAACCTTTAGCATGGAAAGATTAGCCAAGTTATACGTAGACGAGGTAGTATCCTTACATGGAGTCTCACTCTCCATTGTATCGGATAGGGATAGTCGTTTCACTTCACATTTCTGGACAAGTTTCCAAGAAGCTATGGGGACCCGACTAAATTTAAGTACAGCTTACCTTCCCCAAACAGATGGACAAAGTGAAAGGACGATCCAAACCCTGGAAGACATGCTTAGAGCGTGTGTTATAGATTTTGGTGGAAATTGGGATGACCACTTACCTTTAATTGAATTCTCCTATAACAATAGTTATCATGCAAGCATCGAAGCTGCCCCGTTCGAAGCACTGTATGGACGAAAGTGTAGAACTCCAGTTTGCTGGGCAGAAATAGGAGAAAGCCAATTATCAGGTCCTAAAATCGTACAAGAAACCACCGATAAGATAACTCAAATCAAGGAAAGACTGAAGACGGCTCGAGATCGTCAGAAAAGTTATGCAGACAATCGACGCAAGTCGCTGGAATTTCAAATTGGAGAAAAGGTACTCTTGAAAGTTTCTCCTTGGAAAGTGGTAGTCCGATTCGGAAAGAAATGAAAGCTAAGTCTAAGGTACGTAGGACCATTCCCAGTAATCCAGCCAATAGGACCGGTCGCCTATCGCTTACAACTACCAGAAGAGTTAGCCGGAGTACATGACGTATTTCATATGTCTAACCTTAAGAAATGTCTATCTGACGAGTCACTGGTAGTACCTCTTCAAGATATATAGGTAAATGAAAAGTTAAAATTTGTAGAGAAACCACTTCAGATAGAAGATAAAAAGGTAAAGTTTCTCAAGCATAAAAGACTAGTACTGGTCAAAGTCAAGTGGGATTCAAAGAGAGGACCTGAGTACACTTGGGAGCTGGAATCGGAAATGAAGCGGAAGCATCCTCACTTATTTCTATAAATCTCGAGGACGAGATTTTAAATAAGGTGGGGAGGATGTAAGGACCTACAAAAAATGTCCATAAACGACCCGTAAATGAAAACCCGGACCCCTGAAACCCTAATGTTCATGAAAAACCAAGAAAACAAAGAATTTGGATTTCAGGCGGGCCGCGTAAGACATAAGCCTAGACTTACACGGGCCGCGACAAGACAGCTGGTAACCGGGACGCGTCTCAGGCCACGTGGCAAACCTACATGTGACACGCTAGCCCTACACGTAGACTAGGGGCCCTCGCGGGCCGCGTGAGGTTCAAGTTAAGGTTTACGCGGGCCGCGTAAAACCTAAAATGTTGCTACAAATTGCCTGTGCATGGGACTTGCTTCTGTGTTTGAAAATTTAGTTTCAAAACGTCCAAATTCTGCATAAAACGAGAGTTAAGGTGTCAAGTCGCTGCTACGATACAGGGTATTAACTCGATCACTGCTACGATACAATGTCCGATCGATTGAAACCGATCCGATGGATGTTTAAGTGCTGCCCGTATTTGGGCTATACTTTGTCATTCGTCGTGAGGGTTTTGATTTCGTGAGTTTATCGTAAAAGAGTTGTATTAAGTTACTGACCTAGTCTCGTGTGCATTGTTATTTAAACTAGGTTACAAGGCTAAATCAGTAGGCTAAACTCTGCCCGTCTAAACCTGCAATGTGAGTCATTCTCTTTTTATCAACAATGTTTTACAATACTCAAATTATTTTCAAAGGTTATAATTACAGGGATTAAGTCGTGGTTATCTTGAATCACTGGCAAGTGGGGTATTGTGCACATTACTAATTTCTCATGGTTAGGTTCACCAACCTAACAGTGATAATCATCACTACTTGGGTGAAATGACCCAATAGTGGTATGACCATCGCCACCAGGGTGTGGCACGGCGCCAGATAAAAATAAGATAGTAGCCATTGTAATCGCTCTTATGCTATAATTTATAACTAGTGTGTCGTTTTATATAACCTGAATGACTCGCCAGTATTTCCCCGCTGATAAACTATTTTTAAATATGTTTCAGGTAATTTACTGTGAATCAAGGAAAAGTTCTACGGTGCACTAACAAGCTTGAAGTGGTGGCTCAGTAAAATAAATAAACATATTTTGTAAAACAAGGGATTCCTCGTGAAATTCCCTTTACTGTAAATTATGGGGTTTGTCCCAAATTGTGAAATAAAATAATTGGGCCTTTTCAAATTTTAAAAGATACTGTTAAACTTCCGCTGTCAAATCAACTAATAAATATCACGGGTTTCTGTCCCGCGGCTCCTAGACCGGCTAACACCGGGACGGGGGCCGTGACAGGTTCTATCATGTATGCCATGTTATGTACTAGACCGGACGTATCATTTGCTCTGAGCTTGACTAGCATATATCAACAGAATCCTGGTAGAAGTCACTGGATTGCTGTGAAAAATATCCTAAAGTACTTAAAAAGAACTAAGGATATATTTCTGATATTTGGCGGTTTGGAAGAAGAGATGAAAGTAAAGTGTTACACTGACGCAAGCTTCCAAACAGGGTCGTGACGATTCACGATCTCAGACAGGCTATGTTTTTACTTTAAATGGTGGTGCTATAACTTGGAAGAGTTCTAAGCAAAGCGTGGTGGCCCAGTCGACCACTGAACCAGAATATATAGCGGCTTCAGAAGCCGCTAAGGAGGCTATTTGGATGAAAAAGTTCATTGCTGATCTCAGAGTTATACCAAGCATGCAGAAGCCTATCGAGATATTTTGCGACAATACAGGTGCAATTGCTCAGGCAAAGGAACCAAGGTCGCATCACAGCACGAAGCATATTCTTAGAAAATTCCACTACATACGGGAAGTTTTGGAAAGAGGAGACATCGTAGTAGAGAAAATTGATACTGATCAGAATCTAGCGGACCCGTTTACTAAGCCTATACCTCAAGTGAGACACGGGAAGCATGCTGATAGTATAGGTCTTAGATATGCTAGACAGTGGGTCTGATTTTGTAATTTAGTAATTTGGTGCATTTTGAACTGTAAATAGTATTTTATGTTTATTTGAATTTAATGGTTGAATGTCTTTTAAACTATTACATTTGTGTTCAAATATTAGTACGCTAAGTATTTATGAATATTGTATTCTAAAATGTCCATAGTCTATCAGATTCGTGAGAACCAATCTGGTAAAAGACTATTGTCAATTAGATGGTTGATCCATATAATGGATACTCAAAGTGTTGAGAACCATATTCACTGATATGATTAGTTGAATCATATTGGGCGTAACTAGTTTCAAAATGATCTTCATGGATCTTAGTCATAAGACATTTTGAATAGGTACGATCATTGTATCCTTAGACCTGCGGTACATACTAGAACTAACTTAAGTGAATGGTTGCTCTTTGATTCTATCTAACGCTGTACGTAACTGGCAGTAATAAGGATAGTTTTGAGAATGATCTAGAGTTTAGTGGGAGTTGTTTGTAGCCAAAGGGATATGTGCTTCTATACCTATGAGAGGAACACTCTGGCGCCTTTCGTTGGTTTGAACTGGTGTTAAATGCGTGGCCACGCTCGAACTAGTAGTAGTTTGATAAACCACTTCAAATCAGGAACAAAATTAGAAATGGTTGAATAATATATGAGAATGAATTGGATCCATGTCTCATGTTCAACAAGTGTTCAATACAGAGGGATAAATGAGTCGATAACCGGGGCTATAGTATTTGCATAACCAAAGGTTTGATTAGTGTAAAGAATTAGTTGACATAAATTTGTCATGCCTTGTCGGGGGCAATATGATGCAGCTAGGCACCCACTATTGTCTACATTGAAACTTAATCGGCCAATCGACCAAGTGAGAGATTGTTGGATATAATGTTCAATTGTCGATTATAATTCAATGTTGCCGTCAAGGTACGACCCAAAGAGTTACACTTTGGGCAACGAACATGTAACGGTGTTTTAATCGTTAATCACTGGATCATGAAATAATAAATGTAAACAAAGAAATGGGTAATTATTTAGAATAGTTACGAAGAGCCGATTTAATAAGACAAATTATAATTAATTTGTTAATTATAATAAATTCAATATACATGTATATTGTTTGTTTAGTTATTAGATAACTAAAAGGATAGAGAGAGAGTTATTATAATTATAAGATAATTATGATTAGTTATGATTAGATCACAAAGATCCATCTATCCTATTAAATCTCCATAAAAATCTCTTTTGAATACATAGCCAAAAAGGAATCATAGGAGGTTTTTATATACATATAAAAACTCTCGACAATTTGAGGATATGTTGATGCTTTTAAAAGTCTGAACAAAAGAAGGCAAATAAGGGAGACGACACTTTCATCACAAAAGGGTTTTGGGTGCTAGCTGCTAAGGCTTTTTTATAACAAAAGGAGTTTGCATATTATTGGATAGCTTGATCTGTGCTACACCAGGCAAAAGGACGCACACGCAATACAAGTAAACCTTTTGTTTTCTTTGATTACTTTTCTTTAGATTAATGTTTTGTGTGAAATCGTTTCAAACGAACAAATCTGATTTCGTGATCAACGATCATCTAGCGAGATCGTTCGTTGAACCAAGGTGTCTTTCTTGGATGTCACGATTCTTTAATTTTAAATATAACCTATTTTGATTGTAATGAGATCACTGGTGGAAACGTTTTAGAACCGAACCTCGTGTACATGTTTTCCAATGCGTTCAGTTTGTTTGACAAATTGACTAAAAATTATTTTCTAAAAGTTACACGAAAATTCCAACAGCTCCAACCTTCTCCTGCACCGAACGCCACCAACTCCTCCAATAACCACCATCCCTCCTCGTTCAGGTTCACATTCGTCATGACGTTCAATCAGCCCACCCACTCTGTCTTTTTCCTTCTACCAAACCACCACCTCCCTCCGTCATCACCTATCTGCCTCTAATCCACTCTGACCGCAACCCCTCCCCACCCATGCTGATCTACCTCTCTCATCACCCATCCACCTCCAATCCACCCCGATCATATTTTTTCGATTGAAACAGTGATGGATACATAAGCGGTCACAAGTAAACTTCGATTTTACTTGATCTTGAGTAGTGTGGTTTACTTAAAAAATAAAATTGAACAAGATAGAAGTTGATTTTGAACATTTGTACTCGATATTAAGGGCAATGATATCCTATCCCACCTCGCATTGCACTTGAAGGTGGTTGATTTTTATCTTTAGTCCCCCAACTTTTTAAAATTACATGGATGCTTCATATGGTTTAACTACTTGTTACTCGGATAGTCTCTAACACGGATGAATGTTAGTTTTTGATGTTAAGAGCATACGTAGTGGGGCGGTATAACCCCCCATAGCGCCGCCATGGCGCCGGAAACACCATAACGTAGGGCGCTATGCCCAAAAAAAAATTGAATGGCGCGATGATAATGGCGCCGCTATCCTCCTTCCTTTCAAACATTCCACCAATCAGAAACAAACAATTTTTTTATATTAATTAATAAAATTGAAAATTATTAAATAGGTAATGATGGGTAGGGGCTTTATGACTACGGGCTCTAGTGATATAACGCCCCATGAAGCCCCCGTGTGACGTGGCACGACACGTGTCGCATAACGCCCCACAAGGGGCTTTATGACTACGGATGGCCTAAGTGGATGTGAAATTACGAAAAAAAAACACCGTTATTATTAAAAATAAAATATAAAACACTAAAGGACAAAATTTTGAACTCAAATGGGGCCCATCTAAAAAATAAAAATAACTTAATTAAAAATAAACCTTGTAGGCCCGACTCCCACCCTCACCTCTTCTTCTACCCTAACACCACATGTGCAACCACCATATGACATTATGACTACTCACCTGCATCATAACCACCAACAAATTCATATGCAATCTCTTCCTAATTTCAACACTTGCAAGTCAAATTAACATCCCTCCATCCAATTTCATGTCTTCAGAACCCTAATCTCACATGAAATTGGAATTGCAAGCTAATGGAACTTATGTTCATCCCTGATATCTTTACATCATCATGGCAGATGATTACCTACGACTTCAAATCTAGTTCTTAGGACCACCATGAACCTTTTATACTTAAAACTCGAAATCTAAGGTTTACAGATCTAGCCGGGGTTGTTACCTGAATCCCAGATTCCATTATTGTTGTTAATCGCCACCAGTAAATTTGTAACATTCGGTGGTTTATATACAAAATTTTAATTTGAAGTTCTTTGTTTTGTTCATTCGTTAGATAATATGGGGGACAAAGCCCATTTTTATTATAATATAATAAAATACCTCCTCTAGCCCATAAGTTTTGATCATTATGGCATTAAAGAATGAGATGCTTGTTTGTTGGAATTGGTGGCCACTTCATGAAATGGCAGGGGGCTAACAAATTACAATTTCTGATTCAAGTCAGGAGAATATGTAGCAATTTGTTGACTTGAAGAAGAAGAAGTCCCCCACCAATTCAAGACCACCCCAACTTTTGGCTGCGTAGAGTCCATATTCGGATCTGTTTGATGGTGGTGCGGTGTTCCTGGCATGGGGTAAGTCAGAATGTTGGTTGACTTTATTTATACATTTACAGGTGGGTTTGTTGATTGTGGTTTGAGAAAAAGGGTGATGATGATTTGAATTAGATTATGGGTTTAGGGGTTTTAGTGGAAGGAATTGGTGAACGTGGTTGCAGGTGGTGGAAACGGGTGGTGATAGGGTGGTTATAGGCGGTATGAAGAGGAGGTGAGGGTAGGGGTGGGACCTACAAGGCTTTTTCTTAATTATATTGTCTTTTTAATGTTTAAGGGTACAGGGTATAGTCTTCGGTGAGTTATGCGGGGAGGGGGAGTCACAGCTCGGTGACCATACCCTGGTGTTGATGTTTTTCGGTGAGTAGGAGAGAGGTGACCAAAATCGGTGTGTAGTCACCGAATGTGATTGAGAGAGAGTGATTGAGAAAATGGTGGGTCCCAACCCCTTTTAACAAATCACAATTTTTTTTATTTTTTAACCTACTCAAACACCCTAGAGTGATTAACCATACCCCTTGATTGAGTGCAAAATGGGGTGTGAAATGGGGAGTTAACATGGCATAATATTATTGGGTAGGATTTCACTCAAACACCGTAGGGTGATTGACCATACCATCCACCTTAAGTGGGGTCTAATTAATGATGGGTCCACTTGAGTTAAAATGAATAATTAATATTATCTTTTAGTGTTTTCATTTTTATTTTTAATAGTAAGGGTATTTTAGTCAATTTACATCCACTAAACACCAAAAACTAACCTCCATCCACGTCAGAGACTATTCGAGTAACAAGTCGTCAAACCACAGGGAACATACATGTAATTTTGAAAAGTTGAGGACTAAAAGTAAAATTTTACCAAACCACAGGGACTATCCGTGCATTTTACTCTTTATTTTGTAAATGGTTTGGTTTTTTGAGGAATATAGTTATATATGGTTTGGTTAATCAGGTCAAATGGTTTGATTTGGTTTGTTTGAGGAATACGGTTATATATGGTTTGGTTTGTTTGAGATATAAGGTTATACATGGTTTGGTTTGTTTGAGGTACAAAATTATATATGGTTTGGTTTGGTTTATTTGAGGAATAAGGTTATATATGGTTTGGTTGGTTTGAGGAATCAAGGTATCAAGTTATATATGGTTTGGTTGGTTGGGTCAAATGGTTTTGTTCTAATGTTGGTTTCATGGGTATTGAGTGTAGCCGGTTCATGTTGAATATGTTGGTTGGGTATGTGTCACACCCCGATTTCCGGTGGGCCCGGATGGGTTTAGTCGTGACGGTTGGGTAGAAGTTATCACAATTTAATAGTAATGCAGCGGAAGTATTAAGAGTAAAAATATTCATAACATTAAAAGTGTCGAATATTCAAATACAAAGACGTTCAAGTTTAAGCCCACAGGAGGGATCGAGAAAAAACGAAGCTTAGACATCATAGGCCTTAAGCTAAGAGTTGCAAATTCCATAGCCTTTATCATAGCCAATCCGGATTCCCAGCCTAATATCAAGGTTCGGTACCTGCGGTTCAATCTTTTGAAAATACGTCAGCTTTCACTGGTAAATACAATTAACTGACTCATTTTGAAAATAGTTTTTCAAAAATGATTTTTATATACATAGAGAAAACCCATAGGTAATCATTTAATATTTCTTGGGATTTTGTCTTGTCACCAAATTTACATATTTGTCTTACAATGGGAACCAGATATCAAAGTCGGTCATTTTCAGTGCTATAATGATTAAGGTACACACCAAAGTTGAATACCGCGTCTTACAGTCAGTATGCCTAGCCCGACACGTTATGTTGTATGGCCATAATAGTTCATGAGTCGGGAAGCCCAGACACAGTACCAATAACCCCTAAGTGTTCCAGTTAGCAAATATAACGGATTAAACAGGGTTCTTACATTTATGAGCAATCATAGGTGGCTCATTTATGTAATACCCGCTCCAAGTGAAGTATTCGCCATACCCCAAGTTTTCAAAGAAAATAAGTTAAGAGTATTTACCTTTTAGCTAGCTTCCAACCGATAACGGTTTTAGTATAGTAAAAGTCATAAAGACAAAGTAATTAAACTCAAGTCCGAATATTTGGGGGGTTCTATAGTCCGGAGTGAACAGGTTTAGCTATCTGTTAGAATGTATACGGGTCATAGGTTAGTTCCTTTGACACGACCCGTTACGTAAGAATAAGATTAATTCGCTAGATTAAGCGTAGATTGATTAGAATGTGGTTTATACCTATTCGAGTGTAAGGACTCATTGGATAAAGGTTAATTAAACCAACATTCTGATTTTGAAAGATTTTAAAAAGGTTTTGACCCATTACACCTAGTTTTTGCGAACTAGGTTCGCATAACTAGTTATGCGCGTAAAAACGGGTTCGGAAGGTCGAATGGGCTTATGACAAGTCTAAGTATCAAAAATATATTTTTAGTTGAAGTTCATACTGATCTAAAGTCAGATTATAAGTTGGTTTAGTTTAAAACCATTTATTTAGTTACTTTGACCAGATAAGGGTATTGTGGCCATTTTCAACAATATATTCAAGACTTGTCTTTTAACCCGTCAAACGGATTGACCATATGGCATAACTTCATAGAGTTATACTCAACAATATTATGGTCCTAAAACATGTTTAAAACAGGTCCTAACATTGACCAACGGGTTAGAATCAAAAGTCAAAGCAAAAGTCAACCTGCTTGACTTTTGACATAGAATGAGACTCTAAACTGAATTGGACAAGTTGAGCATGCTATTACCAGTTTATATTAGTTGTAAAACTTGTATACATGTCAAAACAACTTAGTTATAAGTTATAGAAACCATTTATTCCATTTATTCGAAAATTCAACTTTTGCGTAACATGCTCGACTTAACAATTCAAATAGTAAACGTGATTATCCGAGGGTATGAAGACAGAGGGATTATACCATCGTTATTACGATCACGTAGGAAAGTTCAGATTGAACTTTACCTTGACCAAAATGGTCAGAAGTTAAAATCAAATAGAAAGTCAACTGTTTGACTTTATACTTCAAATAATCAAAATAACTATAAAAGAACTTAGGAAAAACACTTACTTGGAAGTTGTCGCAACCCCCGATCCCTTATCTGTCCCGGGAACGGGCGGACGCGAACTCCGAATTTCGGTGGTATCAGGTTGGTTAATTTGGCAGCGGAAATTACATCAGGACCGTAGTTAGGAAATGTTTATCAGAGTAAAACCACCATATTTGATATTAATAATCACATGGGTAAAACCCAAGTTTCTTATTACAATACATTTATAAGGATAAACCCTATTTTATTGAATTTAAAACATCGTTTATTAGGTAACTTTTATAGCCACATTTTTCCTAAGCCTTCAGTGCTCTCCAGCTGGCTTTTGACTAATTGGCTGTCACATTTTGTTACCTGAAACACGTTTTAAAAACATTTGTCAGTGGGAAATACTGGTGAGTGAATCCCAGTTTAATCAAGAAATATTTTATCAATTAAAACAGTATTGAGAGCGATCACATTGTTTATTTCTACACAATTACTCATTCAGTACTATCAATCCTGACTTGCGGGTCATATTACACATTGGCTAACTCATTGTCCAATGGTAACGTACTGTCATCCCGACTTACTACTCCCAGTAGTAAATTTTGTATACAAAACCCCAACATACCGGCAGTAATTGAAGAACTACAAAGACTCAATCACCGCTTAATCGCATTGTAAAACATTTAAGGTTTTGTAAAATATTACATAAAGGTTAACAAAAATTGGATAAACTCACATTGCTAACTTAGACTTCGCGTAAGGGTTTCCTGGGAATAATCTATAATTTATACAAATGTACATAGGTTAGTATCATAACCCTTTGAAAATATTAATGATACCCCTCCCCGAGACGGTATTCCAACAACTACGTCGGGCAGAACCACGACAGTTGTTACGGAACCCTAAATCAATCGGGCATCGTATCTATTACGAAACTGGGGTTATAATACTTACAACGGAGCAGAACCTCGCTAATTAGGGGGTATAATACCCGCGTATTATAAGCCTACTATCAGAAATTGAGATTGAGAATGAAAATTGAGCGAGTTCGACTGAGATCCGAGGCCTCCTGTATATAGTGCTGAAATCTGGTCTTCACGCGGCCCGCGTAAAGGTAAGCTAAGGCTTACGCGGCCCGCGTTGACCTCGGGTCAAAGCGTAGCTCATCCGGATCACTAACTAGACTTAACACGATGATGACACGTGTCAACACCGGGCTGCGCCACATTTTGGGACACTCGCGGCCCGCGTTAACTTAACATTGTCTTACGCGGCCCGCTTGAACTTAAGGAAATCAAAAGAATCCTGTTCTAACCCTTATACCACCCGCGTGAGGTTTGGGGTGGGTCTACGCGGCCCGCCTCAACTACTATTTTCATTTTTATTTATTTTTAATGCTATTTTATATATTTGAGGCCCGTTTTTCACATACGGGGTGTATTTTAATACATATAATGGTATTTTAAGATATACTAGGGTGTCGGGAATATTATGAGGGTGTCGGTTTATTGAGGATTGTTACATTCTCCCCACCTTGTTTTAGAGCTCGTCCTCAAGATCTACTGGAACAAATGCGGATATTTCCGTTGCATTTCAGATTCAAGCTCCCATGTATATTCAGGTCCTCTTTTGGAGTCCCACTTTGACCAGAACTAGTCTCTTATGCTTGAGGTTCTTGACTTTCCTATGTTCAATTTGTAGAGGCCTTTCTACAAACTTGAGTTGTTCATTTACCTCTATATCTTTAAGAGGTACTATCAGTGATTCATCAGCTAAGCACTTTTTGAGATTAGATAAATGAAATACATCATGTATTCCTGCCATTTCTTCTGCCAGTTTTAGCTGATAGGCTACAGGTCCTATTCTTCTAATAATCTCAAAAGGTCCAACATACCTGGGACTTAGCTTTCCCCTTTTTATGAATCTTACTATTCCTTTCCAAGGAGAGACTTTTAATAATACTTTATCTCCTACTTGAAATTCCAAGGGTTTGCGTCGGTTATCTGCATAGCTCTTTTGTCGATCACGTGCTGCTTTCAGTCGTTCCTTGACTTGAATGATCTTATCAGTTGTTTCTTGCACTATCTCAGGTCCAGATAGTTGCTTTTCCCCAATTTATGCCCAACAGACTAGGGTTCGGCACTTTCGTCCATAAAGTGCTTCGAATGGTGCAGCATTAATACTTGTGTGATAACTATTATTATAAGAAAATTCTATTAAAGGTAAGTGATCATCCCAATTACCTCCAAAGTCAATTACACAAGCTCTAAGCATGTCCTCCATTGTCTGAATTGTCCTTTCACTTTGTCCATCTGTTTGAGGGTGATAAGCCGTGCTCAAATTTAACTTGGTTCCCATTGCCTTTTGGAAACTTGACCAAAAATGAGAGGTAAATCGGTTATCCCTATCAGAAACAATTGATAAAGGAATTCCATGTAAAGAAACAATTTCATTTACATATAACTTAGCTAATTGTTCCATACTGAAAGTTTCCTTCATTGGTAGGAAATGAGCTGACTTGGTTAGCCTATCTACAATCACCTAGATTGTATCATTTCCTTTCTTTGTTTTGGGTAATTTAGTAAAAAAATCCATTGTTATTAATTCCCATTTCCATACTGGCATTTCTAACTGTTGTAGAAATCCTGAGGGTTTCTGGTGTTCAGCTTTGACTTGAGAACAAGTTAAACATTTAGAAACATAAGCTGCTATGTCTTTCTTCATTCCTATCCACCAAATTTTTTTCCTTAAATCCTGGTACATTTTATCATTTCCTGGGTGCATCGTATACTTAGACTTATGGGCTTCTTCTAATATACGATGACGTAGGTTTCCTAATTTAGGTATCCACATTCCCTTTGTATGGAATCTCCAAATTCCATCTGTTCCTTGTTTTAATTCCTGTAACATACCTTTTAATTTTTCAGTATCATCCTTGATTACTGATTCTTGTGCTTCTCTTATTTGATCATTTAAATCTACTTGTAGATTTAATTTAAGAGAACGTACCCTTTTTGACTTTTCTTGATATTTTCGGCTTAAAGCATCTGCCACAACATTTGCTTTTCCTTCATGATACTGGATATCACAATCATAATCACTAAGCATCTCCATCCAACGTCTTTGTCTCATATTTAATTCCTTTTGCTTGAAAATATACCTTAAACTCTTATGATCAGTGAATATGGTAAACTTACTACCATAAAGGTGATGTCTCCAAATCTTAAGAGCAAAAATTATAGCTCCTAATTCTAAATCATGTGTTGAATAATTCTCTTCATGATTCTTAAGTTGTCTAGATGCGTAAGCTATAACCTTTTTACGTTGCATTAATACACATCCATAACCTAATTTGGAAGCGTCACAATATACTACAAAATCTTCAGTTTCTTCTGGTAATGCTAGTATGGGTGTATGGGTTAATTTATGCTTAAGGATTTTAAATGCTTCTTCTTGTTTTAATCCCCATTCAAACTTAACAGATTTACAGGTTAGCTTAGTTAAAGGGATGGCTATTCTAAAAAATTCTTGAATAAGCCTTCTATAATAACTGGCCAATCCTAGGAAACTTCTAACCTCAGTAGGTGACTCAGGGGTTTTCCATTTAGTAATTGCCTCGATCTTTGTTGGATCCACATGAATTCCTTCATGATTAACTAAATGTCCAAGAAATTGTACCTGTTCTAACCAAAATTCGCACTTAGAAAATTTAGCATAAAGCTTTTCCTTTCTTAATAGACTTAAAAGTGCGTGCAAATGCTTTGCATGATCCTCTTTATTCTTAGAGTAAATGAGAATATCATCTATGAAGACGATTATGAATTTATCCAAATATTGCTTACATATTCGGTTCATCATGTCCATAAATGCAGCTGGGGCATTGGTTAAACCAAATGGCATGACAGTAAATTCATAATGACCATACCTCGTTCTGAATGCGGTTTTAGGAATATCCTCTTCCTGTACCTTTAATTGATGATATCCTGACCTTAAATAGATTTTAGTGAAAAATCGAGCTCCTTGTAGTTGATCAAACAAATCATCGATTATCGGTAATGGGTACCGATTCTTAATCGTAACCTTGTTTAATTCACGGTAGTCAATGCACTTACGCATCGATCCGTCCTTCTTTTTAACAAACAGTATCAGCGCTCCCCATGGCGACGAGCTTGGCTGTATAAAGCCTTTCTCTAACAATTCATCCAATTGTTTCTTCAGTTCCTGCATTTCTGCGGGTGCCAAACGATAGGGTGCTTTGGCAATCGGTGATGTTCCTGGTATTAAATGGATTCTGAATTCAACTTCCCTATCTGGAGGTTGCCCTGGCAATTCTTCTGGAAATACATCTGAAAACTGAGATACTACTGGAATATCTTTTAAATCCTTTCCTTTAGTATTAGTGATTATGGAAATCAAATACACTAATGATCCTTTTCTTATGTAACTTGCAGTTTTCATCACAGAGATGAATTTTGTAGTTCTAGATGGTTTATCTCCTTTAATTGTGATCGTTTTACCTTTTGGTGAATTTATTTGAATTGACTTTTGATCACATAAAATACTGGCTTTATTGGCTATTAACCAATCCATTCCTAAAACAACATCGAATCCTGCCAGATTCATGGGATAAAGATTTGCAATAAATTTCTGATTAAAAATTTCTATGCTTGCTCCCTGCAAGATTTCAGAAATCCTAACAGTTTCTCCATTAGCTGTCTCTACTAAGCATTCTTGTGGTAGTTTAGTTAATGATTGATTTAGGTATTTGCAAAATGATGTATTAATAAAACTTTGGTTTAGCACCAGAGTCAAATAATACTTTAGCAAAAATATCATTAACTAAAAACGTACCAGCGATCACATCTGGAATCATCTTAGCTTCATCTGCAGTTAGAACAAATGCTCTAGCATTTTGAGTATTCTTGTTGTTCGTAGCTGGAGCTAATTTTGGGCAACTAAGCTTGATATGACCTTGTTCTCCGGAGTTGTAACATATCCTATTGTTAACTTTCTTCCTGCAGTTTTCTTCCTTGTGTCCCGATATTTTGCACAAGTTACAGTATATAGAGCATTTTCCTGAATGCTTTCTTTTGCAATTCTTACAGTAAGGTGTAGAGGTAGAACCTATATTTTTTCCCACGATTAAAATTTCCAGAACGAAATTCTTGTGTGAGTTTCTGGGTTAGGTTCCTCCTTTGATCCTCCTCTCGGGTACGAACTAATTTATCTGTCAAGGTATTTGCTAGTTCTACAGCTTCTTCTATGGTTTGAGGTCTAGCTGCCTTGACTACGTGTCTTATTTCTCCAATTAATCCCCAGATATAACGGGAGATTAACACTGGTTCAGGTGAAGCAAGAGTTGTCACTATTCTAGCATATTCGAAGAATATTTTAGTATATCCCTTACTATCCACATCAGTCATTCTGAGGTTTAGGAATTTGTTTGCTATCTGTTCCTTCTCATTGGGTGGGCATAATTTCCTTTCTACTTTGTTCTTAAATTCTTCCCATTCCATATTGTAAGTTCTATCACTTCCTCTTGATTGGAGGATAGTGTTCCACCATTCTAGTGCTGAATTCTTAAACAGATTAGAAGCAAACAATATCTTATCTTCTTCAGCACATTTGCTTATCCTTAAGACTGCCTCAGTTTTCTCTATCCAGCGTAGGGTTGCAATGGCCCCTTCGTTGCCCGAGAATTCCATTGGTTTACAAGACCAGAATTCTTTATAAGAACAACCGTAAGACACGGTTCTTCTCCTTTTGGGAATGGGCATTTGAAGTACAGGTCCATTGTTCACGCTGTTTTCGGGTTCAATTGGTCGCTTACTGCTATGCTTACTTTTATTATTCGCTTCTTGAATCGTTTGAATAATAAATGGCATTGCATCTATGATTCCTTGTGCCACTATATGTTGAACATCACTATTATCCATTTGGTTTCCATTGTTATTGATGCTTGGATTCTCATTAACCACGTTAATGTTACTCTGGTTATCATTATTCAGATTTCCTTGATTTTCGTCATCGGCCATCTGAATTTTAAACATTTATCTCATATTAATATCACAAGATAATATTTAATATAGTTAATCACATGATACGCAATCTAGCCAAAAACGTAGATCATTGCTACTTTTACTCTATTTCCATATACTATTATGCATCTATTACATACTAGTACTGAAATAAAAATTACAATACCAACAGAAATAGAATCACACTAATAGTAATATGCATCCATACACACATATTTTATTTTATTTTTATTTTATTAAATTATATTTTTTTACTATCACTGTTTCCTCTATCACATCACGGATATGGATTTATCCAAAAATCCATATTGCGCTCATCGTATTTCCATACGAGACGCTCTCCCACCTGTCGCATTCTCTCACTGCTTTCTAAAATTTCCTCCCCAAAAGTCCAAAGTTCTTGGACGTTTTCTGCACTCATTGGGGGTGCAGGTTCTAGGACTGGGTTCGGAATCTGGGGTGCGGGTTCCTGATATGGGGGTGAAAGTGCCTGAAATCGGTAAGGATCTTCTAAGATCTCCCTAATATATTCATCGTGGTAATAGGGATCTAAAGGGTCCATACCTGGGTAGGCTCCTATGTTCTATATGGGTGTGTCTTCATGTATCGGGTAACGTTGCACAAAGTCCCTATTATCGTCCCACCAGGGGTCGTAATTTGGGTCTAGGGGGTTTGGTGCAGGTACCCTAGGGATTTCCTCTGGGTTGAAGTCATGCATCTCCACTTGGTTTTCAGGGTTTTCTATCTCCATGGGTTGGTCTGGGATTAGTGGTTGTGGGGCTACTAGTTGTTCCAGACTTGGGTCAGCAGCAGTTGTAGTTAGGATATGAAAATTAGCTAGGCTTCTATTAAGCATATCCTGTGTATGGGCATCTGACTTTCGCTTAGCGGCTGCTAAAACTCTTTGCTGTTGCAACTTTCACATTCTTTTCCTACGTGCAAATGCTTCCTTACTGAACCATCCTCGTTTCTTATGAGGGAATGGCTCTTCTGACTGAGCTTTAAAGGCAAACATCCCTTCTTCCTGATCAGCAGAATACCCAAAAAGGGCAGGCTGTGAAGAGGTACCTTCACTCCTAGGTGAATCAGACAACTGACGACTCATGTCTGATGGTCCTTGATCACTCATACTGTAAACTAACAAATAGTCAAATAACACATAACAAATAAATACAGTTATGCACTTAATTCCGTAATTTATTTCCTAACACAAATTTTTTAGAATTTAAGTGTCAGCAGAACACTTCTTTGGCTCAGACCAGTGGCTAGGCTCTGATACCACCTTCTGTCGCAACCCCCGATCCCTTATCTGTCCCGGGAACGGGCGGACGCGAACTCCGAATTTCGGTGGTATCAGGTTGGTTAATTTGGCAGCGGAAATTACATCAAGACCATAGTTAGGAAATGTTTATCAGAGTAAAACCACCATATTTGATATTAATAATCACATGGGTAAAACCCAAGTTTCTTATTACAATACATTTATAGGGATAAACCCTATTTTATTGAATTTAAAACATCGTTTATTAGGTAACTTTTATAGCCACAATTTTCCCAAGCCTTCAGTACTCTCCAGCTGGCTTTTTACTAATTGGCCGTCACATTTTGTTACCTGAAACGCGTTTTAAAAACATTTGTCAGTGGGAAATACTGGTGAGTGAATCCCAGTTTAATCAAGAAATTTTTATCAACTAAAACAGTATTGAGAGCGACAACATTGTTTATTTCTACACAATTACTCATTCAGTACTGTCAATCCTGACTTGCGGGTCATATTACACATTGGCTAACTCATTGTCCAATGGTAACGTACTGTCATCCTGACTTACTACTCGCAGTAGTAAATTTTGTATACAAAACCCAACATACTGGCAGTAATTGAAGAACTACAAAGACTCAATCACCGCTTAATCGCATTGTAAAACATTTAAGGTTTTGTAAAATATTACAAAAAGGTTAACAAAAATTGGATAAACTCACATTGCTATCTTAGACTTCGCGTAAGGGTTTCCTGGGAATAATCTATAATTTATACAAATGTACATAGGTTAGTATCATAACCCTTTGAAAATATAAATGATACCCTCCCCGAGACGGTATTCCAACAACTACGTCGGGCAGAACCACGACAGTTGTTACGGAACCCTAAATCAATCGGGCATCGTATCTATTACGAAACTGGGGTTATAATACTTACAACGGAGCAGAACCTCGCTAATTAGGGGGTATAATACCTGCGTATTATAAGCCTACTATCAGAAATTGAGATTGAGAATGAAAATTGAGCGAGTTCGACTGAGATCCGAGGCCTCCTTTATATAGTGCTGAAATCTGGTCTTCACGCGGCCCGCGTAAAGGTAAGCTAAGGCTTACACGGCCCGCGTTGACCTCGGGTCAAAGCGTAGCTCATCCAGATCACTAACTAGACTTGACACGATGATGACACGTGTCATCACCGGGCTGCACCACATTTTGGGACACTCGCGGCCAGCGTTAACTTAACGGAGTCTTACGCGGCCCGCTTGAACTTAAGGAAATCAAAAGAATCCGGTTCTAACCCTTATACCGCCCACGTGAGGTTTGGGGTGGGTCTACGCGGCCCGCCTCAACTACTATTTTCATTTTTATTTATTTTTAATGCTATTTTATATATTTGAGGCCCGTTTTTCACATACGGGGTGTATTTTAAGACATATAAGGGTATTTTAAGATATACTAGGGTGTCAGAAATATTATGAGGGTGTCGGTTTATTGAGGATTGTTACAGAAGTGTTGAGTAGAAAATGACTATGAGAGGAGTCCTCTTGTCTAGAGAATAGCTCCAATAAGTGTTAGAGTAGAAAGGATGAGAATGAGCAAGGAATGGAGGAGTTTCCATGGATATTTATAGTTGAATGATTGAAAGGAGATCATGCCAAGTGTTGAGGAGGCTTCTCAGATGTGTATAAGTGCCCATGGACGTGGAGGAACCAGAGAAGGTGGTGGTAAGTCGGTGTAAGGTGGCAAAAACAGGCTGTAACAGCCAACTGTTTTTCTGATCTGCAGGTCCCCTTACGGACCGTAAGCATTAAAGCCTTACGGTCTGTAAGGACCTCATTTGCTTGCTCACCACCCTCGCATACAGACCGTATGCATATAAGCCTTGCGGTCCATAAGGCCTCCTGGCGCGCATTCATTCAAATTCCTTACGGTCCGTAAGCCATAAGGCCTTACGGTCCGTAAAGACTTCCAGAAAAAGGATTTTGCACTTTTACCCCATTGGGTTTAATAAGTTATCGATATGTGCAATATTAGTCCCCATCTTTCCACACAGTGGGGATTAGTTGGACATCCGGGACGCTTTTCAGTTAACGCATAATAAAAGTCCCTCTCCTTCCCTGACTCGGGATTAGTCGGTGATTCAGGATATGTTTCAGTGAACGCACAGTATAAGTCCTTCCTTTTTCCACATAATCGGATATAGTTGGAGAATTGGACACATGTCGTCACATAATTGGATGGAATTTTCGGGGTGTTAGAGTATGGGTTGGAGTTCATGGCCGATTCATGTCGGATCCTATGGAATGCTATGTAGGTTCAAATAGTTATGGTTTCATCCAATGGTGCAAGGTCGTTTCATGTGGGTTCCTATGGAATTATATGTTAGTTAAAATGGGTATGGTTTCAAATGGCTGATTCATGCATGGATTTTGGAGGGTATGTGTTAAACAAAACATTTGCAATAATATTTAAAGCACATGGACACATATCACAATAGTAAAAAGGTAGTTTCGTCTTTACACCAACTTTTAAAATGAAAGCCAACGTATGTTAGAAGGAGGGACACAAAGTGTTAATTTTTTGAATCACAAGGACTCAGGCAACAAAAAAACATTGCGGGATGCAGTTGATCCCACCACCATACCACATACAACCACGCATTCGAAGGCCTACAAGAAAAAGTATACCAAAGAATCAAACATAACAAATAGTCGTCAAAGACGACAAAATAACAATCTCAAAACCTTAAACGGACCAGGTTTAACAAAAGTACAGAAATACTTTACCTCTCTTAGATAAAATTGCCACCGGAGACAACAATCAACAATAACCGAAGCTTCACCGATGGTGGTATGCGGCGGATGCGACATAGGTGTTGGTGGGCGCTTGTTGTTAAACGAGGCAGTGGGGTGTAAATGATACACCCCAAAAACAAAACACTCATTGAATACAAACAAATGGTACAGCCCACAAATGGAAAGTTACAACTTACAAAAGCCAAAAACGTACCCAAACACTATAAAATAAAATTAAAACCTTTACGTAAACCCATCATGCGCCTCGACGGACATCAAACCGTGAAAAAAATTGAATTTAATGAACATTATACAGTAAAACTTCTGTAAATTAATAATGTTGGACCGAGATATTTTATTAATTTGGCGAGATATTATTATATCGATAAATTAATAATTTATTAATTTAAAGTGATTTTACGTTTGACATTTAAATTTTCAACTCCGATGTACATTCACAAATTAATTGAATTTGTCAAGTTGATTGTTTTTTAATAAAAAAAGTTAGTTCATGGTACAAAAAAATAAATTACAAAAACAAGTTTCAATTCACATTTCTTCTCCAACTTTTTGTTGCAATACGAGAAGACAATGCCCCAACTCTTAAGTGCAATGAGGATATTTGAAGATAAACACAATATAGATTTGAAGTTCAACAAAAAAACAAGTGACTATAAATTCATTTTTTACTAGACAATCTTAGAATTTAGAATCTTTTAGTAATTATTAATTTATAATTTTGTTGGGACCAAGATATATATACTGGGATTTCAAAAAAAAATATTATCTTAGGGGTCCAATTTTGTACTGATCCCAAGTTGGGACTAGACAAATTATTAATTTTATCGAGGTTATTAATTTATAGAGGTTTTACTGTATTTTGAAAGTTGTATTGGTAAAAAATAAAAAAAAAGAGAACTATATATGTGTGTTTTAATATTGATATATTATTGTGTCCAAAAATGTTTTACGGTTGCTATCATTTTTGTAAAAGGTGATATATCAAGATGTTGGATCATGTACATGACAAAAAAAATCATACGAAGTGTACGTGACTAGGAGATGAGGACAAGTGGCATTGGCTTGAGGGTAATTTAGTCCTTTATCACTTGAAACAACTTCCCCCCATTGATTTTCAAATGGCTATAACTTTTTCATACGTTAATATTTTTTTTTTAAAATTATACCGTATTAACGAGCATTTTATTCTCTTTAATTCGAGCAACATATTGTTGTAGTTTGCTTAAATTTTTTTAAAGGATTTTGAATACTCATCAGTCCATTACATGATTACATGATTTTGAATACCCAGCATATGACTACGTGATTTTGAATATCCATTACATGATTATACATTCAACATAAACTATTACGTGATTACACATTCAAAATAAATCCATTACGTGATTACACATTCAATAATAAGAACTTGATTGTTTATGCTTTATTACGTGATTAAATCTCTAATATACGGCGTTATATGGTCACTATAGATTTGGCTAATGTTTTGTATATAATTTATCCTTAATACATGATTAGACCTAAAATATTAGGTATTCCATATGAAATATTATGTATTACATGTTTTTGTTTTTACGTAATTACATAATCACTCAGTGTAGTTTCACATAAAATACTATAACGAAATCACATAATCACAAAATGTGTATGCAAAATCACTTAGTCACATAATAATACATAGTCAACTATTGTTACGTTATCACATACTAGGGTTTCACATAAAATACTATAATAAAATCACGTAATCACGTAACGGGTATTCATAATTCTGTATTCAAAATCATGTAATCACGTAGTCATGTGTTGTGTATTCAAAATCACATATTCACGTAATGGGTATTCAAAATCCTGTAATTTTTTTTTAAGAAAACTATAGCAATAAGCTGCTCAAATTAAAGAGAATGAAATGCTCGTTAATACGGTGTATTTTTTTTTTTTAATATTAACGTATGAAAAATTTATTATCGTTTCAAAATCAAAGGTGCAACTATTTAAATGGTAAAAATACTAACTTACCCTTTCTTTATTGTAATTTCAATTGTTTGAAACTGAAATTCATATCATTTCTCACGTGCTTATGTAGTCCGTAGATCTTCCAATTTGATGGTTGTCATTGTCGCGTAGACTTCGTACAAAGATACCGTCTTGTACGGTATGTGGACTCGATATATCTATTATTGTAATGTATATATTGAAAATAACTTTGTAGAATACCAACACACATATATAAAAATAAAACCTAGATATCTTATGGATCTAAATCCACTGAATTTATCATGACCCATGTCTTCGTCCATACTTGTATAAGTTGGGTTGTTCTAGAACCTTTTACATGTGATTTATTATTATTATTATTATTATTATTATTATTATTATTATTATTATTATTATTATTATTATTTCTTCTCAAGGTGGTTGAACCCCGTTTTTTGAACGATCAATGAATCTTCCAAATGGGCTACTGGCGAAAGTCACCACATCAGGATACACTCACCTTCCGAACCAGGGAAAACCCTCACCTAGGGCCAAAGCCCGTGAACACTCATCGAAGGCACAACAATGTGGTGAGGTAAAACACACTAAGTTCAAGGATCGCAGGAATTGAACTTGGGTCACTTGGAACAACAGTTCTCTCCCTGTTGGAAGGAAATAATTCCTGCACATTTCCAGCTCACCCTTCTGTCTATTACCTTTGATTGATTATGTTGCCTTTTGTCAAGGCTTTTTTTAGGCTGAATATTTTCTTTCTTTGGTGTATATATTTTGCATCTTGTATTGTAGAAATTGAACATTTGAATGAGCCACATTTTTATTTCTTTATGGTATCCGAGCATTGCTCCTCAACACGCTCAAACAAAACCGAAAAACCCTAAACTAATCGACCACCATCCATGGCCGGCGACAAAGAAAAGGAACCGAACGCGACCAGCAATGCTGCCGCAGACCACAATTCACCCTACTATCGTTGCTAAGGTGTCAGGCAACAATCACTGTGTAAACATAACATACTAGCATTCATCGAATAACACGTATAACATGTAGAATGGTTAGCGTATAAAAATGTGTTTGCGTTGTGTGATCGATGTGATTTGATGTAAGTAATGTATGTAACACCCAAAAGTGCTTAAAGCAAAAAGGGATCGAGTGTACTCACAGATTGTGTTTAGTAAATAAACACTCTCTTGGATTGAAGGGAGCGCTGGAAAGTTAGCCTGATTACAGAATGATAACATAAGCGATGAACAGTGCGTTAAACGGTGCGAGTGAACTGAGTGACGGAGGGTCATCCGATCGGATGACAATCCGGACGAATGGTCATCCGGTCGGATCGTCATTCGTTCGGGATGGATGTGTTTGTGTATGATGTGACTTTGAAGTTTTCGTTGTAGCATTATATAAATTAAGAAGTGTTTCTACAATTCTAGTCATCCGGCTGGATGGTCCTCCGGACGGATGGCCGTTCGGTCGGATGGCAGCTCGCTTGAAACTAACACTCCTTTGAATATTTTGTGAAAAAGTTTAAGTGTTGGGAAATATCACATGTGTTGAAAGTCACAAGTCATCCGAGCAGATTGTCGTTCGATCGGATGGCAATCCGATCGGATGGCAGTCCGTTCAGCAACTTGTTTGTTTTGAAACTTGCAGAAATTTGTTAAGTTTAGAACGTGTTGCGATTGTACTGAGACGGTAAGACAACATGTCAAACAACGGAACCCCATCAAGTCCAAGTCATCCGATCAGATGGGAATCACCCCGCCCGATTAGTTAACTGTTCTTGACGGTTATTCATGTTCAACCCGTTAAGTTAGTCATTTCTTCGATAGGAATCCGTTCTCAGACCGACACCTCACTAGAGGATGAGTAGAAGGCCTGAATGAGCTTGGATCCTATCGGTTTTATGTGAAAAGTTGAGATTATTGAAGAAAAGTTTGAAACACTTTGATTTTGTTTAGATTTAGGTGAAATCAGTGTTTAAACATTGTAGAAATCCTTTGGATCTGAGTTGTTCTTGGTGAAATGAGATCACACTTTGGTGTTCTTGAGAACCCATGATGACATCACCCTAAAACACCCCAAATCCATCGATTTCATGGTGAAAAGTTAAGATTTGATGGTGAAATGATGAAGAGATGTGTGTAGATGATAGAAGTACAAGATTTGAGTGGAAAACTTACAAAATTCGCGAGGAATCCAGAGAAAATAGGGCTGGAATGTGCTGGTCGAACGAGAGCTGTCACATCACATGAACAGTGATGTGACAGGTGGTATTTATAGATGAGAGGGTGAGAAAGGCGGTGCAAGGTGACGGATCGGAGGGCAGTTCGATCGGATGGCCATCCGATCGGATGGCCATCCGATCGGATGGTCATCCGGATGGATGACCATTTGATCGAATGGTCATTCAATCGGATGGGTTAAGCGGGTTAGTTTTTGACTTTTTGTTTCGTGCGTTGAGTGTTGCGATGCGTTGCGAGTAAGCGATGCAATAGTATTACCCATTAATTATACAAATAATCCTAACTACTAACTAACATAAAAGTAATCCTTAAATTTCGATTTAACGATGAGATTGCATTGTGATAGAGTTGCGATTGCGTTTGCGATTAACCATCTCAACATAAACATAACATGCACAAGTAACACATAATAGCACACACACGTAAAACAATATCCATAACCTGTAATTCGAGTTATAATGCGATAGCGATGCGATTAGCGATAAGTCGATTAGCGATTAATGGCGATTTATTGCATATACTCCACATATTACAACTAAAGTAGCATAAAATTAAAGTATCGATTAACGAGTCGAGAAGTGCAAGTAATAATTAAGCAAGGAATGACAGATCGAATTAGCAATCTTTTCTTCCTTTGACTTTGACTTGTACTTTGAATTCACAAAGTCGGGTTGTTACAGCCTCCCATACTTTAGGAAATTTCGTCCCGAAATTTAAGATGCAGGCGTAACAAACAATTGTGGATACTTAGACTTCATGTCACTTTCGAGTTCCCAGGTGAACTCGGCCCCATGTTTGCCTTCCCAGTGACTTTCACAATGGGAATGCGTGAGCGTCGGAGCTTCTTGGTCTCTCGGTCCATGATCTCGACTGGTTTCTCCACGAAGTGTAATGTTTCGTCCACTTGTAGATCCTCAAGAGGGACATGTAAATCCTGGTCGGCTAGGCACTTTTTGAGGTTCGAAACGTGGAAAGTCGGGTGGACGTTGCTAAGTTCCTCCGGTAGTTCGAGTTGTAGGCCACTTTGCCAATTCTTTCCATAATTTTAAAGGGTCCAACATATCGAGGCGCGAGCTTTCCTTTCTTGCCGAATCTGATCACCCCCTTCCAAGGTGCAACCTTTAGGAGTACGTGATCGCCAACGTCAAATTCAAGGGGCTTGCGATGTCTATCGGCGTAACTCTTTTGATGACTCCGAGCTTTCAGGAGATTGTCTCGAATTTGGAGGATTTTGTCAGTCGTTTCTTGCAACAACTCAGGACCGGTAATTTGCGCATCCTCGATCTCGTGCCATACAATAGGCGATCGACATTTTCTTCCGTATAATGCCTCAAAAGGTGCCATTTGAATGATAGAGTGATAACTGTTATTGTACGAGAACTCGAATAAAGGTAAATGCGAATCCCAATTACCACCGAAATCAATCACGCAGGAGCGAAGCATGTCTTCGAGGGTATGAATCATGCGTTCAGTCTGACCGTCGGTCTGGGGATGGAAAGCAGTACTAAGATTGAGAGTAGTACCTAGAGGAGATTGAAATGTTTCCCAAAGACGCGAAGTAAATCGACCATCGCGGTCAGAGATGATGTCACGAGGCGTCCTGTGTCGACAAATAACTTCGTCGGTGTAGATTCGTGCTAATAGTTCCACCTTATAGTCTTCCCGTATCGGTAGAAAGTGAGCAGATTTGGTGAGGCGGTCAACGATAACCCAGATGCTGTCGTGACCTGATGGCGTGCGCGGAAGTTTCGTTATGAAGTACATAGCTATATTCTCCCATTTCCACATAGGGATTTCGGGTTGTACGAGTAACCAGAGGGGCGTTGATGCTCAGCCTTGACTTTCTAGCAAGTCAGGCACTTCGAAACGTAGGTAGCAATATCTTTCTTCATGCCCGACCACCAGTGTTTGTAGCGAAGGTCCTGATACATCTTATCGGCACCGGGATGAATGGAGTATCGAGACTTGTGGGCTTCGTCTAGCAGAATCTGTCCTAAATTGGTGCGCTTGGGTATCCAAATTCGGTCTAGATAATGGAATATACCATTCGATTTATTTACCAGTTGTTCGCCGTTATTGACAATCCTTTCCTCCTTCAAAGTACGTTTGGTAAAACAAGCATGTTAGGCGTCACGGATAAGAGCTTCGAGATTGTGCTGGGCTTGAGTGTTAAGAACGCTATGCAAATAGCTTCGTCGATTGAGAGCATCGGCAACGACGTTTGCTTTGCCTGATGGTAACGAATCTCGCAGTCATAATCGTTGAGGAGTTCAACCTATCGGCATTGGCGCATATTCAGCTCTTTTTGGTTAAAGATGTGTTGTAGGCTCTTGTGGTCGGTGAAGACCGTACACTTGGTACCGTACAGGTAGTGTCACCAGATCTTTAACGCAAAAACAACTACACCAAGCTCGAGATCGTGGGTTGTATAACAACCCTCCTGAATTTTTCTGACACCCTAATATATCTTAAAATATCCCTATATGTCCTAAAATAGACCCCGTATGTGAAAACCGAGCCCAAATACCTTTGTTTTTATAAAAATTAAATAAAAACGAATTTTTAAGGTCGCTCGCGGGGCGTGTAAGCCACCCCCTTGACCTACGCGGGCCGCGACAGCTCCAATCTTAGGCGAGTCCCCAGGCCGCCACGTTTCGGACTCGTGTTAAGGCTACGTGTCAACGCAGCAAGGCTACGGCCTAGTCTACAAGACCTTGCGGGCCGCGTAGACCCTGGCTGAGTCTTACGCGGGGCGCGACGAAGACAAATTTCAGCCCTATAAATTGAGGGCATCGGCTTCAGTTTCCGTCGCTCATTTCTTCGATCTCTCTCTCAATTTCACTATAGTAGGCATAATTTCCGGGCATAATACCCCCCTAATTAATGAAGTTCTGCTCTGTTGTAAGTATTATAACCCCGGTTACGTATTAGATACGGTGCCCGATTGATCCGGGGTTCCGTAACGGCTGTCAAGGTTCTGCCCGACGTAGTCGTTGGAATGCCGTCTCGGGGAGGGTATTACTAATGTAAATATTGGGTTATTATACTAACACATGTACATTTGTGTAATTAATAGATAACTACCAGGAAACCCTTAAAAGAAGTCTAAGACAGCAATGTGAGTAATCTCCTTTTTGTAAACTGTTTTTACAAAACTTTAAATATTTTACAATGCAATTAAGCAGTGATTGAGTCTTTGTAGTTCTTCAATTACTACCGGTATGTTGGGGTTTTGTATACAAAATGTGGAGCACGTTACCATTGGATAAAGAGTTAGCCAATGTGTAATATGACCCACCAGTCAGGATTGACAATACTGAATGAGTAATTGTGTAGAAATAAACAATGTGATAGCTCTCAATACTGTTAAAGGATAAAACTCTTCTTGATTAAACTGGGATTCACTCACCAGTATTTCCCACTGACAAAATATTTTTAAACGCGTTTCAGGTAACAAAATGTGAAAGCCAACTAGAAGCCAGCTGGACAGCACTGAAGGCTTGGAAAAGGGGGCTATAAAAGTTACCTAAATAAAAGAAGATGTTTTATTCAATAAAGAAGGGATTTTCCCTATGAAAATGTTTGTAATGAAAACTTGGGTTTTATCCCAATATATTTAATACTATAAAAGCGTAGTATTTACTCTGATAAATATTTCCTAACTACGGTCCTGATGAAATTTCCGCTGCCAAAATGATAAACACCGATACCACTAAAACTGGTCTCGCGGCCGCCCGTTCCCAGGACAGATAGGGGGCGGGGGTTGCGACAGGTTGTGTAGTTCTTCTCGTGGATCTTGAGATGTCGAGACGTGTACGCGATAACCTTGTCTCGTTGCATGAGAACACAACCGAGACCAAGGTTAGAGGCATCGCAGTAGACTACGAAGTAGTCGTTTTCGTCGGGTAGAGAGATCACGGGAGCGTTACAGAGCATAAGCTTTAGGGTTTGAAAGGCCTCCTCTTGTTCGGTTCCCCAAACAAAAGGTTTGTCCTTGTGCGTAAGAGAGGTAAGCAGTACAATGATTTTTGAAAAATTAGCGATGAATCGGCGATAGTAACCCGCCAATCCGAGAAAAGAACGAACTTCGGACGGGTTCTTTGGTGTAACCCAACTCTTAACAACTTCGATCTTCGCAGGATCGATATGAATACCTTGACTATTGACAATGTGACAGAGGAATTGAACCTCCTCAAGCCAAAATTCGCACTTGGAGAACTTGGCATAGAGACGGTTTCCCTGGAGTAGTTCAAGAACCAAACGGAGATGTTGCGCGTGTTCGGCTTTTGACTTGGATAGATTAGGATATCATCGATAAATACGATGACGAAGCAGTTGAGAAAGGGTTTACACACGCGATTCATTAGATCCATGAAAACTGCAGGGGCGTTGGTTAAACCAAAGGGTATAACAACAAACTCGTACTGACCGTATCGGGTTCGGAAAGCGGTTTTGGGTATATCATCCTCTTGGATTCGTAACTGGTGATAGCCTGAGCGTAGATCAATCTTTGAGAAACACGTAGCACCTTGTAGCTGATCAAACAAATCATCGATTTGAGGTAAGAGGTAGCGATTCTTGGTGGTAAGCTTATTTAATTCCCTGTAGTCGACGCACATCCAGAACGATCCGTCCTTATTTTTGACGAAAAGGACAGGCGCGCCCCATGGAGAGCTGTGCTAGGGCGAATAAAGCCTTTATTAAGCAATTCCTAGAGCGGACTCGAGAGTTCACGCATTTCAGATGGAGCGAGACGATAAGGTGCTCTGGCAACAGGATTTGCTCCAGGAATGAGGTCAATTCGAAAATCAATATCATGAATGGGCGGTAAACCAGGTAGATCATCAGGAAAGACGTTAGGAAAATAACGAACCACAGGCACTTTGTCCATTGCCTTAACTTCCTTTTCCTCCGCTACTACGATGTGTGCCAAGAAAGCTTGGTATTCTTTGCGCAGATACTTGCTAGCTTGGACACACGACATGAGTTGCAATTTCTTCGATGCGACTTCACCATAGACGCACAATTGATCACCGTTTGCGAGAGAGAAACGAATCATTTTATCGAAACAAACAATTTCAGCATGATTTTACCCAAAGGAAATCCATGCCTACTAGACATCAAAGCTACCAAGCTGCATCGGGATAAGATTGATCGGGAAAATGTGATTGTTGAGCTCGAGGGTACAATCACGTAGAACGTAACTAATAGTGACGGTTCTTCCAGTGGCAACTTCTATGTCGAATGTTGATGGGAGGTTAATGCATTTACGGTTTAGGAGCCTTTCGAATTCGATCGATATAAAACAGCTATCGGCTCTAGTATCAAACAGACACGAAGCATATATACCACTTATGAGAAACGTACCATTAACCGCGAAGACGACAACTATCGAAGAAATGATACTTAGCTGCTTAAAGTGAGCTGTCAGGCCGGCGTTGTTGCCACCATCCTGCTTGATGTTCCAAAATTCGTTCTCCAGTTTTTGGAGCTCATAGGGTGGGCAGAATTCCTTCATCATGAGTTCCTTCAACTTATCCCAAGTAAGCCCATAGGCTGCATCGTTCCCACACTTGTTCCTTTTGGCTGTCCACCAATCCAGAGCCCTGGACTGGAAAACGCATGTTGCGTTGACAGTGCGTAGGTGATTGGGACATCCGCTCTGGCGTAGCGTGACTTCAATTAAGTCGAACCATTAAAACATAGCGCTTGGTCCGTCTTCGCCTGTGAAGTCTTTTGGGCCGCAGGCCTTAAACTGCTTGAAGCTGAAAGTGCCCTTAGGTGCGTCAGTCCTTGATTCCTCAGTGGACTTGCTAGTGTTTTTGTTAAGCTCGCTGACAATTTGCAGAATGACCTTAGGCATCTGCTTTGCGAATAGAGCAGCGATGCGTTTGTCCTCATGGTTTTGGCGGGCAGTTCGGGAAGTGTGCGATCCAAATGACAACATTGTCTGCAATAGACATTGCCATAGGACTCAGAGATAAGTCGATAAAATATAATATAGTCTATAGTATCCTCTCGCGCTGCCCTATATAAAGCTCAGGAACACATCCATTCACATAGACACATATTCACGTAGGCACATAATCCACGGAAGCACGTAAACACGTAAACACAAAAACACGTAGTCCACGTAAGCACAGAAGCGCATAGTCCACATAAGCGCATCTTCAACTATATTTTGCACGTATTCGCCTACATATATTGCACGTATTCACCTATTATGTTAGGACCGGTTTGACTTCGATACGATTGCTAAACGAACGTGAAACGTGCGGAATCCGTACACGAACGCGACCGAAACACACAAGACGTAATATTAACGTGATTCTATATAAGATCTGAAATTGTACAATCACTTGAATCACTTAGAGACTTTCTCTCTCTAGTTTCTCTCTCTAGAACTAGAGCTAATGTGCAAAAGTCTTCTTTAAGCTAAATCATGATTTAGCTTGAACCCTATATATAGTGTTGAGGTTTAGCTTGAAACTGTTCAAGCTAAATCATGATTTCCCTTGAACCAGTTCAAGCTAAATCATGATTTCCCTTGAAACAGTTCAAGCTAAATCATGATGTTAACATGTAAAAACTTTAAAACCTCCTATTACATGATACAAGACGAAGTCAATAGACGTAATGCACTAACAGACTCCCCCTCGGATATTGACGAAGTCTTCAGTGACTATTCTTCGTTATGACACCTTCTTCAGTCTTGATCATTCTGCATCCTCACTCAGATTGTAACATTGTACGCATCCATCACTTCTCTTTTCCTATCAGCTTCAGGCTCCCCCTTTCATCAAGCTTCCGTGCTTTGGGATCGACACCTAGCTTTCCATCTACAAGCTTCTAGCTTTCAGCTTGTCTTCAGACTCCCCCTTAGACTCAGCTCTCGGGATCGTAGTCTGGACTATCTGCAATTTCTCAAACATTTATAAGTAACAGCATTTTGAGTTCTCAATCAAATTCTTCTCTAATCCACTCCCCCTATCAACAAACTTCATAGATTTGGCAATGTTAAAGAATCCAACTCCCTCACAGTTTATCATCCAAGTTCAAGTTAATGACCTTGGAGATATCACAAACTGTTTTTGAAATTTTTGATTTTAAATCAAGTTTCAATTTAATGAACTTGTTTTATTTTCAGAAACACAATCAGCTTACTTAGATTTTGAAACTCAGCAATTCAGATATCGGTTGTCGAAAATAAAGCAGAAATCAAAATCTTTTTGTATTTTCTGAAAATATAAAGCAGTAACGAAATATGTACAAACATATTTACAAATAATATTTTTGTTTGAGTATGCGTTAGAGGATCATATCAGTTTTTGACAAGTCACAAGTACCGTTGAGCTTAATAACACTTTAAGAATTAAACAATTCACTTAGATTGTCGATATACTGATCCACTTAAATTTTCACACAAAGTTCAACTCATTCAGGATACGAATTAGGTGATTTAAGAACTTAAACTCATTCATGTGTCCCACCTCTTGAATATACTCCCGTATCCAGATCCCAATATTCAGTCTTACAGGTGAGTATACCTAGATGATATCTGTCAGGGGTTAAATGCGAGGACCGTGAGAGCTCAGGTCGATCTTTCGATACGCAGAGAGATGACGGCTTCGACTTTTCGGTGTGTCCCCTTTAGAGGATCTTTTTTACAACAGCCATGATTAGCATTTTTCAATGTTTCATCATTTTTTAGCTGAGGGTGGTGCTATATTTCAAGCAATGCAGAAAGTATTCTCCGGGGACTAGGTCAGAAATTCCTTTCAGCAGAAGTCCCGGGATAATACCCCAGATATCACTGAGTATAAAGACCTAGTATCTCAGAATAAGGGACCTTTCAAACGAGATTTCAGGGGTTACCTATATATCCAAGTAGTGTTCCCCACGAAATAAGCAAGTTTGAATTTAGGTTTATATCCCGAAAAAGTTTACTAAATGTATAAAAATCTACCGACACATCCACGGTGAGATCGTTTAACACATTTAACTTTCCAATTCTTTAGCGTACTGTAACCGTCTACTGATGTACTATCATTTCCTCTTTTTACGCAAAACTCAAATTTTTGAATTTTATCATGTTTTTGACTTTTTCAAATTTTTCACATGTTTTTGTATTTTCTGACAATTTTTCTCCCCCTAAAATGCAAAACCATATAAAGAAAATTTGACAACCAACACTGATAGCTTTGTCTCGCCATCCATTTTCTGCTTCTCATGCACTGATTTACAGAAAATATAACATACCCCCAAGATTTACAACCCACTGAACTTAACAGTTTGAAAACCGTTTTTCAATCTGATGAAAGTAATCATGTTTGTTCAGCCGTGAGGGTTTCGGCATAATCAATCAACACTCCCCTTACAACAAACTATTTTCCCATAATGATTTCAAAACACTTAAGTTTGTTTTAATCAGAATGGTTTTTCCGGAAAAATTAGTTTGTTTACCCATCTCTTATGAGTTCGGGGTCATCTCATCACCTTGTTCTCTTTTAACCATTTTGAAAATTTTAACAATATAAGAACAAATACTACTATCTCTTGTAGAAAATCAAGTACAATTTAATGTCCTTGATTAACCACTTGTGACACAAAATATCACAGTTACCATCCTGTGAATTTCTCAAGAATGATACCGATACCTGCTTCACACTTACCAACCTGGAAGCTCCGGCAAGTCAGATTTTTCTATTTGAAAAGTTTCACCCAAGCCTGACTGTCCTTGGGTGTATTTTGAGCTTTTCTCTTTTCTTCATAAAACTCTTTCACTCCTTTTTCCTTACCATCAACCATCTTACTAAAAATATGTTTAACATTGCTATTAAACATTTTTCCAGCATCAACACCTTTTGATTTTGTGTTTGTGGCTTTTAATGGAGGAAATTTTTCATCATTCATCAAAAGAACAGTTTCTTCCTTCTTTACCTTAACTTGTGGCTCCTCTGATTTTGTGGAATCAGATTCATTGCCCGAACTTGGCTTATCTGACTTAGATGAGTCAGATTCATCGCCTGATGGTGGCTTGTCTGACTTTGAAACATCAGATTCATCGCCGACCATTTTCTTCTTTTCCTTTTTCTCTTTTGTCCTCAGATTTGTATCTGAAGAATTCGATTTGCTTGACTTTGCTGTCGAGTGAATCGATTCATCAGAACTTTTATTTGAACCAACCGGTGAACCCGAAGACAAAATCTTCTCCAAGTATTCTCTCGCCTTCTTCCTCTTCTTCCTCAGTCTGTCTCTCTGTCCCTGTGAAAGCTTTACTTTCTTATCTAGAACCTTCTGTTCTTTGGGCTTGACAATGACTGGTTTCTTTACCGTTCTCTGAGATTCAACCATCGATCTTCCCATAGATCTCCTTGGGTAATCTCTGGCAATATGTCCTCTGATATTACATTCAAAGCATCTTCTTGTTTCACAATACCAATTCTGGCAGTTAACAGCAATGTGTCCTCTAACACCACAGGTGTAGCACACTCTGTTATCGTACCATCCACTTCTGTCAGTCCAAATCTTCAAATCATAACATTGTTTGGCTTGGTGATAATCATTTCTCCTCTTCAATGCTGGATTTGTCTTTTGAGCACTGTGGTCAAACCTGCACCACTTATTACCAACATTTTGTGAATTTTCATTTACAAATTTTTGTGGATTTTTGTTACGATTGAATGATTGAACCGATGAGCTTTTATTATCTTTTTGAACAATTTTCGGCTTTTTATCCTTTTGTTTTTGTTCCACAATCTTCTTTACAGGTTTTTGCGTTGAGCATTCACCTTTTTCAGTAGAATGTAGAACAGTCTCTTGAAACATTTCATTTAATTTCAAAAATATTTTTCTTTTTTCAACATCATTATCAATTTTCTCATCACAATCTTCAACTTTGACTTCATCAAAGTTTGTAACATTTTCACTCATTGGAACAGAATTGATTGGTTTTGGACAAACATACGATGCAGAAGAGGTCACAAAACCTTTCAATTTCTTCTCAAGATCATCAATTTTGTTCCTTGAATTCTCAGCTTCATTTTCAAGCTGAGATATTCTCTCAAAATAAGACTTGATTGTCTTTTCATTCTCAATCTTAATGTTTTCAAGAACAGACTTTTCATTTTCCAAAGTTTTTATCTGTTCTTGAAATTTTGTTTCATTTGCTTTCCAATTCTTGTTTTCCAGCTTTACCCAGAAATCTTCATTTTCTGAAGATTTCTTTTTGCTTTCAAAAACCTTTTCTTTCTCTTTCAAATTTTTATTTTCTGATGACAAACTCTCAACATTCTCCAAAAGTTTATCATTATCAGATCTCAATTTTTCGCAGTTCAAGCGCAACTCCAGAATCTGTTCATCATCAACTTTCTTCCCATCTTTTAAAGCTTTGTTTTCCAATGTCAAATTCTCCATATCACTCAAGAATTTGGCATTGTCTGCTCCAAGTTTATCACATTTTGAACACTTTTCATTCATCTTTTCAACATCATCTTCTTTCTTTGCTTCCATCCTGAATGTTCCTGCACAAAAGAGTTTAACGAAATCAAAAGGATTCATACTTTCATCAATATAACATTTCCTTTTAATATCATATTTCAGAATACTCTTTGTTTCAAGACACACACGAATTCTATTATCAATTTCAGTAATTACATCCAATTCCAATTTTGGTAAATTCTTTTCCATTTCGGTCAATAATTCCTTCTTTTTCTTATATTCTTTACGAAATTCTCCATTAACCTCATTAAAAAACTGTTTTGGATAAAGTTCTTGAAAAAAATCTTCCCTTTTTAGCTTAACCAAGAATTTATCCCATTTAGCAGGTAATGCATTTGCCAATTTCGATATCTGTTCATCATTTGATATTCTAATATTCTTGTTTCTCAAACTGTCCATTAAATTTTTAAACCGTATTTCCAACTCATCCAACGTTTCATCCTTTTGACACATGAAATATTCAAATCTTTCAACTAAAACCTCCTTTTTCTCAAAAGAAGAACAACAAGTCCAATTGTTTATTCTTTCAAATTTAGTGTTTTCCAGTTCATCAAACATTTTGAATTCTTGGTATTTGTGCCTTGTAAATCACCTCGAATCTCCTGCAAACAAACAAACACAATCAGTATACACAATAATATCCTGAAACAGACTGATACACAGTTGACGTGAAATAATCTCGACACGAAATTTCACTTTTCAAGCGAAATAGAAAATTTTAATCAAAATCACTTGTTGAACAGTTGAAGCGAAATCAACTGTTTGCCTCTTGAAGCGAAATCAACTATAGGTCTCTTGAAGCGAAATCAACTATTGGTCTCTTGAAGCGAAATCAACAATTAACCACTTGAAGCGTAATCAGCTATTAACCACTTGAAGCGAAATCAGCTATTAACCACTTGAAGCGAAATCAACTATTTATCACTTCAAGCGAAAACCCCAATGATCAGTTCTGAAGCAAAATCAGCACTTATACTTGTTCAAGCGAAATCCCCAATGATCAGTTCTGAAGCGAAATCAGCTCTAAACAACTTTCAAGCGAAATCCCAAACTAATGCTTTGAAGCAAAATCTGATTTTAGGTACTATTTCAAGCGAAATCAAGTCCAAATCATCATGTTCAAGCGAAATCTTGCTGTATGTTACGAAATCAGACAGAAAAACTTGAAATTCTCCTAAACGACAAGGAATTTGAGTCTGAAACTTGGTAGGATTGTAAATCAACTGTTTTCGCACAACATACTAAAAAATCATCCAATTCGGACCGTGAAATCCCGTTCAATTTGTCGAAAATCCATAGAAAACGTGAAAGAAAGAGTAGATGAAGAAGAAATGATGCGATTCAGATCTGAAAATGCTGTAATCTGATACGAATCTTGTTGTTTGATCAATGCAATCGAGCTCCTGCTCTGATACCACTTGTTAGGACCGGTTTGACTTCGATACGATTACTAAACGAACGTGAAACGTGCGGAATCCGTACACGAACGCGACCGAAACACACAAGACGTAATATTAACGTGATTCTATATAAGATCTGAAATTGTACAATCACTTGAATCACTTAGAGACTTTCTCTCTCTAGTTTCTCTCTCTAGAACTATAGCTAATGTGCAAAAGTCTTCTTCAAGCTAAATCATGATTTAGCTTGAACCCTATATATAGTGTTGAGGTTTAGCTTGAAACTGTTCAAGCTAAATCATGATTTCCCTTGAACCAGTTCAAGCTAAATCATGATTTCCCTTGAAACAGTTCAAGCTAAATCATGATGTTAACATGTAAAAACTTTAAAACCTCCTATTACATGATACAAGACGAAGTCAATAGACGTAATGCACTAACATATTCTTCACAGGTGCGTAAAGCAATCGAGAGTAGCGATTGCGAGTAGCGAGTACACATCGAGTAGCACAGCGGGTAGTATAGCGTAAGCGAGTAATATAGCATGCGATTTGTTAGCGTATTGAGATAGATGGGCAGTGCGAGTTGTGCGTGTTAATCAAAGCGAAAAGCGTATAAATCACCAAAAATCAAAACGCGTAAACATATAATCACAAAAAATACATCAAATCCACATAAAATCGATAAATCACAGAGTCAGTGACGGCGAAATCCAGAATCGAAACACATAAAATCGAAAAGAGATTGTCTCGGCTGATAGACGTCGACTACCCAAAGTGATTCGACTATTCTCAAGGACTTCGAGCACATACTTTGGCCTAATAGACTGTTCTCTATCACCAGCATATGGTGAATAACACTCATCCTATCGGTTATCCACGCAACTCGAGTCGTTGGAATCCATCGAGACTTTGGTGAGAGTTTTGCAAAACCAAAATAGAGAACGGAACAAGTCATCAAGGTTCGGGTTTCACCCCTGACTTAACGACTGTATTCCTGTTTGTGTGATAGAATCACGAGTTAGAGAGGGAGATGTGCGTCGAAGTATGGATTTCACCCCTAATTCAACGCAAATTCTCGTGTTTATAGTAACAATGTGTGTTGAACGAGCGATTTAATCGAGAGTTTGCGGTTTTCACACCTAATCTCAACCAGATCGTTCGTTTGTGTGTGTTGCCGTCCTTAGGAAAGTCTGATCTTGCGCGGAACGGTAGTATGCAATGTTTGCGCAAGAGTGTAGTGTACAACGAGTTCGAGCGAGAATATCAAGTAATGCTCGTACGAAGCCACTACCGGGTTTGCACAAGTCGGTCTGTCGGTACTTAGACTATAGACTAGGTCAATTCTAAGACATCAACCCGGACTAGGTCGAGTCTTGCCTAATTCCCTATAGTTATGGCTCTGATACCAATCTGTCACACCCCAACCGATGGCGGAAACATCAGGGGCGGCACTGAGCGAAACAGATTGTCCTGGAGAATCCATAACAACTATTAATTATAATATATTAATGGTTTATGTCCCATACCACAAACATATAAAATAAAACAGTTATTACAGACGTTCTCAAAGACAAATAATCCATTCTGACAACTCAGATTTTATTTAGTTTGTTTCTAGACTCTCTCCTAGCTTGATTCCAGCAAATAACGCAAGCATCCTAAACACTTGTCACATACGTTAAAATAGAGGTCAATACACATAGTGTAAAGGTGAGTATACAAGTTTAGTAGTATAATAGTAGCGAAAGCTATTTACGCATAACCAGCATGTAACATGTATTATGTGAAGCAGGTAGGTTATCGACAATGAAATATGCACAGATGTAACTGCGAGTTGAATGCGCAACACATATCACCACTGTGATACATGAAGAAAAGCCCTTAACAACCCCTGTCCAAGATAGGTGCTGAGTCCAAACTATAGTACTATCGTTGCTAAGGTGTCAGGCAACAATCACTGTGTAAACATAACATACTAGCATTCATCGAATAACGCGTATAAAATGCAGAACGGTTAGCGTATAAAAATGTGTTTGAGTTGTGTGATCGATGTGATTTGATGTAAGTAACGTATGTAACACCCAAAAGTACTTAAAGCAAAAAGGGATCGAGTATACTCACAGATTGTGTTTAGTAAATAAACACTCTCTTGGATTGAAGGGAGCGCTGGAAAATTATCCTGATTACAGAATGATAGAATAAGCAATGAACAGTGCGTTAAACGGTGCGAGTGAATTGAGTGACGGAGGGTCATCCGATCGGATGACAATCCGGACAGATGGTCATCCGGTCGGATGGCCATTCGGTCGGATCGTCATTCCTTTAGGATGGATGTGTTTGTGTATGATGTGACTTTGAAGTGTTCGTTGTAGCATTATATAAATTAAGAAGTGTTTCTACAATTCAGGTCATCTGGCCGGATGGCCATCCGGACGGATGGCCATTCGGTCGGATGGCAGTTCGCTTGAAACTAACACTCCTTTGAATATTTTTGTGAAAAAGTTTAAGTGTTGGGAAATATCAAATGTGTTGAAAGTCACAAGTCATCCGAGCGGATTGTCGTTTAATCGGATGGCAATCTGATCTGACGACAGTCCGTTCAACAACTTGTTTGTTTTGAAACTTGCAGAAATTTGTTAAGTTTGGAATGTTTTGCGATTGTACCGAGACGGTATGACAACGTGTCAAACAACGGAACCCCATCAAGTCCAAGTCATTCGATCGGATGGGAATCACCCCGCCCGATCAGTTAACTGTTCTTGACGGTTATTCATGTTCAACCCGTTAAGTTTGTCATCTCTTCGATAGGAATCCGTTCTCAGACCGACACTTCACTAGAGGATGAGTAGAAGGCCTGAATGAGCTCGGATCCTATCGGTTTTATGTGAAAGTTGAGATTATTGAAGAATAGTTTGAAACACTTTGATTTTGTTTAGATTTATCTGAAATCAGTGTTTAAACATTGTAGAAATCCTTTGGATCTGAGTTGTTCTTGGTGGAATGAGGTCACACTTTGGTGTTCTTGAGAACCTATGATGACATCACCTTAAAACACCCCAAATCCACCGATTTCATGGTGAAAAGTTAAGATTTGATGGTGAAAATGATGAAGAAGTGTGCGTAGATGATAGAAGTACAAGATTTGAGTGGAAAACTTACAAAATTCATGAGGAATCGAGAGAAAATAGGGCTGGAACATGTTGGTCGAACGAGAGCTGTCACATCACATGAACAGTGATGTGACAGGTGGTATTTATAGATGAGAGGGTGAGAAAGGTGGTGCAAGGTGACGGATAGGATGGCCATCCAATCGGATGGTCATCCGGACGGATAACCATTCGATCGAATGGTCATTCGATCGGATGGGTTAAGCGGGTTAGTTTTCGACTTTTCGTTTCGTGCGTTGAGCGTTGTGATGCGTTGCGAGTAAGCAATGCGATAGTATTACCCATTAATTACACAAATAATCCTAACTACTAACTAACATAAAAGTAATCCTTAAATTTCGAGTTTGCGATGAGATTGCGTTGTGATAGAGTTACGATTGCGTTTGCGATTAACCACCTCAAGATAAACATAACACGCACAAGTAACACATAATAGCACACACACGTAAAACAATATCCATAACCTGTAATTCGAGTTGCGATGCGATTAGCGATAAGTCGATTAGCGATTAGTGGCGATTTATTGCATATAATCCACATAATACAACTAAAGTAGCATAAAATTAAAGTATCGATTAACGAGATGAGAAGTACAAGTAATAATTAAGCAAGGAATGATAGATCGAATTAGCAATCTTTTCTTCCTTTGTCTTTGACTTTGACTTGTACTTTGACTTCACAAAGTCGGGTTGTTACAATTAGAGTTAGTGTGAAATATGCTAACTCCGCGAAAGAGATATGGAAGGACTTGCAGTAGCATTTCGGGAAGGAGAGTGCCCCGAGGGTATACGAACTCAAACAACTTCTGATGACAACGAAGCAAGATGGCTCCTCATTGTTAGCATACTACACCAAATAAGAACACTCTAGGATGAGATAAATGCAGTTTTTTCGATTCCCAGATGTTCTTGTACGGGCTGCACATGTGGCTTGAGCAAGAAGATGACTGATTCCAAGGATAAAGAGAGGTTGTATGAGTTCTTACTTGGACTCGACAATGAATATTCGACCATTAGAACCCAAGTCCTTGCTATGAAGCCCATACCCAGCCTGGGAGAAGCCTATCATCTTGTTTCGGAAGATGAGCAACAAAAGTGGTCTCTATGGGCAAGAAAGCAAACACCGACACCGCTGCGTTTCAGGCATTTGTGAAGAAAGACGAGGCTGCTGGCACACACAACAGAAACATATCCAAAGGTAGCAAGAAGGCTGTTGATGAAAAGGTGGAGCATTGCTTCTTTTGTGGAAAAATGGGCATAACCATGACGGGTGCTTTAAACGACTTGTAAGACCCTATTCATGATTTGACCCAAAACGACCCAGCGGAAAATGAACCGTAAAATTTCTTTCTTTTAACTACTCTAACATACTTAAATACCGTTTAGGTCAACCCTTCTAACATAAATACATCATTCATCATTTATTTAATGTAACTATGTTAACAAATGATTACAAACAACGTGACCGCTTTCCCGTACAATCCGTGATATTCAACTTGATCCTCGTTCACATGTCCCTCAGGAATATCTGACTAACCTACGGTCACCATATATAACCAACACGTTAGTACATGGTAACATCATATATAATTTAATACATATACTTAAAAGGCTATATCACATTCTAACTACGTAAGGTATTCCATTGAAACATCCTCTCAATTTTATTTACTCGAGTCCGACATCAATTTCTCGGCGGTCCGGCATTCCCATACCTGCACTGTTACACCCTGACTTTTGCGGAAGCGTATGATGTGTGACTGGTTTAATATCATTGCATTCAATCATAATAAACAACTACATGATCAAAACGATGTTCATCCATTCATTACGTGGAAGTATTACAAATACCAGTTATTTAAGTTTCAAACAACACAACCTTCAACTAAGATACAATTCATCAAAAGTGGATGACATCTAAACTTGGAATTTACTTCTAGAAACAACACCCGCGCCCAAGATCCAACTTGTTACCTGAAATACATGTAATTTTGGAAAACATCAACAAAAGTTGAGCGAGTTCATGCGTTTTGTATGAGTACTGGTAAACTTGTAAAACCTTTGAGAGACTCCTTTGAAAACAGGTATGAAAAGCAGTTATGAACCTATCAAATGAATGTTTTACAAGGACATTAAAGCATGTGAGGACATAGGGAGTACTCGAAATGAGTAGGATTATACCCTTGTCGATTTCCCTCGACTATGTCGATTTCCCTCGACTATGTCAATTTACCTTGACTATGTCAATTTCCCTTGACTATGTCGATTCACCTCGACTATGTCGATTCCCTCGACTGGGACACCAAAGCACTCAAGTGGTCACAAGTACCATGAGTGGGGCTCGGCCGTACCCGTTAGATCTAACCTTCGTCCCTAATTAAGAATTAATGGCATTTCAAATTTAGTCTATGCTCACATGATCTAATAGTTCATTTCATAGGCAATTCATACTGTTTAAGCATTCGTAACATGTATTCCACCCCGAGAGTTATAAAACCGAAAACAGTTAAAGAAAAGGGGGAGCATGAACTCACTGTTTTGCGTCTTCGGTACTCGTAACTCAAAGTTCGTCAGCAAACACGAATACCTACAATGTACTATGGTCTATTAGACAAAAGGGCCGTGCCTTGCCTTAGTATTCACGTTTTTTAGTTACGTTTCTTCCACGACTTCAATGTTATCCCAAGTTATAATTACTTGTTAAAATAATAATTATTTTAACTTTAAATTATATTTAATTTTTGGAATAATCGTTAAACAATATTCTTGTAACAATACTTCTCAAGTATTTATTTTCGTATTTCCTTCCCAAGGATGGGGGTATCTTATGCATGTATATTCGCATTCTTGTATTTGTACATCTTGCCATGTATTGGCGTCGTATTCCGGTGTATCATTCCAAATAAAATATGCCAATATATTCCCAATATATTTTTCCAAAACAGTATATTTTCAAGTCTCACTTAGAAAATATATATGAACTTATTTTGTCCAAAAATAATGTATTTCAAGAATATATATATTTTTCCCAAAAATCACATACCTTCTGAATATTCAAGAAAATATATTTTACTTCCAAAAATAATAAATTTTCTCCTTGTCGAAAATATAATATAACTTTTGTAATATTTACAAAAAATCATATTCTCATTTCTTGTATCCAAAATATTATTTACCAAAAATATATTTACGACGGTATTCTCCGGAATATTTTGTAAGTTACATTCTTGCGTTCGGTTTCACAATATTAAGTGTGTAACTTATATATTTATTCCTTGTGATTTTTGGTATTATTTTGGATTGTAAATTCTTGGTATTTTGTTCAGTTATATTACTTTAAATCCTAAAATAATATAACTAATACACAAATAATCACCCACAATGTGTCTTCTAAATATATATCTTTCAAATACATATTTAGTTATTTTTTATTTACAAAAACCAACCTCCAATACTTGTATTTTTGAAACAAAATCTATGGCAAAGTTTGTATTGAAAGCCATGGTTAAAACACACTTGTAAGTATTTGTTTAGAAAATATTTTTCTAAGTGTTTATATTTTTAGAAAATTTTGCCATAGTTTCCCCTAAAAATAGAGGTGTCCATACTATCAAAGCATATCATTTTCTTTTCAAAATCATCACAAACAATCAACAATCAATCTACACTTACCAAGTGCTAAAACAAAGCTATCTACATAATAATCATGAACTTGAACTTTCATAAAAACTTGTAGTAATTTGGTAGTGGGTTTAGTTACCCTTTAAAGTGTGTTTATTTCTTTAAAAATCTCATTCTTGAAAGATTTGAGTATTTACAACTTGTTAGATGATTTTTCCAAAAATCATTCTTTTGAATTTTTCTTGTAAACAAAGTGTTCTTATACTTGTTTCAACACTAGAAACATGATTAGTTCTTTTTAAAACAATGTTCATGTAAATCTTTGTGATTTAGCTTGGTTTCTTTGGAAAACTATTTTAGAAATCATCCACTCACAAGACTTGTATTTTGTTTAAATCATCATCACATGAAAACAACTTTTATTATTCAAGTTCATGTAAACATAAGGCATGATGATCTTGGTTTTTCACAAGATCATCACATTAACTTACTAGATCATGTGTTTAATCACAACCTAGTAGGTTCCATATGATGTCTAACATCACTAACACTAATAATCAATCAACAAGAAGCAAATAAACACAAATCAACAAGTATTCATATGTTTATAAGCTTATGTTAGAGATTCATGAATATGACTTTTAGTGTTCATCAAGATTAACAATGTATATCATCTTTTAACCAACAATATATGAAGTAACAAATGGTTATGAGGGCCTTACTACTAGCACAAGGCTAGGGAAGAACACTTGATGTTGTAGATGACAAATAAGTTGGATAAAAGCAATGGGGAGAGGTCCTTCAAGATCCAAGACCACCAAACCTTCTTATATGGTTCCTTACACCTTTGTGAGTATATGGATCGAATGGAAGTGAGATGATGATGGTGGGGTGGTGGGTGCTTGTTCTCGGTCGAAAGTGAGGGGGAGAGGAGGAGAAAGATGAAGGTGTTGGGTGTGTGTGAGAATGATCCATCATGTTCCTTCTTATAACCTCACTTAAGCTTTTATCCATTGGGCCTTATGTCTCTTAAGTACATAACACAATCTAAATGAATCTTCACAAATCCAAGCAAGATCAAGAGAAATCTTGTAAGATTTTGGAGGTGGGGCCACATAAGTGACCGTCCACTTAGGGGGGGGGGGGTATCTTGGTTGGGTTTTAATGTTTAGTTAGATGATTAGTTAGGATCTTAAGTGTAAAGTTAGGTGTTTATGTGTATTTGGTGTTACATAGTGTGTTAGGGTGTTCGGGGATCATAACTAGCTCTGAAACATTAAAACAATGTTTCTAGTATAATTTTGGTGTTTCGGGTAGTGTCCGGTTGTTCGGTTAGATACCGGTTCGTTAAAGTGTCAAATTATACCGTTTAGTGATATTTATGTATCCCTTTGTAGCACTTTAAATTCCCGACACTTAGGAAAGCATTCAGGACCATTTAGTCATATTTTTTTACATGAAACTAGCTTGTTAAAAAGCTGATTTTTGCTGAATTATGCAGAATTCTGCACTTTATGTGGGTTTTAGGAACTTTCCGGCACTTAAACTATCACCTAGTGAAGCAGTTTTGTGGTCCTTACTTCCCTACACACTATACTAGTGTAGAACTTGGTTTCTGGCTCATTCTGTGTCTTAACGTCATGTCTGTCTAAATACTGAACTCCCGTCAGTGCTTTTAGTTTGTCTGATAATGGTGCCAATTCTGTTCTGTGCATTATTAGGACTATATCGTGTTGCATGTAGTAATGATAAAAGTCTTGCAACATGAAATGCCATTGTATGTACATAAGAGTAATCAGAATTTCATTCGTCTTGTAAACTAGATCATGCACATATCACTGTTCAATTAGTGTACGGAATGTACGGAAAAGTGACAGTTGTCACATTCTCCCCCCGTTAAAAGAATTTCGTCCCGAAATTCAAGCGATGCCATCGGTCGCAGGGGAATTGTGAATCAAGTGTGGTCACTTATGTTTAAATTGCTCTTCATGTTCCCAAGTAACTATGGGCCATGATATGAATTCCAACGTACTCAAATATATCAATTACGTCTTCTCCGTGTTTTGTGGACTCTCAGTCAGCAACCTTGACAGGTTCTATAGTAAATTGGAGTTTGTCGTTGACGTGAATCTTGTTTGTGGGAATAACGACTGTTCCTTGAGTCAGACTCCTCTAATGACTAGACACGTGGAATGTGTCACGATCACTACTGATCTTTTCTGGTAGTTTCAGCTTGTGAGCAATGGTCCCGATCCCTACCAGGATCTCGATAGGTCTAATATACCGGGGGTCCAACCTTCCACGTTTTCCAAATCGCATCACGCCTTCCCAAGGCGAGGCTCCCATTAAAGCCATACTTCTTTTCTCAAATTCCTACGATTTTCGCCACTCGTCGGCGCAATCTTTCTGTATTTCGCGGGCTGTCTTGATATGATGACATATCTGAACGATCTTGCCTCTAATTTTTCCTGAACCAACTCGGGCCAGTAGATTGTTTATCTCCGGTCTCCGTTCAACACGACGGGGATCGACTTATTATGTTCCATCTAAAGCTTCACACGAAGCGGTTTAAACAGCGGTGTGATAAATACTGTTGTAGGGAAAACTCCACTAAGGGCAAGTGAGTGTTCCAACTTTTCATCAAAGTTTATCACACAAGCACGTAACATGTCCATACAGTCTGCATCGTTCAGTAGCTCAGTTCACCTTCGTTAATTTTTAAGTTCTTACGATCAACGGTGTGCTGCAACCCTTGTGATCAGTAAAGGTCGTGCAATGTTTTCTTACAGGTAATGACGTCAAATTTGTGGCACGCAAATACTGTATCTAGATCAAGGTTTCTTCTCACGATTCCCTTAATCAACGTGACGCGTATGCAATGTCGTGGTCTCGTTGCATAGACACGCAATCGAGACTTTGTCGAGAAGCGTCACATAATTGCAACTCTAACTCCTTAGCTCTTGTTTGCAGGGTTGGCATGAATCTCATTCTTATCCACCATGTATCCTAAAGTTCTTACCTCACGAATTCGAAATCCGCCCTTCGACATCCTAGCACATAACTGTTCTTTCTCTAAGGGTCGCAAGATAAATTGCAGATGTTGCTCACGACCTTCCTTGGTCGTTGGGCATATAAGAATGTAGTCAATAAATATAATCATGATCTATGTATGGCTTACACGTTCGATTCATGAGGTCCATGAATACTGTTGATGCATGTGTTAAGCCAAATGGTACGACAAGGAACTCGTAACGCTCGAAGCGAGTCCTAAAGGTCGTTTTAGGGATATTTCCTTCTTGTATTCATAGTTGAGGACATCATGGCCTCAAGTCACTCCTTAAGTAGTAACTGGAATCTTACGGTTGGTCCAATCATGTTGCCAATCCTTGGCAAAAAGGATACCGGTCCTTGATATCCAATTTTTTGAAGTTGATGAAAAATGGAAACTGCCGACTTTCTTCTCATGTCCTTAACTAAGGATGTCATGTCCTTAATTCCCTATGTCTAGCAGCTCTTACAGTTATATCAGAGGCTCATGCTTCGCAGACGAAGCTAGTCGGTAAGGCGTCATTTGGCACTGGTGCCGCTCCTAGCACTAGGTTCATCCAAAACTCCTCTTGTTGCTGTGGAGGTATTCCTGACAAGTCTTCAGGAAAGGCTTCTGGGAATTCCTCCACCACGGGGTTGTCTTCTAGCTCCAACTCCTAGGCCTCCTTATCGGCAACATGAGCTAGGAAGGCTATGCAGTCTATTTGGAGGCGCTTCTGTGTCTCTTCGACCAATGAGAGATGTCGCAGACCCACGGTCTTATGGGGCCTAGTACCCTTGCACTTATCGCAAGAAGGTTGTGTACTTTAAGTGTTTCATCATTCGCAAGAGGGATGCGACTGATTTTCCTTATAACGAACGACTTTAGCTCTATACTTGGATATCCAATCCATGCTGACTATCATATCATGAATTCCCAAGTCAATGGTAATGGAAGGTTCTGGCCTTCTGAGTTCCCAAAATATAATTCTTATTCGCCTCGTCTGCTGAAACTAACCTTCAATATGCCAATTCTAAAGAATACGGGACATCTTATTCTACTCGAAACTAGGCCAAGCAGTTTCTTAAGTTCTAAGCATACAAGGTTAAAGTTGGTGCCATTATTAATCAAAAATAGATGCATAAGGTTGGTTAATAGGGAACGTACTCGTAACCGCATCTGGATCCTGGTGTGCTTCACGAACTTCAATTGTGAAGACCCTTCCTCGCTTGGTTCCTTCTAGGGCAATCTTTCCTAAAGTGCCCTACTTCACCACATCTATAGCAGCCTGGTACTCTACCATTATCTCTTCCGTCTGGATCCTTCGCCCAACAGGCATCCTTGCTGTGCCCTTCCTTTTCTACACTTTCCACACTTAGGCCTCAGACATCGACCTTCATGGTAAAAATCGCATTCCTCGCACCTCGGCTTAGTCCCCAAGTAAACCTTACCACCAGCCTTATTAGTGGCTCCATAAGCTTCCCTGCCACGCGGTGGGTTCACTTCCTTTCTTTTGTTTGCTTTAGAGCTTCCATAGCTGACTTGGGTGCCTATCTTTAGGTGTGAAGACTTCCTTTTCTTGTTGCCTGATGACTCCACATGGGTCTCTTTCTTGTTATCCTCATATTCTAAAAATTTTCCCATGCGTAGAGCTTCTTCTGTAAGAGTGACACTCAAATCGATAGCCTCTGCGATGGTTGGGGGCTTTGAGGTAGTAACCATGCTCCAAATTTGAGGTGCAAGTCCCCAAATGAATCGCTCAATCCTCTTGAATTCCGGCTTGACTAAGTAGGGAACGACCCTGGACAAGTCCTGAAATCACTGGACGTACTCCGAAATCTTCGGCCCGTCCATTTTCAAATTCCAGAACTCCACCTCAAGCTTCTGGATTTCAGCCCTAGAATAGTATTTCTTTTCCATCATTTCCTTGAGCTCGTCCCAGCTCAGTGCATAAGCAGCATCTTCACCAAGGGTCTGAACCTGAAGGTTCCACCAGGAGAGTGCGCCTTCTAAACACAACCCTAAGATAAAGGTAACACTCTGCTGGGGTGAACAGTTACTCATTCTTAGAACGGAGTCAGTCTTTTCTGCCCAACGAACATATGCAACGGCACCTCCTGTGCCATTAAAATTTAATGGTTTGCAGTCCAGGAACTGTTTTATAGGTGCAGCCAGTTGGAGGGTTATTTCCGGAAGTGCCACCGCTATGTTCAGAGCGGAGGGCTTCATGTCGTGCAATTGCCTGTAAGATGCGTTCTTGAAGCTCGGCTTCTGTCCTTGGTAACATACTGGTGTCTATGTCTCGTCGGGGCGGCATTCTCTTCTGTCAAAAGGTATGAGGTAGGTTAGACAACTTTCCATAATTGTCTATGAGGTACATAGCACCATAAGCCAACATGTAATCACCCAATATCACATGCATATATACTCAACAATGTATGAGCGAGGAAACAATTATTGAGCCTTCACATAGGCTTGCCAACTTGGCTTATTGTTTGTAATAGGAAAAATAAAATGAACTCGAGGCTACATCTCCTCGGCCATACAAGTTTCATGAAGTGGTAGTTGTTTTCCTTCTACATAGCTTTACAAGACGGGTATACTTTCCTTGAGATGGGGGTTGTTCATGTAGGGGTGATAGAGAGTGTAACATCACTGAATCTTTCCGAATGTTATCCATCTTCACTTGCTTAAATATCGGTTCTCAAACGTCTCATACACGGGTAGAAGTGTCAGACACGAAGTAGGCAAAGACAGGTTTCCTACTTTATAAAGTGCTAAAGCAATGGTCTATGTATTGTTCTACCAGATGAAGGTGTGAACACCTATAGATTATTTTTGGAGGGATGGTGATCATTAACCTGACCCGCAGAGTCCACCAGGATTTCCATGCACTACAAGTTGTTATTACGTGGGCCCCCATAATAATAAATTGTCTTGCACAGTTACCCCAATTTTCCCTTGTCTAAGCAGATGATCAACCAAGGAGGGGACACTACTGTCCTTATATCTCTGACATGGAAAGGACCATTGCGGTGGTCCACGCGCTAACACTCGTTATCGTTACGCGCGAATAGGCACGATGATTAAACGAAGTAGGAATAAGGAGAATTCCTAGTAGTTGGAGGGGCACCTTCAAGATGAATACTTCATCTTCCTTGTCTGGTCAAGTGTGTCGTCAATCTCGCTTCACAAAAGCCGCAGGGACCTCGTCCCGCTGATTAAGAAGTTGTCCAAGGTTGTCGCCTCTGCCTCGCCGTCACTACCGTAGTCAGGCACCTTCACGATCGAGAGGGAAGAGCAGCCATCTCCTACGGAAGCAAGCTCAGAATCTCGTTTGGTAATTACTCCAGCCATGAGCTTTGCAATGAACGCGAGGCCGATAGCTTCATCGTGCGAGTAAGAACAATAATAGGATTCAGAGTCGAATGTATCTTATTCACGTCAATAATTATTCCGTACACTTATTCGTATGTATATATCGATAAACAAATATGTTACTTAGCATAAACAGGCAATTCGATGCATCATATCACATATAACTCTCGTTTATCCTTTGGGGGGTCATTTTGTCTTTGGCAAGTCTATCCCATATAGACTATGCCTTAATTAGCACCATAGTTTAGGGTATTCTCCTCCCTACTAATGTCCTTGCCTTGTCTTTTCTTTGAAAAATGTTTGACTCATGGATCTTGACGCTTACGTGAATGCAATGAAATCCTTTTTGTAAAATGTTTTTGTGAGAGAATTCTAGTGATTGTAGTCTAGACTCGAGAAGGAATCCTAGTTCACTACAATCGAAGCTCTGATACCAAACTGTCACACCCTGACTTTTGCGGAAGCGTATGATGTGTGACTGGTTTAATATCGTTGCATTCAATCATAATAAACAACTACATGATCAAAACGATGTTCATCCATTCATTACGTGGAAGTATTACAAATACCAGTTATTTAAGTTTCAAACAACACAACCTTCGACTAAGATACAATTCAACAAAAGTGGATGACATCTAAACTTGGAATTTACTTCTAGAAACAACACCCGCACCCAAGATCCAACTTGTTACCTAAAATACATGTAATTTTGGAAAACATCAACAAAAGTTGAGCGAGTTCATGCGTTTTGTGTGAGTACTGGTAAACTGGTAAAACCTTTGAGAGACTCCTTTGAAAACAGGTATGAAAAGCAGTTATGAACATATCAAATGAGTGTTTTACAAGGACATTAAAGCATGTGAGGACATAGGGAGTACTCGAAATGAGTAGGATTATACCCTTGTCGATTTCCCTCGACTATGTCGATTTCCCTCGACTATGTCGATTTACCTTGACTATGTCAATTTCCCTTGACTATGTCGATTCACCTCGACTATGTCGATTTCCCACGACTATGTCAATTTCCCTCGACTGGGACACCGAAGCACTCAAGTGGTCACAAGTACCATGAATGGGGCTCGGCCGTACCCGTTAGATCTAACCTTCGTCCCTAATTAAGAATTAATGGCATTTCAAATTTAGTCTATGCTCACATGATCTAATAGTTCATTTCATAGGCAATTCATACTGTTTAAGCATTCGTAACATGTATTCCACCCCCGAGAGTTATAAAACCGAAAACAGTTAAAGAAAAGGGGGAGCATGAACTCACTGTTTTGCGTCTTCGGTACTCGTAACTCAAAGTTCGTCAGCAAACACGACTACCTACAATGTACTATGGTCTATTAGACAAAAGGGCCGTGCCTTGCCTTAGTATTCATATTTTTTAGTTACGTTTCTTCCACGACTTCAATGTTATCCTAAGTTATAATTACTTGTTAAAATAATAATTATTTTAACTTTAAATTATATTTAATTTTTGGAATAATCGTTAAACAATATTCTTGTAACAATACTTCTCAAGTATTTATTTTCGTATTTCCTTCCCAAGGATGGGGGTATCTTATGCATGTATATTCGCATTCTTGTATTTATACATCTTGCCATGTATTGGCGTCGTATTCCGGTGTATCATTCCGAATAAAATATGCCAATATATTCCCAATATATTTTTCCAAAACAATATATTTTAAAGTCTCACTTAGAAAATATATATGAACTTATTTTGTCCAAAAATAATGTATTTCAAGAACATATATATTTTTCCCAAAAATCACATACCTTCTGAATATTCAAGAAAATATATTTTTTCTTCCAAAAATAATATACTTTCTCCTTGTCAAAAATATAATATAACTTTTGTAATATTTACAAAAAATCATATTCTCATTTCTTGTATCCAAAATATTATTTACCAAAAATATATTTACGACGGTATTCTCCGGAATATTTTGTAAGTTACGTTCTTGCATTCGGTTTCACAATATTAAGTGTGTAACTTATATATTTATTCCTTATGATTTTTGGTATTATTTTGGATTGTAAATTCTTGGTAATTTGTTAAGTTATATTACTTTAAATCCTAAAATAATATAACTAATACACAAATAATCACCCACAATGTGTCTTCTAAATATATATCTTTCAAATACATATTTAGTTATTTTTTATTTACAAAACCCAACCTCCAATACTTGTATTTTTGTAACAAAATCTATGGCAAAGTTTGTATTGAAAGCCATGGTTAAAACACACTTGTAAGTATTTATTTAGAAAATATTTTTCTAAGTGTTTATATTTTTAGAAAATTTTGCCATAGTTTCCCCTAAAAATGGAGGTGTCCATGCTATCAAAGCATATCATTTTCTTTTCAAAATCATCACAAACAATCAACAATCAATCTACACTTACCAAGTGCTAAAACAAAGCTATCTACATAATAATCATGAACTTGAACTTTCATAAAAACTTGTAGTAATTTGGTAGTGGGTTTAGTTACCCTTTAAAGTGTGTTTATTTCTTTAAAAATCTCATTCTTGAAAGATTTGAGTATTTACAACTTGTTAGATGATTTTTCCAAAAATCATTCTTTTGAATTTTTCTTGTAAACAAAGTGTTCTTATACTTGTTTCAACACTAGAAACATGATTAGTTCTTTTTAAAACAATGTTCATGTAAATCTTTGTGATTTAGCTTGGTTTCTTTGGAAAACTATTTTAGAAATCATCCACTCACAAGACTTGTATTTTGTTTAAATCATCATCACATGAAAACAACTTTTATTATTCAAGTTCATGTAAACATAAGGCATGATGATCTTGGTTTTTCACAAGATCATCACATTAACTTACTAGATCATGTGTTTAATCACAACCTAGTAGGTTCCATATGATGTCTAACATCACTAACACTAATAATCAATCAACAAGAAGCAAATAAACACAAATCAACAAGTATTCATATGTTTATAAGCTTATGTTAGTGTAACACCCCGAAAATTCATGTCCTATAATGTAGTGACACGTGTCATAAGTTTGAACACTGTGACACCTGTGTCACTGCAACCATCAAACAAATGCCAAACCAATGAAATGTTGTATTTCAGACTTTGGACTTGTATAAATATATGTATCTTTTGCACATATCAACTCTTGTTCGATTTCAAACTCTAAATCGCTTTCTGGAAGGTTATACGCGCAATGATGCGTAAATATAACCAGTTTAATGCAACGAACACTCAGGGATAGTGAAATAGGCTTAACATACCTTAAATAACCTTTACATAACTTAGATATAAGTTTTGGAAGGCTTGGGGTGGTGAAATCAAAGTTTAATCGCTTACAGGGACTAAAGTTGACAAACTGCGAAAGTATGTCAATTTGAACTGTAACAGACATTCCGGAACATGACCATAAGTTAAACATACCCTAAATATCCTTTACATAGCTTAGAAATAGGCTTTGAGGGGTTCGGTGTGCTAAAATAAACTTTAGGGCATTCAGGGACTAAAAGTGTCAAAAAGTGCACAAGTTTGCATTTTCGGGCATAACTCACGTTCTGAATACATCCGGACATCCAAAAATTTATGTAAGCACTAAAACATTTTATTTTAGTGTTCGCCATAAGAAAAATCCATTCGTCGCGTCGTTTGGTTCGTTTTTCGCGCTTATGCGCATTCCGTCGTAATTAAGCGAACATCGCGACCGTACGGCCAAACGAACCGACATCCGAGATATTTTTGAACATGTTTTAAGTTCCCTATACTTTAACTTCATTTTTGAGCTATTGAAATGGGATTAACGGGCCTTAAACGCGTCGAAAATGGGCTGATTGCAATGCAGGGACCAAAAGTGCAAATCTGCCAAACTAGGGCCTAGCGGTGCGCTACACTTTTAGCGTAGCGGTGCGCTAGGGGTCTCCTGACCAGATGCAATGTTTCTAACAGCCTGTTTTCAGCTGAATTAACCACAACCACATGTTCTAATTTTTCTTGTCATCAAGATAAGGAGCATATGTAGCCACCATAACCTTCCGACACTTGTACGGATAAGATTCGGGCACGATATTCGATAAACGATCCTAACGGTGGTGCATATCCTATAAATACCCACCATAATCAACTTCAAAAACCCACAAATCTGATCATTGTGCTCTAAGTTGGAACCTTCGTTTCATACCTGAGCTATTTTGATCGAGATTAGCTTTCGGGGACCCTCCGTAAGTATTCTTTCGTTCTTTTATCGCTTTTCGAGTCCGAAAGTCAAAATTTGTTTGACTTTCTGCGTTGACCAGTCTATGGTCAACACGAAGTTCGTTTGAACTTCATAACGTGAGCGTGATCACGATGGTTATAGTCCCAAGTGACTATACCTACTGATTACCACGTTATCTAGGCTCAGTGACGAGCCGTAGTTTCGGCCAGAATACGTATTCTTGCGTATTTTGTAACCAAACTACTTATGGGTATCAAAACCGTTGGTTTTGATACCAAACTTGTTTTCTAACTTAGTCAAACATGTTTCAACATGCTTAGCTCGTCACTTTTAGTTTAGTGCTTATATAGGGTCGTAAAGGTAAGCGATCTAAACAATCGCTTATACTTTCGAACCCGACCCGTTTGGTCGATCATTAGGATCCGACCAAACACATTAAGTGACCTTATGGTCACATCGTTCGAGTAGTTGTATGACAGGTAGTATATATGCCTTAGGTAAATGACCAAAATACCCCTACGGGGCTTAAATTGAGATTAAACTCGTTTTGGGCATAATGGAAGGTATCCTACTGATACCACAACATATTTAAGGCATATTAACTAAGGAAACCTGTAAATGACTCTTATGGATACCCGTTACGCTTATTACGCGTTCGGTTAGGTTTATGTAACAAGTTTACATAAATTAGCCGAAACGGGTCAAACCTTATCGGTTCTATCTCAAAATTCAGAGTGTGTATGAAATACCCATATAACACAAGTCTTCAAACTTGTCGGGTCAGAATCACATTCTATCCGGTCTTCGCTTAATCGTGCGTACGAACCGTATCTTCCTGTAAGACTAACCGGTCTAAGCTTAGACTTAATTAAAGACCCGTTAGCATTCTAATTAATTATTTATACCCTCATTCCAGACTAGAGCTTTCCGGTAAATGGTACCTACGCTTACTTAAGTGAATACGACTGAGTTATTAATTTCTGATATTTAAGACAGGAGCTAGCTCAGGTAAATACTCTTAACTTATTTTCCCTATACGGGCTTGGGATACGGTACTATAAAAGTACCGCTTGGTCGGGTGTATGTAGTCATTTAAATCGGATTGTGATTGATGTACTTACATAACCTGTTTAATATGTATTATTTTACTGTTATTTGGTGTATGGCCTTTGGGGGTTAATGACCATGTACCGGATATCCTTGGCATCATTCGAAGTAATGGCCACGACCTAAGCACGGGGTGTAGGCATACACCTGACAGTTGCATTATGTAAAAACTGGTAATCCACTCGAAGGTATCATCCCTGTGGGCATTATACCGGAACTGGTAATCCACTTAGGGGATGATAGCCTGTGGGCATTATACCTGTGGCGTGTCAGTTAATTTAGACCGGCCCTACAAACCGGCCCTAACGGACGACAAATAAGTAAAACTGTATACAAGATTATATACAAATAATTTTCCCAAGTTATAAAAGATTAATTTTGCCTCTGTGCATTTTAATCAAAGTGTCAAAAGGTTTTGTGCCTGGTGCATCTAAATCAATTTTCTTAAACTCTTTTCAAATGAGTCAGTTGAGTGTATTTACCAGTGAAAACTGACGTATTTTCCAAAAAGGCTAAGTGACAGGTACTAAACGAAATTGGCTGGAAGCTCAGGGCGCTAATAAGGAATCTTGCAAGTTCTAGGCGTCTAAAGTCTGTTGAACAAATGATATGTTTAAAGATCCGCCTGTGGATCCTTTACTTTCCGTTGTAATACTGGATATTACATTATATTCGGAAAAGTAATAATATTTACCGTTTGCTTCCGCTGTGCATTCATATATATTGTGTTGTTTGACTATTATGTTGCCAACCATGACGTCACGATACTCCCCACCGGGCCCACCGGTGACACGTGGAAAGTCGGGGTGTGACAGGTTGGTATCAGAGCCAGGTTGAGTGAATTAAACACTAACCTTTCGTGTTTAATCTCAGTTACACAATTGCACATATCTAAACTTCTGAGTCTAGACTTAACTTAGGAATATTCTCAATCCTAATCTAGAAATTTTTACTTCCAAATTTTTATTGGATACGTCGCCAAGCGAAGAAGCCGTAATAGGAGTTCTCCACACCCGGAGCCCTGAGATGCTGAGCTTCGTACCGCGGCTAGAATGAAACGAGCATCTGAGGAGAAAGCATTCAGAAATAAAATGAAGAAGAAACTCCTTTTAATGAAGATCGTTTCCTTATTAGTCCTTATGAGGACATAATTATCCTTCAGTCCCTCCGAGGACAACATTATTTCTTTCAAGTCCCGCTTAGGGCAACTTTATACTTTTATTTTTATATAATGGAATGATTAAGTTTAAACTTTCATTCTAAACAAGAAATATTAAATAAATGGAAAATAACATTTCCTTTTTGCAAGATCTACCATTATAATAAAATGGCAAAATCTAAAAGGACAAGACCTAGCTTCGGGTCATAATTAAGACCGGCCAAGATGGCAGTTCCTCAATTTAGATTCAGATCCTTATTAACATTTCCATTTAGAAATTGTTCTGCGATAAATATTAAAAGAATCTTAAGAGTGAAACCTAGCCTGAGTGTCATTATAAAGACCTGGCCAAGATGGTAAGACCTGTTTAAAAGATTCGTATCCCAGTTAACATCTGAAAACATGTTAACACTCCCGGCAGATGTGATTCGTTAGAAATCACACACGTTATTAAGGATTCTTCAAAAGATTCCTAACCCAGTTTAATGATCTCTAAATCCTGGGTTTACATCATCAATTAAGATGATCATATCTTAACCATACGTGGTAATATAGTGCCTACGGGCCTTGCTCATTCCCACATGAGCCAAAATACAGTGGTAGCTATGACTCCCTGTCAGAAAAAGGTAATGAACTAGGTTCAAACCTCAAATGCTTTGATTCTCTGAAATCATAGCATATAATTTATAAATGTCCTTGTGACTAAGCCTGTTGTGCTAATATATTTAAAGGCCTTGATTCTCTGAAATCATGGCTTATGATTTAAAATTGTCCTTGTGACTAGGCCTATTGTGCCAATATACTCAAATGCTTTGATTCTCTGAAATCCTAGCATATAATTTATAATTGTCCTTGTGACTAGGCCTATTGTGCCAATATACTCAAATGCTTTGATTCTCTGAAATCCTAGCATATAATTTATAATTGTCCTTGTGACTAGGCCTATTGTGCCAATATACTTTCATGCTTTGATTCTCTGAAATCATAAGCTTATAATCTATAAATGTCCATGTGACCAGGCCATTATGTGCCACTAATAAAACTGTTAATGTTTTATAATTAGGATAAATTATAATAGAAATCCTAAACATAAATGATTAATAAATTAACCAAATATGGTCTCTGTTTACCATGGTTAATGAATTTCCCTAAGGGGCAATTCCGTAATAAACATCCCTTAGAAGGGAAGTACCTACGGGCTATAGTTAATGTCCTCTGAGACTAAAGACAGTGGTAGCCTACAGCTCCCTGTCAGGAAAAGGTAATAAACTTTGATTCAAACCTTAATGCCGTGATTCTCTGAAATCATGGCTTATAAATTTAACTTGTCTACGCGACTAGGCCATTTGTGCTATTATTAACTTATGAATTAGGATTTATGATAAAAATCCTGAATAAAATAAATATCCTTCCTTCCCTGTCAATATGCATTAAAAAAAAAAAAATCTTAAAGGTGAAACCTAGCCTACACGGCCAAGATGGTGAAACCTACTCAAGGGATTCAGATCCTTGTTAACACCTAGGAACGTGTTAGCACTCTTGACAAATGTGATTCGAGAAAATCACAACAGTCATCCTTATATTGGATTCTTCCAATTCCCTTATCTAGCCTAGTGATTTAGGAATCATGGCTTATATCATCCTATAAGATGATCATATTATAAACATCCGTTAGTGATGAAGTGCCTACGGGCTAAACTTGTTGTCCGAAAAGACAACGACAGTGGTGGTCTTTGACCTCCTGTCTAAAATGTTGGACTATGTCCAAACATAATAGTCTATATGATCAATGCGATCATGACTAATATCATCTCATACGATGATCATATTATTTAACATCCTTTAGTGATGTTTTGCCTACGGGCTATAATATATTGTCTATTTGAGACATTGACATTGTTATCTTTATGATTCCTTGTCTGAGGTGGTGAGCTATGCTCATGCCAAATAGTCAATATGATTAATGCAATCATGACTTATATCATCTAATAGGATGAAACAATTATAAACATCCATTAGTGATGTTTCGCCTATAGGCCATATTATATCGTCCATGTGTGACAAAGACATTGTGATCTTTACGATTCCCTGTCCAAGGTAGTGAGCTATGCTCAAGCCTAATAGCCTATATGATCAATGCCATCATGACAAAAATCATCAATACGATGATTAAAAATTTTAACATCCTTAATGATGTTTTGCCTAAGGGCTATATTATATTATCCAATTGAGACAAGGCAATTGTAATCTTTTGTGATTCTTTGCCCAAGGGGGTGAGCTATGCTCAAATCCCATAGCCTATACTATCATTGCGATCCTGACTAGTATCATCAGTATGATGATCACAATATTAACATCCCTCGTGATGAAATGCCTACGGGCTATACTTTATTCTAGTGTCGGTAAGACAAAGATAGTAGTGATCTTTATGATCCCCTGTTCAAAATGGTGTGATTATACCCAAACCTAATAGTCAATATGATCGATGTGATCATGACTAATATCATTAAATACGATGGTTAAATATAAACATCCATTAGTGATGTTGATTTGGCTTACCTTTCTGCCAAAGGAATCGTCTTTCAAAGACGATGACAGTTGTAGTCTATGACTCCCTGTCCAAAGGTGAAGAACCACGTTCAAACCTTGAAGCCCTAATCTAATAAGATTACGGCTAATAAATTAAGGACCTTGGTGATAGACCATCGAGTTATGTTTTAAAGTCATTCATGACAAGCCTATGTGCTATAATTTGTCATTCGTGACAAGCTAACATATTAAATGTTAACATTCCTGGTGACATGCCTTGTGCCAGATTTGATAAATGTCCTTATGACAAGGCCGTTTGTGCCATATCTAAATGACCTTTGCGACAAGGCCTTCGTGCCGTATAATAAATTATGTCCTTCATGACTGGGCTAGGTGCCTAGTTTGTGAAACTTCCATTATTAATTAAATATAAGCACTGTACAATAAACTTCCTTATCATTTATCAATGATAATTTCTGCTAAGTGTCCTGTTTTTAATACAGGCAATAATAAATCCTCATGAACCATAAACTTAGCAAATTTTTTTTTTTTTTTTTTTTTTTTTTTTTTTTTTTTTTTTATCATCCACTAGGTGTAGCTACCAAGGAAACCGTAGTAACCGATTCTTCTAGCATCGGCAAGGAATTCTTCCGAAAAATCTAAGAGTACTCTTTCTTCGCATAGAGTACGACAACATATGTTATTTTAATTATTTTCTCATTGTTTTCTATCGCCTGCGAATGCCAAACTATGTTTGATAAAAGTGTCATATGAGGATTGGCGTATCCTAGTGTGTCCCATAGATTATTTCCATGTCTGATCAGCATGGAGGTTTAATACATGGAACCCTAAGATATCCCAATGATCATATTGTACTAAAGTCGACTAGTAGTATTCAAGGAAGATATCCAATATTAGAATGTCCTTATAAGTATCTCTACTTAGGACAGCCTTACATTGTAAGGGGAATATGTCATTTGTCTGACACCGACATCAGTAGATGAATCGAAACCTGAGAATACAGACACCCCCGACATCTCTGTGTGTCAAAATTGTCTTCTCCTAATATTACCCTGTTTACCTCCTGTGAGGCTAGTAGAGTTAAGATTAACATCCCGCTGTGGGCTGGAGTATTGTGAAAACTCCATGTTAATCATAGAAAAATCGAAACCCTGATTAAGTAAGTTTTAAGATATAGGCTCATATAGCCTGACTCAGTATTCTGAGGGTTGGAATTTATTAAATAAGAAAGACGGTTCATTTTGCTTATGCATTGATAACCGCAACTCTAATTAGGCAACAATTAAGAATCGCCATCAACTACCCAGGATAGCTGAGTTATTCAACTAGCTATAAGGATTAGCTACTTCTTAAAAATAGTTTTAAGCAATTGTTGGAATAACCATTCCACCGTAAGATAATCTTTTCTATAATAAGTTGAAATATAAGCATCAAGGCCGCCCCTTGAAGACCCTGTATGGGTGGAATATTACACGCCTATTGATAGGACAATAGATTGATAAGTCCAATTATCAAGATCTGAAAGTTGCCTGGGGGACAACAAATAAGTTCATACAAATCCATAATCGATTGTAGGTTGCCGGTATACGGCAGGAAAACCAAGGAGTTATGAAAATAGCAAACCTCCTAAATTCTTGTTAAGGAATAGGGTGCAACAAGGGATATCAACCAGGAAGAGTGTGCCAAATTGTTAAATTTTCAGGCTAGTTAAACTCTGAACATATATAACCATTCGAAGGAAATCGAATGTATCAAGATCAAGTAGCCTTTAAGCTAAAACCCATTCAAAGAGCTTGGAAGAGCTCGCAATACCTTGCACATCAGTAACTGAAGGATGTGTTTCGCCAATAAGCCAAAAAGCACTATCACATAATGATATACAGATTTATAATATGATGAGCAACCTGTGTCGATGGAGGATCGACAGGATTAGAAACTCCAAAAAGATACATGTACCTAGTATAAAGGTCAATAGGAGTGCCTTAGAGGCTCAAAAGTACTAGGGAAGTTTAAGCCCAAGTTAAGGCAGAAAAATACTTCCTTTAATTCAGTAAATCTCGGGTCGAGATTTATTTTAATGGGGTGAGGATGTAACACCCCGAAAATTCATGTCCTATAATGTAGTGACACGTGTCATAAGTTTGAACACTGTGACACCTGTGTCACTGCAACCATCAAACAAATGCCAAACCAATGAAATGTTGTATTTCAGACTTTGGACTTGTATAAATATATGTATCTTTTGCACATATCAACTCTTGTTCGATTTCAAACTCTAAATCGCTTTCTGGAAGGTTATACGCGCAATGATGCGTAAATATAACCAGTTTAATGCAACGAACACTCAGGGATAGTGAAATAGGCTTAACATACCTTAAATAACCTTTACATAACTTAGATATAAGTTTTGGAAGGCTTGGGGTGGTGAAATCAAAGTTTAATCGCTTACAGGGACTAAAGTTGACAAACTGCGAAAGTATGTCAATTTGAACTGTAACAGACATTCCGGAACATGACCATAAGTTAAACATACCCTAAATATCCTTTACATAGCTTAGAAATAGGCTTTGAGGGGTTCGGTGTGCTAAAATAAACTTTAGGGCATTCAGGGACTAAAAGTGTCAAAAAGTGCACAAGTTTGCATTTTCGGGCATAACTCACGTTCTGAATACATCCGGACATCCAAAAATTTATGTAAGCACTAAAACATTTTATTTTAGTGTTCGCCATAAGAAAAATCCATTCGTCGCGTCGTTTGGTTCGTTTTTCGCGCTTATGCGCATTCCGTCGTAATTAAGCGAACATCGCGACCGTACGGCCAAACGAACCGACATCCGAGATATTTTTGAACATGTTTTAAGTTCCCTATACTTTAACTTCATTTTTGAGCTATTGAAATGGGATTAACGGGCCTTAAACGCGTCGAAAATGGGCTGATTGCAATGCAGGGACCAAAAGTGCAAATCTGCCAAACTAGGGCCTAGCGGTGCGCTACACTTTTAGAGTAGCGGTGCGCTAGGGGTCTCCTGACCAGATGCAATGTTTCTAACAGCCTGTTTTCAGCTGAATTAACCACAACCACATGTTCTAATTTGTCTTGTCATCAAGATAAGGAGCATATGTAGCCACCATAACCTTCCGACACTTGTACGGATAAGATTCGGGCACGATATTCGATAAACGATCCTAACGGTGGTGCATATCCTATAAATACCCACCATAATCAACTTCAAAAACCCACAAATCTGATCATTGTGCTCTAAGTTGGAACCTTCGTTTCATACCTGAGCTATTTTGATCGAGATTAGCTTTCGGGGACCCTCCGTAAGTATTCTTTCGTTCTTTTATCGCTTTTCGAGTCCGAAAGTCAAACTTTGTTTGACTTTCTGCGTTGACCAGTCTATGGTCAACACGAAGTTCGTTTGAACTTCATAACGTGAGCGTGATCACGATGGTTATAGTCCCAAGTGACTATACCTACTGATTACCACGTTATCTAGGCTCAGTGACGAGCCGTAGTTTCGGCCAGAATACGTATTCTTGCGTATTTTGTAACCAAACTACTTATGGGTATCAAAACCGTTGGTTTTGATACCAAACTTGTTTTCTAACTTAGTCAAGCATGTTTCAACATGCTTAGCTCGTCACTTTTAGTTTAGTGCTTATATAGGGTCGTAAAGGTAAGCGATCTAAACAATCGCTTATACTTTCGAACCCGACCCGTTTGGTCGATCATTAGGATCCGACCAAACACATTAAGTGACCTTATGGTCACATCGTTCGAGTAGTTGTATGACAGGTAGTATATATGCCTTAGGTAAATGACCAAAATACCCCTACGGGGCTTAAATTGAGATTAAACTCGTTTTGGGCATAATGGAAGGTATCCTACTGATACCACAACATATTTAAGGCATATTAACTAAGGAAACCTGTAAATGACTCTTATGGATACCCGTTACGCTTATTACGCGTTCGGTTAGGTTTATGTAACAAGTTTACATAAATTAGCCGAAACGGGTCAAACCTTATCGGTTCTATCTCAAAATTCAGAGTGTGTATGAAATACCCATATAACACAAGTCTTCAAACTTGTCGGGTCAGAATCACATTCTATCCGGTCTTCGCTTAATCGTGCGTACGAACCGTATCTTCCTGTAAGACTAACCGGTCTAAGCTTAGACTTAATTAAAGACCCGTTAGCATTCTAATTAATTATTTATACCCTCATTCCAGACTAGAGCTTTCCGGTAAATGGTACCTACGCTTACTTAAGTGAATACGACTGAGTTATTAATTTCTGATATTTAAGACAGGAGCTAGCTCAGGTAAATACTCTTAACTTATTTTCCCTATACGGGCTTGGGATACGGTACTATAAAAGTACCGCTTGGTCGGGTGTATGTAGTCATTTAAATCGGATTGTGATTGATGTACTTACATAACCTGTTTAATATGTATTATTTTACTGTTATTTGGTGTATGGCCTTTGGGGGTTAATGACCATGTCCCGGATATCCTTGGCATCATTCGAAGTAATGGCCACGACCTAAGCACGGGGTGTAGGCATACACCTGACAGTTGCATTATGTAAAAACTGGTAATCCACTCGAAGGTATCATCCCTGTGGGCATTATACCGGAACTGGTAATCCACTTAGGGGATGATAGCCTGTGGGCATTATACCTGTGGCGTGTCAGTTAATTTAGACCGGCCCTACAAACCGGCCCTAACGGACGACAAATAAGTAAAACTGTATACAAGATTATATACAAATAATTTTCCCAAGTTATAAAAGATTAATTTTGCCTCTGTGCATTTTAATCAAAGTGTCAAAAGGTTTTGTGCCTGGTGCATCTAAATCAATTTTCTTAAACTCTTTTCAAATGAGTCAGTTGAGTGTATTTACCAGTGAAAACTGACGTATTTTCCAAAAAGGCTAAGTGACAGGTACTAAACGAAATTGGCTGGAAGCTCAGGGCGCTAATAAGGAATCTTGCAAGTTCTAGGCGTCTAAAGTCTGTTGAACAAATGATATGTTTAAAGATCCGCCTGTGGATCCTTTACTTTCCGTTGTAATACTGGATATTACATTATATTCGGAAAAGTAATAATATTTACCGTTTGCTTCCGCTGTGCATTCATATATATTGTGTTGTTTGACTATTATGTTGCCAACCATGACGTCACGATACTCCCCACCGGGCCCACCGGTGACACGTGGAAAGTCGGGGTGTGACAGTTAGAGATTCATGAATATGACTTTTAGTGTTCATCAAGATTAACAATGTATATCATCTTTTAACCAACAATATATGAAGTAACAAATGGTTATGAGGGCCTTACTACTAGCACAAGGCTAGGGAAGAACACTTGATGTTGTAGATGACAAATAAGTTGGATAAAAGCAATGGGGAGAGGTCCTTCAAGATCCAAGACCACCAAACCTTCTTATATGGTTCCTTACACCTTTGTGAGTATATGGATCGAATGGAAGTGAGATGATGATGGTGGGGTGGTGGGTGCTTGTTCTCGGTCGAAAGTGAGGGGGAGAGGAGGAGAAAGATGAAGGTGTTGGGTGTGTGTGAGAATGATCCATCATGTTCCTTCTTATAACCTCACTTAAGCTTTTATCCATTGGGCCTTATGTCTCTTAAGTACATAACACAATCTAAATGAATCTTCACAAATCCAAGCAAGATCAAGAGAAATCTTGTAAGATTTTGGAGGTGGGGCCACATAAGTGACCGTCCACTTAGGGGGGGGGGGGTATCTTGGTTGGGTTTTAATGTTTAGTTAGATGATTAGTTAGGATCTTAAGTGTAAAGTTAGGTGTTTATGTGTATTTGGTGTTACATAGTGTGTTAGGGTGTTCGGGGATCATAACTAGCTCTGAAACATTAAAACAATGTTTCTAGTATAATTTTGGTGTTTCGGGTAGTGTCCGGTTGTTCGGTTAGATACCGGTTCGTTAAAGTGTCAAATTATACCGTTTAGTGATCTTTATGTATCCCTTTGTAACACTTTAAATTCCCGACACTTAGGAAAGCATTCAGGACCATTTAGTCATATTTTTTACATGAAACTAGCTTGTTAAAAAGCTGAATTATGCAGAATTCTGCACTTTATGTGGGTTTTAGGCACTTTCCGGCAACTAAACTATCACCTAGTGAAGCAGTTTTGTGGTCCTTACTTCCCTACACACTATACTAGTGTAGAACTTGGTTTCTGGCTCATTTTGTGTCTTAACGCCATGTCTGTCTAAGTACTTGTCAGTGCTTTTAGTTTGTCTGATAATGGTGCCAATTCTGTTCTGTGCATTATTAGAACTATATCGTGTTGCATGTAGTAATGATAAAAGTCTTGCAACATGAAATGCCATTGTATGTACATAACAGTAATCAAAATTTCATTCGTCTTGTAAACTAGATCATGCACATATCACTGTTCAATTAGTGTACGGAATGTACGGAAAAGTGACAGTTGTCACATGCACTCCATTTATTTCATTCTCAATAGTAACATGGTTAGGAGTACGTAATCTCAAACATATTGAAAACCCACATCTTCACGTATACGTATACCAGTGATCTACAATCATTAGATTACATCACGTGTATACACTTTCATATATCTAAGTACATTCATGCGTATCTCATTCATTTGCACGTACATACAAGTTCACACGACTTACTCACGCTACAGTTCCATATCTACATATATACATACAAGTCACATTCACTTATTTGTAAGTTGAGCCTTATCTACAAACATATCAACACAAATCATTGCAATTACAAACAAACATAACCGACTAACTTCCAACAAACATGATGAACATTCAGCAACATAATGAACATTCCATTAACACGATGAACTTTCAACAACATAATGAACATTCCATTAACACAATGAACATTCAGCAACATAATGCACATTCCATTAACACGATGAACATTCAGCAACATAATGAACATTCCATTAACACGATGAACATTCAGCAACATAATGAACATTCCATTAACATGATGAACATTCAGCAACATAATGCACATTCCATTAACACGATGAACATTCAGCAACATAATGAACATTCCATTAACACGATGAACATTTAGCAACATAATGAACATTACATTAACACGATGAACATTCAGCAACATAATGAACATTCCATTAACACGATGAACATTCAGTAACATAATGAACATTCCATTAACACGATGAGCATTCATCTTAATTTACATTAAGGATAGACGAAGTTCATATGAACTTACCTTGGTACTTACCCTTACCCGTAAACTCTTACTTGGTTCCCTATATACGACATACCAAACTTCATTTATAAATAAGAAGTGATTCCGGAAATCACTTATCTTAAGTGTCCGCATTCGCATCCGTTTCCTCGCCTCCTTTTATCCCGTTAGCCTTCCATGCTTCCATCCATCTTGACATGATCCCTATACTTTCATGTCATCGCATTCACATTCTTGTTAGCATACATGATTGTACATATTAACGATCATATCAAATTCATGTTTCACATTTGACTTTTCGTTAGTCAATTCCAACAAGCATAAGGCATATTTCCACAAGTCAATCTTTTCAAACTCATATAATTCATCACGTCATCTCATATAACACATGTTGGTGCACTGATGTCTGTTAACTTTGTCTTTAATGAGTCTTGTATTGTATCTAGTAGATCAGGGCACGGAAATCGAGAAAACAGTGTTGTAGGGTAATTTCGCATGAAATGATCTAAATGTCATTTCAAGCGAAATTAGATGTTTCATACGGAATTACTTAATTCCGCACGGAATTACTGATTTCGTGTGAACAGGTAATTCCGCTTCAGTCAGTTCATGTGGAATTAGCAACCCTATATATACCTGTTGTCCATGTTCATTTGAAACGAAATTATATGTGTGTGTTTGAGAGCCGAGGTGCTGCCGAATTGTAATCTGATCTGTAAAAGCTCAGGAAATCAGTAATAGATAAAGATTAGAAAGGAACAAGCTGTTTTACGTCATTTACATTGATTCCGCCTTTGTATTTGATGCTGAACTACTCAGATTGACTCGTTAGGGTCACACAACAATCCAACAAGTGGTATCAGAGCTCAGGACGAGGAGTTCATACCAATTCAGCTTGATTTTACCGGATTCTCTCACTTCTACTCATTTTTTTCTGATTTGAACAAGATTGAACGGTTGAAATGGACTGATTTTGACGTATATCAAGCGAAACATACTTTTAACTAATCCTTGAAAGTATTGAACTAAAATTCGATCAAAATTGGACAAAACTTGTAATTTCGCTTGAAAAGTTGTTCGAATATGCTGATGTCATCTTAATCCCGTTTGAACCAGATCGTAATTTCGCACGAAATAACCTAATTTCATTTGAAAACACTTAATTTTGCTTGAAAGTACAAACGGAATTACTAATTCCGCTTCTGGTACCTAATTCCGTTTCAATTGGGATAATTTCGCTTAAAAGTGTTCAAATTCCGCACGGAATTAGATAATTGACTGATAATTTCGTTTGAACCAAGTAATCCCGTTTGAAGGGTAATCTCGTTTGAAGTTCACAATTTCGTGTGAACTGATTCCGTTTGAGAATCACTTTTCAAAATTCCAAAAATTTTTCTAAGTGTTTGTTGACTGTTTCAGGTACTTGAAAGATGGATGATTTCATGAATCCTTTCAGTGATATGTTTGGTTTTACTGGTGGTTATGGAGATGCTACATCAAATAACACGAATGAAACTACACCAACACCGAATGCAAAGAAAAGTCTGACTGATGCTTTGAGTGTAGAGAGTGCCTATGGAACATACAACAAACCTCCAAAATTGATGGCGATTGAAGATTACAATAGGTGGGCTACAAGATTTGATGAGTGGCTTCAAGCTTTTGCATTTCCAAGCTGGAAGAGTTTAAAGAATGGTTACGTTAGAGGAGGACGTTTTGGTGAAAGTCTAACAGATAATGATGAGATTGAAAGATATGTTGCTGAACAAAAGTGCATCGCGTTGATTCATCAGTCTGTGAGAGATGATATAATTTCATTGATTGAATATGAAAATTCAAAAGATCTTTGGGAGAAACTGAGGGTAAAATGTGTACGTAGTGCTGAGATAATCAAAAACAAAAAGAAACTGTTAAGAAAAGAGTTTGATTTATTTGGTTGTTTAAAGAACGAGTCTGTTTCTAAGATGATTGAGAGATTCGGGCATTTGAAATTGGAGCTGGCAAGACACAAAATTGTATATACTCAAGAAGAGTTGGTTGACAAACTGTTCGACTCACTACCGAATGAACAAGATTGGCAGTACTTTGCATTAATGCTGAAGAATACAATCAAGTCTGAAGAGTTGACAGTGGATCTGCTTATCGAAAGACTGGAGAGTCACGAGTTGGAGATCAAGAAATCTAGCAAAGTCAACAATTCATCTTATCAGTAGAATGTGGAGTTGTACTACAGAGGAAATCTACCAAAGACTGGTTCTCCAAGAACAGCATTTTCTGCAGAGAGTTCAAATAATGTGAATCAAGAAACTCCTCATAGTGGTTTTCATAGTGGATCTTCTTCAACAACTCCAAGCCAATCTGCATCAAAGAATCTGTTCCAATGTAACATTGCTGTGGATCTGAAGAATGCTCAAAATTTCAGTGAAGAGTCAGCAAAAAAACAGATGGTGTTCTTAGCGTCGGTGTTAGAATCGTACGAAAGCCTTGTGGTGGGCAAGATTGGAAACACCAACCTGACTAAGGAGGACTATGATCAAATAGATCCTGAAGAGATGGAACTGATCGATATCAGGTGGTGTATGGCCAGTGCAGTCAGGAGAGCGCAACGGTTCATGGAGATTACTGGGAGACTGTAACATCTGTGCTTGTAATCATTGTGAACAGTTCAATTATCAATTAAACAATGTTATTTGATCCCAATTTTTGTTTGGTTATGTTTTACATTTTTCATGTTTTGACTTTTATTCAATTTCAAACTCTATATCACTTTCTGGAGAGTTATACGCAAACTGGTACGTAAACGTAATCAGTTTAATGCGACAAATACTCCGGAACATCAACATATACTTAACATACCTTAAATAACCCTTACATAACTTAGAAATAAGTTTTGAAGGCTTTGGTATGGCAAAAACAAGTTAATTCGCTTACAGGGACTAAACTTGACAAACTGTGAAAGTATGCCAATTTGAACAGTAACGAACATTCCGGAACATGACCATAAGTTAAACATACCATAAATATCCTCTACATAAGCTTAGAAATAGGCTTTGAGGTGTTCGGTGTGCTAAAATAAACTTTTGGGACATTCAGGGACTAAAAGCGTCAAAAAGTGCACAAGTTTACACTTTCGCGCATAACTTACGTTCTGAATACATCCGGACATCCAAAAATTTATGTAAGCACTAAAATATTTTATTTTAGTGTTTAGGCTTGAGAAAAATCCATTCGTCGCGTCATTTGGATCGTTTTTCGCGCTTATGCGCATTCCGTCGTAATTAAGCGAACATCGCGATCGTACGGCCAAACGAACCGACATCTGAGATATTTTTGAGCACATTTTAAGTTCCCTATACTTTAACTTCATTTTAGAGCTTTGAAATGGGGTTAACGGGGCTTAAACGTGTCAAAAAACGCATCGAAAACCAAGTTTTGAGGTTGCAGGGACTGAAACTGTAAATCTGCCAAACTAGGTCCGTAAGCAGGGGCCAGATGCAGCAAAACGTTTTTTTTCAGCTGTTAACAGCCCTTAACACTCTCCAAAGGCCAAGTGCCAAGTGTCAAACTCTTATGGTGGATGGCAAATGAGTTACCACAACTTTCCAACAAGTGTACGGCTTAGATCGTGCCCCCTTTTCCAAGAAATGATCCTAACGGTGAACCGAAAACTATAAATACCCACCTCCACCCTTCACTTTTCCTCACAAGAATCTGATCTAATGTGCTCTAAGTTGAAACCTTTGTTTCATACCTGAGCTATTTTGATCTAGATTAGCATTCGGGGACCCTTCGTAAGTGTTCCTTCGTTCTTTTATTTCTTTTCGAGTCCGAAAGTCAAACTTTGTTTGACTTTCTGCATTGACCAGTTTATGGTCAATGCGAAGTTTGTTTGAACTTCGCAACGTGATTGTAATCACGATGGTTATAGTCCCTTGTGACTATGCCTACTGATTACCACGTTGTCTAGGGTCGTAAGGGTAAGCGATCTGATAAATCGCTTATACCTTCGAACCCGACCCATTTGGTCGATCATTAGGATCCGACCAAACACATTAGGTGACCATAGTATATAGGGAATAACCTTCCGAGGTTATACCTTATGGTCGCTTCGTTTAAGTAGTTGTATGATAGGTAGTTTATATGCCTAAGGTAAATTACCAAAATGCCCTTTTGACGCCAAAATTCATTTTAAGCATATGTAACATAAATTTTGGTATCTAAACTGTTTTGGTAACAATATTAGATATGTTAAGGCATATTTTACTTGTCATAGGACTAGTTAGGCGGTCCGAACGCGTTTCACGCGAGCGACGCGTTAAAGTAGCATAAGCTACCTAAACGGGTCGTAATGGGTCGTAAGCACTTATGTTAGGTTTCATTTAGTATGTAGGCTTTGTTAAACCATATTACACGAGTCTCCATACTCGTTTGGTTTACAAACCCACATTCTATCCGATCTTCCGATTTAGGTCCGGTATATATTAACATAGTTACCTATATTAGGTGTCGTTTGATTCCGTGATCTCTAGCATTGCTTGGTGGTTATCTTAGGACTTCTGAGCAATCTCAAGTGAGTACATAGACCCCTCTTTTACTGTTTTCCAAACTGTTTTGGGGTGGAACACATGTGCCTACTTGTTACTTTCATGCTTTCCATGTTTTCACATCATATACCTGCTATGTTCGTTAGTACATTATAGTACATTGTTTTACATTACATTTCATGCTATGTATGCCCATTGTGTGCGTACTTAGTACATTGCTTTACATTACATTTCATGCTATGTATGCCAATTGTGTGTGTACTTAGTACATTGCTTTACATTACATTTTATGCTATGTATGCCCATTGTGTGCGTACTTAGTACATTGTTTCACATTACATTTCATGCTATGTATGCCCATTGTGTGTATACTTAGTACATTTGTTTCACGTCACATGCTATGTATGTCCATTTGTTACATACTTAGTACAGTTGTTTTCATCAGATGCTTACATTTTGGTATGACATTTGGTTTGTTTCAATGGAACAATACATTCATTAACATTAGCTACGCCGTTCGTTAGTAGGTAGTGGTACCATAGGAATTGACAACTCCCGTTCCTGAAATCCTGGGTTTGTTTGGATTGGAAGGAATGACCGAATTCGATATACATAACTTAGATAAACCTTTAATTTGTTTTAGGGTTTATCGCCACAGTCTCAAGGCTTGGATGTATGCATTTTCACAATACCACATAGATGTTTGTATCAGTATAGCATGCATTTGTTCCACAAAACATAACTTTGATTTAAACCATGTTTTACTTCAATACCTTGTTTTTGTGCATTTTACATATGGTTTAGTTGATATAATTCACTTACCATACATGATATATTTGGGTACACATTACATGATCTACATTAAACATAAACATTTTGACATTGATATACACATTCAGTGGTTTACATTGGACATAGACATTTTGATATGGTTTACACATTAACACATGACAATTCATTTATACATAAACAATTTACATTGGTGGTTGGTTTGAGTAAGTGATTTGAGTAACGAGGCGTGTGTAATATAATACAAGCATGGTGGATACGTCGCTGGTACTTCCTATATATAAGTGTTTGTATGACATTACATGTTGTAGCGTTACTTAAATCATTTCAATATTTGACATATTACGTATTACATAAACAACTCATTTTCACAAGACGTTGATTTACAAAACAACTTATCTTATACAAGCTCATTTTACTTGGTTATTCATTTAACCTTACAATATTCTCTTATTAATACATATCATCGCTTTCTAAATGATTTACAAAACAAAACAATTTACAAGGTTCATGACTGACTGTTACTAAACAACTTTTCCTTAAACTTAAGTCATGAATCCTCTTTTCACAAAACCTATGTATCTCACAGGCATTTTTATGCTGACGTACCTATTTTCACATGTGTTTTCAGGAGCTGTTGCTTAGGACTATGATCGTGACACTAGGGCGGACCTGTGCCTTAGAGACATAAAACGGAGATAGACTTAGTTTAATTATGTTATGAACTATTTATTTCCTGTTTAAAACAATGAAACTCTTGTGTTGATAAATAAAATACAACTTTGTATACCATGATTATGAAACAATTAATTCTGTTACAACACTCCCCGACGTTTTCCGCCACGTTTTGTATGTTACACGTGGTCGGGGTGTGACAGAAGATTTGGTATCAGAGCCAATGGTTATAGGGAATTAGGTTATTAGTAATTCTTTGACCTAGACTATAACTTTTCTAGGACCCTAACACAAGTTATCTTGTGTTTAGATTTTTTTTTTAAACATATACATCACCTATCCTTAGGTGACTATCAAAACAAAAACCAAAAATTTTCCGAAACGATTTTTGAAAAACAATCATCTGTTTTTGGATGATTTATTACAAGGTTTTGAACCCTCTGTTATATGGTTTTGAACCCCTTTGAGTTTTCAAAATCTCGTCAAGGTCTTGGGTTTTAAATAATGTGAACATGTGCAAACTGGAAGGGTGAATGCCTGTATTCAGGGTTTTCTGTCTAGGCAAGCACTTCGTATATATCTCATCAGACGCAAGACCAGTTGTGCTTACCTGGGAATTCTTGGGGTGAGTGTTCACTTATAGGCGAGCATGTCTTCGCGATACATTATTTTTGACCCATTTACTTTGATTAGTCACTGTGTGTCTTTGTTTGCTTCGTGATGCGGACGAATGACCACCATCTTTGCCATTATCAATTTTTGCATCATCTCGTTCTTTTCACCCAAACATCTCACTCGTTTCCTTTCATGTTTCCTCTTTTAGAATGCCTCCTCGACGCGAAAACCAGATAGCGACTGCCGAACTGGCAGAAATCATTGCGCAGCAGATGGCTGCTCAATTCCCAAACCTCTTTGCTCAATGGAACCAAGCCAACAACAACAACAATGCTCCATGCAAATACAAGGATTTTAACTCGGCTAAACCACTCAAGTTTAGTGGTTCTGAAGGAGCGACTGGGCTTCTTCAATGGTTCGAGAGCATTGAGAATACTTTTCGCCACATGCAGTGTCCTGACAATCGCAAGGTCGAGTTTTCTTCGAGTGTGTTTCAGAAGAGGGCTCTCACATGGTGGAACGGGGTTTTGAGAGACCGTGGTGCAGAAGTTGCTCTAGCACAAACCTGGGCTGAACTTAGAGCCCTTATGATGAGGGAATTCTGTCCTCGTCATGAGCAGCGAGCTTTGGAGAAGGAATTTGATGATTTGAAGTAAGATAGTGGTGAGCACAGGGCATATACTGATAGGTTTGAGGAGTTGAGTCTGTTTTGCCCAACAATGGTTACCCCACTCGACAAGGCTATCGAAAGGTACATCGACGGCCTACCTGACTCAGTGCAAGACATCCTTACTGGTAGTAACCCTGCCACACTCCGTCAGGCTATCGAGTTAGCAGCGACATTGACTGAGTCGCAGATCCGGAAGAATAAGTTACACAGGAAGGGTGACAAGGGCAAGAAACAGTCGGCTGACAAAGAAGATAGCAAGAAAGGTCAAAACAAGAATGGAAAGGATTCTGGTTCATCGAAAAGGGCAAGGAAGCGTAAGGCTTCCCAAAACTATGCTGTCACTGCCCAAGCTAACCAGGCAGCTCCCAACCAACCCGCACAGCCTCCAGCGAAGAAACCCTATTCAGGGAATGCACCTTTGTGCAATAGATGCAACAGTCACCATCAGCCGCAACATCAGTGCCATTTCTGTACTAACTGTGGGAAGCCAGGTCACCTTGCCGATGTTTGTCGATTTGCTCAGAATCGGGCAATTCAGAGCCCGGCTCAACAAGTTGCTCAGCCTCCTGCTCAACAACAGGGCCAAGCTGCACGACCACACTACCCACCGGGTGCTTATTATAACTGTGGGGATCTGACCCACTACCGTAACCAGTGCCCAAGATTGGTGAATGCAAACCAGAATCAGGCTCAGGCTCAAGGGCGAGCTTTTAACTTGAATGCCCAAGAGGCGCAGGCGGACGATAATGTGGTGAACGGTACGTTCTTTATTAATAATCAGCCTGCATCTGTTCTTTTTGATACGGGTGCCGATAAGAGTTTTGTGTCATTGTCTTTTGAGCCAATGCTTCGCGTGTCTAGAACAAAAATAGGTAAGCCTTTGACAGTAGAAGTTGCTAATGGTGAACCCATTGTTCTTGATTCTGTTCTTCGCAACTGCCAGTTGAACCTTAACGACCATCTTTTTCCTATTGACCCCACGCCTATGCAACTTGGAAGCTTCGACGTTATTGTGGGTATGGATTGTCTAGCCAAGCATTACGCAGAGGTGGTTTGTTTCGAGAAGATCGTTCGTGTGCCGCTTCCGACAGGCGAGATCCTACAGGTCCATGGTGAGAAACCTACAGGTGGTCTCAAGCTCATGTCTTGTTTTAAAGCTCGGAAATATCTGCGGAAGAACTATGTGGCCTTTTTAGCACATGTTACAGCAGATAAAGGCAAGGGTAAGTCTATTTCAGATATTCCTGTCGTTCGGGATTATTCTGAAGTTTTCCCTGAAGAGTTACCTGGTCTACCCCCAGCACGCCAAGTCGAGTTCCGCATTGATCTCGTACCTGGTGCAAATCCCATTGCCAGAGCTCCATACCGTCTTGCACCGTCTGAGATGCAAGAGTTGTCTAAGCAGCTTCAGGAACTCTCTGACAAAGGTTTTATCCGTCCTAGCTTTTCACCCTAGGGTGCTCCCGTTCTTTTTGTCAAGAAGAAGGATGGATACTTTAGGATGTGTATCGATTATCATGAGCTTAACAAGCTTACCATCAAGAATCGATATCCCCTACCGCGCATAGACGATCTCTTTGATCAGTTACAGGGCGCCTCTTATTTTTTGAAGATTGATCTGCGTTCCGGGTATCATCAACTTCGTGTGCATGAATAAGATATTCCCAAGACAGCTTTCCGCACTCGTTATGGGCATTATGAGTTCACAGTCATGCCATTCGGTTTGACTAATGCTCCTGCTGTTTTCATGGACTTAATGAATAGGGTCTGCAAACCTTATTTGGATCAGTTCGTCATTGTTTTTATTGACGACATCTTGATTTATTCTAAGACGCGAGCTGATCACGAGCAACATCTTCGTCTTACTCTGGAACTCCTAAAGAAAGAGCAACTTTTCGCCAAATTCTCCAAGTGTGAATTCTGGCTTAAAGAAGTTCAATTCTTAGGACATATTATCAACGAACAAGGTATTCATGTAGATCCCTCCAAGATCAGTGCGATCAAGGATTGGGATACGCCTACTACTCCTACTGAAGTTCGTTCCTTTCTTGGTCTAGCGGGTTATTACCGCCGCTTCATTGAGAACTTCTCAAAGATTGTAGTTCCTCTAACTGCTCTAACTCAGAAGAACAAACCCTTTGATTGGGGATTCAAGCAAGAGGAAGCTTTTCAACACTTGAAGCAGAAACTTTGTGACGCGCCTGTTCTAACATTGCCTGAGGGCAATGATGATTTCGTCGTTTATTGTGATGCATCGAAATTGGGCCTTGGTTGTGTTCTGATGCAAAGGAACAAAGTCATAGCATATGCATCGAGGCAGTTGAAGATACATGAGAAGAACTACACCACTCATGATCTTGAGTTGGGTGCAGTTGTTTTCGCTCTAAAGATCCGGAGACACTATTTGTACGGTACAAAATGTGTGGTTTTCACGGACCACAAAAGTCTTCAGCATATCTTCAATCAGAAAGAACTCAACATGAGGCAACGACGTTGGGTCGAGCTTCTAAACGACTATGACTGCGAAATTCGCTACCATCCTGGTAAGGCGAATGTCGTAGCCGATGCATTGAGTCGTAAGGAACGTACTAAGCTTCATTGTGTACGTGTTCAATCTGTTATTCAAGCTCGATCTGATATCCAAGCCCGCATTTCTCAGGCTCAACAATCTTCTGTTTCACAAGGTTTAATGGATAAGGAATTTCCTTATCACATAACACCTGATCTAGAACTGAAGGACAATGGATCGTATTACTTCATGGACCGTTTGTGGGTCCCAAGCCAGGATGATCTTCGTACCTTGCTTATGGATGAAGCCCATAAGTCTCGTTATTCTATTCATCCGGGCTCAGATAAGATGTATAAGGATCTTCGTATTCACTATTGGTGGCCTGGTATGAAGAAAGACATTGCCTTATATGTATCAAAATGCCTTACTTGTCTCAAAGTTAAGGCTGAACATCAACGTCCTTTGGGTTTATTGGTGCAACCAGAGATCCCAGTTTGGAAATGGGAAAACATTACTATGGATCTTGTTACCAAACTTCCACGCACAAAGAAAGGTCATGATGCCATCTGGGTAGTTGTTGATCGTCTTACTAAGTCAGCACATTTCTTGCCAATCCGTGAGGATTTTTCTGCTGACAAACTTGCTAAAATCTATGTGGATGAAATTGTAGCTCGACATGGTGTTCCTTTGAACATCATTTCTGACAGAGATGCTCGTTTCACTTCTCATTTTTGGAGAACCATGCAATCTGCTATGGGGACCCAACTTAACCTGAGCACAGCTTATCATCCGCAAATGGATGGTCAATCTGAGAGAACAATCCAGACTCTGGAGGATATGCTTAGAGCTTGTGTGATCGATTTTGGTGGTAGTTGGGATTCACATCTTCAGTTAATTGAATTCTCCTACAACAACAGTTATCACACCAGCATCAAAATGGCTCCTTTCGAGGCTCTCTATGGTCGAAAATGTCGTTCACCAGTCTGCTGGAATGAGATCGGCGAGGCTCAGCTTACTGGACCTGCCCTCATTTTAGAGACAACTGACAAGATTAAGAAAGTTCGTGATAACCTTCAGACAGCTAGAAGCCGTCAAAAGAGTTACGCGGACCCGAAACGTAAGCCTTTGGAATTTCAAGTCGGTGATCGAGTATTTAATTAAGGTCTCACCTTGGAAAGGTGTGATCAGATTTGGAAAGAAAGGAAAACTTGCACCTAGATACGTTGGACCATTCAAGATCGTCGAAAGAATCGGAAAGGTAGCCTACAGACTTGAGTTACCTCCTGAACTTGGAAATGTTCATCCAACTTTTCAGGTGTCCAATCTCAAGAGGTGTTTAGCTGATGAGAACCTCCACATACCACTTGACGAAATTCATGTTGGTAAAACACTGAAATTTGTTGAGAAACCTGTGGAAATCATGGAACGTGAAGTCAAGTGGCTCAAACGCAAGCGCATTCCTTTGGTCAAAGTTCGCTGGGAAGCTAAACGTGGACCCGAGTTTATTTGGGAACGCGAAGATCAAATGAAGGCGAAGTATCCGCATCTTTTCCCACGAGTTTCCTCTAAATAAATTTCGGGACGAAATTTCCACAAGTAGGGGAGACTGTAACATATGTGTTTGTAATCATTGTGAACAGTTCAATTATCAATAAAACAATGTTATTTGATCCCAATGTATGTTTGGTTATGTTTTACATTTTTCATGTTTTGACTTTTATTCAATTTCAAACTCTATATCACTTTCTGGAGAGTTATACGCAAACTGGGGCGTAAACGTAATCAGTTTAATGCGAAAAATACTCCGGAACATCAACATATACTTAAAATACCTTAAATAACCCTTACATAACTTAGAAATAAGTTTTGAAGGCTTTGGTATGGCAAAAACAAGTTAATTCGCTTACAGGGACTAAACTTGTCAAACTGCGAAAGTATGCCAATTTCAACAGTAACGAACATTCCAGAACATGACCATAATTTAAACATACCATAAATATCCTCTACATAAGCTTAGAAATAGGCTTTGTGGTGTTCGGTGTGCTAAAATAAACTTTTGGGACATTCAGGGACTAAAAGCGTCAAAAAGTGCACAAGTTTACACTTTCGCGCATAACTTACGTTCTGAATACATCCGGACATCCAAAAATTTATGTAAACACTAAAATATTTTATTTTAGTGTTTAGGCTTGAGAAAAATCCATTCGTCGCGTCATTTGGATCGTTTTTCGCGCTTATGCGCATTCCGTTGTAATTAAGCGAACATCGCGATCGTACGGCCAAACGAACCGACATCTGAGATATTTTTGAGCACATTTTAAGTTCCCTATACTGTAACTTCATTTTAGAGCTTTGAAATGGGGTTAACGGGGCTTAAACGTGTCAAAAAAAACGCATCGAAAACCAAGTTTTGAGGTTGCAGGGACTGAAACTGTAAATCTGCCAAACTAGGTCCGTAAGCAGGGGCCAGATGCAGCAAAACGTTTTTTTTCAGCTGTTAATAGCCCTTAACACTCTCCAAAGGCCAAGTTTCAAACTCTTATGGTGGATGGCAAATGAGTTACCACAACTTTCCAACAAGTGTACGGCTTAGATCGTGCCCCCTTTTCCAAGAAATGATCCTAACGGTGAACCGAAAACTATAAATACCCACCTCCACCCTTCAATTTTCCTCACAAGAATCTGATCTAATGTGCTCTAAGTTGAAACCTTTGTTTCATACCTGAGCTATTTTGATCTAGATTAGCATTCGGGGACCCTTCGTAAGTATTCCTTCGTTCTTTTATTTCTTTTCGAGTCCGAAAGTCAAACTTTGTTTGACTTTCTGCATTGACCAGTTTATGGTCAATGCGAAGTTCGTTTGAACTTCGGAACGTGATTGTAATCACGATGGTTATAGTCCCTTGTGACTATGCCTAGTGATTACCACGTTGTCTAGGGTCGTAAGGGTAAGCGATCTGATAAATCGCTTATACCTTCGAACCCGACCCATTTGGTCGATCATTAGGATCCGACCAAACATATTAGGTGACCATAGTATATAGGGAATAACCTTCCGAGGTTATACCTTATGGTCGCTTCGTTTAAGTAGTTGTATGATAGGTAGTTTATATGCCTTAGGTAAATTACCAAAATGCCCTTTTGACGCCAAAATTCATTTTAAGCATATGTAACATAAATTTTGGTATCTAAACTGTTTTGGTAACAATATTAGATATGTTAAGGAATATTTTACTTGTCATAGGACTAGTTAGGCGGTCCGAACGCGTTTCACGCGAGCGACGCGTTAAAGTAGCATAAGCTACCTAAACGGGTCGTAATGGGTCGTAAGCACTTATGTTAGGTTTCATTTAGTATGTAGGCTTTGTTAAACCATATTACACGAGTCTCCATACTCGTTTGGTTTACGAACCCGCATTCTATCCGATCTTCCGATTTAGGTCCGGTATATATTAACATAGTTACCTATATTAGGTGCCGTTTGATTCCGTGATCTCTAGCATTGCTTGGTGGTTATCTTAGGACTTCTGAGCAATCTCAAGTGAGTACATAGACCCCTCTTTTACTGTTTTCCAAACTATTTTGGGGTGGAACACATGTGCCTACTTGTTACTTTCATGCTTTCCATGTTTTCACATCATATACCTGCTATGTTCGTTAGTACATTATAGTACATTGTTTTACATTACATTTCATGCTATGTATGCCCATTGTGTGCGTACTTAGTACATTGCTTTACATTACATTTCATGCTATGTATGCCCATTGTGTGTGTACTTAGTACATTGCTTTACAATACATTTTATGCTATGTATGCCCATTGTGTGCGTACTTAGTACATTGTTTCACATTACATTTCATGCTATGTGTGCCCATTGTGTGCATACTTAGTACATTTGTTTCACGTCACATGCTATGTATGTCCATTTGTTACATACTTAGTACAGTTGTTTTCATCACATGCTTACATTTTGGTATGACATTTGGTTTGTTTCAATGGAACAATACATTCATTAACATTAGCTACGCCGTTCGTTAGTAGGTAGTGGTACCATAGGAATTGACAACTCCCGTTCCTGAAATCCTGGGTTTGTTTGGATTGGAAGGAATGACCGAATTCGATATACATAACTTAGATAAACCTTTAATTTGTTTAAGGGTTTATCGCCACAGTCTCAAGGCTTGGATGTATGCATTTTCACAATACCACATAGATGTTTGTATCAGTATAGCATGCATTTGTTCCACAAAACATAACTTTGATTTAAACCATGTTTTACTTCAATACCTTGTTTTTGTGCATTTTACATATGGTTTAGTTGATATAATTCACTTACCATACATGATATATTTGGGTACACATTACATGATCTACATTAAACATAAACATTTTGACATTGATATACACATTGAGTGGTTTACATTGGACATAGACATTTCGATATGGTTTACACATTAACACATGACAATTCATTTATACATAAACAATTTACATTGGTGGTTGGTTTGAGTAAGTGATTTGAGTAACGAGGCGTGTGTAATATAATACAAGCATGGTGGATACGCCGCTGGTACTTCCTATATATAAGTGTTTGTATGACATTACATGTTGTAGCGTTACTTAAATCATTTCAATATTTGACATATTACGTATTACATAAACAACTCATTTTCACAAGACATTGATTTACAAAACAACTTATCTTATACAAGCTCATTTTACTTGGTTATTCATTTAACCTTACAATATTCTCTTATTAATACATATCATCGCTTTCTAAATGATTTACAAAACAAAACAATTTACAAGGTTCATGACTGACTGTTACTAAACAACTTTTCCTTAAACTTAAGTCATGAATCCTCTTTTCACAAAACCTATGTATCTCACAGGCATTTTTATGCTGACGTACCTATTTTCACATGTGTTTTCAGGAGCTGTTGCTTAGGACTATGATCATGACACTAGGGCGGACCTGTGCCTTAGAGACTTAAAACGGAGATAGACTTAGTTTAATTATGTTATGAACTATTTATTTCCTGTTTAAAACAATGAAACTCTTGTGTTGATAAATAAAATACAACTTTGTATACCATGGTTATGAAACAATTAATTCTGTTACAACACTCCCCGACGTTTTCCGCCACATTTTGTATGTTACACGTGGTCGGGGTGTGACAGAAGATTTGGTATCAGAGCCAATGGTTATAGGGAATTAGGTTATTAGTAATTCTTTGACCTAGACTATAACTTTTCTAGGACCCTAACACAAGTTATCTTGTGTTTAGATTTTTTTTTTTTTAAACATATACATCACCTATCCTTAGGTGACTATCAAAACAAAAACCAAAAATTTTCCGAAATGATTTTTGAAAAACAATCATCTGTTTTTGGATGATTTATTACAAGGTTTTGAACCCTCTGTTATATGGTTTTGAACCCCTTTGAGTTTTCAAAATCTCGTCAAGGTTTTGGGTTTTAAATAATGTGAACATGTGCAAACTGGAAGGGTGAATGCCTGTATTCTGGGTTTTCTGTCTAGGCAAGCACTTCGTATATATCTCATCAGACGCGAGACCAGTTGTGCTTACCTGGGAATTCTTGGGGTGAGTGTTCACTTATAGGCGAGCATGTCTTCGCGATACATTATTTTTGACCCATTTACTTTGATTAGTCACTGTGTGTCTTTGTTTGCTTCGTGATGCGGACGAATGACCACCATCTTTGCCATTATCAATTTTTGCATCATCTCGTTCTTTTCACCCAAACATCTCACTCGTTTCCTTTCATGTTTCCTCTTTTAGAATGCCTCCTCGACGCGAAAACCAGATAGCGTCTGCCGAACTGGCAGAAATCATTGCGCAGCAGATGGCTGCTCAATTCCCAAACCTCTTTGCTCAATGGAACCAAGCCAACAACAACAACAATGCTCCATGCAAATACAAGGATTTTAACTCGGCTAAACCACTCAAGTTTAGTGGTTCTGAAGGAGCGACTGGGCTTCTTCAATGGTTCGAGAGCATTGAGAATACTTTTCGCCACATGCAGTGTCCTGACAATCGCAAGGTCGAGTTTTCTTCGAGTGTGTTTCAGAAGAGGGCTCTCACATGGTGGAACGGGGTTTTGAGAGACCGTGGTGCAGAAGTTGCTCTAGCACAAACCTGGGCTGAACTTAGAGCCCTTATGATGAGGGAATTCTGTCCTCGTCATGAGCAGCGAGTTTTGGAGAAGGAATTTGATGATTTGAAGTAAGATAGTGGTGAGCACAGGGCATATACTGATAGGTTTGAGGAGTTGAGTCTGTTTTGCCCAACAATGGTTACCCCACTCGACAAGGCTATCGAAAGGTACATCGACGGCCTACCTGACTCAGTGCAAGACATCCTTACTGGTAGTAACCCTGCCACACTCCGTCAGGCTATCGAGTTAGCAGCGACATTGACTGAGTCGCAGATCCGGAAGAATAAGTTACACAGGAAGGGTGACAAGGGCAAGAAACACTCGGCTGACAAAGAAGATAGCAAGAAAGGTCAAAACAAGAATGGAAAGGATTCTGGTTCATCGAAAAGGGCAAGGAAGCATAAGGCTTCCCAAAACTATGCTGTCACTACCCAAGCTAACCAGGCAGCTCCCAACCAACCCACACAGCCTCCAGCGAAGAAACCCTATTCAGGGAATGCACCTTTGTGAAATAGATGCAACAGTCACCATCAGCCGCAACATCAGTGCCGTTTCTGTACTAACTGTGGGAAGTCAGGTCACCTTTCCGATGTTTGTCGATTTGCTCAGAATCGGCCAATTCAGAACCCGGCTCAACAAGTTGCTCAGCCTCCTGCTCAACAACAGGGCCAAGCTGCACGGCCACACTACCCACCGGGTGCTTGTTATAACTGTGGGGATCTGACCCACTTCCGTAACCAGTGCCCAAGATTGGTGAATGCAAACCAGAATCAGGCTCAGGCTCGAGGGCGAGCTTTTAACTTGAATGCCCAAGAGGCGCAGGCGGACGATAATGTGGTGAACGGTACGTTCTTTTATTAATAATCAGCCTGCATCTGTTCTTTTTGATACGGGTGCCGATAAGAGTTTTGTGTCATTGTCTTTTGAGCCAATGCTTCGCGTGTCTAGAACAAAACTAGGTAAGCCTTTGACAGTAGAAGTTGCTAATGGTGAACCCATTGTTCTTGATTCTGTTCTTCGCAACTGCCAGTTGAACCTTAACGACCATCTTTTTCCTATTGACCTCACGCCTATGCAACTTGGAAGCTTCGACGTTATTGTGGGTATGGATTGGTTAACCAAGCATCACGCAGAAGTGGTTTGTTTCGAGAAGATCGTTCGTGTGCCGCTTCCGACAGGCGAGATCCTACAGGTCCATGGTGAGAAACCTACAGGTGGTCTCAAGCTCATGTCTTGTTTTAAAGCTCGAAAATATCTGCGGAAGAACTATGTGGCCTTTTTAGCACATGTTACAGCAGATAAAGGCAAGGGTAAGTCTATTTCAGATATTCCTGTCGTTCGGGATTATTCTGAAGTTTTCCCTGAAGAGTTACCCGGTCTACCCCCAGCACACCAAGTCGAGTTCCGCATTGATCTCGTACCTGGTCCAAATCCCATTGCCAGAGCTCCATACCGTCTTGCACCGTCTGAGATGCAAGAGTTGTCTAAGCAGCTTCAGGAACTCTCTGACAAAGGTTTTATCCGTCCTAGCTTTTCACCCTGGGGTGCTCCCGTTCTTTTTGTCAAGAAGAAGGATGGATCCTTTAGGATGTGTATCGATTATCATGAGCTTAACAAGCTTACCATCAAGAATCGATATCCCCTACCGCGCATAGACGATCTCTTTGATCAGTTACAGGGCGCCTCTTATTTTTTGAAGATTGATCTGCGTTCCGGGTATCATCAACTTCGTGTGCATGAAGAAGATATTCCCAAAACAGCTTTCCGCACTCGTTATGGGCATTATGAGTTCACAGTCATGCCATTTGGTTTGACTAATGCTCCTGCTGTTTTCATGGACTTAATGAATAGGGTCTGCAAACCTTATTTGGATTAGTTCGTCATTGTTTTTATTGACGACATCTTGATTTATTCTAAGACGCGAGCTAATCACGAGCAACATCTTCGTCTTACTCTGGAACTCCTAAAGAAAGAGCAACTTTTCGCCAAATTCTCCAAGTGTGAATTCTGGCTTAAAGAAGTTCAATTCTTAGGACATATTATCAACGAACAAGGTATTCATGTAGATCCCTCCAAGATCAGTGCGATCAAGGATTGGGATACGCCTACTACTCCTACTGAAGTTCGTTCCTTTCTTGGTCTAGCGGGTTATTACCGCCGCTTCATTGAGAACTTCTCAAAGATTGCAGTTCCTCTAACTGCTCTAACTCAGAAGAACAAACCCTTTGATTGGGGATTCAAGCAAGAGGAAGCTTTTCAACACTTGAAGCAGAAACTTTGTGACGCGCCTGTTCTAACTTTGCCTGAGGGCAATGATGATTTCGTCGTTTATTGTGATGCATCGAAATTGGGCCTTGGTTGTGTTCTGATGAAAAGGAACAAAGTCATAGCATATGCATCGAGGCAGTTGAAGATACATGAGAAGAACTACACCACTCATGATCTTGAGTTGGGTGCAGTTGTTTTCGCTCTAAAGATCCGGAGACACTATTTGTACGGTAAAAAATGTGTGGTTTTCACGGACCACAAAAGTCTTCAGCATATCTTCAATCAGAAAGAACTCAACATGAGGCAACGACGTTGGGTCGAGCTTCTAAACGACTATGACTGCGAAATTCGCTACCATCCTGGTAAGGCGAATGTCGTAGCCGATGCATTGAGTCGTAAGGAACGTACTAAGCTTCATTGTGTACGTGTTCAATCTGTTATTCAAGCTCGATCTGATATCCAAGCCCGCATTTCTCAGGCTCAACAATCTTCTGTTTCACAAGGTTTAATGGATAAGGAATTTCCTTATCACATAACACCTGATCTAGAACTGAAGGACAATGGATCGTATTACTTCATGGACCGTTTGTGGGTCCCAAGCCAGGATGATCTTCGTACCTTGCTTATGGATGAAGCCCATAAGTCTCGTTATTCTATTCATCCGGGCTCAGATAAGATGTATAAGGATCTTCGTATTCACTATTGGTGGCCTGGTATGAAGAAAGACATTGCCTTATATGTATCAAAATGCCTTACTTGTCTCAAAGTTAAGGCTGAACATCAACGTCCTTTGGGTTTATTGGTGCAACCAGAGATCCCAGTTTGGAAATGGGAAAACATTACTATGGATCTTGTTACCAAACTTCCACGCACAAAGAAAGGTCATGATGCCATCTGGGTAGTTGTTGATCGTCTTACTAAGTCAGCACATTTCTTGCCAATCCGTGAGGATTTTTCTTCTGACAAACTTGCTAAAATCTATGTGGATGAAATTGTAGCTCGACATGGTGTTCCTTTGAACATCATTTCTGACAGAGATGCTCGTTTCACTTCTCATTTTTGGAGAACCATGCAATCTGCTATGGGGACCCAACTTAACCTGAGCACAGCTTATCATCCGCAAACGGATGGTCAATCTGAGAGAACAATCCAGACTCTAGAGGATATGCTTAGAGCTTGTGTGATCAATTTTGGTGGTAGTTGGGATTCACATCTTCAGTTAATTGAATTCTCCTACAACAACAGTTATCACACCAGCATCAAAATGGCTCCTTTCGAGGCTCTCTATGGTCGAAAATGTCATTCACCAGTCTGCTGGAATGAGATCGGCGAGGCTCAGCTTACTGGACCTGCCCTCATTTTAGAGACAACTGACAAGATTAAGAAAGTTCGTGATAACCTTCAGACAGCTAGAAGCCGTCAAAAGAGTTACGCGGACCCGAAACGTAAGCCTTTGGAATTTCAAGTCGGTGATCGAGTATTACTTAAGGTCTCACCTTGGAAAGGTGTGATCAGATTTGGAAAGAAAGGAAAACTTGCACCTAGATACGTTGGACCATTCAAGATCGTCGAAAGAATCAGAAAGGTAGCCTACAGACTTGAGTTACCTCCTGAACTTGGAAATGTTCATCCAACTTTTCAGGTGTCCAATCTCAAGAGGTGTTTAGCTGATGAGAACCTCCACATACCACTTAACGAAATTCGTGTTGGTAAAACACTGAAATTTGTTGAGAAACCTGTGGAAATCATGGAACGTGAAGTCAAGTGGCTCAAACGCAAGCGTATTCCTTTGGTCAAAGTTCGCTGGGAAGCTAAACGTGGACCCGAGTTTACTTGGGAATGCGAAGATCAAATGAAGGCGAAGTATCCGCATCTTTTCCCACGAGTTTCCTCTAAATAAATTTCGGGATGAAATTTCCACAAGTAGGGGAGACTGTAACATCTGTGCTTGTAATCATTGTGAACAGTTCAATTATCAATTAAAAAATGTTATTTGATCCCAATGTTTGTTTGGTTATGTTTTACATTTTTCATGTTTTGACTTTTATTCAATTTCAAACTCTATATCACTTTCTGGAGAGTTATACGCAAACTGGTGCGTAAACGTAATCAGTTTAATGCGAAAAATACTCCAGAACATCAACATATACTTAACATACCTTAAATAACCCTTACATAACTTAGAAATAAGTTTTTAAGGCTTTGGTATGGCAAAAACAAGTTAACTCGCTTACAGGGACTAAACTTGACAAACTGCGAAAGTATGCCAATTTCAACAGTAACGAACATTCCGGAACATGACCATAAGTTAAACATACCATAAATATCCTCTACATAAGCTTAGAAATAGGCTTTGAGGTGTTCGGTGTGCTAAAATAAACTTTTGGGACATTTAGGGACTAAAAGCGTCAAAAAGTGCACAAGTTTACACTTTCGCGCATAACTTACGTTCTGAATACATCCGGACATCCAAAATTTATGTAAGCACTAAAATATTTTATTTTAGTGTTTAGGCTTGAGAAAAATCCATTCGTCGCGTCATTTGGATCGTTTTTCCCGCTTATGCGCATTCCGTCGTAATTAAGCGAACATCGCGATCGTACGGCCAAACGAACCGACATCTGAGATATTTTTGAGCACATTTTAAGTTCCCTATACTTTAACTTCATTTTAGAGCTTTGAAATGGGGTTAACGGGGCTTAAACGTGTCAAAAAAACGCATCGAAAACCAAGTTTTGAGGTTGCAGGGACTGAAACTGTAAATCTGCCAAACTAGGTCCGTAAGCAGGGGCCAGATGCAGCAAAACGTTTTTTTCAGCTGTTAACAGCCCTTAACACTCTCCAAAGGCCAAGTGCCAAGTGTCAAACTCTTATGGTGGATGGCAAATGTGTTACCACAACTTTCCAACAAGTGTACGGCTTAGATCGTGCCCCCTTTTCCAAGAAATGATCCTAACAGTGAACCGAAAACTATAAATACCCACCTCCACCCTTCACTTTTCCTCACAAGAATCTGATCTAATGTGCTCTAAGTTGAAACCTTTGTTTCATACCTGAGCTATTTTGATCTAGATTAGCATTCGGGGACCCTTCGTAAGTGTTCCTTCGTTCTTTTATTTCTTTTCGAGTCCGAAAGTCAAACTTTGTTTAACTTTCTGCATTGACCAGTTTATGGTCAATGCGAAGTTCGTTTGAACTTCGCAACGTGATTGTAATCACGATGGTTATAGTCCATTGTGACTATGCCTACTGATTACCACGTTGTCTAGGGTTGTAAGGGTAAGCGATCTGATAAATCGCTTATACCTTCGAACCCGACCCATTTGGTCGATCATTAGGATCCGACCAAACACATTAGGTGACCATAGTATATAGGGAATAACCTTCCGAGGTTATACCTTATGGTCGCTTCGTTTAAGTAGTTGTATGATAGGTAGTTTATATGCCTTAGGTAAATTACCAAAATGCCCTTTTGACGCCAAAATTCATTTTAAGCATATGTAACATAAGTTTTGGTATCTAAACTGTTTTGGTGACAATATTAGATATGTTAAGGCATATTTTATTTGTCATAGGACTAGTTAGGCGGTCCGAACGCGTTTCACGTGAGCGACGCGTTAAAGTAGCATAAGCTACCTAAACGGGTCGTAATGGGTCGTAAGCACTTATGTTAGGTTTCATTTAGTATGTAGGCTTTGTTAAACCATATTACATGAGTCTCCATACTCGTTTGGTTTACGAACCCGCATTCTATCCGATCTTCCGATTTAGGTCCGGTATATATTAACATAGTTACCTATATTAGGTGCCGTTTGATTCCGTGATCTCTAGCATTGCTTGGTGGTTATCTTAGGACTTCTGAGCAATCTCAAGTGAGTACATAGACCCCTCTTTTACTGTTTTCCAAACTTTTTTGGGGTGGAACACATGTGCCTACTTGTTACTTTCATGCTTTCCATGTTTTCACATCATATACCTGCTATGTTCGTTAGTACATTATAGTACATTGTTTTACATTACATTTCATGCTATGTATGCCCATTGTGTGCGTACTTAGTACATTGCTTTACATTACATTTCATGCTATGTATGCCCATTGTGTGTGTACTTAGTACATTGCTTTACAATACATTTTATGCTATGTATGCCCATTGTGTGCGTACTTAGTACATTGTTTCACATTACATTTCATGCTATGTGTGCCCATTGTGTGCATACTTAGTACATTTGTTTCACGTCACATGCTATGTATGTCCATTTGTTACATACTTAGTACAGTTGTTTTCATCACATGCTTACATTTTGGTATGACATTTGGTTTGTTTCAATGGAACAATACATTCATTAACATTAGCTACGCCGTTCGTTAGTAGGTAGTGGTACCATAGGAATTGACAACTCCCGTTCCTGAAATCCTGGGTTTGTTTGGATTGGAAGGAATGACCGAATTCGATATACATAACTTAGATAAACCTTTAATTTGTTTAAGGGTTTATCGCCACAGTCTCAAGGCTTGGATGTATGCATTTTCACAATACCACATAGATGTTTGTATCAGTATAGCATGCATTTGTTCCACAAAACATAACTTTGATTTAAACCATGTTTTACTTCAATACCTTGTTTTTGTGCATTTTACATATGGTTTAGTTGATATAATTCACTTACCATACATGATATATTTGGGTACACATTACATGATCTACATTAAACATAAACATTTTGACATTGATATACACATTGAGTGGTTTACATTGGACATAGACATTTCGATATGGTTTACACATTAACACATGACAATTCATTTATACATAAACAATTTACATTGGTGGTTGGTTTGAGTAAGTGATTTGAGTAACGAGGCGTGTGTAATATAATACAAGCATGGTGGATACGCCGCTGGTACTTCCTATATATAAGTGTTTGTATGACATTACATGTTGTAGCGTTACTTAAATCATTTCAATATTTGACATATTACGTATTACATAAACAACTCATTTTCACAAGACATTGATTTACAAAACAACTTATCTTATACAAGCTCATTTTACTTGGTTATTCATTTAACCTTACAATATTCTCTTATTAATACATATCATCGCTTTCTAAATGATTTACAAAACAAAACAATTTACAAGGTTCATGACTGACTGTTACTAAACAACTTTTCCTTAAACTTAAGTCATGAATCCTCTTTTCACAAAACCTATGTATCTCACAGGCATTTTTATGCTGACGTACCTATTTTCACATGTGTTTTCAGGAGCTGTTGCTTAGGACTATGATCGTGACACTAGGGCGGACCTGTGCCTTAGAGACATAAAACGGAGATAGACTTAGTTTAATTATGTTATGAACTATTTATTTCCTGTTTAAAACAATGAAACTCTTGTGTTGATAAATAAAATACAACTTTGTATACCATGGTTATGAAACAATTAATTCTGTTACAACACTCCCCGACGTTTTTTGCCACGTTTTTTATGTTACACGTGGTCGGGGTGTGACAGAGACATGCTATCGGTGGGCCGTCCACAAAACTTGGCTTTGACAAATCAAAAGCCACGTGCTTCAGGTGTAAACAAAAAGGACATTTTAAACATGAATGTCGTAACGCTCCTGCTGATGATACTGCAAATCCATTCCGCGAGGATTACTACAAAAGAGCGATCTATCATCAGAATAAATCAGAACCGCCCAGAATGAAGCAGCTTAAGGATGCCCCCCAAAGAAAAATCAAGAGCTCTTGCTGTTATTCATGATGACGAAGGTTTTGATTGGAGTGAACTGCTACCAGAGGAAGATGCAGTAGGATACACTTTTGTAGCAGAAAAAATTATTCCTTTCAAAGACACCAGAAATGAAGAAGAAAAATACCTCAGCAGAAAGGCTAGAGCAGAATACAAGATGATAAGATTATCTAAGGTGTTCAGTGAAGCCAAGAGAACAAAGAGATGGGATGCTGATAGAGAATGTTACCTTGATCCTCAAGGAAACATTGCTATTGATACGAAAACTCTTAGTCTAGAAGCTTTCATTGAGGAATTTGTTGAAGAAGAAGAAGAAGAAGCCTTACAGAGAGAATGGTGGGGAGGTGGAGAAGAGAAAGAAAAAGAAAAAGAGAAAGAGAAAGAGAATGAGTTGCAGTCTAAGAAGATTGATGATGGGATTATTGATACTTCACAAGAATTCACCGCTGAAAACTTGGGGAAGATGGCTGACAAAGTGCTTGCTGCAAAGGAACTTGAGGTAGACTCTAAGTCTGAAACTGAGTCTAAAAGCAAGGTCAGTCCAAACATTTCAACAAGAGAGTCAGGTAAGAAAGTCAAAGGTGATAGGGACTGCAAAAGTTGCATGAAAAACTGCAAGTTTTGTAATACACTTACTTACCTTAGTAATACAAAGGTTGAAGAACTGACAACAAGAGTCAGAAAGGTTGAAGATCAGATTCTAGAACGTGATAAAATGCTAAAAGCTTCAAATAATCGAGCTAAAAATTTAACTGAGAAAATTGAAAATGATAAAATTGAAGTAGAAAGAATTAGGAAAGAGAATGAAAAACTAATTCACGAAAATCGTCAACTCTTAGAAAATTTTGACAAACTAAAACGAACGGTAAAAGATTCTGATGAAAGAAACGGTAAAACCAATAAAGAAAATGAGCATTTAACTGTAGTTCTTAGATACAAAGAAGAGCAAATCAACCAACAACTGGATGAGATTGCTAAATTGAAGCTTCAGTTTGAAGAAGCTAAGATTGAGAATGAGCGTATCAATCTGAAATTAACCAGTTACAACTCCGCAAGCTTTATTTTACAACACATTGTTCCTAAACCCATCGGGAAAAACAAAGCAGGCAAAGATGTTTACTCAGATGGAACTGGGGTTGGGTATCATCAGGTTCCACCGCCAGTGTTAAACAATTTCTCAAAGAAAAAGTCTGGGTTGGTTAATGATGAAGATGAAATGAATGAAATAAAACTTTCACAGTCAATTGATGTTACATTTTCTTCATCTGATGATAGTGTTCAAACTGATATTGTTAAAGGCATGGCTGAAAGTGTTTTGAAGACTGATAGTGATTCAGTTGAGGATGAAGAGTGTTTTCTGAACAATTACATTCCGAAACCAAAATCCAAAAACAACTTAAATGAAGAACCTACTCTTGTCATGTACAAGATATCGGGATCGGATAAGTTGTATTCGGATTCTGATTTTCCACTGGAGAATGTTAATGTTGCTAAATTGACAAATGTGTTCAAATTGGTTGAAATTGATCTGTCTAAGATTGAAGGTCTAAAACAGACGAAGAGGCAAATGAATTTTGAAAAAGATAAAGCTTACTACAAGAAACCTGTTGTTCCACCGCGTTTTTATAACAACAATCGTAACAGATGGTCGGGTGGTTATCAGGGTGGTAAGAATTATCAGAAAAAGAATGTTCAAAACAAGAAGTTTGCTGAGAAAAAGGTGTTTGTGAATAGTTCAAGTTCACTTTCTGATGAAGAATCTGAGATCTTTTCAAAATCAAACAAAGAGTTCTTTGAGAAGAAGGCTTCACAGCCTCAGTCTGAAGGCACAAGTCAGGTAGTTGACATCCGAACATGCTTCAAATGCAATCAAGTTGGACATATTGCACGAAAGTGTACCAACTTGAAGCCTAAGACTGAAGTTGTGATGAATTCTAGAAAGAAAGATGATGTGAAGGGAAAAGCTCCATTGGTTGTTGAGAAAAAAGGTTTTGAAAAATGACAACACTAAGATCAAAACTGAACCTGTTAAGAATATGGTAACTAAAAATGACAAGTTTTACAAACGGGTTGCATCGTCTCAACAAACATGAAAGCCAAAAGTGGTTGAAAAGAAATCAAGTGTTCCAAAACCAAAGGTTTCTGAGACTGAAAAACAATCATCTTCTACTACACCGGTAAAGATGAATGTTCCTTTGAATTACTATGAGAAACTTGAACCACAAGTGGCTACTACTTCTGAAAAGAAAGACCAACCATCTGGTCAACCTCAAAAAGACGAATTTTTCTTGTATAAAGAGGTTGAGGTTGGGTCTGCAGAGAGCTTAAAGATGAATGACAAGAATTTTCCGCCACTTTACACTGTTAAATCTCATATCAAAGTCAACCTACCTGAGTCGAAAGAGGCTTGGGTAGCATCAAAATTTCACTAAGTGTTTGTGATATGTGCAGGAGCTTCCAAGATCCGTTTCACGTTGGATTATGGATAGTGGAGCTTCTCGGCACATGACGGGGAAAACAGCCCTGCTGTACGATGTTAGAAATTTCAATGGAGGTTATGTAGGTTTTGCAGGAAATCAAGGTGGTAGAATAGTTGGTGAAGGAACGTTATCCAATGGGATTGTTACGTTTGAAAGAGTGAGCTACATCGCCGAGCTTGAAAACAATCTTCTGAGTATTTCTCATATTTGTGATCGTATGTATACCACTCACTTTACTGACAAAGAATGTTTGATCTTGAAACCAGGATTTGTTATCCCTGAAGAATGGATTATCATGAGAGCGCCTAGAGTGAATGATCTGTACGTGTTAGACATGAGTGTAGCAACTACAACCACGGCCCAGGCTCATTGTTTTGTGTCAAGAGCAACTGAGAAGGAATCGCAATTGTGGCACCGGAAGATGGGTCATATACATCTTAGAAAAATGAATCACTTGGTGCACAATGACTTGGTTACTGGTGTTCATGTGAAAGGTTTTCATCTGGAAGGGGAGTGCATTAGCTGCATCAAAGGTAAGCAAAAGAAGAAATCACATCCTCAAAAGAAAGTCAACTCAGTCTCAAGACCGTTAGAGAGACTCCATATGGATTTGTTTGGTCCAGTAAACGTCAAAAGTATAACTGGGGATCTCTACTGTCTAGTAGTAACAGATGACTATTCCAGATTTTCATGGGTATCATTTTTGAAGACAAAAGATGAGACGTTTGATAGTTTGATGTCGTTGTTCAGAAAAATTGAAAACTTGTACCAAACTCGAATCAGAAGAATCAGGAGTGATAACGGTACAGAGTTCAAGAATAGCAAGATGGAAGAATATTGTGATGAGAGAGGTATATTGCAAGAATTTAGTGCTCCTTACACTCCACAGCAAAATGGAGTAGCTGAAAGAAAGAACAGGACACTAATTGAAACGGCCAGGACGATGCTTGCTGATTCCAAACTACCTGTCAACTTTTGGGTAGAAGCAGTATCCGCCGCTTGCTATACACTCAACCGGGTTCTCACTGTAAAGAAATTCAACAAGACATGTTTTGAGCTGATCAATAACCGCAAACCGAATCTGAAGTATTTAGAACCGTTTGGGTCTCCCTACACAGTTCTAGAGCCTTTTGGAAAATTTGGTGCAAAAAGCATTGAAGGAATTTTTGTGGGTTATTCAAGTCCATTGAAATGAGTTTTTGTTCCTAGCCTGAAGCGGATTATTGAAGCACACAATGTTGAGTGTCAAGGTTACACAATGCCACCGCAGAATCCTGGAGATTCATGGCGTTTTCATTATGACACTTTATGGCATTCGTTTGACATGGAAGAAGAAAAGGAAGAATAAGAAGATTTCTTTGACGAGTTGGATATTCTGAGAGAGTATGAGTCTTCGTAGGAAAGGTTCCCAGCTGAGTATTCAAGACGACCGCAACAAACTTCAAATGATAATGAAGCAGGTCCGAGCAATGCTGGAGAACATGATGATATTCAACAAAATGAAGTTGCTCCTGATAATCAGACGACAGACAATGATAATCAAGAATCTGATAACATGCCAGTATTTGATCATGGTGATTCAGATTCTGAGGGGGAGCAAATCCAGATTTCAAGTCAAACAAACCCAGTCAATGAAGAAGGTGCAAATCAGAATGTTACTAATCTAGAAGGGGAGGTAGATGTTCCAGGCGAGGTGATCCCAAGAACTCTTTCATACCATCCAGAGGAGTTGATAATTGGAGAGTTACAATCAGGCGTTCGTACTAGACGTCAAATTGACCAAGGCCTTACTTGTTTTTATTCTATAGTAGCTCCTTTACAAACTGAGTTTTCACTTAGTTGTTTTATTTCGCAGATCGAACCGCGAACATATAAGGAGGCTCTAACTGAAGATTCTTGGGTTCAATGCCATGCAAGAAGAGTTGAGTCAGTTTGAGAAGTTAGGAGTGTGGAAATTAGTAGACTTGCCTGATGGTCAGAGGAAGATAAACACCAAGTGGGTGTTCAAGTGCAAAAGAGATGATCGAGGGGTTATTATTCGAAACAAAGCTCGACTCGTAGTCCAGGGTTTCAGTCAACAGGAGGGTATAGATTTCACCAAAGTGTATGCTCCAGTTGCGAGACTAGAAGCAATCAGAATCTTCCTAGCATTTGCATCTTGGAAAAATTTCAAAGTATATCAGCTAGATGTTAAATCGGCGTTTCTCTATGGGAAGGTAAAAGAGGAGGTATATGTCGGACAGCCACCGGGCTTCACCGACCCAATCCACAAAGACAAGGTTTATTTGCTGGATAAAGCGTTGTATGGTTTACAACAGGCCCCGAGAGCTTGGTATGAGACTTTGTCTCAACACCTACTAGCCAACAGCTTCATCCGAGGAAAAGTGGATGCCACTCTCTTCACCAAAGAAGTCGCTGGACATCTTCTGATTGTTCAGATATACGTGGACAACATCATATTCGGGTCAACAAATGAAAATTTGTGCAAAGATTTTGAAAAAGTTATGAAGCAAAAATTTGAAATGTCATCGATGGGTGAGATGAAATTCTTCTTAGGACTACAGGTTGATCAACTGCCTAAGGGAATATTCATACATCAAACGAAGTACGTTCATGATATCTTAGAGAAATTTGGGATGTCAGGTTCTACTCCAGCTTCCACCCCATTAGCGACGAACCATGGGATAAATCCTGATCTCACCGGAGAGAAGGTAAATGAAACGTTGTATCGTTCCATGATCGGATCGCTGATGTATTTGACAGCTTCAAGACACGATATTATGTATCCAACCTGCCTCGCAGCAAGATTTCAATCTAACCCGAGAGCGTCGCATATGGTAATTGTCAAAAGGATATTACACTACCTTAAAGGAACTCCATCGTTGGGTTGTGGTATTCAAAAGATGGTGAATTCATGCTTGAAGGTTATTCCGATTCAGATTTCGGATGCTGCAAAGTTAACGCTAAATCAACAACAGCGGGGTGCCAGTTCTTTGGATCACGATTGGTCACCTGGCAATGCAAAAAGCAGACCTCTGTAGCTTTATCCACATGTGAAGCTGAATATGTATCTGCTAGCAGTTGCTGTTCTCAGATCTTGTGGATCCAGCAATAGATGCGTGACTATGGTTTGCAATTTCTAAACACCACTATCTTTGTTGATAATGAGGCAGCAATAAATATTACGAAAAATCCTGTTCATCACGCTAAAACTAAACACATTGAAATTCGTCATCACTTCATTCGAGATTGTTTCGAGAAGAAGTTTATACGAATTGAGAAAATCCACACTGACGAACAAAAAGCTGATTTACATACCAAAGCGTTTGATAAAACTCGTTTTCAATATTTGCTAAAATTGAACGGTATGAAGCTTTTATCGGTGTTGGAGGGGATTCTTGGCGTTGATGAAGGAGACATTGTAGATGATGATGTTGAGAAGCAATCTGCAATGGTTTGTCGATTTTTTACTTGTTTTGGTATTTAGGGGGAGTAGGGTAATATTTTCTGAAAATACAAAAACAGTAAAAAAAATTAAAAAAACCAAAAACATGAGATATTATTTTAAAAATTCAAAAACAATAGAAAACCAGAAAAGAGCTTGTGTAAAAAAGGGAAAATGATAGTACATCGGCTTGACAGTTACGGTATGCTAAAGATATGTAAAGTTTTAAACAGTCTCGCTGATGATATGCCGATAGGTTTTTACACATTTAGTAGGTTTGTTCGGGATATAAACCTAAAATCTTTACTTACTTATTTCATGGGGAACACTACTTGGATATATAGGTAACCCCTGAAATCTCGTTTGAAGGATCCCTCTTTCTGAGATACTAGGTCTTTATACTCAGTGATATCTGGGGTATTATTCCGGGACTTCTGATTTTGCGGAAGCAATTGCCTAGTCCCCAAATAATACTTTCTGCATTGCTTGAAATATAGCGCCGCCCTCAGCATAAAAAATGATGAAACATTGACAAATGCTAATCATGTGCTGTTGTAAAAAAAAGATCCTCTAAAGGGGACACACCTAAAGTCGAACCGTCATCTCTCTGCTGAACGGAAGTTCTAACCTGAGCTCTCACGGTTCTTCGTAATTTAACCCCTTACAGATATCATCTGTGGTATACTCACCTGTAAGATTGAATATTGGGATTTGGATACGGGAGTATATTCAAGAGGTGGGACACATGAATGAGTTTAAGTTCTTAAAACACCTAATCCGTATCCTGGACAGATTAATTGTGTGAAAATTTAAGTGGATCAGTATATCGACAATCTAAGTGAATTGTTTAATCCTGCGTATGAAATTAACGCTTAACGGTACTTGTGACTTGTCAGATAGCTGATATGATTCCCTAACACGCTCACCAAAAATATGTGTGTAAATAGTTTACATTTACTACATTTTATTTCTGTAATTCATTTCTAGTTTAGAAGTTTTATTAAAAATCCAAAAAGATTTTACACTTCTGCTTTATTTTTGACAAATCAAAGTGGAAAGCTGATCTTCATATTCGAATTTGAAGCAGATGCAGGAAGTTTCTGAACTGGAGGATGAGTCGTGAGCTTAATATGTTAAGTTTGTGAAATTGTAAATGTAGGATCGGTTTTGACACCGTTCGATTGCGTAACGAACGTTTGACGTGCGGAATCCGTGAACGTGCGTGACCGAACACACAATAACGTACTAGAACCGTGATTCTATTGAAATATATGACGTGTACGATACAAGAATCACGTAGAGAGTACTTTCTCTCTCTAGACTTGAATCTCCTAAATCACCAAAATGAGCAAAAGTCTTTCAACTTATGTCATAACTCTCCTATTTATATCCCTTGGAATTAATGAGACTTCTCATTAATTACCAAAACGCCACCTTGCTAACTCTATCTAAATATTACAATATAAAGCTTGATTTCTTCAGTTTCTCACTACGGCTCGGATTGACGAAGGCGATAGACATTAATGCACTAACAATCTCCCCCTTTGATATTGCCGCAGTCAATCTCGTAGCGTCTTGTCTTTCTCTTTTTCGAACAGAATCCCCGTGGATCTGTTTTCAAGCTTTAGTTGCTCCCCTCCTTGGTAGTCTCTTTCTTCAGGCTCCCCCTTTCGTCAAGCTTCCGTGCTTTTAGGATCGACGCCTGGCTTTCCGTAGCAACAGAATCAGAAACCTACACATCTCAACCTCTCGTAAGACAAAATAATTTTGACTCTAAAAGAATTCACTCAAAATTCTCAAACATATAACACACAATATTGTGATTCAAATTAATGAATCATCTAAACATTTGAGGATTATCTTCCAACTTTACATCATCTTAACCAAACCAATTGTTCATCTTGTTTAGCCTTTGAGATTTTGAATATCAGCTTTTCAACATCAGTTGTCGAAAATCTTTTTGAATTTTTCAAAATTTTATGCTAAAACACACTAAAATCTTTTTGGATTTTGGGAAATAAACTATATACAGACATATTTTTGTGAGTTTGTGTAAGAGGATCATATCAGTTTTTGAGACACATCACAAGCACCGTTAAGCTTTTAGACATTTTAAGTTCTAAACGATTCACATTGATTGACGATATAGTTGTCCTCTTAAACTCAATCTAAAAACTTTCGAAATGCTTACCGATACTTTAAAGTATATTAATTTTGCACTAAATTCTTACGGACCCCACGATCTCAGCATATCCCCTCATCACGCAATACACTAACTCAAGTAATGCCTTTAAACTTTTATCAACTGTGAATTGTGCTAAAACAAAGCAGAATGTTTAAACATTAACAATCAGGTCGATACTTCCGTATACACAGAGAAAGTCCAATGTTTAAACAAAATAAGAAAAATAAAACAAGTTGAAGTTGTTTAGGCTTTAACCACCAGGTCGATACTCCCGTATACGCAGAGGTGATCCAAAGCTTAAATGAAACACCAAAGAAAATAAAGCAGAACGTTTAGGCAATAACATCCAGGTCGATACTCACGTATACGCAGAGGATGTCCAATGCTTAAACAAAAAAAAGAAATAAAACAAGTTTAAATCTTTGCAAAAAGAAATGCACAATCACAGTGACTTTTCAGCAAAGTTGTGAAAGTTCACAAACTTAACCTGTTTTATGTCTTTCGACAATCAGCGATTACTGAGCAGGCACACAATCAAGAAGGACAAAACTAAGTACTATGCTTTCAACCGTGTTTTCCACTAGAACTAGGCTTTTTCATTTAAGTTTGTATCTTTCTCGCAAATCTACTAGTCTAGCTGAGCCTATCGTCACATCTTTAGTGTGACCGTTTATCACATTTGACATTTCATTTCTTTAGCATGCTGTGACAGTCCAACTGATCTACTATCATTTCCTCTTTTTCACAACAAAACTCATTTTTTACTTTTCAATGTTTTTGACATTTTCAAATTTTCTAATGTTTTTGAATTTTCTGAAAAATATACTCCCCCTAAAATGCAAACACATTTTAGGAAATTTGAAAATAAACTGTACAAGAAATGTGACAACATGATGAGAATCTCTTCAATTCTCCATCCACCTGGCATAAACAATCAGAACTCCCACTGACAACAAACTATTTTCCCATTATGATTTCAAAACACTTAAGTTTGTTTTAATCAAAATGGTTTTTCCGGAAAATTAATTTTGTGTGTCGTTTCACAAACATGGGGTTTTAGTCATCATCTTGTTTTCTACACCACTTGTTGGTTTATCACAAAAACAATTTCCAATAATCAAACCACTTGTAAGATAGTTAATAAATCAAGTACAACTTAATGTCCTTGATTAACCACTTGAAAGACGAAATATCACAGTTACCAACCTGTGAATTTCTCAAGAAAGATGCCGATTCCTAATCCCCAATTACCAACCTGGGAGTTCCGGCAAGTCAGGTTTTTTCAGTTAAAGACATTCACCCAAGCCTGACAATCCTTGGGTGTTTTGAACATACCTTTTTGATTCATAAAATTCTTTAACCCCTTTGACTTTCCCGTCAACCATTTTTCCAAAAATATGTTTTACTTTGGAGTTAAAGACTTTCTCAATATTTTGTTTAAAATTTTCAGTCCGCAATGGTGGAAAGTTGATATCATCCATTGGCGGAACTAAATTTTCACTTTTGAGCTCAACTTGTGGCTCCTCTGATTTTGACGAATCAGAATCATCGCCAGAACGTGGCTCCTTTGTTTCCGAAGAAACAAATTCATCGCCAGGAACATTTCATTTCTTCACACTCCATTCTGTCCTCAGATTTGTATCTGATGAATTCGTTTTGCTTGATTTGTCATTCTTTGGAGAGCAAGACGATTTATCAGAACTCTTCTCTGTTTTAATTGTATCCGAGGACAAAATCCTTTCTAGATACTCCCTTGCTTTCTTCCTTTTCTTTCTCAATCTATCTTTCTGCCCTTGTGAAAGCTTCACTTTCTGTTCTTTCACCTTCTGTTCTTTGGGCTTTTCTTCGACCTTGACTGATTTCTTCATCTTTTTCTGAGATTCAGCCCTCGATCTTTCCATTGATCTCATTGGGCAATCTCTGGCAATGTGACCTTTGATTTGGCATTCATAACATCTTCTTGTCTCAAATCTGTCTCTGGCAGTTAACAGCAATGTGTCCTTGAAAACCACAGTTGTAACACACCCTGTTATCATACCATTCTCCATTATCAATCCAAACACTTAGATCATGACATTGATTTGCCTTGTAGTAACCATAACTTCTCCTATAAGCTTGATTTGACGCTTGAGCACTGTGGTCAAACCTGCACCACTTATTACCAACTTTTTGTGAATTTTGATTTTCAACTTTTTGTGATTTTTTATACTGATTGGATGACTGAACTGATGAGCTTTTATTGTAATTTTGAAGATTTTTCGGCTTTTTAACATTTTGTCAAAAATCTTTTTGAATTTTCTGAAACTTTATGTTAAAACACACTGAAAATCTTTTTGGATTATTTTCTGAAACTTTATGTTAAAACACACTGAAAATCTTTTTGGATTTTGTAATAAAGAAACATGTAATGCAGTAAAGAAATATTTACAGACAATATTTTTGTGAGTTCGTGTAAGAGAATCATATCAGTTTTTGAGACAAGTCACCAACACCATTAAGCTTTAAACATTTTCAGCTCTAAACGATTCACGTAGATTGACGATATAGTTGTCCACTTAAACTCATTCTAAAAACTTTCGAAATGCTTACCAATACGATTAGGTATATTTAGATAGCACTAAATTCTTATGGACCCCACGATCTCAGCATATCCCCTCATCATGCAATACACTGACTCAAGTAATGCCTTTAAACTTTCATCAACTGTGATTTGTGCGAAAACAAAGCAGAATGTTTAAACATTAACAATCAGGTCGATACTTCCGTATACGCAGAGAAAGTCCAATGTTTAAACAAAAAAAAAAAACAAGTTGAAATTGTTTAGGCTTTAACCACCAGGTCGATACTCCCGTATACGCAGAGGAGGTCCAAAGCTTAAACGAAACACCAAAGAAAATAAAGCAGAACGTTTAGGCAACAACATCCAGGTCGATACTCACGTATACGCAGAGGATGTCCGATGCTTAAACAAAATAAAGAAATAAAACAAGTTTAAGTCTTTGCAAAATAAAATACACAATCACAGCGACTTTTCAGCAAACTTGTGAAAGTTCACAAACTTAACCAGTTTTATGCATTTCCAGCATTCAGCGATTACTGAGCAGGCATACAATCAAGAAGGACAAAACCAAGTACTACACTTTTGACCGTGTTTCCCACTAGAACTAGGCTTTTTGCTTTATGTTTGTATCGTTATCGCAAATCTACTAGTCTAGCTGAGCCTATCGTCACATCTTTAGTGAGATCGTTTATCACATTTTAACATTCCATTTCTTTAGCGTGTTGTGACAGTCCACTGATGTACTATCATTTCCTCTTTTCTTCAACAAAACTCATTTTTCATTTTATCATGTTTTTGGTTTTTTCAAATTTTCTAATGTTTGGCTCTGATACCACTTGTAGGACCGGTTTTGACACCGTTCGATTGTGTAACGAAAGTTCGACGTGCGGAATCCGTGAACGTGCGTGACCGAACACACAATAACGTACAAGAACCGTGAATCTATTGAAATATATGACGTGTACAATACAAGAATCACGTAGAGAGTACTTTCTCTCTCTAGACTTTCTCTCTCTAGACTTGAATCTCCTAAAACCACCAAAATGAGCAAAAGTCTTACAACTTATGTCATAACTCTCTATTTATAGGCCTTGGAATTAATGAGATTTCTCATTAATTACCAAAATGCCACCTTGCTAAAACTATCTAAATATTACAATAAAAGCTTGATTTCTTCGGTTTCTCACTACGGCTCGGATTGACGAAGGCGATAGACATTAATGCACTAACAATCTCCTCGTCTCATAACTCCAACGTTGGATACAGCCGCAGTCTTTGTCTTGTCTTTGGGTCTTCAAACAGCTCTAAACGTCTCTTACCTTGGCTTCGGCTTCCTACTAAGAGCAATCCTTATTCTTTCATTCTCTTTCTTCCTCGCCTTTTCTTCTTCAGCTTGAATCTTCAAAAATGTACCTTTCTTTTCTTCAAGCTTTTGACGTTCATGTTTAGCTTTCCTTTTCATCTTCTCATCAAGCGACCACCAAGATGATTTCCATTTACTTTCAGAATTGATACCTTTCTGAAAGCAAAGGGCAACAACACGTTGAAACTGCTGCGCTTGTTCTCTATCTTCTGGTTGATAATGAATCTTGTTGATGAAAAGACATTCAATATCCTTCGCAGAGCAATTTACAAGCCACATAGGATCATAAACATGTATTTCTCGAATCTCCCCTCTTGCTCTGTAAGTAATTATGGCTTCGGTTGAAATACAACTATAAACCCAACCCATGAAGCCTTTATAAAAGTCTTGTTCCATCTGAGGCATTGGTATTGTTTTCATCGTTCTTGGCAGTTTGACATTCAAAATAGTTTCTTCAACTCCTGTTTCAGGATCAACCCTCTGCACTTTCTTAGGATGATGTGGCTTCCATTTACGAAACTCTTTCAATGATTCATATTTAATGTAGCCCCGCATAGCAACATCATTCTTTCGAACAGGATAATCCAAACATCTAACCTTCGGTAATTCATCCACATCCCACCATGGTAATGACATGATGTCATATAAACGTTCAAAGTACTGAACTCCGCACTCTCTTCGTATTGCATAAGCATTCACTTGAGGTAAAAAACCCCAACTGATGATATCACCAAGTGACACACTTCTATCACGTTAAAAATACTTCAAACGTCTCTTAATCTTTCTCTCGTGACCTTTTCTGAACCATTTCGTTCTATCTTCCTTTTCCATATCTTTTTGAGTGCTTTCAAAATTCTTATCTTTTACCGCCTCAGCTACTTTTTGCCTCAATTCTTCTCTATTTTCCTCAGGAAAGAACTCCATAAGCGTAGGAAACTTAGAAGTATCTTCAACCACATCTTCATCATCCGTCCAGTCTTCTACTTCAACTCTGTCATACTTATCAGCCTTTTCAACATACTTATACGTGTATTCAGGCTGTTGATTTATGTCAAAAGTATTTAACTCTTCTTCAAAATCGAACTTGAACTCAGGATCCACAGTATGCATCATTTCTCTGTAAGCATCCAATCCCAAGATTAACTTCTCAGTATGTTCAACGATCTGAGTTTTACTAGACTCCCCCTTTCCACTTGCTTCCCCTGATTCTTCATTTACCAAATCATTCATCAGATCATCAACTGTTTTCTCAGTGGAAGCTTCTGTAACTTTCAAACTTGTACCACCTGCAGCGTCGTCATCATCATCATCAGAACCATGACTACTCGCAGAAAATACTTTCTCATCTTTTTCATCTTCCTCTTCATCCTCCTCTTCATCATCTTCATCATTATCTCCAATCAACTCATTCATAGGAGTATCATCTTCAAACAGACCAGAAATAGGCTCGGGATTATCAACCACCATAGAAGGTACTATTGATCTTTCTAACACTGCAGAACTTCCTTCAACACCCTTACCTTTATCTTGCATTTGTCTATCAATCTCTGCCTGACGTTCTGCTCTAAGCTCTTCAAGTTGCAGCTCTTCAAATCTTTGTTCTACCGACGTTCCAAGCATGCTTTCAACAACTTTATTCAGCATATAGAACTCGTGATCTCTTAATGCCTTTGCTGCTTCCAGCTCTTTGTTCTTTAACTTGTAGTACTCATTCTGTTCATCACGTCTAGTTTTATCTTCTTCAAGTTCTGCAACTCTAACCTTCAAAATATCAATCTCTGATTGATCACTTTCAACCTTCTTCATCAACTCTTTGTTATCCCCTTCCAGCTTCTTCACCCGCATTTCAAGAACTCGTTCACGATCAGAAACCTTTTTGTTTTCTGTAGCTAATTTCTTATTATCTTCTAACACTTCTTCCATTTTCTTCTCCAATCTCTTAACTTGTTCATCATTGGCAAAACCAAAATCTCCAATGTCTTCAAGATTATCATGAGGAATATGAAGACCTTTACTAGAAGAACCAGGTGTTAGTTGTATTTGTGTGCGAGGTGGTGTTTGGAAAAGTTCTTGTGAGGTGAATAAAGTTTGTTGTGGAGGTGGTGATAGATGTAATGGTGAAAGTTGTCTTGGTGGAGTTGGTTGTTTTGGTGGAGAGGATGGTTGTGGTGGTGTAGGTTGTCTTGGTGGAAAGGATGGTTGTGGTGGTGTAGGTTGTCGAAGTGGAGATTGAATTGGTGATTGTGGTGGTGTTGGTTCATGTGGTGGAGTAGGTGGCTTCTTGCTTTCTTTTGTTTGTTTGTTTCTTCTTTAACATGATCTTCGGAATTTTGATCTTTGGAGTGACTTTGCGAGCTTTTGGAGAAACCACTTTCTTTCTCGTACCAGCTTTCTTTTTGCCGCCTTTAGGAGATTGTGATTGAGAGACATGCTCTGGAGAAGGAATGTAAACATCATCATCGTCCTTTTCCTGTCTCTTTCTCTTTCTTAACAACTTTTCTTTTTCTATCTCCTCTTGAATTCTTTTTCGATGTTCAGTTTCATCTACAACCTCTTCATCTGAAGAACTTGAGGAACTTGTTGTATCTTTATCCACATCGTCACCCTCAATATCATCAATTACCTTTCCTTTGCCTTTCTGAGCTTCAACATTTGCTACCTGCTCAGCTTCCACCTCAACAGAAGGTCCTGTTTCTAAGACATCTGTATCAAACAACATATCAACATTAAACGGATCATCTTCAGCAGTTACAACTTGTTCTTTTTCCACAGCGACCACAGGATTATCTTCTTCAGGTTCATCTATTAACAATGTTTGAGCAGCTTTCTTTTGTTTCTTTTTAGGTTGCGAAGAAGATCCTTCACCTTCTCGAACAATAGGAGTTGCCATTCTACGTCTTCTTCCAGTTTCTTTCACATACCACTCATTCTTAGTAGTTTTGCAATCTTTGAAAATTTTCAGCTCATCAGCATATCTTGCTTCTTTCATTTCCACTTCATTTCTCCAGTTCTGATGATTAACTGGATCTGGATCAACATATTTTACATCTTTAATAAAACCGAAAGGCTCAACAACAAGTGTTGGCTCTGGGTGATTCGGATGATATTTCACAAGCTGCTTCAGTGTATTATTGGTCATGTGAGATTGCACCAACAAATCATCTTTAATATCTCGATCAATTTCTGGATACGCATGGTCAATCAACATCTGTACAAACCTTGGATACATCCAGGTCTTGAGATCTGACTTGCTATTCTCAGCCATATAGTGGAATACTATATGTGAGAAATTATACTTTTTGTTCCACATTCTTCTTTACAGGTTTTTGCGTTGAGCATTCACCTTTTTCAGAAGAATGTAAAACAGTTTCTTGAAACTTTTCTTTTAATTTCAAAAATATTTTCTTTTTCTCATTTTCATCATCAGTTTTATCATCACAATCCTCAATTATGACTTTGTCATAATTTGTGACATCGTCACTTATTGGAACTGAATTGATCGGTTTTGTACAAAGATGATTCAGAAATTCTGATGAGGACACAAAACCTTTCAATTTCTTTTCAAGCTCATTGATTTTGTTTCGAGCACATTCAGCCTCTTTTTCAAGTCGAATAATTTTCTGAAGATGAGAATTTATCTCAATTTGTTTTTCAATATTGTTTTTGCTAAAAACTGATTTCTCATCTTCAAGAATCTTTATTTGACTCTGTTTCATTTTCTTTCAGATTTTTATTTTCAAGCATTATCCACAAATCTTCATTTTCTGAAGATTTTATCTTATCTTCAAAACCTTTTTCATTTTCTTTTAATTTTTTAATTTCCAATGTCAAACTGTCCAAACTACTCAACAGTTTGACATTTTCAGACATCAATTTCTCACAATTTTCTCTCATTTCAAAAATCTGTTTATCATCAGATCTTTTCTCATCCTTCACACGATTGATTTCCAATGTTAAATTCTCCACATCCTTCAAGAGTTTGACGTTGTCTGCTTCGAATTTGTCGCATTTTGAGCACACAACTTCACATTTTGAAGTTTCATCTTGCTTGGATTCTTCATTCTTTGAAATATCCTGTGTCTCTGTCTTGTATGTGCCTGCACAAAAAATTTTAACAAAATCAAGAGGATTCATATATTCATCAATATAACAACCCCTCTTAATATCGTATTTCATAACAATTTTTGCTACACAACACATATTGACTCTTTCGCATATTTCAACAATCACATCCAAACTTATTTTGTCTAGATTTTTATCTATTACATTCATCAACTCTTTCTTTTTCTTTTCATTTTCATACTTGAGTGTTTTGAGCTTATTTATAAATTCATTTGGATAAAAATTTGAGAACCTAGAATCCTTTTTTAGTTCACTCAAAAATTCATTCCACTCAGAAGGTAACGCGTCAGCAAATTTTGATACCTTTTCAGCATTTGATATCCTTATCTCGTACCTTGTTAAATTTTCAATTAGACAAACAAACCGTTTTTCCAACGCATCCACTGTTTCATTTTTCATACACAAAAAACATTCAAATCTTTTATCCCAAACATTCTTATTCTCATTCTGATATTTACTACCCCAACACCCATCAAACCAATCATTTAACCTTTCAAGGTTATAGTTTTCCTCTTCGTCAAACATTTTATCCACACTATCAGATCCAAACAACTTTGATTGTGACTCGAACTAGTTATCAAATACTTAACGGCACTATACGACAAACTGTAAGATTAAATATTTATTTATTTATATTTAATCTAGTAGCCATCATTATCATTTATATAATATAGATCAAAATATATTAATAACCTATTAATAATTAGTTGGTAATTGTTGATGGACCATATTACCCTTATTAACTAATTGGGTTTCCTCTTGGGTGTATATATAAGGAGATTATTAGAGAGGTTAAAGGTTAGACACATAACCTAACAACATAACATCACAATTCGTCCCTCTCTCTCCCTAACCGAAATCAACCCTACTTTCGTTTCATCACCATCATCACTTTACACCCTAAGGAGGAACCCGATCAAGCTGACAATCATGTCAAACTCTGTTGCTGCGTCTCCATCTGGATTCTCTGCTAGCCTGTGCTGATGCAATCAAAGGTATGTTATTCATGTTTTCCTTTATGTTTAAACAGAACTGATTAACACAAACCACTTATCAAATATGATTCAACACAAGTCTGACATACCATGTGATGTTTTTATCTAATCAAAGCATAGTTATCATGAGAAGCAACAATCATAAAAGTTTCTTAATTTTGATTGGACCTCCAATCGTTTGAATGACTGTTTTTAATAGTTTGACCAGTGACACAATGCTTTGAAACAAATTTCACGTGAAAACTATAATGGCTGATAATATGGACAATTGACTTTAATATTGATTTAAATGTGCCGACAACAATATTTCACAACAAAATCCTATTGGGCCTTTTATAACTAGTGGGTCGGTGCAATTAACATGATTGGGCCGCTAATGAATTCACATGCAACTTCTGAAAATGGCCGACATGATAAAATCAATACTAAAAAATGATTGGGCCAATCGATTTCCACTTAATCGATAAAAACATCAATCAATTTCAATTTTTCTTGGGCCACACAACAAATCACAATATCTGATATACTTAATACATGATTGGGCCGATTGTTTTAAAGAACTACAATATCACATGAACTACTTTGAAATACTACAAAGTCACATGCAATCTATGACAATTGTTCTAAAAACACACCGAATAATGATTCATTTAACACCTCTGATAAAGTTGATGATCAAACCAATGCAACACAGAACACATGATTTCTTTTCCCAATATACTGACAACCTCTTTTAATGTTTCACACTAATCAATGATTTCACAATTCAAGCAGAAACAGATAGTCCCTCGAGCGGAATCACAGACTCTCGAAATTAGTGATCTTTGGAGCGGAATCAGTAAGTTCTTATGAGCGGAATCACTTAGTGTTCACAAAAGCGAAACCAGTCACAGACCAAATGAGCGAAACCACTCAATGACGAAAAAGTGAAACCTCAAAATATGTCACTATGAGCGAACCCTATGAGCGAAACCAGATGTTTTGACGCGAAAACGGACCGAAAAACTCAAATTTTTCTTAAACGGCTAGGAGTTTGAATCTGAAATTTGGTAGGGTTGTAAATCAAATGGTTTCGCACAACATATCAAAAAATCAGCCAATTCGGACCGTAAAATCCCGTTCAATTTGACGAATTTCAGTGAAAAACGTGATAAAAGTGAAAAAAATGAAGAAATAGATGAAATTCAGATCTGAAAACGCTGAAATCTGGTACGAATCAATGTGTTTGATCAGTGCAATCGAGCTCCTAGCTCTGATACCACTTGTAGGATCGGTTTTGACACCGTTCGATTGCGTAACGAACGTTCGACGTGCGGAATCCGTGAACGTGCGTGACCGAACACACAATAACGTACTAGAACCGTGATTCTATTGAAATATATGACGTGTACGATACAAGAATCACGTAGAGAGTACTTTCTCTCTCTATAATTTCTCTCTCTAGACTTGAATCTCCTAAATCACCAAAATGAGCAAAAGTCTTTCAACTTATGTCATAACTCTCCTATTTATATCCCTTGGAATTAATGAGACTTCTCATTAATTACCAAAACGCCACCTTGCTAACTCTATCTAAATATTACAATATAAAGCTTGATTTCTTCGGTTTCTCACTACGGCTCGGATTGACGAAGGCGATAGACATTAATGCACTAACAGTAAAGTCAAAACAAGTTCATTAATTTGAAACTTGTAAATTTCAGAAAATGTTTGAACTAGTTTGTTTTCAAAAGTCAGTGTGATTTATCTCAGATCAACCAAGGTCATTAAGTTGAACTTGGTAGTTTAATTAAGTAATCAGGGTCATTAACGTGAACCTGAATACTTAAGTGGATTTCTGAAACTGGTGAACAGTTAATAGTAGTTTAAATGTGAATAGATTGTAATGTTATATGTTTGAGTAACAGGTAACAGGAGTTAAGTTCCCCATGGCAAAGAAAATGTCAAAGATTGAACCAGAATTCAAGCCCCAGCTTATCGAGAGGGGGAGTCTGTGAAAGGGGGAGTCAGAATTTTGGATCAACAATCAAAGGGGAGATTGAAGTTTAAAGTTGGAAGATAGAAGATTGGAGGGAGCTTTACAATGTCAAAACAATTTGGAGCAAGTGAACGATCAATCAAGACTAAAGACTGAAGACAGGATGCTAAAGACTTCGTCAACATCCAAGGGGGAGTCTGTTGGTGCACTGATGTCTGTTAACTTTGTCTTTAATGAGTCTTGTATTGTATCTTGTAGATCAGGGCACGGAAATCGAGAAAACAGTGTTGTAGGGTAATTTCGCATGAAATGATCTAAATGTCATTTCAAGCGAAATTAGATGTTTCATACGGAATTACTTAATTCCGCACGGAATTACTGATTTCGTGTGAACAGGTAATTCCGCTTCAGTCAGTTCATGCGGAATTAGCAACCCTATATATACCTGTTGTCCATGTTCATTTGAAACGGAATTATATGTGTGTGTTTGAGAGCCGAGGTGCTTCCGAATTGTAATCTGATCTGTAAAAGCTCAGGAAATCAGTAATAGATAAAGATTAGAAAGGAACAAGTTGTTTTACGTCATTTACATTGATTCCGCCTTTGTATTTGATGCTGAACTACTCAGATTGACTCGTTAGGGTCACACGACGATCCAACAACACATATGGATATAACACGCATCATATGACTTTCTATAATATTACAATTGTGACAAAAAGTCTAACATTGCTACTTATGCACAATTGACTTTCAGAAAGTCAACGATTTATCATATGAACTTTCGACTTAACCTCATACATCTATGTCATTATAGTAGACTATACTAATGACACTATATACATTTCATACTCACGATGCAATAAGCATACAACCACATGATCATCTAGTTATATGCACACACCAAACATATTCAATTCCGTTCATTCTAGTAACATAATTCTACAACTAACACCATGACCTATGCTTAACAACCCAACATCATTCTAACTTCATCCTGTTCTAATGGTCTCATATGCTTCACATTTAGAGTACCTTTACTTATCAATTTTGATTAAGCAATTATTCAAACATGTAGTAAACATCATACCACTCCAACATAGAGTACAATATTCTAATGCATACTTTTACCAAATAACATGACCAACCAAATCCTACATGAATTCCATCTAAAAATAGATTTCTCATGTTTATTTATCATCAAATACATCATATCCCCATATTATACGATTTCATCCATTACTTGCATACCATTTCATCTATTAATCTCACCTAGGCATTTCATCAAACACTTGGTGTGCATGTCACAATTTATGCATAATGTACAAGTGTTTCATGCTTTACTTCCTACTTCATGCTTTCATTAATCAATTAACACAAAAACATCAACAAATTCATATCACATTCAATCTACCTAACAAGAACGCATTACATACAACATAGCACAACAAGATTTGAACAAGGATTGGACATGGGTGACACACCAATGTCGCCATCTTCACCACTAGAAGTGGGTTTCACCTCCAAACATCAAATTACCCCAAACCACGCATAATCTATGTCCTATATGATGATTCTAACACATACTCATACTCAATTTCAGACAATTTCGCGATTTCTAACATAACCCACCTCGTGCATGTAACAACCCTCAATAAAACCAACACCCTCATAATATTTCCGACACCCTAGTATATTTTAAAATGTCCCAATATGTCTTTAAATACACCCCGTATGTGAAAACAGAGCCCGAAATACGTTATAGTAATTAAAATAATTAAAAATATGAAAATTTTAAGTTGAGGCGGGCCGCGTAGGACCCACCCCAACCTTACGCGGGCGGTATCAAGGATCAAAAACTGATGTCGTTGATTTCTTTAGTTTAGGCGGGTCGCGTAAGATCCCCCTTAAGCTTACGCGGGCCGCGTGAGATCAAAATAGTGGCGCAGTCCGGTGATGACACGTGTCATCATCGTGTCAAGTCTAGTTGGTGATCCGGACGAGCTACGCATTGACCCAGCTTTGACGCGGGCCGCGTAAGCCCCGCTTATATGTTACGCGGGCCGCGTGAGACCCAGATTCAGCGCCTATAAATAGAACGCATCGGATTTCAATTCAGTTCGTCCCGTTTTCATTTCTCAATCTCAAATTCTGAATATAGGCTTTATAAAGCTGGTATTATACCCCCTAATTAGCGAGGTTCTGCTTCGTTGTAAGTATTATAACCCCAGTTTTGTAATAGATACGCTGCCCGATTGATTTAGGGTTCCGTAACAACTGTCGTGGTTCTGCCCGACGTAGTTGTTGGAATGCCGTCTCGGGGAGGGTATCATTAATATTTTCAAAGGGTTATTATACTAATCTATGTACATTTGTGTAAATTATAGATTAATCCCAGGAAACCCTTACGCGAAGTCTAAGATAGCAATGTGAGTTTATCCAATTTTTGTTAAACCTTTTGTAATATTTTACAAAACCTTAATTGTTTTACAATGTGATTAAGCGGTGATTGAGTCTTTGTAGTTCTTCAATTACTGCCGGTATGTTGGGGTTTTGTATACAAAATTTACTACACTGTGAGTAGTAAGTCAGGACGATAACACGTTACCATTGGACAACGAGTTAGCCAATGTGTAATATGACCCACCAGTCAGGATTGACAGTACTGAATGAGTAATTGTGTAGAAATAAACAATGTGATCGCTCTCAATACTGTTTTAATTGATAAATGTTTCTTGATTAAACTGGGATTCACTCACCAGTATTTCCCACTGACAAATGTTTTTAAAACGCGTTTCAGGTAACACAATGTGACAGCCAATTAGTAAAAAGCCAGCTAGAGAGCACTGAAAGCTTGGGAAAAATGTGGCTATAAAAGTTACCTAAAAGACGATGTTTTAAATTCAATAAAATAGGGTTTATCCCTATAAATGTATTGTAATAAGAAACTTGGGTTTTACCCATGTGATTATTAATATAAAATGTGGTGGTTTTACTCTGATAAACATTTCCTAACTACGGTCCTGATGTAATTTCCGCTGCCAAATTACCCAACTGATACCACCGAAAATCTGAGTTCGCGTCCGCCAGTTCCCGGGACAGATAAGGGATCGGGGGTTGCGACAGTGCATAATCACCAATCTAAATTTTAAGACATACCTTATGATCCCCTTGTAAAGGTGATCATTAATCCATGTTCGGTTGTGAATTTAAGCCTTGATTCACCCTTCAATTTGATGGTTATAGTTGAGTTAGGTTTTTGGCTCTTTGGAGCTCCTGAACGTTCAAGAACACACACGAAGTGTGTGTTTGTGTGTGGTGATATTTCATTTTAATAACCCAACTTCCATCTTGTTCCATTTAGCCCCTCATGTTTGCCACTTAACATAATTTGCACTACTTTCGTCATTTAATACTTTGAACCACACACTTAACTAGGTTAAATAGCCTAGTTTTTTTTTCATGCTAAGTCATATAGGAACATACGGCAAATATAAACATTCGGGTTTTGGGGTGTTACACGAATCGGGTTCCCAGAATGGTGGTCGGGAAAGGGGAAGACAAAGAAAGGAAAGGCTAAGGCCGGATGCGTTGATACGATGCTAGCTATGGGTGAACCAAGATAAAGTAGGGCCAGCCCCATACTGGGCTTAAACGAAGAACAATACCAACAATTTTTGCACATGTTTACCACTAAAAATGCGGCTAATATGGTAGGTATTTTCGACGAAGGTAACGTGTGGATTGTTGACTCGAGTTGCACCGAGTACATAACCCATAACTTAAATGCTCTTCATGAGAAATTCAAAACATTGCATGATCTACCAGTCACCATTCCTAATGGTGATTCGATACCAGTCAAGGGTAGAGGAACATGCACCTTGCCAAACGGGTCGAGGATTAAAAAACTTTTATATATACCCGAATTCACTTGTAATCTATTATCTATAAGCCAATTAACCAAGGATCTTCGTTGTACTGTAATGTTTTTTTTTCGGATTTATTTGTCATGTAGGACTTGAGTTCAAGGAAATTGATTGGAAAGGGTAGATGCAAAAATGGTCTATATCGGATGAGGATGATTGGAGGCGAAAGGATGGCTATGGCTCTTGGAAGTGGTTTTTGGCATAGACGCTTGGGCCATGCATATCATAGTAAACTGTCTTGTTTTGATTTCATTTCCTTAAAGACAAATGATGAAACTTGTGATTCTTGTGCTAGAGTAAAATTTACTAGACTACGGTTTCTTGCGAGTTTTATCCAATCAAAAGAGTGTTTTGAACTTTTACATTGTGACATATGGGGCTGATAACATACACCCTCTCTAACCAGGGCCAATTACTCTTGACTATAGTTGATGACTTTAGTCGATCAGTGTGGGTGTACTTTTTGAAATGGAAGTCGGATGCCAGTGACTGACTAATTAGCTTTCATAAGATGATCACAACCCAATTTAATTAAAATGCTAAAAGAATTCGGTGTGATAATGGAGGCGAGTTTACGTCTAACCGAATGATGACCTTCTATAATGAAGAAGGAATGTTACTTGAGACCACATGCCCTTACATTCCACAACAGAGCAGAGTCATCGAGCGAAAGCACGGTCACCTACTCGAGACCGCAAGGGCACTAAAATTTGAAGCAAAATTGCCATCAACCTTATGGGGAGAAAGCATCTTGACCACAACTTGTATTATAAATAAGCTTCCATCCACGACCATTAATAACAAGACCCCTTATGAGATAATTTACAACCAAAAGCCTAATTACGACCACATGAGGGTTTTTGGTTGTTTGGTATACTACCGGAGCACCGAAAAAAAAGGCGACAAGTTTGAAGAAAGAGGGAGACCCGGGATATTTTTAGGATATCCTTACGGGACAAAGGGGTACAAAGTTTTAGACATTAAAAATAATAAAATGGTGGTTTCGAGGGATGTGAGGTTTGTTGAGGATGTTTTCCCTCACGACAAAATCAACACACATCTCGAAGAAGAAGAAAGCGAAATATTTAAACTCCAATCCTGGTACTTTCATGATCATGTAGAACCAGTAACTAACTGATGATGGGGAAGAACATACACAGTAGAAAGCAACTCTTCCCCTGAAGCCAACATGCACATGCAAGGCCATTTTGATAAGGAACCAAGTCATGAGACCAGCCCGGTGGAAGAGACTGGACCAACCAATGATCTCGAGCAAATTGATGATGAAAGAGTAAAGACTAGTAATATTCAAACCCAAGAATCAACGCAAGCACCGCCTAGAGAAAGAAGAAGTCGTACTCGACCAACTCACCTCAATGACTATATTGTCCATCTCCCCCCGTCCATAGATAAATCTCCTCCCGACTCCAATCAAAGTTCCTCTACGGTACATCCTATTGCGAATTTCATTTCCTATAATAAGTTCACGAATTCTCACAAAGCCTTTTTAGCGGCCATCAGTTCTAACGATGAGCCCAAGACATTTAAACAAGTTGTGCAGAGTCCTAATTGGAGAGAAGCTATGAAACAGGAGATTCGTGTACTCGAACAAAATGGTACGTGGACCCTTGAAGACTTGCCGGAAGGGAAACATGCCATAGGATCGAAGTGGGTGTATAAGTTGAAGTACAAGCCGAATGGACAAATTGAAAGATACAAGGCAAGGTTGGTCGCAACGGGGTTCACACAAATTGAAGGTATCGATTTCCATGATACTTTCGCCCCGGTAGCCAAACTTGTAACCGTACGAACTTTGCTCGCTGTAGCTACCAAAAAAATTTGGGTTATCAATCAAATGAACGTGAATAACACCTTTTTGCTTGGAGAGTTAGACGAAAAGATATATATGAAGATACCGCAAGGATTTGAGAAGGGAAATGAAAACAACGTTTGCCGGCTTAGAAGATCTCTCTATGGTCTAAAACAAGCTTCGAAAAACTGGTTCCAAAAGTTTACTACTTCTTTGCAACAAGTTGGCTTCAAGTAGTCTCGAGCCGATCACTCCTTACTCATCTTCAAATCCGAAGAATAGTTCGTCGCGACTTTATAGCCACTTTTCTTAACCATTTGAGTCCAATTTTTTAACTCTGTTTGAATTTTTTGTTAGTTTTTCATTAAAAGACTAAAACGCCCTTGTATATTATATTATATTATATTATTATTACTATAATAATAATAATATTATTATTATTATTATTATCTTACACACACACTGATTTCTCCCCTCTTTCTTCCTCATCTCTCTTCCTTCTCTCTCTCTCAAACCTAACACCACCATTACCATCACTGCCACACCACCAACCCTAACACCACCATCACCGCTGCAACACTCATCTCCAGCACCACCACGCACCACCACAGCTTATTTGAACGAGTGCTTGACACGACGACGTCTTCGTCTACTTTTGACCCTTCTGTTGTTGTGGATAACCTTAGGGCTTATTTGCAGATAATTGATGTGGCTTCTAATTTAGGGCTGGATTCTGATATTCCGGATCATGTTTTTCAGTTGTTTAGGGATTGTTCTTCGGCTACTTGTTTGAGGAATCGGAGCGTGGAGGCACTTGTGCAAGCTATTCGTGAGGCTCAAGAGCCTAGAATATTACAGGTATATTCTTTACTGATAGTTCTAGTTTGTATTGAAATGTACAATTGAATTGTTAGGTTAGCAATTTATGAATAATTCAAGTATTATTTGACATAACTCCGGCAGTATAGAGAACACAGTTGAGCACGAAGAACGGCGATATTTCAATCAATCGGTGAGGGTGAAAATCTGATATGCATACTTCTTGGGAGAAGCTTTTGGGGATCCATTGGATTGAACTTTGTCAAGCCATCAGCTTCGTGTGAAGGTTTTGGGTGGTTTGGTTCAGGGGTTCAAACGTGGGTGGTTAAGGTCAAAGGTGGGTGGTTCGATTAGGGCTTCAGGTGAAGGTTTGAAGCATGGAGTTTGGTGAAACAAGATCAGTCGCCGGAGGTGGTGGTGGTTACGGCTAGTGGTGGTAATAGTCGGAGGCGGAAGGTAGGTGGTGATGGTTATGACAGAGGTGGCGGTGATGGTGGTTCTAATCTAGAAGAAGAAGAAGATAAAGATAAAGATGGATTTAGGTTTTTATAAGAGTAAATTACTCTTTGTGTGTAAATGACTAAATTGCCCTTGTAGTTAACAAACCCGGTGGATGGTGTTAGAAATTTGGACTCAAATGGTTAAGAAAAGTGGCTATAGGGACTCAGGGCGTAACATTTTGATTTTGGACTCAAGTGGTTAAAACCACTAAAACACAGGGACTCAAAAAGTAATTTACCCTAATTTGTTTGTTACCTTTATTTTTAACTCTTATTATTTTATCAAGACTAAATTACTTTCCGAGTCTCTGTGTTTTAGTGGTTTTAATCACTTGAGTCCAAAATCAAAAAAATTAATGCCCTGAGTCTCTAACCGTTCATTTTATATCCTTTTGAGTCCTTGTGTTTAGTGGTTTTAACCACTTGAGTCCAAAATCAAAAGTACAAGTGTTAAAAAGTTAGACTCATAATGTTATAAAATGAGTGATTAGAGACTCAGAGCGTTAAACTTTTTAATTTTGAACTCAAGTGTTTAAAACCACTAAAAATAATGGACTCAAGAAGGAATGTACTCTTTTATCAATATAATTACTTTGGAGCATATTTTATTTTATTTTTCTTATAAATTTTAAGATAATGTTTTATAAAATTTTGAATATACCGTTACGATGATTATCAATATTTCTTTTTTGTTGAAACCGAGTTATGGGTAGTAATGTATAAGTAATCAAAGCACAAACGTATATATTTTAAAAGATTTCTCACATTTAGCTTTTTTTTTTCCCTAAAAACGTGAATCCATGAATAATCCATGAATAGTGATATTATAATTTGTTTGTTATCTTTTTTCTTTTTTTTAAATAACTTTTATTATTTTATTAATATAATTACTTTTAAACATATTTTTTTTCTAATAACTTTTAAAATATATTTTTTATGAAATTTTGAACATGCCACTAAGATATGCGTACTTTTATCTATCTAAGTAAGGATATAGTTTTTTTTTGAAAATGAGTTGTGAATAATAATACATAAGTAATCGAAACACAAACGTACATATTATCACAGATATCTCAAATTTAGTTTTCTTTTTTCAAAATTGACGTCATTGACCGAAATCCCGACCAAATTCCCGCTTCGTAGTGAGGCCGAACTGAATTCGACCAAACATTCAAAATAGATTTGTTTTTGTATCTTAAGCTATGAAGAGTGTTGGTATTGTAGCAGTGCCGTGACGAACTGAACTGATTTTGGTTGAACAACACCAGTAGTAGTATTAGTACTATTGGAACTGTTACCGATATTTGTTTTAATAGTTTTTATCAATGTGAACATGTGTTGATATCCTTTTTGGCGTATCATGAATTTATTTTTTGGAATTTCACTTTAGGTTGATATACCAAGTGCCGTTATTGCACCGATACCGTAATGAATTCGAGTCCTGTTGGCTTTCCATGTAACTAAATCGATACCTACCGAATTTCCACCGCAACGCGTGAGGTTTTACTATATAAAATAATTGTGGGGACAGACTTGAGTTTCCAAGAGAACCAAGTTCAATTCATGCTTTTCCCATTAGTTTTCAGCGGCACCTGGTGATGATGGGCGAGACTTGTGGTGGAGTGGTAAGGGAGAGACTTGCGTTTCCAAGAAACCCAAGTTCAATTCCTGCTTCTCCCCATTAGTTTTCAGTAGCACCTGGTGATGATGGGAAACTAGGCGAGTAGGCGGCGATCGCTAGTTCGATCCTTGAACTGAATGGGTTTTACCTCACCGCATTGTCGTGCCTTTGGGCGAGTGTTGACGGACTCCTGCCCTAGGTGAGGATTTTCCCCAATTCGGAGACGAGTGTATCCCGATGTGGCAAATTCCGTCAGTAGCCCATTTGAAGGATTCGTTCGCCGTTAAAAAAATTGTGGGAAGGAAGTATAACTAAATTCCACAGTATTTATTTTTGTATTTTTTTTTCATTTTTCAATTGACAGTAATGAATTAACAATTGATACCATTATTAATTCTGCAATAAATATGCTGAAACAAAATACACTATTGATTATTGATTTCTACACCATAATAAAATATAATATCAAGCCCCTCATAATCACAAAGAAAAAAGATATTAATTATGCATTTTAAAGAAAATTAAAAAAAAAAAAAATGGGCATTTCTAGTCACACAACTCATGAATGTTTCTCAATTTGCCACCAACTGCACTGCCACTGCCACACACAAATTCAACCCATAGATAAGGTGCCCTTTTCTCCCAATTTTCTCTATTCATAAACCACCCTTTTGTCAATTCAAGAAACCCTTTTGCTCTATTTAACCCCCCTCTGTTTTGTGGCAGCTATACCTTCCCATTAAAACAAAACCAAATTGTATCTTTGACATATGTGGACTTTTTGGATCCACTAAAAATCCCGTATATCTATTCAAGATTACAGTTTTTTGCAACCCAACAAACTTCCAACTTGCCTCTTTTATTTTCAAACTCATTTGCACCTCCCATATTGCATTGTTGTTGTTCAAGAATCAAGATTATGGCTTTTTGCCAGATGGGTGTGTGGTTTTATTCAAATTAGTGCTGTTTCTGAGTTGCGTTTTTTATTTTATTGAATAAAGTTTTGATCTTGGGGGTGTTTAGGATGATGATGCCGGCTACATGCCATAATCTTGAATTTGGTAGGATTAAGTTTGCTGATTTTGGTGCTTGTGGGTGTTCTTTTAGTGCTTCATTCGACCGGTTTCGGTCGAGGAATTACGCTAGGAAAGTGATTAGGAGTGTGAATAGGGGTGGGGGTGGTAGGAGATTGATATGTTGCAGGGGTGATGAGAAAGTTGCAAAGTGTAGAGTGTTTTCTACTGAAGCTCCTGAGACTTTGCTCAATGGTAGTTTTACATTTTTAATTAATTCATATTCATTTAGAATTTAATTTCTGTACAATTCAGTTTATTGATTTAAATTATTGTTTTGTGAATAGAGGATGCACCGGGGCCTCCACCGGTGTTAAGTGTGAAGAAAGAATCGAAAGCTGATTTGTTCGAAGTTGTTTCGGATGACCTTCTGACATTGAACAAGAATCTACAGTCTGTGAGTTATCTGTTGTGTTGTTTTTTTCATCTGGTTTTATGTTAGTGGTATGTGAATTGGAATGTTGTTGAGAGTTTTGACTTGCTTGAGTCAAATTTGCTAGCTTAAGGTGCTTCAAGATTGAGGATTGTGTTTTTGTATTAGAGTTAGGTTAGGGGTGTGTTATATAACAGACTGTTAATAACTTTCTAAATGGTTTTTAAGGTTCATTTTTTAGTTTATTAGACCAATCACATAAGCTGAGGCGTTTGGGAAAACACATCAGGGCCTTGAGGTGCGCTTCATGTATGCGTGGGTCAAAATTCACAATGATTTCAAATATAGTTAGATGACAGTTTTGAGGGTATCTTGATCAGGAGTCTAGGCCTGTAAACGAACCGAACGCACACGGACAGAGGCATGTTCGTGTTCGTTCATTTAACTTTGACCGAACACGAACATGGACATGAATATATAATCGAACAACTTTTTTTTGTTCGTGTTCGTTCATTAAGAAAATGAACATGTTCGTGTTCGTGTTCGTGTTCGTTTATGTTCGGTCGTTTGAAACCTAAACAAGCAGTTCACGAATGTAAACGAACATAAACGAACAAACTTAACCTAACATAATTTAACAAACATAAAACAACACAAATGAACATAAACGACCTAACATAAAGTAGCTCTTTTATACAAGTTATTGATTAATTACAATAATACTGTTGAAAAACCCATATATCAGTTAGTTGTATATATAAGTAGTTAGAAATCCTGTTTTATGTTTATATTTATATAAATAACTCCATATGTATTTATTAAAATATAAACGAACAAACATAAACGGACGTTCGGGAACATATATGAACGAACATGTGTGTTCATGTTCGTTCGTTTATTAAATAAACGAACTTCCCGCCAACCAAGTTCACGAACAGATCATGAATGTTCGGTTCATTTACAGGCCTGACAGTCATGACTTTGATTATAGAATATAGATAAATCATTTTCTCCCATACTTTTTGGCTTCACAACTGCAGTAGATGAAACCTTTTTTTATATCATAACTTTCAGCTACCAACATTTATTTGGGTAAGAATTTACCCCCAATTTCTTTCTGAATTTTTTCAAAGCTGTTGATATTTTTTTTATGTTGTTTGCTTGGTAGATTGTTGGTGCAGAAAATCCGGTTTTAATGTCTGCTGCTGAGCAGATATTTAGTGCTGGTGGGAAGAGAATGAGACCAGCCTTGGTTTTCTTAGTGTCAAGAGCCACATTAGCGCTTACAGGTTTAGAGTGAGTATCTCATTTTATTATTTGTTTATTTTTAATTCCCAAATGGTTCGATATGTATGTAATATGTTTCTTTTTTGACTCAGGGAACTCACACGAGAACATAGGCGCTTGGCTGAGATCATTGAAATGATTCATACTGCAAGCTTAATTCATGATGATGTGTTGGATGAAAGTGACATGAGAAGAGGTAAAAACTTTTAACTACATAAAGATGTTTCATGATTTATAGTGTTTGTAATGTAATGGAAAGTTAATAACTAATTTTATTACGACTGAATGACTGATTACTAATTCTAATTCGTTAATATCACATAATCACTTTCTAAACAAAATTCAAACGGTTTGTGATCTTTTCTGTCACGGCCCTCAAAGTCATGTGCCATTGTTGGTTTTTTCCTTCAGTCCCTGCAAAGTCTTTACAAATTAAGCATTTTTCTCTCTATATGCAGGCAAAGAAACTGTCCATCAGCTATACGGTACACGAGTGGCTGTTCTAGCTGGTGATTTCATGTTTGCACAATCATCATGGTACCTTGCGAATCTTGAAAACCTTGAGGTCATAAAGCTTATTAGCCAGGTACATCATTGCATCGTTTATACTTCAATATAGGAGTGTTAAATGGGTCTGGTTTGCGAGTTGGCTGGTTGAACCCGAAAATTTGATACCAACCCGAACATGATGTAACCCGAAAATCATGTCAGACACATGAGCCTAAGCACGACACAAATTTTCGTAGGTTGACAAGAACATGACCTGTTTAGCCCACAGTTTTTGTTTTATTTTTATTTATTTACGTATTAAATACACTAAGATTACTATTTAAAAACAAGATAAAATTGTATATAAACTAATTACATTTAAACTATAATTAAATGGTTATTTCTCTTTAATTTTTATATTTTGGTATAAAATACCCAATCCATTTTTTAGGTTATGACAAAATATATATATTTTTTTAACTCACAATAATATACCTGTTAGACGGGTCAACCCAGAGACCTGCCAGGTCAACCTGACACAATCCGTTTAGGTAAATGTGTTCGCGGGTTTGACCAGAAACTGTTTAGACCAAACCCAAACCCGCGAGTTTCGTGTTAGATTCACGTCAACTGTCGTGTTTCGAGTCATGTTAGAAATTCACACCCATGCTTCAAAAGTCTTAAACAGAAAACAAAAGCTAACATTTGAACTACGACAGGTTATTAAAGATTTTGCTAGCGGTGAAATTAAGCAAGCTTCAAGTTTGTTCGACTGCGATGTTGAACTCGACGAATATCTGATCAAAAGCTACTACAAAACAGCTTCACTAATCGCTGCTAGCACAAAAGGCGCAGCAATCTTTAGCAGGGTCGACAGTGACATCAGCGAGCAAATGTACCAATACGGCAAGAATCTCGGTCTATCATTCCAGGTCGTCGACGACATATTGGATTTTACACAGTCAGCAGAGCAGTTGGGAAAGCCAGCTGGCAGTGACCTGGCGAAAGGAAACCTAACCGCACCAGTGATCTTTGCTCTCGAAAAAGAGCCGAAGCTGAGAGAGATAATCGAGTCGGAGTTTTGTGAAACGGGTTCGTTAAACGAAGCTATTGAGCTTGTGATGAAAAGTGGCGGGATTGAAAGAGCCCGAGTTCTTGCTAAACAGAAAGCTGACGAGGCGATTCAGTGCCTGCAATGCCTTCCGCAGAGCGCGTTTCGGTTAGCCCTCGAGGGTATGGTCAAATTCAATCTTGAGCGTATTGACTAGATTGTGTGGTTCGAGATTTATGCATTGATTGGTTGCCGTTGAAGCTGTCAAGAAACACTCTTGTTTTTTAGGGGGTTTTAAGTTGTTATGAAATTATAGGAAATTCATACATCTGGAGGAAAGGAAATAAACATTCATAGGTATTGTTGTATACTAAATATATTCTTTGAAAATGATCAAAATTGTAAGTTGTCATTTTCTTGGTTTTATGGAACTATTTCATATGCTCAAGATCTGCAAAGTTGAGTTGGTGCTTCTAGTTAGATTCATGTTTTAACCTTGTATGATGTGAAAAAAAAAAATAATAATAATAATCTATAGATGAGTTGGTGGTCATCTATAAATTAGATATTATTGCATTATATTATTTTAAAAAATATTTATTGTGTCTATGTATGCAATATGTTCTAGGCTCGCTTCTAATCAAGCTTGATGTGTGAAGTTCTGGCTCAAACTCGTTTAAACTCGACCTAATTTAAACTTTTAGCAAACCCCTCTCGAGTAGCTAATTAGCGGTCCGGCTCGTTCACCTCCTTAAAATTTTACAATACCCTTTCCGGCATTACACCTTTGTACTTGTTAGTTGACAGAACCCCGTTTAAGTGTCGGTTCAAACATATTGTCCAAACTCCTAAGCAGAAACAATAGCTTGAACCTTTTTATTTATTATATTTCTCGTAAAAAAACATTTTAAGTTAATAAAAGTCTTATAAAACCAAATAAAAACATTTGAATATTTTTTGGAGAACAAATTTTGGATCAAGTGGATAGAGAAAAAAAGGGATAGAAAACGTACAACTATTGACACGAAAATGTCTTCATGGGCATCAAATAATTTTTTCCCAATTTATTTCCTCCCGTTTTTTTTTTTTTTTTTTTTTTACGGTAAATTTGGATCAATGACAGACCACTAGAGTATCATCGTGCCACCAGCGGAACCATCCGATCATATCCATCTCCACTAGGCATAATGCTTATACACCAATTCAAGAGAAAACCCAATAAATATGAGAAAACCCCCCATCAAACCCAAGACCTATTGGTCTTAAAGTCTTATTTCCTCCCATTTTAATTGTAAAAACATATGAATTGTTAGTTTCATTAATTTATACTTTTAACCTTTAACATCCAGCTCAATCAAAGTATAGATGAGCACCAACTCATTTATAGATTCACGAGGTCTTGGTTCAAGTCTCACAAATGACAAGAGTAGAGAAATTTGCCTTTAAAATAACATAGATAATTTTTAAAAAAATATAATGCAATAATATCTAATTTAGCGTAATGCAATGTAGTTTAGTACAGCTCAATATAATACAACACGATACGATACGTCGATACGATATCATATAAAATGTTTATGAAAAAAATATTAAATACTCTATTGTAGTTTTAGGATAAAACTTAAATAAATATAAATCTAAATACTATATTATATACACATATAAATTGTTTATACCTAATAAGTGTTAAAATGATTCGATCCCAAGCTGAACACCAGTTTGCAACATTACTCAAGAGTCGATCTCAAATTGAAAGCTAGTTTGAAACCAAGGGCGTAGCTTTGTGGGGGCGGGAGGGGGCGGCCGACCCCCCGAACTTTTTGCTCGTTAGTGGAGAGTATGTAGTTTTCGTATAGAAATTTTTGGGTATATACGTTTTTGACCCCCCGGTTTTATAGAAATTTTTGGTATATACGTTTTCGACCCCCCAGTCGGAAATCTCAAGCTTCGCCACTAATACATTAGTCAAAACGTTACTCACGATGCTTTAGATACAGAGCGTGAAACAAACCAAACTCGACCTCAAACTCTGATAATTAAAAGAAAAATATTAGAGTTATTCGGCTAATTTACACTCCATTAATATCAATTTCTTATTATTCCAAAAAGAGTAAAATGCCATTTTTGTCCTTGTGGTTTGGTCACTTTTACGAGTTTCATCCAAAAGGTTATTTTTAGCATCTGGGTCCTCGTTCTTTCCAAATCTTGCCCTTTTCGTCCACTTTACTAATGCCATCCATTTAGAGACGTGTCACGTCTCTGAACGTCAAGGCAATCTTTGGAGAAATTATGAGATGATTTTAGTGAAATTATGAGAAATGAGAGTGGGTGAATGATCACGGTGATGAATATTGGTCATCCATTATTTGCAGTAGAGTTGTAGGGATGGAGGTGATGGCTGTGATGGTCTCCGATGACTATACAGAGATGGTGCTTTATGGTGGTTGTTTGGGTTCGAAAACAACGTAATGAGAGTGGGTGAATGACTGATGAATATTGGTATTAAGGTGGGGATGAACATGATAGTGATTTCCAGTGATGATGGTGGTGAACAAAGGCTATGGTGATTCCGGGTGTTGACAGTGGTGGTGTAGATGATGAGGAGATGGTTGATCTATAAAAATAAATAAAAATCAAAACATAGGGATGAAGATGTAAATTCACTAGTTTTTGTTCATTTAACAGAGAGATAACGGTAAAGGTAAGAGTAAGACTGTCTATATCTTACCATCTTCTCAGATCCAACCTTAGCTGTGCTATTGGTGGGATTTACTGAGATGATGATGATAATAGTAAAGATTCAGAACGTACAACCAGTAAACCACAAGGACTAAGGAAACAAGAATTTGAAAATGAGAACTTAGACTGCCTACGCAAATTACACTTTACTCCAAACACTTTTTAAGCTAAATAAGCAAAACTAATAACTTCAGGGTGTAATATGAAAATGCTTACACTCCCAAAACATAATAAAACCGGATAACCAACCAACGATATTTCTTCTCTTCTCCCCCAAAATCCCATCCGCATAATATGAAACCATTGTTAAACAACTTAACCAAATGGTCCGCCATTGCTAAACAATCATTCGATCGGGCTGCCATTGTCGCCAAGTTCCTATGTCTCCTTCACGTCACCAACACCTACATATTCTCACCGACTCTCGTAACCCTTCAATCCCTCTATACTAATATCCACACCATACATACACCTTTACTTGTGCTAATAATTGTATTTTTGTTGCAGGTGTACGGGCCAAGTATGTTGCCGACATTGAATCTCACAGGAGATGTTCTGCTGTCGGAATATGTGTCGCATAGGTTGGGGAAAGTGGGACCCGGTGATGTTGTGTTGATACAGTCCCCTGAAAACCCTAGGAAAATGATTACGAAACGTGTTGTGGCTATGGAAGGTGAAACTGTTTCGTTTTTGGTTGAGCCTAGCCGTAGTGATAGATCCAGGACTGTTGTGGTAATCTTGTTATTATCCCAATATTATTTGTTTGCTATGCATTTAATATCCTCCTATATCGGTTATCGGTCCACTGGTGACATATTGGTGCAAAATATCGAGATCAGAATATCGGTACTGATAATATCGGCGATATTAACCGATATTGGACCAATATTTGACCGATGTATCACCGATTTTCCGGATATTAGTAGTACCTTTCTTCTAAGTTCTATCATTCGTCTTTCTTCTTATTGCTGCTATTAATGTTTTTAAGTCTTCATTGTTATTTGTTAGTGTTAAATGTTAGTGTTTTTAAGTCTTCGTCTTTGTCAGTTCCTACTTGCTACAATTGTTAGTGTTTTGCAAGTTGTAAAAGGTTAATTTGTTAATAGTAGGAGAGTATATTGAATTGCTATATGTATAAATTCTGCATGATATTAAAATTAACGATATCCCATCGCCATAACCGATATCTCGAATATCGGTCCTTGACAGATGTCCAATACTTTACCGCATTAACTACTTAGTTTGTTTCTATAAATGTTGATTGATTGGTTTTGAAAAGCGAGAAGCGTACAGAGGCAACAGGGTCAGTTGGTGCAAAGCGTTAGGTTCAATAGCGTTGAGCTTTTCGTACGCGAGGCACAATCTGTTGTACAGTTTTTTTTTTTTGTATTTACTGTAGGTTTTAGCATCGTTTACCCGGTATTTTGAACATACGATTTAAGACTTTTTGTGATCAATTGAATAACTGATTAATTTCTAGCTATGAGTTTGATTCTTGGTGATGAATTAGACGTGTTTTGATCACGAAAGCTGATGCGCGATGTGTAAGGCATGAACCCTATGCGAGGCATTTGTTATTAAGAATAGTAACATACTAAAAAATATTTGTAGATAATTTTTCACATGTTAACGTTTAAACACTGAAATATACGTGTTTTTCATCATCTCTGGTCAGATTTGTTCAATTGATTGTCTAATTTGTACAAGTACACAAACCCATGGCTCAATCATAGTTGTCAATAGCGATCGCTATAGTTGCAATAGCGAATAGCGTCGAAGTTCGCTACAAGGTATGTAGCCATAAATTATTTTTATTTTTTTAAATACAGCTATAAAATAGCTGGATTATAGGTTTTTATTAAATATACATGTAAATTAGCGTATATACCAGGGTATTTTGATATAAAATACATATACATTTTATTTCTAGTGTATCGCTATTTATAAAATAGCGCCCGCTATTTATCGCTGTTCACTATGTAGCATATAGGCACCTTATCGCTATTTACCGCTATTCGCCATTAACAACAACTATGGGCTCAATTGATGGTTAGATTTGTTCAATGAGAATTGCAAACTCAGGCTCATTGCAATCACGGTCCAATTTGTTCAAATACTGGTCAGTTGCATAAGGCGCCAGAGCATGTGATGCACGCATTATGTGCTCTTGATATGCGCAATTTAAAATCAAGATTGTTGATGCTTTGATTCTTACAAAGACTGTTGTTTTCCAACTTCATGTTTGTGATTTGAACATGTAGGTGCCAAAGGGACATGTATGGATTCAAGGAGATAACATTTACGCGTCTAATGATTCTCGGAACTTTGGTCCGATTCCATATGGACTTATTCAGGGCAAAGTATGGTGTAGGGTGAGTGACTAATTTCATCACTTTTGTGTTTCTTGATATGAGTGTTTTCAATGAAGTATGAGCCATCTCAATAGCTAATTGTGCATTTGCGTATGCTTTGACTATAGGTGTGGCCGCTAGACGGTTTTGGATCGTTATGACATTAAAATCAGCATCATGCCATGGAAGTTCCTATAGAGTTAAAAGGTATTATTTCTATCCGTCATTTTTAGGAGCGCTTCTCGGGTATAATTGCTCAACAAATGGAATGTAAGAACTCGAATAATCAACATTACAAAACAAAGTTGCATATTTGAATTAAATTTTGTTGATGATGGTTAGATCTTTCAATTTTTTTTAATTACATACATATCCCGCAAGGGAATGTACCCTTGCTGGTACAGTTAGGTTCCTGAGTTCGGTTTCATTGTATGTGATTCATGTGAATATGGTCGCGGATGAATTTAAGAACATATGGAATATCTGTGGCAATAACTTTCCCTTGACAGCATAGCACACACTTTCTTCTACATGATTTTGCTTAGAATTGATCTAAACTCACTGTCGATTTCTTTCATCCTCTTGTTCGTTTTAGTATGTAAAAACTGCATCGTTTATACCTTTGTGTGAGCCATAGGGGTGAGTCTGGATGAGGACGGTTCAGCTCAGTTATGGGTCAAAACCAAAGGTACAACTGATGGGTTTAGATTTTCATAACCCACCAGTTTTAGTCTCTTAGTTACAATTACAAACCAGGCCTGTGTTGGGATGTGGTCAATTTATAATGTATTTCAATAATAATTTTAATCAGGTTCTGCGACGTATAAAAAGGCGAAAAAATATTGATTTATAACCTACGCATCCTTCAATTTGTCTGGTTATTTGATTTCTGGTTTTTTCCCGATTAGATTCTGATTCGTTTTCCTGTTTCTCTGCTCGACTAGAGAACATGAGATGTGAGCATGACTTTAGAACATGACATATGAAACACCCGTACGACACCGTTATGGCACTTGGTTTTAAAGGAAAGGAACTTAATATTCAAAGCCCTAGCGAAAAAAATGGGAACAAATGGAAACACATTTATCATGAACAGCAGATAAGTATGGAGAACGCTGTCAAAAGCTGGAGCCATCTGGTTCATATCTGTACGGCGGTCCATTGAAACCTTGTTTCCTTGAACATCTTTCGATGGCTCTGGCTGGGTCTGAGCTACATTCATCGTCCACACCTGCCATGCACTGCTGTTCGCAATTGTCCAGTTGATAAGACTGATGGTTAAAGGCAATTGTTTGGGCTGATAGACTGATGGTTTACAGGTTGAAACTGAACTCAACCAATGTATTTATTAACCCATAACGCATACCAACTTATGATCATGCAATACAAACACAACTCGTGTAACTCGTTTATCTAAACGAATTGACAAGTTTTGATGTATTGGTGGTCTTACAAATAAATTGTATTAAAGTTGTAAATGTGGCAGGTTAAACTTATACATTTATATTTTTTACTTTTAAATCTAAACAAGTGATGGGATGCTTAAATACAACCCTTTTATCAAAGGGTATATAATGGTCTAAATCTATACTAGTCAACCCAAAACCCAAGTACCCTGTTGGGTTTTAAATAGTTTCAAACCGTGTCGGCTCTAGGGAGCTGTAAATACTAACTTTGCCGCAGGGTTGGTTAACGCACAAAATCGGGTTTGGCCCTTGCACTAGGCCTAACCATGATGTAAAGGTTCCATATGCATCAGACAAATACAATTAACAACTTAGGTACAGAAACATAACACTTGCACAATACAAATTATTCACATATAATATAATTAAAAACAGAAAGGACCATCCAATTGATTGATGTCATATATGCATCTGTACAACTAACCACAAATGCCAGCCCGTCAAATTGTAACAACGCCGCAAATCACAGCGATCGTTCCAAGAATAGCCTACATTGCAAAATGACATATTTGTTTATCTTAGTCTTGCTGAATGATTGATAACTAAGGAAAGGAATATTAATCCACTAAAAACTACATCTACTAACTGAAAAAGGCCGAACGGCCCAAACCGGAGAAGGTTGGTTTGAGATTTATACGGTTTACTTCACGATTGACAGTGTACCAATCCAGTTTAAAACTTCGAATGGGTCGATTAGCCTTTCTTATTTGTTTTTTTTTTTTTTTTTTGGAATATGCAATCACGTATGTGCGTTATATTCATGAACCATCTTTATCATTTTAAGAAATTTAACATGAACCGACGATATTTTTTAATAAATAAAATGGTTCAAACCACTAAAAGCAGCTGGTCAGTCCAACCACCTAACGCGGCCAGTTTGGTTTGTAGTTTTCCAAACCATAGTTATGGGTTTAACCCTTTTTTTTGGTCAAAAGTGTAACTTGAACACCCTACTAAAAAGTATGAGAAATCTTACGGCAATTAGGCATGCGACATATCCAGGTTTCTCTCTAGCATCATACTGACCACATAGTAGAATGAATGCTCCAACATACCAAGGGATTGCAGCTAAGAAGAAACCAATAATGAACCTTCAGGAAAAAAAAAATGCAGCATTAAGATCGATGTTAACGAAGTTAGATCGGACAAGGATCATAGCGTTATCAACACCCATCATAAATCATGTTATCACTTACAAAAACCATCCAATACCGATACCACCACAAGGAAGGCGATGTTCACTCACAGGTCTTCCTTCAGCAACAGCATAACCTATGTTTAAACAAAGTTGAGTATATAAACACTACAAAATTCCTCTTTGATATTCAATTTAAAGCCTGGTTCTTAGATCAAATCTAACGAATATGTTGATGCGTTAGGGGGGACGGGGCACCAAGCGGGTAGGGGGCTTTAGGGTAAGTACCCATGCCAGCACGCCGCCGCCGCCGCCACCCCCTAGGGTAAGGCCAGCCTGTTGGTGAAGCTAGCACAGGTACCCGCTTGAGATGTTTGTTTTCAAGGTGGGTGTTGACTTTTGAGATGTGTTGGTGGCTTGTGATTGGTTGGGGCATTTGACTCTCTTAAGTACCCACGCCATAACACCGCCGCCACTACTTACTAGTTAATGGGTACTTAGTGCACTTTTTGAGTTGGCGAGTGGTGATTGGTGTACTTACACTAGAGTGCCCCTTCCTCCCTTAGCACAATAGATCTTCATGGTGTTCAATATAATCATCCTTGATCAACATATAAATTCTACAACATACCTCTTTTGAGTATTTGATGTTCAATTCGATAAGATCATCGACAATGAGCGATAATAGAGTCAATAATGTTTTATATACAGCTCATTTAACTCGATTAACTAAAATTAAAAAAAAGTTAGGAATTTTCAGGAACATATGGAACTGATCAGGCGTAAGGATCGCATCAAACCATGCGCGGAGGATTATAGTGGCCCGAGGCGCCCGACCCCTACTGATTTTTCGCTCGTAATGTTAGTTTTACCGAAATTTTTCCATTTTTTTTGTCGTGTAAAATATTAGATTTTTAAGAGCCCGACCCCACTAATTTAGATTTTGAGAGTCCGGCCGCCACTAATTTTTCGTTCAAGCTCCGCCACTGCATCAAACTCAAACCCAATACACAAACTCGAAACAACACAGAGTAATGAGACGGGTATGGGAACCGTTTACCCACATGCCTGAAAAGTTCTAGTTTTAATTTCATTTTTCATCAACCCCGACCCCACTAATTTAGATTTTGAGAGTCCGGCCGCCACTAATTTTTCGTTCAAGCTCCGCCACTGCATCAAACTCAAACCCAATACACAAACTCGAAACAACACAGAGTAATGAGACGGGTATGGGAACCGTTTACCCACATGCCTGAAAAGTTCTAGTTTTAATTTCATTTTTCATCAACCGTAGTCTATGCATTCTAGTACTTCTATAACATGAAAAATGACCTTTTTTTTTCCTTTGGAAAATATATTTGATAATATTGTTTAGAGTTAATTTCCAGGATGGTCCCTGTGGTTTCACGTTTTTTCACGTTTAGTCCCCACCTTTTGAAAATAGCAGGTATGCTCCCTATGGTTTGTCATTTTGTTACTCGGATAGTCCCCCCGAGTAGTTGTCAGATAGTTTGGAAATAACAGGTATGCTCCCTATGTTTTGTCATTTTGTTACTCGGATAGTCCCCTGAGTAAATGCCAGGGACTATCCGAGTAACACAATGACAAACCATAGGGAGCATACCTGCTATTTCCAAAAGGTGGGGACTAAACGTGAAAAAACGTGAAACCACAGGGACCATCCGAGCAATTAACTCTATTGTTTATTTTTCTTTTTATAACATGAAGTATAAGCTTGTCTTTTGGATTTATATCCTAATGAATCTTATATATATTTTATATTTAAACTTAATTTTTATACCAATAACGACAAATATATTATTTATTTTAGAGTAAACTACCAAAATGGTCCTGGATCACTTTTGTCGTTTTAGTTCAAAACTCAAAACTTTTGAATCCGAGTCCATTTGGTTTCAATTTTGTTGACATTTTCATCTAAAATTAAAATATGGTCAGTTTTTTCAGTTAACATCCAGTTTTTTGTCTTTTTTCTCCTTTTAATGAAGGGAGAAATGGTTTTTTTAACATTTTATTATAAAAAATTAAAAAAATCTGACATTTTGCCCTTTTAACCTTCGTTAAAAGGGAGGAAAAAGAGAAAAAAGTTGGATGTTAACTGAAAAATCTAACCAGATTTTGCTTTTGGATGAAAATGACAACAAAATTGAAACCACATGGATCCAGATTACCAAGGTTTGAGTTTTGAACTAAAGTGGCAAAAGTGACCAAACCTCCCTCTTTATTTTAAGTTGTTTAAAGATATATAGCTATATAAATATTAGAATGTATCTAGAAATCCCAATTATATTTTTAACAAACTAACGAAGATATCCGATACAAGACAGTATACATGATACTGGTAATTACCCGACATATACCCAACGGGATTCGTACCTGGGACGCGTTGGTGCTGGTGGGCGTAAACATAAGGGTTGGCCGGAGGTCCACCTGGTGGAGAAGGTTGAGGGAAGCCAGTTACCGGGTGAGGAGGATAGTTTTGAACTCCCTGAAAAGTACCATACTGATGAGGCAGTGGCGGTGGTACTTGCTGCTGCTGCTGCTGCTCATACGGATATTGATTTTGATTAGCATCCTTCACTGCTTCACTCATAATGGAGATGAAAGTGAACAAACACACAAGTTTATGTTTTTCTTTCTAGGGTTTTAGATTAGAATCAATTTTGGTCTTTGCATAGCCTGGATCGCTTCTGTGCACCGAGTTCATGTATATCACTGATGATTCCACATGGACACGTGGATAGTAAATTGAGACTACAGCCTAAGTGCCTAACATTCCTTATTATTTTTTTTATTAATATACTAGTTTAAGAACCCGCGAGGTTCGCGGGTGGACTAAAACACAAATGAATAAGTTTAATTTATTGAACTAATCGTTTGAATTAAATGACCGTTCAAGTAATAATAAATTAGTAAACTACAATGAGACAAATAATTTAATATCTCGAGATACATGATGATGCAAATTTGTGTAATATTGTGTTTATGGAAGATAATGGATAGCGAATTATAAGTCAACGTACTGTTTATTTATGTAGAATTTTAGGTTAATATTTAAGTGTGTGTATGAGTATACATGTTTTGTATTACGTTAACAAAATTCATTAAAAAACAACAAAAAATAAACATTAAATGACTTCAAAAAAATGTTATGGATCATTTTAGAGAACAGTTACATGGAATGAATGATCGAACGATGAATGAGTACATGGAGATCACAAGTCACGAAATACTTCTTTGTAAACTACATTTGTCGTTTTATTAGTAGGTTTGCCGTCATTGTCCAAAATCATATCATGCCATCCAACGCCATTTTGCATTAGTTGACACGCCTCGAGAAACAATCCCCATCATCAGCTTAGCTGTCTAATAGATATATTGTAGTAAAATACTAAGTCGAATAAAATGTGTAATGGATATATTGTAGTAAACAGGTTAAAATGATATTTGAATCTTGTTTCAAAAATCATCTCTTTCTAAAGATGAAGAACTAAAAATTAAAAAAATGGCCCGTTTTTTCTAAAGATTTTCACAACACTTCGATCCAATTCCTCAATCAATGAAGTGAACTTTAAACCACTGAAATTTAATCCGCACCTTAGTTTTTGAATCTCTAAAGGGAACCCATTGTTGGCAAGATGGGTGTCGGTTCTGTTTAAACGTACAACTTCACACTTCCGCATAATAAGAAGAATTTGTGGGTCAATAGCACAATAACTTTGAATTAGTGTTCGTCTTGAAAATGTTAATATAACATGATTTATGAGCACAAAAACAAACCTGGTTACAGTATTAAGTAATAGTAGACCAATATCAGTGCTAAAGAACGAAATTTCCCAAGCTCAACGCGTCTTTTAAGCCTAGAGGGAAGTTCTTTGAATATCCGAACTTCATCCCTCAAAGACCTGATAAAATAATCAACATAAAGATGTCTTCAAAGTCGCTGAAGATAAAAAAATTCAAAATCTTGAATTAGAACATGTAATCTTATGCTAACGATGCTAATTTAAATCCAAATAATGATGACAAAAGTTCATTAGGTATCGGGTTAGTTCATTATGGTACTGGTACGATACTAACACATGCCGGATTATTTGTCAAAGTGTTTAAAATGTGCCTGAAAAAAATGCCAAAAAGTAAATAAATAACTGGTTTTACAAAATTTAGATGAATGGGATTATGATATAAATATGAATCATAAATTTCATTGTTATAAAATTTGGCTCAACCATTTTGAACAACTTGATTCATCTTTTGATTTTAAATTGACAGACATTACTTGAAACAAACTTACATAAGGTAAAAAGGAACTTATGATATAAAACACCTAATTAACGCAGTCTCAATTTGGTAACTATATTATCAATACGTAATCATATTTAATGCCTTTAAAAGCCAAGAAATAGTGAAACAAAAAGGATGTGTCATATGCTACAGTTATACATGTCTACTTATCAGAATGTTTTGGAAAAGCTATTTTCATGAATACAAACACCTTTTTTATTCAAAGAACAGATAATAATATTTACCAAAACAATACTGTAAAATCAAAATTAAGAACATTAAAGTAATTACACTATCTATTACCTTGATTCTGGCAACTGATTGGATGGTTTTTTCACTAATGCTTTATTGGAATGACGCATTAGCTTTCAAAATGTCCCAAATTTTAGGTTTCTACAACAAAAGGGCAAACACAAACTGATCAATATAATATTTTGAGTTCCACTACAACACAAATCAACACCAAAATTAGATAATGTAGCTTGCAACATGAATAAACAAAATAAATCTAGAAAGATAATTCTTCCAAACATTTGCCTTGCAACATATAATAACTTAATAATCCTTAAAAACACTGTGTACCTGAACATTTCCCCTACTAAAATCTAAACTGACTTCTAACCTACTACCAAAGTCAAGTCAGTATGTTATATATACAACAAAATTAAATAAACCAAATAATTAAATCTTCTAATTAGCATTATATTAGGCTAGAAAAGTAACCTTTTCGAAAGATGTATATCAGCATTCAGAGCAGTCTTTGACTCAATGTATTCTTTTGGAACAACGGAGTCGGAGATAACCTATTAATTAAATAAGGATAGATTAATATATTAATCAGTAGTACATAACAAATACAGGTAAATCAAGGTTTAATATGAAAGAAAACAGTTCAAAGTATAAGCCCTATACAATCCATCAACACAAAGACAAAACATAGAGTCAACATTCCTGATCTTCAATCCAGCAGCAGCAACAGCTTTAGTCTTCATTCCAACTTTGGCAATCTTCTTATCCCATCCCGCATTCTTTAGCAAAACTCTAGCCATTTAGCGTTGCATCAGTCTAATAATACCAAAACCCTCAATAGTCAAAACCCACCCCTCAAGATTTTCTAGATTATACCATATCTCAATTTCATCAATATCCACATCCAACTCATTCTATCTGCACATAACCAGTAAGCATAGCCTTTATTACAGGGTCAAAGACAAAACTCTTCCCATAATACCCCCCGGTAACAGATAACCAAAATATCCCATTCTTTAACTTATAATTCCTACTGCCCCTATCCAATAAACATCATAAAAGCCTCCAAATCCCTAACAACCCAAGAAAAACCATATACCAAACAAACCCCCACCAACCAATATATACAATCAGCCAACTTACCAAATTATCTTTCATTTAGCATTTTTATTAATGTTAATATAACTTACAATATAATATTATAATCTTTTTTTCTTCTTACACTTTTACGTAAACATTATACGATAATATGTATCAAAAATACCAAAATTATAATATTTAATATTATAATTTTGTATTCATCAAATTTGATTTTTATCATAAACACAAAAAATATTATGTTTAATACTACATTTTAACATTAATCAAAACTAAATTCAATTTTAATAATTTCAACCATCGCTCACAATCATCCATCATGTGAACTAAATCAAGTGAAAACAAATCTAACTCCATAACGATTATGCCAGTTGAATTACAATAACTGTTTATATCATCATCAAAATTCAGTTACCAATCATATAAATTAATAAATATATACCGTTGGTCCGTAACTACACGCCGTCAAGAGACTGCAGATCTGAGATATTGACAACCAAATCCACGCGAAACTATCCAGTTACCGACGATCAAAGGTAGATCAATAAAAAAAGTCAAAAACTTGCGTGAAAACCCTAGGCATCCTGCAAAATCGCCACAAATCGATCCATAATACCATAAAACAACCGCATCAGAACTTAGATCGTGAACAGATCTGTTTGAATGGCACGTTGATTGAATGCAAGATGAAAAGATGAAGATCGGATCTGAAACTTGTTACCGCCGATCAAAGGTAGATCAACAGATCTGTTTGAATGACGCGTTGATTGAGAGGCGCCGAGTAGTAATGGATGTTGGAACCCTAGTATGTGAATGAAAGGTAGGGTTATAAGCTTTAAATACCGGGACCACAAATTGTGGAAAACGGGTCCGCGTGTATATGCTCTTAGATGCAGATGTATATTGCCGCTCAAATCAATATTGAGATGAGTATTAAGTTGCCAGGTGGCAATTAGTTGATTAAGTTTATGCCAAGTGGCACCAAAATGTATTGTTTTAATATACATAATAGATATTTTTTTAATTTTTTTATAACAATTTTTTAACGACGATTTTTTTTTTACTCTTCTACATGTAAATTCATAACCTCCCTAATTTAATTGCTTTTCTATTTTATAACAATTATATCACCACATTATGTATTTTAACTCTTAATCTTTTGATTGCAAAACACACCACTTATTCATTAAGAAATTTCTTTACGCAAAAAGTCCTAATTTTCACTCACTTGTAATATGCTTGATACTCTATAAAATAAACTGCAATTTTACACCCTGTGGTTATATGTGATTAGTACTCTGACCCCCTTCTAGCGAAATTTCGATGTCTGACCTCCCAACTAATGAGAAACCATGCTATATTACCCCCTGCTGTTAAAGAACTTAACAGTTCTATTAAATGGTATGTTAAATAACTATATTACCCTTTCTTATTACCCCCTATACTTTGTTCTACTCTGCAATATTACCCCCGGTGTAAAATGACTATATTACCCTTTCTTATTACGCCCTATGGTTTGTTGTACTCTACAATATTACCCCCCCCCGGTGTTAAATATTTCTTGCAAACCTTACCCTCTGCTGGAAAAAACTTTTCCCGCCTAAAAACGCTTGATCAGACAGTTATAATACACATCTAAAAACCAAACCCCCTATGCTTGACCAGAAAAAAAACTTACCCACAAAGAACAAGGCAAAATGGTCATTTTGACCTTAGAAATAAGCAAAATGGTACATGCTGCCAATGAAACCTGTTGCCAATGATACCTGTTGCAAATGATACAAACTAACCTACTGCAAATTGATGCAATAATCCAATTATCCAAAACATGCTGCAAAATGCTACATGTTGCAAATGGTACAATAAGAAAATGGTACATGTTGCAAATGATCGAATTATCCAAACATGCTGCAAATTGATATAGGCTGCAAATTGATATGGTTGCAAACTGATATAAACAAACCTACACATAATAATTTTGACCTTAACAGGCTGCAAATTGATATAAACTAACCTGACTGTGATCATCTAAACACAATTAAACATGCAGTTATCAGTTATTATACACATTATACCAAACATGCAAATTGATATAGACATGAAACCAAAACATCCTACAGCAACCATATATACAGTTATCATACACATTATACGAAAACATCCTACAGTTAGCCTACATAAATACATTATATATTAGAGCTCATAAAGTTATCATAACTAGGCAACCATTTCCTGCTGAGGGGGAAACTGGAAGTGCAGGAAAGGGCGGCCTCGCATTTTGACCACCATCGAGAATACAATTGTTCTTAGTGTTACACTCATCCTCATGTCCACTACAAACACAGATTACAAAAATCAACTGTAATAAAACCCTCTGATCCATTAAACCCCTGTGTTACATTAAACCCTTGTTCGATTAAACCCCTGTTTCAATAACCCTTGTTCTGTTGTTCGATTAAACCCCTGTGTTACATACACAGTGATTCCCCTTTTCCCCTGTTTCAATAACCCTTGTTCAGTTGTTCGATTTTACCTGACATGTGGGACAACGCTTCTCTGATCGTCGACGAGATCGGCATTTTGTTTGAGCTGTAGTCTGATCGAACAAGTTGTCGCCGCCGGTTGGAAGGTCTCCTGAGCTGAGCTAAGATCGCCGGTGGAAGGTTTTGGGTTTGACACCTGGGTCACTGCGACCAGCAAACAAATACCAAATCAATGAAATATTGTGTTTCATACTTGGAATTTTTATAAATATGTGTGATCTTTGCACATATCAATTCTTGTTCGATTTCGAACTTTAAATCGCTTTCTGGAAGGTTATACGCAATCTAATGCGTGAATATAACCAGTTTAATGCAACAAACACTCTGGAACAGTGACATATGCTTAACATACCTTAAATAACTTAGAAATGAGTTTTGAAGGCTTTGGTATGGCAAAATCAAGTTTATTCGCTTACAGGGACTAAATTCGACAAACTGCGAAAGTATGACGATTCGTACTGGAACAGACATTCCGGAACATGACCATAAGTTAAACATACCATAAATATCCTATACATAGCTTAGAAATAGGCTTTGAGGAGTTCGGTGTGCTAAAATAAACTTTTGAGTCATTCAGGGACTAAAAGCGTCAAAAAGTGCACAAGTTTGCATTTTCGCACATAACTTATGTTCTGAATACATCCGAACATCCAAAAATTTATGTAAGCATTAAAATATTTTATTTTAGTGTTTGGCATAAGAAAAATCCATTCGTCGCGCAATTTGGACCGTTTTTGCGTCCGTTACGACTTCCGTCGTAATTAACCGAACAACGCAACCGTACGGCCAAACGAACCGACATCCGACATATTTTTGAGCACATTTTAGGTTCCCTATGCTTTAACTTCATATTAGAGCCTTAAAATGAGTTTAACGGGGCTTAAACGCGTCAAAACGCATCAAAAATCAAGTTCGGAGTCACAGGGGCCTGTTCTGCCATTTTTGAAACATTGCTGGTCTGCACAAGGCTTATGGACCGTAAGCACTTAGCCATACGGTTCGTAAGGACCTCCCAGATCAGAAAAATCATATTAAACAGCTGTTAACAGCTGTTAAGCACTCATTGTTAAGATGTGGGGCTCTCATGATTGTGCTTGTTTGTGAGATTTGAACAAATCAAGTAGATATGAACAGTTTTAAGTGCAGCGGAAATGAATAACAAACTTTGTAAGCACAATCAAAGAAGAACTTAGTTTAGTAAACAATTGCTTTTCATAGAGTCGAAAGATTACATCAAAAGCAAAAGATTACAGTGCAAGCTTACAGACTAAACTCCCCCTCAGCCTGATACTTCAGAGTTGGTTGCACAAGATGAAAGGATTGAATTGAGGAGAAGAACTCTCTCAAAACGAATCAAATGTAACAGTACAGAGTACTGTCATATTTATAGGCAAACCAAACTACTGATGTACCTCAGCTGACGTCACCATGATAGTGACATCTAACAGCCTAACAAACTATAAACACTGGTCTATACAAACTACTGATGTCTAATAACTGATTGATAATAAAATAAAAAACAAGTCTAACACTGTTCACGTTCCTCTGTTGTAGCCTAAGCACTGATTACTTGAACATCAGTGCTTTCTTCAAAAGGTGATCAGTCTTTGAATGAGCAGTGCTTGGGTCTTCAGTAGTACTTAAGAGACAACAGTAGATAGAGCTCAGTGTTTGCCTTTTAGCAGTCTTTAGCTGTTCCATCAGTGTTTGGTTCATCAGTTGTTCTTCAGAGCAGTACTTAAGAGTGTATCAGCAGATAGATAACCACTGTCAAGGGGAGAGCTTAGAGTAAACGTCTGCTTATTGTGAATCCACTGTTGTGACCAGGTTTTGGCTTTACATTATCTGTTCCTCTGGTAGGGTTCAATCCCAACAATCTCCCCCTGGAACAGATAATGCCAAAACCTGTCATTATTCTGGATCTTTATTACTCATCAAAAGTTCCCTTGCTTGTCTTTTAAAATCTTCTTCAAATTCTTTGGAACTTATGTCATCTACATCCCTGCACAGTGAAAGTTCAAGGAGATCCTGCAAATCTTGAACACTAAGGCCTAGTGCTTCTTTCCTTGATATGTACTTCACATCTCCATTGGATCTGACAATAGTCAATACATGGGTCTTTTGGTCAGACATCCACTTTAGTACTTTCGAACCCAATGGATTTCTTGGGAGAGATTTATTTGAAGATGAGTTTGGAGATGTTGGCCTTGTGAAAACTTGCAGACTTTCAGACATTCTTTTGAAGGCTATTTCAATGACATCATTTGCTGCAGCTATATCTTCTGCAGTTTCTCTTTCAATCAGCTCCTGCCTTTCAATATCTGTCATGTCTGTTGAAGTGTTTGGTGATGCAGGTTTGGTTAAGATCCTTTTAAAAAGGTTTTGAAGTTTTTCTGAGCTTTCTTCTTTTAGACCCATTTTCATGATGGATTCTGTGAAGTACTCAACTTCCTTTTCTTTAACCTCTTCACTGGTTAACTGTTCTTTTTCTTCTTGGTTTGTCACAAAAGTAGACCGGAACAGTGTTTTGAGGTTTTCTATCTGCTGTTCAAGCTTCAGTCTTTGTTCATGCTTCTTTGAAGTGCTTGAAACAGTTATCTTTCTTTTCTTTAGCCTTTCATAGGCTTCATCAGTCTGCTGTTTTGACCATTTTGATATGGCTTCAGCAGTATCCATTTTTGCATCCACCAGCTCCTTTTTCTTTCTCTTATACTCAGCAGTTAGGTCAGCAATGAGCTTTTTGTATTTGTTCCAGTTTGGAGCATTCTTCTTCTTTGTAGGATCATTCTTGATTTTCTCAATCCTTTCTGCCTCATGCTTTAGAGCGACTATTGGCCATTCTTCGAACTGTTATTCTTCAGCAGGATAGAATTTCTCTTTCATGATGTAGGCTAGATATTGTTTTCTTAACTTTTTCTTTTGATCAGCCTTTTCTCTGTTCAGGTCTTGTGCAAACTCTTCAATCTGCTTTACTTTTGTAAAGTAGAACTCCAGTCTTTTAGCAATGCCATCTTCGCTTAAACGTTCACGTTCACTATCAACTTTAGCTCTTAGTTTAGCTTGCCTTGCCTTGATTTTAAGGTAATCTTCCATATCATCTGGTGGCATGTAGCCTATGAGTGAGGAGAATCTTCTTTTTGAAGGATCTTCTTCTGTATAGAATTGCCTCATCTCATTTTTGATAGCTTCAAGTTCCAGTGGATATTGTGCAGCATTAGGATCATGTATACCCTCATCGGCAGAGATTGGCTTTCTTTTTCTGTTGAAGAGCTTTGGTTGTGATGTAGGAAAGGTGAGAGCAGTGGTGGATGACTGACTAACAGCTGTTGAAACAACTAGTGTCTCAACATCTGTTGTCCTTACAACTGCTGATATGTCAGCAGCAGTCTTCTGCTTTTGAGCAGGGGATGGAAGTGGTGAGGTAGTTTTTGATGGTGGTGATGGTGGTGGTGAATCATAAGGAATGAAAACCCTTCTCCTTTTTGGTTGAGGAGGGGCTATTGGTGAAACAGTGGTTTGAATGGTGGAGAGTGTCTGACAAACAACTGTTGAAACAACTGGTGTTTCAACCGCTGCTGTCATTACAACAGATGTTGTAACATCTGTTGTCTTCTGTTTTATGACAGGAGGCAGTGGTGATGATGTGATTGTAGATGATGGTGGTAGAGCAGTGGTTGTGATGGTGTGTGATAGAGTGGTGTGTGTGTTGATGACATGGCAGCTGTTTGGCTACTGACAGCAGTTTTTGTAACTACTGCTGTATCAGCTGTTTGACTGGCAGGTTTTGAGAACTGCTTTTCTTTTTCTTTTTCTTTTTCAGGCTCAATACAAAGGCCATGTTCTATTCCCATCTTATTCATTTTTCCCAACAGCTTGATATTCTCCCCCTTTTTGGCATTATCTGAAGGGGGGTTAACAAGAAATGGTATGGAAGAAGGAACTTTGCCAGAGGCGCTTTGAATGCTAGCCTTTATAGCCTTGATATCTGCTTAAGTGTCTTTAAACCTTGATTCCACCATGTTGGTCAGCATTTGTACATGAATAGCATGCTTTTTATCAGCCATCTGTTGCTGTTTTTCAAGCATGGATTGAAAAATATTCCAAAGCTCATTTGTAGCAAATGCATGTTGTGCAGGTGCTTGAGCAGGAACAGCAGTAGCTTGTGCTTTTTGAGCTTTTAAAATCTCTTGCACTATATTCTTTATTTCAGCAACTGAATCTTCAAGTTTTTCAACTCTGTCCGTCAATTCCTGATATTTTGAATCATCACCTACTTTAGTAGGATCATCTGAATCCCCACTAGCAGTGGTTATATCAATGTTTGACTTAGGAACTGAGTCCCAAAAATCACCCATTGATGCCCCTTGTTCTCGGTACTGGGGACTTCTTTCTTCAGCACTTGATAAATCTTTGATGTTACCTGTGGACAAAATAGCCTCACTAGTGATTTCCAGAGGTGCTATGGAAGAAATTGCCTTCAAGGGAGTCTGATTTATGAAACAACTGGCCAACTGGAGACCTGTTGATCCACCAGTTGTAGTTGCTGCTCCACTTGAACTACCACCGAGAGTTACTTGTAACTCAGGGGGTGTAACCTCCTCAATTGTTGCTGGGATAGCAGGAGTAGTAGCATCAGACCCAGTCACTTGTGGAGGTATGCTCTCAGTGATAGGTGATAGAGAGGAACTGGTTTGTGTCTGAGCTATAGCAGCTGCATGCAACAAGGGTAGCATGGTTTGTGGTAATATGATTGGTGAGGGTATGGGAGTTGAAAGAGACATGTCCTTGGGATCAGGACTGAGGAAGATGGATCTAATTGAATCCAGAGCTTCATATTGTGGGGTCCCTGTGCTTACAACCTGATCCTTTTGTGAGGATGCAGGAGGAGTTTTAGGCAATGGTTGAGATCTTTCTTCCAACTGCTGTGAGGAAGTAGCAGCAGTGGTTTGTGGTGACTTTTGTGTTGTCACAGGCAGTTGCTCTGGGATCTCATCTTCCAGATTTGCCTTTTTCTTGGGTTTGGTGGGTTTTTTGGAAGATTTTCTTTTGGTCTTTTTGGTAATGTCAGGTGTGGGTTTCAAGGCAGTGGTTGTGCTGCTATGATCACCTGGAGCAGTGGGCTCAGTAGCAGATGTCTGAGGAGCAGTTGTAACTGCTAAATTCTGCTCAAACACCTCTGCTTTTGTTTTTATAGGTGCCATCATTCTTGAAAATGTTTCATTTGTTAAGCTTTTTATTTGACAATAAACACCTTGTTTGAGCAAATTTTTATTTTCCTTTTCAAATTTTTGTTCAAAATAATAACTCAAAAATCTTGGAAAAAGTAAAAATGCTTTGCTATCAACATTTTTTATCAAGTCATTAAAGATCTCCTGGGAGTAGTTGTAGTTTTTGTTGTTTAGAATAGCATATCCCAGGCATTGAATCTTTAATGGTATTTCGTTGAACGATGTTGTTTTATTCGAAACACACATCAGAAGTGTGTGAAATAAAAACCTAGGTGGAGAAGGGAAATAACCTTTTTGTAAGGTATCTACCTTTGATTGTTCTGCATATCCCCTTTTTACGAAATCAGTTTTCATCTCGGCTTTATCAAAAGAGATTTTACCTTCCTGATCGTCGAGTTTAAAGACTTCGGAGATTGATTGTGGTGTGATTTGAATCACTTTACCCTGTATCGAGGAGTTAATGGCTATGACTTTATCGTCTTGTTTTTCAAGCGTCGCCTTTTTCCAAAACTCTCTCTGGGTTTGCAGATAGATGGGAGCATTTACTGTCAACAAAGTTTTGTACTTTGATGCAGATATTGTATCAATGATGGAGTCGAAAGTGTGGTTTTCTTTGAGTTTTGTGAGTAAACCCAAATAGTTGTGAGATTGTTTGTATGGTATTTCGATGGGTTCTTCGGCCGTTTGAGCGACCTCTTTTGAAGGTGGTGGTGATTTTGGTTTAGATTTTGATTTTGACTTTGATTTTGTCATTTTTGCAGAGAAGAACGAAGAATGATTTTGAAGATTTTGAGAGGAAGGGTTGGAAACTGCTTTGAGAAGAGAATTTTGGAATTCAATTCGACAGTGTAAAACCCTGTTTGGGGTTTAGGGCAGGGTTTTATTTAGGGACAAAAAAATTGATCGCTGATGTGGCAGCGGTTATTAAGATCTAAGGGCTAAAAAACTGACCACGTGTCAAACACTGATGAAATGGATGAAAGATGGAAAACAGTTGTTTTAAGGGCCACTGACGTATCAAGCATCAGTGGTTACAACGGTAAAAATTTTGGGCAGTGGATGATTTTTACTATCAGTGGATAGCATATCAGTGGATAGGACACTGATTTTGAACATCAGTGCTTGTCTAGAAAATGAGGGATCAGTGGTTAACTTTCAGCAGTGGACAGTGTTTAGAGGTCAGACGTTGGAACAAAACAATGGTTAGGGTAAATGGTACAGATCTGAAGGACAAGTATTCCAGCAACAGTTTTGAGAATTTTTATTCAAGGTTTTTGTCACACCCCAACCGATGGCGGAATCATCGGGGCGCGGCACTAGGCGAATCAGATTGCTCAAGAGAATCCATAACAACTATATTGCGATAATATTTAATACATTCGTTATCCCATACTAACAAATAATACAATCACATAAGTTATCACCGATTTCTTGTCCTCTCGAACAATACAAATCCGACAACCTAGATTTTTGTTGAGTTTCTAGACTCCCTAGCTTGATTTGATATTGTCTGCGATCTAGCCTGCAACATACGTAAAAATAGTTTGTCAATACAAAAGTATTGGCGAGTATACAGGTTTGATAGTATAGCATAATAGATTAAAAGTGTAGCGAATTTCCATATGCATAAACGTAATACACGACATATATACTCACAAAACTGATACTACCAACTAAGTCCTCGATGCTCGAATGTACGATGGCATAACTAGACCCCGTCGGGCGCAATAGTACTATACTACTCTTAGTGGGACGTCGCGAGTATAAGCCCTAGCACATATGTAACTAGCATCACGTATATCTATGCATAACAGTTATTCGCAAGTGATAGTTCGATTGATTGAATATTTCGTTTGATCAGTTCGATTTGTTAGAAACGTATGTTACACCCAAAATTCGATTAAAAAGGGGTCAAGTATACTCACAGTGCGTATTTAGCGAGATTACAACTTGATTGAGTCGGTTGCGAGTGTGTCTGTACTGATCCTTGAAGAATAGAGTAAACGATATACGGTTAAGCGAGATTACCCTTGAAAAGTTATTCATTTGATTGGACTGTTCCCATCCGTGCGGATGGACAGGTCATCCGTCCGGATGGGTGTGCGTGCGGATTGACCTTGTGCGTGCGGATTGGTGTGCGCGCGGGTGACATATCATCCGTGCGGTTGACATGTGCGTGCGGGTTGGTGTGCGCGCGGGTGACATATCATCCGTGCGGTTGACATGTGCGTGCGGGTGACATGTGCGTGCGGGTGACATGTCATCCGTGCGGACTGACATGCTGTCCGTGCGGACTGACATGCTGTCCGTGCGGACTGACATGCTGTCCGTGCGGACGGACACGTCTGTTTCGCACTCTGAGCACTGCTTCGAGTGTTTAACGGAAGGAAAATACGTTCGCTTTTACTAGGGTTGTGTAATTTCGCACTAACACTTGAAGTTCCGTCAATTCCGACTCATTCTAATGGCCGGGAATCACCCCGTTCCATCAGATCTGGCCGTTCATGGTGGTTCTTCATGGTTAACTCGAAATCGCACAGATTTAGGTGTGATTAGTCATTAAAACATGTGGAAATCACCTGGATCTGAGTCGTTTATAGTGAAATGAGACCCCAACCTGAAGTTCATAAGAACTCTTGGTGACATCACCTCAAAACGCCTCAAATCCGTAGATTTCACGGTTAGAATTTGAGTTGTGAAAGATAGAATGATGTAGAATCGAGTGTAGATTGAAGAAGTACAAGTTTTAGGTTGAAATCTTACCGGAATCGAGAGGAATCGAGAGAAAAGGGTCTTGATGCGCGTGTGGTTGAACAGGAGCTGTCACATCACTTGAATAATGGTGTGGCAGGCTATTTATAGGCGAAAGAGGAGAAGAAGAGGGACCAGGCCCGGATAGCCCATCCGTGCGGATGGCCCATCCGTGCGGATGGCCCATCCGTGCGGATGGCCATCCGTGCGCATGTCCATCCATCCGGATGGTCCATCCGTCCGGATAGCTATCCTGACGCTTGGACTTCTCCGTTTCTTGACCGTTTTGATAGTTTTCGAAGTGCGTACGTCCATAATTAGTTTATATTATCAATATATTGTTATTATTATATATATATATTACTAGGGGTCGTATTTACGTATCCATAATCCAAAGTTTCGATAATTAGCAGTCGGTTTCCGATTCGAGTATGCGATTATTATCGACGTTGCACGGCCATCAATGGGGGTAGTATAGGTCCTTTCTTGATGTCATCGTGAACGTTATTTCGTGTAGTGCCACAAAGACTGACGGGGTACCGTTTACTCGTATTGTCATCATCGTCATGACGACTGGAGCTACAGCACTTACCCGAGGGTCCTTGTTAGCGTTAATTGTTTACGTTCGACACATCACGGCCATTGAGGAGGGTAGAATAGGTCCTCACTCAATGCCTCTGTGAGCGTTAGTGTGATAGTAGTGTAGTATCGTGATATTGTATCTCGAAAATATGCGATTATCCTTCGAATAGCGATGTATACGATATAGTTACATTATGATCCGAATCTCTGGTGCTAGGCGTAACGAGTGTAACGAGTAGTAACAACGCACAAAAGTGCGGGTTGTTACAGTCTCCCCTACTTTAGGAAATTTCGTCCCGAAATTAATCCAATAGGTAGATTCCTAAGTGTTGATCTCGTATAAGTAGCGATACAGCGAGTGATTTGACCATAAGTTGACAGCGTGAACGTTTCGAATAAGCGGAATTGACTGCGATAGCGAGAGGACGATGTAAGGACGAAAGTATTAATCCCACGAGTTGGCATTTCGAGGTACCTTGTCTGGTGTAGAGTTCGTTAGTTCGATGCGATTGAAACTTGAAAGGTTTCTCACGGCGTAAAGTTAACTGAGTCGATCGTTAACCAACGTTACGAGAAGCGTTCGTTTTAGATATATTAAAAAAAGATCTAGGATGAAAATCTTTGAAAATTTTCCTTTTTAACGGGCAGTCAATAGAGTCGATGTTACCCGACGTTGCAAAGAAGTTTAAGTTTCTAACATTTTAAAGAATTCGAAAATGAAAACGAAGGTTACGTAAACTCTCCTATGATACGGGTTCTAGTTGAACTCAGTGTTGAACCAATATCTCAGGAAAATCTTGTTTTTGATCTTTGAAAAAGGTTTTAAGGAAAATTTGAACTCATGAAGCTCCCTTTGATTATGGAGTTAAGCTGATTCGATGTTACCTCCACATTGTGAGGAATTTCACTTGTTCCATGGTTTTAATAGAAGTTTTATATATAAAAATCAGTTTTTAACCTTTTGAAAAGAATGATTTAGCATCACGCCCCACTTGGCACCTTCCCACGGAAGTTCGTTAATATGTTTAAAACACTTATATATAGGAAGTACCAGCGGCGTATCCACCATGCTTTGCCCATATTACTTCCGTTTCGTGAGGCAGTGTCAGGTGTGCCGATATGATTCGGGTAGAATTGCGTTTACTCGGCCCAATCGATAGAAAGTCGGACCGAGCATAGGATAGGATCGAATAGATTAGTCCAGTGAGTTGATAAGCGAGAAGCGAATAGCGCGTTTTCGATTAGATTACACATTAAACCCACATGGCATGTTTCCACGAGAGTTTGCTAACATGGCGAAACACCATGCTTAACCAAGTTAGTTTTGCCTCGTGAAGCGGTGTCATGTGTACTAACACCACATAGACTGTATTGAACACCAAGCGAGTGATAAGCAGTACGCGAATAAGCGGTAGACTATACACGATAGGCGATCAGCGATTAGGCGAAATAGCACAACACATTACCAGTAATGATGACGACAATAAACGAATTACGATATGCGGCAGTTGTTGCGTTGCAAGCGATGGAGGTATGCGCGTTTTATGCGGTTCGATTCGATTGATTAACACCACAGAGTTTAACTAACATTAGACCCCACATGGCCTTTTTCCACGAAAGGTCGCTGATATGACTAAAACACCTTGCTTTAACCATATGAGCTTTCTCTCGTGAAGCGAGGTCATGCGTGCTAACTTAACACGAATATCACAGATAACGGTAGGCGATAGCGATAGATTGATACACAGCAAATGATATAGGCTTACGTGATAAGCGATAGAGGTTGCGAGATACACATGATAGACGATTGCGGTTTGTCGAGTTCGAGTCTTGTTTCGAATGAGCTTAACGTTACGTTGCGACGCATCACGGTTATCGAGGAGGGTAGAATAGGTCCTTACTCAACAATATCGTGAGCGTTTATTTGCTTGATTGAGATTCGTTGCAACAGACTTACGACCAGTCTTGCGTCGATGCAATTTTCCTGCGAGGTAGACTCCCAAGAGTCCATCGATGAGGCGATTGCATTGCGTTTGCAGACTTGCGACAAGTCTTGCGATGATACGGTTTGTTACGCCTTGCGATTGAGTGTAGTGTGTTGAAAATAATCACAATAGTATAATAGGTCTAATAACGTTCAACTCCACGTGGCACTTTCTTCACGGAACTGTGGTAGTATGATAAGGCATTCCTCGCCCGACCCCTACTACTTTCATCCCGTGTTTTGGTGTCACCTTTTGTCAAAACGCTATGGCACCTTAGAATTCACTACGATCTCCGTGCACTGAACCAAATAATCCCGTGTGCACCCGCAATTATTTGTTCCTTGCACGTTTATCGTACCTCGTTCTAAGAGTGTAGTGAGGGTAAAAACACATTATTTCGTGATATAGTATATAGTATATGTGTGAATCTAGTCTAAGTGCGACGATTAGGGAGCGGAAGAGAAAACGAAAACGAGGGTTAATTGTTACATATAGTGGTAACTTTGGATAAGAGAGTAGATTCAAAACTTAGAAATTAACGTCGAGAATCGTATCATTACAACTTTATCCTACGCTTGCTAGATTTCTGATGCTTGAAGACTTTTGCTGGAGCTGTTGTTGTTGTACTCAAGTTCATGGTTCGATGCGGCAGTTGCGGGTGAAGTGACCGTAACGGTTGCAGTTATTGCAATAGCGACAGTCATCCTCAACTGGATGATGATAGGTACACGAGTAACACTGAGGATGAGTTCCAGTGTAGGCTCGTTTTGGAAACATCGGAACGGTTCGAAGAGGTTCCGGTTGCAGCAGTTCGGTTGTTGATGAGTTCGGGCTTGAAGTCTTTCGCTTGCGGCTGGGTTTGTCGGTGTCTTGCGAAGAAATGTCGTCGTTGGAGGATTCGTTTGAAGACTCGTTTGCGGAGTCCTTGTCTGAATTGTCGGAAGATTCGTCGGCAGATTTGTCAGAAGAATCGACAGCAGATCCGTCCGAAGAATCGTTAGCAGATTCGTCAGGAGAATCGTTAGCTGATTCATTAGAAGAATCGCCAGCAGATTTGTCTGAAGATTCGTCAGTAGATTCATCAGAAGATTCGTCAACATGTTCGCCTGAAGGATTACTGGTGATTGCTTGATGAGCTTGCTTGACAGGATTCTTGGAGAAAAACCCTTCCACGAGTCGTTTGTTGTTGATTTCTGCGGCTAAGCGATAGGCTTCCTCGATGGTAGCAGGTCTTGCAGCTTCGACAAAATCACCCACACCCTCAGGCAAGCCACGAATGTACTTCGCGATGGCCTTTTCCGAAGTGTTGACCTGGCCTGGGCAGATTATGCTGAGCTGTTTAAACCTTGCGGTGTAGCCGGCATTGTCACCTTTTGCTTGCTTGATTTCCCAAAACTCGTTTTCTAGCTTCTGGATTTCGTGAGGAGGACAGTACTCTTTCTTCATGAGCTCTTTCAGCTCATCCCAAGAGAGAGCGTAAGCTGCGGAGATTCCGCGCTTATTACGTTCGGCAGTCCACCAGTCGAGTGCTCGTGATTGGAATACTCCGGTAGCGCAAGTAGTACGTAAACTATCGGGACACCCACTTTGACGAAGGGTAACGTCGATAGAATCGAACCACTGGAGTAGTTGAGTCGCACCTCCTTCACCCGTGAACTCCATCGGGTCACAGGCTTTGAAGTGCTTGTAGAGAAAAGTAGATTGCGGCTCTCCTGTCTTAACGTCTTCCGAAGCTCGAGAGTGGCGGAGAGAGTGCGCTCGAGCGAAAAATTGAGAACTAAGCTTACTCACTTCCTTATTCACAAGTGAAGCAATTCTCTTCTCGGCGCTTCGTTTGGCTTTCCTCCTAGCTACTCGTCTCGAGGTAGAGTTGTTGGAAGGCATCTAGACAGGAAGAGACTTGGAGTGAGATTCGATCATAATGATTTTTTTTTTATTTTTTTTTTAGTTTTGCGTTGCGATTGAGCGCGTTCAAAGCTTGGTGCGATAGTATAGTAGTAACACGAATCACATAGGAGCCACATAGGATACACGAAATTTCTAAGTTCTCACACGATGACTTGCTTGTGTATACGTATATATATATATATATATTTATTTATTTGTTTGCAACTTGTAATCGTACAGGTACAGGTCGATTTAGAATAAACGAGGACGCGTTGTAGTGAGATAACGAGAGCGAACGCGATAGATTATGCGTTAGTTTTGTTGCGAACATTCGGGTTTCGTTTTAGATTGCGATGGCTGTGCGAATTGTGTGTTTTATAAAGTAGGGAGTGAAAATCGTTATATCGAGAAATCGATAAAGCGTAAAGTTTCAAAACGTAAATAAGTTCCAATCATTGTAAAATTGGCGGGTCGTATGATAGAGTGCCTTGGGTGTTTTAGGCGTCGACTACCCAAGGTGGCCCAACTACATCTAACAAGTTCGAGCATGCGCGTTGACCTGGGGGACTTCATGCTTCCACTGGGATGCAGCTCATGGCATTCGTCTTCCTAGTCGTCGCGTGGCTCGAGTTATCGTGATAGTCGAGTCCTTGGTGAGAGCTTTTGAAAACCAGTTTATAGAGAATTGGACGACTCATTAAGGTACGGGTTTCACCCCTGACTTAACAGTTTCGTTCCTAATTGTGGTTATGCTCCTCGAATAAATTCGTGAGCTCCACTAGATTTAGAAATGGAGACTTTTGTCGAGATGTGGATGTCACTCCTAACTCGATGAAGAGTTCTCGTGCTAGAAAAATGCGCTGAGTGAGCAATCCTATCGAGAGTTCTTGGTTTTCACACCTGATCTCGACTGGGTCGCTCGGTTTCGTTATGCGAGTATTTTTCGAAAACGTGTGTATTGTGTCGGCCTCAGGAAAGGCTAAGTAGTATTTCAGCCTTAGGAAAGGCTTCTTCGTGTGAAGTTGTAGTACGCGGGGTTCACGCAAAGTTGTATCTTTTAGTAACTTCGATCGAGAGTATCAAGTAAGCCCAATACAAACCCCACCGGGCTTGTATGAGTCGGCCTGTTGGTACTTACACTATAGACTAGGTCAGTTTCTAAGACGTCGACCCGGACTAGGTCGAGTCTGACCTAATTCCCTATAGTTATGGCTCTGATACCAATCTGTCACACCCCAACCGATGGCGGAATCATCGGGGCGCGGCACTAGGCAAATCAGATTGCTCAAGAGAATCCATAACAACTATATTGCGATAATATTTAATACATTCGTTATCCCATACTAACAAATAATACAATCACATAAGTTATCACCGATTTCTTGTCCTCTCGAACAATACAAATCCGACAACCTAGATTTTTGTTGAGTTTCTAGACTCCCTAGCTTGATTTGATATTGTCTGCGATCTAGCCTGCAACATACGTAAAAATAGTTTGTCAATACAAAAGTATTGGCGAGTATACAGGTTTGATAGTATAGCATAATAGATTAAAAGTGTAGCGAATTTCCATATGCATAAACGTAATACACGACATATATACTCACAAAACTGATACTACCAACTAAGTCCTCGATGCTCGAATGTACGATGGCATAACTAGACCCCGTCGGGCGCAATAGTACTATACTAGTCTTAGTGGGACGTCGCGAGTATAAGCCCTAGCACATATGTAACTAGCATCACGTATATCTATGCATAACAGTTATTCGCAAGTGATAGTTCGATTGATTGAATATTTCGTTTGATCAGTTCGATTTGTTAGAAACGTATGTTACACCCAAAATTCGATTAAAAAGGGGTCAAGTATACTCACAGTGCGTATTTAGCGAGATTACAACTTGATTGAGTCGGTTGCGAGTGTGTCTGTACTGATCCTTGAAGAATAGAGTAAACGATATACGGTTAAGCGAGATTACCCTTGAAAAGTTATTCATTTGATTGGACTGTTCCCATCCGTGCGGATGGACAGGTCATCCGTCCGGATGACAAGTCATCCGTCCGGATGGGTGTGCGTGCGGATTGACCTTGTGCGTGCGGATTGGTGTGCGCGCGGGTGACATATCATCCGTGCGGTTGACATGTGCGTGCGGGTTGGTGTGCGCGCGGGTGACATATCATCCGTGCGGTTGACATGTGCGTGCGGGTGACATGTGCGTGCGGGTGATATGTCATCCGTACGGACTTGTGTCATCCGTGCGGACTGACATGCTGTCCGTGCGGACTGACATGCTGTCCGTGCGGACTGACATGTTGGCCGTGCGGACGGACACGTCTGTTTCGCACTCTGAGCACTGCTTCGAGTGTTTAACGGAAGGAAAATACGTTCGCTTTTACTAGGGTTGTGTAATTTCGCACTAACACTTGAAGTTCCGTCAATTCCGACTCATTCTAATGGCCGGGAATCACCCCGTTCCATCAGATCTGGCCGTTCATGGTGGTTCTTCATGGTTAACTCGAAATCGCACAGATTTAGGTGTGATTAGTCATTAAAACATGTGGAAATCACCTGGATCTGAGTCGTTTATAGTGAAATGAGACCCCAACCTGAAGTTCATAAGAACTCTTGGTGACATCACCTCAAAACGCCTCAAATCCGTAGATTTCACGGTTAGAATTTGAGTTGTGAAAGATAGAATGATGTAGAATCGAGTGTAGATTGAAGAAGTACAAGTTTTAGGTTGAAATCTTACCGGAATCGAGAGGAATCGAGAGAAAAGGGTCTTGATGCGCGTGTGGTTGAACAGGAGCTGTCACATCACTTGAATAATGGTGTGGCAGGCTATTTATAGGCGAAAGAGGAGAAGAAGAGGGACCAGGCCCGGATAGCCCATCCGTGCGGATGGCCCATCCGTGCGGATGGCCGGCCATCCGTGCGCATGTCCATCCGTCCGGATGGTCCATCCGTCCGGATAGCTATCCTGACGCTTGGACTTCTCCGTTTCTTGACCGTTTTGATAGTTTTCGAAGTGCGTACGTCCATAATTAGTTTATATTATCAATATATTGTTATTATTATATATATATATATTACTAGGGGTCGTATTTACGTATCCATAATCCAAAGTTTCGATAATTAGCAGTCGGTTTCCGATTCGAGTATGCGATTATTATCGACGTTGCACGGCCATCAATGGGGGTAGTATAGGTCCTTTCTTGATGTCATCGTGAACGTTATTTCGTGTAGTGCCACAAAGACTGACGGGGTACCGTTTACTCGTATTGTCATCATCGTCATGACGACTGGAGCACTTACCCGAGGGTCCTTGTTAGCGTTAATTGTTTACGTTCGACACATCACGGCCATTGAGGAGGGTAGAATAGGTCCTCACTCAATGCCTCTGTGAGCGTTAGTGTGATAGTAGTGTAGTATCGTGATATTGTATCTCGAAAATATGCGATTATCCTTCGAATAGCGATGTATACGATATAGTTACATTATGATCCGAATCTCTGGTGCTAGGCGTAACGAGTGTAACGAGTAGTAACAACGCACAAAAGTGCGGGTTGTTACAGTTTTGCCACATGTCAATTTTGAAAAACAGTGGTTTAGTACCCCAGATGATGAAAACTTTTTGCTAAGGCAACTCATTTTCGTTTAATATTCAATTAAAACATGAGTACCCTAGTAATTCAAGCACAGTTTGCAATCAACCTTTGATAAAAGTTTAGGAACAAACCTGAGTATGACATGATCTTGACATATGTACCATTCCCTTTTGACCCATTTAAGAGAACCATAATACCAACAAAAATAAGGTATTACATCCTGACAGGAACTGAAACTATTGCCAACAAAAACAAGCAAAAGTTCCAAATATATTATTCCAAAAAAAATTGAACAATATATCCTGATTATTCGAGAAAATCCTTTGAACAAGAAAGAAAAAGAAATGGTTAAAGGATTTTCTGAGAATAGCATCAAAAAGGATCTGGTATAATTTCAATATAGTACATAATCACATCATTTTCAAGTTATTGAAAATGGTCAGTGGTTTGACAATCAGTGGTAGGAAAAATTTTGGATACATTTTGACCACTGTTTGGTACCATTTTCTTTGTCAGTAGATTGCAAACATTAGGACACATGGATGAATTTTTGAACATTTGTCTAGTCCTCTTGAAATTCAATCACTGGAGACACTAATATCACCTGAACTTTCTTGAACCAATAAGCACAGACAGTTGCTTAATGACCATTATTACCCCAAGTTCTGACTCTTAAGTGCTTTAAGTTTATGCTCTTTTCTTCTGAATTCAAGAGTTTTTGTGAATTCAAAAGTTTTGAGATAACCACACTTCAGAGTTTTTGTGAATTTTCTTAATGTATTTTAACATAGTTGATTTTGTCCTTTTGAGGAACTCAACCTGTTTTCAACACATAAGATCTGAATAACTAAAGTTTTTAATTTCCCTCTTTTTATGTTAGCAAAACATCAATGTTTTTATGAACATAGGTTTTGTTAATCTGAGGTTCATACTTTAGTATTTAATAAAAACATCACAAATTTTACATCAACAATTGAGATCAATTTAGAAAAAAGAAATAATCTCATAGTTTAACAGATATTGTTTTCAGATCTAGAAACCATGAGTGTCTTGTGCATGAAATCACTTGTTGTGTGAAATTTGTGTGTCATATGACATCTTGGTTGATTTACAGAGTTTCTGAATAACCATTTTGAACATGATTTACTCGATACTCTGTTTTTCAACTAACTACAACCAACCTTAGTATCAATGAATTTTGAGCTGAACTGTTATGTCAAATTGATTGTTAGATCGAATTTGACTGTCCGGGCTCTGATACCAATTGTTAAGATCTGGGGCTCTCATGATTGTGCTTGTTTGTGAGATTTGAACAAATCAAGTAGATATGAACAGTTTTAAGTGCAGCGGAAATGAATAACAAACTTTGTAACACAATCAAAGAAGAACTTAGTTTAGTAAACAATTGCTTTTCATAGAGTCGAAAGATTACATCAAAAGCAAAAGATTACAGTGCAAGCTTACAGACTAAACTCCCCCTCAGCCTGATACTTCAGAGTTGGTTGCACAAGATGAAAGGATTGAATTGAGGAGAAGAACTCTCTCAAAACGAATCAAATGTAACAGTACAGAGTACTGTCATATTTATAGGCAAACCAAACTACTAATGTACCTCAGCTGACGTCACCATGATAGTGACATCTAACAGCCTAACAAACTATAAACACTGGTCTATACAAACTACTGATGTCTAATAACTGATTGATAATAAAATACAAAACAAGTCTAACACTGTTCACGTTCCTCTGTTGTAGCCTAAGCACTGATTACTTGAACATCAGTGCTTTCTTCAAAAGGTGATCAGTCTTTGAATGAGCAGTGCTTGGGTCTTCAGCAGTACTTAAGAGACAACAGTAGATAGAGCTCAGTGTTTGCCTTTTAGCAGTCTTTAGCTGTTCCATCAGTGTTTGGTTCATCAGTTGTTCTTCAGAGCAGTACTTAAGAGTGTATCAGCAGATAGATAACCACTGTCAAGGGGAGAGCTTAGAGTAAACGTCTGCTTATTGTGAATCCACTGTTGTGACCAGGTTTTGGCTTTACATTATCTGTTCCTCTGGTAGGGTTCAATCCCAACACTCATAATCCCCTTGCACATGGTTTTGGGCAATACTAGGGGCTCAAATGGTTTTATAAAACCATGGGCTTGAGGTGTATGGATGAGATTGACGCACGGTTTTCGAGGAACGATCCTAACGGTCCTAGAATTCCTATAAATACCCCTCACCCCCCATTGCAAAACCCACTTGATTTCTGAAATTTTCTCTAAGTTGATGTGTGAGAAACACTTCATACCTGAGAAATACGTGGAAATCAAACTTGCGGGGACCCTCTGTAAGTATTCTTTCGTTCTTTCGTTCTTTTAGCGTTTTCTGCGTTGACTAGTTTATGGTCAACATGAAGTTTGGTTGAAATTCGCAACGTGAGCGTAATCACGATGGCTATAGTCCCCTGTGACTATGCCTACTGATTACCACGCTATCTAGGCTCAGTGACGAGTCGTAGTTTCGGCCAAAATACGTATACTTGCGTATTTTGTAACCAAACTACTTTTAGGTATCAAAACCGTTTGTTTTGATACCAAACTTGTTTTCTAACTTAGTTAAGCATGTTTTAACATGCTTAGCTCGTCACTTATAGTTTTAGTGCTTATATAGGGTCGTAAGGTAAGCGATCTAAACAATCGCTTATACTTTCGAACCCGACCCGTTTGGTCGATCTTTAGGATCCGACCAAACATATTAGGTGACCATAGTTTTATAGGGAATAACCTTCCGAGGTTATACCTTATGGTCACGATGTTTAGTTAGTTGTATGAAAGGTAGTTTATATGCCTTAGGTAAATTACCAAAATGCCCTTTTTAAGCCAAAATTCATTTTAAGCATATGTAACATAATTTGTGATATCTAAACTGATTTGGCAACAATATTAGACATGTTAAGGCATATTTTACTTATCATTGGACTAGTTAGGCGTTCCGAACGCGTTTTACGCGAACGACGTGTTAAAGTAGCATAAGCTACCTAAACGGGTCGTAATGGGTCGTAAGCACTTAGGTTAGGTTTCATTTTAGTATGTAGGCTTTGTTAAACCATATCATATGAGTTCCAACACTCATCTGGTTTATGAAACCTCATTCTATCCGATCTCCCTATTTAGGTCCGGTTATTAACGTAGTTACCTATATTAGGTGCCGGTTGATTTCCCGTGATCTTCTAGCTTTGCTTGGTGGTTATCTTAGGACTATTGAGCAATCTCAAGTGAGTACATAGACCCCTCTTTTACTGTTTTCAAACTGTTTTGGGGTGAAACACATGTGCCTACTTGTTACTTTCGTGTTTTCCTGTTTTCACATCATATACTTGATATGCTCATTAGTACACTTATAGTACATGATTTACATTATATTGTTTCGCTATGTATGTTTACTTAGCATACTTAGTACATTGTTTTACTTTACATTTCTGCTATGTATGTTGACTGAGCATGCTAGCACATTGATTTACATTACATTAGTTGCATATGTTTACCCAACATATGGACACATTGTTTTACAATGCATTTTGTTGCATATGCTCATCCAGCATATGAACACATTATATTACATTTTGAACCGTTGTAACTATTTGACTATGTGAACCGTTGTAACTATTCGACTATGCGAACCGTTGTAACCATTTGATTATATGAACCGTTTGTAACTGTTGAACCGTGTGAACCGTATTTGACCATACATAAACATTTCTACAATTGTTAAACATTACATTTTGGTGGTTGTTTGGGTAAGTGATTTAAGTAACGAGGCGACGTGTAATACGATAAAAACATGGTAGATACGCCGCTGGTACTTCCTATATATAAGTGCTTTTATGGTATTACATATCGTAGCGTTATTTAAATCATTTCAGTTTAGACATATTACATCTACAATACAATCTTCACATAAACATCGTTTTACAAATAACTTAACTTATACAAACTCATTTTACATGGTTATTCACTTAACCATACATTATTCTTTTATACATATATATCATTTGGTTTATTTATCACTTTTCAAATGACTTATGAAAGGAACCACTCAACAAGATTCATGGCTACTTTTATTAAACAGTTTCTTTAAACGCCAGTCATGAATCCTATTTTCACAAAACCTATGTATCTCACAGGCATTTTTATCCTGACGTACCTATTTTCACATGTGTTTTCAGGAGACTATTGCATAGGATGATCGAGACACACTTAGGCGGACCCGTGCCTTAGCAACTTAAAATGGAGCTAGAACTAGTTTAATTATGTTATGTACTCTTTGTTTCTTGTTTTAAGACAATGTAACTCTCTTGTTTGATAAATAAAACGTAACTTTAATTACCATGGTTGTGAAACAATTAATTCTGTTACAACACTCCCCGACGTTTCCGCCACGTTTCGTCGTTTTACGTGGGCGGGGTGTGACAGAAAAGTTGGTATCAGAGCCAATGGTTATAGGGAATTAGGTTATTAGTAATGCTTTGACCTAGACTATAACCTTCCTAGGACCCTAACGCAAGAAGATTTGCGTTTAGATTTTTAAAACAAAAACCGTCACCTATCCTTAGGTGATAACCGCAGCGAGAACATCAATTCCGAATCCGCTTTGAAAATTAATCATCTGTTCTTGGATGATTGATTACTAGGTTTTGAACCCTCTATTGTAAGGTTTTGAACCCTCTGTTATAAGGTTTTGAACCCCTTTGAGTTTTCAAAATCTCGTCAAAGTTTTGGGTCCTAAATAGTGTGAACACGTGCAAACTGGAAGAGTGAATGCCTGTACCCTGGGTTTTCTGTCTAAGGCTAGAGTGTTCGTACAAATCCACATAATCGGACCAGTCACTCTTACCTGGGAACTCTTGGGGTGAGTGTTCACTTATAGGCGAGCATGTCTTCGCAATACATTATTTTTAACCCACTTACTTTGATTTGTCACAATGTGTCGTTTGTTTACCTTGTGGTAACAAACAAATGACCACCATCTTTGCTTTTGTCAAATTTTGTATCACCTCATCCTTTTCATCTAATCATCTCGCTCGTTTCCTTTCATGTTTCCCTCCTTTTAGAATGCCTCCTCGACGCGACAATCAGATAGCGAATGCCGAACTGGCAGAAATCATCACGCAGCAAATGGCTACTGCTTTCCCGAATCTCATTGCTCAACTGAACCAAGCCAACAACAACAATAATGCTCCATGCAATTTCAAGAGTTTCAATTCGGCTAAGCCACTCAAGTTTAGTGGTTCTGAAGGAGCAACTGGGCTCCTACAATGGTTCGAGAGCACTGAGAGTACATTTCGTCACGTTCAGTGTCCTGATAATCGCAAGGTCGAGTTTGCTTCCAGTGTGTTTCTGAAGAGGGCTCTTACATGGTGGAACGGGGTGATGAGAGACCGTGGTGCCGAGGTTGCTTTAGCACAGACTTGGGCCGAGCTTAGGGCTCTTATGATGAAGGAATTATGTCCTCGTCATGAGCTAAGGGCTCTAGAAAGGGAATTTGATGATCTTAAGTAAGATAGCGGTGAGCATCGAGCCTACACGGACCGTTATGGGGAGTTAAGTCTGTTATGCCCAAACATGGTCACGCCTTTGGATAAGGCAATCGAAAAGTACATTGATGGCCTCCCTGACTCAATATAAGACATTGTGACTGGTAGCAACCCTACTACAGTTAGATAGGCCATTGAGCTAGCTGCAACCTTGACTGAATCTCAGATCAGGAAAGGTAAACTTTTTCGAAAGGGTGACAAGAAACCAATCAAGGAATCAAAGACCATGGATGAACAGACTGGATCCCCTAAGAAGTCAAAGAAGCGAAAGGCTTCTCAGAACTTCTCCATGGTCGCTCACAATGGTCAAGCCGTCCCCAACCAACCAGCTCAACCCCCTTGCTAGGAAGCCCTACAACGGAACTGCACCCTTGTGCAACCAATGTAAGCCTACATCATCATGCTGGTGCGAAGTGCCGCACATGCCAAGTTTGTGGACTTATAGGTCATACAGCGAGGGTTTACCCAACTACAGCCGCACCCAACCAAGTTAACAACAATCCTGCTCAAGGTCGTTTTCTACTAGGTTCTTGTTTCAACTGTGGCGAGATGGGCCATTTCTGAAGAAACTGCCCAAAGCTTGCTAATGCGAATCCGGTGCAGGGATGAGCATCTGACCGAATGGAAGACAACGCTGTTTAGAAATAATCACGTCTTATGTATTATTTTCTTTTGTTGTCAAGGTCCATGAAACAGTTGTTGATGTTGTTTATAAATAAATCTTTTACTTACATTGCAATATGTTTATTGTGGTTGCATGAATAAACAACATATCCCCTACGATACCGACAATCAAGGAACCGTATTCCTTGAAGAATAGACTACCCCCAAATTTCTTCCATTGTATGATCTCTTGCGTTTTCCACGAAAATCCTAAGTAGCCATTTCCTCCAAGGAAAACGAAGTACAAGGCGCAAGTTACAACTCTGGACGAATACCCACTCCTTAATGGGGTACCTAAGGATATTTCCGTAAGTCCTTAATTGTTGTATACCTTAATTCGAATGTGGTGATTCCTTGTAAAAATCGAATTTTTTAGAAGATCATCCTATCTTTTTAGATAGATGCTTGAGGATGTTGAAGTCCATCAACTGGGTTCCTGGTATGCCTTGAATACCCATGTTCAAATCAACGCCAAGTTAATAACAATCAATAACAAGATAATAACAATTAATAACCAAGAAAACAATTATGTGATTATGTGCTTATGTGTTCCCTTTTATGTTTTGTGTGATCCAAATTATGTTATCCAAATCCTCGTAGAATCTTCCATATCTTCGTATAAGGGATTTATAGTAGGATACCCAAAGGTACTACCTAAAATCCTTAATGGACTTCTACGTTGTAGTTAAGTCCCTTGGATTATAAAGTACTACTCCATAATTAGACCCCTTGAATGGTCTAGTTAAACAGATTGATCCAAAAATCTGGTTAGGAATATCATGTGATGATATAGCTGAAAGGACTCCTTGGTAGCCTAATTAAAAAGATCATTTGTCGATCTAATTAAAAGGACCCTATGGTAGTCTAGTCACCCTCATCACAGGTTTGATTTTCTTCCCCTAAACAATTACAAAACAAACTGTGCGGACTGTGCAAGGAATTACGTAATTATGGATGCATACATAATTATGGAATTTAGTGCACAAGAATCACAGCAAGTTCTGTCATGTATCTAGAGTTAACCCAATTCATTTCCAACTCTGATGAAGCAACCGTTGAAAATGACTCCGTCTGTTCATTTTCGTTTCTAAAGATTATCCGTTGAGGAAATGAATATCCGTTTGTCTAATCCTTCATTTCCATTTCTGATGAAGCAACCGTTGAAAATGACCCCTTCTGTTCATTTTCGTTTCTGAAGATTACCCGTTGAGGAAATGAATATCCGTTTGTCTAATCCTTCATTTCCATTTCTGATGAAGCAACCGTTGAAAATGACTCCTTCAGTTCATTTTCGTTTCTGAAGATTACCCGTTGAGGAAATGAATATCCGTTTGTTTATCCTTCTCATTTTCATTTCTGAGGAAGCAACCATTGAAGATGAATCCGTCTGTTTATTTTCGTTTCTAAAGATTATCCGTTGAGGAAATGAATATCCGTTTGTTTATCCTTCTCATTTCCGTTTCTGAGGAAGCAACCGTTGAAGATGACTCCGTCTGTTCATTTTCGTTTCTAAAGATTATCCGTTGAGGAAATGAATATCCGTTTGTTTAATCCTTCGTTTCCAATTCTGAAGAATACCCGTTGAGGAAAATAACTCCGTTTGTTCATTTTCGTTCTGAAGAATATCCGTTGAGGGAAATGAATATCCGTTTGTTAAATCCTTCATTTTCCATTTCTGAAGAACCCGTTAAGGAAAATGACTCCGTTCGTTCATTTTCGCTTCTGGAGAATATCCGCTGAGGAAAATAATAGGATTATGCCTTTCATATCTTTAATGATCATTTAACACAAAGTCACAGACAGACTCATACGAATAAATTTCGGGACGAAATTTCCTAAAGTAGGGGAGACTGTGACACCTGGGTCACTGCGACCAGCAAACAAATACCAAATCAATGAAATATTGTGTTTCATACTTGGAATTTGTATAAATATGTGTGATCTTTGCACATATCAATTCTTGTTCGATTTCGAACTTTAAATCGCTTTCTGGAAGGTTATACGCAATCTAATGCGTAAATATAACCAGTTTAATGCAACGAACACTCTGGAATAGTGACATATGCTTAACATACCTTAAATAACGTTTACATAACTTAGAAATGAGTTTTGAAGGCTTTGGTATGGCAAAATCAAGTTTATTCGCTTACAGGTACTAAATTCGACAAACTGCGAAAGTACGACGATTCGTACTGGAACAGACATTCCGGAACATGACCATAAGTTAAACATACCATAAATATCTTTTACATAGCTTAGAAATAGGCTTTGAGGAGTTAGGTGTGCTAAAATAAACTTTTGAGTCATTCAGGGACTAAAAGCGTCAAAAAGTGCACAAGTTTGCATTTTCGCACATAACTTACGTTCTGAATACATCCGAACATCCAAAAATTTATGTAAGCATTAAAATATTTTATTTTAGTGTTTGGCATAAGAAAAATCCATTCGTCGCGCACTTTGGACCGTTTTTGCGTCCGTTACGACTTCCGTCGTAATTAACCGAACTATCCGACATATTTTTTATCACATTTTAAGTTCCCTATACTTTAACTTCATATTAGAACCTTAAAATGAGTTTAACGGGGCTTAAACGCGTCAAAACGCATCAAAAATCAAGTTCGGAGTCACAGGGGCCTGTTCTGCCATTTTTGAAACATTGCTGGTCTGCACAAGGCTTACGGACCGTAAGCACTTAGCCATACGATCCGTAAGGACCTCCCATATCAGAAAAATCAGATTAAACAGCTGTTAAGCACTCATAATCCCCTTGCACATGGTTTTGGGCAATACTAGGGGCTCAAATGGTTTTATAAAACCATGGGCTTGAGGTGTATGGATGAGATTGAAGCACGGTTTTCGAGGAACGATCCTAACGGTCCTAGAATTCCTATAAATACCCCTCACCCCCCATTGCAAAACCCACTTGATTTCTGAAATTTTCTCTAAGTTGATGTGTGAGAAACACTTCATACCTGAGAAATACTTGGAAATCAAACTTGCGGGGACCCTCTGTAAGTATTCTTTCGTTCTTTCGTTCTTTTAGCGTTTTCTGCGTTGACTAGTTTATGGTCAACATGAAGTTTGGTTGAAATTCGCAACGTGAGCGTAATCACGATGGCTATAGTCCCCTGTGACTATGCCTACTGATTACCACGCTATCTAGGCTCAGTGACGAGTCGTAGTTTCGGCCAAAATACGTATACTTGCGTATTTTGTAACCAAACTTGTTTTCTAACTTAGTTAAGCATGTTTTAACATGCTTAGCTCGCCACTTATAGTTTTAGTGCTTATATAGGGTCGTAAGGTAAGCGATCTAAACAATCGCTTATACTTTCGAACCCGACCCGTTTGGTCGATCTTTAGGATCCGACCAAACATATTAGGTGACCATAGTTTTATAGGGAATAACCTTCCGAGGTTATACCTTATGGTCACGATGTTTAGTTAGTTGTATGAAAGGTAGTTTATATGCCTTAGGTAAATTACCAAAATGCCCTTTTTAAGCCAAAATTCATTTTAAGCATATGTAACATAATTTGTGATATCTAAACTGATTTGGCAACAATATTAGACATGTTAAGGCATATTTTACTTATCATTGGACTAGTTAGGCGTTCCGAACACGTTTTACGCGAACGACGTGTTAAAGTAGCATAAGCTACCTAAACGGGTCGTAATGGGTCGTAAGCACTTAGGTTAGGTTTCATTTTAGTATGTAGGCTTTGTTAAACCATATCATATGAGTTCCAACACTCATCTGGTTTATGAAACCTCATTCTATCCGATCTCCCTATTTAGGTACGGTTATTAACGTAGTTACCTATATTAGGTGCCGGTTGATTTCCCGTGATCTTCTAGCTTTGCTTGGTGGTTATCTTAGGACTATTGAGCAATCTCAAGTGAGTACATAGACCCCTCTTTTACTGTTTTCAAACTGTTTTGGGGTGAAACACATGTGCCTACTTGTTACTTTCGTGTTTTCCTGTTTTCACATCATATACTTGATATGCTCATTAGTACACTTATAGTACATGATTTACATTATATTGTTTCGCTATGTATGTTTACTTAGCATACTTAGTACATTGTTTTACTTTACATTTCTGCTATGTATGTTGACTGAGCATGCTCGCACATTGATTTACATTACATTAGTTGCATATGTTTACCCAACATATGGACACATTGTTTTACAATGCATTTTGTTGCATATGCTCATCCAGCATATGAACACATTATATTACATTTTGAACCGTTGTAACTATTTGACTATGTGAACCGTTGTAACTATTCGACTATGTGAACCGGTGTAACCATTTGATTATATGAACCGTTTGTAACTGTTGAACCGTGTGAACCGTATTTGACCATACATAAACATTTCTACAATTGTTAAACATTACATTTTGGTGGTTGTTTGGGTAAGTGATTTAAGTAACGAGGCGACATGTAATACGATAAAAACATGGTGGATACGCCGCTGGTACTTCCTATATATAAGTGCTTTTATGGTATTACATATCGTAGCGTTATTTAAATCATTTCAGTTTAGACATATTACATCTACAATACAATCTTCACATAAACATCGTTTTACAAATAACTTAACTTATACAAACTCATTTTACATGGTTATTCACTTAACCATACATTATTCTTTTATACATATATATCATTTGGTTTATTTATCACTTTTCAAATGACTTATGAAAGGAACCACTCAACAAGATTCATGGCTACTTTTATTAAACAGTTTCTTTAAACGCCAGTCATGAATCCTATTTTCACAAAACCTATGTATCTCACAGGCATTTTTATGCTGACGTACCTATTTTCACATGTGTTTTCAGGAGACTATTGCATTGGATGATCGAGACACACTTAGGCGGACCCGTGCCTTAGCAACTTAAAATGGAGCTAGAACTAGTTTAATTATGTGATGTACTCTTTGTTTCTTGTTTTAAGACAATGTAACTCTCTTGTTTGATAAATAAAACGTAACTTTAATTACCGTGGTTGTGAAACAATTAATTCTGTTACAACACTCCCCGACGTTTCCGCCACGTTTTGTCGTTTTACGTGGTCGGGGTGTGACATTGGGAATGGGGGGAATGCTTAGGGGGTAAGATGTTTACTTAAATATAGGGTGTTTTATTGAGTAAGCTATCAAAACCAAGTGGAAATTGTAACAACCCGATGTAAGGACTCTCAAAACTGCCTTAAAAATACCCGTAGGTATAAACCCGGACCCCTGAAACCTTATCCTACATTAAAAAGCAAGAAAAACAAAATTCTAGGTTTCAGGCGGGCCGCGTAAAAGACAAGTTAGGTCTTACGCGGGCCGCGTCAAACCTGTGTTCACCGGATAAGTGTTCCGGATCCACGTAGCAACCACCTGGCTAACCTACTCGTGACTGGTCAAGCCTATTCGTAGACTGGGCGGCCACGCGGGCCGTGTAAGGTTGAGCTGAGGATTTACGCAGGCCGCGACAGACCTTAATTTTACCTATAAATAGCCTGCCACTTGCACAATCCACTGGTGTCAAAATATTTTCGTAAAAACGAATTGATAGCACTCTGAAGTCGAAAATAGCAATTAAATTAGTGAGGCGCTGCTCCGATACCGGGTATTAACTCGATCGCTGCTACGATTCAATGTCCGATCGATTAAACTATCCAATGGATGTTTAAGTGCTAACCACATTAGGGTTTATGCTTTGTCATTCGTCGTTAATTCGATGGATGTTTTAGTATCGCACTTTGTCATTCGTTGTGAAGGTTTTAATCTCGTGAGTTATCGTAAATGCTGTATTAGTTACTAACCGAGTTCGTGTGCATATTATTAATTTAGGTTAAAAGGCTAATCAGTAGGCTAGGCTAGGCTCTGCTCAATTAAATCTGCAATGTGAGTCATTCTCTTTTTATCAAATTACTTTCCAAAAGCATGTTTATTTTCAAAGTTATAATTACAGGGATTAAGTCTTTGTAATCACCAAATTACAGCCGGTATGTGGGGTTTTGTATACATTACTTGTTCCCGTCACCATTGGACAACGAGTTAGCCAATGGGTGATCTGACCACAGTCACAGAAACAAGTCGAGTGACAAATACTGTGGGTAGTTGGTTGATATGGAAACAATGTAATCACCCTTAATACTGTAAATTATAACAAACGGGTCGTTTTAGTAAATAGAATGATTCACCAGTATTTCCCACTGACAAAACCTTTTTCAAACATGTTTCAGGTGATCTGTTGTGATCCAGGAAAAGTGCCGCGTAGCACTACAAGCTTAAGGAAGTGGCTCATAATAAAATAAAGAAACATGTTTTGTAAAATAAAGATTTCTTCGTGAAATCATATGATTGTAAATTACCGGGGTATCTCCCGAGTTGTGAAATAAAATAATTGGGAAATTTCAGTTTTAAAAAGATCCTGAAGAAAACTTCCGCTGTTAAATACATACCACGGGATTTTCTGTCCCGCGGCTCCTGAAACGGGTCAAACCGGGTCGGGGGCCGTGACAGAAAAAGGTGGTATCAGAGCCACTGATTTAAGCCTATTAAGTATTTAGAAATACTTAATTTTCTTGATTTTCCTTCTATGATTATGTGTTTTATTAATTGACTATTTGTTAGTTACAGTATGGGTAAGCAAAAGCTTTCAAATATCTATCTTAAATTAGATAGGTCTTCCAATGAGAAGGGAAGTTCATCCCAAACAAAATCCTCAAAATACCTAACAGATCCTGATGAAGGAATCTTTGTTCGTAAAGCACACTATGAGGAACCACTTTCTCCTGATAAAAGAAGTTTGATTATTAGGAAAAGTCAGGAGAAAATAAAGAAAACCCGAGAAAAGAAAGTTAAACAGGAAACTCAGGAATTAACCAGTAAATCACCATGGGAAGACAAGTTAGATGAAAAATGGGCAGATCTTTATATGTTAGCCACTGTAGCAGTAAATGCAAATCTTTAAATATTCAAGTTTTAGTACCCTTATCACCTACAAAACTAGAAACCTTATCCAGTAAATAAATAAATTTACAAGTAAACCTCAGTATGTTTTAATTTTTAGTTATCTTTTGTGTTACATTAGTCATACGGTATGCAATAAAATTTAAAGGTTATCCATAAAATTATGTTATAAAATTTTAACTTAGCATTTTTTGTATTTTGCATATATGTTAAACAGCATGAATGACTTGTCTGAAGCCCTTCAAAACCTAAATCTCTATCCGGTGAAAATAGAAGTTTCCAGAGATTTCAATAGGTATATACCAGACATAGAAGAACCTATGGAATTCAACGCTCCACCTCTGGAAAAGCCAAAACCTAAGAAAAGAAAGAGATTTGTATGGGGGAGGCGTGTACGTAGGAGAAAGCCAGCTAAGAGACTTCCTAAAATAGAAAATCCCTTAGATAAAGGGAAGGGGATTGAAGTGAGGGAAGATTCCAGGAAAACGAAAATGGAGTTTGGAGAAGCTTCTAGACAAACGGAAATAGAGATTGGAGGAGGTTTTAGACAAACCCAGATAGAAATTGGGGAAAGCTCTAGACGAGTTGAGGAGTTACCCTTTCAGGATGAATTAGATCGTGCATTGGCAAGCTGTGATATAGTCAGGCCGGTCAATAATAATTTTTACTCTAATACTATCGAAAATCAACTCCCTATAAATTTAGAACCAGCAATCCCAGAACCAATAATCCACACCCAACCTCTAGGAATGGATGAGTGGTGGACTAATGATTGGCAGTTCCAAAACCTGCTCAACAGTCCTTATTCCTTTCTTCCCCAGTTCGATCCAGAACCTCTACCAAATCCACCGATGAGTAATGAGAATATGGCTGAACTCCGCCATTTTGGCGAAGAACTGATGGATGCTGGGAATAGGATCCGAGAAATAGGAGGACAAATTTCATGGAAATATGATGAAAGGGAACATCGTTATTAAAGATGCAAGTTGACGAGAGAGAAGTAGGTGGTGAATCTGTGTTTGTATAATAACAGTAATATTAATAAAAATCAGTATGTGTAAAATAAACAATAAAACGGTTGTAAGATAAAAATGTACATGGAAGCATAATATAATAAAATAAAAGAAAATTTACAATTTTGGTTGTATATTTATTTACATGATTATGTGCGATTAATTGTTATAGTGGATTGTTTCTTATTTTATACTAATTATTTATTTATAAATTAATTATCAGATGGCAAACGTTGGTAATGAACCAGTAAATGAAGTAAATCAATCTGAGCAAAATCAGGAAGAGCAATTATTAAATAGGCAAGATATCGAGGATATCGTTGCACAAGGAATAGCTAATGCTATTCCAGCAATCATTGCTGCTGCCCAGAAACCTGTTAAACCTCAATCAATCATTCCTAGTAAACGTACACAAGGCGACAATTTCAGTAATAGTATAAACGGAGGAGGCAATCATATTAATAATAACAATAATGATTTGCAAGCCCCAATTTTCAAGAAAATGAAAGCTGCAACACCTGGTTGCACTTACAAAGAATTTCTTGCCAGTAAACCAGCTGAGTTTGCAGGTAATGAAGGGGCTATTGCAGCACTGTGTTGGTTAGAGAAAACTGAGGCAGTGATCACTATAAGTAAATGTGCTGAGGAAGATCAAGTTATGTATGCGTCAAATCTTTTTAAAGAAGGGGCGCTAGAATGGTGGAACACAGTATTACAAGCTAAAAGAAGGATTGAGGCATATGCCATGAAATGGGAAGAATTTAAGAATCTTGTAGAAAGAAAATTCTGTCCCGAGTATGAAAAAGATCAAATGGCAAATAAATTCCTAAATCATCGAATGCTGGGTGTAGATTGTCGCGGTTATACTTTGACATTCTTTGAATATGCTAGAGTGGTACCAACGCTGGCTTCGCCAGAACCGGTACTCATTTCTCGTTATATTTGGGGATTAATTAGCGAAATCCGCAATATCGTTAAAGCTGCAAGACCCCGCACTATTGACGATGCGGTGGAATTAGCTAATACCCTCACTGACGAACTGGTACGTACAAGAGATGAAAATAGGAAAAAGGAACTGGCTCAGAAAATTACCCAAGGATTTCGGGTGGGTAATAATAGCAACTTCAAGACAAGAGGAACAGGGCAATCTTCAACTTCACCGTTCTGCAGAAATTGCAGAAAGAAACATTATGGAAGATGTAATGTGACCTGTAACTTTTGCAAAGCCATAGGACATCGCGAAGGAGACTGCAGGAAGAAAACAAGAATCTGCTATAACTGTGGAGAAATAGGACATTTTAAGCCAGAATGCCCTAAATTGGTTAAACCAGCAGACAACAAAGCTAAACCAGCCGACGGAACTACCAAGAAGAATGTTCGTGCATTCCAATTAACTACTCAGGAGGCAGAACTTATTCCAGATGTAATAGCTGGTACGTTCCTAGTTCACAACATTTACGCAAAAGTATTATTTGACTCTGGTGCAAACCAAAGTTTTATCAATACTTCATTCTGCCAAGATCTTAATTTACCTTTAACCAACCTTAGGCAAATTTTTACAGTCGAAACAGCAGATGGGAATTCAGTTAAAATAGATAAGATTTTGCGGGAAGGAAACATAGAACTTTTAGATCATAAATTCTCTGCAAACTTGTTACCTATGAAATTAGCTGAATTCGATGTTGTGTTAGGAATGGATTGGTTAGTAGCTAACCATGCTCAAATCATTTGTGATAAAAATTCTATAGAAATTCAGGCACCTACCGGAGAAGTAATCAGGATTACAGGAGATAAACCGCGTAAACCCATGAAGTTCATATCAGTAATGAAAGTTGCTAGTTATGAACGAAAACAAGGAATAGTATATATGATTTCTGTAATCATTAGTACTAAGGATAAAGAACTTAAGGAGATTCCTGTAGTCTCAGAATACCCAGATATATTCCCAGAAGAATTACCAGGATTACCACCTGATAGGGAAGTAGAATTTAGGATTCATCTAATTCCAGGAACTACACCGATAGCCAAGGCACCTTATCGGTTAGCTCCTACAGAAATGTTAGAACTGAAAAAGCAATTAGATGAATTACTAAGCAAAGGATTCATACAACCTAGTTCATCTCCGTGGGGAGCACCAGTGTTGTTCGTAAAGAAGAAGGATGGTTCGATGAGAATGTGTATTGATTATAGAGAATTGAATAAGGTTACAATTAAGAATCGATACCCATTACCTAGGATTGATGATCTTTTTGATCAACTTCAAGGAGCTAGATACTTTTCTAAGATCGACTTACGTTCCGGATATCATCAATTGAAGGTACAAGAAGAAGACATACCTAAAACTGCTTTCAGGACTAGGTATGGTCATTACGAGTTTACAGTTGTAACAACCGTCGGTAAAACCAACACCCTTATAATATTTCCGACACCCTATTATATTATAAAATAATTCAATATGTTTTATATTACACCCCGTATGTGAAAACCGAGCATGAAATATATTATAGATTATAAAATAAATTAAAAATCTGAAAATGTAAGTTGAGGCGGGCCGCGAAAGACCTCACCTCAATCTTACGCGGGCCGCGACAGATCATGATACGCGGATGCATCCGGTGCTGACACGTGTCGACATCGTGTCGAGTCTACTAGCTGACCCAGCTAAGCTATTGCGTTGACTGGTGTTGACGCGGGCCGCGTAAGGGTCCCTTGTCTTTTACGCGGGCCGCGACAGGACTGAAATCAGCAACTATATAAGAAGGCCATCAGTCTACGTTTTCCGTCGCTCATTTCTTCCCCTCAATCTCGAATTCTGAAGTTATAGACATAATATTTTGGGTATTATACCCCTAATTAGCGAGGTTCTGCTCCATTGTAAGTATTATAACCCCAGTTTCGTAACAGTTACGCTGCCCGATTGATTTAGGGTTCCGTAACAACTGTCGTGGTTCTGCCCGACGTAGTTGTTGGAATGCCGTCTCGGGGAGAGTATCAGGGTTATGGTACTAATCAATGTACATTTGTATAAATTATAGATTATAGCCAGGAAAACCTTACGAAAAGCCTAAGACAGCAATGTGAGTTTATCCTCTTTTTGTTAATGTTTTTGGTAATGTTTTACCAAACCTTAAATGTTTTTCTATGAAAATTAGCAGTAATTGAGTCTTTGTAGTTATTCAATTACTGCCGGTATGTTGGGGTTTTGTATACAAAATTTTGTACTACTTGCGAGTAGTAAGTCGGGATGACAATGCGTTACCATTGGACAATGAGTTAGCCAATGGGTAATATGACCCACAAGTCAGGATTGATAGTACCAAATGGAGTAATTGTGTAGACATAAACAAAGTGATCACTCTCAATACTGTTCACTGTGACTTTAAACTTGATTAAATTGGGATTCACTCACCAGTATTTCCCGCTGACAAATTTTTTTAAAACATGTTTCAGGTAACCCAATGTGACAGCCAATTAGTAAAAAGCCAGCTGGAGAGCACTGGAGGCTTGGGAAAATGTGGCTATAAAAGTTACCTAACAAACGATGTTTTAAATTTAAATAAAATAGGGTTTGTCCCTAATAATGTATTGTAATAAGAAACTTGGGTTTTACCCATGTGATTATTAATATGAAATGAGGTGGTTTTACTCTGATAAACATTTCCTAACTACGGTCCTGATGTAAATTCCGCTGCAAGACTAAATAAAACTGATACCACCAAACTCTGTGATCACGTCCGCCCGTTCCCGGGATCAGGGATCGGGGGTTGTGATAGAAGGTGGTATCAGAGCCTAGCCACTGGTCTGAGCCAAAGAAGTGTTCTGCTGACACTTAAATTCTGAAATTTGTGTTAGGAAATTATGTAAATAAATGCATAACTGTAATTAGGTGTTATGTGTTATTTGACTATTTGTTAGTTTTCAGTATGAGTGATCAAGGACCAGCAGACGTGAATCGTCAGTTGTCTGAATCACCTAGGAATGAGGGTACATCATCCCAGCCTGCCCTTTCCGGGTATACTGCTGATCAAGAAGATGGAATATTTGCTTTTAGAGCTCAATCTGAAGAACCATTCCCTGCTAAGAAACGAGGATGGTTCAGTAAAGAAGCTTTTGCTCGTAGGAAGAGAATGCGAAAATTTCAACAGCAAAGGGCCATAGCAGCTATTAAGAGAGAGACAGATGCCCATACTCAAGATATGTTAAATAGAAGCCTAGCTAATTTTCATATCTTAGCTACGACTGCTGCTGACCCAGGTCTGGAACAACTAGTAGCCCCACAACCACAAAACCCAGAACACCCCATGGAGATAGAAAATCAGGAAAACCAGGTGGAGATGCATGATTTTAACCCAGAAGAAATCCCTAGGGTACCTGCACCAAACCCACTAGACCCGAATTACGATCCCTGGTGGGACGATAATAGGGACTTTGTGCAACGTTACCCTGTCCAGGATTATCCACCCATACAGAACATAGAAGTCTACCCAGGTATGGACCCTTTAGATCCCTATTACCAAGATAACTACATTAGGGAAATTTTAGAGGATCCTTACCAATTTCAGGAATTGTCACCCCCATATCAGGAACCTGTACCCCAGATTCCAAACCCAGCCCAAGAACCTGCACCCCCAATGAGTGCAGAAAACGTTCAAGAACTTAGGACTTTCGGGGAGGAAATTTTAGAAAGCAGTGAGAGGATGCGTCAGGTGGGAGAGCGTCTCGTATGGAAATACGATGAGCGCAATATGGATTTTTGGATAAATCCATATCCGTGAATGTTTGAATGAAGGAAGTAGTAATAATAATAATATAATAAAAATAAAATAAAATATGTGTGTATGGATGCATATTATTATTTTATTTCTGTTGGTATTGTAATCTTTATTTCTGTACTAGTGTGTAATAGACGCATAAGTATATGAAAAGAGTATAGTAGCAATGATCTACGCTTTTGGCCAAACTGCGTGTCATGTGATTAATTATATTAAAATATTATTTGTGATATTAATATGGGATAAATGTTTAAAATTCAGATGGCCGACCAAGGAAATCAAGTCAATTTGGATAATAACCCGGAAATCCAGAATGATAATATTCAGAATGACGATAATCTGAATAATGAGAACCCAAACAACAATAACAATGGAAACCAAGTGGATAATAGTGCTATCCAACACATAGTAGCACAGGGAATTATAGATGCTATGCCATTTATACTACAAACTGTTAAGGATGCTGATAATAAAAGTAAGCATAGCAGTAAGCGACCAAGTGAACCAGAAAACAGTGTGAACAATGGACCGGTACTTCAAATGCCTATTCCTAAAAGAAGAAGAACCATGCCTTATGGTTGTTCTTATAAAGAATTCTGGTCTTGTAAACCAATGGAATTCTCAGGCAATGAAGGGGCCATTGCAACTTTACGATGGATAGAGAAGACTGAGGCAGTCTTAAGAATAAGTAAGTGTGCTGAAGAAGATAGAATATTGTTTGCTTCTAATCTGTTTAAGAACGCAGCATTAGAATGGTGGAACACTATCCTCCAGACAAGAGGAAGTGATCAAACCTACAATATGGAATGGGAAGAATTTAAAAACAAGGTAGAAAGGAAATTATGTCCACCCAATTAAAAGGAACAGATAGCAAATAAATTCTTAAATCTTAGAATGACTGGTGTAGATAGCAAAGGGTATACTAAGATATTCTTTGAATATGCTAGGATAGTACCAACCCTTGCATCACCAGAACCAGTGTTAATCTCTCGTTATATTTTGGGATTAATTGGAGAGATTAGACACATAGTCAAGGCAGCTAGACCTCAAACCATAGAAGAAGCTGTAGAATTAACAAATACCTTGACTGATGAGTTAGTCCGTACTAGAGAAGAGGATCAGAGGAGGAACTTAACTCAAAGACTTACACAAGAATTTCGTTCCGGAAATTATAATCGTAAGAATATGGGTTCTACCTCTGCAACATACTGCAAGGTCTGCAAGAAAAAGCATTCGGGAAAATGCTCCATTCTCTGCAATCATTGTAAGATGCCAGGACACAAGGAAGAAAATTGCAGGAAGAAAACCAGTAATGGATTATGCTACAACTGTGGAGAAAAAGGTCATATCAGGCCAAATTGTCCAAAATTAGCTCCAGCTGCAGACAACAAGAATACCAAAAAGGCTAGAGCATTTGTTCTGACTGCAGAAGAAGCTAAGATAATCCCAGATGTCATAGCTGGTACGTTTTTAGTTAATGATGTTTTTGCCAAAGTATTATTTGACTCTGGTGCAAACCAAAGTTTTATTAATACATCGTTTTGCAAATTTCTAAATCAATCATTAACTAAAATACCACATGAATGCGTAGTAGAAACAGCTAATGGAGAAACTGTTAGAATTTCTGAAATCTTGCAGGGAGCAAGAATAGAAATTTTAAATCAGAAATTTATTGCAAACCTGTATCCCATGAATTTGGCAGGATTTGATGTTGTGTTAGGAATGGATTGGTTAATAGCCAATAAAGCAAGTATTTTATGTGATCAAAAGTTAATTCATGTAAATTCACCAAAAGGTAAAATGATCACAATTAAGGGAGATAAACCTTCTAGGTCTACTAAATTCATTTCTGTGATGAAAACTGCAAGTTGTATGAGAAAAGGTTCTATAGTGTATTTGATTTCTATAATCACTAACACTAAAGGAAAGGATTTAAAAGATATTCCAGTAGTATCTCAGTTTTCAGATGTCTTTCCAGAAGAATTACCAGGACTACCTCCAGATAGAGAAGTTGAATTCAGGATTCATCTAATACCAGGAACGTCACCAATTGCCAAAGCACCTTACCGTTTGGCACCTGCAGAAATGCAAGAATTGAAGAAACAATTAGATGAATTGTTGGAAAAAGGATTCATACAGCCAAGTTCGTCGCCATGGGGAGCGCCGATACTGTTCGTTAAAAAGAAGGACGGCTCAATGCGTATGTGCATTGACTATCGTGAATTAAACAAGGTCACGATTAAGAATCGGTACCCATTACCAAGAATCGATGATCTGTTTGATCAGCTACAAGGAGCTCGATTTTTCTCTAAAATCGATTTAAGGTCAGGATATCATCAATTAAAAGTACAGGAAGAGGATATTCCTAAAACTGCTTTTAGAACAAGGTATGGTCATTATGAATTTACGGTCATGCCATTTGGTTTAACCAATGCCCCAGCTGCATTTATGGACATGATGAACCGAATATGTAAGCCATATTTGGATAAATTCATAATTGTTTTTATAGATGATATTCTAATTTACTCTAAGAGTAAAGAAGATCATGCAAGACATTTGCACGCACTTTTAAGTCTGTTAAGAAAGGAAAAACTTTATGCTAAGTTTTCTAAGTGTGAATTTTGGTTAGAACAGGTACAATTCCTTGGACACCTAGTTAATCATGAAGGAATTCATGTAGATCCAACAAAGATCGAAGCAATTACGAAATGGAAAACCCCTGAGTCACCAACCGAGGTTAGAAGTTTCTTAGGATTGGCTGGTTATTATAGAAGATTTATTAAAGATTTCTCTAGAATAGCCATTCCCTTAACTAAGCTAACCTGTAAATCTGTTAAGTTTGATTGGGGAATAAAACAAGAAGAAGCCTTTAGAATTCTTAAGCAAAGATTAACCCATACACCTATATTAACATTACCAGAAGGAACTGAAGACTTCGTAATCTATTGTGATGCTTCTAGATTAGGTTATGGATGTGTATTGATGCAACGCCAAAAGGTTATAGCTTACGCATCTAGACAACTTAAGAATCATGAAGAGAATTATTCAACCCATGATTTAGAGTTAGGAGCCATAATTTTTGCTCTTAAGATTTGGAGACATTACCTTTATGGTAGTAAGTTTACCATATTCACTGATCATAAGAGTTTAAGGTATGTTTTCGGGCAGAAGGAGTTGAATATGAGACAAAGACGCTGGATGGAATTTCTTAGTGACTATAACTGTGATATCCAGTATCATGAAGGAAAAGCAAATGTAGTGGTAGATGCTTTAAGTAGAAAATATCATGAAAAGCCAAGAAGGGTACGTTCTCTTAAATTAAATCTACAAATAGATTTAAATGAACAAATAAGAGAAGCACAAGAAGCAGTAATCAAGGATGATTCTGAAAAATTAAAAGGTATGTTAAAGGAATTAAAACAAGGAACAGATGGAATTTGGAGATTTCATGAAAAGAGAATGTGGATACCTAAATTAGGAAATCTTCAATATTGTATATTCGAAGAAGCCCATAAGTCTAAATATACGATGCATCTAGGAAGTGATAAAATGTACCAGGATTTAAGGAAAATTTATGGTGGATAGGAATGAAGAAGGACATAGCAGTTTATGTTTCTAAATGTTTAACTAGTTCACAAGTTAAAGCTGAACATCAGAAACCCTCAGGTTTGTTACAGCAATTAGAAATGCCAGTGTGGAAATGGGAATTAATAACAATGGATTTTGTTACTAAATTACCCAAAACTAGGAAAGGAAATGATACAATCTGGGTGATTGTAGATAGACTAACCAAGTCAGCTCATTTCTTACCAATGAAGGAAACAATTAGTATGGAATAATTATCTAAATTGTATGTAAATGAAATTGTTTCTTTACATGGCATTCCTTTATCAATTGTTTCTGACAGAGATAGTCGATTTACCTCTCATTTTTGGTCAAGTTTCCAAAAGGCAATGGGAACCAAGTTAAGATTAAGCACAGCCTATCACCCACAAACGGATAGACAAAGCGAAAGAACAATTCAGACAATGGAAGATATGCTTAGAGCTTGTGTAATCGATTTTGGAGGTAATTGGGACGATCACTTACCTTTAATAGAATTTTCTTATAATAATAGTTATCACACAAGTATCAATGCTGCACCATTTGAAGCACTTTATGGACGAAAGTGTCGAACCCCAGTCTGTTGGGCAGAAATTGGAGAAAAGCAATTATCTGGACCTGAGATAGTGCAGGAAACAACTGATAAGATTATTCAAGTCAAGGAACGACTGAAAGCAGCACGTGATCGACAAAAGAGTTATGCTGATAACCGATGCAAACCATTGGAATTTCAAGTAGGAGATAAAGTATTGTTAAAAGTCTCTCCTTGGAAAGGAGTGGTAAGATTCATCAAACGGGGAAAGCTAAGTCCCAGGTATGTTGGACCTTTTAAGATTATTAGAAGAATAGGACCTGTAGCCTATCAGCTACAATTGCCAGAGGAAATGGCAGGAATACATGATGTGTTTCATGTATCTAATCTTAAAAAGTGTTTAGCTGATGAATCATTGATAGTACCTCTTAAGGATATAGAGGTAAATGAACAACTCAAGTTTGTAATAAGACCTCTACAAATTGAAGACAGGAAAGTCAAGAATCTCAAACATAAGAGACTAGTTCTGGTCAAAGTGAAATGGGATTCCAAAAGAGGACCTGAGTACACATGGGAACTCGAGTCAAAAATGAAAAGGAAATATCCGCACTTGTTTCAGTAGATCTCGAGGACGAGCTCTAAAACAAGGTGGGGAGAAAGTAACAACCCTCGGTAAAACCAACACCCTTATAATATTTCCGACACCCTATTATATTATAAAATAATTCAATATGTTTTATATTACACCCCGTATGTGAAAACCGAGCCTTAAATATATTATAGATTATAAAATAAATTAAAAATATGAAAATGTAAGTTGAGGCGGGCCGCGAAAGACCTCACCTCAATCTTACGCGGGCCGTGACAGATCATGATACGCGGATGCATCCGGTGCTGACACGTGTCGACATCGTGTCGAGTCTACTAGCTGAACCAGCTAAGCTATTGCGTTGACTGGTGTTGACGCGGGCCGCGTAAGGGTCCCTTGTCTTTTACGCGGGCCGCGACAGGACTGAAATCAGCAATTATATAAGAAGGCCATCAGTCTACGTTTTCCGTCGCTCATTTCTTTCTCTCAATCTCGAATTATGAAGTTATAGACATAATATTTTGGGTATTATACCCCTAATTAGCGAGGTTCTGCTCCATTGTAAGTATTATAACCCCAATTTCGTAACAGTTACGCTGCCCGATTGATTTAGGGTTCCGTAACAACTGTCGTGGTTCTGCCCGACGTAGTTGTTGGAATGCCGTCTCGGGGAGAGTATCAGGGTTATGGTACTAATCAATGTACATTTGTATAAATTATAGATTATAGCCAGGAAAACCTTACGAAAAGCCTAAGACAGCAATGTGAGTTTATCCTCTTTTTGTTAATGTTTTTGGTAATGTTTTACCAAACCTTAAATGTTTTTCTATGAAAATTAGCAGTAATTGAGTCTTTGTAGTTATTCAATTACTGCCGGTATGTTGGGGTTTTGTACACAAAATTTTGTACTACTTGCGAGTAGTAAGTCGGGATGACAATGCGTTACCATTGGACAATGAGTTAGCCAATGGGTAATATGACCCACAAGTCAGGATTGATAGTACCAAATGGAGTAATTGTGTAGACATAAACAAAGTGATCACTCTCAATACTGTTCACTGTGACTTTAAACTTGATTAAATTGGGATTCACTCACCAGTATTTCCCGCTGACAAATATTTTTAAAACATGTTTCAGGTAACCCAATGTGACAGCCAATTAGTAAAAAGCCAGCTGGAGAGCACTGGAGGCTTGGGAAAATGTGGCTATAAAAGTTACCTAACAAACGATGTTTTAAATTTAAATAAAATAGGGTTTGTCCCTAATAATGTATTGTAATAAGAAACTTGGGTTTTACCCATGTGATTATTAATATGAAATGAGGTGGTTTTACTCTGATAAACATTTCCTAACTACGGTCCTGATGTAAATTCCGCTGCAAGACTAAATAAAACTGATACCACCAAACTCTGTGATCAGGTCCGTCCGTTCCCGGGGATCAGGGATCGGGGGTTGTGAAAACAGTCATGCCCTTTGGGTTAACGAATGCTCCTGCCGCATTCATGGACATGATGAATAAAATCTGTAAATCGTATTTGGATAAATTTGTAATTGTTTTTATAGACGATATACTTATTTATTCCAAAAGTCAAACAGAACATTGTGAGCACTTGCATGCACTCTTAACATTGTTAAGAAAAGAAAAGCTTTATGCCAAATTCTCGAAGTGTGAATTTTGGCTACAAGAAGTACAATTCCTAGGTCATATTGTGAATCAAGAAGGTATTCATGTAGATCCTGCTAAAATAGAGGCAATTACCAAATGGAGGGTTCCGCAAACTGCAATGGAAATTAGAAGTTTTATAGATTTAGCTGGATATTATAGACGGTTTATTAAGGATTTTTCCAAGATAGTTGTACCATTAACTAAGCTAACCTGTAAAGCAGTTAAGTTTGAATGGGGACCTAAATAAGAAGAAGCCTTTAGAATCTTGAAGTAGAAATTAACCAATGCTCCAATCCTAGCTTTACCAGAAGGGACTGAAGATTTTGAAGTATATTGTGATGCTTCAAAACTAGGATTAGGATGTGTGCTAATGCAACGCAAGAAGGTAATTGCGTATGCTTCAAGATAATTGAAAAAGCACGAAGAAAACTATACGACTCATGATTTAGAATTAGGAGCCGTAATTTTTGCCCTTAAGATTTGGAGGCATTATCTGTACGGAAGTAAATTTACTGTCTATACAGATCATAAAAGTTTAAGGTACATATTTGGGCAAAAAGAGTTAAACATGAGGCAAAGGAGATGGATGGAAATCCTAAGTGACTACGACTGTGATATTCAATATCACGAAGGAAAGGCAAATGTAGTTGCAGATGCCTTAAGTCGTAAATACCATGAGAAACAACGACGGGTTCGTGCTCTTAGATTAAATTTACAGTTAGATTTAATGGAACAACTAAAGCATTTTCAAGAAACAGCAATCAAGGATAATGCTGAAGGAATGAAAGGAAGAATAAAAGAATTAGAACAAGGAATTGATGGAATTTGGAGATTCCACAAAAGAAGAATTTGGGTACCTAAACAAGGAAATTTAAGAGATAAGATTTTAGAAGAAGACCATAAATCTAGGTATACCATGCATCCAGGAAACAATAAGATGTATCAAGATTTAAAAAATAACTTTTGGTGGATAGGAATGAAAAAGGATATAGCTCGATATGTTTCTAAGTGTCTTACTTGTTCACAAGTTAAGGCAGAACATCAGAAACCTTCAGGTCTACTACAACAACTAGAAATGCCTGTATGGAAATGGGAACTCATAACAATGGATTTTGTTACTAAGTTGCCTAAAACCAGAAAAGGTAATGATGCGATTTGGGTAATTGTGGATCGATTAACCAAATCAGCTCATTTTCTACCTATGAAAGAAACCTTTAGCATGGAAAGATTGGCAAAGTTGTATGTAGATAAAGTTGTATCCTTACATGGAGTTCCACTCTCCATTGTATCAGATCGGGATAGTCGTTTCACTTCTCATTTCTGGACAAGTTTCCAAAAAGCAATGGGAACCCGACTAAATTTAAGTACGGCATATCATCCTCAGACAGATGGACAAAGTGAAAGGACAATCCAAACTCTGGAAGACATGCTTAGAGCATGTGTAATAGATTTTTGTGGAAACTGGGATGACCACTTGCCATTAATTTAATTCTCCTATAACAATAGCTATCATTCAAGCATTGAAACTGCCCCATTTGAAGCACTATATGGAAGAAAGTGCAGAACTCCACTTTGTTGGGCAGAAATAGGAGAAAGTCAATTATCAGGTCCGGAAATTGTGCAAGAAACCACTGATAAGATCACTCAGATCAAAGAAAGATTGAAGATGGCTCGAGATCGTCAGAAAAGTTATACAGACAATAGAAGGAAGCCATTGGAATTCCAAGAAGGAGACAAAGTACTATTGAAAGTTTCTCCTTGGAAATGAATAGTTCGATTCGGTAAGAAAGGAAAACTAAGTCCAAGATACGTGGGACCATTTCCAGTGATCCAACGTATAGGACCAGTTGCTTATCGTTTACAACTACCAGAAGAGTTAGCTGGAGTACATGATGTATTTCATGTATCCAATCTCAAGAAATGCTTATCAGACGAATCTTTGGTAGTACCTCTCCATGATATAGAGGTAAACAAAAAGTTAAAATTTGTTGAGAAACCTCTTCAGATAGAAGATAGAAAGGTGAAATTTCTCAAACACAAACGATTAGTACTTGTTAAAGTCAAATGGGATTCAAAGAGAGGACCTGAATACACTTGGGAGCTGGAATCAGAAATGAAGCGAAAGTATCCTCACTTATTCCAATGAATCTCGAGGACGAGATTCTAAATAAGGTGGGGAGAATGTAAGGACTCTCAAAACTGCCTTAAAAATACCCGTAAGTATAAACCCGGACCCCTGAAACTTTATCCTACATTAAAAAGCAAGAAAAACAAAATTCTAGGTTTCAGGCGGGCCGCGTAAAAGACAAGTTAGGTCTTACGCGGGCCGCGTCAAACCTGTGTTGACCGGATAAGTGTTCTGGATCCACGTAGCAACCACCTGGCTAACCTACTCGTGACTGGTCAAGCCTATTCGTAGACTGGGCGGCCACGCGGGCCGCGTAAGGTTGAGCTGAGGATTTACGCGGGCCGCGACAGACCTTAATTTTACCTATAAATAGCCCGTCACTTGCACAATCCACTGGTGTCAAAATCTTTTGGTAAAAACGAATTGATAGCACTCTGAAGTCGAAAATAGCAATTAAATTAGTGAGGCGCTGCTCCGATACCGGATATTAACTCGATCGCTGCTACGATTCAATGTCCGATCGATTAAACTATCCAATGGATGTTTAAGTGCTGCCCACATTAGGGTTTATGCTTTGTCATTCGTCGTTAATTCGATGGATGTTTTAGTATCACACTTTGTCATTCGTTGTGAAGGTTTTAATCTCGTGAGTTATCGTAAATGCTGTATTAGTTACTAACCGAGTTCATGTGCATGTTATTAATTTAGGTTAAAAGGCTAATCAGTAGGCTAGGCTCTGCTCAATTAAATCTGCAATGTGAGTCATTCTCTTTTTATCAAATTACTTTCCAAAAGCATGTTTATTTTCAAAGTTATAATTACAGGGATTAAGTCTTTGTAATCACCAAATTACAGCCGGTATGTGGGGTTTTGTATACATTACTTGCTCCCGTCACCATTGGACAACGAGTTAGCCAATGGGTGATCTGACCACAGTCACAGAAACAAGTCGAGTGACAAATACTGTGGGTAGTTGGTTGATATAGAAACAATGTAATCACCCTTAATACTGTAAATTATAACAAACGGGTCGTTTTAGTAAATAGAATGATTCACCAGTATTTCCCACTGACAAAACCTTTTTCAAACATGTTTCAGGTGATCTGTTGTGATCCAGGAAAAGTGCCGCGTAGCACCACAAGCTTAAGGAAGTGGCTCATAATAAAATAAAGAAACATGTTTTGTAAAATAAAGATTTCTTCGTGAAATCATATGATTGTAAATTACCGGGATATATCCCGAGTTGTGAAATAAAATAATTGGGAAATTTCGGTGTTAAAAAGATCCTGAAGAAAACTTCCGCTGTTAAATACATACCACGGGATTTTCTGTCCCGCGGCTCCTGAAACAGGTCAAACCGGGTCGGGGGCAGTGACACCCGACTTCCCGGGTCATTACTTGTATATGTCATTTCTTGCTTAATTGCTTGTACTCCAGAGATTCGATTATCGCTACGGGTTAACTATTTTAAACCATGTTTGCAAACGCATTTCAAACGCTTATTCAAAACGCAGTTATCGCATTTAAACGCTGTTTACAACGCATACTATTTAAATGCATTTTATCTCATGTTACATCTCTTGTTAGACTAAACGCTATCACAACGCTATCGCAACGCAAACGCAACTCGAAACGGGGATTTACTTTTATGCATTTTAGTTGTTATATGTGTTATGTGTGATTATTTGTTTAAATGTTATGTGGTGATCAACGCAGCGCTTACACGCTCAAACGCATACTCGCAAACTCGTTTAAACGCAGCACAACGCTTAACGCACGAAACGAAAGTTGGAAAACTAACTCGCACAACTTGGCTGATCGAATGGACCACCAGTCGAATGGACATCCGTTCGGATGACCATCCAACCGGATGGCCATCCGACCGACAGACCATCCGACCCAAACCCCACTTCATGCACCGCCTTACTCTCATACTCTCGCCTATAAATAGTACTCGTACACCTCAGTCACTGATGTAACATCCCCATCCGACCACCTGCTCTCAAGTCACTCCCAGTCACTTTTCATCACGATTCAAGGCCATTTCGTAAGTATTTCTCCTTAAATCTTGTATAATCATCATCACCAAACATTTCTACATCATCTTCTTCATCAAGATCACACACAAACACTAACTTTTCCTCTGAAATCACTGATTTGGACCTCATGAAGGTGTTCTTCACTCATTTTGCTTATGCAACTTGTTGTGGAGCACCAACTCATCAAGATTGGTTCAGATCTAAGAGATTTCCACAACTTTTCAACTAAGTTTTGCAAGACTTCACACTTTTTCATCTATTTCAAACTTTTCTTCAACATCTCACTCAAAACCGATGGAACCGGGACTCATTCAGACTCTTGACTCATTCCTTAGTGAAAAGCCAGCTTGAAAACGGATTTCCACCGAAGAGATGACCGCTTAATGGGTCAGACATGAAACTTCGTCAAGAACAGTGAATCTAATCGAAAGGGGTGATTCCCATCCGAGCGAACGGGCTGGACCTTGGTGTGTTTCCGTTGTTCGACACGTCATCATGTCGTCTCCGTTAAACTCCAAAATTTTACTTAGAAAACTTGTAAAGTTTTCAAATACCAGATTGCCCACTCGAAAGGCCATCCGATTGGATGACCATCCGATCGAATGACCATTCGACCAGGTGACCTGTCCCTTTTACTCCCAATGTACAAAACGATTTGATTAAGCTTCAAACTTTAACAATTTTACAAACCAACACCTCTCATTCGAATGGCCATCCGTTCGAATGGTCATCCGCTCGGATGACCATCTGTCCGGATGACCATCCGATCGAATGGGAACTCAACCGTTCAGATCACCATCCGAACACTCAATCATTCGACGTTCTGTTACGTACCGTTCAATGCTTACGCTACTGTTCTATGCTCAGGCTAACTCCAACGCATTCCCTTCAGTCCAAGCAAGTCTGTGTTTACTAGTTAAACACGTACTGTGAGTATACTCGAACCCATTTTCTTTTAACGCACTTTTGGGTGTTACATACGTTCTATATCAAAGCACAACAACATACAACGCAAACACTTTATAAACGCTAACTGCTCCCGCATGCTATACGTGTACCTTGAATGCTTGTACTATGCTATACAGTGTTACACTATACTGCCTCTAGCAATGATAGTAATATAGTTTGGACTCAGCACCTCTCGTAGACGGGGGTTTCTAGGGATCACTTTACTTTACTTCACGTGTTCGCTGAACATGTGTCGCACATACTCCAAAACGTAGTCTCGTGGTTAAGTTGTAGACATTGTTTGATAGTTACATGCTTCGCCCGTTACGTGTTACATGCTGGTTATGTGTAATCGCTTTCTATACTATATGCTACTCAAACTTGTGTACTCACCTTTACATTCTATGTATTGACTTTTTTAACGTATGTGACAGGTTGATAGGATGCTGTGTTTGCTGAAACAAGCTAGGAAGTCTAGAAACTCCACCAAATAAATCTGAGTTGTCGGAATAGTTTTGTTTATGAGAAATACTATCTGTGATAACTGTTTTTAGTTTACATGTTAGTAGTATGGGATATTAACGTTAAATATATCGTCATTAATAGTTGTTATGGATTCTCTTGGACAATCTGTTTCGCTCAGTGCCACGCCCCGATGATTCCGCCATCGGTTGGGGTGTGACAGATTGGTATCAGAGCCATAACTATAGGGAATTAGGTCGAGTCTTAGGATTGACCTAGTCTTTAGTCTAAGTACCAACAGACCAACTCTATGCGACCCCAGTAGGGGTTTGCACGAGCCACTCTTGTTACTCTCGTTCGAAATCACAAAAACTACATCTTTGTGCGAACACCGCATACTACAGCTTCGCACAAAGGGAACCTTTCCTAAGGTTCAAAATTCACTTTTGCCTTTCCTAAGGTTGACACAATATACACATGTTTTCGAAAACACTCGCATAACACAATCGAGTGATTGGATCGAGATTAAGTGTGGAAACCGGGAACTCTCGATAAGATCGCTCACTCTACGTGTATTTTTACTCTCAGCACGAGAATATCTCTTGAGTTAGGAGTGACATCAATACCTCAACAGAGATCTCCATCTCTCTCGTGGTTTTGTCTCACTTTCAGGAACGAAGTTGTTAAGCTAGGGGTGAAACCCGCATCTTAATGACCAGTTCCACTCTACTTTGATTTTACAAAACTCTCACCAAAGTCTCGATGGATTCCAGCCATCCGAGTCATGTAGTGACCGAAAGGATGAGTGTCGTTCGCCGTAATACGGTGAGAGCACAGTCTATTAGGCCAAAACGTGTACTCGAACTCGTTGAGGATAGTCGAATCACTTTGGGTAGTCGATGTCTAACACCCAAGACATTTTGTTTCGATTCTGAACCCGCAGCCGCTGATTTTACAAGTTATCGATTTTATGTGTTTATATGTTCATTTGTTTCGATTTTGGAGAATTTATGCTTTTCGCTTTCATCGCTTCGCAAAACGCGCACAATTTACACCGTTTCGGAATAAAAAACGCTAACTAATCACAGACAAACTAAGAACTCTCGTACGCTACCCAACTTGCTACGCTACTCGCTTACGCTACTCGCAATCTCTCGCAACTCTCAAAAGCTTTACGTGCTTTGATAGAAGGTGAATACGTGCAAAATATGAAGGTGAATACGTGAAAAATATGTGCTTACGTGGATTATGTGCTCCTATGTTGTCACACCCCAACCGATGGCGGAATCATCGGGGCGCGACACTAGGCGAATCAGATTGCTCAAGAGAATCCATAACAACTATATTGCGACAGTATTTATTACATTTGTTATCCCATACTAACAATCAGTACAATCACATAAGTTATCACAGATTTCTTGTCCTCTCGAACAATACAAATCCGACAACCTAGATTTTAGGTGAGTTTCTAGACTTCCTAGCTTGATTTGATGTAGCCTACGATCTAACCTGCAACACACGTTAAAATAATGTCAATACAAAAGTATTGGCGAGTATACAGGTTTGATATGTAATAGTGTAATAGATAAAAGCTGCGAATTTCCACATACATAAATGTAATACACGACATATATACTCACAAAACTGATACTACCAGCTAAGTCCTCGAGCTTCGATCGCGATTGCTAAACTAGACCCCGTCGGGCGCAATAGTACTATACTAGTCATGGTGGGACGTCGCGAGTATAAGTCCTAGCACATATGTAACTAGCATCACGTATAACTATGCACATTGGTCATTCGCAAGTGATAAATAGTTTAAGCATTTGATGTGATTTGATTTGATAGCAACGTATGTTACACCCAAAAGTGCAAAAGCAAAAAGGGTTCAAGTATACTCACAGTCGGTGTTCGGCAAGCAAACACAACTCGATTGGATTGATGGGAGCGCGTATGAGATTAGCCTGGTTACAGTTTGATATCGTAAGCGTCGAACAGTGCGTTAAATGGTGGCGAGTGAACCAAGTGTCGAATGGTAATCCGATCAGATGGCAATCCGATCGGATAGCCAGTCGATCGGGTGGCAATCCGTTCAAATGGTCATCCGATCGGACGACCATTCGTTTGGATTGTCACCTTGTTTGGTGAAGATGTGTTTGTGTATGATGGTTTGCCTTTTGAAGTTTTCGTTGTAGCATTTTGAAAACAGAGAAGTATCTCTACCTTTCAGGTCGGTCGATCGAACGGCCGGTCGATCGGGTGGCTGTTCGATCGGACGGTGATCTGATTGGCAAGACACTTTGGTTGCTTGATAAGTTCACAGCAGACTGGTCGCTCGATCGGGTGGTAATCCGATCGGGTGACAATCAGTTGGAACTGTTGTGTGTTTAAGTGTTGAGGATCCAAAAGTCGGCCGATCGGATGGTCGTTCGATCGGACGGCAGTTCGTTCGGACGGCAATCCGTTCATTGTTCAGATCCTTGAACGTTTGAAAATTTGATTAAGTCTTGACCCCAAGTGCAACCCGACCGGATTGCAGGTCGATCGGGTGGCAGTCCGATCGGACGGCAATCCGATCGGACGGTAACCCGTCCCGCAATCTTATCTCTTTACATCTTGGCTATCTCGTTAAGTTTTTGCGATTTGATCGAGACGTTACGACTACGAGCTAAACAATGGAACTCCACCAGGTCCGAGTCACCGGATCAGATGGGAATCACCCCGTCCGATCAGTTAACTGTTTTCGATGGTTATTCATGTTTAACATGACAAGCCGGTCATCTCGTCGATAGGAACCAGTTCTCAAACCGACACTTCACTATAGGAAAAGTAGAAGGTCTGTACGAGCTCTGTTGCTACCGGTTTCGAGTGATAAGTTAGGAAAGTTTGAAGAAAAACTTAGAAAACTTTGATTCGGCTTAGATTTGTGTGAGTTTATTGTTTATTCTCCATGGAATCCATCAGATCTGGACTGTTCTTGATGAGATGAGGTTATACTTCATTGTTCCTAAGAACTTCATGATGACATCACCTTAGAACGGCTCAAATCCAAAGATTTAAAGGTGAAGAAGTGAGATTTGATGGTGAGAACGATGAAGGAGTGCGTGTAGATCATAGAAGTACAAGATTTGAGGTAGAAACTTACAAGAATTGCGAGATTCGAGAGAAATGGCGAGAAGGTGTCTGGTCGAGAGAGAGCAGTCACATCAACTGTTGTTGATGTGACAAGTGGGGTATTTATAGGCAAAGGAGGAGAAAGGCAGTGCAGTGCATTCGGATCGGATGTCTGTCCGATCGGATGGCTGTCCGATCGGATGGCCATTCGATCGAAGTGTCATTCGATCAAACGCCTCCAACGAGCTGAGTTTTGGCGTTCCGTTTCGATTGCTAAGCGTTGCGATAGTTTGGTTACACATTCTCATCCACATTTCCATATATTTATTATAATTAGCTACGTGGGGTCGTATATACGTATCCATATTTCAAAGTTGTAATACAATAACCGGGTTTCGTTTCGAATATGCGTTGCTTTGCGACGCTTCACGGTCATCGAGGAGGGTAGAATAGGTCCTCACTCAATGTCATCGTGAACGTTAATGTGTGTGATGCGATGTGCATTTTGAGTAATGAGTTGCACTACGACACATCAAGGAGGGTAGAATTGGTCCTCATTTGATATCTTCGTGGTTGCCAGCAAGTGCAATGTGATGTGATAGCGATAAAGTATGCGATAATATGCGAAAATACTGCGATATAGCGATGTATGCGATATAGCTACATTATGATCCGAATCTCTGGTGCTAGGCGTAACGAGTATAACGAGTAGCAACAACGCACGAACGTGTGGGTTGTTACATATGTGCTTACGTGCTTATGTGCTTACGTGGACTATCTGCCTGTGTGCATATGTGTTATGTGTCTACGTGTTCCTGAGCTTTATGGGGGAATAATATAAGTAAGATTGGTTAAACGCTAAATTTTCAAAACCCAATACAATCAAATCTCGTCTAAATCCTATGACGATGTCTGCTGCAGACAATGTCATCATTTGGTTCCCACACCCAACGCGCAGCTCGCCGAAACCATGCTGATAAGCGTATTGCTTCACTGGTCGCCAGAGAAATGGCTAAGCTCATACCTCAAATTGTCAGTGAAATCAACGAGGTGAAGAGCAACTCCTCTGTTGAATCAAAGAGCGACTCACCGAAAACGCCTTTCAGCTTTAAGCAATTCAAGGCCAGCGATCCTGCTAACTTCACGGGTGAAGATGGACCCAGTGCTATGTTCAAGTGGTTTGACTCAATTGAAGTCACTTTCAGACAAAGTGGATGCCCAGAGAATCTGCGTACTGTTAATGCTACCAGAGTGTTCCAGTCCAGGGCACTGGATTGGTGGACTGCTGAGAGCAAGAGGCACAGTAATGATGCAGCTTACGGCCTTTCTTGGGAGGAACTCAGAGAGCTCATGATGAAGGAGTTCTGCCCTCCTCATGAGGTGCAAAAGCTGGAGAATGAATTCTGGCATATCAAACAGGACGGAGGTGACAACGCTGGTCTCACCGCTCACTTCAAGCAGCTCAGTATTATCTGTCCTAGCTTGGTGGCAACACCTGATATGACAATCAAGAAGTACATTCGAGCTTTACCCGAATGTGTAACTGACTTTGTTCAAGCAGCTAAACCTGCTACCATTGAGGAGACTTACCAACTCACAGCTGAGATCAACGACAAGCGAGTCTTAGCTAGGTATTTCAAAACCTCAACCAAGAATCTCAACCAGGTCACTGCTACTCCCGCTCCCGCTACCAACACTGCAGCATCACAAGGTTCAAGGTCCTCACGTCAGAATAGCAAGCGCAAGGGTAACAACAACAAGAACTATGCTACTACCGCCGCTCCTCTCAAAGCCGTCCCTGATCAACCCAACCAGAACCGTCAAGTTGCAGCTCCTAACACCAACGCACCACCTGCAAAGCGTGCGTACACTGGTGTTCACCCTCTCTGCCCTACCTGCACCTACATCACCCAGCTAGGGTGAATTGTCGCTTCTGTGCAAACTGCAACATTTAGGGGCATTTTATTGCTCATTACCATTCAGGCCTGCATCAACAACCCTAATCACTTTGCTAACATCTGCCCGAATCATGTTGTGAAACAAGAACCGCAACAACAACCACCGCAGCAGCAGCAACAACAGCAGCCACCGCAGCAGCAGCCTCAGTAGCAGCAACAACCACAACAAGCAGCCCGTGGAAGAACTTTCAACATCAATGTCCTCCAGGCTAAGACTAACAACAATGTTGTCAATGGTACGTTCCTTGTTAACGGTATTTATACTTCGTGTTTATTTGATACTGGAGCCGATAACTGTTTTATGTCGTTTGAATTCGAAAAGCTCCTAAACCGTAAACGCGCTAACCTCCCAACGACGTTCGACATAGAAATTGCCACCGGAAGAACCGTCACAGTCAGTTCCGTTCTCCGTGATTGTACTCTCGAACTCAACAATCACGTTTTCCTGATTGACCTCATTCCAATGCAACTTGGTAGTTTCGATATCATAGTAGGCATGGATTTTCTTCGTGAAAACCGTGCTGAAGTCGTTTGTTTCGAAAAGATGATCCATTTCTCTCTTTCAAATGGTGATCAACTCTGTGTTTATGGCTAAGTATCCTCGAAAGAACTGAAACTTATGTCGTGCATTCAAGCAAGCAAGTATCTCCGCAAGGAATACATGGTTTTCTTAGCTCAGATTGTAGTAGCGAAGAAGGAAAAGAAGCCGATGGAAAAGGTACTTGTGGTTCGTGATTTTCCTAATGTCTTTCCTGACGATTTACCCGGTCTACCCCCGACTCGCGATATTGATTTCCGTATCGACCTTATTCCTGGAGCTAACCCTATTGCTAAAGCCCCTTATCGCCTCGCACCATCCGAAATGCGTGAACTTTCTAGCCAACTCCAGGAATTACTTGATAAAGGCTTCATACGCCCTAGCACATCGCCATGGGGCGCACCTGTCCTTTTTGTGAAAAAGAAGGATGGGTCGTTTCGAATGTGCATTGATTATAGGGAACTCAACAAGCTTACCATCAAGAATCGCTACCCTCTACCTCGAATCGATGATTTGTTTGATCAACTTCAAGGTGCTACGTATTTTTCTAAGATCGATTTACGCTCTGGTTATCATCAACTACGCATTCAAGAGGAAGACATCCCTAAAACCGCTTTTCGCACCCGCTATGGTCATTACGAATTCGTCGTTATGCCCTTTGGTCTTACCAACACACCCGCAGTCTTCATGGATTTAATGAATCGAGTGTGTAAACCCTTTCTTGATCGCTTCATCATCATGTTTATCGATGATATCCTTATCTATTCAAAATAGAGAGCCAATCACGCTCAAAATCTTCGTTTAGTTCTCGAGCTTCTCCAAGGAAATTGCCTCTACGCTAAGTTCTCCAAGTGTGAATTTTGGCTCGAGGAGGTTCAATTTCTCGGTCACATTGTCAATAGTCAAGGTATTCACGTCGATCCCGCGAAGATTGAAGCAGTTAAGAGTTGGATTACGTCGAAAACCCCATCCGAAGTTCGTTCTTTTCTCGGATTGGCGGGTTATTATCGTTGATTTCTCTAAAATCGACGTTCCTCTCACCTCTCTAACGCATAAAGACAAGCCTTTCATTTGGGGAACTGAACAAGAGGATGCCTTTCAAGCTCTCAAGCGTATGCTTTGCAACGCTCCCGTACTTGTGCTACCCGAGGAAACGACGACTTTGTTGTCTATTGCGATGCCTCTAACCTAGGTCTTGGTTGTGTTCTTATGCAACGAGATAAGGTTATCGCGTACGCATCTCGACAGCTCAAGGTTCATGAGAAGAACTACACAACCCATGATCTCGAACTCGGAGCAGTTGTTTTTGCATTAAAGATTTGGCTACACTACCTTTATGGTACTAAGTGTACGGTCTTCACCGAACATAAGAGCCTACAACACATCTTGAATCAGAAAGAACTTAATATGCGCCAACGCAGAAGGGTCGAACTTCTCAACGACTATGATTGTGAGATTTGCTACCATCCAGGCAAAGCAAATGTCGTTGCCGACGCTCTTAACCGACGAAGCTATTTACACAGTGTTCGTAATGATCAAGCCCAACACGACCTCGAAGCTCTCATTCGCGACACTCAATACGCCTCTTTTCTCGAGAACACTCTGAAGAAAGAAAGAATACTTGGAACCGAAAACGCACAAGTGAATAAACCAAATGGTATTTTTCACTATCTCAACCTTGGATTCCCAATCGTCATACTCTCCGAGATATATTGATGACTGAAGCCCACAAATCCCGATATTCCATTCATCCAGGTAGGGGAGGCTGTAACAATCCGACTTTCCGGGTCATTACTTGTATCTGTCATTTCTTGCTTAATTGCTTGTACTCCAGAGATTCGATTATCGCAACGGGTTAACTATTTTAAACCATGTTTTCAAACGCATTTCAAATGCTTATTACAACGCTTATTCAAAACGCAGTTATCGCATTTAAACGCTGTTTACAACGCATACTATTTAAATGCATTTTATCGCATGTTACATCTCTTGTTAGACTAAACGATATCGCAACGCAAACTCGAAACGCAGATTTACTTTTATGCATTTTAGTTGTTATATGTGTTATGTGTGATTATTTGTTTAAATGTTATGTGGTGATCAACGCAACGCTTACACGCTCAAATGCATACTCGCAAACTCGTTTAAACGCAACACAACGCTTAACGCACGAAACGAAAGTTGGAAAACTAACTCGCACAACTTGGCTGATCGAATGGACCACCAGTCGAATGGACATCCGTTCGGATGACCATCCGACCGGATGGACATCCGACCGACAGGCCATCCGACCCAAACCCCACTTCGTGCACCGCCTTACTCTCACTCTCTCGCCTATAAATAGTACCCGTACACCTCAGTCACTGATGTGACATCCCCATCTGACCACCTGCTCTCAAGACACTCTCAATCACTTTTCATCACGATTCAAGGCCATTTCGTAAGTATTTCTCCTTAAATCTTGTACAATCATCATTACCAATCACTTCTACATCATCTTCTTCATCAAGATCACACACAAACACTAACTTTTCCTCTGAAATCACTGATTTGGACCTCTTGAAGGTGTTCTTCGCTCATCTTGCTTATGTAACTTGTTGTGGAGCACCAACTCATCAAGATTGGTTTAGATCTAAGAGATTTCCACAACTTTTCAACTAAGTTTTGCAAGATTTCACACTTTTTCATCTATTTCAAACTTTTCTTCAACATTTCACTCAAAACCGATGGAACCGGGACTCATTCAGACTCTTGACTCATTCCTTAGTCAAGAGCCGGCTTGAAAACGGATTTCCACCGGAGAGATGACCGATTAACGGGTCAGACATGAAACTTCGTCAAGAACAGTGAATCTGATTGAAAGGGGTGATTCCCATTCGATCGAACGGGCTGGACCTTGGTGTGCTTCCGTTGTTCGAAACGTCATCACGTCGTCTCCGTTAAACTCCAAACTTTTACTTAGAAAACTTGTAAAGTTTTAAAATACCAGATCACCCACTCGAAAGGCCATCCGATCGGATGACCATCCGATCGAATGACCATTCGACCAGGTGACCTGTCCCTTTTACTCCCAATGTACAAAACGATTTGATTAAGCTTCGAACTTTAACAATTTTACAAACAAACACCTCTCATTCGAATGTCCATCCATCCGGATGACCATCCGATCGAATGGGAACTCATCCGTTCGGATCACCATCCGAACACTCAATCATTCGACGTTCTGTTACGCACCGTTCAACACTTACGCTACTGTTCTATGCTCAGGCTAACTCCAATGCGTTCCCTTCAATCCAAGCAAGTCTGTGTTTACTAGCTAAACACGTACTGTGAGTATACTTGAACCCATTTTCTTTTAACGCACTTTTGGGTGTTACATACGTTCTATATCAAAGCACAACAACACACAACGCAAACACTTTATAAACGCTAACCGCTCCCGCATGCTATACGTGTACCTTGAGTGCTTGTACTATGCTATACAGTGTTACACTATACCGCCTTTAGCAACGACAGTACTATAGTTTGGACTCAGCACCTGTCGTGGACGGGGTTGCTATGGACCACTTTACTTTACTTCACGTGTTAGCTGAACATGTGTCACGCATACTCCAGAACGCAGTCTCGTGGTTAAGTTGTAGACATTGTTTGATAGTTACATGCTTCGCCCTTTACGTGTTACATGCTGGTTATGCGTAAACGCTTTCTATATTGTATGCTACTCAAACTTGTGTACTCACCTTTACATTCTATGTATTGACTTTATTTTAACGTATGTGACAGGTTGATAGGATGCTGTGTTTGCTGAAACAAGCTAGGAAGTCTAGAAACTCCACCAAATAAATCTGAGTTGTCGGAATAGTTTTGTTTTTGAGAAACACTATCTGTAATGACTGTTTCTACTTTATATGATAGTAGTATGGGATATTAACGTTAAATATATCGTCATTAATAGTTGTTATGGATTCTCTTGGACAATCTGTTTCGCTCAGTTCCACGCCCCGATGATTCCGCCATCGGTTGGGGTGTGACAGAAATGACAATAATACCCTTTGACCGTTACTAAGTTAGCTTGACTTTAAATAGTTTTTAACAGCAGGGGGTAATATTGCATGGTTTCTCATTAGTTGGGGGGTTAGACAGCGAAATTTCCCTAGTAGGGGGTCAGAGTATCAATCACATATGACCCCATGGGGTAAAATTGCAGTTTACTCTACTCTATAATACCTATCAGTAACACTAACCAACTTTAGAATTTCTGTTAATTTTCTTTATAGAATTACTATTATACCCTCTGTATAAAAAAAAAGTTAAAAACATGTATTCACAACAAAGATTTTAAAATGTACCTGTTTGAAATAATCAAATAAACTTTAGCTTCTAAATTTGTAGCAAGCCTTGAAGCACAATATGAAGTTATTCTTTTGTAACAAGTTACGCTTCCACAAATTGTTTACAAACTGTTATTATATAAACGATTTATTCGTGTACATGACGTATTTAGCCGAAATCACACAGCTTTTGGCTCTGGATCTTGCAACCTACAGAACATATAAACTGGCATAGCCACATCTATCATCTGCGAATGACAACTTCAAATCCGAATTCTCCTTATTTGACTTCAACAAGGATGGAATAAGCCTCTCACATCTAGGGCATTATATTGGAGGCTCAATCCAGCGAAGCCAACCACACCCATCACTCTGCAATGTTTTAAGTCAACACATCAGACTCTTAATTTCACAAAAAAAAAATATGATTAAGAAACAGAACAACACTTACACAACATATAAACCTTCTCCCTAGATTAGCTTCGGTCCAGGAAGTTCGAATGCAAGTAGAAGCACCACATGAGCATACTGCATCGGATCGGCCAGTGGTATTGCTGGTCCACGATGAAGCTATTGCCATTATAATTTTAGAGCATTAAAAGGTTGAAGATGATTAGGAGTTGCACTTTATAAAGGAGACAACAAACATTCGGTTTTCAATTTCAGTCCCTAAGGGGCTTTTTGGTCTTTTACCAGAAATCCCAACATTCAATTAACGTCCGTCACTAGGAGGGACTTGATTGCGAGCAATTGACAACCACATGGACTGGACTGTTTGGTTTTTTCAAATGAGAGCTGAAAATGTGATTGGGTGTAAACCCTAGGGACTGAAATTGTACTTTACTATTATTAAAAACTCAAAATAGTTAGAATATAACTTGAAAATAATTATAAACTCAAACTAGTTAGAATATATCTTGAAAATAAAAAGATTTTAGAGATTGTGAACACCAAAACTCAAACTAGTTAGAATATATCTTGAAAATAAAAAGATTTTAGAGATTGTCAACACCAAAACTCAAACTAGTTAGAATATATCTTGAAAATAAAAAGATTTTAGAGATTGTGAACACCAGAATATATCAACTATTATCTTCTTCACTATTTTAGAGATGAAGATGATAACGCAAAACCTTAAAGAGGGAGCGCTTCATTTGAAGTATAGGAATAAAACTATACTATCATTGGTCTGGGAAAAATCCTAACCTTACCAACAAAAGGTTTAAGGTCTAAATATTATGAATTGAACACGGAACTATGGTTGGACCTAGGAATAGAGAAAACTTTTATATAAGTAGTAAAACTATACTAACATTGGAATCTAAGAAAAAAACTAAATTTGAAAAACAAAAAAAAATAGGGTTTGAATTACAAAAAAAAACCCTAAATCATGATCATACATAATTTTAACATTTAATCGAACAAAGATATGAAGGATAAACAGTTTTTCTTGAAATTTTACAGGATAACAATAATCTGAATCAATCAAGACGTGAAGGTTTAAAATGAAATCGAAGAAAGAAATAAAGATGAAACAAATATGCATGAAATAGTACACGATAACAATAATCCTAACAAATCAACACAATGAAGGTTTAACATGAGATCGAAGAAAGAAAATTAAAATAAAGCCAGGTATGCAGATTTGAAACTCATTTTAGAAAGGAGAAAGTGAAAACAAATGGATTAAACGAAGATGGATAGGTTGATTGATTCGTCTGGATCGGATGAACTTCAACGTCGCTCAGTGGCGGAGCTAGACTTTAAAACCAGGGGTATCCAAAAAAAAAAATACGGTGTATTCATATAAAATCCTTTACAGGGGTATCCTCGTATTTTTTTAGGGGTATCCTTTATATAAAATCGAAAAAAAAAAAAAACAAAAAAATTAACACTACGAACACGACTTTGAGCCGTAGCCCGTGCTACGGCTCCTAACATGTTGTCTCCGCCCCTGACGTCGCTGAGCTTCAAAGATAAGATGAAAAGATACAAAAGTAAGGATTGAGGGAATGTGAAGGTTTGGTGTAAAGGATGGGTCGGACCTTTTGACCTAATAGGTCCGCGTGTGGAAAAAATATGGATTGAGGTGCATAGACGGGAAAACGCATTCCAGATCACCCTATTGAGTGTCATGTGTCTCTAATATGTTTGTTTTATTAGGCCATGTGTAGTCATAACGCCCCTTTGTGGGCGTTATGCGACACGTGGCGCGCCACGTCAGCGTGGGGCGTTATGGGGCCTTATGCATTTTAAGCCCGTAGTCATAAAGCCCCCGTCTAATCATTACTCAATTATTAATTTCTAATTTTTTATAATTATTTTCTAACTTTATAAAATTAAAATTCATTTCATTAAATTAAAAAACATTACACTAAAATTAAAAAAAAATTACACATAAAAAAAAATACAGTAACCTAAAAAAAAAAAAAAACGGTTCCAAAAAAAAAAAGTTGGACTAAAAAAATAAAAAAAACAACACTTCAAAGATTAATCTTCTTCGTCTTCGTTCTCTCCTTCTTCCTCTTCGTTTTCTCCAGCATCCAAACTACGTCTTCAAAGTTCCCGTCTTCGAATTCCTCAACCTCTTCTTCCTCGGAATCTTCTTCGTCTTCATTGTTGTATCGAATTGGGCGAATCGCCCAAGCATGCTCAACCAAATCTGCCTTCAACGTGTTATGTATGTCCCTAGATCGCAATAGTTGAGCATTTGCGAGTCTCTCTTCCATTGTTGCTTGGGTTCCTTCGACTAAATCTTCCGGAATGTAGTTTTGGCATATCGCTTTTCCATCATCCTCAATGATCATATTATGCAAAATGATGCTAGCATACATGGTCATTCGTATTTTATCCTTATGCCACATGCGACAAGGATTTCTGATAAAAATGCCATCGTTGCTGTAGAATCCCAAAACACCTCTCGATATCCTTTCTTGAAGACTCTTGTAATTTTTTAAAATAATTTCTTTTCTCATCGAACGTTTCAGAAAACGTTTTAACAATGATCGAATACTCCGGGTATATACCATCGCCCAAATAGTAGCCATGCTCGTAGTCGTTCCCGTTCGCATGAAAACCGGCCTTTGGTATAGTTCCCGAAATGTAGCTCTCTACTAATGGTGAAGCCTCTAACGTATTAATATCGTTAAAACACCCGGCTACACCAAAGAAGGCCGACCAAACCCAAAGGTCGTATGACGCAACAGCTTGTAATACCAAAGTTGGCCCTTTTTGATCACCCCGTGTATGTTGACCTCGCCATGCGGTTGGACAATTATACCAACGCCATTGACGACAATCCAAACTACCAATCATGCCGGGTATTCCATGCTTTTCTAGATGCACCTCATATATTTGTTGAAGGTCGTTCCAAGTGGGATTTCTCAAATAACGTTTTCCATATAACTGGCATATACCTAAAATATAATTTAATATATAAAAGTTTTACTAGTAAGGTACTAAAAAATCAATATATAAAAGTAGGTAAATAAATAAATAAAAGTCAATAAAAAATACCATAGCAAAAATGTTCCACGCAATCTCGGGTTGTTTTCTCCGCCATCTTCAAGTACTCGTCGTTGATGTCGTACGTGTTTCCGTATGCTAATATACGTAACGCGGATGTGACCTTTTGAATTGAGGTGAAGCCTAAATATCCTCGCGCGTCCATTCTTTGCTTAAAGAAATCATACTTATTTTCCAAATCATTAGAAATGCGCAAAAATAACCTTTGGCTCATACGAAAACGCCGTCTAAAAACATTGGGTCCGTGAACCGGTGTCGCATCAAAATAGTCTCTCATCAAACGCGTGTTCGCGGCTTCACGATCTCGCAAGATATAGGTGCGCCGCAAGATGGGTCGTGGAGGGGGAGTAGGCCGAACGTGCTCAAGTGCTTGTATCATAAAAGTACACACACTCGTAACCGCTTCTTCCTCCTCCGCATCTTCTTCCGGTGAAAAAAAATCTTCGGTAAATATCGGTGAACGAGTCTTCCGACGGGGAACCCATTTTTTTTAATTGGATGGGAGTAGCTTCAAAACTTTTAAAAAAATATATAGAGAAGAGGAGGGTATTTGAGTATGATTTGTAAAAAAAAATAGAAGAGTGGGAGTTATTTATAGTGTGAGAATTAAAAAATTGAATTTTTTTTTATTGGATATGACCGTTTTGTAACGGTCAAATTATTAAACAACCATTTCATCAAAGCGCTATACATATCGCGCCAACTTCCTTTTTCCGCTCGATGGCGCCCTCCGTGGCGGTGTTCCGGCGCTATGCCGGCACTATGAGGGCATACCGCCCCTCACATGCCGCCCACTACACATACCCTTAGATAGTAAAAAAATATGGGTTGAGGTGCATAGGGTGGAAAATACATTCGAGATCGCCCCATTGATTGCCATGGGTCCCCTAATATGTTTGTTTTATTAGATAGTATTAATACGTATATAGATATTAGGGGTGAGCAAATTAACTACGATAACCGATAACCGAACCATAATCGACATAACCGAACCACTAATAACCGATAACCAATATAACCAATGGTTATGGTTATGAAACTTTATATAACCGCTCAATCGGTTATGGTTATGGTTATGAAGCTTTGATTAACCGAATATAACCGAAAAAGAACTTGATATAGAGGGTTTTTACTAAGATAAAAGTATGTTAGTAACAAAATGATCTTGATATAGATGTCATTTATTTTGATAAAGAACTAAGGTGTTATGGCCATAATTGTTTTTGTTTGAGAATTACCTATTAAAAAGAACTCTAAATCGGTAGTTTAACCAAAAAGTTTAGCCTTCGTTATCTTATAAAATAGGCTCAAGCTAAGTTCAAATCGTGCACAACCCTATTTATTTCAAACCTTTCTTGGTTACTTAACCGAAATTAACCAAAACCGAACCATAACCGACTTCATAACCGATTAACCATAACCGAAGTTTGGTTATGGTTACCAAAACTCCATAACCGAACTAGTGGTTATGGTTATGGATAATAGTAAAAACCGACCCAAACTGACCCATGCACACCCCCTAATAGATATAGATTGTATCTCATATATAGAAGACAGTTTATGAATGAAATATTACTTATTTTTCTCCCTAATGTTCTTCTCGTATTAATTGCTTTTAAGTTTTTAGGCTAGTTTTGTAACATTATCAAAATTATATGATATTTACTACATTATTACATTCCAGACCTCAATCATTATGTTTTGTATTTCATCAAGTTTTCTATATTATTTTTTTGGTTAATTTTTTTTTCCTGATTGGGCAATTCGCTCTAGGCCATGTTATGTTATTATTATTTGTTTTTTTAAAGGAATGTTATCAAGGCTATTTGGGTAAGGGGAAGAGAAGTAGAGTTTGAACGATTATGGTGTTTAATTTAATTTATGCAATAAAAAAACATTAATATGCAGTTTGGATTTCCTTTTGGATGTTTAACACTTGAACCGTTCCTTTTATTAATGGTGAGCTAAACACACCCCTCTCTTGTTAGTTGTTACTTGTCATACCCTACTCTCTCTAAAAAAATCACATTAAAAATTTTTAATTTCACCCTTATAAAAATGATAGTTTTTTAAAAGTTTTTTTTTTCTAAAATAAAAAGATTATCATAAAGCTTTCTTCAACATTAGAAAAACCAACCAATGTTAAAACATATTCTTCTCTTCTCGTGGCTTATCGTAAGGCTTCCTTCAATATTAGAAGAACCAACCAATGTTAATCTTCTCGTGGCTTCCTTCAACAGTTTTAGAAAAAAAATAAAAATAGAACGCATGGGAACAAATGTTGTAAATGCTCAGTTATTCAATCCTTGATGTAGCAGATTGTTTATAAAATCAAAACATTAGTAGTCAATCTGCTCCTAGTACTTTCCTGGTAAGCAAGAGATTCACCAAAAATGTATTTGATTACTAATACCCTTCTGGGGTTAATGTTTTAGGCAAAAGATCAAATACAAATAATCTTAACATACTAAACATACAAATTGAAGTAAAACTCAAAAAGACAAGGTGACATTTTTGTAATTACCACCAACTATCAAAGTTACTATACAAATGTGAAGTAAACCAAAAATACCTAAAAAAACACATTTTTTTTAATATTTTTTATAAAAAAAATCGCTGCATTTTGTTAGCAAAAAAAAAAAGAGATTTTTTAGTAAAAAATATTAAAAAAAAAATAATTTGTGTGTTTTTTTTTTTTTTTTTTTTTAGGTTTTTTGGGGGTTTAGTTTTTAGCATTTTAGCTTGGGTGGGGGTGGGGGGGGGGGGGTTAGATTTTTTTTAGGTTTTTTTTTTTTTTTTGGGGGGGGGGGGGGTTGGGTGTTAGGTTTTTTTTAGGTTTTGTGGGGGGTGGGTAGGTGGGGGGTTAGGCTGTGTTTAGGTTTTTTAGGTATATTTGTAGAGTAACTTTGATAGTTATTAATAATTACAAAAATGCCACCTTGTCTTTTTGAGTTTTCCTTAAATTTGTATGTTTAGTATGTTAAGATTATTTGTACAAGAAATTCCCCTTAATGTTTTATATAGCGATTAATACTAAATTTTCAAAAAGAGTATGTACATAAATAATCAATAGAATTTAAATTTGTAAACTCGTTTGATGATAAATTCAAGTTTTGAAAAAGAATCATATACATTAATAACTATAATATAAATTCAATCGTACAAAATTTTGAACAAATTTGGTAGTAAAATTTAATTAAATTTGTGGAATTGTTTAAAACCTGCAACAGATGATAATTAAAAAAATAAAAATAAAAGGAAATAGATTTTATTAGGAAATAGGAGTACATTTTACAAATAAAAATAAAAGGAAATAGTAGCCCCTTTGTTAATACCATGAGATGTTTGCCTTAAATCTAATTGACACATTAGTTCTATGTGGTCGACTTTGAGGTGTTACATAGAAAGACATAACCATACTTAAATACCAATAAACATCATAGTTATTTTTAGAGAATATTTCGAAGAATAATAATCAAGTTTTATAAGTATTTCAATTAGGTAACTTACAAAAAAAATTGTTCCAATTTTGTCATTATTCAAGTTTATTTTAATGTTTTAATACTATATATTTTACCTGGATAGCATGTCACCAAGCCTACATGACATTTATTTTAGTTTTTTTTTTTTTATTATATGATTACATGTCTTAAAAATGCCAACATGGATTATAAAAAATGCAAAACATTTTTTTAAAACACAAAAAATAATTTAGATGCAAATTTTTTTAAAGAAGTTTCGAAAATTTCAAAAAAAATATTAAAAATATTAAAAAAATTCGGAATGTTTTAATAAAAATGCAAAAAAATATAAAATTGCGTAAATATTTTAAAATTTGCCAAACTGCTAAAAATTGCGAAAATTAGTTAGTTGATGGTAATTTTTAAGATTTATGGGCAATTTAAAAAAATCAATTTTTTAAAAATTTTCCCAAATTGTTAAAATTTTGCGCAAATTTTTTTCGTAATATTTTAATTTTGTTAAAAATACTTTACAATTTTTAATCAATGTTATCATATAATAAAAAAAGGAAAATAAAAGAAATACCATATAGTATTGTTTCATAATTTAGGTTGTAAAAAAAGAAACTTGATCATTATTTTATAAAGGTATCCCTTATTTTTATTAAAAACATTAAACAATTACTTTTATAACATTGTTTCACAACAGTAGGTAATGACCACATTTTTTTATTTAGACAAAATTATAAAAAAGCCACCACCATTGACCAGATGTTTTTTATTTATATAGAATAAAACAAACCATTGATAGAATTTTTTTATCCAAAATAAAAAAAGACCAGTGACCCTGTATTTTTTTTCGATTTAATAAATAAAAAAGACCACTGACCTGGATTTTTTTCGTTTTAATAAAAAGAATAGTAATTTGTCCAAAAACACAAGGGTGGTTTCACTTAAACTATTTAAAAAAAATAAATTACTTGATTGGTTGAATACTAGTGGAGTAGTGGGCCCCACCTTTATCCCCTCTCCTCTCCCACACCTTCACCGCATGCAGCAAGTCCTCCCCGTGCGGCAAAACCAGGGTCGGCGGTAGACTCCCCTCGCGACAAACGGGTTCCCCGCATGCACCCCCGTATACCCTTATATTACATTTCTCGGGGAAAGTTCTTGTACAAATAATCTTAACATACTAAACATACAAATTGAAGGAAAAGTCAAAAAGACAAGGTGACATTTTTGTAATTATCAATAACTATCAAAGTTACTCTACAAATGTATTTAAAAAAACCTAAAAAAAACCTAACCCCCCCTTACCCCCCCCCCCCCCCCCCCACCCTCCCCCACACCCCCAAAACCCTAAAAAAAACCTAACCCCCCCCCCCCCCCCCCCCCCCCAAAAAAAAAAAACCTAAAAAAACACACACAAAATATTTTTTTTTAATATTTTTTATAAAAAAATCGCTACTTTTAGTAGCAAAATTTTTTTTTAACAAAATGTAGCGATTTTTTTTATAAAAAATATTAAAAAAAATTTGTGTTTTTTAGGTATTTTTGGTTGAGTTCACATTTGTATAGTAACTTTGATAGTTGGTGGTAATTACAAAAATGGCACCTTGTCTTTTTTACTTTTCCTTCAATTTGTATGTTTAGGTTAAGTTTATTTGTATTTGATCCTTTTCGTACATTTCTCATGCTAGGTACCAGTGATTCATTGTCAATGGTGAAAAGGCCAGCAAAGTATTGTTATTGGTGGAAAAACGGCAGCCAATCATCCACTGGTCTTTTATTATTTTTTTAGTTGTTTCATTAAAATGTCAATATATATATTTGAAAGCAAAGCTTATTATTTAAAATGGTGTTTGATAGAGTGGTTGATTTATACTAAACTTTTTTTTTGAACGGCAAACGCTTTATATATATATATATAAAGAGCCAGCAAGAAGCTGAGAAACAACACGACAAAACGAAGAAACGAAACAGACAAAACAAAACAATTACATCAGATCTAAAATATAAAAAACGAGTCTCAACCCGGCGAGTTACGCTTTGATCTGTTGATAATCCACAGAAAAGCGTCCTCTTTGATTTGATCCACCGAATTCGAGATAGGGATAAACTTGCCTTCGAACACTTTTGAGTTCCTCGCGAACCAAATCCTCCAAACCGAAGCGATGACAATAGTGTAAACCGTCTTCTTCCATCTCGAATCACCCGGCAGACGCTTGATGTACTCTATAAAATCCTTAAGACTGCTAATGTTAACCGGAAAAGGAACCCTCATCCAAGACAACAAGTTCCACCAGATACATCTGGACCACAGGCAATTAAAGAAGATATGGTCTGGATCTTCTTCCGCGATGCCGCAACGAGGACACGAAACATCACCTATCGGAATTCCCTGTGAAGCAGCCCAAATTTAGACGCGATTTTTCCGAGCAAAGCCCTCCATAACAGATAATTGGATTTCGGCGTGGCCCAGCTATTCCAAGAAAAGGAAACAGGCTCAATAAAACCATTAGAGCTGATGTCTTCTAGGTCCAATCGAACTTGTTTGACGGAAAAGGAACCATTCGGGTCGTTCTTCCATTTCCAAGTCGCCCCCTCTTGTATCAGGTTATTCTTTAAAATAATTCTGGCTTTCGCTAATTCCACTTCCACCGCAACAATACCCTTCCAAATACCTGGGACCGACCTTTTCAAAGGCAGGAAAGGGTTAGAGTTATTTAATCTAAGATCACAGTGAATCGCACGAAGAACCTCCACCCAAAGCTGGTTCGGATTGTCTTTAAATCTCCAGCACCATTTTGTCATCATAGCGAGGTTGAACCCTTGAATACCCCCTAATCCCATACCTCCGGCCTTTTTAGATTTGATCAAAAACTCCCACCTAATCCATCTCATTTTATGACCCTAAGCCGTTTTACCCCATATAAACTCCCTCCTTATCTTTTCTAATCTGTTAATAATGCATTTGGGAGCTGCGAACAAAGACAGATAATATGAAGGAAGACTCCCAAGCACCGTTTTGGCGAGAGTCATGCGGCCCGAGAAAGAAAGATGACTGGCTTTCCATTTGGACAATTTGGACGCGAATTTGTCGATCACCGGTTTCCAATACCTCGCCCTCTTCATGTTGACACCGATAGGAATACCTAAGTGAAGAAATGGGAGAGAACCAGACTCACATTTGACCAACGCCGCAAGCTCAGACACTTCCCTCCCTTGAACCCCGACCCCGAATAACATACTTTTCTGCCGATTCACTTTAAGCCCGGAAACAAGATTAAGCCATCTCAACATGCGATTTAAAGCGATAATATTTTGTCTCGACCACGTGACAATGAAAATCACATCATCAGCGTAACACAAATGCGAGATCAAAGGGCCACCATTAGGGAGCTGGCAGCCCTGGAACAAGCCCAACTAACACGCTTTATTCATAAATAAACTTATGATCTCCATAGCAATGACAAAAAGAAAGGGGGAGAGAGGGTCACCTTGACTAAAGCCTCTTTTGAACTTGAATTCTTTCGTGGGTGAACCGTTAACAAGCACTGAACCCCAACCCAAAGACAAGCAACCCTTGATCCACGAGATCCATTTATCCGGGAACTCCATTTTATCCAACATCCGATATAAGAATTTCCAATTTATCGAGTCGTACGCTTTTTAGAAGTCCACCTTTAACACTAACAGCTTTGTTTTGGACGACTTTGCCCAAGCGACAACTTCGTTCAAAATAAGCAGGCTATCCAAGATATTTCTTCCTCCCACGAAGGCCGATTGGGTATTCGAAGAGACCCCACTGATGACTAGCTTTAGTCTGTTGGCCAAAACTTTTGCAAGAATCTTATATAAGGATCCCATAAGCGATATCGGGCGGAAGTTGGCTAACTTCTGGGGGTCCTTCTTTTTAGGAATTAACGTAATAAACGAGGAATTACTGCCGTGACTGATGTACCCATTATGATGAAACTCCTTCAAGAACGCCAAAATAAGGTGCTTGAATTTATCCCAATAAGCCTTAAAAAATTTAAGCGAGAATCCGTCCGGGCCCGACGCTTTATCGCCGTCGCAATCTTTCACAGCCAAAAGACTTATTTTTCCGAGAAAGGCTCGACAAGAAGGACTCTATCCTGATCGGAGACCGCGGGGAGGCCAACCTTACTGAAATCTTGTCTACGTCTGATTGGTTCAGAGAATTGTTTCTTGAACCACTTCCTAATTTCCTCTTTTAAATCCACAGGGATCGAAATGAGGCAACCATTGAACTTCAATCCATTGATCCTATTTCTTGACGAGTTCACCGCAATAATTTTATGAAAAAAGGCACTATTTTCGTCTCCGTATTTCAGCCATTTGAAGCGAGCCTTTTGTTGGATGTCTTTAGCAATATCAAGCTTAATTTTGTCAACTTTGGCCCGAAGATTAATTCTGGTACTTTTTTCGTCGACCGAAATAGCACCCGTGACGGCTTTTGATTCGATCTTCTCAATCTCTTCCTCTATGTTTTTCAGATCTATATCGACGGTCGCCAATACCTCTTTTCTCCATTTCTTAATCTCCGACTTTATGCCTTTAAGAATGTTCGAGAGAACCTCACCCATGTTACCCTCTGAACCATCTGCACTGTCTCCCAACACTGGAGATATAATGGCAGATTCAACTATCTCCAAAAAATTTTGTTCTCCGATCCACGAATTAAAGAATTTAAAAGGGATTGGCCCGAAATCAACAGCCGAACAAACCAGAGATATCGGGCAATGGTCGGACATACCCCTTTCATGCAAAGAAGCTATAGCATTAGGCTAAGAGCATAAAAACCTCTCATTGACCAAGAACCTATCGAGTTTACTCATTTTAACGTCTCTATGACCGGAGATGAAAATGAAATTACCTCCGCACAACAAGTATACGAGTAAACCCGCATTATCAATAAACCCGTTAAACGCGTCCGAAGAAACTCTGTCAAAAGTGGAGTTCACTCTTTCTTCCTCCGACCTCACATCGTTAAAATCGCCCAAGAGAATCCAAGCGCCATTAAATTGATTGATAACAGCCCCCATTTCCTCCCAAAGAACCCTTCTACATCTCAAAACGTTCGGGGCATGAATATTTAACACATTAACCCGATCAGCGTATCCCGACAAGAAACCCGAAGTCAGAAGAAATCTCTGATTTTTAACCACCTGATCCACCGAAAAGATATCCGGATTCCATACCGAAATAAGGCCCCCGGATCTCCCGATCGCGTCCACCGACTCCGCTTCTGACCCAGGTTTGAAACTTGGGAAAAGCAAATGTTTGCCTTTTTGCTGAAAATATACATGTTAGCATTACCTGTTTTTTTTTTTTCCTTTTACCCTATTACTTATCGACTTTAATAAAGTTACTCTATAGTTCCTAAAGTTTATAAATGTTTTTTTTCCTTTGATGATGGTATTTTTATCTACGTCTCCGTCTTATTTTATTGAGATTGCGTTATGTATAGTATGTACAAGTAACCGAAACAAAAGCGTGAAACTGAGAAATATTTGGTTTATCGGCCCGTAACGCGGGCGGGGCATTCCACTAGTTTTGTACAATCTTGACATCTTTCTATTTGAGACTATAAACATCAACGTTTTAAAATCCGGTAAATATCAGCGGGTTATACCGGTATTAAGGTAAACAACATCCACTTTGTATCGTCGGTAAAATTTGGTATGCCAGTTTAAACCATTGTACCGATATCAGGCTAGGTTAGTTTTTGGGTTTGCATATCTCTATGTTTACTCCCATGTTTTAAGTTTTAACCTAGTGAGTAGCGACATTCAATATTTCATCTCCATCGATCAAAACTCAAAACCTGCTTCATCAATCCAACATTCGTGACTTGTTCCAAACTTCCATCACTCCATTCGTTCCAGACTTCGGTCTTCATCCAACAATTTCGTCGATTTCGTTCCAGGCTTCCATCTTCATCGTTAGTTCATAGTTTATCACTCTAGTTCGTTCGAGACCCCAGTTTGCGATTGCTAGGTCATTTTAATTTTTGTTTTCTTTGAATTTTTGTTGTTGTTAACAGTAGTACGATGTGTATATATACTATGTAGTCTTTTAATTTTAGTGATTCAACATGTATACATGATATATCATGTATGTGTATGCTAGTAGTTACTGCATATAAATCTGGATGTATGTGTGTAATTTAGGGAATTAAGTTAACTGGTCAACCTGGTTAAACCGTCAAATACAACCGATTAAACCATTTTTAAGCCTAATCTGGTATGATTTAAAACACTGATAAACATGAATAAGTACACTAATTATTTATTTTCAACATTAAAAAAAACACCAATGACCGGATTTTTCTATACAAAATAAAATAACACCATTGACCGAATTTTTTATTTATCCAAAGAAAAAGACCAATGATCTGTTCTTTTAGTTTCAATAAAAAGAATACCAACGCGCTGAGATCATCTCATTTCCATTTCCATTTCCAACATATACATTTCCAAGTTAGAGGAATAGTGTCAGACATCCCTATTGGACCAACTTATTTTTAATTTAATTTTATTTTCAGATTAAAATTACGCTTTCGTCCTTTGTTTAAAATTACGTTTTTGCCCCCAACTCAAAATAAAAATATAATTTTGCCCCTAACTCAAAATTACGCTTTTGCCCTCGGTTCAAAAATTCACTTTTAATTTTGTTCCCAGTTTCAATTTACGGTTTCGCCATCCGTTTAAAATTACGTTTTCGCACCCAGTTTAAAATAAAATGTTGCTTTTTCCTCTAGCTCAAATTTACGATTCTGCCCTCACCTCAAAATTACGTTTTTGCCCACAGTTCAAAATAAAATTATATTTTTCCCCTTAGCTTAAAATTATGATTTTGCTCTCAGTTTAAAATTATGATTTCGCCTCCAGTTCAAAATATAATTTACGATTTTGCCCTCTGAACAGACATACATATTACGAGAGAAAAATATTCGGCTTATTGCCCCGCAACGCGGGCGGGGGTAAGGACATAAATGCCCTGAGGTGTATACGTTAGACTTAACTAAAAATTTTAACTAGGTTAGGTCTTAAAGACCTATTCGTAATAAGTTTTACAAATAAAGGACCGTGACTGTAATTACTGAAGTTAAAGGGCATCTATTGCAATCCGATACAAATATAAAGTGTAATTTACCCGAGATTATAAATGCGGTTATTAAACTAAATATCATATTCACCTATTCAGGTTCTTACAACGTTTTCAAATTTACTTATTTGTTATTTAAGAAAATTGTTTACTTGGTGTGCCAATTGGCTGGTATATGTAGAATTATTTCTGAGTTCCTAGTTATGTTGATTATTATTTATATTAGAGTATATGCAATATGTATTTGAGGAAATTCATGTTAGTAAGTGTGCTAGGTCCCTGGCATTAGGTTAATAATTAGACAATTAGCCCAAGGTGATATATTACATTTACCATGACAGGGAATAGTACTTTCCTGCCATGGTTGAAATGGACGGCCGCCCCTCTTCTATTGAATCAACCATTTTATTATTTTATATCCATTTTAAAATTACGGTTTTGCCATCAGTTTAAAATTACGCTTTTCTCCCAACTAAAAAATATAATAACCCTTTTGCCAGCAGCTCAAAATTACGATTTTGCCATCGGTTCAAAAATTACGATTTTACCCTCAGATTTTTATTTTATACCCGCTTTAAAATTATGGTTTTTCCCCCAGTTTAAAATTACGTCTTCGCCCCCAGTTCAAAATAAAATTATGCTTTAGCCCCCAGCTCAAAATTACGAATTTTCCCTCGGTGCAAAATTACGATTTAACCCTCAGTTTAAATTTACTTTTTTGCCCCCAGCTAAAAATAAAATTATGGTTTTCCCCTACCTTAAAATTACGATTTTACCCTCGGTTCAAAATTACGATTTCCCCCCAGTTCAAAATAAAAATATGACTTTACACCCAACTAAACTGAAAATACGATTTCGCCCTCGGTAAAAAAATTACGCTTTTACCCTCAGCCAAAATTACGTTTTCACCCAATTCAAAATAAAATTTTGTTTTTCCCCCAGCTAAAAATTACGATTTTACACCAGTTTATTATTTTATCTCCACTTTAAAATTACGTTTTCGCCCTAGTTCAAAATAAAATTTTGTTTTTTCGCCGACTCAAAATTACGATTTTACACCAGTTTAAAATTACGTCTTTGCCCCCAGTTCAAAATAAAATTATGCTTTTGCCCCCAGCTAAAATTTACGATTTTCCCCTCGGTTCAAAATTACGATATCACCCTCAATTCAAACTTACGTTATTTTGCCCCCGGTGCAAAATAAAAATATGGTTTTCCCCTAGCTAAAAATTAGGATTTTACCATCGGGAAAAATTTTGATTTCCCCCCAAGTAAAAATAAAAATATGACTTTGCCCCCAGCTAAAAATCGTGTCAAGGAGCTGTCTAACACTCTTTTTACTTTTTCTTTCTAGCAAAACTATGGAAATGTTTTTAAATTGATTGAGAATTATTCGGCCATCGCCCCGCAAAGCGGGCGGGGCAACACCTAGTTTTGTACAATCTTGGAATCTGTATACTTTAACTAGAATTGATTCTCCGAGTTGCAGGATCGGTTATTTTAATTGATTTGAACGTATTGAATTCTTTCTTTTCACTTGCTTACCGATCAAGCGTAGACTAACTGAAGATGTCTATAAAAATAAACACAAAAAGGTATAGTATTTGAAATGACTCATTTTCGAAAAAAAAAATTTACATCAAAATGTAAACAACTTAAATTTATATTGACACGTACATAAAAATAAGCACGTAAAACTCAGAAGGGTGGGTCAAAATGTCGAAACGTAAACCAACTTGAATTTATACCGACCCGTACATAAACGTTAAAAAGTATACCAACTGAAACATCGATAAAATAAACACCAAAACGTATTATATTTGACATAAATCATGAAATGTAACGTAACTCGAATTTATATCGTCTAGTGAAAACGTATTATATTTGACATGACTCACTTAAAAAAAGTATGTCGAAATGTAAATCAACTTTAATTTATATCGACATATACATAAAAATAAAATAATAAGCAAGTAAAACTCCAGAGGGATCAATTTAACATTTTACAATGTTTTTAAAAGATTACAAGGATGTAAACGTTAATGTTAAAAAACAAAAAGAAAAAAAGAGAGCTCGGACTCACTGTAGCTTAGAAGTCAACAAATTATATATCTATTATATATAATAAATGAAAGTTATTTGGGCCACGTGTCAGTAGATGAGGGCATCGTTTTTCCCCTTTTCCTGCCCAACAGTACCACTGCCCTCTTTTATCTATCTTATCCCTCATTTAATCATTTAGGGCTTCCCCACTTTCTCTCTCCCTCCGCTCTGCTCTATTCCGATCGATGTTCAGATCAATGCTCCGAATCAAGGTTAGATTATCAATAACTTCCGTTCTATAAGTGTCAATCTTTGTTTTCATTGTTCACTCATTCGATCTTCATGCGTCTTTACTTATGGTTGTGCTTTGGCTAGGGTTCCGCTGGTAACTTGATGACGGAGATGATCAGAGGTTGTCGGCGCTGCGGCCTGCAGTTCTCTTGGTTAATTTTTTGTCTGGTTTGTTGTTCAATTTTGACGTTCACTTATCTGATTTTGTAACACCCCAAAACCCGAATGTTTTTATTTGTCGTATGTTCCTATATGACTTAGCATGAAATAAATAACTAGGCTATTTAACCTAGTTAAGTATGTGTTTAAAAGTATTAAATGACAAAAGTAGTGCAAATAATGTTAAGTGACAAACATGAGGGGCTAAATGGAACAAGATGGAAGTTGGGTTATTAAAATGAAATATCACCACACACAAACACACACTTCGTGTGTGTTCTTGAATGTTCAGGAGCTCCAAAGAGCCAAAACCCTAACTCAACTAAAACCATCAAATTGAAGGGTGAATCAAGGCTTAAATTCACAACCGAACATGGATTAATGATCAACTTTACAAGGGGATCATAAGGTATGTCTTAAAATTTAGATTGGTGTTTATGCACGAAGTGGGTTATGTTAGAAATCGCGAAATTGTATGAAATTGAGTATGAGTATGTGTTAGAATCAGCATATAGGACATGGATTATGCGTGGTTTGGGGTAATTTGATGTTTGGAGGTGAAACCCACTTCTAGTGGTGAAGATGGCGACATGGGTGTGTCACCCATGTCCAATCCTTGTTCAAATCTTGTTGTGCTATGTTGTATGTAATGCGTTCTTGTTAGGTAGATTGAATGTGATATAAATTTGTTGATGTTTTTGTGTTGATTGATGAATGAAAGCATGAAGTAGGAAGTAAAGCATGAAACACTTGTACATTATGCATAAATTGTGGCATGCACACCAAGTGTTTGATGAAATGCCTAGATGAGATTAATAGATGAAATGGTATGCAAGTAATGGATGAAATCGTATAATATGGGGATATGATGTATTTGATGATAAATAAACATGAGAAATATATTTTTAGATGGAATTCATGTAGGATTTGGTTGGCCATGTTATTTAGTAAAAGTATGCATTAGAATATTGTACTCTATGTTGGAGTGGTATGATGTTTACTACATGTTTGAATAATTGCTTAATCAAAATTGATAAGTAAAAGTACTCTAAATGTGAAGCATATGAGATCATTAGAACAGGATGAAGTTAGAATGATGTTGGGTTGTTAAGCATAGGTCATGTGTTAGTTGTAGAATTATGCTACTAGAATGAACAGAATTGAATATGTTTGGTGTGTACATATAACTAGATGATCATGTGGTTGTATGCTTATTGCATCGTGAGTATGAAATGTATATAGTGTCATTAGTATAGTCTACTATAATAACATAGATGTATGAGGTTAAGTCGAAAGTTCATATGATAAATCGTTGACTTTCTGAAAGTCAACTGTGCATAAGTAGCAATGTTAGACTTTTTGTCACAATGGTAATATTATAGAAAGTCATATGACGCGTGTTATATCCATATGTATTATATGTGATGACGTGATGAATTATATGAGTTTGAAAAGATTGACTTGTGGAAATATGCCTTATGCTTGTTGGAATTGACTAATGAAAGTCAAATGTGAAACATGAATTTGATATGATCGTTAATATGTACAATCATGCATGCTAACAAGAATGTGAATGCATGACATGAAAGTATAGGGATCATGTCAAGATGGATGGAAGCATGGAAGGCTAACGGGTCAAAAGGAGGCGAGGAAACGGATGCGAATACGGACACTTAAGGTAAGTGATTTCCGGAATCACTTCTTATTTATAAATGAAGTTTGGTATGTTGTATATAGGAGACCATGGAAGAATTTACAGGTAAGGGTAAGTATCAAGGTACGTTCATATGAACTTCGTCTATCCTTAATGTAAATTAAGGTGGTAGTCTCATCGTGTTAATAGAATGTTCATCGTGTTAATAGAATGTTCATTATGTTGTTGAATGTTCATCGTGTTAATAGAATGTTCATTATGTTGTTGAATGTCCATTGTGTTAATGGAATGTTCATTATGTTGCTGAATGTTCATCGTGTTAATGGAATGTTCATTATGTTGCTGAATGTTCATCGTGTTAATGGAATGTTCATTATGTTGCTGAATGTTCATCGTGTTAATAGAATGTTCATTATGTTGCTGAATGTTCATCGTGTTAATGGAATGTTCATTATGTTGCTGAATGTTCATCGTGTTAATGGAATGTTCATTATGTTGTTGAATGTCCATCGTGTTAATGGAATGTTCATTATGTTGCTGAATGTCCATCGTGTTAATGGAATGTTCATTATGTTGCTGAATGTTCATCGTGTTAATGGAATGTTCATTATGTTGCTGAATGTTCATCGTGTTAATGGAATGTTCATTATGTTGCTGAATGTCCATCGTGTTAATGGAATGTTCATTATGTTGCTGAATGTTCATCGTGTTAATAGAATGTTCATTATATTGCTGAATGTTCATCGTGTTAATGGAATGTTCATTATGTTGCTGAATGTTCATCATGTTAATGGAATGTTCATCATGTTTGTTGGAAGTTACTCGATTATGTTTGTTTGTAATTGCATTGATTTGTGTTGATATGATTGTAGATAAGACTCAACTTACAAATAAGTGAATGTGACTTGTATGTATGTATGTAGATATGGAACTGTAGTGTGTGTAAGTAGTGTGAACTTGTATGTACGTACATATGAATGGGATACGTATGAATGTACTTAGATATATGAAAGTGTATACACGTGTTGTAATCTAATGATTGTAGATCACTGGTATACGTATATGTAAAAATGTGGGTTTTCAATATGTTTGAGATTACGTACTCCTAACCATGTTACTATTGAGAATGAAATAAGTGGAGTGCAGGTATGGGAATGCCGGACTCTCGAGGAATTGATGTCGGACTCGAGTAAATAAAATTGAGAGGATGTTTCAATGGAATACCTTACGTAGTTAGAATGTGATATAGCCTTTTAAGTATATGTATTAAATTATATATGATGTTACCATGTACTAACGTGTTGGTTATATATGGTGACCGCAGGTTAGTCAGATATTCATGATGGACAAGTGAACAAGGTTCGAGTTGAAGATCATGGATTGTACGGGAAAGTGGTCATGTTGTTTGTAATTATTTGTTAACATAGTTACATTAAATAAATGATGAATGATGTATTTATGTTAAAAGGGTTGACCTAAACGGTATTCAAGTATGATAGAGTAGTTAAAAGAAAGAAATTTTACGGTTCATTTTTCGCTGCGTCGTTTTGGGTCAAATCATGATTAGGGTCTTACAAATTTTCATTTTATTTTTAGACTTTTATATGATTTTGAGGTCGATTGAATGGTTATGCTGTAATGGATTTGAGGTTTAGGGTTAGTTATAAATATATTTTTTCATTTTTCCATCTTGAGTTTTAGGTTAGGGTTTGTTTTATTTTTGTGTTTCTATATGATTTTGAGGTCGATTGTTTGGTGACTTGTTATTGTTGTTTGCTGTTGTTTGTTAATTAGGCTGCTGACATCACCGACCGACTCCAACGACTTCGAAAGGTTGTAGGATTATGAGGACCAACTCAAAGATTCGGACGACAAATATCAGGTGTTTGGTTTCATTTATTTTTATGTTTTACTTATTTTCATATTATGAAATTTGTGAAACAAGGTAAAAATGGCCATTCTAATAGTTCATGATTTCATCCCTGTTGAAATAAGGTAAAAATGGTCATTCTAATACGGCAAGTATCATATGGTTGGATGGTTGAATTAGTTTTATTTTGGGTATTTTTGGATGATTTCATCCATTTCTTTAAATAGTTCATGATTGAAGATGCAGTTGAAGGTATCTTTTGAGTGAAATGAATGTTGATTTATCAGAAGATGCAGTTGAAGGTATCTTAAATAAGGTAGTAATGCATTAAATTCTTGTTGAAAAACAGAATCGATAAATTTAGGGAAAATGAGGTTGAAAGATGATAAGCCAACAATGGACAATATCATTCTACAGGTTCGATAAATTCAGGTGTATTCTCAAATAATGCTTACTAGATGCTTCCAAACAAGCAGCACTTTGGACATTTGTCGGTCTTCAAACATCTATTATCTATTATCTGTTATATATAATAGATAGTAGATAATAGAGAATAGATGTTTGAAGACCGACAAATGTCCAAAGTGCTGCTTCTTTGGAAGCATCTAGGAAGCATTATTTGAGAATACCCCTGAATTTATCGAAGCTGTAGAATGAGATCGTCCACTGTTGGCTTATCATTTTTCAACCTCATTTTCCCTAAATTTATCAATTCTGTTTTTCAACAGGGATGTACTGCAATCATTCCTCTCAGTTAAATAGACCGACACTTGCTTCCTCTCAAAGGGTTATGGAGTGGTTATAACAGCTGATCATGCTAAGGACTGTTATAACTAACCACTGCTCCTTATAAAGACTGATGGGCTTAAAGACTGATGAGGCCTATCCATTGTTGAAGACAAAGCCCTGTTAAAGACAAGCACTTATGTACCTAGAGCCTGATCAACCAAAGGAAAACCACTGCTCAGTAGCAGCAGTGGTTCAGCATCTACAGCGGATTCAACTTTAGTATTTATGTATTAGTGTTTCTTATGTAACAGTGTTTAGTGTAGCAGTGCTACGCTAGAGTTTATCTCTCGAGACAAACCCTATACAAACCCAAAGTCGAACCATTGCCCAACAACAACAGTGGTTCAGCATCAACAGCAGATATTCTACCTTTGTTTATGTTAAAAGTGTTTATATGTAACAATATTTATCATATCAGTGTTTTATACTGAAGAAACATAGAACTAACTAAGGGGATAATCAGTTTGGTTTATGTTCCTATCATGATGGTTAATCTTCTTATGGCTTTCTGAGCTTCGTAATGATCGTCTAATCCTGCAAAACAGAACACCGTTACTCGTTAAGAGGGGAATATGGGGGTTTCCCTCTTAACCGGGCTCCGGCGTGAGAATAAGCGATTGCTTTGTGGAGATAATGAAGTATTAAGAGTGAGAGTAGAGGGAATGGAATGTTTAACCTGTGAAGTGAGGTCTCTATTTATAGCCGGAGAGGTGTAAGAGGATGTGGGCTGATGGGCCTTGGGCCGGAAGGCGACAACATAGAGGATATGCTCCTTGTCTCACTGGTGTCGACCGTTAGTGGCTTCTAGGAGCTTTCTGGAGTTGGCGCAATGTGATTGGAGCCACGTGTCACTGTTGTCGGCCTGGCCGCCCCTCTGCCATCAGCAGGTAAGTGGAGATCGTGAGGCAGTTGTCTCTGCCCTGTGATTGGTGCCATGTAGGCGTCCTTGAGTACTTTTTGTCTCCTGCATGTCAGACGATCGTGGAGCACGATTGAGCAAGGCCAGAAGGACGCTGATTGGCTCTTTTCTTCCGCCCCTCGTACCTTGTGTACTATCTGAAACAGCCTTGCGCTGCTGCTTCTATGTGGTCCTTGCTGAGCATGAGACTAGCCCGCGCAGGATTGTAGGTACTGCAGACTCTTTTCAAAATGCTAAGTGTTGTTCTTAATGCTCTTTCTTGTTTGGTCCTCGCACGAGGTTAGTCCTTGGTGAAGTACCCGCACGAGGTTGAGATTGGAGATCTTGCTGCTTTAGGAGTATGGTCCTACGCGCGACCTGGAGGAAGGTTTGCGCGGCTTTTTGGGACCATACCCCTTCATATACTCTGTTAGATTGTTAGATGTCATATCACTGAGGTGTTTATATGTAACAGTATTTATCACATCACCTCAGTGGTTTGATCTGTACTATAAATAGAATAGTGGTTTGATCTTTATACTACTAAATAAAAATGAAGTACACTTGGATGATTATTAAGCTCCTCATTTTGATTGTTTGGGTATAGTATTCTTGAAATTGGTCTTTTTTTGCAAACAGATGTTTATGGGCAAACTTCTTTTTAAGGTCAAACATTTGTTTAAGCGCAAACATCTGTTTATTTCCAAACATCTGTTTAAGGTCAAATATCTGTTTAACTCTAAACAACTGATATAGAAGGTCAAATATCTGTTTAAGGTCAAACATCTTCAAAATAGTTAAAAATGATAGTTTTCATTAATCCTTAAAAGTTTGTTACAACAACTATTTTGGTTCAAACATCTGATTGTTAAATGCTATCCACTGCTAAAAGACAACCTCTGCTTCTTCATTCTTCATGTTGACCACTGACTGACCAAACATCAGTGTTTCAATCACTGTTGGCTATCCACTAATAGTTAAAAAATAGTCACTGCTCACATTTTTATTGTTGACATCCACTGATATTAACCATCATTGGTTTTCCTTAAAAACATCCACTGCTCATATTTTTATTGTTGATGTGGTTAATTAATTATAGAATGAAATTATCAAATGAAAACTAGAATTACAATGAAATTACCATTTAACCTAATCGTTACATTCCAATGAGATAAGAGTTCCTCCAATATTGTTTTGGTGATAAAAATTAAAGTTAAAATAAAAAATAAAAAAAATTGTTGATGACATTTTGTTGCATATCAAATCAGTAATTAATGCTAATTTCTTGAGCTTTGAACATTGAAAATATGCAAAATGGAAATTTCAAATTGACGGTTATTTTCTCTTAATTAAAGTTAAAATAAAAATTAGAAATGTCATGATGACAATTGCTTTCCAATCAAATCAATAATTACAGATAATATCAATAACTTTTGAAATTCAAAATATGCAAAATGGTAATTTAAAATTGACATTCTCTCTCTTTTTTTCCTACAAACGCAACATAGATTCATAAGATTAAAATTTATTCATTTATTCATGACATTAAAAGTCCAATTATTACATAACATACTGAACAACTAAACTTTTAAATCTAACAATAACCGTAAGAATTAAGAAATGTCAGCTTCAACTCTATCGATTGCTGAACCTCTCGATGTATGTCCTTCAGCATCGCCATGAACTCCACGTCTCTATCACCGCACTCTATATTGCTGACAACACAAAGCTCACGAACTGAAGTTGAAGGCATCCGCATAAGATTTCTGGAAACCTGCTCTCTCGTGAACATGCCAACTTGCAATCCATCAAAACATCTCTTCAGCTCTTGAAGAGTAGCCCTATCTTCATACACATGTTCCTCTATATGCTTGACAAAACACTGCTTTAAATCATCTGATTTTACAGTAGTGAATGACGCCATATCAATAAACTATATTACTCGACTTTCCTGAAAGTATGATATCTTCGTAGGAAATCGTGATGAAAAACAGGTGAAGTGGCCATGAGTTTATATACTTAATCAATCAAAATGTGTAGATTTAATATAAACATATTAATGTATTGATGTGTGTAAAATGCAACATATAAATTACATCAAATGAGGCATAAAACTAACCCTTTTTAAGTACTAATATTGGAAAAAGAGTGTTTTTGTCTTCCTTTTGTATTTTCAGGATTAAATGAGCTCAAAAACACAAAAGAAGCAAAAAGACAGCTGAATCCAACATAAATACAAGAAAAGGAACATATGTAGACTGCCCGACCCCTCAACGGCATCTTCCCAAGCAAAATAGAGAAGGCAGAAGACTGAAGCTCAGCCAGCACGGGGCCGTGCCCAAGAAGCAGCAGAAAAGACAAACCTATAGAAGCTTCTATTGCCCACCACGGGGCCGTGCCCAGTGAACACGGGGGCGTGGCGAAAGTACTGCAGACGCATTAATTGTAATTGCGAATTACAATTAATGAAGAGAGAGAGTGTCAGACAGGCACGGGGCCGTGTCCAGCGGACACGGGGGCGTGCCCAGCCTCCTGTTCAGCCTATAAATAGGAGTGTTTGGTTTCATTTCAACTCATCCCTTGGCACACCACCTCTCTCACACTTCATCCACCACCCACCACCATCACAACACCATCATCCACCACATCATCCATTGTCCATCGTAGAGTGTGTGAGTCGTCTCGGGATCCAAGATTGATCGTAAGAGTTCTTGACAATCAAGGCCATGTTTGCCTAAGTCTCTTACATCACTTGGTGAAGACAAAGTGTCTAGTATAATATTTTTTATTTCTAATCTTTTGCACTTTTTATTTGGTTTTGTATTAATGACTTTAATAACTAGTTACTTATGTTGAAGGTGATCTTTCCTTATCGTTTGTCCGTGGTGTCTTGGCATTATTTTACTGTCTATATAAAATAAAGGATTTTCACCATTCATATCTCCACGGTCTATATGGAGGTATGTTGGCTACCTGGTCGGGGGTTAAGGGAACGGTTTGGTAAAGGTCTTGCCATTGTTCAGCGTTTAGAGGTCCTGCAATGGACCTGGGTCAAATTTAGTAGGACCTCCTTCAATGCTTCACGGTATTGGATGGCGGGGGTCCAAACTCTTTGATCCCCTCATAAGTTAACTACTATTAATACCATAACCCGGCTATTTAGGACTGTATCCCTGCTGACTCAGACTACTTAGCCGAGGGTAACGTCACCGCCAAAAGCGGGGCCTACCATAATATTGCATTAATAACTTAATTCATTATCTTCCAATAATCCACCCTTTTAGGATTGTATCCTTGCTGACTCAAACTACTGGGGTGAGGGTAACGTCACCTTCAAAAGAGGGGCCTACTACAATAACTAAGATAATCTCTTAATTATGTGCAAAAGTGCGGAAATAATCAAAGGTTATACTAGATACGAGTCGGAACCAAGTGATTCATCTTGTCTATCTGTTTTTCTTTTCTTTTATTTTTATTTTCAGCATTTTAGTTAGTTTTTATTTTTCTTAGTTTAAAACATTTTTCTAACCTTTTTTATTTTGATTAGACGTTGAGGATAAACCGGTACTAAAAGCTCTTGTGTCCTTGGACGACCTCGGTATCTTACCAACGCTATACTACGCTCACGATGGGTGCACTTGCCCATATGTGTGTTTAGTGTTAGTAAAATATCGTGTTTTATAAATTTAAAACTTGGCTAAAATAAGTGTTAAAGGGGCTTAAAATATACACCTAATATATACGACACTTTCACGCACATCATGTATATTTCAAAGCAGCAGTCTTTTAATACAAAAACCTTTTCAAACCCCAACTTTTATGGGAAAACTTTAAAATTAAATACCAAGAAACCCAAGGGACAATTTTCGAAGTTCAAAGAACAAAAGCAGATTATCATAATTACAATTAACCTCTTCATTTACCATGTAGACGCGTTTTTAAACTCTATAAAAGACCGACAATTACTTTTGATTCAAAACATCAACAAATTGTCCTACAAATCACTGTCTGTGAAAGGTTGTTCCACATCAGAAAATCCAACAAAAATCTACATGGCAAACTTCAGCTTCTACCACTTGCTAGACACCAGCGATGTTAAAACCCAATACTCACACTAATTACAAGAAAACCTGGAACAACATAGCATTGTTTGATGAAGTCCTCCACTCTCCTTCATCAGATTTCCAGAAAAATGCAGAAGAGTTTCTCACACAACTTCTAAAACAGGATCAGAAAAATTGCAACATGCTAACTGACCTGAAAAACAAAAGAGAGCATGAAATCACATGAAGAAATGCCAGAGTCTACGAAATCCTAACAAGTGTTAACTCTAGCATGTAATAGTTTATAAATATTTCATTAAATTTCTATTTTTCTATGTAATAGTTTATTTTAATAATCTCAACATGCATCTTAACATATTTTAAAATGTCAGTGTCAATAAAAACTCTCCACATCATCAACAGTTAATCAAAATAAGAAACAAGCCTAAAATGCAAAGGTCTCCTCTCAACTATTGTATCACATTTAACTTTTCACGATATTCATTCACAGTTTTATGATACTTCAGTGTTTATTCATTCATATTGTTTAATCTAACATGGGTTTCCATCTAACTGTTGACCAAAAGTTAAACAGATGTTTAAACCACTGATTGTGTTATTCAAATTTCTGTTGAATACTAAATGAGATGTTGACTAAAACTGAAACAGATGTTCATCAAAAGTCAAACTGATGTTCACCAATAGTCAAACAAATGTTAACCTTAAACAGATGTTTGGTTTAAGACCAAACATCTGTTTATGGGCAATCATCTGTTTAAGGTCAAACATTTGTTTAAGGCCAAAAATCTGTTTAAGGCCAAACATCTGTTTATGGAAAACATCTGTTTAAGGTTAAACATCTGTTTAACTCCAAACATCAGTGTTTCAATCACTGTTGGCTATCCACAGATAGTTAAAAAACACCCACTGCTCACATTTTTATAGTTGACATCCACTGATATTGACCATCAGTGGTTTCCCTAAACAACTGTCATCCATTTTCATTAGAGGTTGTTACGTGGACAGTTCTTAGCCGTCCATGCTTTGTAACCGCTGCCATGTCAGCATCCACTTTTCACTTTTATAAAACCCTGATCAAAACCCCAAACAGGGTTTTAACTGCCCTTTTGAATTCTAAACAAGGTTTCCATCAAATTCCTTCAAACTCTTCATCTTCTTCTTCCTCTCACAAATTCCTTCGAATCACCATGGCTCTTTCTCTCAAAAACCCTCATAACTATCTGTGTACACTTAAGAAAACAAGTACAAACACATAATTTCACTCAATCATCGATGCTCTTTCATCCTCAAAGTACAAAACTTTGTTGACCTGCAACGCACCTATTTACCAAGAAACCCTACGAGATTTTTGGAAAAATGCAAAATTAGAAGTTCAAGACAACAAGCCTTGGGCTATTACATCAACAGTAGGTGGGATTCAGGTTGCTATTACTCCACAAACCATATCTGAGGTTTTTGATATGAACGATCATACAGGTAAAAACTCTTTCCCTAAAGAAGAGTATCAACGAGATTTGATTGAAAGGGGGTATGAAGAGCAATGCACCAAAGCTACTATGCAAAAAGGTGCATTCCCACCTCCGATGAAATTTTTATTTCATACTTTACTCTTGTGTGTTTCAAACAAAACAACAGCTTTCAATGAAATTCCATTGAAAATTCAATACTTGGGATATGCTATTATGGGTAAACAAGATTTCAATTACTCCCAAGAGATTTTCAATTATTTGGTTAAAAATGTCAATAATATAAAAGATAAGAAAAAACCATTCCTGTTGTTTCTAAGGTTTATAAGCTACTATTTACAGCAGAAAGTACCAAAAGACAGTGCACAAGTGCTTCTTCAAGGTGCTCCTTGTGAAATAAATAGTTTGTATGCAGAAACTTTTACAAGGTTGTCAGAGTCAAAAGCTTTAAAAACACAAACATAGGAGCCTGAGCAAACTTTAGATGCGTCCACATCTGCTCCTCAGGTTTCTGTTGTTGAGCCCACTGCTCTTGGTGACCACAGCATCACAACCACTGCTGTGCAACCCCCACCAAAAATCACCCAAAAGACCGTCAAGAAAAAAAAACCAAAAAGCCCCCCAGACCTTCAGAAAAGGACCTTCTGGAAGATGAGATCCCAGAAGTAACTCCTGTGACAACACAAAAGTCACCATCATCCACTGTTGCTACTTCCTCACAACAGTTTGAAAGATCTCCACCACAGGCCTCAACTCCTCCTGCTTCCTCACAAAAGGAACATGTTGTAAGCACAGGGACACCTGTATGGTACATTACCCTCACTTGAGAGTATGTTCTATAGCCCTGCTCCCAGGGCAATTTCTCTTTCAACTCCTATCCCTACAACCACATTACCACCCACCATTTTAATAACAAATAATAATTGATATAACTAAGTTTCCCGAGCCCGGGAAGCAATCCCGGGTAATAACCTAGTATAATAATAAACATGAATAATTAAGTCAGTGGCGAATCTAGCATAGTGGGAGGGGTAGCCCATGGACCCAAGACCTCCATCACCCAAGACGAATCTAGCATAGTGGGAGGGGTAGCTCATGGACTCCTGTCGTCTGTAGGACTTGAACCCAAGACCTCCATCACCCAAGGTGTTTAAAGGCTTTACATTTGCCAATGGACCGCCACCCCATTGGTAACCATCCTTTGACTTTGACACATAGAAACTATAATTCTTATTTTCCTTTGAATTATAAAACCATACATTTGAACATCAATTTAGAATATTGTATACATAGCTTTCAACAAATAATTCATTCGCCTCTTGCAAATTGACGAATTATTATTATGTATTTAAAACATAATTGGGTTTTATTTATTTAGTAGTGTAAATTACACTTTTCGTCCTTTATGTTTGTAACGGATTGCAATGGATGACCTTTAACTTCAATAATTACACTCCCAATCCTTTATTTGATAAACCTATTACACCCCAGTCCTTTAGCACTAGCCTAGTTAAAATTTTCAGTTAAATATGAGATGTGCCTTGCACGTAAGGGTAAGTTAGTAATTTTACTAGTATGAAGGAAGAAAATTGAAATTTACTCTTAATATAAATAAATAACCCGAATCTCTCTATCTCAATCTCAGTTCACCCTATCCCCTCCCTTTCTCCGACCAATTCCACCGCCACCACCACCAAATGCAACTTCCACCATCATTATATAATGATATTATTACTATATATTAATAAACGAATTGAAATGAATAGTGATTTTAATATTACTATAATATATAGTTTCTTAATATTTTTATTATTTTAATATTATAATAATAGTTATTTGCTTTACTTTTTAATTTTAATCATTTTTCTAATATCAGGGGTTGGGATAAGCTTGGTGTCAACCGGTATCAAACCAGTACTGAAAACCTGTTCGGTATCAGTACATGAAGGTAAAAACCGGCACTAATACAGAAAACGCCAAAATTTGGTGCCGAATTGATATTGGAAATCTTTTGGTTCGGGAAATTCAGTGTTGCTACCGGTTACCATTTGCTTATCTCTGATCACGGTTACCGTACGAACAACGGTATCGTACAATTTTTTTTTGTTGATTTTCTTCAACTTTTAATTTTTTCTTTTTTTAGTTTCAGGGGTAAGGATGAGCTCGGTGTCAACCGATACAGAATCGGTACTGATACCGAAAATACCGGTTACGGTCCCGGTATATGAAGGTAAAAAACGGTAGTAAACCGGTACTAGGAACGCCAAAAGTCGGTACCGAATTGGTACTTAAGATCTTTTGTTTCAGCAAATTTGGTACCGGTACCCAGAACAATTTGCTCATCTCTGACCACGGGTTTCATACGAACAACATCGTTACCATACAACTTTTTTGGTTGATTTTCTTTCGGTTATCTTTTAATGTTTTTTTTTTCTACATTTTCTATTTATTTTTGTCAGCAGTTATGTTCGCAACACGATCGTAGTGATTTCAAAACAAATGTAAACACAGACTAAATAACAAAAGAAGTTCGCCGCAACGCGGCGAACATCTTTAATTATTATTATTATTATTATTATTTATTTATTATTAATAAAGGAATTGAAATGAATAGTGATTTTAATATTATAATAATATATAGCTTTTTTAATACTTTTATTATTTTAATATTATAATATTAGTTATTTTCTTTATTTTTTAACTTTAATCCTTTTTTAATATCAGGGGTTGGGATAAGCTTAGTGTCAACCGGTATCGAACCAGTACTAGTATTGAAAATACTGGTACGGTCCTGTTCGGTATCAGTACATGAAGGTAAAAACCGGCACTAATACATCAAACGCCAAAAGTTGGTGCTGAATTGATATTGGAAATCTTTTGGGCCGGGAAACTCAGTGCGGCTACCCGGTACCATTTGCTCATCCTTGATCACGGTTACCGTACGGACAATGGTATCGTACAACTTTTTTTTTGTTGATTTTCTTTAACTTTTAATTTTTTTCTTTTTTAGTTTCAGGGGTAGGGATGAGCTCGGTGCCAGCCGATACAGAATCGGTACTGATACCGAAAATACCGGTTACGGTACCGGTATATGAAGGTAAAAAACGGTAATGAACCGGTACCAAGAACGCCAAAAGTCGGTACCGAATTGGTACTTAAGATCTTTCGGTTCGGCAAATTTGGTACCGGTACCCAGAACAATTTGCTCATCTCTGACCACGGGTTTCATACGAACAACATCGTTACCATACAACTTTTTTGGTTGATTTTCTTTCGGTTATCTTTTAGTGTTTTTTTCAACATTTTCTTTTTATTCTTGTCAGCAGTTCTGTTCGCAATACCCTCGTAGTGATTTCAAAACACTTGTAAATACAGACTAAATAACAAAAGAAATTTGCCGCAACAAACTTCTTTAAACCTAGTTATATTTATAAGGGACATTCGGCCACTGCATGATATTTTTTAGACACAAGACAAGCATGTAGAATAATTTTAAACAAGACAGGCATGTAGAACAATATCAAACAGAGGGCTTTGGTAATGATAAAAACCATAACCCCTCTCAGAAACTCCTAAATTCCCCCAAATATCAAAATATCAAATCAATAATTTTCTGTCAAAATGACGAGTGGTCGAGCGATAAAACTTGCTTTTATTTTTATTATAATCTTGATAAATTCAGATCTCAAAAGACCATGCCCCTTCAGTTAAATCAATCTTGCCGATGAGGCCAATAAATCGATCTTGCGGGAAGCTGGAGAGGGGAGTTGACATGGACGAATTTCATTGACTCCGGTAAAAGGAGTTGAACAGAGCACCTCTCTCACCCCTTATTATATAACTGATAACAAGTTAATGTTTCTTAAATCTCACTTATTCTCTAACATAGACCACATCACTGTTCAAGGAAAAAGGAAGGAACACACAAAATTAATCTAGAAGGGATAAGATAAACACATATTTGTATGCAACTTTGACTCTATTCTTTCACGACTTAAAAAAAAAATACATGTAACTTTGGTAAAAAGATCGAAAATTATAGAGTAAACAAGATATATAGTAAAATAATAAATCAATATTTTCAAGTTGTCTATACTTTGGTAATCAAGTTGAATAAAAAACTAATATATTAGTAGTTTTATATTAACAATGAAATTAAACTAAACTAAACATGGGAATAATAAAGTAATCGGATAAGTTGACCCTTCTCTATATAAATATCATTCGATTCTGCTCATACATTACCCCTCAAAGAAGTTTTGAAATCTCTACCTTCTCCTATAATTTGCAAGTTGTTCCAGCAGACAACGAAGTTTTCTGGCCATAGCAAGGATCACATCCATCTAAGGGTCCGAGGAGCAGTTCGATAGGTGTTCAACTAAGGTAACATTATTTTTAATGTTATATTTTAGGATTAATGGAATGAAAATTTTGTTTTTTCTTTATTTTTCTTTATTATTTTTTAACGAATTCTTGTAGTGCTCACGAAACTTTTAGCATTTATAGAACCTTATCCTGTGTACACAAAAGCCATTAATATACTCAAAACTTAAAAAAAAAAAAAAAAAAAAAGAGAATTTACATGAGTTACATATACGTGTGATATATTTGTTAAGAGAAATTTAAATATTAAGAGAATTTTAGTGAGAACTGTTGATCGGAATATAATTATTTTTAATGTTCTATTTTATTATTAACTAGTGGATATCCCACCCGCGTTGCGGGGCGATGGCCGAATAATGAGCGAGTGTTAGGTAGCTCATTGACACGAAAAACAATCAAATCGAGTCAACCAATTAAAATAAAAATTTTTATAGTTTGGAAAAAAAAATTAAACAATGGCAATATTGTAATTTTTAACTGAGGGAAAGTTGTATTTTTTGACTGGGGTAAAATCGTAATTTGCCAAAATCTAAAGTGATGGCGATACAGTAAATTTGAACCAGTGGCAAAATTGTAAATTTTCACAGGGGCAAATTCATAAATTTGAACTTAGGGAAAGAGCGTAATATAAATTTGAACTAAGGGTACAATCGTAATTTTAAGCGGGAGGCAAAACCACAATTTTATTTTGAATCGAGGGGAAAATCGTAATTTTGAGTTGGGGGCAAAAGCATAATTTTATTTTGAAACTGGGAAAAAAAACGTAATTTTGAACCGATGGTGAAACCATAATTTTTTAAACGGGGACAGAGTGAAAAATCGTAATTTTTAGCTGGGGGCAAAAACAGAATTTTATTTTGAACTGGGGGGCGAAAAGGTAATTCTGAGCTGAGGGCAAAACTACAATTTTATTTTGAATCGAGGGAAAATCATAATTTTAAGCCAGGGACAAAAGCGTAATTTTATTTTGAGCTGGAGGCAACAACGTAATTTTAAAATGGATATAAAATAATAAACTGGTTGGTCCAATGGGGGAGTGCCAGACAAAATCGTAATTTTGAATTGAGGGAAAATCGTAATTTTGAGATGGGGACAAAAGCGTAATTTTATTTTTAGCGGAGGGCAAAACGGTAATTTTAAACAGAAGAAAAAACATAATTTTAAAATGGATATAAAATTATAAACTGGTTGGTCCAATGAGGGAGTGTCAGGCAGCTGCCTGGCACTATTCCCTTTGTAAAATGTATATGTAGTATAATGGTATTCAAATTTTGTTTTTTTTTTTAATTTTAATTCATTTTTGATCGAATTCTTGCAGTTCTCACAAAACTTTTAGTATTTGTAGAACCTCTCTCATGTAATTAGAAACTAAGAATTACCTATATCTATATCTATACTATATAATAACCTGTTTTGGGACACTTGTCATTCTCTTATTTAATTGATTAAAATTATTAATAATACTAATAATAATATTAAATCTATCATACTTTAATAAAATATTATTATACTTTTAGTCACACAGAATATCGAATAAACTTTCTTACATCCTCCAAACCAAATGGTGAATTAGCTATTTACAAGTATTGTCAAGTTCCCATGTAAATCCAAATATAGAAAAACTATTCATAAAAAAAGAACTCTAGAAAAACTATCAATAATTAAAATAATCTTCAAAATATTGTTGAAATCCAATACCAGTGATAATATAACGAATTTAAATATCATTTTTGTAAGTTTAAACATGTGAAGAGAAGTTTATATTTAAAAAGAGTTATATTTTAAAAAAATACGTGTATTGCACGAGTTGAATATAATGTAATCGACTAATACATATAGTCGTCAAGACATATATTTAAAAAAATATACTTTTTGTTAGGTTATCATTTATGTATTTTATTATTACTTGTGTTTTCATTTATATTTTTTGCATTAAAAAGATTATTTATGCTTATTTTATTAGTACTGTAATAGTTGTGATTTGCATATCAATTTTAATTCCAAAGTTCGTATGTTAGTCTACCTACTGATTATTATTATTATTATTATTATTATTATTATTATTATTATTATATATTTCAAATAATTCTTTAATAATCTTAGAAAACCTTTTAAACCAATTAAATTTATCCTCATCCATTGAGTTTTCAAATTCCATAAGGTTTATCAAAAGCTCACCTCTCAACGATTGCAATTGCCACATTAGGATAAATAAATAGGAAAAACAAAAGAGTAAAAAATGAAAAGATAATTCAACTAATTTATAGATGATCGTAAATCTATACAATATAATAAAAGAAACCATAATATTTAATAGTCATGATATCTATTTATTTAGGTGGGAAAATACAATTGAAATCATCCATAGAGCGCCATGTGTCCCTAACATGGTTTTTTTTATTATATTGTATAGATTTTAGTATTAATAGTATTCGAATTTTGTTTTTTTTTGTTTTTTAATTCATTTTTGATCGAATTCTTACAGTTCTCATAAATGTTTTAGTATTTGTAGAACCTCTCCCATGTAATTAAAAACCATTAATTACCTATATATTACCTATTACCTATATATTAAAAATGAAACCTAATGAATAGTAACATCATCTTTGAGCTAATGTCACATAACAACGTAAGTAATTGCGTCGTTTAGATTGTTTTTCATATATGGTAAGTAAAGTATATATTTCACTTGAATGTTGTTTTATATACACAACAACTTCTTTTGCTTTCTTTTTTGTCTTTATCGACTATAATGGATAAATGGTAGCATATAAAATTAAGTTGGATATTAAAAGCATGGATGAGCAAATGGTATCAAATCCTGTAATCAAACATGTATCATATCGGTATCAAATTACTATACCGAATCATTTTCTTTACCAATTTGGTACCCACCTTTTGGCTTTTTCAGAATCATTACTTTCGGTTCAGCACCGGTCTGGCACCATACCTGTATTTACTGATTATTACCTTCAAATGTGATACCGTATCGTACCAAGCATTTTCGATACTTATACCTAATTTCGATGATTATCGAGATCGGTATTTTCGGTGCTGTTATCGGTACCGAGCTCATCCATATTTTAATGTGTTAGTACCGTAATAACTGAAATGATAACAACCGAATTTCCAACGTGTAGGGCGTGTGGATCCTGCTTTTATATATTAGATTATTTAAAATCGCCTTTTTTAAGACGGAGTGACTACCGTTACTAAGTTATTTTTATCTATGTTTTGATATTCGGCATCTGTTTGCCGTTGTCGGCACGCGTTTTGAAAATGTTGGATCCCCACCGCTACGTGCAGGCAGAAAATCAACTAGTATACTTAAATTAAAAGATAAAAAATTATATAGTATGGTATTTGTTTTTTATATAAAAAACAAATATAGCGTTAAAAAGTTATTGGATTTGAAAAAAGGTTGATAGAACTAGGTGGAATCCACATAAGAGTAATCAATAGTAGCTGTTATTTTTATGTCAACCCACCCAAAAATTGATTAGCATTTTGTCTCTAGAACATGTAATATACCGGCTTTTTAGAGAACAATTGGTAGTATATACTATTTATGTTATGCATTTTCTAATGAAGATCAATGTATTTTTATTATATATTATAATTAACTTTGTTGTACCTTTTTATTATTTGACTTGACACGACACAATCTAGACCGAAAGATCTAAAGTTGAGTAATAAACATCCTAGTACCAATAACTTTCGACACCCGTTGAGAAATTTATGGATCCGCCTCTATTGTTAACTGAAATTAAAAAAAATGAAAATGTATCGTGTAGGCTAGTTTTTTTTATTGTTCTTTTTGTGAAAGTAACATATATACCCACAAAAGTTATTCCTAAATCTTCTCTGATGTTTACTATAGGAATGATACACTTAACCACTTGTGAAGGCTGGTGTATACAACTTTGTTTCAACTACCTCAAAATTATAATAGATACCACTATTGATTTTTTGATAATCTTTTATTTTTCTCTAATTCCCGTACTACAGTTTTTGTCTAAAGCTACACATTCCAAGATGTCAACGAAAGTTAAATCAACTCCAATCGGCATTGATCTTGGAACAACTTACTCGTGTGTTGCTGTCTGGTTTGATCAACATAACCGTGTTGAGATCCTTCCTAATGAGCAGGGTAATACCATTACCCCATCATGTGTGGCATGTAATGACGGCCAAGTTTTAGTAGGTGAGGGTGCTAAAAATCAGATTACCAGGAATCCCATTAACACTGTTTTCGGTAAGTTGATTTGATTTTATTTATGGCACAAGAAACACATAAATTTACCCTTTAGTTAGTATAATTATATACCATCCCTTCTTTTTGCTTAATTTTAGGTGTCAAACGTTTAATGGGGAGTAGATTCAGTGATATCAAATTGCAGAAAGACTTAGTATCATGGCCATTTAAGGTAATCGAAGGATCTACAGATAAAACAATTATTGTACTTGAACATATGGGTGCAAACAAGGAATTTTCACCCGAAGAAATATCTTCTATGATTTTAAAGAACTTAAAAGAGGCGGCTGAGGCATACCTTGGAACAACAGTTAGAGATGCAGTTATTACGGTCCCTGCATATTTCAGTGACAAGCAACGACAGGCAACAAACATCGCTGGTACTCTAGCAGGCCTCAATATCCTACGTCTAATCAATGAGCCCACAGCAGCTGCAATTGCATATGGTCTAAACACATTTGCTGACCCAAATCACCCAAAACAGAAAAACGTGTTCGTCTTTGATTTGGGTGGGGGAACATTTGATGTGTCACTTCTCACAATCAGCAGGGAAGGAACCATAAGTGTTAAAGCAGTTGGGGGTGACACTCATTTGGGAGGAGAAGATTTTGATAAGGCAATGATTGATCATTGTGTACAAGAGTTTAAGAAAAAACATAAGAAAGATGTCAATATAAATGCTAGAGCAATAGGGAGGTTAAAAGTTGCATGTGAGAAAGCAAAGAGAGATTTATCCTCAACAACTCAAACTTCTATTGAAATTGATTGCTTCTATGACGGAATTGATTTTTCAATGAAGGTCACTCGAGCGAAGTTTGAGGAGTTAAATGCTAGTTTTTTTAAGAAGTGTATTCAACATGTGGAAAATTGTTTAAGAGATGGGAACGTGCACAAACGTAATGTGGATGATATAGTCCTTGTTGGTGGGTCGACTAGGATTCCCAAGGTGCAACAAATGTTGGGGGAATTTTTTGACTGGAAACCACTTTGCAAGACCATTAATGCAGATGAAGCTGTCGCTTATGGTGCAGCAGTGTTGGCTGCAAACTTAAGTGGTAAGGGCAATAAAGCTGTGAAGGATATGACACTTTTAGATGTGACTCCTTTGTCCCTTGGTACCAGCATCACAGGAGGAATTATGAGTGTCATAATCCCACGGAACACACCAGTACCCACCATAAAGAAGGACAGTTATGTGACAGTTAAAGACAACCAAAAAAGTTTCCGAATTGATGTGTATCAAGGTGAGTGTGGTAAAGTGAAAGACAACATCTTCCTTGATAAATTCACTCTTCATGGCGTTCCACCAGGCCCTGCAAGAAAAGAAAAGGTGAAGGTCCGCTTTAGCATTGATGCCAATGGTATTCTTGATGTCTCAGCTGAGTTGGTATCTACTGGGAATACAAGAAGTATGGTAATCACTAGGAGTGGAAATGTGTCCAAGGATGACATCGAGAAGATGCTGAAGAAGGTTAAACCATGAACTCTTATTTCTACTTTCAATAAGTTTATGAACTCTTATTTCTACTTTCAATAAGTTTATGAACTCTTATTTCTACTTCCAATAAGTTTGTATCGTTTGTTTTCAATGCCATTTCTATTATATGTTGTTTTAATTGATGGGAATTTATAGCAATGAAACCCTTGTGGTTCTTGGAAATATATTCAAACTTGTTATGGTTCTATTTAAGATTCATGAAAATAAAGTTATTGATGTAATAAGATTCATGAAAATAAAGTTATTGATGTAATAGGTGCATTACATTATGACAATTATGAATAAGGGGGTGGGGGTGGTGATCACTCATCACTCACAACATTCAATCAAGTTCCGCCATATCATCAACCAGTATTCCATCACTCACAACCTTTTTTTAGTGGAAATGGTTGGATTTTATATAAAAAAAAACCCTCAAACAGTCATCTTGTCAAAGGAAACAAGCCCCCAACGTTCCATGTTTTCGAAATTCAACGCGTGATAAATATCACGCGTGGTAAGTTTCACGAGTGATAAATGATGGTGGCGGCGGTGTGCTAAAGTTTTTCACGGTGATGGAGGTTCTATCACTCACCACCCCGGGTCCCCTAAGAAGTTGGGCTCATTTTCACTAAATCTATTACCTAAATAATTAGTCTTTTTTGGTTTTATTATACAATATCCAATTTACAAACGTCTAAATAAAAGGATCACAATCAAAGCATGGCACGTTAACATGGATCCTTATTTTGGTACGCTACCTGCATTCAATTAGATATATAGGGTTGTTTGAGTTTCTAGTCCATTTTAGTATTTGTAAGGTTTAATTAATTGATCAAATAAAGAGGAGAAGACTACATCATGGAGGCTAAGTGCATGCAACCTGGGTCCTGGAATATATTGCTTATAAGTGTTTTTCTATTAATTTTACGACTTAAGTTGTTTTCTGGTCCCTATGATTTAGCCGTTTTATTTATAGTTCATTAGGCTACACGGTATGGAGGTTAGTCCTCCACCGTCCCGGATCGGCGACGATCCAAACACCACGCCGCCCCCCTCCGTCCTCGTCCTGGGCGTCCTCTGCTCGACGTTGGGGACGATCACAAGAAGACAAAAATTATTCCCCCCTCTCACACACCCCTATACATACTATATATACATACACATTTTAGGTCTATCCTCCCATTTTCACACCTCCATCCTCTTTGCCCCATCCTGATTCCCATCCTACGTGTCGTTTACGTGGCGGACCATCCTCCAAGAGAGGACCATCACCATACCGTGTAGCCTAATAACCCAGAACTTCAATCCATTAGGTCACCTTGTTTTCCCACATCCTTATATATCAAAGTTCGGACGCTTTTTTTTTTTTTTTTTTTTTTGTGGAGCTCTCTCTTTTTCATCATGCATTTCACTTAACTCTACTCTGAGAACTGTCACTATATATGTCTTCAACATCATGGAGTTATGTTTCAGGTTCTTTTCTCTTTTGCTATGCCTGGGATGTCATCTCTGATTCACTATTCTAAAAAAGTTAAAATTGGTATCATATTTTGCTATCAACAGAAAAGAAATATATCAGTATTACCATTAGCAGCACACCATCCTAATAAAAATTCTAGGCAACAGGTGTAAACTTTCAATAAGTAAACGGTTTATTCAGTATTATCTTTTTAAAAAAAGAAAGTTAATATGATTTTAGTGATTACAAAAGTCTTTTTTTTTTTTTTTTAAACGCAAACTTCATTTAAAACCCAAAAGCGCAAGCTATCAATAAGACGGAAATAGCAAGCCGAAGACCAAACAATCCAAGAAAATTACATCACATCAAACGTACACCACCTCTCCCACTCTACAGTTTCATGTTTAAATCTAACGTACACCACCTCTCCCACTCTACAGTTTCAAGTTTAAATCTATGTTTATACCACAAGAAACCCAACGTCTTAACGTCCGCAACAATGTCGACCACACTCGAATTCTTGCCCGAAAAAACCTTCTCGTTCCTGGCCCTCCATATTCTCCAACTAGCGATTATAAATATACCTTGCGGCAGCATTTTTCTGTGTCCGGAGGCTGCACAGAACTCGTGCAGAACGACCAGGTCTGCAATGCTACAGACGAACACCTCGGGAATGCGACACCAAGTTGGGATGCTATGCCAAACTCCTGCAGAAAAGCTGCAGCCCGTTAGAATATGATCTGTGGTTTCTTCCTTGTCTTCGCACCAAACACATAAATTGCTCTCCACATGAATGTTCCTTCTTATCAAAGCCGATCCAAAAAGGCGCGCCACATAAAAATGTTACACTTGGTAGGAACCCACTTGCTCCATTTAAACCCAAACTGTTCAGCGTTGGTAGTCGCACCAGGCATCCATTTTTTTGCCCTCGATACGGTGAATTCGATGTTACTACTATCAGTCCATTCCCATTTGTCATCTCTGTCGTCCAGCAAACATCCGCCAGCACTGCTTCCATTTCAGTCCTTTCTCGCAGCTCATCATCCGATCCCAATGCTGATTTCCAGTTCCATGTTATCTTAAGACCATCTTCTGAACCAGCGCATCGATCTTCAACAACACAAAGTTTATTTTTTTCCTTTCTAAACAGGTTAGGGAACCTGTCCTTCAACGGTTCCTGGCCTAACCATGTGTCAATCCAGAAAAGGATTTGTGACCCACTCCCCACCCTACCACGAATCATAGAACTAACCCCAATCCCTTCCACCTTAAACTTGTTCCAAAAAGTCACGAATGTCTTCCAAACCCCCGTCGTATAACCACTAACCGGAGCCACCCCCCACCTACGAGTCGACCCGTGTATTGAATCAACAACCTTTCTCCATAATGATTGATTTTCCGTACAATACCACCACAACCTTTTTATAAGCAACACATTATTATCAACTTTTAAACTCGACAACCCCAACCCACCTTCTTTAGTTGATTTTGTGACAATCTCCCATGAGACCCAACTCATTTTTTCACCTCATCCGAGTCTCCCCATAGAAAGCGTCTCATTAATCCTTCCAAAGTCTCGATAACCTTCACAGGCGCCATGAACAAAGAGAAATAATATGTAGGCAAGTTATCTAAAACGGACTTGATCAATGTCACTCTCCCTGCAATAGATAAGGTGCTCGCTTTCCACTTCGACAACCGAAGCCTAAAAGTATCCACCACAGGTTCCCAATTTGCCACCCTATTCATGTTTGCCCCCACCTTCATACCTAAGTACATAAATGGTAAATCACCTGATTGATACCCAATGCTTCAGCTTTCGAACTAACCTCCGTACTATTAACACCGGCCCCATATAAAACAGATTTATGTAGGTTAATCTTCAACCCAGAACACAAAAAGAACACCCGGAGAATTCTCTTCATATTTACAAAATTGAATTCGGACCAATCCCCCATCAACATAGCGTCGTCCGCATAAAGCAAATGTGAAAGTACAGGACCATTTTTAGGTAACCGGACCCCGTCAAAAGCTCCAATTAGGTACGCCTTATTCATTAAGCCGGAAAAAGCCTCCATCACCAATATGAACAAAAATGGCGATATTTGACGAATCCCTTTCTCGCAATCAAACTCAAAAGTAGGAGACACGTTAACCAAAACTGAAGATCTAGCCGACATCAACACACCATGTATCCAATTGCACCAAACTGGAGGAAACCCCATCTGATCCATGACCGCTATCAAGAATTCCCAATTAACATTATCATACGCTTTATTGAAGTCTATTTTAAACATAAACATCTCTTTTCCACTCCTTCTCACCTAAGATAAAACCTCATTTACCATGAGAAGACCATCCAAGATATACCTGCCTGACAGAAAAACCGTCTGAGATTCCGAAACTAACTTCCCGATGACCAACTTTAATCTATTCGCCAAGACCTTCGACACCACCTTAGTGATAATCCCAATGAGGTTAATTGGTCAAAAATCACCTAATACCGAAGGATCTCCCTTTTTCGGAATCAAAGTGATTTAAGAAGACCCAACCCCCATACTCAACCTACCAAACTAATGAAAATGCTGCATAATTTCCACAAAGCGGACTCAAAGAGATCCCAAAAAGTCCTCAAAAATCTGAAATTAAAGCCGTTAGGCCCAGGCGCTTTATCGGCTTCACACCCAAACACCGCTTCATTAATTTCTTGTAGAGAAAAAACATGCACCAGACCCTCCGCGTCCTCATCACTCAGCTTCTTGAAACTATGACCACACAAATACGACCTGACACTTAACGATTCTCTGAATTTGTTTCGAAAAAATCTAAGAACCTCTCTTTTGATGAGTGTCGGTTTAGTCTCCCAAATACCCCTTACCATAAGACCCGGTAGATGGTTCGCAGCTCTCCTTTTATTAATACACCCATGAAAATACCGCGTATTATCGTCCCCGTACTTCGCCCAATTACTTTTCGATTTCTGTTTGAGATCCCTCTAATGAAAATCTTCCAATTGTCTAAGCCTTCTCTTCGTTTCTTCCAATACCCACGTTTCTTCTTCTGAAATATCTCTAACTTCCATATCCCTCTCCACTTTCTGAAGATCCACTTCTAAAACCTTTTTTTCTTCCAATTCTTTTTCAATTCTCTTCCCATTCCAGTCACATATCACTTTCCTAAGCCACCTAAATTTCTTCATAAGCCTATCATCCGGATTACCAACAAACACCATATCATCCAATGCTTTCCTCACAACTCCATTAAAATCTGCCCTACCCAACCAAGAATTATAAAATCGAAATGGCTTAGGCCCGAAGTTCCGTGATACAATCTTCAGAACCAACGGACAATGATCCGATTTTTCCCGGGCAAGAGCTAAATACTCCACATTAGGCCAATCCATGAAGAAGTTCGAATTAACAAAATTCTATCAATTCGACTCATTTTATCGCCAACCACATAAGTGAACCGCCTACCCTTCAAAAAATAGTCATGTAAATTAGCATCATCAATAAAACCATTAAACTCTTGAGCCGCTGACAAGGAAAACTTCGAATTCCTTCTATCCGATTCTTGTCTCACAGAATTGAAATCCCCCGCGACCGTCCATAACCCATCCCCAACCCCTATGATACCTCCAATATTCGACCACAAATTCCTTTTTTCCACCTAATTCTAAGGAGCGTATATGTTAACATAATGACTCATAACCCCGCAACCTTTAATGATACCCGAAACCAACAAACAATTAGCAAACTTTTTCACTTCGACCAAATTAAAGATCGTCGGGTCCCAGACTGTTGCTACACCCCCCGATCTACCAATTGAAGACACCCATTCATAATGAAAAACACCCCGGCCCCAAAACCTCTCTAACACCTCCCCATCTAAATTAGAATTCAAAGTTTCTTGAAGCATAATGAGACTTACCTCTTGCTGAACACGAAGACGCCTAACCCACTCTGCTTTAGCAGGAACACCCAACCCTCAAATATTCAAAGACATAATATTCATTGTACCACTTCTTGAAAACCTTCATACCTTAGCACCTCTTGGACTTCTGGAACAAACTGATCAATATTCTCGGCTCCTAAAGACCTCCCCAACATCATGGTCTTAGACGCCTCATCAACCTTCTCATTCGAATCAACCTCCTGAACAAAAAACCTCCTTTCGTTACTCCCATTTTCAGCACGTGAAAACTCCCCTGCCCCAACTGATTTATTTAGATCCGGTGTTGGACTACTAGAAACAATCCCAAAGAATCACTGGGCTCCCCATCCTCACTAGCACTTTGTGTTGGACTACTAGAAACAATCCCAATCAATTTATCAATCCTAAACGGATCATTATCCTCCCTGGCCTATTCTTAGGTCTTTGATGGGCCCCCGAAGATCCTCTTCTATTTTTTACTCCATTCTTTTTAAGGTACTTTTTACGAACAATCATATTAACATTATTATCGTTTACCTCACCATTACTACCGATTAAAAAATCCGCCCCTTTCTTCAATTCATTGACATTTTCGATACCCACATTATTATGAACATGATCTTCCCGACGAATATCTCCCATCTCCAAATCAGAATTCTCTTCACTAAGTTGTATGTTACCGACCGTATCGTCCACCTTATAGTTATGTTCCATATCCTGCCTGAATTGTTCACTGATCACCTCCTCACATTCTGCCTCAAAATCTTCAACGCAATCTGGTAACCATTCTCCCACGACTTCATCGATCCAAACGTGAAAGGATACACCCCTCTACATTAAATCCAACTGATCTGAAATTCTCGCACGATTCTTGCTCAAAACACCAATGTATACATTAGAAAAATTGTTATCTTCAGTCGACATCGTAGCCGGTTGCACCACCACACCATATCTTCCTCCGATCAACTCAAACACTTGGTCTAACGCCAATTGGACCGTAACTCCATGTACCTTCAACCACGCGATGCGATCATCCTCCATCTTATTGTTCCCATTCCATTTATCTAAACTCCCAAACATAACTCTCCACATATCACCATCTTCCAAAAAACGATCACGCTCCTAAACATCTTTGAATACCAACACCACTGTAAGTCGCCCCGATATACTTGATCGACACCTTACTCCATCCTTTATCCCTCAATAACATCCTCATTAAAGTCAACGACTTGAAATCTACAACGTTACTAATCAAAGAAATCCCATGCCACACATTAAAAGCTTCCAAGTTATCATCGATGTTGATTGTATCAACTTTCTTCGCCTCCGGTTGTCTATTCAACATAGAGTCGAGAAAAGTTCTTCCCCCGTCCACCTTATCATTCCTAACAACCAGTTCAACCACACCATTATTAGACCCCCCCCCCCCAAACTAGGGTTTTCATGTACCTTCTCCTTCCCTTTACCCTTAATATTAGTGTTCTTCCCCGTAACCTTCTCGCCATCCATGAATCTCGCCAAAACGATAAACAGTTTATAAGAACCCATCCAGACGTCACCCATGTCCCCTTCCAATCTTTTCACGTCTTTGACATCCCTAAACGACACAAAACCGAACCTCTTACCCCACCTATCAACCTTTCTAGCAATATAAGAACCCTCATACCTTCCAAAACCTCCTAAAATCTATTTTTTATTTTTTGGCAAAAGAAATTTAAGATGTAATAAATGTATGTATTAAAAAGTCTAGAGTAAATTATTATTTTAGTTTATGTGGTTAAGTCCAAAATATCACTTTAATCCAAATAGATTTTTCTCCTCTGGGTCCCTGACTTTTCCCATTTTTTGTCATTTTCGTCCAACTCTCTAACTCCGTTCAAAAATGTCAGTTAACTAAAAGGGTATTTTGGTCAAACCATATTTTTCTTTTTCTTTGTGCCATTTTCATCCAACCTTCTTTTTATATTTTTATTTTCTTTTAATTATAAGAGTAAAGTACAATTTTCCTTCATGTGGTTTACACCCACTTACAAATCCAGCCCTCATTTGAAAAAAAAATCAATACTCCAGTCCCTGTAGTTGTCGATTGCTAGCAATCAAGTCCCTGCACATAATTTCCGTTAGTTGACCATCCATTAAATTATTGGGCGTTGAGGGCAAAACAGTCATTTCCTCAAATCTAAAAAGTCTCCTACATATTTAATCCTTTAACTTATCTTATAATCCACACTCAACTCCTTCCTCCCCAAAAAAACCTCTTGAACACAACAACCCCACAGACAATTATCAAATTCTGGCGACTTCGAGCTCTGATCATCATCAATACGCTTTACGATGAGACAATACATTGTTCTTCTGATCATTTTCTACGTTATAGGTATGGCATTGTCTTAATTTTGTATTTGGACTTTCATTTGGTCATTCGATTCATGTGTTGTTTGTATAATAGCTGAAATGTGCTTTGTTTTTCTTAGATTTCTAGTGGGATTCAGGGTACAGGTGACAAGGCGTCACATTAGGATCCAGTCTCGGGTCTTGATGAGGACCGGCAGGGGGTTTCAAGTGGACCTTTCGGTCGTCGCCTGTGAAGGCTTCCGGCTGCTTTTCCTGTACATATGTGATGCATAGCTAATAGCGTAACGATAACTATTGTTTTTGGTTAGTTTGGTCTGGTCATTTTTGGGTTTTAGTCATTGATAATCAGTGTTAATTACAACAATTTAAGTGGGTTACTTGGGGTGGTCAAGTTTTGGGTTTTAGTCGTTGATGATCAGTGGTAACCCACGTTTTGAATATGTATGAATGTTGTATGACTTAATGAAATAATCAATGACGATGAATCACTGATTTTACAGTTTTTGGTTTATCAATGATGATGAAACACTGATTTTATAATTTTTGTTTGTTTAGTTTTAGATAACCTTTGGATGAACATGTATTTGACAGTTTCTGGATTGCAAGGCTCATGAATGAACATGTGTTAGTTTTAGTCATTTGAATGAACATGTTTAGTTTTAGATAACTTGTTTATGCATTTAAGTGAATGCATGTATTTGAATGAACTAGTATTTGAATGCATGTAATTGACTGTAGATAACCTTTGATCGATGTCGTAAGGTCGGTCAAAAATAATGTTAAAAGTGTCCTATTCACCTTTTACTAGTAAAGGGCAAGTAGGGTGTCGAATCCACGGGGAATCAATGGAAAGTATGGAAGCTCGTTGTTTGTGACAATTATCTAAATTAAAACTAATTACTTTTTGCAAAAGGTGAGACGAATTATGAAAACGAAATTAAATTGTAGTTGTAAATAATACCAATTGGAAATCACATAGACATGATTTGCTAAACACTTGTTTTGATAAATAACTAACAGATAATATATTTGATTGCAATGATCCATGATCGAAACCGAAGGATTGATGCAAATGAATAGTAATCTAATTAATTACCAATCCTAGATTTCATAAACATCAACGAGTTCAATGGTTAAAGGTTTAAGAACAATGACACTTTAGAATTTAATCCCAAATGTTGATGACCAAACCAAATAACTGATGAATACGTGTGTCTACGATAATCAAACAATCATTTAATCGAAAACAAGCAACAATAAGATAGATTAACCGAATGATTAATCAAATCTTACTCCAAAAGTTCATAAATATAAATAAACCCAAAGTCTAACAAAAACCCTAGTCCCGGAGATGATCACGGGTGGTTTAGCCGCTCATATTCTTGATTTGATCTTCAATCTTGATGAGGAATTGCATGATTGATGATTAGATTGAGGTTGAGAACTCTAAAATTCGTCCTTGGGAAGTGGAAAACGGCTAGGGTTAATGATAATTTCATTTGGGGAATGTTTGTGCTTAAATATGGTGGAAAAACAAGAAATTCGCAAGTCAGATCTGGGAGTCAGCGCCCAGTGCGCCAAAAACAGCGCCCAGTGCGCCAACTTGTAGTTTTCTTCTGTGGTGCACTGAAATCAGCGCCTAGTGGCGCCGATTGCTACCCAACTTCCCTTTTTTCATATTTTGGCCTTCCAACTTGTGTGTATGCTTCCAATACTCCATAATGCTCCCCCAAAACCTTCCGTCAAGCTCCAAAAGCCATCTGTTATGCTCCGAGTACCTCTAAATCAAAATCAACACAAAGTAAACCGTTTCCATACACAAAATCATATAAAGCCTCATAATTAAACACTTTAAAACACGATTAAACACCCTCACATCACATTCCCACACTTACCCTTTGCTTGCCCCCAAGCAAACCGATACGGAACTACTCACCATAGTAACAACACTTCTAAACCCCTAAACCAATGCAACAGATTAAGTCCCAAGTCATACCCGTTCCATAGACTGACATAATCAAGATTGACAGTCCGACAAGCAATCGATGCAATTTCTAAAACTCAAGACTTGTCTATTTAAAACTAACATGCTTATGATTGGAAGACATGCTACACGCCCCTCACAATCAACTCTCCTCTCGGTTTAAAATATGAACTAGCATGTAATGTGCTAGCATTTAACACTCAAAACCAAATATGAAATTCTGTAATCATATGCTTGTACGACAATCACACCTCCACTGTATCATATAACATGGCACATATAAAAAGGACGTTCAGTTTTGGGCTTAGGCTAAAGGTGGGAAATATTTATTTTTATTTATAGATTTTTATGTGGCGAACAAACAAACGACCAAACCGTGACAACTTTATTCGCAAACATAACATACTTTTGGGTTGGTTTCTACCCAAGAATACAAACAATATTCACAAACTTTTCTTTTTGTCTTTTTCTTTTTCTATTTTTTTCTTTTATTTTATTTCCCCCTTTTTTTTCAATTATTCATAATCTGTCGTTAACGGTCGGTATCAAACAATTCACATTAGGTGGACAAACAAAAGGTAACTAGGCTCAACAGGGCTACTAAGGGTGATGGTTCGGTAAACATAAAACAAACACAACAGGTGTAAGGAATATCCTAATGCCTTTATCATTTACATGCACATATCAAACCACAGTCTCAGCATGTATCAAATCATACAAGTTCTAACACAGAATAACATGCGGCTTGCTCTCATCAAATGAAGTCATAATGTAAATCATTCTATCATTCTACAGACTCAAAATTCTCACCAAAGAAGGGTAAAAAGGCTGCCCACATGTAGCATATGCAATCTAAAGCATGTTACCCCTAAATAGACATCTCTTTTCAATTATTTTATCCTAAAAACACCTGTCGGACCTACTCTCATGAAACTTAAAGGAACGACCATGATAAGGGACTATGTAAGTTTACTACCGGTAATGGACCCATTTGTAATTGAAACGTTTGGCTTTCATATCCATTTAGTTCACTTAAGGCGATGAAATTCTTTAAAGTTCTCAAAATTTTCAATTTTTTTCGCTTTTCATCGTTTCCAATCACTTTCAACCTCTTTCAAGCTTCTGTCCCAAACCTTTCCCTTCCCGGGTTTCCATATCCCCACACTTGGGCGACATTGTCCCCAATGTATAATGATTTTGTTGGGATTGAACCCTACCAGAGGAACAGATAATGAAAGCCAAAACTGGTTCACAACAGTGGATTCACAATAAGCAGATGTTTACATTAAGCTTTCCCCTTGACAGTGGTTATCTAACAGCTGATATACTTTAAGTACTGCTCAGAAGAACAACTGATGAACTAAACACTGATGAAACGCTAAAGACTACTAAAAGACAAACACTGACGCTCTATCTACTGCTGTTTCTTAAGTACTACTGAAGACACAAGCACTGCCCATTCAAGGACTAATCACCTTTGAAGAAAGCACTAATGCTCAACATTAGTGCTTAGGCTACAACAGTGGAAAGTGAATCAGTTGTTTACCCATGTTTTATATTTTCTTATTAATCAGTTGTTAGACATCAGTAGTTTGTATAGAACAGTGTTTACAGGTTGTTAGGTGTCACTTTCATGGTGACGTCAGCTGAGATACATCAGTGGTTTGGTTTGCCTATAAATATAACAGTACCCTGTACTGTTATATTTGATTCGTCTTGAGCGAGTTCTTCTCCCCAATTCAATCCTTTCATCTTGTACAACCAATCACTGGAGTATCAGGCTGAGGGGAAGTTTAGTTTGTAAGCATGCTTTGTAATCTTTTTATTGACTTTGTAATCTTTCGATTAATGCAAATCATGTGTCTACCAAAACTATTTTCTTCCTTGATTGTGTTTACAAAGTTTGTTGTTCATTTCCGCTGCACTTAAATTTCTGTTCATTTATGTTTGATTTGTCCAAATTATACAAACAAACACAATCACGAGAGCCTCCGATCATAACAATTGGTATCAGAGCCTGGACAGTCAAATTCGATCTAACAATCAATTTGACATAACAGTTCGGCTCAAAATTCATGGATACTAAGGTTGGTTGTATTTAGTTGAAAAACAGAGTAACAATGCTTAAAACTGCTATTCAAATACTCTGTAAAACAACCAAGATGTCATATGACACACAAATCTCACACAACGAGTGATTTCATGCACAAGACACTCATAGTTTTCAGATCTGAAAACATATCTGTTAAACTATGGGATTATTTCTTATTTTCAAAATTGATTTCAACTGTTGTTATGAAAATTGTGATGTCACTATATTAGATGCTAAAGTAATGAACCTCAGATTAACAAAAGCCTATGTTCATAAAAACATTAGTGTTTTTGCTAACGTAAAAAGAGGGAAATTAAAACTTTAGTCATTCAGATCTTATGTGTTGAAAACAGGTTGAGATCCTCAAAAGGACAAAATCAACTATGTTAAAATACATTAAGAAAATCAGGAGTAAAAAATGTCCAGATCATAGGTAATGAGAAAGTTGGCATAAGCATGTGCAGAAATGACCAAATCTCTCAAAACATTACTGCAAAATGATTTTGGAACAAGTATTCCTTCAATAAATGCCTCTCAGTAAGTATTTCATTACTTATGATTGGGAAGGGTAAAAAGGGAAGAAGAAAATTCACAAAAACTCAGAAGTGTGTTTATCTCAAAACTTTTGAAGTCAAAAGAAAAGAGTATAAACATAAAACACTTAAGAGTCAAAGCTTGGGGTAATAATGGTCATTAAGCAACAGTTTGTGCTCATTGGTTCAGCAAAGTTCAGGTGACAATAGTATTCCCAGTGATTGAACTTACAAGAGGACTAGACAAATGTTCAGAATCATCACATGGTAACAAAGTCTATAACAGGGTTTTCAAAGCTCTTGTGTACATGTGTCCTCATTTTTGACAATAAATCAACAAGAAAATGGTAACAAACAGTGGTCAAAATGAATTTATAATGTCATACTACTGTTGTTCAACCACTGACCATTTTCACAAACTTGAGATTGATATGAATTGAACTATAGTGGAAATTTATGCCAGTTCCTTTTGATGCTGTTTTCAGAAAATTCTTTAATATTTTTAAAAGGGATTTTCTCCAAATAAAGCAGGATATGTTATTCCATATATTTTTTTTGGATAATATATTTTGAACCTTTACTGGTTTTTGATAGTAAAGTTTCAATCTCCAGTCAGGATATATTACCTTTATTTTTGTTGGTAATATCATCCTCAAAATGGTTCAAAAGAAAATGGTTCATGTATCAAGGTCATATTTAACTCAAGTTTGTTTTAAAACTGATCAAAGATTGATTGTCAAAAGTGCTTAAAATACTTAGGTACTCATGTGTTAATTTAAGTATTACAACAAGAATGAGTTGCCTTAGTAAAAAGTCTACATCATCTGGGGTACTAAACCACTGTCAGAAATTTGAAAAAGCTTCAAAATGTGTAATTGACATGTGGCAAAAACCTTGAATGAAAATTCTCTATACAGTTGCTGAAATACTTGTCCTTCAAATCTGTACCATTTACCCTAATCACTGTTTTGTTCAAACATCTGCTCCCTAAATATTACTCACTGTTGAAAGACAACCACTGATCCTTCCATTCTCTTGGAAAGCACTGATGCTCAAAATCAGTGACTTATCCACTGATATGCTATCCACTGATAGTAAAAATCACCCACTGTCCTCATTTTGACCGTTGTAACCACTGATATTTGCTTCATCAGTGGTTTCCAAAACAACTGTTCTCCATAATTCATCTCTTCATCATCTGTTGACACGTGGTCAGTTTTTAGCCTTCAGATCATAATAACCGCTGCCACATCAGCGATCACTTTTTCCCTAAATAAAACCCTGATCAAAACCCCAAACAGGGTTTTACACTATCGAATTGAATTCCAAAATTCTCTTCTCAAAGCAGTTTCCAACCCTTCTTCCCAAAATCATTCTTCGTTCTTCTCCGCAAAAATGACGAAATCGAAATCAAAATCAAAGCCATCATCATCTTCTAAAGAGGTTGCTCAAACGGCCTCTGAATCCATCGAGATACCATACAAATCTCCTCATAATTATCTGGGTTTGCTCACAAAACCCACCGATAACCACACCTTCGACTCCATCATTGATACATTATCTGCGTCAAAGTACAAAACTTTGTTGACAACAGATGCTCCCATTTATCTACAAACCCAGAGAGAGTTTTGGAAAAAGGCGACGCTTGAAAAACAAGATGATAAAGTCATAGCCATTAACTCCTCGATACAGGGTAAAGTGATTCAAATCACTCCACAATCAATCTCTGAAGTCTTTAAACTCGACGATCAGAAAGGTAAACCTTCTTTTGATAAAACCGAGTTGAAAAAGGATTTCTTAAAAAGAGGGTATGCAGAACAATCAAGGGTAGATACCTTACAAAAAGGTTATTTCCCTTCTACACCTAGGTTTTTATTTCACACACTTTTGAGTTGTGTTTCAAATAAAACAACGGCGTTTAACGAAATACCATTGAAGATTCAATGTCTGGGCTATGCTATTTTAAATAATGAAAATTACAGCAATTCCCAGGAGATCTTTAATGACTTGGTAAAAAATGTTGATAGCAAATCATTTTTACTTTTTCCAAGGTTTTTAAGCTACTATTTTAAACAAAAATTTGAAAAAGAAAATGAAAATTTGCTCAAACAGGGTGTCTATTTTCAATTAAAAGGGTTAACAACTGAAACATTTTCTAGAATGATGGCACCAATAAAAACAAAAGCAGAGGTGTCTGAGCAGATTTCAGCAGTTACCACTGCTCCTCAGACATCTGCTGTTGAGCCCACTGCTCCAGGTGATCAGAGCAGCACAACCACTGCTTTGAAACCCACACCTGATATCACCAAAAAGACCAAAAGAAAATCTTACAAAAAGCCCACCAAACCCAAGAAAAAGGCAACTCTGGAAGATGAGATCCCAGAGCAACTGCCTGTGACAACACAAATGTCACCACAAACCACTGCTGCTACTTCCTCACAGCAGTTGGTAAAAAGATCTCCACCATTACCTAAAACTCGTCCTGCATCCTCACAAAAGGATCAGGTTGTAAGCATAGGGACCCCACAATATGAAGCTCTGGACCCATTCGGATCCATCTTCCTCAGTCCTGATCCCAAGGACATGTCTCTTTCAACACCTATACCCTCACCAATCATAATGCCACAATCTATAATACCCTTGTTGCATGCAGTTGCTATAGCTCAGACACAAACCGGTTCCTCTCTATCACCTGTCACTGAGAGTATACTCCCACAAGTGACTGGGTCTGATGCTACTACTCCTGCTATCCCAGCAACAATTGAGGAGGTTACACCCCCTGAGTTACAAGTAACTCTCGGTGGTAGTTCAAGTGGAGCAGCAACTACAACTGATGGATCAACAGATCTTCAGTTGGACAGTTGTTTCATTAGTAAGACTCCCTTGAAGGCAATTTCTTCTATAGCACCTTCGGTAATCACCAGCGAGTTAGTTTTAACCACTGGTATCATCAAAGGATTATCAAGTGCTGAAGAAAGAAGTCCCCAGTACCAAGAACAAGGGGCATCAATGGGTGATTTTTGGGACTCTGTTCCTAAGTCACACATTGATATAACCACTGCTGGTGGGGATTCAGATGATCCTACTAACGTAGGTGATGATTCAAAATATCAGGAATTGACGGGCAGAGTTGAAAAACTTGAAACTTCAGTTGTTGAGATAAAGGATATGGTGCAGCAGCTATTAAAAACTCAAAAAGCACAGACCACTGCTGTTCCACCTTAAGCACCTGCTCAACCACAAGCACTTGCTGCAAATGAGCTCTAGAATCTTTTTCAACCCTTGCTAGAGAAACAGAAACAAACAGCTGATCAGCAGCATGAAATGCATGTAAAAATGCTAACAAACATGGTGGAGTATAGATTTAAAGATACTCAAGCAGACATCAAGGCTATAAAGGCCAGCATACAAAAGACTGCCCATGGTGGAAAAGTTCCCTCCACTATCCTCTTCATGGATAACCCCGTTCTAGATAATGCCAAAAAGGGGGAGAAAATCCAACAGTTGAAGATGAAGGGAATTGAGGATGGTGTTTACGTTGAACCGGAAAATCAAAAACAGACATCTAAACCTCAAACCACAAAATTTCAAACATCCATCCAAACAACTGATACAGCAGTAGTTACAAAAACTACTGCTAGCCAAACAGCTGTCATCTAATCAACACACACAACTTCACCACACACCACCAAAACCACTGCCCCACCCAAAACCTCATCAGCACCATCACCAGCACCTCAACCAACCCCTGCTCAAAAGCAGAAGACATCTGCTGATACATCAGTATTTGTAATGACAACAGAGGTTGGAACACCAGTTGTTTCAACAGCTGTTTGTCAGTCATATACCACTGCTCCCATCAATATTACATCACCATCACCATCATCACCTCCTGCGAAAAGGCAGAAGACAACAGATGTTACAACATCTGTTGTAAGGACAACAGTAGTTGAAACACCAGTTGTTACAACTACTGTTGGTCCAAATACCCTCACTACATCTCAAGCCATATTTGCTTCAATCAATAAACCACCTAAAAGCACCCCTCCACCAGAAACAATTTACACTCGAAAAAGAAAAACAACTCAGCCAACAGATGACATATATGACCCTGAGGCTGCAAAACATCCACTGGAGCCTGAAGCTGTAAAAAATGAGATGAAACAATTTTACACTGAAGATGATCCTTCAAAAAGGAGATTTCCTTCTCTCATAGGCTTCATAATCCCAGACGATATGGATGAATATCTTGAGCTCAAAACAAGACAAGCTAAGATAAGAGCCAAAGTTGAATGCAAGGATCAAGGTGATGAAGCCATTTTGGAAAGAATGGAATTCCTGCTCACCAAAGTCAAACAAATGGAAGAGTATGCAAGTGATCTGAACAAGGAAATGTCAAACCTATCTCCTGAAGCAGATCAACGAAAAGAATTGAGAAAAGAATATCTTGCATACATAATGAAAGAAAAGTTCTATCCTGCTGAAGAAACACAATTCAAAGAATGGCCAATAGTTGCATTAAAGCATGAGGCTAACAGAATTGAAAGGATTAAAAATGATCCAAGAAAGAAGAAGACAACTCCAAATTGGAACAAATACAAGAAGTTCATAGCTGATCTTACTTCTGAGTATAAAAGAAAGAAGCAGGAGCTGGTAGATGCAAGGGTGGATACTGCAAATGCCATAGCAAAATGGACTAAGCAGCAAACAGATGAAGCTTATGAAAGGCTTAAGAAAAGGAGGATGACAATCTCTGACACTCCTAAAAAGTCTGACTACAAAAATCTAAAGGAGCAGATCAAGACTTTTGAAACACTGATCAACACAGCAGAAACCTCTGTCACAATGTTGAGAAAAGAAAAGAGGGAACTGCTGACCAGTGAAGAAGAAAAAGAAAAGGAAGCTGAGTACTTCACAGAAGCCATCAAGAAAATGGGTCTAAAAGAAGATAGTTCAGTGAGCCTTCAAAACCTTTTCAAAAAGGTATTAACCAAACCTGCAGCAGATATCACAGAAACTGAACTTGAACAAAGAAAAAGACAAGAGCTGATTGAACAAGAAGCTGTAGAAGACATAGCTGCAGCAAATAAAGTCATAGAAGTGGCTTTTAAACAAATGTCTGAAGTTCAGGATACTGCTTTACAATTTTTCTCAAGGCCAAAATCTCCAAACTCATCAGGAAATAAATCTCTCCCAAGAAACCCATTGGGTTCAAAAGTACTAAAGTGGATGTCTGATCAAAAGACCCACGTATTGACCTTGGTCAGATCTAATGGCGAAGTGAAGTACATATCAAGGAAAGAAGCACTAGGCCTTAGTGTTGAAGATTTGCAGGATCTCCTTGAACTTTCACTATGCAGGGATGAGGATGACACAAGTTCCAAAGAATTTGAAGAAGAATTTAAAAGACAAGCAAGGGAACTTTTGATGAGGAATAAAAATCCACAATAATGAAGAGTTTTGGCATTATCTGTTCCAGGGGGAGATTGTTGGGATTGAACCCTACCAGAGGAACAGATAATGAAAGCCAAAACTGGTTCACAACAGTGGATTCACAATAAGCAGATGTTTACATTAAGCTTTCCCCTTGATAGTGGTTATCTAACAGCTGATATACTTTAAGTATTGCTCAGAAGAACAACTGATGAACCAAACACTGATGAAACGCTAAAGACTGCTAAAAGACAAACACCGACGCTCTATCTACTGCTGTTTCTTAAGTACTGCTGAAGACACAAGCACTGCCCATTCAAGGACTGATAACCTTTGAAGAAAGCACTAATGCTCAACATCAGTGCTTAGGCTACAACAGTGGAAAGTGAATCAGTTGTTTACCCATGTTTTATATTTTCTTATCAATCAGTTGTTAGACATCAGTAGTTTGTATAGAACAGTGTTTACAGGTTGTTAGGTTGTTAGATGTCACTTTCATGGTGACGTCAGCTGAGATACATCAGTGGTTTGGTTTGCCTATAAATATAACGGTACCCTGTACTGTTATATTTGATTCGTCTTGAGCGAGTTCTTCTCCTCAATTCAATCCTTTCATCTTGTACAACCAATCACTGGAGTATCAGGCTGAGGGGAAGTTTAGTTTGTAAGCATGCTTTGTAATCTTTTGATTGACTTTGTAATCTTTCGATTAATGCAAATCATGTGTCTACCAAAACTATTTTCTTCCTTGATTGTGTTTACAAAGTTTGTTGTTCATTTCCGCTGCACTTAAATTTCTATTCATTTATGTTTGATTTGTCCAAATTATACAAACAAACACAATCATGAGAGCCTCCGATCATAACAGATTTTAAAACAAACCCAGGAATACCAACTAACAAACCTCATGAGCGATCAATCCCTAACACGAATAGCATAAACACATTCCCAACACAAATAGTTCGACACCACCAAAAACACGAATAAAAATGCAAAAATAAAAGTGGAACAGACTCCCCTGGTTAAAAGCGTAGAATCCTCATGCGTCATGTTCCACCACGACCGTATAGCATTTCACTCGCGGCCGTGTCTAACAAGTACTCAGGTCAATCTCTACAATTAGTGTGCAGATCATCCCCGTCCAAATGGAGATTGAGTATGGACAGTTTTGACTGAACTCTAACCCGTGCATTGTCCACCACCGCAACTAGAATGTATTGGGATTTCATCAAACATCCCCACACTTGGACCATTGCATCCATAGAGATTAATAACCTGATAACCTGCAAAAGTACTCATGCAAAAACAAAACAAATATACACTACTCTACATCCTCGGGCTGCCTCCCGAGAGCGCTAAGTTTATAGGTCTTCAGCCAGACCATACCTGATGTTCCCTTATGGTGGTCGAGTGTGATGTTTGCGTCCCATGGCCTCAAAGTATGTACCCCGCCAATGCTCTAGTAAGTCGTCCACTGTCTTCCACATTGGACTGAATAACTTTAACCTCCGTTTTACATTATCACATTCAGGCGGTTTCTTTTTCTTCTTCTTCGCTCGTGGCTTCCCTTTGTCCGTTTTAAACTCCTCATGCGCCACACCTTCCTTTTTCCTTACTGCTTTGCTCCCTGCCACTTAAAACCTGTCAACCAAAAAATACTCATGTTTTGTTTGAATCTCCTTTGCAGGAGAGACATTCTCTTCACCATTTTCAAACCTGCCAAACAAGAAGATGATGAAAACGAGGATTTTCCAGGCGAAACGGCTGAGCTGCGAAGATTCTGTGGAAAAATCTGATCTGGGCGAGTTGCACAGTCGTGCGACTCATGGCACCCCCGTGCGGATCCGACAACAGGGCTCGGCTCGGCATTGCACAGCCAGTGCGATCAGGAGTGCAAGGCATCTTCGGCAATGCACGACCGTTCATTTGGAGGCACTCCCATGCGGATGCGATGATCAACCCCAGCCCGGATCTGCACTGCCAGTGCAGATGCTCGTGCCATCCTAACCTCGGCGATGCACACTCGTGCAACCCAATGCATGCCCGTGCCAATACGAAGACCGGTCCATTATTTGCTGATGTCACATGGTGTGGTGAAGAGTTACTTAAAGTGAACGGTCGTGCACTTTAATCGCACGACCGTGCGATCTGAAAAAGTTATAAAAAACAGAAGGCAACATTCAGTTCGACATTCTGGACTTTTGGAAGCTCAGCAGGCGATTTCACAGGCTCCGGAGGCACTTGCTTTCACCCGGATTCAAGCCACATCGTGCCGATTAGCTTCGTTATCATCCGGATTCTCAATCTTGTGCTTGTTTATGGTTTGATTAAGTGAAGTTAGAAAACTCTTAACGGATGACTAACTTTTATTTAGGGGATTTTCATAGACCCATGTCAATTTGGCGTTAAAGAACAATTTTAGGTGGTTAAAGTGTGTTTATCGTTTTATCATTCCAAAGAATTGTCATGTTAGGATTCCCGAAAGGGATACTAATTGTCTTGAAAATGGAGAATTGACCAAGTGCTTTAAGTGACAAAACCGACTTAGTTCATATACTTTGGTTGTGCATGAAGCAAGGCTATCTATTTATTTTCTTATTTGGAGTCTATTATGTTTATGAAAGTTTATGTTTTAATCTTATTTTTAGTTTAAACAAATCACACTTATCTTTCTACCGGTAATTTAATGACAAAGGTTTAGTATTATTTCTCCGCCCACATCCTTGGATTGACACTTGGTTCTTACCGATACTTTATTACATATATGATGGGGTACACTTGCCCTTTCGTGTGTGTTTTAATGTTGAAGTATAAATCATTTTTATAAATTTAAAACCGAATCGTGTGTAAAATTCATTGTAAAAACATGTATATACACGCACACGTTAAGTTTTTGGCGCCGTTGCCGAGGATGTGGCGAGCTTTAGTAACGACCCGAGTCAATATTTTATCGGTATACATACTTGTGAATATTTGTGAATATTTTCTTGATTATATATTTTTTTATTTATTTGTTAATCTTTCTTGTTTTTAATTTAATTTATTCGTTTTCAAGCTTATTTCAAACGCTTGTGAATTTTTTATTTCATTTATTTGTTCGAATTCGATCTAATTATTTGTTTATTCTTTGAGTTTTCGGCTCCGAAACATTATTTTTACACTAGCCGATTCGATTATTTTATTTGTTTTGATTTTTATAAAACTCCGGGCCCATTTTTGAATTTTTTATAAAATTTTTCAGCCCTATTTACAAAAATTCTGTTTTAATTCAGCAAAAAAAACAGCCTTATTATAATAATAAAATATTCATTGTGTCAATTTTTTCGTTTGCATGTTGATGTCCTCAACCCCCGCTCCCGACGCTGTTGAGCCTTCAGACGAACCCGAGCGTGATCTGAGGAGACGTCTTCGTGAGAGATCCCGCACGGTTGCGCTGCTACTCGCAGTAGGTGAGGACGAGCAGGTGGTACCCGCTGAAGCCAAGGGCTCAGGGGCCGTAGGAAACATAATCATGGCGGACGACGAGCGACCACTGAATGAGTCGAATCAGCCCGGAGGAACAGGCCTGGAGGCAAGCATTATTCGATCTACGATAGATGCACCTACTTTTGAAATTAAATCTAGTATTATAAATAGGGTGCAGAATTCGGTGCAGTTTGACGAACGCGAGCATGAGGATCCCGGACGACATATCGCTGCTTTTCTCGAAGTATGTTCGACTTTCAAGACTAGGGATGTTTCAGAGGACGCTGTTCGGTTGAGGTTGTTTCCATTTTCACTGCGTGACAAAGCTAGGGCTTGGCTTATCACGACCTGGAATGAACTGGCGGAGTTATTCATGCAGAAATACCTCCCGCCTGAGAAAACAACCAAGTTAAGGAACCGGATTGTGACTCTTCGCCGAGACGAAGGAGAATCATTGCAGGTGGCCTGGGAGCGATTTAAGGATTTATTACTTGATGTTCCACACCATGGCTTCTCCAAAAGACAATTGGTTTTGACGTTTTATCAAGGGCTTAATTACGACACGCAGGAGAGACTAGATGTAAATGCAGGAGGCGATCTAGGAACGAAGACGCCAAATGAAGCCTATGCTGTCATCGAAAAGGCTGCGTTAAAGTCTAGCTCGCGTCGAGAAGGAGAGAAAGACCGGACATCATCATCATCATCCCGTCCAGGGGTTCATGCTGTGGACGACTACACAGCCATTACTTCACAAATCTCGGCTCTTTGTATGAGGGCCAAGAAGAAGTGGATTTTGTGAGTAACCAGGTGAGGCTGCAGAACAACCCTTATAGCAATACATACAATCCGGGATGGAGGAATCACCCAAATTTTAGGTGGCGAGCAAATGTGGGTAATCAGAACCCATTAGGATTTGCCCAACGGGCTCCAGCGCCGCAACAGGCTCACGTTCAGCAATTCCAACCTTACAACCAATCTTTCCAGCCACGTCCATACTCGTACCAGAATCAGGGCGCCGGGTGTAGTTCCCAGCAGCAAGCCCCTCAGTCAAGTTCCAAGCTGGACGATATGATGAATCAACTTCTTACTAGCTCCACTAGTGCAAATCAGTTGGCGAAAAGCGATATCAACAAAGCGAAGATCGTTTTCTAGCCCATGAGGGAGAAATGAGAAGTCAAAAAGCCTTGATTCAGAATATCGAGAACCAGGTTGGTCAGCTGGCGAAGATGATGTCTGAGAGACCCCCAGGTGGTCTTTCAGGCAACACAGAGCTAAATCCGCGCGGGCATGTAAATGCTGTTATGACCAGGAGTGGCAAGACTACCAGACCCAACATATTGGACTCACCACCGATCACTGAAGCGGTCCCGACTGATACACCGGACGAGGTGCAAGCCAGGCGAGGCCCAGCAAGTACAACACAAGTCCAGGAGCCAGTCAAAGAGTACACTCCTCCAGTTCCATATCTGGGCAGGATGAAGAAACAGAAAAATGAAGAACAGTACGGTAAGTTCCTTGAATATTTTAAACAACTGCACATAAACATACCGTTTGTTGAAGCCCTGGCCCAGATGCCAAAGTATGCGAAATTCTTAAAGGACATTCTCTCGAATAAGCAGAAGCTCGAGGATATATCCTGTGTGGTGATGAATGAAAGTTGTTCTGCCATTCTTCAAAACCATCTTCCCATGAAGATGGGAGATCCGGGCAGTTTCACGCTCCCTTGCTTGATTGGAAACATGTCTGTTAGCCATGCATTGGCTGATTTGGGAGCGAGTATCAACCTTATGCCTTATAAGGTTTTTACTAAGCTGGATCTGGGTGAGCCTTCACCCACTAGAATGAGCATTAGACTTGCAGACCGTTCAATCAAATATCCGCGTGGATTCGTTGAAAACACGCTTGTTAAAATCGATAAATTTGTTTTCCCCGTGGATTTTTTTATTCTTGACATGGACGAAGATTCAAAAGTGCCATTGATACTTGGACGCTCGTTCCTCAATACTGCGAGGATGATTGTTGATGTGGCAGCTGGCTAAATCACGCTCCGAGTAAATGACGAGCACGTGACATTTGATATTAAAATATCAATGCAACATCCGCAAAGTCACGATGACATGGTTTATTATGTTGACATTGTCGACGCATGTGTGTGCTCTCATTTCCAAGGCACTATTGAAGAAATTGATACGGACACACATCTATCGTGTAGGGACCTGATTGGCATTACGCAGGAGGGCCACAAAGTTGAGCAGCCTACTTTCCAAGTCGGTGATGATGGTTCCCAAAGTCCAGATCAATTTGTGGAAATTGGCCATGTAGATGATGAGAAATCAAAACCTTCGGTTGAAGATCCACCGTCTTTGGAGTTAAAAGAACTCCCACCACATCTTGAGTATGCATTACTAGACGAGGAGTGTCGCTTGCCGGTCATCATTTCAGCATCATTGGCAAAAGAGGAGAAGAAACAGCTTCTCGAGGTTCTAAGACTTCATAAGAAAGCCATGGCGTGGAAGATTATGGATATCAAAGGCATCAATCCTTCTTTTTGTACTCACAAGATTTTGATGGAAGACGAGTACAAGCCCTGTGCACAGCCTCAGAGGCGGTTGAATCCGAATATTCAAGACGTGGTGAAGAAAGAAGTGATTAAGTTGTTAGATGCTGGGTTGATTTATCCTATATCTGATTCTGTGTGGGTGAGTCCAGTGCAAGTAGTACCTAAGAAAGGTGGTATTACTGTAGTTTCAAATGATAGGAATGAACTTATTCCTACCCGTACTGTCACTGGGTGGCGAGTTTGCATCGACTACAGGAAACTCAACGATGCTACTCGTAAGGATCACTTCCCGCTTCCATTCATTGACCAGATGTTGGAACGTCTGTCGGGGAAGTCGTATTACTGTTTTCTGGACGGGTTTTCTGGATACTTTCAAATTCCTATTGCTCCTGAGGATCAGGAGAAGACTACCTTTACCTGCCCCTTTGGCACATTCGCCTACCGGCGTATGCCTTTCGGGTTGTGTAATGCACCGACTACCTTCCAGCGATGCATGGTTGCGATTTTTCATGACATGATCGAGGATTCTATGGAGGTTTTCATGGATGACTTTTCAGTATTTGGAGATTCCTTCAATCAATGTCTAGAAAATTTGAAGAAAATGTTGAAGAGGTGTGAAGAAACGAATCTTGTCCTAAACTGGGAAAAATGTCACTTCATGGTGAGAGAGGGCATAGTTCTGGGACATAAGATTTCGCGACCTGATATGGAGATCGATCCAGCTAAAGTTGACATAATTTCACGACTTCCACCTCCCACCTCGGTGAGAGCGATACGAAGCTTTCTTCGTCATGCGGGGTTCTACAGGCGATTCATCAAGGATTTTTCAAAAATCGCTAGGCCCATGACCCGTCTGTTGGAGAGAGACGCTCCGTTTATCTTTGGGGATGATTGCTTGAAGGCTTTTGACCTTCTCAAGCAAAACTTGATTGAGGCCCCTATTTTGGTCGCACCTGACTGGAGTCTGCCATTTGAAATTATGTGCGACGCGAGCGATTTCGCTATAGGGGCCATTCTGGGACAAAGAAAGGAAAAGCACTTTCACCCGATCTATTATGCGAGCAAGACTCTTCACGACACACAGGAGAATTACACCACGACAGAAAAAGAGCTCTTGGCAGTTGTTTTCGCATTCGACAAATTTAGATCATATTTGGTGCTTTCAAAAACAATTGTGTATACTAATCATGCAGCCATCAGATACTTGTTCAGCAAACAGGATGCTAAACCGCATCTCATCAGATGGATCTTATTGCTGCAGGAGTTTGATATCGAAAATCAAGACAAAAAGGGTTCGTTGAATGTAGTGGCTGACCATCTTTCTCGGTTGGAACATGGAGACATCAAGGACACACATTGGGATCCAATCAATGACAATTTCCCGCACGAGTCGTTGATGAGCATCGAGGTATGCGATGAGTCACCTTGGTTCGCCGAATTTGCGAACTATCTTGCTTGCGGGATCCTGATTAAAGGATTGACTCACCAACAAAAAAGAAAATTCTTTGAGGACGTCAAGCACTACATTTGGGACGACCCTTTCTTGTTTAGGGTTGGTGCTGATCAGGTGATTAGGAGGTGTGTTTCGGGAAAGGAAGCGACTGACATTCTGCGCCACTTTCACGAGGGACCTACAGGAGGTCACCATGGAGCCAATTTCACCACTAAGAAGGTGCTTGATTCAGGGTTTTATTGGCCCACAATATTTCCCGATGCGCAGAAATGGGTCAGAGCGTGCGATGCCTGCCAGAGGGCAGCAAACATATCGGCACGCGATGAAATGCCTCAAAATTGGATACAAGTATGTGAAGTCTTTGATATCTGGGGGATAGACTTCATGGGAACATTTCCCCTGTCATGAGGAAACAAATATATCCTAGTTGTTGTTGATTATGTATCGAAGTGGGCGGAGGCACAGGCCTTACCCAACAATGATGCAAGGGTAGTCGTGAGTTTTCTAAAGAGTTTGTTTGCCCGGTTTGGTGCACCAAAGGTACTGATCAGTGACAGAGGGACCCACTTTTGCAACACTCAACTTGAGAGAGCTCTGTCCCGTTATGGTGTGCATCACCGTTTATCCACGCCCTATCATCCACAAATAGGCGGGCAAGTGGAGGTCACGAACCGGGGGTTGAAAAGAATCCTTGAGCGGTCGGTGGGTGCAAATTGCAAGGATTGGCCAGACAAACTGGATGAAGCGCTTTGGGCTTTCCGTACGGTGTACAAGACGCCTATTGGGACTACTCCCTTTAGGCTTGCTTACGGAAGGGCATGCCATTTACCTGTGGAGTTGGAGCACAAGGCGATGTGGGCTCTAAAAACTGCAAATCTGGACCTAAAAACCGGAGGTGAATCCCGGTTCGTTCAGATTCATGAATTGGAAGAGCTACGACAACATGCCTATGAAAGCTCTGTGTTATACAAAGAGCACACCAAGAGATTGCATGACAAACGCTTGAAGGACCATAAACAATTCCAAGTGGGAGATCTTGTCCTACTCTACAACTCGAGGTTGCGTCTATTTCCAGGAAATTTGCATTCACGTTGGACGGGTCTGTACACAGTAAAGGAGGTATTTCCGTGTGGGACTGTCGCGATTGAGAACACGGATGACGTAATTTTCAAGGTGAATGGGCATCGCTTAAAGCTCTATGTTGTCGGGCCGATCGAGTCGGCGGTGGAGGTTATCGAACTCCATGCCCCGCATACATCATAAGTGTGGGGAGGAGAGTCTACGCTACTGACTCGAGGATCAAAATGTAGCAAGAGCGTCTCGTGCGCTTTAGGGGTAAAATTGTCCAAGTTCGTGTTTTTGCCGTTTTTTCGTATTTTTGGTGTGTTTGGTAGTTTTCGTAGGACCGTACAGTTTTTAATCATGCCGGACGAAGAATCTATGTTAGAATAATGTTAAATCAGTCTGTGTATTGCAAAAATGGCGGAAAATGGTCGGATCGGGTGCTGAAAATGGATTCTGCAGCAAACAGAATGATCTGCAGATGTGGCACGACCGTGCCACATATCGCATGACCGTGCGGTTTCGGACCAGCACCCAGAGTTGCACCCCCGTGCATTTCGAGATCAGCGTGCCAGGGTTAGCCAGCATCGGAGACGCACGACCGTGTGACAGGCCAAGGGCAGTTTTGTCCATTTACTATATAAAGCCCTTATCTGCACCCCACTCTTCACACTCGCGAACCCTAGCAGCATCCTCATTCCTGGCCGACTTCCCCTTCAAAATCCCACCATTTTTTGCACGGTTTCTCAGATCCTTCAAGCACGGTATGTATGTCTTCATGATTTTCGGTTTTAATCTTGTTCTAGGGCTAGATTTTCCAGATTTATTCAAGGTTTTTTAGGGTTCTCTTCATAAACCCAATTGAAACCCTAACCCTTGCAAGAATTGTGCGATTCGTGAACAGCCAGTCGGTTTCCTAGCCCCCGTTTGCCAGAAATTTGTTGATTTTCGGAAAAATTTTGTTGTTCTGATTTGGGGGTTGAAAATCTGCAGAAAACCACGTCGCACGGTCGTTCTGTGGGTGGCACGGTCTTTCAGTTGCGGTTGTTGACGATGTTCGTTGTGGTCTCGGTGACGCACAGTGGTGCAATCGATCGCACGTCCGTTCAGTTCCGACATCTGCCGACTGCCATCACTGAACCCGGTGACGCACGACCGTGCGATTTGCCCAGATCAGTTGGACAGAAGCTTCATAATAGTATGCTAGGCTATTTTGTATGAAAGTTTTCCTGCTCCTCTTGTTCTGACAGTAATCCTCATGCAGATGGACCATCCTTTTCTCCAATTCGACCAAAACAATGCGCGGGACCAACTTTGCATTGCAAAACTCAATGCGCTTTGGCAAAGACGGAACCAAATCGGCATTCCAAGGAGATTGGATTGGGATGTGATGACGGAGCTGAACCAACGCAACCGGCTTGCAAATATGTTAACACTTCCGTTTTCGCGATTGGTCAAAATTGACCGGACAATTTATCTGGAGCTCACGTTGGAATTCTTCGCTACATACTCTTATGCAAAGCCCAAAGCGAGCAGAAATCCAGACTTCAGATACAAAAAACGTATCAATTTCAGGTTGGGAGGTAATTGGCACAACTGGACCGTCGGGAGGTTGGGTAGAAGACTCGGTATCTACACTGACGAAGAAATGAACTCCGAGTTCTTCACCAATCAATCCACCTTCCCTAGCGAAGACGAGCGAGGTGATTTTTGGGTGCGGATTGCGACTGGCCCAGTATATGATCCTCCGGTAGCCAAAGCATCGAGATTGCGAGACCCTTTACTTAGGGTTATGCACCACATTTTCAGCCACACCATTACAGGGCACATGGACGGTTTGGGAAACTGTCCCTCACCTGATATCATATTTTTGTATGCGCTCACAGAGGGGGTTCATATCAACCTCGCCGCGCGGATGGCTGAATACTTCGTGCATAGTTCAGGCAGAACCGCTAGCAGTCAGATACATGGTGGTCAATACGTCACCCAAATCTCCTACGCCATGGGTATTATGACTGACGAAGTGGTAGAAGGTCTTACTTTGGTTACTAAAGGTACGTATGTGGATATTCGTACTTTGAAGGCCATGAGGATTATCACGGAGACCGACCACGGAGATAGGTTGAAAGGTTGGATAACGAGGTCTGGGACCCGTTGCCTCCACTCCCAGCGGATGATGAGGATGAGGTTATGCATGAAGAGGAGGAGGAGGAGGAGCAGCATGATCAGCCACCACACACACCACCACATCACTCCCCGCAGTACCAGCATTGGCCTCCTGGCATCCTGTCATATCCTGAGTTTTATAGTCAATTTCAGCAGATGCAGATTAACCAAGAGCAGCAGCGGACCCATCTAGAGCAGCTGAGGACCAATCAAGAGCAGCTGAGAGCCAACCAGGATGCGATGCGGGTGAATCAAGATTTCATGCGCCAAGAGGTGCATGCTGGGTTTTCTTGCATATTTGGGGACCTTCAGAACGCCTACCCCAACTACTTTGGCGAGCCCCCACAGTTCCCATTCGAGAACCCAGGTGATTATGGTAGGGCTGGCACATCCGACACAGGTGGAGGTGCCGATGACGAGTAGTGGTGGAGGTCTGAGCTGGTGGTTATGGTAGTATTTCAGTAGTATGTTTTTTTTTTGGGTGTTCATTTTGGTTTTCATTGCAAACACCCGCGGTTATGTATTTTGTTTTTCAGACATTATGGTTTATTTGCTTCGTTTATGTATGGATATTTAGTACTCTTTCTATTTATTTAGATCATGGTTTGTGTTGCGATCAGATTTTCTTGCTTGCTGTTCTGTTTTTGCTTTGCCTTGTGACATCCATACAGATCTCGGAAGCATATCTTGGACCGGAAGACACAACTTAATCGGCTTTGGAGCCTCGTTTCATCTGCAATCATCTTCAGGGGAGTGTTATTCTCCTTTTTCTCTATATTTCGGGTTTCGCATTGGGGACAATGCGAAGTTCAAGTGTGGGGAGGGGGTTTGTCCTAAAAAAATTAGTAAATTGTAAATATTTTTAGTAAATAAACCGGTTAGTTGTTGTTTTAGAAAGCTTCAGATATGATAAAAACCCGACAAGCCAAATAAATTTTGAAAAAGATAACTAGAAAACGTGACAAACAAAGAAAGACTTGCACGATAATTTTCACACTTTTACCCATTCCTTCCGTTATGTGAGCATGTTTGAGCCTTAAATTTGTTATATGTTTGTTCATTTCGGAGTAGGAGTGAGCCGGATGACACGTGTAGTTTAGAACTTGTCACTAGCATGCTTTTCAAGACCATAAACATGTGAGATTGTGTAGAAATGATAGAGGCACCTAGAAAACCCTTTGTTGTTAGCCTTGTTCTTTGTTTTATGTTTCCCTAAACCCTACATTACCCACTAGGATTAACCATGTTGAGCCTTTTCCGTGTTTTTCTTCCGTTTACCCAACTAATTAACCCACTTAACCAAATGTAGCCTTTTTTATTTTTAACCCTTTTGTGTTAAAACTCGGTTAAAAGTCGTTTAACTAACATTTCTTGTAATTAGTTGTTCATTGTACAAAGCCATTAGAATATATATAAAAAAAACCAGAAAATCAGAAAATAAAACACCCTAAAATAGGGTGAAGTCGACGAAATTCGAGCAATTTTAAATGCTAAAATGATGAAATTTCGTTGATGAGCTCGATATCACAAAAATCGCTTTTTAAGGCATTAGTATGTATAGTTTTATTGTTTTACGCTTGTTAAACGTAACTACCGAATTTTAACCATTTAGTCACTTTAAAATTCCCATTCCATACCCTTCACCCAAGCCTTTCGTTACAACCCGTAAAAACCTCTTGATTTACACTTTTTCGCATGTTAGTTGGTGGAGATAAGATCTTGTGACAAGCTTATGATATTACACGTTTCATTGTCGAGGCATTGAGTGTTTACACATACACATTTTATGTGTGTTTCACAAATATAACCGAGTGTGTGTGAACATTGTGAGGTGTGTGAAGATTAGCGTGCTAAGTCAATCGAAAGTAAAATCATGGCTTTTTGGTTATCTATACATATATTTGCATGTGCTTGTTTGGTTTGAATCACTTGATGTTGCGTTTCGAAAAACCGGCTAACCGTTTGTAGATGTATTAGTAGGTAGTTTGTAAATTCTTGTTCTCTTTAGAAAGTAGCTTTTATTACATTTTAATTTTAGCTTGCATGAGGACAAGCAAGGTTCAAGTGTGGGGAGGTTTGATATTCACTAAAATATATATGTTTTATTCCCCCATTTTTACCCCCATTTTACGCGTTTTTTGGCCGTAAAACCGAGAATCGAATACTTAATCGGGTTTATTTTTGTTTACAGGCCTAAAACAGCGTGCCAAACAAGAAGATGATGAAAATGAGGATTTTCCGGGCAAAATGGCTGAGCTGCGAAGATTCTGTGGAAAAATCTGATATGGGCGAGTTGCACGGTCGTGTGACTCATTGCACCCCAGTGCGGATCCGACAACAGGGCTCGGCTCGGCATTGCACAGCCAGTGCGATCAGGAGTGCAAGGCATCTTCGGCAATGCAGGACCGTTCATTTGGAGGCACTCCCGTGCGGATGCGATGATCAACCCCAACCCGGATCTGCACTGTCAGTGCATATGCTCGTGCCATCCTAACCTCGGAGATGCACGCTCGTGCAACCCAATGCACGCCCATGCCAATACGAAGACCGGTCCATTATTTGCTGATGTCACACGGTATGGTGAACAGTTACTTAAAGTGAACGTTCGTGCACTTTAATCGCACGACCGTGCGATCTGAAAAGTTATAAAAAACAGAAGGCAGCATTCAGTTCGACATTCTGGACTTTTGGGAGCTCATCAGGCGATTTCACAGGCTCCGGAGGCACTTGCTTTCACCCGGATTCAAGCCACATCGTGTCGATTAGCTCCGTTATCATCCGGATTCTCAATCTTGTGCTTGTTTATGGTTTGATTCTTGAATCTTTCCATGTTTTTGTTCATGTTTCAAGCATTTAGGTTGATGATTATGTATTATTGTAATCCTAAGGGTGAAAACACTAGTATCCCTTGCTTAATAACAACCATTAGTATGTTAATTATGTTTGTAATGACACTTTGAAGCATTTTCTATGTTAATCTTTGATGATTAGTTTGCAACCTTGTTTATTGATGCTGAATTCTTGATTATAGTTAATTATCTTGGATGATTAGTATGTGGTTAGTTGAGATATTTGTAAAAAGAAGCTTAGTTAATCATGTATTAGTAGACTTTTAACTTGTTTAACTTGTTTAATATGTTTACACCATGATCCTAGAAATGGTTAATGGTTTAATAAGGGATAATTATTGTTAATCAAGAAGGCTTTCCCTCACGGAAGGACCTTAACGGGTTAAATGGTGTTGTTATGAATTCTTGACATAAATTGTTAGCTTAGTTAGTAGTTTAGGCCAAAATTGCTTGCTTGGTGAATTTATGTTCAAGATTTGTAAAATGAACTCGGTTGTGATTTAATCTGGTTTATGCTTGTCTTAGTGGTTGCATTGTCACACCCTGACTTTTGCGGAAGCATGGTTATTGGTATGATCTATTAATACCATAGCATTCAATCATAACAATGCTATATGATAAAACCAAAAGATATTCATTCATTAATTAAGTTTAGAAAATACCATATTAAACTTGTCTTGAATACATCGATACCAAATTGAGTTACAAACCATGACATGTTTAACTGAGTTCATAAAGACTCCACAACAGACTTGAAATAAAACCTGAGTTTAGAAACATGTATCCCGTCCAGGAATAGGATACATCCCCTAAACTCGACAACCATGGATAACATTTTTATTCATACGCAGCTTGAAGACACATGCATACACCTGCCAGATCCACTAGTTTCCTGAAATACATGTAGTTTTAAAATATCAACAAAAAGTTGAGCGAGTTCATGTGTTCGTGAGTACGTATAAAACCTTTGTATTCAATGTATGTATGAAAGTCCCGGTATGATAGCAAACAAGGAAAAGATCACCAATGGTTTGCAAGGCCACTGATATGTGTGACGGTGTAGGAAGACTCAAACCTAGCAAAGTTGTACCGGGTTTCCGGCTGGAAGACATAGTCACCACTATGGGCCACCCTGGCCTCATGGGTGTGGGCTCGCTACACCAAAATAGATCTATCACTCATGCCCCTCGGTCCTACAAGAGGATTGATGGCCTCAAGTATACGCCTACCCATTCACATGATTTATGGTTCTTTCCTAGGCTAACCATACCAATTGTATTGTAAGTAATCCCTTTGTAACATGTATTTCACTCCCGAAGTAAATAATCAAAACAGTTTAAAGAAAAGGGGGACATGAACTCACAATATTGCGTCCTCAGCTCGTAACTCAAACTCTGTCAGCAAACACGACTACCTACAGTGCACTAATGTCTATTAGACGGACGGGTCGTGCCTTTGCTTAGTATTTACGTTTTTTAGTCAAGTTTCTTATATTATTCCAAGTTATAATTACTTGTCAAAATAATTAATATTTCAACTTAAATTGTATTTGGTTTTGGAATAATTGTTTAAGCAATATTTCTGTATTAATACTTCTCAAGTATTTAACTTCGTATTTCCTTCCCAAGGATGGGGTATTTTATACATGTATTTTCGTATTATTGTATTTGTAAATCCGTATTAATATTTTCTCAAGTCCTACTTTAGAAAATATATTTAAACTCATTTGTCCGAAAAATAATGTATTGTCCAGAAAATATATATTTTTCCCAAAAATCATATATCTTCTAAATACACTAAGAAAATATATTTTAACTTCCCGAAAAATAATATTTTCCCTTGTCCAAAAATAATATTTACCAAAAATATATGTAACGGTATTGTTTTGGATAGCAAATTTCACGATACTTTGTTAAGTTATATTATTTTAAGTCCTTGAATAATGTAACTAGTTCACAAAAATATACAAACAATCACACATGCGTCTTTAATGTAAATATATATTCCAAGTATATATTTATCCATTTTTATAAAAACCAACCTAAACAATATTATTCGTACCAAGTGCAAGAACAATACATTTTACATAACAATATGAACTTTATCGTTTCACAAAAACTTGTAGTAACTTGGTAAAGTGTTTAGTGGGTTTAGTTATCCCTTAAAGTGTGTTTATTCCTTTAAAAATCTCATTCTTAAAGAAACTAGGTGCTTACAACTTGTTAGATGATTTTTCAAAAACCGTTCTTTTGAACTCTTCTTGCAAATAAAGTGCTCTTACACTTATTTTATCACCAAAAATAGTGTACATTTAAGCATGCATCAAGATCTTCTAAAAATCACATTTTGGACTTGATTCTTTTGGAAAACCACTCATGAATCTTAGATTCATAAGATTACTAGCTCACTTTATTTACTATTTTTCAAGAAATTATCTTATTTCCAAGTTCATGTTCATGCATGAGGATGATCTTCTTGTGTTAGCACATAATCATCCTCTAACTTGCTAGATCATGTGTTTAATCACAATCTAGCAAGCTCCTTATGATGATCAACATCATAATCTCAAGTAAATAACAATCAAGTGTCATGCATGCTTTAATCAACATTATTTCAATAGGATTTCATCATATGTAAGCTTCAAATTCATGATTCAAGTTCAAGTCTTTTAGGGTTTTTATGATTTATAACATAACACATCTTTTCAACAAATCAAAATAGAAGCATCAAAGGTTAAAAAGAATCTTACTACTAGCTCTAAGCTAGGGAAGAACACAAGAGAAAAAGATGATGAAAATGGTGAGTGAAAGCAAGCAATGGAAGTTCTTCAAGTTCTACAAGCACCAAGCTTCATGAATCACCTTCTAACAACCTTGAGAGTGTATGGAATGAATGGATGGTGGTTGTATGGTGGTGGTGGTGGTGGCGGCACTATGAGGCCGAGAGGGAGAGGGAGAGAGCAAGAGGGAGAGAGTGTAAGAGAGTGGAGTGAAAGGAATGATGAAATGATCTAGTGAGATATTCACCCCATACTTATAATCTTTGCTACTAATATTTTGTCCATTCAAACAAGCAAGCTCCAATTAAAATAAGAACAAAATCTTTGAGTGGGGTGTGGGGTCCTTGTGACCGTAAATGATGAGGGGGGGGGGGGGTAATTGTAAGTTTGAATGGTAAATAGTTAGTTAGTAAATCAAATTCAAGTATATGGTTACAAGTGTTAGTTACTAGATATTCTAGTGGGTGTTATGGTGTTCGGGGATCATAACTAGCCAAGAAATAATTAAACAATGTTTCTGGCAATATTTTGGTGTTCCGGGTAATGTCCGGTTGTTCGGTTAGATACCGGTTCGTTAAAGTGTCAAGCTATTCCGTTTAATGATCTTTATGTTACTTTTTGTGACACTTTTAATTCCCGACACTTAGGAAAGCATTCAGGAGCATTTAGTCAAATTTTTAAATGTAACTAGCTTGTTGAAAAGCTGAATTTTGCTGAAAAATGCATAATTCTGCACTATAAGTGGGTTTTAGGCACTTTCCGGCACTTTATCTATCACCTAGTGATGCAGTTTTATAGTCCTTACTTTCCTACACACCATACTAGTGTAGTACCTTGTCCCTGGCCCATACTGGGTCTCATAACACTGTCTGTCTATGTACTGAACCCCGTCAGCATATTCCTGCTTTTTCCGTTAACTGTGCTATCTGTGCTTTGTGCATCATGTATGCTAATATAGTTTGTATGTGATAATGATGTGACATTATGTAATAAGTGATGCACATGTAAATATGATGCAGTAATCAGAAACCAGTTAAGTAATTTAGCACAGTCATTAAGCACTTAATTAATATTAATTAATTGTACGGATACCTGGATTTGTGAGGGTTGTCACATTCTCCCCCTGTTAAGAAAATTTCGTCCCGAAATTTTAGTTCTGCTACTAGTTGCAGGGGTCTTGGGGAACAAATGTGGGTATTTCGCTTTCATACGATCCTCACGTTCCCAAGTGAATTCTGGGCCGTGTCGCGCGTTCCAACGAACCTTGACGAGTTTAACACTACTCCTGCGCGTCTTGTTAACTTTCCAATCAGTAACCTCAACAGGTTCTTCAGTAAAGTGGAGTGTGTCGTCAATGTGGACTTTGTCGGTAGGTATGACAACTGATTCTTGAGTTGGACTCTTTTTCAGGTTAGATACATGAAATGTATCATGAACGCCATTCAGTTCTGCGGGTAGATCTAACTTGTAAGCTACAAGACCAATCCTCTCCCGGATTTTGAACGGTCCAATGTATCGCGGGTTCAACTTCCCATGCTTCCCAAAGCGTGCTACACCCTTCCAGGGTGAAACCTTTAACAAAACCATATCTCCTACCGCAAACTCCAGAGGTTTCCTTCGTCGGTCCGCGTAACTCTTTTGTCGATCACAAGCTGCCTTTAAGCGCTCTCGGATCTGTGTAATCTTATCAGTCGTCTCTTGAACCAATTCCGGACCCACAAGCTGTCTATCACACGCGTCTGCCCAGCATAACGGTGATCGACACTTGCGTCCATAGAGAGCTTCAAATGGTGCAGCTTGGATACTTGCATGGTAGCTGTTGTTGTATGAGAATTCTACCAAGGGTAAGTGGGTGTCCCAACTACCACCCAAATCCATTACGTAAGCTCGCAACATGTCTTCCAACGTTTGAATCGTTCGTTCACTCTGTCCGTCTGTCTACGGATGGAAGGCAGTACTCAGATTCAACTAAAAACCAAAAGCTTCTTGGAAGGATTGCCAAATCCTTGATACGAAACTTCCATCTCTATCAGAGATAATTGAGAGAGGCACTCCATGTCGTGCAACAAAGCAAGCTTACTAGTGTTGTCTTTCTCCTTGATTGGCAAGAAGTGTGCAGATTTCGTCAGACGGTCCACGATTACCCAAATCGTATCGTGACCTCTGGGTGTCCTTGGTAACTTCGTTATAAAGTCCATTGAAATCTGCTCCGATTTCCACATGGGTATTTCAGGTTGTTGCAGAAGACCTGAAGGCTTCTGGTACTCGGCCTTTACCTTGGAACAAGTCAAACATTTGCCAACATATGTTGCAACATCGCCTTTTAATCTCGGCCACCAATAGAAATCCTTTAAATCTTGGTACATTTTATCCGGTCCTGGATGGATCGAGTACCGTGACTTGTGAGCTTCATCAAAAATAACGTCTCTCAAACCACCAAAGAGAGGAACCCAAATTCTTCCCAAGAAACACAATGTTCCATCCTCCTTTGGTACCAATTACTTCTCCATCCCATGGAGATATTCATTCTCAAGATTCTCCCTTTTACGAGCTTCCCTCTGCGCAGCACGAATGCGCAACGTGAGGTCTGTCTGTACAATCATTTCCAAAGCCCTAACCCTTATGGGCTTGATCCTTTCCTTCCGACCCAAGGCGTCTGCGACTACATTCGCCTTCCCTGGGTGATACTTGATTTCACAATCATAATCATTCAACAATTCTACCCATCGTCTCTGTCTCATGTTAAGCTCTTTCTAATCGAAAATGTGTTGCAGACTCTTGTGATCAGTAAAGATTGTGCATCGCGTGCCATACAAGTAATGTCGCCAGATCTTTAATGCAAACACCACAGCGCCTAACTCCAAGTCATGTGTGGTGTAATTCTTCTCATGGATCTTCAACTGGCGTGAAGCATAGGCTATAATTTTCTGTCCCTGCATCAGCACGCAGCCTAAACCTTGGCGCGAGGCGTCGCAATATACCACGAAGTTGTCAGTGCCTTCGGGTAGGGATAAGATGGGTGCATCGCAAAGTTTGTTCTTTAACAACTGAAATGCTTCTTCTTGCTTGTCTCCCCATTCGTACTTCTTGTCTTTCTGTGTGAGGGAGGTCAAAGGTTGAGCGATTTTCGAGAAATCCTCAATGAATCTGCGGTAGTATCCTGCCAAACCTAGGAATTGTCAAATCTCGGTTGGCGTCTTCGGAGTCTCCCAATTCTTGATTGCCTTGATCTTTGTGGGATCCACATGGATTCCATTTCCATTAACCACGTGACCAAGGAACTGAACCTCGCGTAACCAAAATTCGCACTTTGAGAACTTCGCGTACAACTTCTCTTTCTTAAGCAGCTCTAAGATAGTCCTTAGATGTTGCTCATGTTCTTTCTTCTTCTTTGAGTAGATCAAAATGTCATCAATGAACACGATCACAAACTTATCGAGGTACGGCTTACAAACTATATTCATCAAATCCATGAAAACCGCTGGCGCGTTTGTCAGCCTAAACGGCATAACCAGGGACTCGTAATGTCCATAGCGAGTCCTAAAGGTCGTCTTCAGGATACTTTCCTCTTGAATTCTCAACTGGTGAAAACCTGATAGATCGATCTTGGAGTAAAAACTCGAACCTTGTAGTTGATTGAACAGGTCATCAATCCTTGGCAAAGGATATCTATTCTTGATAGTTAATTTGTTCAGCTCGCGGTAGTCGATACACATGCGGAAACTACCATCCTTTTTTTTGACAAACAGCACTGGAGCTCCCCAAGGCGAGAAGCTTGGTCTGATAAATCCCTTATCCAATAACTCCTGAAGTTGTGTCGACAACTCCTACATTTCTGAAGGCGCAAGTCGATAGGGTGCCTTAGCCACAGGCGCAGCGCCTGGAACTAAGTCAATGTGAAACTCGACTTGTCGCTGCGGCGGCAATCCTGGCAAGTCTTCAGGGAAGACTTCAGGATATTCCTTAACAACTGGTATATCTTCTAACTTCGACTCAGCGGCTTCTTTATCCACAATGTGCGCCAAGAAGGCAACACATCCCTTTTTCAAACACTTTTGAGCTTTCAAACAACTAATGATCCTTAGAGGCGTATTGCGCTTTTCTCCATGTACCACAATTGTTTCTCCATTCGCCATCGGAATGCGAATGATCTTCTCGTGACATACAATCTCTACTCGGTTGCTTGACAACCAATCCATCCCTACTACCACGTCGAAGCTTCCCAACTCGACTGGCAGCAGATCAAGCGTAAACTCGTTCTCTCCCAGTTCTACCACGCAACCCCTAATAACTTCATTCACTTCTACTAGCTTTCCATTAGCTAGTTCTATCGAATATGGAATGTCTAACTTACTGGCTACCAACCCAAGTATATTCTTAAATTCTAGTGATACAAAACTATAATCGGCACCAGTATCAAATAGTATAGAAGTAAAGCGTTGGTTGATAGGGAACGTACCAGTAACTACATTTGGATCTTGGCGAGCTTCCCTCGCACCGATGTTAAAGACTCTTCCATGTGCTTGATTCAGCTTTGGGCACTCTCTCTTGAAATGCCCCACGTCTCCACAATTAAAACAACCTGGTCCTCGACCATTACCATTTCCGTTACCACCTTGAGCGTTGTTTTGGTTGCGGTTTCCACTCCCAGCTTGATTCGTGAAATTACCACGATTTCCGTTACCGCCATTTCCCCCTTGAGGGCGCTTTCCGTATCCATTTCCTCCTCGGTTATTGTTTCCATTACCAAAACCCCTTTGGCCACCACGGCCAGTACCAACCCAACATGTTTCTTTCGAGTGACCAACTCTTCCACAAGATTCACATTTTCCAACTCGGCATCGTCCATGGTGATGCAACTGACACGCATTACATTTGGGCAAAGTGCCCACATACCCCTTTCCTTTGGCCTTGGCCGGTGCGTTTGTCTCATCCTTCTTGGTTGTACTGCTGGTACCTTTCTTGAAGTTGGAGAACTTCCTCTTGTTCTCACCCGATGACTCCACGTGAGTCTCCTTCTTCTTTTGATCAGAAATCAAAAACTTGTTTAACCGGATAGCTTCTTCAGTCAGTGACACACTCAGATCGATAGCCTCAGTAATTGTCGGCAGCTTTGACGTTGTTACCATACTCATAATCTGGGGCGCCAACCCCCAAAGGAAACGCTCAATGCGCTTGAATTCCGGAGTAATGATATATGGTACCACGTGAGAGAGATCGTGAAATCTCTGCACATACTCCGCGATCTTGGGGCCATCCATCTTGAGGTTCCAAAACTCTGTTTCCAATTTTTGAATTTCGGCCCTGGAGCAATACTTTTTACGCATGAGCTCCTTTAATTCATTCCAAGTCAAAGCGTATGCTGCTGCCTCTCCCAGAGTTTGGACTTGTAGATTCCACCACGAAAGCGCTCCATCTATGAACAAACCGGAGATGTAGGTGACTTGCTGATCTGGTGCGCATTTGCTCATTCTTAGCACCGGATCGGTCTTCTTCGTCCATCGAACAAAAGTCACAGCACCCCCGGTGCCGTCAAAATTCAGCGGTTTACAGTCTAAAAACTGTTTAAAGGTACAGCCTGTACATGTAACGTCATTCACAGAGAGCATTAGCGAACGCACATGGAATATTCAATTGTAACGTAATGTATCTCAAGCGACTTAAACATTACCATGTGGTGGGTTGTTCCTCGAGGTACCCCCGCTAGTTTCGGCGCGTGAGGCCTCGTGCTCTGCTATTGCTCGGGAGATCCTTTCTTGTAATTCGACCTCAATAGTGGGCAATCGTGTCTCTCTTCATGGAGGCATATTCTATAAGAAGATTGTATAGGTCATGTCGTATGCATATAAGTATGTAGTACGCGTATGTAATAACATCCATCAACACAAGTAAACACATAACATCCCATGTCATAACACAAACAAGTAATCCAACAACGTATATAATCAGAATGTTGCGATTGAGCTTTCATATATCAAGATTACAAGTACAGTTTTACATGTTTCACAATTGTATCATACATCAAAATGGGACTATAGGGTCACATCTCCCCTGTCCAAACCGTCTAACAACTACAATAATCAAAAGTTAAAAGTCAAAGTGTGGTCTTTGATGTGCGTGAAGTGTGTTATGGTTTTAATGTTTATTTTATGCCCTTTTACACTTTTTTTAGCCAAGTTTTAAATTTATAAAACACGATATTTACTTACACTAAACACACATATGGGCAAGTGCACCCATCGTGAGCGTAGTATAGTGTTGGTAAGATACCGAGGTCGTCCAAGGACACAAGAGCTTTTAGTACCGGTTTATCCTCAACGTCTAATCAAATCAAAAAGTTAGAAAAAGGTTTTAAACTAGAAAAATAAAAACTAACTAAAATGCTGAAAATAAAATAAAAGTAAAAACAGATAGACAAGATGAATCACTTGGCTCCGACTCGTGTATAGTGTAACCTTTGATTATTTCCGCACTTTTGCACTTTTTAAGAGATTATCTTAGTTATAGTAGTAGGCCCCTCTTTTGAAGGTGACATTACCCTCAACCCAGTAGTTTGAGTCAGCAAGGATACAATCCTAAAGGGTCGGATTATTGAAAGATAATTAATTAAGTTATTAATGCATATTATGGTAGGCCCCTCTTTTGAAGGTGACGTTACCCTCGGCTAAGTAGTCTGAGTCAGCAGGGATACAGTCCTAAGTAGCCGGGTTAAAGTATTAATAGTAGCTTACATATGAGGGGGTCAAAGAGTTTGGACCCCCGCCATCCAATACCGTTAAGTATTGAAGGAGGTCCTATAAATTTGACCCAGGTCCTTGCAGGATCTATACACTGAACAAGGCAAGACTCTTACCAAACCGTTCCCTTAACCCCCGACCAGGTAGCCAACATACCTCCATATAGACCGTGGAGATATGAATGGTGAAAATCTTTTATTTTATATAGACAGTAAAATAATGCCAAGACACCACGGACAAACGATATGGAAAAATCACCTTCAACATAAGAAACTAGTTATTAAAGTCATTAATACATAACCAAGTAAAAAGTGCAAAAAGATTAAAAATAAAACGTATTACACTAGACACTTTGTCTTCACCAAGTGATGTAAGAGACTTAGGCAAACATGGCCTTGATTGTCAAGAACTCTTACGATCAATCTTGGATCCCGAGATGACTCACACACTCTATGATGGACAATGGATGATGGTGGTGGATGATGGTGTTATGGTGGTGGTGGGTGGTGGGTGAAGTGTGAGAGAGGTGGTGTGCCAAGGGATGGTTTGCACTTGAGCCAAGCACTCCTATTTATAGGCTGAACAGAAGCTCGGGCACGACCCCGTGTCCATCCTTCATCTCTTTCTTCATTAATTGCAGTTTGTCTACATTAGTTGACCACGCCCCCGTGTGCAGAAGCAAATCTGTACTATCGAGATTTCCCAGATTCTGCGAATCTTAGAGTTGACCATGACCCCGTGTCCGCTGAGCACGACCCTGTGGTGGGCGATAGAAGCTTCTACAGCTTTGTCTTTTCTGCTGGCACTTGGGCACGCCCCTGTGTTCACTGAGCACGGAGCGTGTTCAGCCTTCTGTTTTCTTGTTTTGCTTAGGAAGATGCTGTCGTGGGGTCGGACATGTCACGTTTGTTCCTTTTCTTGTATTTATGTTAGATTTAGCTGTCTTTTTGCTTCTTTTGTTAATTTGAGCTCATTTAATCCTGAAAATACAAATGGAAGACAAAAGCACACTTTTTCCAACATTAGTACTAAAAAAGGGTTAGTTTTATGCCACAATTGATGTAATTTATATGTTGCATTTTGCACACATCAAATACCCCCACACTTGAATCTTTGCTTGTCCTCATGCAAAACTCTTTATAATGTGGCTTTACACTCCCAAATGGAATGGGTAGAAGAGAAGGTTTTTGGGCTTGTCATAGAGTGTCGGAATTTCCAAGATTCTTTATTAAGTTTTATTTTTTTATTTATTTACAATCCTATTCGTCATGATTTATTTAAAACTTTTCATAAGATAAATTACTTATTAGGGCATAACATGCCTCTTTAAAATTACATTTATATACAAGTTCACATACCTCACGAGGATCACTCAACACTCGGTCGAAAATGTATTTTAGTGAATCACTCGAGAGCGGCATGGAACTTACTCCTACCATAGGCTTGCCAAGCAATCAATCCTCCTCCTTTTTAACTATATACCTTTGTAAATATCAAGAGGACTTTTGGGGTGAAGGGTTAGGCTTGGGTTAAAGGTAGGTGGTTGGGTTAGTGGTTAGTGAAAGGGCGAAAAGCGTAACAAGCGTCGGTTTTCGTAAGACTTTTTATTTTTGCAACTTTTATTTTGATGAAGCTTTTATTCAAACAAAGTTATTTTTGATAAACTTGTTTGTTTATTTCTCTTTTGCTTCATCATTTTTTTTGAAAAGTCATACGAAAAACCGAGCTTGTTACTAAAACAAAAGGTTAAAAATAAAAAGGGTTTTGGTGGGTGAAAGGGTGTTTGGTTTGGGTTATGAAATGAAAAGGTTTAGGCTCAAAGGGGCTAACTAGGGGGATTTTGGGTAGGTGGTAAAAAAAAAGAAAAATACTGGTGTAGAAATAAAAAGGGGTTAGTCCTAATGCCTCCATCATTTACTTACTCGGGTTTAAGTTGGTAAGGACCGCGAATGTATCGTCGTGGCAAGTTCTAGAGTCGTAAAACCAAGCGGCTATTCACACAAGAAACGAAAAATGAGCATTTAGTTTAAAGATATATATTTGTATGCTCAATAAAGGCTCAAAACTCACTTTTGTGGGAATGGGTTTTTTTTATGTGATCAAGTATATATAATCAAATTTTAACTAAGCTTGTCATGCCGTTTCATAATTTTCTTATGTTGATTCTTTTTATCACGACGCTATCGGTTGTAAATTTATAAAAATATAACCTTTTTAGAACTTGAAATTCCCAAGTTAAACCTAGACAAGTAAATAAATAAAAAATTAAAAAATTTGGGGTGATTAGTGGTTCCAATAGAGTTTTGTGTAAAGCTTGTAGTTAGGACTTGCAAGATTCAAGGTTTTAGCATCCCCCTCACACTTAAATTACACATTGTCCTCAATGTGTCCCAAAAATAAGTTTTTAGGTTGATTGAATGTGTAAAAGGGTGTGAAAAAGCAAAAATTTGTGTTATTGGGCGTCTGGACACGGCCCCGTGGTGTCCGGGCACGGCCCCGTGTTCAGTCGCCAGTAACAAAATTGAAAAAGAGAAACAGAAGCCTGGACACGGGGGTGTGTTGGGTGAACACGGCCCGTGTCCAGTTTACCTGAATTTGGCATTTTCTGCAGATTGTGCAGCACGGGGCCATGTTGGGCGGACACAGACCGTGCTGAACTTGCTGTAACGAAGAAAATTTTGTCGGATGGCCCTGTTTTCCTGCATGGGGTGTTGGTTCAAGTTTCCCTTGTTTCCTTTGCCATCCCGAGTGTGTTTTATTCCTGAAAATTAAAACTAACTAGAAAACATAAAAATTAATCTAAACTAAACTAAGGATAGTTCCGCGGAATGCCTCCGTGGTGCGCCACGTTTATAAGGGTCCTTGGCTAGACCCAAAGCCTGGTCATATGTCACCCAAGTGGGATGTTTTGCATCCCAAGCTACACCGTCGGAGAGCGTCATCCAAGCTTGAGTCTATGACCTTCATGTAGTTGACCGGGTCTTCGTCTTCTACTCTCTTTCCAACTCCAAACTTCACTTCCTCGTCCCCAAACTTCAATGTTAGTGTTCCGTCATTCATATCTACCACTGCTTGGGCGGTGGCTAGAAATGGCCTCCCAAGGATGAGAGGGACATCGGCGTCTTCTTCCATGTCTAGTGTGACAAAGTCGGCCGGGAAGACCAAATTGTCGACTTTGACCAATAGATTTTCAGCGACACCTTGTGAAAATATGACGGATCTATCGGCAAGTTGTATGCTCATATTTGTAGGGCTTGTTTTTCCTATGCCGAGTCATTTGAACATTGATGCGGGCATGAGGTTGATGCTTGCCCCAAGATCGGCTAGTGCATTGCGAATGGGGGATTCCCCAATCGAGCAAGGAATCGTGAAGCTTCCAGGATCAATCTTCTTTTGTGGGAGTTTGTTGAGTACTAAAGCGGAGCATTCTTCGCCTAAGTTAACTAGTTGCAATGATTCAATTTTCCTTTTGTGAGTGAGGAAGTCCCTCATAAATTTTGAATACTTAGGCATTTGGGTTAGGACTTCGATAAAAGGAATATTAACATGCAATTGTTTTAGTAAATTTTTGAACTTTGCGAATTGTTCATCGGTCTTTTGACGAATTAACCGACCAGGGTATGGGACCGGAGGAGTCTTAGTGGGCTCTTGAGTTAGTGGAAAGCCTTTTCTGGTTGGGGCGCGGGTGGAGTCATGGTTTGGCTGGATTGGCTTCTTTCAGCTGGCGGTAATGGAGCCTCCTCGGGACCCACGGTTCGGTTTCTTAATGTGATGAGATGTACTTGCGTTTTTGGGTTGGTTTCGGTATTGCTCGGTAATGCCCCTTGTGGTCTCTCGGAGAAATTTTAAGCTACTTGATTTAATTGTTTTTCAATGTTTTGAATGCTAGCTTGTTGATTTCTAAAATTCGATTCCAATTGCTGAAATCGATCCGAGTTTTTCTTTTCGGTTTCGGAGATGAGGCGAGATACTGTATCTTCAAGCCTTTCTCGTCCACCTTGTTGTTGAGAAAAGTTTTGTGGTTGTTGAAAGTTAGTTCGTTGGTTTTGTTGGCTACTACTATTGCCGGGATCTCTCCAACCAAGGTTAGGGTGGTTACGCCATCCTTGGTTGTAGGTACCCGTTGGGGGACCCGACGGCCTAGGTCTATTATAAATGTAGTTTACCGTTTCTGTTTGATCATCTACTTCTTTCATACAACTCCAATTTTCATGTGGTCCACCACACCCCTCACAAGCCATAACCGAGGCCGTTTTTGCCATTTCTAATTTTTTGATTTTTGAAGAAAGGGCCTCGATTTGGGCTTGTAAAGAAGTGCTTTCATCAACCTTATGGGCGCCCGGGGTAATAGATTTATTGCCTCGCGGAGTGTGCCACTGAAAATTGGTTTGAGAAATTTCCTCAATTTGATTATATATTTCATTTGGGCGACGATTACCTAGAAGTCCCCCGGAGCTAGAATCAAGTGTTTGTCTCGTGTGTGGCAACAACCCATTGTAGAAAGTGGATACTTGTTGCCATACCGCAAGACCGTGATGAGGACACTTTCTTAGTAGCTCCTTGAACCTTTCCCAAGTTTCATATAAGGACTCTCCATCCTCTTGTGAATATGTATTAATTTCAGTCATTAATTTAGCCGTTTTAGCAGGAGGGAAATACTTATATAGAAACTTTTGGGCTAGTTCATCCCAGGTGTTTACCGAACCAACTGGGAGGGTGTTAAGCCAAGCCTTAGCTCAGTCTTTTAGTGAAAATGGAAACATTCGAAGGCGGATGGCGTCATTTGATGCTCCATTGATCCGAAAGGTATCACATATTTCTAAGAAATTAGTGATATGTAGATGGGGATCCTCGTCCGCAAGCCCATGAAAGGTTGTGGAGTTTTGAAGCATTTGTATCAAATGCGGTCGAAGTTCGAAGTTATTGGCTTCGACATTCGGTGCATTGATAGCGGCTCCGAGATTGCCTACAGTGGGCCGCAGGTAATCCATGAGGGTATGTTGGTCCGCCATTGGAAGTGGGTCCCCCGAAACTTTCTCTTGGTTTTTAGCTTTAAGTCTTTTTCTGAGAAAGCGTTCGGGTTCTTCTAGAGGTTCTTTTATGTCTCTACTAGAACTGGAGCTCATGCACTTCGTAGGAAGTTCAAATATGGCGCCTGGGTTCCAAGTCCTGCAATAAAAACAGAAAAGAATGTTGGTCAGAAGGTTCACCACGGCCCCGTGCTCAGTGAACACGGCCCGTGGTCGGAAGTACAGCGTTTGTTTTCCGGATCCCTATTACTGGGGAGTTGGACATGGCCCCGTGTTGCACCGACACGGCCCCATGCTCAGCTCTCTGTAACTCGGAAAATAAAAACTGCCAGTGATAATGCTGGACACGGCCCGTGTCCGACCAGGCACGGCCCGTGCTGAGCTCTGCAGAAACTGAAAAATTAAGAAAAATCCTAAAAAATAGAAAAATAAGAAAAAACGATTAGGCCATTGATTCCTAACTTTCTTAAAATCCTTGTGTCCCTGGCAGCGGCGCCAAAAACTTGATGTGCGTGAAGTGTATTATGGTTTTAATGTTTATTTTAAGCCCTTTTACACTTTTTTTAGCCAAGTTTTAAGTTTATAAAACACGATATTTACTAACACTAAACACACATATGGGCAAGTGCACCCATCGTGAGCGTAGTATAGTGTTGGTAAGATACCGAGGTTGTCCAAGGACACAAGAGCTTTTAGTACCGGTTTATCCTCAACGTCTAATCAAATCAAAAAGTTAGAAAAAAGGTTTTAAACTAGAAAAATAAAAACTAACTAAAATGCTGAAAATAAAATAAAGAGTAAACTGCCATTTTGGTCCCTGTGGTTTTGGCACTTTTGCCATTTTAGTCCAAATCTCAAACTTTTTAAATCTGGGTCCCCGTGGTTTGCATTTTGTTGCCATTTTAGTTCAAAACTCAAAATCTCTCACTTTTGACTGTTTTAAGGTCTCTTTTTTGTCTTTATCTGCAGGGGTAGTTTGGTCCATTTAATTTTCATTAAACCAATTTCTTTATTAAAAAACCCACATAATATAAATACCACCTATGGCAGACCAATTACATCTTCAACCTCCCAATCAAAACCCTAACCAGATATCAAACCCAAAAAAAAACCCTAACCCACAGGAGATCGAAGCAACGACAATGACTCCTTGATATCCTTATAGTGTCTAAGAAATATTTCTTTGCTTTCTTCATAAACCCCTCTCTCTATCCACCGTTTCAAACCCACATCGGTTACATCATCTTGATCCAAAAATGGAGCAACAACCGCTACTCACAGGTACAATTTCCCCTTCAATTTCTTCTCAATTATCAATTTAAACCCTTTATTTGTTTTGCAGAAAAAGGTGAAATTAGGGATGCAGAAAGCGAGAACTGGTATACATATCCATCAGTGGGACGAACATGATCAATGATGCCCACTGCTTCTGAAGTCAGCGTTGACGAGATTCGATCGGCTGCTACCGGTTCTGATCGGTACCCTGCTTCTCTTCATGCTCCATTGATCAGTTCCCCTGAGCCTCCTCCCTATATTTCTTGTAAAATAATACACTGTGTGGTTAATATCCCGATTGTACACTGTGTGGTTAATATCCGGTACAATATTTCCGGTAGCCCACAAGTGCAAACCACCATTGTCGTTGCTTCGATCTCCTGTGGGTTAGGGTTTTTTTTTGGGTTTGATCTCTGGTTAGGGTTTCGATTGGGAGGTTGAAGATGATGATGTAATTGGTCGGGGGTATTTATATTATGTGGGTTTTTTAATAAAGAAATTGGTTTAATGAAAATTAAATGGACCAAACTATCCCTGCAGATAAAGACAAAAAAGGGACCTTAAAACAGTAAAAAATGAGAGATTTTAAGTTTTGGACTAAAATGGTAACAAAATGCAAACCACAGGGGCCCAGATTTAAAAAGTTTGAGATTTGGACTAAAATGGCAAAACTGCCAAAACCACAGGGACCAAAATGGCAGTTTACTCTAAAATAAAAGTAAAAACAGATAGACAAGATGAATCACTTGGATCCGACTCGTGTATAGTGTAACCTTTGATTATTTCCGCACTTTTGCACTTTTTAAGAGATTATCTTAGTTATTGTAGAAGGCCCCTCTTTTGAAGGTGACGTTACCCTCAACCCAGTAGTTTGAGTCAGCAAGGATACAATCCTAAAGGGTCGGATTATTGAAAGATAATTAATTAAGTTATTAATGCATATTATGGTAGGCCCCTCTTTTGAAGGTGACGTTACCCTCGGCTAAGTAGTCTGAGTCAGCAGGGATACAGTCCTAAGTAGCCGGGTTAAAGTATTAATAGTAGCTTACATATGAGGGGGTCAAAGAGTTTGGACCCCCGCCATCCAATACCGTTAAGTATTGAAGGAGGTCCTACTAAATTTGACCCAGGTCCTTGCAGAATCTATACACTGAACAAGGCAAGACTCTTACCAAACTGTTCCCTTAACCCCCGACCAGGTAACCAACATACCTCCATATAGACCGTGGAGATATGAATGGTGAAAATCTTTTATTTTATATAGACAGTAAAATAATGCCAAGACACCACGGACAAACGATAAGGAAAAATCACCTTCAACATAAGAAACTAGTTATTAAAGTCATTAATACATAACCAAGTAAAAAGTGCATAAAGATTAAAAATAAAAAGTATTACACTAGACACTTTGTCTTCACCAAGTGATATAAGAGACTTAGGCAAACATGGCCTTGATTGTCAAGAACTCTTACGATCAATCTTGGATCCCGAGATGACTCACACACTCTATGATGGACAATGGATGATGGTGGTGGATGATGGTGTTATGGTGGTGGTGGGTGGTGGGTGAAATGTGAGAGAGGAGGTGTGCCAAGGGATGGTTTGCACTTGATCCAAGCACTCCTATTTATAGGCTGAACAGAAGCTCAGGCACGGCTCCGTGTCCATTGGGCACGGCCCTGTGTCCATCCTTCATCTCTTTCTTCATTAATTGTAGTTTATCTGCATTAGTTGACCACACCCCCGTGTCCACTGGGCACGCCCCCGTGTGCAGAAGCAAATCTGTACTATCGAGATTTCCCAGATTCTGCGAATCTTAGAGTTGACCATGGCCCCGTGTCCGCTGAGCACGACCCCGTGGTGGGCGATAGAAGCTTCTACAGCTTTGTCTTTTCTGCTGGCACTTGGGCACGCCCCCGTGTTCACTGAGCACGGGGCGTGTTCAGCCTTATGTTTTCTAGTTTTGCTTGGGAAGATGCTGTCGTGGGGTCGGGCATGTCACGTTTGTTCCTTTTCTTGTATTTATGTTAGATTTAGCTGTCTTTTTGCTTCTTTTGTTAATTTGAGCTCATTTAATCCTGAAAATACAAAAGGAAGACAAAAGCACACTTTTTCCAACATTAGTACTAAAAAAGGGTTAGTTTTATGCCATAATTGATGTAATTTATATGTTGCATTTTGCACACATCAGTCTTCAAAAGCTGTGCAATCTGGCTCAATAGCTGCACTCTCATCAAAAGTAGTCTATCTGCATAAGACCAAAAACCTCTAAGCTGATGGTGGAGGAGGAGGAGGTGGAGGAATGAAAAGCAAACGGCGCATATGCGCTAACTCCTCCTCGAGGGTATGAACAAGATGCAACAAACAGCTAATCTGCTGCTCCATGGTAAGAAAACGGATATCGAAATCCGGGTAAGGAAATAGTGGAGCAGATGGAGCAGCAAACTGTGATGGACCAGCACCAGGTGGAGGACGTGGGATCCTCTCTTGCTCAGTGACTCTACCACTCAACATATCCTGCTGGAGCTGCAAGGATAGAAGCAGATCATCCCTCGAGTATCCAATGTGGAAGGGATGGTATGGATCAGAAATGGGCATCACGTTGGGCGGAAACCACATAAGTGGCTCGCCCGTGGATGCAGAAACAAAAGGAGTAGCGTGTGTAAACTGTGGCATGAAATGATCGGCTGTTGTCACAGGAGGTATATGACCGGGCTGCCGACTCGATGGTACTTCCCCGGGACGGGGAGGAGGGATATCCTGAAGAAATGTGATGGGTAAATCTGCGCGGTGAACATCTGATACGTGTGGGTGAAATGGAGCAAAGTCAATGGGTGCATATGTGGGTACAGGAGGGGGAGTAACCGGTCTAACAAATGGAGGAAGGTCGTCATCGTCCTCGATCCACCCATTGTGGGTGAATGCATATCTGGGGTCAACCTGGGCTGCAAAAGGGGCACGATCATCAAGTACAGGGATCGGGTCAGGTAGTGGTGGTGCAACAACTTGTATGTCAACGTGATCATGCTCCGGTAGGGGATCAAGAGCAGGCATGGGCTCTGGTGTAACCAAAGGCTCAGGGTCAGCTGGAGCAAGCTCATGATTAGCGGGTATATCAAGGAGCTGCTCGTCAGGAATGATAGGTGCATCAATGGGTTGCTCAGCAGGAATAAAATCAATCTCCAGCTCAGGATCGAAATCGGGATCAACAGGTGCCCCAAAAGGCTGCTCATCAGGGACAAACTCAATCTCATGATCAGGGTCAAAATCGTGTGGAAAGACTAGATCCAACAGGTGCGGCGGACATAGCTGTGTCCGAATCAGAATCGGTGGGATACCGCTGTAATCCCAATGCGTGTAAGGTACTAGAAGACACTGACTCGAATGAGTCAGGACCTGAATGGTCAGAAGGAGCCTCGATAACAGGAATCTCATCCTGTGGAACAGCAATGTCATCAGCAACTGGAATCTCAACAAGAGGGATAACAACATTATCATCGGCTGGAGCCCCACCATCCTGGACATCCTCAGGGGGGCCCTCAATAAATAGATTGATGTCGTCATCAGACATAGCGTCAAGAGGCAGATCCTCAAGAGGAACTGCAGTAAGAGGAATAGGAGCAGGGATCGGAACAAGAGGTAGATCCCCGTTAGGAAGACCATCAGCTAGTGGTAGATTGTCTCCAAAATCTGGCAAGGCGAAAGGCTGAAAATCGTCAGTATCATCTAAAAGCATCTCTGGATCTGTGGCCATCTCGTCATCTGAAACTATAGCCATGGGGTCAATGGTGTCGGATGCTCCGCTCTCTGAAGAGGACATGGTGTCTGTAACAAATCAATCACAAGTATGCACATATATCATCAAACGTCAAATAAGCATGTAAGTAATAACAATGTAAGCATGTATGCATCCTAGTCTTCCCAAGACTATCCCACCCAGCCTCTCAGACTGAACTACTTAGTCTCTTAGACTAGACCTCCCAGTTTCCCAAACTGAACTACCCAGCCTCTCAGGCTAAACCTCCCAGTCTCTCAGACTGGCCTAACTAGTCTCTCGGACTACCCAGTCTCTCAGACTAAACTACTCAGTTAGTCTCTCAGACCAACTCCCAGTCTCTCAGACTGAATTACCCAGCTAGTCTCTCAGACTAACTCCCCAGTCTCTCAGACTGCACTACCCAGCTAGTCTCTCAGACTAACTCCCCAGTCTCTCAGACTGAAATTAGAAATGAATTCTTTGAAATGTATTTTGTGTATTTTATTTGTAAAAATATTTGTTTCCTGGATCTGGACACTTTGTGTATGCAATGAAAACATTTCGTGAGAGCCCTAATGATCGTAGTCTAGACTCGAGAAGAATCCTAGTTCGCTACGATCGAAGCTCTGATACCAAGCTGTCACACCCTGACTTTTGCGAAAGCGTGGTTATTGGTGTGACCTCTTAATACCATAGCATTCAATCATAACAATGCTATATGATAAAACCAAAAGATATCCATTCATTAATTAAGTTTAGAAAATACCATAACAAACTTGTCTTGAATACATCGATACCAAATTGAGTTACAAACCATGACATGTTTAACTGAGTTCATAAAGACTCCACAACAGACTTGAAATAAAACCTGAGTTTAGAAACATGTATCCCGTCCAGGAATAGGATACACCCCCTAAACTCGACAACCATGGATAACATCTTTTATTCATACGCGGCTTGAAGACACATGCATACACCTGCCAGATCCACTAGTTTCCTGAAATACATGTAGTTTTAAAATATCAACAAAAAGTTGAGCGAGTTCATGTGTTCGTGAGTATGTATAAAACCTTTGTATTCAATGTATGTATGAAAGTCTCGATATGATAGCAAACAAGGAAAAGATCACCAATGGTTTGCAAGGCCACTGATATGTGTGACGGTGTAGGAAGACTCAAACCTAGCAAAGTTGTACCGGGCTTCCGGCTGGAAGACATAGTCACCACTATGGGCCACCCTGGCCTCATGGGTGTGGGCTCGCTACACCCAAATAGATCTATCACTCATGCCCCTCAGTCCTACAAGAGGATTGATGGCCTCAAGTATACGCCTACCCATTCACATGATCTATGGTTCTTTCCTAGGCTAACCATACCAATTGTATTGTAAGTAATCCCTTTGTAACATGTATTTCACCCCGAAGTAAATAATCAAAACAGTTTAAAGAAAAGGGGGACATGAACTCACAGTATTGCGTCCTCAGCTCGTAACTCAAACTCTGTCAGCAAACACGACTACCTACAGTTCACTAACGTCTATTAGACGGACGGGTCGTGCCTTTGCTTAGTATTTACGTTTTTGAGTTACGTTTCTAATATTATTCCAAGTTATAATTACTTGTCAAAATAATTAATATTTCAACTTAAATTGTATTTGGTTTTGGAATAATTGTTTAAGCAATATTTCTGTATTAATACTTCTCAAGTATTTAACTTCGTATTTCCTTCCCAAGGATGGGGTATTTTATACATGTATTTTCGTATTATTGTATTTGTAAATCCGTATTAATATTTTCTCAAGTCCTACTTTAGAAAATATATTTAAACTCATTTGTCCCAAAAATAATGTATTGTCCAGAAAATATATATTTTTCCCAAAAATCATATACCTTCTAACTATACTAAGAAAATATATTTTAACTTTCCCAAAAATAATATTTTCCCTTGTCCAAAAATATATGTAACTGTATTGTTTTGGATAGCAAATTTCACGGTACTTTGTTAAGTTATATTATTTTAAGTCCTTGAATAATGTAACTAGTTCACAAAAATATACAAACAATCACACATGCGTCTTTAATGTAAATATATATATTCCAAGTGTATATTTATCCATTTTTATAAAAACCAACCTAAACAATATTATTCTTACCAAGTGCAAGAACAATACATTTTACATAACAATATGAACTTGATCGTTTCACAAAAACTTGTAGTAACTTGGTAAAGTGTTTTGTGGGTTTAGTTATCCCTTAAAGTGTGTTTATTCCTTTAAAAATCTCATTCTTAAAGAAACTAGGTGTTTACAACTTGTAAAACCCGTTCTTTTGAACTCTTCTTGCAAATAAAGTGCTCTTACACTTATTTTATCACCAAAAATAGTGTACATTTAAGCATGCATCAAGATCTTCTAAAAATCACATTTTCGACTTGATTCTTTTGGAAAACCACTCATGAATCTTAGATTCATAAGATTACTAGCTCACTTTATTTACTATTTTTCAAGAAATTATCTTATTTCCAAGTTCATGTTCATGCATGAGGATAATCTTCTTGTGTTAGCACATAATCATCCTCTAACTTTCTAGATCATGTGTTTAATCACAATCTAGCAAGCTCCTTACGATGATCAACATCATAATCTCAAGTAAATAACAATCAAGTGTCATGCATGCTTTAATCAACATTATTTCAATAGGATTTCATCATATGTAAGCTTCAAATTCATGATTCAAGTTCAAGTCTTTTAGGGTTCTTATGATTTATAACATAACACGTCTTTTCAACAAATCAAAATAGAAGCATCAAAGGTTAAAAAGAATCTTACTACTAGCTCTAAGCTAGGGAAGAACACAAGAGAAAAAGATGATGAAAATGGTGAGTGAAAGCAAGCAATGGAAGTTCTTCAAGTTCTACAAGCACCAAACTTCATGAATCACCTTCTAACAACCTTGAGAGTGTATGGAATGAATGGATGGTGGTTGTATGGTAGTGGTGGTGGCGGCACTATGAGGCCGAGAGGGAGAGGGAGAGAGTGTAAGAGAGTGGAGTGAAAGGAATGATGAAATGATCTAGCGAGATATTCACCCCATATTTATAATCTTTGCTACTAATATTTTGTCCATTCAAACAAGCAAGATCCAATTAAAATAAGAACAAAATATTTGAGTGGGGTGTGGGGTCCTTGTGACTGTAAATGATGGGGGGGGGGGGATAATTGTAAGTTTGAATGGTAAATAGTTAGTTAGTAAATCAAATTCAAGTATATGGTTACAAGTGTTAGTTACTAGATATTCTAGTGGGTGTTATGGTGTTCGGGGATCATAACTAGAGAAGAAATAATTAAACAATGTTTCTGGCAATATTTTGGTGTTCCGGGTAATGTCCGGTTGTTCGGTTAGATACCGGTTCGTTAAAGTGTCAAGCTATTCCGTTTAATGATCTTTATGTTACTTTTTGTGACACTTTTAATTCCCGACACTTAGGAAAGCATTCAGGAGCATTTAGTCAAAATTTTGCATGTAACTAGCTTGTTGAAAAGCTGAATTTTGCTGAAAAATGCAGAATTCTGCACTATAAGTGGGTTTTAGGCACTTTCCGACACTTTATCTGTCACCTAGTGATGCAGTTTTATGGTCCTTACTTCCCTGCACACCATACTAGTGTAGTACCTTGTCCTTGGCCCATACTGGGTCTCAAAACACTGTTTGTCTATGTACTGAACCCCGCCAGCATATTCCTGCTTTTTCCGTTAACTGTGTTATATGTGCTTTGTGCATCATGTATGCCAATATAGTTTGTATGTGATAATGATGTGACATTATGTAATAAGTGATTCACATGTAAATATGATGCATTAATCAGAAAGCAGTTAAGTAATTTAGCACAGTCATTAAGCACTTAATTAATATTAATTAATTGTACGGATACCTGGATTTGTGAGGGTTGTCACATGCATTGTGTTTATAAGTGTCACTTTCCTTGATTAAGTGAAGTTAGAAAACTCCTAACGGATGACTAACTTTTATTTAGGGGATTTTCATAGACACATGTCAATTGGGCGTTAAAGAACAATTTTAGGTGGTTAAAGTGTGTTTATCGTTTTAGCTTTCCAAAGAATTGTCATGTTAGGATTCCCGAAAGGGATACTAATTGTCTTGAAAATGGAGAATTGACCAAGTGCTTTAACTGACAAAACCGACTTAGTTCATATACTTTGGTTGTGCATAAAGCAAGGCTATATATTTATTTTCTTATTTGGAGTCTATTATGTTTATGAAAATTTATGTTTTAATCTTATTTTTAGTTTAAACAAATCACACTTATCTTTCTACCGGTAATTTAATGACAAAGGTTTAGTATTATTTCTCCCCCCACATCCTTGGATCGACACTTGGTTATTACCGATACTTTACTACATATATGACGGGGTACACTTGCCCTTTTGTGTGTGTTTTAATGTTGAAGTATAATTCATTTTTATAAATTTAAAACCGAATCGTGTTTAAAATTCATTGTAAAAACATGTATATACACGCACACGTCACCTGTGCTATTACGGGCTATTGTTGTTGTTGTTAAAACCTTCATACTGCAGATTAATTAAGGTTAATCGGTGCTTAGTTGGTAGATTAGAAATTGTTTTGAATATGGAGGGAATAACTAGATATGTACGTTCAGGGACTGAAAGTGTAAGTAAACTTATTTGGGGGGGGGGGGGGGGAGGGGGTATTTTCACTAGATTACAAATGGTAAGTTATATGGAGGGACTTGATTGCTAGCAATCGATAACCACAGGAACTGACGTGTTGAACTTTTTGAAGTGAGAGCTGGATGTGTAAGTGGATGTAAACTACAAGGACAGACATTCTACTTTACTCTAATTATAATATATATACACAATATATACACACAACTTATACTCTCTCTATCATCCCTATCTTCTCTCTATCCCTCTATACTAGAAAACCACCACAACTTCTTCATAACCTCCAATATCGCCTTCACCACCGGCCACCACTACCGTCAAAACCACAACCCACATCCACCATCTACTCCACCTTTCCTTCCCCATCGTTGGAAAACGAGAAACCCATCAGATCAGAAACCATTCGCCGCCTCCCCTTCTCCGCTCAAGAACAACTACGGCTAGCGCCCCTTTCTACGCCCAAGAACACCTCCTCCCATCGCCTCTTCTCCGCTCAAGAACGCTTTCGGTCACCGCCCACTGCTCCTCTCAAGAGCAACTCCGGCCACCACTCATCATCATCATCTCCGCCCATTGAAGATTGTTATGATCTGCAATTTTTATTGTGTTTTGGGATTTTTGTTTGAGGCTAAGGGTTTTTGGATTTGGGTTTTAGATTTGAGGTAGAGGGGGGTTTTAGATCTGGCTTTTTATTTTGAATATGAGTTTTTAAGATTTGGGTTATTATTTTGAATATTGGGTATGCCCTGTTTGTCATAAGGCGTGTTTGGATTCTTTTGGGGAGCATGCAATTCATTGTAGAGAGCTCCCGGGGTTCAAATGCCGACATGATTTGGTTAGGGATGTCTTTTTTGACATATTCAGGCGCGCTAGTATTTCTGCTAAGAAATAGGCACACGTTAATTTCTTAACTGACCCGTTGGAAGGGAGATCTATCCTTCGACCAACCGACATTCTGGTCTTTGGTTGGGTAGGAGGGAAACATGCATGTGTGGATCTAACACGGGTTTCCTCTCATGTGGGCTTAGGGGGTAGTGCTTTCATGGTGGGTCAGGTTGCTTTAAAGGTTGCTCTGGGTAAAGTAACCAAACACGAGAAAGCCTGCCTTAACGAGTAGCACATGTTTATCCCATTTGCTTTTGATACTTTTGGTTTCCTGGCGCCCTGTGGACCTACTTAGTCGAGTTCAAAGGGTCATGCATAGTAATGTTATAACCCCGAGATCTATGGACGTAGTTCTTAGAAGACTTAGTTTTGCTATTCAAAAAGGGGTAGCGGCGCAACTTGTTGCCCGTTTACCATCTATCTCGATGTAAATTCATAACACATTTCAACTAATAGCAACATAAGTTTATATTTGATTTTCAAGGTGGGTCGTTGAAATTAGTAGTGATGGTGTTTTTGGTGGTATTGTTGACATATTAGAAAGAGAAATATAGCTAAACGGATTACAGTGACGGCTAGTGATAGTGGTTGCAGTGGTGGTGTGTATATATAAGTGATTAAGTGTGTGGAGGGTGCTGAAGGATGGTGAACTTGGTGGTGAATTGTGCTAGTGGTGGTGAACAATGGGAGATGGTGGTGGTGGTGGTGAACGGTGGAGGATGGTGGTGATGGTGAACGGTGGTGGTGAACAATGGTGGTAGAAAGGGTGGTGGTTGATGGGACGGTGGTGGTGATGGTGGTGAACGATGACAAAATTTGGTGATGGTGATATCAAATTCGTATTCTTTGTGATATAACATTTTTTATCTATATGTATATATGTTAAAAAAATAATTGTTTTATTTTTAATATTTAAAGTAATTGTTTTAAATATATTATGTGAAAAAGCAAAAAAAAAAAATGCAAGACGGGTATTGGATTAAAATGACAAAAAAATAAAGATAAATGCGAAGTGATGAAATTACCCCTGACTCAACTGAGTTTTTTTAATAGAATTAGTGGTTTGGATGAAAGTGACAAAAAACTACAAACGTCGAGGGCTTAGAGGACAAAAAAAACTAGGGCTGTAAACGAACCAAACGTTTGGCGAACAGTTTGTGAACCGTTCGGCGGAAAGTTCGTTTGTGTTCGCTCGTTTATTAAACAAACGAACATGAACAAGAAATTTCGTTTGTTATAGTTAAATGAATAAACATGAACAGAGGTCGTGTTCGTTCGTTTATGTTCGTGAACGTTCGGTAACGTGTTCACTTGTGTTCGATAGTTTATTAGTGTTTTTAGGTTTTATATTTATTTAAATATATCAAAATTCTGAAAAATTAAATATCTAATAAGTGTCAGTGTATTATATATTCTGTTCATGAATGATTGTTTGTGTTCATTTGTTTCCATTTTTGTTCATGAATATTAGTTTGTGCTCATTTGTGTTCGTCAACGTTCGTTGCCTAAAATTAACAAACAAACACAAACGAACACGAACAAGTTCATTTCCTTAACAAACGAACACAAACATAAAATCCCGTTCGATAAGTGTTCGTGAACAGTCCGCGAACACATATATTTTTTAACAAACGAACACGGACAAGGTCTTGTTCGTGTTCGTTTGGTTCGTTTACAGCCCTAAAAAAACTATTTGAACTAAAATGACATTTTGAGCCCAGCCTCAATGACTAAAATTGCAATTTACTCTAGATTATTTGTAATAACTTATAAAACTTAATTGTTTTATAAATCTAGAAACATAGACTTGTTTAGTTTTTATGAACATTGGGATATTAATTTTAATAAAAGTGATATTTTTTAAAAAAGTTTTATTTATTTAACGTTACATTAATTAGCTTGTTTTCTATAGACAACATGTACATCAACTGTTTTCAAATTCAATATCAGCCATTAGATTAATCTGAAAGTAAAAAGTGAAAGTTCAGAGCAGTTTAGCACTCTCTCTTCTCCTTATTTCTAGCTAATACACAAACGTGTTATCATATGAAACATAATTAGCATTAATAGAAAACAAGCATTAATAAGAAGTAATTAAGAACTTACGTGTTATAGATATATATACCACGGGTAAGGTTATTGTAAAAAAGGTTAAAAGTGTGAGAAATGTGAGAAATATTGTGAAGATGACATGTGTCCTCCATCTAAATTAATTCAAAAGGGTAAACAAGTAATTTTATAATTAATTCAATTAATTCAAAACTTACCATAACCGCCACCTTAATTATAGGAACAAGATTTTTTTAAAAGATCTCTAAAAAAAACACTACGAATAACACTGCAACCACCATTCAGCACATATATAACACCATTCAATAATTATATAACACCATTCAGTAAAGAATATAACACCATTCAGTAAAGAATATAAGAATATAACACCATTCAGAAAAAAAAAAATAACACCATTCAGTAAAGAAAATAACACCATTCAGAAAAGAAAATAACATCATTCAGAAGAGAAAATAACACAATTCAGAAAAGAAAATAAACATCATTAATGAAAAAAAAAACACCATTAATGAAAAGAAAATAACACCTTTCAGAAAAAAAAAATAACACCATTCAGTAAAGAATATAACACCTCTGTATCATCTTCTCCACTTCCGGCACCACCACTGCCGCTCCGTCGTCGCTGTCGTGTAGAGAGAGAGATCATCTGGTCGTTCGATGTAGAGAGAAAGATCGCACGACCACCACCACTGCCACTTCCGGCACCACCACCGCCGCACCACCACTGCCGATCCGACACCACCACTGCCGCTGCCGCTCGAACCACCACCACCGCCGCTGTCGCTCGCACCACCACCACCGCCGCTGCCGCTGTCGTGTTTGATCTTTCGATTGATTGAATATGGAAGAAGAAAGAGAGAGAGAGAGAGAAATTGTGAGTGTATGAGAGAGAGAACGAAATTGCAGGGATTTGATTTACAAAATGAAGATAAAAAGACACAATTGCCCCTATATATTTCAATTCAGTCCAAATTAACAAAAATATTTTACAATTTGATCCCTATTCCATTAGATTAAAAAATCTAATGGCTGAGATTTTTTCTTACTTTTCTCACACTTTAGGCCTTTTTTACAGGATCTACCTGTATACCACAATTAGAAAGTGTAACTTTCTTTATCTTCTTGATAAATAATCATACGTACCAACTTTACTTAAAGTGGCAAATATCATAGGTTAATGGGAACGAAAGTTGTAAAGCAAATCAAAAATCCGGAAGCGTTTGCCGACACGTGAAGCTCAAAGTCCCACTTAGATACGTCATTAACATCTTGAATTATGCATCTGGGGACCTTTAACTTTTTACCGTTGATAAGATATTCTATACATTATTAAATAAATAACATCATGAATTTACTGTAACTTATGTTAAATAAGAGCTACAGTAACATAACATGTTTTTTTCCTTTCAATAAAGTGAAGGAATTTGACTATAAAAATTTGGAAGAGAATAGAGCCACAAAAGCACAGATGAGCAGCATATGTAGAGTAGGGTTTTATTGTTATAGTAAATTACATAAAGAGTAAATTGCAAGGATTGTCCTTTATCTTTATACCCATTTGCAGGCGCTGTCCTTTATGTTTAAAATTGACGAGTTTTGTCCTTTATGTTTTTAAATCATACACGTTTTGTCCTTTAGTCCTAACCCAGTTAGATTTTTCTGTCAAATCTGGTCATGTGCAATGCACATGAGGGTAAAATTGTCTTTTAACCCTTATCCTTCTCTACTGTTATCCCTTTCTACATGTGTCCATCCCTACCACAACAAAAAACCGCCACCAACACCCATCTTTTTACATTTGTTCCCCACCGCACCACTCACAACCACCTCCCACCAACCACCACAAACAACCGCCACCCTCTACCCCCTCTCTCTACATCAATTCTCCACCGCCCCACCACACCCTCACCGACCCTATCTCTCTCTCTAAAAACACAACACTCTCCCCTGTAGGCAACCACCATTCACCACCACCATTTGCACCACCCACAACCATCACCCTTCACAACAACTCCTCGCCATCAAAACCCCACAGGATCTCTACTCATTCCAGCCAAACCCCTCCTCACCACAAAACGGATCTTCACCTTGATGGTGGAGACGGCGGAGGCCGTCGCTGGTGATGGCGGAGACGGCGGAGGTGATGTGCTTTGGTAAGGTTTAGAAGTTTTTTTACTTACATAGTTAAAGTGGAGTAGCCATTGAGATGAAAAGTGGATCTGTGTTATGGCTTCATTGCTAGTTAGGGAAAGTGATGTGTTGTGTTGTGTTGTTGATGAAATATGTTCTATTTTTGTTAATGATCGGAACCTGTTGTGCTTTGGATTGAAAAACTGCTTTAATCTGCACTCAAATTGAACTGAAATTTGATTTTCAAAATAATGGAGATAAACTTCATTCAATTTGGTTTTTCAGATGGGTTTGGGATGTAATGACAAAAGGGTGTGGGGAGATAGTGGTGAATGTTGCAACGGAGTGGTGTAGTATATTATTAGACCCATTTGCTTTTTATATGGGTTCTTAAAATTTTGTGAGATAGCTGCTGCAGCGGAGTTGAATGAGGTTGCGGTGGTGGTGGTAGAGAGGGAGGGGGTGTGTTTGTGTAGAGAGAGAAAGCTGTGGAGCTGACGTATAATATTTTTTTTTCTTTTTTAAGATGATTTTTAAACACTAGGATGAAAAAGACAACTATGCCCTCATGTGCAAGACACATGATCAAATTTAACTGAAAAATTTAACTAGGTTAGGCCTAAAGGACATAACGTGTATGATTTAAAAACATAAAGGACGAAACTCGTCAATTTTAAACATAAAGGACAACGCCTGCAAACGGGTATAAAGATAAAGGACAATCCTTGCAATTCACTCTTACATAAATCCTCCTTTATGTATGTCACTTATTATAAATTATGTCTTTTGTCTTCAATAATTACAGAAAACGTACTCGATGTTTGCAAACCCTTGCAAGTTATGTCCTATAACCCTAACTCAGTTAATTTTTGTGGTTAAAAATTACCAAATGGGCCTCATATGAGAATAAAATGACCAAAATACCCTCATATGGGGTCCATTTGGTCAGATTTAACCACAAAAAATTAACTGAGTTAGGGATAAAGGACGTAACTTGCAAGGGTTTACAAACATTAAGTACGTTTTCTGTAATTATTAAAGACAAATGACATAGTTTGCAATAAGTGATATAAATAAATGAACATTTTTGTAATTTACTCATATTGATAAGACTTTCTATAAGTATATTATACAAGTATATTATAGTGTATTCCATAATATTATGTTCTGTTAAAAAAAGTTATTGGCTTGGTTGCTTATTGCTCTCCACGAAATATTGATCATGTTTTTTTTTTTCTAAATATGATTAACTAATTAAATTTATTGAACAGTTACTAAAAGATTTTATATGCAAAGGCAGCCGATGAAATATGGAACATGTTTTTCTTAACTTTTTATAAATATTATTAACTGATTAAATTCATTGAATAATTACTAAAGGATATTATGTGCAAAGGCAACCGATTAAGTATTGGTAAATTATGGCCTTGAAATAATAGCTTATTCAAACAATTTTCTCTGGTCTTGAAATTGTTAGACGATAGTCTATTCAAACAATATTTTTCTCCGATAAAACTTGGTTCGTTAATGAAAAAGTATATATTGAAAACACGGATTTCGTTAATTTTTGGTTATTCATATTCCGCTATAAATTCTGTTAACAATTGAGTTACACACAAGTGTCCGACTTTATATTTTTGGGTTTATTTATTACCGTAGCGAGTGCTGGTATCGTAACAAACCAAACAAATACCGAGCAAGCTCTCGCCGCATAGCGCGGTGAAATCCCACTAGTATTTTATTATTTCAAAAACCAATTTTTAAACACATTGAACATAAGATAAGACATTAAAGTTAGGGTAAATTACATTTTACGTCAAGTTTCAACAAAATTTCAGGCGTTGTCCTTTAACTAACGAAGTTATAACGGATGTCCCCTATGTTCTAATTTCCTTATAGATTGTGTCCTTTATGTTTTTATTCTTTACAGCGGATGTCTTTTATTTTTGTAATCCTTTTAATGAGAAAGGAAAGCGCTTGTAAAGAAAATTAGAACATAAAGAGCATTCGCTGTAATTTTGTTAGTTAAAAGACAACGCCTGAAATTTTGCTGAAACTTAAAGGATGTAAAATGCAATTTACCATTAAAGTTTTCCCTATAAAAACCATTATATGTTAGCAGAAATAAAATAAAATATGTATATATGTTAAAAAATTCATTTTTGTATGTAAAAATTTAGTTTTCACCTAATATTTTTAGAGCTTTTACTTATAAACACAAATAGAAGTCGTTTTACTTAAAAAAAAAAAAAACTGTACAAAAATGGGAATTTTTTATAAATTAATTTTTTATCTGAACAGGCTTCTACACGGATTTATATAAAAAAAAAGCTCCAAAGAAATCATGTGAAAATGAGTTTTTTTTTCTATTTAAAAATATTTTTTACATGTAAAACTATCATTTTCTTTATTCTAATAATATAATGTATAACTTTATAAAATCCCGAATATATTATTGTTAACTTATTTATTCTTATCTACGTTTCAATAAAAGTTTATTCAAAATTGAGCGGGTCAAATATAAATATTCTTTGTTCCTTTCATTGACGAACCGAATTGATATAATCCGAACAACTTTAGTGGTATCAGAATTCGTGGTTCTTGCTATAAATTGTGTTGAAAACGAAGGTATATTTGCAATAATGTATATATATTTTTATATCGTAAGCTATATCGAGTGTCGGTGTGTTGACAAGCCGAATTGATAATGTCTCAACAATATCGGTATCACGTCGATTTCAACCAAACAACGTTGTACCAATGATGGTACTATCAGAACTGTTACCGATATTTATTCTTATGATTATTAACCGACGTAAAACACATGTTGATATCGTTGCTGGCATATTATGACTTTATATGTCAATGTCATACCAATACCGTAATGAATTAAACCGATAATACCAGACTTCCATCACCATTTCTTAGGTTTGACCTAATCATCATCTATGCTTATGCTCAAGCAATTAATACCCATACAAGAAAATGCTTTTAAAATCAACATCAACTTTCATCCTTTGTTTCCAGGCTATAGCATCACTACACTATATTACCTTCTCCTTCACAAATTTTTTTAATAATATTTTATTTATTTATTATTATATTTGATTTTTCTCTAGTAACTTGTATTTGTTAACTTAAAAAATACAAAATTATGTTTGATTTTTTGGTCAACTTTCAGATATAAGTTTTTTTTGAAAAAGAAGTTCTATTTAAAATAAAGTATTTTTCGATACTGTACCGAATCGAACCATTACCTACCGAACAAGATCGATACCGGTATTTATATTCCATTTTACTGTTGGTGCTGATTTCATCCAAATCGTAAATAATATTTACACTTGCTTGCATTCATAACTTTGACAGAATATAATTATGTAATTCGAGTACTCAACAACAATAAAGACTAGATATTTAACTTTTCTTGTATTTCACATTATGTTTTCTTATTTTTTTTATGAGCAACTGCTTTAAAATTGTTAATATTATTTGAATATACAAATTATGAAAATGGTTTGAAAACAGAGTAGTATTCAAATTAAAAGTTTTTGGTATTAGCGAAATATAATTACGTACTCCGATTACCCGATGACAACGAAATATATATATGTGTGTATATATATATATATATATATATATATATATAGGATGGGGATCATTACAGAACACTAATTATTGCGAGAACAAAAAGAATAGCTTTAAATCACTAAATTTTGGGATTTAAGGTTCATGTTTTTTAATTTTTAAGTTTCTCACATTCATATATGTATTATATATACATAAAAAATCATATATTTTTACCTACACATATCCTACAAACATGTAGGAAATTTAACCTACACATAACCTACATATGTATAGGTTATATAAAAACTGAAATTTTTTCATATTTTGATTTGAATTATAGTGTGAGAGACAATAAATCTTATATTTGTAACATTTTCATTTACTATTTAGGGTTTTAGAATTGAATAAATGGGTGATTCATGTTGTTCTGCGTGTTATCGGAATATTTAGTAACACACTTGTATTTTACATTAATGTTTACTAAGTACTATTTTTTTAGTAACTGGATTAAAATAGTTAATATTATTTTTATCTAGAAAAATAGAAATTGTTATTCAAAACTGGAGTTGTATTCAAAATAATATAGTTTTTTAGCGTAACTAGAGATAAACATTTTTTTTCAGCGAATATCAATATCGTACCATACCGTACCAAATCGATACTAGACAAATAATATTAGTATTATAGCAGTAATCATTTTTTATGTTTTTCAGTGTAGATACGAATCAGTATCTGTACTTTAACACTCTCTAGTAAACAAGTAAATCTTATATGTAGTAAACACGCGGGAAATATTTAGTTTCCTTATTAGGGCACGTATTTGTAGCAACTATAGTATACTAGTTTTTTTTACCGCGCGTTGCAGCGAAACTGAGCAAATGATAATTTAAAACAAACGTGATTTGAAAATAAAACATGTTGTTTAAAAGACAAACCAATATAACGATTTAGTTTATCATCGTACCATTTTATGATACCAAATAAATACTTTATTTTGAGTACAACTTCGTTTTTAATAAAACTTATAACTGAATGTCAGGGAAAGAAATCAAGCACAACTACGTACTTAAGTTTTTAGAAAAAAAAAAGTTATAAACGTAAATTATGAAAGAAGTATCAAATTAATGGATAAATTAATATATGTTCAAAAAAAGAAAAAAAAAACAATTATTAAAAAAAGGTAAGGAAATATATGTTTTAAAAAAAGAAAAATATGTTATTAAAAGTGAATATAATAATAAACTATTATAATATATTAAATAATATAATAATAAAAAACTATATATTATTATAAAAATAAAGTTGCTAAAAATAAAATAATAAAAACTATATATTTTTATAAAAATAAAGTTACTATTCATCATCTCTCGTTTACAATATATATATATATATAGGGTGGAGTTATTGTAAAAAAGACCAAAAGTGTGAGAAAGGTAAGAAAGAATCTCAACCATTAGATCTAAATTAATTGAAAAGGGTATAATTGTAAATGCATTAACAAATTCAAATATGGTAATCCTTGATTTAAGGATTTGGAGAGAGAAAAATCTGGATTTTAGGACTTATAACCGTCCATAAATATAACACCATTCAGAGCATGTTCATACATGGTGTTTTAAATATAACACAATTCAGAAAATATAACACCATTCAGCACAAAAATAACACCATTCAGTACAAAAATAACACCATTCAGCAGTAAATAAAAAAACACCATTCAGTACAAGAATATAACACCATTCAGTACAAAAATAACACCATTCAGCACAAAAATAACACCACTCAGCAGTAAATAAAAAAACACCATTCAGTACAAAAATAACACCATTCAGCACAAAAATAACACCATTCAGCACAAAAATAACACCATTCAGCAGTACAAAAATAACACCATTCAGTACAAAAATAACACCATTCAGCACAAAAATAACACCATTCAGCAGTAAATAAAAAAAACACCATTCAGTACAAAAATAACACCATTCAGTACAAAAATAATACCATTCAGTACAAGATATAACACTATTCAGTGAAGAAAAAAATAACACCTCTGTATCAACTTCTCCACTTCCGGCACCACCACTGGCACTTCCGGCACCACCACTGCTGCACCACCGTTGTCGATCCGCACAACCACTGCCGCTGCCCGCTCGCCGTCGCCGCTCGTCGCTCGCCGTCGCCGCTGCCTCTCGTCGTCACCGCTGTTCGATCGATTATAGAGATAGACGAACCCTGAATTAAGTTTGGAGACCAAGATCACAAACCCTGGTTCGTTTGGTTGAGATGCTTTAATCTGAGATCAAAACGAAATGGGAACCGAACATCTCTTAGGCTAGTTGGAAATCATGAAGCAACAAAGAATCGTGTGCGTGATTGATCGGGGCACAAGAAGTCGAGATATGTAGGTTTAGCGGCATTAGGGTTTTGAAATTGTAGAGAGAGAGAAACTGTACGATCAATTGGAGAGAGATCGGAATTATAGGAATTTTGATTTACAGTTTCCTATTTTGAATGGATATAAAGACTTTATTACCCCTATAATTTTCAATTCAGTCAAAATTAAGAAAAATATTTTACATTTTGGTCCCTATTGATCTCAACCATTAGATCAAAAGATATAATGGTTGAGATTCTTTCTTACCTTTCTCACACTTTGGGCTTTTTTTACAGGATCCTAACTCTCTCTCTCTCTCTCTCTCTCTCTATATATATATATATATATATAATTGTATAAAGGTCATCTCAAAGGGTGTGCTTCTAGAAAATGTCTAATCTACACAATCCAATATATATGTAACATAATAAGGTTTTGCCCCGCCCGCGTTGCGGGACACTAAACCGAATATTTTTCTCTCATGTACGTCTGTATTTCGGCTACTTGTACATACTACTCATAACACACGATCTCAAAAAACATTACATCAAGTCAACCATTCAAAACAAAACATTATCATACTCTTGCTACAAAAAGCAAAAACGATGGAAAGACTATAATTTTAAAAAGAGAGAAAAATTGTAAATTTTCAGAACAAATAAACGTGTGCCAAGCAGCCGCCTGACACAAATAAAAGTTACACTCAGTCAACAATTAAAACTAAACACTATCATCGTTTTGTCCAAAAAAAACTAAAATGAATGCATAACTTTAATTTTACACTGGGGGCAAAATCGTAATTTGAGAAGCAAAAAAACAAAACAAAAATAATGGTAAAACTGTAAATTTGAATGTAGGGCAAAATCGTAATTTGGCTAGGAGCGGAAAAAAATAAAACTAATGGCAAAATTGTAAAGTTAAACGGGGCAAAATCGTAATTTGGCTTAACCAATTCCCTCCTACGCACTAAATCGAATCGTTATCAGTTTGATAACATGTACACTTGTATTTCGATTACTTGTACATTATTATTCATAACACGATTTTAAGAAAAAAAATTTAATCGAGACAAAGATAAAAATATCCTCTACGAATATTAAACTTAAGAAGTGGCAGCCTAAATTGACCTAATGAAAAAAATTACATTCAGGCGTAGATAAAAATTTGCTCTTGATGATACTGTCAAGCACACATTGAACGCAACACTATCACAAATTAACTAATTTTAAAGGTAACAAATTATTTTAAAAAAATAGGTAGAGATTTTTTATATAGTTTTAGAATTTTGAGCAAACTTATTTTTAGGTGTTTTATAAATATTCAATCAGAATAATGTAAAAAAATGATGTTTCACAAAATAAGTGAGAATCAGGATAATGCAAAAAAAAAAAAAAAATGGTTTCACAAAATAAGTGAATTATGATGATCTTTTTTTTCTGTATTATGATATGTTTTAAAATTCGATTTGCAATATTTATTAATAATATCTCATCCGGATTCCAAACATGTATTTCAATTTCATTTACAACACACTTTTCGAATATCATATGTATTCATATTTCACGTGCATATCCCTCGATTTCGATTAAATTACCTTAGCTTTCCATCGCCACAACTACATCACCACCAAAAAGAACCCTCACTTTGTTGTCTTCACCCACATTCTAAATCTCTTGCTGTAATGCTTTAGTCTTTTCGTGACGGTCTTCGGCGAGGAGTAGTCATCTCTTCCGGCTACAAATGCATCCATCTCCACCGATCATCTCTTCCGGGAACAATCGCACCGATCATCTCTTCCGGGAACAACTGCATCCTCTCTTTCCACCGTTGCCGGTGAACCCTCCGGTTGCTTTCCACCACCACCATCGTCACTCTCACTCTCTCTCCCTTGGCCATAACAGTGTTTGTCGCCGCCAGTAAATGCCCTAGATCAGCCTTCGTTCTCTCTCTGTCCCTGGTCTTCTCACACATATCCACCCTCCACCGCCACATTCCACCGTCTCATCCTCCACGAAATCAATGTGGTCGCCGGAGGGCGGAAACCGTTTATTGACACAGGCCATTGGCCGACAATGTTGTCTTTTTGTAGCGAGGGTAAAATCGTAATTTAAGCCACGTTACGTCGTGTGGACAAAGCTGCATTAGCAGTTACTGTTCATGCAAGTTGGAAAATGTTATAGAGATGATATTACCCTTTCGGAAGGCTAGTCATTTTGAAAAATTATATTGCAAGTAAAAATTTACGGATGAAGAATATTAGGGGGCGTTTGGTTCGCAGGAATTCAATTGAATTTAAGAGAATTGGAATTTGAATTTCATCTCTTAAGATTTTAGTTCACAGAATTTGATGGAATTGGAACCCAATTCCAATCCTCATGTTATTGGTTGACAATGGAATTGAAATTAGAATCAGGCATTAATTCCTTCAAATTCCTTTAACTAAAGGAATTCAAAATCCTTCCTATATGTGAAGGAATTAAAGTAAATTCAATGGAATCTTCGACCGTTTCGACTCGCACCCAATGTTTTAAAAACCGGTAAATATCGGCCGGTTATACCGGTATTACCGTTTCCAGATGTAAATCCGGTACGAAACACCCCGGTAAATAAGTGAAATGGCATAAGGTTTGTACCGGCGGTAAAATCTGGTATACCGGTTTGAAACGTAATACCGGTACCAGCTCAGGGTTATTTTAGTTTGGGTTGTTACTTATTTTTATTATATATGTTACTTATCTTACGTAATTTTTATATATTATGATTATTTGTAACTAAAAGTTCTTATTTAATATTGTATGAAACGAAAATAGTTATCCTCTAGTTGATGACGATGACGATAATAGTGAATTTCATCTTTTATGTGATCGTGAACTTAATGTATTCAACTCTCAAATGGCTTAAACATATCGTACACTTTCATTTAAAAGAGCTTGTTGGAAAATTGAATGATTTTCGATTATCTTTTGGATAATTTTTATTATGGATTTACTTTTGGATCATCTTTTAATATGTAATCATGCATTTTTGGATTAACTTTTGACGGTCTAATAAAAAAAACCTCTTGATTTTTGTTAGTTTATTTAAACTCATTAATTAATTAATTATGATGTTGTAATTTATAAAATTATAGAGTTAGGTAGTCACCCCGGTTGAACCACTCGGTACAACTTGGTTCAACCGGTTGAACCATTTTTTAGCCTAATCCGGTTTGATTTAAAAACCGGTTTTTAAAACATTGCTCGCACCGTTTAACCCGTACCGTTTCGATCCAAACCATTTCGACTCGTACTGGTTTCGATCCGAACCGTTTCGACCCGTACCGTTTCTACGCGAACAGTTTCGACTCGTACCATTTCGACGCGAACAGTTTCGACTTGTATCGTTTCGACGCGAACGGTTACGACCCGTAATGTTTCGACCTGTAACGTTTCGAATCAAACCATTTCGACGCGAACCGTTTCAACCAGTACCGTTTCGAATCGAACCGCTTCGAACCGATTGTTCCGACGCGAACCGTTTCGACCCGTATTGTTTTGATCCGAACTGGTAGTTGTGGGTGTCGGTGTCGAGGTGATGGATTCCAATTCATTTGACAACCAAACACAACAAAAATGGAATTGAGATTCCAATTCCAACAATTTCCAATTCCAATTAGAATGTTTAAATTCCAAATCTAATTTCTTCAAATTCTAATTTCTATACAAATTCCAATTCCAAATCATTGCACGAACCAAACGTCCCCTTATAGTATGTTTGTGTACTATATATATCATGTTAAAAAGATGCATGTGTATAAGTTTATACACAAATTTACTGTCAACACAATATAACTATAAAATAAGACTTAAAAGTTAAACAATGTTATCATATGTTAATGTGATTACTGTCAACACAATATAAGTATAAAATAAGACTTAAAAGTTAAACAATGTTATCATAGGTTAATGTGAATGAAAGTTGTAAAGCAGATTCAAAGGGGTTTGCTGACACGTTAATGTACAAAGTCCCTTAAATTATGCATTGTGGAGTTTTGTGGTTAAGTAAGAGATTTTGTCACCGTCCGTTATATTTAATTAGCTAAAATATGTTCACATACATTGAACATAAGATATGGAGTTTTGTGGTTAAATAAGAGATTTTGTCACCATCCATTATATTTAATTAGCTAAAAAATCTTATATACATTGAACATAAGTTAAAACTAGTGGGAACCCACGCATTGCGGCGGAAACTCCATACATATGCAATAATGCAAAATAGATTATACTGGACATGGCTCGGATTTGAACACAGTATATACAATATGAGGCATATAATATTGAATAAGTTTCAAAAATCTAAAGTCAACACGATTAAAAATTTTCAAATAAAAAATTAATGACACGCCAACCTGCTAAATTCAAATAAAAAATTTCAAATGATACGCCAGTTCGCAACCCGTCAACTCGACACGATTACCACCCCTACTTGAGACTATACTTAATTAGATTGTGAAGTTTAAATGTCTTGTAACCCAAAATTCATCTTATATGTAGTTTTAACCCATCATTTGTTTCCTACAATGAAGACATCATGAAGAAATCCGAGCGTATAGTTTTAACCTATCTCCACAAGCTCCTTTATATCGACCTCAAATCTTTCATGCACATAATGAGTAAAATGCACAAATAGTCCCTGATTTTGCAAAATAACACCTACCTATAGTCCTTAAGTTTTGAAAATTACACCAGTGCTTCCTGTGGTTTGACAATTTGTTACTTGTATAGTCCATAGTGTGTATGACGGTTAGTTTTATCCGTTAAGTGGATGTGAAATGACAAATTTACCCTTCATCTTCTCCATTATACAAAAACAAAACAACCCCACCCCAACCTCACCCACCTTTCTCTCTGCCCCCCCCCCCCCCCACCCACCACCACCATTAACCACCAACCACCACTCACCTCCCACCTACACCACAACTAACCATCTTCACCGTCTTCTCTCTGTAACAGCTGGTTATTTAATAATCCATATTTTTTAAAGGGAGGGGTAAATAAGTAATTTCAGATGGACTTAACGGAGAAAACTAACAAACATCCACTCCAGTGACTATCCGAGTAATAACTCGTCAAACCACATGGAGCACCAGTGTAATTTCCAATAGTTGGAGACTATATGTATTATTTTACAAAACCACAGGGATTATCCGAGCAATTTACTCTGCACATAATTAAGAAAATCAATACCACATATCACCACAATTTTTTAACCTTCAGGACCTACCATATCTAATCATATTTCATCTATGTATCTATTTAATTTTTTAATAAATAGATACATAGATGAAAGACATACTTACATAATAAGTACGGAATTCAATAGATTAATTGAATGATTACTGAGAGACATAAATGTTATCAGGCTAATTTTTGTCAACTTAAATGTTATATTTATATTTTTGCCGGTTGCGTTGTCCTTTAATGCATTGGTCTCAAACAGTTAATATCTACGCCACTTGAAACATGCAACGTCAACGTCATTTTCGTCTCAATGCTTGTGGAATTTCCACCGCCGAAGGACCCACGCCGTGGCCGGGCCAGTGTGCACGGCGGACAAGTTTCCACGCTGATTGTAAACGCCCATACCGTGTGGTCTATGACTAAATTTAGATCACCCGTTGAAGCTATTGGACCATTGTAGTTTGAATATCTTTGAAGCCATATCATATTTTAAACTATTAAAAATATGGAGGAACAATTACGGTATTAAACCATCCTGTTTTGCTAATCCGAGTCGAGCTCGAGACTCAAAAGGACAACTCTCAGACTTTAACGACAAGCTAAGTCGTTATCGTCATAAATATGACAAAAATCAGATTTCATTACAAAATTAACATTTTTTTTTTTTATATATCTGTGTTTCAGGCAAAGCCTAGACTACTGGCAGTCATAACAAGTGACAAACGGAATAAACTAATATATATAGGCAAACATAATTTTAAATGTTTTCTTTCATAATAATCTGAGTAATGAGTTTCGTTGGGTCACAACCCAGTTGCAGGTTGGCTCTCTTTTCGCAGGAAATAAACAAAACATAGTCATTTAAGTTTAACCATGTGATGTATCTGTAGCACCAGCAATTCCCTAATAGGTGATGGTTGCGGGGTGTAAAATTAACCCAAGAAGAAGAAGAAGAGATTACCCATTTGTTGAGGGGTGAATCTTGATGGTGCCAGCTATGTGAGATTAAATATATTAATGTTATAATATTTAATCTTGTAGCCTATATAATCATTTATATTATATTAGATCAAAATATATTAATAACCTATTATAATTAGTTGGTAATTGTTGATGGACCATATTACCCTTATTAACTAATTGGGTTTCCTCTTGGGTGTATAAATAAGGGGCTTATTAGAGAGTTAAAGGGTTAGACACTTTACACAATCAACCAACCCTCACTAACATCAAATTCGTAACTCTCTCCCATAACCGAATTCTACCCTAGTTTCGGTTTCATCACCATCATAACTTTACACCCTAAGGAGGAACCGGATCATCCTGACAACTATGTCGAACTCTATGGCTGGATCTCTGACTGGATTCTCTACTGCTTTGAATGCAATAACAGGTATGTGTTTCATGTTTTCCATTATGTTTAACCAGAACTGATCAACATGTGGTATCAGAGCATATGTTGATAAATCAGTTCTGGTTTTGTATCCATTATTCTGGGATCATAATCTGGAAAACGAATTTTTTAAAGCCTTAAAAAGGTCTCGGCTGTTTTCGAGTTTCATGAGCCGAAATCCCTGTTTTCGGATAATATGTTTGATAAATTGACTCGAAATCATAAAGGATTAAACTTGTTGTCACGAAATCCATTACAAAACCATTAAAATTCAGGTTTCGGATTTCCAGAATTATGTTTTTATTTTTAGGGTTCATCATAATGTTCTAAGAAAATTCGAAAATTCCATAAATTTTGGAATATAATTTGGATTAGTGGATGTTTTCCAATGTTTGATCTAAATTTTATCTATTATAATTTTCGAAAAACTGTTAATGGATTTTAGTTATTATTTTCGAAATATTTGATAAGTTTAGATCATAAATAAATTAGGAAATACTATCCCAAAATCCCTTAAATTTCGGGTTTTAGTTAATTATCACAATAAACAGCCTTAAAGAGAGGATTCGAAATCATAATCGCACAAGTCCCTTTTGTCGCACAAGATCAGATCAGTTAAGGTCTGATCGCACAAGACATTCGCACAAGTCAGATCACGAGAAAAAAAAAAAGGTCTGATCGCACAAGATTTGTGGATCGCACAAGACTTGTGGATCGCACAAGGCATTATTGATCACACAAGTTTTGGGCCTCACTGATCGCACAAATTTTGGGCCTAACTGATCGCACAAGACTTGGGCATTATTTACATCGCACAAGTTTTTGGGCCTTAACGATCGCACAAAGCATTACTGATCGCACAAGACTCGAAACCTCATTATTTTTTTTACGCTGTTTAATGTGACCTAAAAAAATTTTCGGGGCTCCCGCCCCGAACCTCGGGCGGGGGCGCGCTGCCCCCCGCACGCGCTAACTGGTGGTTTGCTATTAAATACTTGGTTTTGTTTATACTTAATTAATTAATTAATCAGAATCAGATAATTTTTACAAAACCAAAATAGCTTAACTTGAATGAGCTTCTGATGTATTATTTCTGGCCAAAGCTGATTTAATACATCTATTTATTGTTCAAGTATTATAAAAAGGCTATGTTAAGTATGCATTACAATCGTGAAATGTCTTAATTCTGGCCAAAGCTGATTTAATTCATTTATGTTTAGCATGCTTGACAAGTGCATAACTAAAGTGATTGTCTCATTTCTGGCCAAAGCTGATTTGTCACAATTACTTTGCACACATATTTAAATGATTACACTTCTGGCCAAAGCTGATTTGTCTTCGTTTAAATAGAATTTTTACTAAGTCTATTATTTTGATGTTAGTAATAGACATTATCACAGCTTCATAATTAAAATGGTCATTACTTATGCCTGCCTTAGTATAACATGCCCTTAGATCACATTAAGACTTCTTTCTTAGTATCATAACTTGCTCATCTTATTTCCACTATCAGCACCCAATCAAGGGATTCCACCTTTGACTGGTGATAATTTTGCTGCATGGAAGGATGCCCTCATGCTTACACTTGGACTCTTGGACTTTGACTATGCTCTAAGAGAGAATAAGCCAGCGGACCTTACTGCTACTAGTACTGCTGCTGAGCAGTTACTTCATGATAAGTGGACTAGGTGTAACCGCATGTCTCTCATGTTCATGAAGCAGTCCATTCACAACTCAATCAGAGGGGCCATTCCTGATTCTGACGATGCTAAAACCTATTTGGCTTCTGTGGAGGATCAATTCAAAGGAACATCAAAAGCACACGCTAGCACTCTTATCCTCAAGCTGGTGACGACTAAGTATGATGGGAGGAGCGGCATTCGCGAACACATCATGATGATGCATGATATGGCCAATAAGTTGAAGGGCCTAGAGATGGAGATCAGTGATGGTTTTCTAGTTCACTTCATCATCACTTCGCTTCCTTCGTCCTATGAAGCATTCAAGATCAATTACAACACTCAGAAGGACAAATGGACGATGAGTGAGCTGATCGCTATGTGCGTGCAGGAGGAAGAGCGTATGAAGATGGATCGCACTACTGATGTTGCTAACTTCACCACCTCCAGCTCAAAGAAGAGGAAGCACAATTATCAAAGAAAGGATGCTTCTAAGGTTCAAAAGCCAAATCCAACTCCTAATACAAGTGCACCTTCCAGCTCTAAGAACTCCTTAGGCAAACCCTACTGCAAGTTCTGTAAGAAAACAGGACATAAGCAAAAGGAATGCCCTGACTTCAAGGAGTGGCTGGCTAAGAAAGGTAACGATTTTTTCATGATACTTGAGTCCTTTAATTTAAATGTTCCTGCTAATTCTTGGTGGTTTGATTCTGGTTCTATGGTACATGTTACCAATTCACTTCAGGGATTCCTTACAATCCGGAAGCTGGGAAGAAACCAAAGAACACTTAAAGTTGGAGATGATCGGGAATTAGAAGTGAAGGCCATAGGAACATTACAATTATTTTTGAAAACTGGTTTATGTATTAAACTTTATGATACCTTATATGTTCCTGAGGTAACTCGGAACCTTGTATCAGGACCAAAGTTAGACATGGACGGTTTTGTTGTTTCCCATGGTCATCGCAAACTCTCTATTCTCTATGATTCCATTGTTTATGGTACTGGCATTCTGGATGGTGGTCTCTATAGATTAGAACTAGATGATAATTTTTCCAAATCTTTGTTGTCATATAATATTAATGAATCACTCACAAAGATGAAACAGGTTCGAGACTTAGAGACTTCATCTATGTTGTGGCATCAACGTTTAGGCCACATCTCAAGAGAATGATTAAATCGTCTCGTAAAGGATGAAGTCTTACCTCCTCTCGATTTTACTGATTTTGGAACATGTGTCCGACAACAGAGGTTGAAAAGGAGCAAATGAGCCAGATACCTTACGCGTCAGTAGTCGGGAGCCTGATGTATGCTCAAGTCTGTACTCGCCCAGATATCGCTTACATTGCTGGAATGCTAGGTCGTTATCAGACTAATCCTGGCCTAGATCACTAGAAAGCAGCTAAGAAGGTCCTCAGATATCTGCAAGGGACGAAAGACTATAAACTGACTTATAGAAGAAGTGATCACTTAGAAGTGGTAGGTTATTCTGATTCTGACTTTGCTAAATGCAAAGATGACAAGAAATCCACTTCGGGCTACATCTTTATGTTAGCAGGCGGACCTATCTCATGGAAGAGTCATAAACAACAGTTAACTACAACTTCCACAATGATGGCAGAGTACATTGCTGTTTACAACGCAACCTGTCATGGAATGTTGCTTAGAAATCTGATCACTGGACTCAAAATCGTTAATTCCATTTCTAGACCATTGAAGCTTTACTGTGATAATTCAGCTGCAGTTAGTTTCTCGAACAGTAACAGTTCGACTGGAGCTGGTTTATATCTTGATACGAAGTCCTTGTTCGTACGTGAACGAGTTGAGGAAAATAATCTTTGTATTGAGTATATTAGTACTAAAGATATGCTTGCGGATCCGATGACTAAAGGTCTCCCACCTAAAGTTTTCGAAGAACATGTATCGAATATGGGACTTATTAAAGACCTTGTTTAATGGCATATTGTACTAGCTTATGTTTTAATTAATAAAATTTCCTCAGTTTGATTTTGTATGTCTCTAACATATGTTCTGCCGGTGTAATGACATATAGACAAATATAAATACAAATCAGACGCTAAAGGGCTTATGTATTTTGATCGTAACTATTAGGTTTTAAATTGAGGCTATAGTATGACTAATGGGGGTCCTGAGTCGAATGATGATTCAACGGCTGTATTTTTCTGCTATAGTTCTTGGTTTAAGGCTAAAATGAGTGTTAACACCTGGCCAGGCTTACCTAATACTCATGATAAATGATTACTTGGCTAAGTGGGAGAATGTGAGATTAAATATATTAATGTTATAATATTTAATCTTGTAGCCTATATAATCATTTATATTATATTAGATCAAAATATATTAATAACCTATTATAATTAGTTGGTAATTGTTGATGGACCATATTACCCTTATTAACTAATTGGATTTCCTCTTGGGTGTATAAATAAGGGGCTTATTAGAGAGTTAAAGGGTTAGACACTTTACACAATCAACCAACCCTCACTAACATCAAATTCGTAACTCTCTCCCATAACCGAATTCTACCCTAGTTTCGGTTTCATCACCATCATAACTTTACACCCTAAGGAGGAACCGGATCATCCTGACAACTATGTCGAACTCTATGGCTGGATCTCTGACTGGATTCTCTACTGCTTTGAATGCAATAACAGGTATGTGTTTCATGTTTTCCATTATGTTTAACCAGAACTGATCAACAAGCTAATAATTGGAAGCATGAGAACTGAAGAAGTAGCACTAAACAGATTAAACTCATTTCAACATCAATCACAGAAACCTTTCAGATGTCAAAATATTGATGAAATGGAACCTGGACATAAAGCAGCGAACACAGACGTGGTTATTGTACAAGATGTTCTTGGCTGAGTGGCTGCAAGAAGAGCATGGTCGTCATATGTAGCAAAACGCCAGTCGACAGTGTGTAGTTGCAGGTGATGGACAAGATGCCATTGGAGATAGGGTTTGCAAATTAGATGATTTGAAGCGTCTGGCCAGCCAGCTTAAGAACCAAAACCAAGTGGAGTCGATCGCCGGTAAATGAAAAGTCACCTTCATTCATTAATTCACCCGGCCTCTTAATTTCCTCTCAGGCAGAATGAAGAGCACAAGGATCTTAGGCTACACGGTATGGTGATGGTCCTCCTCCCTTGGAGGATGGTCCGCCACGTAGGATGGGCATGAGGATGGGGCAAAGAGGATGTAGCTATGAAAATGGGAGGATGGACCTAAAATGTATATGTATATACTGTATGTATAGGTGTGTGTGAGAGGGAGAGGGTAGATTTTTGTCTTCTGGGGATCATCCCCAACGTCCCATACTCGATGCCAATGACGAAGCTGGAGGGGGGCGGCACGGTGTTGGGGTCGGCGCCGTTCCAGAACTATTCGGGGATGGTCCCCATACCCAGAATCCTTATGGGTCTTCAATGGTCAAATTATTTGAAATTTCTTTTACTACTATAAACATCACTTCAACCCTAAAAATTTATACACTTCCAATCCTTTAGACTACCCGGTATGGTTTGGTTAGTCCCCAAAGAAACTACCCGCCACGTAGGCGTCATCTCACCAAGGGTGGAGGACCATCCCCTTGGGGACTACCCAAGGGTGTGAAAGACTACCCAACCCCATAATAAAAACCAATATAATATTAATATATTAATAAAGGGGAGAGAGAGGTCAGAGGGGGGCCCACATCATTGCCTCGTCTCCAACTCTTGGAGAGGACGCCGGTGCCGCGACGAGCCCAGGGGGGCGGTGTACGACGTGGGGGACGAACCGGGACGGGGAGGGGACGACCCCCATACCCCATTGTCTTATAGAAAAATGGATCCACGCAATAATCGTTACCGTTGTCCATCACCACCGTGTAATACGACCAATAAAACATGTCAATTTTATTGAAAACGGATACTATACTGTTGTCGTACCAAACCGAATCAAAACTGACCGTACACCATCTGTATTAGTATTGTTACATATTTTTATTGTTTTTTTCTTTCGATAAACTGACAACGTATCGCTATCATACCGTACTGAACCAAACCACACAAAGTAATTTATTATTTGTAAGTATTTACTTTTTAATAACAATTAGGAATAAGACTAGCGCGCGTTGCGGTGCGGTTATATCGCAAATATTGAATAGATTAGTCCAAATGTTATGTGATGCGTTAACCATATGAAAACATACATTTCGAAGTATCTGACTGAACACAATGTAACCTATATAAGCATTGCGATTGAATCAAAATGTAATGTAAATCGAGTTTAAATCGTACAATTATACGTATTATATGTGACCCAACTCATACATAGAAAACATCAACAGGTATAAAGGAACCGACACGTGTAATCAAAAGCGATTAATTGAACTTTTGAAAAATGGGAGAAAACACAATTGGACTCCACTCGATTCGAAACAAAATTTATGAAACATGCATAAAAAGACGAAAACATATTACATTTGATCCGACTCGTTGTCCAAGTTTATGTTTTACGTAGACCAACTCGATTTATACCAAAACGTACATAAAACATACACTTAAAAATGGTTGTTTAAACGAAAACATATTATAGCTACATATTATATCTGACCTGACTTGTTTCCAGAAAAAGTTTACTTCAAAACGTAGAGGAAATCAAATTTATACCGACATCCATATCAAAACATGCACGTTAAATTTAGTTTTTTAATTAAAGGATACATATAGACAAACTCTAAAATATTAATAGTAAAACACTTAATAGATAAAAAACGTTCGTAAAACCGTGTCAAGTAGCACCAATGTCACATCATTGTCAGCGACCACCAACATCGAAAAAACTGGTAAAACTAAAATAAATAAATAAAAAGGACAAAATAACACCGGACGAAAAGCAGACGTAAGAGCGTTGAACCACGCACGCCCATTGCGGCGTGTTAATGCGATGAAATTAGAGCGAAACGTAAAACATAGAGAAGAATAAATAAATCGATCTAGGATCAGCGCGTTGCGACGAATGTCACACCCCCAAAAATACCACAAGCGGAAACCTCCGCGAGGCGTGTGACGTACCAGGATCTAGCCACTAATCACATTGAACCATTAATAAAGTAGAACTTCCCATTTCATCAATAATATAATTCAATACCAGTTTAGAAAATCAAACATGTTCAGCGGAAGCATAAAAGTTTATTCAATAAGTTTAATGGAAATATTCAAAAACAATGCAACATCAAGGAGCGTTCCAAAAGCCACAACCTATGACCACTCCAGCTTCTCAGACAACAAGTTCCATGACAGTGTACCTAAGGGTCTGCAAGCATGCAGAAAAGTGTATCAGCGAAAGCTGACGAGTTCACAGTTTGTTTAACCGTTTATTACCAAGTATTGATTTGCGTTATGTTGATAATAACTCGATACTGCAGACGACTCCTTTTTGCCCTTCTCCAATGCTCTATCAAACATTGGACATGATTTTAAAGTTATTAGTTCACGCCCGTCCTATCCAGGTACGTCGTGAGGGTGCCAAACCTAATAGCGCTATCAACTAATAACCCCGTTGCCCTACAAGCAACTAGTTCGGTAGTATGATGGGACTTAAGTGATAGAAAGTGAGTGTATTATCCAACATCAACATTTACTGAAAACCACCTCATATCCCCTACAAAGATATGGGTTTGTGAAAACTGCCTCACATCCCCTACAAGGATGTGGATTTATGAAAACCCATTTATTTGTTTGCCTGTTTGATTGTCCCCACCGGACACATGCTTGTATTGAGAGAAGTGAACTCACCTTAGTTTTGCTCGGTATGTTAAGTTACTCGTTCCAAGTTGGTCAACCAAACCCTATCGTGGTTACCAATGAAATCAATTGCATAATCAATTAAGTCACGTATTTTTCACAGATTGCATTCATCGCAAAGATCACCTTATATCACATAGCAAGTATTCAATTCTCATACGATTCCATCAAATATAGTTTTAAAAACATAACATTCATCATTAAATATATCACGAATTAATCAAAACCTTATGTTATATGTTCACATTTACTGTTTTAGACTGTTCTGTTTGTTTGATCTTTTGCAGCATCCCCACGAAGAACCAGTTCTTCGTGGGATTCCTCCATGGCGAAGAACCATGTTGGCAAAGAATCCCTCTTGGCGAAGAATCCCTCTGGGCGAAGAACCAGACTTTGTCAAGAAGTGATTGCGACGAAGTACCTTAGTTGTTCGTCAAAGGTATGTCATCAAAGAATCAGTTCTTCGTCGATGTGGGTACTTCGTAGGGGGAAGATCTTCGTCTCTGCACCTCAAGAGTTTCATGATTTCCTTTATAACAACTATCCCGTGATTACAGCAAACACTTTGCCACATATCAAAACAGATCAAACATTATGATTTAACAGTTATCATTCATGTTCATACAAATTTCATAATTGTAACAGTTTCCTTAATTCTCATAACACCAATCATAAGCAACCCTAATCATCATACTCATCATATCACAACCCAGATTATCCAATAACCATACACAATCAGATTTGTGTGTTTATCATAATATAAGTTTAACAAGCAGATTTATCAAACCGCATAGTGAACATGAATGAATACAAGCCATCGAACCATCATCATGCATGTTCTAATTTCTTTGATTTAATATCGAAACATCAAAACCCTAATTAACACAATATGAGAGCATAGTTTCTGGAAAAACCCTATATCCACAGTAGATCTCAAGCATCACATAATAATCATCAAACAACATGAAGTGTGGTGAGATACTAATCTAATGATGAGATGATCACGAAAGTGCAAGAGGGCTTCGAGGGAAAAGAAGGATGTTGTCAGCGTTCACAAATGAGGAGGAGAGTTTAGGGTTTGACAGATTTGTGTTTATATGGTGCGAATAGGGCCGAACCACAACTGGGTTTCACTTGGGCCGAAAGCCCTTTCAGCGAAGGACCATCTTGACGAAGAACTGTACTTCGTCAAGAGTGGTGATGGCGAAGAACTTTCTTCGTCATGAAACGTTTGTGACGATGGACCTTATTCGTCAAGAAGTGAAGTTGACGAAGAACTCTAGTAGTTCATCAAAGGCCAGCCAACGAAGAACCAGGTTCTTCGTCGACTTGAGTGTGGTGTGCAACCTAAAGTTAAGAAACATGAACATATTATGTCTAAACATTAAACAACTCCTAAGTTTTCATGAAACACACAAACATAACAATACTTTAATCATTCAAACATCGTGCACATGATACAATGTAAAATGAATTGTGAAAACAGGATTGTGAAACAAATGATGCGTAGAGGAAAGACCTTGAAATCTCGGGTTGTCACATCATCCCCAACTTGAAAGAAATTTTGTCCCGAAATTTGATAAGTAACCCAAAGCAGCAAAGTGTTAGATCAGGATGACTATGGATTTTTCCCGGGTGCCACATCATCCCCAACTTGAAAGGGAATTTCGTCCCGAAATTCATTAGTTACATCAGGATTAGATTGATCAGTTGGAAAAAGTTGAGGATACTTGAGCTTCATTTGATCCTCGCATTCCCACGTGAACTCCGGTCCACGCCTTGAGTTCCAACGGACTCTCACGATCAGGATTCGACTATGCTTACGGACCTTGACCTCCCGGTCCATAATTTCGACGAGTTCTTCGACAAACTGCAGTTTTTCGTTGATTTTTAATTCTTGAAGTGGTACCACAAGTGTTTCAACGGACAAACACTTCTTTAGTTGCAAAACATGGAAGACATCATGAACGTTACCCAACTCAGTAGGTAGCTCGAGCTTGTAGGCCACTTTACCAATTCGTTCCAGAATTTTGAATGGCCCGACATAACGCGAATTAGGCTTGCCGCGTTACCCAAAACGTACCACACCCTTCCAGGGCGACACTTTCAACACAACGCGATCGCCTACCGCGAACTCCAATGGTTTCCTACGCTTGTCAGCGTAGCTTTTCTGATGGTCGCGTAATAACGGAGAAAACTAACAGACATCCACTCCAGTGACTATCCGAGTAATAACTCGTCAAACCACATGGAGCACCAGTGTAATTTCCAATAGTTGGAGACTATATGTATTATTTTACAAAACCACAGGGATTATCCGAGCAATTTACTCTGCAAATAATTAAGAAAATCAATACCACATATCACCACAATTTTTTAACCTTCAGGACCTACCATATTTAATCATACTTCATCTATGTATCTATTTAATTTTTTAATAAATAGATACATAGATGAAAGACATACTTACATAATAAGTACGGAATTCAGTAGATTAATTGAATGATTACTGAGAGACATAAATGTTATCAGGCTAATTTTTTTCAACTTAAATGTTATATTTATATTTTTGCCGGTTGCGTTGTCCTTTAATGCATTGGTCTCAAACACTTAATATCTACGCCACTTGAAACATGCAACGTCAACGTCATTTTCGTCTCAATGCTTGTGGAATTTCCACCGCCGAAGGACCCACGCCGTGGCCGGGCCAGTGTGCACGGCGGACAAGTTTCCACGCTGATTGTAAACGCCCATACCGTGTGGTCTATGACTAAATTTAGATCACCCATTGAAGCTATTGGACCATTGTAGTTTGAATATCTTAGAAGCCATATCATATTTTAAACTATTAAAAATATGGAGGAACAATTACGGTATTAAACCATCCTGTTTTGCTAATCCAAGTCGAGCTCGAGACTCAAAAGGACAACTCTCAGACTTTAATGACAAGCTAAGTCGTTATCGTCATAAATATGACAAAAATCAGATTTCATTACAAAATTAAGATTATTTTTTTTATATATCTGTGTTTCAGGCAAAGCCTAGACTACTGGCAGTCATAACAAGTGACAAACAGAATAAACTAATATATATAGGCAAACATAATTTTAAATGTTTTCTTTCATAATAATCTGAGTAATGAGTTTCGTTGGGTCACAACCCAGTTACAGGTTGGCTCTCTTTTCGCAGGAAATAAACAAAACATAGTGATTTAAGTTTAACCATGTGATGTATCTGTAGCACCAACAATTCCCTAATAGGTGATGGTTGCGGGGTGTAAAATTAACCCAAGAAGAAGAAGAAGAGATTACCCATTTGTTGAGGGGTGAATCTTGATGGTGCCAGCTAATAATTGGAAGCATGAGAACTGAAGAAGTAGCACTAAACAGATTATACTCATTTCAACATCAATCACAGAAACCTTTCAGATGTCAAAATATTGATGAAATGGAACCTGGACATAAAGCAGCAAACACAGACGTGGTTATTGTACAAGATGTTCTTGGCTGAGTGGCTGCAAGAAGAGCATGGTCGTCATATGTAGCAAAACGCCAGTCGACAGTGTGTAGTTGCAGGTGATGGACAAGATGCCATTGGAGATAGGGTTTGCAAATTAGATGATTTGAAGCGTCTGGCCAGCCAGCTTAAGAACCAAAACCAAGTGGAGTCGATCGCCGATAAATGAAAAGTCACCTTCATTCATTAATTCACCCGGCCTCTTAATTTCCTCTCAGGCAGGATGAAGAGCACAAGGATCTTAGGCTACACGGTATGGTGATGGTCCTCCTCCCTTGGAGGATGGTCACCTTCATTCATTAATTCACCCGGCCTTTTCTGATGGTCGCGTGCTGCCGCTATACAATTTCTAATCTGGACAATCTTCTCTGAAGTTTCAAGTACAAGTTCCGGACCTGTGATCTGGCTGTCACCCACCTCAACCCAACAGAGAGGAAAACGACATTTCCGTCCGTACAATGCTTCGAACGGGGCTGCCTTGTAACGCCTATGTCCCTAGAATTTTATCTATTTGACACTTTTAGTCCCTAAACTATGTAATACTTGATACTTTGATACTTGGTGAAACTTATGCTATGATTTTGATACTTGATGCTTGGAAACTATGATTCTATAATTCTATGAAACCATGAGACTATGATTCTATGATACTATGAGACTATGATTCTATGATACTATGAGACTGTGATCCTATGATGTTATGATACTATGATTCTAGAATACTTGATACTTTGGTGCTTGACTCTTGAGGCTCGTGAAACTTGATACTTGGTTGAACGAGGGACTGGAGTCTTGTCACTGGTGGAAACTGTGGAAACTTGTTTTAATAATGTAATCTAGTCACATAATACTATTACCCAATAAATACGCAACGTAACGCTTAATCTAACGCGCGAAACGAATCAAAGACGGAAACGCGGAAAGGATGGATTGGCCGAGTAGCAGTCCGATCGGATGACCAAACGACCGGATGGCCATTCGACCGAGTTGCCATCCGATCCGTGCACACTGCCTCACTCCCTCACTCTTACACTATAAATAGGCCTGTCACATCATTCTCACTGATGTGGCATCCTCACTCAACCCAGACGCACGTACTGCTCTTTTCCTCCATTTCTTGGCGATTTCGGTACTTTTTACACTAGATTCTTATACATCTTTGATCTATGCACCATTCTCTACATGATTCTCCTTTGAAATCTCACTTTTCACCATGAAATCCCTAAGATTTGAGCTCTTGAGGGTGACGTCATCATGGTGGTTTGTACAAACCATGGTGTGATGTCATTTCTGTTTAAGATCTAGCTCAGATCTAAGGAATTTCATGTGTTTTTACACTAAATCTTTACTAAATCTATACCTTTCAACTAAAACTTATGTTTATATTCATCTTTTCTTAAAACTTTTACCTAAAATGGTGAGATCTGGAATCAAACAAACTGTAGACTTGATAATTAGTCTAGAGTTGGTTTGGAGAAGGATTGTTGCCGGAAAAGATGACCGGAGTATGAATTCTGACATGAACACCTTCACGAACGGGTGAATAAATGGACTGGGGTGATTCCCACCCGATCAGATCGGCTGTACACTGATGGGTTTACCGTTGTCTTAGTACGTACTACGTCATCGTTGCTTAAACGGAAACTTAGAAACTTTACAAGTTTAGGAATGGGACGAGGACAACCTGGTCGAGTGGCAATCCGATCGGATAGCCATCCGATCGGACTGCCATCCGATAAAGTGACACATGCCCCTTACCCCTAACACTTGGATACTTGAATCTTTTGATCGTCGAATGGCAATCCGATCGGATAGCCATCGGATCGAACTGCCATCCGATCAAGTGTCATTACCCTAAACATTTTTGGAACTTTGAATCTTTGATCGTCGAATGGCAATCCGATCGGATAGCCGTCCGATCGAACTGCCATCCGATCAAAGTGACAACGTGCTTTAGAACCTTCCAACACTTGGAATCTTTTGAGACTTTGAATCTTTGAAAACTTAGAACTTTGGATCGAATGGCAATCCGATTGGATAGCCATCCGTCCCCTCCCCACAAAATAGTCATCCCAATCGGATGGCAATCCGATCGGATGGCCATCCGATCGAACAACCATCCGATCAAGATGACTGATCCGACACTTTGTTAAAGCTCGTCATTCTGCCCGACTCTTATCTGTTGTAATCTAATCAGGCTAATTCTAAAGAGCTCCCTTTGATCCAATAACAGTTAGGTTGTTAAGCAATCAATGTGAGTATACTCGATCCCTTTTTGTCTTAAACTTTGGGATGTAACATGTATTCTATTAAACTATGATACTTGAAACTTTTGGAATCTAAACTATATCCTATGTTGTGTGAAACTTGTGATTCTTGTATTCTATTTATGCTATGTGGATGTTTAATCCAGGGTGTGTAGTTCCGCCTTAACAATAGTAGCGCTATAGGAGATGCACCTCCCCATTATTCTCGGGGGTATTGTTAGGAGGATTCTAGTTTTCCTTGAAACTTGGGAAAACAACAATGCATCGGGATACTTGGGCTATCACTTGTTGGACTGCGAACACTAGCATGGCTGAAACTATTTTGTTAACATTTACATATGGATATGAGTTGTTTTAAACTATTATTCTATTACTCAAACTTGTATGCTCGCCAGTACGTTTTTGTACTGACTTTATTTTAATACATGTTGCAGGCTGATAGATGCTGGAACTATGGAAAACAAGCTAGAGTTGATGCTTAGAAACTCACCTAGATAACTCTAGAAGTTGAATCAAAGACTATTGTGGTTGTATTTGACATTTGTGGTTGTGTTGATGTTTTAGACAAATTATGCATGAAACTTATTTAATCTTTAATGAAACTATTAGTGTTATGGAATCTCATGAGCAATCTGAAAGCTTAGTGCTCGCACCCTGATGTTTCCGCTATCGGTTGGGGTGTGACAGATTGGTATCAGAGTCATAACTCTAGGGAATTAGGATAAGTAGGAATATTTGCCCTAGTCTATACTTCTAGGAATCTTGATTCTTATCTGTTGTTTAAGACTTATGCATTCTACCGTACCTGCTTCCTAGCAGCACATTTTCCTGCTAAACTTACATGCCTTTCCTAAGGCTGACATAATAAACACTTGACACTTGAAAACACTGCTAATCAGTGTTTGTATTTTGCAAGAAATTGCCCTCAAGTCAGGAGTGATATCCAAACCTTGATGGGAAATTTCCTGATTATATTCTAAGTAGGTCTTATCTGCTGATAAGTACCGACGCTATTAGGGTACGATGTTGTCAAGATAGAGGTGAAACTCAGACCTTGATAACTGGTCCTACTCCTTGATTTTTTTATGTCTCGCCAAAGTCTCGAAACTCCCAATCAATTAGGAACGTGAAATGACCAAAAGGATGAATATCGTAGGCCTAACATCGATGACATATTTGTCTGAGTAAGTCAGGATACGTTGCCTCAATTCGAAAGGGGTTCGAATCACCTTGGTTAGTCGTCGTTCTTCTACCCGGAACAATCTATGTTTTATAAGCCTATCTTTTATGTTATCTCGATTTTATGTATGGTTTTAAACTCAAATTCTCTATTTATCTTGAATTTTAGTTTGTTTGAGGCTTTTCACTCAACTCGCACGTAAGTCCGTAATCTAAGACATAAATCCTAATCTCAGAATCAAACTAAATTTATGAAGCTTTATTCTATCATGATAGCCTATGTGGGAATCTTAATCGACTATGATACTATGTGAATCTATCTGGTGAATCTATACGTTAATGTGGTTGTAAAACACTAAACGGAACATGGAATAGAAATACGAGATAGAAGTGACGTGTCTGAAACATGGTGGATACGCCGCTGGTACTTCCTATATATAAGTGTATCAGGCATGTTACCAACTTTCGTACTAAGTTCCATGCGAAACTTAGTTTTTTGCAGACCGGTGATGAGGTTGCTAAATTCTAAACCTATGGGAAACTACTGGTGTAATCTAAGTGTAAACTATGTGTACTCTAGCATAATCTATGTGTAAACTAAGTAAGTGTTGTTTGAGAAACAAAACACGAAACGTAGCCTAGCGCCAAAGATGAGGTGGACGTGGCATGTCCGAAACATGGTGGATACGCCGCCGGTACTTCCTATATATAAGTGTTTCTGGCATGTTACCAAACCTTCGTACCACGCGCTAAGCAAAGTTCGTAGTTTTGTAGGCTCGGGTTGAAGTTGTGGAATCTATTTGATTGCATCTATTTGGTAAATCTATGTTTGAAAGAGTAAACTACATCGCCGAGCTTGAAAACAATCTTCTGAGCATCTCTCAGATTTGTGATCGTATGTATACAACGCACTTTACAAACAAAGAATGTTTGATTTTGAAACCAGGATTTGTTTTTCCCGAAGAGTGGGTTATCATGAGAGCACCTAGAGTGAATGATCTGTACGTGTTGGACATGAGTGTAGCAACTACTACCACGGGTCAGGCTCACTGTTTTATGTCAAGAGCAACGGAAAAAGAATCACAATTGTGGCATCGAAAGATGGGCCACATTCACTTGAGAAAAATGAATCACCTGGTGCATAACGACTTAGTTATTGGTGTTCATGTGAAAGGTTTTCATCTTGAGGGGGAGTGCATTAGCTGTGTCAAAGGCAAGCAAAAGAAGAAATCTCACCCTGGGAAGAAGGTTAACTCAATCTCAAGACCGTTAGAGAGAATTCATATGGATCTGTTTGGTCCAGTAAACGTCAAAAGCATAACTGGAGATCTCTACTGTCTAGTAGTAACAGATGACTATTCGAGATTTTCATGGGTATCATTTCTGAAAACAAAAGATGAGACGTTTGAAAGTTTGATGGCGTTGTTCAGAAAAATTGAAAACTTGTACCAAACTCGAATCAGAAGAATCAGAAGTGACAACGGTACTGAGTTTAAGAACAACAAGATGGAAGAATATTGTGATGAGAGAGGTATTCTGCAAGAATTTAGTACTCCTTGCACTCCACAGCAAAATGGAGTAGCTGAAAGAAAGAACAGGACGCTAATTGAAACGGCCAGGACGATGCTTGCTGATTCGAAATTACCAGTCAACTTTTGGGCAGAAGCAGTGTCAGCCGCTTGCTATACACTCAACCAGGTTCTCACAGTGAAGAAATTCAACAAGACATATTTCGAGCTAATCAACAACCGCAAACCGAACCTGAAGTATTTAGAACCGTTTGGGTCTCCCTGCACAGTTCTAGAGCCTTTTGGAAAGTTTGGTGCAAAGAGCATTGAAGGAATATTTGTGGGTTACTCAAGTCCATTAAAGCGAGTCTTTGTTCCAAGCTTGAAGCGGATTATTGAAGCACACAATGTTGAATGCCAAGGTTACACAATGCCACCGCAGAATCCAGGCGACTCATGGCGTTTTAATTATGATAAACTGTGGGATTCGTTTGACATACAAGAAGAACAAGATTTCTTTGACGAGTTGGATATTCTGAGAGAGTATGAAGAACCACAAGAAAAGTTTTCAGCTGAGTATTCTAGACGTCAATGGCAAACTTCAAACGATGATGAAGCCGGTCCAAGTAATGCTGGAGAACATGATGATATTCAATAATCCTCAGAACATGCTCTTGATAATCAGATGGCAGTTAATGATAATCAAGAATCTGATGATAGACCTATATTTGATCGTGGTGATTCAGATTCTGAGGGGGAGCAGATCCAGATATCAAGTCAAACAATTCCAGTCAGTGAACAAGTGGCAAATCAGAATGTCACAAATTTGGAAGGCGAGGTAGATGTTCCAGGCGAGGTGATGCCGAGAACTCTTTCATACCATCCAGAGGAGTTGATTATTGGAGAATTACAATCAGGCGTTCGCACTAGAAGACAAATTGACCAAGGCCTTACTTGTTTTTATTCTACAGTTGCTTTGTTACAAACTGGTTTTTCACTTAGTTGTTTTATTTCGCAGATTGAGCCGCGAACATACAAGGAAGCGCTAACTGAAGATTCTTGGGTCAACGCGATGCAAGAGGAGCTGAGTCAGTTTGAGAAGTTAGGAGTGTAGAAATTGGTAGATTTGCCTGATGGTCACAGGAAGATAAACACCAAGTGGGTGTTCAAGTGTAAGAAAGACGATCAAGGGGTTATTATTCGTAACAAAGCTCGACTCGTAGTTCAGGGTTTCAGTCAGCAGGAGGGTATAGATTTCACTGAAGTGTATGCTCCAGTTGCTAGACTTGAAGCAATCAGAATCTTCCTAGCATTTGCATCTTGGAAAATTTTTAAAGTTTATCAGCTAGATGTTAAATCGGCGTTTCTCTATGGGAAGGTAAAAGAGGAGGTATATGTCGGACAGCCACCAGGCTTCACCGATCCAATCCACAAAGACAAGGTTTATTTACTGGATAAAGCGCTGTATGGTTTACACCAGACCCCGAGAGCCTGGTACGAGACATTGTCTCAACACATGCTAGCCAACAGCTTCATCCGTGGAAAAGTGGATGCCACTCTATTCACCAAAGAAGTCGACGGACATCTTCTGATAGTTCAAATATACGTGGACGACATCATATTTGGGTCGACAAATGAAAATCTGTGCAAATATTTTGAAAGAGTTATGAAGAAAAAATTTGAAATGTCATCGATGGGTGAGATGAAATTATTCTTGGGACTTCAAGTTAATCAACTTCCTAAGGGAATATTCATACATCAAACGAAGTATGTTCATGATATCTTAGAGAAATTTGGGATGTCAGGTTCTACTCCAGCTTCCACCCCGTTAGCGACGAACCATGAGATAAACCCTGATCTCATCGGAGAGAAGGTAGATGAAACGTTATATCGTTCCATGATCGGATCGCTGATGTATTTGACAGCTTCAAGACCCGATATTATGTATCCAACCTGCCTCGCAGCACGGTTTCAGTCATGCCCCAGAGCTTCGCATATGGTGATTGTGAAACGGATATTACGCTACCTGAAAGGAACTCCATCACTGGGGTTGTGGTATCCAAGAGAAGGCGATTTCATGCTCGAAGGGTATTCCGATTCCGATTTCGGATGCTGCAAAGTTAACGCTAAGTCAACAACAGCGGGGTGCCAGTTTTTCGGACCACGTTTGGTCACTTGGCAATGCAAGAAGCAGACCTCTGTAGCTTTATCCACATGTGAAGCTGAATATATATCTGCTAGCAGTTGCTGTTCTCAGATCTTGTGGATCCAGCAACAGATGCGCGACTACGGTTTGCAATTTCTTAACACCCCTATCTTTGTTGATAATGAGGCAGCGATAAACATTACTAAAAATCCTGTTATCACGCTAAAACAAAACACATTGAAATTCGACATCACTTCATCCGAGACTGTTTCGAGAAGAAGTTGATATGAATTGAGAAAATCCACACTGACCAACAAAAAGCTGATTTACATACCAAAGCGTTTGATAAAACTCGTTTTCAATATCTTTTAAAATTGAATGGTATGAAGCTTTTATCGGTGTCGGAGGATATTCTTGGCGTTGATGAAGGTACCACTGCAGATGATGTTGAGAAGCAATCTGCAATGGTTTGTCGATTTTTTACTTGTTTTGGTATTTAGGGGGAGTATAGGGTAATATTTTCAGAAAATACAAAAACAATAAAAAATTTCAAAAATCTAAAAACATGAGATATTTTCAAAATACAAAAACAATAGAAAACTGAAAAAGAGCTTGTGTAAAAAGGGAAAATGATAGTACATTGGCTTGACAGTTACAGTATGCTAAAGATATGTAAAGTTTAAAAGTTTTAAACAGTCTCGCTGATGATATGCCGATAGGTTTTTGCACATTTAGTAGGTTTGTTCAGGATATAAACCTAAATATTTACTTGCTTATTTCGTGGGGAACACTATTTGGATATATAGGTAACCCCTGAAATTTTGTTTGAAAGATCCCTCTTTCTGAGATACTAGGTCTTTATACTCAGTGATATCTGGGTATTATCCCGGGACTTCTGATTTTGCGAAAGCAATGGCCTAGTCCCCGTATAATACTTTCTGCTTGCTTGAAATATAGCATCGCCCTCAGCATAAAAAATCATGAAACATTGAAAAATGCTAATAATGTGATGTTGAAGAAAAGATCCTCTAAAGGGGACACACCTAAAGTCGAAGCCGTCATCTCTCTGATTTTGCGGAAGCAATAGCCTGAGCTATCACGACCCTCGCAATTTAACCCCATACAGATATCATCTGTGGTATACTCACCTGTAAGACTGAATATTGGGATCTGGATACGGGAGTATATTCAAGAGGTGGGACACATGAAAGAGTTTAAGTTCTTAATACACCTAATCCGTATCCTGGACAGATTGAAATTTGTGTGAGAATTTAAGTGGATCAGTATATCGACAATCTAAGCGAATTGTTTAATTCTGAGTATGTAATCAAAGCTTAACGGTACTTGTGACTTGTCAAACAGCTGATATGATTCCCTAACACGCTCACCAAAAATATGTTTGTAAATAGTTTACATTTTACTGCATTTCATTTCTGTAATTCATTTCTAGTTTAGAAACTTTATTCAAAATCCAAAAAGATTTTACATTTCTGCTTTATTTTCCGACAAATCAAAGTGGAAAGCTGATCTTCGGATTCACAGTTTGAAGCAGATGCAGGAAGTTTCTGAGCTGGAATATGAGTTGGGAGCTTATCATATTAAACTTGTAAATATGAAAATTCTAAACAAGTTCATTAGGTTGAAACTTGTAATTTCAAGAAAAATGTTTTTGAACTATGTTAACAAAAGTCAGTTTTGTTTTGTCTAGATCAACCAAGGTCATTAAGTTGGACTTGATAGATAAATTAAGTGTCTAGGGTCATTAACTTGGACCTAGTTACTTAAGTGGATTATTAAAACTGATAAAAATCAAGTGTTGTCAAAGAGGAGAATACTTTGTAATGTTATATTCTTGAGAAGCAGGAATCAAGATCCCCATGGCAAAGAAAATGTGAAGATTGAACCAGAATTCGAGCTCCAGCATATTGAAAGGGGGAGTCTACATTCTGGATCAACATTCAAAGGGGAGTTTGAAGATAAAGATTAAAGGATGCTTACAGTGTCAGACAAATTGGACAGAGTGTGAAGATAGACAAAGACTAAAGACTAAAGATTTGATGCTAAAGACTTCGTCAACATCCAAGGGGGAGTCTGTTGGTGCATAAATGTCTGTTAACTTCGTCTTTGTAGAGTCTTATGTATAGATAGGATTAGCTAGCACACAGCAGGTTAAAAACTAGGGTTTGAGTGTAAGTGTGTAATTTCGCATGAAATGGCACTGACCATTTCACACGAAATTAGGCTTTGTAATTTCGCTTGAAATGACCAGTGTCACTTTCATGCGAAATTAACTCCACTATATATAGGTGTGTTGCTAGTTCATTTGTAACTTTTTCCAATTCAGAGCCGAGGTGCTGCCAGTTTGTCAAACGATCTATAAAAGCTTTGGAATCAATAATAAGAAGATAATTAAGGAGAATCAAGCTGTTTCACGTCTATTTCTCTGATTCCGCCTTTGAAATAGATCGTAAACTCTTCTGATTGACTCGTTAGGGTCACACATCGATCCAATAGAAGGATTGTTGCCGGAAAAGATGACCAGAGTATGTATTCTGACATGAACACCTTCACAAACGGGTGAATGAATGGACTGGGGTGATTCCCACCCGATCAGATCGGCTGTACACTGATGGGTTTACCGTTGTCTTAGTACGTACTAAGTCATCGTTTCTTAAACAGAAACTTATAAACTTTACAAGTTTAGGAGCGGGACGAGGACAACCTGGTCGAGTGGCAATCCGATCGGATAGCCATCCGTGTGACACCCCAGGAAAACCAGGAAACCAACGCAACTTAACTAGCTTCCTCAGTAACCACGCGCTAAATTTCGGGACGAAATTTTCTTAACAGGGGGAGAATGTGACAACCCTCAAATTTCCATGTATTCCGTACAATTTATTAATGATAATTAAAGTGCTTGACGACTGTGTGGAATTACTTAACTGCTCTCTGATTACTGTGTTATACTTACATGTACTTGTTAACATACTAGTAGTATACAGAAAAGTTACTAAATAGTCCGGTATGCCTTCCTGAGTGTTAAAAATTAAAAACGTTGCAAAAATATATATGTAGGACACTTTACGGATTAATTAAGCACTTTAACGGAACAGTGTCAAACCGAACAACCGGACATTACCCGGAACACTAAAATATTATCAGAAACATTGTTTCACTTATTCTAAGCTAGTTATGGTCCCTGAGCACTATAACACCCTGCATAATACATGAAACACTTAAACACTAATTGTTACACTTTAACCTTCCACTAATTACCCTTACCATCAAAACTTTTCATTTAACCCCCCCCCCCCCACCCCCACCCTTTGTATGACCGTCCCCATGGGACCCCACTCTAAGATTTTTTTCAAAATCTTGATAAATCTTCCCCATAATCTCTCCTTGGAAGTTGGAAGATTATGTTTGTACTAGTTGAGACATAAGAACCATGGGGTAATAGAAACTTAGAGATTATAAATCTTAATCATCTTCTTCATCACCAACTCAACTTCTTTCTCTTCCTTCCCTCATCAAGCTCGGCTGAACATACCCCTACATACACCACCATTTTCGATTTCCCTTCCAAGTATTTCAAGTGTACATCAAGGTGCACAAAGGTGAATAACGGAGCTCGGTGCGTTCGGAAGTGGAAGGACCTTCTATATTCGCTATTAACCACCACTTTTCCACACTTGAACTCCCCTAGCCTTGTGCTAGTAGTAAGTTTCTTAAATATTCATCTTGTTCATGTATTTGGTGGTTAATAGTTGATTAAATGGTTAAAACTTAAGAAACTCTAAAGAACTTACATTAATCTTGAACATAAGAAGTAAAAGATGGATAAAGAGAAGTTATGTGTGTAAATCATGTAGATCTTGTGTTGTTATAATTCTTGTTGATTATCTGATGATTTGTTGGTTAATATTTATGTTTGATGTTGTTGTGATCACTAAACATGCTAACGGAATCAATCGAAGACGAACTAGAAAGCTTAAGGCTGAAAACAGAATCTGTCCAAGCTTTTACAGCCAACTTCAGTTGGCTGTAAACAGGTCATAACTCAATGAAAAACTAATATTTTGAGTCTACAACGTGTTATTATGAAATACGGTTCTAATGGCACCGGAATCGTAATTTTTGGACTCCGTTTACTATTTTTAAAGTGTCATTTTGTAACAGCAGCTAGAGCTGCATTTTTCTGCTGAAAATATGCGTTGTGTTTTCTGTCATAACTTGAGTTCTGTATAGAGTTAGATCATGAAACTTGTACTGAAGATGACAAATGGTGTATTTGTAATTAGCCCACTGGAATTTCATAAATCGGACTTACGATGAATTTTTAATAAAGTGTTCCGTGGACTGTGGTCAGAAAAAGATAAATCTGAGTTCAGTCCGGAAAATGAATTTTTATAAAATATTAGTAATGAACCGGACCCCGATATTTTTACACAATAAAATTTGGAACGTTTAAGACATCCTGTAAAAATTTGGGAATTTTTGGAATAAGTTAACTATTTTATTAAAATATCCGAAAACAGCCCGGTTTTGAATATCTATGCTGAAATGACATAAGTTGTAAGTTGCATGTCTAAATGTCGGGTAGGTTATCTGTGAATGATATAACGTGTTGTATGTGTTATGTGCATTATCGTATGGTTGTTGATGAGTGGGGAATGGATGGGAAACTTATATGGGCATAAACCGATAAAGTGATGCATGTTATGTGATAGATACGTGTAGGAACTTTGTGCTCTATTTGAAACCACTAAATGATTAACTGGTAATCATACTAGGACGTGATTGACCAACCTTGATTATTAGCTATTTGTGAGAGTCAAACCGAGCAACCGAGGTGAGTTCACACCCTTACTAAGGCATGGGATTCCCGGTGGTTGGGAATGGGATTGAATAACTATTTATATTATCAACACTACTAGACTACCTACTATTGTCCTCGGATTGAGAAGGGCATGTATGTAAAACCTACGTACACTCACACTTACTACTGTCCTCGGATTGAGAAGGGCACGTACGTAAAACCTATGTACACTCACACTTACTACTGTCCTCGGATTGAGAAGGGCACGTACGTAAAACCTATGTACACTCACACTTACTACTGTCCTCGGATTGAGAAGGGCACGTACGTAAAACCTACGTACACTCATACTTACTACTGTCCTCGGATTGAGAAGGGCACGTACGTAAAACCTACGTACACTCATACTTAACACCATCCTCGGATTGGGAAGGACACTTATGGATACCCCTAGTCTAGTAACATACATAATGGGAAGCCCCCATTAAATATCGTAAAGGTTTGGGAATCAAGGATAATGGGTAATACATGGTTATGAAACGAACTTACGATTTCTGATACGAACTCATTAACTGAACAACCAACTGTGAACTCGCTCAACTTTGTTGTTGACTCGTTGTTACATGCCTTGCAGGTCGTTAGATGCTATGGAGCTTGCACATGGAGGTGGTCGTTGTGGAATGCGAACTAATATGTCCCGTACTTACTAAATAAACGTTATGAACTTATGAAACTTATGTTTGGGGTCTTTAAACTTATGAACTACAAACTTATGTTTTTGTTTAACGTCTTATGCTTCCGCTGTTTAAATTGAACTTGGATAACTTCCTTTTGGTCACCAATTATATTGTGATTGGTTTTATTTACTAAAATACATTGTTCAATATGATTGGTGGCTCGATCCTGGTCATGTCACGCCTCCAAGCGGTGATACTCCGCGTGTGGATTTTGGGGGTGTGACAGATTGGTATCAGAGCCATTGGTTATAGAGAACTTGGTTTTAATAAGGGAAAAAGTTTTTATTAAAACCAGACTATAACCTGTACAGTGCTTAACGATCCACAACGACGCTTTACTCCACGTGCAAGACTCGACACTATAGGTGATACGATTCATGTTTATATTACCTACTTGTTAGTTATATAGAACATTGCTTATGATATGCTTAGATAACATAGTATCTACTGCTTGAAAACTTTGTGTGATCACTCTCTTCTGTCATTCCACACTTGCGTAATGATACGACGCACTTCTCACTTGTGTTCTCCGTATGGTGAAGATCATGAGTGGATGAATCAGCCTCACACAAGCCCAGCTGGCAGCTTTGATCAAAGAACAAGTTACTACGGCACTTGCAGCCGCTCAAGCAGGAGGCCAGCTTACCCAGCCGCCTGTGTGCACGTTCAAGACTTTTATGGACTGTCGTCCTAGTACCTTCAGTGGCACTGAAGGGGCCGTCGGACTCCTCAACTGGTTCGAGAAGCTCGAGTCGGTCTTCGAAATGTGTGAATGCCCTGAGGATCGTAGGGTGAAGTATGCTACTGGTACTCTTGAAGGGGTAGCGCTCACGTGGTGGAACGCTCAGGTTCAGCTGCTGGGGTTGGTTGCTGCTAATGCCACCCCATGGAATGACTTCAAGGAACTGATCAAGGAAGAGTACTGCAGTCGTGATGACATCCACAAACTAGAGGTGGAATTTTTCAATCTGAAGATGACGGGGTCTGAGATTGAGGCGTATACTAAGAGGTCGAATGAACTGGCCATCCTGTGCCCTACTATGGTGGACCCTCCCATCAAACGTATTGAGCTTTACCTCAAGGGCCTTGTACCCGAGATTCAGAGTCACGTGACTTCGGCTAACCTGGGTACCATTCAACAAATCATCAAGTTGGCTCACCGTCTCACCGACCAGGCAGTGGAACAAAACAGATTACCCAAGCGTATTAGTACTGCTACTACTGATACCCCCAATGATTACAAGCGAAAATGGGATGGAAATTCGGGCAAAGGCTCTACCTTTGTTCAGTCTCAGTCTCAGCAACGAAGGACTGAGGACCATAGGAGCCCTGGTCAGCACTCTTATGGTAGTCAAGGGCAGGGTGGATATCGAGGAAACCACCCAAAGTGCAACAAATGCAACAGACACCACAGTGGTCAGTGCAACAAGGGACGCTGTCAGAGGTGTCTCAAGATGGGTCATGAAGCCAAGGATTATAGGAGCCCACGACCTACGAATCAGAATCGTCAGCAGCAACAGCAAGCACCGCAGAATCAGCAACAGCAACAGGGCAACAAGGGATGCTTTCAGTGTGGTGCTGAAGATCACTTCAAGAGACACTGCCCGCAGTTAAATCAGAATCAGAATCAGAATCACAACCAAGGAAACGGGAACAATAATGGGGGCAACCATGGAGGAAACAATGATGGTAACGGTGCCAGGGGTCGAGTGTTCGTGATTGGTCAGGGTGATGCAAGGAATGATCCTAACATAGTGATGGGTAAGTTCCTTCTCGACGACTTTTATGTTACTGTTTTATTCGATTCGGGTGCCGATACTAGTTATGTGTCCGTAAAAGTTAGTCAAATGCTTAAGCGCACTCCAACACTTCTAGACACCAAACACACAGTAGAGCTAGCAAACGGTAAAAGTCTCGAGGCCACGCACGTAATCAAAGGTTGTAACCTCGTCTTAGCTGGTCAGACCTTCTCTATCGATCTTATTCCTATCCCACTGGGTAGTTTCGACGTCGTTATTGGGATGGATTGGCTATCTCACCATCAAGCGGAGATTGTTTGCAAGGAGAAAATCGTCCGCATTCCTCGTTCTGGTGAAGAACCCCTCATGATTCATGGCGACAAGAGTGGTGCTGTCGAAGGCATTATCTCTTTCCTTAAGGCCCAGAAGTGTTTGCGAAAGGGCCACACTGCCATTCTGGCACTCGTTACTGACACATCAACGGAAGAGAAGAGAATTGAAGACATTCCTATTGTACATGACTTTCCCGAGGTATTTCCTGAGGAATTACCTGGTCTTCCGCCTCATCGCCAAGTTGAGTTTCAAATCGAGCTAGTTCCTGGAGCAGCACCAGTAGCTCGAGCACCTTATCGCCTAGCTCCATCAGAACTTGAAGAACTGTCCACACAACTACAAGAACTCTTGGAAAAGGGTTTGTCCTAGCTCTTCGCCTTGGGGAGCTCCGGTGTTATTCGTGAAGAAGAAGGACGGTACTTTCAGAATGTGTATTGACTACCGCGAACTCAACAAGGTGACTGTGAAGAATCGTTATCCTCTTCCTCGCATTGATGACTTGTTCGACCAGCTGCAAGGGTCAAGCTATTACTCTAAGATTGATTTGAGATCGGGATACCATCAACTGAGAGTCCGAGAGGAGGACATCTCCAAAACAGTATTCAGAACTCGTTACGGCCATTACGAGTTTCTGGTCATGCCTTTCGGGTTGACGAATGCACCAGCGGTTTTCATGGATCTCATGAACCGAGTATGCAAACCTTACCTGGATAAGTTCGTTATTGTGTTCATCGACGATATCCTGATCTATTCTAAGAGTCAGGAGGAACACGAGCAGCATCTATGACTTATTCTGGAACTTCTTCGAAAAGAGCAGTTGTATGCCAAGTTTTCGAAATGTGACTTCTGGCTTCGCGAAGTCCACTTTCTAGGCCATGTGGTAAACAAGGATGGAATTCATGTAGATCCATCCAAGGTTGAATCGATCAAGAACTGGCCTACACCCCGTACACCAACAGAAATCCGCCAATTCTTGGGCTTGGCAGGATACTACCGAAGGTTTATCAAGGATTTCTCCGGGATTGCGCAACCTCTCACTTCACTGACTCAGAAGGGTGTCACCTATCGTTGGGGTGATGCATAGGAGTCCGCATTTCAGCACTTGAAGGATAGACTTTGTAGCGCGCCTATCCTCTCATTGCCTGAAGGCACAGATGATTTTGTGGTTTACTGCGATGCTTCCATCCAAGGACTTGGTTGCGTGTTAATGCAATGTGATAAGGTCATTGCCTACGCATCGCGCCAACTTAAAGTTCACGAAAGGAACTACACTACGCATGACTTGGAGCTGGAAGCAGTTGTTTTCGCACTTAAGATATGGAGACATTACCTGTACGGTACCAAGTGCACCATTTACACCGATCACAGGAGTCTCGAGCATATCTTCAAGCAAAAGGAGTTAAACATGCAACAACGCCGATGGGTCGAGCTCTTGAACGATTATGAATGCGCTATCAAATACCATCCAGGCAAGGCCAATGTTGTGGCCGACGCCCTCAGTCGAAAGGATACTATACCTAAGCGTGTACGTGCTTTACAGCTTACCATCCAATCTAACCTTCTCGCTCAAATTCGCGATGCTCAGGTTGTAGCATTGAAAGCAGAGAACATCAGAGCTGAGTCCTTACGAGGATCGAGACAACGGCTAGAACAAAAGGAAAACGGCGCCTACTATGTGAACGGACGCATCTGGGTTCCATTTTATGGAAACTTACGTGAGCTTGTGATGGATGAGGGACACAAGTCTCGTTATTCGGTACATCCGGGTTCAGATAAAATGTTCCACGACCTCAAGACTACGTATTGGTGGCCCGGTATGAAAGCCAGTGTAGCAACCTACGTCAGTAAATGTTTGACTTGCGCTAGGGTCAAGGTCGAATACCAGAAACCATCAGGCCTACTCCAACAACCCGAGATCCTGAAATGGAAATGGGAGCAAATTTCCATGGATTTCGTTACTGGCCTGCCTAGATCTCAACGCGGAAACGATACCATTTGGGTGATCGTAGATCGACTGACCAAGTCTGCACATTTTCTGGCTATCAAAGAAACGGATAAGTTTTCTACTCTTGCAGACATCTACCTAAAAGAAGTAGTATCAAGGCACAGAGTGCCAACCTCCATCATTTCTGATCGTGACGCGCGTTTTACTTCTGAACTGTGGCAAGCAATGCACAAGTCTTTTGGCTCACGTTTAGATATGAGCACCGCTTATCACCCACAGATGGATGGGCAATCTGAACGCACCATCCAAACCCTTGAATACATGCTTAGGGCATGTGTAATCGATTTTGGTAATGGCTGGGAAAAGCACCTCCCGCTGGTGGAGTTTTCGTATAACAACAGCTACCACACCAGCATCCAAGCCGCTCCATTCGAGGCATTGTACGGACGCAAATGCCGATCACCTCTCTGTTGGGCAGAAGTTGGTGACAGCCAAATCACTGGCCCAGAACTTGTGGTAGATACCACCGAGAGAATTGCTCAGATACGACAGCGAATGGCGGCAGCTCGTGACCGTCAGAAAAGCTATGCTGATAAGGGAAGAAAACCACTCGAGTTCCAGGTTGGGGATCGAGTGCTACTCAAAGTCTCGCATTGGAAAGGCGTAGTCCATTTTGGCAAACGAGGCAAACTCAACCCGCGCTATGTCGGACCATTCGAAATCATCGAGAAAATTGGCAAAGTCGCCTACAGGTTGAATCTACCCGAAAAACTCAGCGGAGTTCACAACGTATTCCACGTGTCAAATCTGAAAAAGTGTCTGTCGGATGAGACCCTCATAGTTCCTCTCAAGGAACTCACTATCGATGACCAGCTGCGATTCGTCGAGGAACCTGTAGAGATTACTGATCGAGATGTTAAGATTCTCAAGCGCACAAGAATACCTCTCGTTCGAGTTCATTGGGATTCCCATCGTGGCCCAAAGTATACCTGGGAACGAGAAGACCAAATGAAACTCAAGTATCCCCAGCTGTTTAAGAAAAACGCAACCACTACTGAGGCTGAAGCTACTGCAGAATTTCGGGACGAAATTCCAAATCAACGGGGGGATGATGTGACACCCCAGGAAAACCAGGAAACCAACGCAACTTAACTAGCTTCCTCAGTAACCACGCGCTAAATTTCGGGACGAAATTTTCTTAACAGGGGGAGAATGTGACAACCCTAAAATTTCCATGTATTCCGTACAATTTATTAATGATAATTAAAGTGCTTGACGACTGTGTGGAATTACTTAACTGCTCTCTGATTACTGTGTTATACTTACATGTACTTGTTAACATACTAGTAGTATACAGAAAAGTTACTAAATAGTCCGGTATGCCTTCCTGAGTGTTAAAAATTAAAAACGTTGCAAAAATATATATGTAGGACACTTTACGGATTATTTAAGCACTTTAACGGAACAGTGTCAAACCGAACAACCGGACATTACCCGGAACAGTAAAATATTATCAGAAACATTGTTTCACTTATTCTGAGCTAGTTATGGTCCCTGAGCACTATAACACCCTGCATAATACATGAAACACTTAAACACTAATTGTTACACTTTAACCTTCCACTAATTACCCTTACCATCAAAACTTTTCATTTAACCCCCCCCCCCCTTTGTATGACCATCCCCATGGGACCCCACTCTAAGATTTTTTTCAAAATCTTGATAAATCTTCCCCATAATCTCTCCTTGGAAGTTGGAAGATTATGTTTGTACTAGTTGAGACATAAGAACCATGGGGTAATAGAAACTTAGAGATTATAAATCTTAATCATCTTCTTCATCACCAACTCAACTTCTTTCTCTTCCTTACCTCATCAAGCTCGGCTGAACATACCCCTACATACACCACCATTTTCGATTTCCCTTCCAAGCATTTCAAGTGTACATCAAGGTGCACAAAGGTGAATAACGGAGCTCGGTGCGTTCGGAAGTGGAAGGACCTTCTATATTCGCTATTAACCACCACTTTTCCACACTTGAACTCCCCTAGCCTTGTGCTAGTAGTAAGTTTCTTAAATCTTCATCTTGTTCATGTATTTGGTGGTTAATAGTTGATTAAATGGTTAAAACTTAAGAAACTCTAAAGAACTTACATTAATCTTGAACATAAGAAGTAAAAGATGGATAAAGAGAAGTTATGTGTGTAAATCATGTAGATCTTGTGTTGTTATGATTCTTGTTGATTATCTGATGATTTGTTGGTTAATATTGATGTTTGATGTTGTTGTGATCACTAAACATGCTAACGGAATCAATCGAACACGAACTAGAAAGCTTAAGGCTGAAAACAGAATCTGTCCAAGCTTTTACAGCCAACTTCAGTTGGCTGTAAACAGGTCATAACTCAACGAAAAACTAATATTTTAAGTCTATAACGTGTTATTATGAAATACGGTTCTAATGGCACCGGAATCGTAATTTTTGGACTCCATTTACTATTTTTAAAGTGTCATTTTGTAACAGCAGCTAGAGCTGCATTTTTCTGCTGAAAATATGCGTTTTGTTTTCTGTCATAACTTGAGTTCTGTGTAGAGTTAGATCATGAAACTTGTACTGTAGATGACAACTGGTGTATTTGTAATTACCCCACTGGAATTTCGTAAATCGGACTTACGATGAATTTTTAATAAATTGTTCCGTGGACTGTGGTCAGAAAAAGATAAATCTGAGTTTAGTCCGGAAAATGAATTTTTATAAAATATTAGTAATGAACTGGACCCGATATTTTTACACAATAAAATTTGGAACGTTTAAGATATCCTGTAAAAATTTGGGAATTTTTGGAATAAGTTAACTATTTTATTAAAATATCCGAAAACAGCCCGGTTTTGAATATCTATGCTGAAATGACATAAGTTGTAAGTTGCATGTCTAAATGTCGGGTAGGTTATCTGTGAATGATATAACGTGTTGTATGTGCTATGTGCATTATCGTATGGTTGTTGATGAGTGGGGAATGGATGGGAAACTTATATGGGCATAAACCGATAAAGTGATGCATGTTATGTGATAGATACGTGTAGGAACTTTGTGCTCTATTTGAAACCACTAAATGACTAACTGGTAATCATACTAAGACGTGATTGACCAACCTTGATTATTAGCTATTTGTGAGAGTCAAACCGAGCAACCGAGGTGAGTTCACACCCTTACTAAGGCATGGGATTCCCGGTGGTTGGGAATGGGATTGAATAACTATTTATATTATCAACACTACTAGACTACCTACTACTGTCCTCGGATTGAGAAGGGCACGTACGTAAAACCTATGTACACTCACACTTACTACTGTCCTCGGATTGAGAAGGGCACGTACGTAAAACCTACGTACACTCACACTTACTACTGTCCTCAGATTGAGAAGGGCACGTACGTAAAACCTACGTACACTCATACTTACTACTGTCCTCGGATTGAGAAGGGCACGTACGTAAAACCTACGTACACTCATACTTAACACCGTCCTCGGATTGGGAAAGACACTTATGGATACGCCTAGTCTAGTAACATACATAATGGGAAGCCCCCACTAAATATCGTAAAGGTTTGGGAATCAAGGATAATGGGTAATACATGGTTATGAAACGAACTTACGATTTCTGATACGAACTCATTAACTGAACAACCAACTGTGAACTCGCTCAACTTTGTTGTTGACTCGTTGTTACATGCCTTGCAGGTCGTTAGATGCTATGGAGCTTGCACATGGAGGTGGTCGTTGTGGAATGCGAACTAATATGTCCCGTACTTACTAAATAAACGTTATGAACTTATGAAACTTATGTTTGGGGTCTTTAAACTTATGAACTACAAACTTATGTTTTTGTTTAACGTCTTATGCTTCCGCTGTTTAAATTGAACTTGGATAACTTCCTTTTGGTCACCAATTGTATTGTGATTGGTTTTATTTACTAAAATACGTTGTTCAATATGATTGGTGGCTCGATCCTGGTCATGTCACTACTCCAAGCGGTGATACTCCGCGTGTGGATTTTGGGGGTGTGACAATCCGATCGGACTGCCATGCGATCAAGTGACACATGCCCCTTACCCCTAACACTTGGATACTTGAATCTTTTGATCGTCGAATGGCAATCCGATCGGATAGCTATCCGATCGAACTGCCATCCGATCAAGTGTCATTACCCTAAACATTTTTGGAACTTTGAATCTTTGATCGTCGAATGGCAATCGGATCGGATAGCCATCCTATCGAACTGCCATCCGATCAAAGTGACAACGTGCTTTAGAACCTTCCAACACTTGGAATCTTCTGAGACTTTGAATCTTTGAAAACTTAGAACTTTGGATCAAATGGCAATCCGATCGGATAGCCATCCGATCGAATAGTCATCCGTCCCCTCCCCACACAATAGTCATCCCAATCGGATGGCAATCCGATAGGATGGCCATCCGATCGAACAGCCATCCGATCAAGATGACTGATCCGACTCTTTGTTGAAGCTCATCATTCTGCCCGACTCTTATCTGTTGTAATCTAATCAGGCTAATTCTAAAGAGTTGTTAAGCAATCACTGTGAGTATACTCGATCCCTTTTTGTCTTAAACTTTGGGATGTAACATGCATTCTATTAAACTATGATACTTGAAACTTTTGGAATCTAAACTCTATCCTATGTTGTGTGAAACTTGTGATTCTTGTATTCTATTTGTGCTATGTGGACCTTTAATCCAGGGTGTGTAGTTCCGCCTTAACAATAGTAGCGCTATAGGAGATGCACCTCCCCATTATTCTCGTGGGTATTGTTAGGAGGATTCTAGTTTTCCTTGAGACTTGGGAAAACAACAAAGCATCGGGATACTTGGGCTATCATTTGTTGGACTGCGAACACTAGCATGGCTGAAACTATTTTGTTAACATTTACATATGGATATGAGTTGTTTTAAACTATTATTCTATTACTCCAACTTGTATGCTCGCCAATACGTTTTTGTACTGACTTTATTTTAATACATGTTGCAGGCTGATAGATGCTAGAACTATGGAAAACAAGCTAGGGTTGATGCTTAGAAACTCACCTAGATAACTCTAGAAGTTGAATCAAAGACTATTGTGGTTGTATTTGACATTTGTGGTCGTGTTGATGTTTTAGACAAATTATGCATGAAACTTATTTGATCTTTAATGAAACTATTAGTGTTATGGAATCTCATGAGCAATCTGAACGCTTAGTGCTCGCACCCCGATGTTTCCGCCATCGGTTGGGGAGTGACATGCCATGATGCTAGAGTGGTAACTGTTGTTGTAAGAAAACTCTATCAACGGCACATGTTTCTCCCAACCCTTACTGATGTAGGGTAAAATACACATATTTGTCCCGTGTAAAGTGTATAATTTTTGTATAGTTTTTATTTGTTTTAGTATTATATTTTATTATTTTGTGTTTTGGCAGGTCCTGGTGCAAATGGAGCAAAAACGAGTAATATGGAAATGACCAGCCAGTTGGGTAGAATGGGGCGCCAGTGATTGAAATAAAATTTCCATTATTTTCTGTGAGTGGGCCGAGCCTGCTATCTCTATGTTATTTATTAGAAGGCTGCACATTATTTATTATGATTGTTAGTGGCCATATTAAAAAAGGCTGGGTTGGTGACATGGAAAAGTAGAGATAAATTATTAATAATATATTGTGGAGGTGTGGATGAATAAGAAAAAGGCCTCATGTTGGCAGCATGTTTTACATGAAAGCCTTGTAGCCCAAGAGTTACTACATGAAAGATGAAAATATGATTATTTGGGCCTTTGAAGCTATATTTTAAATAAAAAGAACTCTAAGGGGAGCCTAATGGAACAAAAAAAAGTCTACGTGAATTTTGATGAGATTAGGCCATTTATCAATGTTATGATTAGGAATTGAATGGTAAAAATTACTTGGAGGAAAATTCATCCTATTAAATCAAACATCAGAATTAATATCGTACATCATATTCTGGACGAAGAGAAGGCTGAATGTTACAAGGAATGGGCCGCCAAAGACAAAGCCCAGCAGATATTGCATGGAACATTGATTTTGGGCCGTTGTGGAAAATATACACACATTATTAATCCAAAGAGATCAATTGGATACGGATTGCAACACATAAAACGAAAACTAAATTGGGCAGACATTATTTTCTTGGACGTGAAGGAACTGGAATAATATATATATCAAATCTTGAACAGAAGGTACGACAATATCACGAACAGAAGGAATCAGTTAGACGCAAGACATCAGAGGGGGCGAAAACACCAGACTTGAAGGTTCTTGGAGCACTCGGGATTGAAGATTTTCGGGTTTTATCTTCTCGCTATTTCTTCTTGTTCGTTTGTTCTTAGTTTGATCACGATGAATTCTGATTTGTTGATGATTATTATGTCTTTTGATACAATGATTTTTGGCTAAACACTTTTAACTACCTAGGTTATGACAATGGTTTAAATAAAGTTTGGATTTTTATTCGGTTTTTAAGTGGTTTATGGATTTTCTTGTATTGTAACGGCTATGGAATTTTAACTTGGTGTATATGCATGCTTGATATTGTTTTATTGCTGATTGTTGCTTCGTATAATCCTTGGTGACGGTCTATATCATATAATAGGGTTGTGCTAGGGTTCTTGATCTAGGTGAGTGTCTATATCACATAATAAGTCATTAATCCTTTAGGGTGAAAATTGCATAAGTAACCTTAGAAGTAATATTCGGTAATTTAATAAAATCAAGTGTTCTACTAATCTTGTCGCTGTGAGGCTCGAGGTTATTAATAGGTCTCGGTTTGGTTTATAGCTAGGTCTAAGAAATCGGTCTAGTCCTTAAACATTCTCTTGTCTATTAAACCAAGATTAAAACCCATAGTTGCCTTAGACTTTCGCGCTGTAAGGTAGATCGTCTTATTTAGCCACTTTCAAGAAGTTAGAGGACTGTGAGGAAATCTAAAAACCGGTAAGCGTAACAGCCTAGGTAGTGCCACAAGAATCGCCTTGAGAAGGATCGAGGGGCTTAGTTGGTATCTTAATAGGTTTAGCATTTAAAGATCCCAGTTCCATACCACAAAAATATCGAATAGAAATCCATTCTGAGTTTAACCTGCGTCTAGCCTAGGTAGTCTTCATCGCCACTGGTTCTAGTCTTCGTCCAAGTTCGTGTCTAGTTATTTAGCGTTATTTTAATATTTTATTTAGGATTTTTAGAAACCCCCCTCATCAAATAAACATTTAGCTAAAGTCCGTGTCAGTCTAAGTCTAGATAGAGTCATTAGCGTAATCAGTAGAGTCTCTTGGGTTCGATACTCGGACTTCCCTAGGCTATACTGCATTGATCGGTACACTTGCCGGTCGTGCAATTTAGGTTTTAGAAAGTCTTAGTTTTATAAATTTAAAACTTAGAGTGTCTAGATTTAGGGTAATTTTAATTGTTTTTAATTAACCACTTCGTGCACATCACTTACCAAAATCGATCACACATGCTCACAGCACGTCTTCAAGTGTCTGGATGGTTCGTTCACTTTGACCATCCGTTTGTGGGTGATAAGCAGTACTCATGTCGAGACGTGAGCCGAATGATTTATGCATGGACTGCCACAAATCAGATATGAAACGCGGGTCACGATCAGAGATAATAGAGGTTGGCACCCCGTGCCTAGAAACCACCTCCTTTAGATAAACAGCGGCAAGTTGTGAGAACTTATCAGTTTCCCTGATTGCTAGGAAGTGCGCTGACTTCGTAAGACGGTCAACGATCACCCAGATGGTATCGTTCCCGCTTTGGGTTCTAGGTAAACCGGTGTCAAAATCCGTAGCAATCTGCTCCCATTTCCACATGGGTATCTCTGGTTGCTGAAGCAGGCCAGAGGGTTTCTGATACTGCACCTTGACTTTCGCACAAGTCAAACACTTACTCACATATGTCACGATGTGGGCTTTCATCTTCGGCCACCAATATAAGACTTTGAGGTCCTGATACATCTTATCCGAACCCAGATGAACAGAGTATCGAGACTTGTGCGCTTCGTCCATCACAATCTCTCTAAGGTCTCCATACAAAGGAACCCATATTCGCTCCATGAAATAGAGAATTTTGTCAGATCTCTCTACTAGTCGTTTCACCATGCCCCGCAAGTACTCAGCTTTAAGGTTTTCTTCTTTCAGCGCTTCAGTTTGAGCAAAACGGATTTGGTCAGGGAGGTTTGTGTGAATAGTGAGCTGTAAGGCTCGTACACGTTTAGGCTTTGCCTCCTTTCGACTAAGGGCATCAGCTACAACATTAGCTTTTCCTGGATGATACTTGATGGCACAATCGTAGTCATTTAAGAGTTCCACCCAGCGACGATGTCGCATGTTTAACTCCTTTTGGTCGAAGATATGCTGAAGACTCTTGTGGTCTGTATAAATTGTGCATTTAGTACCGTACAAGTAATGCCTCCAGATTTTAAGCGCAAACACCACGGCCCCCAACTCTAAGTCGTGAGTCGTGTAATTCTTTTCATGGACCTTCAACTGTCGAGAGGCGTAAGCTATCACTTTCTCGCGTTGCATCAGCATGCAACCGAGACCCTGAATAGAGGCGTCACAATACACTACAAAGTCTTCGGTACCCTTAGGTAAAGACAAAATCGGTGCACTGCAGAGCTTTTGCTTTAGAAGCTGGAAGGCGTCTTCCTGTTTCGTTCCCCAGGAATACACGACACCCTTCTGCGTTAATGCGGTGAGAGGTTGAGCAATCTTTGAAAGATCCTCAATGAACCTACGATATTACCCAGCGAGACCCAGGAATTGTCGCACCTCCGAAGGATTCTTTGGCACTGCCCAATTCCTGATAGAGTCGATTTTAGCGGGATCCACGTGTATTCCCAGTTCGTTGACTATGTGACCAAGGAAGTGTACCTCTCGAATCCAGAAGTCACACTTAGAGAATTTCGCGTAGAGTTGTTCCTTCCTCAGGAGCTCCAAAATAAGACGCAAGTGTCGCTCGTGGTCCTCCTGGTTCTTAGAGTAGATCAGAATGTCATCTATAAACACGATGACAAAATCGTCAATGTATGGTTTACATACACGGTTCATGAGATCCATGAATACCGCTGGTGCGTTGGTTAACCCGAATGGCATGACCAGAAACTCGTAATGGCCATACCGTGTTCTGAAGGCTGTTTTGGGAACATCCTCCCCTCGGACTCTCATCTGATGATAGCCCGATCGTAAGTCGATTTTTTAGTAGAAGCTTGACCCTTGAAGCTGGTCAAACAGATCATCGATGCGAGGTAAAGGGTAACGATTTTTGACTGTCACCTTGTTGAGTTCACAATAGTCAATACACATGCGAAAAGACCCGACTTTCTTTTTCACAAACAAAACTGGGGCTCCCTAAGGTGAAGAACTGGGTCGGATAAAGCCTCTATCCAACAGTTCTTGGAGTTGATTAGACAATTCTTGCAACTCTCCAGGTGCAAGACGATAAGGTGCACGAGCAATCGGTGCTGCTCCTGGTGTAAGGTCAATTTGGAACTCCACCTGACGATGTGGAGGTAAACCTGGAAGTTTCTCGGGAAAAACGTCAGGAAACTCACGAACAACAGGCATATCTTCGATTTTCCTCCCCTCAGACTGAGTGTCAGTAACAAGCGCTAAAATAGCAGGATAGCCCTTCCATAAACACTTCTGGGCTTTCATGAATGAAATGATGCTGACAGTAACACCGCTTTGATGACCTTGAACTGACAGCGGTTCCCCACTAGAGAAGGGTATACGCACAATTTTCTCCATACAGAGTATATCGGCCCGGTGCTTGGACAACCAGTCCATACCAACAACTATATCGAAGTTACCAAGGGTGAGGGGAAGGAGGTCAATGTCGAACACTTGACCCAGAAGATCGAGTTTACACCCTAAAAGTACATGTGAGGCTTCTATCGATTTACCATCAGCCAATTCCACCACGTGTTTGATTTCGAGAGGTGTTGGAGTTAACCCTAACTGATGACTGAACCCCAAAGACACATAACTCCAGTCGGCACCAGAGTCGAATAACACAGAAGCGAAAATACCATTGACAGGGAACGTACTGGTCACGACGTTGCCATCGTTCCTTGCATCACCAGCTCCAATAGTAAACACTCTCCCATGAGCGCCATTCCCATCGTTATTCCCATTGTTGTTGTTGTTCTGGCGATTATTGTTCCCACCGTTACTGTTGTTAGCATTCTGATTCAGTTGTGGGAAATCCTTCTTGAAGTGCTCTTCATTGCCACATTGGTAACATCCCCTTTGATTACCCCGATTCTGTTGAGGTTGTTGCCTCTGTTGCTGTTGTTGCGACTGTTGCTGTTGTTGCTTGGGATGTGGAGCTCTACAATCTTTCTCCTTGTGACCCACCTTGTCACACCTTTAACATGCTCGGTTACACGAGCCATAGTGTAGGAAACCGCACTTATTGCACTTTGGTTGTTTTCCCGCATAAGAGCCTGACGTATGACTGTTGTTTTGATTCTGGTTGACTGAAGATGACTGGCTGAAACAGCGACTGTTGTTGTTGTTGTCAGGCATCTTTTGCGACTGATTTGAGCTAGCCGCCTTGTCTGCGTCATTCCATTTACGCTAGTTGTTAGTGGTGGGGGTAGCAGTAGCAGCAGTAGTAGTAGTAGTAGTAGTAGTAGTAGTAGTAGTAGTAGTAGTAGTAGTAGAAGCAACACGTTGCTGCAGTGACTAATCCCTTGACTTGTGGTGCCAATCCTTTGATGTAGAGTTTGATTCTGTGGGGCAGTGGTCGGGATAGGTTAGGACACATGTTTGCCAACTCATTAGACCGTTTCATATAAGCCTCGATCTCGGATCCCTCCATTTTCAGGTTGTAGTATTCGTTTTCCAGCTTTTGAATTTCATCACGAGGGCAGTACTCTTCCCGAATCAACTCCTTGAAATCGTCCCACATAGTCGTGTTCGCCATCGCAATGCCCAGCATCTGCACCTGAGCATTCCACCAAGTCAAGGCACCGTCCTCCAGAGTGCCAGAAGCAAACTTTACCCTTTCCCAGTTGGACAGTTACACATAGCAAAGACGGATTCGGGTTTCTCGAACCAACAGAGCAGTCCCACGGGACCTTCAGCTCCACTGAAAGTTTGAGGCTTGCAATCCATGAACGTTTTGAACGTACACACGGGTGGATTGTTCTGGTTTTGGTTCACAGCTTGACATAACACAAGAGAAAATACGCACAAATGAGAATCGAGTAAAATACCTAAGGATTCTGCTTGGTCCGGTATGTATTGTACCAGCTTGCTGAGCTGCCAATGCCTCAGCAACACGTGTGTTAATCAGATCCGTCGACTCTGCCTGAGTCATCACGATGTTGCCACGTCCACCGCTGCGGCCGCCTCCACGCCCACCATTACGTCCGCCACGTCCGCTCATGATTCTATATAAGAAGAGTGGAAGGGATAAGGATTGCAATCAAGTAGAAGTCAATCATCACTACGACTTCTAGGGATTTGAGGAATTCAATCATTAAATCGGATAATGGAACAAAACCCCTTTCACACTTATTAAGCCTCATCTGACCTTACACCATCTGTATTAGTAATGTTACTTATTTTTATTGTTTTTTCTTTCCATAAACTGACAATGTATCGCTACCATACCGTACTGAACCAAACCACACAAAGTAATTTATTATTTGTAAGTATTTACTTTTTAATAATAATTAGGAATAAGACTAGCACGCGTTGCGGTGCGGGTATATCGCAAATATTGAATAGATTAGTCCAAATGTTATGCGATGCGTTAACCATATGAAAACATACATTTCGAAGTATCTGACTGAACATAATGTGACCTATATAAGCACCGAGACTGAATCAAAATGTAATGTAAATCAAGTTTAAATCGTACAATTATAACGTATTATATGTGACCCAACTCATACATAGAAAACATCAACAGGTATAAAGGAACCGACACGTGTAATCAAAAGCGATTAATTGAACTTTTGAAAAATGGGGGAAAATACAAGTTGACTCCACTCGATTCGAAACAAAATTTATGAAAGATACATAAAAAGACGAAAACATATTATATTTGACCCGACTCGTTGTCCAAGTTTACGTTTTACGTAGACCAACTCAATTTATACCAAAACGTACGTAAAACATACACTTAAAAATGGTTGTTTAAACGAAAACATATTATAGCTACATATTATATCTGACCTGACTCGTTTCCAGAAAAAGTTTAAGTCGAAACGTAGAGGAAATCGAATTTATACCGACATCCATATAAAAACATGCACGTTAAATTTAGTTTTTTAATTAATGTATATATAGAGACAAACTCTAAAATATTATTAGTAAAACACTTAATAGATTAAAAACGTTCGTAAAACCGTGCCAAGTTGCGCCAATGTCACATCATTGTCAGCGACCACCAACATCGAAAAAACTCGTAAAACTAAAATAAATAAATAAAAAGGACAAAATAACACCGGACGAAAAGCAGACGTAAGATCGTTGAACCACACACGCCCATTGCGGCGTGTTAATGCGGTGAAATTAGAGCGGAACGTAAAACATAGAGAAGAATAAATAAACCGATCTAGGATCAGCGCGTTGCGACGAATGTCACACCCCCAAAAATACCACAAGCGGAAACCTCCGCGAGGAGTGTGACATACCAGGATCTAGCCACTAATCACATTGAATCATTAATAAAGTATAACTTCCCATTTCATCAATAATATAATTCAAATACCAGTTTAGAAAATCAAACATGTTCAACGGAAGCATAAAAGTTTATTCAATAAGTTTAATGGAAATATTCAAAAACAATGCAACATCAAGGAGCGTTCCAAAAGCCACAACCTATGACCATTCCAGCTACCCAGACAACAAGTTCCATGACAGTGTACCTAAGGGCCTGCAAGCATGCATAAAAGTGTATCAGCGAAAGCTGGCGAGTTCACAGTTTGTTTAACCGTTTATTACCAAGTATTGATTTACGTTATGTTGATAATTACTCGATACCGCAGACGGCTCCTTTTTCCCCTTCTCCAATGCTCTATCAAACATTGGTCATGATTTTAAAGTTATTAGTTCACGCCCGTCCTATCCAGGTACGTCGTGAGGGTGCCAAACCTAATAGCGCTATCAACTAATAACCCCGTTGCCCTACAAGCAACTAGTTCGGTAGTATGATGGGACTTAAGTGATAGAAAGTGAGTGTATTATCCAACATCAACATTTACTGAAAACCGCCTCATATCCCTTACAAAGATATGGGTTTATGAAAACCGCCTCACATCCCCTACAAGGATGTGGGTTTATGAAAACCCGTTTATTTGTTTGCCTGTTTGATTGTCCCCACCGGACGCATGCTTGTATTGAGAGAAGTGAACTCACCTTAGTTTTGCTCGGTATGTTAAGTTACCCGTTCCAAGTTGGTTAACCAAACCCTACCGTGGTTACCAATGAAATCAATTTCATAATCAATTAAGTCATGTATTTTTCACAGATTGCATTCATCGCAAAGATCACCGTATATCACATAGCAAGTATTCAGTTCTCATACGAGTCCATCAAATATAGTTTTATAAACATAACATTCATCATTAAATACATCACGAATTAATCGAAACCTTATGTTATATGGTCACATTTACTGTTTTAGACTGTTCTGTTTGTTTGATCTTTTGCAGCATCCCCACGAAGAACCAGTTCTTTGTGGGATACCTCCATGGCGAAGAACCATGTTGGCAAAGAATCCCGTTTGGCGAAGAACCAGACTTCGTCAAGAAGTGATTGCCACGAATTACCTTAGTTGTTCGTCAAAGGCATGTCATCGAAGAATCAGTTCTTCGTCGACTTGGGTACTTCGTGGGGGGAAGATCTTCGTCGCTGCACCTCAACAGTTTCATGATTTCCTTTATAACAACTATCCCGTGATTACAGCAAACACTTTGCCACAAATCAAAACAGATCAAACATCATGATTTAACAGTTATCATTCATGTTCATACAAATTTCATAGTTGTAACAGTTTCTTTAATTCTCATAACACCAACCATAAGCAACCCTAATCATCATACTCATCATATCATAACCCAGATTATACAATAACCATACACAATCAGATTTGTGTGTTTATCATAATATAAGTTCAACAAGCAGATTTATCAAACCGCGTAGTGAACACGAACGAATACAAGCCATCGAACCCTCATCATGCATGTTCTAATTTCTTTGATTTAATATCGAAACATCAAAACCCTAATTAACACAATATGAGAGCATGGTTTCTAGCAAAACCCTATATCCACAGTAGATCTCAAGCATCACATAATAATCATCAAGCAACGTGAAGTGTGGTGAGATACTAACCGAATGATAAGATGATCACGAAAGTGCAAGAGAGCTTTGAGGGAAAAGAAGGGTGCTGTCGGCGTTCATAAATGAGGAGGAGAGTTTAGGGTTTGACAGATTAGTGTTTATATGGTGCGAACAGGGCTGAGCCACAACTGGGTTTCACTTGGGCCGAAAGCCCTTTCGGCGAAGGACCCTCTTGACGAAGAACTCTACTTCGTCAAGAGTGGTGATGGCGAAGAACCTTCTTCGTCATGAAACGTTTGTGACGAAGGACCTTATTCGTCAAGAAGTGAAGTTGACGACGAACTCTAGTAGTTCGTCAAAGGCCAGCCAACGAAGAACCAGGTTCTTCGTCGACTTGAGTGTGGTGTGCAACCCAAAGTGAAGAAACATGAACATATTATGTCTAAACATTAAACAACTCCTAAGTTTTCATGAAACACCCAAACATAACAATACTTTAATCATTTAAACATCGTGCACATGATACAATGTAAAATGAATTGTGAAAACAGGATTGTGAAACAAATGATGCATAGAGGAAAGACCTTGAAATCTCGGCTTGTCACAACTAATCTGTCAAACGAGAAAAGATATACGTTTTGCGACGGGCCTATCAAAAGGGGAAAACATAGACGAAAAAACAATGAACCCCACACGCACGTTGTTGTGTGTTAGCTCGCAAAATTTAGAACAAAACATAAAACGAAAAGACTTGCGAAAGATGAAAAGTATGGGGGACCAAAGTTGAAAAAAAATATTGGGGTTAAATTGTAAAAGATGAAAAACTTTAGGTTAAAAGTTAAAAAATCAAAGGGGTTAATGTAAGACCCGTTTCAATAAATCAAGAGTTAATATTAAGCAACACATTTTATATGAAAATGCGTCTTTACAAAACTTAGTTAGGTTAACAAACATACATAGTTTAAGTATTTAAGTTAACTTCCCTTCTAGTTTAAAACATTCAAAATTTAGTATTAAGTGTTTACAAGAATCACATTATCTAAAACAAAATTAGATCATTGCGGAAGCTTCAAAAGATGAGTGTTCGGTTCTTCATACTTGCTTGATTATCATCCGAGTGCATACTGAGATCACCTAAAATCAAAACCAACATAAAAGTTAGTTTTGATAACTTAAAAACATGTTAAAACAAGCTCCGTGAACTAAACAAACAAAATTAAAACAAATTGCAGCATTCCATGCTCTCACGGGCAGCGAGAGCATACCGGTAAATTTGTCGCGGGCCGCAACCACGGTCGCGTGACGCGACGATCAGACTAGTTGGGTGTCGCGCGACGCGACACCATGATTTCGACAAAAGCTAGGTTAGATTGTTGCTGCATATTCCCAGCTACTAATTTTTTTTTACCAAAATCAACTTTAAACATTCATAACTTTCGATTTACTAATCCGTTTCGTATATTCTTTTTCCCACGCGTCCGTAATTATAATACGGACCCGTTTACCATCATTGTTCGTATTAAAGTTCAGTTTATGAGCAAATAGCCCATAAATCCCTTTTTCGATTATTCGACCTGTTTAGTTATATGTTATGACTATACCATATTCATCATTATTGGTTTCTAACATAATTACCCATTCCCCGGGCTTATAAGCTTTGGCGTATCACTACCATACCGCTCAGAGACGTTAGTTTTATCTCCTTACGGAAGCACACGACCTTCGCGCGATGTCGGGATAACAAATCCATCCCGACAACTACTCGAAATTCTCCCATTGACATCGGGATCAAGTCTATTGAGTATTCCTCAAGATCGATACTCAACTTGCAATCTTGGCACAAGTCACACACAATAAAGCTTTTATTATCACCTATCTCTACTTCTAAAGGCATAGGTAACTTGGTTAATAAGAATGATGGATATCGAATAAATCCATGTGAAATAAAGGATTTATTCGCACCCGTATCAAATAACACACGTGCGGGAATTGAGTTTACTGCGAATATACCTAGACCACACCGGGTTCTATCTTTGCTTCGGCTGTGGTTAATTGGAAAGATCTGGCCCTTGCCTTTTGTGCCTCCGTCTGCACATCCTTCTCATTCTTTTTCCAGACCAACTCCGGGCATTCAGATTTCTTGTGGCCCGGTTGGTAGCATTTGTAACAAACCGAAACTTTCCCCAGGCATAGCGAAGCCGTATGCCCTGTCTTCCCACATATGGGACATGGTTTATCCTTAAAGCGACACTCGCCCTTATGCCCCTTTCCGCATACCTTACAACTCGGCGACCCGCCTTTCACATCTGACTTCTTTTCCGATTCGGTCTTTCTTGCCTTCTTTATAGGGCTTGGGTTAACATCTTGCACCCTTCGTTCACCCCGCTCTATCTACTTTTTCAGCTCAATCTCTCATTCCAGAACAAGGTTTATGATCTCGGTGAGAGTCTTGTACTTTGAGGGAGTCATGAACTCCCGATATTCGGTGCTCAACATGTTGTAGTAGTAATATATCTTCTGCTCTTCATTTGTCACAAGTTCATCACAAAACCTTAACTTATCAAGGAAAATACCCGTGATCTTATCTATCGATTCACCATTTGCCTCATTTGGATGAACTCTTCCTTGATCTTGTTAATAACTGCCTTGGGACTGTGATGTTTAAGGAGCGGTGCCTTAAACTTATCCCATGTCATAGCCCTTGCCGCTTCACTCCCAACTTCCTTTTTCTTGTTATCCCACCAGTCTTTCGCTTGACCTCTTAGTTGACCCGTACCATAAGCTACGAAGTCACTTGCATCACAGTGGGTCCTTTCAAACACTCCTTCCATGTCACTCAACCATCGTTGACGTATTATCGGATCGACCTCTCCGTTATAAATTGGAGGTTTGCAAGCCATGAACTTGTTATATGAGCAGGCCTTCCGCTCCCCCGACTTTTCTTTTACTTGGTTGGCGTTATCCTCCAACCTTTTGATCCTTTCTTCTACTACCGTAAGCACCGTGCTTTGAATCTTGTCTATAAAACCGGATAAACTATTCCCGATTGCCTTTCCTACCTCTTCGGCAATCACTTCTCTCACTTGTTCGGTGACTACCGGCACCGCATCATCATTACCCCCATCGGCCATCTTGAATCTGAAATGTTTACATTAATTGTTAAACATTTCATTCTATATTATTTACATCATTGTCTTGGTTTAGCCAAGTTCACCACTTGCTTAAACCATTCATGTTTAGTGCACTTTCCAGGTTTGAGTGTGTTAACACGCTCTTCCCGTGCACATCAAATCAAATTCCTTTTCTAATGTTCTAATAAAATATACTAAATGACGAATTCTTACCGGATGTTTGATTAAGCTTCGAACCGAACACACTTTGTTAACAACCTTGAGCTCTGATTACCAACTTGTAAGACCCGTTTCAATAAATCAAGATTTAATATTAAACAACACATTTTATATGAAAATGCGTCTTTACCAAACTTGGTTAGGTTAACAAACATACATAGTTTAAGTATTTAAGTTAACTTCCCTACTAGTTTAAAACATTCAAAATTTAGTATTAAGTGTTTACAAGATTCACATTATCTAAAACAAAATTAGATCATTGCGGAAGCTTCAAAAGATGAGTGTTCGGTTCTTCATAATTGCTTGATTATCATCCGAGTGCACACTGAGATCACCTAAAATCAAAACCAACATAAAAGTTAGTTTTGATAACTTAAAAACATGTTAAAACAAGCTCCATGAACTAAACAAATAAAATTCAAACAAATTGCAGCATTCCATGCTCTCGCGGGCCGCAAGAGCATACCGGTAAATTTGTCACGGGCCGCGACCACGGTCGCGTGACGCGACGGTCAGACTGGTTGGGTGTCGCGCGACACGACACCATGATTTCGACAGAAGCTTGGTTAGATTGTTGCTGCATATTCCCAGCTCCTAATTTTTTTAGGGTTATTGGATTTTATCACCCCCAACTATCGGCCTTTGGCAGTTGCCACCCCCAACTAACACTTCGACACCCGGCACCCCCAACTTGACTTTTAGTTTGTGCTGGCACCACTCAGTTAAATCTTTACTAACTGAGTTTGTTTCTTATCCTATGTGGCACAAACTTGATGAGATGGACAGGATGACATGGAGATATATGGCACTACATGTATATATAAAAAGCTGCATTTTATACAGACTTATAAAGACATCCAAACCCCCTCTTCACCCACCATACATTATCATCACGCCATACCACCAAGCTCTCACTCATCCCACATCGAAGCTCATCCATGGCAGTGCAGGTGCTAATAAAACCACTCATTCTACTCCTCTACATCTCACTCATCTTACAACCTTCACATTCTCAGCACCTTTCCACATCATTCTACCACAAATCATGCCCCAGATTCGAACAAATAATGCAAGACACCACCACCAACAAACAAATCGCCTCCCCCACCACCGCCGGCGCCGCCCTCCGACTCTTCTTCCACAACAGAGATGCAAACCCTAACTGGAACCATCCGATGAAGTTTATGATCAACAAATCTGAAGCGCTACAGAACCGATCTACTCTCGTTGTGAAGATATGATTATCGATTCGTTCTATGTTTCGATTCTCGATCCGTTCGTTCGTTATGACGTCATTATCATCATCTTCATTGTAGTACCAACATGACCTAACTGAAACTGAGATCGATTCAACGAACTCGTTACCGAATCAAACAGATCAAGAACGAGTTGTGGCACTATATGTATATATAACTGAGATCGATTCAATGTAGTACCAGCCGGAGTCTATTCATTGCTAACTGAAACTGAGATCGATTCAATGAATCCGTTTTTACACTCGAAACAGACGACGGGGTTGTTAGGTACGGTCGCCGGTGGTGGTGGTGGTGGATCTGGAGTATTGGATACGGTCGCCGGTGGTGGTGGTTGATTTAAGACAAGATTCGATTTGATTTGAGTATACACAGATCTGAGGATTTATTTTTGTTAAAGAAGATAGCAGATGGAAGGTTTTGTAACTTTTGTTTTGTGTGGATTAGCTTAAAAGAGAGAAAATACCATGAAGCCATGTCATCCTGTCCACGTAATTGATAAAGTGCCAAGAATTCGCCATGTCATCCTGTCCACGTAAGCTAGGTTATGCCACGTAGGATAACAAACAAACTCAGTTAGTAAAGATTTAACTGAGTGGTGCTAGCACAAACTAAAAGTCAAGTTCGGGGTGCCCGTTGTCAAAGTGTTAGTTGGGGGTGGCAACGGCCAAAGGCCGATAGTTGGGGGTGATAAAATCCAATAACCCTTTTTTTTTTTTTACCAAAATCAACTTTAAACATTCATAACTTTCGATTTACTAATCCGTTTCCTATGATTCTTTTTCCCACGCGTCCGTAATTATAATACGGACCCATTTACCATCATTGTTCTTATTAAAGTTCAGTTAATGAGCAAATAGCCCATAAATCCCTTTTTCTATTATTCAACCCGTTTAGTTATATGTTATGACAATACCATATTCATTGTTATTGGTTTCTAACATAATTACCCATTCCCCGGGCTTATAAGCTTTGGCGTATCACTACCATACCGTGGTTTTACGCCTTCTTGGTTCATATTCAACGAGTGACGTTCAAGTCACTTCACATTACCAAACTAAACATTGTTTTGACCCGTTTGGTTGTCTAATGGAAACCACCATTTCAATAACATACCAAACTTATGTTAACCAATATTTTGACCCGTTTATTTATCTAGTGAGCTTCATCACTTCATCAATATATCAATACATATATTATGCTAAATTCAAAGTCAACTAACTACAATCCATATTCAAGCATAATGTAACGTAACCATAGTTGCGTACCTTTAGAGTGTTCCCCTCAAGCACGTGTCCGCTCCGGTTTGTCCGCTTGAAGACTTGATTCCTTTGCCTATAGAGTTCAATCAACGTTTCATTTAGAACTCCAATCATATCGTATAACACATAAGTCACCACATCATTCAAATATGTGTTTTGTTCAGAATTTCAACATTTAGTTGTCTTTTAGGCATTTCAACAAACACCTAAAGGGCATAATTTCACTAAATCAACAATCAAGTTCCATGACTAGTTATTTAGCCAATATTAAATATCATTCACAAGTTCAATTGTCTAATTTTTCACATCAACATTCTGGATTTACTTCATAGAGCCCAAATTACACTAGTTTGATAATCATAATTCTAGCGTTCATCATATTTCTACAAAACTCATTTAACACATGAATGTATGGTTATGAATTTCATATCTATAGGTACTAATTCAACAAATTATTGACTAGGGTTTACTCCTAGACAAGATTTCATTCTAATTTCATCCAAGCATTCATCATGCAAGCCAAATTCTTGATTTCATTTGTTCACCAAGAATTTAAAATGGGACTAAATAATGGAATTTAACATACCTTATGATCCTTTCACGGAGGTGATCACCAGTTTAAGCTTAGATTTCGATTTGGACTCAATTTCTCCTTTCAATTTGATGAAACTTTGTTGATTAGGGTTTGAGCTCTAAGAGCTCTTTTGGCTCCTGTGATTTGTACGACCAGAACACACACTTAGGGTGTGTGTTTTGGTGTTATTGTTTTATTTAATTAAAACCATTTTCAATTTTAATACTTTTGGCCCATCAACTTTCCTCAAGTTTTATTTAGTGTATTTTAACCAAGTTTTCTTATTACTAAAAGACTTGTAATTAACTAGGCTATTTATTCCTAGTTATTTTATCTTGTTAAATAACCTAGTTATTTTATCTTGTTTATATCAGATATTTAATTTATAATGTAAAAGTTTATATTTTCGGGGTGTTACAATTAAAATGAAAAAAGTGAAATTCTTTGATTAGAAGTGAATTTCTTTTTTTTTTTTAATATAAGACCCTTTAATTTATATATAACAATTTCATATAAGTTTCGTATGTAATTGTGTATATACAATATACACATACATTTAAAAATAAGAGTTTCATAAATCATCTTGAAATTTAAAACATTTCAACATAATATCATCGTTTAATCATGTAACAACGAAACGTAATGCAGAAGCTTAAATTTGATCGTGTTCGTTTCTTCATTGAGTTTGATCGTCAACCGGTGCTTCAAGGTATACCTACATTTCATAAATCATGAAATGTGTTAGTTAAATAGAGTTTATAACATGTCTAAATGAGTCCGTAAGACAAAACAATCTAAATAAACATGTTTTGCCAGTTCCGTAACCTGTCGCGGGGCGCGACAAGATTCGTCTCAGGTCTCTCGGGTCGTGAGAGCCCGTGGCGGGGCGCGACACCAAGGTGTGTTACCCGTCGCGGGGTGCGACAGCCCTTTTTTCATAGAAAATTGATACCTGGGAGCTTCATACTCCCAGCTCTACCATTTTTCACAAAAACACTCATAACTTCTTCAATTTTTATCCGTTTTACTTCAAACATGTTTTTAATTATTCGTAAAACATAAACCTTCATATTTAACACAAAATCTTTAACTAGGTTCATAACTTTTATGAATTACGCAGCCGTTACCCAAGTTATGCGCATAATTCATTTTGACACGTTAAAAGAATTTAAGCGTTTAAGCTTAAATCTCGCTCCTTCTTTCTCGCTTCCTATTTCCACACTAACACTTCTTTTATCTTCCACCAAAACTATATTTGTGGTAGATTTGTTATAGTAAATCATATATTCCAAATTCTACCCCTTCCATTTGACAATTTACGAAAAGGACTCGCTAAGAGGCGTTAAACCAAAAAGGCTAATACCTTTCACTTTTACACTTAACAAAAGAATTTACTCAATCATAAAACTTATTTTCAAACTACCCTTAAGGGTCGTTTGTCCGGTTTATCATTCAAGGGCATTTTGGTCAACTTTAGACCCTTCTTTTACGACGAAGGTCTTCTAATAGCATGTTTGACCAATATCGCACATTTTAGCCATAATCTTATCTAAAATCATTATGTTTCTAAGAACGCAATGACTACAGTTTAGATTAATAGATTTACCTACCTTAGGTAAACCAATATTCATTCTTGACTTCGTTTAACTCTCGTAGAACCTTAAGTTCTTAATGAGAGTTTGACCTATTACACATACCTGGCTCGGGTCAAAGCATTAACCCGTTTTAATACATTGCCTTAATAAATTGCTAATTAATAGCAACACAAATTCCATACGCTATTCACCCATGTGAGCATAAGACTTGACAAACAAATATTAGTCGTTATTGTCAAATGGTGTTAACATCACCATTTGACCCGTTTGGCCTAAATGACAAAACATTTTGTATTTATAACAGAATGATATATATTTACCATTTCAATCATTTGACCCATTGCGGATTTTCACCATATGGTCATATTTCTTAAATCTTTTTCTTACGCGTTTTACCCTTATTATTCATTTTGGCTTACCCTATAAGGTAACCATTCAAAACTCATTATATGTTTGTCATTTCATGGCCGAATTACCGTTTTGCCCCCTTTTTACCATCAAATATGTTTTTTCATCATTTTCACTTGTTCCCACCCGTATCATTTCGCGTCGGAACATCATATTTCAAATATTGCTTTATCATATTCATAACCCATAAAATTAATAGGTATTCTACAAAAAGGGTGTAAGCTTTACTTACATGCATCCACATATGTTTTTCCTTCGTACTTGATCCGTTTGACCCGCTTCTTCCCCAAGCTTCCACCTAGCTTGTCAAGCGTCAAACTATCATTTATAATTCGTAAGATGGTTAGATTAATCATCGTCTAACACAATTATTCCACCTTACGCATTTTCTATCAAAATTATCATTTAACCTTCTTATAGGTCAATTTGACTTTTAAAAGTCAATCGCCTATTTATTTATGTAATTGCACAATTAAGTTCAACGAACTCACTTAGGCAATTCATCAATTACCTGGTAAGCACTATTCTTAGGCAACCATTTTAATCACATTTCATAACCAAGTTCACGCAATTGTTCACATTAATTTAGCATAACTTCAATCATTGCTAATCTATCAATCTCATACAAAAACTTGGGATTGTTTCATCACTATAAAACAACCCATTTCATCATGTAAATGGAATCTATCCAAACATTAAACTTAGTCAAATATTTCAAACATTCATAAACACATGATGATCTCAAATATCATTTAACATGAATATAACATTCATTCCTTCATATCATACAAAACCCACTCTACGGCAAGTATGAACATATACCCAAATTCATAGATTATTCAAGAATCTTCCTATCACTATCATGTATGATGATTCTAAACATAATTATATCATCAACTTCATCATATTATCAAAACCGACTTATCTAAGTGTGGTAAATCATCTAAATACTCAAATCATAGCAATATATGCACAATTTTCACTTAGGGTTTTGTTCCAAAGCAATTATACATCTCTTTCCTCATTTCAATTTCTGATTTTTATACATGGATTGAGATCCATGAAACCTACCTGTTTTCATAATATCACCAAATTAAGATTTTTGACATACCTTATGATCCCCTAGTTTAGGTGATCACTAATTCATGTTCATTCATCAATTTGAGCTCTGATTCGCCCTTCAATTTGATGATATTTGATGAACTAGGGTTACAACCTTTTCTCCACCTCCTGATGATCGACCTACTACACACACTATGTGTGTGCAGTGTTTTAATTCATCTGTTTTTAAAACCTTAGTTTTTTTTTTTTTTGGCAAGCTTGGTCCCTCAAGTCTACTTTTGATTAAATAAGGCTACAACTCTTTGTTTATCACTTACTTACATATTACTAACTAGGTTAATTTGTTCCTAGTTATTTTATTTACGGGTTAACTTTTATCATTAACGGTACTTTACCCGTTCCTTTATATTAACCGGGTTTAAATTACCAAACCCGTTTATGGGGTGTTACATGAAAAACTCCCAATACATGGGATACAACACTATTAACAACTTGTTGCTAATTTATAATATGGAAATATATATTATTCATTGATCAATTGGGTTTTTTTCCTAATAATTTGTGTTCTATGTTTTTTTCAACATTGCGATATAAATCTTATTGAAAACGGCTATTTTGTGTCGCTATTGTACCAAACCGAAATCGACTGAACAACATATATATTGGTACCGATATTTATTTTTATTGTTCTTGTTTTCGATAAACTGACACCATATCGCTAAATTACCATACCGAACGAAACGAACAACATCGGTACATATACCTGTACTCACTTTTTTGGTTTCTTGTTTGATAGTGGATACCGTGCCGTTATTGTAATGAATCGAACCAAAACCGACTGAACAACATCGGGATTGATACTGCTCTTTATTTTTATTGTTTTTGTATTTAATAAACTGACACCGTGTCACTATTGTGCCATATCAACCAACATCAGTACCGGTACTTGTATTCATTTTATGGTTTCGGTTTCTATAATTTTTCATTTATACAACTCTGTCAACGATGATAAATGAATATTAGTACCAATAGTGTGACGATCTAAACCTATCGATACCCATGGAACGACCTCAACACCAGTACCATGTTCGTTTTTATTGGTTTTGGTACGTGTAAAACACACGTTGATTTTAACGGAGTGCATATTTCGTACTGACACTGTAACTGACTGATCCGATTTCGAATGCTTGTTGTAACGTACTGGCGCAATGTACGGGTAAATAGGGATGAGCTCGGTACCGACCGGTACCGAACCGGAACCGAAAGTACCGGTACCGAAAATCCCCAAAAGGGTACCCAATATACCCGGTACGGTATGGTTCGGTACCGGTATTTGAGGGTAAAAACCGGTACCGAAAATGTACCCGGTTCGGTACCGGTAACGGGTACTATTTGCTCATCCCTACGGGTAATACCCTAGTATATATTATATTATATTATATTATATTAATAAATGAAGCTTGGGAATAGTACTTATGCCATACGACGGAACATCATTGGCTATATTTTTTTCTTCATCCACACGACATTGTTATTGCAAATATACATTTTATTTTGACATTTTAACAAGTTTTGGCTTCTGGTAAAATGGTTTCTAGGATTGTTTGTATACATATTATATTATATATTATTAATTATTAAAATTAAAAGAGACAAGAATTGAATAGGGAAATTAATCTATCTATTAATAAATGAAGCTTGGGAATAGTACTTATGTCATACGGCGAAACATCATTGGCTGTATTTTTTTCTTCATCCATCCGATATTGTTATTGTATATATATATATACCTTTTATTTTGACATTTTAACAAGTTTAGGCTTCTGGTAAAGTGGTTTCTAGAGATTGTTTGTATACAAATTATATTGTATTGTATTGTATTGTATTGTATTGTATTGTATTGTATTGTATTGTATTGTATTGTATTGTATTGTATTGTATTGTATTGTATATTATTATTATTTTATTTTATTTTATTAATTATTATTATTATTATTATTGTTATTATTATTATTATTAATTACTTGTAACGCCCATAAATTTTCTAAACATTCTTACTATGCGGAATGTAGGCCCATTTTTTTTAGCTTCAATTTCTAGAAACAATTATAGTGTCTTGACTTTCATTTGATAGTTACCATCATTTAAACACTTACATATTTCATGCCAATTTTTTATAAAATTTCGGCATGACCCGTTCGTAATACGAATAACCGTTACGGTAACAAAACCTGTTTACAATCCATTTTACAACTCTAAACTTGAACATAAACAAAACAAGACACTATGTCTAACTCGTGAAGCTTACACGGTTTAAAACTACCGAATGCCGAAAAAGGCAAGTAAAACATGATGACCCGTCTAAGTCGGCGATATAACCTGACGGATGGACGAACTGACATTGCTGACTCGATCTCGGATTTGTCGCCAAACCTTGTTCCATTCATCAGTCCGCAAACCTCTATTTCCCATTATACCTGAAACCCAACATGCACGTTATGAGTTCTATATATAATATATATTAGATAACTCAAATACGTGGATTCTGATCTATATTTTTCACAAACTTCCAACGAACTCGACTCCATTAATTTCATAGTCAACTATCGCTTCCAACTTGTGAATCAACCTCCACTAGAATTCACAATTAAGCCACCTGTGATAAAAATCTCATTCAACTATTAGACCATTAATATTTATTTCTAACAGATCCAAAGATTTCATTAATGCTTTACTTAGCCAGAATCCAAATCTTTTTCATTCATGTGGATCAAGTGACCCAAATCTACTTGCTTACCCCAAGTTAGATAATTCGAGACAATAGTTTAACCAGTTACCACTGTAATTTAATCCACTTACTAAATAAACATCATGGTTATGATATTTGTACACAACTTGGAATCATGTGCATATGTACTTATTTAATCCTAAGCATTCCATTTATTAATATTGTGGTTTGGAAGCCACGTACTAATTTGACTTTTATTAAGTCAACAACCCTTTATTAGATTAACCGTTATCAACACATCTAACATTCTACCCTTAGTTTTAAACAAAAAAACATAATAATCACCAGGCAAGTCATGTACCCATGACTTGAATTCAACTTACCAATTACATAGTTTCAAATCTATGATATAGATACTTACCATACTCGTGGGTTATGATTCCCTTGTCCATGGTATTCTCCTATGAATACCTCCAATTTAACATTTCATACTTTAATATTCTCATATAAGTTCCACATTAAACCACAAGATGTTCTACGTATACAAGTACAAGAACCTGCAAACAATAAATCTATGTTCCTGCATACAACTATTAAGTGCAAGAAGCACTTACCTTGACCTGTAAGTAGTTGATACGTATTCCATATGTTCGTCTCGTTGCCTCCCGAGTTCGCGCCCAAAATGGCATGTACCTATCCTTTCATGTCCACGTTTGCATGTCATTATTAGCAAACGTTATAACTCATATTATCAATTACTTTATTCATACATCGAGAAATTCTACACATGGTTCTATATACCACATACGCGTGTTATAGTACACATTCCACCATACATTAAATTAAATACATTCATACATGCATAATTACCAATGATTACATAACAATACATACAATTTACAATTCGTAATGCCATTGACCATTACTCGTAGGCAACTGCTAACATACATATTGCATAGATCCATTATCACATCATTCATAACATAACCAATTCAACTTACCATCATGTACGTCAGATAATAATCTAGCAAATATTCACATGATCTCCTTATTCTCACAATAGTGTTAGGAAGTCTAACCTTATTATTCATACCTTGTTGACGTTCTAAAAAGTCAACTGTCAATCATACACACTTCCAATCTGATAAACATATAACCACTTAGTCACATTACTTTCATTAATCAATCATTCACTAACATGTATAGCTCAATTCACTGAAAATAGGCTGTTTTGTGACGTCTGTTTACTATACTTACGAGCTTGCAAAAATTACAATCTTTTTATGTGACGTGCCCCTCGGAGGGGTTATCATTGTGTTAAATTTTTAGAGTCTAACTCTCTACCAAAAATTTATAAAAATTCATTTACTAAGTTGCAATCAGATTCGTCACTTCTGACTGCAGCTTACAGAAAAATTCATTTAAAATTTATCGTTTATCCGATTGACGAAATTCCAGTTGGAGATTTTCTTAACCTCCTGAAGCTACCTACAGTAAAAATTTGAGATCATAACTCAATTCCTAAATTGAGTTATGACATTCGTAATGGGCTGCAAATTCTGCCAGAAAACGTAGCCTGAACCTTTGATACGGAAAAATTCATAAAACGTTCATTTTTCGTCAAAAAATGCAATTCCAGTTGGGTTTGAAAGGTTTTTCCTGGGAGTTCATCACAAACTCAATAAACATCAGTTTTTGACAAGATTTGACCCAGTTACAGCCGATTACATTCGGCTGTAACTTTCTAAATAGATTTAGTTTTCATCAAATCTTTTCTAAATATCTCTCATTCTAGCTTCACCTAGACATTTCATCATACACCTTGTGTGCATACCACCAATAAAGCACATGATACAAGTACCTTATGCATTACCCTACTAGTTCATTCATAATTCATCAATTACAACAAGAATCAACTTAAGTACATACTATAATCAACCTATCTAACAATAATTCATTACATACAACATAGACATCAATTATTCAAGCTAGGTTTTAACATGGGTGCAATCTCTTATGTCATCATTTTCACCACTAGAAATGGGTTTAACTTCTATCATCCTACTACTCAAAATCTTTCACAATACATGTTCCATATGAGAATTATAACACTTATTCATGCTCAATTTTTGCATCAATTCACGGATTGACCATAACCCATATCATCAAACATTACCAAAACATAAAATTAAACTTACTTGATGTGAGAAACGCTTAAGGGATCATCATTCTTGGTTCATGCACACAATCAGCTCGCGATTTCCTTTTCAATTGATGATTTCTTGTGGTTAGGGTTTACACCCCCTTTTTCCCCCTTCTCATGCGATCGTACGCAGACACACACCATGTGTGTGTGATTTTTTTTGGTTTTGTTTTAATAAATTAAATTTCCTCTTTGGCAATCTAAATCCCTCAAGTTTACCATTCCATTATAGTTGCCACAAGTTTCATTCCTTAACTTGTTTATTAGGCATTTAACTAAGTTTAATAACTTAGTTATTGTATTTTATTTAATTACACATGGTGACATTCCTACAAATTTAATAATTCGAGTTTTGGGGTGTTACAAATCTACCCCCCTTAAAGAAGGTTTTGTCCCCGAAACCTACTTCATCAATATCGATTTATCGATTTGTAAGGTCATAACCTTATGAACATCATTTCTAGAAATCCTTTCTCCATTTCTTTCAACAATTCAACCTACCTAGATTTGTACGTGCATTCCTTAAACATCAAAATATAGTCTATCCGACCCGTTCATATCGGGCCAAAGTTTTGACCATTATCATAGCCCATCATACTTGTCTTAATTGATCAGTCCATAACGGGTCAATACATACCTTATCATCATTATCATAATTTTCATCCCTTGCGACCCATTACAACAATTCTTCACGTATACTATCTCTTCATTAAGCTTTCTACATCATATTGACCCGTTCGTAACCGGTCAACTACATATACCTTACATTTCCATTCTTTTAACAATAATAATAATAATAATTAATAAAATAAAATAATAATAATAATAATAATAATAATAATAATATACAATACAATACAATACAATACAATACAATACAATACAATACAATACAATACAATACAATACAATACAATATAATATAATATAATTTGTATACAAACAATCTCTAGAAACCACTTTACCAGAAGCCTAAACTTGTTAAAATGTCAAAATAAAAGGTATATATATACACAATAACAATATCGGATGGATGAAGAAAAATATACAGCCAATGATGTTTCGCCGTATGACATAAGTACTATTCCCAAGCTTCATTTATTGATAGATAGATTAATTATTAATAAATTATTATTTTATTATTATTATTATTATTATTATTATTATTATTAATTAAAAGAGACAAGAAATGAATAGGGAAAAAATGAGTTTTAAAAATATTATATAGTATCTATTTTTTAAGCTTTAATTTCAACCCTTGTATTTTAAAATAATACACGTCACAACTCTTTTAGTAAACTTTAATGTTAAAAAATTTGAAAACGGGTTCTGCATAACTTGTTTTTTTGACATTCTGGCTTAAAATTTGTTGACAACCAGATTGCATTCAAAACGGAGTTTTTCGTTGATTATACGAGTGTGGGTACCTTGACGAACTTGGCTAATTACGAGTGAACAACGTTGGTACCCGTATTAATACTGGTATTCATGTATATTAATTTCGATCAATGTAAAACACGTGTCGATATTTCTTTGGACATATCAGTGTCGTAACAAACCGAATCGACGCTGGTCAAATCTTCGCTGGGTAATGCGAAAAAATCCCACTAGTATATATAAACTAGTTTTTTCCCCGCCCGCGTTGCGGGGCAATAAGGCAAATACTTCTCTCTCATAACATGTATGTCTGTACAGAGGGCAAAATCGAGTTATATTTTGAACAGGAGGCGAAATCATGATTTTAAACTGAGGAAAAATGTAATTTTGAGCTGAGGGCATAAACGTAATTTTGAGCTAGAGGAAAAAACAACATTTTATTTTTAACTGGGGCAAAAACGTAATTTTAAACGGAGGGCGAAACCGTAATTTTAAACTGGGAACAAAATTAAAAAAGAGTTTTTAAACCGAGGGCAAAAGCGTATTTTGAGCTAGGGCAAAATTATAATTTTATTTTGAGCTGGGAGCAAAAACGTAATTTTAAACGAAGGACAAAAGCGTAATTTTAAACTGGGAAAAATGAGTTGGTCCAATAGGGAAGTGACATGCAGCTAATAATTTTGAGCTAGGGGGAAAACATAATTTTATTTTGAACTGGAGGCAAAAACGTAATTTTGAGCTGAGGGCAGAATCGTAATTTTGAGCTAGAGGGAAAGACAACATTTTATTTTGAACTGTGGGCAAAAAAGTAATTTTAAACGGAGGGCGAAACCATAATTTTAAACTGGGAACAAAATAAAAAATGAGTTTTTGAATCGAGGGCAAAAGCGTAATTTTGAGCTAAGGGCAAAATTATAATTTTATTTTGAGCTGGGGGCGAAAACGTAATTTTAGCTAGGGGCAAAATTATAATTTTATTTTTTAGCTGGGGGCAAAATCGTAATTTTAAACGAAGGACGAAAGCGTAAATGTAAACTGGGAGTAAAATCAAATTAAAAATGAGTTTGTACAATAGAAAAGTGCCAGGCAAGCGGCCTGGCACTATTCCTTTTAACTTGTAAATGTATATGTCTGCCTGGCACTATTCCTTTGCCTGGCACTATTCCTTTTAACTTGTAAATGTATATGTTGTTAAGTGTGAATCCACTTCAATGCAACGAGCATTTAAAGCTAATCCACTTCAATGCAATGAGAGCATGCAACGGGAGCATTTAAAGCTAATCCACTTAAATGCAATGAGAGCATTTAAAGCTTATGGATGGGCAGACTTAAATGTGTACAACTTTCTCTTTGTATCCAATCTCTATATAAGAGATATCTCTGTATTTGTAAGAACTTGTAACGTACCAAGAAGAAATATGAATTCCTAGTTACCCGTGGACGTAGGTTGCAGTTGGCGACCGAACCACGTAAATCCTTGTGTCGTTTATTTTCTATTTCTGCAGTTGATTGTTCGTGAGTGTGTGTTGCTTCCGCGTGCGTATACCCCAACAACTGGTATCAGAGCTACGGCTCGATTACACACAGTGGTTCTAAGAGATCAGTTCGTTTCTCCGGCAGGTGGCCGGTAATGGTATCGAAGATCTGAGCGGACCAGAACAATCAGCAGAGAGGCAGGAGAAGGAGGTGTACAGGGAAGAGAAGATACTGACCTGTACTAGAGTTCCGATCAGAGACCGCCGCCGCTCAGGTGAATCACAGCTGTGATTCCGAAGCCGCCGCCGTCAGAACCGCCTCCGTTGCCGTCGATGTTTCTCCGAAGTGGGTTTTATGGTGTGTCGGTAGTTTGAAGCCGACTGGAATCACCGGAGCCCTGTGAATCGCTGGGTGCTTGTGTTTGAAATGGCAGAAGCCATTCAAGAACTTGAGTAATTGCTCGTTCAAAGAAATAAGAAAAAAGTCATATGGAATTTTTTTCTAGTTTGTTTTGGTAGAAGACAAAAAGAAAAAGATAGTGATGTTCCCCACATTCAAGATAAGTAAAAGTGGGTGGAGTCACGTGAAGAGAAAGAAAAAAAAATTATCTTTTGTTTTTTTTCTTTTGTAGGTCCAACAAAGAAAATAAGGGGGGTATTTTTTTTGTGGGACTAGGTGATCGAGTGGAAATTTAGAGTTTGTGGTTGTTGATTAATTTTTTAGTCGACTAGAGCCGGGTAAACTCTTGGAGATGACCAGATTATTTTTTTTCTTTTTGCGGACGAGGTGATTGGGTGAGAACATGGAGAAAATGGAATCAACAGAGTTGTTGATGTTGACACAAGTGAAAAAGAAAGTCAATTGCAAGTCATGGAACTATTGCTTGTTGTGGAAAAGATCTTTCGGTTAGGGTTTGAGTTAACTGATCGTGTGCACGGTCATAGAATCCTTGGTGCCGCTTGATTTACTTGAAAGCTCTATTGTAGTTATAACCGTTTGCCGGTTAGCTGGTCTGGAATTGTGGATGGTATTCCTTGTTCTGTGGTGATCAGCTGTTTGACATTTGAATGGATCTTTGTACTGGGTGAAGGTTTTTTCACAGGAATAGTACGAGTGAAGGTTCGGCTCATGGAGTGTCGTTTGGCATGGGTTGGGATAACAGTGACAGTGGGAGCTGGGCATAGTTGACTTGTAGGTTGCATGGAGGTTCAGACATCTTTTGGAGTCGATGTCATGAATATTTGAATTCTGCTTCTGAGAATGCGTCTGGATTTGATGCATTGGGACTCAGTGGAAGGCAGTGAAGACTCTTGGGTCAAGAATTCTGGTGCTTCATTTCTCGCTACCCACAGCAGTGAAGCACTGCAGAATCTGAAAGTTGGAGACTTTGGAAAGGTAAGACTTGCGAACGAGGAATGTTCGCTGTATATGGTCAGATTACCGTCTGAGGGAGTGACCGTCCCAGTTCAGAAGAGAAACAAAGTCCGGTTCACAGAATCTCGTGGGCAGAAGAAGGTTTGTTTTGCAGGAGACAAACCCAGAGCCACAGGTCAGATTCAGGTTGAACGTGCTAGGAAAGGTTCAGGGAAACCAGTCAGGGGTATTCGTGACAGTGGGAGCACAGGTGGTGCTTCAGTCAGAGTTACTAGAAGACAGTGGGTTAAGAGAACCAGTATTCCAGCGGTGAAAGTCTCTCCAGTGAATTACCTGCTTATGATGGAGAGTGTTAGTTCTCAGGTTTTCTCAGAATCCGGCAGTTTGTGTCAGTGGGAGCCGGTAGAGACAGAGAACGGGTCAGGGGCAGATTCAGCCATGACTGATGAGTTGAGGCTCAGTGGGAGCTTCAACGGGCCTTCAGGATAATTGAAGAGAATGCCAGGTAACTAGGAAGGAGCTAAGATCAAGGGGGATCTTATTTACAGAAATACAGATGCACAGTTGAAGCACAGGTGAAGATTGTTCCGTGGCTTCAAGTGGGAGATTGTTAAGTGTGAATCCACTTCAATGCAACGAGCATTTAAAGCTAATCCACTTCAATGCAATGAGAGCATTTAAAGCTTATGGATGGGCAGACTTAAATGTGTACAACTTTCTCTTTGTATCCAATCTCTATATAAGAGATATCTCTGTATTTGTAAGAACTTGTAACGTACCAAGAAGAAATATGAATTCCTAGTTACCCGTGGACGTAGGTTGCAGTTGGCGACCGAACCACGTAAATCCTTGTGTCGTTTATTTTCTATTTCTGCAGTTGATTGTTCGTGAGTGTGTGTTGCTTCCGCGTGCGTATACCCCAACATATGTCTGTGTGGCACTATTCCTTTTAACTTGTAAATGTATATGTAGAGAATATAAATATACGTATGTTTATATTTATATATACAAACACGGCAATACCAATCTGGTGTTTCTTTTTTAAGGATTAGCTTTTTCGTAACGAGATAAAACATGCAATAATTAAAGTAGAAAAATAACACGTGTAACAGCAGCCATTACAGAAAGACAAAAAAGCTGTGAAAAGAATCCAATACAACGCCACCACCTCAATCATGTGGTATTACACCCGTATAACACGTCTAAGACCCTTAACTGCCACCCTCCGGTCAAAGTCAACCTTACCTCGTATATTATATACATCCAACTCATTCTAATTCAGATACTCTTGATGGTTCTTTTTTGTTTTTGGAGCTCTTGATGAAGTGGGTCAGCTTCAAGTTCTCAAATTTCTTGATGTTTATTTGACCAAGATATCTTGTATCCGGTGATCGAGAACAAGAAAGATCAAAAGTCAACATTTTGATACCTGGTCAATGGATATAACAGAGGTTTCAATCATTCATCATGTGGGCATTGTGTTGTTGGTGATATGGTTGATCTCTTCTTTCAGCTCTTGTCACCCTTTAGTTTACTTCATATCTTTGATCTATCTTTATTTGGTAAGCAAGAGTTTTGTTGATTATACATATATATATCCATGTATGTATATAGCTGTGTTTTTGATTGTGTGTTTTTGTTGAAGGTTCATGAGAATTTTGCAGAAAGATTCAGGAGGAAGGTGAGATTTGAAGAAAGAAGACAAGCCAATCAAAAAAGGGTGAATCTTTTCAACTTGGTCTTGTTAATTTTGCATCAATTTGTTCAATTTAGTGAATTGTTGTTAGATGCTTATAGATTCTTTTATCTTTTTGACTTTCTTTTTCATCATCATCATACTCAGTAAATCTCACCAATAGCAAAGCTAAGGTAGGGTCTGAGGGTAAGATGTAGACAACCTTACCTCTACCCGTAGGAATAGAAAGACTACTTCCAGTGAGACCCCGGCTCGATGTTTTGACTTTCTTTTTGATGTTCTGTATTTGTGCTTCAATTCCTAGTTTATTCATTACGAAAACTTTTGTTTTGATGTTCTTTATTTGTGCTACAATTGGTAGTTTATTCATTGTGATCAAGTTGAATTATTATCGAATCTTTAGCTCGAAATAACTGAAATTAATCAACCTCTTTTGGTTCTTTTTAGGTCTTATCGGATTCTGAATCGGTACGGTGGTTGAACCATTTGATAGAAAATATTTGGCCTATATGTATGGAAAAAATTGTCTCACAGAAAATACTCCTCCTGATTTTACCTTGGTTCTTAGAGAAGTATAAACCGTGGACCATGGTATGAATTGCATCTTTTATACTTTCTTTTTTATGTTATTCACATGCTTTGAATCTCAATTTAGTTGGATGCTGCATCAGATACTTGATATAGATTGGTTATATGAAAATATGCCTTGGGTTGGGTTGGGTTGTACCACTTGACAGAATAATAATAGATGTGTTCTAACTAACTATGATTAAACATCTATTTTATAGAGACACTAGACATATTTAAAGTTACAGGTTAAACGTCATTATGTATTAAATACATAATGGATTCAAAGAAATTCCTGATTTCACACGACGTTGAAAAGAGACTTAAAAGGGTATTGGTGGGCCACCTGTTGGCCGGCTAGTGTAAGTTGCGCTTAACCTGGTCCCACTTGTTAGCAGGGTATTGATGGGCCCCACGAGTTTTCACTAATGGGTTCTCATGGTCACTAAAAAGTACATAAACGTCCGAAATATTTAGTGTTCTCATAAGAATTCTTTCCTTGGTTAATCGATGTATGGAGCAATATAGAGATCAAATTGTGAAGTTGCTACTGGTTAATTTTTGAATGTAACGATGTACGCAGACAGAAGCGATGGTTCAGAACTTGTATATGGGAAGATCACCGCCTATGATTACGGAAATGAGGGTTTGTCGTAAATCCACGGGCGATGACCATTTGGTAAATTAACTTGTCTTGATCATGGGGTTGTCTTGTAGTATACATATATATTATTAGTGATTTCTAAATTTTTTTTAATATTATATGTTAAGGTTTTGGAACTGGGATTAAATTTTAAAACAGTTGATGACATGAGTGCAATATTAGCTGTGAAACTTACAAAAAGATTGGGTTTCGGTATGTGGGCTAAAATGCATTTGACTGGAATGCATGTTGAAGGAAAGGTCTGTTTTTTCACTAACCTTTCGTTAATAATTATTATTTGCGAGGTTAATAATATAATTTGTGATATTTCAAATTCGATTAGGTACTGGTAGGAATAAAGTTTCTCCCAAAATGGCCATTTCTTGGACGTTTGAGGGTGTGTTTTGTTGAACCACCCTACTTTCAGATGACCGTAAAACCAATATTTTCTCGTGGTCTTGATGTTACCGAAGTTCCCGGGATTGCAGGATGGTTGGTTAGTACTCGGTTTCTACATCGATTGTAATTACACACACACACACAAACGTGAACACACTCGATCTAATACATGTTTAATATGAATTTTCCACTTGATTAGGATAAGCTTCTGACAGTTGCGTTGGAGGAGACACTAGTTGAGGTAACGCGTTCATTCGTTGCATGTTGAGTAGCGGGTCAAAATGGGTTCAGGATGAAATGGGTCACATAGCGGGTTGACCTGCCAAATATCTTTTTGTCTTCTTCTTAGCTTATGTATCGTTAATGCAGAAAATACGATTATAGTAACTTTATTACAAGAATCTTAAAAAAACAATTTATGAGGCCACTAGCATTAGAATACACTTCGGGCGACTTTCAACCCGTTTGACCCGTTTTTGTCCCGTTAAATCTATATATGACCCGGTTGACGTTTATAGATTGACACATTCACTGTTTTTGCAGCCTAATATGTTGGTGGTGGATGTCAAGAAATTTGTTTCACCAGAACCAGGTATAACATGTTTGTCCACTCGGAAATTACCATGAAATTGTCATGTTACATATTTTATTGTAGGTTTTGAACTCATATTTATATGTGTGTTACATTTAGAAACATGGTTTTCGGTTGATGTGAAAGAACCAGTTGGTCACGCCTTAGTGGAAATCGTGGAAGGATCAGATATGAAACCATCCGACATGAACGGTAAGTTTACTTCAAACGGCGCATTAATTTTCCAAACCGTTTAGTGAACATGCGGGCTAACCGAACCACTTTCCAGGGTTGGCTGATCCTTACATAAAAGGACAGCTTGGTACGTTTCGGTTTAAGACCAAGACACAGAAGAAAACATTATCTCCAAAATGGTATGAAGAGTTCAAGATTCCGATTGCATCATGGGATTCACCTAATCTTCTTGAAATCGGAGTCCGTGATAAAGATCACCTTTACGACGACACCCTTGGGTTTGTTTCTATTCCTTATTCTTAGATCGTTACTGTGTACTCATGATATATACCATGGTTGTAAAAATCCCGACTAGCATCTGATTAGTCGTTGATTAATCGCTAGTTGGAGGTTCACCGAGTAATTTCATCTAATCGGCCAATTAATCGCTAGACGGTTAACGGCAGCCCTAGGCAGTCTAAGCAGCCAAAAATCGGCGGTTCCGACAAATTCCGGTCAATTACCGACCAAATTTCAGCCATTTTCCAGTCAAACCTTGTAAATTTCGGTGATTAATCTTGTCTACTTAAAAAAATGAGTCGATGAGAGGTTAAAACTTGTCTTACTAAAAAATGACACATAAAAATGCGTGCTAATATATAAAACTAAAGATTACATATAAAAATACCAATCCGATTAATCCCTGTTGATCCTGATTAATCGCTAGTCAGTACCCCACTCGCCGACTAGCGCCTACCGATTATTACAACATTGCTATATACAAACTCATGTTCATTTGAATGAATTATACGTATTTCATGCAGTGATTGCTGCGTAAAGATTAATGATATTAGAGACGGTGAGAGACACGACATGTGGTTGCCTCTTCAGAACATTAAAATGGGAAGACTGCATCTTGCGGTTAAAGTTATCGAAGCCGAAGTAAAGGTAGTTGAACAACATTACGATGACAACGCATCAAAGAGTGAGTTCAAGAAAGAAGACGTTGCGGATAAATCGCCTGAAAATTCTAAAAAAGTTTCGGCTGATCATTTTGAACCGATTGATGTCGAAGGGCAAAGAGAAACCGGCATATGGATTCACCACCCAGGTGCGGATGTAGCGCAAGTTTGGGAGCCGAGAAAAGGGAAGAACAGGGTGCGTAAAGATGGTGATTCGGTGACTAGTAGAGTCAGGTCTGAACGACTGCAAAATGATTCAAGCAGCACAGACGAAAGTCTAGAGGGTAGCAAACCAAAATCAAGAAACATGGTTAAGAGGGGGTTCCATAAGGTTGGGTCACTGTTTCATAAAAGCCCGAGACCCGATAACGATAAAGATAAATCAGGAAGTCTTAAGAAAACTGTTGACGGAGATTGCGATTCTCCACATGAAAACGTTACGGCTGTGAACAAGAAGGGGATTGCGGTGAAGTTGGTAATGGAAGATAACCTTCTATCACCGAGTCCAGAGCCTGGTCGGATGGATTCATGTAATGCTGCTATGATTCCTGTGAACTTAACCGGTGAAGTCAATGTAGATGATCCAGACAGCTTTAGAATGAACGGTGTGGATTCAAATGCAGTAGATAAAGCCGGCGTAGATGATTCCAGAACGGGCCAGGACCCGTCTTTACAGTTCACTGGGGATCAAGTAATATCTTCCCGTTCACCTAAATAATGGGGTCTGTTCTTTAGCTGTGGATGAAAGTTTTATGTCACATGTGTGTGTAAATAGGCATGGTTCACCTTTTTATGAAGGTGAATGCGTGTGGAATAGTAAACCGATATCCTTTGTTTTAAATGGACCGAGATATGTAAATGAAAAGAATTTTGATTGTTTGTTCAATACGAAGTTCGGATTTTGAAATAAAGAGCTTCATTGGTTCCTGTAATATACTTATGACTTAAACCACAAAAAATGGTTTTTATGTGCACTACACTAGTTATATGGAATATGTATATATCATGTACACAGAATTTTGAATGCAGGAAAAAGCTATATGCCTATATGTGTTTCTTTTTGGATTTAAGAATCGGTTTAATCTGCAATCTCCTACTGAAAGCTGGGTTGAACAGAAACTGTGTCTGAAAAGTTTCAACAATCGGAAGCCATGCCAAACAAGCGATCGGCGTGAAAAGAATGACGCCCATTCCATAATCATACGCTTGCGCAAAAAGCCGCGTGAACTTCCAGAGAACTGTGCCTTGAATCAACGGCCTGAACGCTTGTCCAACCTGAAATCGAGAAATCTAGTTTGTTTAGATTCGAGAAATCAAATGAACAAGATGTTTGTTTCAGCCGTTAGAATGTTAGATCGGAGTCATGACAGCTTACAAGTATGAGGCCCCAGCCGGTGGGTAGAAAGGCGAGACAGCAGACGATCAAATCGGTTACAGATAATTGACAGATGTATGAAAGAGTGATTATGGTTGCTATTACAGACAGGAAAAGAGAAGCTTTGAATAGCCTGAAGGAAAGCTGATGATTATCACTGAGATAGTTCCTGCCCACATTTACAACCTGCATCAAACCGCTTCGAGGGGTCAAATTAAAACATGTCAAACGGATCAAAAGCCGTCCAAAGCATATCTTTAATGCATTAAACCTCCTAAATCGTTGGTTTTTTTTACAAGAAAATCAAAGTTTTTTACAAAAAAAAAAAAACACTATTTTAGAAATAATATAACTTATTCTAATCATATTTGATTCGTTTTTTTATAGAAACTAGTGGGTTACCACCCGCGCTTTGCAGCGGGTTCAAAACGTAGATAAAAATAAGTAAAGATCTAAATAGTAACTATAGTAAAGTGTAAGGGTAAATAATGAAAATTAAAACAAAAAAAGAAAACTTTATTAAAGTTGAGAGACTAAACATGTCATTATTAAAGTTGAGGGGATAAGTATGTCATTACCAAAGTTGAGGGGCCAAAGTTGGTTGATGTTGAAAAAATAGCGTATATATATAGAATATTAAAAAAAATAGATAATAGACATGTCGGGTCATGCCAACTTGACCCGCATAAAAATTACCCGTTTTGACCCATAACCCAACTTGTTTGACCCGTCCCTTTTGCCGCCTCGTTAGAACAACAAAATATACCTTGATCAAAACGAGAATCATGACGATAACAACCCAAGAGAGGACATAAACCGCAACCGTTTTATTCGTGCCAGCAATATCAAGATGATAGACAAGGCCATATTGGTAGATAAAAAACCGCAAAGAAAGAAGTATCTCAATGAGCCGAGAGCCCCAGCCTGAATGACGTAGGTGTTCTTGTTCATCGTACCACCAAGACTGCCAGCTCTTGTCTTGCTGAATCCCGATACCACCCTGTTGTTTTATCCATTTGTTCCAATCTTTCCAGTCATCAACGATCTTACTCCAGTCAAAACCCGAAGGATTAAACAAAAATGGAGCGAACAACCAAGTTAACGATAAGAACCAAATGGCACATGTGATGAGAACATAAGTCATGTGGTTTTTATATGCCCGCCTGATGATATCGTGAACGATTAGAAGTAAAAGTAACTCAAATCCTTTCATGAAATGACTTCGTGAGTATAATCTATAGTTTTCAGTAAAACTCGCGTGGAACACCACAACTTTTCTCCCTGTGGGTCGATATTTGGCGCCACCATGCAGTATGGTTCGACCGAAATAATGGGTCTTTGTACCCAGTGAGAATGTGAAGAAAACTGCAGCAAAATGTAGCTGCATGAGAACAAAATCTTTTAGCGCGTTGAGAAACCCTTTTTCGAGTGCTATTTCCATTACCATTGGTAGCCCTGTTAATAACCCGAGCTGAATAAACGACTGTGATGCTAATGCTGTCTCTATCGACTGTATGTTGTGCACTTTCGTCTCGAGAAGTAACGCTTTTTCTAAACCACTTAGTACGAGGTAAAGCTGCCCATATAAAAACACGTAGATTCCCATCACTGATATCAGGCTGCTGAAGTAGAAACCAACTGTTGTGAAGTAACAAGAAAGCATGCGGAAAAAGTCAAAGCGGCGGCCAAGCCTGTAGATGTCACGGCTAAGAATCTGTTCACTGTTTCCGTTTGCTACCTTGGCTTCAAACTTTGAGATCTGATTCAGGCTTACGTCACGACCTTTACCAACTTGTATATACTCGTGGTATGTAATATGTCCTCGTCTCAATGTAGTATTATATCCTGCAAAAATGTCTTCACTTAAGTTAATAGTCTTTGAAGCTTTGCTTATGCCGCCTCTTGTTAGGTGAAAGATTCTGTCGAAAAGATCTGGATGCCCATAATGGAACCGAATCCTGTTTAATGAGGAAATCACAAATGATTCAGAAAGTTTCAAAATGTCCCGGGCTGCTGGCCTAGGGCTATAAACGAACCGAACGTTCGGTGAACTTTTCAGAAGAACGTTCCTTTATGTTTGTTCCTTTAATAAACGAACAAACATGAACAAGAAATATTGTTCGATAAGTTAAACAAACGAACATGAACAGAGACGACGTTCGTTCGTTTATGTCCGTGAACGTTCGATAATGTGTTCATTTATGTTCGTTCGTTTATTTTCATTTGTGTTTGTTCATTTAAAGGTTTCTTTATGTTATTTTTCTATTTTATTGATTTTTGGTTTTTAAAAATTTGAAACTAAAGTTATACTATTACGCCTCCGCTAATATCACTCACCTGACCATTTCAATTTTAGTTTGTGTTGAAGCTTAACAAACTTCTTAATTTTTATGTTATTTATGTTTATGATAAGTATATCAACTATGTTCGGATAGTTATATTAAGTACTTATCTATTTCAGAGCCGGCCCAATGGGCTTCCAACCCTAGGCACAGGCCTAGGGCCACCCAAAATAAAAGGCCTCCAAATTTTTTGATGGTTCTTTCTATACTAGGCCCTTTTTTTTATTTTATACTAAACAGAAATAAGATGCCCAAACAAATAAAGGCCTGAATCATCTTGTTAAAAGAAAATAAAAGGCCCAAAGTCTTAAACAATGAAAAGTCGTTGCTGAGCTGTCTCGGTCTCCCACACAATCACGAACAGAATCGTCGCACAGTCTTAAACAATGAAAAGTGGCTTTGCAGGTTGGAAGTCACCGGTAAAGGTCTTTTTAATTCTATTACCGAGGAACTTAATAGAATAGGACTTAATGTGGATGACATTAGAGGTCAAGGTTATGATAATGGTACAAATATGAAAGGAAAACATAAGGGAGTACAAAAACGATTGTTAGAAGTTAATCCTAGAGCCTTTTATTTTGGAGGGTTCTTCGTAATCTTTCAATCATTCTGATAAAAAATGCAGATATAACGTTTGTGTGTGTTTATTTATGTTCATGAACATTTGTGTGTGTTCGTTTGCGTTTGTTTACGTTCGGTAAGTGTTCATAAACATGATTATTTCCTTAATGAACAAACACGGACAACAAATCTTGTTTGGTAAGCGTTCGTGAACTGTTCATGAACATGTTCATTCCTTAATGAACGAACATGAACAAGGCCTTGTTCGTGTTCGTTCGGTTCGTTTACAGCCCTAGGCGGGCTAGTGCTAAAATGAGCCCATGGTTATGAGAAAAGGCGAAACCTGAGCGGGTTGGCTAGAAGCCGTTGACCAATGGTGACAAAACTAGACTCCTGGTAAGACATGAACCATGCTAAACAAGAAACACTGCAAAGAATAATTGAATAAAGATTAAAGACCATACAAGACTTTAAGAATAAAAAGAGCAAAGTTTGACTTCATAAAAGTCAAAACAAACCTTCCGGTGAATATGTGTTCCCTTAAACCAAGTATTTTAGGACGCTTTCCGAGTCGTGGAAGAAATTCTTGTAGGAGATTTCTCATTTTAATTGCCTCTTCCAGATAGTTATCCTGTAAACATGTGTTATCAGTTGACTTTCATGAAAGTCAAAGTTGATGATCTAGATTGAAAACTGTTAGCATAGCATACTTGATTCATATCAATTGCTTGTAGCGCTTCACCACGAGTAAAGATTATAGCATGATTTTGATTCTCGGGTTTTCCTTCTCCAATATTCGGTGAGCCCGGAAGCTTCACACGATATATCTCCTGTAAACACATTAACAATGACCATGCAAGATTAGTTTTTAGAAAAGATGTTAGTAAATAACTAAATATCCGTTGGTGTTGGAAAATTTTGTTATTCTCGTACCTGATCGAAACCATTCACTGCTTTGACTAATACAGAAAAATAAATTTTTCTGGTTACATCGTTTGGATCATCCCTTTCTTCAACGTAAGCTACGCGTAACGCAGGATATCTTATCATAAGTTCAAGGATTTCTTGTGCCTGAGGGTCTCCAGACGTTTTCTGTGCCCCAAACATCTGACAAGAGACGACATGTGTGAACTTCAAGTCAGCTAGTGCATCAAGCTGAGCGGATAATGTATCGTTCCCCCTCTCAATTGCATCGTAGCCTTGAAGTATATCTGAAAATGACGATGAACACGAAGAGATCAAATGTATGTTTGATAGGTACATTTTAGTGTTTAATCTTGAATTCAACTAACCATCATCTTCAGCCATGTCAAGAAATGCTTGCAGCTTTAAGGCTTTGTGATAGTACATCATTCCACGGACTGTTAAGAAAATAAGATTTTCAAGCTAAAATACATAAAACGGTTTGTTTTTGCGCATTTAGATAGCAACATGTCAAATTGCGTTGTATTTTGTTTTAAACGGTCAAATAAAAAAGTATATTTTAAAAGAAAAAGATGAAAAAGTGTTTGCAGGTCAACCCAACCCAACTCAACCTAGCCAGGCCCGGCCTGGCCCGCTTGCCCACCCATTTTAACATCTCTAGTTTCTTGCAACTCACCGGTCCTGCTTAGAGTCTGTGCACGAAACGAAGCCCAATCTCGCAGCTGCTCCTTGCCATGAGGATCTAGATCCTCTAGGTTTTCAACCCCCATTCTTTCCAAGAAGTGAACCAAGTCATCTAAAAAAAAGACAAGAAATATTGTAAATAGATAGGTAAAATAGCTATATAGATCTTCAACCACGCGTACCTGGAAATATATTCTTCATGTAAAGGTCGATGGAACAATTATCATCGCTTGCATGCAGCTCCTTTGTTGAGAATTTAACTTCTTCCATTAGATGTGGAGTCAAAACACTACAATCATAACATTAACTAACGTCTGTTAGTGTCAAGGACCAAAGGTGTTACGAGTAGGCAAATAGTGAGGATCTAACCTGTAATTTCCAAAAACTTGAGACCAAAACCATGTAAATTTTTTCCACTTCTTTTTTGGTCATTCTATCTATTGGTTTATCAAATAATCATAAAAACATTTTTTTCTATGACCCATTTATTTTGGATGATTATCTAGTTTTAACAATTCAGTATCATATAATCACTTAGAAGATCAACATCGAAACACCACAAGAAAAAGATTGAATAATATCTTGTCAACATGCTTATGGTAAATTTGTGAAGAATGCAAACCTGAAAGACAACATGTTGCGCACTTTGGGGGCTCGGGGTATATCCATGAATAGGGAAGTTGCAAAAAAGGATATCCGCATACGTGCGTCAAGGTTTGAAGGTATGTCCATTGCTGTATCTTTGACAGTAAGCAGCAAAAGGAAACGCTTTATCTACACAGTCCAAATTCACACTAATTAGTCTTTTTAAACATTTAGTATCATATGTTGTCTGGAGACATTGAAGAGAAAACCTTCTCATTAATAGAATCACTATCTGGCAACGGGAAATGGATAGAATGCCTTGATGCAAATAGTTGTGGGTCGGGCTCAACGTCATCAAAATATGTCTTTAAACATCCATCGGTTTGTTGGTAACCGTTGACTGCCTCCATTGTTCTGTAATCAAATTTTAAAATCAAATGAATTCTAAATATAAACCGATCAATCAAGAGAGAACAACGCCATGCAAACCTGGATCCGTTTCTCATCATTTCAGTTGTGAGGATTTCAAGAATATCTTGCAGCACTTTCACAACTTTAGTATAATGTTCCTCATTGCCTTCAACCTAAAGAATACGTAAACTTACAAATGGGCACTCAACGAAGTAAAATATATGAGTTACAGGAGTCAAGATTTACCAGAAGTTCAACCAAATCAATGCATTTAGTATGTAGAGCAAGAAGCTCACTTAGATTGAAATCTTTAACAAAGGTTGATCTCCTAATGCTTTCTTCGATCTCATCTACTATCCCGGATATGACTCTGAAGAAGATTGTAATCTTAAGCCACCATTTACTTAATAATATTTTCAATATCAAGAATTAAAGACTCCGGTAAATGGTAATAATGGTACCTTCTCTCAAGATCTCCGACAACTAGTATATCAAGAATGTATTTCAGTGAATCGTAACACTCTTGTACGGTGATATACATGTACACATCTCTTCTTATTCTTTTAAAAAGACTTGCATCTTCACCGACAAAGTCCTTTGCAATACTTAAGGCCAATGGCAACTATAAACAGAAAGATGAATAATGAGTTTCAAATGAGGATTTTGTGAACGGTTATTGAAAACCGAAATGTACCTGATGTGCTAGGAGGAAAACAGGCCATCGAACGAGGCCAGAAAGTAATTCAGATGATAACGGCATCTTCATCAATTCAACCTCTCTGTTCATATATTTTTGAAAAAAAAAATGTTTCTTAACATGCATAGTTCTAGTTGAAAAGAAAATTTTTAAATGAAGATAACTAACAATAAATGTAATTAACCTATTACTTATGAGATCCTCCTCCCGGAAGCTTTTGATAATTTCATTCCATACGACGGTAAACTTAACTAGACCGTTCCTCATTTGCCTCTCAGACACCTGGAAAGAGCGAATTAGACACACGTATGAAGCACTAGAATAATGAGCTAAAGAAAGATATAATATGTACCTTTTGAAACATCTCTTTCAAGAATGATTTCCTGTTTAGATGTTTATCAGTTTTTGTAGGATGTGGGATAAGAGAATTCATGAAGGCCAAAGGTAAATCTTGAAATCTATCCCTCATCATACCTAGTGTGCGAATCTAGACACAAAATGCGTGTTGAATTGTTTCAAAAAAAATGAAACAGAGTCATAGAGTCATCCAACAAGATTTTTAACTTACCTCTCCAAGATGATGCAAGATTCCATAGAGTCCTCCAAAGACAGCACAGAAAATAGAATACCAAATCTGGGTGTCCATGAAATAAACCTAAAACGACATATATCGCGTTAAAAACTTAAAACATCGAATGAAAGCATATTATGAGAGATATGCATGATGGTGTTCTTAAAGAAACTCACCATAATGACCGGAGCCCAAATGGCAGCAATTGCACCAGCATTGTTCTTCACTGGTTTAGAATAAAATTTGTAAGATAAATGCAAACCGAACCATATATCGATGTATTTATTATAGAGCAAAAATAAGTTTACCTCTTGGGAAAAGCTCACGCCAGTCATACTTTGAAATCCCAATTCGCATAATTTCTCGTGTTGGTTGTATGAGTGGTTTTATCTAATGGTGACATTTGGTAGTTAGAACTTTATAAGCTAGATTAATACTACAAATATGTTCAAAATGGCGAAAGACTCACCTCAAAGGTGTAGCTAAATGCCAATTTGCTTAACAACAACAATACCCAGAATAAACTGTACCTGAAAAAACCGCCATAAAACACATATAAGATCACATTTTTCCTGAAGTATAATATTATATAAGCTTGTAAAGTTCAAGAGTTTAGAATGTACTTCAAAAGGGAGTATTGCGATTCTTGCATTCCTCGTCCCACGTATAATCTAGGCTAAATATTAAGTACCCATGAAGAATTCAGAACATATTCTAATCTAGAAGATTTGATAGTTCGTGTGACACATTTTTAAGTCAATATTACCTGAGTCCACCAAGATAAAAGCGAAGATATCCTGGAATTTGAGGTCTCGATGTATCTTCCAATTGCGGGAACCGAAAAAAGGATCATATTGACGGCATTCGACATCAGGTAGAATGCAACGACAAGCATATACGATGAATAACACCACTCTCCAAACCAGCTTCCATAATTCGGTGAATTACAAGTGTACTTTCTTCTAGTTTTGGAATAAAATATAGGCAACATGATGGTCCATATCATTGCAATGACCACCTTCAACGTATGTTTTCGGGTTCTAGTGTTGTCCATTGTCGATCTAGCCTTCCATGTGAATACAATATCAAGAACAGCTGCAAGTATTAAGAAGGATATGATTAAAATGAATACGGTCACAACCCTGCATGCGGAATACCAAAAAGATGCAAACTTTATCATCTTTATGAGAGAGTATCAAAGTTAAAGTAGCATAAGACCTTGAACTAGTTTAAGAACTGCTGATGTGATGAAGATGCTCATAATATCTTCGAGTATGGGTGTATCAAACATTTGTAATGGCGATTCGAGATCATGACATGCCATAATTATCATTGCCTGAGAAAGAAATGTAGACTTGAAAAAGAAAGTACATTTTTAATCGATGGTAACACGTTTTGGAAGCATTTGATTCACCTGTAAAGATAGAATAAGAAACGCCCACATTCTATCAAAGCTTCTGAAAACATGCCAGAATGAGCGGAATTCTACAAAGTTTGTTTTTCCCAACCATGTTTGCTCCTTTTTTTCTTCCACGTTAGACTCATCATCTTCTTTGAGCTATCAAAAACACAATCATTGAACGTATTGATGATCTAAAGTGAGATATGTGAAGCTCAAGCATGAAAGGAGGTCTAACCATCAAAACATTATAATTATCATGATAATTACATGTGGCAAGATGGGTGCATTGGGTAATGGGTCAAAACAAGTTTGGCTCAAAACAAGTATATTTTAGTATGGGTCGCAGCGATTCCGAGCTGGGTTGTTTTTACCGTAATATAATTAATGCTTGAATTATGATTACTAAAACAATATCACTACAATAATAATGTAAATTGTGTAAGAAAAATCTTAAAGAGGTTGCATGCATTAATAATAGACTTCAGGCGAGTTCCAACCCATTTGACCCATAACATTTAGCTAGTTTGTATCGGTTTGATCCGTTTGAGATAAAAACAACGTAAAACGAGCCATTCTAATGCTAAATAATAATGTTACCTGCACTTCTTCATCATTATTTTCTTTTCTTTCGTCTGTCTTAAGTTTATCTGAGCCTTTATTTTTTTTGCTTTTAGTATCCTCAGGGGACTGTACATAAAAGAAGTCATGTTTCATATCCATAGGCCAGCCTAGTTGGAAACAATCAGGAGACCTAATGATACAAAACAAACAAGTTTTACCTTAATATGTAAACATCACAACTTCAACAATAACTTTTAGAAAAATACATAAAAAAACTAAAAAAATACCAGAAGAACTCATTCAAATCGTCGTAGTTTCTCCATGTTGAATAATCAGTCATCCCATTTTGGTTTTTCAAAGCTTCCTTCAGTAATATCATAAAAAAAATCAGAAACAAGACTGACAAACGAAAAACAGAAAGTAAAAATAATGAATGTTTTTAGGCTGAAATACCTTCTGAATAACATTATATATTGGGGTGACAACGTCATTAAGAAAAGCTTCGGGACCTCCACCATATGCTGGCATGAAACTTTCACCGGCAGATAGAATGGTAGCTCCCATTAACATGCTATGCAAGTCATGTGCCATCTACGAAACGAAAAATGCAATCATGATGGCATGAAATGAGAGGTTACTGAATTACAGATTGACGTAGAGGTGGCAAAATGGGCGGGTCAGGTAGGTTGGAAACAGGTCCGGGTTGAAAAGAGTCGTTTTTAAGTATGGGTCATGTGAAGTTGATCCATAACTTTTTATGTCCATATCAAGAAAAATACCTAAAAATATTTTGGATGTTGTATGTATTTTAAACCAGACTTTGGGTGACGTTCAACTTGTTCCCCCTTTTAGCAAGTTTTTTTTATTTGACGACTGGCGAAGCTTTCCCCGGCCCCCACTAATTCTTCGCTCGTAGTGTTAATTTTAGTGTAAAGTATTAGATTTTTAAGAGTGCGGCCCCACCAATTTGGATTTTGGGAGTCCGTCCCCCACTGAGTTTTCGTTTAAGCTCCACCACCGTATTTGACCCATTTGAGATAAAATACAACCCAAATCTACCCGTTCATAAGTAAATGAAGTTGACACTTCTAAATGACATAAATAATGTGGAACCTACATGATGAAAAATATAAACAAGACATTCTGGCATGAACCGTAAATTAGCAGCCTCGCCCCATATAAGAAGATAGAGTCCTATATACAAAAGTTTATATTGTTGTGCTTCTGGTTCTGAAAATGGCAACCTGCATTAATTATCAAACAATAACCATCATTAGATAAATTTTGTAATATTCAAGAAAAAAAATATATACATGATGAGTAGAATCTCTATGACCTTATGCTGTTTTTCTTCTCTAAGAATTTGCACCATTCCGTATAATTCTTGAAGAATTTCTTCATCAGGTCGTCTAAAGCGCCGTCTGCTAACTGCGATTTCAAAAAGTTAACAGATGCATATAAAAAAAATAAACAAGACGATTAAGCTTATAACTTTCGTGCACCTTAGATGTATTAGTTGGTTTATTACTCCTTCTAATATGGACATTTGCAAGAAGTAGAATCAAATGCTCCCTCTGGTTAGCAACATTTCCTTGCTGAAATCAAAAGGTATTATTAACAATATTAGAAAGTGATGAATTTTATGAAATGATGAAAACCGAGCGGTGTTCTACCTGAAACCGAAAACAATGCTGGAGCCAGTCAAACAGGTCAAAATGATGCGCGTGTTTGGTGAATTCTTCAATGAAAGGTATACCCTCAACGTTACGAACAGCAGCAATTGCAGCTTTAATCTGTAGCAGTTAATCAGGTGGTTGGATTGATTTAACAACAAAAGAGTTGGCTAAAAAGGAAGCGAGTCAAACGGGTCAAATGTTACCGAAATGTATACTTTTTAACGCGTTGAACCTCCTTAATCAGTTTTTATAATCAATTTGACCCACTAACTATTTATAGATAACCAAAATATTTTCAACAAAATGTGTTTCAGGTCAATCCAACCCGACCCGACCCGTTTTTTTGACTTGTAACAAAATCATAGAAGTTGAATCATTTAACATCAGACCTCTGGTAGTTGCATTATTGCATGATGAACGCCTCCTTGATAAAGGGGAAGAATGTTGTAATCATAGAATTCAGATCTTTTAACATCATTATCAGCATGGGCCTATCACATAACACAATCCAAATCATGAATGAATAATTGAATATATAATACTTTTGTTGAGACAAATACAAACCTGTGTACCAGCAGCCTTACTAAGTGTATTCAACACTTCATATAATACATCAACGATCTGCCGAGCTCTATTCAAAGAGTCCCTGTAAGATATTTATTTGTTAGCATAAAGAGCATGAAAAACACATGGTGTTATGCATGATTGATTACCTGTTCCCCAAACCACTTTCTCCACCATGTTTCAATATATATTCTTTGTATTTACGATAAACACGCCTGACTTCACGTACATCACTTTTTTCCTTCCTTTTTCTGTAAGTAACTTCTTCATCCTATTGTTCTCAGATGCCAAAAGATGATTAAAAACTTAACGTCCAAGAAAGCTATGAACTTATGATGAAATACGAAATCTTTTTTGTGTATTTACTATGACATATTTTGTTTTTATTCGGGTTTGGGATTCACCTGTTCAAGTCTCTGAAGAAGAGCAGTCTTGAATTGTCGAACTCCACGCCCACTCGAATTACGATCCAAGTCATGTGCAACTACAAAAGCGTGAAACCGGCCTGCTCCAAGAACCCGATAAGGAAGTTATTATAAACTCAAGTCACAAATTTGGGACTCAAGATCCATCCTTTCTTCATTAAGGGATAAAGAAAACACATCACAACTTCATTTACTCAAAAGAAATCTATAAAAAAATACGAGATTCATGCTAACTAATCCAATAATTGAGAATATTCATAGAGGTATGTTTTCAAGAATCATCAAACTCCACCAACTTATTCTGTTTTTAAAGAAACAGAATCTTGGGCAAGTGAACACACAACAATCATTAGTTGGTATCTACAAAACATACAAGAATCTTGGTCAACTTATTAGAAGCTAAAAGAAGCAGAAAGAAGGCTTACATAAACAAGCAACACGAGGCTCTTGGGCATCGATCAGATTGGCGACACGAAGGAACCTTTGAATTTCTGATTTCAAAGTGACAGGCAGTTTCTCAGAATCAAATGGCTCAGGAACATAATCACGCCCAGAAGTAATCGTGTAAAATGGTTTCGTCTCATTGTTATTGTTGTTATTATTGTGATTAGCAGTATTAGTATTGCTAGTGCTTGCAATGCTGGGCTCTACCACCACAATTTCTGCCATTATTGAACATGAACCAAGCTTGTAGAACAAGAAAAATAAATGTGTGTGTGTGTGTGTGTGTGGGGGGGGGGGGGGGGGTTGGGACAGAGAGGAGAGTAGAATATGAAGAGGATCTTGTATGCAGTATATAAATGATTTGTTAATGTGATGTACACTTTTTGGAGAAAGATGGTGGCTTGCTTTTTGATTAATTAGTGGTTAGTGGTGGTGTGATCTTTTTTGCTTTTGCTTTCTTTGATGTTTGTGTGGGTTTGCTTTTGTGAGGATTATGCAGTGAAAAAGAAGCAGGGGAAGAAAGGTTTCCATTATTGTTCATTGTTGCTGTAAAACAAATAAATTGAGTGTGTGTGTGTATGTTAGTGTGTAAACAGTGTGTGTTTAGATTTTGTGTCCTTTGATGTTTCCAAGATGTGTTTATGTTGTTATTGTCTGCAAAAGTGTTTAAGGGAATAAGGATCATTGGAGTTCATATCATATAAATCCTTGAACAAGGACAGTTTCTTTATACTTTTGTTACAAAAGTTATTGAATTTATAACAATATATGATAGTGTTTCACAAATTAGATGGTAAAAAGTTTAAGCTTTTAACCCTTATCATGAGTTTAGGCCCGGTTACTTTTGTGCGCATTTCATACATACATTAACACATCATATGGTCATACGAGTTTGTTTCTTGAGGCTCGGGACATCTTCTCACATTCGAATGCTAGATAAGGTGCGACCCAACTATGCATAACCGGTAGAAATTTATAGTAACATATTCCATTTGACATCTTTTATTTTTGCTTTTCTTAGTTTAACAAGTAAAATGGTTCATTTAAAAAGAAAACTTATAAGAGACAATATATTTACAACAAAGATAAACATAAATAAGTAGATCAATCTTTAAATTATGCAATGACATGATTTTTTATGATAAAAAAAAGTTTGGCTCGCATCTTTTCGTATATATAACTTTTATGTTATAATATAGTGATTATTACAAGATTAATAACTTTGTTTTGAGTATGATAAGATTAGGTAGGTGCTCAAAAGCATTGTAGTCATGAAACATGAAGGTTTCTGCTTTTGAAGTTTTTAGGTGTTTGCTTTAAACAAAGAAACAAATAATTGCAACTTAGTCCTTCATTTTCTCAGCAATTTCTTTTTATATTAAATAAATAAAAACTCAAAAAACATGAAAACTACGAGGCTAAGTAATGCAAAAAAGATGAAATGCCAAATGGCCAATCTCACATGTATTTTAACTTTGTCAAAAGCCTTCTTCCTTACCTTTTTCTCCCTTTCCTTTACTTAATGTGGTCGTGTTTCCAATAGACGTGTATTTATCACTAATCACATTATTTCAGTTTTTAAACATGGAAAGTAAAGTCAAATTTAATTAATTATTAATGGATTTCTTATACAGGTGAGTTGATTACAAAACAGTATGCAAAAACAGAAAAGAATAAACCTAAAATCTTGTTTAATTTTTATCATGGCTGCAAAAGTCGCTAGGCGCTCCCTAGTCGGTCAACCGGGGAGTTGAGAGTACTCGGACATGTTAAATTATAAAGAAATTAGTTTTTGGAAATTAAATATATATGTCAAATAATATAAACTTACTAATATCTATAAAAAAAATACGTGAAAATGATATTTATTCTTTAATATACTAGGCATAGAAATTATGTTTTGTTATTTTTTAAGTCAAACTCGGCCCGAGTTGACCTACTAGATACGATTTTGGCCGAGGTTGACCGCGTTTGACTGATTCCGAGTAATTAGGCGGAGTCAGAGAAAGTCGCCTCGGCAGCATACCTTGTAGCGACTACTCGGGGAGTATTCGGCCTTGGAAACCTTGTTTTACAATTTTTTATTAATGATTCATATTGGAAAAGAGCATTACATATATATGTTATGTACATAAAAAAACCATTGAACTAATATGTACATATTTTCATTTTTAACTTGAAAAATTTAACTATACATGTGTAGATTATGTGTAGCTGATATCACTTACACATGTTTTGCACATATATAAGTTATAAATAAACAAAAAAAAAAATTCATCGTTTTCGTGTATCAAGAGAGTGTAATTTTGCTTTTCTATCAATTTTTATATTTTAATATTTTAAGATCAAAAAGTAATCATTTATTGTATTTTTCTTGTTCATGCAAAAAAAAATAATAATCGTATTATGTTGTCTGGAACACTCCCCTATTTATGCATACCAAGGCACATGATATGTCGAGATATTAGAGGTGATAGTTCCAACCAGTTTATCTAAAAAATAATTGATAACTTGTATTTTATTTTAGATTGAAAATGTGTTTAAAGTCTATTTAAATATTATGAGGCGTTTGGTTCACAGTTTCTTTTTAGATTGAAAAGGGATCTAAGGAAGTAGTTGGAATGGGATCTAGAATTAATTTGAAAAAATTGAAATCCATCAAAGAAATTGGAATTTGTTGTATTTGGACTTGGTTAATAAAATAATTATGTTAGGTTTCTAAACTTGTGAAAAGTTGAAATATGGTGGGGGTGGGGGTGGGAGTGGGGATGGGGATGGGGGTTAATGACAGAATTTGGGTTGCATGGGTGTGGTCATGACGGTGATAGCAGTGGGGTCGTTAGTGTTGGGTGGCAATGGAAGGAGCAAATGCGGGGTGGTAGGGGTCATGGTGAAGATGGCAACGAGGGTGGTACAATGGCGAGTGGTGGTCTTGACGACGGTGATAGTGCCAGTAACAATATGGAGGGGGTGGAAGCAGTGGCGGATCTTGCCCGTTGAACCTGCCAGGGCCGAAAGACCCGGACACTAAAATTAGCACTACGGCCGAAAAACTTGTCAGGGCCGAACATAGTATATATACAAAATTTCGATCGAAATGCGGAAAATTAGCATTACGGCCGAAAAACTTGCCAGGGTTGTGGCCCTGCCACGGCTCCACTAAGATCCGCCCCTGGGTGGAAGATTTAACTACCTTCGGTCGAATTCATTTCTTACATTTAAACTTATATTTCAATTTCTTCAAATTCTATAAAATAAGGAATGAAGTTCATATTCTAAGGCTACTAAACTCCCATGAATCGTATGCCCTCTTAAGAGTTTCCTAATTCATGTTATGATAGATTGATTATTATTGTTAAGGTTAACTGTAACACATGAAAAATATAGAAGAAAGAGATTGCAAAACGTTCGAAAGTAAAAATAATTCAAACACTAAACAGAGGTAAAAGAGTAAAAACGATGAGGTTAATGTAAAAAGATGAAAAATTGGTAACACGGGTGTGAATTTATGACATAGCACGAATCTAACACGAAACTTTCGAGTTTGAGTTAAGGTTAAACGAATTCATGCTAGTTACAATTCAAACTTGCAAACCATTTAGCTATTCAGGTATTGTTTGTGATTACTAGTTTTTTAATAAATTCTCTTTAGCGTAAATTATGGCGATATTTAAAATGTTTTGGCACTCAATTAAATGAAATAGTTTTATCTATTTCTATTCGTTATGTCATCATTTATCTGTTATTTTGTTAAAATTATAAATGTGTGTTTGTTTAACAGAAATGGAATTAAAACACAAATTTTAATCTTTTATGTGTTTGGCTTGTGAAACTTATTGGAATTGAAACCTAAATTTTATCTTCCCTCAAAATCCTTTCAAAATGTAAAGGAGTTCAACTAAATTTATTGGAATCGTCGACCACTCTCCTCACACCTCACCACCTCAACGGCTCAACCACCCACCCGACAACCAGCCAACAATCCACCCCACCCACCCCTACCTCCGCTACCCACCCCATCTATTGTCACTACCCTACCAACCTCAACCCCTGATAATCGTCGTCAGGTCATGCAAAAAACCAAACAACCTGGATAGCTTTGGTAAGTAAATTATTGTATCCGTACGGAGCCATGTGGTTAGAATTCGAAATGACACATTTTATTTAATTACAAAAATAAGAATTCAAAGATTCTATGGATGATGAATTAATCTGTTACTATATTAAATTGCATCTAAACTAAGAAACCAGAAGCACAAGTAGCACAAAACAAGATATTAGAAACATACAATCACTACCGGGTTTCAAGGTTTAATCAATCACGTAAGCTTGTAATTTCACTTAAATGTTTAACAAATTACATAGTCATAATTTGTACACTTTTCGTATTAACCAAGAAAATTAAGATCAATCAACAAAAATAAACATTTACTAGATCAAGAGTATGTGTATATTAAATTTCAAATAAACAATAAAATACAATCTTAGAAGTGATGCTTAAAACCCTAACCCGGTTGTGATTACAAGGGAAAAAAAAGGGAATAGTGAACCATAAACAAGAGAAATAAACAATTGTATATAAAGTAATTGATAATTAAAGTTAATTCTCCCTTTTTAGTTGTGGTCCGTGCTCCGTCCCTGTCTATCTCGATCTGCGCCATGCTACTTGTTTCTCACTACAATCAGCAGTGCATTTTCTTTTTAATTCCTTTGGTTCTTTTGTGGCTCATTGGATTTGGAAGTGTGCATAGTGGGCTGCCAAGTGCCAAAATAAAAAAATTGATAGTCAGCCCATTTTAAATTATTTAAAACCAAGCCCATATAAGTTTATAATTTGTTGACCCAAACAAAGAGTTGATCTCTGATATCATCTTTATATTTGAGTATTAAACGGGGATTTTGCGTGTCCCCCCCCCCCCAAAAAACGCCGCCAGACCGTCCCCTTGCTGTTTTTTTCAGATAAGGGGGGGGGGGGGAGGCGTTGGTGCATGCTGGGGCATTATTTGCTTGTCCAATAAGAAGCTTCCATATATTGTTAGTTTGTTTTATTTTCTTAAAAAATAATAATTGGGTAATCATTGATGGGGCATTATCCCACTACACCCATATATGAAAAACGCTCCATAATGCCCCTTTACTGATTTAGATAACACGTGTCGCACAACGCCCATAGGTAGGGGCATTATTCATGTGTACACTACACATGGTCTTAATGTTGTTGAGTATACGAATATCATTGGTATATGTTGCTTTGCTTGTTTTAGTTCATTTTTAACCTAGATAAATTCATAAAATAATCTATATGTATTAATAAATGAGATGATTTGGGCAATTTGTCTTTGAATGGTGGAGCCATTTTACTGATGTTGCATCCATTGGTTTAGTGGAGGTTGATTTTGGGAGGGAATTCATGTAATTCTTTATAAACAAACCAAGTTTCACAAAACACAAACCAAAAACCAAAGAAAGACGCGGGATCCGGAAAACTTTAGGCCGGTTTTCGGGTTTTCCAAATTACCCAATTTGAATATGGATCCTTTAAATTGTTTTGACTCAATTATTGTGCATACCAATTCTTAATCGGCGAACTTCTTTCTCTCTGTTCTCTCTCTTCTATCTACCTTCTCCGATCACAAGCCTAAATCAAGAAATCCTTCACAAATCAAAGGTAAACTACATGATCCAAGCGAAATACTCTTTGTTTATGTTCTTCGATCCTGTAGGAACTTATTTTTTGTTCAAAACCATTTCCGCAGATGCTAATAATTTTTGTTGTTCTTCTTTTTTTTAGATCATTCCATTTATTCTGCAGGTATGTAAACTAGATTAGATTGTTATGTATTTTAAATGCTTAATCGCATGTATCTATTCTTGATGTCTTTGAAAGAGTGATACTCTTACTGATTTTTTTTTTATTTTGTGTTTTGTTTTTTCATGATAAACCCTACTTTTTATGCAACTGCAGGAGTCTGAATCTTCTTCGAACACAAGAGATAAGTTTAATTTTATCGTTTTTTTTTTTTTTGTGTGTGTTTTTTGATCCGGTATAATGATAGCTTTCATCGTTTATGCTAATCTCTATAATTTTTAAGTTATTTTTTTTTTTTTGGCAAATCTAACTATGATATTTTTTGAAATTTGAAAATCTTTGTTTTTTTACTAATAAATTTTGAATTGTATTAATGATTCTTTTGTTTTGGTTTATTATTTCTGTTTTTCTTTTTTCATGATTAATTAATAAATTTTATATTGTGTTAACTTTGAATCCATTAAAGAGTATGTAAATTTTTAGTGTGTGATATGTTCTTACGGAATATTGATTGTGTTTCTAAAAATAAATAGGTTTTAATTTTTTTTTGAAACCGTTCCTTTTTAATTATTTGTTTTAGAAGTTTCTCCCGATATTATAAGTTTGTTTCTATAAATAGTTTACCGTTTTAATTTTTAAAAAGTCTTCATATTTAGTTTCCAGATATGGATCAGAGTAACAACAGTCCTTCATTTTTAAAGTTTATTGAGGACGATGACCCATTATTTTTGGTATGTTTATTTGTTTTCTAATTAGTAATCAAATTTTAAGTAAACTACTGTTTTTTTTTTTTTTTTTGTCTTAAACTCATAGCAAATACCTAATGACTATGCTTCATTGATGTGGGGAGAGCAACCACCTTACAAAGAATCTGTTAAGATTGTTGATGGCAACAAGTTATGGTTTGTAAGACTGAAAAAAACTGATTTGGGCCCTGTACTTGGTGATGGCTTCACCAAAGTTGTTCGGGATAGTTGTATAAGAAAAAATGACTATCTTATGTTTCAGTCCTTTGGACCATCATCATTCTTTCTTTCGGTGTTTAAATTATTTGTTCATGAAAATTGCTTTATATCCAAAATCACACTTGAGGAAGACGTTATTGTAAGTAGTATATATTATACAATCAGTATGTTGAATAATTTTTTCTTTCTGTATATTGGTTTTTTAATTTTTAATTATAACTACCTTTGCAGGTCATGGCTGATGAATTTTGGAGGCAATTTTATGGGAAAATTTTCAAAAGTGGTCAATCAACCCTTTATTTAGTAGATAGATTTTATAACGTTAAGATAGATGGATTAACTAAAAGCTGTGTTTTTACTCATGGATGTTCTGAGATGGTAAATTTAACCCTTTATTTACGAAAAATTTCAAAGGTGGTCAATCAACACTTTTTTAGGTTTCATTGTTTATGCTGATGTGTATAATTTTGTAAAATATATTTTTTTTGCAAATCTAACTACGATATTTTTTAAAATTTTAATATTTGGGTTGTTTATAATAAATTTTGTACTGTTTTAATATGTATTAATTACAATCCATCAAAGATTTCGTTATTTCCTTAAATTTTAGTATTATATGGTTTTCCTAAATTAAGGTATCTCTTTCTATAAATAAATGGTGGAGCAATTTTGCTTGGCAAGGTTAGACTTTCCTAATAAGTTTGCTTAATTTACGGGATTCGATGTTAGTGATTTGATTTTCAGAATTTAAACTTTAAATTTTGAAGTCAATCATTATTGTAAATCTTTCATTTTTTTTTTGTTGTTCAAGATGTTTAATTCGGTTAGAATTAAAAGGGTTTGGAAATAAAGGTTTGGAGTTTAGGCTTTCAGTTTAGATCTACGTTAATTAAAAGATTCTACCTTTTTTTTTTGCAATAGATGTTTTGCATTTTTTAAAGTAAATCCTTCAGTTGAGGTATCACTTGGATATAAATCCTTCGTCTATTTTTTTATCTTTCTTGAAAGCAAATGGGATGTTGTAACTAGACTTTTGTTTGTTTCTTTTGTATCAGTCAGGTATCCTGACCTGATCAGCCCTTGCGTCTAACACTTGGTTGTTCTGTTTGTTTGTCGTTTTATCGAGGTATTTTGACAACGAATAAAACCATAGATCTTTCGTCCTTACTTGGTCCCCCGGGTCGGACAGGAATCACCCAAATGCGGTCGGTGGACTGTTCGGAACGAAGTTTAACGTTCAACCCGAAGTCGGTTAACCTCGCGGGTAGAATCCGGATCTGGAGCCATACAACCACCGAAGTGATTTGTAAACCGGCTCAGGCTCCGTTTCTACCGGTTTGAAGTTATTGAGTGAAAAAGGAGTTGGATGAAAGTTGGAAAATCCATCCTCCAGTCCTTTTCACCGTGTTTACGTTTAGATCTATGAAAGATCCTTGTTTGTTTATGTGGAAATCGGCTAGATCCAAGTCATTCTTGGTGGATTGAGGCCAAAAAATAAAGTTCTTCAAGAACCCATGATGACTTCATCCTAGAACACTTGATTCTTGGTGATTTCACGGTCAAAAGTTAAGATTTGAAAGATAGAAAGGTGTAGGAGTGTGTATAGATCAAGAAAGTACAAGATTTAGGACGAAAACTTACCGGAATCGAGAGAAATCTGCGAAAAGGTGAGCTGAGCATGCTGGTCGAACAGAGGTTTCCAAAAGTGGAAAAGGATGACAATGACAGGGGTATTTATAGGATGAAAAAAGAGGAAAGTGCTGGCCGATCGGCTAGGCAGCTCGATCGAACAGCCTGTCCGATCGAACAGCAGTCCGTTCGGCTGGATGTTCGATCGGCTGAGAGCCTGATCGATCAGTCGTACCTTTCGAGTGTTTCACGCGACGATTTTTGATATTTCGATTTCGATTGCGAGCGGTTCGATTCGATAGGGTTTCCTAGTCAAATTACTTTCAGTCCCAAACACTCATATCTCGCATAATCTATTTTCCACCAATTATCATAGTTCGTTCACGATTCGAGTTCGATTGCATTTCGAGTTAGATTTCGAGTTCGATTGAGTTCGTTTGATTATCGCAACACAACATAAATAAACATGCACAGGTAACACGTAAGGCACACACACATGTATAAACAATAAGTAAAACCACGTAGTTCGAGTTACGATTTGATGTCGATTCGATTACCATAGCTTGATTATTAGTTGATTAACTTTATCGCCTTGTTACTTCCTATAGTTCATAGTCGTAGATCGATCAAATAGCGATTAACATACGTCGATTATTGCAATTAACGACACTTACTCCACATAATACAAATAAAATAAAGAAATCTCTACAAGTCAAGTTGCGCGAACTCGGTCGTTGACTTTGACCTTGACTTTGACTTTGACTTGTGAAAACACGGGGTGTTACAGCCTCCCCTTGTTTAGAGAATTCCGTCCCGAAATTAAGCTGGAAGCTGCACAACGCCGTGAATCACGTTTGAGAACTTTCTCTTGCTAGACTTTCTCTTCGAATAACTGCGGGTACTTTGCCTTCATGTCGCCTTTGAGTTCCCAAGTGAACTCTGCGCCTCGTTTGCCTTCCCATCGGACTTTCACAATAGGAATGCGTGAGCGCCTGAGCTGCTTGGTTTGGTGATCCATGATTTCGACAGGCTTTTCCACGAAGTGTAATGTTTCGTTCACTTGTAGATCGTCTAGAGGAACGTGTAAGTCATGGTCGGTTATGCACTTTCGGAGGTTTGACACGTGGAAAGTCGGGTGGACGTTTCTGAGTTCCTCCAGTAGTTCGAGCCTGTAGGTGACTTTTCCGATCCTTTCCAGAATCTTAAAAGGTCCAACATATCGAGGCGTGAGTTTCCCTTTCTTGCTGAATCGGACTACACCCTTCCAAGGTGATACCTTTAGGAGTACGTAGTCACCAACGTCAAATTCTCGGGGCTTGCGTTTTCTATCGGCGTAACTTTTCTGTCGATCCCAAGCTTTTACCAGGTTGTCTCGGATTTGGAAAATTTTGTCTGTCGTTTCTTGTAATAGCTCCGGACCGGTTAGTTGCGAATGGCCGATCTCGTGCCACACAATAGGCGACCGACATCTTCTTCCGTATAAGGCCTCGAAAGGTGCCATCTGGATGCTAGTATGATAGCTGTTGTTATACGAGAATTCGACCAATGGTAGGTATTTATCCCAATTACCACCAGAGTCTAAAACACACGAACGGAGCATGTCTTTAAGAGTACGAATCGTCCGTTCAGTCTGACCGTCGGTTTGAGGGTGGAAAGCGGTATTTAGATTAAGCGTTGTACCAAGTGCCGTTTGAAACGTTTCCCACAGTCGCGAAGTAAACCGAGCATCACGATCAGAGATGATGTCACGAGGCGTCCCATGATTACAAATGATCTCGTCGGTGTAGATTCGGGCTAATCGTTCTACCTTGTAGTCTTCTCGTATCGGCAAAAAGTGAGCTGATTTAGTCAAACGGTCGACCACAACCCAAATACTGTCGTGACCTGATGACATGTGCGGTAGCTTGGTTATAAAGTCCATGGCTATACTTTCCCATTTCCACATGGGAATTGGCGGTTGTTCGAGTAAGCCAGAGGGTCTTTGATGTTCGGCCTTGATTCTAGCACAAGTTAGGCATTTTCCGACGTAGAGAGCGATATCCCTTTTCATACCCGGCCACCAGTACTTATAACGAAGGCCCTGGTACATTTTGTCGGCACCGGGATGGATAGAATACCGGGATTTGTGGGCGTCGTCCATCAGAATTTGCCGCATATTGGTTCGCTTGGGAATCCAAATTCGGTCTAAAAAGTGGAATATCCCGTTCGATTTGCTCACAAGCTAGGCTCCATCGTGGTAGATTCTTTCTCTCTTCAAGGTGCGTTCGTTAAAACATGCATGCTGAGCATCGCGGATGAGGGTTTTGAGATCATGTTGGGCTTGAACATTACGAGTGCTAAGCAGATAGCTCCGTCTGCTAAGTGCGTCGGCAACAACATTTGCCTTGCCTGGGTGATAACGAATCTCACAGTCGTAATCGTTGAGAAGTTCTACCCATCGGCGTTGACGCATATTAAGTTCCTTCTGATTAAAGATATGTTGCAGGCTCCTATGATCGGTGAAGATCGTACACTTGGTACCATACAGGTAGTGTCGCCAAATCTTTAATGCAAAAACAACCGCGCCTAGCTCGAGATCATGGGTTGTATAGTTCTTCTCGTGGATTTTGAGCTGACGAGATGCGTAAGCTATGACCTTGTCCCGTTGCATGAGAACACAACCGAGACCAAGGTTGGAAGCATCACAGTAGACAATGAAATCATTGTTTCCGTCGGGCAATGTGAGAACAGGAGCATTGCAAAGCATGTGCTTGAGGGTTTGAAAAACAGTCTCTTGTTTAGTTCCCCAAACAAAAGGCTTGTCTTTATGCGTGAGAGAGGTAAGCGGTACAACGATCTTTGAGAATCCTTCGATAAATCGTCGATAATAGCCCGCTAGTCCGAGAAAAGAGCGGACTTCGGACGGGTTCTTAGGCGTAACCCAGCTCTTGACAGCTTCAATCTTCGCAGGATCGACGTGAATGCCTTGACTATTAACAATGTGACCCAGAAATTGAACTTCTCCTAACCAAAATTCGCACTTGGAGAACTTGGCATAGAGTTGGTTCCCCTGGAGTAGCTCGAGTACAAAACGTAGATGTTGCGCGTGTTCGATTTTCGATTTGGAATAGATCAAGACATCGTCGATGAAAACGATGACGAAACGGTCGAGATATGATTTACACACGCGATTCATCAGATCCATGAATACCGATGGTGCGTTGGTTAGACCAAAAGGCATGAAAACGAATTCGTAATGACCGTATCGTGTACGAAACGCGGTTTTGGGTATATCCTCCTCTTGAATACGCAGCTGGTGATATCTTGATCGTAGATCGATCTTCGAGAAACACGTAGCGCCTTGTAGTTGATCAAACAAATCGTCGATATGAGGTAGGGGATAGCGGTTCTTGATAGTTAACTTATTCAATTCCCGATAGTCGATGCACATCCTGAACGACCCATCCTTCTTTTTGATGAAAAGGACTGGCGGGCCCCAAGGAGAGGTGCTCGGGCGAATGAAGCCTTTCTCAAGTAATTCCTGGAGTTGGGTTGAGAGTTCACGCATTTCAGACGGTGCGAGTCGGTAGGGAGCTTTGGCAATAGGATTGGCTCCAGGAATAAGGTCGATACGAAAGTCGATATCACGACTTGGCGGTAGTCCGGGAAGATCCTCTGGAAAAACATTAGGAAATTCTCGAACCACAGGAACGTCTTTCGCTTCCTTCTTCTCTTTCTTTTCCTTCTCCGCTACTACAATGTTAGCCAAGAAAGCCCTGTATTCCTTGCGGAGATACTTGCTGGCTTGGACACACGACATAAGCTTGAGCCCCTTTGAGGTAGTATCACCGTATACACACAATAAGTCACCATTCGCGAGCGAGAATCCAATCATCCAGTCGAAGCACACAACTTCAGCATGGTTTTCTCGAAGAAAGTCCATGCCTATTATGACGTCGAAACTTCCGAGTTGCAACGGAATGAGGTCGATTGAAAAGATGTGGTTGTTGAGCTCAAGAGTACAATCACGAAGAACATAATTGACAGTGACGGTTCTTCCGGTAGCGACTTCGACATCGAAAGTCGTGGAGAGTTAGGAGCGTTTACGACTAAGGAGTTTCTCAAATTCGAATGACACAAAGCAATTATCGGCTCCGGTATCAAACAAACATGAAGCATGAATACCATTCACAAGGAACGTACCATTGACCACGTTGTTGTCGGCCTGGGCTTGGGGCACATTGAGGTTGAAAGTTCTGGTACGTGCGGCCTGTTGTTGCTGCTGCTGTTGTTGTTGCTGCTGCGGCTGCTGTTGCTGAGGCTCTTGTTTCACGACCCTGTTTAGGCACATGTTGGCGAAATGGTTCGGGTCGCCACATGCGAAGCAGGCTCTGGCTTTGACTGCGGGTGCCGGAGGAGCTTGTTGACCCTGTGGGCCAGTGAGTAGAGCTTGATGAGCAGGAGCTTGTCGAATACGGCAGTTGGCAGTAAAGTGGCCGTATACGTTGCAATGGGCACAAAAACGGCAAGCAATGGTAGTGGAGTGATGGTAGGTACAAGTAGGGCAGAGCGGATGTGGTCCAGTGTATGCGCGCTTTGCAGGCGGTGCATTGGCCACAGGCGCCGCTACTTGACGCTGTTGGGCAGGTACAGTTTGAATTGGTGCAGCAGTGATCGCACAATTCTTGTTGCTGGAGCTGTTCTTTCTCTTGTTCTTCCTCCTGTTGCTTGATGAGGTGGTTTCAGCAGGTGGTGCGGTAGCGGTAGCTTGATGCAGATGAAGATGCTTTGAAGTCTTATCCCAGACACCAGCCTTAACCCTTTTGTCGTTGATTTCGGCGGCCAGTAGGTAGGTTTCTTCGATCGTCGCAATCTTAGCCGCTTGCACGAAATCAGCAACGCAGTCGGGCAAAGCTCGGATATACTTCTTGATGGTGATCTCTGGAGTCTTGACTTGATCGGGACATATGATGCTGAGTTGTTTAAAACGAGCAGTGAGAGCAACGTTGTCACCCTCATGCTGACGTATGTGCCAGAATTCATCTTCAAGCTTTTGACGTTCGTGAGGAGGGCAGAATTCCTCTAGCATAACTTCCTTGAGCTCGTCCCACGACAGACCGTAGGCTGCATCGTTCCCTCGCTTGTTCCTCTCGGCCGTCCACCAGTCTATCTAGTGCACGTGACTGGAAAACGCCGGTAGCATTCAGAGTTCGAAGGTCATCAGGGCAACCACTTTGTCGCAGAGTGACCTCAATGGAATCAAACCATTGGAATAGTGCAGTTGGACCTCCTTCGCCAGTGAATTCCTTTGGCCCACACGACTTGAATTGCTTGAAACTGAAGGGCCTTGCGGCAGTTTTAGGAGCTTAGGTTCTTGATTCCTCGGATGACTTGCTGGCATTTTCGTAAACATCGCTCATGGCCTTTGCCACACTTTTAGCGATGATGGAAGCAAGGCGTTTGTCCCTCTTTTCTTGACGAGAGAGTGCATGACGGGATCCAGATGACATGGTCTGCAACAGACATCGTCACAGGACTCATCACATTTCATTCGAATCTCACCTCACACGCCTACTACTTGCTAAAGCGCAGGAACACGTATATTTACGTAAATACTTAACACATAAGGCACGAAATCACATATTCACATAAGCACGTAGAGCACATAATTATTTAACACCTAAGCACGTAAAGCACAGAAGTAACGAAACACATACGCGTTGAACCACTAGAGGCAATCAGAAAACAGAAATCTATCATTCAAGGTCTGCGATCGTTTGAAAATAGCGTAGTATAAGCTGTTAGCGCATTTCTGTCTATCGCCTCCGTTATCTCAAATCGTAGCTGAGGCTATCTAATTCTAGGCCTTTTGTTGTATCTAGTGGTATTATTGGAGATTTCAAAGAGTTCTAGGTCTGAGAGAGAGAAGCTAGAGAGAGAAAGTGGCATCGTGATTCTAGGTGCTTTGTACGATTTTAGTTCGGTCAATAGAATCATTGTTTATAGTACGTTCTTGTGTGTTCGGTCATGTTCGTGTACGGATTCCACACGTCACGTGTTTGGTTCGCAGTCGTTTCGGAGCAAAATTTAAGCACATAACGGGTAATGACACATAAAACACATATAAAATCGGCAAACTATCTTTGAAAAGCGTAAAAATCGAGAGGTAGATCGTCTGCGGCTAGTAGACTTCGACTACCCAAAGTGGTTCGACTATTCACAAGGACCCGTTGCGCACGTTTAACCTTCAGGACTGTGCCTTTGCCTCGATTCTTGGGCACTTGGCATTGGAGTCCGTCGAGACTTTGGTGAGAGTTTTTGTAAAGTATGCGGAACAAGTCGACAAGGTTAGGGTTTCACCCCTGGCTTAACAACTTCGTTCCTGTTTTGATAAAATAGAGGAGATTATTCATCAAAATGTGGGTTTCACCCCTAGTTTGGTATAATTCTCCCCCGCTAGTAGTATTGATTAAGCAATTTAGTCGGGAGTTTATGGTTTTCACACCTAATCTCGACTTTATCGCCCGTTCTTGATTGGAAATTCGAGTGTAGTGATAGTGTAGTATAAGCAAGGATATTGTGAAATAAGTACGTACGAGATTCCTATTGGGCGTACTCGAGTTGGTCTGTTGGTTCTTAACTATAGTCTAGGTATCTAAGACTTCGACCCGGACTAGGTCGAGTCTCGCCTAATTCCCTATAGTTATGGCTCTGATACCAATCTGTCACACCCCAACCGATGGCGGAATCATCAGGGCATGACACTGAGCGAAACAGATTGTCCAGAAGTTTCCATAACAACTATCATTACCATTCAATTTAAATTAACATGTCCCATACCATGTCTCAAATAGTAACAAATTATTACAGATAAAATCTAGGCAAATATTCTGTTCCGACAACTCAGATTTAAATAAACGACAATTGTTTATCTGCTTCTAGAGACCCCTGATTCGTTATCTACAGACAACTATTTGTTGGGCTCTAAAGCTTTATTCTAGCTTCCAATTCCTACCACATATGCATCCTAAGCACCTGTCACATACGTTAAAATAAAGTCAATACATATAATGTAAAGGTGAGCATACAAGTTATATAATAGCATATAGAGTTCGAATTCGTTTACGCATAACCAGCACGTACACATAGAGAAATGAAGCACGTTAGTTATCGACATAGATCCATCGATATCAATGACTGCGGGTTGACTGCCCGAGGCAGTTCGCAATACATGATTACTACCGTAATCCATGCAACTAAAAGATCCTTAACAACCCCCGTGTGAACGGGTGCTGAGTCCAAACTATAGTACTATCGTTGCTAAGGCAGGTAGACAGCATTCCATGTGTAAACATAACAAACAAGCATTCATAAGCCACGTAGAACATGCATTAACGGTTAGCGTTCAAATAGTTTGAGTAGTGTGATAGTTGTAGTTTGAATATTCGTAACGTATGTAACACCCAAAAGTGCTTAAAGCAAAAAGGGATCGAGTATACTCACAGTGATTTATGGATTGAAGGGAGCGCTTAGCGAGTACGGTTAGCCTGAATAGATTCGGTAGCATAACGATAAGTGAAACGTATAATGGGAAACAAGTGTGGGAGAGTCGGACAGCTGGTCGATTGGACGGTAGTTCGATCGGACGGCTGACCGTTCGTGCAGTCTGCTGTTTGGTCAGTCGGTAGGCCGATCGGATGGCTGTTCGAGTGGATTGTTCCTTCCTTTGAGAAGGATGTGTTTGTGTATGATGGTTTGACTTTTGAAGTTTTCGTTGTAGCATTTGAAAACATCGAAGTACCTTTGCCTTTCAGGTCGGTCGATTGGACGGCTGTTCGATCGGCCGGCAACCCGATCGGTTAGGCATTCAAATGAATTGCAATGTTTAGTCTTTGGGTCGGACAGGTGCTCGATCAGACAGGTGTTCGATCGGACAGGTCAACAAGTCAAAGACTTTAAATGAAATGTAAAGTATGGTGCAATGGATCGGATAGTTGATCGATCGAATAACACAACTGCTGTTCGATCGGACAACAGGGTGTCACCTGATCGGACTGCTGTTCGATCGGGTGGCACTTCTAGTGCATTGAACATGTTGAAAATTCGATTAAGTATTGAAGCATAGTATCTCATGATCCGAATCGAACAACAGTTCATTCAATACTCGTCTTCAAAATAATTTGATTGTGTGGGACCATGTGTTAGCCGATCGGCTGGCCAGTTGATCGGCTGACTATCCGATCGGCTGGCTGTCCGTTCGGACAGTAGTCCGATCGGTCAGCATCCTGACCTGATCAGCCCTTGCGTCTAACACTTGGTTGTTCTGTTTGTTTGTCGTTTTATCGAGGTATTTTGACAACGAGTAAAACCATAGATCTTTCGTCCTTACTTGGTCCCCTGGGTCGGACAGGAATCAACCAAATCCGGTCGGTGGACTGTTCGGAACGAAGTTTAACGTTCAACCCGAAGTCGGTTAACCTCGCGGGTAGAATCCGGATCTGGAGCCATACAACCACCGAAGTGATTTGCAAACCGGCTCAGGATCCGTTTCTACCGGTTTGAAGTTATTGAGTGAAAAGGAGTTGGATGAAAGTTGGAAAATCCATCCTCCAGTCCTTTTCACCGTGTTTACGTTTAGATCTATGAAAGATCCTTGTTTGTTTATGTGGAAATCGGCTAGATCCAAGTCATTCTTGGTGGATTGAGGCCAAAACATAAAGTTCTTCAAAAACCCATGATGACATCATCCTAGAACACTTGATTCTTGGTGATTTCACGGTCAAAAGTTAAGATTTGAAAGATTGAAAGGTGTAGGAGTGTGTATAGATCAAGAAAGTACAAGATTTAGGACGAAAACTTACCGGAATCGAGAGAAATCTGCGAAAAGGTGAGCTGAGCGTGCTGGTCGAACAGAGGTTTCCAAAAGTGGAAAAGGATGACAATGACAGGGGTATTTATAGGATGACAAAAGAGGAAAGTGCTGGCCGATCGGCCAGGCAGCTCGATCGGACAGCCTGTCCGATCGGACAGCAGTTCGTTCGGCTGGCTGTTCGATCGGCTGGGAGCCTGATCGATCAGTCGCACCTTTCGAGTGTTTCGCGCGACGATTTTTGATATTTCGATTTCGATTGCGAGCGGTTCGATTCGATAGGGTTTTCTAGTCAAATTACTTTCAGTCCCAAACACTCATATCTCGCATAATCTATTTTCCACCAATTATCATAGTTCGTTCACGATTCGAGTTCGATTGCATTTCGAGTTAGATTTCGAGTTCGATTGAGTTCGCTTGATTATCGCAACACAACATAAATAAACATGCACAGGTAACACGTAAGGCACACACACATGTATAAACAATAAGTAAAACCACGTAGTTCGAGTTGGGAGTTGATGTCGATTCGATTACCATAGCTTGATTATTAGTTGATTAACTTTATCGCATTGTTACTTCCTATAGTTCACAGTCGTAGATCGATCGAATAGCGATTAACATACGTCGATTATTGGAATTAACGACACTTACTCCACATAATACAAATAAAATAAAGAAATCTCTACAAGTCAAGTTGCGCGAACTCGGTCGTTGACTTTGACCTTGACTTTGACTTTGACTTGTGAAAACACGGGGTGTTACACTGGACGGTGCTGGTGGTAGACGGTGGTGGACGGTGGTAATGGACGGTAGTGGGTGGTGGACGGTGATGGACGGTGGTGGTGATGGACGGTGGACGGTGGTGGTGGTGATGGACGGTAGTGGGCGGTGGACGGTGGTGGTGAACTGTGGTGGTGGTGGTGGTGATGGGCGGTGGTGGTGAGTGGTGGTGTTTAACTCTCTACAGACCTTAGAAGATCTTAGAAGTAGTTGGGCCAAATCTGCACCAAGAAGAGCTGGCGCAAACGTTTTTTTAGTGAAACGTCTTCGGAAAAACAAATAGTCTGCTCGTGGTCTACGCGACACATACAGAAAAGCTTGCGCAGAGCTTTTCAGAAAAAACAAACAACACCTAAGTGACCCATGACTTCCTAAATATCAGCAAGCTACCAACACTATTTTGACCAATACTAAATAAATAACAATACTTAATAATAAAAAACCCATGTAGCACGTCCACATCCTCATCATCGGGTTACAAGTGTCGATACTCTGACCTAGGGCTGTTTATGAGCCGAGCCGAGCTAAGCCCGAGCAGCTCGATTAAAAACCGAGCTGGCTCGGCTTGGATTTGAAACCGAGCTGAAAATCTAAGATCGGGTTCAACTTGGTTTGACTCTATTTTAAAGAGAAAAACTAATGTGTAACTCTCAAAATTTATTAGTCTAAAATATCAGTCAGTAGTTCAAAAGAACATATGGAAAATAAGTTCAACCTAATACGTTATAAGCCAAAATCAAGTTCAACAATATAAAATAAATTTTAAATTTCAATGACATACAAACTAGGTTTAAAGAAGTTCGCCGCGTTACGACGAATTTCTTATGTTATTTAGTCTGTGTTTACATGTGTTTTGAAATCACTACGAGCGCGTTGCGAATGGAACTGCTGACAAGAATAAAAAGAAAATGTAGAAAAAAAAAACACTAAAAGATAACCGAAAGAAAATCAACCAAAAAGTTGTATGGTAACGATGTTGTTCGTATGAAACCCGTGGTCAGAGATGAGCAAATGGTTCTGGGTACCGGTACCAAATTTGCCGAACCGAAAGATCTTAAGTACCAATTCGATACCGACTTTTGGCGTTCCTGGTACCGGTTCACTACCGTTTTTTACCTTCATATACCGGTACCGTAACCAGTATTTTCGATATCAGTACCGATTCTGTATTGGTTGGCACCGAGCTATCCCTACCCCTGAAACTAAAAAAAGAAAAAAATTGAAAGTTGAAGAAAAGCAACAAAAAAAGTTGTACGATACCGTTGTTGTTCGTACGGTACCCGTGATCAGGGATGAGCAGATGGTACCGGGTAGCTGCACTGAATTTCACGAACCAAAAGATTTCCAATATCAATTCGGCACTCACTTTTGTCGTTTTCTGTATCAGTGTCGGTTTTTACCTTCATGTACAGATACCGAATAGGACCGTACCGGTATTTTCGATACCAGTACTGGCTCGATACCGGTTGACACTAAGGTTATCTCAACACGTGATATTAAAAAAACAATTAAAGTTTAAAAAGTAAAGAAAATAACTAATATTATAATATTTAATTAATAAAAGTATTAAAAGAACTATATATTATTATAATATTAAAATTACTATTCATTAGCTTCTGTATATTAATATAAAAAAACCAATTATGGTAGCCCAGTTGGCCACCGACACCCACCTCTTCCCAGAGGTACTGGGTTCGAGTCTTGGGAGTGGCATATGTCGTCCAGGGTAAGAACTCGGCATGGGGAAGTCACCGCGGAGCTAGCTTGGTCGGGTAGTGGCTCCCAGAGTGAGATCACTCTGGCGGTTGGGAGGACCGTGCACTATCCCCCCCCCCCCCCCCTATACTAATATAATTAGTTACTTAGCATGGTAATCAACCTTCAAATATGTCATGAATATCAAATTGCAATCCTAATATTGCAATCCTAATTACATATAAATAATAATAACTTTTTTGTAGCATGTTATATAAAAATTAAATATATTTAAAATAATCCGAGCTAAGCCGAGCCGAGCTACCAAGCGAGCCAAACCGAGCCAATCTGGCTCTTTACGACGTTACGAGCCGAGCCGGCTCAGTTTCAAACTGAGTCATATCGAACGAGCTTTTTCTGAGCTAAATCCTAGCTAGTTTCAAGTGAACTTCGAACCACGAGTTTTTTGGACAACCCTACTGTTCATTACACCTCAAGCAGTCAAGCTAGAGGTTTGAAGGTCGACTATCTAAAGTTGTCTTGTACTTTATAAATCCGGGTTACACAATGATGCATCCACCTTTCAACGCATTCAATGATATCAAATGTGTATAATATCATACGAAACATCAACAACTTTCAATCTATCCTTTAGCTAAGCTTGAATTGATGATGCATATTGTAATATCTTTGGACTTCGTGGTTCAGTTGTTATTACCAACAATTGATCCTTAGCAATGGTGTCGAGAAACCCATTTCGAAGTTGTCCATATGTGTTAATTTCTCATCCTAGAAACCAATTACATGTAGGAGTTTTCACTACTCCCGGATAAGGGTACAGGGTATAGTGTTCGGTGACTTAAGCGGGGAGTGGGGGTCACCGATCGGTGACCATACCCACTTGATTAACTTGTTCGGTGAGTGGGTATTCGGTGAGGGAATTCGGTGTGTAGTCACCGATTGTGTTGAGAGGAGAGGAGTGAGGAGAGAGAAGAGAGGATCACTCAACCAATCAAGTTTTTTTTTTTTTTTAATTGAGGGGTGTTTGACCATACTAGTGATTGAGTGTAAAATGAGGAGTAGAATGGGGAGTTGACATGACATAATATTATTGGGTAGGATTTCACTCAATCACCCTAGAGTGATTAACCATACCCTCCACCCTAAAAATCCAACTTCAAATCACCTCGCCTTTGGATTTACAAAATTTGTCATATCTTGGACTGCTATGCTAACTGCATATGCAGAAATAGACAGCCTAATCATGCGCGGGAGGTGTTTGATGAAATGCCTGAATGAAATGTTGCTTCTCGAAATGCAATAAAAGCTGTGGCCCCTGAGATGTGAGAACATAGTACGTCAATTCGGACATGAATGAATTTTTTCGGTTGCTTCATATAAATCTCTTATAAATTACCATTCAACAATGTTTTTTTTATATTGGTGAATCACCAGATTGTGAATAGCTGATTAGCTGCTAGGGCAATCAATAATCTAACATGGTGTGAAATACAGTTTATATAAGTTTTTAAAAGCTCAAAAAGGAAAGTAAGAAACTTTTTCATTTGACCTTATCATACATGTGCATGTATCTTAAACTTTTTTTTGCTTGCAATTGGGCTTTTTTCATTCCAATCACCACCAGGGCAAATTACATAAGGATAGCAGGCAGACGAGCAACAAACTGCGCCGCCATCCCAACAGAAACTTATTGTGTTCTATGAGAAGGACAACGTATATATTTATATGTAAAACAATGGAAACAAGATAGGAAAAAAAACACACACATTTCACACAAGTTTTAAAGACAACAATTCTGCACCCTTCATATACAAGAGACTGATCAAACCTTAATCAACCTCCACAACCCCCTCCACAGCCACCGCCACCGCAGCCACCACCGCCACATCCTCCACTATCCCCACCACCACCACATCCACCACCACCACTAGCACTAACAATTACAGCAGCTGTAGCTACAGAAGCTGCAGCTCCAGCTAGAATAACCATCCCTCCATCTTTTTCTGTCGTTTTGGTGGTTTTCTTGCCTAGTTCAAGGTCAGGATCGGTTCGGAGTGGTGGATGCTGGCGGATGGTAGGTTTTCTAGTGGTGGTTGGAACTTTGGTTTTCTTCTTTTTGCCATTATTGAAGACACAACACAAAACAATAACCGCTGCAGCGATAGAACCGCAGACTATGAGAACTATAGCATAGGCTTTCATCTTTCTCTATAATAGAATAGAATGTTGGGTTGTTATCCTATTTATAACATAAGGTTGCTTTGAGATTATCCTAAGGGTAGTTTTGTCAGTTGACTTATGCTATGTATTGCTAATATATGAGCCTACATGTTCCCCAAATATAATGAAAGTCAATTATGGAAGAAGACTCTTTCAAAGAAGGGAAATGAAGGGGAAATGCATGGAAAATTTATTTGATTTTGGGCAATTGACTATTGTCAGCTCTCCTACATTTCAGGGAAATTAAATTGCAAGACACAGGCCATTTAACCAACATATATGCCTTATGACAAAGCAAATTATTTTTAATAAAGTTTTAAAGAACATAAACAGGTTAGACGGGTCAACCTGCAAAACTGCATGATCTCGACCTGTTTTTATCTAGAAGTGTTAGCGAGGTTCTACTTGAAACTACCTGATCCACCCAAACACACCTAGCATTATTCTGCATTGACAGAAGGAATCAGAAAACAATTGATGTATAATCATTTGGCACAAAACCTCAGAAGCTCAGCGCAACTATACAATTGCTGTGCCAGGAACAAATGTAGGCTATAATTACCTAGTAAGTACCTGCTCGGGACAAAACCAGCGAACCAGTTGGACCGCTCCTCCGCGACATATCGCACGACTTGAGCGCACCACCTGGTGGATTTTAGTTTTAATTGAAGTTGGTTCTTATTTTAGTTGTGATATAAGCTGATCTATAGTTTTTGAAGGTGGAGATTTAGGGATCTGTTGATGATTAGGACTTCTAGATGATATGATCAGACCTTGGAAGAGTAAATTAAAGAGCTAAACTAAAAACATAATCAGACCTTAATACTGTTACATTTAAATTTAAAACACTTTAATTTGAAACATTAATTGGCACATACTTATTCATATCAGTCTCTTATATTTTTATTTGTTCTATCCACGTAGGTTTATATGTTGAAGGCTAAACGATACATTTAGATTTTTGTTTGATCCCAGTACATTTTCTACAGCTAGCTCAATATTTTAAATCTTTAGATTATTTGCTCATTCAACTATGTTATTTTATATCTTTTTGGTGAATCACTAGATTGTAGATAGCTGCTAGAGCAATCAATAATCTGATACCGTGAAACGTGCAACCGAGTTTACAGTTTATACAAGTTTCAAAAACTTCAAAAAGCTAGTAGGAAACTTGTTCATTTGACTTATGAGTTATGATACATGTGCATGTAACTTGAACTTCAATCAACAGAAGAAGACTTATCAAGCCTGGTGCATGTTCTATAAAAAGGACAATGTATCTTTATATTTACATGTAAAACAATGGAAATAATAAGAAGGGAAAAAAAACACATTTCACACAAGTTTTAAAGTCAACCATTGTACACCCTTCATATACAAGAGACTGATCAAATATATCTTAATCAACCTCCACAACCCCCTCCACAGCCACCGCCACCGCATCCTCCACCGCCACCGCCACAGCCGCCGCCACATCCACCACCACCACTAGCGGTAACAATTACAGCAGCTGTAGCTACAGAAGCTGCAGCTCCCGCTAGAATAACCATTCCTCCATCCTTTTCTGTGGTTTTGGTGGTTTTCTTACCTAGTTGAAGGTCAGGATCGGTTCGGAGTGGTGGATGCTGGCGGATGGTTGGTTTTTTAGTGGTGGTTGGAACTTTGGTTTTCTTCTTCCCTCCACTATTAAAGAGACAACACAAAACTTTCATCTTTCTCTATGTATGAAAATAGAATAGTTGGGTTGTTATCCTATTTATAGCATAAGGTTGCTTGGAGATTATCGTATGGGTAGTTTTGTTAGTTTACTTATGCTAATTATTGCCAATATGTTCTCCAAATACACCTAACGAAACGAAGTCAATTATTGAAAAAGACTTTGTCAAATCACGGAAATAAAGGATTGAAAAAGACTTTGTCAAAGCACGGAAACAAAGGGGAAATGCTATGAAAATTTATTTGTTTTTGGGCAATTGAATTTCGAATTAAGTAAGGTGTGCCTATTGGCACACTAAAGTGCCTATTGGCACATCAAATCCTAGCAAAATTAGGGTTTATCTACGCAGCGTATTGACCAATATGCTGCGTAGATAAACCATGGATCTCAGTGCCTGATAACCAATCATTGCACAGAAAACAAGGGTCATATACGCTGCGTATAGGTATACGCAGCGTATATAAACCATTAGATTTTTTTGGTCATTTTGGTAGGTTTGAGGGATCATTTTTTCACAAAGTTTAAATACGCTGCGTATTGACCTCTAAGCAGCGTATATAAAGGTCTGAAAATGTCTTTTATACCCTTGTATTGACCTCTAAGCAGCGTATATAAAAGACATTTTCAGACCTTTATATACGCTCCTTAGAGGTCTATACGCAGCGTATTTAAACTTTGTGAAAAAATGATCCCTCAAACCTACCAAAATGACTCAAAAAAATCTAGTGGTTTATATACGCTGCGTATAGACCTATACGCAGCGTATATAACTCTTGTTTTCTGTGCAATGATTGCTGATAAGGCTCTGAAATCCATGGTTTATATACGCTGAGTATAGCTCTATACGCTGCGTATAGAGGTAACCCTATACGCTGCGTATAGGTCAATACGCAACGTAGGTAAACCCTAAGTGTGCAGATAGGCAAACTGGGTGTGCAGATAGTTAGGGCCTTAAGTAATCCTTTGTGTGCAAGCAATGATTAGTGGATTTTTTTTAACGGCTTACGGTGGAGATGTCGCTAACCGGGTTAGTAGTTAGTATCACCAAATTAGTATTAAAATCCCCCTTTGCCTGGATAATTAAGAGTGGATAATTATAGAAGGTTTAAATGTGATAACTGGAGTACGATAATTAGTATCACCAAGTTAGTAATAACCGGCATACGATTAGTGAATTAAGAGTGGATAATTATAGAAGGTTTATATGTGATTAGGTTTAAAATTTTATAGTTAATTCTAATGTCTTTATTATTAATTGTTTAGCGATCCTAATTGTAGTCAAACGTGATAGGTTAGGCTATAAATAATTGAGTCAAAGATTAAGGATTGTATGTTCCAGTTTTGTGATTAGTTTCTTGAATAAAATTTGGGTGCTCTACCAAGTTAAAAACTGATCTTTGTTCTTGTTCTTTGATACCGATTATATCTTTAGACATGCCATTTAACCAACAGTTGTGATTTATGACAAAGCAGGTTTTTAAAAAAAGTTTTATAAAATAAACTGGTTAGACGGGTCAACCTGTAAAACTGCATGATCTCGGCCTGTATTTATATAGAAGTGTTGGCGGGGTTCAACTTGAAACGATTATAACCTCAGAAGTCAACACAACTGCAATGGCTACACCAAGAAAACATGTAGGCTATAATACCTCGCAAGTACCTGCTCGGGCCAAAATCAGCCGCACCAACTGGATCACGTCTCCTTGGTCGTGTGAGTCATGACATATCGCATGACTCGACCGAACCACCTGCTGGGTCGCGCCTCCATACCAGACTAGTTGTGCGGTTGTGTAAGAAATTAGGTCTCGCGGAGATTGCACTAAAGTTTTATCTCTGTGTTTTTCCAAAAGCACGTTTGCACGCTCTCTCCCTCTAGTTAAATTAATGAAAATTATCATGCCTAATCAAAGAGATATTATATACCGATTGCTTAACCGATTCTAAAATAGATAATCTGCCAATTGAAGTTTGTTCTTGTTTTAATTGTGATTTAAGCTGATTTATAGTCTTTGAAGGTGGAGACTAAGGGATTTGTTGATAATTAGGACTTGTAGATGATATGATATGATCAGACCTTATCACTGCAATTAGTAGGGTGCATTTAGTTTGTCGGAATTCAATAGAATTTAAGGGAATTGGAATCTAAATGTCAGCTCTTATGATGTTTGGTTCACAAAATTAGTTGGAATTGGACTCTCAATTCCAAACTTCATGCATTTTCCTTACATCGGAAATGAAATTGGAATTTGGCATGAATTTCTTCAAATCTATACATATAATAAAAGAAATCAATTGATGGACACGTGTCGATATAAGAGGCATCTACTTTTTAGTTTTCCCGCCATATATCTATGTTTATTTTTATCTTAAAAATTATAAGTTTTAAATTAATCTATAACTATATCTCTACATTTATATTTATCTTCTAATATAATTTTTATATAGTTATCTTTATTTTATTATTTTGCGAGTAAATTGCACAAAACGTCCTTTGTGTTTCCTCAAACTTGCAGGTTCCAGCCTTAATGTCTAAAACTTGCTAAAAATATCCTTTAAGTTTATTTTTGTTGCTGGTTTAATCCTTTATGACTAACCAAGTTAATTATCTCAGTTTATTTCCCTCGCATGCCTAACATGTGAGGGCCAGACATCAACTGACTCGCAAAGTGGAACGGAGATGCGGTGCAAACGCAAAACTATCTGAAACCCAAGCAAAATTGTCTCTGCTTTCACCGGAGACATAGTCCAAACACAATTGGATCTCTTAAATTTATGGAGCCATTCACATGGAGCAAGTCCCTTTTTCATTCCGGGCTATTAACATCCACTCGGAGGAGAGATCCAGCCCGCGTTTCGCTGACTAAATGCCAAACAAGCCATACTTGCAGCTTGATAGCCTCACGTCAGTTCTGTATGTGAATTCAAATTGAAAAGTGCATATCATTTTTGTAATTGTTTTCCTCTTTAGTTTTGATTACTTGACTGAGATTACGTGTATTAAATAGGGAAGAATAAAAGCTAATATTTAGTTACAAAGCAATGGGTCATGAATGAGGAAAGAAGAAATAAGTGGATTTAATGGACTGAATGTATATTTGGGTGCAAAATTTGCGTTTCTTTGAATTGTGAATAGATTCATTTCATACGCAAGAGTCTCTAATAGCAGTGGCTGAGGGCCTGAGGCTTTTTATTTTTTATTTTTTACACTTAATAATAATAACTATTTAATATTTTATTGATCCGACCACATGTAACACACACGATTTTAACCTGTTAAAATATTAAAAAAACAACAAAGTAAAATGTGATACTTTTTGTAATACACAACTTTATTACCTAATAATAGAAAAATAAAAAAAATAAAGTAAAATGTTCTAATATGTAAATAGTATATCAAAGTTCTTATTACCAAAAATGTGTTTTGACGACTGTGTATATTAACTGATTACATTATATTTATTCAAGCCGTGTAGTACACATGCTTATTCAACTCATGTGATACACGAGTAATTAAATATATAACTTTTTTATTATATAAAAATATATTTAATCAACCCGTGTATTACACGGGGTTCTAACCTAGTTCCTTTAAATAAAGGAATTCAAAATTCTTCCTATATGTGAAGGGATTCAAGTAAATTCATTGGAATCTCTGAGCATTTCAACACATACCGTTTTGACCTGCATCGTCAAAAATCACGTTGTTTCGACTCCACACTGTTTCGACCCATAACGTTTCGACCCTGCACTGTTTCAACCTGTACCGTTTCGATCTGAACCGTCTAGAACCACATTGTTTTGACTAGAACCGGGGGTGGTGGGGGTCGGGTGATTGATTCCAATTCATTCGACAATCAAACAAATCAAAAATGGAATTGAGAATCCAATTCCAACAATTTCCGATTCTTATTGGAATGTTTAAATTCCAAATCCAATTCCTTCAAATTTCAATTCCTATACAAATTCCAATTCCACAACATTCCGCGGACCAAACGCACCCTTATATTTACATACAAAACACTTTAATATTGTACAGGATAGAGACCAAATAACACATTTTACACAAGTTTAGAACTCATGAGTTAAGTTCACGTACAAAGTGTCTTATCGTACAAAACGTACGAAAGGCATGAAAAACCAAAAAAATGCGGTGGCATTTTCGTAATTATTTACTCGTAGAGTAATCATCAAAATTACTCTACAAATGATCTTGTAGGGTAATTTTGTAAGATGTTCTTATAGCGTAATTTTGATCATGTAGAGTATCATAATTACTCTACAAATGATCTTGTATGTTAATTTTGATCTTGTAAAGTAATTTTGTAGAGTATCAGAATTACTCTACAGATGATCTTCTATGTTAATTTTGATCTTTTAGAGTAATTTTGTAGAGTATCAGAATTACTCTACAAATAATTTTGTAGAGTAATTTTGAATTGTATGTTGTTTGATTAAAAAATCAACTTTTCAAAAATCTAAAGAATTTTGCATATATAAAATATAAATATTTTTTTTTTACAATTTTGCGGGCCCTTGGGTTTTTTGCCCTGAGCCGTCCTCCACCTGACCCTTGCTCAAAGCCGTCATTGTACAAAAGTACGGTAGTTAGCCCTAAAATTTTGGTATAGATCCGCCACTGGCCACGACATCCCCCGTCCCTACAGCCATCACCATCCCATCCCCCGTTGCCGCCTCCACTATTCGCACCGCCACTGGCTAAGAGCATCCACAATGCCGAACCAAGTCCATATTCCAAACTTACCACATCATTCCAAACTCACTTTTACCTCGAACACTAAACCACTTCAAACCTCTTATCTCATCATCTATTTTTCCTTTTATGTAAACTATATCTAATATGTATAGTCTATTTGTAGTTTTTTAATTAATAATCTTATTTATCTTTTGTTTTAAAATCTTAAAAAATGCGGAAAAATAAAACTAAAGATGATAATTTGTTTTATCTTATTTTTATTATTTTGTTATCTAGTATATTTATTTAATAAATAATTCGAATAAAATACTAAAAAGGTTATTTATTTTTTACAACGGCTACTTTTGCAACGCCTATTTTTTGAAATGCCTACTTTTGCAATGGCTGTAAATTCAATTCCCATTTCAACCAACATGTGCACTTTTTAGCTCACAATTCACTCTAACGGTTCAGGGGTTGATGATTTGTTTAATTATCGAGTTTGTTTAGGTTCAATTATCTAGTTTTTGGTTAAATTATCTAATTTTGGGTAATGTTTTTAATTTTAATAAATCTGTTTTTTAGTTTACATTATTTTTATATTATATATTTGTTTTTTTTAATTTATATTATATTAATTTATATATTTTTGTTATTAATTTAGATGAATTTAAGGTTTCTTTTTATTCAATGCAAAAAGCTTTTTTAAAAATTGTTTTAAACTAGTATTAAGCACCCCCGCGTTGCGGCGGGGACGAACACTAATGCTACACTACTGCCAGCGACAAACGACACTAAAGTTGCGGCATGTTAATGCGAAGAAATTAAAACGAAACGTAAAACATAGAATAAAATAACTAAGTTGATCTAGGACTCGCGTGTCACGATGAACCCGCGTCTATTTTTTCCTGTTTGACAGGTTCATCGTAGGGATGGCAATGGGTCGGGTTTGGGACGGGTTTAGGTAATCCCAAACCCAACCCCGATTAGATAAGCTTGTCCCAAACCCGTCCCAAACCCGTCGGGTTTCTAGCGGGTAAATACCCATCGGGTATCAGGTATACCCGCGGGTTTCGGGTAAACCCGTTAATTTAAAAAGATTACTCGTTGGGTATACTCATCTCAAAGCTCATTGGGTATCTATCGGGTAACTACTAACCGGTTACATTTCGTATTGTTATTATAAAAATATATATCAAATAACTACAATGTATACGGAATAGAACACCTATATGTGTAAAAAATGGATGTATCATATATATACATATTAATAATATAAAAGAAATTATATCGGGTATACAATCGGTAAAATGGGTACACTTTATCGGGTAACTGGGTCGGGTAAACGGGTATATCACTAAATCCCAAACCCGTCCCAAACCCGCGAAAAAAATAAAAACTATTCCCAAACCTGTCCCAAACCCGATTAACCGACCCCAAACCCGTCCCAAATGTGTCGGGTTTCGGGTTTACCCATCGGGTTCGGGTTTGATTGCCATCCCTAGTTCATCGTAATCTATATATAATATAGGGTGGAAATTGGTTACAAAGTTCATTTTTCCTACAAAGTGTAAAAATTCATAAAATACCATAATGTCAACCATAGGGGTATAGTGGTAAACTCGAAACAAATTATTAGTAATAAGTTAATAGGTTAAATGCGTTCTAAAAATCGTGACAAGTAGCACTAATGCCACACTACTGACAACGACCACCAACATTAGAAGAACTCGTAAAAATAAAATTAAAAAAAAGTAAAAAAATATCACCGAACAAAAAACAGACGTAAAATCGTTGAACCACGCACGCCCGTTGCGACGTGTTAATTCAAAGAAATTAGCCATAAACGTTAAACGTTGAAAATAATAACTAACTCGATCAAGGACCTGTGCATTGCAACGAAAGCAATAGGTACTCACCTCACACATAGCACAATAAAACAAAAGAACTCCTAAATCTGCACATTGTACAACTCATAATGCATGTTTATGTTGCAATTTGATATTATATAAATTACATGGGTCCAGATGTAAGAGGTTTGGACTGCTCCAGTGCACCAAATCAGACCAGTCCTAGTCATTAAGCTCTAATGGGGGTTGTCCGAAATTGTTGGTTTGCTTTTTAACCACCATTCCAAACTAATTATAGATGCTCTAACAAGTGCAGCAGTTGTAGCTACAAAAGCTGCAGCTCCTGCTAGAATAATTATCCCTCCATTTTTTTGTGGTTTTGGTGGTTTTACCGAGTTCAAGGTCAAGATCAGTCCGGATTGGTGACTACTGGCGGATGGTTGGTGGCCTACTAGTGCAAGGCCGTCCCCGTGAACTTTCAAAAAGAAATCCAGGCCCTCACTACAATTAAATTGTGGATAAGAGGAAATGAATTTAAAAAAATAAAATCGTAGTGGTATAGTAATGCCTTGAACTTAAGACTTTTAATTTATCTTGAGATTGTTTTTTCCACTCCACAACCAACATTTTTGCGTATAAAAAATGAATGCATATACTAAATATATAATTTAGTGTATATATAAAAGTTTATAAAAACCTTTCGGGCCCATTGAAAATTTGGGTCTAGGGTGACAGCAGAGGTTGGCCAACCCAATAGCTGGCGTCAGGGGCGCAGCTTCTATAGGGCAGGAGGGGGCGGCCGACCCCTCGAACTTTTCGCTCAGTAGTGGAGAGTATATAGTTTTCGTATAGAAATTTTTTGGTATATACGTTTTCAACCCCCCGGTCTTATAGAAATTTTTTGGTATATACGTTTTCGACCCCCGGTCGGAAATCTCAAGCTTCGCCACTGGCTGGCGTGGTGGTTGGAACTTTGTTTTTCCTTTTCCTGACATTATTAAAGAGACAGCACAAAACAATCTATAGCATAAGATTTCTTCTTTTTTCCAAATACATGACAGACAGAATGTTCGGTTGTTATCCTATCTATAGTTAGGGCTGTAAACGAACCGAACTTCGTGAACCGTTCGGCGGGAAGTTCGTTTATGTTCGTCCGTTTAATAAACGAACGAACATGAACAAGAAATTTCGTTCGATTAGTTAAATGAACGAACATGAACAGAGGTCTCGTTCGTTCGATTGTGTTCGTGAACGTTCGGTAAGGTGTTCGTGAACATTCGATGATTTGCGTTCGTTTATGTTCGTATGTTTGTGTTTTAATTGAAGATCTCTGTACTTTCTTGTATTTTATTTGTACTTTTTATATTATTCAACTTTTATTTATTTTATTTCCCTAACAGTTAAACAAGGAAACTCACTTTCACCTTGTTTATGCATCATTTCCCTTTCATTTCTCATTATTTACATCCACGAATACAATCGACCTCCGTTCCACAATAAGGGATTCAAGTTCGAGTGCTACTCTCTGGGCCATCTATCTTTATCCTTCGTCGCGTTCGCCAAATTTATTTGTGTTCGTTTGTGTTCATGAACCGTTCGCGAACACGCTCATTTCCTTAATGAACGAACACGAACATAAAATCTCGTTCGGTAAGTGTTCATGAATCGTTCGTGAACACATTTATTTCCTTAACGAACGAACATGAACAAGGCCTTGTTCGTGTTCGTTCGGTTCGTTTACAGCCCTATCTATAGTCATTATTACGTTAGTGGTAGTTAGTTACACATTCCCTCCATTCCTAAAACAGGACATGGGTTTGTGCTTTTGTTTGTTAATTCTTGTTGTTTTGTGGCCTAAATTTTTGCCAATATTATGAAAATATTGTAATAATTAATCAAATATACTTTAAACATACATCAAAAATCCATCAAGTCAATATAAACTTTCCATTACAACTTCATAGTAAAGTTGAAGTCTTGAACAAAAATCCTTGGTACCTCTACTGCTACTATTGTTTCCCAATAAACTCGAATACATCCATGGAATATAGCTTTACTCGAAGCTATAACGATAATCAGCCATGAATTGATGTATAATCATTTGGCATATAAACGTCAGAAGCTTTGCACAACTACAATCAACTGCAGTGCATGTGTGTGTGTGCGCACACTTATATCTAATATTTTCTTCTTGGAAACATATGGCAAAGTTAACAGTATATATAAATTTTTAACAAGGAAACTTTTTTCATCTAACTTATGATACATGTACATATAACTTGAACTTATATTTAAAACACTGAAATATTGTACAATATAGAAAAAATAGACACATTTCACACAAGCTTAGAAGTCAACCATTCTGCACCCTTCACATACAATATAGTGATCAAACCTTAATCATCCTCCACCACAACCACCTCCACAGCCGCCACCACCGCATCCCCCACCACCACATCCCCCACCGCCGCCTCCACTATCCCCACCAGCGCCAACGATTACAACAGCGGTAGCTGCAGCTCCCGCTAGAATAACCTTCCTTTCATCTCTTTCTGTGGTTTTTTTACCAAGTTCAATGTCAGGATCGGTTCTGAGTGGTGGGTGCGGACCAGTGGTTGGAACTTTGGTTTTCTTCTTCTTGCCAGTATTAAAGAGACAACACAAAAGAAACACTGCTGCAGCTACAGAACCGCAGACGATAAGAACGATAGCATACGCTTTCATCTTTCTCTAAATGCATGACAATAGAATATTGGGTTGTTATCATATTTATAGCATAAGGTTGCATGGAGATTATGTTAAGGACTTAAGGGTAGTTTTGTCAGTTGACTTATGTTATATACTGCTACATGAAAATAAGACTTTCAGAGCAGCAGGGAAATGAAGGGGAATTGCTAGGAAAAGTTATGTGATTTGGGCAATTGACTTTAATGAACTCTCATACATTTCAGGGAAATTTAATCACAAGATATTACTAGACGATCCGAGTGAAACGTCCTCAAGAATTTAACTTTTGATGGTGAGAGTGTTAAATGGTTCATGTATGCAGGTTAAATGGGACATATGAACCTGAGCATGACACATATTTGTAGGTTGACACAAACACGACCAACAATTAAATTGTGTATAAAACAATTACGTTCAAACTATAAATTCTTGTGTTTATTTCTCTTTATCAAAACAGTTCTCATGACATGAAGCACAATTTATCCCATAAACCAACTAGGTTGGCCCAAACTTGGCCCGTTCGTCTAAACATGTTTGCGGGTACAACTACATGAACCCATTTAGACTAAATGTAAACCCGCAAGATCTAATATAGTCTCCGGTAGAATGAGAGTCTTTGACACATGATTCTCACAGCTACCAATCTCAAGTAGCTCATGAGCGGCTCGGCTCGTTTACACCAACTACTTTTCACTTGTTGGGGGGCGATTCATGATGTTAGCTAGGCTTTAAGCCTGGCCACATGACTTTCGGAATACGTCATCTCTTCTAATGAGCGTTAAGTATAGAAATTAGAGACATTAACTCCAAACATAGCGAAAGTTATGCTTGTACATAGAAAACACGACATAAACCCAAAAAAATCGTTTCAGACATTACCCAAACATAAGAGGTAACCTCAAGTCTGAATGGTTAAGAGGTAACCTCTGAATGGTAAATCATCACATGTTACATTCTTCTACCTTCTCATTGGTAAAATTCTTAATGGTTCCATTAAGAGGTAGCCTCTTAATGACCATTCAGAGGCTACCAAACAGCCCCTTATATTTACTTGGTATATTGATACTCTCAAAATTAAAAATTTACACCTAAAAAACGCTTGTATATAAAACAATTTCGTGTCTTTTTTAACTGCATAGATTACCTGAATGTTACTGAAACACATTTTTTGAAGTTCATATAGACAGGTCAACTATCAAACCCATCAGGTTGACCCGAACCCATTTAGACTAAACCCAAACACCCCTAGCCTTATGCTACATTGACTGAAAAAATCAGCAAGCAATTGATGTATAATCTTTTGGCATATAGCCTCGGAAGCTCGGCACAACTACAATGACCGCGCCGGTTATAATTTGGGGCCCGAAGAAGGGGAAAATCACATGCTAGATCTGAAAATCATGAATAAAAGTTTACAGATAACTACTTGCAAAGAGAAGTGGCAAAGATCCACATTACAAGACACATTGGCATCTACAAGTATGAAAATGATTCAGAACTTAAATCAATCTCCACAACCACCACCACAGCCGCCGCCACACCCACCACCATCACCACCGCATCCGCCACCACCACCTCCACATCCACCACTGCCACTCATGATTACAGCAGCTGTAGCTGCAGACGCTGCAGCTCCTGTTTGAATAACCATCCCTGCATTCTTTCTTGTGGTTATGATGTTTTTGCCTAGTTCAAGGTCCGGATTGGTTCGGAGTGGTGGAACTTTGGTTTTGTTTTTCCTGCCATTATGAAAGATACAGCACACAACAAACACTATTGCGGCAATAGAACCGCAGACTATGAGAACGTTAGCAAGCGGTTTCATCTCTCTCTTAATACATGATAACAGAACACAGGTTGGTTATCCTGTTTATAGCATAAGGTTGGTTGCTTGAAGATTAATCTAAAGCATAGTTTTTTCAGTTGACTTTTGAAAGTCAAAAAACTTGAAGAAGACTGTGTAATTGTCAAAGCAGGGAAATGAAGAAGAAATGCTTAGATAAGTTATTTAATTTTGGGCAATTGTTTACTGAGTCAACTCTACAACATTTCTGAGAAATTTAATTACTAGACACGCCGTTTAGCCGAATGAAACATCTTCAAAAATCATGTTGTTACAAGAAAACCGCACGCAGGTCATGAACAAGTACATTGTACATACATTCAAAACCGAAAGACAAAAGATACCATACCAACATGAACATTTGATATCAGCGTCACGGATTTTAAAGTAAAAAATTATTTTTGATGGTATAAAGTTTGTGATGAAGGGTGTTAAACGACTCGTGTTTGTAGGTTGGTGGGTTAAACCTGTTGTGAACCCGAAATTTTACACGAACCCAAACACAACATGAACCCAAAAAAAATCCTATCAGACATATAAATTATATTTACTTGGCATACCAATACTCTAAAATTACAAATATATCCCTAGCTAGGCTTATGGTAGATTGACAGAAGGAATCAGCAAGCAATTGAGATATAATCACTTGGCATACATACAACCTCAGAAGCTCGGCACAACTACAAGGGCTGCACCAGGAAAACATCTAAGGCTATTATAATGCCTCGTAAGTACCTGCTATGTTTCATCATCTTCAATTCTGTCAAATTACCAGGAATTAAGAATTCAAAATATATATATATATAAATCTCTTACTTAATATAAGCTGCAATCTGCATCTACAAGTATGAAATCGTTCGTTTTAGGGTTTATGATCGCCGACAGCTTTCAACTCCTTTAACTTGAATAGTTAAGTGCCAAACCAATAATATACCGAATAAGTTCCATTAACAACCCTTCATCTCTATCTTTGCATTAAAATCTATCCATTAGTAATATTTACACGACTTAAAAATTGTGACTCAAACACCACCAGAGTGGCCTATTATCTAAAAATAGTTTAGTCGATTGATAGGTTGTAATCGATGGGTTAACCTTATAAAATAATTATATATATAGGGTCAGGATTTAGAGGTGTGAGAACAGAGAGATCGCTTATGGATCGTCAGATCAAAACAATCTATGGACTAAATGACGCGGTGACGTTTTCGTAAATAACATCATTTTTATTAATCTGGTGCGCTTCATTAAGGGTAAAAGGGTCTTTTGACTTCTCTACACAAAACGTCAAAGTCACGATATTAAAATCTCGCCTTAACACACATAGCACACTTCATCATATTATAAACGCCATTAGATATAAAACGCCAAACTTTGTTTTTAACCGATAAAGCTGAACAAACAGTACTGAAACGACAGAACTTAATTACTAGCATTTACTGTAATAAAAATCGCGCCTAAAATACGCGCCAAAAACTTCCTATATAAACAAACTCTCAGAACTACTAAAATCCACACCAAAACCCCAAAACCTATATTTTCCTCTATACAATTCATCTTAGAAACGCCAAAAAACCCAAATATTAAAGATTCCAATCCATGTTTCTTTGATATACACTATTTTCTCTATAAACTTTCGCTCGTGTAATGGGCAAGATCCTCAATATAAACGCCAAAACATACAAAAACCACAAAAAATCAAAAGCGTCATTTCATGGAGATTCAGTTTTTGTTCTCAATAAAGTTTAGCTAAACGGGATGGATAACATTGTTAGACATCTTTCTTGACTGAGGATTAACAATGTTATCCATCTCGTTCAGTAAAACATTATTGAGTTTAGCATGATCAAAATTAGAAGTTTATGGTAGTTTTATTTAGTGGCATTGTTGGTTTTTTTTTTTTTTTTTTTTTTTTTGCGTTTGATTTGCTTGTCCGATCTTATATTGTTTGTTATGTAACTTCGAAGTAGCATGTTATGAACAAATAGGTAGAAAAAAATGATGTATAAAAATGATGTAAAACGCCAAACTGAGATCTGTCTCTGTTCTATAGGATTGAAATATACAAAACGCCAAACTACTCTACACTGGCTCTTAAAGACCATCTGTGTGTGTTGTGTAAGAATGAAAAATACAAAACGCCAACCTACTCTTCACTAGCTCTCGAAGACCTTGTCGATCTTCTTTTAATTACGGCATGTTTGCATGTTGATGCGTAGTGTCCATAGCCTTTACAGTTCTAACACTGTCTTTCTTTGGCCCCGGGTTTCGACTTTGATTTCTTTTTGTCGATTGCTATCTCCTGTTTAGATTTCAGGCGCTTCCGAGAACCAGAACCTTTGGATTTATACCCAACAGGGACTCTTATAGGATTCTTGTCGTTTTTATATTGACCGGTTATCTTGGCAAATCTATCCCTAGTACTAGCGGGAGGAGCAACAATCTGCATATCTTGAACCTTCTTCATATAAGATTGAACATGATCCTTGTATAAGGATAGCTCCTCTTTATTACCAGATAAACGGTTCAAAGTATATTCCGTTGAAAAAATAATATCTCAAACAGCCGTAGGTAGCTAGGCTTATGGTAGATTGACAGAAGGAATCAGCAAGCAATTGAGATATAATCACTTGGCATACATACAACCTCAGAAGCTCGGCACAACTACAATGGCTGCTGGCTGCACCAGGAAAACATCTAAGGCTATTATAATGCCTCGTAAGTACCTGCTATGTTTCATCATCTTCCATTCTGCCAAATTACAAGGAATCAAGAATTCAAATATAAATCTCTTACTTGATATAAGCTGCAATCTGCATCTACGAGTATGGAATCGTTCGTTTTAGGGTTTATGATCGCCGACAGCCTTCAACTTTCTTAGAGCATCCCCAATGGTGTTTTTTCATGTTTTTTCTAGTGCCTTAGTTGGCACTTGCCCAACCAATACTCATCTTTTTCTCTCTTGCCCTACTCACACAACACAAAAACATATATTATCTCCTCTCTCTCCTACATCACACTCACATAACCTTCTTCTTTTCATTTTTTCTCATTTTTCCTCACATACATCACCACACACTCTCTCCTTCACCTCACATTCTCTCTCCTCCACATCACTTTCTCCCTCTTTAAAAACATCAAAAAACTTACCTATTGTGAATGCTCTTAATATACCGAATAAGTTCCATCAACAACCCTTCATCTTTTTTCTTTGTTTCAAAATCTATCCATTAGTTATATCCTGACTAAGGGTCAAAGATTTCAAACCAACTTAGGCTGGAGGATGTGGTATAAAGCCTCTAGGGTCTTTATCACGCCACCTTAGCGCCACGTCATGTCCACGTCACACAGGGTGCCTTAAAGCCCCTTTCTTTAACTTGCAGGGTGTGGTTTAACTACCCACTTTACAGTTTACACTATAGCGCTCCCATTTTGACCAATCACCCCTCGATCAAAGCAATTCACTCCGTTAACGTGCTGGCGAGACACTGATTGCGCCCCCCTTTAAATCGTGCGGTATGGATGGTGACGCCCGGGGGGGGGGGGGGGGGCTATCGTCGATGATGTGGCGGGGTGGCGCCATGCCACACCCACAGGCCTTAAAATTTGTGACTCAAACACCACCAGAGTGGCCTATTATCTAAAAAAGTTAAATGGGTTGATAGGTTGTAATTGATGGGTTAACCTTGTATAATAATTATATTTTTTATCAGATTGCACGCATGAATTAAATGAGTTAAACAAGTCATATTTATTAAACGAGTTAGATACACATTTAACACGATTATGGATAACCCACATGGCAAATTTCACAGAAAACATGGGCCGGTACGGACCCAACCCGATTAAACGAAGGCCCAGGATGAAGAATCTAAGTACGTATAGCAAGAATTAGAGGTGCACAAACCGGTTAATTTTAATAACCGGTTCGGTTAACCGGTTATACCGGTTAATTTGACTTTTTGAATTAACCGGTTAATGCTTTAACCGGTTATTACTTTAACCAGTTATTTTTTTAACTGGTCCGGTTAATTACTTTAACCGGTTCGGTTAATTAACCGGTTATTTTCGGTTATTAACCGGTTTTTTTTGCTTTTTTTTTGAATTTTTCGGTTATTTTTTCGGTTAACCGGTCTATCGGTTAAAAAACCGGTTAAAAAAAACCGGTTAATAACCGGTTACTATACTAAATACTTATAACCGGTTACTAACCTACGGTTAAAAATAACCACTAACCGGTTATTCCTAAATCGGTTATTAACCGGTTACGGTTTCGGTTAATAACCGGTTACGGTTAATTAACCGGTTATTTTGTGCACCTCTAGCAAGAATGCAAGATCACCCCCTAAAATGTGTAGGAAAAATGGTCGTTTTCAATCTGTTTAAGCCATCAATAAACAAGTGTATGTATTGTTATGTGTGATTTCTACCAGTTCAAGTATTTATGAAAACATATCCAACCCTATTCTCCCATATATTAGGATATGTAAATTGGACAATATAACTTAATTTAGTAGAGGTACATTATCAAATAAAAATGATATGTTGGTGCTCACCATATACCAACCTTAATCCAAAAGAAAATAACTCTATAAATTCAAGGGGGCCTCATTTACATAACAATTGGAAAATTTGAGGCACCAATTCCTACCCCTATTCCAAAAATCTTTCAACAATTTAAACCACTTTTACATACCATCTATGTATATAAACCCCAATGGTTGTTACTACTACCACTACAAGAAGAAAAAGCTTCACTTGAAGAACAACAATAAGCCTTTTCTGTGTTGCATAATCTGTAAGGCGGGTTACCCGTTTCATAACATTTCAAAACAGAACTTTTCTCCTCACCCCCTTCCTCAACGAATCTCGTGTGGGCCCTACTTCTTGAAAACCTGTTACGCGAGACCGTGGCATGATTGAGGTAATCATGAGGAGTGTAAAGGGTGTTGAAGATTGACGAAATCGGATCAGTGTTGTTGTCGCTATAATCGACAGTGCTAAATGAGTCGCGTGTGCTTTCGGTGGTGAAAGATGCGTCATCTGAGCTTGTGAATATTGACCAGTCACTAGATGTGGCATCTGAAAAGTCAACGTTTGATGGTCTTGTGTGAAGATGGTTTCCGTTCAAAGCTCCTTGAAAACAAGTTGACTCTTGATGGTGGTAAAAGGTTGACTTTGGCGGTTTTGACTTTGTAAAGCTGGAAGTTTGGTGTTTGGAGTGTTTCCGGCTGTAACTTCTTGGGGGCCGAGGGGATGATCTACAAGAAAGATGAAAGCTTTTATGTAAAGGTGGGAAAATGACAGGTTCGGGTCAAACTGGTACTTTTTGCACTTGCCAAAACAAGTCAGGTTCAGTTGACCCGAAACACTTTGTAGCTACAATTGTAAGTGTCAAATAATATTTGTAAAGATTGTATTGTTTCCATAACAATCTTAATTTTTTTAATCATATAATTTGTAAGGTTTTATGCATTAAATATACACTCTCAGCAAACCCTTGACCCGATTCCCTTTAAGCTACTAGCCATTTTCGTCCCTGAGGTTTGACCAGTTTTGCGACTTACGTCCAAAGGTTTGTTTTTCGCATTTGGATCCAAAAGGTTTGAAATCTTGCCATTTTCATCCGGCTCGTTAACTCCATTCATTTTTCTCCGTTAAATGAGGGGTATTTTCGTCTTTTTTGTTAACTTACAGAGCAATTCGGTCTTTGTCACTTTATGTACATTATGCTAAATGCTTGTACATAAAGTGAAAAAGACCAAATTGCCCTTTTAGTTAACAATAAAAAATAGAAATACCCCCGACTTAACGGAGAAAAGTGGGTGGAGTTAACTAGCTGGGTGAAAATGGCAAGATTTCAAACCTTTTGGATCCAGATGCGAAAAACAAACCTTTGGACAAAAGTCGCAATACTCAGGAACGAAGATGGCATTTTACTCTTTTTTTAATTAACTTTACCCGTTAAAGGATAAAAAAATAACCAGAAGCGACCCACTCATAAGTAAATGGGTCAAAATTTCAGCTTCTCATTTCAAGCTGGTGATAAATGAAGAAGCAAACTGCAAATAGATCGCTTACCTCATGTAAAACAATATGTATGCACCTTCTGACATCACCTGATTCAAAGGCACTCTGAGAACCTGCAACTCGACGGTTATCGTGACTTGATTAGTTGATTTTACATTTCTCTAAATAATCAGAGTTAATTACGAGGAGGTTAATTACCTGAGAATCATCTATTTTTGACCAATTGCCTTGAAAATCTTTCACATATGATATATAGTGACCAGAAAACGATGCATTCATTGTGTCCAAGTGCACAACGACACCATAAAGCAAGTATAACGGAGGAATGTCGTCTTTTCCCGTCATAAACGGGATCATGTCCAACATTTCTGGATACTCGATACACTTATTTAACTTCCCGTAACTCCCCTCCTGATAATAACCAAAGCAGAATATGTAACCTTTTTAAAGTCATATAACCATTTACAGAAACAATAATTCTTTAACGATAGTTACTCTAAAAATGTTAACTTTCCAAATTAGAAAGAGAGTAAAATGCCATTTTCGTCCCTGAGGTTTGGCCAGTTTTGCGACTTAAGTCCAAAGGTTTGTTTTTCCGCATCTGAATCCAAAAGGTTTGAAATCTTGCCATTTTCATCTGGCTCGTTAACTCCGTCCATTTTTCTCTGTTACGTCAGGGGTATTACCGTCTTTTTTGCTAACTTAAAGGGCAATTCGGTCTTTTTCATTTTGTGTAAAAAGACCGAATACCCCTGAAAAAGACCGAATTGCCCTTTAAGTAAACAAAAAAGACGAAAAATACCCCACTTAAAGGGAAAAATGGATGGAGTTAACGAGCTAGATGAAAATGGCAAGATTTCATACCTTTTGGATTCAGATGCGGAAAAACAAACCTTTGGACTTAAGTCGCAAAACTGGCCAAACCTCAGGGACGAAAATGGCATTTTACTCTTAGAAAAAAGTAGTTGAATACCTGAAATCTCTTCAATACAATTGTCAATATATTCGGAGCCTCGTGTATAGCCAATTGCTTCCGTGCCCGAACATAAGCAGCACACCTTCAAAATTAAATAATTTAGTAGACCGTTACTTTCCAATTATATACACATAACGCATGACCGAGAAATATATAGATATTTCAATATAAATAAGGAACAAACCTTCCACATCTATACATGTTTTCTCCATCCAAATCTTCCGGCCTTGTGAATTGGGCTAATGCGTCTTCTAGCGTGTCGACCCGCCCGAAAATCTCTAGGGTAAGGTCCATAAAGTTTTCATATTTATCCGATTCATGGTGACATTTCAAGCATTCAACCTACACACGCACACAGACGTATATCTAGTATCTTTTTGGATTTTTAACCCATAAAAACGCAAGAAAGACGTTTCACCTTTGACAGGAGTTGACCCCCAAAGGTGTGTTGAATAAAGGTTGTTTCTTGCAATTTAGGATCAACTACATTTTCCCCACCCAAACGCTCCAAACATATAGATTGCATAGTCGTGATCAAAAGCCTAGAAACAAAACACGACAGATTAGAATTAATGTTACATATGTAACATGTTTCAAAGTTAACAACTTTATATTCCAAGATTACAAACCTTAAAAATTCGTGAGCGTCTTCTTGACTTCCGTCACCGATTTGGCAATTAACGCTTCGCATATGCAAAAGAATGTTACTAAGAGACAATGGCTCGCAACTTAACATCGTTACATAGTGTTCAAGTTCACACATTAGGCACCAACTTTTTGCACAACCTAATGCAAACACAAGATAAACAATAAAAAAGGGATAGATGAAATTATAGTCCAAAAATTGATTTATAAAGAGAGAATGAGAAGTATTAATTACAGGTTCTTGAATGTGATCTATGAAGCAAAAAGATCGTCAACGGCTTTGTAGACATCAAGCACTGCATCACAGCATTTGCATAACAGCTGCAAATGATAATATGAATTTGACGATTAATTGATTATTGAGATAAATGTAAAATTACCTATCTACCCGTAACTTTAAGCACATGATAATATGAATTTGACGATTGAATTCTAAAAAAATAATTTGAAAACATGCGTTATGGTGAAGTACCTGTTTCCGCAATTCACAAGTCCCCTTGGAGAGAAGTCAAAAGCTTCATACCCGAAGTACTTCAAAAACTCATCGTACGGAAATAGCATCTAAAATTGTGAGAAGAAAATTCACTTTAGCAAGATTCAATATAAATGAGGCTTCTTAACCTTCAAGGGGTGGCACAGTGGTGAGCATCTGATAATATATATATATAGAGAGAGAGAGGGGTGGTTAACATACAAGACCACCTTATCGTGCGATGTGTACGCGAGCATCTCAACCGCACATCGGATCTAAACTAGGCCTTCAATTGAACGCGGTAGCACAATAGTAATTAACTTTGCATAATTACGCATGGGTTGGGTTAAACCCTAATTACACACGTTATTTGCATAATTACGCATGGGTTGGGTTAACCCTAATTACGCATGTGATTTGCATAACACGTTATATTGGCGGTCACGTACCGTCGCACGTTAAGAACCTTTTGTATTTTAAACTCTCTCCCTCTCCCTCTCTCTCTCTCTCTCCCTCTCTCTCTCTATATATATAGATATAATGAGGTACCAAAAGTAACTTAATTTGGCTGTATTAGTTTCTTTACGCTACCCGCTTCTATATAACGTATTTTAATAAATCGATATTTGGTTCTGATAATTTACTTTTATTTTCTTATGCTTGTCACCGTTGACTTCCGAAGTTTCCACTCTGCCATGCTTCGTTGACTTCTTTAGACCAATCATCTTCATAAAACCCTTACTAATACCACCACTGCCTTTCACATCACTCGTTTGCGAAGCATCTGTGCATCATGTCATAAAAAACGGTAAAATTTTAGTTGATTAAAATAATTAAAATCAAAATGAATGAATATCCCGAAACCTACCCAACTCATCATCAATTTGGCCTGAACACATTTGATCTTTCGAGAATTCCACCGTTGATTTTCCTAATTTCTGTGATTTGCTCCCAGAAGTTGATTTTCCTAATTTCTGTGATTTGCTCCCAGAAGAATACGATCGTGATTTTAGCACGTTACTCTTCTTTGGTGGGCATCTCTCAGTTTCCATATCTAACGCTTTTGCACCATTTTGAGTCGGTGATACTGAGTCATGTTGACCGTTTGACTTTAGATCCTCGTGTTTCGAACCGACAATATCAGCATTGTTTCTTTCTGGAATAACTTCCTTCGAATGACTCCGCTTGGACTGCAGTTAGCATTTTTTGCATAAAAATAATACCATAAAGATATACGAAAATAAAATAAAAAACACACGGAAGATACAGTAAGATATTAACCTTATGTCTGATATAAGTTTCCTTAAACGTTGTATTATCATACGAAGTAGAACACGTGTCCAGGAATGAATCTACTGCGTCAGTATCTTCTCGTGTTGAAACTTCCCTATTAGTTTTGCAACGATTTCGTTTATCTGAAGATTTTAATTCGGAAAGGGGCCCGGAAGATGATTCGGGTGGATCATCTGAAGCAGATATTTCATGCCCAATATTGGATTCAGAGCAGTGGGAATTCGAGTTTTCATGTATCGATACTTGTTCATGAACAGATAATAATTCTTCATTTGATGCGGATTTAGGAGACGAACAACTACTGTTGACCTCTAATCGTTGGCACTCGTGTTTATGAACTTGCCTCCAATGAAGTATTTGACACTTGCCAGAACTGCATGAATGTAATGAAGTATAAGTAGACATATAATTCAACGATATCTACATCCCGAAACTTACAAACATATAACCAGTCGATTAACGGTATGTTTAGATGTGCTTCATAAGATTGCAAAAATCAACCACTTTAAAAATGCACATCTACCCCCCCCCCCCCCTCCCAAACCCTCTTCTTAAAAGCTATAATAGGTAGATGAGTTTACATGTATCTCGATCATAGTTGTTAATAACGTATAACAGACGATAGCGACAAGCAACCTATAAGCTACATAGCGATAGCGATGAAATAGCAGGCGCTATTTTATATTTAGCGATATAGTAAAAGAAAATATTAGAAATATTTTATATGCATATTACATCCAAATACGGCGTTTCTATAATTCCAGCTATCGTATACGTATCTTTTATCGCTATTTATATTAAAACCAAAAAAACCTGAGATCCCGCTATTTACTCGCTATGGAGGCGCCAAAATCAGATAGCGATGAATTAGCACCTCGCTACGCTATTCGCTATAGCGCTCTCGCTATGAGCACTATTAACAACCATGATCTCGATAATCAAGTTAAACAAATTAACTTCTTACAAGATTCTCCAAATCTTGAATATTATTACCCTAAATAATCATAAGGACTTTTATCCAAACACTCAAAAACTGATCATTACCAGTTCAGTATGCATTATTCAAAACTCAAATCAAAGCAAAAGTAAAAACCAAACCAACGAACTAAACATAACATACCAATATCGTACAGTTTTGCAGCGTGAGCAACGCGTAGTGGCGGGACTAAAGCAATTAGCACACTCATGAAAACCATTGACGACCTTCGATACCGATACAACAGGTACATCAACAGCAGCAAGCATGGCCTCAGCCCTAAACGATTCTTGTGCAGCAATCTGAGCAAGAACCCTTATTTTATCTTTCTTTTTCGCCACCTCACTCCATTTTCCCAACAAAATGTACGCGATAATCGGCAGCACAACAAACACTAAAAATAGACCAGGTAAATCGGTTTCCTTTGTATGGAGCATGTCCCCACCAGCATACTCATGACCAGTTTTCACCGCAAACTATTTCGTCGAATCACCAATCGGATTTTCTCAAAATTCCCATAACAAATAAGGTCCCTGCAAATCCACAAAGAACTAATTGCTAACAAATTCATATAAATACAAACCCTAAATTTAATTTGGGTAAAAAAATCAAAGATAAGTGAAACGGTCGTGATTCTTGAAGTACAAAAATGGCAAAATACATATCTACTTGACCTAATTTTTTATTTGAGTTACCCTTTTTAGGAAACCACAACAGAAATAGGTAACTTCAGTTGGGGGAAATTGAAACCTAAAGAAACAAGAAACAAACATACAACAATATTTAACTAAAATTAACAAGTATTATTCTTTATATCCTAAAGAACCAATGGCATTTGATGCCACTCATCTAGACTTACAAATTTGGGGAAAACATATAAAGATTGAAACTTTATGTCAAAATTGAAGAAAATACACAAAACCCAGATCAAGATTACAAAACCCAGATGAAATCAGGCAACTTTAGTTCAAATCTAAAGAGGGTTTTGATGAATCCGTACCTATTTTGCTGAAGAACAAGAAAATCTGAAAAAAAGATTCTTTTTTTCCCTCAAGTTTAGAGTGAATACATACAAATTTTGTAACTATAATTAATAATAATTTACTATCCTCTCTCTTTCTGTTTTTCTCTCTCTATGTGTGTGTGTGTTTTGAGGGAATAAATACAAAATTTGTTACTATAATTTACACTCACTCAGTCTTTGAATAGATACAAATGTTGTTGCTTCTCGTATGATCTTTTTGGTCTTCAAGATTCGGGTGGTTTTTGTAATTTTGTAAGAGCTAGAAAAAATTTTGGTGCTTTGCAGAGCTGGCACACAACTAGTGGATAATTTACTTGACTTGGTGGTGGGGTATGTGGTATTGTTACAAACTTTGTAATAATTTGTGCATCATTTTCTTGTAATTACGATGTGGATGTGACTTGTGGGGAATGATTTTCATGCCCAAATCAAGATTTCATTTTTTTGCTATATATTTAAGCCACTTGTCTTGCTCAAGTGGTGTTTGTCAAATCATGTGTTTAACTAACAAGGAAATGATTAATGTGACCACTAATAAAGTCATATGTCGCGTATGACCACTTTAATCATGTTGTACGAAATGATTCGGGCCGCACATTGAACCAACCGCTTTACTTGTTGGACCGCTTTTCGTCTCTTAAGGAGAATATCGGTGTTCAACTTCAGGCATGGAGTAGGTTAGGATTAATTTGGTGTAATTAAGGAGTAGAGTAGGATAACATTCGTCGTTCAAAATATATAATAAACACTTAACATATGTATTTAACTTTTCATAGTTGGTGTTTCGGTGTTTTTCGTAGTTTTAATAGTTGATGTTTCAACGTTTTCAACTTGTATTGTCGAGGACCTATTTAAGACCCCAACTTATACGTAATACAAAAAGATGTTCTAGACTAGTTGGTAAACCTCGCATTACATTATAGGCTATGGGTTCTAGTTTGTTAACTCTCATTTTAACTTTTCAAATCTAATCTTAATTTTCTTAGACTATATGTTGTGGATGGACTCGAAAGAAGTTTTTACATGGAAAAATGTTGCCACGTGGTGCCACGTAGGCACTCTTTTTTTTTTTACCCTCATGGGGCTTTAAGGGGCACTATACGGCTTTATGTGAAATGTGATATTGGAGTTGAGGTGGATAGATATGACTGAATGCAAATTTTAAATGATACACACACATGGTGCCCAAGCCTAGGGTTGTTCACGAGCTTAGCAGAACCAAACCAATGGATCTTTGCTCGTGCTCGGCTCGGCAATAATCGAACGAGCATTTTCCATCGAGCGGCAAGCGAGTAGTTGATGATAAGGCGGATTACGATATTTAAACATAATAATACATAAATTGAAGTTTGAACATCAATTTTTACGCATTAATGTTGAATGGTTCGTGGAACATTCGTCATTCAAATTCCAAAAGTAATAAACACTAACATATTAATAGTGGGGTATGTGGTATTGGTTACAAACTTGTAATAATGTGTGCATCATTTTCTTGTAATTACGATGTGGATGTGACTTGTGGGGAATGATATTCATGCTCAAACCAAGATTTAATTTGTTAGGGTATACGGTGTGGTGCGGGAAACGAGTGCGGCAAGGGGGTTTGCCGCGCAGCAACACCGCCACCGACACCCTTTGCCGCTCGGTTTTGTTGTCGCCCAGTAACCAAACGTCGATCGGTGAGGAGGGAAGGGAAGGAGAGAGGGGGTAGTGTGGGGTGGGGTCCATTCCAATCACACATTTTTCCTTTTTTTTTTTAAATAGTTTACCACTTTACCAAGTGTCTAACCATTGCCAACACTTTTGAGCATAGTTTACCACTTTGACATGGCACACTCCCATTGGTTGATTTTTTAGTTTGTCACTCTCAAGTGTTTAACCACTCCTTACACCCTTACCATATATTTAAGCCGCGCATCTTATAAACACCAGTGACACGTTATTCAAGTCTTGAGTCGTATGAGAGTCCGTGCCAGATGGTTTTTGCAAATCATACAACTCGTCTTATATGTTTAACTAACACAAAATGACTAGTATGACCATTGACAGAATAATATGTTTTGTATGACCATTTTGATCATATGTACGAAATGATTTGGACTGGACATCAAACCAGCCATTTTACTCGTCATCGATTGGACCGCTCAGGCCAAACTTAGGAACCGGATATAGGGGTGTTGTGGGACTTTATATGAAATATTATATTAGGGTTAAAGTGACTGGATATGATTTGTTGTAAATTAAAAACACACACATGTTGCAGGGGTGCTAAAGGTGATGATGTGGCAAGGGGCGTTAACTCCTCCAATCCCACAACACAGCCTATCCACGTCGACCGCCCCAAAGGGTGCAAACCAAAACGTTAGAACAAGCGGTTCACGGTCCAACTGGTAGACTGATCTGTCCGGTCCCTTTTAAAAATTGACTCAACCCATATGATGACATCATTTGGTGTCTCTATAACATTACTCCATCTATATTTGAGTTGTGTTTGGTTCAAATATTTCAAATAAATTATAATCTAAGGAATTGAAATGAATATTTTTTATGCATTCGTTTGGCAAAATGCAATAGCTTTTTCTTACATAATCATTTTTGGTTTGTAAAACTGTAAGAATATTTACAACATAAAATTATAACATACGTGGACTTTAAAAAATAAGAGAAAAATGATTTAATAACAAAGAAAGATTAAAAGGCTTCTGGCCTAATGGTATCATGATGTATAAAGATGATGTCCGACCCATGAAGTTGAGGGTTTGTGATACGATACCCGACCCGAGTTAGAATTGGTCGGGTCAAATTCAAAGGCAGCAGGGTGAAAAATTAGAGACAATGGCACCAAAATTAAATTCATTTAGAGGGAAAATTCAGTGAGAAATTGGATAAGGAAATAATGGGTGAGTGGGGCTAAAAAAAGGAAGTAACTAGTGAAGTCTTACGTTTATTATGGTGTGTTCCTGTTTCATTTTGTTTTTGTCCGTTTTTGTTTACCTAAATTAGCAAACTCTTGTTTGTAATCAGAGATTAGCCTATCTCGAATCAGGCCAACTATCTTGTTCATTTTATTTCAATCAATAGATGTAACACACCGAAAATATAAATTTTCATATTAAGATTTAAATATCGGTAATAAACATGATAAAACAACTAGGGGTAAATAACCTAGTTAGTCATAGGTCTTGAAGTAATAAGGAAATTGTTTTAAAACATACTATATATAACTTGGATAAAGTATAGGGGCCAAATGTAGCAAACTTGAAACAAGATTGATTAAATAAAATACTAAACACCAAAACACACACTTAAAGTGTGTGTTCTGGTCAAAATTTCCAAAGGAGCCAGATGTCACGGGCCAAATGTTTGAAGATTGCAATGCTGTGGGCTGTGCTTGAACGCTTGGGTTACTAGCTAGTCCTGGACTTTATCAAGGGACGGAGTCTGTGTCAATGAAGAGGTGTACGTGCCTAGTCGTGCAAACGACGAACGCACCACTGGTCGAGAGCTGGCGCCGCTCTCCTGATGAGTCCAAGGCAGGACGAAACCAGTGACCCACACAAAGAAGCGGGATGGATTGGCTTGTCCCCGGGGACTTGGGGACGCCACACGGGGGTCGAAAACTAACCCCGTGACAACTTGGTATCAGAGCAGAACGATTCTCGGATACGTTGGAACGTGACTCTTAACCAAATGAGCTTAACATTTAGAGTATGGTTGCGCAATGGTGGTGGGAGAAGACCAAATATGGGTTTGCTTCGGCAAAGGTCTTTGTACTCCGCGAGTATGGGATCGTGAGAGCCGCTCAAGTATAGTTGCAGTGAAGCCCTCCGTGTTATGTTCAAAAATATACGGTCCAAGCAGCGCCGTAACAAGGAAGTTTTGTGAAAGCTGCTACAACTATTCAGGTCCCCGTATTCCTGAAACAAGGTGAATCATCGGCACCTACTCCGATGCGGCGGACGTCAGCGCCACTTAAAACCAGAACTGACGTACTATATTGAACATGCACGACAGAAGATCATTGTTGCTGTGCTTTCGGGTGTCCTACCCTCCCAAAGTGAATCATGCTCAACATAAGGGGATCATGCATTGTCAAGTATGCGAGCTGGTATGGGACGGCGAGCATGCACGAGGACGTGCATGAATTGGTGGTGGGAGAGTGTCACGGGCCAAATGTTTGAAGATCGCAATGCTGTGGGCTGTGCTTGAACGCTTGGGTTACTGGCTAGTCCTGGACTTTATCAGGGGACGGAGTCAGTGTCAATGAAGAGGTGTACGTGCCTAGTCGTGCAAACGACGAACGCACCACTGGTCGAGAGCTGGCGCCGCTCTCCTGATGAGTCCAAGGCAGGACGAAACCAGTGACCCACACAAAGAAGCGGGATGGATTGGCTTGTCCCCGGGGACTTGGGGACGCCACACGGGGGACGAAAACAAACCCCGTGACACAGAGCTCTCATATTCAAAACCCTAGCAAGCTAAAATTCAAGAAATTTAAAGGCCAAGTCAGTTCTGAATTGAAATCCAAGTTCATATTGGTGATCACCTAAGCAAAGGGATCACAAGGTATGTTAAATTTCACCTTATTGTTGCATCTTGGAATTTTGATGAACATAAGAAATCAAAATTTGAACTTGATTGATTGATGTTTAGATGAATTAGCAATGAAAACATGTTTAGGAGTAAACCCTAGTCAATAACTTGCTGAATTGATGCTCAAATTATGAAATTCATGGTCACCCATCTAAGTGCTAAATGGGTTTTTGTAGAATGATAAAGAACACTAGAAATGTGATCATAAATTTGGTGTTAATGGTTTACATGAAGTGAATCTGATATTATTGTGCATGTTAGATGTAATGAACTTGCAAAAATTTGTTAATTTTGGCTAAATAGTTAAGTCATGAACTTGATAATGGATTTTGTAAAACGATCCCATAAGGTGTTTGTTAAAACGCCTAAGAGAAAGCTAAAATAGTAAATTTCGAATAAAAACGCATATTTGAATGATATGGCAAATTATGCGTTGTGTGTTATGAATAGAGTTCTAAACGGTAGTTGGTTGAACTCTATATGTAAAGGGATCGAATCCTCAAGCGAACAAGCCGGGACGGATACGCGCTTGAAAGGAACGCTCTAGAGGTACGTAACCTTAGTTTCGTTACATTATGCTTGATTGGAATGTAGTTACTTGAATTAGTGTTGTGAGAAAATGTAATATTTTGTAGAAGTGACAAAGTTCACTAAATAATTAAAACGGGCCAAAAGATTGGTTAAGGTATGTTTGGTTGTAATTGAAATGGTGAATTCCATTAGACAACCAAACGGGTCAAACAAAGGTCGAGTTGGTAGTATAGAAGTGACTTGAACGTCACTCGATAACTGTGGATCATGAGAGCGTAAATGTAACACCCGTCTAATTTTACTTGAATTTAATAATAATTCATACCATTTTATATAAAAGATGGTTAATTAACATAGATTTCATAAGTCAAGTTTATAAGTAGCAAAAACCTTAGTCAACTAATGACTAGGTTAAAACATTCAAAAGTTGTTTAACAATTTGTTTACATTCCATACACATAGTCTATTAAAGTTTAAAACATTACGGAAGCTTCAAAAGTCGTGTTCGGTTCTTCGACAATTGCTTGATCACCCTCCGGATAGATTCCAACATCACCTAATTGTCAAACCACTTGAAATGTTAGTATTGACAATGTTTAAATGATTATAATCAAGATCCATGAGTCAACAACCAAGAAAAATAAAAATTTCCGGAAGGGGGGGGGGGCGCCGCGTGATGCCAAGGTGCCTCGCGTCACGCCTAGCCCTGATTTTCACAGAATGTTTATTTCTTTGATGCTGCAGATTCCCAACTCAAAGTTTAATCAAGTTCCAACTTAAAATAGCCATAACTTATGATTCGGAAGTCCGTTTTTAGTGATTCTTTTTCCTATACGTCTGTAATTTCATTACCAATGTGCCTATAACGATGGTCATGCCAAAACTTTAACTTACGGACAGAAAGTCTATATGTAGTTATGCATTTATTCGACCCATTCCTACTTGACACAAATTACTACCATTTAACTAGTAAACTTATGATACTTTATACCCAATATCCCGGGCTTATCATCACTTGCATTTCTTTACCAATCTCATGGTTTAATGCTCTTGTGATTAGTATCTCTATTTTGATTTTCTAAAACACTAAAACAACAACTTGCAGCATTAATTGACCCGTTTGGCTCATCTTATGGAATTCCCCAATATAATGACTACCGAACGATCCCGTGTCACTCTTAGACTATTAATTTAAGTAACAATCATAGTCGCTACAATTGACACCGTAATTATCCTAAAATGAGACTTCGCATAATTTAACAACAATTCGTTTAATGTAACGGGTCAAGTTACATACCTTTAGTGCACGCCCTTCAACAACAATTCACCGCCGGCTTGTCCACTTGACGTTCCGGTATCCTTTCCTATAGAGTTCATTTACATCATGTTTAGAACTCTTTTTAATCACATATCGCATAATAGTCAAAACATCACAATTAGGTGTTTTAACTTCAAAATTCTAGTTTCAAGCCTTCTTTGAGGCATTTCAACAAACACTTTAAAGGCAGAATTTTTACATGATTATATAGTAAATTCCTAGCTTATCATCTAGCCCGAATTTCACATAAATCAACCCATTTTACACAATCGTTAGCTTCTAAAATTCTGAAGTCACTTTACAATTGTCAAATTACACTAGAACAACACCCAAATTTCCTAGTGTTTATCAAGTTCTACATAACCCACTAATCACCTACAATGGTGTTCATGGATTTTACTAAAATTTCACATGATTTCAACTTGTATTGGTCTAGGGTTTGTCCCTAGACACTGTATTGTTCCTAATTCATGATAAAACTAACATGCAACCATAAATTTCAGAAAATCCCAATTTCATGAGAATTTCGAGTTGAGAGTTTTCATCAAATTTTACATACCTTGTAATCCTCTTGCGATGAGGATCAATAATCTATGCTTTAATTTCGATTTCAGCTTGGATTGAGCCTTCAATTTGAAAGTTTAGTGATGTTTTAGGGTTTTGGAGAGTGGGGATCGCCCCTGCTTGTTCTTGTACGACCAGACATCCCAAATGGGGTGTTTGGTTTTGTTTTTTTTTTAATTAAAAATGATAATATAGTTTCAATCTTTACAACTTAGGCCCCTCCACTTTTGTTCAACATATAGTTTGGTTATGTTAACCCTATTTCAAGTTATTTCTATACTTATAGTTAACTAGGTTATAATTTCCTAGTTAAATAATATTCTTGTTTATTTAAACTTTATAATTAGAATTATAAAGTTTTATATTTCCGGGGTGTTACAAGTCCACCCCCCTTAAAAAGGGTTTCGTCCCCGAAACCAAAGTACGTACCAAATAATGTAGGGTGGAGACGTCGCATCTCCTCTTCGGACTCCCACGTAGTGTCCGAACCTTTCCTATGCTCCCACTTGATCTTGACTTGATCAATTTGTTTATTTCACAAGTGCTTGGTCTTTCGATCCAAAACTTCTATGGGCCTTACTATATAGTTCAAACGATCATCCACTTCGATATCATCATAGTGAATATAAGTTGTCTCATCCGCTAGACACTTCCGAAGATGTGACACATGAAATGTGCTATGAATTCTGCTTAGTTCCTCCGGTAGTTCAAGGCGGTAAGCTAGCTTTCCTACCCGTTCTATAATCGCAAACGGCCTGATAAACCTCGGGCTTAATTTTCCCCTTTTTCCTAAACCTGACAACACCCTTCCATGGAGATACTTTGAGCATGACTTTGTCACCAACCTGGAATTCGATTGGCCTGTTCCTTTTGTCAGCATACGCCTTTTGTCTATCTTGGGCCGCTTTCAAGTGAGCCCGTACCACATCAATCTTTTCATTAGTGGCTCGTACTATATCTTGGTGGGCAAGTTCACGTGGACCCACTTCACCCCAACATACCGGGGTTCGGCATTTCCTACCATAGAGCATTTCGTACGGTGCCATCTTAATACTAGCATGGTAGCTGTTGTTATACGAAAACTCGACTAATGGTAGGTAAACATCCCAACTTCCTCCAAAGTCGATTATACACGCCCGTAGCATGTCCTCCGATGTTTGTATTGTTCTTTCATTATGTCCATCGGTTTGAGGATGGTACGCAGTGCTAATGAACAATTTGGTTCCCATTTGCTCTTGGAAATCTCGCCAGAAATTTGAAGTGAACCGAGTATCCCTATCAGACACGATGGATACTGGTACTCCATGACGTGCTATTATCTCATTAGTATAAACTTCTGACATCTTTTCTGACGTATAAGTCTCACGAATCGGAATGAAGTGAGCACTTTTCGTCAATCTATCCACCACTACCCATATGGCATCGAAACCGCGGTTTGTCTTTGGTAGTTTGGTTAATAGGTCCATCGTAATATGTTCCCATTTCCAAACCGGAATTTCCAACGGTTGAAGTTTACCGTATGGTTTTTGGTGCTCCGCCTTGACTTGTAAACATGTCAAGCATCTTCGGGACAGAATTTTCTTTCTACAAGACTCTTAAATTCTTCCCAGTTCAGGGCGTACGCCACTGTTCTTCCTTTGGCTTGTAACACAGTGTTCCACCATTCAAGTGCTCCTTCCTTGAAAAGATTTGAAGCGTACATGACCTGATCATCTTTAGCACATTTACTTATTGCAATTACTGCTTCGGTTTTCTCTAACCAACGCAGTGATGCAGTTGCTCCTTCATTGCCTGCAAATTCAGTAGGTTTACAAGCAAGAAATTCTTTGAAAGTGCAACCAGGCGTTGCGGCTTTCATTTTCTTAGGAAATGGAGCTTGATGTGGTTCCTCATTATGGTTAACCTGATCATTGCCTCCGTTTACACTATTACTGAAGTTATCTTCAGAAATACGTTTACTAGGAACGATTTGTTGCGGTTCGATTGGATTCTTTACAGCAGCAACGATTGCTGGAATAGCATTGGCTATCCCTTGAGCAACAATATTTTCGATATCTTGCCTAGTCATATATTGATCTCCTGGATGTTGCTCAGACTGATTAACCTCATTTACTGGTTCATTACCACTGTTTGCCATCTGATAATTAATATATATAATTTTATTAGTATCTGATAAATAATAATTATACATAAAAACAATCAGACAATTTTCTCAATACACGTATAGTCAAAATTATCGATTTATCGATTTCATTTTATATCTTTTATAGTATGCATCACTACACACCAATATTTTACAAAGTTTTATTCGTAGTTATTTTACAGACTGATGTTTATTACTATTACTATTACACAACCATAATTTCACCATTCTACTATCTCTCGTCACTTGTCGTTTTTAAAAACGAAGCTCCCTTTCATCATACTTCCAGGCAATTTGTCCCCCTATTTCCCGGATTCTATTCCCTGCATCCATTAACTCTTCGCCAAAATGGCGAAGTTCTGCTAAATTCTCGTTACTCATGGGTGGATTTGGTAATGGTTCCGGGTCAACTTGTGGGAAAAATGTATCAGGTGTTAGGTCCCGGTTTGAATCCGAAACGATTGCGAACCGACTCGTGAACGTGCGGAATCCGTACACGATCGTGACCGAACACACGAGACGTAATCAATCTGTGATTCTATAAAACGTATGAAAGATTGATACACTCTAATTTACACACATTTTAGTCCCCCGTTTTACCCCTATTTTATGCGTTTTTGGCCGTAAAACCGTCATTCGGATACTTATTTATCTACAATTGTGTTTACAGGCCTAAAACTGCATTCCAGACAAGATGATAGCAAAAACGATGACTTTCCGGACAAAACGACGAAGCTGCGGACATTCTGTTAAGGATTCTGAACTGGGCCTGTGGAACGACAGTTCCACCTGTGGCACGGTCGTGCATCTCCGACAAACTTGATCATCTCGGCAATGAACGATCGGTGCGACTGGGCGTTCCAGGAAAACAAGCGACTAGGTGAAGAACGGTCGTTCCATCTGAGGAACGACCGTGCGTCTCCGGTGAATTAGCAGTGTCTCGGTGATGAACGGTAGGTGCGACTTGGCGTGCAACAAGTAGCCCGGAAGTGAACGACCGTTCCACACAAAGAACGGTCGTGCCATTTCGAATCTGGTCAACGATCCGATGACGTATGCAGTATGGTGACCCATCCTCAATAATTGAATAAAGTGAACGGTCGTTCCACAGGGAGAACGACCGTGCAACAGCAAAAAGTATAAAAACACAGCAGAAACATTCTGCTCGATATTCTGGATTTTTGGAGAGCTTCTCAGGCGATTTTCAGGCTCCGGAGGCATTAGCTTTCACCCGGATTCAAGCCACATTGTCTCGTTTAGCTCGATTACTACCCGGATCCTTAGTCTAGTACTTGTTTATGGTTTGATTTTCTAATCTTTCCATGTTTTTGTTAATCTTTCAAGTACTTAGATTAATGTTTATGTACTATTGTAGCCTTTGAGCAAAAACACAACAATCCCTTGCTAGATTATAGCCATTAGTATGTTAAACTTTGTTTGTAATGACATTTGAAGTATTTTCTATGATTATCTTTGATGATTAGTTTGCAACCTTGTTATTGATATTGAACTCTTGATTATAAGTAATTATGTTGGATGATTGGTGCTTGGTTAGTTAAGATAGTTGAAAAATGAAGCTTAATTAATCTTGTATTAGTAAACTTTGAATTTGGTTAACTAGTTTAACTTGGTTTAAATGTATGCATCATGATACTAGAAATGGTTAGTGATTTAATAAAATGTAATTATTGTTAATCAAGAGAGCTTGCCGTCACGTAAGGACCTAAACGGGTTAGATGGTGTCGTTATAAATTCTTGCCATGATTTGTTAGCTTAGTTAGTAGTTTAGGCCAAAATTGCTATCTTAGTGAATTTTTGTGCAAGATTTGTAAAATGAACTTGGTTGTGATTTAATCTAGTTTATGCTTGTCTCGGTGGTTGCATTGTGTTTATCGGTGTCGCTTTCCTTGTTTAAGTGAGGTTAGAATAATCCTAACGGCTGACTAACTTATTTTTAAGAGATTTTCATAGACATTTATCAATTGTGCATTAAAGAACAATTTTAGGTGGTTAAAGTGTGTTTATCGTTTTAGCTTTCCGAATGATTGTCATGTTAGGATTCCCGAAAGGGATACTAATTGTTTTAAATTGGAAAATTGACTGAATGCTTCTAGTGCCAAAACTGACTTAGTTGACATGCTGTGGTTGTGTATTTAGCAAGGCTTTTTATCTACTATCTATTATGTTTTTATTATGTATTTGGTTATATTTACTTTAGTTTAGTTTAAATCAACCAAACCTATGTTTTTACCGGTAGTTTAGTGACAAAGGTCTAGTATTAATTCTCCGCCCATTTCCTTGGATCGATACTTGGTTCTTACCGATACTTTATTACATATATGACGGGGTACACTTGCCTCTTTCGTGTGTGTTTTGATGTAAAAGTAATAATCACTTTTATAAATTTAAAACCAAATCGTGTGTAATTCATTGTAAAATTATGTATATATACGCACACGTCAAAGATACAAGCACCTCGAATCACCTTTTGCCTTTCTCTCTCTACTTTCTCTCTCTATCCTCTAAGCTTCAAATCTTCAAAATGGCAAAAGTTCCTAAATGAAACCCTAAGGCTTCTATTTATAGGCCAAGGCTTATAAGGAGAGTTCCCCTTATTTACAATAATGCCACCTTGCCTTTTACTAACTAGATACAACATAAAGCCTAGAATTTAACAGTTTCTGCTACGGTTTGAGATGACGGAGGCGATAGACATAAATGCACTAACAGACTCCCCCCTTGGATATTGCTGCAGTCAATCTCAAACATTTAGTCAGACTCGTAGCTTTAGGTAGACTCTTCAGGCTCCCCCTTTCGTCAAGCTTCCGTGCTTTGGGATCGACACCTGGCTTTTCGGTTACAAGCTCTTCCGGGAAAGAATCCTGGCTCCTTTCACGCTTCCCCTTGCGTTGAGCTCGTCTTCAGACTCCCCCTAAGACTCGGCTATCGGGATCGTAGTCTGGAATCTGCAATTCTCAAACATTTATAAGTAACAATGTTTTAATAGACCAATTGTCCAGGAATCGTATCCTGGCACTATTAAACTTTCTAAATCAAGATCCTGGCTCTAAGATATAATAATATGAGAATGTCCAGAATTAACTTGATCCACTCCCTATATCAACAATCTTCATGGATTTGGCAGTTTCAACGAACCGGATCGGAAACTAGCTCTTTTACAGATTTTAACAGTATAAGCATCCAAATCCCTCACAGTTAATCATCCAAGTCCAAATTAATGACCTTGGAGATATCACAAACTATTTTTGATTTTAAAAATTTCAAGTTTCAAATTAATGAACTTGTTTTATTTTCAGAAACACGATCAGCATATATAGATTTTGAAACTCAGTTCTCAGACATCGGTTGTCGAAAATAAAGCAGAATCAAAAATCTTTTTGTACTTTTCTGAAAATATAAAGCAGTAAAGAAATATTTACAAACATATTTACAGACAATATTTTTGTTTGAGTTTGCGTCAGAGGATCATATCAGTTAATGATAAGTCACAAGTACCGTTGAGCTTTAAAACACTTTAAGAATTAAACAATTCACTTAGATTGTCGATATACTTGTCCACTTTAAATTTTCATACAAATTTCAACTGATTCAGGATACGAATTAGGTATTTTAAGAACTTAAACCCATTCATGTTTCCCACCTCTTGAATATACTCCCGTATCTAGATCCCAATATTCAGTCTTATAGGTAAGTATAACACAATGATATCTGTACATAAATTAGGTATGCGAGGACCGAGGGATCTCAGGTCGATACTTCCGTATACGCAGAGAGATATCAGCTTCGACTTTTCAGAATGTCCCCTTTAGAGGATCTTTTAGCTACAACAGCAGCGACTATCAATTTTATTGTTTCATCGGCATGCTGAGGGTTTATGCTATATTTCAAGCATTTGCAAAAAGTATTATCCAAGGACTAGGTCAGAACTACCGTTCAGCAGAAGTCCCGGAATAATACCCCAGATATCACTGAGTATAAAAACCTAGTATATCAGATTATGAGACCTTTCAAACGAGATTTCAGGGGTTACCTATATATCCAAGTAGTGTTCCCCACGAAATAAGCAAGTTTGAATTTATGTTTATATCCCGAAAAAATTTACTAAATGTATAAAAATCTACCGACACATCCACGGTGAGATCGTTTAACACATTTAAACTTTCCATTTCTTTAGCGTACTGTGACAGTCCACTGATGTACTATCATTTCCTCTTTTTACACAAAACTCAATTTTGAATTTTATCATGTTTTTGGCTTTTTCAAAATTTTCAAATGTTTTTGGATTTTCTGACAATATTACTCCCCCTAAAATTCAAAATCATTTAAAGAAAATTTGACAACCTGATACTGATAGCTTTGTCTCGCCATCCATTTTCTGCTTTTCATGCACTGATTTGCAGAAAATATAACGTACCCCCATGATTTACAACCCATTGATTTTCGACAGTTTGAAAACCGTTTTTCAATCTTGTGAAAGTAATCATGTTTGTTCAACCGTGAGGGTTTCGGCGTATTCAATCAACATATTTTTGTATTTTTGAATATTTGACAAAAACGAAAACATATTTTTGGTTTTTAAATTTTTAAATTTTTAAATTTTTAGGGTTTTTGAAATATTGTTTATTTATGTACAGAAAACGATAAACTCCCTGTTCAACCAAACCAGGGTTCAGCAGCCTTCTCCTCCTGTGCCAGGCTGCTCATCAATTTTCTTCCTTGACAATCAAACTTCATGAGCACCTGCACATTCTCAAAAATTCAATTATTTGAACAATTTAGCCCAGGTCTGTTGGACCTTAGGCATTTCAACACAATAAACTTCATTCAACTTTGGAAATTCTTTGTCATTATTCACAAAAACGTTTTTGTAGTAAACAGTGTCTAACTTTATGTACGTAAAGAATTTTAACGTCGAACTGAAGCCAGAAATCAAGTCCCAAGCCCCTGTATTTATACCTGAAATTGACATCTCCCGCGTGTCGCAGAAGATGTCCCCGATTCTGTCGCGACTCGCCTGGGGTACCAATCTAACCTAGGGTAGCCTTGTGTCCTAGTAGGCTTGCTGAGTTGGTTTCGTGTTAATTCAAATTTTTGACAACGAACTGTTAAGATATTACCGAATAGGGTTTACCCCCCCCTTGAGTTTTAGGGGCCCTAATCCTGATTCCAAATGTTCTGAAAATTTTAGGGATTATGCAGAATCACTTGGGTTTCTCAATTAGGGTTTCCTATTGGACAATTTAATTAAATTAAATATAAATTTTGATGAGAAGCGTCTTCACCCCACAAGTATTTGGATGGAATAACGGGACTTATGAGCTTCATCGAGTAGAAGCGTCTTCACCCCACAAGTATTTGGAACCCATATCCTTCCGGATCGAGTCTTCAACCCATTATTCCCGTCCGACAAATCTTTCAACTGACCGATTATTCTTTCTTTCTTCCAATTCTCCTCTTTCACTGCTTCTAATTGCGCCTCTCGAATACGTTCAAGTATACCCGAGGTCACCACAAGCTGCATCGATCTTACTCGTATTGGGACATAATCCGCTTTTCTGCTCAGAGCATCCGCCACCACATTTGCCTTTCCGGGGTGATAGTGTATTTCACAGTCGAAATCTTTCACCGTTTCTAACCATCGCCTTTGTCGCATATTTAACTCCTTCTGATCGAAGAAGTACTTTAAGCTCTTGTGATCGGTGAATATGGTGCACTTTACCCCATATAAATAGTGCCTCCATATTTTCAATGCAAATACCACTGCAGCCAATTCGAGATTGTGCGTGGGATATTTCTTCTCGTGTATCTTCAATTGCCTCGAGGCATAAGCTATAACCTTGCCCCGTTGCATCAAAACGCATCCGAGCCCCGATAGTGAAGCATCCGAATAAACCACCAAGTCTTCGACCCCATCCGGCAATGTCAGTACCGGAGCTTGAGTTAACTTCTCTTTTAGCGTTTGAAACGCTCTTTCTTGATCAACACCCCAAATGAACTTTTCTTCCTTTCGGGTTAGTTTTGTTAGCGGTGACGCAATCTTGGAGAAATCTTGAATGAATCTCCTATAGTATCCCGCAAGCCCCAAAAAGCTTCTAATTTCCGAAGGGTTCTTCGGGGGATTCCATTTTGACACGGCCTCGATCTTTGACGGATCCACCAATACTCCGTCGGCACTTATGATGTGGCCAAGAAATTGTACCTCTCATAACCAAAAGGCACACTTAGAGAATTTCGCATACAGCCTTTCTCGTCTAAGTGTCTCTAATACTTCTTATAAGTGGTGTGCGTGTTCAGCTTCGCTTTTCGAATACACCAAAATATCATCGATAAACACGATGACCGACTTATCCAACATTGGCTTGCAAACCCGGTTCATGAGGTCCATGAAAGCCGCGGGTGCATTTGTTAGCCCAAACGACATCACGAGGAATTCGTAATGTCCATATCGCGTGCGGAAAGCCGTCTTCGGCACATCTTCCTCCTTGACCTTTAGTTGGTGATACCCCGATCTAAGGTCAATTTTTGAAAACCAGTTCGCACCTTGTAATTGGTCGAATAAATCATCTATCCTCGGAAGCGGGTATCGGTTCTTTACCGTGAGTTTGTTTAACTCCCGGTAATCGATACACATGCGCATGCTTCCGTCTTTCTTTTTCACGAACAATACCGGTGCGCCCCAAGGAGACACACTCGGCCTTATGAATCCTTTGTCAAGCAGGTCTTGAATCTGGGACATCAACTCTTGTAATTCCGACGGTGCGAGTCGGTACGGTGCTTTTGCTACGGGTTTTGCGCCCGGAATCAATTCGATCCCGAACTCTACTTCCCGTTCAGGCGGTATCCCCGGTAAATCCTCCGGAAACACATCTTCATAGTCTCGCACTACCGGTACATCTCCAATCTTCCGTGATTCTTTCTCGGGCTCATTTGCGTATATCATGAATGCCTTGCATCCTCGCTTCATAAGCTTGTGAGCTTTCAACATTGAGCATACTATGGGGTTACCTCCTTTTTCGCCATAGATAGTGACGTGCTTCCCGCTCGGAGATGTTAGTTTTATCTCTTTACGAAAACACACGTGTCTAACCATTGCCAACACTTTTGAGCATAGTTTACCACTTTGACATGGCACACTCCCATTGGTTGATTTTTTAGTTTGCCACTCTCAAGTGTTTAACCACTCCTTACACCCTTACCATATATTTAAGCCGCGCATCTTATAAACACCAGTGACACGTTATTCAAGTCTTGAGTCGTATGAGAGTCCGTGCCAGATGGTTTTTGCAAATCATACAACTCGTCTTATATGTTTAACTAACACAAAATGACTAGTATGACCATTGACAGAATAATATGTTTTGTATGACCATTTTGATCATATGTACGAAATGATTTGGACTGGACATCAAACCAGCCATTTTACTCGTCATCGATTGGACCGCTCAGGCCAAACTTAGGAACCGGATATAGGGGTGTTGTCGGAATTTATATGAAATATTATATTAGGGTTAAAGTGACTGGATATGATTTGTTGTAAATTAAAAACACACACATGTTGCAGGGGTGCTAAAGGTGATGATGTGGCAAGGGGCGTTAACTCCTCCAATCCCACAACACAGCCTTATCCACGTCGACCGCCCCAAAGGGTGCAAACCAAAACGTTAGAACAAGCGGTTCACGGTCCAACTGGTAGACTGACCTGTCCGGTCCCTTTTAAAAATTGGCTCAACCCATATGATGACATCATTTGGTGTCTCTATAACATTACTCCATCTATATTTGAGTTGTGTTTGGTTCAAATATTTCAAATAAATTATAATATAAGGAATTGAAATGAATATTTTTTTATGCATTCGTTTGGAAAAATGCAATAGCTTTTTCTTACATAATCATTTTTGGTTTGTAAAACTGTAAGAATATTTACAACATAAAATTATAACATACGTGGACTTTAAAAAATAAGAGAAAAATGATTTAATAACAAAGAAAGATTAAAAGGCTTCTGGCCTAATGGTATCAAGATGTATAAAGATGATGTCCGACCCATGAAGTTAAGGGTTTGTGATACGATACCCGACCCGAGTTAGAATTGGTCGGGTCAAATTCAAAGGCAGCAGGGTGAAAAATTAGAGACAATGGCACCAAAATTAAATTCATTTAGAGGGAAAATTCAGTGAGAAATTGGATAAGGAAATAGTGGGTGAGTGGGGCTAAAAAAAGGAAGTAACTAGTGAAGTCTTACGTTTATTATGGTGTGTTCCTGTTTCTTTTTGTTTTTGTCCGTTTTTGTTTACCTAAATTAGCAAACTCTTGTTTGTAATCAGAGATTAGCCTATCTCGAATCAGGCCAACTATCTTGTTCATTTTATTTCAATCAATAGATGTAACACACCGAAAATATACATTTTCATATTAAGATTTAAATATCGGTAATAAACATGATAAAACAACTAGGGGGAAATAACCTAGTTAGTCATAGGTCTTGAAGTAATAAGGAAATTGTTTTAAAACATACTATATATAACTTGGATAAAGTATAGGGGCCAAATGTAGCAAACTTGAAACAAGATTGATTAAATAAAATACTAAACACCAAAACACACACTTAAAGTGTGTGTTCTGGTCGAAATTTCCAGAGAAGCCAGAGCTCTCATCTTCAAAACCCTAGCAAGCTAACATTCAAGAAATTTAAAGGCCAAGTCAGTTCTGAATTGAAATCCAAGTTCATATTGGTGATCACCTAAGCAAAGGGATCACAAGGTATGTTAAATTTCACCTTATGGTTGCATCTTGGAATTTTGATGAACATAAGAAATCAAAATTTGAACTTGATTGATTGATGTTAAGATGAATTAGCAATGAAAACATGTTTAGGAGTAAACCCTAGTCAATAACTTGTTGAATTGATGCTCAAATTATGAAATTCATGGTCACCCATCTAAGTGCTAAATGGGTTTTTGTAGAATGATAAAAAACACTAGAAATGTGATCATAAATTTGGTGTTAATGGTTTACATGAAGTGAATCTGATATTATTGTGCATGTTAGATGTAATGAACTTGCAAAAATTTGTTAATTTTGGCTAAATAGTTAAGTCATGAACTTGATAATGGATTTTGTAAAACGATCCCATAAGGTGTTTGTTAAAACGCCTAAGAGAAAGCTAAAATAGTAAATTTCAAATAAAAACGCATATTTGAATGATATGGCAAATTATGCGTTGTGTGTTTCTAAACGGTAGTTGGTTGAACTCTATATGTAAAGGGATCGAATCCTTAAGCGGGCAAGTCGGGACGGATACGCGCTTGAAAGGAACGCTCTAGAGGTACGTAACCTTAGTTTCGTTACATTATGCTTGATTGGAATGTAGTTACTTGAATTAGTGTTGTGAGAAAATGTAATATTTTGTAGAAGTGACAAAGTTCACTAAATAATTAAAACGGGTCAAAAGATTGGTTAAGGTATGTTTGGTTGTAATTGAAATGGTGAATTCCATTAGACAACCAAACGGGTCAAACAAAGGTCGAGTTGGTAGTATAGAAGTGACTTGAACGTCACTCGATGATTGTGGATCATGAGAGCGTAAATGTAACACCCGTCTAATTTTACTTGAATTTAATAATAATTCATACCATTTTATATAAAAGATGGTTAATTAACATAGATTTCGTAAGTCAAGTTTATAAGTAGCAAAAACCTTAGTCAACTAATGATTAGGTTAAAACATTCAAAAGTTGTTTAACAATTTGTTTACATTCCATACACATAGTCTATTAAAGTTTAAAACATTGCGGAAGCTTCAAAAGTCGTGTTCGGTTCTTCGACAATTGCTTGATCACCCTCCGGATAGATTCCAACATCACCTAATTGTCAAACCACTTGAAATGTTAGTATTGACAATGTTTAAATGATTATAATCAAGATCCATGAGTCAACAACCAAGAAAAATAAAAATTTCCGGAAGGGGGGGGGGGGGCGCCGCGTGATGCCAAGGTGCCTCGCGTCACGCCTAGCCCTGATTTTCACAGAATGTTTATTTCTTTGATGCTGCAGATTCCCAGCTCAAAGTTTAATCAAGTTCCAACTTAAAATAGCCATAACTTATGATTCGGAAGTCCGTTTTTAGTGATTCTTTTTCTTATACGTCTGTAATTTCATTACCAACGTGCCTATTACGATGGTCATGCCAAAACTTTAACTTACGGACAGAAAGTCTATATGTAGTTATGCATTTATTCGACCCATTCCTACTTGACACAAATTACTACCATTTAACTAGTAAACTTATGATACTTTATACACAATATCATGGGCTTATCATCACTTGCATTTCTTTACCAATCTCATGGTTTAATGCTCTTGTGATTAGTATCTCTATTTTGATTTTCTAAAACACTAAAACAACAACTTGCAGCATTAATTGACCCGTTTGGCTCATCTTATGGAATTCCCCAATATGATGACTACCGAACGATCCCGTGTCACTCTTAGACTATTAATTTAAGTAACGATCATAGTCGCTACAATTGACACCGTAATTATCCTAAAATGAGACTTCGCATAATTTAACAACAATTCGTTTAATGTAACGGGTCAAGTTACATACCTTTAGTGCACGCCCTTCAACAACAATTCACCGCCGGCTTGTCCACTTGACGTTCCGGTATCCTTTCCTATAGAGTTCATTTACATCATGTTTAGAACTCTTTTTAATCACATATCGCATAATAGTCAAAACATCACAATTAGGTGTTTTAACTTCAAAATTCTAGTTTCAAGCCTTCTTTGAGGCATTTCAACAAACACTTTAAAGGCAGAATTTTTACATGATTATATAGTAAATTCCTAGCTTATCATCTAGCCCGAATTTCACATAAATCAACCCATTTTACACAATCGTTAGCTTCTAAAATTCTGAAGTCACTTTACAATTGTCAAATTACACTAGAACAACACCCAAATTTCCTAGTGTTTATCAAGTTCTACATAACCCACTAATCACCTACAATGGTGTTCATGGATTTTACTAAAAATTCACATGATTTCAACTTGTATTGGTCTAGGGTTTGTCCCTAGACACTGTATTGTTCCTAATTCATCATAAAATTAACATGCAACCATAAATTTCAGAAAATCCCAATTTCATGAGAATTTTGAGTTGAGAGTTTTCATCAAATTTTACATACCTTGTAATCCTCTTGCGATGAGGATCAATAATCTATGCTTTAATTTCGATTTTAGCTTGGATTGAGCCTTCAATTTGAAAGTTTAGTGATGTTTTAGGGTTTTGGAGAGTGGGGATCGCCCCTGCTTGTTCTTGTACGACCAGACATCCCAAATGGGGTGTTTGGTTTTGTTTTTTTTTTTTTTATTAAAAATGATAATATAGTTTCAATCTTTACAACTTAGGCCCCTCCACTTTTGTTCAACATATAGTTTGGTTATGTTAACCCTATTTCAAGTTATTTCTATACTTATAGTTAACTAGGTTATAATTTCCTAGTTAAATAATATTCTTGTTTATTTAAACTTTATAATTAGAATTATAAAGTTTTTTATTTCCGGGGTGTTACAAGTCCACCCCCCTTAAAAAGGGTTTCGTCCCCGAAACCAAAGTACGTACCAAATAATGTAGGGTGGAGACGTCGCATCTCCTCTTCGGACTCCCACGTAGTGTCCGAACCTTTCCTATGCTCCCACTTGATCTTGATCTTGACTTGATCAATTTGTTTATTTCGCAAGTGCTTGGTCTTTCGATCCAAAACTTCTATGGGCCTTACTATATAGTTCAAACGATCATCCACTTCGATATCATCGTAGTGAATATAAGTTGTCTCATCCGCTAGACACTTCCGAAGATGTGACACATGAAATGTGCTATGAATTCTGCTTAGTTCCTCCGGTAGTTCAAGGCGGTAAGCTACCTTTCCTACCCGTTCTATAATCGCAAACGGCCCGATAAACCTCGGGATTAATTTTCCCCTTTTCCTAAACCTGATAACACCCTTCCATGGAGATACTTTGAGCATGACTTTGTCACCAACCTGGAATTCGATTGGCCTGTTCCTTTTGTCAGCATACGCCTTTTGTCTATCTTGGGCCGCTTTCAAGTGAGCCCGTACCACATCAATCTTTTCATTAGTGGCTCGTACTATATCTTGGTGGGCAAGTTCACGTAGACCCACTTCACCCCAACATACCGGGGTTCGGCATTTCCTACCATAGAGCATTTCGTACGGTGCCATCTTAATACTAGCATGGTAGCTGTTGTTATACGAAAACTCGACTAATGGTAGGTAAACATCCCAACTTCCTCCAAAGTTGATTATACACGCCCGTAGCATGTCCTCCAATGTTTGTATTGTTCTTTCATTATGTCCATCGGTTTGAGGATGGTACGCAGTGCTAATGAACAATTTGGTTCCCATTTTCTCTAGGAAATCTCGCCAGAAATTTGAAGTGAACCGAGTATCCCTATCAGACACGATGGATACTAGTACTCCATGACGTGCTATTATCTCATTAGTATAAACTTCTGACATCTTTTCTGACGTATAAGTCTCATGAATCGGAATGAAGTGAGCACTTTTCGTCAATCTATCCACCACTACCCATATGGCATCAAAACCGCGGTTTGTCTTTGGTAGTTTGGTTAATAGGTCCATCGTAATATGTTCCCATTTCCAAACCGGAATTTCCAACGGTTAAAGTTTATCGTATGGTTTTTGGTGCTCCGCCTTGACTTGTAAACATGTCAAGCATCTTTCCACGTACTTCGCCACATCTCTTTTCATTCCGGGCCACCAATAGTTTTGCTTTAAGTCGTTATACATTTTGGTCGCTCCCGGATGGATGGAATAACGGGACTTATGAGCTTCATCGAGTAGAAGCGTCTTCACCCCACAAGTATTTGGAACCCATATCCTTCCGGATCGAGTCTTCAACCCGTTATTCCCATCCGACAAATCTTTCAACTGACCGATTATTCTTTCTTTCTTCCAATTCTCCTCTTTCACTGCTTCTAATTGCGCCTCTCGAATACGTTCAAGTATACCCGAGGTCACCACAAGCTGCATCGATCTTACTCGTATTGGGACATAATCCGCTTTTCTGCTCAGAGCATCCGCCACCACATTTGCCTTTCCGGGGTGATAGTGTATTTCACAGTCGAAATCTTTCAGCGTTTCTAACCATCGCCTTTGTCGCATATTTAACTCCTTCTGATCGAAGAAGTACTTTAAGCTCTTGTGATCGGTGAATATGGTGCACTTTACCCCATATAAATAGTGCCTCCATATTTTCAATGCAAATACCATTGCAGCCAATTCGAGATCGTGCGTGGGATATTTCTTCTCGTGTATCTTCAATTGCCTCGAGGCATAAGCTATAACCTTGCCCCGTTGCATCAAAACGCATCCGAGCCCCGATAGTGAAGCATCCGAATAAACCACCAAGTCTTCGACCCCATCCGGCAATGTCAGTACCGGAGCTTGAGTTAACTTCTCTTTTAGCGTTTGAAACGCTCTTTCTTGATCAACACCCCAAATGAACTTTTCTTCCTTCCGGGTTAGTTTTGTTAGCGGTGACGCAATCTTGGAGAAATCTTGAATGAATCTCCTATAGTATCCCGCAAGCCCCAAAAAGCTTCTAATTTCCGAAGGGTTCTTCGGGGGATTCCATTTTGACACGGCCTCGATCTTTGACGGATCCACCAATACTCCGTCGGCACTTATGATGTGGCCAAGAAATTGTACCTCTCGTAACCAAAAGGCACACTTAGAGAATTTCGCATACAGCCTTTCTCGTCTAAGTGTCTCTAATACTTCTTGTAAGTGGTGTGCGTGTTCAGCTTCGCTTTTCGAATACACCAAAATATCATCGATAAACACGATGACCGACTTATCCAACATTGGCTTGCAAACCCGGTTCATGAGGTCCATGAAAGCCGCGGGTGCATTTGTTAGCCCAAACGACATCACGAGGAATTCATAATGTTCATATCGCGTGCGGAAAGCCGTCTTCGGCACATCTTCCTCCTTGACCTTTAGTTGGTGATACCTCGATCTAAGGTCAATTTTTGAAAACCAGTTCGCACCTTGTAATTGGTCGAATAAATCATCTATCCTCGGAAGCGGGTATCGGTTCTTTACCGTGAGTTTGTTTAACTCCCGGTAATCGATACACATGCGCATGCTTCCGTCTTTCTTTTTCACGAACAATACCGGTGCGCCCCAAGGAGACACACTCGGCCTTATGAATCCTTTGTCAAGCAGGTCTTGAATCTGGGACATCAACTCTTGTAATTCCGACGGTGCGAGTCGGTACGGTGCTTTTGCTACGGGTTTTGCGCCCGGAATCAATTCGATCCCGAACTCTACTTCCCGTTCAGGCGGTATCCCCGGTAAATCCTCCGGAAACACATCTTCATAGTCTCGCACTACCGGTACATCTCCAATCTTCCGTGATTCTTTCTCGGGCTCATTTGCGTATATCATGAATGCCTTGCATCCTCGCTTCATAAGCTTGTGAGCTTTCAACATTGAGCATACTATGGGGTTACCTCCTTTTTCGCCATAGATAGTGACGTGCTTCCCGCTCGGAGATGTTAGTTTTATCTCTTTACGAAAACACACGTGTCTAACCATTGCCAACACTTTTGAGCATAGTTTACCACTTTGACATGGCACACTCCCATTGGTTGATTTTTTAGTTTGCCACTCTCAAGTGTTTAACCACTCCTTACACCCTTACCATATATTTAAGCCGCGCATCTTATAAACACCAGTGACACGTTATTCAAGTCTTGAGTCGTATGAGAGTCCGTGCCAGATGGTTTTTGCAAATCATACAACTCGTCTTATATGTTTAACTAACACAAAATGACTAGTATGACCATTGACAGAATAATATGTTTTGTATGACCATTTTGATCATATGTACGAAATGATTTGGACTGGACATCAAACCAGCCATTTTACTCGTCATCGATTGGACCGCTCAGGCCAAACTTAGGAACCGGATATAGGGGTGTTGTGGGAATTTATATGAAATATTATATTAGGGTTAAAGTGACTGGATATGATTTGTTGTAAATTAAAAACACACACATGTTGCAGGGGTGCTAAAGGTGATGATGTGGCAAGGGGCGTTAACTCCTCCAATCCCACAACACAGCCTTATCCACGTCGACCGCCCCAAAGGGTGCAAACCAAAACGTTAGAACAAGCGGTTCACGGTCCAACTGGTAGACTGACCTGTCCGGTCCCTTTTAAAAATTGACTCAACCCATATGATGACATCATTTGGTGTCTCTATAACATTACTCCATCTATATTTGAGTTGTGTTTGGTTCAAATATTTCAAATAAATTATAATATAAGGAATTGAAATGAATATTTTTTATGCATTCGTTTGGAAAAATGCAATAGCTTTTTCTTACATAATCATTTTTGGTTTGTAAAACTGTAAGAATATTTACAACATAAAATTATAACATACGTGGACTTTAAAAAATATGAGAAAAATGATTTAATAACAAAGAAAGATTAAAAGGCTTCTGGCCTAATGGTATCATGATGTATAAAGATGATGCCCGACCCATGAAGTTGAGGGTTTGTGATACGATACCCGACCCGAGTTAGAATTGGTCGGGTCAAATTCAAAGGCAGCAGGGTGAAAAATTAGAGACAATGGCACCAAAATTAAATTCATTTAGAGGGAAAATTCAGTGAGAAATTGGATAAGGAAATAGTGGGTGAGTGGGGCTAAAAAAAGGAAGTAACTAGTGAAGTCTTAAGTTTATTATGGTGTGTTCCTGTTTCATTTTGTTTTTGTCCGTTTTTGTTTACCTAAATTAGCAAACTCTTGTTTGTAATCAGAGATTAGCCTATCTCGAATCAGGCCAACTATCTTGTTCATTTTATTTCAATCAATAGATGTAACACACCGAAAATATAAATTTTCATATTAAGATTTTAATATCGGTAATAAACATGATAAAACAACTAGGGGTAAATAACCAAGTCATGACCCTTGCCGCTTCGGCTCCCATTTCCTTCTTTTTATTGTCCCACCAATCCTTGGCTTGATTTCTCAATTGACCCGTTCCGTAAGCAACAAAGTCACCTACGTCACAGTGGGTTCGTTCAAACACTCCTTCGACATCACTTATCCATCTTTGGAAAATTATCGGGTCAACCTCCCCGTTATAGATTGGCGGTTTACACGCCATGAATTCCTTATACGAACACCCTTTGCGTTCTCCCATTTTATCTTTCATAAGGTTGACACTATCCTCCAACCTTTTAACTCGCTCTTCGACAAGCGACAACACCGTGCTTTGAATTTTGTCTATAAACCCAGATAGACTACCTTCAATTGCCTTCCCTACTTCTTCGGCAATTATCTCTTTCATTTGTTCGGTGCTTGTTTGCACCGGATTATCATCGTTTCCATCAGACATCTTGAAACTGAAATGTTTACATTTAAACGTTAAACATTTCATTTATAACATTGCTTCTTTTTGTTTTGGTTTAGCCAAGTTCCTAACTTGCTTTAACCGTTCACATTTGGTGCACTTTCCGGGTTTGAGTGTGTTAACACGCTCTTCCCATGCACATCAATTCATTTCTCATTTCTTACATAAGACATAATTTGTTAACATAATAAGTTAATTCTTACCGGACGATTGATCAAGCTTGAACCGAACACTTTGTTAACAACCTTAGGCTCTGATTACCAACTTGTAACACCCGTCTAATTTTACTTGAATTTAATAATAATTCATACCATTTTATACAAAAGATGGTTAATTAACATAGATTTCATAAGTCAAGTTTATAAGTAGCAAAAACCTTAGTCAACTAATGACTAGGTTAAAACATTCAAAAGTTGTTTAACAATTTGTTTACATTCCATACACATAGTGTATTAAAGTTTAAAACATTGCGGAAGCTTCAAAAGTCGTGTTCGGTTCTTCGACAATTGCTTGATCACCCTCCGAATAGATTCCAACATCACCTAATTGTCAAACCACTTGAAATGTTAGTATTGACAATGTTTAAATGATTATAATCAAGATACATGAGTCAACAACCAAGAAAAATAAAAATTTCCGGAGGGGGGGGGGGGGCGCCGCGTGACGCCAAGGTGCCTCGCGTCACACCTAGCCCTGATTTTCACAGAATGTTTATTTCTTTGATGCTGCAGATTCCTAGCTCAAAGTTTAATCAAGTTCCAACTTAAAATAGCCATAACTTATTATTCGGAAGTCCGTTTTTAGTGATTCTTTTTCCTATATGTCTGTAATTTCATTACCAACGTGCCTGTTACGATGGTCATGCCAAAACTTTAACTTACGGACAGAAGTCTATATGTAGTTATGCATTTATTTGACCCATTCCTACTTGACACAAATTACTACCATTTAACTAGTAAACTTATGATACTTTATACCCAATATCCCGGGCTTATCATCACTTGCATTTCTTTACCAATCTCATGGTTTAATGCTCTTGTGTTTAGTATCTCTATTTTGATTCTCTAAAACACTAAAACAACAACTTGCACCATTAATTAACCCGTTTGGCTCATCTTATGGAATTCCCCAATATGATGACTACCGAACGATCCCGTGTCACTCTTAGACTATTAATTTAAGTAACGATCATAGTCGCTACAATTGACACCGTAATTATCCTAAAATGAGAATTCACATAATTTAACAACAATTCGTTTAATGTAACGGGTCAAGTTACATACCTTTAGTGCACGCCCTTCAACCGCAATTCACCGCCGCCTTGTCCACTTGACGTTCCGGTATCCTTTCCTATAGAGTTCATTTACATCATGTTTAGAACTCTTTTTAATCACATATCACATAATAGTCAAAACATCACAATTAGGTGTTTTAACTTCAAAATTCTAGTTTCAAGCCTTCTTTGAGGCATTTCAACAAACACTTTAAAGGCATAATTTTTACATGATTATATAGTAAATTCCTAGCTTATCATCTAGCCCGAATTTCACATAAATCAACCCATTTTACACAATCGTTAGCTTCTAAAATTCTGAAGTCACTTTACAATTATCAAATTACACTAGAACAACACCTAAATTTCCTAGTGTTTATCAAGTTCTACATAACCCACTAATCACCTACAATGTTGTTCATGGATTTTACTAAAATTTCACATGATTTCAACTTGTATTGGTCTAGGGTTTGTCCCTAGACACTGTATTGTTCCTAATTCATGATAAAACTAACATGCAACCATAAATTTCAGAAAATCCCAATTTCTTGAGAATTTCGAGTTGAGAGTTTTCATCAAATTTTACATACCTTGTAATCCTCTTGCGATGAGGATCAATAATATATGCTTTAATTTCGATTTCAGCTTGGATTGAGCCTTCAATTTGAAAGTTTAGTGATGTTTTTGGGTTTTGGAGAGTGGGGATCGCCCCTGCTTGTTCTTGTACGACCAGACATCCCAAATGGGGTGTTTGGTTTTGTTTTTTTTTTTATTAAAAATGATAATATAGTTTCAATCTTTACTACTTAGGCCCCTCCACTTTTGTTCAACATATAGTTTGGTTATGTTAACCCTATTTCAAGTTATTTCTATACTTATAGTTAACTAGGTTATAATTTCCTTGTTAAATAATATTCTTGTTTATTTAAACTTTATAATTAGAATTATAAAGTTTTATATTTCCGGGGTGTTACAGTAAAACCATGGAATGGTAATGATACGCTGAAGTTCACAAGCCCGGGGAATGGGTAAGTATGTCTAGAGGTCATAAATTACGAGTAGCGAAAAGTATAATACAAAACTAAATGGGTTGAATAAATAAAAAGGGAACTTATAGGCTTCCAGTCCATAAACCTAACTTTTTAGCATATAAAGATGATAAACGTGTTGGTATTCACATTACGAACGCGTAGGAAAAAGAATCACGTAAAACGGATTAATAGAATGAAAGTTATGAAAGTTTAAAGTTGAATTTTTGGAAAATTATGGAGCTGGGCATTTGCAGCTCTGAAGGTCGAAACCTTCTGTGAAAAAGAGGTCGTCGCGCCCAGCGACGGAGAGCTTAAGGTCTGCCGCGCCCCGCCACGGCCTGTGGCGGTCCGCGAGGGCTGAGACTAAATCTGTCACGGGCCGCAACAGACTGCAGAGTTGGAATTTTTTTTATTTTGTTCGTTTTTGCAATTCAGACTTGTTTAAAATGATTAATTGTTCATCAAAACTAACTTTATTGTTGGTTTTGATATTAGGTGATGTAGGTAGTATTCCGGATGGCGATCAAGCAAATGCTATGAACCGAACACAATACTTTTGAAGCTTCCATGAATGATGTTTTGTTTAGTCGTTTGTTTTAAAAACATGTAAACTCTTAAATGTTTAAAGCTAGTATGAATGATGTAAACTTGAACAACTTAATCATGAAAGTGTATTAACTCATCAATGTTTTTGAAAAGTCGTACTTTTAGATATAAAGGTGCGTATTTTGAATAAAAATATGTTTAAATTTAGACGGGTCTTACAATCGAATTTATAGTTCTTATCAATGGTTCCATTGACGGGAAATCGAATGGCGCCTACAACCTGGAATTTGGTTATCGCTGCCCATTTATTAGTCATTGTTACACGATTAAATGCCATCCTAGCACCCTTGAAGGATGATATTGCAGCAATCAAGATTCAGATGATCGGAGATGGCAGTTATTGTGAAAAAGCAGATGAGGATCGGAAGAACACGGTGGCCTAGGACAATATAATGGCCAACGGTTTCGTGTCTGAAGTTGTAAGAATTCCCAAGAGCTATGATTTTGAAGAAAGTTATGAGAAATAGGCAGGAGAAAATCAAGGAAAAATGACGAGCAAAAAGATCCGCATAAGGAAAAATTGATGTGGATCAGTTCTACTTATAACGACATTGGATCCGAGACAATTTTGAGTGTTCAATCGGTTCTGAAAGTATTTCCCATGAACAAGGAGACCGAAGATATGGACCTGATCATGGCGTTTTCAGGTAATCACTCAAGTGAAACCATAGATGTTCGTGATTTTAATCTCCAAACCGAACGTCAAATCGTGTTTGGCCAATCACATGGCAAGACACATAAACTGCAAGGGGTACCAGCAGAGCCTTCAAAATCTGTTGTGTTGCAACAATTCACAACAACCCCTAATAACAGTCTTAAGAACCCTCAACATAGCTCCTGTTACACCAAATGTACCAATGTTCCTGTTTGTTACAGTCTCACCAACACACGCTTCATACTGCTCCTATAACACTTCACATCAGCTCGGTACCTCTGCATGTCTCACTATCAACTTTAAAAAGGAGTCACCTTCATGCGCCACCACAGCCAATGGAGCCATAACATCGGGTTTTCGATACGGGTCCACAAGGGTTACCACAAGCTGTTTTGACTCGACTTGAGGACAAGTCGGTTCTCCAGGCATGTAATATTGATACGATACCCGACCCGGGTTAGAATTGGGCGGGTCAAATTCAAAGGCAGTAGGGTGAAAAATTAGAGACAATGGTGCCAAAGTTAAATGCATTCTGAGGGAAAATTCAGTGAGGAAATTGGATAAGGAAATAGTGGGTGAGTGGGGCTAAAAAAAGAAGTAACTGCTGGAGTCTTACGTTTATCGTGTTGTGTTCCTGTTTCATTTTGTTTTTGTCTATGTTATTGTTTACCTAAATTGGAAAACTCTTGTTTGTAATCGGAGATTAGCCTATCTTGAATCAGGCCAAATAAGGTATAAAATCAACCCTTTTATGTACTAATGTAGGAAAAAGTACGTTTCTTCGTATACTTTTGATTTTCTGGATTAAAAAGAGCTTAAATGTACAAAAGAAACAAATTAACGGCGAAAACCAACATATATGCAAATGAAGATTTCTTACCGACCCTCCGAGCTTCACCCCAAGACCAAAAACAACAATTCCGAAGACAAGCACGGGGTCGTGCCACCAAGGCATGGGGTCGTGCCCTATTCCAGAGTCCATGAAGAAAAGACAAACAGAAGCAGACAAGAGACACGGGGCTGTGTCCCATGGACACGGGCCGTGGTCAACTCTAAGATTTGCAAAATCTCTAATAGTACAACAAGTACATGCCACATTTTGCATTAATAACTTACTTAATTATCTTTCAATATTCTGGCCTTGCGGGATTGTATCCCTGCTGACTCAGACCAATATGGCTGAGGGTAGCATAGCCTAAGTTGGAAACAAGTGATTCTATTTTGTCTAGAGTAAATTACAAAGTTCGTCCTTTATGTATGTCATTTATTACAAAGTATGTCCTTTATCTTTAATAAGCTCAGAAAACATACTTAATGTTTGCAAACCCTTGCGTGTTATGTCCTTTAGGCCTAACTAAGTTAATTTTCATGGTTAAGTCTGACCAATTGGACCCCACATGAGGGTATCTTGGTCATTTTACCCTAAATATTAAAATAAATAATCATAAAAAATAAAAATAATAAATAGATTAATCATCTTTAACAAAGATTATACATATACAGAAATAATCTTCACTATCTCAACTCTCTCTCTCTCTCTAAAGCTACCCTACCACCACCACCCACCCACCTGTCGCCACCATCACCCACCCGCTGCCACCTCCACTTCCATCCTACATTACAAAATCCAAAAAAAAAATATATAATAAATACAGAAAAAATAAAAAAACGAAAACCCAATTGCAGATCAAGAAACAAACCCAGAAACATGAATTTTGTCCATAATCAAGCAAATCAAGAAACAAACCCAGAAACATGACTTTTCTCGATCAACACGACACAGTAAACTGATAAAAACCTTCAAAAGGACAATCAAAATCATCTGAACGAGTCTTAAAATCAACAATATCATCAGGTTCAACACAAAACCTTTTACTAAAACGCAGATCTGGTCGATCTGGAGTTCAATCTGCAACATCGTCGGCTACACTTGCAACCATCACTTGACCCCCACTCTAATCATCATTTCAACATTTCTTCTCTCTCTGGCTCGCCCTCTCTCATCTGCCTCTCATGGAGAACCTCAACAACAAACGCCATGAACAACCTACAAACTCCGTGAGAAGAAGCTTGAAGAGGAAGCTAGAGGACGAATTCATCGTAGATCGGAACCTCATCGCATCCTCTGATGACGCCGCTCAACAAGATCTAGCATCTCACGTTCGCGCTCAGGTTCAAATCCTTGATTCTACTTTCTCATCGCTTGAATCGGATCGTGCGCTTGTTAAACGCAATATGGCGGTGGTGGTCGGTCTGCTGAGGTGTACGACGGTGGTGGTCGGTCTGCTGAGGTGTACGGCGGTGGTGGTCGGTCTGCTGAGGTGTACGGCGGTGGTGGTGGTGGTCTTGCAATGAGAGAGAGAGAGAGAAAGCTGGTGTGTGTGAGAGAGAGAGGGTGTGGTGGCAGGTGAATGTTGAAGATGATTATGATTATTAATTTTAGAGTAAATTACAAAAGACAGGGTAAAAAGACTAAAATACCCTCATGTGGGGTCCATTAGGTCAGATTTAATCATAAAAACTAACTGTGTTAGGGCTAAAGGACATAACTTGTAAGGATTTGCAAACATCGAGTATGTTTCTTGAATATATTGAAGATAAAGGACACGGTTTGATATAAGTGACATACATAAAGGACGAGTTTTGTAATTTACTCTTTTGTCTATTTGTTTCTTTATTATTTTAGTTTCTTTCTTTATTTAATTTATTTACTAAAAGTCTTTTCTCAAATTTTGGTTAGATTAGACGTTGACGATATTCCGTAATTAAAAGCTCTTGTGTCCTTGGACGAACTCGGTATCTTACCATCACTATACTACGCAAACGATGAGTGCATGATAAACGAGTAAAAGTGCTTAAAAATATATATTAAAATTATACCACGCACGCATACACATCAAAGCCCTAGGTTTGTGTTCGTGATCGGAAACGTGATTGTTCTAGTTCATGATAATAATAATAATAATAATAATAATAAGATTTACAGAAGTTAATCAGAGAAGATGATGAGAGTTGAATGCAAAGATCGTGAAAGTGAGCGGAAACTTACGCGATCGGTTACCAATCGGAGAATATTGAAATTGAAGAACATCGATTTTTGTGTCGGTGAGAAACCGACACCGGAGAAGGTGATAAGCGTTGAAAGTCACCGGAAACTGACTTGATTGGTTACTGAGAGGAGAGTATTGAAGAATGTTGACGATTGTGGCGTTGAGAAACGGTCGCTGGAGATTTGCAGAAAGGCGTTGCCGGAAATTAGCAGGAGTCAGTCGGAGAAGATGGTGAAATTACCAAAATGCCCCTGCTAGTAACAGTAAACTTAATGTGGGAATAACAGAGGGCCAGGTTGATTACATTTGGAAATGTTCAGAGGTAGGACAGCAGGATATTCGTTTTAGGGGGTAAGAGTGTCAGCGGGGTAAAACCCCAGAGGATAAAATTGCACTTTACTCTAATTTTTATAATTGATATTGATATACATCTGTAACAATAATTGGCGTTCTAATTTCATTTTTTTGGTCGGTAATTATGAACCTAAAAAGGCTTATGATAAAACAAATTACTAATATAACCAAATACATAAAAACAAACAAAGAGAAGAACCACTAATGATGGTTAGTATAACCTTTTGACAATTTAATAATATAACCAAATACATAAAAACAAACAATGAGAAGAACCACTAATGATGGTTACTACAACCTTTTGACAATCTAATCGTGCATGTGTCGTATTTTGATAACACGTCGCTCTCATGGCGATGTCATGTGAAATCTTATCTTGTGGATCGTTATATTACCAACCAATCGATTATATCCCTTTTTCCTAGAAAATTTAACATCTATTATTAAGCACAAGTGTGACACCTTAGTATATATATTTGATTATAGAATAAATGTAACGTGTGTGTATATATATTAGAACACATTCATTTAATAACCAATAATATGTTTAAAACTACAACAAACACATAATTCACTTGTACATAATGCCTAGAAAATAACCAAACTAGTAAAGGTTTTCGCAACTCTGCGCATATTGGTGGTTTTGTGATAAACGTCCAATGCGTTCCTTTTAGAACCAACAATATGTTGAGAACTGTAAGAACCACATAATGCACTTATACATGGTGCATTGAAAATAACTTAAGTAATGAAAAAGAGAAAATACGACGGCAACATAATCGTATTATGTACCACATTTAAATCACCATGTACATATATATTATGTGGTTTTTGTAAATTTCATCACATTTTTTGTTCTAATACGAGTGTCCCTCTAAAAAAATTACGTAAGTATGAAAATATATACAATGTGTGTATATATATATATTTAATATATAAATAATTATGTACAAACTTACACCATATATATAAATTATGGGGTAATATCAAACAAAAAGTTTATTTTGCCTAAGTAGGATGAGAAAGAATCTTAACCATTCATTTTTCAAATCAATGGTTAAGATTAAAGTTATGAGAAAGGAGGAGTGCAAGGGTATTTTGGGAAAATCCTATTTATGGACTTTCTCTCTCCACATGCAGGGCACATACATATTCCACCCCCATTTTTTAAACGTTCATAACTTTTTATACGACATTATTTTTTCATAAAAATTTCACCGTAAAATCGAGCGTCTTTTTATCTTTAATTTGAGTACCATGTTGCTATATAAAATATGAAGACTAAAAAAACCCACTAAAATGTGTTGTATTTCTATGTTGTATAACATTTTTTTGTGCTGGATTTTTGTACTATATTTTTGTGCTAAATTTTTTGTGCTGAATTTTTTTTTGCCTTGAATTTTTTTTCTCAATTTTTTGTGCTGGATTTTTTTGTACTAATTTTTTTGCTGAATTTCTTTCGTGCTATATTTTTTGTACTAGATTTTTTTGTGCTATATTTTTTGTACTACATTTTTTGTGCTATATTTTTTTTGTACTAGATTTTTTGTGCTAGATTTTTTTTGTACTAGATTTTTTTTGTATTTTTAAAAACAAAAGAGGTGCCACATGTAATTTTCACTCCTATTTATAAGGACCAAAATGCCCTTCATTCATAATTTTTAGGAGTGCCACATGTCATCATCACAATCCTTCTTAGGCTACTTAGGCAAAATCCACTTTTTAGTGGATCCCTCCCCTATAAATTATTACGCAACATATGTATATAATAATGGATCCTGCGTTTATATTTATGCACAATTATGTATATATGTATACTAGGTGTAGTACCCGTGTAACCACACGGGTATGTTTAGTAATGATCGAAATCAAATACTAAAAAACAGATTATAATATATCATTTAAATTTTGGTCTTTAGATCTATATCTTTATAAAATAATGTTAAAGACAGTATGTGTTAGTATTATGATAACTATAATGATAAAAATTTTTGTCTATGTAATTATGTATATATGTATATACATTAGGCAATGTTATACACAATCTTTAACCACAATCATATAAGAATATTATACTCCAATTAAATATAATGAAATTCTTGATTTTATGATATAATTTTTATATTAAATAGTAAAGTGTATAAAAGTCATGTATGTTTTAAAAAATGATGAAGCTATATTTAAACCAAAAAAGGTTAAAAATTATTGTTATGTATTTACTCTTTTTAGGGCCAGCGAGGTCCTTAGTTCGTAAAGTTTTAGGGTCAGGGAGGTCCTTAGTTCGTAGAGTTTTAGGGTCAGTGAGATCCTTAGTTCTTGTCAACGGTTCTTCAACATTTGAATTTAATTGTTGGAAGGGTATGAGTCAAGGAGACCCATTATTATCCACATTTATGTTCTTATCATCTCACTTATTATGTGCGGATGACACTGTTATTATCGGAGAATAGTCAAGATTCAATATAAAAATGTGGCGAGACTGTTGAGGATATTCCGGTTGTGTCCGGGCTTAAAAATTAATCATAAAAAATCGAGGTTATATGGATGTGGGGTGGATGCAGATGAAGTTGCTACAATGGCAGCGGTGTTAGGTTGTAAGCAAGATAATGTTTCCTTTCCTTATCTTGGTCTAAAGGTTGGGGTGAATATAAATATGATTAGTAATTGGAATATTGTCGTTGGTATTTTTGAAAAACAATTGTCTTTATGAAAGGTTTCTACCCTTTCAATAGGGGGAAGAGTCACTCTTATTAGATGAGTGCTAGAAAGTGTTCCCAGTTACTATTTCTCATTGTACAAAGCCTCGATCAAGGTAATTGAGATTCTTGAAAGCTTTATAAAAAAGGTTCTTATGGAGTGGATCGAGTGACGTTAAACCGTGTTGCCTCTCCTAAGCATATAGGTGGTCATGGTTTAAATAAATTGAAAATAGTTAATCATTTTTTGTTGTCTAAATGGATGTGAAGATATAAAAGAGAGAATAAAAGTCTGCAAGAAAGTTTCACTTCACATCAAAAGGTAAGTTGGAATTCAAAAGAACCGGTACCGAAAATCCCTAAACCGGTACCGGTACCGAAAATCCCCAAAAGTGGATACCGGTACCGGTACCGAATATACCCGGTTCGGTACGGTTCGGTACCGGTATTTGAGGGTAAAAACCGGTAAATACCGGTACCAAACCGGTACGATACCGATACCGGGAACGATTTGGTCATCCCTAAGTTGGATCACAGGCATCAAGAATAGATAAAATGATAAAAGGAGAATTTGTTAATGGAGAAAAAAATATTTTTCTGGACAGATTTATGGGTGGGGAATAAATCGTTTGTCACCACCATCCACCAATGCAAACTTGATCATCTGTGTCAATGTGTCATTCCACTGAATTTCTTCTAGAATTTTTATCTTTTAAGACAATAGAAGAACATACATTTATCTTCAGTATCATAAAAAGGTGTTAAGATATGATTAATAAATGATCTAACAAGTTCAAAACTTAATATTGCTAAAAAGTATGTAATTATTTACATTCTATTTTATGAATATTATTGAAGTATCAAACTTTTCGTAAATTGGGGCATCGTAGTTTTTTTAACGACCAACAAAAAAGACTTTATTTGACCAGTTTAGCATGAAGCTAAAGAAAACTTACAACCAATACATCACAAAAAAACCACTAGCAACAAACTGAACAAAAACAAAGCAAAACTAGCTACATTAACTTAGACAAAAACATCAAACCTCCTCCACATGTTCTATGCAATAGACCATTCTTTGGACCTACACCTTACCCACAAATAGCCCAGGGACTTAACTTCAGCTATAGCCTTAGTAATCGAGATGGGAACTTGATTAAACACCAAATCATTACGCATCCTCCATAAGCTCCAAATAGTAATCAAGGTAATTGCACAAACAACCTTTCTTCTTTTCTTGGAGCCTTGGACTAAAGATTGGATATCCATTATTCTATAATGCTAAAAGCGAAGAGATTTGGAATCTTGCACCACTAGGCAATTACCTGCCAAACGACTTGAGGGAACTGACACGAGACTAGCATGTGGTCGCTAGTCTCTCCTTAATCACCACAAAACGGGCAGATGTATATGTATCTCGAGGCCAGCGCTACCATAGTAGGGAGTCTTTCTTGCTCAGTGCGCCACATGGTTATACCAACCTTTAACGGGAGTTTAGGACACAACGCCTCAATAGCACCCCTACAACTCTACAAGGTCTTTAGGGGGGAAGAAGGGGGGGGGGGGGGGGGGTGGGGTTAGAGCAAAAAAACTAGCAACTCTAGTTTTCACTCATGAATATTCTAAGGCGAGCTAGAAAATCTTAACAAGTCTTTAACCTTGATCCGGTTAGTACATAAACAACTTTATGTAACTGTAAGATTATATGAGAATCAAAGTCAATAAAGTCTAACTTGATCATAGTGAACCACATTATATTCTTATGTCATTTATTATTTTTACACTTTTAGTTGGTGTTTCAATTCATCGTGAGTGTTTATTCCGGTTAGAATTCTTAACACGTACTATTTTGAAATAAGCTAGTACAACCTGTAGTTATTCTTTGTAAGCATTGTTTACGATACTTTTTTCCTAACACATATATACTATGAGGAAGGTTAGCGTACATTACGGCTTAACGTACATCACGTACGACAGGTAATTACGCACGTTCATTTTAAAATCACGCACGTTATAACTCAAAAATCCAAAATCACGCATGTTGAAACACAATAATCACGCATATTGAAAACATTAATCACACATGTTATAGAACAAATTACGCACGTTGTCGTACGTGAAGTACGTTAAGGCGTAATGTACGATATACTTTTTCTATATACTATATTGTTTACATAATTACATGTAACCGTGCTGTTATGAAAGTAATTTATTTATACTACAAATGTCATTGTGTATACTTGTTTGCACATGTGACGATATTTTGTCAATATATATTATACTATACTCACATGTGATAGAGTATAATCACATTTGATTATTAATTTATAATTGGTTGGTTAGTAACATGCGTCTACGAAACCAAGGGTTGTGGCATGTTGATTCTTCTGTCATCGAAAATCATCAATTTGTTTATATTAAAATTAGAAAAATATGAGTTAACATTCTAATTATCGCTCGTCGATACTATAAATTGAACGGAGAGTGGAAATGAGGATTAAACAGATACTAGTTTAGAGTAAACATTCCGGACAAATACGTTTATCGTATAAAGCATACAAATGACGTGGAAAAATAAAAATGGACGGGTGACATTTTTGTAATTATTCTATTAGTAGAGTAATTATCAAACTTACTCTACAAGTGCATCAAACAACATAAAGTTCAAAATTACTCTATTAGTTCATCAAAATAGCATAACATACACAATTACTCTAAACGTTCACCAAACAATATACAATTCAAAATTACTCTACAAGTGCATCAGAATTACTATACTAGTTCATAAAAAAAACATACTCTAAAAGTTTATCAAACAATATAAAATTCAAAATTATTATACAAGTGCATCAAACAACATAAAATTCAAAATTACTCTACAAGTGTATCATAATTACTCTTCTAGTTTATCAAGATAATTACTCTACTAATATAATAATTAGGAAAATGTCACCGTTTTTTACTTATCTACGCCATTCGTACGTTTTATACGATAAAATAAGATAATTGTATTTGATTTTTACTAGTTTAATGGACTGGAAACTAACTTATTGTTTTGTTTGTATATAACGAATAGTTTTATATTAAATTTAAGATAACTTTGATGTTACTATATTTGTAATACAATTTTATTATTAAAGTTTTTTTTATGCTACACTAATATTAAAATAGGGAAATTGGTCTGTAATAATTTCACCTAGACTTTATTGGCCATTAATAATCCCACATCAGAATATTCCCCCCACCAGTCCCACCTTTCACATATTTTTCCTACAATGGTCCCTCGTTAAAAAAACTTAACGGAATTAAGCTTTTTTTCCAAATTACAAACAGATTTTTAGGGCTTTTGATTAAAACGACGATAGGAGTCAATTGATGTAAAACTTGCCTCGAAACGGTACTCCAAACGATGAAAACGACGCTTCAATTCGGGTGTTTAAATTTCCAATTAACCAAAATCAAGTAACTTGAAGCACCATTTCGAAGTAAGTTTTACATCAATGGACTCGTATCATCGTTATGATAAAAAACCCTAAAAAATCTGTTTGTAATTTGGAAAAAAAGCTTAACTCCGTTAAGTTTTTTTAACGGGGGATCATTGCAGGAAAAATAGGTGAAAGGTGGGACTGGTAGGGGGAATATTCTGAGGTGGAATTATTAATGACCAATAAGATCTAGGTGGGATTATTACACGCCAATTCCCCTATTAAAATATAATATCTAGTGCAGACATATGATTGGTAAAAAGTAACTTTAGAGTCTTACAAAATTGTAGCCTTTAAAGTTTTATAATTACTCACTCATGAGTATGTATAACAAATATAACATGCTTTGTCATGTTGGTTTATAAAACTAGCTTTAGTTAAAAGTTTTTAAAATCATGAATCATGGTTTTGTGTAAGAAAGGCACCAAACCAGTATTGGCTAGTGGCACCTTTACTACCAAAACGGTTCATTTATTAGAGTTTGTTACAGACCTCAACAACACAACAATGTTAAGCTGTCAATGATGGTTATTCTTTGATTATAGAATCTTCAGAGTAATGTATGTTCGTTGGTTGTTAAATCTTGATCAACATAAGAATTTCCAGACAAATTGATTAACTTACGATTCACGAATTGCAATTATTCAGATATAATCAAATGTATTAAATGAATCTATACAATAGTGAGATACCATTTTGATTTATTGTTTATTAAACCATCTATTTTCAATAGTATAATGACAATAAATAGAAAAAAAAAAAAAAAAACTAATCCAATCATAGTCTCTAATTGCAACAAAGATAGTCATAATAAATCTGAAATATATAATTATCTAATCCTATATCGCATTTGTTTGGAAATTAAAGATGGATCATGGCCCACCATGCAACTGGTTTGCCACTGTGCGTGGGCACGCGAATATACGTGATAGTCAAATAATTGAATAAATAAAGCTGGAATAATACATCACAAATCACCAAATGGTACTTTATATAACATAATTAAATACTGTTAAAAAAGATTATTAATACGAACTAGTAAAACTTATTTCAACAAATAATTAAAACATAATTCATTTAGCTTCTCAAGTTCTCACATAAATTTCTCTTTAGAATAAGTACCTAATATTCTGCCATGAAAATATCTATAATGCTTGTGGTAAAGTTGACAAAATGAAAGTGATACCATGGTCAGCATAAAGCTTGAGACATGTGCTTAAACCTCAGGTCATTGTCATCTATTTACAGTTTTCGAGTAGATAAAAGTTCAAAAATGAGATTAGATCTATAAAGGTTAATTTTAGTACATGTCGAGATCGGTTGACCGGGCTTGTTGACTCTTAGTCAACTTTAAATTGACACGTCTTATTAAATGCATATGTCGTCCTCATCGAACCCAACCAAGTACTAGATTGTCATGCTGTAGAAAGGACTTGTGCTATATGAATATATGCGTATGCCATAAATTAAATATAAATTCATCAGTATTATCGAAACCGGTTTTCTTAATAAATATAAAAATTCGTAGCCAATATAATACAATTCAATATGAAAAAAAAAAAAAAATGAAACAGATGCGTAAATAGGTTTCGTATTTTATGTCGTTTTTAACAAATTTCATGTTGGATTTGAAATTTTATGAGTGTGGATTTTGAAAAAATGACAAGTAAAATGCCACCCATATCCATTGCTAAAGCCCAATTCTAGTTTAGATATTAAACCTCACGGCCCATTAATATTTTTGGCCTATATTGTCCTGCACCTGCAGCAACCCAGCCCATCAGGCTTAGGGAATATTCAGAAGTCGGATCGAATCATCCAAATAGCATAAATGATTCTTAAAACGGTCATCTTAAAGTAAGGATGTTTTCGACTATATGAGAAGATTGAATGGTCATAAACGATAATCCATTTAGGACCACAGAAAAACCCAAAACACCGTCTGAAAACTCATAATCCAAAACATTTGGGACGCGTATAATATTTTTAATGGTTTGGAACTAGTAGAGTATTAGGTGATACCCACGCGATTATCCAAAACCAGTCTCATAATCATTTTCATGCAGCAAAACTGAGAATATTAGTATTCTCAAAAAACATAAAGTTTACAATAAGTAGTATTTTGAAGTTGTTACAAACATGAACTTATTGAAAAATAGAATAGTTAGAAGTGTAGTTGAGTATTTGATGTTTGGTTTTTGTGGTAAGTGTAAAATTGGTTTTAAGGTAATGGAGTCCCAACGCTTAACTTTTAATCAAATAAGATTTATAAACAAATATACCGCATAACCAACATCACTAAGTACTTTGTTTTTAACGGCCAACGAATTATTCAAATGGACTACTGGCGAAATTCACCACATCGGGATACACTCGCCTCTGAACTGGGAAAACCCTCACCTAGGGCCGAAGCCCGCGAACACTCGCTCGAAGGCACGACAGTGCAGTGAGGTAAAACCCACTCAGTTTAAGGATCGAACTACCGATCTCCACCTATTCGCCTAGTCTCCCATCATCACCAGGTGCCGCAGAAAATAATGGGAAGGACAGGAATCGAACTTGGGTCCCTTAGAACACTAAGACTTTCCCTTACCACTCCACCACCACCCTATTAGAAACACCAGTAAGTACTAACCTAATGAATAGTAAGTAACAGATAATGATGGATTAAAAAGTGGTGTTATTATTGGGTTTGTAATTAAAGACATAATAAACCCATAACTTTTATGAATTATGAGTCAAAAAAGTAAATTATCACCTTTTGATCATATTGACAATACTAATGATGAGTGAACATAAAGATTTTATTTTAAGCCACAACTAAAAATAATTATAATTTCGTTTTCATATTATCACAATCTTTAAAAAAAAAAGTATTTTACTATTTGCTGTTGTCGGCTTGGTTAGAAGGTTTTGGTCATACTCGTGTTGTTGTGTAATCCCTCTATTTGTTATGTATCATCTTTAAGTTTATCTTGGTATTTATACGCACTAACTGTGTTATGTGAAAACTGATACGCTTGGACTAAATTCATCCAAAAGTTACATACGTTATTAGTAAACCGATGTTTATACGAAGTCAAATCGGCTGCTGAACAGGACAAAGGCGATCACAGTGAATTAAGACGATCGTCGAATAAAGACATTTTTATCAAAACAGTAGTTTTGTGTTTTGATGTTGTTTAATCACTAATTATGAAATAATAGGACTTGTCTACTTGATCATAAAAAATAAAGACAAAAGCAAGAAAAAGATAGTAATAATCGTCAAGAGTGAAGTTATTTATAACTAGTTTGTTCATATAATCCGAAAAACTTATTGTTGTCATACATATAGACAGAAAAATCGGAAGGCATGTGCTTTTTTGTTTCAAGAATAATAATTAATAAATGATGTATCATGCAAGTACAGTTACTACTGTTACTTAAATACATGAAAAAACTATCTAACACGTGAAAACCCTGACATATGAAGGTGTGGTATGTCATGGATAGAGAGATAAAGAAAAAAATGTGTTGAGATAAAATGTTGGTTGTATGAATAAGATGATTCTAAATTTACTGTCTGTGGATTTTCTTGATTTCTTGTTATAAATTATAAACGCTCTACAAAATAGTTTATTGTAGCAATGTTATGAACTATATAGTTTTGAGTGTTCAATTTGGTGGTTTCATGTTTACAATTATATAGGTTAAGGTTGAGACAGTTCTTATCACCATGTAAAATCAGACACGTGGTTCAGAAAAAGCATAGCATAAGCAAAATGTAATCAAACAAGCTTTATCATAAACAAAACGTAATCAAACAAGCTTTATCATCTAGAGTCAAGTTCTTGTATAAATATCTTTATTATATAAAATGTATGAACCGAAAGCTTTTGAAATTTTAAGTGGTGGAAAATTCATAATTATTGACATCCCTAAAAATCAATCCACCATTCAGTTTTTTACCCTAAAACCCAATCCGATTCAGTCTCAAAAGGAAGCAAACCCAAAATTCTCTGATTCACATTCTAAACTCATCGAAATCAAACAAGATTTAACCCTAAATAAAGTCTACCAAAGGTAATTTCAAATTGTTTGTAGCGCCATTCGTTCTATAGGGTCTAAATTAGGTATCCAGGGTTATGAAAATGATTTTGCGTATTTGTCAAATTTTCATCTTGTTTCTACAAAAATACAGAGGCTACAACAGAGTTAGTTGATGTCACTTAAATGAGAATGAAATTTAACAATGAGAGACCATCAAAACCGGAAATTTAGGTATGATTTTATACTTTAATGTAGTTCTTTGTAATTATACTTGTAGTTAAACTAGTAGAGTAAATGTTAATGATATCTTGTTTTTTTGATAAACTTGTAGAGTGATTGTGCATGTTATGTTTTTTTTTTTGATGAACTAGTAGAGTAATTATGATGCATTTGTAGAGTAATTTTGAATTTTATGTTGTTTGATGAACTGGTAGAGTGTCTGTTATGTTTTTGATGAACTAGTAGATTAATTAGCTGCACTTGTAGAGTAATTTTGAATTTTATGTTGTTTGATGAACTTGTAGAGTAATTGTGTTTATTATGTTTTTTTATGAATTAGTAGAGTAATTATGATGCACTTGTAGAGTGATTTTGAATTTTATGTTGTTTGATGAACTTGTAGAGTAATTGTGCATGTTGCGTTTTTGTTTTTATGAACTAGTAGAGTAATTATGATGATGCCTTTGTAGAGTAATTTTGAATTTTATGTTGTTTGATGAACTTGTAGAGTAATTGCGTCTATTATAATTATTTATAAACTAGGAGAATAATTACCACTTGTAAAGTAATTTTGAATTCTATGTTTGATGCACTTGTAGAGTAATATAGAATGATATTTTATAGTAGTATATTAATGATAAACTAGTATAGTAATTATGACACACTTGTAGAGTAATTTTGAATGACTAGTTGTTTGATGCAGTTGTAGAGTAATTTTAAATAATATATTGTAGACTGTAGTAGTGTATTAATAATGAATTAGTAGAATAATTATAACGCACTTGCAGAATAATGACTCTAGTTACAAAACATAATTACTCTCTTTTTGATAATTACTTTACTATTGGAATAATTACTTTATTTTTGCTACTGTCCAATTGCAGCCTAATGATCACTATCAAGACATAGTAACGGATCAAACAAGAAAGGGAGTCTTTGCTAGGAACATTGATGAAATACTAAAAAAGTATAAACTGAAAACATTAACAGAAATCGATTGTGGGGTTTATATGATGTGACATATGGAAACTTATACGGGTGTAGAGTCATGGACATGTAGCTTTTCAACAAAAGAAGATATTCAACAACAACTCACCGAACTTAGGTACAAGTTCTTATCCAAAAGACTGGAACTAGTAGACAAGACATTGAAATATCAAGCAATGGATAAAAAAGAAATGGATGCATCAATAAAAGACAGTTTGATTTAGATCTAAGAAAGGCATAACACCTATAGTTAAGTCAATTTGAATAGGATTGTTTTGGAATAGTTAAGTTTTTTTGGAACAAGAAACGATGTTTTGATTTATGAACAGTTGTACTTTGCACTGTTTGTTGAAATATTACAATTGTGGAACATGCTTTAACTGATTAAAATAGAATGGTTTAACTTATGTGTAACCCCTTTTGAAATTACATTACGAATTGTACATTGTGTTGTTGGTTTGTTTCAAAGTAAATTAAAAGGGAATATCATGAATTTGAGAAGACAAGATGCGTGTTATTTGAGCAGGAAGCATACATATTCACAGTTGCATACCGTGTCACATAATGATGTGGGTTTGTTTCAAAGTCAGTTAAACAGGAACATACATATAGTTTGAGCAGACAACATGCATATTCAAAGTTTCATATTTTAATGAAAGATATAAAAATAATTACTCTACTAGTTAAAATTGCGCAACTGATAAAGATAATTATTTTACTACTATAAATCGTCTACTATAAGTTATTAAGATAAATACTCTACCAGTTATAATTACTTTAATACTTATAATTCCAACAATTATATTTTCCGGTATATTAACTACATTAAAAAAACATACATCATTGATCTAATGAGATTGAATAATTACTATATAAGTTATTAAGATTTTTTTTTTGAAAAAGGTATTTTAGAATACCTCATTATCTTCTTCCATCTTCCTATTCCGTACCAACCTCGAACTTGCGATCTCTCGATTCCAATAGGAACTTGGAAACCAACATGCCACAAGAAGGGCGTTGTAGTTATTAAGATAATTACAGTAACAACCCAAATTATTATTATTCAAGTTATGCAAATCATTATGTACCTCATGAAAATAATTACTCAACTAGTTATACAACTAATTATGCACCTGATGAAGATAATTACTCTACTACGTGTTTTCGCTCGACGATTCCATTCTTGGGTGGTTGGTTTGGCCCTTGTTCCTGTAACTCGAATCCAAGCCCATTATATCCCATTTAAGTTTTACACCATTGTGAACCTTACGCCTTTTTTTACTCTCTGATCGAGGTTCTTGGCAATGAAAATCTTCGTAAACTAAATCACACGTGTATATGTTGATAATTAAGAGATATACAGTCAAGAAAATCAAGAGCAATGGTGATATATATGCGGATTAGACACCAAAAAATAAACACTCAAAAATGGCTACAATTTAAGGAATTTGTTTAGTGACGACATCAGATTCCTAATTGATGGAGAAAGGTCTGGGGGTAAGAAAAGCTGCTTCCAGGAGGTTGTCAAGTGTTTTCGCTCGACGATTCCATTCTTGGGTGGTGGTTTGGCCCTTGTTCTCGTAACTCGAATCCTAGCCCGATATATCCCATTTTAGTTTTACACCATTGTGAACCTTACGCCTTTTTTATTCTCTGATCGAGGTTCTCGGCATTGAAAAATCTTCGTAAACTAAATCACACGTGTATATGTTGACATTTAAGAGATATACTGTCAAGAAAATCAAGAGAAATGGTGATATATATGCGGATTAGACACCAAAAAATAAACACTTCAAAAATGGATACAATTTAATGAATGTGTTTAGTGACGACATCAGATTCCTAATTGACGGAGAAATGTCTGGTGGCAAGAAAAGCTGCTTCCAGGAGGTTGTCAAGTGTTTTCGCTCGACGATTCCATTCTTGGGTGGTTGGTTTGGCCCTTGTTCCTGTAACTCAAATCCTAGCCCGGTATATCCCATTTTAGTTTTACACCATTGTGAACCTTACGCCTTTTTTACTCTCTGATCGAGGTTCTCTGCATTGAAAAATCTTCGAAAACTAAATCATACGTGTATATGTTGACATTTAAGAGATATACAGTCAAGAAAATCAAGAGCAATGGTGATATATATGCGGATTAGACACCAAAAAATAAACACTCAAAAAATGGGTACAATTTAAGGAATGTGTTTAGTGACAGCATCAGATTCCAAATTGATGGAGAAAGGTCTGGTGGCAAGAAAAGCTGCTTCCAGGAGGTTGTCAAGTGTTTTCGCTCGACGATTCCATTCTTGGGTGGTTGGTTTGGCCCTTATTCCTGTAACTCGAATCCTAGCCCGGTATATCACATTTTAGTTTTACACCATTGTGAACCTTACGCCTATTTTACTCTCTGATCGAGGTTCTCGGTATTAAAAAATCTTCCTAACCTAAATCACACGTGTATATGTTGACATTTAAGAGATATACAGTCAAGAAAATCAAGAGCAATGGTGATATATATGTGGATTAGACACCAAAAAATAAACACTAAAAAAGCGGCTATAATTTAAGAAATGTGTTTAGTGACGGCATTAGATTCCTAATTGATAGAGAAAGCTCTGGTGGCAAGAAAAGCTGCTTCCAGGAGGTTCTCAAGTGTTTTCGCTTGACGATTCCATTCTTGGGTGGTTGGTTTGGCCCTTGTTCCTGTAACTCGAATCCTAGCCCGGTATATCCCATTTTAGTTGTACACCATTGTGAACCTTACGCCCTTTTTGCTATCTGATCGAGGTTCTCTGCATTGAAAAATCTTCGAAAACTAAATCGCACGTGTATATGTTGATATTTAATAGATATACAGTCAAGAAAATCAAAGCAATGGTGATATATATGCGGATTAGACACCAAAAAATAAACACTCAAAAAATGGGTACAATTTAAGGAATGCGTTTAGTGACGGCATCAGATTCCTAATTGATGGAGAAAGGTCTGGTGGCAAGAAAAGCTGCTTCCAGGAGGTTGTCAAGTGTTTTCGCTCGACGATTCCATTCTTGGGTGGTTAGTTTGGCCCTTGTTCCTGTAACTCGAATCCTAGCCTGGTATATCCCATTTTAGTTTTACAACATTGTGAACCTTACGCCTTTTTTTACTCTCTGATCGAGGTTCTCGACATTGAAAAATCTTCGTAAACTAAATCATACGTGCATATGTTGACATTTAAGAGATATACAGTCAAGAAAATTAACAGCAATGGTGATATATATGCGGATTAGACACCAAAAAATAAACACTAAAAAAATGGCTACAATTTAAGGAATGTGTTTAGTGACGGCATCAGATTCTTAATCGATTGAGAAAGGTCTGGTGGCAAGAAAAGCTGCTTCCAGGAGGTTGTCAAGTGTTTTCGCTCGACGATTCCATTCTTGGGTGGTTGGTTTGGCCCTTGTTACTGTAAATCGAATCCTAGCCTGGTATATCCTATTTTAGTTTTACACCATTGTGAACCTTATACCTTTTTTACTCTCTGATCGAGGTTCTTGGCATTGAAAAATATTCTTAAACTAAATTGCACGTGTATTTGTTGACAATTAAGAGATATACAGTCAAGAAAATCAAGAGCAGTGGTGATATATATGCGGATTAGACACCAAAAAATAAACACTCAAAAAATGGCTACAATTTAAGGATTGTGTTTAGTGACGGCAACAGATTCCCAATTGATGGAGAAAGGTCTGGTGGCAAGATAAGTTGCATCCAGGAGGTTGTCAAGTGTTTTCGCTCGACGATTCCATTCTTAGGTGGTTGGTTTGGCCCTTGTTCCTGTAACTCGAATCCTCGCCCGGTATATCCCATTTTAGTTTTACACCATTGTGAACCTTACACCTTTTTTACTCTCTGATCGAGGTTCTCGGCATTGAAAAATCTTCGTAATCTAAGTCACACGTGTATACGTTGACATTTAAGAGATATACAGTCAAGAAAATCAAGAGCAATGATTTTATATATGCGGATTAGACACCAAAGAATTAACACTCAAAAAAAGGCGACAATTTAAGGAATGTGTTTAGTGACGGCATCAGATTCCTAATTGTTGGAGAAAGGTCTGGTGGCAAGAAAAGCTGCTTCTAGGAGGTTGTCAAGTGTTTTCGCTCGACGATTCCATTCTTGGTTGGTTTGTCCCTTGTTCCTGTAACTCAAATCCTAGCCCGGTATATCCCATTTTAGTTTTACACCATTGTGAACCTTACGCCTTTTTTACTCTCTGATCGAGGTTCTCGGCATAGAAAAATCTTTGTAAAGTAAATCACACGTGTATATGTTGACATTTAAGAGATATACAGTCAACAAAATCAAGAGAAATGGTGATATATATGCGGATTAGACACCAAAAAATAAACACTAAAAAAATGGCTACAATTTAAGGAATGTGTTTATTGACGGCATCAGATTCCTAATTGATGGAGAAAGGTCTGGTGGCAAGAAAAGCTGCTTCCAGGAGGTTGTCAAGTGTCTTCGCTCGACGATTCCATTCTTGGGTGGTTGGTTTGGCCCTTGTACCTGTAACTCGAATCCTAGCCCGGTATATCCCATTTTAGTTGTACACCATTGTGAACCTTACGCCCTTTTTGCTATCTGATCGAGGTTCTCTGCATTGAAAAATCTTCGAAAACTAAATCGCACGTGTATATGTTGATATTTAATAGATATACAGTCAAGAAAATCAAAGCAATGGTGATATATATGCGGATTAGACACCAAAAAATAAACACTCAAAAAATGGGTACAATTTAAGGAATGTGTTTAGTGACGGCATCAGATTCCTAATTGATGGAGAAAGGTCTGGTGGCAAGAAAAGCTGCTTCCAGGAGGTTGTCAAGTGTTTTCGCTCGACGATTCCATTATTGGGTGGTTAGTTTGGCCCTTGTTCCTGTAACTCGAATCCTAGCCCGGTATATCCCATTTTAGTTTTACAACATTGTGAACCTTACGCCTTTTTTTACTCTCTGATCGAGGTTCTCGACATTGAAAAATCTTCGTAAACTAAATCACACGTGCATATGTTGACATTTAAGAGATATACAGTCAAGAAAATCAACAGCAATGGTGATATATATGCGGATTAGACACCAAAAAATAAACACTAAAAAAATGGCTACAATTTAAGGAATGTGTTTAGTGACGGCATCAGATTCTTAATCGATTGAGAAAGGTCTGGTGGCAAGAAAAGCTGCTTCCAGGAGGTTGTCAAGTGTTTTCGCTCGACGATTCCATTCTTGGGTGGTTAGTTTGGCCCTTGTTCCTGTAACTCGAATCCTAGCCCGGTATATCCCATTTTAGTTTTACAACATTGTGAACCTTACGCCTTTTTTTACTCTCTGATCGAGGTTCTCGGCATTGAAAAATCTTCGTAAACTAAATCACACGTGCATATGTTGACATTTAAGAGATATACAGTCAAGAAAATCAACAGCAATGGTGATATATATGCGGATTAGACACCAAAAAATAAACACTAAAAAAATGGCTACAATTTAAGGAATGTGTGTAGTGACGGCATCAGATTCTTAATCGATTGAGAAAGGTCTGGTGGCAAGAAAAGCTGCTTCCAGGAGGTTGTCAAGTGTTTTCGCTCGACGATTCCATTCTTGGGTGGTTGGTTTGGCCCTTGTTACTGTAAATCGAATCCTAGCCTGGTATATCCTATTTTAGTTTTACACCATTGTGAACCTTACACCTTTTTTACTCTCTGATCGAGGTTCTTGGCATTGAAAAATATTCTTAAACTAAATTGCACGTGTATTTGTTGACAATTAAGAGATATACAGTCAAGAAAATCAAGAGCAGTGGTGATATATATGCGGATTAGACACCAAAAAATAAACACTCAAAAAATGGCTACAATTTAAGGATTGTGTTTAGTGACGGCAACAGATTCCCAATTGATGGAGAAAGGTCTGGTGGCAAGATAAGTTGCATCCAGGAGGTTGTCAAGTGTTTTCGCTCGACGATTCCATTCTTAGGTGGTTGGTTTGGCCCTTGTTCCGGTAACTCGAATCCTCGCCCGGTATATCCCATTTTAGTTTTACACCATTGTGAACCTTACGCCTTTTTTACTCTCTGATCGAGGTTCTCGGCATTGAAAAACCTTCGTAATCTAAGTCACACGTGTATACGTTGACATTTAAGAGATATACAGTCAAGAAAATCAAGAGCAATGATTTTATATATGCGGATTAGACACCAAAAAATTAACACTCAAAAAAAGGCTACAATTTAAGTAATGTGTTTAGTGACGGCATCAGATTCCTAGTTGATGGAGAAAGGTCTAGTGGCAAGAAAAGCTGCTTCTAGGAGGTTGTCAAGTGTTTTCGCTCGACGATTCCATTCTTGGTTGGTTGGTTTGTCCCTTGTTTCTGTAACTCAAATCCTAGCCCGGTATATCTCATTTTAGTTTTACACCATTGTGAACCATACACCTTTTTTACTCTCTGATCGAGGTTCTCGGCATTGAAAAATCTTTGTAAAGTAAATCACACGTGTATATGTTGAAATTTAAGAGATATACAGTCAACAAAATCAAGAGAAATGGTGATATATATGCGGATTAGACACCAAAAAATAAACACTAAAAAAATGGCTACAATTTAAGGAATGTGTTTATTGACGGCATTAGATTCCTAATTGATGGAGAAAGGTCTGGTGGCAAGAAAAGCTGCTTCCCGGAGGTTGTCAAGTGTCTTCGCTCGACGATTCCATTCTTGGGTGGTTGGTTTGGCCCTTGTACCTGTAACTCGAATCCTAGCCCGGTATATCCCATTTTAGTTGTACACCATTGTGAACCTTACGCCCTTTTTGCTATCTGATCGAGGTTCTCTGCATTGAAAAATCTTCGAAAACTAAATCGCACGTGTATATGTTGATATTTAATAGATATACAGTCAAGAAAATCAAAGCAATGGTGATATATATGCGGATTAGACACCAAAAAATAAACACTCAAAAAATGGGTACAATTTAAGGAATGTGTTTAGTGACGGCATCAGATTCCTAATTGATGGAGAAAGGTCTGGTGGCAAGAAAAGCTGCTTCCAGGAGGTTGTCAAGTGTTTTCGCTCGACGATTCCATTATTGGGTGGTTAGTTTGGCCCTTGTTCCTGTAACTCGAATCCTAGCCCGGTATATCCCATTTTAGTTTTACAACATTGTGAACCTTACGCCTTTTTTTACTCTCTGATCGAGGTTCTCGACATTGAAAAATCTTCGTAAACTAAATCACACGTGCATATGTTGACATTTAAGAGATATACAGTCAAGAAAATCAACAGCAATGGTGATATATATGCGGATTAGACACCAAAAAATAAACACTCAAAAAATGGGTACAATTTAAGGAATGTGTTTAGTGACGGCATCAGATTCCTAATTGATGGAGAAAGGTCTGGTGGCAAGAAAAGCTGCTTCCAGGAGGTTGTCAAGTGTTTTCGCTCGACGATTCCATTATTGGGTGGTTAGTTTGGCCCTTGTTCCTGTAACTCGAATCCTAGCCCGGTATATCCCATTTTAGTTTTACAACATTGTGAACCTTACGCCTTTTTTTACTCTCTGATCGAGGTTCTCGGCATTGAAAAATCTTCGTAAACTAAATCACACGTGCATATGTTGACATTTAAGAGATATACAGTCAAGAAAATCAACAGCAATGGTGATATATATGCGGATTAGACACCAAAAAATAAACACTCAAAAAATGGGTACAATTTAAGGAATGCGTTTAGTGACGGCATCAGATTCCTAATTGATGGAGAAAGGTCTGGTGGCAAGAAAAGCTGCTTCCAGGAGGTTGTCAAGTGTTTTCGCTCGACGATTCCATTCTTGGGTGGTTAGTTTGGCCCTTGTTCCTGTAACTCGAATCCTAGCCTGGTATATCCCATTTTAGTTTTACAACATTGTGAACCTTACGCCTTTTTTTACTCTCTGATCGAGGTTCTCGACATTGAAAAATCTTCGTAAACTAAATCATACGTGCATATGTTGACATTTAAGAGATATACAGTCAAGAAAATTAACAGCAATGGTGATATATATGCGGATTAGACACCAAAAAATAAACACTAAAAAAATGGCTACAATTTAAGGAATGTGTTTAGTGACGGCATCAGATTCTTAATCGATTGAGAAAGGTCTGGTGGCAAGAAAAGCTGCTTCCAGGAGGTTGTCAAGTGTTTTCGCTCGACGATTCCATTCTTGGGTGGTTGGTTTGGCCCTTGTTACTGTAAATCGAATCCTAGCCTGGTATATCCTATTTTAGTTTTACACCATTGTGAACCTTACACCTTTTTTACTCTCTGATCGAGGTTCTTGGCATTGAAAAATATTCTTAAACTAAATTGCACGTGTATTTGTTGACAATTAAGAGATATACAGTCAAGAAAATCAAGAGCAGTGGTGATATATATGCGGATTAGACACCAAAAAATAAACACTCAAAAAATGGCTACAATTTAAGGATTGTGTTTAGTGACGGCAACAGATTCCCAATTGATGGAGAAAGGTCTGGTGGCAAGATAAGTTGCATCCAGGAGGTTGTCAAGTGTTTTCGCTCGACGATTCCATTCTTAGGTGGTTGGTTTGGCCCTTGTTCCGGTAACTCGAATCCTCGCCCGGTATATCCCATTTTAGTTTTACACCATTGTGAACCTTACGCCTTTTTTACTCTCTGATCGAGGTTCTCGGCATTGAAAAATCTTCGTAATCTAAGTCACACGTGTATACGTTGACATTTAAGAGATATACAGTCAAGAAAATCAAGAGCAATGATTTTATATATGCGGATTAGACACCAAAAAATTAACACTCAAAAAAAGGCTACAATTTAAGTAATGTGTTTAGTGACGGCATCAGATTCCTAGTTGATGGAGAAAGGTCTAGTGGCAAGAAAAGCTGCTTCTAGGAGGTTGTCAAGTGTTTTCGCTCGACGATTCCATTCTTGGTTGGTTGGTTTGTCCCTTGTTTCTGTAACTCAAATCCTAGCCCGGTATATCTCATTTTAGTTTTACACCATTGTGAACCATACACCTTTTTACTCTCTGATCGAGGTTCTCGGCATTGAAAAATCTTTGTAAAGTAAATCACACGTGTATATGTTGAAATTTAAGAGATATACAGTCAACAAAATCAAGAGAAATGGTGATATATATGCGGATTAGACACCAAAAAATAAACACTAAAAAAATGGCTACAATTTAAGGAATGTGTTTATTGACGGCATTAGATTCCTAATTGATGGAGAAAGGTCTGGTGGCAAGAAAAGCTGCTTCCCGGAGGTTGTCAAGTGTCTTCGCTCGACGATTCCATTCTTGGGTGGTTGGTTTGGCCCTTGTACCTGTAACTCGAATCCTAGCCCGGTATATCCCATTTTAGTTGTACACCATTGTGAACCTTACGCCCTTTTTGCTATCTGATCGAGGTTCTCTGCATTGAAAAATCTTCGAAAACTAAATCGCACGTGTATATGTTGATATTTAATAGATATACAGTCAAGAAAATCAAAGCAATGGTGATATATATGCGGATTAGACACCAAAAAATAAACACTCAAAAAATGGGTACAATTTAAGGAATGTGTTTAGTGACGGCATCAGATTCCTAATTGATGGAGAAAGGTCTGGTGGCAAGAAAAGCTGCTTCCAGGAGGTTGTCAAGTGTTTTCGCTCGACGATTCCATTCTTGGGTGGTTAGTTTGGCCCTTGTTCCTGTAACTCGAATCCTAGCCCGGTATATCCCATTTTAGTTTTACAACATTGTGAACCTTACGCCTTTTTTTACTCTCTGATCGAGGTTCTCGACATTGAAAAATCTTCGTAAACTAAATCACACGTGCATATGTTGACATTTAAGAGATATACAGTCAAGAAAATCAACAGCAATGGTGATATATATGGGGATTAGACACCAAAAAATAAACACTAAAAAAATGGCTACAATTTAAGGAATGTGTTTAGTGACGGCATCAGATTCTTAATCGATTGAGAAAGGTCTGGTGGCAAGAAAAGCTGCTTCCAGGAGGTTGTCAAGTGTTTTTGCTCGACGATTCCATTCTTGGGTGGTTGGTTTGGCCCTTGTTACTGTAAATCGAATCCTAGCATGGTATATCCTATTTTAGTTTTACACCATTGTGAACCTTACACCTTTTTTACTCTCTAATCGAGGTTCTTGGCATTGAAAAATATTCGTAAACTAAATTACACATGTATATGTTGACAATTAAGAGATATACAGTCAAGAAAATCAAGAGCAGTGGTGATATATATGCGGATTAGACACCAAAAAATAAACACTCAAAAAATGGGTACAATTTAAGGAATGTGTTTAGTGACGGCATCAGATTCCTAATTGATGGAGAAAGGTCTGGTGGCAAGTAAAGCTGCTTCCAGGAGGTTGTCAAGTGTTTTCGCTCGACGATTCCATTCTTGGGTGGTTAGTTTGGCCCTTGTTCCTGTAACTCGAATCCTAGCCCAGTATATCCCATTTTAGTTTTACAACACTGTGAACCTTACGCCTTTTTTACTCTCTGATCGAGGTTCTCGGCATTGAAAAATCTTCGTAAACTAAATCACACGTGCATATGTTGACATTTAAGAGATATACAGTCAAGAAAATCAACAGCAATGGTGATATATATGCGGATTAGACACCAAAAAATAAACACTAAAAAAATGGCTACAATTTAAGAAATGTGTTTAGTGACAGCATCAGATTCTTAATCGATTGAGAAAGGTCTGGTGGCAAGAAAAGCTGCTTCCAGGAGGTTGTCAAGTGTTTTCGCTCGACGATTCCATTCTTGGGTGGTTGGTTTGGCCCTTGTTACTGTAAATCGAATCCTAGCCTGGTATATCCTATTTTAGTTTTACCCCATTGTGAACCTTACACCTTTTTTACTCTCTGATCGAGGTTCTTGGCATTGAAAAATATTTGTAAACTAAATTACACGTGTATATGTTGACAATTAAGAGATATACAGTCAAGAAAATCAAGAGCAGTGGTGATATATATGCGGATTAGACACCAAAAAATAAACACTCAAAAAATGGCTACAATTTAAGGATTGTGTTTAGTGACGGCAACAGATTCCCAATTGATGGAGAAAGGTCTGGTGGCAAGATAAGTTGCATCCAGGAGGTTGTCAAGTGTTTTCGCTCGACGATTCCATTCTTAGGTGGTTGGTTTGGCCCTTGTTCCTGTAACTCGAATCCTAGCCCGGTATATCCCATTTTAGTTTTACAACATTGTGAACCTTACGCCTTTTTTTACTCTCTGATCGAGGTTCTCGACATTAAAAAATCTTCGTAAACTAAATCACACGTGCATATGTTGACATTTAAGAGATATACAGTCAAGAAAATCAACAGCAATGGTGATATATATGGGGATTAGACACCAAAAAATAAACACTAAAAACATGGCTACAATTTAAGGAATGTGTTTAGTGACGGCATCAGATTCTTAATCGATTGAGAAAGGTCTGGTGGCAAGAAAACCTGCTTCCAGGAGGTTGTCAAGTGTTTTTGCTCGACGATTCCATTCTTGGGTGGTTGGTTTGGCCCTTGTTACTGTAAATCGAATCCTAGCCTGGTATATCCTATTTTAGTTTTACACCATTGTGAACCTTACGCCTTTTTTACTCTCTGATCGAGGTTCTTGGCATTGAAAAATATTCGTAAACTAAATTACACATGTATATGTTGACAATTAAGAGATATACAGTCAAGAAAATGAAGAGCAGTGGTGATATATATGCGGATTAGACACCAAAAAATAAACACTCAAAAAATGGGTACAATTTAAGGAATGTGTTTAGTGACGGCATCAGATTCCTAATTGATGGAGAAAGGTCTGGTGGCAAGAAAAGCTGCTTCCAGGAGGTTGTCAAGTGTTTTCGCTCGACGATTCCATTCTTGGGTGGTTAGTTTGGCCCTTGTTCCTGTAACTCGAATCCTAGCCCGGTATATCCCATTTTAGTTTTACAACATTCTGAACCTTACGCCTTTTTTACTCTCTGATCGAGGTTCTCGGCATTGAAAAATCTTCGTAAACTAAATCACACGTGCATATGTTGACATTTAAGAGATATACAGTCAAGAAAATCAACAGCAATGGTGATATATATGCGGATTAGACACCAAAAAATAAACACTCAAAAAAAGGCTACAATTTAAGGAATGTGTTTAGTGACGGCATCAGATTCCTAATTGATGGAGAAAGGTCTGGTGGTAAGAAAAACTATTTCTAGGAGGTTGTCAAGTGTTTTCGCTCGACGATTCCATTCTTGGTTGGTTGGTTTGTCCCTTGTTCCTGTAACTCAAATCCTAGCCCGGTATATCCCATTTTAGTTTTACACCATTGTGAACCTTACGCCTTTTTTACTCTCTGATCCAGGTTCTTGGCATTGAAAAATCTTTGTAAAGTAAATCACACGTGTATATGTTGACATTTAAGAGATATACAGTCAACAAAATCAAGAGAAATGGTGATATATATGCGGATTAGACACCAAAAAATAAACACTAAAAAAATGGCTACAATTTAAGGAATGTGTTTAATGACGGCATCAGATTCCTAATTGATGGAGAAAGGTCTGGTGGCAAGAAAGGCTGCTTCCAGGAGGTTGGCCCTTGTACCTGTAACTCGAATCATAGCCCGGTATATCCCATTTTAGTTGTACACCATTGTGAACCTTACGCCCTTTTTGCTATCTGATCGAGGTTCTCTGCATTGAAAAATCTTCGAAAACTAAATCGCACGTGTATATGTTGATATTTAATAGATATACAGTCAAGAAAATCAAAGCAATGGTGATATATATGTGGATTAGACACCAAAAAATAAACTCTCAAAAAATGGGTACAATTTAAGGAATGTGTTTAGTGACGGCATCAGATTCCTAATTGATGGAGAAAGGTCTGGTGGCAAGAAAAGCTGCTTCCAGGAGGTTGTCAAGTGTTTTCGCTCGACGATTCCATTATTGGGTGGTTAGTTTGGCCCTTGTTCCTGTAACACGAATCCTAGCCCGGTATATCCCATTTTAGTTTTACAACATTGTGAACCTTACGCCTTTTTTTACTCTCTGATCGAGGTTCTCGACATTGAAAAATCTTCGTAAACTAAATCACACGTGCATATGTTGACATTTAAGAGATATACAGTCAAGAAAATCAACAGCAATGGTGATATATATCGGATTAGACACCAAAAAATAAACACTAAAAAAATGGCTACAATTTAAGGAATGTGTTTAGTGACGGCATCAGATTCTTAATCGATTGAGAAAGGTCTGGTGGCAAGAAAAGTTGCTTCCAGGAGGTTGTCAAGTGTTTTCGCTCGACGATTCCATTCTTGGGTGGTTGGTTTGGCCCTTGTTACTGTAAATCGAATCCTAGCCTGGTATATCCTATTTTAGTTTTACACCATTGTGAACCTTACACCTTTTTTACTCTCTGATCGAGGTTCTTGGCATTGAAAAATATTCGTAAACTAAATTACACGTGTATATGTTGACAATTAAGAGATATACAGTCAAGAAAATCAAGAGCAGTGGTGATATATATGCGGATTAGACACCAAAAAATAAACACTCAAAAAATGGGTACAATTTAAGGAATGTGTTTAGTGACGGCATCAGATTCCTAATTGATGGAGAAAGGTCTGGTGGCAAGAAAAACTTCTTCCAGGAGGTTGTCAAGTGTTTTCGCTCGACGATTCCATTCTTGGGTGGTTAGTTTGGCCCTTGTTCCTGTAACTCGAATCCTAGCCCGGTATATCCCATTTTAGTTTTACAACATTGTGAACCTTACGCCTTTTTTTACTCTCTGATCGAGGTTCTCGAGATTGAAAAATCTTCGTAAACTAAATCACACGTGCATATGTTGACATTTAAGAGATATACAGTCAAGAAAATCAACAGCAATGGTGATATATATGCGGATTAGACACCATAAAATAAACACTAAAAAAATGGCTACAATTTAAGGAATGTGTTTAGTGACGGCATCAGATTCTTAATCGATTGAGAAAGGTCTGGTGGCAAGAAAAGCTGCTTCCAGGAGGTTGTCAAGTGTTTTCGCTCGACGATTCCATTCTTGGGTGGTTGGTTTGGCCCTTGTTACTGTAAATCGAATCCTAGCCTGGTATATCCTATTTTAGTTTTACACCATTGTGAACCTTACACCTTTTTTACTCTCTGATCGAGGTTCTTGGCATTGAAAAATATTCGTAAACTAAATTACACGTGTATATGTTGACAATTAAGAGATATACAGTCAAGAAAATCAAGAGCAGTGGTGATATATATGCGGATTAGACACCAAAAAATAAACACTCAAAAAATGGCTACAATTTAAGGATTGTGTTTAGTGACGGCAACAGATTCCCAATTGATGGAGAAAGGTCTGGTGGCAAGATAAGTTGCATCCAGGAGGTTGTCAAGTGTTTTCGCTCGACGATTCCATTCTTAGGTGGTTGGTTTGGCCCTTGTTCCTGTAACTCGAATCCTCGACCGGTATATCCCATTTTAGTTTTACACTATTGTGAACCTTACGCCTTTTTTACTCTCTGATCGAGGTTCTCGGTATTGAAAAATCTTCGTAATCTAAGTCACACGTGTATACGTTAACATTTAAGAGATATACAGTCAAGAAAATCAAGAGCAATGATTTTATATATGCGGATTAGACACCAAAAAATTAACACTAAAAAAAAGGCTACAATTTAAGGAATGTGTTTAGTGACGGCATCAGATTCCTAATTGATGGAGAAAGGTCTGGTGGCAAGAAAAGCTGCTTCTAGGAGGTTGTCAAGTGTTTTCGCTCGACGATTCCATTCTTGGTTGGTTGGTTTGTCCCTTGTTCCTGTAACTCAAATCCTAGCCCGGTATATCTCATTTTAGTTTTACACCATTGTGAACCTTACGCCTTTTTTACTCTCTGATCGAGGTTCTCGGCATTGAAAAATCTTTGTAAAGTAAATCACACGTGTATATGTTGACATTTAAGAGATATACAGTCAACAAAATCAAGAGCAATGGTGATATATATGCGGATTAGACACCAAAAAATAAACACTAAAAAAATGGCTACAATTTAAGGAATGTGTTTAATGACGGCATCAGATTCCTAATTGATGGAGAAAGGTCCGGTGGCAAGAAAAGCTGCTTCCAGGAGGTTGTCAAGTGTCTTCGCTCGACGATTCCATTCTTGGGTGGTTGGTTTGGCCCTTGTACCTGTAACTCGAATCCTAGCCCGACTTATCCCATTTTAGTTTTACACCATTGTGAACCTTACGCCTTTTTTACTCTCTGATCGAGGTTCTCGGCATTGAAATATCTTCATAAGCTAAATCACACGTGTATATGATGACATTTAAGAAATATACAGTCAAGAAAATCAAGAGCATTGGTGATATATATGCGGATTAGACACCAAAAAATAAACACTTAAAGAATGGCTACATTTTAAGGAACGTGTTTAGTGACGGCATCAGATTCTTAATTGATGGAGAACGGTCTGGTGGCAAGAGAAGCTGCTTCTAGGAGGTTGTTAAGTGTTTTCACCCGAGGATTCCATTCTTGGTTGGTTGGTTTGGCACTTGTTCCTGTAACTCGAATCCTAGCCCGGTATATCACATTTTAGTTTTACACCATTGTGAACCTTACGCCTTTTTTACTCTCTGATCGAGGTTCTCGGCATTGAAAAATCTTCGTAATCTAAGTCACACGTGTATACGTTGACATTTAAGAGATATACCGTCAAGAAAATCAAGAGCAATGAATTTACATATGCGGATTAGACACCAAAAAATTAACACTAAAAAAAAGGCTACAATTTAAGGAATGTGTTTAGTGACGGCATCAGATTCCTAATTGATGGAGAAAGGTCTGGTGGTAAGAAAAGCTGTTTCTAGGAGGTTGTCAAGTGTTTTCGCTCGACGATTCCATTCTTGGTTGGTTGGTTTGTCCCTTGTTCCTGTAACTCAAATCCTAGCCCGGTATATCCCATTTTAGTTTTACACCATTGTGAAACTTACGCCTTTTTTACTCTCTGATCGAGGTTCTCGGCATTGAAAAATCTTTGTAAAGTAAATCACACGTGTATATGTTGACATTTAAGAGATATACGGTCAACAAAATCAAGAGAAATGGTGATATATATGCGGATTAGACACCAAAAAATAAACACTAAAAAAATGGCTACAATTTAAGGAATGTGTTTAATGACGGCATCAGATTCCTAATTGATGGAGAAAGGTCTGGTGGCAAGAAAGGCTGCTTCCAGGAGGTTGTCAAGTGTCTTCGCTCGACGATTCCATTCTTGGGTGGGTGGTTTGGCCCTTGTACCTGTAACTCGAATCCTAGCCCGGTATATCCCATTTTAGTTGTACACCATTGTGAACCTTACGCTCTTTTTGCTATCTGATCGAGGTTCTCTGCATTGAAAAATCTTCGAAAACTAAATCGCACGTGTATATGTTGATATTTAATAGATATACAGTCAAGAAAATCAAAGCAATGGTGATATATATGCGGATTAGACACCAAAAAATAAACACTCAAAAAATGGGTACAATTTAAGGAATGTGTTTAGTGACGACATCAGATTCCTAATTGATGGAGAAAGGTCTGGTGGCAAGAAAAGCTGCTTCCAGGAGGTTGTCAAGTGTTTTCGCTCGACGATTCCATTATTGGGTGGTTAGTTTGGCCCTTGTTCCTGTAACACGAATCCTAGCCCGGTATATCCCATTTTAGTTTTACAACATTGTGAACCTTACACCTTTTTTTACTCTCTGATCGAGGTTCTCGACATTGAAAAATCTTCGTAAACTAAATCACACGTGCATATGTTGACATTTAAGAGATATACAGTCAAGAAAATCAACAGCAATGGTGATATATATGCGGATTAGACACCAAAAAATAAACACTAAAAAAATGGCTACAATTTAAGGAATGTGTTTAGTGACGGCATCAGATTCTTAATCGATTGAGAAAGGTCTGGTGGCAAGAAAAGCTGCTTCCAGGAGGTTGTCAAGTGTTTTCGCTCGACGATTCCATTCTTGGGTGGTTGGTTTGGCCCTTGTTACTGTAAATTGAATCCTAGCCTGGTATATTCTATTTTAGTTTTACACCATTGTGAACCTTACACCTTTTTTACTCTCTGATCGAGGTTCTTGGCATTGAAAAATATTCGTAAACTAAATTACACGTGTATATGTTGACAATTAAGAGATATACAGTCAAGAAAATCAAGAGCAGTGGTGATATATATGCGGATTAGACAAAAAAAAATAAACACTCAAAAAATGGCTACAATTTAAGGATTGTGTTTAGTGACGGCAACAGATTCCCAATTGATGGAGAAAGGTCTGGTGGCAAGATAAGTTGCATCCAGGAGGTTGTCAAGTGTTTTCGCTCGATGATTCCATTCTTAGGTGGTTGGTTTGGCCCTTGTTCCTGTAACTCGAATCCTCGACCGGTATATCCCATTTTAGTTTTACACTATTGTGAACCTTACACCTTTTTTACTCTCTGATCGAGGTTCTCGGCATTGAAAAATCTTCGTAATCTAAGTCACACGTGTATACGTTAACATTTAAGAGATATATAGTCAAGAAAATCAAGAGCAATGATTTTATATATGCGGATTAGACACCAAAAAATTAACACTAAAAAAAAGGCTACAATTTAAGGAATGTGTTTAGTGACGGCATCAGATTCCTAATTGATGGAGAAAGGTCTGGTGGCAAGAAAAGCTGCTTCTAGGAGGTTGTCAAGTGTTTTCGCTCGACGATTCCATTCTTGGTTGGTTGGTTTGTCCCTTATTCCTGTAACTCAAATCCTAGCCCGGTATATCCCATTTTAGTTTTACACCATTGTGAACCTTACGCCTTTTTTACTCTCTGATCGAGGTTCTCGGCATTGAAAAATCTTTGTAAAGTAAATCACACGTGTATATGTTGACATTTAAGAGATATACAGTCAATAAAATCAAGAGCAATGGTGATATATATGCGGACTAGACACCAAAAAATAAACACTAAAAAAATGGCTACAATTTAAGGAATGTGTTTAATGACGGCATCAGATTCCTAATTGATGGAGAAAGGTCTGGTGGCAGGAAAAGCTGCTTCCAGGAGGTTGTCAAGTGTCTTCGCTCGACGATTCCATTCTTGGGTGGTTGGTTTGGCCCTTGTACCTGTAACTCGAATCCTAGCCCGACTTATCCCATTTTAGTTTTACACCATTGTGAACCTTACGCCTTTTTTACTCTCTGATCGAGGTTCTCGGCATTGAAATATCTTCATAAGCTAAATCACACGTGTATATGATGACATTTAAGAAATATACAGTCAAGAAAATCAAGAGCATTGGTGATATATATGCGGATTAGACACCAAAAAATAAACACTTAAAGAATGGCTACATTTTAAGGAACGTGTTTAGTGACGGCATCAGATTCTTAATTGATGGAGAACGGTCTGGTGGCAAGAGAAGCTGCTTCTAGGAGGTTGTTAAGTGTTTTCACCCGAGGATTCCATTCTTGGTTGGTTGGTTTGGCACTTGTTCCTGTAACTCGAATCCTAGCCCGGTATATCACATTTTAGTTTTACACCATTGTGAACCTTACGCCTTTTTTACTCTCTGATCGAGGTTCTCGACAATAAAAATCTTCGTAAACTAAATCACACGTGTATATGTTGACATTTAGGAGATACACAGTCAAGAAAATCAAGAGCATTGGTGATATATATGCGGATTAGACCCCAAAAAATAAACACTAAAAAAGGATACAATTTAAGGAATGTGTTTAGTGACGGCATCAGATTCTTAATTCCTACTTGATGGAGAAAGGTCTGGTGGCAAGAAAAGCTGCTTCCAAGAGGTTGTCAAGTGTTTTCGCTTGACGATTCCATTCTTGGGTGGTTGGTTTGGCCCTTATTCCGGTAACTCGAATCCTAGTCCGATATATCCCATTTTTATTTTACACCATTGTGAACCTTACGCCTTTTTTACTCTCTGATCGAAGTTCTCTGCATTGAAAAACATTCGTAAACTAAATCACACGTGTTTATGTTGACATTTAAGAGATATACAGTCAAGAAAATCAAGAGCAATGGTGATATATATGCAGATTAGACACCAAAAAATAAACACTAAAAAAATGGCTACAATTTAAGGAATGTGTTTAGTGACGGCATCGTATTCCTAACTAATGGAGAAAGGTCTGGTGGCAAGAAAAGCCGCTTCCATGAGGTTGTCAAGTGTTTTCGCTCGACGATTCCATCCTTGGGTGGTTGGTTTGGCCCTTGTTCCTGTAACTAGAATCCTAGCCCCGTATATCCCAATTTAGGTTTACACCATTGTGAACCTTACGCCTTTTTTACTCTCTGATCGAGGTTCTCGACATAGAAAAATATTCGTAAACTAAATCACACGTGTATATGTTGACATTTAAGAGATATACCGTCAAGAAAATCAAGAGCAATGGTGACATATATGCGGATTAGACACCAAAAAATAAACATTAAAAAATGGCTACAATTTAAGGAATGTGTTTAGTGACGGCATCGTATTCCTAACTGATGGAGAAAGGTCTGGTGGCAAGAAAAGCCGCTTCCCAGAGGTTGTCAAGTGTTTTCGCTCGACGATTCCATCCTTGGGTGGTTGGTTTGGCCCTTGTTCCTGTAACTAGAATCCTAGCCCCTTATATCCCAATTTAGGTTTACACCATTGTGAACCTTACGCCTTTTTTACTCTCTGATCGAGGTTCTCGACATAGAAAAATATTCGTAAACTAAATCACACGTGTATATGTTGACATCTAAGAGATATACAGTTAAGAAAATCAAGAGCAATGGTGACGTATATGCGGATTAGACACCAAAAAATAAACACTCAAAAAATGGCTACAATTTAAGGAATGTGTTTAGGGACGGCATCAGATTCCTAATTGATGGAGAAAGGTCCGATGGCAAGAAAAGCTGCTTCCAGGAGGTTGTCCTGTGTTTTCGCTCAACGATTCCATTCTTGGGTGGTTGGTTTTGCCCTTGTTCCTGTAACTCGAATCCTGGCTCGGTATATCCCATTTTAGTTTTACACTATTGTGAACCTTACGACCTTTTTACTCTCTGATCGAGATTCCTGGCATTGAAAAATCTTCGTAAACTAAATCACACGTGTATATGTTGACATTTAAGAGATATACAGTCAAGAAAATCAAGAGCAATGGTGATATATATGCGGATTAGACACCAAAAAATAAACGATAAAAAATGGGTACAATTTAAGGAATGTGTTTAGTGACGGCATCAGATTCCTAATTGATGGAGAAAGGTCTGGTGGCAAGAAAAGCTGCTTCCAGGAGGTTGTCAAGTGTTTTCGCTCAACGATTCCATTCTTGGGTGGTTGGTTTGTGTCACGGCCCCTGACCCGGTTTTACCCGTCTAAGGAGCCGCAGGATAGAAACCCATGGTATTTATTATTTAATTTGGCAGCGGAAATGTTGACAGGATCTTTTAAACTGAAAATCCCCAATTATTTTATTTCACAATTTGGGACACACCCCAAATTTACAATAAAGGAAATTTCACTGGGAAATCCCTGTTTTACAACAAAAACATGTTTATTTATTTATTGAGCCACTTTCTTCATGCTGGTCGTGCTACATGGCACTTTTTCCCTGATTCACAGTAAATCACCTGAAACATGTTTAAAAAAAATTTATCAGCGGGGAAATACTGGCGAGTCATTCAGGTTATATGAAATGACACCTTAGTTATCAATTACAACATAAGAGCGATTACAGTGGCTACTATCTTATTTTTATCTGGCACCGTGTCACATCCTGGTGACGATGGTTATACCACTATTGAGTCCTTTAACACAATTAGTGATGATTATCACTGTTAGGTTGGTGAACCTAACCGTGATAAATTAGTAATGTGCACAATACCCCACTTGCCAGTGATTCAAGATAACCAAGACTTAATCCCTGTAATTGTAACTTTTTGAAAACAATTTAGGTATAGTAAAACGTTGTTGATAAAAGAGAATGACTCACATTGCAGGTTTAACTGGACAGAACCTTGCCTACTGATTTAGCCTTGTAACCTAATTAAATAACAATGCACACGAAACTAGGTCAGTAACTTAATACAACATTTACGATAACTCACGAAATCAAAACCCTCACGACGAATGACAAAGCATAGCCCGGATTCGGGCAGCACTTAAACATCCATCGGATCGGTTTCAATCGATCGGACATTGTATCGTCGCAGTGATCGAGTTAATACCCTGTACTCATAGCAGCGTTTCCCTAAGTGATAATTCGAATTTGAGCAGTATCTTTCGTCTTTTAGAATTTTTTACGTACACAGATGAGCAGGCCATGCTCGGTTCAATTTATAGCTGATTTTTGGGTTTTACACGGCCCGCGTAAACCTTCTTAAGATCTTACGCGGCCCGCGAGGGCCACCTAGTCTACAACTAGGGCTACCGTGTCACGTGTAGGCCCGCCACGTGGCTGACACATGGCCTGGAACGTGTCCCGGTCAATTGCTGCTATGTCGCGGCCCGCGTAGGCCTAGCCTTATGGCTTACGCGGCCCGCCAGAAATCCAAATTTCTTGATTTCTTAGTTTTCATAAGCACTAGGGTTTTAGGGGTCCGGGTTTTTACTTACGGGAAAATTTTTGGACGTTTTTGTAGGTCCTTACATCCTCCCCACCTTATTTAAAATCTCGTCCTCGAGATTTACTGAAATAAGTGAGGATACTTTTGCTTCATTTCCGATTCCTGCTCTCAGGTGTACTCAGGTCCTCTTTTTGAATCCCACTTGACCTTGACCAGTACTAGTCTTTTGTGTTTGAGAAACTTGACCTTTCTGTCTTCTATTTGGAGTGGTTTCTCAACAAATTTTAGCTTTTCATTTACCTCTATATCTTGAAGAGGTACTACCAGGGACTCGTCAGATAAACATTTCTTTAGGTTGGATACACGAAATACGTCGTGTACTCCAGCTAGTTCTTCTGGTAGTTGTAGGCGATAGGCGACTGGTCCTATGCGTTGGATTACTGGGAATGGTCCTATGTACCTTGGGCTTAGCTTTCCTTTCTTACCAAATCGGACTACTCCTTTCCAAGGAGAAACTTTTACGAGTACCTTGTCTCCAATTTTAAATTCCAGTGGCTTGCGTCTATTGTCTGCATAACTCTTCTGGTGATCTCGAGTGGTCTTCAGTCTTTCCTTGATTTGAGTTATCTTGTCGGTGGTTTCCTGTACAATCTCGGGACCTGATCATTGACTTTCTCCTATTTCTGCCCAACAAACTGCAGTTCCACATTTTCGTCCATACAGTGCTTCGAATGGGGCAACTTCGATACTTGCATGATAACTATTGTTATAGGAGAATTCAATTAAGGGTAGGTGGTTATCCCAGTTTCCCCCAAAAATCTATCACACATGCTCTGAGCATGTCTTCCAGGGTTTGGATCGTCCTTTCACTCTGTCTGTCTGTTTGGGGATGATATGCAGTACTCAAGTTTAATCGGGTCCCCATTGCTTCTAATCCGCATATATATCACCATTGCCCTTGATTTTCTTGACTGTATATCTCTTAAATATCAACATATACACGTGTGATTTAGTTTACGAATATTTTTCAATGCCGAGAACCTTGATCAGAGAGTAAAAAAGGCGTAAGGTTCACAATGGTGTAAAATTAAAATGGGATATATCGGGCTAGGATTCGAGTTACAGGAACAAGGGCCAAACCAACCACCCAAGAATGGAATCGAAGAGCAAAAACACTTGACAACCTCCTAGAAGCAGCTTTTCTTGCCACCAGACATTTCTCCATCAATTAGGAATCTGATGCCGTCACTAAACACATTCCTTAAATTTTAGCCATTTGTTGAGTGTTTTTTTTTTGATGTCTAATCCGCATATATATCATCATTGCCCTTAATTTTCTTGACTGTATATCTCTTAAATATCAACATATACACGTGTGATTTAGTTTACGAAGATTTTTTAATGCCGAGAACCGCGATCAGAGAGTAAAAAAGGCGTAAGGTTCACAATGGTGTAAAATTAAAATGGGATATACCGGGCTAGGATTCGAGTTACAGGAACAAGGGCCAAACCAACCACCCAAGAATCGAATCGTCGATCGAAAAGACTTGACAACCTCCTAGAAGAAGCTTTTCTCGCCACCACACCTTTCTCCATCAATTAGGAATCTGATGCTGTCACTAAACACATTCCTTAAATTGTAGCCATTTGATGAGTGTTTTTTTTTGGTGTCTAATCCGCATATATATCACCATTGGCCATGATTTTCTTGACTGTATATCTCTGAAATATCAACATATACACGTGTGATTTAGTTTACGAAGATTTTTCAATGCCGAGAACCTCGATCAGAGAGTAAAAAAGGCGTAAGGTTCACAATGGTGTAAAATTAAAATGAGATATACCGGGCTTGGATTCGAGTTACAAGAACAAGGGCCAAACCAACCACCCAAGAATGGAATCGTCGAGCGAAAACACTTGACAACCTCCTAGAAGCAGCTTTTCTTACCACCAGACCTTTCTCCATCAATTAGGAATCTGATGCCGTCACTAAACACATTACTTAAATTGTAGCAATTTGTTGAGTGTTTTTTTTGGTGTCTAATCCGCATATATATCACCATTGCCCTTGATTTTGTTGACTGTATATCTCTTAAATATCAACATATACTCATGTGATTTAGTTTACAAAGATTTTTGAATGCCGAGAACCTCGATCAGAGAGTAAAAAAGGCGCAAGGTTCACAATGGTGTAAAATTAAAATGGGATATACTGGGTTAGGATTCGAGTTACAGGAATAAGGGCCAAACCAACCACCCAAGAATGGAATCGTTGAGCGAAATCACTTGACAACCTCCTAGAAGTAGCTTTTCTTGCCACCAGACCTTTCTCTATCAATTATAAATCTGATGCCGTCAATAAACATATTCCTTAAATTGTAGAAATTTGTTGTGTGTTTTTTTTGTGTCTAATCCGCATATATATATCACCATTGCCCTTGATTTTCTTGACTGTATATCTCTTAAATATCAACATATACACGTGTGATTTAGTTTACGAAGATTTTTCAATGCCGAGAACCTCGATCAGAGAGTAAAAAAGGCGTAAGGTTCACAATGGTGTAAAATTAAAATGAGATATACCGGGCTTGGATTCGAGTTACAGGAACAAGGGCCAAACCAACCACCCAAGAATGGAATAGTCGAGCGAAAACACTTGACAACCTCCTAGAAGCAGCTTTTCTTCCACCAGACCTTTCGCCATCAATTAGGAATCTGATACCGTCACTAAACACATTCCTTAAATTGTAGCCATTTGTTGAGTCTTTTTTTGGTGTCTAATCCGCATATATATCACCATTGCCCTTGATTTTCTTGATTGTATATCTTTTAAATATCAAAATATACTCATGTGATTTAGTTTACGAAGATTTTTGAATGCCGAGAACCTCGACCAGAGAGTAAAATAGGCGTAAGGTTCACAATGGTGTAAAAATAAAATGGGATATACCGGGCTAGGATTCGAGTTACAGGAACAAGGGCCAAACCAACCACCCAAGAATGGAATCGTCGAGCGAAATCACTTGACAACCTCCTAGAAGCAGCTTTTCTTGCCACCAGACCTTTCTCTATCAATTAGAAATCTGATGCCGTCACTAAACACATTCCTTAAATTGTAGATATTTGTTGTGTGTTTTTTTGTGTCCAATCCGCATATATATATATATATATATATATCACCATTGCCCTTGATTTTCTTGACTGTATATCTCTTAAATATCAACATATACATGTGTGATTTAGTTTACGAAGATTTTTTAATGCCGAGAACCTTGATCAGAGAGTAAAAAAGGCGTAAGGTTCACAATGGTGTAAAATTAAAGTAGGATATACCGGGCTAGGATTCGACTTACCGGAACAAGTGCCAAACCAACCACCCAAGAATGGAATCATCGAGCGAAAACACTTGACAACCTCCTAGAAGCAGCTTTTCTTGCCACCAGACCTTTCACCATTAATTAGGAATCTGATGCCATCATTAAACACATTCCTTAAATTGTAGCCATTTGTTGAGTGTTTTTTTGTGTCTAATCCGCATATATATCACCATTGCCCTTGATTTTCTTGACTGTATATCTCTTAAATATCAACATATACACGTGTGATTTAGTTTACGAAGATTTTTCAATGCCGAGAACCTCTATCATAGAGTAAAAAAGGCGTAAGGTTCACAATGGTGTAAAATTAAAATGGGATATACCGGGCTAGGATTCGAGTTAAAGGAACAAGGGCCAAACCAACCACCCAAGAATGGAATCGTCGTGCGAAAACACTTGACAACCTCCTAGAAGCAGCTTTTCTTGCCACCAGACCTTTCTTACCAAATCGGACTACTCCTTTCCAAGGAGAAACTTTTAAGAGTACCTTGTGTCCAATTTCAAATTCCAGTGGCTTGCGTCTATTGTCTGCATAACTCTTCTGGTGATCTCGAGTGGTCTTCAGTCTTTCCTTGATTTGAGTTATCTTGTCGGTGGTTTCCTGTACAATCTCAGGACCTGATAATTGACTTTCTCCTATTTCTACCCAACAAAATGGAGTTTTACATTTTCGTCCATACAGTGCTTCGAATGGGGCAGCTTCGATACTTGCATGATAACTATTGTTATAGGAGAATTCAATTAAGGGTAGGTGGTTATCCCAGTTTCCCCCAAAATCTATCACACATGCTCTGAGCATGTCTTCCAGGGTTTGGATCGTCCTTTCACTCTGTCCGTCTGTTTGGGGATGATATGCAGTACTCAAGTTTAATCGGGTCCCCATTGCTTCTAATCCGCATATCACCATTGCCCTTGATTTTCTTGACTGTATATCTCTTAAATATCAACATATACACGTGTGATTTAGTTTACGAAGATTTTTCAATGCCGAGAACCTCGATCAGGGAGTAAAAAAGGTGTAAGGTTCACAATGGTGTAAAATTAAAATGGGATATACCGGGCTAGGATTCGAGTTACAGGAACAAGGGCCAAACCAACTACCCAAGAATGGAATCATCGAGCGAAAACACTTGACAACCTCCTAGAAGTAGCTTTTCTTGCCACCAGACCTTTCTCCATCAATTAGGAATCTGATGCCGTCACTAAACACATTCCTTAAATTGTAGCCATTTGTTGAGTGTTTTTTTGGTGTCTAATCCGCATATATATCACCATTGTCCTTGATTTTCTTGACTGTATATCTCTTAAATATCAACATATACACGTGTGATTTAGTTTACGAAGATTTTTCAATGCCGAGAACCTCGATCAGAGAGTAAAAAAGGCGTAAGGTTCACAATGGTGTAAAATTAAAATGTGATATACCGGGCTAGGATTCGAGTTACAGGAACAAGGGCCAAACCAACCACCCAAGAATGGAATGGTCGAGTGATGTGCGTTAGGTGTATATGTAGGTTTAAGTATATTTTAAGCCCTTTTACACTTTCTTTAGCCAAGTTTTAAATTTATAAAACAAGATATTTACTAACACTAAACACACATATGGGCAAGTGCACTCATCGTGAGCGTAGTTTAGTGTTGGTAAGATACCGAGGTCGTCCAAGGACACAAGAGCTTTTAGTACCGGTTTATCCTCAACGTCTAATCAAATCTAAAAGTTAGAAAAAAGGTTTTAAACTAGAAAAATAAAAACTAACTAAAATGCTGAAAATAAAAAAAAACAGATAGACAAGATGAATCACTTGGTTCTGACTCGTGTATAGTGTAACCTTTGATTATTTCCGCACTTTTCACTTATTTAAGGGATTATCTTAGTTATTGTAGTAGGCCCCTCTTTTGAAGGTGACGTTACCCTCAACCCAGTAGTTTGAGTCAGCAAGGATACAATCCTAAAGGGTCGGATTATTGAAAGATAATTAATTAAGTTATTAATGCAAATTATGGTAGGCCCCTCTTTTGAAGGTGACGTTACCCTCGACTAAGTTGTCTGAGTCAGCAAGGATACAGTCCTAAGTAGCCGGGTTATAGTATTAATAGTAGTTTAACTTATGAGGGGATCAAAGAGTTTAGACCCCCGCCATCCAATACCGTTAAGTATTGAAGGAGGTCCTACTAAATTTGACCCAGGTCCCTTGCAGGATCTCTAAACGCTGAACAACGGAAAGACTCTTACCAAACAGTTCCCTTAACCCCCGACCAGGTAGCCAACATACCTCCATATAGACCGTGGAGATATGAATGGTGAAAATATTTTATTTTATATAGACAGTAAAATAATGCCAAGACACCACGGACAAACGATAAGGAAGAATCACCTTCAACATAAGAAACTAGTTATTAAAGTCATTAATACATAACCAATTAAAAAGTGCGAAAAGATTAAAAATAAAAAGTATTACACTAGACACTTGTCTTCACCAAGTGATGTAAGAGACTTAGGCAAACATGGCCTTGATTGTCAAGAACTCTTACGATCAATCTTGGATCCTGAGACGACTCACACACTCTATGATGGACAATGGATGATGGTGGTGGATGATGGTGTTATGGTGGTGGTGGTTGGTGGGTGAAGTGTGAGAGAGGTGGTGTGCCAAGGGATGGTTTGAGCTTGAGCCAAGCACTCCTATTTATAGGCTGAACAGAAGCTCGGGCACGGCCCCGTTTCCAGTGGGCACGGCCCCGTGTCCACATCCTTCTCTTTCTTCATTAATTGCTCTTGTCTTTATTAGTTGACCACGCCCCCGTGTCCGCTGAGCACGACCCCGTGTGCAGAAGCATATCTGTACTATGAAGATTTTCCTGGATTCTGCGAATCTTATAGTTGACCACGGCCCCGTGCCCGCTGAGCACGGCCCCGTGGTGGGCAATAGAAGTTTCTACCACTTTGTCTTTTCTACTGACACTTGGGCACGCCCCCGTGCTGGCTGAGCACGGGGCGTGTTCAGTCTTCTGTCTTCTTGTTTTGCTTGGGAAGATGCTGTCGTGGGGTCGGGCATGTCACGTTTGTTCCATTTCTTGTATTTATGTTAGATTTTGCTGTCTTTTTGCTTCTTTTGTTAATTTGAGCTCATTTAATCCTGAAAATACAAAAGGAAGACAAAAGCACACTTTTTCCAACATTAGTACTAAAAAAGGGTTAGTTTTATGCCATAATTGATGTAATTTATATGTTGCATTTTGCACACATCATCGAGCGAAAACACTTGACAACCTCCTAGAAGCAGCTTTTCTTGCCACCAGACCTTTCTCCATCAATTAGGAATCTGATGCCGTCACTAAACACATTCCTTAAATTGTAGCTATTTGTTGAGTGTTTTTTTTGGTGTCTAATCCGCATATATATCACCATTGCCCTTGATTTTCTTGACTGTATATCTCTTAAATATCAACATATACACATGTGATTTAGTTTACGAAGATTTTTGAATGCTGAGAACCTCGATCAGAGAGTAAAAAAGGCGTAAGATTCAAAATGGTCTAAAATTAAAATGGGATATAGCGGGCTAGGATACGAGTTACAGGAACAAGGGCCAAACCAACCACCCAAGAATGGAATCGTCGAGCGAAAACACTTGACAACCTCCTAGAAGCAACTTTTCTTGCCACCAGACCTTTCTCTATCAATTTGAAATCTGATTACGTCACTAAACACATTACTTAAATTGTAGATATTTGTTGTGTGTTTTTTTGTGTCTAATCCGCATATATATCACCATTGCCCTTGATTTTCTTGACTGAATATCTCTTAAATATCAACATATACACGTGTGATTTAGTTTACGAAGATTTTTCAATGCCGAGAACCTCGATCAGAGAGTAAAAAAGGCGTAAGGTTCACAATGGTGTAAAATTAAAGTAGGATATACCAGGCTAGGATTCGAGTTACAGGAACAAGGGCCAAACCAACCACCCAAGAATGGAATCCTCGAGCGAAAACACTTGACAACCTCCTAAAAGCAGGTTTTCTTGCCACCAGACCTTTCTCCATCAATTAGGAATCTGATGCCGTCATTAAATACATTCCTTAAATTGTAGCCATTTGTTGAGTGATTTTTTTGGTGTCTAATCCGCATATATGTCACCATTGCCCTGGATTTTCTTGACTGTATATCTCTTAAATGTCAACATATACACGTGTGATTTAGTTTACGAAGATTTTTCAATGCCGAGAACCTCGATCAGAGAGTAAAAAAGGCGTAAGGTTCACAATGGTGTAAAATTAAAATGAGATATACCGGGTTAGGATTCGAGTTACAGGAACAAGGGCCAAACCAACCACCCAAGAATGGAATCGTCTAGCGAAAACACTTGACAACCTCCTAGAAGCAGCTTTTCTTACCACCAGACCTTTCTCCATCAATTAGGAATCTGATGCCGTCACTAAACACATTCCTTAAATTGTAGTCATTTGTTGAGTGTTTTTTTGGTGTCTAATCCGCATATATATCACCACTGCCCTTGATTTTCTTGACTGTATATCTCTTAAATATCAACATATACACATGTGATTTAGTTTACGAAGATTTTTGAATCCCAAGAACCTCGATCAGAGAGTAAAAAAGGCGTAAGGTTCACAATGGTGTAAAATTAAAATGGGATATAGCGGGCTAGGATACGAGTTACAGGAACAAGGGCCAAACCAACCACCCAAGAATGGAATCGTCGAGCGAAAACACTTGACAACCTCATAGAAGCAGCTTTTCTTGCCACCAGACCTTTCTCTATCAATTAGAAATCTGATTCCGTCACTAAACACATTCCTTATATTGTAGATATTTGTTGTGTATTTTTTTGTGTCTAATCCGCATATATATCACCATTGCCCTTGATTTTCTTGACTGTATATCTCTTAAATATCAACATATACACGTGTGATTTAGTTTACGTAGATTTTTCAATGCCGAGAACCTCGATCAGAGAGTAAAAAAGGTGTAAGGTTCACAATGGTGTAAAATTAAAGTAGGATATACCGGGCTAGGATTCGAGTTACATGAACAAGGGCCAAACTAACCACCCAAGAATGGAATCGTCGAGCGAAAACCCTTGATAACCTCCTAGAAGCAGCTTTTCTTGCCACCAGACCTTTCTCTATCAATTAGAAATCTGATTCCGTCACTAAGCACATTCCTTATATTGTAGATATTTGTTGTGTATTTTTTTGTGTCTAATCCGCATATATATCACCATTGCCCTTGATTTTCTTGACTGTATATCTCTTAAATATCAACATATACACGTGTGATTTAGTTTACGAAGATTTTTCAATGCCGAGAACCTCGATCAGAGAGTAAAAAAGGTGTAAGGTTCACAATGGTGTAAAATTAAAGTAGGATATACCGGGCTAGGATTCGAGTTACAAGAACAAGGGCCAAACCAACCACCCAAGAATGGAATCGTCGAGCGAAAACACTTGACAACCTCCTAGATGCAGGTTTTCTTGCAACCAGACCTTTCTCCATCAATTAGGAATCTGATGCCGTCACTAAACACATTCCTTAAATTGTAGCCATTTGTTGAGTGATTTTTTTTGGTGTCTAATCCGCATATATATCACCATTGCCCTGGATTTTCTTGAATGTATATCTCTTAAATGTCAACATATACACGTGTGATTTAGTTTACGAAGATTTTTCAATGCCGAGAACCTCGATCAGAGAGTAAAAAAGGCGTAAGGTTCACAGTGGTGTAAAATTAAAATGGGATATAACGGGCTAGGATTCGAGTTACAGGAACAAGGGCCAAACCAACCACCCAAGAATGGAATCGTCGAGCGAAAACACTTGACAACCTCCTAGAAGCAGCTTTTCTTGCCACTAGACCTTTCTCCATCAATTAGGAATCTGATGCCGTCATTAAATACATTCCTTAAATTGTAGCCATTTGTTGAGTGATTTTTTTTGGTGTCTAATCCGCATATATATCACCATTGCCCTGGATTTTCTTGACTGTATATTTCTTAAATGTCAACATATACACGTGTGATTTAGTTTACGAAGATTTTTCAATGCCGAGAACCTCGATCAGAGAGTAAAAAAGGCGTAAGGTTCACAATGGTGTAAAATTAAAATGAGATATACCGGGTTAGGATTCGAGTTACAGGAACAAGGGCCAAACCAACCACCCAAGAATGGAATCGTCTAGCGAAAACACTTTACAACCTCCTAGAAGCAGCTTTTCTTACCACCAGACCTTTCTCCATCAATTAGGAATCTGATGCCGTCACTAAACACATTCCTTAAATTGTAGTCATTTGTTGAGTGTTTTTTTGGAGTCTAATCCGCATATATATCACCATTGCCCTTGATTTTCTTGACTGTATATCTCTTAAATATCAACATATACACATGTGATTTAGTTTACGAAGATTTTTAAATGCCGAGAACCTCGATCAGAGAGTAAAAAAGGCGTAAGGTTCACAATGGTGTAAAATTAAAATGGGATATAGCGGGCTAGGATATGAGTTACAGGAACAAGGGCCAAACCAACCACCCAAGAATGGAATCGTCGAGCGAAAACACTTGACAACCTCCTAGAAGCAGCTTTTCTTGCCACCAGACCTTTCTCTATCAATTAGAAATCTGATTCCCTCATAAAACACATTCCTTATATTGTAGATATTTGTTGTGTGTTTTTTTGTGTCTAATCCGCATATATATCACCATTGCCCTTGATTTTCTTGACTGTATATCTCTTAAATATCAACATATACACGTGTGATTTAGTTTACGAAGATTTTTCAATGCCGAGAACCTCGATCAGAGAGTAAAAAAGGTGTAAGGTTCACAATGGTGTAAAATTAAAGTAGGATATACCGGGCTAGGATTTGAGTTACAGGAACAAGGGCCAAACCAACCACCCAAGAATGGAATCGTCGAGCGAAAACACTTGACAACCTCCTAGAAGCAGGTTTTCTTGCCACCAGACCTTTCTCCATCAATTAGGAATCTGATGCCGTCACTAAACACATTCCTTAAATTGTAGCCATTTGTTGAGTGATTTTTTTTGGTATCTAATCCGCATATATATATCACCATTGCCCTGGATTTTCTTGACTGTATATCTCTTAAATGTCAACATATACACGTGTGATTTAGTTTACGAAGATTTTTCAATGCCGAGAACCTCGATCAGAGAGTAAAAAAGGCGTAAGGTTCACAATGGTGTAAACTTAAAATGACATATACCGGGTTAGGATTCGAGTTACAGGAACAAGGGCCAAACCAACCACCCAAGAATGGAATCATCGAGCGAAAACACTTGACAACCTCCTAGAAGCAGCTTTTCTTACCACCAGACCTTTCTCCATCAATTAGGAATCTGATGCCTTCACTAAACACATTCCTTAAATTGTAGCCATTTGTTGAGTGTTTTTTTGGTGTCTAATCCGCATATATATCACCATTGCCCTTGATTTTCTTGACTGTATATCTCTTAAATATCAACATTTACACATGTGATTTAGTTTACGAAGATTTTTGAATGCCGAGAAACTCGATCAGAGAGTAAAAAAGGCGTAAGGTTCACAATGGTGTAAAATTAAAATGGGATATAGCGGGCTAGGATACGAGTTACAGGAACAAGGGCCAAACCTACCACCCAAGAATGGAATCGTCGAGCGAAAACACTTGACAACCTCCTAGAAGCAGCTTTTCTTGCCACCAGACCTTTCTCTATCAATTAGAAATCTGATTCCGTCACTAAACACATTCCTTAAATTGTAGATATTTGTTGTGTGTTTTTTTGTGTCTAATCCGCATATATATCACCATTGCCCTTGATTTTCTTGACTGTATATCACTTAAATATCAACATATACACGTGTGATTTAGTTTACGAAGATTTTTCAATGCCGAGAACCTCGATCAGAGAGTAAAAAAGGTGTAAGGTTCACAATAGTGTAAAATTAAAGTAGGATATACCGGGCTAGGATTCGAGTTACAGGAACAAGGGCCAAACCAACCACCCAAGAATGGAATCGTCGTGCGAAAACACTTGACAACCTCCTAGAAGCAGGTTTTCTTGCCACCAGACCTTTCTCCATCAACTAGGAATCTGATGCCGTCCCTAAACACATTCCTTAAATTGTAGCCATTTGTTGAGTGATTTTTTTGGGTGTCTAATCCGCATATATATCACCATTGCCCTTGATTTTCTTGACTATATATCTCTTAAATATCAACATATACAGGTGTGATTTAGTTTGCGAATATTTTTCAATGCCGAGAACCTCGACCAGAGAGTAAAAAAGGCGTAAAGTTCACAATGATGTAAAATTAAAATGGGATATACCGGGCTAGGATTTGAGTTACAGGAACAAGGGCCAAACCAACCACCCAAGAATGCAATCGTCAAGCGAAAACACTTGACAACCTCCTAGAAGCAGCTTTTCTTGGCACCAGACCTTTCTCCATCAATTAGGAATCTGTTGCCATCACTAAACACATTCCATAAATTGTAGCCATTTGTTGAGTGTTTTTTTTAGTGTCTAATCCGCATATATATCACCATTGCCCTTGATTTTTCTTGACTGTATATCTCTTAAATGTCAACATATAAACGTGTGATTTAGTTTACGTAGATTTTTCAATGCCGAGAACCTCGATCAGAGAGTAAAAAAGGCATAAGGTTCACAATGGTGTAAAATTAAAATGGGATATACCGGGCTAGGATTCGACTTACAGGAACAAGGTCCAAACCAACCACTCAAGAATGGAATCGTCGAGCGAAAACACTTGACAACCTCCTAGAAGCAGCTTTTCTTACCACCAGACCCTTCTCCATTAATTAGGAATCTGATGCCGTCACTAAACACATTCCTTAAATTGTAGCCATTTGTTGAGTGTTTTTTTTTGGTGTATAATCCGCATATATATCACCATTGCCCTTGATTTTCTTGAATGTATATCTCTTAAATATCAACATATACACGTGTGATTTTGTTTACGAAGATTTTTCAATGCCGAGAACCTCGATCAGAGAGTAAAAAAGGCGTAAGGTTCACAACGGTGTAAAATTAAAATGGGATATACCGGGCTAGGATACGACTTACAGGAACAAGGGCCAAACCAACCACCCAAGAATGGAATCGTCAAGCGAAAACACTTGACAACCTCCTGGAAGCAGCTTCTCTTGCCACCAGACCTTTCTCCATCAATTAGGAATCTGATGCCGTCACTAAACACATTCCTTAAATTGTAGCCATTTGTTGAGTGTTTTTTTGGTGTTTAATCCGCATATATATCACCATTGCCCTTGATTTTCTTGAATGTATATCTCTTAAATATCAACATATACACGTGTGATTTTGTTTACGAAGATTTTTCAATGCCGAGAACCTCGATCAGAGAGTAAAAAATGCGTAAGGTTCACAATGGTGTAAGATTAAAATGGGATATACCGGGCTAGGATTCGAGTTACAGGAACAAGGGCCAAACCAACCACCCAAGAATGGAATCGTCGAGCGAAAACACTTGACAACCTCCTAGAAGCAGCTTTTCTTGCCACCAAACCTTTCTCCATCAATTAGGAATCTGATGCCATCACTAAACACATTCCTTAAATTGTAGCCATTTGTTAAGTGTTTTTTTTGGTGTCTTATCCGCATATATATCACTATTGCCCTTGATTTTCTTGACTGTATATCTCTTAAATATCAACATATACACGTGTGATTTAGTTTACGAAGATTTTTCAATGCCGAGAACCTCGACCAGAGAGTAAAAAAGGCGTAAGGTTCTCAATGGTGTAAAATTAAAATGGGATATACTGGGCTAGGATTAGAGTTACAGGAACAAGGGCCAAACCAACCACCGAAGAATGGAATCGTCGAGCGAAAACACTTGACAACCACCCAGAAGCAGCTTTTCTTGCCACCAGACCTTTCTCTAACAATTAGGAATCTCATGCCGTCACTAAACACATTCCTTAAATTGTAGCCATTTGTTGAGTGTTTTTTTATGTCTAATCCGCATATATATCACCATTGCTCTTGATTTTGTTGACTGTATATCTCTTAAATATCAATATATACACGTGTGATTTAGTTTACGGAGATTTTTCAATGTCGAGAACCTCGACCAGAGAGTAAAAAAGGCGTAAGGTTCACAATGGTGTAAAATTAAAATGGGATATACTGGGCTAGGATTCGAGTTACAGGAATAAGGGCCAAACCAACCACCCAAGAATGGAATCGCCGAGCGAAAACACTTGACAACCTCATAGAAGCAGCTTTTCTTGCCACCAGACCTTTCTCCATCAATTAGGAATCTGAAGCCGTCACCAAACACATTCCAGAAATTGAAGCCATTTGTTGAGTGTTTTTTTTGGTGTCTAATCCGCATATATATCACCATTGCCCTTGATTTTCTTGACTGTATGTCTCTTAAATGTCAACATATAAATGTGTGATTTAGTTTACGGAGATTTTTCAATGTCGAGAACCTCGATCAGAGAGTAAAAACGGCGTAAGGTTCACAATGGTGTAAAATTAAAATGGGATATACCGGGCTAGGATTCGAGTTACAGGAATATGGGCCAAACCAACCACCCAAGAATGGAATCGCCGAGCGAAAACACTTGACAACCTCCTAGAAGCAGCTTTTCTTGCCACCAGACCTTTCTCCATCAATTAGGAATCTGATGCCGTCACTAAACACATTCCTTAAATTATAGCCATTGGTTGAGTGTTTTTTTTGGTGTCTAATCCGCATATATATCACCATTGCCCTTGATTTTCTTAACTGTATATCTCTTAAATATCAACATATACACGTGTGATTTAGTTTACGAAGAATTTTCAATGCCGAGAACCTCGATCAGAGAGTAAAAAAGGCGTAAGGTTCACAATGGTGTAAAATTAAAATGGGATATACCGGGCTAAGATTCGAGTTACAGGAACAAGGGACAAACCAACCACCCAAGAATGGAATCGTCGAGCGAAAACACTTGACAACCTCCTAGAAGCAGCTTTTCTTGCCACCAGACCTTTCTCCATCAATTAGGAATCTGATGCCGTCACAAAACACATTCCTTAAATTGTAGCCATTTGTTGAGTGATTTTTTTGGTTTCTAATCCGCATATATATCACCATTTCCCTTGATTTTCTTGACTATATATCTCTTAAATATCAACATATACACGTGTGATTTAGTTTACGAATATTTTTCAATGCCGAGAACCTCGATCAGATAGTAAAAAAGGCGTAAGGCTCACAATGGAGTAAAGTTAAAATGGGATATACCGGGCTAGGATTCGAGTTACAGGAACAAGGGCCAAGCCAACCACCCAAGAATGGAATCGTCGAGCGAAAACACTTGACAACCTCCTAGAAGCAGCTTTTCTTGCCACCAAACCTTTCTCCATCAATTAGGAATCTGATGCCATCACTAAACACATTCCTTAAATTGTAGCCATTTGTTAAGTGTTTTTTTTGGTGTCTTATCCGCATATATATCACTATTGCCCTTGATTTTCTTGACTGTATATCTCTTAAATATCAACATATACACGTGTGATTTAGTTTACGAAGATTTTTCAATGCCGAGAACCTCGACCAGAGAGTAAAAAAGGCGTAAGGTTCTCAATGGTGTAAAATTAAAATGGGATATACTGGGCTAGGATTAGAGTTACAGGAACAAGGGCCAAACCAACCACCGAAGAATGGAATCGTCGAGCGAAAACACTTGACAACCACCCAGAAGCAGCTTTTCTTGCCACCAGACCTTTCTCTATCAATTAGGAATCTCATGCCGTCACTAAACACATTCCTTAAATTGTAGCCATTTGTTGAGTGTTTTTTTTATGTCTAATCCGCATATATATCACCATTGCCCTTGATTTTGTTGACTGTATATCTCTTAAATATCAATATATACACGTGTGATTTAGTTTACGGAGATTTTTCAATGTCGAGAACCTCGACCAGAGAGTAAAAAAGGTGTAAGGTTCACAATGGTGTAAAATTAAAATGGGATATACTGGGCTAGGATTCGAGTTACAGGAATAAGGGCCAAACCAACCACCCAAGAATGGAATCGCCGAGCGAAAACACTTGACAACCTCATAGAAGCAGCTTTTCTTGCCACCAGACCTTTCTCCATCAATTAGGAATCTGAAGCCGTCACCAAACACATTCCATAAATTGAAGCCATTTGTTGAGTGTTTTTTTTGGTGTCTAATCCGCATATATATCACCATTGCCCTTGATTTTCTTGACTGTATGTCTCTTAAATGTCAACATATAAATGTGTGATTTAGTTTACGTAGATTTTTCAATGTCGAGAACCTCGATCAGAGAGTAAAAACGGCGTAAGGTTCACAATGGTGTAAAATTAAAATGGGATATACCGGGCTAGGATTCGAGTTACAGGAATATGGGCCAAACCAACCACCCAAGAATGGAATCGCCGAGCGAAAACACTTGACAACCTCCTAGAAGCAGCTTTTCTTGCCACCAGACCTTTCTCCATCAATTAGGAATCTGATGCCGTCACTAAACACATTCCTTAAATTATAGCCATTGGTTGAGTGTTTTTTTTGGTGTCTAATCCGCATATATATCACCATTGCCCTTGATTTTCTTAACTGTATATCTCTTAAATATCAACATATACACGTGTGATTTAGTTTACGAAGAATTTTCAATGCCGAGAACCTCGATCAGAGAGTAAAAAAGGCGTAAGGTTCACAATGGTGTAAAATTAAAATGGGATATACCGGGCTAAGATTCGAGTTACAGGAACAAGGGACAAACCAACCACCCAAGAATGGAATCGTCGAGCGAAAACACTTGACAACCTCCTAGAAGCAGCTTTTCTTGCCACCAGACCTTTCTCCATCAATTAGGAATCTGATGCCGTCACAAAACACATTCCTTAAATTGTAGCCATTTGTTGAGTGATTTTTTTGGTGTCTAATCCGCATATATATCACCATTTCCCTTGATTTTCTTGACTATATATCTCTTAAATATCAACATATACACGTGTGATTTAGTTTACGAATATTTTTCAATGCCGAGAACCTCGATCAGATAGTAAAAAAGGCGTAAAGTTCACAATGGTGTAAAATTAAAATGGGATATACCGGGCTAGGATTCGAGTTACAGGAACAAGGGCCAAACCAACCACCCAAGAATGGAATCGTCAAGCGAAAACACTTGACAACCTCCTAGAAGCAGCTTTTCTTGCCACCAGACCTTTCTCCATCAATTAGGATTCTGTTGCCATCACTTAACACATTCCATAAATTTTAGCAATTTGTTGAGTGTTTTTTTTGGTGTCTAATCCGCATATATATCATCATTGCCCTTGATTTTCTTGACTTTATATCTCTTAAATGTCAACATATAAACGTGTGATTTAGTTTACGAAGATTTTTCAATGCCGAGAACCTCGATCAGAGAGTAAAAAAGGCGTAAGGTTCACAATGGTGTAAAATTAAAATGGGATATACCGGGCTAGGATTTGAGTTACAGGAATAAGGGCCAAACCAACCACCCAAGAATGGAATCGCCGAGCGAAAACACTTGACAACCTCCTAGAAGCAGCTTTTCTTGCCACCAGACCTTTCTCCATCAATTAGGAATCTGATGCCGTCACTAAACACATTTCCTTAAATTATAGCCATTTGTTGAGTGTTTTTTTTTGGTGTCTAATCCGCATATATATCAACATTGCCCTTGATTTTCTTAACTGTATATCTCTTAAATATCAACATATACACGTGTGATTTAGTTTACGAAGATTTTTCAATGCCGAGAACCTCGATCAGAGAGTAAAAAAGGCGTAAGGTTCACAATGGTGTAAAATTAAAAGTGGATATACCGGGCTAAGATTCGAGTTACAGGAACAAGGGCCAAACCAACCACCCAAGAATGGAATCGTCGAGCGAAAACACTTGACAACCTCCTAGAAGCAGCTTTTCTTGCCACCAGACCTTTCTCCATCAATTAGGAATCTGATTCCGTCACAAAACACATTCCTTAAATTGTAGCCATTTGTTGAGTGATTTTTTTGGTGTCTAATCCGCATATATATCACCATTTCCCTTGATTTTCTTGACTATATATCTCTTAAATATCAACATATACACGTGTGATTTAGTTTACGAAGATTTTTCAATGCCGAGAACCTCGATCAGAGAGTAAAAAAGGCGTAAGGTTCACAATGGTGTAAAATTAAAATGAGATATACCGGGCTTGGATTCGAGTTACAGGAACAAGGGCCAAACCAACCACCCAAGAATGGAATAGTCGAGCGAAAACACTTGACAACCTCCTAGAAGCAGCTTTTCTTCCACCAGACCTTTCTCCATCAATTAGGAATCTGATACCGTCACTAAACACATTCCTTAAATTGTAGCCATTTGTTGAGTCTTTTTTTGGTGTCTAATCCGCATATATATCACCATTGCCCTTGATTTTCTTGATTGTATATCTTTTAAATATCAAAATATACTCATGTGATTTAGTTTACGAAGATTTTTGAATGCCGAGAACCTCGACCAGAGAGTAAAATAGGCGTAAGGTTCACAATGGTGTAAAAATAAAATGGGATATACCGGGCTAGGATTCGAGTTACAGGAACAAGGGCCAAACCAACCACCCAAGAATGGAATCGTCGAGCGAAATCACTTGACAACCTCCTAGAAGCAGCTTTTCTTGCCACCAGACCTTTCTCTATCAATTAGAAATCTGATGCCGTCACTAAACACATTCCTTAAATTGTAGATATTTGTTGTGTGTTTTTTTGTGTCCAATCCGCATATATATATATATATATATATATATATATATATATATATATATATATATATATATCACCATTGCCCTTGATTTTCTTGACTGTATATCTCTTAAATATCAACATATACATGTGTGATTTAGTTTACGAAGATTTTTTAATGCCGAGAACCTTGATCAGAGAGTAAAAAAGGCGTAAGGTTCACAATGGTGTAAAATTAAAGTAGGATATACCGGGCTAGGATTCGACTTACAGGAACAAGGGCCAAACCAACCACCCAAGAATGGAATCATCGAGCGAAAACACTTGACAACCTCCTAGAAGCAGCTTTTCTTGCCACCAGACCTTTCACCATTAATTAGGAATCTGATGCCATCATTAAACACATTCCTTAAATTGTAGCCATTTGTTGAGTGTTTTTTTGTGTCTAATCCGCATATATATCACCATTGCCCTTGATTTTCTTGACTGTATATCTCTTAAATATCAACATATACACGTGTGATTTAGTTTACGAAGATTTTTCAATGCCGAGAACCTCTATCATAGAGTAAAAAAGGCGTAAGGTTCACAATGGTGTAAAATTAAAATGGGATATACCGGGCTAGGATTCGAGTTAAAGGAACAAGGGCCAAACCAACCACCCAAGAATGGAATCGTCGTGCGAAAACACTTGACAACCTCCTAGAAGCAGCTTTTCTTGCCACCAGACCTTTCTTACCAAATCGGACTACTCCTTTCCAAGGAGAAACTTTTAAGAGTACCTTGTGTCCAATTTCAAATTCCAGTGGCTTGCGTCTATTGTCTGCATAACTCTTCTGGTGATCTCGAGTGGTCTTCAGTCTTTCCTTGATTTGAGTTATCTTGTCGGTGGTTTCCTGTACAATCTCAGGACCTGATAATTGACTTTCTCCTATTTCTACCCAACAAAATGGAGTTTTACATTTTCGTCCATACAGTGCTTCGAATGGGGCAGCTTCGATACTTGCATGATAACTATTGTTATAGGAGAATTCAATTAAGGGTAGGTGGTTATCCCAGTTTCCCCCAAAATCTATCACACATGCTCTGAGCATGTCTTCCAGGGTTTGGATCGTCCTTTCACTCTGTCCGTCTGTTTGGGGATGATATGCAGTACTCAAGTTTAATCGGGTCCCCATTGCTTCTAATCCGCATATCACCATTGCCCTTGATTTTCTTGACTGTATATCTCTTAAATATCAACATATACACGTGTGATTTAGTTTACGAAGATTTTTCAATGCCGAGAACCTCGATCAGGGAGTAAAAAAGGTGTAAGGTTCACAATGGTGTAAAATTAAAATGGGATATACCGGGCTAGGATTCGAGTTACAGGAACAAGGGCCAAACCAACTACCCAAGAATGGAATCATCGAGCGAAAACACTTGACAACCTCCTAGAAGTAGCTTTTCTTGCCACCAGACCTTTCTCCATCAATTAGGAATCTGATGCCGTCACTAAACACATTCCTTAAATTGTAGCCATTTGTTGAGTGTTTTTTTGGTGTCTAATCCGCATATATATCACCATTGTCCTTGATTTTCTTGACTGTATATCTCTTAAATATCAACATATACACGTGTGATTTAGTTTATGAAGATTTTTCAATGCCGAGAACCTCGATCAGAGAGTAAAAAAGGCGTAAGGTTCACAATGGTGTAAAATTAAAATGTGATATACCGGGCTAGGATTCGAGTTACAGGAACAAGGGCCAAACCAACCACCCAAGAATGGAATGGTCGAGTGATGTGCGTTAGGTGTATATGTAGGTTTAAGTATATTTTAAGCCCTTTTACACTTTCTTTAGCCAAGTTTTAAATTTATAAAACAAGATATTTACTAACACTAAACACACATATGGGCAAGTGCACCCATCGTGAGCGTAGTATAGTGTTGGTAAGATACCGAGGTCGTCCAAGGACACAAGAGCTTTTAGTACCGGTTTATCCTCAACGTCTAATCAAATCTAAAAGTTAGAAAAAAGGTTTTAAACTAGAAAAATAAAAACTAACTAAAATGCTGAAAAAAAAAAAACAGATAGACAAGATGAATCACTTGGTTCTGACTCGTGTATAGTGTAACCTTTGATTATTTCCGCACTTTTCACTTATTTAAGGGATTATCTTAGTTATTGTAGTAGGCCCCTCTTTTGAAGGTGAAGTTACCCTCAACCCAGTAGTTTGAGTCAGCAAGGATACAATCCTAAAGGGTCGGATTATTGAAAGATAATTAATTAAGTTATTAATGCAAATTATGGTAGGCCCCTCTTTTGAAGGTGACGTTACCCTCGACTAAGTTGTCTGAGTCAGCAAGGATACAGTCCTAAGTAGCCGGGTTATAGTATTAATAGTAGTTTAACTTATGAGGGGATCAAAGAGTTTAGACCCCCGCCATCCAATACCGTTAAGTATTGAAGGAGGTCCTACTAAATTTGACCCAGGTCCCTTGCAGGATCTCTAAACGCTGAACAACGGAAAGACTCTTACCAAACAGTTCCCTTAACCCCCGACCAGGTAGCCAACATACCTCCATATAGACCGTGGAGATATGAATGGTGAAAATATTTTATTTTATATAGACAGTAAAATAATGCCAAGACACCACGGACAAACGATAAGGAAGAATCACCTTCAACATAAGAAACTAGTTATTAAAGTCATTAATACATAACCAATTAAAAAGTGCGAAAAGATTAAAAATAAAAAGTATTACACTAGACACTTGTCTTCACCAAGTGATGTAAGAGACTTAGGCAAACATGGCCTTGATTGTCAAGAACTCTTACGATCAATCTTGGATCCTGAGACGACTCACACACTCTATGATGGACAATGGATGATGGTGGTGGATGATGGTGTTATGGTGGTGGTGGTTGGTGGGTGAAGTGTGAGAGAGGTGGTGTGCCAAGGGATGGTTTGAGCTTGAGCCAAGCACTCCTATTTATAGGCTGAACAGAAGCTCGGGCACGGCCCCGTTTCCAGTGGGCACGGCCCCGTGTCCACATCCTTCTCTTTCTTCATTAATTGCTCTTGTCTTTATTAGTTGACCACGCCCCCGTGTCCGCTGAGCACGACCCCGTGTGCAGAAGCATATCTGTACTATGAAGATTTTCCTGGATTCTGCGAATCTTATAGTTGACCACGGCCCCGTGCCCGCTGAGCACGGCCCCGTGGTGGGCAATAGAAGTTTCTACCACTTTGTCTTTTCTACTGACACTTGGGCACGCCCCCGTGCTGGCTGAGCACGGGGCGTGTTCAGTCTTCTGTCTTCTTGTTTTGCTTGGGAAGATGCTGTCGTGGGGTCGGGCATGTCACGTTTGTTCCATTTCTTGTATTTATGTTAGATTTTGCTGTCTTTTTGCTTCTTTTGTTAATTTGAGCTCATTTAATCCTGAAAATACAAAAGGAAGACAAAAGCACACTTTTTCCAACATTAGTACTAAAAAAGGGTTAGTTTTATGCCATAATTGATGTAATTTATATGTTGCATTTTGCACACATCATCGAGCGAAAACACTTGACAACCTCCTAGAAGCAGCTTTTCTTGCCACCAGACCTTTCTCCATCAATTAGGAATCTGATGCCGTCACTAAACACATTCCTTAAATTGTAGCTATTTGTTGAGTGTTTTTTTTGGTGTCTAATCCGCATATATATCACCATTGCCCTTGATTTTCTTGACTGTATATCTCTTAAATATCAACATATACACATGTGATTTAGTTTACGAAGATTTTTGAATGCTGAGAACCTCGATCAGAGAGTAAAAAAGGCGTAAGATTCAAAATGGTCTAAAATTAAAATGGGATATAGCGGGCTAGGATACGAGTTACAGGAACAAGGGCCAAACCAACCACCCAAGAATGGAATCGTCGAGCGAAAACACTTGACAACCTCCTAGAAGCAACTTTTCTTGCCACCAGACCTTTCTCTATCAATTTGAAATCTGATTACGTCACTAAACACATTACTTAAATTGTAGATATTTGTTGTGTGTTTTTTTGTGTCTAATCCGCATATATATCACCATTGCCCTTGATTTTCTTGACTGAATATCTCTTAAATATCAACATATACACGTGTGATTTAGTTTACGAAGATTTTTCAATGCCGAGAACCTCGATCAGAGAGTAAAAAAGGCGTAAGGTTCACAATGGTGTAAAATTAAAGTAGGATATACCAGGCTAGGATTCGAGTTACAGGAACAAGGGCCAAACCAACCACCCAAGAATGGAATCCTCGAGCGAAAACACTTGACAACCTCCTAAAAGCAGGTTTTCTTGCCACCAGACCTTTCTCCATCAATTAGGAATCTGATGCCGTCATTAAATACATTCCTTAAATTGTAGCCATTTGTTGAGTGATTTTTTTGGTGTCTAATCCGCATATATGTCACCATTGCCCTGGATTTTCTTGACTGTATATCTCTTAAATGTCAACATATACACGTGTGATTTAGTTTACGAAGATTTTTCAATGCCGAGAACCTCGATCAGAGAGTAAAAAAGGCGTAAGGTTCACAATGGTGTAAAATTAAAATGTGATATACCGGGCTAGGATTCGAGTTACAGGAACAAGGGCCAAACCAACCACCCAAAAATGGAATGGTCGAGTGATGTGCGTTAGGTGTATATGTAGGTTTAAGTATATTTTAAGCCCTTTTACACTTTCTTTAGCCAAGTTTTAAATTTATAAAACAAGATATTTACTAACACTAAACACACATATGGGCAAGTGCACCCATCGTGAGCGTAGTTTAGTGTTGGTAAGATACCGAGGTCGTCCAAGGACACAAGAGCTTTTAGTACCGGTTTATCCTCAACGTCTAATCAAATCTAAAAGTTAGAAAAAAGGTTTTAAACTAGAAAAATAAAAACTAACTAAAATGCTGAAAATAAAAAAAAACAGATAGACAAGATGAATCACTTGGTTCTGACTCGTGTATAGTGTAACCTTTGATTATTTCCGCACTTTTCACTTATTTAAGGGATTATCTTAGTTATTGTAGTAGGCCCCTCTTTTGAAGGTGACGTTACCCTCAACCCAGTAGTTTGAGTCAGCAAGGATACAATCCTAAAGGGTCGGATTATTGAAAGATAATTAATTAAGTTATTAATGCAAATTATGGTAGGCCCCTCTTTTGAAGGTGACGTTACCCTCGACTAAGTTGTCTGAGTCAGCAAGGATACAGTCCTAAGTAGCCGGGTTATAGTATTAATAGTAGTTTAACTTATGAGGGGATCAAAGAGTTTAGACCCCCGCCATCCAATACCGTTAAGTATTGAAGGAGGTCCTACTAAATTTGACCCAGGTCCCTTGCAGGATCTCTAAACGCTGAACAACGGAAAGACTCTTACCAAACAGTTCCCTTAACCCCCGACCAGGTAGCCAACATACCTCCATATAGACCGTGGAGATATGAATGGTGAAAATATTTTATTTTATATAGACAGTAAAATAATGCCAAGACACCACGGACAAACGATAAGGAAGAATCACCTTCAACATAAGAAACTAGTTATTAAAGTCATTAATACATAACCAATTAAAAAGTGCGAAAAGATTAAAAATAAAAAGTATTACACTAGACACTTGTCTTCACCAAGTGATGTAAGAGACTTAGGCAAACATGGCCTTGATTGTCAAGAACTCTTACGATCAATCTTGGATCCTGAGACGACTCACACACTCTATGATGGACAATGGATGATGGTGGTGGATGATGGTGTTATGGTGGTGGTGGTTGGTGGGTGAAGTGTGAGAGAGGTGGTGTGCCAAGGGATGGTTTGAGCTTGAGCCAAGCACTCCTATTTATAGGCTGAACAGAAGCTCGGGCACGGCCCCGTTTCCAGTGGGCACGGCCCCGTGTCCACATCCTTCTCTTTCTTCATTAATTGCTCTTGTCTTTATTAGTTGACCACGCCCCCGTGTCCGCTGAGCACGACCCCGTGTGCAGAAGCATATCTGTACTATGAAGATTTTCCTGGATTCTGCGAATCTTATAGTTGACCACGGCCCCGTGCCCGCTGAGCACGGCCCCGTGGTGGGCAATAGAAGTTTCTACCACTTTGTCTTTTCTACTGACACTTGGGCACGCCCCCGTGCTGGCTGAGCACGGGGCGTGTTCAGTCTTCTGTCTTCTTGTTTTGCTTGGGAAGATGCTGTCGTGGGGTCGGGCATGTCACGTTTGTTCCATTTCTTGTATTTATGTTAGATTTTGCTGTCTTTTTGCTTCTTTTGTTAATTTGAGCTCATTTAATCCTGAAAATACAAAAGGAAGACAAAAGCACACTTTTTCCAACATTAGTACTAAAAAAGGGTTAGTTTTATGCCATAATTGATGTAATTTATATGTTGCATTTTGCACACATCATCGAGCGAAAACACTTGACAACCTCCTAGAAGCAGCTTTTCTTGCCACCAGACCTTTCTCCATCAATTAGGAATCTGATGCCGTCACTAAACACATTCCTTAAATTGTAGCTATTTGTTGAGTGTTTTTTTTGGTGTCTAATCCGCATATATATCACCATTGCCCTTGATTTTCTTGACTGTATATCTCTTAAATATCAACATATACACATGTGATTTAGTTTACGAAGATTTTTGAATGCTGAGAACCTCGATCAGAGAGTAAAAAAGGCGTAAGATTCAAAATGGTCTAAAATTAAAATGGGATATAGCGGGCTAGGATACGAGTTACAGGAACAAGGGCCAAACCAACCACCCAAGAATGGAATCGTCGAGCGAAAACACTTGACAACCTCCTAGAAGCAACTTTTCTTGCCACTAGACCTTTCTCTATCAATTTGAAATCTGATTACGTCACTAAACACATTACTTAAATTGTAGATATTTGTTGTGTGTTTTTTTGTGTCTAATCCGCATATATATCACCATTGCCCTTGATTTTCTTGACTGAATATCTCTTAAATATCAACATATACACGTGTGATTTAGTTTACGAAGATTTTTCAATGCCGAGAACCTCGATCAGAGAGTAAAAAAGGCGTAAGGTTCACAATGGTGTAAAATTAAAGTAGGATATACCAGGCTAGGATTCGAGTTACAGGAACAAGGGCCAAACCAACCACCCAAGAATGGAATCGTCGAGCGAAAACACTTGACAACCTCCTAAAAGCAGGTTTTCTTGCCACCAGACCTTTCTCCATCAATTAGGAATCTGATGCCGTCATTAAATACATTCCTTAAATTGTAGCCATTTGTTGAGTGACTTTTTTGGTGTCTAATCCGCATATATGTCACCATTGCCCTGGATTTTCTTGACTGTATATCTCTTAAATGTCAACATATACACGTGTGATTTAGTTTACGAAGATTTTTCAATGCCGAGAACCTCGATCAGAGAGTAAAAAAGGCGTAAGGTTCACAATGGTGTAAAATTAAAATGAGATATACCGGGTTAGGATTCGAGTTACAGGAACAAGGGCCAAACCAACCACCCAAGAATGGAATCGTCTAGCGAAAACACTTGACAACCTCCTAGAAGCAGCTTTTCTTACCACCAGACCTTTCTCCATCAATTAGGAATCTGATGCCGTCACTAAACACATTCCTTAAATTGTAGTCATTTGTTGAGTGTTTTTTTGGTGTCTAATCCGCATATATATCACCACTGCCCTTGATTTTCTTGACTGTATATCTCTTAAATATCAACATATACACATGTGATTTAGTTTACGAAGATTTTTGAATGCCGAGAACCTCGATCAGAGAGTAAAAAAGGCGTAAGGTTCACAATGGTGTAAAATTAAAATGGGATATAGCGGGCTAGGATACGAGTTACAGGAACAAGGGCCAAACCAACCACCCAAGAATGGAATCGTCGAGCGAAAACACTTGACAACCTCCTAGAAGCATCTTTTCTTGCCACCAGACCTTTCTCTATCAATTAGAAATCTGATTCCGTCACTAAACACATTCCTTATATTGTAGATATTTGTTGTGTATTTTTTTGTGTCTAATCCGCATATATATCACCATTGCCCTTGATTTTCTTGACTGTATATCTCTTAAATATCAACATATACACGTGTGATTTAGTTTACGAAGATTTTTCAATGCCGAGAACCTCGACCAGAGAGTAAAAAAGGTGTAAGGTTCACAATGGTGTAAAATTAAAGTAGGATATACCGGGCTAGGATTCGAGTTACAAGAACAAGGGCCAAACTAACCACCCAAGAATGGAATCGTCGAGCGAAAACACTTGACAACCTCCTAGAAGCAGCTTTTCTTGCCACCAGACCTTTCTCTATCAATTAGAAATCTGATTCCGTCACTAAGCACATTCCTTATATTGTAGATATTTGTTGTGTATTTTTTTGTGTCTAATCCGCATATATATCACCATTTCCCTTGATTTTCTTGACTGTATATCTCTTAAATATCAACATATACATGTGTGATTTAGTTTACGAAGATTTTTCAATGCCGAGAACCTCGATCAGAGAGTAAAAAAGGTGTAAGGTTCACAATGGTGTAAAATTAAAGTAGGATATACCGGGCTAGGATTCGAGTTACAAGAACAAGGGCCAAACCAACCACCCAAGAATGGAATCGTCGAGCGAAAACACTTGACAACCTCCTAGAAGCAGGTTTTCTTGCAACCAGACCTTTCTCCATCAATTAGGAATCTGATGCCGTCACTAAACACATTCCTTAAATTGTAGCCATTTGTTGAGTGATTTTTTTTGGTGTCTAATCCGCATATATATCACCATTGCCCTGGATTTTCTTGAATGTATATCTCTTAAATGTCAACATATACACGTGTGATTTAGTTTACGAAGATTTTTCAATGCCGAGAACCTCGATCAGAGAGTAAAAAAGGCGTAAGGTTCATAGTGGTGTAAAATTAAAATGGGATATAACGGGCTAGGATTCGAGTTACAGGAACAAGGGCCAAACCAACCACCCAAGAATGGAATCGTCGAGCGAAAACACTTGACAACCTCCTAGAAGCAGCTTTTCTTGCCACTAGACCTTTCTCCATCAATTAGGAATCTGATGCCGTCATTAAATACATTCCTTAAATTGTAGCCATTTGTTGAGTGATTTTTTTTGGTGTCTAATCCGCATATATATCACCATTGCCCTGGATTTTCTTGACTGTATATTTCTTAAATGTCAACATATACACGTGTGATTTAGTTTACGAAGATTTTTCAATGCCGAGAACCTCGATCAGAGAGTAAAAAAGGCGTAAGGTTCACAATGGTGTAAAATTAAAATGAGATATACCGGGTTAGGATTCGAGTTACAGGAACAAGGGCCAAACCAACCACCCAAGAATGGAATCGTCTAGCGAAAACACTTTACAACCTCCTAGAAGCAGCTTTTCTTACCACCAGACCTTTCTCCATCAATTAGGAATCTGATGCCGTCACTAAACACATTCCTTAAATTGTAGTCATTTGTTGAGTGTTTTTTTGGAGTCTAATCCGCATATATATCACCATTGCCCTTGATTTTCTTGACTGTATATCTCTTAAATATCAACATATACACATGTGATTTAGTTTACGAAGATTTTTAAATGCCGAGAACCTCGATCAGAGAGTAAAAAAGGCGTAAGGTTCCCAATGGTGTAAAATTAAAATGGGATATAGCGGGCTAGGATATGAGTTACAGGAACTAGGGCCAAACCAACCACCCAAGAATGGAATCGTCGAGCGAAAACACTTGACAACCTCCTAGAAGCAGCTTTTCTTGCCACCAGACCTTTCTCTATCAATTAGAAATCTGATTCCCTCATAAAACACATTCCTTATATTGTAGATATTTGTTGTGTGTTTTTTTGTGTCTAATCCGCATATATATCACCATTGCCCTTGATTTTCTTGACTGTATATCTCTTAAATATCAACATATACACGTGTGATTTAGTTTACGAAGATTTTTCAATGCCGAGAACCTCGATCAGAGAGTAAAAAAGGTGTAAGGTTCACAATGGTGTAAAATTAAAGTAGGATATACCGGGCTAGGATTTGAGTTACAGGAACAAGGGCCAAACCAACCACCCAAGAATGGAATCGTCGAGCGAAAACACTTGACAACCTCCTAGAAGCAGGTTTTCTTGCCACCAGACCTTTCTCCATCAATTAGGAATCTGATGCCGTCACTAAACACATTCCTTAAATTGTAGCCATTTGTTGAGTGATTTTTTTTGGTATCTAATCCGCATATATATATCACCATTGCCCTGGATTTTCTTGACTGTATATCTCTTAAATGTCAACATATACACGTGTGATTTAGTTTACGAAGATTTTTCAATGCCGAGAACCTCGATCAGAGAGTAAAAAAGGCGTAAGGTTCACAATGGTGTAAACTTAAAATGACATATACCGGGTTAGGATTCGAGTTACAGGAACAAGGGCCAAACCAACCACCCAAGAATGGAATCGTCGAGCGAAAACACTTGACAACCTCCTAGAAGCAGCTTTTCTTACCACCAGACCTTTCTCCATCAATTAGGAATTTGATGCCTTCACTAAACACATTCCTTAAATTGTAGCCATTTGTTGAGTGTTTTTTTGGTGTCTAATCCGCATATATATCACCATTGCCCTAGATTTTCTTGACTATATATCTCTTAAATATCAACATATACACATGTGATTTAGTTTACGAAGATTTTTGAATGCCGAGAACCTCGACCAGAGAGTAAAAAAGGCGTAAGGTTCACAATGGTGTAAAATTAAAATGGGATATAGCGGGCTAGGATACGAGTTACAGGAACAAGGGCCAAACCTACCACCCAAGAATGGAATCGTCAGGCGAAAACACTTGACAACCTCCTAGAAGCAGCTTTTCTTGCCACCAGACCTTTCTCTATCAATTAGAAATCTGATTCCGTCACTAAACACATTCCTTAAATTGTAGATATTTGTTGTGTGTTTTTTTGTGTCTAATCCGCATATATATCACCATTGCCCTTGATTTTCTTGACTGTATATCACTTAAATATCAACATATACACGTGTGATTTAGTTTACGAAGATTTTTCAATGCCGAGAACCTCGACCAGAGAGTAAAAAAGGCGTAAAGTTCACAATGGTGTAAAATTAAAGTAGGATATACCGGGCTAGGATTCGAGTTACAGGAACAAGGGCCAAACCAACCACCCAAGAATGGAATCGTCGTGCGAAAACACTTAACAACCTCCTAGAAGCAGGTTTTCTTGCCACCAGACCTTTCTCCATCAACTAGGAATCTGATGCCGTCCCTAAACACATTCCTTAAATTGTAGCCATTTGTTGAGTGATTTTTTTGGGTGTCTAATCCGCATATATATCACCATTGCCCTTGATTTTCTTGACTATATATCTCTTAAATATCAACATATACAGGTGTGATTTAGTTTGCGAATATTTTTCAATGCCGAGAACCTCGACCAGAGAGTAAAAAAGGCGTAAAGTTCACAATGATGTAAAATTAAAATGGGATATACCGGGCTAGGATTTGAGTTACAGGAACAAGGGCCAAACCAACCACCCAAGAATGCAATCGTCAAGCGAAAACACTTGACAACCTCCTAGAAGCAGCTTTTCTTGGCACCAGACCTTTCTCCATCAATTAGGAATCTGTTGCCGTCACTAAACACATTCCATAAATTGTAGCCATTTGTTGAGTGTTTTTTTTAGTGTCTAATCCGCATATATATCACCATTGCCCTTGATTTTTCTTGACTGTATATCTCTTAAATGTCAACATATAAACGTGTGATTTAGTTTACGTAGATTTTTCAATGCCGAGAACCTCGATCAGAGAGTAAAAAAGGCATAAGGTTCACAATGGTGTAAAATTAAAATGGGATATACCGGGCTAGGATTCGACTTACAGGAACAAGGTCCAAACCAACCACTCAAGAATGGAATCGTCGAGCGAAAACACTTGACAACCTCCTAGAAGCAGCTTTTCTTACCACCAGACCCTTCTCCATTAATTAGGAATCTGATGCCGTCACTAAACACATTCCTTAAATTGTAGCCATTTGTTGAGTGTTTTTTTTTGGTGTATAATCCGCATATATATCACCATTGCCCTTGATTTTCTTGAATGTATATCTCTTAAATATCAACATATACACGTGTGATTTTGTTAACGAAGATTTTTCATTGCCGAGAACCTCGATCAGAGAGTAAAAAAGGCGTAAGGTTCACAATGGTGTAAAATTAAAATGGGATATACCGGGCTAGGATACGACTTACAGGAACAAGGGCCAAACCAACCACCCAAGAATGGAATCGTCAAGCGAAAACACTTGACAACCTCCTGGAAGCAGCTTTTCTTGCCACCAGACCTTTCTCCATCAATTAGGAATCTGATGCCGTCACTAAACACATTCCTTAAATTGTAGCCATTTGTTGAGTGTTTTTTTGGTGTTTAATCCGCATATATATCACCATTGCCCTTGATTTTCTTGAATGTATATCTCTTAAATATCAACATATACACGTGTGATTTTGTTTACGAAGATTTTTCAATGCCGAGAACCTCGATCAGAGAGTAAAAAATGCGTAAGGTTCACAATGGTGTAAGATTAAAATGGGATATACCGGGCTAGGATTCGAGTTACAGGAACAAGGGCCAAACCAACCACCCAAGAATGGAATCGTCGAGCGAAAACACTTGACAACCTCCTAGAAGCAGCTTTTCTTGCCACCAAACCTTTCTCCATCAATTAGGAATCTGATGCCATCACTAAACACATTCCTTAAATTGTAGCCATTCGTTAAGTGTTTTTTTTTGGTGTCTTATCCGCATATATATCACTATTGCCCTTGATTTTCTTGACTGTATATCTCTTAAATATCAACATATACACGTGTGATTTAGTTTACGAAGATTTTTCAATGCCGAGAACCTCGACTAGAGAGTAAAAAAGGCGTAAGGTTCTCAATGGTGTAAAATTAAAATGGGATATACTGGGCTAGGATTAGAGTTACAGGAACAAGGGCCAAACCAACCACCGAAGAATGGAATCGTCGAGCGAAAACACTTGACAACCACCCAGAAGCAGCTTTTCTTGCCACCAGACCTTTCTCTATCAATTAGGAATCTCATGCCGTCACTAAACACATTCCTTAAATTGTAGCCATTTGTTGAGTGTTTTTTTTTTATGTCTAATCCGCATATATATCACCATTGCCCTTGATTTTGTTGACTGTATATCTCTTAAATATCAATATATACACGTGTGATTTAGTTTACGGAGATTTTTCAATGTCGAGAACCTCGACCAGAGAGTAAAAAAGGCGTAAGGTTCACAATGGTGTAAAATTAAAATGGGATATACTGGGCTAGGATTCGAGTTACAGGAATAAGGGCCAAACCAACCACCCAAGAATGGAATCGCCGAGCGAAAACACTTGACAACCTCATAGAAGCAGCTTTTTTTGCCACCAGACCTTTCTCCATCAATTAGGAATCTGAAGCCGTCACCAAACACATTCCATAAATTGAAGCCATTTGTTGAGTGTTTTTTTTGGTGTCTAATCCGCATATATATCACCATTGCCCTTGATTTTCTTGACTGTATGTCTCTTAAATGTCAACATATAAATGTGTGATTTAGTTTACGGAGATTTTTCAATGTCGAGAACCTCGATCAGAGAGTAAAAACGGCGTAAGGTTCACAATGGTGTAAAATTAAAATGGGATATACCGGGCTAGGATTCGAGTTACAGGAATATGGGCCAAACCAACCACCCAAGAATGGAATCGCCGAGCGAAAACACTTGACAACCTCCTAGAAGCAGCTTTTCTAGCCACCAGACCTTTCTCCATCAATTAGGAATCTGATGCCGTCACTAAACACATTCCTTAAATTATAGCCATTGGTTGAGTGTTTTTTTTGGTGTCTAATCCGCATATATATCACCATTGCCCTTGATTTTCTTGACTGTATATCTCTTAAATATCAACATATACACATGTGATTTAGTTTACGAAGATTTTTAAATGCCGAGAACCTCGATCAGAGAGTAAAAAAGGCGTAAGGTTCACAATGGTGTAAAATTAAAATGTGATATAGCGGGCTAGGATATGAGTTACAGGAACAAGGGCCAAACCAACCACCCAAGAATGGAATCGTCGAGCGAAAACACTTGACAACCTCCTAGAAGCAGCTTTTCTTGCCACCAGACCTTTCTCTATCAATTAGAAATCTGATTCCCTCATAAAACACATTCCTTATATTGTAGATATTTGTTATGTGTTTTTTTGTGTCTAATCCGCATATATATCACCATTGCCCTTGATTTTCTTGACTGTATATCTCTTAAATATCAACATATACACGTGTGATTTAGTTTACGAAGATTTTTCAATGCCGAGAACCTCGATCAGAGAGTAAAAAAGGTGTAAGGTTCACAATGGTGTAAAATTAAAGTAGGATATACCAGGCTAGGATTTGAGTTACAGGAACAAGGGCCAAACCAACCACCCAAGAATGGAATCGTCGAGCGAAAACACTTGACAACCTCCTAGAAGCAGGTTTTCTTGCCACCAGACCTTTCTCCATCAATTAGGAATCTGATGCCGTCACTAAACACATTCCTTAAATTGTAGCCATTTGTTGAGTGATTTTTTTTGGTATCTAATCCGCATATATATATCACCATTGCCCTGGATTTTCTTGACTGTATATCTCTTAAATGTCAACATATACACGTGTGATTTAGTTTACGAAGATTTTTCAATGCCGAGAACCTCGATCAGAGAGTAAAAAAGGCGTAAGGTTCACAATGGTGTAAACTTAAAATGACATATACCGGGTTAGGATTCGAGTTACAGGAACAAGGGCCAAACCAACCACCCAAGAATGGAATCGTCGAGCGAAAACACTTGACAACCTCCTAGAAGCAGCTTTTCTTACCACCAGACCTTTCTCCATCAATTAGGAATCTGATGCCTTCACTAAACACATTCCTTAAATTGTAGCCATTTGTTGAGTGTTTTTTTGGTGTCTAATCCGCATATATATCACCATTGCCCTTGATTTTCTTGACTGTATATCTCTTAAATATCAACATATACACATGTGATTTAGTTTACGAAGATTTTTGAATGCCGAGAACCTCGATCAGAGAGTAAAAAAGGCGTAAGGTTCACAATGGTGTAAAATTAAAATGGGATATAGCGGGCTAGGATACGAGTTACAGGAACAAGGGCCAAACCTACCACCCAAGAATGGAATCGTCGAGCGAAAACACTTGACAACCTCCTAGAAGCAGCTTTTCTTGCCACCAGACCTTTCTCTATCAATTAGAAATCTGATTCCGTCACTAAACACATTCCTTAAATTGTAGATATTTGTTGTGTGTTTTTTTGTGTCTAATCCGCATATATATCACCATTGCCCTTGATTTTCTTGACTGTATATCACTTAAATATCAACATATACACGTGTGATTTAGTTTACGAAGATTTTTCAATGCCGAGAACCTCGATCAGAGAGTAAAAAAGGTGTAAGGTTCACAATGGTGTAAAATTAAAGTAGGATATACCGGGCTAGGATTCGAGTTACAGGAACAAGGGCCAAACCAACCACCCAAGAATGGAATCGTCGTGCGAAAACACTTGACAACCTCCTAGAAGCAGTTTTTCTTGCCACCAGACCTTTCTCCATCAACTAGGAATCTGATGCCGTCCCTAAACACATTCCTTAAATTGTAGCCATTTGTTGAGTGATTTTTTTGGGTGTCTAATCCGCATATATATCACCATTGCCCTTGATTTTCTTGTCTATATATCTCTTAAATATCAACATATACAGGTGTGATTTAGTTTGCGAATATTTTTCAATGCCGAGAACCTCGACCAGAGAGTAAAAAAGGCGTAAAGTTCACAATGATGTAAAATTAAAATGGGATATACCGGGCTAGGATTTGAGTTACAGGAACAAGGGCCAAACCAACCACCCAAGAATGCAATCGTCAAGCGAAAACACTTGACAACCTCCTAGAAGCAGCTTTTCTTGGCACCAGACCTTTCTCCATCAATTAGGAATCTGTTGCCGTCACTAAACACATTCCATAAATTGTAGCCATTTGTTGAGTGTTTTTTTTAGTGTCTAATCCGCATATATATCACCATTGCCCTTGATTTTTCTTGACTGTATATCTCTTAAATGTCAACATATAAACGTGTGATTTAGTTTACGTAGATTTTTCAATGCCGAGAACCTCGATCAGAGAGTAAAAAAGGCATAAGGTTCACAATGGTGTAAAATTAAAATGGGATATACCGGGCTAGGATTCGACTTACAGGAACAAGGTCCAAACCAACCACTCAAGAATGGAATCGTCGAGCGAAAACACTTGACAACCTCCTAGAAGCAGCTTTTCTTACCACCAGACCCTTCTCCATTAATTAGGAATCTGATGCCGTCACTAAACACATTCCTTAAATTGTAGCCATTTGTTGAGTGTTTTTTTTTGGTGTATAATCCGCATATATATCACCATTGCCCTTGATTTTCTTGAATGTATATCTCTTAAATATCAACATATACACGTGTGATTTTGTTTACGAAGATTTTTCAATGCCGAGAACCTCGATCAGAGAGTAAAAAAGGCGTAAGGTTCACAATGGTGTAAAATTAAAATGGGATATACCGGGCTAGGATACGACTTACAGGAACAAGGGCCAAACCAACCACCCAAGAATGGAATCGTCAAGCGAAAACACTTGACAACCTCCTGGAAGCAGCTTTTCTTGCCACCAGACCTTTCTCCATCAATTAGGAATCTGATGCCGTCACTAAACACATTCCTTAAATTGTAGCCATTTGTTGAGTGTTTTTTTGGTGTTTAATCCGCATATATATCACCATTGCCCTTGATTTTCTTGAATGTATATCTCTTAAATATCAACATATACACGTGTGATTTTGTTTACGAAGATTTTTCAATGCCGAGAACCTCGATCAGAGAGTAAAAAATGCGTAAGGTTCACAATGGTGTAAGATTAAAATGGGATATACCGGGCTAGGATTCGAGTTACAGGAACAAGGGCCAAACCAACCACCCAAGAATGGAATCGTCGAGCGAAAACACTTGACAACCTCCTAGAAGCAGCTTTTCTTGCCACCAAACCTTTCTCCATCAATTAGGAATCTGATGCCATCACTAAACACATTCCTTAAATTGTAGCCATTCGTTAAGTGTTTTTTTTGGTGTCTTATCCGCATATATATCACTATTGCCCTTGATTTTCTTGACTGTATATCTCTTAAATATCAACATATACACGTGTGATTTAGTTTACGAAGATTTTTCAATGCCGAGAACCTCGACCAGAGAGTAAAAAAGGCGTAAGGTTCTCAATGGTGTAAAATTAAAATGGGATATACTGGGCTAGGATTAGAGTTACAGGAACAAGGGCCAAACCAACCACCGAAGAATGGAATCGTCGAGCGAAAACACTTGACAACCACCCAGAAGCAGCTTTTCTTGCCACCAGACCTTTCTCTATCAATTAGGAATCTCATGCCGTCACTAAACACATTCCTTAAATTGTAGCCATTTGTTGAGTGCTTTTTTTTATGTCTAATCCGCATATATATCACCATTGCCCTTGATTTTGTTGACTGTATATCTCTTAAATATCAATATATACACGTGTGATTTAGTTTACGGAGATTTTTCAATGTCGAGAACCTCGACCAGAGAGTAAAAAAGGCGTAAGGTTCACAATGGTGTAAAATTAAAATGGGATATACTGGGCTAGGATTCGAGTTACAGGAATAAGGGCCAAACCAACCACCCAAGAATGGAATCGCCGAGCGAAAACACTTGACAACCTCATAGAAGCAGCTTTTCTTGCCACCAGACCTTTCTCCATCAATTAGGAATCTGAAGCCGTCACCAAACACATTCCATAAATTGAAGCCATTTGTTGAGTGTTTTTTTTGGTGTCTAATCCGCATATATATCACCATTGCCCTTGATTTTCTTGACTGTATGTCTCTTAAATGTCAACATATAAATGTGTGATTTAGTTTACGGAGATTTTTCAATGTCGAGTACCTCGATCAGAGAGTAAAAACGGCGTAAGGTTCACAATGGTGTAAAATTAAAATGGGATATACCGGGGGCTAGGATTCGAGTTACAGGAATATGGGCCAAACCAACCACCCAAGAATGGAATCGCCGAGCGAAAACACTTGACAACCTCCTAGAAGCAGCTTTTCTTGCCACCAGACCTTTCTCCATCAATTAGGAATCTGATGCCTTCACTAAACACATTCCTTAAATTATAGCCATTGGTTGAGTGTTTTTTTTGGTTTCTAATCCGCATATATATCACCATTGCCCTTGATTTTCTTAACTGTATATCTCTTAAATATCAACATATACACGTGTGATTTAGTTTACGAAGAATTTTCAATGCCGAGAACCTCGATCAGAGAGTAAAAAAGGCGTAAGGTTCACAATGGTGTAAAATTAAAATGGGATATACCGGGCTAAGATTCGAGGTACAGGAACAAGGGACAAACCAACCACCCAAGAATGGAATCGTCGAGCGAAAACACTTGACAACCTCCTAGAAGCAGCTTTTCTTGCCACCAGACCTTTCTCCATCAATTAGGAATCTGATGCCGTCACAAAACACATTCCTTAAATTGTAGCCATTTGTTGAGTGATTTTTTTGGTGTCTAATCCGCATATATATCACCATTTCCCTTGATTTTCTTGACTATATATCTCTTAAATATCAACATATACACGTGTGATTTAGTTTACGAATATTTTTCAATGCCGAGAACCTCGATCAGATAGTAAAAAAGGCGTAAGGTTCACAATGGAGTAAAGTTAAAATGGGATATACCGGGCTAGGATTCGAGTTACAGGAACAAGGGCCAAGCCAACCACCCAAGAATGGAATCGTCGAGCGAAAACACTTGACAACCTCCTAGAAGCAGCTTTTCTTGCCACCAAACCTTTCTCCATCAATTAGGAATCTGATGCCATCACTAAACACATTCCTTAAATTGTAGCCATTTGTTAAGTGTTTTTTTTGGTGTCTTATCCGCATATATATCACTATTGCCCTTGATTTTCTTGACTGTATATCTCTTAAATATCAACATATACACGTGTGATTTAGTTTACGAAGATTTTTCAATGCCGAGAACCTCGACCAGAGAGTAAAAAAGGCGTAAGGTTCTCAATGGTGTAAAATTAAAATGGGATATACTGGGCTAGGATTAGAGTTACAGGAACAAGGGCCAAACCAACCACCGAAGAATGGAATCGTCGAGCGAAAACACTTGACAACCACCCAGAAGCAGCTTTTCTTGCCACCAGACCTTTCTCTATCAATTAGGAATCTCATGCCGTCACTAAACACATTCCTTAAATTGTAGCCATTTGTTGAGTGTTTTTTTTTTATGTCTAATCCGCATATATATCACCATTGCCCTTGATTTTGTTGACTGTATATCTCTTAAATATCAATATATACACGTGTGATTTAGTTTACGGAGATTTTTCAATGTCGAGAACCTCGACCAGAGAGTAAAAAAGGCGTAAGGTTCACAATGGTGTAAAATTAAAATGGGATATACTGGGCTAGGATTCGAGTTACAGGAATAAGGGCCAAACCAACCACCCAAGAATGGAATCGCCGAGCGAAAACACTTGACAACCTCATAGAAGCAGCTTTTCTTGCCACCAGACCTTTCTCCATCAATTAGGAATCTGAAGCCGTCACCAAACACATTCCATAAATTGAAGCCATTTGTTGAGTGTTTTTTTTGGTGTCTAATCCGCATATATATCACCATTGCCCTTGATTTTCTTGACTGTATGTCTCTTAAATGTCAACATATAAATGTGTGATTTAGTTTACGGAGATTTTTCAATGTCGAGAACCTCGATCAGAGAGTAAAAACGGCGTAAGGTTCACAATGGTGTAAAATTAAAATGGGATATACCGGGCTAGGATTCGAGTTACAGGAATATGGGCCAAACCAACCACCCAAGAATGGAATCGCCGAGCGAAAACACTTGACAACCTCCTAGAAGCAGCTTTTCTTGCCACCAGACCTTTCTCCATCAATTAGAAATCTGATGCCGTCACTAAACACATTCCTTAAATTATAGCCATTGGTTGAGTGTTTTTTTTGGTGTCTAATCCGCATATATATCACCATTGCCCTTGATTTTCTTAACTGTATATCTCTTAAATATCAACATATACACGTGTGATTTAGTTTACGAAGAATTTTCAATGCCGAGAACCTCGATCAGAGAGTAAAAAAGGCGTAAGGTTCACAATGGTGTAAAATTAAAATGGGATATACCGGGCTAAGATTCGAGTTACAGGAACAATGGACAAACCAACCACCCAAGAATGGAATCGTCGAGCGAAAACACTTGACAACCTCCTAGAAGCAGCTTTTCTTGCCACCAGACCTTTCTCCATCAATTAGGAATCTGATGCCGTCACAAAACACATTCCTTAAATTGTAGCCATTTGTTGAGTGATTTTTTTGGTGTCTAATCCGCATATATATCACCATTTCCCTTGATTTTCTTGACTATATATCTCTTAAATATCAACATATACACGTGTGATTTAGTTTACGAATATTTTTCAATGCCGAGAACCTCGATCAGATAGTAAAAAAGGCGTAAGGTTCACAATGGAGTAAAGTTAAAATGGGATATACCGGGCTAGGATTCGAGTTACAGGAACAAGGGCCAAGCCAACCACCCAAGAATGGAATCGTTGAGCGAAAACACTTGACAACCTCCTAGAAGCAGCTATTCTTACCACCAGACCTTTCTGCATCAATTAGGAATCTGATGCCGTCACTAAACACATTCCTTAAATTGTAGCCATTTGTTGAGTGTTTTTTTTCGTGTCTAATCCGCATATATATCACAATTTCCCTTGATTTTCTTGACTATATATCTCTTAAATATCAACATATACACGTGTGATTTAGTTTACGAATATTTTTCAATGCCGAGAACCTCGACCAGAGAGTAAAAAAGGCGTAAAGTTCACAATGGTGTAAAATTAAAATGGGATATACCGGGCTAGGATTCGAGTTACAGGAACAAGGGCCAAACCAACCACCCAAGAATGGAATCGTCAAGCGAAAACACTTGACAACCTACTAGAAGCAGCTTTTCTTGCCACCAGACCTTTCTCCATCAATTAGGAATCTGTTGCCATCACTTAACACATTCCATAAATTTTAGCAATTTGTTGAGTGTTTTTTTTGGTGTCTAATCCGCATATATATCACCATTGCCCTTGATTTTCTTGACTTTATATCTCTTAAATGTCAACATATAAACGTGTGATTTAGTTTACGAAGATTTTTCAATGCCGAGAACCTCGATCAGAGAGTAAAAAAGGCGTAAGGTTCACAATGGTGTAAAATTAAAATGGGATATACCGGGCTAGGATTTGAGTTACAGGAATAAGGGCCAAACCAACCACCCAAGAATGGAATCGCCGAGCGAAAACACTTGACAACCTCCTAGAAGCAGCTTTTCTTGCCACCAGACCTTTCTCCATCAATTAGGAATCTGATGCCGTCACTAAACACATTTCCTTAAATTATAGCCATTTGTTGAGTGTTTTTTTTTGGTGTCTAATCCGCATATATATCACCATTGCCCTTGATTTTCTTAACTGTATATCTCTTAAATATCAACATATACACGTGTGATTTAGTTTACGAAGATTTTTCAATGCCGAGAACCCTGATCAGAGAGTAAAAAAGGCGTAAGGTTCACAATGGTGTAAAATTAAAAGTGGATATACCGGGCTAAGATTCGAGTTACAGGAACAAGGGCCAAACCAACCACCCAAGAATGGAATCATCGAGCGAAAACACTTGACAACCTCCTAGAAGCAGCTTTTCTTGCCACCAGACCTTTCTCCATCAATTAGGAATCTGATGCCGTCACAAAACACATTCCTTAAATTGTAGCCATTTGTTGAGTGATTTTTTTGGTGTCTAATCCGCATATATATCACCATTTCCCTTGATTTTCTTGACTATATATCTCTTAAATATCAACATATACACGTGTGATTTAGTTTACGAATATTTTTCAATGCCGAGAACCTCGATCAGAGAGTAAAAAAGGCATAAGGTTCACAATGGAGTAAAGTTAAAATGGGATATACCGGGCTAGGATTCGAGTTACAGTGACAAGGGCCAAGCCAACCACCCAAGAATGGAATCGTTGAGCGAAAACACTTGACAACCTCCTAGAAGCAGCTATTCTCACCACCAGACCTTTCTGCATCAATTAGGAATCTGATGCCGTCAATAAACACATTCCTTAAATTGTAGCCATTTGTTGAGTGTTTTTTTTGGTGTCTAATCCGCATATATATCACCATTTCCCTTGATTTTCTTGACTATATATCTCTTAAATATCAACATATACACGTGTGATTTAGTTTACGAATATTTTTCAATGCCGAGAACCTCGACCAGAGAGTAAAAAAGGCGTAAAGTTCACAATGGTGTAAAATTAAATTGGGATATACCGGGCTAGGATTCGAGTTACAGGAACAAGGGCCAAACCAACCACACAAGAATGGAATCGTCACGCGAAAACACTTGACAACCTCCTAGAAGCAGCTTTTCTTGCCACCAGACATTTCTCCATCAATTAGGAATCTGTTGCCGTCACTTAACACATTCCATAAATTGTAGCAATTTGTTGAGTGTTTTTTTTGGTGTCTAATCCGCATATATATCACCATTGCCCTTGATTTTCTTGACTGTATATCTCTTAAATGTCAACATATAAACGTGTGATTTAGTTTACGAAGATTTTTCAATGCCGAGAACCTCGATCAGAGAGTAAAAAAGGCGTAAGGTTCACAATGGTGTAAAATTAAAATGGGTTATACCGGGCTAGGATTCGACTTACAGGAACAAGGGCCAAACCAACAACCCAAGAATGGAATCGTCGAACGAAAACACTTGACAACCTCCTAGAAGCAGCTTTTCTTGCCACCAGACCCTTCTCCATCAATTAGGAATCTGATGCCGTCACTAAACACATTCCTTAAATTGTAGCCATTTGTTGACTGTTTTTTTTGGTGTATAATCCGCATATATATCACCATTGCCCTTGATTTTCTTGAATGTATATCTCTTAAATATCAACATATACACGTGTGATTTTGTTTACGAAGATTTTTTAATGCCGAGAACCTCGATCAGAGAGTAAAAAATGCGTAAGGTTCACAATGGTGTAAAATTAAAATGGGATATACCGGGCTAGGATACGACTTACAGGAACAAGGGCCAAACCAACCACCCAAGAATGGAATCGTCGAGCGAAAACACTTGACAACCTCCTAGAAGCAGCTTTTCTTGCCACCAGTCCTTTCTCCATCAATTAGGAATCTGATGCCGTCACTAAACACATTCCTTAAATTGTAGCCATTTGTTGAGTGTTTTTTTGGTGTCTAATCCGCATATATATCACCATTGCCCATGATTTTCTTGAATGTATATCTCTTAAATATCAACATATACACGTGTGATTTTGTTTACGAAGATTTTTCAATGCCGAGAACCTCGATCAGAGAGTAAAAAAGGCGTAAAGTTCACATTGGTGTAAGATTAAAATGGGATATACCGGGCTAGGATTCGAGTTACAGGAACAAGGGCCAAAACAACCACCCAAGAATGGAATCGTCGAGCGAAAACACTTGACAACCTCCTAGAAGCAGCTTTTCTTGCCACCAGACCTTTCTCCATTAATTAGGAATCTGATGCCATCACTAAACACATTCCTTAAATTGTAGCCATTTGTTGAGTGTTTTTTTTGGTGTCTTATCCGCATATATTTCACTATTGCCCTTGATTTTCTTGACTGTATATCTCTTAAATATCAACATATACACGTGTGATTTAGTTTACGAAGATTTTTCAATGCCGAGAACCTCGACCAGAGAGTAAAAAAGACGAAAGGTTCACAATGGTGTAAAATTAAAATGGGATATACCGGGCTAGGATTCGAGTTATAGGAACAAGGGCCAAACCAAGCACCCAAGAATGGAATCGTTGAGCGAAAACACTTGACAACCTCCTAGAAGCAGCCTTTCTTGCCACTAGACCTTTCTTCATCAATTAGGAATCTGATGTCGTCACAAAACACATTCCTTAAATTGTAGCCAATTGTTGAGTGTTTTTTTTGGTGTCTAATCCGCATATATATCACCATTGCCCTTGATTTTCTTGACTGTATATCTCTTAAATGTCAACATATACAGGTGTGATTTAGTTTACGAAGATTTTTCAATGCCGAGAACCTCTATCATAGAGTAAAAAAGGCGTAAGGTTCACAATGGTGTAAAATTAAAATGGGATATACCGTGCTAGGATTCGAGTTACGGGAACAAGGGCCAAACCAACCACCCAAGAATGGAATCGTCGAGCGAAAAGAATTGACAACCTCCTAGAAGCAGCTTTTCTTGCCACAAGACCTTTCTCCATCAATTAGGAATCTGATGCCGTCACTAAACACATTCCTTAAATTGTAGCCATTTGTTGAGTGTTTTTTTTTGGTGTCTAATCCGCATATATATCACCATTGCCCTTGATTTTCTTGACCGTATATCTCTTAAGTATCAACATATACACGTGTGATTTAGTTTACGAATATTTTTCAATGTCGAGAACCTCGATCAGTGAGTAAAAAATGCGTAAGTTTCACAATGGAGTAAAGTTAAAATGGGATATACCGGGCTAGGATTCGATTTACAGGAACAAGGGCCAAGCCAACCAGCCAAGAATGGAATCGTTGAGGGAAAACACTTGACAACCTCCTAGAAGCAGCTATTCTTACCACCAGACCTTTCTGCATCAATTAGGAATCTGATAACGTCACTAAACACATTCCTTAAATTGTAGCCATTTGTTGAGTGTTTTTTTTGGTGTCTAATCCGCATATATATCACCATTTCCCTTGATTTTCTTGACTATATATCTCTTAAATATCAACATATACACGTGTGATTTAGTTTACGAATATTTTTCAATGCCGAGAACCTCGACCAGAGAGTAAAAGAGGCGTAAAGTTCACAATGGTGTAAAATTAAAATGGGATATACCGGGGCTAGGATTCGAGTTACAGGAACAAGGGCCAAACCAACCACCCAAGAATGGAATCGTCAAGCGAAAACACTTGACAACCTCCTAGAAGCAGCTTTTCTTGCCACCAGTCCTTTCTCCATCAATTAGGAATCTGATGCCGTCACTAAACACATTCCTTAAATTGTAGCCATTTGTTGAGTGTTTTTTTGGTGTCTAATCCGCATATATATCACCATTGCCCTTGATTTTCTTGAATGTATATCTCTTAAATATCAACATATACACGTGTGATTTTGTTTACGAAGATTTTTCAATGCCGAGAACCTCGATCAGAGAGTAAAAAAGGCGTAAAGTTCACATTGGTGTAAGATTAAAATGGGATATACCGGGCTAGGATTCGAGTTACAGGAACAAGGGCCAAAACAACCACCCAAGAATGGAATCGTCGAGCGAAAACACTTGACAACCTCCTAGAAGCAGCTTTTCTTGCCACCAGACCTTTCTCCATTAATTAGGAATCTGATGCCATCACTAAACACATTCCTTAAATTGTAGCCATTTGTTGAGTGTTTTTTTGGTGTCTTATCCGCATATATATCACTATTGCCCTTGATTTTCTTGACTGTATATCTCTTAAATATCAACATATACACGTGTGATTTTGTTTACGAAGATTTTTCAATGCCGAGAACCTCGACCAGAGAGTAAAAAAGGCGTAAGGTTCTCAATGGTGTAAAATTAAAATGGGATATACTGGGCTAGGATTAGAGTTACAGGAACAAGGGCCAAACCAACCACCGAAGAATGGAATCGTCGAGCGAAAACACTTGACAACCTCCTAGAAGCAGCTTTTCTTGCCATAAGACCTTTCTCCATCAATTAGGAATCTGATGCCGTCACTAAACACATTCATTAAATTGTAGCCATTTGTTGAGTGTTTTTTTTTGGTGTCTAATCCGCATATATATCACCATTGCCCTTGATTTTCTTGACCGTATATCTCTTAAGTATCAACATATACACGTGTGATTTAGTTTACGAATATTTTTCAATGCCGAGAACCTCGATCAGAGAGTAAAAAAGGCGTAAGTTTCACAATGGAGTAAAGTTAAAATGGGATATACCGGGCTAGGATTTGATTTACAGGAACAAGGGCCAAGCCAACCAGCCAAGAATGGAATCGTTGAGCGAAAACACTTGACAACCTCCTAGAAGCAGCTATCTTACCACCAGACCTTTCTGCATCAATTAGGAATCTGATAACGTCACTAAACACATTCCTTAAATTGTAGCTATTTGTTGAGTGTTTTTTTTTGGTGTCTAATCCGCATATATATCACCATTTCCCTTGATTTTCTTGACTATATATCTCTTAAATATCAACATATACACGTGTGATTTAGTTTACGAATATTTTTCAATGCCGAGAACCTCGACCAGAGAGTAAAAAAGGCGTAAAATTCACAATGGTGTAAAATTAAAATGGGATATACCGGGGCTAGGATTCGAGTTACAGGAACAAGGGCCAAACCAACCACCCAAGAATGGAATCGTCAAGCGAAAACACTTGACAACCTCCTAGAAGCAGCTTTTCTTGCCACCAGACCTTTCTCCATCAATTAGGAATCTGTTGCCGTCACTTAACACATTCCATAAATTGTAGCAATTTGTTGAGTGTTTTTTTTGGTGTCTAATCCGCATATATATCACCATTGCCCTTGATTTTCTTGACTGTATATCTCTTAAATGTCAACATATAAACGTGTGATTTAGTTTACGAAGATTTTTCAATGCCGAGAACTTCGATCAGAGAGTAAAAAAGGCTTAAGGTTCATAATGGTGTGAAATTAAAATGGGAGATACCGGGCTAGGATTCGAGTTACAGGAATAAGGGCCAAACCAACCACCCAAGAATGGAATCGCCGTGTGAAAACACTTGACAACCTCCTAGAAGCAGCTTTTCTTGCCACCAGAACTTTCTCCATAAATTAGGAATCTGATGCCGTCACTAAACACATTCCTTAAATTATAGCCATTTGTTTAGTGTTTTTTTTTGGTGTCTAATCCGCATATATATCACCATTGCCCTTGATTTTCTTAACTGTATATCTCTTAAATATCAACATATACACGTGTGATTTAGTTTACGAAGATTTTTCAATGCCGAGAACCTCGATCAGAGAGTAAAAAAGGCGTAAGGTTCATAATGGTGTAAAATTAAAAAGGGATATACCGGGCTAGGATTCGAGTTACAGGAACAAGGGCCAAACCAACCACCCAAGAATGGAATCGTCGAACGAAAACACTTGACAACCTCCTAGAAGCAGCTTTTCTTGCCACCAGACCTTTCTCCATCAATTAAGAAACTGATGCCATAACTAAACACATTCCTTAAATTGTTGCCATTTGTTGAATGTTTTTTTTTGGTGTCTAATCCGCATATATATCACCATTGCCCTTGATTTTCTTGAATGTATATCTCTTAAATATCAACATATACACGTATGATTTTGTTTACGAAGATTTTTCAATGCCGAGAACCTCGATCAGAGAGTAAAAAAGGCGTAAGGTTCACATTGGTGTAAAATTAAAATGGAATCGCCGATGATTTTCTTGAATGTATATCTCTTAAATATCTCTTAATTTACCGGATTAGAGAATCAAGAAAATCAAGGGAAATGGTGATATATATGCGGATTAGACACCCAAAAAAACACTCAACAAATGGCTACAATTTAAGGAATGTGTTTAGTGACGGCATCAGATTCCTAATTGATGCAGAAAGGTCTGGTGGTAAGAATAGCTGCTTCTAGGAGGTTGTCAAGTGTTTTCGCTCAACGATTCCATTCTTGGGTGGTTGGCTTGGCCCTTGTTCCTGTAACTCGAATCCTAGCCCGGTATATCCCATTTTAACTTTACTCCATTGTGAACCTTACGCCTTTTTTACTCTCTGATCGAGGTTCTCGGCATTGAAAAATATTCGTAAACTAAATCACATGTGTATATGTTGATATTTAAGAGATATATAGTCAAGAAAATCAAGGGAAATGGTGATATATATGCGGATTAGACACCAAAAAAATCACTCAACAAATGGCTACAATTTAAGGAATGTGTTTTGTGACGGCATCAGATCCCTAATTGATGGAGAAAGGTCTGGTGGCAAGAAAAGCTGCTTCTAGGAGGTTGTCAAGTGTTTTCGCTCGACGATTCCATTCTTTGGTGGTTGGTTTGGCCCTTGTTCCTGTAACTCGAATCCTAGCCCGGTATATCCCATTTTAATTTTACACCATTGTGAACCTTACGCCTTTTTTTACTCTATGATCGAGGTTCTCGGCATTGAAAAATCTTCGTAAACTAAATCACACGTGTATATGTTGACCTTTAAGAGCTATACAGTCAAGAAAATCAAGGGCAATGGTGATATATATGCGGATTAGACACGAAAAAAAATAATACTCAACAAATGGCTACAATTTAAGGAATGTGTTTAGTGACGGCATCAGATTCCTAATTGATGGAGAAAGGTCTGGTGGTAAGAAAAGCTGCTTCTAGGAGGTTGTCAAGTGTTTTCGCTCGACGATTCCATTCTTGGGTGGTTGGTTTGGCCCTTGTTCCTGTAACTCGAATCCTAGCCCGGTATATCCCATTTTAATTTTACACCATTGTGAACCTTACGCCTTTTTAACTCTCTGATCGAGGTTCTCGGCATTGAAAAATCTTTGTAAACTAAATCACACGTGTATATGTTGACATTCAAGAGATATACAATCAATAAAATCAAGGGCAATGGTGATATATATGCGGATTAGACACCAAAAAAAAAACACTCAACAAATGGCTACAATTTAAGGAATGTACTTAGTGACGGTATCAGATTCCTAATTGATGGAGAAATGTCTGGTGGCAAGAAAAGCTGCTTCTAGGAGGTTGTCAAGTATTTTCGCTCGACGATTCCATTCTTTGGTGGTTGGTTTGGCCCTTGTTCCTCTAACTCGAATCCTAGCCCGGTATATCCCATTTTAATTTTACACCATTGTGAACCTTACGCCTTTTTTACTCTCTGATCGAGGTTCTCGGCATTGAAAAATCTTTGTAAACTAAATCACACGTGTATATGTTGACATTTAAGAGATATACAGTCAAGAAAATCAAGGGCAATGGTGATATATATGCGGATTAAACACAAAAAAAAAAACACTCAACAAATGGCTACAATTTAAGGAATGTACTTAGTGACGGTATCAAATTCCTAATTGATGGAGAAAGGTCTGGTGGCTAGAAAAGCTGCTTCTAGGAGGTTGTCAAGTATTTTCGCTCGACGATTCCATTCTTTGGTGGTTGGTTTGGCCCTTGTTCCTGTAACTCGAATCCTAGCCCGGTATATCCCATTTTAATTTTACACCATTGTGAACCTTACGCCTTTTTTACTCTCTAATCGAGGTTCTCGGCATTGAAAAATCTTCGTAAACTAAATCACACGCGTATATGTTGATATTTAAAAGATATACAATCAAGAAAATCAGGGGCAACGGTGATATATATGCGGATTAGACACAAAAAAAAAACACTCAACAAATGGCTACAACTTAAGGAATATGTTTAGTGACCGCATCAGATTCCTAATTGATGGAAAAAGGTCTGGTGGCAAGAAAAGCTGCTTTTAGGAGGTTGTCAAGTGTTTTCGCACGACGATTCAATTCTTGGGTGGTTGGTTTGGCCCTTGTTCCTGTAACTCGAATCCTAGCCCGGTATATCCCATTTTAATTTTACACCATTGTGAACCTTACGACTTTTTAACTCTCTGATCGAGGTTCTCGGCATTGAAAAATCTGTGTAAACTAAATCACACGTGTATATGTTGACATTTAAGAGATATACAGTCAAGAAAATCAAGGGCAATGGTGATATATATGCGGATTAGACACAAAAAAAAAACACTCAACAAATGGCTCCAATTTAAGGAATGTACTTAGTGACGGTATCAGATTCCTAATTGATGGAGAAAGGTCTGGTGGCAAGAAAAGCGGCTTCTAGGAGGTTGTCAAGTATTTTCGCTCGACGATTCCATTCTTTGGTAGTTGGTTTGGCCCTTGTTCCTGTAACTCGAATCCTAGCCCGGTATATCCCATTTTAATTTTACACCATTGTGAACCTTACGCCTTTTTTACTCTCTAATCGAGGTTCTCGGCATTGAAAAATCTTCGTAAACTAAATCATACGTGTATATGTTGACATTTAAGAGATATACAATCAAGAAAATCAGGGGCAATGGTGATATATATGCGGATTAGACACAAAAAAAAACACTCAACAAATGGCTACAATTTAAGGAATGTGTTTAGTGACCGCATCAGATTCCTAATTGATGGAAAAAGGTCTGGTAGAAAGAAAAGCTCCTTCTAGGAGATTGTCAAGTGTTTTCGCTCGACGATTCAATTCTTGGGTGGTTGGTTTGGCCCTTGTTCCTGTAACTCGAATCCTAGCCTGTATATCCCATTTTAATTTTACACCATCGTGAACCTTACGCCTTTTTAACTCTCTGATCGAGGTTCTCGGCATTGAAAAATCTCTGTAAACTAAATCACACGTGTATATGTTGACATTTAAGAGATATACAGTCAAGAAAATCAAGGGCAATGGTGATATATATGCGGATTAGACACAAAAAAAATACTCAACAAATGGCTACAATTTAAGGAATGTACTTAGTGACGGTATCAGATTCCTAATTGATGGAGAAAGGTCTGGTGGCAAGAAAAGCTGCTTCTAGGAGGTTGTCAAGTATTTACGCTCGACGATTCCATTCTTTGGTGGTTGGTTTGGCCCTTGTTCCTGTAACTCGAATCCTAGCCCGGTATATCCCATTTTAATTTTACACCATTGTGAACCTTACGCCTTTTTTACTCTCTAATCGAGGTTCTCGGCATTGAAAAATCTTCGTAAACTAAATCACACGTGTATATGTTGACATTTAAGAGATATACAATCAAGAAAATCCAGGGCAGTGGTGATATATATGCGGATTAGACACCAAAAAAAACACTCAACAAATGGCTACAATTTAAGGAATGTGTTTAGTGACGGCATCAGATTCCTTATTGATGAAGAAATGTCTGGTGGCAAGAAAAGCTGCTTCTAGGAGGTTCTCAAGTGTTTTCGCTTGACGATTCCATTCTTGAGTGGTTGGTTTGGCCCTTGTTCCTGTAACTCGAATCCTAACCCGGTATATCCCATTTTAATTTTACACCATTGTGAACCTTACGCCTTTTTTACTCTCTGATCTAGGTTCTCGGCATTGAAAAATATTCGTGAACTAAATCACACGTGTATATGTTGATATTTAAGAGATATACAATCAAGAAAATCAGGGGCAATGGTGATATATATGCGGATTAGACAAAAAAAAAAACACTCAACAACTGGCTACAATTTAAGGAATGTGTTTAGTGACCGCATCAGATTCCTAATTGATCGAAAAAGGTCTGGTGGCAAGAAAAGCTGCTTTTAGGAGGTTGTCAAGTGTTTTCGCTCGACGATTCAATTCTTGGGTGGTTGGTTTGGCCCTTGTTCCTGTAACTCGAATCCTAGCCTGGTATATACCATTTTAATTTTACACCATTGTGAACCTTTCGCCTTTTTAACTCTCTGATCGAGGTTTTCGGCATTGAAAAATCTTTGTAAACTAAATCACACGTGTATATGTTGACATTTAAGAGATATACAGTCAAGAAAATCAAGGGCAATGGTGATATATATGCGGATTAGACACAAAAAAAACACTCAACAAATGGCTACAATTTGAGGAATGTACTTAGTGACGGTATCAGATTCCTAATTGATGGAGAAAGGTCTGGTGGCAAGAAAAGCTGCTTCTAGGAGGTTGTCAAGTATTTTCGCTCGACGATTCAATTCTTGGGTGGTTGGTTTGGCCCTTGTTCCTGTAACTCGAATCCTAGCCCGGTATATCCCATTTTAATTTTACACCATTGTGAACCTTACGCCTTTTTTACTCTCTGATAGAGGTTCTCGGCATTGAAAAATCTTTGTAAACTAAATCACAAGTGTATATGTTGACATTTAAGAGATATACAGTCAAGAAAATCAAGGGCAATGGTGATATATATGCGGATTAGACACAAAAAAAACACTCAACAAATGGCTACAATTTAAGGAATGTATTTAGTGACGGTATCAGATTCCTAATTGATGGAGAAAGGTCTGGTGGCAATAAAAGCTGCTTCTAGGAGGTTGTCAAGTATTTTCGCTCGACGATTCCATTCTTTGGTGGTTGGTTTGGCCCTTGTTCCTGTAACTCGAATCCTAGCCCGGTATATCCCATTTTAATTTTACACCATTGTGAACCTTACGCCTTTTTTACTCTCTAATCGAGGTTCTCGGCATTGAAAAATCTTCGTAAACTAAATCACACGTGTATATGTTGACATTTAAGAGATATACAATCAAGAAAATCAGGGGCAATGGTGATATATATGCGGATTAGACACAAAAAAAACAAAAACACTCAACAAATGGCTACAATTTAAGGAATGTGTTTAGTGACCGCATCAGATTCCTAATTGATGGAAAAAGGTCTGGTGGCAAGAAAAGCTGCTTCTAGGAGATTGTCAAGTGTTTTCGCTCGAGGATTCAATTCTTGGGTGGTTGGTTTGGCCCTTGTTCCTGTAACTCGAATCCTAGCCTGGTATATCCCATTTTAATTTTACACCATCGTGAACCTTACGCCTTTTTAACTCTCTGATCGAGGTTCTCGGCATTGAAAAATCTCTGTAAACTAAATCACACGTGTATATGTTGACATTTAAGAGATATACAGTCAAGAAAATCAAGGGCAATGGTGATATATATGCGGATTAGACACAAAAAAAACACTCAACAAATGGCTACAATTTAAGGAATGTACTTAGTGACGGTATCAGATTCCTAATTGATGGAGAAAGGTCTGGTGGCAAGAAAAGCTGCTTCTAGGAGGTTGTCAAGTATTTTCGCTCGACGATTCCATTCTTTGGTGGTTGGTTTGGCCCTTGTTCCTGTAACTCGAATCCTAGCCCGGTATATCCCATTTTAATTTTACACCATTGTGAACCTTACGCCTTTTTAACTCTCTGATCGAGGTTCTCGGCATTGAAAAATCTTTGTAAACTAAATCACACGTGTATATGTTGACATTTAAGAGATATACAGTCAAGAAAATCAAGGGCAATGGTGATATATATGCGGATTAGACACAAAAAAAAAACACTCAACAAATGGCTACAATTTAAGGAATGTGTTTAGTGACGGCATCAGATTCCTTATTGATGAAGAAATGTCTGGTGGCAAGAAAAGCTGCTTCTAGGAGGTTGTTAAGTGTTTTCGCTTGACGATTCCATTCTTGAGTGGTTGGTTTGGCCCTTGTTTCTGTAACTCGAATCCTAACCCGGTATATCCCATTTTAATTTTACACCATTGTGAACCTTACGCCTTTTTTACTCTCTGATCTAGGTTCTCGGCATTGAAAAATCTTCGTGAACTAAATCAGACGTGTATATGTTGATATTTAAGAGATATACAATCAAGAAAATCAGGGGCAATGGTGATATATATGCGGATTAGACAAAAAAAAACACTCAACAACTGGCTACAATTTAAGGAATGTGTTTAGTGACCGCATCGGATTCCGAATTGATGGAAAAAGGTCTGGTGGCAAGAAAAGCTGCTTTTAGGAGGTTGTCAAGTATTTTCGCTCCACGATTCAATTCTTGGGTGGTTGGTTTGGCCCTTGTTCCTGTAACTCGAATCCTAGCTTGGTATATCCCATTTTAATTTTACACCATTGTGAACCTTACGCCTTTTTAACTCTCTGATCGAGGTTCTCGGCATTGAAAAATCTTTGTAAACTAAATCACACGTGTATATGTTGACATTTAAGAGATATACAGTCAAGAAAATCAAGGGCAATGGTGATATATATGCGGATTAGACACAAAAAAAAACACTCAACAAATGGCTACAATTTAAGGAATGTACTTAGTGACCGTATCAGATTCCTAATTGATGGAGAAAGGTCTGGTGGCAAGAAAAGCTGCTTCTAGGAGGTTGTCAAGTATTTTCGCTCGACGATTCCATTCTTTGGTGGTTGGTTTGGCCCTTGTTCCTGTAACTCGAATCCAAGCCCGGTATATCCCATTTTAATTTTACACCATTGTGAACCTTACGCCTTTTTTACTCTCTAATCGAGGTTCTCGGCATTGAAAAATCTTCGTAAACTAAATCACACGTGTATATGTTGATATTTAAGAGATATACAATCAAGAAAATCAGGGGCAATGGTGATATATATGCGGATTAGACACAAAAAAAAATACTCAACAAATGGCTACAATTTAAGGAATGTGTTTAGTGACCGCATCAGATTCCCAATTGATGGAAAAAGGTCTGGTGGCAAGAAAAGCTGCTTCTAGGAGGTTGTCAAGTGTTTTCGCTCGACGATTCAATTCTTGGGTGGTTGGTTTGGCCCTTATTCCTGTAACTCGAATCCTAGCCCGGTATATTCCATTTTAATTTTACACCATTGTGAACCTTACGCCTTTTTAACTCTCTGATCGAGGTTCTCGGCATTGAAAAATCTTTGTAAACTAAATCACACGTTTATATGTTGACATTTAAGAGATATAGAGTCAAGAAAATCAAGGGCAATGGTGATATATATGCGGATTAGACACAAAAAAAACACTCAACAAATGGCTACAATTTAAGGAATGTACTTAGTGACGGTATCAGATTCCTAATTGATGGAGAAAGGTCTGGTGGCAAGAAAAGCTGCTTCTAGGAGGTTGTCAAGTATTTTCGCTCGACGATTCAATTCTTGGGTGGTTGGTTTGGCCCTTGTTCCTGTAACTCGAATCCTAGCCCGGTATATCCCATTTTAATTTTACACCATTGTGAACGTTACGCCTTTTTTACTCTCTGATCGAGGTTCTCGGCATTGAAAAATCTTTGTAAACTTAATCACACGTGTATATGTTGACATTTAAGAGATATACAGTCAAGAAAATCAAGGGCAATGGTGATATATATGCGGATTAGACACAAAAAAAACACTCAACAAATGGCTACAATTTAAGGAATGTACTTAGTGACGGTATCAGATTCCAAATTGATGGAGAAAGGTCTGGTGGCAAGAAAAGTTGCTTCTAGGAGGTTGTCAAGTATTTTCGCTAGACGATTCCATTCTTTGGTGGTTGGTTTGGCCCTTGTTCCTGTAACTCGAATCCTAGCCCGGTATATCCCATTTTAATTTTACACCATTGTGAACCTTACGCCTTTTTTACTCTCTAATCGAGGTTCTCGGCATTGAAAAATCTTCGTAAACTAAATCATACGTGTATATGTTGACATTTAAGAGATATACAATCAAGAAAATCAGGGGCAATGGTGATATATATGCGGATTAGACACAAAAAAAAACACTCAACAAATGGCTACAATTTAAGGAATGTGTTTAGTGACCGCATCAGATTCCTAATTGATGGAAAAAGGTCTGGTAGAAAGAAAAGCTCCTTCTAGGAGATTGTCAAGTGTTTTCGCTCGACGATTCAATTCTTGGGTGGTTGGTTTGGCCCTTGTTCCTGTAACTCGAATCCTAGCCTGTATATCCCATTTTAATTTTACACCATCGTGAACCTTACGCCTTTTTAACTCTCTGATCGAGGTTCTCGGCATTGAAAAATCTCTGTAAACTAAATCACACGTGTATATGTTGACATTTAAGAGATATACAGTCAAGAAAATCAAGGGCAATGGTGATATATATGCGGATTAGACACAAAAAAAATACTCAACAAATGGCTACAATTTAAGGAATGTACTTAGTGACGGTATCAGATTCCTAATTGATGGAGAAAGGTCTGGTGGCAAGAAAAGCTGCTTCTAGGAGGTTGTCAAGTATTTACGCTCGACGATTCCATTCTTTGGTGGTTGGTTTGGCCCTTGTTCCTGTAACTCGAATCCTAGCCCGGTATATCCCATTTTAATTTTACACCATTGTGAACCTTACGCCTTTTTTACTCTCTAATCGAGGTTCTCGGCATTGAAAAATCTTCGTAAACTAAATCACACGTGTATATGTTGACATTTAAGAGATATACAATCAAGAAAATCCAGGGCAGTGGTGATATATATGCGGATTAGACACCAAAAAAAACACTCAACAAATGGCTACAATTTAAGGAATGTGTTTAGTGACGGCATCAGATTCCTTATTGATGAAGAAATGTCTGGTGGCAAGAAAAGCTGCTTCTAGGAGGTTCTCAAGTGTTTTCGCTTGACGATTCCATTCTTGAGTGGTTGGTTTGGCCCTTGTTCCTGTAACTCGAATCCTAACCCGGTATATCCCATTTTAATTTTACACCATTGTGAACCTTACGCCTTTTTTACTCTCTGATCTAGGTTCTCGGCATTGAAAAATATTCGTGAACTAAATCACACGTGTATATGTTGATATTTAAGAGATATACAATCAAGAAAATCAGGGGCAATGGTGATATATATGCGGATTAGACAAAAAAAAAAACACTCAACAACTGGCTACAATTTAAGGAATGTGTTTAGTGACCGCATCAGATTCCTAATTGATCGAAAAAGGTCTGGTGGCAAGAAAAGCTGCTTTTAGGAGGTTGTCAAGTGTTTTCGCTCGACGATTCAATTCTTGGGTGGTTGGTTTGGCCCTTGTTCCTGTAACTCGAATCCTAGCCTGGTATATACCATTTTAATTTTACACCATTGTGAACCTTTCGCCTTTTTAACTCTCTGATCGAGGTTTTCGGCATTGAAAAATCTTTGTAAACTAAATCACACGTGTATATGTTGACATTTAAGAGATATACAGTCAAGAAAATCAAGGGCAATGGTGATATATATGCGGATTAGACACAAAAAAAACACTCAACAAATGGCTACAATTTGAGGAATGTACTTAGTGACGGTATCAGATTCCTAATTGATGGAGAAAGGTCTGGTGGCAAGAAAAGCTGCTTCTAGGAGGTTGTCAAGTATTTTCGCTCGACGATTCAATTCTTGGGTGGTTGGTTTGGCCCTTGTTCCTGTAACTCGAATCCTAGCCCGGTATATCCCATTTTAATTTTACACCATTGTGAACCTTACGCCTTTTTTACTCTCTGATAGAGGTTCTCGGCATTGAAAAATCTTTGTAAACTAAATCACAAGTGTATATGTTGACATTTAAGAGATATACAGTCAAGAAAATCAAGGGCAATGGTGATATATATGCGGATTAGACACAAAAAAAACACTCAACAAATGGCTACAATTTAAGGAATGTATTTAGTGACGGTATCAGATTCCTAATTGATGGAGAAAGGTCTGGTGGCAAGAAAAGCTGCTTCTAGGAGGTTGTCAAGTATTTTCGCTCGACGATTCCATTCTTTGGTGGTTGGTTTGGCCCTTGTTCCTGTAACTCGAATCCTAGCCCGGTATATCCCATTTTAATTTTACACCATTGTGAACCTTACGCCTTTTTTACTCTCTAATCGAGGTTCTCGGCATTGAAAAATCTTCGTAAACTAAATCACACGTGTATATGTTGACATTTAAGAGATATACAATCAAGAAAATCAGGGGCAATGGTGATATATATGCGGATTAGACACAAAAAAAACAAAAACACTCAACAAATGGCTACAATTTAAGGAATGTGTTTAGTGACCGCATCAGATTCCTAATTGATGGAAAAAGGTCTGGTGGCAAGAAAAGCTGCTTCTAGGAGATTGTCAAGTGTTTTCGCTCGAGGATTCAATTCTTGGGTGGTTGGTTTGGCCCTTGTTCCTGTAACTCGAATCCTAGCCTGGTATATCCCATTTTAATTTTACACCATCGTGAACCTTACGCCTTTTTAACTCTCTGATCGAGGTTCTCGGCATTGAAAAATCTCTGTAAACTAAATCACACGTGTATATGTTGACATTTAAGAGATATACAGTCAAGAAAATCAAGGGCAATGGTGATATATATGCGGATTAGACACAAAAAAAACACTCAACAAATGGCTACAATTTAAGGAATGTACTTAGTGACGGTATCAGATTCCTAATTGATGGAGAAAGGTCTGGTGGCAAGAAAAGCTGCTTCTAGGAGGTTGTCAAGTATTTTCGCTCGACGATTCCATTCTTTGGTGGTTGGTTTGGCCCTTGTTCCTGTAACTCGAATCCTAGCCCGGTATATCCCATTTTAATTTTACACCATTGTGAACCTTACGCCTTTTTAACTCTCTGATCGAGGTTCTCGGCATTGAAAAATCTTTGTAAACTAAATCACACGTGTATATGTTGACATTTAAGAGATATACAGTCAAGAAAATCAAGGGCAATGGTGATATATATGCGGATTAGACACAAAAAAAAAACACTCAACAAATGGCTACAATTTAAGGAATGTGTTTAGTGACGGCATCAGATTCCTTATTGATGAAGAAATGTCTGGTGGCAAGAAAAGCTGCTTCTAGGAGGTTGTTAAGTGTTTTCGCTTGACGATTCCATTCTTGAGTGGTTGGTTTGGCCCTTGTTTCTGTAACTCGAATCCTAACCCGGTATATCCCATTTTAATTTTACACCATTGTGAACCTTACGTCTTTTTTACTCTCTGATCTAGGTTCTCGGCATTGAAAAATCTTCGTGGACTAAATCACACGTGTATATGTTGATATTTAAGAGATATACAGTCAAGAAAATCAGGGGCAATGGTGATATATATGCGGATTAGACACAAAAAAAACACTCAACAAATAGCTACAATTTAAGGAATGTGTTTAGTGACCGCATCAGATTCCTAGTTGATGGAAAAAGGTCTGGTGGCAAGAAAAGCTGCTTCTAGGAGGTTGTCAAGTGTTTTCGCTCGACGATTCCATTCTTGGGTGGTTGGTTTGGCCCTTGTTCCTGTAACTCGAATCCTAGCCCGGTGTATCCCATTTTAATTTTACACCATTGTGAACCTTACGCCTTTTTTACTCTTTGATAGAGGTTCTCGGCACTAAAAAATCTTCGTAAGCTAAATCACACGTGTATATGTTAACATTTAAGAGATATACAGTCAAGAAAATCAAGGGCAATGGTGATATATGCGGATTAGACACAAAAAAAAAATACTCAACAAATGGCTACAATTTAAGGAATGTCTTTAGTGACGGCGTCAGATTCCTAATTGATGGAGAAAGGTCTGGTGATAAGAAAAGCTGCTTCTAGGAGGTTGTCAAGTGTTTTCGCTCGACGATTCCATTCTTGGGTGGTTGGTTTGGCCCTTGTTCCTGTAACTCGAATCATAGCCCGGTGTATCCCACTTTAATTTTACACCATTGTGAACCTTACGCCTTTTTTACTCTCTGATCGAGGTTCTCGGCATTGAAAAATCTTCGTGAACTAAATCACACGTGTATATGTTGATATTTAAGAGATATAAAGTCAAGAAAATCAAGGGCAATGGTGATATATATGCGGATTAGACACAAAAAAAAAACACTCAACAAATGGCTACAATTTAAGGAATGTGTTTAGTGATGGCATCAGATTCCTAATTGATGGAGAAAGGCCTGGTGGCAAGAAAAGCTGCTTCTAGGGGGTTGTCAAGTGTTTTCGCTCGACGATTCCATTTTTGGGTGGTTGGTTTGGCCCTTGTTCGTGTAACTCGAATCCTAGCCCGGTATATCACATTTTAATTTTACACCATTGTGAACCTTACGCCTTTTTTACTCTCTGATCGAGGTTCTCGGCATTGAAAAATCTTCGTAAACTAAATCACACGTGTATATGTTGACATTTAAGAGATATTCAATCAAGAAAATCCAGGGCAATGGTGATATATATGCGGATTAGACACCAAAAAAAAATCACTCAACAAATGGCTACAATAAGGAATGTGTTTAGTGACGGCATCAGATTCCTAATTGATGGAGAAAGGTCTGGTGGTAAGAAAATGTGCTTCTAGGAGGTTGTGAAGTGTCTTCGCTCGACGATTCCATTCTTGGGTGGTTTGATTGGCCCTTGTTCCTGTAACTCGAATCTTAGCCCGGTATATCCCATTTTAATCTTACACCACTGTGAACCCTACGCATTTTTTACTCTCTGATCGAGGTTCTCGGCATTAAAAAATCTTCGTAAACTAAATCACACGTGTATATGTTGACATTTAAGAGATATACAGTCAAGAAAATCAAGGGCAATGGTGATATATATGCGGATTAGACACCAAAAAAAAAAAACACTCAACAAATGGCTACAATTTAAGGAATGTGTTTAGTGAAGGCATCAGATTCCTAATTGATTGAGAAAGGTATGAAGGCAAGAAAATCAAGGGCAATGGTGATATATATGCGGATAAGACACCAAAAAAAACACTCAACAAATGACTACAATTTAAGGAATGTGTTTAGTATCGGAATTAGATTCCCAATTGATGGAGAAAGGTCTGGTGGTAAGAAAAGCTGCTTCTAGGAGATTGTCAAGTGTTTTCGCTCGACGATTCCATTCTTGGGTGGTTGGTTTGGCCCTTGTTCCTGTAACTCGAATCCTAGCCCGATATATCCCATTTTAATTTTACACCATTGTGAACCTTACGCCTTTTTTACTCTCTGATAGAGGTTCTCGGCATTGAAAAATCTTCGTAAACTAAATCACACGTGTATATGTTGACATTTAAGAGATATACAGTCAAGAAAATCAAGGGCAATGGTGATATATGCGGATTAGACACAAAAAAAAACACTCAACAAATGGCTACAATTTAAGGAATGTGTTTAGTGATGGCATCAGATTCCTAATTGATGGAGAAAGGTCTGGTGGTAAGAAAAGCTGCTTCTAGGAGGTTGTCAAGTGTTTTCGCTCACCCGATTCCATTCTTGGGTGGTTGGTTTGGCCCTTGTTCCTGTAACTCGAATCCTAGCCCTGTATATCCCAACTTTAATTTTTCACCATTGTGAACCTTACGCCTTTTTTACTCTCTGATCGAGGTTCTCGGCATTGAAAAATCTTCATGAACTAAATCACACGTGTATATGTTGATATTTAAGAGATATACAGTCAAGAAAATCAAGGGCAATGGTGATATATATGCGGATTAGACACAACAAAAAACACTCAACAAATGGCTACAATTTAAGGAATGTGTTTAGTGATGGCATCAGATTCCTAATTGTTGGAGAAAGGCCTGGTGGCAATAAAAGCTGCTTCTAGGAGGTTGGCAAGTGTTTTCGCTCGACGATTCCATTCTTGGGTGGTTGGTTTGGCCATTGTTCCTTTAACTCGAATCCTAGCCCGTTATATCCCATTTTAATTTTACACCATTGTGAACCTTACGCCTTTTTTACTCTCTGATCGAGGTTCTCGGCATTGAAAAATCTTCGTAAACTAAATCACACATGCATATGTTGACATTCAAGAGATATTCAGTCAAGAAAATCCAGGGCAATGGTGATATATATGCGGATTAGACACCAAAAAAAAATCACTCAACAAATGGATACAATTTAAGGAATGTGTTTAGTGACGGCATCAGATTCCTAATTGATGGAGAAAGGTCTGGTTGTAAGAAAAGCTGCTTCTAGGAGGTTGTCAAGTGTTTTCGCTCGACGATTCCATTCTTGGGTGGTTGGTTTGGCCCTTGTTCCTGTCAATCGAATCTTAGCCCGGTATATCCCATTTTAATCTTACACCATTGTGAACCTTACGCCTTTTTTACTCTCTGATCGAGGTTCTCGGCATTGAAAAATCTTCGTAAACTAAATCACATGTGTATATGTTGATATTTAAGAGATATAAAGTCAAGAAAATCCAGGGCAAAGGTGATATATATGCGGATTAGACACAAAAAAAAAATCACTCAACAAATGGCTACAATTTAAGGAATGTGTTTAGTGACGGCATCAGATTCCTAATTGATGGAGAAAGGTCTGGTGGCAAGAAAAGCTGCTTCTAGGAGGTTGTCAAGTTTTTTCGCTCGACGATTCCATTCTTGGGTGGTTGGTTTGGCCCTTGTTCCTGTAACTCAAATCCTAGCCCGCTATATCGCATTTTAATTTTACACCAATGTGAACCTTTCGCCTGTTTTACTCTCCGATCGAGGTTCTCGGCATTGAAAAATATTCTTAAACTAAATCTAACATGTATATGTTGACATTTAAGAGATATACAGTCAAGAAAATCCAGGGCAATGGTGATATATATGCGGATTAGACACCAAAAAAAAATCACTCAACAAATGGCTACAATTTAAGGAATGTGTTTAGTGACGGCATCATATTCATAATTGATGGAGAAAGGTCTGGTGGTAAGAAAAGCTGCTTCTAGGAGGTTGTCAAGTGTTTTCGCTCGACGATTCCATTCTTGGGTGGTTGGTTTGGCGCTTGTTCCTGTAACTCGAATCCTAGCCCGGTATATCCCATTGTAATTTTACACCATTGTGAACCTTACGCCTTTTTTACTCTCTGATCGAGGTTCTAGGCATTGAAAAATCTTCGTAAACTAAATCACACGTGTATATGTTGACATTTACGAGATATACAGTCAAGAAAATCCAGAGCAATGGTGATATATATGCGGATTAGACACAAAAAAAAATACTCAACAAATGGCTACAATTTAAGGAATCTGTTTAGTGACGGCATCAGATTCCTAATTTCCTAATTGATGGAGAAAGATCTGGTGGCAAGAAAAGCTGCTTCTAGGAGGTTGTCAAGTGTTTTCTCTCGACGATTCCATTCTTGGGTGGTTGGTTTGGCCCTTGTTCCTGTGACTCGAATCCTAGCCCGGTAGATCCCATTTTAATCTTACACCATTGCGCACCTTACGCCTTTTTTACTCTCTGATCGAGGTTCTCGGCTTTGAAAAATCTTCGTAAACTAAATCACACGTGTAGATGTTGACATTTAAGAGATATATAGTCTAGAAAATCAAGGGCAATGGTGATATATATGCGGATTAGACACCAAAAAAATCACTCAACAAATGGCTACAATTTAAGGAATGTGTTTAGCGACGTCATCAGATTCCTAATTGATGGAGAAAGGTCTGGTGATAAGAAAAGCTGCTTCTAGGAGGTTGTCAAGTGTTTTCGCTCGACGATTCCATTCTTGGGTGGTTGGTTTGGCCCTTGTTCCTGTAACTCGAATCATATATCCCACTTTAATTTTACACCATTGTGAACCTTACGCCTTTTTTACTCTCTGATCGAGGTTCTCGGCATTGAAAAATCTTCGAGAACTAAATCACACGTGTATATGTTGATATTTAAGAGATATAAAGTCAAGAAAATCAAGGGCAATGGTGATATATATGCGGATTAGACACAAAAAAAAAACCCTCAACAAATGGCCACAATTTAAGGAATGTGTTTAGTGACGGCGTCAGATTCCTAATTGATGGAGAAAGGCCTGGTGGCAAGAAAAGCTGCTTCTAGGAGGTTGTCAAGTGTTTTCGCTCGACGATTCCATTCTTGGGTGGTTGGTTTGGCCCTTGTTCCTGTAACTCGAATCCTAGCCCGGTATATCACATTTTAATTTTACACCATTGTGAACCTTACGCCTTTTTTACACTCTGATCGAGGTTCTCGGCATTGAAAAATCTTTGTAAACTTAATCACACGTGTATATGTTCACATTTAAGAGATATTCAATCAAGAAAATCCAGGGCAATGGTGATATATATGCGGATTAGACACCAAAAAAAAAACACTCAACAAATGGCTACAATTTAAGGAATGTGTTTAGTGAAGTCTTCAGATTCCTAATTGATTGAGAAAGGTCTGGAGGAAAGAAAATCAAGGGCAATGGTGATATATATGCGGATAAGACACCAAAAAAAACACTCAACAAATGGCTACAATTTAAGGAATGTGTTTAGTACCGGAATCAGATTCCCAATTGATGGTGAAAGGTCTGGTGGTAAGAATAGCTGCTTCTAGGAGGTTGTCAAGTGTTTTCGCTCGACGATTCCATTCTTGGTTGGTTGGTTTGGCCCTTGTTCCTGTAACTCGAATCCTAGCCCGATATATCCCATTTTAATTTTACACCATTGTGAACCTTACGCCTTTTTTACTCTCTGATAGATGTTCTCGGCATTGAAAAATCTTCGTAAACTAAATCACACGTGTATATGTTGACATTTAAGAGATATACAGTCAAGAAAATCATGGGCAATGGTGATATATGCGGATTAGACACAAAAAAAAAACACTCAACAAATGGCTACAATTTAAGGAATGTGTTTAGTGACGGCATCAGATTCCTAATTGATGGAGAAAGGTCTGGTGGTAAGAAAAGCTGCTTCTAGGAGGTTGTCAAGTGTTTTCGCTCGCCGATTCCATTCTTGGGTGGTTGGTTTGGCCCTTGTTCCTGTAACTCGAATCCTAGCCCTGTATATCCCACTTTAATTTTTCACCATTGTGAACCTTACGCCTTTTTTACTCTCTGATCGAGGTTCTCGGCATTGAAAAATCTTCATGAACTAAATCACACGTGTATATGTTGATATTTAAGAGATATACAATCAAGAAAATCAAGGGCAATGGAGATATATATGCGGATTTGACACAACAAAAAACACTCAACAAATGGCTACAATTTAAGGAATGTGTTTAGTGATGGCATCAGATTCCTAATTGTTGGAGAGAGGCCTGGTGGCAAGAAATGCTGCTTCTAGGAGGTTGTCAAGTGTTTTCGCTCGACGATTCCATTCTTGGGTGGTTGGTTTGGCCATTGTTCCTTTATCTCGAATCCTAGCCCGGTATATCCCATTTTAATTTTACACCATTGTGAACCTTACGCCTTTTTTACTCTCTGATCGAGGTTCTCGGCAATGAAAAATCTTCGTAAACTAAATCACACATGCATATGTTAACATTTAAGAGATATTCAGTCAAGAAAATCCAGAGCAATGGTGTTATATATGCGGATTAGACACCAAAAAAAAATCCCTCAACAAATGGCTACAATTTAAGGAATGTGTTTAGTGACGGCATCAGATTCCTAATTGATGGAGAAAAGTCTGGTGGTAAAAAAAGCTGCTTCTAGGAGGTTGTCAAATGTTTTCGCTCGACGATTCCATTCTTGGGTGGTTGGTTTGCCCTTGTTCCTGTAACTCGAATCCTAGCCCGGTATATCCCATTTTAATTTTACACCATCGTGAACCTTACGCCTTTTTTACTCTCTGATCGAGGTTCTCGGCATTGAAAAATCTTCGTATACTAAATCACACATGTATATGTTGATATTTAAGAGATATACAGTCAAGAAAATCAATTGCAATGGTGATATATATGCGGATTAGACACCAAAAAAACACTCAACAGATGGCTACAATTTAAGGAATGTGTTTAGTGACGGCATCTGATTCCTAATTGATGGAGAAAGGTCTGGTGGCAAGAAAAGCTGCTTCTAGGAGGTTGTCAAATGTTTTCGCTCGACGATTCCATTCTTGGGTGGTTGGTTTGGCCCTTGTTCCTGTAAGTCGAATCCTAGCCCAGTATATCCCATTTTAATTTACACCATTGTGAACCTTACGCCTTTTTTACTCTCTGATCGAGGTTCTCGACAGTGAAGAATCTTCGTAAACTAAATCACATGTGTATATGTTGACGTTTAAGAGATATACAGTCAAGAAAATCAAGGGCAATTGTGATATTTATGCGGATTAGACAACAAAAAAAATCACTCAACAAATGGCTACAATTTAAGGAATGTGTTTAGTGACGGCATCAGATTCTTAATTGATGGAGAAAGGTCTGGTGGTAAGAAAAGCTGCTTCTAGGAGGTTGTCAAGTGTTTTCGCTCGACGATTCCATTCTTGGATGGTTGGTTTGGCGCTTGTTCCTGTAACTCGAATCCTAGCCCGGTATATCCCATTGTAATTTTACACCATTGTGAACCTTACGCCTTTTTTACTCTCTGATCGAGGTTCTAGGCATTGAAAAATCTTCGTAAACTAAATCACACGTGTATATGTTGACATTTAAGAGATATACAGTCAAGAAAATCCAGAGCAATGGTGATATATATGCGGATTAGAAACAAAAAAAAATCACTCAACAAATGGCTACAATTTAAGGAATGTGTTTAGTGACGGCATCAGATTCCTAATTGATGGAGAAAGATCTGGTGGCAAGAAAAGCTGCTTCTAGGAGGTTGTCAAGTGTTTTCTCCCGACCATTCCATTCTTGGGTGGTTGGTTTGGCCCTTGTTCCTGTAACTCGAATCCTAGCCCGGTATATCCCATTTTAATCTTACACCATTGCGTACCTTACGCCTTTTTTACTCTCTGATCGAGGTTCTCGGCATTGAAAAATCTTCGTAAACTAAATCACACGTGTAGATGTTGACATTTAAGTGATATACAGTCTAGAAAATCAAGGGCAGTGGTGATATATATGCGGATTAGACACCAAAAAAATCACTCAACAAATGGCTACAATTTAAGGAATGTGTTTATTGACGGCATCAGATTCCTAATTGATGGAGAAATGTCTGGTGGTAAGAAAAGCTGCTTCTAGGAGGTTGTCAAGTGTTTTCGCTCGACGATTCCATTCTTGGGTGGTTGGTTTGCCCTTGTTCCTGTAACTCGAATCCTAGCCCGGTATATCCCATTTTAATTTTACACCTTCGTGAACCTTACGCCTTTTTTACTCTCTGATCGAGGTTCTCGGCATTGAAAAATCTTCGTAAACTAAATCACACGTGTATATGTTGATATTTAAGAGATATACAGTCAAGAAAATCAATTGCAATGGTGATATATATGCGGATTAGACACAAAAAAAAAACACTCAACAGATGGCTACAATTTAAGGAATGTGTTTAGTGACGGCATCTGATTCCTAATTGATGGAGAAAGGTCTGGTGGCAAGAAAAGCTACTTCTAGGAGGTTGTCAAATGTTTTCGCTCGACGATTCCATTCTTGGGTGGTTGGTTTGGGCCTTGTTCCTGTAAGTCGAATCCTAGCCCGGTATATCCCATTTTAATTTACACCATTGTGAACCTTACGCCTTTTTTACTCTCTGATCGAGGTTCTCGACAGTGAAGAATCTTCGTAAACTAAATCACATGTGTATATGTTGACGTTTAAGAGATATACAGTCAAGAAAATCAAGGGCAATTGTGATATTTATGCGGATTAGACAACAAAAAAAATCACTCAACAAATGGCTACAATTTAAGGAATGTGTTTTGTGACGGCATCAGATTCTTAATTGATGGAGAAAGGTCTGGTGGTAAGAAAAGCTGCTTCTAGGAGGTTGTCAAGTGTTTTCGCTCGACGATTCCATTCTTGGGTGGTTGGTTTGGCCCTTGTTCCTGTAACTCAAATCCTAGCCCGGTATTTCCCATTTTAATTTTACACCATTGTGAACCTTACGCCTTTTTTACTCTCTGATCGAGGTTCTCGGCATTGAAAAATATTCGTAAACTAAATCACACGTGTATATGTTGATACTTAAGAGATATACAGTCAAGAAAATCAAGGGCAACGGTTATATATATGCGGATTAGACACAAAAAAAAAAAACACTCAACAAATGGCTACAATTTAAGGAATGTGTTTAGTGATGGCATCCGATTCCTAATTGATGGAGAAATGTCTGGTGGCAAGAAAAGCTGATTCTAGGAGGTTGTCAAGTGTTTTCACTCGACGATTCCATTCTTGGGTGGTTGGTTTGGCCCTTGTTCCTGTAACTCGAATCCTAGCCCGGTATATCCCATTTTAATCTTACACCATTGTGAAGCTTACGCCATTTTTATTCTCTGATCGAGGTTCTCTGCATTGAAAAATCTTCGTAAACTAAATCACACGTGTATATGTTGATATTTAAGAGATATACAGTCAAGAAAATCCAGGGCAATGGTGATATATATGCGGATTAGACACCAAAAAAGAAATCACTCAACAAATGGCTACAATTTAAGGAATGTGTTTAGTGACGGCATCTGATTCCTAATTGATGGAGAAAGATCTGGTGGCAAGAAAAGCTGCTTCTAGGATGTGGTCAAGTGTTTTCGCTCGACGATTCCATTCTTGGGTGGTTGGTTTGGCCCTTGTTCCTGTAACTCGAATCTTAGCCCGGTATATCCCATTTTAATTTTACACCATTGTGAACCTTACGCCTTTTTTACTCTCTGATAGAGGTTCTCGGCATTGAAAAATCTTCGTAAACTAAATCACACGTGTATATGTTGACAGTTAAGAGATATACAGTCAAGAAAATCAAGGGCAATGGTGATATATATGCGGATTAGACACCAAAAAAAAAAAAAAAAAACACTCGACAAATGGCTACAATTTAAGGAATGTGTTTAGTGACGGCATCAGATTCTTAATTGATGGAGAAAGGTCTAGGGGTAAGAAAAGCTGCTTCTAGGAGGTTGTCAAGTGTTTTCGCTCGACGATTCCATTCTTGGGTGGTTGGTTTGGCCCTTGTTCATGTAACTCAAATCCTAGTCCGGTATATCCCATTTTAATTTTACACCATTGTGAACCTTAAGCCTTTTTTATTCTCTGATCGAGGTTCTCAGCGTTGAAAAATATTAATAAGCTAAATCACACGTGTATATGTTGATATTTAAGAGATATTCAGTCAAGAAAATCAAGGGCAATGGTTACATATATGCGGATTAGACACCAAAAAAAAAACACTCAACAAATGGCTACAATTTAAGGATTGTGTTTAGTGATGGCATCAGATTCCTAATTGATGGAAAAAGGTCTGGTGGCAAGAAAAGCTGATTCTAGGAGGTTGTCAAGTGTTTTCGCTCGACGATTCCATTCTTGGGTGGTTGGTTTGGCCCTTGTTCCTGTAACTCGAATCCTAGCCCGGTATATCCCATTTTAATTTTACACCATTGTGAACCTTACGCCTTTTTTACTCTCTGATCGAGGTTCTCGGCAATGAAAAATCTTTGTAAACTAAATCACACGTGTATATGTTGATATTTAAGAGATATACAGCCAAGAAAATCAAGGGCAATGGTGATATATATGCGGATTATACACAAAAAAAAAACACTCAACAAATGGCTACAATTTAAGGAATGTGTTTAGTGACGGCATCAGATTCCTAATTGATGGAGAAAGTTCTGGCGGCAAGAAAAGCTGCTTCTAGGAGGTTGTCAAGTGTTTTCGCTCGACGATTCCATTCTTGGGTGGTTGGGTTGGCCCTTGTTCCTGTAACTCGAATCCTAGCCCGATATATCTCATTTTAATTTTACACCATTGTGAACCTTACGCCTTTTTTACTTCCTGGTCGAGGTTCTCGGCAATGATAAATCTTCGTAAACTAAATCACACGTGTATATGTTGATATTTAAGAGAGATACAGTCAAGAAAATCAAGGGCAATGGTGATATATATGCGGATTAGACACAAAAAAAAAACACTCAACAAATGGCTACAATTTAAGGAATGTGTTTAGTGACGGCATCAGATTCCTAATTGATGGACAAAGGTCTGGTGGCAAAAAAGCAGCTTCTAGGAGGTTGTCAAGTGTTTTCGCTCGACGATACCATTCTTGGGTGGTTGGTTTGACCCTTGTTCCTGTAACTCGAATCCTAGCCCGGTATATCCCATTTTAATTTTACACCATTGTGAACCTTACGCCTTTTTTACTCTCTGATCGAGGTTCTCGCATTGAAAAATCTTCGTAAACTAAATCACACGTGTATATGTTTACATTTAAGAGACATACAGTCAAGAAAATCAAGGACAACGGTGATATATATGCGGATTAGACACAAAAAAAAAACTCAACAAATGGCTACAATTTAAGGAATGTGTTTAGTAACTGCATCAGATTCCTAATTGATGGAGAAAGGTCTGGTGGTAAGAAAAACTGCTTCTAGGAGGTTGTCAAGTGTTTTCGCTCGACGATTCCATTCTTGGGTGGTTGGTTTTTCCCTTGTTCCTGTAACTCGAATCCTAGCCTGGTATATCTCATTTTAATTTTACACCATTGTGAACCTTACGCCTTTTTTACTCTCTGATTGAGGTTCTCGGCATTGAAAAATCTTCGTAAACAAAATCACACGTGTATACGTTGACATTTAAGAGATATACAGTTAAGAAAATCCAGGGCAATGGTGATATATATGCGGATTAGACACAAAAAAAAAATCACTCAACAAATGGCTACAATTTAAGGAATGTGTTTAGTGACGGCATCAGATTCCTAATTGATGGAGAAAGGTCTGGTGGCAAGAAAAGCTGCTTCTAGGAGGTTGTCAAGTTTTTTCGCTTGACGATTCCATTCTTGGGTGGTTGGTTTGGCCCTTGTTCCTGTAACTCAAATCCTAGCCCGCTATATCCCATTTTAATTTTACACCATTGTGAACCTTTCGCCTTTTTTACTCTCCGATCGAGGTTCTCGGCATTGAAAAATCTTCGTAAACTAAATCTAACATGTATATGTTGACATTTAAGAGATATACAGTCAAGAAAATCCATTGCAATGGTGATATATATGCGGATTAGACACCAAAAAAAAATCACTCAACAAATGGCTACAATTTAAGGAATGTGTTTAGTGACGGCATCATATTCCTAATTGATGGAGAAAGGTCTGGTGGAAAGAAAAGCTGCTTCTAGGAGGTTGTCAAGTGTTTTCGCTCGACGATTCCATTCTTGGGTGGTTGGTTTGGCCCTTGTTCCTGTAACTCGAATCCTAGCCCGGTATATCCCATTGTAATTTTACACCATTGTGAACTTTACGCCTTTTTTACTCTCTGATCGAGGTTCTCGGCATTGAAAAATCTTCGTAAACTAAATCACACGTGTATATGTTGACATTTAAGAGATATACAGTCAAGAAAATCCAGGGCAATGGTGATATATATGCGGATTAGACACAAAAAAAATCACTCAACAAATGGCTACAATTTAAGGAATGTGTTTAGTGACGGCATCAGATTCCTAATTGATGGAGAAAGATTTGGTGGTAAGAAAAGCTGCTTCTAGGAGGTTGTCAAGTGTTTTCTCCCGACGATTCCATTCTTGGGTGGTTGGTTTGGCCCTTGTTCCTGTAACTCGAATCCTAGCCCGGTATATCCCATTTTAATCTTACACCATTGCGCACCTTACGCCTTTTTTACTCTCTGATCGAGGTTCTCGGCATTGAAAAATCTTCGTAAACTAAATCACACGTGTAGATGTTGACATTTAAGAGATATATAGTCAAGAAAATCAAGGGCAATGGTGATATATATGCGGATTAGACACCAAAAAAATCACTCAACAAATGGCTACAATTTAAGGAATGTGTTTAGTGACGGCATCAGATTCATAATTGATGGAGGAAGGTCTGGTGATAAGAAAAGCTGCTTCTAGGAGGTTGTCAAGTGTTTTCGCTCGACGATTCCATTCTTGGGTGGTTGGTTTGGCCCTTGTTCCTGTAACTCGAATCCAAGCCCGGTATATCACATTTTAATTTTACACCATTGTGAACCTTACGCCTTTTTTACTCTCTGATCGAGGTTCTCGGCATTGAAAAATCTTCGTAAACTAAATAACACGTGTATATGTTGACACTTAAGAGATATTCAATCAAGAAAATCGAGGGCAATGGTGATATATATGCGGATTAGACACCAAAAAAAAATCACTCAACAAATGGCTACAATTTAAGGAATGTGTTTAGTGACGGCATCAGATTTCTAATTGATGGAGAAAGGTCTGGTGGTAAGAAAATGTGCTTCTAGGAGGTTGTCAAGTGTCTTCGCTCGACGATTCCATTCTTGGGTGGTTGGTTTGGCCCTTGGTCCTGTAACTCAAATCCTAGCCCGGTATATCCATTTTAATTTTACACCATTGTGAACCTTACGCCTTTTTTACTCTCTAATCGAGGTTCTCGGCATTGAAAAATCTTCGTTAACTAAATCACACGTGTATATATTGAAATTTCAGAGATATACAGTCTAGAAAATCAAGGGCAATGGTGATATATATGCGGATTAGACACCAAAAAAAAAAAAACACTCAACAAATTGCTACAATTTAAGGAATGTGTTTAGTGAAGGCTTCAGATTCCTAATTGATTGAGAAAGGTCTGGAGGCAAGAAAATCAAGGGCAATGGTGATATATATGCGGATAAGACACAAAAAAAAACACTCAACAAATGGCTACAATTTAAGGAATGTGTTTAGTACCGGAATCAGATTCCCAATTGATGGAGAAAGGTCTGGTGGTAAGAAAAGCTGCTTCTAGGAGGTTGTCAAGTGTTTTCGCTCGACGATTCCATTCTTGGGTGGTTGGTTTGGCCCTTGTTCCTGTAACTCGAATCCTTGCCCGATATATCCCATTTTAATTTTACACCATTGTGAACCTTACGCCTTTTTTACTCTCTGATAGAGGTTCTCGGCATTGAAAAATCTTCGTAAACTAAATCACACGTGTATATGTTGACATTTAAGAGATATACAGTCAAGAAAATCACGGGCAATGGTGATATATGCGGATTAGACACAAAAAAAAACACTCAACAAATGGCTACAATTTAAGGAATGTGTTTAGTGACGGGATCAGATTCCTAATTGATGGAGAAAGGTCTGGTCATAAGAAAAGCTGCTTCTAGGAGGTTGTCAAGTGTTTTCGCTCGACGATTCCATTCTTGGGTGGTTGGTTTGGCCCTTGTTCCTGTAACTCGAATCCTAGCCCGGTATATCCAATTTTAATTTTACACCATTGTGAACCTTACGCCTTTTTTACTCTCTGATCGAGGTTCTCGGCATTGAAAAATCTTCGTAAACTGAATCACACGTGTATATGTTGATATTTAAGAGATATACAGTCAAGAAAATCAAGGGCAATGGTGATATATATGCGGATTAGACACCAAAAAAATCACTCAACAAATGGCTACAATTTAAGGAATGTGTTTAGGGACGGCATCAGATTCCTAATTGATGGAGGAAGGTCTGGTCATAAGAAAAGCTGCTTCTAGGAGGTTGTCAAGTGTTTTCGCTCGACGATTCCATTCTTGGGTGGTTGGTTTGGCCCTTGTTCCTGTAACTCGAATCCTAGCCCGGTATATCACATTTTAATTTTACACCATTGTGAACCTTACGCCTTTTTTACTCTCTGATCGAGGTTCTCGGCATTGAAAAATCTTCGTAAACTAAATCACACGTGTATATGTTGACATTTAAGAGATATTCAATCAAGAAAATCCAGGGCAATGGTGATATATATGCGGATTAGACACCAAAAAAAAATCACTCAACAAATGGCTACATTTTAAGGAATGTGTTTAGTGACGGCATCATATTCCTAATTGATGGAGAAAGGTCTGGTGGAAAGAAAAGCTGCTTCTAGGAGGTTGTCAAGTGTTTTCGCTCGACGATTCCATTCTTGGGTGGTTGGTTTGGCCCTTGTTCCTGTAACTCAAATCCTAGCCGGGTATATCCCATTTTAATTTTACACCATTGTGAACCTTACGTCTTTTTTACTATCTGATCGAGGTTCTCGGCATTGAAAAATCTTCGTAAACTAAATCACACGTGTATATGTTGATATTTAAGAGATATTCAATCAAGAAAATCGAGGGCAATGGTGATATATATGCGGATTAGACACCAAAAAAAAATCACTCAACAAATGGCTACAATTTAAGGAATGTGTTTAGTGACGGCATCAGATTTCTAATTGATGGAGAAAGGTCTGGTGGTAAGAAAATGTGCTTCTAGGAGGTTGTCAAGTGTCTTCGCTCGACGATTCCATTCTTGGGTGGTTGGTTTGGCCCTTGGTCCTGTAACTCAAATCCTAGCCCGGTATATCCATTTTAATTTTACACCATTGTGAACCTTACGCCTTTTTTACTCTCTAATCGAGGTTCTCGGCATTGAAAAATCTTCGTTAACTAAATCACACGTGTATATATTGAAATTTCAGAGATATACAGTCTAGAAAATCAAGGGCAATGGTGATATATATGCGGATTAGACACCAAAAAAAAAAAAACACTCAACAAATTGCTACAATTTAAGGAATGTGTTTAGTGAAGGCTTCAGATTCCTAATTGATTGAGAAAGGTCTGGAGGCAAGAAAATCAAGGGCAATGGTGATATATATGCGGATAAGACACAAAAAAAAACACTCAACAAATGGCTACAATTTAAGGAATGTGTTTAGTACCGGAATCAGATTCCCAATTGATGGAGAAAGGTCTGGTGGTAAGAAAAGCTGCTTCTAGGAGGTTGTCAAGTGTTTTCGCTCGACGATTCCATTCTTGGGTGGTTGGTTTGGCCCTTGTTCCTGTAACTCGAATCCTTGCCCGATATATCCCATTTTAATTTTACACCATTGTGAACCTTACGCCTTTTTTACTCTCTGATAGAGGTTCTCGGCATTGAAAAATCTTCGTAAACTAAATCACACGTGTATATGTTGACATTTAAGAGATATACAGTCAAGAAAATCACGGGCAATGGTGATATATGCGGATTAGACACAAAAAAAAACACTCAACAAATGGCTACAATTTAAGGAATGTGTTTAGTGACGGGATCAGATTCCTAATTGATGGAGAAAGGTCTGGTCATAAGAAAAGCTGCTTCTAGGAGGTTGTCAAGTGTTTTCGCTCGACGATTCCATTCTTGGGTGGTTGGTTTGGCCCTTGTTCCTGTAACTCGAATCCTAGCCCGGTATATCCAATTTTAATTTTACACCATTGTGAACCTTACGCCTTTTTTACTCTCTGATCGAGGTTCTCGGCATTGAAAAATCTACGTAAACTGAATCACACGTGTATATGTTGATATTTAAGAGATATACAGTCAAGAAAATCAAGGGCAATGGTGATATATATGCGGATTAGACACCAAAAAAATCACTCAACAAATGGCTACAATTTAAGGAATGTGTTTAGGGACGGCATCAGATTCCTAATTGATGGAGGAAGGTCTGGTCATAAGAAAAGCTGCTTCTAGGAGGTTGTCAAGTGTTTTCGCTCGACGATTCCATTCTTGGGTGGTTGGTTTGGCCCTTGTTCCTGTAACTCGAATCCTAGCCCGGTATATCACATTTTAATTTTACACCATTGTGAACCTTACGCCTTTTTTACTCTCTGATCGAGGTTCTCGGCATTGAAAAATCTTCGTAAACTAAATCACACGTGTATATGTTGACATTTAAGAGATATTCAATCAAGAAAATCCAGGGCAATGGTGATATATATGCGGATTAGACACCAAAAAAAAATCACTCAACAAATGGCTACATTTTAAGGAATGTGTTTAGTGACGGCATCATATTCCTAATTGATGGAGAAAGGTCTGGTGGAAAGAAAAGCTGCTTCTAGGAGGTTGTCAAGTGTTTTCGCTCGACGATTCCATTCTTGGGTGGTTGGTTTGGCCCTTGTTCCTGTAACTCAAATCCTAGCCGGGTATATCCCATTTTAATTTTACACCATTGTGAACCTTACGTCTTTTTTACTATCTGATCGAGGTTCTCGGCATTGAAAAATCTTCGTAAACTAAATCACACGTGTATATGTTGATATTTAAGAGATATTCAATCAAGAAAATCGAGGGCAATGGTGATATATATGCGGATTAGACACCAAAAAAAAATCACTCAACAAATGGCTACAATTTAAGGAATGTGTTTAGTGACGGCATCAGATTTCTAATTGATGGAGAAAGGTCTGGTGGTAAGAAAATGTGCTTCTAGGAGGTTGTCAAGTGTCTTCGCTCGACGATTCCATTCTTGGGTGGTTGGTTTGGCCCTTGGTCCTGTAACTCAAATCCTAGCCCGGTATATCCATTTTAATTTTACACCATTGTGAACCTTACGCCTTTTTTACTCTCTAATCGAGGTTCTCGGCATTGAAAAATCTTCGTTAACTAAATCACACGTGTATATATTGAAATTTCAGAGATATACAGTCTAGAAAATCAAGGGCAATGGTGATATATATGCGGATTAGACACCAAAAAAAAAAAACACTCAACAAATTGCTACAATTTAAGGAATGTGTTTAGTGACGGCATCAGATTCCAAATTGATGGAGAAAGGTCTGGTGGTAAGAAAATGTGCTTCTAGGAGGTTGTCAAGTGTCTTCGCTCGACGATTCCATTCTTGGGTGGTTGGTTTGGCCCTTGTTCCTGTAACTCAAATCCTAGCCTGGTATATCCATTTTAATTTTACACCATTGTGAACCTTACGCCTTTTTTACTCTCTGATCGAGGTTCTCGGCATTGAAAAATCTTCGTTAACTAAATCACACGTGTATATATTGAAATTTAAGAGATATACAGCCTAGAAAATCAAGGGCAATGGTGATATATATGCGGATTAGACACCAAAAAAAAAACACTCAACAAATTGCTACAATTTAAGGAATGTGTTTAGTGAAGGCTTCAGATTCCTAATTGATTGAGAAAGGTTTGGAGGCAAGAAAATCAAGGGCAATGGTGATATATATGCGGATAAGACACCAAAAAAAAACACTCAACAAATGGCTACAATTTAAGGAATGTGTTTAGTACCGGAATCAGATTCCCAATTGATGGAGAAAGGTCTGGTGGTAAGAAAAGCTGCTTCTAGGAGGTTGTCAAGTGTTTTTGCTCGACGATTCCATTTTTGGGTGGTTGGTTTGGCCCTTGTTCCTGTAACTCGAATCCTAGCCCGATATATCCCATTTTAATTTTACACCATTGTGAACCTTACGCCTTTTTTACTCTCTGATAGAGGTTCTCGGCATTGAAAAATCTTCGTAAACTAAATCACACGTGTATATGTTGACATTTAAGAGATATACAGTCAAAAAAATCAAGGGCAATGGTGATATATGCGGATTAGACACAAAAAAAAACACTCAACAAATGGCTACAATTTAAGGAATGTGTTTAGTGACGGGATTAGATTCCTAATTGATGGAGAAAGGTCTGGTGGTAAGAAAAGATGCTTCTAGGAGGTTGTCAAGTGTTTTCGCTCGCCGATTCCATTCTTGGGTGGTTGGTTTGGCCCTTGTTCCTGTAACTCGAATCCTAGCCCTGTATATCCCACTTTAATTTTTCACCATTGTGAACCTTACGCCTTTTTTACTCTCTGATCGAGGTTCTCAGCATTGAAAAATCTTCATGAACTAAATCACACGTGTATATGTTGATATTTAAGAGATATACAGTCAAGAAAATCAAGGGCAATGGTGATATATATGCGGATTAGACACAACAAAAAATACTCAACAAATGGCTACAATTTAAGGAATGTGTTTAGTGATGGCATCAGATTCCTAATTGTTGGAGAAAGGCCTGGTGGCAAGAAAAGCTGCTTCTAGGAGGTTGTCAAGTGTTTTCGCTCGACGATTCCATTCTTGGGTGGTTGGTTTGGCCATTGTTCCTTTAACTCGAATTCTAGCCCGGTATATCCCATTTTAATTTTACACCATTGTGAACCTTACGCCTTTTTTACTCTCTGATCGAGGTTCTCGGAATTGAAAAATCTTCGTAAACTAAATCACACATGCATATGTTGACATTTAAGAGATATTCTGTCAAGAAAATCCAGGGCAATGGTGATGTATATGCGGATTAGACACCAAAAAAAAAATCACTCAACAAATGGCTACAATTTAAGGAATGTGTTTAGTGACGGCATCAGATTCCTAATTGATGGAGAAAGGTCTGGTGGTAAGAAAAGCTGCTTCTAGGAGGTTGTCAAGTGTTTTCGCTCGACGATTCCATTCTAGGGTGGTTGGCTTGGCCCTTGTTCCTGTAACTCGAATCTTAGCCCGGTATATCCCATTTTAATCTTACACCATTGTGAACCTTACGCCTTTTTTACTCTCTGATCGAGGTTCTCGGCGTTGAAAAATCTTCGTAAACTAAATCACATGTGTATATGTTGATATTTAAGAGATATAAAGTCAAGAAAATCCAGGGCAATGGTGATATATATGCGGATTAGACACCAAAAAAAAAATCACTCAACAAATGGCTACAATTTAAGGAATGTGTTTAGTGACGGCATCAGATTCCTAATTGATGGAGAAAGGTCTGGTGGCAAGAAAAGCTGCTTCTAGGAGGTTGCCAAGTTTTTTCGCTCGACGATTCCATTCTTGGGTGGTTAGTTTGGCCCTTGTTCCTGTAACTCAAATCCTAGCCCGCTGTATCCCATTTTAATTTTACACCATTGTGAACCTTTCGCCTTTTTTACTCTCCGATCGAGGTTCTCGGCATTGAAAAATCTTCGTACACTAAATCTAACATGTATATGTTGACATTTAAAAGATATACAGTCAAGAAAATCCAGTGCAATGGTGATATATATGCGGATTAGACACCAAAAAAAAATCACTCAACAAATGGCTACAATTTAAGGAATGTGTTTAGTGACGGCACCATATATTCCTAATTAATGGAGAAAGGTCTGGTGGTAAGAAAAGCTGCTTCTAGGAGGTTGTCAAGTGTTTTCGCTCGACGATTCCATTCTTGGGTGGTTGGTTTGGCCCTTGTTCCTGTAACTCAAATCCTAGCCCGGTATATCCCATTGTAATTTTACACCATTGTGAACCTTACGCCTTTTTTACTCTCTGATCGAGGTTCTCGGCATTGAAAAATCTTCGTAAACTAAATCACACGTGTATATGTTGACATTTAAGAGATATACTGTCAAGAAAATCCAGAGCAATGGTGATATATATGCGGATTAGCCACAAAAAAAAATCACTCAACAAATGGCTACAATTTAAGGAATGTGTTTAGTGACGGCATCAGATTCCTAATTGATGGAGAAAGATCTGGTGGCAAGAAAAGTTGCTCCTAGGAGTTTGTCAAGTGTTTTCTCCCGACGATTCCATTCTTGGGTGGTTGGTTTGGCCCTTGTTCCTGTAACTCGAATCCTAGCCCGGTATATCCCATTTTAATCTTACACCATTGCGCACCTTACGCCTTTTTTACTCTCTGATCGAGGTTCTCGGCATTGAAAAATCTTCGTAAACTAAATCACACGTGTAGATGTTGACAGTTAAGAGATATATAGTCTAGAAAATCAAGGGCAATGGGGATATATATGCGGATTAGACACCAAAAAAAACACTCAACAGATGGCTACAATTTAAGGAATGTGTTTAGTGACGGCATCTGATTCCTAATTGATGGAGAAAGGTCTGGTGGCAAGAAAAGCTGCTTCTAGGAGGTTGTCAAATGTTTTCGCTCGACGATTCCATTCTTGAGTGGTTGGTTTGTCCCTTTTTCCTGTAAGTCGAATCCTAGCCCGGTATATCCCATTTTAATTTACACCATTGTGAACCTTACGCCTTTTTTACTCTCTGATCGAGGTTCTCGACAGTGAAGAATCATTGTAAACTAAATCACATGTGTATATGTTGACGTTTAAGAGATATACAGTCAAGAAAATCAAGGGCAATTGTGATATTTATGTGGATTAGACAACAAAAAAAATCACTCAACAAATGGCTACAATTTAAGGAATGTGTTTAGTGACGGCATCAGATTCCTAATTGATGGAGAAAGGTCTGGTGGTAAGAAAAGCTGCTTCTAGGAGGTTGTCAAGTGTTTTCTCTCGACGATTCCATTCTTGGGTGGTTGGTTTGGCCCTTGTTCCTGTAACTCAAATCCTAGCCCGGTATTTCCCATTTTAATTTTACACCATTGTGAACCTTACGCCTTTTTTACTCTCTGATCGAGGTTCTCGGCATTGAAAAATATTCGTAAACTAAATCACACGTGTATATGTTGATATTTAAGAGATATACATTCAAGAAAATCAAGGGCAACGGTTATATATATGCGGATTAGACACAAAAAAAAACACTCAACAAATGGCTACAATTTAAGGAATGTGTTTAGTGATGTCATCAGATTCCTAATTGATGGAGAAAGGTCTGGTGGCAAGAAAAGTTGATTCTAGGAGGTTGTCAAGTGTTTTCGCTCGACGATTCCATTCTTGGGTGATTGGTTTGGCCCTTGTTCCTGTAACTCGAATCCTAGCCCGGTATATCCCATTTTAATCTTACACCATTGTGAAGCTTACGCCATTTTTATTCTCTGATCGAGGTTCTCGGCATTGAAAAATCTTCGTAAACTAAATCACACGTGTATATGTTGACAGTTAAGAGATATACAGTCAAGAAAATCAAGGGCAATGGTGATATATATGCGGATTAGACACCAAAAAAAAAAACACTCGACAAATGGCTACAATTTAAGGAATGTGTTTAGTGACGGCATCAGATTCCTAATTGATGGAGAAAGGTCTGGTGGTAAGAAAAGCTGCTTCTAGGAGGTTGTCAAGTGTTTTCGCTCGACGATTCCATTCTTGGGTGGTTGGTATATCCCATTTTAATTTTACACCATTGTGAACCTTAAGCCTTTTTTACTCTCTGATCGAGGTTCTCGGCATTGAAAAATATTCATAAACTAAATCACACGTGTATATGTTGATATTTAAGAGATATACAGTCAAGAAAATCAAGGGCAATGGTGATATATATGCGGATTAGATACAAAAAAAAAAACACTCAAGAAATGGCTACAATTTAAGGAATGTGTTTAGTGACGGCATCAGATTCCTAATTGATGGACAAAGGTCTGGTGGCAAAAAAAGCAGCTTCTAGGAGGTTGTCAAGTGTTTTTGCTCGACGATTCCATTCTTGGGTGGTTGGTTTGACCCTTGTTCCTGTAACTCGAATCCTAGCCCGGTATATCCCATTTTAATTTTACACCATTGTGAAACTTACGCCTTTTTTACTCCCTGATCGAGGTTCTCGACATTGATAAATCTTCGTAAACTAAATCACACGTGTATATGTTGATATTTAAGAGATATACAGTCAAGAAAATCAAGGGCAATGGTGATATATATGCGGATTAGAAACAAAAAAAAAAAACCACTCAAGAAATGGCTACAATTTAAGGAATGTGTTTAGTGACGGCATCAGATTCCTAATTGATGGACAAAGGTCTGGTGGCAAAAAAAGCAGCTTCTAGGAGGTTGTCAAGTGTTTTCGCTCGACGATTCCATTCTTGGGTGGTTGGTTTGACCCTTGTTCCTGTAACTCGAATCCTAGCCCGGTATATCCCATTTTAATTTTACACCATTGTGAACCTTACGCCTTTTTTACTCTCTGATCGAGGTTCTCGGCATTGAAAAATCTTCGTAAACTAAATCACACGTGTATATGTTGACATTTAAGAGATATACAGTTAAGAAAATCAAGGGCAATGGTGATATATATGCGGATTAGACACAAAAAAAAATCACTCAACAAATGGCTACAATTTAAGGAATGTGTTTAGTGACGGCATCAGATTCCTAATTGATGGAAAAAGGTCTGGTGGCAAGAAAAGCTGCTTCTAGGAGGTTGTCAAGTGTTTTCGCTCGACGATTCCACTCTTGGGTGGTTGGTTTGGCCCTTGTTCCTGTAACTCGAATCCTAGCCCGGTATCTACCATTTTAAGTTTACACCATTGTGAACCTTACGCCTTTTTTACTCTCTGATAGAGGTTCTCGGCATTGAAAAATCTTCGTAAACTAAATCACACGTGTGTACGTTGATATTTAATAGATATACAGTCAATAAAATCAAGGGCAATGGTGATATATATGCGGATTAGACACAAAAAAAAAAAAAACTCAACAAATGGCTACAATTTAAGGAATGTGCTTAGTGACGGCATCAGATTCCTAATTGATGGAGAAAGGTCTGGTGGTAAGAAAAGCTGCGTCTAGGAGGTTGTCAAGTGTTTTCGCTTGACGTTTCCATTCTTGGGTGGTTGGTTTGGCCCTTGTTCCTGTAACTCGAATCCTAGCCCGGTATATCCCATTTTAATCTTACACCATTGTGAACCTTACGCCTTTTTTACTCTCTGATCGAGGTTCTCGGCATTGAAAAATCTTTGTAAACTAAATCACACGTGTATATGTTGATATTTAAGAGATATACAGTCAAGAAAATCAAGGGCAATGGTAATATATATGCGGATTAGACACCAAAAAAAACACTCAACAAATGGCTACAATTTAAGGAATGTGTTTAGTGACGGCATGAGATTCCTAATTGATAGAGAAAGGTCTAGTGGCAAGAAAAGCTGCTTCTAGGAGGTTGTCAAGTGTTTTCGCTCGACGATTCCATTCTTGGGTGGTTGGTTTGGCCCTTGTTCCTGTAACTCGAAACCTAGCCCGGTATATCCCATTTTAATTTTACACCATTGTGAACCTTACGCCTTTTTTACTCTCTGATCGAGGTTCTCGGCATTGAAAAATCTTCGTAAACTAAATCACACGTGTATATGTTGATATTTAAGAGATATACAGTCAAGAAAATCAAGGGCAATGGAGATATATATGCGGATTAGGCACAAAAAAAAAACACTCAACAAATGGCTTCAATTTAAGGAATGTGTTTAGTGACGACATCAGATTCCTAATTGATGGAGAAAGGTCTGGTGGTAAGAAAAGCTGCGTCTAAGAGGTTGTCTAGTGTTTTCGCTCGACGATTCCATTCTTGGGTGGTTGGTTGGACCTTGTTACTGTAACTCGAATCCTAGCCCGGTATATCCCATTTTAATCTTACACCATTGTGAACCTTACGCCTTTTTTACTCTCTGATCGAGGTTCTCGGCATTGAAAAATCTTCGTAAACTAAATCACACGTGTATATGTTGATATTTAAGAGATATACAGTCAATAAAATAAAGGGCAATGGTGAAATATATGCGGATTAGACACAAAAAAAACACTCAACAAATGGCTACAATTTAAGGAATGTGTTTAGTGACGGCATCAGATTCCTAATTGATGGATAAAGGTATGGTGGTAAGAAAAGCTGCGTCTTGGAGGTTGTCAAGTGTTTTCGCTCGACAATTCCATTCTTGGGTGGTTGGTTTGGCCCTTGTTCCTGTAACTCGAATCCTAGCCCGGTATATCCCATTTTAATCTTACACCATTGTGAACCTTACGCCTTTTTTACTCTCTGATCGAGGTTCTCGGCATTGAAAAATCTTCGTAAACTAAATAACACGTGTATATGTTGATATTTAAGAGATATACAGTCAAGAAAATCAAGGGCAATGGTGATATATATGCGGATTTGACACAAAAAAAAAAAACTCAATAAATCGCTACAATTTAGGGAATGTGTTTAGTGACGGCATCAGATTTCTAATTGATGGAGAAAGGTCTGGTGGCAAAAAAAGCTAATTCTAGGAGGTTGTCAAGTGTTTTCGCTCGACGATTCCTTTCTTGGGTGGTTGGTTTGGCCCTTGTTCCTGTAACTCGAATCCTAGCTCGGTATATCCCATTTTAATTTTACACCATTGTGAACCTTACGCCTTTTTTACTCTCTGATCGAGGTTCTCGACATTGAAAAATCTTTGTAAACTAAATCACACGTGTGTACGTTGATATTTAATAGATATACAGTCAATAAAATCAAGGGCAATGGTGTTATATATGCGGATTAGACACAAAAAAAAAACTCAACAAATGGCTACAATTTAAGGAATGTGCTTAGTGACGGCATCAGATTCCTAATTGATGGAGAAAGGTCTGGTGGTAAGAAAAGCTGCGTCTAGGAGGTTGTCAAGTGTTTTCGCTCGACGTTTCCATTCTTGGGTGGTTGGTGTAACACCTGTGTCACTCCAACCATCAAACAAATGCCAAACCAATGAAATATAGTATTTCATACTTGGGATTTGTAAAAATATGTGTATCGTTTACACATATCAATTCTTGTTCGATTTCAAGCTTTAAATCGCTTTCTGGAGGGTTATACGCGCTCTGATGCGTAAATATAACCAGTTTAATCCAACGAACACTCCGGAATAGTGAAATAGGCTTAACATACCTTAAATAACCTTTACATAACTTATATATAAGTTTTGGAAGGTTTGGTGTGGTGAAATCAAGTTTAATCGCTTACAGGGACTACAGTTGACAAACTGCGAAAGTATGCCAATTTGAACTGTAACAGACCTTCCGGAACATGACCATAAGTTAAACATACCATAAATATCCTTTACATAGCTTAGAAATAGGCTTTGAGGTGTTCGGTATGCTAAAATAAACTTTTGTGTCATTCAGGGACTAAAAGCGTCAAAAAGTGCACAAGTTTGCATTTTTACGCGTAACTTACGTTCTGAATACATCCGGACATCCAAAAATTTATGTAAGCACTAAAATATTTTATTTTAGTGTTCGCCATAAGAAAAATCCATTCGTCGCGTCATTTGGTTCGTTTTTCGTGCTTATGCGCATTCCGTCGTAATTAAGCGAACATCGCGACCGTACGGCCAAACGAACCGACATCCGAGATATTTTTGAACACATTTTAAGTTACCTATACTTTAACTTCATTTTAGAGCTTTGAAATGGGGTTAACGGGCCTTAAACGTGTCGAAAATGGGCTGATTGCACTACAGGGACCAAAAGTGTAAATCTGCCAAAATAAGGCCTAGCGGTGCGCTACACTTTTAGTGTAGCGGTGCGCTAGCCTTGCACAGACCAGATGCAGTGTTTCTAACAGCAGATTGCACATGTTTAATCCACAACCACATGTTCCTAATTATCTAGTCATCTGATAAGGATGGATTTCCAGCCACCATAAGGTTCCGACAAGTGTACGGGTTGGATTCATGGCACGTTTTCCATGGAACGATCCTAACGGTTCGGGTATTCCTATAAATACCCAACCCACACAACCTCATTTTGCACAAGAATTCTGAATTGAGAACCTCTAAGTTGAAACCATTGTTTCATACCTGAGATTCTTGAATCGGGATTAGCATTCGGGGACCCTTCGTAAGTATTTTTTTCGTTCTTTTCCTTATTTTACTGCTTTTCGAGTCCGAAAGTCAAACTTTGTTTGACTTTCAGCGTTGACCAGTAATGGTCAATGCGAAGTTCGTTTGAACTTCGCAACGTGAGTGTAATCACGTTGGTCATAGTCCCTTGGGACTATGCCCACTGATTACCACGTTGTTTAGGGTCGTAGGGTAGGCGATCTGATAAATCGCCTATACCTTCGAACCCGACCCAGTTTGGTCGATCATTAGGATCCGACCAAATACATTAGGTGACCCTAGTATAGGGCATAACCTTCCGAGGTTATACCCTATGGTCACATCGTTTAAGTAGTTGTATGATAGGTAGTTTATATGCCTTAGGTAAATTACCAGAATACCCTTTTCATGTATAATTGGTAATTAAGCATATGTAACCTAAACTTTTGTCACATAACTGATTATGTAACATGTTTAGGCATATAACACTTGTCGTAGAACTAGTTAGGCGGTCCGAACGCGTTTCACGCGAACGACGCGTTAAAGTAGCATAAGCTACCTAAACGGGTCGTAATGGGTCGTAGACACTTAGGTTAAGTTTCATTAGTATGTAGGCTTTGATTAACCATATCACATGAGTTCCTACACTCATTTGGTTTACAAACCCTCATGCTACCCAGTCTTCCGATCTAGGTCCGGTTATTAACATAGTTACCTATATTAGGTGCCGTTTGATATCCGCGATCTCTAGCATTGTTTAGTTGTTACTCAAGGACTACTGAGCAATCTCAAGTGAGTACATAGACCCCTCTTTTACTGTTTTCCAAACTGTTTTGGGGTGGAACACATGTGCCTACTTGTTACTTTCATGCTTTCCTGTTTTCGCATCATATACTGCTATGTTCGTTAGTACATTATAGTACATGATTTTATGACATTTCATGCTAGGTGTGCTCAATTGTGTGCATTACTTAGTACATCGTTTTACATGACATTTTGACATAGACATTTGACATAGACATTTCGGCATAGACATTTTAACATGATTGACATTTGATCATGCATTTCCCACAAAACATAACTTTGATTTAAACCAAGTTTTACTTCAATACTTTGTTTTTGTGCATATGGTTTAGTTGAGACATTTGACATGGATATTTGACATAGACATTTGACATGGATATTTGACATAGACATTTGACATGGATATTTGACATAGACATTTGACATGGATATTTGACATAGACATTTGACATGGATATTTAAACATAGACATTTTACATTGTTTGGTTTGGTTTGATTAAGTGATTAAGTAACGATGCGTGTGTAATATGATACAAACATGGTGGATACGCCGCTGGTACTTCCTATATATAAGTGTTTGTATGGTATTACATGTCGTAACGTTATTTGAATCATTTCAGTTTGAGACATAGAACATTTCATACAAATAACATACTTTTCACAAGACATTGATTTACAAACAACTTATCTTATACAAACACATTTTTACATGGTTATTCCTTTAACCATACATTATTCACTTATTTATACATATCATCTGAACTCATTGTTTTTCAAATGATTTACAAGACAAAGCAAATAACAAGGTTCATGACTAAACATTTTCTCAAACATAAGTCATGAAACCTATTTTCACAAAACCTATGTATCTCACAGGCATTTTTATGCTGACGTACCTATTTTCACATGTGTTTTTCAGGAACTGTTGCATAAGATGATCAAGATACACATAGGCAGACTTGGGCTTTAGTGACAATAAAAGATACAAGACTAGTTAATTATGTTGTATTTCCTTGTTTGTTAAGACATTGTAACACTTTTAATCAATAAAACGAAACTTCAATTGCCATGGATTTGAAACAATTAATTCTGTTATAACACTCCCCGACATTTCCGCCACGTTTTGTATGTTCTACGTGGTCGGGGTGTGACAGAAAAGATGGTATCAGAGCCAATGGTTATAGGGAATTAGGTTATTAGTTATGCTTTGACCTAGTCTATAACCTTCTTAGGACCCTAACGCGAGTTTACTTGCGTTTAGTCATAAAACAATACCGTCAACTATCCTTAGGCGACTACCACAACAAGAACATAATTTTTCGAAACCGCTTTGAAAACTAATCATCCGTTCTAGGATGATTAATTATAAGGTTTTGAACCCCTTTGAGTTTTCAAAAATCTCGTCAAGGTTTTGGGTTTTAAATAATGTGAACACGTGCAAACTGGAAGGGTGAATGCCTGTATTCTAAGTTTTCTGTCTAGGCAAGCACTTCGTATACATCTCAACCAGACGCGAGACCAGTTGTGCTTACCTGGGAATTCTTGGGATGAGTGTTCACTTATAGGCGAGCATGTCTTCGCGATACATTATTTTTGACCTATTTACTTTGATTATTCACCGAGGTCGTTTGTTGCTTTGTAGTAACAGACAAATGACCACTATCCATTGCTTTCATCAAATTTGTTTCATCTCATTCATTTCATCTAATTCTTTCACTCGTTTCCTTTCATGTTCTTCTCTTTTAGAATGCCTCCACGACGTGAAAATCCAGTATCTGTTGACGAGCTGGCAGCTGTCATTACACAGCAAATGACTGCTGCAATCCCGAACGTCGTTGCTCAATGTTACCAAGCTATCAACAACAATAATGCCCCCTGCAGCTTCAAGACGTTCAACTCGGCCAAGCCATCAAAGTTTTCTGGGTCTCAAGGAGCGACTGCACTTCTGCAATGGTTCGAGAGTCTAGAGAGCACCTTCAGGCATGTACAATGTCCAAATGAGCGAAAGGTAGATTTCGCATCTAGTGTCTTTGAGAAACGAGCTTTGACATGGTGGAACGGTGTGGTGAGAGATAGGGGTGCCGAAGAAGCACTGGCGCAAACATGGGAAGAACTTCGAGCACTGATGATGAAGGAATTCTGTCCTCGTCACGAGATCAGGGCATTGGAAAGAGAATTTGACGATCTTAAGCAAGACAGCGGCGAACATCGAGCATACACTGATCGATATGAGGAGCTGAGCCTATTGTGCCCTACTATGGTTACGCCTTTGGATAAGGCAATCGAGAAATACATTGATGGCCTCCCTGACTCAGTACAAGACATTGTGACTGGCAGTAACCCCACTACGGTTAGGCAGGCCATTGAGCTATCTGCAACCCTGACTGAATCTCAGATCAGGAAACGTAAGCTTTTCCGAAAGGGTGACAAGAAACCGCTCGAGGAATCAAAGACCATGGATGAACAGACTGGATCCCCTGAACAGTCAAAGAAGCGAAAGGCTTCTCAGAACTTCGCCATGGTTTCTCACAATGGTCAAGCCGTCCCCAAACAACCAGCTCAACCCCGTGCTAGGAAACCATACAATGGAACTTCACCTTTGTGCAACCAATGTGGCCTCCATCATCATGCTAATGTGAGGTGCCGCGAATGCCAACTTTGTGGACTTAAAGGTCATACAGCAAAAGTTTGCGTAGTAGCTGTTGCACCAAATCGAGCTGACAACAATCCTGCTCAAGCTCGTTTTCCACCAGGTTCTTGCTACAAGTGTGGCGAGATGGGACATTTCCGAAGAAATTGCCCAAAGCTTGCAAATGCTAATCTAGCACAGAGATGAGCATCTGATCGACTAGAAGACAACACCGTTTAGAAATAATCATGTCTTATGTATTATTTTCTTTTGTTGTCAAGGTGCATGAAACAGTTGTTATCATTGTTAATAAATAAATCTTTTTATTTACATTGCAATGTATATTATGTGGTTGTATGCATAAACAACATATCCCATACATCACCGACAATCAAGGAACCGCATTCCTTGAAGAACAGACTACCCCCAAAATTCTTCCATTTTACAATCTCTTGCGTTTTACACAAAGATCCTAAGTACCCGTCTCTTGCAAAGAGACGAAGTACAAGGTGCAGTTATAATTCTGTACGAATACCCCAAGTACCACTATAACTTCTTAATAGGGTACCCAAGGGTATTTCCGTATGTCCTAAATTATTGTGTACCTTAATTCGAATATTGCGTTTTCCTGAAAACGAAAATCGAATTTTTGGTAGATCATCCTATCTTCATGAATGTATTCTTGAAATGATTAAAGTGCCAAATGAAATCCACGAATTGGATTCCTGGTGTGCTTTAAGTATCCACGTCCAAAGACAACAAATTAATAACAAATTAAACAACTATGTGATTTTGTGCTTATGTGTTCCCTTTTATGATTTTGGTGTAATCCAAGTTTTGTTATCCAAATCCTCGTAGAATCTTCCATATCTTTGTATAAGGAAATTCATAGTAGGATATCCAAAGGTACTATATTAAATCCTCAATGGGCTTTTACGTGATAGTAAAGATCCTTGGATTATATTGTACTATTCCATAATTAGACCCCTGAGAGGTCTAGGTAATCAGATTGATCCAAAAATCTGGTTAGGAATATCATGTGATGATATAGCTGAAAGGACTCCTTGGTGCCCTAATTAAAAAGGATCCTTTGTCGATCTAATTAAAAGGACCCTATGGTAGTCCAGTCACACTCATCATAGGTTTGATTTTCCTCCCCTAAAACATTTCAAGACAAACTGTGCGGACTATGCAAGGAATTACGTAATTATGGATGCATACATAATTATGAAATTCAGTGCACAGAAACCACAGCAAGTTCTGTCGTGTATCTGAAGTTAACCATGTTCATTTTTGTTTCCGAAGAAATGGTGAAAAATGACTCATTCTGTTCATTTTTGTTTCTGAAGAAATGGTGAAAAATGACTCATTCTGTTCATTTTTTGTTTCTGAAGAAATAGTGAAAAATGACTCATTCTGTTCATTTTTGTTTCCGAAGAAATGGTGAAAAATGACTCATTCTGTTCATTTTTGTTTCTGAAGAAATAGTGAAAAATGACTCATTCTGTTCATTTTTGTTTCTGAAGAAATGGTGGAAAATGACTCATTCTGTTCATTTTTGTTTCCGAAGAAATGGTGAAAAATGACTCATTCTATTCATTTTTGTTTCTGAAGAAATGGTGAAAAATGACTCATTCTGTTCATTTTTGTTTCTGAAGAAATAGTGAAAAATGACTCATTCTGTTCATTTTGTTTCTGAAGAAATGGTGGAAAATGACTCATTCTGTTCATTTTTGTTTCTGAAGAAATGGTGAAAAATGACTCATTCTGTTCATTTTTGTTTCTGAAAAAATGGTGAAAAATGACTCATTCTGTTCATTTTTGTTTCTGAAGAAATAGTGAAAAATGACTCATTCTGTTCATTTTTGTTTCTGAAGAAATAGTGAAAAAATGACTCATTCTGTTCATTTTTGTTTCTGAAGATGTTGTGGAAAATGACTTAATCTGTTCATTTTTGTTTCTGAATAATGCCTGTTGAAAATAACTCCGTTCATTTTTCATTTCTGAAAAATGTCCGTTAAAGAGAAATAACAGGATTATGCCTTGCTTATCTTTGATGGTTACTTCACACAAAGTCACAGATAGACTCCTACGAATTAATTTCGGGACGAAATTTCCTAAAGTAGGGGAGACTGTAACACCTGTGTCACTCCAACCATCAAACAAATGCCAAACCAATGAAATATAGTATTTCATACTTGGGATTTGTAAAAATATGTGTATCGTTTACACATATCAATTCTTGTTCGATTTCAAGCTTTAAATCGCTTTCTGGAGGGTTATACGCGCTCTGATGCGTAAATATAACCAGTTTAATCCAACGAACACTCCGGAATAGTGAAATAGGCTTAACATACCTTAAATAACCTTTACATAACTTATATATAAGTTTTGGAAGGTTTGGTGTGGTGAAATCAAGTTTAATCGCTTACAGGGACTACAGTTGACAAACTGCGAAAGTATGCCAATTTGAACTGTAACAGACCTTCCGGAACATGACCATAAGTTAAACATACCATAAATATCCTTTACATAGCTTAGAAATAGGCTTTGAGGTGTTCGGTATGCTAAAATAAACTTTTGTGTCATTCAGGGACTAAAAGCGTCAAAAAGTGCACAAGTTTGCATTTTTACGCGTAACTTACGTTCTGAATACATCCGGACATCCAAAAATTTATGTAAGCACTAAAATATTTTATTTTAGTGTTCGCCATAAGAAAAATCCATTCGTCGCGTCATTTGGTTCGTTTTTCGTGCTTATGCGCATTCCGTCGTAATTAAGCGAACATCGCGACCGTACGGCCAAACGAACCGACATCCGAGATATTTTTGAACACATTTTAAGTTCCCTATACTTTAACTTCATTTTAGAGCTTTGAAATGGGGTTAACGGGCCTTAAACGTGTCGAAAATGGGCTGATTGCACTACAGGGACCAAAAGTGTAAATCTGCCAAAATAAGGCCTAGCGGTGCGCTACACTTTTAGTGTAGCGGTGCGCTAGCCTTGCACAGACCAGATGCAGTGTTTCTAACAGCAGATTGCACATGTTTAATCCACAACCACATGTTCCTAATTATCTAGTCATCTGATAAGGATGGATTTCCAGCCACCATAAGGTTCCGACAAGTGTACGGGTTGGATTCATGGCACGTTTTCCATGGAACGATCCTAACGGTTCGGGTATTCCTATAAATACCCAACCCACACAACCTCATTTTGCACAAGAATTCTGAATTGAGAACCTCTAAGTTGAAACCATTGTTTCATACCTGAGATTCTTGAATCGGGATTAGCATTCGGGGACCCTTCGTAAGTATTTTTTTCGTTCTTTTCCTTATTTTACTGCTTTTCGAGTCCGAAAGTCAAACTTTGTTTGACTTTCAGCGTTGACCAGTAATGGTCAATGCGAAGTTCGTTTGAACTTCGCAACGTGAGTGTAATCACGTTGGTCATAGTCCCTTGGGACTATGCCCACTGATTACCACGTTGTTTAGGGTCGTAGGGTAGGCGATCTGATAAATCGCCTATACCTTCGAACCCGACCCAGTTTGGTCGATCATTAGGATCCGACCAAATACATTAGGTGACCCTAGTATAGGGCATAACCTTCCGAGGTTATACCCTATGGTCACATCGTTTAAGTAGTTGTATGATAGGTAGTTTATATGCCTTAGGTAAATTACCAGAATACCCTTTTCATGTATAATTGGTAATTAAGCATATGTAACCTAAACTTTTGTCACATAACTGATTATGTAACATGTTTAGGCATATAACACTTGTCGTAGAACTAGTTAGGCGGTCCGAACGCGTTTCACGCGAACGACGCGTTAAAGTAGCATAAGCTACCTAAACGGGTCGTAATGGGTCGTAGACACTTAGGTTAAGTTTCATTAGTATGTAGGCTTTGATTAACCATTTCACGCGAACGACGCGTTTCACAAAACCTATGTATCTCACAGGCATTTTTATGCTGACGTACCTATTTTCACATGTGTTTTTCAGGAACTGTTGCATAAGATGATCAAGATACACATAGGCAGACTTGGGCTTTAGTGACAATAAAAGATACAAGACTAGTTAATTATGTTGTATTTCCTTGTTTGTTAAGACATTATAACACTTTTAATCAATAAAACGAAACTTCAATTGCCATGGATTTGAAACAATTAATTCTGTTACAACACTCCCCGACATTTCCGCCACATTTTGTATGTTCTACGTGGTCGGGGTGTGACAGTTGGTTTGGCCCTTGTTCCTGTAACTCGAATCCTAGCCCGGTATATCCCATTTTAATCTTACACCATTGTGAACCTTACGCCTTTTTTACTCTCTGATCGAGGTTCTCGGCATAGAAAAATCTTTGTAAACTAAATCACACGTGTATATGTTCATATTTAAGAGATATACAGTCAAGAAAATCAAGGGCAATGGTGATATATATGCGGATTAAACAAAAAAAAAAACACTCAAGAAATGGCTACAATTTCAGGAATGTGTTTAGTGACGGCATCAGATTCCTAATTGATGGAGAAAGGTCTGGCGGCAAGAAAAGCTGTTTCTAGGAGGTTGTCAAGTGTTTTCGCTCGACGATTCCATTCTTGGGTGGTTGGTTTGGCCCTTGTTCCTGTAACTCGAATCCTAGCCCGGTATATCTCATTTTAATTTTACACCATTGTGAACCTTACGCCTTTTTTACTCTCTGATCGAGGTTCTCGGCATTGAAAAATCTTCGTAAACTAAATCACACGTGTATATGTTGATATTTAAGAGATATACAGTCAAGAAAATCAAGGGCAATGGTAATATATATGCGGATTAGACACCAAAAAAAACACTCAACAAATGACTACAATTTAAGGAATGTGTTTAGTGACGGCATGAGATTCCTAATTGATAGAGAAAGGTCTAGTGGCAAGAAAAGCTGCTTCTAGGAGGTTGTCAAGTGTTTTCGCTCGACGATTCCATTCTTGGGTGGTTGGTTTAGCCCTTGTTCCTGTAACTCGAATCCTAGCCCGGTATATCCTATTTTAATTTTACACCATTGTGAACCTTACGCCTTTTTTACTATTTGATCGAGGTTCTCGGCATTGAAAAATCTTCGTAAACTAAATCACACGTGTATATGTTGATATTTAAGAGATATACAGTCAAGAAAATCAAGGGCAATGGTGATATATATGCGGATTAGACACAAAAAAAAAAACACTCAACAAATGGCTACAATTTAAGGAATGTGTTTAGTGACGGCATCAGATTCCTAATTGATGGAGAAAGGTCTGGCGGCAAGAAAAGCTGTTTCTAGGAGGTTGTCAAGTGTTTTCGCTCGACGATTCCATTCTTGGGTGGTTGGTTTGGCCCTTGTTCCTGTAACTCGAATCCTAGCCCGGTATATCCTATTTTAATTTTACACCATTGTGAACCTTACGCCTTTTTTACTATCTGATCGAGGTTCTTGGCATTGAAAAATCTTCGTAAACTAAATCACACGTCTATATGTTGATATTTAAGAGATATACAGTCAAGAAAATCAAGGGCAATGGTGATATATATGCGAATTTGACACAAAAAAAAAAACACTCAATAAATGGCTACAATTTAAGGAATGTGTTTAGTGACGGCATCAGATTTCTAATTGATGGAGAGAGGTCTGGTGGCAAAAAAAGCTAATTCTAGGAGGTTGACAAGTGTTTTCGCTCGACGATTCCATTCTTGGGTGGTTGGTTTGGCCCTTGTTCCTGTAACTCGAATCCTAGCCCGATATATCCCATTTTAATTTTACACCATTGTGAACCTCATGCCTTTTTTACTCTCTGATCGAGGTTCTCGGCATTGAAAAATCTTCGTAAACTAAATCACACGTGTATAAGTTGACATTTATGCGATAAACAGTCAAGAAAATCAAGGGCAACGCTGATATATATGCAGATTAGACACAAAAAAAAAACACTCAACAAATGGCTACAACTTAAGGAATGTGTTTAGTGACTGCATCAGATTCCTAATTGATGGAGAAAGGTCAGGTGGCAAGAAAAGCTGCTTCTAGGAGGTTGTCAAGCGTTTTCGCTCGACGATTCCATTTTTGGGTGGTTGGTTTGGCCCTTGTTCCTGTAACTCAAATCCTAGCCCGGTATATCCATTTTAATTTTACACCATTGTGAACCTTACGCCTTTTTTACTCTCTGATCGAGGTTCTCGGCATTGAAAAATCTTCGTTAACTAAATCAAACGTGTATATATTGAAATTTAAGAGATATACAGTCTAGAAAATCAAGGGAAATGGTGATATATATGCGGATTAGACACAAAAAAAAACTCAACAAATGGCTACAATTTAAGGAATGTGTTTAGTGACGGCATCAGATTCCTAATTGATGGAGAAAGGTCTGGTGGCAAAAAAAGCTGCTTCTAGGAGGTTGTTAAGTGTTTTCGCTCGACGATTCCATTCTTGGGTGGTTGGTTTGTCCCTTGTTCCTGTAACTCGAATCCTAGCCCGATATATCCCATTTTAATTTTACACCATTGTGAACCTTACGCCTTTTTTACTCTCTGATCGAGGTTCTCGGCATTGAAAAATGTTCGTAAACTAAATGACACGTGTATATGTTGACGTTTAAGAGATATACAGTCAAGAAAATCAAGGGCAATGGTGATATATATGCAGATTAGACACCAAAAAAAACACTCAACAAATGGCTACAATTTAAGGAATGTGTTTAGTGACTGCATCAGATTCCTACTTGATGGAGAAAGGTCTGGTGGCAAGAAAAGCTCCTTCTAGGAGGTTGTCACATGTTTTCGCTTGACGATTCCATTCTTGGGTGGTTGGTTTTGCCCGTGTTCTTGTAACTCAAATCCTAGCCCGGTATATCCATTTTAATTTTACACCTTTGTGAACCTTACGCCGTTTTTACTCTCTGATCGAGGTTCTCGGCATTGAAAAATCTTCGTTAACAAAATCACAAGTGTATATATTGACATTTAAGAGATATACAGTCAAGAAAATCAAGGGCAATGGTGATATATATGCGGATTAGACACCAAAAAAAAAACACTCAACAAATGGCTACAATTTAAGGAATGTGTTTAATGACGGCATTAGATTCCTAATTGATGGAGAAAGGTCTGGTGGCAAGAAAAGCTGCTTCTAGGAGGTTGTCAAGTGTTTTCGCTCGACGTTTCCATTCTTGGGTGGTTGGTTTGGCCCTTGTTCCTGTAACTCGAATCCTAGCCCGGTATATCCCATTTTAATCTTACACCATTGTGAACCTTACGCCTTTTTTACTCTCTGATCGAGGTTCTCGGCATAGAAAAATCTTTGTAAACTAAATCACACGTGTATATGTTGATATTTAAGAGATATACAGTCAAGAAAATCAAGGGCAATGGTGATATATATGCGGATTAGACACCCAAAAAAAAACACTCAACAAATGGCTACAATTTAAGGAATGTGTTTAGTGAGGACATCAGATTCCTAATTGATGGAGAAAGGTCTGGTGGGAAGAAAAGCTGCTTCTAGGAGGTTGTCAAGTGTTTTCGCTCGACGATTCCATTCTTGGGTGGTTGGTTTGGCCCTTGTTCCTGTAACTCGAATCCTAGCCCGGTATATCCTATTTTAATTTTACTCCATTGTGAACCTTACCCCTTATAGACTCTTTGACCGAGGTTCTCGGCTTTGAAAAAATCTTTGTAAACTAAATCACACGTGTATATGTTGACAATTAAGAGATACACAGTCAAGAAAATCAAGGGCAATGGTGATATATATGCGGATTAGACACCAAAAAAAAAAAACATTCAACAAATGGCTACAATTTCAGGAATGTGTTTAGTGACGGCATCAGATTCCTAATTGATGGAGAAAGGTCTGGCGGCAAGAAAAGCTGTTTCTAGGAGGTTGTCAAGTGTTTTCGCTCGACGATTCCATTCTTGGGTGGTTGGTTTGGCCCTTGTTCCTGTAACTCGAATCCTAGCCCGATATATCCCATTTTACTTTTACACCATTGTGAACCTTACGCCTTTTTTACTCTCTGGTCGAGGTTCTCGGCATTGAAAAATCTTCGTAAACTAAATCACACGTGTATATGTTGATATTTAAGAGATATACAGTCAAGAAAATCAAGGGCAATGGTAATATATATGCGGATTAGAAACCAAAAAAAAAACACTCAACAAATGGCTACAATTTAAGGAATGTGTTTAGTGACGGCATGAGATTCCTAATTGATAGAGAAAGGTCTAGTGGCAAGAAAAGCTGCTTCTAGGAGGTTGTCAAGTGTTTTCGCTCGACGATTCCATTCTTGGGTGGTTGGTTTGGCCCTTGTTCCTGTAACTCGAATCCTAGCCCGGTATATCCCATTTTAATTTTACACCATTGTGAACCTTACGCCATTTTTACTCTCTGATCGAGGTTCTCGGCATTGAAAAATCTTCGTAAACTAAATCACACGTGTATATGTTGATATTTAAGAGATATACAGTCAAGAAAATCAAGGGCAATGGTGATATATATGCGGATTAGACACAAAAAAAAAAAACACTCAACAAATGGCTACAATTTAAGGAATGTGTTTAGTGACGGCATCAGATTCCTAATTGATGGAGAAAGGTCTGGCGGCAAGAAAAGCTGTTTCTAGGAGGTTGTCAAGTGTTTTCGCTCGACGATTCCATTCTTGGGTGGTTGGTTTGGCCCTTGTTCCTGTAACTCGAATCCTAGCCCGGTATATCCTATTTTAATTTTACACCATTGTGAACCTTACGCCTTTTTTACTATCTGATCGAGGTTCTTGGCATTGAAAAATCTTCGTAAACTATATCACACGTCTATATGTTGATATTTAAGAGATATACAGTCAAGAAAATCAAGGGCAATGGTGATATATATGCGAATTTGACACAAAAAAAAACACTCAATAAATGGCTACAATTTAAGGAAAGTGTTTAGTGACGGCATCAGATTTCTAATTGATGGACAGAGGTCTGGTGGCAAAAAAAGCTAATTCTAGGAGGTTGACAAGTGTTTTCGCTCGACGATTCCATTCTTGGGTGGTTGGTTTGGCCCTTGTTCCTGTAACTCGAATCCTATCCCGGTATATCCCATTTTAATTTTACACCATTGTGAACCTTATGCCTTTTTTACTCTCTGATCGAGGTTCTCGGCATTGAAAAATCTTCGTAAACTAAATCACACGTGTATAAGTTGACATTTATGCGATAAACAGTCAAGAAAATCAAGGGCAATGGTGATATATATGCAGATTAGACACAAAAAAAAAAAACACTCAACAAATGGCTACAATTTAAGGAATGTGTTTAGTGACTGCATCAGATTCCTAATTGATGGAGAAAGGTCAGGTGGCAAGAAAAGCTGCTTCTAGTAGGTTGTCAAGCGTTTTCGCTCGACGATTCCATTCTTGGGTGGTTGGTTTGGCCCTTGTTCCTGTAACTCAAATCCTAGCCCGGTATATCCATTTTAATTTTACACCATTGTGAACCTTACGCCTTTTTTACTCTCTGATCGAGGTTCTCGGCATTGAAAAATCTTCGTTAACTAAATCACACGTGTATATATTGAAATTTAAGAGATATACAGTCTAGAAAATCAAGGGCAATGGTGATATATATGCGGATTAGACATAAAAAAAAACTCAACAAATGGCTACAATTTAAGGAATGTGTTTAGTGACGGCATCAGATTCCTAATTGATGGAGAAAGGTCTGGTGGCAAAAAAAGCTGCTTCTAGGAGGTTGTTAAGTGTTTTCGCTCGACGATTCCATTCTTGGGTGGTTGGTTTGGCCCATGTTCCTGTAACTCGAATCCTAGCCCGATATATCCCATTTTAATTTTCCACCATTGTGAACCTTACGCCTTTTTTACTCTTTGATCGATGTTCTCGGCATTGAAAAATGTTCGTAAACTAAATGACACGTGTATATGTTGACGTTTAAGAGATATACAGTCAAGAAAATCAAGGGCAATGGTGATATATATGCAGATTAGACACCAAAAAAAACACTCAACAAATGGCTACAATTTAAGGAATGTGTTTAGTGACTGCATCAGATTCCTACTTGATGGAGAAAGGTCTGGTGGCAAGAAAAGCTCCTTCTAGGAGGTTGTCAAGTGTTTTCGCTTGACGATTCCATTCTTGGGTGGTTGGTTTTGCCCGTGTTCCTGTAACTCAAATCCTAGCCCGGTATATCCATTTTAATTTTACACCATTGTGAACCTTACGCCTTTTTTACTCTCTGATCGAGGTTCTCGGCATTGAAAAATCTTCGTTAACTAAATCACAAGTGTATATATTGACATTTAAGAGATATACAGTCAAGAAAATCAAGGGCAATGGTGATATATATGCGGATTAGACACCAAAAAAAAAACACTCAACAAATGGCTACAATTTAAGGAATGTGTTTAATGACGGCATTAGATTCCTAATTCATGGAGAAAGGTCTGGTGGCAAGAAAAGCTGCTTCTAGGAGGTTGTCAAGTGTTTTCGTTCAACGATTCCATTCTTGGGTGGTTGGTTTGTCCCTTGTTCCTGTAACTCGAATCCTAGCCCGGTATATCCCATTTTAATTTTACACCATTGTGAACCTTACGCCTTTTTTACTCTCTGATCGAGGTTCTCGGCATTGAAAAATGTTCGTAAACTAAATCACACGTGTATATGTTGTCATTTAAGACATATACAGTCAAGAAAATCAAGGGCAATGGTGATATATATGCGGATTAGACACCAAAAAAAAAAACACTCAACAAATGGCTACAATTTAAGGAATGTGTTTAGTGACGACATCAGATTCCTAATTGATGGAGAAAGGTCTGGTGGGAAGAAAAGCTGCTTCTAGGAGGTTGTCAAGTGTTTTCGCTCGACGATTCCATTCTTGGGTGGTTGGTTTGGCCCTTGTTCCTGTAACTCGAATCCTAGCCTGGTATATCCTATTTTAATTTTACACCATTGTGAACCTTTCCCCTTTTAGACTCTTTTACCGAGGTTCTCGGCTTTGAAAAAATCTTTGTAAACTAAATCACACGTGTATATGTTGACAATTAAGAGATATACAGTCAAGAAAATCAAGGGCAATGGTGATATATATGCGGATTAGACACCAAAGAAAAAACACTCAACAAATGGCTACAATTTAAGGAATGTGTTTAGTGACAACATCAGATTCCTAATTGATGGAGAAAGGTCTGGTGGTAAGAAAAGCTCCTTCTAGGAGGTTGTCAAGTGTTTTCTCTCGACGATTCCATTCTTGGGTGGTTGTTTTGGCCCCTGTTCCTGTAACTCGAATCCTAGCCCGATATATCCCATTTTAATTTTACACCATTGTGAACCTTACGCCTTTTTTACTCTCTGATCGAGGTTCTCGGCATTGAAAACTCTTCGTAAAATAAATCACACGTGTATATGTTGACATTTAAGAGATATACAGTCAAGAAAATCAAGGGCAATGCTGATATATATGCGGATAAGACACACAAAAAAAAAACACTCAACAAATGGCTACAATTTAAGAAATGTGTTTAGTGACGGCATCAGATTCCTAATTGATGGAGAAAGGTCTGGTGGTAAGAAATGCTGCTTCTAGGAGGCTGTCAAGTGTTTTCACTCGACGATTCCATTCTTGGGTGATTGGTTTGGTCCTTGTTCCTGTAACTCGAATCCTAGCCCGGTATATCCCATTTTAATTTTACACCATTGTGAACTTTACGCCTTTTTTACTCTCTGATCGAGGTTCTCGGCATTGAAAAATCTTCGTAAACTAAATCATACGTGTATATGTTGACATTTAAGAGATATGCAGTCAAGAAAATCAAGGGCAATGGTGATATATATGCGGATTTGACACCAAAAAAAAAACACTCAACAAATCGCTACAATTTAAGGAATGTGTTTAGTGACGACATCAGATTTCTAATTGATGGAGAAAGGTCTGGTGGCAAGAAAAGCTGCTTCTAGGAGGTTGTCAAGTGTTTTCGCTCGACGATTCCATTCTTGGGTGGTTGTTTTGTCCCTTGTTCCTGTAACTCGAATCCTAGCCCGATATATCCCATTTTAATTTTACACCATTGTGAACCTTACGCCTTTTTTACTCTCTGATCGAGGTTCTCGGCTTTGAAAAATCTTCGTAAACTAAATGACACGTGTATATGTTGACGTTTAAGAGATATACAGTCAAGAAAATCAAGGGCAATGGTGATATATATGCAGATTAGACACCAAAAAAAAAACACTCAACAAATGGCTACAATTTAAGGAATGTGTTTAGTGACTGCATAAGATTCCTAATTGATGGAGAAAGGTCTGGTGGCAAGAAAACCTGCTTCTAGGAGGTTGTCAATTGTTTTCGCTTGACGATTCCATTCTTGGGTGGTTGGTTTGGCCCGTCTTCCTGTAACTCAAATCCTAGCCCGGTATATCCATTTTAATTTTAAACCATTGTGAACCTTACGCCTTTTTTACTCTCTGATCGAGGTTCTCGGCATTGAAAAATCTTCGTTAACTAAATCACACGTGTATATATTGACATTTAAGAGATATACAGTCAAGAAAATCAAGGGCAATGGTGATATATATACGGATTAGACACAAAAAAAAAACACTCAACAAATGGCTACAATTTAAGGAATGTGTTTAGTGACGGCATCAGATTCCTAATTGATGGAGAAAGGTCTGGTGGCAAGAAAAGCTGCTTCTCGGAGGTTGTCAAGTGTTTGCGCTCAACGATTCCATTCTTGGGTGGTTGGTTTGTCCCTTGTTCCTGTAAGTCGAATCCTAGCCCTGTATATCCCATTTTAATTTTACACCATTGTGAACCTTACGCCTTTTTTACTCTCTGATCGAGGTTCTCGGCATTGAAAAATCTTCGTAAACTAAATCACACGTGTATATGTTGACATTTAAGAGATATACAGTCAAGAAAATCAAGGGCAATGGTGATATATATGCGGATTAGACACCAAAAAAAACACTCAACAAATGGCTACAATTTAAGGAATGTGTTTAGTGACGACATCAGATTCCTAATGATGGAGAAAGGTCTGGCGACAAGAAAAGCTGTTTCTAGGAGGTTGTCAAGTGTTTTCGCTCGACGATTCCATTCTTGGGTGGTTGGTTTGGCCCTTGTTCCTGTAACTCGAATCCTAGCCCGATATATCCTATTTTAATTTTACACCATTGTGAACCTTACCCCTTTTAGACTCTTTGACCGAGGTTCTCGGCATTGAAAAAATCTTTGTAAACTAAATCACACGTGTATATGTTGACATTTAAGAGATATACAGTCAAGAAAATCTAGGGAAATGGTGATATATATGCGGATTAGACACCAAAAAAAAAAACACTCAACAAATGGCTTCAATTTAAGCAATGTGTTTAGTGACGACATCAGATTCCTAATTGATGGAGAAAGGTCTGGTGGTAAGAAAAGCTGCTTCTAGGAGGTTGTCAAGTGTTTTCGCTCGACGATTCCATTCTTGGGTGGTTGTTTTGGCCCTTGTTCCTGTAACTCGAATCCTAGCCCGATATATCCCATTTTAATTTTACACCATTGTGAACCTTACGCCTTTTTTACTCTCTGATCGAGGTTCTCGGCATTGAAAAATCTTCGTAAAATAAATCACAGGTGTATATGTTGACATTTAAGAGATATACAGTCAAGAAAATCAAGGGCAATGGTGATATATATGCGGATTAGACAAAAAAAAAACACTCAACAAATGGCTACAATTTAATAAATGTGTTTAGTGACGGCATCAGATTCCTAATTGATGGAGAAAGGTCCGGTGGTAAGAAATGCTGCTTCTAGGAGGCTGTCAAGTGCTTTCACTCGACGATTCCATTCTTGGGTGATTGGTTTGGTCCTTGTTCCTGTAACTCGAATCCTAGCCCGGTATATCCCATTTTAATTTTACACCATTGTGAACCTTACGCCTTTTTTACTCTCTGATCGAGGTTCTCGGCATTGAAAATTTTTCGTAAACTAAATCATACGTGTATATGTTGACATTTAAGAGATATACAGTCAAGAAAATCAAGGGCAATGGTGATATATATGCGGATTTGACACCAAAAAAAAAAACACTTAACAAATGGCTACAATTTAAGGAATGTGTTTAGTAACGGCATCAGATTTCTAATTGATGGAGAAAGGTCTGGTGGCAAGAAAAGCTGCTTCTAGGAGGTTGTCAAGTGTTTTCGCTCGACGATTCCATTCTTGGATGATTGGTTTGGCCCTTGTTCCTGCAACTCGAATCCTAGCCCGGTATATCCCATTTTAATTTTACGCCATTGTGAACCTTATGCCTTTTTTACTCTCTGATCAAGGTTCTCGGCATTGAAAAATCTTCGTAAACTAAATCACACGTGTATATGTTGACATATAAGAGATATACAGTCTAGAAAATCAAGGGCAATGGTGATATATATGCAGATTAGACACAAAAAAAACACTCAACAAATGGCTACAATTTAAGGAATGTGTTTAGTGACTGCATCAGATTCCTAATTGATGGAGAAAGGTCTAGTGGCAAGAAAAGCTGCTTCTAGGAGGTTGTCAAGTGTTTTCGCTCGACGATTCCGCTCTTGGGTGGTTGGTTTGGCCCTTGTTCCTGTAACTCAAATCCTAGCCAGGTATATCCATTTTAATTTTACACCACTGTGAACCTTACGCCTTTTTACTCTTTGATCGAGGTTCTCGGCATTGAAAAATCTTCGTTAACTAAATCACACGTGTATATATTGACATTTAAGAGATATACAGTCAAGAAAATCAAGGGCAATGGTGATATATATGCGGATTAGACACCAAAAAAAACACTCAACAAATGGCTACAATTTAAGGAATGTGTTTAGTGACGGCATCAGATTCCTAATTGATGGAGAAAGGTCTAGTGGTAAGAAAAGCTGCTTCTAGGAGGCTGTCAAGTGTTTTCGCTCGACGATTCCATTCTTGGATGATTGGTTTGGCCCTTGTTCCTGCAACTCGAATCCTAGCCCGGTATATCCCATTTTAATTTTACACCATTGTCAACCTTATGCCTTTTTACTCTCTGATCGAGGTTCTCGGCATTGAAAAATCTTCGTAAACTAAATCACACGTGTATATGTTGACATTTAAGAGATATACAGTCAAGAAAATCAAGGGCAATGGTGATATATATGCAGACTAGACACAAAAAAAACACTCAACAAATGGCTACAATTTAAGGAATGTGTTTAGTGACTGCATCAGATTCCTAATTGATGGAGAAAGGTCTGGTGGCAAGAAAAGCTGCTTCTAGGAGGTTCTCAAGTGTTTTCGCTCGACGATTCCATTCTTGGGTGGTTGGTTTGGCCCTTGTTCCTGCAACTCGAATCCTAGCCCGGTATATCCCATTTTAATTTTACACCATTGTCAACCTTATGCCTTTTTACTCTCTGATCGAGGTTCTCGGCATTGAAAAATCTTCGTAAACTAAATCACACGTGTATATGTTGACATTTAAGAGATATACAGTCAAGAAAATCAAGGGCAATGGTGATATATATGCGGATTAGAAACCAAAAAAAAAAAACACTCAACAAATGGCTACAATTTAAGGAATTTGTTTAGTGACGGCATCAGATTCCTAATTGATGGCGAAAGGTTTGGTGGGAAGAAAAGCTGCTTCTAGGAGGTTGTCAAGTGTTTTCGCTCGACGATTCCATTCTTGGGTGGTTGGTTTGGCCCTTGTTCCTGTAACTCGAATCCTAGCCTGGTATATCCTATTTTAATTTTACACCATTGTGAACCTTACCCCTTTTTTACTCTCTGACCGAGGTTCTCGGCATTGAAAAATCTTTGTAAACTCACACGTGTATATGTTGACATTTAAGAGATATACAGTCAAGAAAATCAAGGGCAATGGTGATATATATGCGGATTAGGCACAAAAAAAAAACACTCAACAAATGGCTACAATTTAAGTAATGTGTTTAGTGACGACATCAGATTTCTAATTGATGGAGAAAGGTCTGGTGGTAAGAAAAGCTGCTTTTAGGAGGTTGTCAAGTGTTTTCGCTCGACGATTCCATTCTTGGGTGGTTGTTTTGGCCCTTGTTCCTGTAACTCGAATCCTAGCCCGATATATCCCATTTTAATTTTACACCATTGTGAACCTTACGCCTTTTTTACTCTCTAATCGAGGTTCTCGGCATTGAAAAATCTTCGTAAAATAAATCACACGTGTATATGTTGACATTTAAGAGATATACAGTCAAGAAAATCAAGGGCAATGCTGATATATATGCGGATTAGACACAAAAAAAAAAAACACTCAACAAATGGCTACAATTTAAGAAATGTGTTTAGTGACGGCATCAGATTCCTAATTGATGGAGAAAGGTCTGGTGGTAAGAAAAGCTGCTTCTAGGAGGCTGTCAAGTGTTTTCGCTCGACGATTCCATTCTTGGGTGGTTGGTTTGGTCCTTGTTCCTGTAACTCGAATCCTAGCCCGGTATATCCCATTTTAATTTTACACCATTGTGGACCTTACACCTTTTTTACTCTCTATACGAGGTTCTCGGCATTGAAAAATCTTCGTAAACTAAATCACACGTGTATATGTTGACATATAAGAGATATACAGTCTAGAAAATCAAGGGCAATGGTGATATATATGCAGATTAGACACAAAAAAAACACTCAACAAATGGCTACAATTTAAGGAATGTGTTTAGTGACTGCATCAGATTCCTATTTGATGGATAAAGGTCTAGTGGCAAGAAAAGGTGCTTCTAGGAGGTTGTCAAGTGTTTTCGCTCGACGATTCCATTCTTGGGTGGTTGGTTTGGCCCTTGTTCCTGTAACTCAAATCCTAGCCAGGTATATCCATTTTAATTTTACACCACTGTGAACCTTACGCCTTTTTACTCTTTGATCGAGGTTCTCGGCATTGAAAAATCTTCGTTAACTAAATCACACGTGTATATATTGACATTTAAGAGATATACAGTCAAGAAAATCAAGGGCAATGGTGATATATATGCGGATTAGGCACAAAAAAAAACACTCAACAAATGGCTACAATTTAAGGAATGTGTTTAGTGACGGCATCAGATTCCTAATTGATGGAGAAAGGTCTGGTGGTAAGAAAAGCTGCTTCTAGGAGGCTGTCAAGTGTTTTCGCTCGACGATTCCATTCTTGGATGATTGGTTTGGCCCTTGTTCCTGCAACTCGAATCCTAGCCCGGTATATCCCATTTTAATTTTACACCATTGTCAACCTTATGCCTTTTTACTCTCTGATCGAGGTTCTCGGCATTGAAAAATCTTCGTAAACTAAATCACACGTGTATATGTTGACATTTAAGAGATATACAGTCAAGAAAATCAAGGGCAATGGTGATATATATGCAGACTAGACACAAAAAAAACACTCAACAAATGGCTACAATTTAAGGAATGTGTTTAGTGACTGCATCAGATTCCTAATTGATGGAGAAAGGTCTGGTGGCAAGAAAAGCTGCTTCTAGGAGGTTCTCAAGTGTTTTCGCTCGACGATTCCATTCTTGGGTGGTTGGTTTGGCCCTTGTTTCTGCAACTCGAATCCTAGCCCGGTATATCCCATTTTAATTTTACACCATTGTCAACCTTATGCCTTTTTACTCTCTGATCGAGGTTCTCGGCATTGAAAAATCTTCGTAAACTAAATCACACGTGTATATGTTGACATTTAAGAGATATACAGTCAAGAAAATCAAGGGCAATGGTGATATATATGCGGATTAGAAACCAAAAAAAAAAAACACTCAACAAATGGCTACAATTTAAGGAATTTGTTTAGTGACGGCATCAGATTCCTAATTGATGGAGAAAGGTCTGGTGGGAAGAAAAGCTGCTTCTAGGAGGTTGTCAAGTGTTTTCGCTCGACGATTCCATTCTTGGGTGGTTGGTTTGGCCCTTGTTCCTGTAACTCGAATCCTAGCCTGGTATATCCTATTTTAATTTTACACCATTGTAAACCTTACCCCTTTTTTACTCTCTGACCGAGGTTCTCGGCATTGAAAAATCTTTGTAAACTCACACGTGTATATGTTGACATTTAAGAGATATACAGTCAAGAAAATCAAGGGCAATGGTGATATATATGCGGATTAGGCACAAAAAAAAAACACTCAACAAATGGCTACAATTTAAGTAATGTGTTTAGTGACGGCATCAGATTTCTAATTGATGGAGAAAGGTCTGGTGGTAAGAAAAGCTGCTTTTAGGAGGTTGTCAAGTGTTTTCGCTCGACGATTCCATTCTTGGGTGGTTGTTTTGGCCCTTGTTCCTGTAACTCGAATCCAAGCCCGATATATCCCATTTTAATTTTACACCATTGTGAACCTTACGCCTTTTTTACTCTCTAATCGAGGTTCTCGGCATTGAAAAATCTTCGTAAAATCAATCACACGTGTATATGTTGACATTTAAGAGATATACAGTCAAGAAAATCAAGGGCAATGCTGATATATATGCGGATTAGACACAAAAAAAAAAACACTCAACAAATGGCTACAATTTAAGAAATGTGTTTAGTGACGACATCAGATTCCTAATTGATGGAGAAAGGTCTGGTGGTAAGAAAAGCTGCTTCTAGGAGGCTGTCAAGTGTTTTCGCTCGACGATTCCATTCTTGGGTGGTTGGTTTGGTCCTTGTTCCTGTAACTCGAATCCTAGCCCGGTATATCCCATTTTAATTTTACACCATTGTGGACCTTACACCTTTTTTACTCTCTATACGAGGTTCTCGGCATTGAAAAATCTTCGTAAACTAAATCACACGTGTATATGTTGACATATAAGAGATATACAGTCTAGAAAATCAAGGGCAATGGTGATATATATGCAGATTAGACACAAAAAAAACACTCAACAAATGGCTACAATTTAAGGAATGTGTTTAGTGACTGCATCAGATTCCTATTTGATGGAGAAAGGTCTAGTGGCAAGAAAAGGTGCTTCTAGGAGGTTGTCAAGTGTTTTCGCTCGACGATTCCATTCTTGGGTGGTTGGTTTGGCCCTTGTTCCTGTAACTCAAATCCTAGCCAGGTATATCCATTTTAATTTTACACCACTGTGAACCTTACGCCTTTTTACTCTTTGATCGAGGTTCTCGGCATTGAAAAATCTTCGTTAACTAAATCACACGTGTATATATTGACATTTAAGAGATATACAGTCAAGAAAATCAAGGGCAATGGTGATATATATGCGGATTAGGCACAAAAAAAAAAACACTCAACAAATGGCTACAATTTAAGGAATGTGTTTAGTGACGGCATCAGATTCCTAATTGATGGAGAAAGGTCTGGTGGTAAGAAAAGCTGCTTCTAGGAGGCTGTCAAGTGTTTTCGCTCGACGATTCCATTCTTGGATGATTGGTTTGGCCCTTGTTCCTTTAACTCGAATCCTAGCCCGGTATATCCCATTATAATTTTACACCATTGTCAACCTTATGCCTTTTTACTCTCTGATCGAGGTTCTCGGCATTGAAAAATCTTCGTAAACTAAATCACACGTGTATATGTTGACATTTAAGAGATATACAGTCAAGAAAATCAAGGGCAATGGTGATATATATGCAGATTAGACACAAAAAAAACACTCAACAAATGGCTACAATTTAAGGAATGTGTTTAGTGACTGCATCAGATTCCTAATTGATGGAGAAAGGTCTGGTTGCAAGAAAAGCTGCTTCTAGGAGGTTCTCAAGTGTTTTCGCTCGACGATTCCATTCTTGGGTGGTTGGTTTGGCCCTTGTTCCTGTAACTCAAATCCTAGCCAGGTATATCTATTTTAATTTTACACCACTGTGAACCTTACGCCTTTTTTACTCTTTGATCGAGGTTCTCGGCATTGAAAAATCTTTGTTAACTAAATCACACGTGTATATATTGACATTTAAGAGATATACAGTCAAGAAAATCAAGGGCAATGGTGATATATATGCGGATTAGACACCAAAAAAAAAACACTCAACAAATGGCTACAATTTAAGGAATGTGTTTAGTGACGGCATCAGATTCCTAATTGATGGAGAAAGGTCTGGTGGGAAGAAAAGCTGCTTCTAGGAGGTTGTCAAGTGTTTTCGCTCGACGATTCCATTCTTGGGTGGTTGGTTTGGCCGTTGTTCCTGTAACTCGAATCCTAGCCTGGTATATCCTATTTTAATTTTACACCATTGTGAACCTTACCCCTTTTTTACTCTCTGATCGAGGTTCTCGGCATTGAAAAATCTTTGTAAACTCACACGTGTATATGTTGACATTTAAGAGATATACAGTCAAGAAAATCAAGGGCAATGGTGATATATATGCGGATTAGGCACAAAAAAAACACTCAACAAATGGCTACAATTTAAGGAATGTGTTTAGTGACGGCATCAGATTTCTAATTGATGGAGAAAGGTCTGGTGGTAAGAAAAGCTGCTTTTAGGAGGTTGTCAAGTGTTTTCGCTCGACGATTCCATTCTTGGGTGGTTGTTTTGGCCCTTGTTCCTGTAACTCGAATCCTAGCCCGATATATCCCATTTTAATTTTACACCATTGTGAACCTTACGCCTTTTTTACTCTCTAATCGAGGTTCTCGGCATTGAAAAATTTTCATAAAATAAATCACACGTGTATATGTTGACATTTAAGAGATATACAGTCAAGAAAATCAAGGGCAATGGTGATATATATGCGGATTAGACACAAAAAAAACACTCAACAAATGGCTACAATTTAAGAAATGTGTTTAGTGACGGCATCAGATTCCTAATTGATGGAGAAAGGTCTGGTGGTAAGAAAAGCTGCTTCTAGGAGGCTGTCAAGTGTTTTCGCTCGACGATTCCATTCTTGGGTGGTTGGTTTGGTCCTTGTTCCTGTAACTCGAATCCTAGCCCGGTATATCCCATTTTAATTTAACACCATTGTGAACCTTACGCCTTTTTTACTCTCTGATCGAGGTTCTCGGCATTGAAAAATCTTTGTAAACTAAATCATACGTGTATATGTTGACATTTAAGAGATATACAGTCAAGAAAATCAAGGGCAATGGTGATATATATGCAGATTTGACACAAAAAAAAACACTCAACAAATGGCTACAATTTAAGGAATGTGTTTAGTGACGGCATCAAATTTCTAATTGATGGAGAAAGGTCTGGTGGCAAGAAAAGCTGCTTCTTGGAGGTTGCCAAGTGTTTTCGCTGGACGATTCCATTCTTGGATGATTGGTTTGGCCCTTGTTCCTGCAACTCGAATCCTAGCCCGGTATATCCCATTTTAATTTTACACCATTGTGAACCTTATGCCTTTTTTACTGTTAGGAAACTTTATTTGTAAGTATTGAAGAAAAGCATAATCAACTGTGTCTATGAAGAGATCACAGTCCTGAAGATCACGAACTAGAAAAAGAAGATCAAATAGGACAACTGGAAAAGCACAACATCTACTTCAAAGAATTACAAGTTGATCAAGAGCTGAATTGGATTATCAGAAAAGGTCATTTCTAATGGATCTGATGATATTTCTGATGAAATATCATCAGTATCTGACGATTCTGATCATCAAAGATTTTCTGATGATTTGTTCATCAGAATTTCTGATGAAGTGGTTTATCAGAATTTCTGATGAAACAACCCACTTGTCTGAAATTGGCTCTGTCCTGCCACAATTACCGAAGCAAGTTGACATTAATTGAAATCATGATGAAAAGGGCAACTTGAACGTTGGAATCAATGAATATGTCAATTGGCTACTTTTTGCAGGAATTATTGTATGAATAAACTATTGTTTATTCATACAAGCCGTCTATAAATAGAAGGCTCAACCAGGAGAAGTAAAGTGAGTTTGAAGCTTAGCATTCACACAAACACCTAAACTCCATTGCTCTCTCCCCCACAGAATTCAAGATTCGTTTGTATTAGATAATAATCTTACAATCACTTTGTAAACCATTTTGTTTCTAAGTGATATAAACTTGATAATTCTGTAGGTCTTGTTTCTTGAAAGTCTGATTTCCATTTCCGCACATCTTTTTCACATCTACTGAAATCACTTGCCATATTACGTGAAAAGAAGATTGTTTTGAGCCTGTACTGGGTCTAACAATTGGTATCAGAGCAGATTGAATAAACTATTTTCAAACGATCAATCGCTCATCTTCTTTTCTCTAAATATGGCCAGCTTTCAATCCTGGAATAATGCTTTTAACATTGGTTCTATGTCTAAACCTCCGACTCTGGTCGGAGAGGAATACCCCCAGTGGAAAATCAGGATGGTCAATTTCCTTAATGGTCATGACCGAGCTCTGTTTCAATCCATTGAAAGGGGTCCACATATACCAATGACTGCCATACCAGCTATTCCAGCAACTGACCAATCACCTGCTATCCCTGCCTCCCAAGCTCCCAAAAGTGAAATACTTTGGAGTGAGGAAGACAAGGAAAAGGTGGCTGGGGATGAAAGGGCTAAGTCACTTTTAATAATGGCCATCCCCAATGACATATTTTCACAAGTTGATGCATGTGCATCAGCTAAGGAAATATGGGATCAGTTGGAAAACCTTTGTGAAGGAGGAGAAAGGATGAGAAGAAACAAAAGAACAAATAATGTCTCATCTTATGAAAGGTTTAAAAGTTTGCCAAATGAAAGGTTAAATGATACATATCAAAGATTTACTAAACTTTTAAACGAGCTAAAGAAATTTGGTATAACAAAATCAAACGATGAAAGAAACATAAAATTTCTTGATGCCCTTCCTAGAGAATGGAGAAGTCTCACCATGACTTTATCATCAACCTTAGAACTAGGAAACATGAGTCTTCATGACTTATACAGCATCTTGATCCCCAGAGAGGAAGAAATTTTTGAAGAAACTATTCAAAGAGGGGGATCTTTAGCTCTAATCTCCAACTCACAAAGATCAACAACAACAAATGATCCACAACCTTCAAACAGTCAAAATCTTGAAACTTCTGATGCATCATCAGACTTTTCAGCTTTTGCTGAAGCAATAGCACTGCTCACCAAAACATTTGAGCAGAGGTTGAGGGGAGGTAACCAGAGATACCAGAGGAGTGACAAAGGAAGGATGGATGGAAGATCTAAAGAAGAGTTTAGATCTAAGGATAAAGGGAAGGCTGAAGTTGTGTGTTACAAGTGCAAGCAGAGAGGTCATTATGCATCAGAATGCAAGACCAAAAAGCTGAAGGATGTTGCCTATTATGAGAAAAAGCTTGAAGAAGCAAAGAAGCAGCAACAAGTAAGCTTAATTGCTGGAACAGATACATGGTTATCTGATGATACTTCTGATGATGAAGAAGAAGAATTGGCAAATTTCTGCCTCATGGCACTCTCTGAAGGACTACCGGAAACTTCAGAACAAAAGGTAAATTTAGACAATCTTGATCTTGAACACAAGCTAAACAAGCTCATGTCAGATTTTCTAAATCTGCAAGAAAAACATAAATCAGATATTAGAAAATCTGATGAGTTGTAAAGGACTTTGAATAAAATCATTCTTGAAAACCAACATCTTATAGAGGACAGTTTAGATCAAAGAGCAAAAATTGAGTTTTATGAAAATGAAAGAAAAGATCTTTACAAGAAAATCAATGACAAAGAAATCAACGTAAGAGGTTTTCAATAGGCTAAATAATTCATAAATTTTATTGAGTCCACACCAAAGAACAAAGGAGAGGGTTTAGGCTATACAAGTACTACAAGCTCAAATAAAAATAAACCCACTATCTTTGTAAAAGCAACTCATCAGATTTCTGATAATTTAGTATCAGAATCTGAATCTGAATCTTGCAAATCAATCTGTTCTGAATATTCTTTTGACAAACCAAACTTCAAAACAAACAAGAGTGAATGCAGTCAAGAATATGCAAAAACTCCAGAAGCAGTTCACTCATCTTTTCAAAATTATCCAATCATTTCATCACAAGAGGAACTATCAGAAAATTCTGATAACTCTTGTATGTGTGTTGACATACTGAAGCTTGTCCAGCACCATCTTCAAATGAAAAATGTAAAATCTGTTAATGGCTCAGCATATAACAGAGTTTTTGATGCAAAACCAAGAAGAAATAAAAATAAAATGTTTCAAATTTCATCAGAAACTGTACCCAAGCATGTCTGGGTACCAAAAACCCTCTAATCATTTCATTTCAGGACCATCATGTGCAGCAAATCTGGTACTGCGACTCAGGAAGCTCCAAGCACATGACTGGGGACAGGAGCTTACTCAGCAACTTTGTTTCAAAGCTGGGTAGAATGGTAAATTTTGGAAATGGAGTGAAAGGAAGGATCATGGGATATGGTTGCATAAAATATGGATGTTTGACCATAGAGAAAGTAGCCTATGTTGAAGGCTTAAAGTATAATTTGCTGAGTTGTGGTCAATTCTGTGACAAAGGTTTTCAGGTAACCTTTTTACCAGAAAAATGTTTGTTAATAGGTATAGATGATAACAAAATTTATTTAAGTGGGAAAAGGATAAGAAAATCAATCTACTATTTTGACTTCAAAGAAGAAAGTGAACATCCAAAATGTGTTTATTTTCAAAACATAACAAGGGTAGTAGTTGGTTATGGCACAAAAGGCTTGCTCATTTAAATTTCAAAAATCTAAGCAAATTAGCAAGCAAAGGTCTGGTAAAAAGATTACCTTTGATATCCTCAAAGAAGGATCAAATTTGTGACGCATGTGAAATGGGAAAATCCAAAAGAAGCTCACACAAATCAATTTCCGAGTCTTCTATTTCACAAAATTTGGAACTGTTACACATGGATTTGTGTGGACCCATAAGTACAGAAAGTTTTTCTGGAAAGAAATACATACTAGTAATAGTGGATGATTTCTCCAGGTACACAAGGGTAGAATTTTTGAGAAAGAAAAGTGAAACTCCTGATCTGATCATTAATTTTATTAAGAAAATTGAAAATCTGTTAAAACTAACAGTGAGAAGGATCAGATCAGACAATGGAACAGAATTTAAAAATGCAAAAATTGAGAGTTTCTTAGTAAGTAAAGGAATTTCTCATGATTTTTCTGCTGCAAGAACACCCCAACAGAATGGTGTGGTTGAAAGAAGAAATAGGACCTTGGTAGAAGCTGCCAGAACCATGCTTGCTTATGCTAAATTTCCCACTCACTTCTAGGCAGAAGCTATAGCAAATGCATGTTTTACACAAAACAGATCCATAATCAACAAAAGGCACAACAAGACACCTTACAACATTATAAATGGAAGAATACCAAGTATAAAATTTTTGCACACATTTGGTTGTAGATGTTTTGTTTTTAATGATTTTGAAAGCCTTGAAAAATTTGACAGAAAAGCAGAAAAAGGCATTTTTCTTGGTTACTCTTTGTCCTCAAAAGCATACAGAGTTTTTATTCTCAACACCAGGACCATCAGAGAAAGTTTGTATGTCTCATTTGATGACTCATCAGAAACAGAGGTTTCTGATGAGTACATAAAAGAAATAAACTTTTCTGACAAACAAGAAAATTATGAACATCTCTTTGAAATGTTAAATGAAGATTTCCTAGAACATGACAATGCCTACACAAATAAATCAAAAGATTATTCATGTTCTAACTCTGCAGATCAAGTATGTAGTACATCAGAAATCCAGATTTCTGATACTTTTCAGACAAATGTCGTTCCTGATCAGGGGGAAACTTCAAATCCATCAGAACCAACAACATTTCACAACAAGTTAAGATGGATCAAAGGACATGTTCATTCTGACATCATAGGCAATCCTGCAGATGGTGTCAGAACAAGATCTGCCACTGCACATGAGTGTGCATTCTCTGGGTTCTTAAGCAAAATAGAACCCAAATCTGTCAAGGAAGCTCTAATTGATCCAGACTGGATTCAAGCTATGCAAGAAGAGCTTGATCAATTTGAAAGGAGCAAGGTATGGGATCTGGTACCCAAGCCAAAAGACAAAACTGTCATAGGCTCAAAATGGGTGTTCAGAAACAAATCTAATGAAAACGACATAATCACCAGAAACAAAGCAAGGTTAGTGGTCAAGGGTTACTGTCAACAAGAAGGTATTGATTATGACGAAACCTTTGCACCAGTAGCTAGGTTAGAAGCTGTAAGAATTTTTCTTGCTTATGCTGCATCTAAGAATTTAAAAGTTTATCAAATGGATGTAAAATCAGCTATTCTGAATGGTAAAATCGAGGAAGAAGTTTATGTGCATCAACCAGAAGGCTTTGTTGATCCAAAATTTCAAAATCATGTTTATAGATTAAACAAAGCCTTGTATGGGTTGAAGCAAGCTCCTAGAGCCTGGTATGAGACTTTATCAAACTTCTTACTCAATTCTGGGTTTACCAAAGGTACTATTGACACCACTCTTTTTCTCAAAACACACAAAGGTCATACTTTGCTGGTTCAGATATATGTTGATGACATTATATTTGGATCAACAAATGAAAAATTTTGTGACAAATTTCAAAAATTGATGACCAGCCACTTTGAAATGAGTATGATGGGTGAGTTAACCTTTTTCTTAGGGTTACAGGTAAAATAAAGAATTGATGGAATATTTTTGAGTCAATCAAAATATGTGAAAACAATTCTACAAAAATACTCACTTGAAAACTGCTCTGTTTCAAAAACTCCCATGGCAACAGGGAACAAGTTAGATTCTGATAAAAATGGTATAAGTGTTGATATTAAAACCTATAGAGGGATGATAGGATCACTGCTTTATTTAACTGCAAGCAGACCAGATATCATGTTTGCAACATGTTTTCTGGCCAGATATCAATGTGATCCTAAAGAATCCCATCTGAAAGCTGTAAAAAGGGTTTTTAAATATCTCAAAGGCACATCAGAAATTGGTCTCTGGTATCCAAAGGATACAAACCTTGAATTAATTGCATACACAGATGCAGATTATGCAGGGTGTAAAATTGACAGGAAAAGCACATCTGGTGCATGTCAACTGTTGGGCGAAAAATTGGTATGTTGGGCAAGCAAGAAACAAAACTGTGTTGCCACATCAACAGCAGAATCAGAATATGTAGCAGCAGCAAGTTGCTGTTCACAAGTGCTGTGGATGCAAACTCAACTAAAAGATTATGGAGTAACTTTGACAAGAATTCCAATTCTATGTGACTCAAAGAATGCCATTGCAATAACTGAAAATCCTGTTCATCACTCAAGAACCAAACACATAGATGTCAGATATCACTTCATAAAAGATCATGTGGAGAAAGGTAACATTGAAATGTATTTTGTTCCAACTGAAAATCAAATTGCTGATATCTTTACAAAACCTCTTGATGAAAAGAGACACAATTTTTTAATCAGCAAACTAGGCATGGTCAATCTAAATGATGAAGATTTCTCAGAAAACACAAAAACACAAATTGAAGACCAACTTGTTAAACAACAAAATTCTGATATTCATAGAACAAATCAACTAGCTTCTGATAAAACAATCCATCAATCTGATGGAACACCAGAAAATCTGATAAATAGTCAATAATTATCAGATAATCTGAGAAAATATCAGAAACTCTGGGAAATATCACCAGAATTTCTGATATAAAAATCAGAAACTACATTGAAACATCAGAATTTTTTTTTCATCCTCATGCACATTCCACAGATTGTAATTACTTATTTTCGTGTATTTTTTTGTTGTTTTGTTTTAATAAAAAAAAGGGGGAAAAGTAACATGCATACTGATGGAGTTCCATACAGCTGTAATAATCAACCGTCTCATTTTTTTCAGTTTATTGGATTTCATATTTTTTGCATGCAACGTCATTTCTTCATAAGGAACTTAAATGTGACACGTAGGCACTAGAATCATTAGGAGCTATGAAAATAGATGCCTAGTCATTAAATGCTTACTCACACATGGGGCTTACTAGACGGTCAAAATCACTGTTACACTCACTGTTACATTCACTGGGATAGATATCTTCTTAATTGAAGAGAAAAAGGTTGGCTGTTAACATCACTTTCACCTATAAATATTATCAACCTGAAAAGAACATTTGTAACAAAAAAACCAGTTCTTCAAAAGCCCTTCAACAGTTTTTCCTTATAAAAAATGGGTCGCCCAAAATTGATGAAAGCCACTCAATTCCCTCTTTCGTTTCATAGACTTCATAATCTAAGATTAAGATCCAACTTGGAAGGACCTGCATGGGAGGACTGCAGGTTTGTGTACAATATGATCATGCGAAGTCCTCTAGGCTTTGCTGTGTCATCACATGTCACCATATATCCAGAACTTCTCCAAGAGTTCTGGTGGAATTCTCAAATCATTTTTGGTGGTACTTCTATGTGGATTGAAAGTGAGGTAATGGGAGTAAAAATTACTCTAAAAGAAGAAACAATCAGAAATGTCCTCAAACTGGGTAAGAATCATGAAATCCAACTTCCAGAAAAATCAAATGTGCAACAAACCTTGACTGAAATGGGCTATCACCCACTCAACTCATCAAGGGCCATTAGCAAGTCTGGTTTTATACCACCTTTCCAGTTTTTGGTAACTCAGCTAAGTGTCTGCTTTTCCAAGAAAATTGGACACTTCAATGAGCTGTCGAATAGGATGATGGAAGTGGTGCATGCTGTGATACAAGAAAAACCGTTCAACTATGCTAAGTTTCTAATGAGAGACCTAGAAGCAAACATCCACGACCGTCAACCCTTTCTGATTTACCCTCGATTTGTTACCAAGGTGATCACTAGTCAGCTGGGCTTTGGAGGAGTGAGAAGCTGCTACTCAAGAGCTGAGATGGTACTTCAAGAAAACATTAGTGAAGCCACCTTGACGCCGGCAAAGAATCACACCGGACGTGTAACCAGTCTTTGGTTATATGTGAAGTGCATGTTCAATGTGTTAGAGGAGGAGGAGGAGTAGTTTTCTTTGTTTTATGTTTTGTTTTCGTTTAACATGTTTGTCTTATGTTTTCTTTCAACAGGTTTGTTTTAATTTTTTTTGGTAAATAGATCTAGGGGGAACAAACACATCTTGACTGATAAAAGCAAAGAAAATCTGGTGAATTACACATAAATACTGACAGAAATTAGTAGAAACCATAATCTGATGATCAATCAGAAAAATTGATCATTCACCAGAAAACTGTGAAGATTCTGATAACAAATCAGAAAATCAAATTTTGTTTTGAAAAATCAGAAAGTTTAATATATCATCAGAAAAACAATTTTTTTTTCAGATTTAATTGAATTTATGAAAATCCAAATTTTTTAAGAATTAGTTTCTTTCTAAATTTTTTTTCTGAGGACTGGAACAAGCCATATGAAAAATATATACTTCTGGTATATCAGAACAAAGGTGTGAAGTTCAGAACTGCAAGACTATAATGTAAGTAAAATCTCAGAACTCTACTTATTCCCTCTCATCTCAAAAAAAAAAAATTATGATGATATATATGTATATCATTATGAAAAATATCTGGGGAGACGCACAAAGGGTTTCGATTGGACCTTTTAAAAAGGGGTCCCACATAGAGAAAAGGTTCAAGTTGGAAACTAGTGTTTATCTACAAAATCTTTGAAATCTCTAAGTATCCTTAAAAAGATATACATTAAATTAGAGATAAATCAAAGGACTTTCAAAAACGGTTGTCTCCTTAAAAGGATTAAAAACATCATAAAGGTGTCATTAATCCTCTTAAACTTAAACAACCCACGACAAACACTCAAAAATCTCTGTCTACACACCCTATAAACACCTCATTCAAAACAGAGTCTTCCATCTTCAACTTTCAAATTCAAAACCCTAAAACCCTTTTCCAAACACAAAACCCAAATTCTCAATGGCTACTGTCAACATCAACAAACCTCAAGTTAAACACTCAGTTCCTTTCATCACTGAAGATGAATTTCTTCCATTAAAGAGCAACAATGAAGCAATGAATGATAACATCGAAGTGTATGATACGAAGTGTCAAATTCTCATTGAATTTCTAACAAGATGCCCATTAGCTCAAGCTCTTACAAAGACCAGAGAGGTGCCACAAGAACTCATACAACAAGTTGTAAAAACTCTCAAAATCTCAAGTCAAACTGAGCTAACAGCACATGTATGGGGAAATATCTTCATCAAAATTTCACCAGAAAAGATAAGGGAATGTTTGGAGCTACCCTTACATCAGAACTTTGAAAAGTCACCAGAAAGAGAAGATATGTTTTCACAACTTGATGCTGTGATGGGATACAAAGCAAAGATTTCGACAATCAATAAATTCAAGAGAAACAAGCTACCTGCCTTCTGGCAAGTTTTAATGGAAATTCTGAACAAGTGTTTGTCATCAAAGATTGGAGGTACTGATCAGATAAATATGAACATTCTAACAATCATGTTCAGTCTAATTAATGGATTGAACATTGATTATGGAGCAGAAATATTTATTCTGATCAGAAGATCAATTCTGACCAGAGATGGAAGAATAGATTCACATCTACCCTTTCCAAGATTTCTATCAATCATAATTTCTGATGCTTTTCTGAAAAGAAACATGGAAATCCCAGCATCAGAAAATATGTGGAAGACAGAAATTATGAAACCTTGGAATGCGGCAGGGTCTTGGAAGTCAGATTATGATGTACCTGCTCTGACAGAAAAAGTGATGAGTATGATACCAGAAGAATCACCATACAGAGCAGAATACCTGAAAATGTTGAACAAAAAGTCACAGAGCAAAGGAGTTTTTGAACAAGTGTCCCCTATGGAGCATGATGCACAGGAATCTAGCGTACCAAGAATGGAACATCAGGATGAATCTGATCCTCATCTAGCTGATAAAGATGTAAACATGAGTCCTGTGGCTGAAGGACATCATGCTGAAGACTCACACATTGGAGAAACAGGTGCACAACAGTCTAAAATAAATATATTTTATGATTCTGAGAATGATTCTGATGAATCAATTCAAGGAAAACATGAAATCTTACTCAGAGAAACTATTTCTTCAAAACAAGATGTGAGTAAAACAAAAGACTCATTTTCTGAATCAGATTCCGAGGAGGAAAATGTAGTAACAACAGGTGGAGATCAGCCTGCTGATCAAAGAAACCTGGATGAGAAAACAAAAGGTTTCTCAACAACTCATGGAGAACCTGAAAAGGTTCAAGGATATGAGGAAACCCAGAACTTGAATTTGTTTCAATTTTCTGGTGAGGATATAAGGAATTTGGATTCGTCCAATCCTTTTAACCTTAAAACAGCAGAGAATGTGTTTTCTGCTGGTGGTAGAAGAGAAACATCTGTTGTTTTTCCAATTTCCCAAGAACACCAGTCTATGTCACCTAAACAATTTCAAAAAGAACCTGAAGATGAAGCTGCTACTGTAAAAACAGCAACTGAAGAAAAACTTGATCTAATACTAGAAGAAATCAGAAATCAAAAGTCAGAGATCAAGTTTTTGACAGAAACTGTCAGAACTGTGCAGAAGCAAACTGAAGATAATACTGCAACTCTCAACAAATTGCAAGAATCATCAGAAAACAAAGAAAGCTCATCAGAAATTGAGAAAGCCATCAAGGAATTGAATGATATCAAGAAAAAGATGGCCGAGGGTGCAACTGCAGGAGAAAGCTCAAGTTCAGGGAAGCTTCTTGAAGAAATACAGTTCCTTAGAGCCAACAACAGCAGCATGACTGAGGCTTTTGAGAAACTGTTGATGGAATTAGCTGCACAAAGAAATCAAGAAAATCAGGAGTTCCAGAATATGAAGAAACAAGAGGAAACAAATACTCAAGCTCTTACTAATGTTCATCTGTTAGTTAAGAGATTGCAGTATAATGTTGCCAGACTAGCAAATATTGATCTTCATGAACTGAAAGCCCCAATTCCACAAGAAAGACAAGCAAGAAGATCAGAAACTCCTCAACAACAACCAGAAACTGTTCAACAAGGTCAAACCAAACAAGCAGAAATCTCAACAGCTCAAAAACAGAAGCAACCCATGGGTCCACCTCAAGATAAACAAAAGATACCCATGGGTCCTCCACCAAATGTCTCAAAGCCAGACACATCAAGGGTACAACCAAAAGATCATGTTCCAGTACAACCAGTTTCTACAACCATCACTGGAGAAACAGAGTTGAGCATAATGATGAATACAAAAGAAAAGAGAAGAATGGAACATGAAGTGACTTCCTCAAAAAGGCCAAGAAAAGAAATGATAGAAGATTCAGAAGGGAACATCAGAGAAATGGATGTGGTAAAAGGTGATTTACACACTATAATGTATCCTGAAGAACATCTAAAGAATTACTATTGGAAAGGTCCAGAAGACAACCCAAAGAGATCACTCTCTCCAATGAGCAAAGGTATTGTTGAAAACAGAAATAATGGAGGTTGGGTAATTTTACACAAGCATGTGACCAATCCAATAGTATCAATTGAAAGAATTGATACAATGACCACTAGAGGAGGCATCCTAGGTAATGAAGCACAAAACAAGTATACCTTGATCAGAAAAGACAACAGTCAACAAAAGGTTACTGATGCAAATCTGGCTGATGATATTCACCCATTGGGAATAGTCAAGATGAAGAATATCATTGATGAAATGAAAGGAAACTCAGTTATAATCAGAAGAGCCCTTGAAAGTCTCAAAAGTGCAGGAGCAAAGTTATACAAAAGGGCTGCACTGGCAGACTTTGATCTATGTATCAACTTTGAGTACAGCAACAAAGTGCTAATACCGCCTCCAAACACTTCAATTCCAGCTGAAATCTCTTCTAAACCAGTAAGAACCGGAGCAATCTTTGATCAACCAGAAATGTGTGTAGTCTTCAAAGATGCAAATGAAGAAAAAGCTCTGTTCAGAATAAGTGAAATATGCAGGTATTCAAATCAAACACTGAAATATATAAGAAACTGCATGAATGAAAAACAAGAGCAGCTCAAAAAGAAGGGAAAGAACAATGAAAAGCTGAGAAAAACAATTGAAGAGTGTATTGAAAATTGGATGGAAGCAAGAGGATGGTATAAAGAGATGTACAAAGCAACTCAAAAGGCTATTGATCACAAGAAAAGGCTGAAACCTGGAGACAAATACAGAGGTGGAGTGAAGATCAAATAATGACTTAATAAGATTAAAATTTCTGTTTATGAACAATATTTTATCATTGTCTGATTTAAGTTGGTTTGACTATGTTCAATGTTTCTGAACTTAGTTGTGTTTGAATTTTTCTTTCAAAGAAAGTTGTTTATGTTTGATATAGAGGTAGTTCTTTTTCTTACAATACTTAGGGGGAAACTGTTAGGAAACTTTATTTGTAAGTATTGAAGAAAAGCATAATCAACTGTGTCTATGAAGAGATCACAGTCCTGAAGATCACGAACTAGAAAAAGAAGATCAGATGGGACAACTGGAAAAGCACAGCATCTACTTCAAAGAATTACAAGTTGATCAAGAGCTGAATTGGATTATCAGAAAAGGTCATTTCTAATGGATCTGATGATATTTCTGATGGAATATCATCAGTATCTGACGATTCTGATCATCAAAGATTTTCTGATGATTTGTTCATCAGAATTTCTGATGAAGTGGTTTATCAGAATTTCTGATGAAACAACCCACTTGTCTGAAATTGGCTCTGTCCTGCCACAATTACCGAAGCAAGTTGACATTAAATGAAATCATGATGAAAAAGGCAACTTGAACGTTGGAATCAATGAATATGTCAATTGGCTACTTTTTGCAGGAATTATTGTATGAATAAACTATTGTTTATTCATACAAGCCGTCTATAAATAAAAGGCTCAACCAGGAGAAGTAAAGTGAGTTTGAAGCTTAGCATTCACACATACACCTAAACTCCATTGCTCTCTCCCCCACAGAATTCAAGATTCGTTTGTATTAGATAATAATATTACAATCACTTTGTAAACCATTTTGTTTCTAAGTGATATAAACTTGATAATTCTGTAGGTCTTGTTTCTTGAAAGTCTGATTTCCATTTCCGCACATCTTTTTCACATCTACTGAAATCACTTGCCATATTACGTGAAAAGAAGATTGTTTTGAGCCTGTACTGGGTCTAACATTTACTCTCTGATCGAGGTTCTCGGCATTGAAAAATCTTCGTAAACTAAATCACACGTGTATATGTTGACATTTAAGAGATATACAGTCAAGAAAATCAAGGGCAATGGTGATATATATGCAGATTAGACACAAAAAAAAAAACACTCAACAAATGGCTACAATTTAAGGAATGTGTTTAGTGACTGCATCAGATTCCTAATTGATGGAGAAAGGTCTGGTGGCAAGAAAAGCTGCTTCGAGGAGGTTGTCAAGTGTTTTCGCTAGACGATTCCATTCTTGGGTGGTTGGTTTGGCCCTTGTTCCTGTAACTCAAATCCTAGCCAGGTATATCCATTTTAATTTTACACCACTGTGAACCTTACGCCTTTTTAACTCTTTGATCGAGGTTCTCGGCATTGAAAAATCTTCGTTAACTAAATCACACGTGTATATATTGATATTTAAGAGATATACAGTCCAAAAAATCAAGGGCAATGGTGATATATATGCGGATTAGACACCAAAAAAAACACTCAACAAATGGCTACAATTTAAGGAATGTGTTTAGTGACGGCATTAGATTCCTAATTGATGGAGAAAGGTCTGGTGGCAAGAAAAGCTGCTTCTAGGAGGTTGTCAAGTGTTTTCGCTCAACGATTCCATTCTTGGGTGGTTGGTTTGTCCCTTGTTCCTGTAACTCGAATCCTAGCCCGGTATATCCCATTTTAATTTTACACCATTGTGAACCTTACGCCTTTTTTACTCTCTGATCGAGGTTCTCGGCATTGAAAAATCTTCGTAAACTAAATCACACGTGTATATGTTGACATTTAAGAGATATACAGTCAAGAAAATCAAGGGCAATGGTGATATATATGCGGATTAGACACCAAAATAAAAACACTCAACAAATGGCTACAATTTAAGGAATGGGTTTAGTGACGACATCAGATTCCTAATTGATGGAGAAAGGTCTGGTGTGAAGTAAAGCTGCTTCTAGAAGGTTGTCAAGTGTTTTCGCTCGACGATTCCATTCCTGGGTGGTTGGTTTGGCCTTTGTTCCTGTAACTCGAATCCTAGCCCGGTATATCGTATTTTTATTTTACACCATTGTAAACCTTACCCCTTTTTTACTCTCTGACCGAGGTTCTCGGCATTGAAAAATCTTCGTAAACTAAATCACACATGTATATGTTGACATTTAAGGGATATACAATCAAGAAAATCACGGGCAATGGTGATATATATGCGGATTAGACACCAAAAAAAACATTCAACAAATGGCTACAATTTAAGGAATGTGTTTAGTGACGGCATCAGATTCCTAATTGATGGAGAAAGGTCTGGTGGTAAGAAAAGCTGCTTCTAGGAGGTTGTCAAGTGTTTTCGCTCGACGATTCCATTCTTGGGTGGTTGTTTTGGCCCTTATTCCTGTAACTCGAATCCTAGCCCGGTATATCCCATTTTAATTTTACACCATTGTGAACCTTACGCCTTTTTTACTCTCTGATCGAGGTTCTCGGCATTGAAAAATCTTAGTAAAATAAATCACACGTGTATATGTTGACATTTAAGAGATATGCAGTCAAGAAAATCAAGGGCAATGGTGATATATATGCGGATTAGACTAAAAAAACACTCAACAAATCGCTACAATTTAAGAAATGTGATTAGTGACGGCATCAGATTCCTAATTGATGGAGAAAGGTCTGGTGGTAAGAAAAGCTGCTTCTAGGAGGTTGTCAAGTGTTTTCGCTCGACGATTCCATTCTTCGGTGCTTGTTTTGGCCCTTGTTCCTGTAACTCGAATCCTAGCCCGGTATATTCCATTTTAATTTTACACCATTGTGAACCTTACGCGTTTTTTACTCTCTGATCGAGGTTCTCGGCATTGAAAAATCTTCATAAACTAAATCATACGTGTATATGTTGACATTTACGAGATATACAGTCAAGAAAATCAAGAGCAATGGTGATATATATACGGATTAGACACAAAAAAAAACACTCAACAAATGGCTACAATTTAAGAAATATGTTTAGTGACGACATCAGATTCCTAATTGATGGAGAAAGGTCTGGTGGTAAGAAAAGCTGCTTTAGGAGGTTGTCAAGTGTTTTCGCTCGACAATTCCATTCTTGGGTTGTTGGTTTGGCCCTTGTTCCTGTAACTCGAATCCTAGCCTGGTATATCCCATTTTAATTTTACACCATTGTGAAACTTACGCCTTTTTTCCTCTCTGATCGAGGTTCTCGGCATTGAAAAATCTTCGTAAATTAAATCACACGTGTATATGTTGATATTTAAGAGATATACAGTCAAAAAAATCATGGGCAATGGTGATATATATGCGGATTAGACACCAAAAAAAAACACTCAACAAATGGCTACAATTTAGGGAATGTGTTTAGTGACGGCATCAGATTCCTAATTGATGGAGAAAGGTCTGTGGTAAGAAAAGCTGCTTCTAGGAGGTTGTCAAGTGTTTTCGCTCGACAATTCCATTCTTGGGTGGTTGGTTTGGCCCTTGTTCTTGTAACTCGAATCCTAGCCCGGTATATCCCATTTTAATTTTACACCATTGTGAACCTTACGCCTTTTTTACTCTCTGATCGAGGTTCTCGGCATTGAAAAATCTTCGTAAACTAAATCATACGTGTATATGTTGACAAGTAAGAGATATACAGTCAAGAAAATCAAGGGCATTGGTGATATATATGCGGATTAGACACCAAAAAAAAAAAACACTCAACAAATGGCTACAATTTAAGGAATGTGTTTAGTGACGGCCTCAGATTCCTAATTGATGGAGAAAGGTCTGGTGGTAAGAAAAGCTGCTTCTCGGAGTTTGTCAAGTGTTTTCACTCGACGATTCCATTCTTGGGTGGTTGTTTTGGCCCTTGTTCCTGTAACTTGAATCCTAGCCCGGTATATCCCATTTTAATTTTACACCATTGTGAAACTTACGCTTTTTTTACTCTCTGATCGAGGTTCCCGGCATTGAAAAATCTTCGTAAATTAAATCACACGTGTATATGTTGATATTTAAGAGATATACAGTCAAGAAAATCATGGGCAATGGTGATATATATACGGATTAGACACCAAAAAAAAAACACTCAACAAATGGCTACAATTTAAGGAATGTGTTTAGTGACGACATCAGATTCCTAATTGATGGAGAAAGGTCTGGTGTGAAGTAAAGCTGCTTCTAGGAGGTTGTCAAGTGTTTTCGCTCGACGATTCCATTCCTGGGTGGTTGGTTTGGCCTTTGTTCCTGTAACTCGAATCCTAGCCCGGTATATCGTATTTTTATTTTACACCATTGTAAACCTTACCCCTTTTTTACTCTCTGACCGAGGTTCTCGGCATTGAAAAATCTTCGTAAACTAAATCACACATGTATATGTTGACATTTAAGGGATATACAGTCAAGAAAATCACGGGCAATGGTGATATATATGCGGATTAGACACCAAAAAAAACATTCAACAAATGGCTACAATTTAAGGAATGTGTTTAGTGACGGCATCAGATTCCTAATTGATGGAGAAAGGTCTGGTGGTAAGAAAAGCTGCTTCTAGGAGGTTGTCAAGTGTTTTCGCTCGACGATTCCATTCTTGGGTGGTTGTTTTGGCCCTTATTCCTGTAACTCGAATCCTAGCCCGGTATATCCCATTTTAATTTTACACCATTGTGAACCTTACGCCTTTTTTACTCTCTGATCGAGGTTCTCGGCATTGAAAAATCTTAGTAAAATAAATCACACGTGTATATGTTGACATTTAAGAGATATGCAGTCAAGAAAATCAAGGGCAATGGTGATATATAGCGGATTAGACTAAAAAAACACTCAACAAATCGCTACAATTTAAGAAATGTGATTAGTGACGGCATCAGATTCCTAATTGATGGAGAAAGGTCTGGTGGTAAGAAAAGCTGCTTCTAGGAGGTTGTCAAGTGTTTTCGCTCGACGATTCCATTCTTCGGTGGTTGTTTTGGCCCTTGTTCCTGTAACTCGAATCCTAGCCCGGTATATTCCATTTTAATTTTACACCATTGTGAACCTTACGCGTTTTTTACTCTCTGATCGAGGTTCTCGGCATTGAAAAATCTTCATAAACTAAATCATATGTGTATATGTTGACATTTACGATATATACAGTCAAGAAAATCAAGAGCAATGGTGATATATATACGGATTAGACACAAAAAAAAACACTCAACAAATGGCTACAATTTAAGAAATATGTTTAGTGACGACATCAGATTCCTAATTGATGGAGAAAGGTCTGGTGGTAAGAAAAGCTGCTTTAGGAGGTTGTCAAGTGTTTTCGCTCGACAATTCCATTCTTGGGTTGTTGGTTTGGCCCTTGTTCCTGTAACTCGAATCCTAGCCTGGTATATCCCATTTTAATTTTACACCATTGTGAAACTTACGCCTTTTTTCCTCTCTGATCGAGGTTCTCGGCATTGAAAAATCTTCGTAAATTAAATCACACGTGTATATGTTGATATTTAAGAGATATACAGTCAAAAAAATCATGGGCAATGGTGATATATATGCGGATTAGACACCAAAAAAAAACACTCAACAAATGGCTACAATTTAGGGAATGTGTTTAGTGACGGCATCAGATTCCTAATTGATGGAGAAAGGTCTGTGGTAAGAAAAGCTGCTTCTAGGAGGTTGTCAAGTGTTTTCGCTCGACAATTCCATTCTTGGGTGGTTGGTTTGGCCCTTGTTCTTGTAACTCGAATCCTAGCCCGGTATATCCCATTTTAATTTTACACCATTGTGAACCTTACGCCTTTTTTACTCTCTGATCGAGGTTCTCGGCATTGAAAAATCTTCGTAAACTAAATCATACGTGTATATGTTGACAAGTAAGAGATATACAGTCAAGAAAATCAAGGGCATTGGTGATATATATGCGGATTAGACACCAAAAAAAAAAACACTCAACAAATGGCTACAATTTAAGGAATGTGTTTAGTGACGGCCTCAGATTCCTAATTGATGGAGAAAGGTCTGGTGGTAAGAAAAGCTGCTTCTCGGAGTTTGTCAAGTGTTTTCACTCGACGATTCCATTCTTGGGTGGTTGTTTTGGCCCTTGTTCCTGTAACTTGAATCCTAGCCCGGTATATCCCATTTTAATTTTACACCATTGTGAAACTTACGCTTTTTTTACTCTCTGATCGAGGTTCTCGGCATTGAAAAATCTTCGTAAATTAAATCACACGTGTATATGTTGATATTTAAGAGATATACAGTCAAGAAAATCATGGGCAATGGTGATATATATACGGATTAGACACCAAAAAAAAAACACTCAACAAATGGCTACAATTTAAGGAATGTGTTTAGTGACGGCATCAGATTCCTAATTGATGGAGAAAGGTCTGGTGGCAAGAAAAGCTGGTTCTAGGAGGTTGTCAAGTATTTTCGCTCGACGATTCCATTCTTGGGTGGTTGTTTTGGCCCTTGTTCCTGTAACTCGAATCCTAGCCCGGTATATCCCATTTTAATTTTACACCATTGTGAACCTTACGCCTTTTTTACGATCTGATCGAGGTTCTCGGCATTGAAAAATCTTCGTAAACTAAATCACACGTGTATATGTTGACATTTAAGAGATATATAGTCAAGAAAATCAAGGGCAATGGTGATATATATGCGGATTAGACACAAAAAAAAAAACACTCAACAAATGGCTACAATTTAAGGAATGTGTTTAGTGACGGCATCAGATTCCTAATTGATGGAGAAAGGTCAGGTGGCAAGAAAAGCTGCTTCTAGGAGGTTGTCAAGTGTTTTCGCTCGACAATTCCATTCTTGGGTGGTTGGTTTGGCCCTTGTTCCTGTAACTCGAATCCTAGCACGGTATATCCCATTTTAATTTTACACCATTGTGAACCTTACGCCTTTTTTACTCTCTGATCGAGGTTCTCGGCATTGAAAAATCTTCGTAAACTAAATCACACGTGTATATGTTGACATTTAAGAGATATACAGTCAAGAAAATCAAGGGCAATGGTGATATATATGCGGATTAGACACCAAAAAAAAAATCACTCAACAAATGGCTACAATTTAAGGAATGTGTTTATTGATGGCAGCAGATTCCTAATTGATGGAGAAAGGTCTGTTGGCAAGAAAAGCTGCTTCTAGGAGGTTGTCAAGTGTTTTCGCTCGACGATTCCATTCTTGGGTGGTTGGTTTGGCCCTTGTTCCTGTAACTCGAATCCTAGCCCGATATATCCTACTTTAATTTTACACCATTGTGAACCTTACACCTTTTTTTACTCTCTGATCTAGGTTCTCGGAATTGAAAAATCTTTGTAAACTAAATCACACGTGTATATGTTGATATTTAAGAGATTTACAGTTAAGAAAATTAAGGGCAATGGTGATATATATGCGGATTAGACACCAAAAAGAAAAAAACACTCAACAAATGGCTACAATTTAAGGAATGTGTTTAGTGACGGCATCAAATTCCTAATTGATGGAGAAAGGTCTGGTGGTAAGAAAAGCTGCTTCTAGGAGGTCGTCAAGTGTTTTCGCTCGACAATTCCATTCTTGGGTCGTTGGTGTCACGGCCCCAGCCCCGGTTTTATCCAGTCAGGAGCCGCGGGACCGGAACCCGTGGTATTTATTAATTGATGCGACAGCGGAAGATTTTAACAGGATCTTTTAAAACTTGAAAATGCCCGATTATTTTATTGAATAATTCTAGAAAATCCCGTGATTTACAATAGAGGAATTTTACTAGGAAATTCCCTTATTTATAAAACATGTTTATTTATTTTAACTGAGCCACCTCTTCAAGCTTGTTAGTGCTCCGTAGCACGTTTTCATTGATTTACAATAGGTCGCCTGAAACATGTTTAAAAAATATTTTATCAGCGGGGAAATACTGGTGAGTCACTCAATTTGATAAAATGACACATAGTTATAAATTACAGCATAAGAGCGATTACAATGGCTTCTATCTTATTTTTATCTGGCACCGTGTCACCTGGTGACGATGGTCTTACCACTATTGGGTCCTTCCCCAAGTAGTGATGATTATCACTGTTAGGATTTATTAGCCTAACCATGAGAAATTAGTAATGTGCACAATACCCCAATTAGCCAGTGATTTAAGATAACCATGACTTAATCCCTGTAATTATAACTTTTGAAACTGCTTGGAGTATTGTAAAATACTGTTTGATAAAAAGAGAATGACTCACATTGCAGATTTATACGGGAAAAATTTAGCCTACTGATTAGCCTTGTAACCTAATTTAAATAACAATGCACACGAACTAGGTCAGTAACTAATACAGCATTTACGATAACTCACGAGATTTAAAACCCTCACAATGAATGACAAAGTGCTATACTTAAACATCCGTCGAATTCACGACTAATGACAAAGTATGGCCCTAATGTGGGCAGCACTTAAACATCCATTGGATCGTTTTCAATCGATCGGACATTGAATCGTAGCAGCGATCGAGTTAATACCCTATATCGTAGCAGCGCCTCGCTATTTTGAAAATGAAATTCGACTTTTGAGCAGTATACTTTCGTTTTTGAAATTTGATTTCGACACCAGTGAACTGCTCATGACCCATCCTATTTATAGCTGAAAAATGGGTCTCACGCGGCCCGCGTGAGCCCTTTCTCGATCCTTACGCGGCCCGCGAGGAAGTCTATTCGTAGATTAGGGCTAGCGTGTCATCAGTAGGCATGCCACGCGTGTGACACGTGGATCTGGACGCTTATCCGGTCAAACTTAGAGTTGACGCGGCCCGCGTAAGGGCCCTCTTGTTCTTTATGCGGCCCGCCTGAAGACCAAGAATCTTGATTTCTTGATTTTTGATATGGATTAGGGTTTCAGGGTTCCGGTTTCGTACTTACGGGTCAATTTGGGACATTTTTGAAGGTCCTTACATCCTCCCCACCTTATTTAAAATCTCGTCCTCGAGATTTATTGAAATAAGTGAGGATATTTTTGCTTCATCTCCGATTCTAACTCCCAAGTGTATTCGGGTCCTCTTTTAGAATCCCATTTGACTTTGACGAGTACCAATCTTTTGTGCTTGATAAACTTGATCTTTTTGTCTTCTATTTGCAGTGGCTTCTCGACAAACTTTAGGTTTTCATTTACCTCTATGTCTTGAAGAGGTATTACCAGTGATTCGTCTGATAGACATTTCTTGAGGTTGGATACATGAAATATGTCATGTATTCTGGCTAATTCCTCTGGTAGTTATAAGCGATAGGCAACTGGTCCTATTCGTTTGATTATTGGGAATGGTCCTACGTACCTTGGACTTAGCTTTCCTTTCTTACCGAACCGAACTACTCCTTTCCAAGGAGAAACTTTCAAGAGTACTTTGTCTCCCACTTGAAATTCTAGTGGTTTGCGTCGATTATTGGCATAACTCTTCTGGCAATCACGAGCCATCTTTAATCTTTCCTTGATTTGAGTAATCTTGTCGGTAGTTTCTTGCACTATTTCAGGACCTGATAATTGGTTTTCTCCCATTTCTGCCCAACAAACTGGAGTTCTACACTTGCGTCCATACAGGGCCTCAAATGGGGCAGCTTCAATGCTTGAATGATAACTATTGTTATAGGAGAATTCAATTAAAGGTAGGTGGTCATCCCAATTTCCACCAAAATCTATCATGCATGCCCTAAGCATGTCTTCCAGGGTTTGAATCGTCCTTTCACTTTGTCCGTCTGTCTAAGGATGTTATGCAGTACTTAGATTTAGTTGGGTTCCCATAGCTTCTTGGAAACTTGTCCAGAAATGGGAAGTGAAACGACTATCTCTATCCGACACAATGGAGAGCGGAACTCCATGTAAGGATACTACTTCATCTACATACAACTTGGCTAACCTTTCCATGCTAAAGGTTTCTTTCATGGGTAGAAAATGAGCTGATTTGGTTAATCGATCCACAATTACCCAAATCGCATCATTACCCTTTCTGGTTTTGGGTAACTTAGTAACAAAGTCCATGGTTATAAGTTCCCATTTCCATACAGGCATTTCTAATTGTTGAAGTAATCCTGAGGGTTTCTGATGTTCTGCCTTAACTTGTGAACAAGTAAGACATTTAGAAACATATCTAGCTATGTCCTTTTCCTTCCCTATCCACCAGAAATTATTGTTACCAGGATGCATGGTATATCTAGATTTATGGGCTTTCTCAAAAATCTTATTCCTTAATTCTCCTTGTTTAGGTACCCATATTCGTTTCTTATGGAATCTCCAAATTCCGTCACTTCCTTGTTCTAGTTCCTTTATTCTTCCTTTCATTCCTTCAGCATCATCCTTGAATGCTGTTTCTTGAATGCTTTTCAGTTGTTCCATTAAGTCTAATTGTAAACTTAATCTAAGAGCACGAACTCGTCGTTGTTTCTCATGTTACTTACGACTTAAGGCATCAGCAACCACGTTTGCTTTTCCTTCGTGATATTGAATATCACAGTCGTTGTCACTTAGGATTTCCATCCATCTCCTTTGCCTCATGTTTAATTATTTTTGCCCAAATATGTACCTTAAGCTTTTATGATCTGTATAGACAGTAAACTTACTTCCGTACAGATAGTGTCTCCAAATTTTAAGGGCAAAAATTATGGCTCCTAATTCTAAGTCATGAGTAGTATAATTTTCCTCGTGCTTTTTCAATTGCCTAGATGCATACGCAATTATCTTCTTGCATTGCATTAATACACATCCTAATCCTAGCTTAGAAGCATCGCAGTAAACTTTGAAATCTTCTGTTCCTTCTGGCAAGGCTAGAATTGGGGCGTTTGTTAACTTTTGTTTCAAAATCCTAAAGGCCTCTTCTTGCCTAGGTCCCCATTCAAACTTAACTGCTTTACAGGTTAGCTTAGTTAATGGCACGGCTATTTTGGAAAAATCTTTAATGAATCGTCTATAGTATCCAGCTAACCCTATAAAACTTCTAATTTCCATAGCTGATTGCAGAACTTTCCATTTGGTAATTGCTTCTATCTTAGCAGGATCTACGTGAATACCTTCGTGATTCACCATGTGTCCTAAAAATTGCACTTCTTGTAGCCAAAATTCACACTTTGAGAATTTGGCGTAGAGCTTCTCTTTTCTTAACAAAGTTAAGAGTGTATGCAAGTGCTCACAATGCTCCTCTTGGCTTTTGGAATAAATAAGTATATCGTCGATAAAGACAATTACGAATTTATCCAAGTATGGTTTAGAGATCCTATTCATCATGTCCATAAATGCTGCTGGGGCATTTGTTAACCCAAAGGGCATGACTGTAAACTCGTAATGACCATACCTAGTTCTGAAAGCAGTTTTAGGTATGTCTTTTTCTTGTACCTTCAATTGATGATATCCGGAGCGTAAATCTATCTTAGAAAAGTATCTAGCTCCTTGCAATTGATCAAAAAGATCATCAATCCTAGGTAATGGATATCGATTCTTAATTGTAACCTTATTTAATTCCCTATAATCGATACACATTCTCATTGAACCATCTTTCTTTTTCACAAACAACACTGGAGCTCCCCACGGGGATGAACTAGGTTGTATAAATCCTTTGCTCAGTAATTCATCTAATTTCTTTTTCAATTCTACCATTTCTGTGGGTGCTAGCCGATAAGGTGCCTTGGCTATCGGTGTAGTTCCAGGAATTAGATGAACTCTAAATTCTACTTCCCTATCAGGTGGTAATCCAGGTAGTTCTTTCGGGAATACCTCTGGGTATTCTGATACTACTGGAATTTCCTTAAGTTCCTTACTTTTAGTGTTAATGATTACCGAAATCATATACACCATTTCTTGTTTTCTTGAATAATTGGCCAATTTCATTACTGAAATGAATTTCATTGGCTTCCGTGGCTTATCTCCTGTAATCACCACTAATTCTCCCGAGGGTGTATGAATTTCTATGGAATTCTTATCACAAAGAATTCGAGCATGATTGGCTACTAGCCAATCCATTCCTAACACAACATCAAATCCGGCTAAATTCATAGGTAACAGGGTTGCCGAAAATTTATGACGTAAAAGTTCTATCTTTCTTTCTCGCACAACCTTATTTATTTTAACAGAATTTCCATCTGCCGTTTCGACTGTAAAAATTTGCCTAAGGTTGGCTAAGGGTAAGTTAAGAGCTTGGCAAAATGAAGTATTTATAAAACTTTGGTTTGCACCAGAGTCAAATAATAGTTTTGCATAAATGTCGTGAACTAGGAACGTACCAGCTATTACGTTAGGAATTAGTTCTGCTTCCTGAGTAGTCAACTGGAAGGCTCTTGCATTCTTCTTGGTAGTTCCTTCTGCAGGTTTGGCTTTGTTATCGGCTGGTTTGACCAGTTTTGGGCAGTCTGGTCTAAAGTGTCCAGCTTCTCCACAGTTGTAGCAGACTGTTGCTTTCTTCTTCCTGCAGTCTTCTTCTTGGTGCCCCGGGATTTTGCAGAAATTGCAATATCCTTTGCATCTTCCAAAATGCTTCCTTTTGCATGTATTGCAAAATGAAACAGTGGAAGATTGCCCGGTTCCCTTTCTCTTGAAATTACTACGATTACCCATACGGAATCCTTGGGTAATCTTTTGGGCTACTTCCTTTTTTCGGGTTTCTTCTCTTGTGCGTACCAGTCCGTCCGTTAGGGTGTTAGCTAATTCTACTGCATCGTCAATAGTGCGGGGTCTTGCAGCTTTAACGATATCACGGATTTCGCCAATCAATCCCCAAATATAGCGGGAAATAAGCACCGGTTCTGGCGAAGCCAAGGTTGGTACCACTCTCGCATACTCGAAGAATGTCGAAGTATACCCTCGACAGTCTACATCCACCATCCGGTGGTTCAGGAATTTATTTGTCATTTGTTCCTTTTCGTATTCAGGGCAGAATTTTCTTTCCACTAGCTGCTGGAATTCTTCCCAATTTATGGCATAGGCCATATTTCTTCCTTTGGCTTGAAGCACCGTATTCCACCATTCTAGCGCCCCTTCTTTAAAAAGATGCGACGCATACATGACCTTGTCTTCCTCGACACATTTACTTATCATAATTACTGCTTCGGTTTTCTCCAACCAACACAGCGCTGCAGTCGCCCCTTCATTGCCTGCAAATTCAACCGGTTTACAGGCAAGAAACTCCTTGTAAGTGCAACCAGGGGTTGCAGCTTTCATTTTATTAAGGAGCGGAGCTTGCATTCCATCATTGTCGTTATTAGCATGGTTGCCGCCTCCGTTTACACTATTACAGAAATTATCGCCATGTGTACGTTTACTAGGAATAATTTGTTGAAGTTCAATTGGATTTCGGGCAGCAGCAAGAATTGCTGGAATAGCATTGGCTATTCCCTGAGCAACGATATTCTCGATATCTTGCCTATTCAGAAATTGATATTCATTGTTTTGCTCAGAATGATTAACTTCATTAACGGGTTCATTACCAGCGTTTGCCATCTGGTAATTAATTTATATAAGTAATTAGCAGAAAATAATTAATAATCAAACATAACAAAACAATTGCACATAATTATGTTTAACCAGTATAGCCAAAATTGTCGATTTTCTGACGATCGATATTTTATATATATTAGGCATCCGTACAAACTGGTTATCTTACAAAGTTTTATTTTTAAGTGATTTCACATAATTATATTTTTATGATTATATTATTATTATTACACACATCCTTCTACAATCCCACAACTTTAGTCAGCTGGCATTTTCAGTAACGACGTTCCCTCTCGTCGTACTTCCAGGAGATCTGTTCTCCCACCTCTCGGATTCGATTTCCTGCATCCATCAACTCCTCGCCAAAATGGTGGAGCTCAGCCAGGTTCTCATTGCTCATCGGTGGGTTTGGTGCAGGTTCGGGGTCAAACTGAGGGAGAAAAGTATAAGGGTTGTTTAAGAGATTCTGGAATTGCCAATCGTTGGTCCACCATTCTTCCATTTCTCCTAAAGGTCGGGTGTTAACAAGGGGATCTGGGATGGCTGGTTCCAAGTTTACTGGAAGCTGGGTTTCGGCAGGATAAGTAAAAAGGGTTTCATTGATAGGTTTAAGGATATCACAACTTGCTAGTATATAATCTAGCTCCTCCTGCAATGGCATTTCATCATCTTGCTTGGAGCTTTCTCCAACCTCTATTCCTTTTCCTTTGTCCATTGGGTCCTCCGTCTTGACAACTTTCCTAGTTACTGGTTTCCTCCTGCGCACACGCCTCCAACCCACAATTCTTCTTCTTTTCTTTGGCTTGGGTTTTTCCGGAGGTTGAGCTTGAAATTCCATAGGTTCTTCAACATCAGCACAATACCTAGTAAAGTCTTTGGAAACTTCCATATTAATAGAATAGAGATTGATATTTTGAAGGGCTTCAGATAGTTCATTCATGCTGTTTAACAGATATGAAGAAACACACAAAATTCTAGGTTAAAATTTTGTAACTTGAATTTTCACATACTTATATAATGGCAATTAGAAAATTTAAATATTAATTATAATTATTTAATTTATACAAACCATTTATTGAAATAACACATATTTATTACAACTAAAATTTGAAATATACTAGTGGTTTTTTAATAGATTAAAGTTTCTGGTTTGTAGGTAGTATAGGTGATGGCACTGGTTTGGTGATTTAATCAAAAGTTAGCATATACTGCTACAGTGGCTAACATGTAGAGATCTGCCCATTGTTCATCTAACTTATCTTCCCATGGTGGGTTATTGCCTATTTCCTGGGTTTCCTTATTACTCATCACTCCTTTTGGTTGTGACTTCATTATTTTCTCTTGACTTTTCCTAATAATCCAACTTCTTTTATTAGGGGAAAGTGGTTTCTCAAATTGTGCTTTACGAACAAATATTCCTTCCTCAGTTTCTGCTGAGTATCTTGAGGAATTTGATTGGGATGAGTTTCCCTTATCTTTTGGTACACTATCTAGTTTAAGATAGATATCCGAGATTCTTTGCTTACCCATACTGTAACTAACAGATAGTCAGTTATAAACACATAATCACAAGACGATAATCAGGAAAATTAAGTATTTTAAATACTTAATAGGCTTAAATCAGTGGCTCTGATACCACCTTTTCCTGTCACGGCCCCAACCCCGGTTTTACCCGGTCAGGAGCCGCGGGACAGGAACCCGTGGTATTTATTAATTGATGCGACATCGGAAGATTTTAACAGGATCTTTTAAAACTTGAAAATGCCCGATTATTTTATTGCATAATTCTGGAAAATCCCGTGATTTACAATAGAGGAATTTTACTAGGAAATTCCCTTATTTATAAAACATGTTTATTTATTTTAACTGAGCCACCTCTTCAAGCTTGTTAGTGCTCCGTAGCACGTTTTCCTTGATTTACAACAGGTCGCCTGAAACATGTATAAAAAATGTTTTATCAGCGGGGAAATACTGGTGAGTCACTCAATTTGATAAAATGACACATAGTTATAAATTACAGCATAAGAGCGATTACAATGGCTTCTATCTTATTTTTATCTGGCGCCGTGTCACCTGGTGACGATGGTCATACCACTATTGGGTCCTTCCCCAAGTAGCGATGATTATCACTGTTAGGATTTATTAGCCTAACCGTGAGAAATTAGTAATTTGCACAATACCCCAATTAGCCAGTGATTTAAGATAACCATGACTTAATCCCTGTAATTATAACTTTTGAAAATGCTTGGAGTATTGTAAAATACTGTTTGATAAAAAGAGAATGACTCACATTGCAGATTTATACGGGCAGAATTTAGCCTACTGATTAGCCTTGTAACCTAATTTAAATAACAATGCACACGAACTAGGTCAGTAACTAATACATCATTTACGATAACTCACGAGATTTAAAACCCTCACAACGAATGACAAAGTGCTATACTTAGACATCCGTCGAATTCACGACTAATGACAAAGTATGGCCCTAATGTGGGCAGCACTTAAACATCTGTTATGGGTGAAATTCTGAGCCCATATCCTGGGCAATATCTTATGTTATATCTTAGTTTCATGATATATGTTCATGCCCGGGATACTCATTCAGGATATTGGTAACATCCTGGATGATATCCTGAGGATCACTAACGGATTATGTGCAGGAATATGAGTCCAAGCTTGCAACGTTCATGAGGACCTCTTCTCCTAAAGACTCGCTCTAAGTTGTTCAAAGAAGGACGTTGAACCCACTTTACCTGGTCTCTAATGGCTACTAAAGAATATTCGAAGGCATCCCATAATTATAGGAGATTTTGTTTTCGTTTACTAGCTATAAATAGGTGGATAAATCAGATCGAATAGGACACAACAACACTCACTGCTTTCTAACACTTTTCTCTCTCGCAACTTTCACTCTCACAAAAAGTATTGTAACACTTAGCAATCTGATCAATATCCTGCACTGTATCCTGACGTTTAAAGCAATAAGAAGAACAAGGCAGCTGCGATTGTCAGCTCCCGAGGTTTTGTGCCGGCGATCCAGATTGATCAAGGGCTTTCCTCGTATATCTCGTGTCACCCCCTTTACTTTTTGCTCATAGTTTGATCGTAGATACAACTCAATATCCTGAGCCGTATCCTGGAAACTGTTTTTGCAAACAACTTAATCAACATATTTTCAACACACTTTCTTAGCACACTACCTCACTTAACTAATTTGATCACTTAATTGCTTCGGTAATTTTTTACCAAAACAATTTGGCGCCCACCGTGGGGCGAGTGGTGCTATCATTACTAAAAACTTTTGCGAAATCGTTACTTGGTTTTCTATTCTCAAAACTTTTTGCCACACTATTTACAATGGCCCCAAGATCAAACATGAGCTCCTCCACCGTGTCTGCTACAACCTCTGCTACCATTGGTTCAACGCTTCCACCACCTCCTCCAAGGATGCAAGCTTCTTCACAACCTCAGGATATTATCCCTACTCGGAACACTCAGGGATCTGGTCCTGTTCTGGCTTCTAATGACGAAATTGTAACCTTGTTTGGTAGTGTACAGGAACAGATGAGGCAACAGCAAGAAACCAACCAAATGCTAATGAGAGAAATACAACTCTTGAAATCTAGCTCAAGCAGGCCCGCTGAGGATAATGTCACTCCTTTACTGCCCAGAGCCTTGAACTTCAGTTCAGCCATATATACTGAGGATAACAGGGGAAATATTGTGCCTAGCCATCCTCAGAATCATACTCCTGAAATACCCTCTTTGGTCAGGATGTCAACTGTGAGGAGCTCAGGATATGCTTCAGGATATGGCCAGAATCCTCAGACTGGTAACGTGTCAAATAATAATATTCTTGCTACTAACAATAGTGGATCTTTGCAGGATGCAGGTATGACGTCAACATTTACTAGGGAGCTTCAGAAATTGAAGGACATGATATCCAGTGTACCTGGAGTGGTCCAGCCAATTCCGGAGGTGTCCCAAGACAGCCACAGGATATCTCGCTTTGCATATCCTATCTGTGATGCTGAAATCCCAAAAAGATTTCAAACCCCCAACATGAAGCTCTATGATGGGACTACGGATCCTGAAGAGCATATTTCCCAGTATAGGGAAAGAATGGAGATTAACCCTATCCCTCCGGAGCTTAAGGAAGCATGCCTATGCAAGGGTTTTGGTTCTACCTTAACAGGATCGGCCTTGAAATGGCTCTTAAATGTTCCTCCTCATTCGATTACATCATTTGCTCACCTAGTGAATTTATTTAATAGTCAATTTTCTTATAGTCGAAGTTTTGAAAAACTAACAAGTGATCTCTACAGGATAACTCAAGGACCTCAGGAACCCTTAAGAGATTATGTGAACAAGTTTAGCCGAGAATCCTTAGATATTCCACATCTTGATGTTGCAACAGCTGTGTAGGCTTTCAAGATGTGGCTACAAAAAGACTCTCAATTTTACTAAGATCTTGTAATGAACCCATGCAGGAACTTGGATGAAGCTCGAAACAGGGCCCTAAGATATATTCGACTAGAGGATGACAAAAAGATGCAAGAGAGGATGAACTCGTCCACCACTTATGAGTCAACTAATAGGAAGTCAGAATCCTCATTTTAACCATATCGCTCTAAGCCGTATGGCAGAAATGACAACAAGAAAGTGAATGCTGTTGAAGACGAGGATCCTGAAGAATATCCTGAATTATCTGAATATTGTTTTTCTGTTAACATACCTAAATTAATGTATGCTATGCAGGGTTTAGGAGACAAAGCTAGGTGGCCTCGAAAGAATCAACAAAAAGCTGATTGGAAGGATAAGTCCAAATGGTGTGCCTTCCATGAAGATTTCGGACATGTAACTGAGGATTGCATTGCTCTAAGAAAAGAAATAAGTTATCTTCTAAGCAAGGGATATCTGAAGGATCTCCTAGGAAGAAAGAAGAATAAGGGTCAGGATACTGAGAAAGATCCTGAATGAGCAGCATCACCTCCTGCGGATGCCAAGATAATCAACTTTATTTCAGGAGGATCCGACATTTGTGGGACTTCATATTCTGCGGCCAAGAGACATGCAAAGGAAGCTAAGGCCGAAAGGGGAGATAAACCAGCCAGGATGACTACCCTCACAACTGATAAAGTGATCACTTTCGACAGTGATGACATGGATACTGTCCAGGATCCTCACCATGATGCTCTCGTAATAACATTATATGTGGCTAACCATTTTGTACGCAGGATATTGGTGGATAATGGCAGCTCCGTCAACATAATCCAACTAGAAGCTTTGAAAAGAATGAATGTATCTCCAATGGATATCACTTCAACATCCACCGTGCTTGTTGGGTTCAGTGGAGAGGCTAGGAACACAGTGGGAGAAATAAAGTTACCAGTATATGTTGAAGGGGTCAACTCAATACAACGTTTCTGTGTGATGGACTCCCTATCCTACTATAACATCATACTGGGCAGGCCATGGATCCATGATATGAAGGCTGTGCCATCAACTTATCATCAATGCATCAAGATCCCTACTCCTTGGGGGGTTGTCAAGGTTGATAGTGATCAGCAGGAGGCGAAGGAATGTTACTCATCCTCAATGAAATCCTCAACTAAGCCTAATACAGCATAGCAATTAAAGATGCGGGCCCAGGATATCGTCGAGGCTTCAGAGCAGGATATGAAGAAAATTATCCTGGATTAGGATAATCCGGATATCTCGGTGCTCGTAGGAACCAATATCCCTCAGGATATTGAAGAACAGTTAACTAACTTTTTGAAGTGCAGGATGTCGACATTCGCGTGGAAGCACGAGGATATGACAGGCATTTCGAAAGATATTATAACACATAAGCTCGGTATTGACAGATCATTCAAACCTGTCCAACAAAAGAGGAGGAAGTTTGCTCCGGAGCGAAATATGATCATTCAGGAAGAAGTAGAGAGGCTATTGAAATCTAAGATGATCAGAGAAGTCAGGTTTCCAAGATGGCTAGCAAATGTAGTTATGGTACAGAAGAAAAATGGGAAATGGAGAGTCTGTGTAAATTGCACAGACTTGAACAAGGCTTGTCCCAAAGACCTATATCCTCTTCCTCATATTGATGCAATGGTGGATGCTACTGCCGGCCATGAGATGTTAACCTTCATTGATGCATCCTCAGGATTTCAGCAGATTCAAATGGAACCTTCGGACTAGGAGTGCTGTCTCTTGCAGATCTTACACTTAGGCTTATCACCAGATTGATGCCCATCCTTCTTAGATCCTGAACCCTTCTTGTGGTCGTTGTTTCCCCTGTGCTTCTTATCCGAACATCGTGAGTTGTCATCCTCACGCTTTCTTTTCTCGGCATCCGTGTTCCTCAGCGATCTCTGTCTGACCGCGTCCAGTGTGAGGGACAAAGATATATCAGCTACAGATCTGAAAATAGTTGGCCGAGAGGCCTTCACGCTTGACTTAATTTCTGGGGCTAAACCCCCAATGAAACGAGCTATTCTTTTGGGTTCTGGGGTTACCAGATACGGAACCAATCTTGACATGGTATTAAAGCTCGGAAGGTAAGCTTGGCAATCCAGATTTTTCATTACCAATGACAGAAAATCCGACTCAATCTTTTTGATCTCATGCTGAGGACAGTAGTTCTTCCTGATGAGGGCAACAAATTGCTCCCATGTCATGCTGTACAATAGGATCTTCCCAGTAGCTTGAATCAACGATCTCCACCAGGCTAAGGCCTCACCTTTGAACGATTGAGACACAAACTTTACCACATCCTTCTCAGCACACCCGCTGATATCAACCATGGTATCCATCTCATCCAGCCATGTCATGCAGTCTATAGCTCCTTTCTCCCCAGTGAAATCCCTGGGTTTGCATGAAACAAAGTATTTGTAGGAGCAACCCTTATCACGGGGTCCTTGATTCAGCATGATCTTTTGAGATGGATCACTTTGATGATTTGAAGAGTGATGATCGTCATCTTCTTTCTTGGGTTCATCCTTCTTGGAGGGTGGCTTGCTGTGAGCCTCAGAATGAGTCTTAGGCTTTGAATGCGGTGTAGATAGGGTCCTACTTCGAGTTCCGCTATATTCTTCATACTGTCGCTCTATGGCCTTTGCAACAGCGTTGTCTATTAACGCTTGCAGTTCAGCACCCGTTATATTAATTCGGGCGTTATCATTATTCTCCCTTGGGTGACTATTAATTTCATCTGAGTCATCCATTTTAATTTGAACTGTTACATAAGAAAATGACAATAGTTTACTTGGGAGTTTATTATGGAATTGTCTTTTATGGCAATTCATTAACCATGGTGAACATAGACCATATTTGGTTAATTTGTTACTCACATTTATTTAGGATTTTATTAAAGCCTATCCTAATTATAAAATAATAACAGTATTATTAGCACAAAAGGCCTAGTCACAGGGACATTTTTAAATCACAAGCCATGATTTCGGAGAATCAAGGCATTAAGGTTTGAACATAGTTCATTACCTTCCTCTGACAGGGAGTCGTAGACTACCACTGTCTTTTGTCTTATATGACAATGAGTATGGCCCGAAGGCACTATATTACCAATGTATGGTCAATATGATCATCTTAATTGATGATTTAAACCCTTGATCCATAGATCATTAAATTAGGTTAGGAATCTTTTGAAGAATCCTTTTATAAGAATGACGTGTGTGATTTTAACGAATCACGTCTGCCAGGAGCGTTAACATGTTTTCAGATGTTAACAAGGATCCGAATCTTTTAAACAGGTTTTACCATCTTGGCCAAGTCTTATTATGAGATAAAAGCTAGGTTATACCCTTGAGATTCTTATTTAATATCTAAATAGGCAGATTATTTTAAAAGGAATGGTTTTTATTTATTTATTTCATGTAATATATATATGCATATAATGGCAAAAATGAAATTTATAAACTTAACATTCCATTAACATTTAAAAGAGTACACTTTGCCCTAAACGGGACTTTTAACAGAAAAATTACCCACGCAGGGGTCAAACTAAAATACAAGTCCATGCAAGGACCAAATACTAGAAAAGATGTCCACGCAGGGACTAAAAAGATAAGTCCGCGCAGGGACTAAATACACAGATAAATGTCCACGCAGGGACTTGATTGGAATGGGAAATACAATAATACATATAGGGATTTAATGATCCCTTTTCGTCTTCCCCTTCAGCAGGCTTGCTAAACCCTTGAGGAAACCTTGTCGTTCCCTACGATCTCTGTGAAAATCTCGCTCGACTTGGTCCAATCTTTGGAGAATTTCTTCCCGTTCAGGTGGGGAAAACCGTGGCGGCTGCGATTGTTGCCGAATCGGTGGTCGAGCTGGTACTTGATATCCATGAGTTGGATATCCTACTCCCCAAGGAGCTCTATACGGTCCTTCAGGGTGAAGGGCGAGGTAGTTTGATGCCACTTGGTAAGGGTCTTCAGCAAAGTTATAATGGGTGTGAGCTGGCTGCTCAAACGGATTGTATGCCATTGAACCGGCGTACGCAGGAATCGGGTTATCAAAACCCATTGGTGGTGGTTGCGGTGCAGTTGGTGCGGAACTCACCTCAGGAATCGGGTTTGAGGGCCCACCCATTTGTGGGTCCTCATGCAGTGGCGGATAATGACTGCCACTGGAGTTTCGAGGGGTGCTAAAGTGGAAATCCCCTGCTCGCGTAGACATACTTGCGCCCGTTCTCCTACGCCTTGGTGGTTCTGGAGGTGCTTGATGAACTAGCGGCGGCGGAGGTGGTGGCGTGACGGCCACGAATCGTGAATCCCAAGAGGGATCCTGCTGCTGTTGCTGCTGGTGAGGTGATGAGTGCTGCGAAGGTGTGAAGTACCATTCGTGTTGGTTAAACCTCGCTTGATAGCTATCTGGACCACCGTAGGGTGATCCGTGGAAAGAAGATCCATCCGAGATCTCGATGGGATGGTTAGGGGTACCGCTTGCAGGTTCGACGGGATCCGTGTCCTCGTCCATGTCCATAGCATTATCTTCCGAGAAGTGGTCGTCCGGTCCCAATGGGTTAAAACCCACTGGTTCTTGGATATAATTTGCCGGGTTGAACCGGCCCTGAAAAACCGGAGTGGGGTTACCAAAAGAATTGTGCGAAAGTGATCGCTGGAGAGGTATATATGAAGGTTGTGGGTTATCGGGCTAGTTTTCTGACTGTGGCCTATAGGAGTTACGATAGGGAGGCGTTGAACTGTGGGAGACAGATCGTCTGGCGGGCTCAATAAGATTCCTCCTGTTTCCTTGCGGATCGGCACTTGCAGTCGTAGAAGGAGTTCGCCAGTGCGAAGGCCCGGCTTCGTGATCGTTGGGGGCGCTCATCGGCCCCTTTCCTGGTCCTCCTCTTCTCATTCTTGGTGGCATAATTCCTGTCAATATAAACAAAGATAACAACAAGAATATAAAATAAAAGACAAAGTTAGAAATTTAAAACAAATTTGGATTGTTCCTATGTTCTTTGTCTAGACTCGAAAATTTTGGAATGTGCAATTGTGTAACTGAGATTAAACACAAAAGGCTAGTGTTTAATTCACTCAGCGTTGGCTTTGATACCAACCTGTCACACCCCGATATTTCCACCTTTAACCGGTGGGGGAGTAACGTGACGTGGTTGGTAACATTACAGTCAAACAACACAATATTTAAATGCACAGCGGAAGCAAAGATAGATATATTTCAACTTTAATAAATTGTAATATCAAGTATCACAAACAGTTGAAAATAATCCACAGGTGGATCAAAAATAAATAGGAAACATTGTTCAACAGTTTTTGACGTCCGAGCTTGCGAGACTTATTTTGGACGCTAGGAGAAAGCCAGCCTAGTTCGCTTAGTACCTGCACTAACCTTTTTGGGAAAATACGTCAGTTTACACTGGTAAATACATTAAACCGACTCATTTTGAAAAGTTTAATAAAATTGATTTGAGTGCACGTGGCACAAACTTTTTATAACTTGGGATAATTATTTAAACATATAAACTTGTAAAAGGATTACATGTTCCTTATGCGTTCAGTAGCCTGGTTCGTGCCGGGTTAAAGATCAATAGACACACCACATTATTTATTTATGCACTGACGAGTGTACGCCTACACCCCGCGCTTAGGTCGTGGCCATTTCGTAAAATGATGCCAAGGATATCCGGGACATGGTCATTAACCTCCCAAAGGCGTTAAGCAAACAAAACATATTTAAACGGGTCATCTCGATAATACTTAACCACCAATCGATTAAGGTCGAATGCCCGACCAAGCGGTATTTTATATACCGTACCCCAAGCCCGTATAAGGGAAAATAAGTTAAAAGTATTTACCTTTGCAAGTATAAATCACAATTAGCAAATGCGGGTAGCTTTTACCGGTTCTCCTATTCTGGAACAAACGTTTATAATAACCTATTAGAATCCTAACGGTCTTTAGTTAAGCTTAAGCTTAGACCGGTTAGTTTTAAGGAAAGATACGGTTCGAACGCGTGATTAAGCGAAGACCGGAATAGAATGTGATTTAGACCCGACAAGTTTGAAGACTTGTCTTATACGGGTAATCTAAACACATTATGGATTTTGAGATAAAAACGATAAGGTTTGACCCGTTTCGGCTAATTTATGCAAACTAGTTACATAAACCGAACCGAACGCGCAAGAGGTGTAACGGGTAACCATGAGAGTCATTTACAGGTTTCCTAAGTTAATATGCCTCAAATATGTTGTGACATCAGTAAGATATCTTTTATTATGCCCGAAACGAATTTAAACTCAAACTATGCCCCGTAGGGGTATTTTGGTCATTTATAAGGTTATAAAAGAGTTTGAACAATAATCTGTGCTACTGGTCTGATGTAATCAGTAAAAATACTTAATTTGATAAGTTATAACAGTAGGGTATTGCATATATGTGAAATTTATCAATTATAACCAAACTATGCACCGTAGGGGCATTTTGGTAATTTCACATAAGCCAAAAAGCTCAAAACTGGAATCTGAGTTAAACAACTTTTTCTTACTGTTAAGATATTATAATTTACCTAAAATATCAGTAGGTATCAACCCTTGTATGTTTAAAATAGTCTTAGCACATATTATGTGTTAAAAACGCTTAAAAAGTCGATTAGAAGCCGTTTCCGGGTTCTATATAGAAAGCTGATATTTTTATTATTCCAGAAGGTTTAGAATAATTCATTTATCATATAAATTCAGTAGCAAAAGGTTTGGGGTCAAAAAGATATGTAAAACTCATTTTATAGCCCAAAAGGGCAAAACCGACAATTACCGAAACAAGGTTTTGACTCTAAGTTATGCTCAGCCTGAAATTAATTAAAAATCTTTAAAAATCCCAAAATAATATATTACATCAGTGGGTAATAAGTTTGATATCAAAAAGTGGGTTTAAATAGGCTATATGCTAATTATGCCGTTAAATCGCTAAAAAGCTTTCTAATTACGCTAATGAGCATAACTCTCAATCTACACCTCAAACTGATGTCAAATTTTGGGTACAAATTTGTATATCAGTAACTAAGGTTTCTACTCTTTTACATTTTTAAAAATCACGTTTTATGGTGAAAAGGGCATAATAGTCAACATATAGGCAATTAACGGAATCATGCATATTAATTGGATAACTAATGAACCAAGGTGTATAATCACAGAGGGTTATACTAGCATGTAACCTGGTCCAATTAAAGCTCTAAGGCATTTCTAAAACATACTAAAATGGGTCAGAACTGAAAGTCAAAGCAAAAGTCAAATTATGCGACTTTCGGTTCCGAACCGGGTCTCTACTGAAAATTGTCGGGTTGAACATGTTTAGACATGTTCTTACATTAATTACCAGGTTATATTAATGATCAAACAGGTTGTCTAGGTTCTACATTGCTAATTATGCATTAATTTGAAATTAAGCATCCTGTTGATTTTTTAATAATAAGTTTGACCCGACAAATGACCTAGTTAGAGTGGGAATCAGAGGGTGCCCTTTTAAGGGTTTATTGCCCACATAATTACCAACTTATAACTACCTTCAATTCGACTAATCACTGGACCATTAATGATTAATCGCTAAGTCAACCGTTAATTACGACGGTTTGACTTTCAAGCTAAAACTAAGTAAAAACTCAACTAAGAAAGGTTAAGCATACTTACAGAAGTCTATGCACGACTAGGGATGACTTGGGTCTGCTTTGGAGCTCCAGAGGTCTTCACAATTGCAGATGGAAGGTGTGATCAAATGGTTGCAACAAGAGGCCTTTATATAGTGCTTAAAATCTCATAGATCATTGACACACAAGCCTAGAAATGGCCATGGATCATCCACAGATGTCCCCTAGGTCTAAAAAGCATGTAGGGGTCGCCCATGGAGTGAAAATATCTGATTTAAGTCGGTTATTGCTTGAAAACAGGCTGCTGTCCCAACTTTCTGTAGGTCCACCCGGAGGATCGAGTAACCTCTATTCCCTGTTTTCCGACAAACCCGAAAGTGCGGAATCCATACGGGTAAGTTAAACCAAGTTACGAACACAAACACAAAGATTCAACGATTAACACTCCATTGTATTAACTCGTATGAAACCGTTACAAAGCAATGTTTACAAGATAAACCTATAAACTCTCAGTTGTGTGTGTGTGTTTACAATATTCGCTCTCAAATCTATTCAGATTTGCCTAACTGTGTTATGTCTGTTGTCTGTGTATATATACCAACATGTTGACGAAATCAAGTGGCCCACGAAAACACATGGAAGAAATCAAGGATCTGGACGAAATCAACTGATTTCATCCCATTTGGTTTTCATCCCATTTGGTTTTCACCATAAGGGTTTTCACCAAACATGGATTTCGCCCAGTATAGTGTTTTCGTCATATGTGTGTGGGCTTAAGGGATTTCTCCAGTCTTCATCATGTTGGGCTTTTGGCCTTGACTTCGTCAACTGGGCTTCCATATGATTGGGCCAAACAACAAACATATAAATACATAAGCAATACTAATTGCATACTGCACACACGCAGTAGCAATTTCGTACTTTACGAAGTCAATCGCATACCGAGTCAAGACAGGAGGATGTCTTGACTACGGCCTTCACTTCGTAGCCGAGTCGAACCGAGCCGAGCCGTATCCCCATAATATGAATCAACAAACTCCCCCTTCGATGCTGCTCGCAAGGTTCGTAATCTCGTTCTCCATCTCCTGATGGTTCATTCATTCTCGGAAAGGATCTTCAAAGACTTCACGTGTTGTAAGTAGACAGTGTATCAACAAACTCCCGTTTTCATTTAGGAAGTGTATCAATAAACTCCCCCTTAGATTATGCTCGTGAATCTTTTGATTTTCGATACTTGAGATCCTTGTGGTGTTGATGATTGATCAGCGGCAACTCGATCATCTTTATCATTTGAGTGCCTTCACGTCGTGTCTTCATTTCGAAGCTTATCATCGAACATGTTCTCCTCGCCTTTAGCATCTGCACATGCAAGAAATCTAAACGCGTAATGAGAACAACTGCTTGGAATATAGTTAACATTAAACAAATAACACACATGTGACCATGTTTTCAACTATCGTCCGACTGTTAGTTTGAAAAGTTAACAGATTTTTCAATTTTGATTATTAACTTTCAAAACTTGCAAACTCTGACCGTTTATGAAGATTCAGTCGTTTTGGTTTTCAATCAGATTTCAGGCAAAGAAGACTTGAGTTCCAACGTCGGTTAATCAAAACTAAAGCAGTAATAAAATCTTTTTTACTTTTATAAAGTTTATATTAAAACACACCTAAAATCTTTTTGGCATTTTGAATATTTCAAACTTAAAGACTGAAAGCAGTAAATAAATATATACAGAGTTGTAGAAACTAAGAAAAGTAAATATATACAAACATTCTTTTTGTGAGTTTCGAGGGTAAGAGAATCATATCAGTGTACGGTCATGCCAAAACGCTCTTGTTGTTCTTTTTGTTAACATTTAGATAAGCATCCTATAACGATTATCGGTATTGTTATCCACATAAGCTCAACTTATCAGATGTAATCATGGCGAGGGGATACGATTAGTGTATGATTGATACTTACCGACCGGTGTTCATCCACATCACGACACATTCACGTATCAAGGTATGCACGAGAGTTCATCTTACTGGTGAGTATACCATTTATCATCTTTTTTGCCGTATATGAAAATGTGAGTAACTGACTTATTTTGATTGAAAACAAGCCCTATGTGATAGAATCACTTATTGATGAGGAACTTGATTTTCAGATGCATGAGGGCACAGGAGCAAGTCCGTGAACAGGTCAGTACTTTCATACAGCAAAGAGATGAACTTGACTCCCGGATAAATGTGATATATTATCACTTGTTTTGTGGACATGTGATTGTTGATCACTTATTGAGGTCGTATGCAGTATGTACACGTATGTATGGTATCATGGAAGATCTAGACTTCGTCTCCGTTTGTTTCGGTAAAAGAAACAACCATGATACCCAGATGATAAACAGCATAAAGACCACATATCTCAGAACCTCGGCAATCTCTCAAACGAAATTTCGGTACTAAGACCACATGCCAATGAGTGGTTCCCACCTGGTCTTCAGTCGATTTAGGTTTATATCACCCTGCACACTTTAAGATGATTGTGAGCCTACCAATACATCTTATATAGAGCTGCTTAACATTTTTCATTTTGCATTTCAGTTTAAAAAGGTTTCAACAGACCACTGATGTACTATCATTTTCTCTTTTGCTCGCCAGGAAACTCATTTTTGTTTTTCTATTGTTTTTGAGTCTTGAAATTTTTTGATGTTTTTGAATTTTCAAATTTGGATTTACTCCCCCTAAAATCAACAAACTTAAAATAATTTTAAAAACACAAAGATATTTACAAAAACGATTTTTCGATGTGGATTACTCTTGCTTGACCTTAATGCAGCACAGGATGTGTTTGGTCTTTGAATGCTGCACAGGATTTCTAGTGATAGATAAAGCAGCAGAATTATCGAATAAAATAGGAGTAGTTAGGAATTCAAAACCGTAATCGCGCATTTGCTGTTGTATCCACAGGACTTGGGAGCAACAACTTGAGGCAGCAATGTATTCAGCTTCACAAGTTGATGTAGCGACACAAGTCTGCTTCTTGCACTGCCATGTTACGAGGCGAGTTCCTAAAAACTGGCATCCAGCCGTTGTGGATTTGCCGTCGATTTTGCATCCGCCAAAATCAGAATCACTGAAAGCGACTAAGTCAAAGTTATCATCCTTAGGGTACCATAGACCGGTGTCTGGGCAACCCTTCAAATAACGAAAAATCCTTTTTACAGCTGGAAGATGTGACGCCTTCGGGTTCACTTGATATCTGGCTAGCAGGCACGTTGGATACATTATATCTGGTCTTGATGCTGTGAGGTACATAAGGGATCCAATCATCGCGTGGTAGTATGAAGAGCTAACAACTTCACCCTTCAAATCTAGATTGATTCCGTGATTTTGCTGTAGTGGGGTACCAATGGGCAATGTGTCGAACATCTGGAATCGGCTCAAGATGTCTTGGATATACTTAGTCTGATGGATGAAAATCCCAGACTTCGTTTGTTGCACTTGCAAGCCCAAAAAGAAAGTCATCTCTCCTATAGCGCTCATCTCGAATTTATCCTGCATTACACGCTCGAAATCCCTACACATAACATTGTTAGTAGAACCAAATATAATATCATCCACATATACCTGAACCAGTAGAAGATCTCCATCTTGTTCTTTTATGAAGAGAGTGCAATCGATAAGACCTCTGCGAAATCCATTCTCCAACAGATAATTTGATAAGGTTGCGTACCAAGCTCGCGGTGCTTGATGTAGACCATAGAGAGCTTTGTTCAGCAACTAAACCCGATCGGGATGGATAGGATCTTCAAAACCTGGAGGCTGTTCAACATACACCTCTTCTTCCACTAGACCATGTAAGAATGCACTTTTGACGTCCATCTGGTAAACCTTGAATCCTTTGAATGAGGCATAAGCCAGAAAGATCCGAATTGCTTCCAGACGTGCAACAGGTGCATACACTTCGTTGTAGTCTATACCTTCAATATGACGAAAACCTTGAACGACCAATCTTGCCTTGTTGCGAATAACGATTCCACGGTCGTCCTTTTTGCATTTATACACCCAACGGGTACCAATCTTCTTATAACCAGCAGGTTTCTCTACGAGTTTCCAGACACCAAGTTTCTGGAATTGTTGCAGTTCTTCTTGCATAGCTTCAACCCAAGAGTTATCTTTCAAAGCGTCTTTCCAAGTTCTTGGCTCTTCCTGTGAGACATAACACGCGAAAGACCAATCGTTTTGTTGACCAGATTCTCGAATTGCCGCATACAAGCTTGCGTTGTTGTTGTTTCGCAACATGTTTCTTGTTTGAATGCCACTCTGTACATTACCGATGATGTTTTGTTGAGGATGGGTATTGTGAATTCTTGTTTCAGGGTTCTCCGGAACTGGAATGTTTGTACCCAGATTATTGAGATTTAGATCAACAACCTATTCAATACCCGAAACTGACGAAGAGGATGATGCAGTAGCTTCAGCTGTTATAGGGGCGTCCACTGGAGGTATAGCCTCTGAAGTACCAAGTACAGCTGATGTAGGACCTTCTTGATCTGCATCTAGAAATTCTTCATCCTCTAAAGATTCGTTCAGTTCGGTTGCATCATGAAAATCCTCATTGTCGAGAGCATTATTGTTCACTGAAGATGGTTCTTGATTGACAATAATTGGACGAACCAACGGTGATTCTGTTGCGTTGTCACTCTCGAAAAACATCCTTGCCGCAACATTTTCTTCAACTGCTTCAACATTGATTGAATTGAAAAAGTCATCGTACTCAAACATCCATGGTTGACCTGGATTTCTGACTGGAAAAGTGTGCCTTTGTACTCTGACTTCAGACCATTCCTCAACCCTTTTAGTCTGTAGATTCCAGACTCTTAAGTTAGGGGTTGCATACCCAAGAAAGTGACCTTCAATAGCCTTTGCCCCAAACTTTCCATTAGGATCGATCATTGTGCAAGGAGCTCCAAACGGTTCAAGATATAACAAATCTGGTTTCCATTTGTGAAGAAGCTCGAAGCAGGTCTTGTTGTGCCTTTTGACTGTAAGGACTCGATTCATCGTGTAACATGCAGAGGCCACAGCTTCACTCCAGAATGGAATGGGCAACTGCGACTCTACCAACATAGTCCTAGCAGTCTCGATCAATGTACGGTTCTTACGTTCAGCGACGCCGTTCTGTTGAGGAGTGTAAGCCGTACTAAATTCGTGAAGAATACCTTTTGATGTGCAAAACTCCGCCATGGCTTGATTTTTAAATTCAGTACCATTGTCGCTGCGTATCCGTCTAACCTTCAACTTATACAAATTCTCAATCTGAATGATCAAGTTTTTGATAATACCGAAAGTTGCACTCTTGTGAGCCATAAACGCCACCCAAGAAAATCTTGAATAATCATCCGTTATCACGAGGCAGTATTGATTATTCCTGATGCTTTTTTGCTTGACAGGACCAAACAAATCAATGTGCAAACGTTCAAGAGGAACTACCACCGTATTGATCTTCTTTGTCAGATGTCGTTTCTTCTTTTGCTTTCCTTTTTGGCATGAAACACAGACGTCTTGAAGATGGAAATTTTTAAGAAGAACACCATTCACTAATTCATTCGTCACCAAATGATTCATTTTGTGTAACTGAATGTGACCCATACGTCTGTGCCAAGAGATAGAGGCTTTTTCTATGTCTTTTGAAATGAAACAAGTTGCTTGTGCAGTCGTTGTAATAGCTTGGCTCATATCAAGGACATACAAATCATTTATCCTTGGAGCAGATAAGAGAATCCATTCTTTTAGAATCTTGAAGCCGGGTTTCAGCACGTAACATCCATTTGCATCAAAGTGTATTGAAAACTGCTTATCACAGATTTATGAAACGCTGAGAAGATTGTGATCAAGTTGTTGTACAAAGTTGATCTTGTCAAAACTTACAACCCCGTTGGATACCATTCCTTCTCCCGTAATATATCCGCCTTTATCTCCAGCAAAAGCAACATAACCTCCTCTAGTAGATTTAACGTCGTAGAGAAGCTTCATGTCGCCTGTCATGTGCCTGGATGCCCCACTATCAACAATCCAATGACTGCTAAAAGTTCCTCCTGGAACACCCTGCACATGTACTCACATGATTAGTTGGAGATGGGGACCCAAGCCTTTGTGGTCTTGGGTCTTCCATTTTCATCAACGTAAGTTACTTGAACTTCTCGATGTTGCGGAAATTGTGATGTTCCCCCTGATTCAGTAACCGTTTTTGGTTTCCAGGTCTGTTTTGTTTTACCAGTGTTATTCTTTAAAATCTTAACTTCATGATTGTCTGAAGTTTTTGAATTTTCTGGTTTGACAGAAACAGATGTTTTGTTAACCACATCGTTTTAATCGCTTTTTCAATTTTCTTGACCTGTTGGCGTTTCTGTTTCTTTTCCCTTTCTTTTACAAGACGGGGATCTGGTTTTGATGAAACAGATCGCTTGCGGTCAATTTGGTCACGGGGATCATCAACTTTGGCTTTTTGTTTATGAAGATATGGACAATTTCGAATAATTTGTCCAAATATGCCACATGAAAAACATGATCTACGTTCTACAAACCCCGTAGTATCATGTGATTGTCTTGTCGATGAACTTTGTGATCCCGAGGTACTAGGTTTTGAACTATTTGGTTCGTTTCTTTTCAAAGAATTAACTTAAATGACATGATCTAAGTTAGATTTATTGGAAAATATTTCAAGTTTATCTGTTCCCTTCGATTTCACAAAGTTCACTTTCTTGTCCCTTTTCTTGGTCTGTTTATTTTGCCATTGAGTCGGTGAGTTACTTTTAGGTTTGGTGCGATTTTGCTGAACTTTCTCAGTTGGTAATTTTTTATTACCATTTTGTTTGCGAATTTCAGCTCTTGGAATTGGAGGACATTGTGTTACCACAACATGTGATCCTGTCTTTCCCAAGAACTTACTTGTTGAATCCTCAAAAATTTTACTAATTAAAGATTGATTAACATTCTTAATAGGAAAATCTTTATCAGAGTAGATTTTATCATCACCAATAAGAGTGTACAGCAAATTCACACTCTCAGACTCTTATGAGGAAGTAGACGTGGACTCGATCAGAACAGTCGTAGCAGGTTTTGCGGGAGGATCACATAGAATATGATTCTCGAGAGGTATGTCCTCTTCTTTGATTACCGCATCTGACTGTGCTGAGTCAGTATCATAAGATTCATCATCTGAAGAATCAGTATCCTCAACAATGATTGGAGGATCCTGATTTTGTTCAGCAGTTACAAAAGTATCTACTGACACATCCGAATCTGATGATACTTCCTGTTTGTATCCAAGTCCCGTTGCAAATTCCTTAATGTCTAAAGGAACAGATTCTTCATAATGAGTTCTAAACTCCTCATCAGGCAGTGCATCATAATTTTGTCTAACAGGTGGTGGACATTTCTTATATCCAATGCACGTGACATCCTTTTTCTCTTTTTGTGTGCCAATGATGTGATCCAACACATATCTAGAGTTAGAATAACTGTCTAGTTTAAGCCGGATCGCCTCACTTTCACACTTTGTGCAGGCTAACTCTTTTTGCATGCTTTCAAGACGATTGATATAAATATTTATGTCAGTTTGTTTTCTTGAAACCATTTTTATCAGTTCGGTTTTATCTTTTCTTAAAGTTGCAACCATCGTTTTAAATTCCTTTTCATGGTTTTCATAAAACATGTTAGCCTCTTTGCATTTTGAAAGATCCACTATCAACTTTTGATTGTGCATATTTGTCACTTCAAATTTGTTTTGCAAATCCTCATGTTTGCTTTGAAAATCACACCACTTAGCATCAAATGAAACATGTTTGTTTTGCAAGACAGACAATTCAACATTTAAAGCATCATGTTTGCTTTGCAACTCAGACATATTAGCATCTAAATCAGCACATTTAACACTTAAGCTAGCACAATTATCACAATTAACAACAGTTGGTTCATCGACACATACCTGGCTTGATGAACTGCTGCCATTAGCCATAAAGGCTGAAAGAAGAGAAGAAGAAGAATAAGCAGCTTGATCCACCAGAATAGATCTTCTATCATTCCTTGCTGCAGCTTCTCCTAACAATTCATCGATATCTTCATTGATTCTCCCACTAGATACATCATCAGAAAAATCTTCGCCTGAGGTTGAGACTTCCTCATCTGAACTCCTTGAATCACCAGAACTCTCTTCATCTGAAGATTCACCACCACTGGTGGAAGATTCTCCACCACTGGCGTGCTTCAAATCCTTAGCAGCTTCAGCAAAACAAGCTGCTCCTCCCTGATCACCAATGCCTAATTGCATTGACCAGTCGCAACCTTCATCTATTTGCACCAAGCTTGATTTGTGTTCGATGATCCTGCTTGATTGTTTGCAGGGACCAAGGTGCGATCACCATTCCTGGTTTGATTCTGATTCTGTTGGTTGCCTCCTTGACCTCTGAAAGGATTCTGGTTCCCATGCTGAGCTGGCTTTGTGCATTCCCTCTTGAAGTGACCACGTTCGCCACAGTTAAAGCACTTAACAGACTGCTTATCGAACCCATACTTGGTGTCTTTCTTGCTTTCCAAGCTGGTTCGACCCGTCCGTTCCATGAAGTCTTTAGCTCGCCTTACAGCACTGGCGAAAGCCCATTTGATGTCCATCATATCCATCTCTTCTTTATCGATCTACTGATAATCTTCTTGAGTTAGATTGATGTTTCCGATCTGCCCTGCAATCAACCCACAATACGAGCTCACCAATGTGTTTAGTATCTCAATATGATCTTTAGCTACTTTAACGCTAACTTTGGAGAAGTTTGATGTGTCAAGCCGTACTGTATTTGACTTTGATGGCTGACCAGTAGTGATGTGCTTCCATAACAAGCTTGTTGTTGACGAGGAAGTGGATTCCCATACAAATCAGTGGTTGGAGCTGGCTTTACAGGAACTTGTATCGGATTGCCATATAAATCTGTGCTAGTGACAAACGTCGTCTGAAGTGGAGCATGTGAAACAGGTCTTGCAGAAGTACTAGAAGTTCCATAATACATATCAGGATTTTGTTGCACTGGTATTGTAGAAGTGCTAGAATTTCCATAATACATATCAGGATTTTGTCGCACTGGAACCCTTTTTGCCTTTAGGATTTCTTCCTGATCTTTTTTCTCCAAGAGCTGACCAAAGTCATTGATGTTTGTCGTAGCCAATGTGCCATTGTATTTCAGGATTTCCAAGAAACCATTCCATTGAGGTGGCAGTGCATCGGCAAACTTTGTGACAACCTGTGTTGGAGTTGTTTCTACCTCATAATTGCTCAATTCAGTCAACAAGTGATGAAATCGACTTATCATATCTCCCAAAGATTCATTTTCCATACAAGTGAAACCATCAAACTCCTTTTTGAGTAAATCATGTCGCAATTCACGTGACTTTTCATTTCCTAGACCTCTTGTCTTCAATGCATCCCACAATCGCTTTGACGTCTTGAAACTGACAAACTGATGATATATATCCTTGCTCATCGCCTGAGTCAGAATAGCATATGCTTTCTTTTCTAAATCATATGCCTTTTTCTGGTCTTCCGAAAGATCTGCAAATGTAGCGGCAGTTGAAGCGGCAACCTCAAGAGTTTGATCGAAATCTGTAGTAAAACGTAACCACAGTTCCGTGTTTTGCCCATTGACATACGTCTGAAATCTATCAACCCAACCAGGATATTCGTTTAGGTGCATCAGTTTCGGTGGACGATTCAGACTTCCGGTCTCGCTTTCGCTTAGGAGTATACTTTGAATACTCGGAGTTTGATTTGAAACAAACGCCCATTGACCTGTCGACATTTGATTCACTTGCGAAGATGCAGGTACGGGAGATTCAGCCCATGATGGCGACAAACGCGTGTTTGTGTACTTACTTTCCGTATTAGATGCGGGTGCGGGAGATTCGGCCCATGATGGAGATAAACGCGACGGGGTACCCCACCAATTCGGATTCATTTTGATGTATGATGATGAAAAACCTGTTTAAATCACTCAAACAAACAGTTAACAATGAAATAAAAATCTCCTGTATGAAATAAAAATCTCCTGTTAGAAATATCACAAGTATGAATGATGAAATTGTAAAGGTTTTCGTTGAGAACAAGTTGACGAAATCAGATGTTTTCGTTGAGTAGATGTAGGTGATTTCGTTGACCGATGTTGGTGGGTTCGTTGCTGATGGTTGATGAAAACAAGAAGGGTTTTCGGCAGGAAGTGATTTCAGCACATGTGATTTCGACCAAGGACTGATTTCGGCAAGGGTGTGATTTCGGCCAGGACTGATTTTGGCCAGGAGTATGTTCAGTGATTTCGGCAAGGACTGATTTGGGTGATAAGAGATTTCGGCCAAGAACTGATTTGGGCCCAGAACTGATTTTGGCCCAGATGTTTGATGAAATGGGTGTTTTCGTTGAGCTGGGATTTCGTCCAGTAATTGATATGCACAACTGATTTCGTGGCTTGATATTGTTGACTGAAGTGTGATTTCGTTGACCAGGTATGTATCAGGGTGATTTCGCGGATATATAAGGTGATTTCGTGGATATCCAGCTTTGAAAAGTGATTTCGCTGAATTTGATAACAAGACAAATTAGATATTTAACAAATCAAACCTTATCCTCTTGTTCTGACACATAAGACTCTTTTTCAACTATCATGATGCAAGTTTACACAAAAGTTAACAATAGTCAAACAATTGTCAGACTTCAATTGTCAAACTCAACATACTTTCGGCCACACTCTTTTCAAACAAACATCATCATCATTTTTATGTCACAATTTTCAAACCACAATATTATATTCAACAACACTTCAGTAAATATTTCAATCAAAGATCAAAGATCAAACACTGAACTTTATCAAGAACACTATGAAGATCTGATGAACACTTAAAGAACTCCAATGAGTTTTTGAAGATTCCGACAACAATTTCACCGGAATAATTTTCCGAACACGAGTTTTGCAAAGAACTTCAATAAAAACCTTAAACTAACATGTATGCATAAGATAATAACAAGGTTTTGTATGAATTAATAAGCAAAACAACAAGGTTTTCAAGATTTTAAAAATGATTTTCCAGAAAAGTATGATATTCAAACAAGAACAAAACTGAAAAACACTTTAAAATCTATTAAAACACAAGAAAATCGACTTGGTTTAAACAAGGAATCGAGCCAAAGCTCTGATACCAATTGTAGGTCCACCCGGAGGATCGAGTAACCTCTATTCCCTGTTTTCCGACAAACCCGAAAGTGCGGAATCCAAACGGGTAAGTTAAACCAAGTTACGAACACAAACACAAAGATTCAATGATTAACACTCCATTGTATTAACTCATATGAAACCGTTACAAAGCAATGTTTACAAGATAAACCTATAAACTCTCATTTGAGTGTGCGTGTTTACAGTGTTCGCTCTCAAATCTATTCAGATTTGCCTAACTGTGTTATGTCTGTTGTCTGTACATATACCAACATGTTGACGAAATCAAGTGGCCCACGAAAACACATGGACAAAATCAAGGATCTGGACGAAACGAAATCAACTAATTTCGTCCCATTTGGTTTTCATCCCATTTGGTTTTCACCATAAGGGTTTTCACCAAACATGGATTTCGCCCAGTATAGTGTTTTCGTCATATGTGTGTGGGCCTAAGGGATTTCGCCAGTCTTCATCATGTTGGGCTTTTGGCCTTGACTTCGTCAACTGGGCTTCCATATGATTGGGCCAAACAACAAACATATAAATACATAAGCAATACTAATTGCATACTGCACACACGCAGTAGCAATTTCGTACTTTACGAAGTCAATCGCATACCGAGTCAAGACAGGAGGATGTCTTGACTACGGGTTTCACTTCGTAGCCGAGTCGAACCGAGCCGAGCCGTATCCACATAATATGTATCAACACTTTCTGCATCTGTGCATCGAACGCGACCTGCGTAAGCTTCTGTTAAGGCTTACGCGGCCCGTATGAGTCATGTTGTCAGGCTAAACATTTTCTAGTTGTTGCATCTTGTCTCTTGGCCTTTCGAAAGGTCATCCAACCTTTATTTCTTGCATTTTGAGCCCCTCAACTTGACTTATAAGGTGTTCATGACTTATACCCACTTTTCTAAGTTCTTGGTCACTTCATGTCACCCGAAAAGTCATAATTTTCAACGTTGATGCTTTAACCCCTTGTATATGAATTTGATCATAACTTTCTCATACGATAACGAAACTTTATGAAATTTATATCGTGCATTCTAGTGAGCATAATTAACCGTTACAAAGCTTCGGGTTTGCTAAAAGGTCACTCAGAGGTATACTTTAAACATGTTGACACATTTAACCCCTGTAGTTTGTAATCTCTCACTTTCTTTCATATTTAGCTTCGTATGATCCATGATTTATTCGTTTGAAGGTATGAGCATCATGTAGGGTTACTGTAAAGTATATTTATCCATTGTTGACAATTTGAACCCTTATATTCACATACTTTTCATGTTTATCAACTTTAGTCCCTCTAAAGTATTATTTCACACGTTCAAGCTTATGACACGTGTCAATACATTATAGGATGTGAATTTTCGAGGTGTTACATCCTCACCCCCTTAAAAGAAATCTCGACCTCGAGATTTACTGAAACAAATGAGGGTACTTTTCTTTCATCATGGACTCAACCTCCCATGTGTATTCGGGACCTCTACGGGCATCCCTTTTTACCTTTACAATAGGCACATGCTTCCTTCGAAGCTTCTTAACCTGTCGATCCTCGATCGACACAGGTTTTTCAACAAACTTTAAGCTCTCTTCTCTGTGCACATCTGTATGTGGTACGACCAGTGATTCATCAGCGAAACACTTCTTCAGATTGCAGATGTGGAATACATTATGAATACCACTGAGCTCTTCAGGTAAGTTTAACTTATAGGCAACTGATCCGACACATTCGATGACCTCGAATGGTCCTATGTATCTCGGGCTTAATTTGCCTTTCTTACCAAATCGCATAACCCCCTTCCAGGGTGATACTTTAAGTAACACCTTGTCACCTACCTCGAAGTTAAAAGGTTTACGCTTTAAATCTGCGTAGCTTTTCTGCCTATCCCTGGCAGCCTTCAGGCGGTCACGAATTTGGACAATCTTGTCCGTTATTTCTACCGTATAGGCGGTCACGAATCTGGCAGCCTTCAGGCGGTCACGAATCAGGCAGCCTTCAGGCGCTCACGAATCTGGCAGCCTTCAGGCGGTTACGTTTCAAAGACTATTTCCGGTCCTGACAGTTGGACATCTCCAACTTCCGCCCAACAAACGGGCGTTCTGCACTTTCTACCGTATAGGGCCTCGAAGGGCGCAGCCTTAAGGCTGGTATGGTAGCTGTTGTTGTAGGAGAATTCGATTAACGACATGTGGTTATCCCAACTACCACCTAAGTCAATCACACATGCACGAAGCATGTCTTCCAAGGTTTGGATTGTATGCTCACTCTGGCCGTCAGTCAGAGGATGGTAAGCCGTACTGAAATTTAAGCGCGTGCCCAAAGATTGTTGGAAACTTTTCCAAAAATGTGATGTGTATCTAGTATCTCTGTCAGAGATAATAGACACTGGTACGCCATGTAAAGCTACAATCTTATCCACGTACAATTGGGCTAACATGTCGGAGCTATAGGTCTCCTTTATGGGTAGGAAATGTGCTGACTTAGTTAGTCTGTCTACGATCACCCATATAGTATCATTTCCTTTCCTTGTTTTTGGCAACTTGGTGATGAAATCCATCGTCACCATTTCCCACTTCCATGTGGGAAGTTCAGGCTGTTGTAGCAAACCTGACGGCTTTTGATGTTCAGCTTTGACTTGCGCGCACGTCAAACACTTTGCTACATAAGCGGCTATAGACTTTTTCAAGCCTATCCACCAAAAATTTGCCTTCAGATCCTGGTACATCTTATCAGCTCCAGGATGAACGAAATATTTAGAACTATGGGCTTCCTGGAGGATAATATCTCGAAGTCCTCCATAAACTGGAACCCATATTCGTCCGTTTAGCCTTAAAATTCCGTCTTTGCCGTAGGATAACTGTTCTTCAGTTACTCCTAGTTTTTCATTAGGATAGTTAGCTTCCAGCACAGCTTCCTTCTGTGCAGCTAACAACCTTTCATTCAAACTGTTCTTTATCTCAATGCTCTTGGCATTGATTCGGAAGGGTTTCACTCCTTCCTTTTGACTCAAGGCATCGACGACTACATTCGCTTTGCCAGGATGGTATCTTATTTCACAATCATAATCATTTAAGGTTTCCATCCAACATCGTTGCCTCATGTTCAAATCCTTTTGGTTGAACAGGTGCTGGAGGCTCTTGTGATCAGAATAGATCACACACTTGACACCATATAAATAGTGCCTCCATAGCATCAGTGAAAATCCACCTCCAAGTCATGGGTGGTGTAATTCTTTTCATGCACTTTTAACTGTCGTGAAGCATAGGCAATAACTTTGCCTTTCTGCATAAGCACACATCCCATGCCAGTGTGTGATGCGTCGCAGTAAACCACGAATTCTTTGGTACCTTCAGGTAATGTAAGTACAGGAGCGTTGCTCAACTTCTACTTCAGGATATCAAAGGATTCTTACTGCTTAGGGCCCCAATCGAACTTTATTTTCTTCCTAGTCAAAGAGGTTTGGGGTGCAGCAATCCTTGAAAAATTCTCAATGAAACGCCTATAATATCCTGCCAATCCCAAGAAACTGCGAATTTCTGTGGGCGTCTTCGGCTCTTGCCAGTTCATGACAGCTTCAACTTTAGCGGGATCCACTTGGATACCACGCTCACTAACCACATGTCCAAGGAATTGGACTTCTCGAAGCCAGAATTCACATTTCGAAAATTTGGCGTAAAGCTTATCCTGTTGGAGTAGTGAAAGAATACATCGAAGATGCTTCTCATGATCAGCTTTGTTCTTCGAGTAGATGAGGATGTCGTCAATGAAGACGATGACAAATTTGTCCAAGTAGGGCTTGCAGACGCGATTCATGAGATCCATGAATGCGGCAGGTGCATTAGTGAGCCCAAAAGGCATCACTAGGAACTCGTAATGACCATAACGAGTCCTAAATGCAGTCTTGTTCTTACATTAATTACCAGGTTATATTAATGATCAAACAGGTTGTATGGGTTCTACATTGCTAATTATGCATTAATTTGAAATTAAGCATCCTGTTGATTTTTTAATAACAAGTTTGACCCGACAAATGACCTAGTTAGATTGGGAATCAGAGGGTGCCCTTTTAAGGGTTTATTGCCCACATAATTACCAACTTATAACTACCTTCAATTCGACTAATCACTAGACCATTAATGATTAATCGCTAAGTCAACCGTTAATTACGATGGTTTGACTTTCAAGCTAAAACTAAGTAAAAACTCAACTAAGAAAGGTTAAGCATACTTACAGAAGTCCTATGCACGACTAGGGATGACTTGGGTCTGCTTTGGAGCTCCAGAAGTCTTCACAATTGCAGATGGAAGGTGTGATCAAATGGTTGCAACAAGAGGCCTTTATATAGTGCTTAAAATCTCATAGATCATTGACACACAAGCCTAGCAATGGCCATGGATCATCCACAGATGTCCCCTAGGTCTAAAAAGCATGTAGGGGTCGCCCATGGAGTGAAAATATCTGATTTAAGTCGGTTATTGCGTGAAAACAGGCTGCTGTCCCAACTTTCTGCATCTGGGCATCGAACGCGGCCCGCGTAAGCTTCTGTTAAGGCTTACGCGGCCCGTATGAGTCATGTTGTCAGGCTAAACATTTTCTAGTTGTTGCATCTTGTCTCTTGGCCTTTCGAAAGGTCATCCAACCTTTATTTCTTGCATTTTGAGCCCCTCAACTTGACTTATAAGGGGTTCATGACTTATACCCACTTTGCTAAGTTCTTGGTCACTTCATGTTACCCGAAAAGTCATAATTTTCAACGTTGACGCTTTAACCCCTTGTATACGAATTTGATCATAACTTTCTCATACGATAACGAAACTTTATGAAATTTATATCGTGCATTCTAGTGAGCATAATTAACCGTTACAAAGCTTCGGGTTTGCTAAAAGGTCACTTAGAGGTATACTTTAAACATGTTGACACATTTAACCCCTATAGTTTGTAATCTCTCACTTTCTTTCATATTTAGCTTCATATGATCCATGATTTATTCGTTTGAAGGTATGAGCATCATGTAGGGTTACTGTAAAGTATATTTATCCATTGTTGACAATTTGAACCCTTATATTCACATACTTTTCATGGTTGTCAACTTTAGTCCCTCTAAAGTATTATTTCACACGTTCAAGCTTATGACACGTGTCAATACATTATAGGACGTGAATTTTCGAGGTATTACAATTGTGAACCTTAAGCCTTTTTTACTCTCTGATCGAGGTTGTCGGCATTGAAAAACCTTCGTAAACGAAATCATACGTCTATATGTTGACATTTAAGAGATATACAGTCAAGAAAATCCAGGCAATAGTGATATATATACGGATTAGACACAAAAAAAACAATCAACAAATGGCTACAATTTAAGGAATGTGTTTAGTGACGGCATCAGATTCCTAATTGATAGAGAAAGGTCTGGTGGCAACAAAAGCTGCTTCTAGGAGGTTGTCAAATGTTTTCGTTCGACGATTCCATTCTTGGGTGGTTGGTTTGGCCCTTGTTCCTGTAACTCGAATCCTAGCCCGGTATATCCCATTTTAATCTTACACCATTGTGAACCTTACGCCTTTTTTTACTCTCTGATCGAGGTTCTCGGGATTGAAAAATCTTCGTAAACTAAATCACATGTGTATATGTTGATATTTAAGAGATATATACAGTCAAGAAAATCAAGTGCAATGGTGATATATATGCGGATTAGACACAAAAAAAAAACACTCAACAAATGGCTACAATTTAAGGAATGTGTTTAGTGACGGCATCAGATTCCTAATTGATGGAGAAAGGTCTGGTGGCAAGAAAAGCTGCTTCTAGGAGGTTGTCAAGTGTTTTCTCTCGATGATTCCATTCTTGGGTGGTTTCTTTGGCCCTTGTTCCTGTAACTCGAATCCTAGCCCGGTATATCCCATTTTAATTTTACACCATTGTGAACCTTACGCCTTTTTTACTCTCTGATCGAGGTTCTCGGCATTGAAAAATCTTCGTAAACTAAATCACACGCGTATATGTTGACATTTAAGAGATATACAGTCAAGAAAATCAAGGGCAATGGCGATATATATGCGGATTAGACACCAAAAAAAACACTCAATAAATGGCTACAGTTTAAGGAATGTGTTTAGTGACGGCATCAGATTCCTAATTGATGGAGAAAGGTCTGGTGGTAAGAAAAGCTGCTTCTAGGAGGTTGTCAAGTGTTTTCGCTCGATGATTCCATTCTTGGGTGGTTGGTTTGGCCCTTGTTCCTGTAACTCGAATCCCAGCCCAGTATATCCCATATTAATCTTACACCATTGTGAACCTTACACCTTTTTTACTCTCTGATCGAGGTTCTTGGCATTGAAAATCTTCGTAAACTAAATTACACGTGTATATGTTGATATTTAAGAGATATACAGTCAAGAAAATCAAGGGCAGTGGTGATATATATATGCGGATTAGACACCAAAAAACACACTCAACAAATGGCTACAATTTAAGGAATGTGTTTAGTGACGGCATCAGATTCCTAATTGATAGAGAAAGGTCTGGTGGTAAGAAAGGCTGCTTCTAGGAGGTTGTCAAGTGTTTTCGCTCGATGATTCCATTTTTGGGTGGTTGGTTTGGCCCTTGTTCCTGTAACTTGAATGCTAGCCCGGTATATCCCATTTTAATTTTACACCATTGTGAACTTGACGCCTTTTTTACTCTCTGATCGAGGTTCTCGGCATTGAAAAATCTTTGTAAACTAAATCACACGTGTATATGTCGACATTTAAGAGATATACAGCTAAGAAAATCAAGGGCAATGGTGATATATATGCGGATTAGACACCAAAAAAAGAACACTCAACAAATGGCTACAATTTAAGGAATGTGTTTAGTGACGGCATCAGATTCCTAATTGATGGAGAAAGGTCTGGTGGTAAGAAAAGCTGCTTCTAAGAGGTTGTCAAGTGTTTTCGCTCGACGATTCCATTTTTGGGTGGTTGGTTTGGCCCTTGTTCCTGTAACTTGAATCCTAGCCCGGTATATCCCATTTTAATTTTACACCATTGTGAACCATAAGCCTTTTTTACTCTCTGATAGAGGTTCTCGGCATTGAAAAATCTTCGTCAACTAAATCACACGTGTATATGTTGACATTTAAGAGATATACAGTCAAGAAAATCAAGGGCAATGGAGATATATATGCGGAATAGACTCCAAAAAAAACACTAAACAAATGGCTACAATTTAAGGAATGTGTTTAGTGACGGCATCAAATTCCTAATTGATGGAAAGAGGTCTGGTGGTAAGAAAAGCTGTTTCTAGGAGGTTGTCAAGTGTTTTCTCTCGACGATTACATTCTTGGGGGGTTGGTTTGGCCCTTGTTCCTGTAACTCGAATCCTAGCCCGGTATATCCCATTTTAATTTTACACCATTGTGAACCTTAAGCATTTTTTACTCTCTGATCGATGTTGTCGGCATGGAAAAATCTTCGAATCCTAGCCCGGTATATCCCATTTTAATTTTACACCATTGTAAACCTTACGCCTTTTTTACTCTCTGATCGAGGTTCTCGGCATTGAAAAATCTTCGTAAACCATCAATTAGGAATCTGATGCCGTCACTAAACACATTCCTTAAATTGTAGCCATTTGTTGAGTGTTTTTTTTTTGTGTCTAATCCGCATATATATCACCATTGCCCTTGATTTTCTTGACTGTATATCTCTTAAATGTCAACATATACACGTGTGATTTAGTTTACGAAGATTTTTCAATGCCGAGAATATCTATCAGAGAGTAAAAAAGGCGTAAGGTTCACAATGGTGTAAAATTAAAATGGGATATACCGGGATAGGATTCGAGTTACAGGAACAAGGGCCAAACCAACCACCCAAGAATGGAATCGTCGAGCGAAAACACTTGACAACCTCCTAGAAGCAGCTTTTTTTGCCACCAGACCTTTCTCCATCAATTAGGAATCTGATGACATCACTAAACACATTCCTTAAATTGTAGCCATTTGTTGAGTGTTTTTTTTTTGTGTCTAATCCGCATATATATCACCATTGCCCTTGATTTTCTTGACTGTATATCTCTTAAATATCAACATATACACGTGTGATTTAGTTTACGAAGATTTTTCAATGCCGAGAACCTCGATCAGAGAGTAAAAAAGGCGTAAGGTTCACAATGGTGTAAAATTAAAATGGGATATACCGGGCTAGGATTCGAGTTACAGGAACAAGGGCCAAACCAACCACCCAAGATTGGAATCGTCAAGCGAAAACACTTGACAACCTCCTAGAAGCAGCTTTTCTTGCCACCAGACCTTTCTCCATCAATTGGGAATTTGATTCCGTCACTAAACACATTCCTTAAATTGTAGCCATTTGTTGAGTGTTTTTTTTGGTGTCTAATCCGCATATATATCACCATTGCCCTTGATTTTCGTGACTGTATATCTCTTAAATGTCAACATATACATGTGTGATTTAGTTTACGAAGATTTTTCAATGCCGAGAACCTCGATCAGAGAGTAAAAAAGGCGTAAGGTTCACAATGGTCTAAAATTAAAATGGGATATACCGGGGTAGGATTCGAGTTACAGGAACAAGGGCCAAACCAACCACCCAAGAATGGAATCGTCGAGCGAAAACACTTGACAACCTCCTAGAAGCAGCTTTTCTTACCACCAGACCTTTCTCCATCAATTAGGAATCTGATGCCGTCACTAAACACATTCCTTAAAATTTAGCCATTTGTTGAATGTTTTTTTTTGGTGTCTAATCCGCATATATATCACCAATGCCCTTGATTTTCTTGACTGTATATCTCTTAAATGCCAACATATACACGTGTGATTTAGTTTACGAAGATTTTTCCATGCCGAGAACCTCTATCAGAGAGTAAAAAAGTAAGGTTCACAATGGTGTAAAATTAAAATGGGATATACCGGGATAGGATTCGAGTTACAGGAACAAGGGCCAAACCAACCACCCAAGAATGGAATCGTCGAGCGAAAACACGTGACAACCTCCTAGAAGCAGCTTTTTTTGCCACCAAACCTTTCTCCATCAATTAGGATCTGATAACGTCACTAAACACATTCCTTAAATTGTAGCCATTTGTTGAGTGTTTTTTTTGGTGTCTAATCCGCATATATATCACCATTGCCCTTGATTTTCTTGACTGTATATTTCTTAAATATCAACATATACACGTGTGATTTAGTTTACGAAGATTTTTCAATGCCGAGAACCTCGATCCGAGAGTAAAAAAGGCGTAAGGTTCACAATGGTGTAAAATTAAAATGGGATATACCGGGCTAGGATTCGAGTTACAGGAACAAGGGCCAAACCAACCACCCAAGATTGGAATCGTCAAGCGAAAACACTTCACAACCTCCTAGAAGCAGCTTTTCTTGCCACCAGACCTTTCTCCATCAATTGGGAATCTGATTCCGTCACTAAACACATTCCTTAAATTGTAGCCATTTGTTGAGTGTTTTTTTTGGTGTCTAATCCGCATATATATCACCATTGCCCTTGATTTTCTTGACTGTATATCTCTTAAATGTCAACATATACATGTGTGATTTAGTTTACGAAGATTTTTCAATGCCGAGAACCTCGATCAGAGAGTAAAAAAGGCGTAAGGTTCACAATGGTGTAAAATTAAAATGGCATATACCGGGCTAGGATTCGAGTTACAGGAACAAGGGCCAAACCAACCACCCAAGAATGGAATCGTCGAGCGAAAACACTTGACAACCTCCTAGAAGCAGCTTTTCTTACCACCAGACCTTTCTCCATCAATTAGGAATCTGATGCCGTCACTAAACACATTCCTTAAAATTTAGCCATTTGTTGAATGTTTTTTTTGGTGTCTAATCCGCATATATATCACCATTGCCCTTGATTTTCTTGACTGTATATCTCTTAAATGTCAACATATACACGTGTGATTTAGTTTATGAAGATTTTTCAATGCCGAGAACCTCTATCAGAGAGTAAAAAAGGCGTAAGGTTCACAATGGTGTAAAATTAAAATGGGATATACCGGGATAGGATTCGAGTTACAGGAACAAGGGCCAAACCAACCACCCAAGAATGGAATCGTCGAGCGAAAACACTTGACAACCTCCTAGAAGCAGCATTTTTTGCCACCAAACCTTTCTCCATCAATTAGGAATCTGATGACGTCACTAAACACATTCCTTAAATTGTAGCCATTTGTTGAGTGGTTTTTTTGGTGTCTAATCCACATATATATCACCATTGCCCTTGATTTTCTTGACTGTATATCTCTTAAATATCAACATATACACGTGTGATTTAGTTTACGAAGATTTTTCAATGCCGAGAACCTCGATCAGAGAGTAAAAAAGGTGTACGGTTCACAATGGTGTAAAATTAAAATGGGATATACCGGGCTAGGATTCGAGTTACAGGAACAAGGGCCAAACCAACCACCCAAGAATGGAATCGTCAAGCGAAAACACTTGACAACCTCCTAGAAGCAGCTTTTCTTGCCACCAGACCTTTCTCCATCAATTGGGAATCTGATTCCGTCACTAAACACATTCCTTAAATTGTAGCCATTTGTTGAGTGTTTTTTTGGTGTCTAATCCGCATATATATCACCATTGCCCTTGATTTTCTTGACTGTATATCTCTTAAATGTCAACATATACATGTGTGATTTAGTTTGCGAAGATTTTTCAATGCCGAGAACCTCGATCAGAGAGTAAAAAAGGCGTAAGGTTCACAATGGTGTAAAATTAAAATGGGATATACCGGGCTAGGATTCGAGTTACAGGAACAAGGGCCAAACCAACCACCCAAGAATGGAATCGTCGAGCGAAAACACTTGACAACCTCCTAGAAGCAGCTTTTCTTACCACCAGACCTTTCTCCATCAATTAGGAATCTGATGCCGTCACTAAACACAATCCTTAAAATTTAGCCATTTGTTGAATGTTTTTTTTTTGGTGTCTAATCCGCATATATATCACCGTTGCCCTTGATTTTCTTGACTGTATATCTATTAAATGTCAACATATACACGTGTGATTTAGTTTACGAAGATTTTTCAATGCCGAGAACCTCTATCAGAGAGTAAAAAAGGTGTAAGGTTCACAATGGTGTAAAATTAAAATGGGATATACCGAGATAGGATTCGAGTTACAGGAACAAGGGCCAAACCAACCACCCAAGAATGGAATCGTCGAGCGAAAACACTTGACAACCTCCTAGAAGCAGCTTTTTTTGCCACCAAACCTTTCTCCATCAATTAGGAATCTGGTGACGTCACTAAACACATTCCTTAAATTGCAGCCGTTTGTTGAGTGTTTTTTTTGGTGTCTAATCTGCATATATATCACCATTCCCCTTGATTTTCTTGATTGTATATCTCTTAAATATCAACATATACACGTGTGATTTAGTTTACGAAGATTTTTCAATGCCGAGAACCTCGATCAGAGAGTAAAAAAGGCGTAAGGTTCACAATGTTGTAAAATTAAAATGGGATATACCGGGCTAGGATTCGAGTTACAGGAACAAGGGCCAAACCAACCACCCAAGATTGCAATCGTCAAGCGAAAACACTTGACAACCTCCTAGAAGCAGCTTTTCCTGCCACCAGACCTTTCTCCATCAATTGGGAATCTGATTCCGTCACTAAACACATTCCTTAAATTGTAGCCATTTGTTGAGTGTTTTTTTTTGGTGTCTAATCAGCATATATATCACCATTGCCCTTGATTTTCTTGACTGTATATCTCTTGAATGTCAACATATACATGTGTGATTTAGTTTACGAAGATTTTTCAATGCCGAGAACCTCGATCAGAGAGTAAAAAACGCGTAAGGTTCACAATGGTGTAAATTTAAAATGGGATATACCGGGCTAGGATTCGAGTTACAGGAACAAGGGCCAAACCAACCACCCAAGAATTGAATCGTCGAGCGAAAACACTTGACTACCTCCTAGAAGCATCTTTTCTTGCCACCAGACCTTTCTCCATCAATTAGGAATCTGATGCCGCCACTAAACACATTCCTTAAATTGTAGCCATTTGTTGAGTGTTTTTTTGTATCTAATCCGCATATATATCACCATTGCCCTTGATTTTCTTGACTGTATATATCTTAAATGTCAACATATACACGTGTGATTTAGTTTACGAAGATTTTTCAATGCCGAGAACCTCGATCAGAGAGTAAAAAAGGCGTCAGGTTCAAAATGGTGTAAAATTAAAATGGGATATACCGGGCTAGGATTCGAGTTAAAGGAACAAGGGCCAAACCAACCACCCAAGAATGGAATTGACGAGCGAAAACACTTGACAACCTCCTAGAAGCAGTTTTTCTTGCCACCAGACCTTTCTCCATCAATTAGGAATCTGATGCCGTCACTAAACACATTCTTTAAATTGTAGCCATTTGTTGAATGTTTTTTTGGTGTCTAATCCGCATTTATATCACCGTTGCCCTTGATTTTCTTGACTGTATATCTCTTAAATATCAACATATACACGTGTGATTTAGTTTACGAATATTTTTCAATGCCGAGAACCTCGATCAGAGAGTAAAAAAGGCGTAAGGTTCACAATGGTGTAAAATTAAAATGGGATATACCGGGCTAGGATTCAAGTTACAGGAACAAGGGCCAAACCAACCACCCAAGAATGGAATCGTCGAGCGAAAACACTTGACAACCTCCTAGAAGTAGTTTTTCTTGCCACCAGACCTTTCTCCATCAGTTAGGAATCTGATGCGGTCACTAAACACATTCCTTAAATTGTAGCCATTTGTTGAGTGTTTTTTTTTTTTGTGTCTAATCCTCATATAAATCACCATTGCCCTTGATTTTCTTGACTGTATATCTCTTAAATGTCAACATATACACGTGTGATTTAGTTTGCGAAGATTTTTCAATGCCGAGAACCTCGATCAGAGAGTAAAAAAGGCGTAAGGTTCACAATGGTGTAAAATTAAAATGGGATATACCGGGCTAGGATTCGAGTTACATGAACATGGGCCAAACCAACCACCCAAGAATGGAATCGTCGAGCGAAAAGACTTGACAAGCTCCTAGAAGCAGCTTTTCTTACCACCAGACCTTTCTCCATCAATTTGGAATCTGATGCCGTCACTAAACACATTCCTTAAATTGTAGCCATTTGTTGAGTGTTTTTTTGGTGTCTAATCCGCATATATATTACCAGTGCCCTTGATTTTCTTGACTGTGTATCTCTTAAATATCAACATATACACGTGTGATTTAGTTTACGAAGATTTTCAATGCCAAGAACCTCGATCTGAGAGTAAAAAAGGCGTAAGGTTCACGATGGTGTAAAACTAAAATGGGATATACCGGGCTAGGATTCGAGTTACAGAAGCAAGGGCTAAACCAACCACCTAAGAATGGAATCGTCAAGCGAAAACACTTGACAACCTCCTAGAAGCAGCTTTTCTTACCACCAAACCTTTCTCCATCAATTAGGAATCTGATGCCGTCACTAAACACATTCCTTAAATTGTAGCCATTTGTTGAGTGTTTTTTTTGGTGTCTAATCCGCGTATATATCACCGTTGCCCTTGATTTTCTTGACTGTATATCTCTTAAATATCAACATATACACGTGTGATTTAGTTTACGAAGATTTTTCAATGCCGAGAACCTCGATCAGAGAGTAAAAAAAGCGTAAGGTTCACAATGGTGTAAAATTAAAATGGGATATACCGGGCTAGGATTCGAGTTGCAGGAACAAGGGCCAAACCAACCACCCAAGAATGGAATCGTCAAGCGAAAACACTTGACAACTTCCTAGAAGCAGCTTTTCTTGCCACCACACTTTTCTCCATCAATTAGGAACCTGATGCCATCACTAAACACATTCCTTAAATTGTAGCCATTTGTTGAGTGATTTTTTATTTGTGTCTAATCCGCATATATATCACCATTGCCCTTGATTTTCTTGACTGTATATCTCTTAAATATCAACATACACACGTGTGATTTAGTTTACGAAGATTTCTCAATGCCGAGAACCTCGATCAGAGAGTAAAAAAGGCGTAAGGTTCACAATGGTGTAAAATTAAAAAGGGATATACCGGGCTAGGATTCGAGTTACAGGAACAAGGGCCAAACCAACCACCCAAGAATGGAATCGTCGAGCGAAAACACTTGACAACCTCCTAGAATAAGCTTTTCTTACCACCAGACCTTTCTCCATCAATTAGGAATCTGATGCCGTCACTAAACACATTCCTTAAATTGTAGCCATTTGTTGAGTGTTTTTTTTGGTGTCTAATCCGCATATATATCACCATTGCCCTTGATTTTCTTGACTGTATATCTCTTAAATATCAACATATACACGTATGATTTAGTTTACGAAGATTTTTCAATGCCGAGAACCTCGATCAGAGAGTAAAAAAGGCGTAAGGTTCACAATGGTGTAAAATTAAAATGGGATATACCGGGCTAGGATTCGAGTTACAGGAACAAGGGCCAAACCAACCACCCAAGAATGGAATCGTCGAGTGAAAACACTTGACAACCTCCTAGAAGCAACTTTTCTTGCCACCAGACCTTTCTCCATCAATTAGGAATCTAATGACGTCACTAAACACATTCCTTAAATTGTAGCCATTTGTAGAGTGTTTTTTTTGGTGTGTAATCCGCATATATATCACCATTGCCCTTGATTTTCTTGACTGTATATCTCTTAAATACCAACATATACACGTGTGATTTAGTTTACGAAGATTTTTCATTGCCGAGAACCTCGATCAGAGAGTAAAAAAGGCGTAAGGTTCACAGTGGTGTAAAATTAAAATGAAATATACCGGGCTAGGATTCGAGTTACAGGAACAAGGGCCAAACCAACCACCCAAGAATATAATCGTCGAGCGAAAACACTTGACAGCCTCCTAGAAGCAGTTTTTCTTGCCACCAGACCTTTCTCCATCAATTAGGAATCTGATGCCGTCACTAAATACATTCCTTAAATTGTAGCCATTTGTTGAGTGTTTTTTTTTTGGTGTCTAATCTGCATATATATCACCATTGCCTGTGATTTTATTGACTGTATATCTCTTAAATACCAACATATAAACGTGTGATTTAGTTTACGAAGATTTTTCAATGCCGAGAACCTCGATCAGAGAGTAAAAAAGGCGTAAGGTTCACAATGGTGTAAAATTAAAATGGGATATACCGGGCTAGGATTCGAGTTACAGGAACAAGGGCCAAACCAACCACCCAAGAATGGAATCGTCGAGCGAAAACACTTGACAACCTCCTAGAAGCAGCTTTTCTTACCACCAGACCTTTCTCCATCAATTAGGAATCTGATGCCGTCACTAAACACAATCCTTAAAATTTAGCCATTTGTTGAATGTTTTTTTTTGGTGTCTAATCCGCATATATATCACCGTTGCCCTTGATTTTCTTGACTGTATATCTATTAAATGTCAACATATACACGTGTGATTTAGTTTACGAAGATTTTTCAATGCCGAGAACCTCTATCAGAGAGTAAAAAAGGTGTAAGGTTCACAATGGTGTAAAATTAAAATGGGATATACCGAGATAGGATTCGAGTTACAGGAACAAGGGCCAAACCAACCACCCAAGAATGGAATCGTCGAGCGAAAACACTTGACAACCTCCTAGAAGCAGCTTTTTTTGCCACCAAACCTTTCTCCATCAATTAGGAATCTGGTGACGTCACTAAACACATTCCTTAAATTGCAGCCGTTTGTTGAGTGTTTTTTTTGGTGCCTAATCTGCATATATATCACCATTGCCCTTGATTTTCTTGACTGTATATCTCTTAAATATCAACATATACACGTGTGATTTAGTTTACGAAGATTTTTCAATGCCGAGAACCTCGATCAGAGAGTAAAAAAGGCGTAAGGTTCACAATGTTGTAAAATTAAAATGGGATATACCGGGCTAGGATTCGAGTTACAGGAACAAGGGCCAAACCAACCACCCAAGATTGCAATCGTCAAGCGAAAACACTTGACAACCTCCTAGAAGCAGCTTTTCCTGCCACCAGACCTTTCTCCATCAATTGGGAATCTGATTCCGTCACTAAACACATTCCTTAAATTGTAGCCATTTGTTGAGTGTTTTTTTTTGGTGTCTAATCAGCATATATATCACCATTGCCCTTGATTTTCTTGACTGTATATCTCTTGAATGTCAACATATACATGTGTGATTTAGTTTACGAAGATTTTTCAATGCCGAGAACCTCGATTAGAGAGTAAAAAACGCGTAAGGTTCACAATGGTGTAAAATTAAAATGGGATATACCGGGCTAGGATTCGAGTTACAGGAACAAGGGCCAAACCAACCACCCAAGAATTGAATCGTCGAGCGAAAACACTTGACTACCTCCTAGAAGCATCTTTTCTTGCCACCAGACCTTTCTCCATCAATTAGGAATCTAATGCCGCCACTAAACACATTCCTTAAATTGTAGCCATTTGTTGAGTGTTTTTTTTGTATCTAATCCGCATATATATCACCATTGCCCTTGATTTTCTTGACTGTATATATCTTAAATGTCAACATATACACGTGTGATTTAGTTTACGAAGATTTTTCAATGCCGAGAACCTCGATCAGAGAGTAAAAAAGGCGTCAGGTTCAAAATGGTGTAAAATTAAAATGGGATATACCGGGCTAGGATTCGAGTTACAGGAACAAGGGCCAAACCAACCACCCAAGAATGGAATCGACGAGCGAAAACACTTGACAACCTCCTAGAAGCAGTTTTTCTTGCCACCAGACCTTTCTCCATCAATTAGGAATCTGATGCCGTCACTAAACACATTCTTTAAATTGTAGCCATTTGTTGAATGTTTTTTTTGGTGTCTAATCCGCATTTATATCATCGTTGCCCTTGATTTTCTTGACTGTATATCTCTTAAATATCAACATATACACGTGTGATTTAGTTTACGAAGATTTTTCAATGCCGAGAACCTCGATCAGAGAGTAAAAAAGGCGTAAGGTTCACAATGGTGTAAAATTAAAATGGGATATACCGGGCTAGGATTCAAGTTACAGGAACAAGGGCCAAACCAACCACCCAAGAATGGAATCGTCGAGCGAAAACACTTGACAACCTCCTAGAAGTAGTTTTTCTTGCCACCAGACCTTTCTCCATCAGTTAGGAATCTGATGCGGTCACTAAACACATTCCTTAAATTGTAGCCATTTGTTGAGTGTTTTTTTTTTTGTGTCTAATCCTCATATAAATCACCATTGCCCTTGATTTTCTTGACTGTATATCTCTTAAATGTCAACATATACACGTGTGATTTAGTTTGCGAAGATTTTTCAATGCCGAGAACCTCGATCAGAGAGTAAAAAAGGCGTAAGGTTCACAATGGTGTAAAATTAAAATGGGATATACCGGGCTAGGATTCGAGTTACATGAACAAGGGCCAAACCAACCACCCAAGAATGGAATCGTCGAGCGAAAAGACTTGACAAGCTCCTAGAAGCAGCTTTTCTTACCACCAGACCTTTCTCCATCAATTTGGAATCTGATGCCGTCACTAAACACATTCCTTAAATTGTAGCCATTTGTTGAGTGTTTTTTTGGTGTCTAATCCGCATATATATTACCAGTGCCCTTGATTTTCTTGACTGTGTATCTCTTAAATATCAACATATACACGTGTGATTTAGTTTACGAAGATTTTCAATGCCAAGAACCTCGATCTGAGAGTAAAAAAGGCGTAAGGTTCACGATGGTGTAAAACTAAAATGGGATATACCGGGCTAGGATTCGAGTTACAGAAGCAAGGGCTAAACCAACCACGTAAGAATGGAATCGTCAAGCGAAAACACTTGACAACCTCCTAGAAGCAGCTTTTCTTACCACCAAACCTTTCTCCATCAATTAGGAATCTGATGCCGTCACTAAACACATTCCTTAAATTGTAGCCATTTGTTGAGTGTTTTTTTTGGTGTCTAATCCGCGTATATATCACCGTTGCCCTTGATTTTCTTGACTGTATATCTCTTAAATATCAACATATACACGTGTGATTTAGTTTACGAAGATTTTTCAATGCCGAGAACCTCGATCAGAGAGTAAAAAAAGCGTAAGGTTCACAATGGTGTAAAATTAAAATGGGATATACCGGGCTAGGATTCGAGTTGCAGGAACAAGGGCCAAACCAACCACCCAAGAATGGAATCGTCAAGCGAAAACACTTGACAACTTCCTAGAAGCAGCTTTTCTTGCCACCACACTTTTCTCCATCAATTAGGAACCTGATGCCATCACTAAACACATTCCTTAAATTGTAGCCATTTGTTGAGTGATTTTTTATTTGTGTCTAATCCGCATATATATCACCATTGCCCTTGATTTTCTTGACTGTATATCTCTTAAATATCAACATACACACGTGTGATTTAGTTTACGAAGATTTCTCAATGCCGAGAACCTCGATCAGAGAGTAAAAAAGGCGTAAGGTTCACAATGGTGTAAAATTAAAAAGGGATATACCGGGCTAGGATTCGAGTTACAGGAACAAGGGCCAAACCAACCACCCAAGAATGGAATCGTCGAGCGAAAACACTTGACAACCTCCTAGAATAAGCTTTTCTTACCACCAGACCTTTCTCCATCAATTAGGAATCTGATGCCGTCACTAAACACATTCCTTAAATTGTAGCCATTTGTTGAGTGTTTTTTTTGGTGTCTAATCCGCATATATATCACCATTGCCCTTGATTTTCTTGACTGTATATCTCTTAAATATCAACATATACACGTATGATTTAGTTTACGAAGATTTTTCAATGCCGAGAACCTCGATCAGAGAGTAAAAAAGGCGTAAGGTTCACAATGGTGTAAAATTAAAATGGGATATACCGGGCTAGGATTCGAGTTACAGGAACAAGGGCCAAACCAACCACCCAAGAATGGAATCGTCGAGTGAAAACACTTGACAACCTCCTAGAAGCAACTTTTCTTGCCACCAGACCTTTCTCCATCAATTAGGAATCTAATGACGTCACTAAACACATTCCTTAAATTGTAGCCATTTGTAGAGTGTTTTTTTTGGTGTGTAATCCGCATATATATCACCATTGCCCTTGATTTTCTTGACTGTATATCTCTTAAATACCAACATATACACGTGTGATTTAGTTTACGAAGATTTTTCATTGCCGAGAACCTCGATCAGAGAGTAAAAAAGGCGTAAGGTTCACAGTGGTGTAAAATTAAAATGAAATATACCGGGCTAGGATTCGAGTTACAGGAACAAGGGCCAAACCAACCACCCAAGAATATATTCGTCGAGCGAAAACACTTGACAGCCTCCTAGAAGCAGTTTTTCTTGCCACCAGACCTTTCTCCATCAATTAGGAATCTGATGCCGTCACTAAATACATTCCTTAAATTGTAGCCATTTGTTGAGTGTTTTTTTTTTGGTGTCTAATCTGCATATATATCACCATTGCCTGTGATTTTATTGACTGTATATCTCTTAAATACCAACATATACACGTGTGATTTAGTTTACGAAGATTTTTCAATGCCGAGAACCTCGATCAGAGAGTAAAAAAGGCGTAAGGTTCACAATGGTGTAAAATGAAAATGGGATATACCGGGCTAGGATTCGAGTTACAGGAACAAGGGCCAAACCAACCACCCAAGAATGGAATCGTCGAGCGAAAACACTTGACAACCTCCTAGAAGCAGCTTTTCTTACCACCAGACCTTTCTCCATCAATTAGGAATCTGATGCCGTCACTAAACACAATCCTTAAAATTTAGCCATTTGTTGAATGTTTTTTTTTGGTGTCTAATCCGCATATATATCACCGTTGCCCTTGATTTTCTTGACTGTATATCTATTAAATGTCAACATATACACGTGTGATTTAGTTTACGAAGATTTTTCAATGCCGAGAACCTCTATCAGAGAGTAAAAAAGGTGTAAGGTTCACAATGGTGTAAAATTAAAATGGGATATACCGAGATAGGATTCGAGTTACAGGAACAAGGGCCAAACCAACCACCCAATAATGGAATCGTCGAGCGAAAACACTTGACAACCTCCTAGAAGCATCTTTTCTTGCCACCAGACCTTTCTCCATCAATTAGGAATCTGATGCTGTCACTAAACACATTTCTTAAATTTTAGCCATTTGGTGAGTGTTTTTTTTTTTTGTATCTAATCCGCATATATATCACCATTGCTCTTGATTTTCTTGACTGTATATCTCTTAAATATCAACATATACATGTGTGATTTAGTTTACGAAGAGTTTTCAATGCCGAGAACCTCGATCAGAGAGTAAAAAAGGCGTAAGGTTCACAATGGTGTAAAATTAAAATGGGATATACCGGGCTAGGATTCGAGTTACAGGAACAAGGGCCAAACCAACCACCCCAGAATGGAATCGTCGAGCGAAAACACTTGACAACCTCCTAGAAGCAGATTTTCTTGCCACCAGACCTTTCTCCATCAATTTGGAATCTGATGCCGTCACTAAACACATTCCTTAAATTGTAGCCATTTGTTGAGTGATTTTTTTGGTGTCTAATCCGCAAATATATCACCATTGCCCTTGATTTTCTTGACTGTATATCTTTTAAATGTCAACATATACACGTGTGATTTAGTTTACGAAGATTTTTCAATGCTGAGAACCTCTATCAGAGAGTAAAAAAGGCGTAAGGTTCACAATGGTGTAAAATTAAAATGGGATATACCGGGCTAGGATTCGAGTTACAGGAACAAGGGCCAAACCAACCACCCAAGAATGAAATCGTCGAGTGAAAACACTTGACAACCTCCTAGAAGCAACTTTTCTTGCCACCAGACCTTTCTCCATCAATTAGGAATCTAATGACGTCACTAAACACATTCCTTAAATTGTAGCCATTTGTAGAGTGTTTTTTTTGGTGTGTAATCCGCATATATATCACCACTGCCCTTGATTTTCTTGACTGTATATCTCTTAAATACCAACATATACACGTGTGATTTAGTTTACGAAGATTTTTCAATGCCGAGAACCTCGATCAGATAGTAAAAAAGGCGTAAGGTTCACAATGGTGTAAAATTAAAATGAGATATACCGGGCTTGGAATCGAGTTACAGGAACAAGGGCCAAACCAACCACCCAAGAATGGAATCGTCGAGCGAAAACACTTGACAACCTCCTAGAAGCAGTTTTTCTTGCCACCAGACCTTTCTCCATCAATTAGGAATCTGATGCCGTCACTAAATACATTCCTTAAATTGTAGCCATTTGTTGAGTGTTTTTTTGGTGTCTAATCCGCATATATATCACCATTGCCCGTGATTTTATTGACTGTATATCTCTTAAATACCAACATATACACGTGTGATTTAGTTTACGAAGATTTTTCAATGCCGAGAACCTCGATCAGAGAGTAAAAAAGGCGTAAGGTTCACAATGATGTAAAATTAAAATGGGATATACAGGGCTAGGATTCGAGTTACAGGAACAAGGGCCAAACCAACCACCCAATAATGGAATCGTCGAGCGAAAACACTTGACAACCTCCTAGAAGCATCTTTTCTTGCCACCAGACCTTTCTCCATCAATTAGGAATCTGATGCTGTCACTAAACACATTCCTTAAATTTTAGCCATTTGGTGAGTGTTTTTTTTTGGTGTCTAATCCGCATATATATCACCATTGCTCTTGATTTTCTTGACTGTATATCTCTTAAATATCAACATATACATGTGTGATTTAGTTTACGAAGAGTTTTCAATGCCGAGAACCTCGATCAGAGAGTAAAAAAGGCGTAAGGTTCACAATGGTGTAAAATTAAAATGGGATATACCGGGCTAGGATTCGAGTTACAGGAACAAGGGCCAAACCAACCACCCCAGAATGGAATCGTCGAGCGAAAACACTTGACAACCTCCTAGAAGCAGATTTTCTTGCCACCAGACCTTTCTCCATCAATTTGGAATCTGATGCCGTCACTAAACACATTCCTTAAATTGTAGCTATTTCTTGAGTGATTTTTTTGGCGTCTAATCCGCATATATATCACCATTGCCCTTGATTTTCTTGACTGTATATCTTTTAAATGTCAACATATACACGTGTGATTTAGTTTACGAAGATTTTTCAATGCCGAGAACCTCTATCAGAGAGTAAAAAAGGCGTAAGGTTCACAATGGTGTAAAATTAAAATGGGATATACCGGGCTAGGATTCGAGTTACAGGAACAAGGGCCAAACCAACCACCCAAGAATAGAATTATCGAGCGAAAACACTTGACAACCTTCTAAAAGCAGTTTTTTTTGACACAATACCTTTCTCCATCAATTAGGAATCTGATGACGTCGCCAAACACATTCCTAAAATTGTAGCCATTTGTTGAGTGTTTTTTTTTGTGTCTAATCCGCATATATATCACCATTGCCATTGATTTTCTTGACTGTATATCTCTTAAATATCAACATATACACGTGTGATTTAGTTTACGAAGATTTTTCAATGCCGAGAACCTCGATCAGAGAGTAAAAAAGGCGTAAGGTTCACAATGGTGTAAAATTAAAATGGGATATAACGGGCTAGGATTCGAGTTACAGGAACAAGGGCTAAACCAACCACCCAAGAATGGAATCGTCGAGCGAAAACACTTGACAACCTCCTAGAAGCAGTTTTTCTTGCCACCAGACCTGTCTCCAGCAATTAGGAATATGATGCCGTCACTAAACACATTCCTTAAATTGTAGCCATTTGTTGAGTGTTTTTTTGGTGTCTAATCCGCATATATATCACCATTGCCCTTGATTTTCTTGACTGTATATCTCTTAAATATCAACATATACACGTGTGATTTAGTTTACGAAGATTTTTCAATGCCGAGAACCTCGATTAGAGATAAAAAAGGCGTAAGGCTCACAATGGTGTAAAATTAAAATGGGATATACCGGGCTAGGATTCGAGTTACAGGAACAAGGGCCAAACCAACCACCCAAGAATGGAATCGTCGAGCGAAAACACTTGACAACCTCCTAGAAGCAGCTTTTCTTGCCACCAGACCTTTCTCCATCAATTAGAAATCCGATGCCGTCACTAAACTCATTCCTTAAATTGTAGCCATTTGTTGAGTGTTTTTTTTGGTGTCTAATCCACATATATAACACCATTACCCTTGATTTTCTAGACTGTATATCCCTTAAATACCAACATACACACGTGTGATTTAGTTTACGAAGATTTTTCAATGCCGAGAACCTCGATCAGAGAGTAAAAAAGGCGTAAGGTTCACAATGGTGTAAAATTAAATGGGATATACAGGGCTAGGATTCGAGTTACAGGAACAAGGACCAAACCAACCACCCAATAATGGAATCGTCGAGCGAAAACACTTGACAACCTCCTAGAGGCATCTTTTCTTACCACCAGACCTTTCTCCATCAATTAGGAATCTGATGCTGTCACTAAACACATTCCCTAAATTTTAGCCATTTGTTGAGTGTTTTTTTTTTGTGTCTAATCCGCATATATATCACCATTTCCCTTGATTTTCTTGACTGTATATCTCTTAAATATCAACATACACATGTGTGATTTAGTTTACGAAGAGTTTTCAATGCCGAGAAACTCGATCAGAGAGTAAAAAAGGCGTAAGGTTCACGATGGAGTAAAATTAAAATGGGATATACCAGGCTAGGATTCGAGTTACAGGAACAAGGGCCAAACCAACCACCCCAGAATGGAATCGTCGAGTGAAAACACATGACAACATCCTAGAAGCAGATTTTCTTGCCACCAGACCTTTCTCCATTAATTTGGAATCTGATGTCGTCACTAAACACATTCCTTAAATTGTAGCCATTTGTTGAGTGATTTTTTTGGTGTCTAATCCGCATATATATCACCATTGCCCTTGATTTTCTTGACTGTATATCTTTTAAATGTCAACATATACACGTGTGATTTAGTTTACGAAGATTTTTCAATGCCTAGAACCTCGATCAGAGAGTAAAAAAGGCGTAAGGTTCACAATGGTGTAAAATTAAAATGGGATATACCGGGCTAGGATTTGAGTTACAGGAACAAGGGCCAAACCAAACACCCAAGAATGGAATCGTCGAGCGAAAACACTTGACAACCTCCTAGAAGCTTCTTTTCTTGCCACCAGACCTTTCTCCATCAATTAGGAATCCGATGCCGTCACTAAACACATTCCTTAAATTGTAGCCATTTGTTGAGTGTTTTTTTTATGTCTAATCCGCATATATATCAACAGTGCCCTTGATTTTCTTGACTGTATATCTCTTAAATGTCAACATATACACGTGTGATTTAGTTTACGAAGATTTTTCAATGCTGAGAACGTCGATCAGAGAGTAAAAAAGGCGTAAGTTTCACAATGGGGTAAAATTAAAATGGGATATACCGGGCTAGGATTTGAGTTACAGGAACAATGGCCAAACCAAACACCCAAGAATGGAACTTGATACGTTTGTTTCCGCCTTTCGTATTGAGCAAAAACTCGTCTGATCGACTCGTTTGGGTCTGGAAACGTTCCTACAAGTGGTATCAGAGCTCAGGAGGAAGAGTTCTTACCAATTCAGCTGGAAATTCTGATTCCTACACCTTTTTTTTCAAAATTAAACTTGTTTTCATAGTTAAAATGTCTTGAATTTCTCACATTATATGCACAATAGTGTTTTAACAAACCCTAGAAAGTTTCAGATCTTAAAACGGCTTAAAACCTGTTCAATTTTGGCAAAAACAGCTTGAGATGATGACATCAGCAGTATTTCGCACGAAATAAGAGTCTAATTTCGCACGAAATTACCTTATTTCGCACCAGTTTGTAATTTCGTTTGAGAGGTCCATACGAAATTAGCTATTTTGCACCAAATCGGAATTTTGTTTGAGAATTTCGCACGAAATAACCTATTTCGTTTGAAATTGTGTTATTTCGCACGAAATTAGTATTTTCGCTTGAACTGATTTCGTTTGAGACTGTCCTGCAGGGTATTTCATTTGAACGAGGTTATTTCGTTATAAGTGGTATTTCGTTTGAAGAATTAATTTCGTTTGAAAGATTGTTTTGTGAAAATTATTGCCGAAACATGGAAGAGGAATTTTATAACGCATTTGCTACTACTCTGACTACTCCGACATCTGTTACTCAGAACTTGAACATGGAAAATGAAACGGGCACTATGCAAAAACCGCCTAAGCTCATGAATATTGAGGAATATAAAGGATGGGAAGAGCGTTTCGAAAATTGGCTTCAAGCAAATTATTTGGATGCTTGGGAATGTGTTGAAACAAAATATGTTAGACCAATGAATGATGACGAAGAGGAGATTGCTATTAAAGATCTAAGTGTTGATGACAGAAAGAAATATAAAAATGAAAAGATGATGATCAGTTTATTGCATCAAGCTGTTAAAGAAGATATCTTGGTTTTATTGCAACACAATGGAAGTGCATACTCTATCTGGAAAGCATTAAAATCAAAGTTTGTTGGAAGTAAAGAGATGATTAAGAACAAAAAGTCAATTTTGAAAAAGGAATTTGATCTATTTCGAGGTTTGCGAACTGAGAGTACCAAGCAGATTATTGAAAGGTATTGCAATCTGTTAGTCCAAATGAAGAGAGTGAGCATCACAAAAGATAATGAAGAGTTGATAGAAAAGTTGGTTGATGCGTTGCCACATGAAACTTGGGGCACATATCTCATGATGTTGAGAAATAAGAAAGATTTTAGTAATTTGACACTGAATAAGTTCATTGAAAAACTTGAAGCTCAAGAGATGGAGCAAAGGAAAATCTCAAGAATGAAGGATTTTGATGGTGAACAAGATATCGGTCTATATTACAAAGGAGGGATTAGTGATAAGGCCAATATGTCACCAAAGGTTGAAACTGCATTCAATGCTAAGAGTTCGTCTGGAGGGTGGTCATCTCAAGGATCAAACAGCAAAACGGGATTTTCTTCATATCCATCATTTGATCCGAATTTTTCAACAACCAAGAATGGCAAGAGATTACAATGCAACATTGTTTTGAATCTTGAAAATGGTGAAAAATTGTCGAAAGAGGTTGCAAAAGGTCACATGTCGTTGTTGGGAACTGTATTAGAATCATATGAAAGTTTAGTTGTAGGAAAGATCAGGAATCCATTGTTGACAAAAGAGGATTACGATCAGATTGATGCTGAGGATATGGAATTGATGGATATAAAGTGGTGTTTGGCGAGTGTTTTGAGAAGAACCGAAAAGTTTAAACAAATTACGGGAAGAGATGATTTCCGTGATGCAAATGTTTCTACTTTGGGATTTGATAAATCTAAAGTTACTTGTTTTCGTTGCAGGAAAAAAGGACACTTCAAAAGGGAGTGCACAAACCGCGAAGCAAGTGGAGCTCAAAATCCGTTCAACAACAATGATTATTATCGGAAAGCAATTTATCATCAAGTTGCTCAACAATCACATCAACAACAACCACAAACTGCTCATGCCAGGAAGGAGATTGAAGAGTCATCAAAGAAAGCTTATTTGATGAGCAAAATAATTGATCAAGATGATGAAAATTTACCAGAAGGATTTAGTTGGGCAAATTTTAGTTGGGATGATTATGATCCTAACAAAACTCCAAAGCAAAAAGCTTTTGTTGCCCGAGTTAAAGAAGATAGTGATAATGATGATGATTATTATGCAAGAAGAATGGAAAAACACTTAAGAATGTTAGAGGAGAGTGACAGTGATGATGAAAAAGATAAAAAGAAAAAGAAGAAGGTTAAAAAACCAGTTAGCAGTGATGATGAAGAAGTTCCAGTGATAAGGAAGAAAATTAAAGACATTCCAGTTTTCAAAGTTGATGCAGAAGCTGATGCACAGAAGATTCATGTGAAATGTGAAAACTGTGAAGCAGTGAAGAAGCAAAACAATATTTTGATTCACAACATGAACCGCTTGAAAGAATCTTATGATGTTCTAAACAAAGCAATGAATCAGTACAACCAATCAAGCAGTGAACAAGCAACAGCCATGAAAACACTTCAAGGAGCTTTCATGACAAAGCAGAAAGTTGTCAACAATTACATTGAGAAATGTGCTGTGCTTGAACAGAAACTGGAAACTCAAAGGATTCAAACAGAAAGAGTTAATAGATTGTTAAAAAGTTACTCATGTACTTCGTATGTTATTGACAGGATTTATCCAACCGTTGAAGGCATGAAGGCATTTGATGAAGATGAAGTATCTGAAGACAAGAGTTCTAAAAAGAAGAAGGATACTGAAATGAAGATTTCTGGTAAGAAACAAGATGCCAGTTACAACAAGTGTCCACCCCCGCTTGAAAATGGATATTCTCCTAGAAATTCAAATTCAGAAAGAGTCAAAAAGGCAACCAATTTACAGTGGGAGTCTGAGTCTTAAGAAAATTTGCCAGACAACATTGATGTTACTTTCACATCCTCTGACACTGATCATGAGTCCGAATTAATAAAGAAAGTGGTCGATCAGGTGTTGGATAACGATGAAACCGAGGAGTCAAAGTTGGAGTCAAATTCAGAGTCAAAGTCTGACAAGTCAAAGTCAACAGTCAAAAAGGACAAACGGGTTTACAATAAAGAGTTTTTGTTATCAAAATCTAATTTGAATGACGAACCAATCAAAGTGGCATATACTTTGAATGATTCTGACAAATTATATTCTGATGAAGAATTTCTAATAAGATGTGTTAAAACTGAAATGATCAAAAAGGTTTTCAAATTAACAGAAATTAATATTTCTGAAATAAAAGATGTAAATCTTTCCGAAAAACCTAAAAAATACACCTCAAGAGATCAACAAAGGTTAAATAAGAAAAAAGGTTACAGTTCTGGTTCTGGTCTTCAAAAGAAACCAAACCATAACGGTAATTTCAAAAGGAAAGGTTTAGGATTTATTCCACCGAAAAATCATAAAAATGAAAAAACTTATAAAACAGAAACTGTATTTGTTGCAGGAATATCATCTGAAGAAGAAAAGGAGCAATTGTTCAGAAAGCAGACAAACAAAGAATTCCTTGCTATGAAGCAAGAAGAAATGAAGAAAGATGTTTCTCAACAAAAGAAGGAGACAAGAACCTGTTTTCAATGCAAAATAGTTGGTCATATTGCCAGGAATTGTCCAAAGGCAATTCAATCAAATCAGGAAGTGTCTCGTAAACTAAAAGAGAAGATAGTTGAAAATGAACTGCCAACCAAACCTCTTATAGTTTTCAAAAACTCAAAATTTGAGGTTGGTGAATGTTCAAAAAGGTTTTACAAAAGAAAAGCAAATCTTGACAATCAAAAATGGGTTGTTAAGAAATCTGATGATAGTTCTAGAAATGATTCTGATTTGTCAAAATCAGAGGAGCTATTTTCTGGCGATGAATCTGATTCCACAAAGTCAGAGGAGCCACAGGTTGAGTTAAAAGATGGAAAATCAGTTCCACCAATGGATGATGCAAATTTTACACCATTGAGGGCTGAGAATTTTAAACAAAAAGTTGGTAAAATTGGGATTTCAAATCAATTTTTCTCTGAAAAGAAAGAATTTGATATTGAAAAAGCTTTTAACCCCACAGTTCAAAATATTTTTGGAAAAATGGATGACGGAAAGGTCAAAGGGGTTAAGGAATTTTATGAGAAGAAAACGAAGAAACCAGGTAAAGATGGGTCATCCCAGCTTTGTGACTGGGATGGAACCTATTATGATGATGATTGAAAACCATGACTTTCCGGAGCTCCCAAGTTGGTAATCGTGGAGCAGGAATCGACATATTTCTTGAGAAATTCACGTTTGTGATATTTCAACTTACAAGTGGTAAATCAGGGACATTAAGTTGTACTTGATTTTCTACAAGTGGTATTTGTTGATTGAACTTAAAATTGTTAAAATTTTCAAATGGTTAAAGAAGAACAAGGTGATGAATTGATCCCCTAATCTACAAGTGGTTTTATGAAATCAACAAAACTAATTTTCCGGAAAAACCATTTTGATTAAAACAAACTTAAGTGTTTTGAAATCATAATGGGAAAATAGTTTGTTGTAAGGGGGAGTTCTGATTGTTTATGCCAAGTGAATGGCGAATTGAAGCAATTCACATCATGTTGTCACCTTCTGGGTACAATTTGTTTTCAAATTTGTTTAAATGATTTTGCATTTTAGGGGGAGTAAGAATTTCAGAAAATCCAAAAACATTTGAAAATTTGAAAAAGTCAAAAACATGGTAAAATTCAAAATGAGTTTTGTTGTAAAAAGAGGAAATGATAGTACATCAGTGGACTATCACAGCATGGTAAAGAATTGGAAAGTCAAATGTGATAAACGGTCTCACTGATGATGTGCCAGTAGGTTTTTGCACACTTAGTAGATTGTGTCGAGATATAAACCTAAAATTCAAACTTACTTATATCGTGGGGAACATCTCTCGGATATATGGGTAACCCCCGAAATCTTGTTTGAAAGGTCCATCTTTCTGAGATACTAGGTCTTTATGCTTAGTGATATCTGGGGTATTATCTCGGGACTTCTGATTTTTCGGAAGCAATGACCTAGTCCCCGGAGAATACTTTCTGCTTGCTTGAAATATAGCACCCCCCTCAGCATAAAAAATGATGAAACATTGCAAAATGCTAATCATGTGCTGTTGAAGAAAAGATTCTCTAAAGGGAACACACCAAAAAGTCGAAGCCGTCATCTCTCAGATTTTGCGGAAGTAATAGCCTGAGCTCTCACGGCCCTCGCATTTAACCCTTTACAGATATCATCTAGGTATACTCACCTGTAAGACTGAATATTGGGATTTGGATACGGTAGTATATTCTGAGGTGGGACACGCGAATAAGTTTAAGTGCTTAAAACATTAATCTCGTATCTCGAAACAATTGAAATTTGTGTGAAAATTTAAGTGGATCAGTATACTGACAATCTAAGTGAATCGTTTAGAACTTAAAATGTTTAAAGCTTAACGGTGTTGGTGATTTATCTCAGAAACTGATATGATCCTCTTACGCAAACTCACAAAAATATTGTCTGTAAATATTTCTTTATTGCATTTCTTTAAAGTCAAAAATCCAAAAAGATTTTTAGTGTGTTTTAGCATAAAATTTTGAAAAAATACAAAAAGATTTTAGACAACTGATGTTGAAAGGCTGATTTTCAAAATTCCAAGTGCTAAACATGATGAACAGGGTTGGGAAAGTTTGTGTGAAGAAATTCTTACAAGTGATTTTCAGTGAATAAAATTTTGAATGTTTGCTTACAAGTGGTCATCAGAAATTTTTAAATGTTAAATCATTCTATTTCTTCTTGAGATTTCTAAATTTGACAAAGTTTAAATTTGAGAAATTTACTTTGAGGTAGAGAATGTGCAGGAATGAAGATTGATTAGAGCTAGGTTATGATTTCTGAGGATCTTGTGGTTACAATGAGCCAGGTCATGATCTTGAATCTGTGGAAGCCAGACTGCGATCCCAAGCACAATTTAAGGGGGAGTCTGAAGTTGTATAGAGCCAAGTTCTGATCTTGGACCTGATGTTTATGTAAGTTGATGATGCTGATGAATTTAAGGAAACAAGAGATCTGATCAAGAGAGTGTAAGAGCCAGCTACAGATCTTGGGGTGATAGAGAGATAAGAGTCAGGCCAAGATCCTGGAAAAGAAAGAGAAGAGAAAGATTGAGGATGCTTTACATTGTTAGATATTTCGGAGAAAGCTCGAGAAGACAGATAAAGACTGAAGATTGAAGACTCGACACCGAAGACTTTGTCAACATCCGAGGGGGAGTCTGTTGGTGCATACTTCTGTCGACTACGTCTTGTATCGAGTCTTGTATTGTATTAGATAGACCAGGGCACGCAAAACGAGAAAAATGTATTTGTGGGTAATTTCGCATGAAATAAGATTTCGTGTGAAATCTAATTTCGCTTGAACTATTTCGTGCGAAAATTAGCTGCCCTATAAATACCTTTGATGTCTTGTCATTTGTAATTTTCTGGTTTCAGTGCCGAAGTGTCGACTCGCTGTAAAACTTTGTCAAATCAATCAAAAGACAGTTTAAAGTGTATTTCTAGCTGATTTGAACTTGATACGTTTGTTTCCGCCATTCGTATTGAGCAAAAACTCTTCTGATCGACTCGTTTAGGTCTGGAAACGTTCCTACACATTTGTTGAGGGTTTTTTTTGGTGTCTAATCCGCATATATATCACCATTGCCCTTGATTTGCTTGACTGTATATCTCTTAAATGTCAACATATACACGTGTGATTTAGTTTACGAAGATTTTTCAATGCCGAGAAACTCTATCAGAGAGTAAAAAAGGCGCAAGTTTGACAATGGTGTAAAATTAAAATGGGATATACCGGGCTAGGATTCGAGTTACAGGAACAAGGGCCAAACCAACCACCCAAGAATGGAATCGGTGAGCGAAAACACTTGACAACCTCCTAGAAGCAGTTTTTCTTGCCACCAGACCTTTCTCCATCAATTAGGAATCTGATGTCGTCACAAAACACATTCCTTAAATTGTAGCCATTTGTTGAGTGGTTCTTTTTTGTGTCTAATCCGCATATATATCACCATTGCCCTTGATTTTCTTGACTGTATATCTCTTAAATATCAACATATACACGTGTGATTTAGTTTACGAATATTTTTCAATGCCGAGAACCTCGATCAGAGAGTAAAAAAGGCGTAAGGTTCACAATGGTGTAAAATTAAAATGGGATATACCGGGCTTGGATTCGAGTTACAGGAACAAGGGCCAAACCAACCACCCAAGAATGGAATCGGCGAGCGAAAACACTTGACAACCTCCTAGAAGCAGCTTTTCTTACCACCAGACATTTCTCCATCAATTAGGAATCTGATGCCGTCACTAAACACATTCCTTAAATTGTAGCCATTTGTTGAGTTTTTTTTTTGGTGTCTAATCCGCATATATATCACCATTGCCCTTGATTTTCTTGACTGTATATCTCTTAAATATCAACATATACACGTGTGCTTTAGTTTACGAAGATTTTTCAAAGCTGAGAACCTCGATCAGAGAGTAAAAAAGGTGTAAGGTTCACAATGGTGTAAAATTAAAATGGGATATACCGGGCTAGGATTTGAGTTACATGAACAAATGCCAAACCAACCACCCAAGAATGGAATCGTCAAGCGAAAAAACTTGACAACCTCCTAGAAGCAGCTTTTCTTGCCACCAGTCCTTTCTCCATCAATTAGGAATCTGATGCCGTCACTAAACACATTCCTTAAATTGTAGCCATTTGTTGAGTGATTTTTTTTTTGCTGTCTAATCCGCATATATATCACCATTGCCCTTGATTTTCTTGACTGTATATCTCTTAAATGTCAACATATACACGTGTGATTTAGTTTACGAAGATTTTTCAATGCCGAGAACCTCTATCAGAGAGTAAAAAAGGCCTAAGGTTCACAATGGTGTAAAATTAAAATGGGATATACCGGGCTAGGATTGAGTTACATGAACAAGGGCCAAACCAACCACCCAAGAATGGAATCGTCAAGCGAAAACACTTGACAACCTCCTAGAAGTAGCTTTTCTTGCCACCAAACCTTTCTCCATCAATTTGGAATCTGATGCCGCCACTAAACACATTCCTTAAATTGTAGCCATTTGTTGAGTGTTTTTTTTGGTATCTAATCCGCATATATATCACCATTGCCCTTGATTTTCTTGATTGTATATCTCTTAAATATCTACATATACACGTGTGATTTAGTTTACGAAGATTTTTCAATGCCGAGAACCTCGATCAGAGAGTAAAAAAGGTGTAAGGTTCACAATGGTGTAAAATTAAAATGGGATATACGGGACTAGGATTCGAGTTACAGGAACAAGGGTCAAACCAACCACCCAAGAATGGAATCGACGAGCGAAAACACTTGACAACTTCCTAGAAGCAGCTTTTCTTACCACCAGACCTTTCTCCTTCAATTAGGAATCTGATGCCGTCGCTAAACACATTCCTTAAATTGAAGCCATTTGTTGAGTGTTTTTTTCAGGTGTCTAATCCGCATATATATCACCATTGCCCTTGATTTTCTTGACTGTATATCTCTCAAATATCAACATATAGACGTGTGATTTAGTTTACGAAGATTTTTCAAAGTCGGGAACCTCGATTAGAGAGTAAAAAAGGCGTATGGTTCACAATGGTGTAAAATTAAAATGGGATATACCGGGCTTGGATTCGAGTTACAGGAACAAGGGCCAAACCAACCACCCAAGAATGGAATCGTCGAACGAAAACACTTGACAACCTTCTAGAAGCAGCTTTTCTTGCCACCAGACCTTTCTCCATCAATTAGGAATCTGATGCCGTCACAAAATACATTCCTTAAATTGTAGCCATTTGTTGAGTGTTTTTTTGGTGTCTAATCCGCATATATATCACCATTGCCCTTGATTTTCTTGACTGTATATCTCTTAAATGTCAACATATAAACGTGTGATTTAGTTTACGAAGATTTTTCAATGCAGAGAACCTCGATCAGAGAGTAAAAAAGGCGTAAGGTTCACAATGGTGTAAAATTAAAATGGGATATACCGGGCTAGGATTCGAGTTAATGGAACAAGGGCCAAACTAACCTCCCAAGAATGGAATCGTCGTGCGAAAACAATTGACAACCTCCTAGAAGCAGGTTTTCTTACTACCAGACCTTTGTCCATCAATTAGGAATTTGATGCCGTTACGAAACACATTCCTTAAATTGTAGCCATTTGTTAAGTGATTTTTTTGTGTCTAATCCGCATATATATCACCATTGCCCTTGATTTTCTTTACTGTATATCTCTTAAATATCAACATATACACGTGTGATTTAGTTTACGAAGATTTTTCAATGCCGAGAACCTCGATCAGAGAGTAAAAATGGCGTAAGGTTCACAATGGTGTAAAAATAAAATGGGATATACCGGGCTAGGATTCGAGTTACAGGAACAAGGGACAAACCAACCACCCAAGAATGGAATCGTTGAGCGAAAACACTTGACAACCTTCTAGAAGCAGCTTTTCTTGCCACCAGACCTTTCTCCATCAATTAGGAATCTGATGCCGTCACTAAACACATTCCTTAAATTGTAGCCATTTGTTAAGTGATTTTTTTTGTGTCTAATCCGCATATATATCACCATTGCCCTTGATTTTCTTGACTGTATATCGCTCAAATATCAACATATAGACGTGTGATTTAGTTTACGAAGATTTTTCAAAATCGGGAACCTCGATTAGAGAGTAAAAAAGGCGTAAGGTTCACAATGGTGTAAAATTAAAATGGGATATACCGGGCTTGGATTCGAGTTACAGGAACAAGGGCCAAACCAACCACCCAAGAATGGAATCGTCGAACGAAAACACTAAACAACCTTCTAGAAGCAGCTTTTCTTGCCACCAGACCTTTCTCCATCAATTAGGAATCTGATGCCGTCACTAAACACATTCCTTAAATTGTAGCCATTTGTTGAGTGTTTTTTTGGTGTCTAATCCGCATATATATCACCATTGCCCTTGATTTTCTTGACTGTATATCTCTTAAATGTCAACATATAAACGTGTGATTTAGTTTACGAAGATTTTTCAATGCATAGAACCTCGATCAGAGAGTAAAAAAGGCGTAAGGTTCACAATGGTGTAAAATTAAAATGGGATATACCGGGCTAGGATTCGAGTTAATGGAACAACCAACCTCCCAAGAATGGAATCGTCGAGCGAAAACACTTGAAAACCTTCTAGAAGCAGCTTTTCTTACTACCAGACCTTTGTCCATCAATTTGGAATCTGATGTTGTCACTAAACACATTCCTTAAATTTTAGCCATTTGTTGAGTGTTTTTTTGTTGGTGTCTAATCCGCATATATATCACCATTGCCCTTGATTTTCTTGACTGTATATCTCTTAAATATAAACATATACACGTGTGATTTAGTTTACGAAGATTTTTCAATGCCGAGAACCTCGATCAGAGAGTAAAAAAGGCGTAAGGCTCACAATGGTGTAATATTAAAATGGGATATAACGGGCTAGGATTCGAGTTACAGGAACAAGGGCCAAACCAACAAACCAAGAATGGAATCGTCGAGCGAAAACACTTGACAACCTCCTAGAAGCAGCTTTTCTTACCACCAGACCTTTCGCCATCAAATAGGAATCTGATGCCGTCACTAAACACATTCCTTAAATTGTAGCCATTTGTTTAGTGTTTTTTTTGGTGTCTAATCCGCATATATATCACCATTGCCCTTGATTTTCTTGACTGTATATGTCTTAAATGTCAACATATACATGTGTGATTTAGTTTACGAAGATTTTTCAATGCCGAGAACCTCGATTAGAGATTAAAAAAGGCGTAAGGTTCACAATGGTGTAAAATTAAAATGGGATATACCGGGCTAGGATTCGAGTTACAGGAATAAGGGCCAAACCAACCACCTAAGAATGGAATCGTCGAGCGGAAACACTTGACAACCTCCTAGAAGCAGCTTTTCTTACCACCAGACCTTTCTCCATCAATTAGGATATCTGATGCCGTCACTAAACACATTCCTTAAAATTTAGCCATTTGGTGAATGTTTTTTTTGTGTGTCTAATCCGCATATATATCACCATTACCCTTGATTTTCTTGACTGTATATCTCATAAATATCAACATATACACGCGTGATTTAGTTTACGAAGATTTTTCAATGCCGAGAACCTCGATCAGAGAGTAAAAAAGGCGTAAGGTTCACAATGGTGTAAAATTAAAATGGGATATACCGGGCTAGGATTCGAGAGGAACAACGGCCAAACCAACCACCCAAGAATGGAATCGTCGAGCGAAAACACTTGACAACCTCCTAGAAGCAGCTTTTCTTGCCACCAGACCTTTCTCCATCAATTAGGAATTTGATGCCGTCACTAAACACATTCCTTAAATTGTAGCCATTTGTTGAGTGATTTTTTTTGTGTCAAATCCGCATATATATCACCATTCCCCTTGATTTTCTTGACTGTATATCTCTTAAATGTCAACATATACACGTGTGATTTAGTTTACGAAGATTTTTCAATACCGAGAACCTCGATCAGAGAGTAAAAAAGGCGAAAGGTTCACAATGGTGTAAGATTAAAATGAGATATACCAGGCTACGATTCAAGTTACAGGAACAAGGGCCAAACCAACCACCCAAGAATGGAATCGTCGAGCGAAAACACTTGACAACCTCCTAGAAGCAGCTTTTCTTGCCACCAGACCTTTCTCCATCAATTAGGAATCTGATGCCGTCACTAAACACATTCCTTAAATTGTAGCCATTTGTTGAGTGTTTTTTTGGTGTCTAATCCGCATATATATCACCATTGCCCTTGATTTTCTTGACTGTATATCTCTTAAATGTCAACATATAAACGTGTGATTTAGTTTACGAAGATTTTTCAATGCAGAGAACCTCGATCAGAGAGTAAAAAAGGCGTAAGGTTCACAATGGTGTAAAATTAAAATGGGATATACCGGGCTATGATTCGAGTTAATGGAACAACCAACCTCCCAAGAATGGAATCGTCGAGCGAAAACACTTGACAACCTTCTAGAAGCAGCTTTTCTTACTACCAGACCTTTGTCCATCAATTTCGAATCTGATGTTGTCACTAATCACATTCCTTAAATTTTAGCCATTTGTTGAGTGTTTTTTTGTTGGTGTCTAATCCGCATATATATCACCATTGCCCTTGATTTTCTTGACTGTATATCTCTTAAATGTCAACATATAAATGTGTGATTTAGTTTACGAAGATTTTTCAATGCCGAGAACCTCGATCAGAGAGTAAAAAAGGCGTAAGGCTCACAATGGTGTAATATTAAAATGGGATATAACGGGCTAGGATTCGAGTTACAGGAACAAGGGCCAAACCAACCAACCAAGAATGGAATCGTCGAGCGAAAACACTTGACAACCTCCTAGAAGCAACTTTTCTTACCACCAGACCTTTCACCATCAAATAGGAATCTGATGTCGTCACTAAACACATTCCTTAAATTGTAGCCATTTGTTTAGTTTTTTTTTTGTGTCTAATCCGCATATATATCACCATTGCCCTTGATTTTCTTGACTGTATATGTCTTAAATGTCAACATATACATGTGTGATTTAGTTTACGAAGATTTTTCAATGCCGAGAACCTCGATCAGAGATTAAAAAAGGCGTAAGGTTCACAATGGTGTAAAATTAAAATGGGATATACCGGGCTAGGATTCGAGTTACAGGAATAAGGGCCAAACCAACCACCTAAGAATGGAATCGTCGAGCGGAAACACTTGACAACCTCCTAGAAGCAGCTTTTCTTACCACCAGACCTTTCTCCATCAATTAGGATATCTGATGCCGTCACTAAACACATTCCTTAAAATTTAGCCATTTGGTGAATGTTTTTTTTTGTGTGTCTAATCCGCATATATATCACCATTACCCTTGATTTTCTTGACTGTATATCTCATAAATATCAACATATACACGCGTGATTTAGTTTACGAAGATTTTTCAATGCCGAGAACCTCGATCAGAGAGTAAAAAAGGCGTAAGGTTCACAATGGTGTAAAATTAAAATGGGATATACCGGGCTAGGATTCGAGAGGAACAACGGCCAAACCAACCACCCAAGAATGGAATCGTCGAGCGAAAACACTTGACAACCTCCTAGAAGCAGCTTTTCTTGCCACCAGACCTTTCTCCATCAATTAGGAATTTGATGCCGTCACTAAACACATTCCTTAAATTGTAGCCATTTGTTGAGTGATTTTTTTTGTGTCAAATCCGCATATATATCACCATTCCCCTTGATTTTCTTGACTGTATATCTCTTAAATGTCAACATATACACGTGTGATTTAGTTTACGAAGATTTTTCAATACCGAGAACCTCGATCAGAGAGTAAAAAAGGCGAAAGGTTCACAATGGTGTAAGATTAAAATGAGATATACCAGGCTACGATTCAAGTTACAGGAACAAGGGCCAAACCAACCACCCAAGAATGGAATCGTCGAGCGAAAACACTTGACAACCTCCTAGAAGCAGCTTTTCTTGCCACCAGACCTTTCTCCATCAATTAGGAATCTGATGCCGTCACTAAACACATTCCTTAAATTGTAGCCATTTGTTGAGTGTTTTTTTGGTGTCTAATCCGCATATATATCACCATTGCCCTTGATTTTCTTGACTGTATATCTCTTAAATGTCAACATATAAACGTGTGATTTAGTTTACGAAGATTTTTCAATGCAGAGAACCTCGATCAGAGAGTAAAAAAGGCGTAAGGTTCACAATGGTGTAAAATTAAAATGGGATATACCGGGCTAGGATTCGAGTTAATGGAACAACCAACCTCCCAAGAATGGAATCGTCGAGCGAAAACACTTGACAACCTTCTAGAAGCAGCTTTTCTTACTACCAGACCTTTGTCCATCAATTTGGAATCTGATGTTGTCACTAATCACATTCCTTAAATTTTAGCCATTTGTTGAGTGTTTTTTTGTTGGTGTCTAATCCGCATATATATCACCATTGCCCTTGATTTTCTTGACTGTATATCTCTTAAATGTCAACATATAAATGTGTGATTTAGTTTACGAAGATTTTTCAATGCCGAGAACCTCGATCAGAGAGTAAAAAAGGCGTAAGGCTCACAATGGTGTAATATTAAAATGGGATATAACGGGCTAGGATTCGAGTTACAGGAACAAGGGCCAAACCAACCAACCAAGAATGGAATCGTCGAGCGAAAACACTTGACAACCTCCTAGAAGCAACTTTTCTTACCACCAGACCTTTCACCATCAAATAGGAATCTGATGTCGTCACTAAACACATTCCTTAAATTGTAGCCAGTTGTTTAGTGTTTTTTTTTTGTGTCTAATCCGCATATATATCACAATTGCCCTTGATTTTCTTGACTGTATATGTCTTAAATGTCAACATATACATGTGTGATTTAGTTTACGAAGATTTTTCAATGCCGAGAACCTCGATCAGAGATTAAAAAAGGCGTAAGGTTCACAATGGTGTAAAATTAAAATGGGATATACCGGGCTAGGATTCGAGTTACAGGAACAAGGGCCAAACCAACCACCTAAGAATGGAATCGTCGAGCGAAAACACTTGACAACCTCCTAGAAGCAGCTTTTCTTACCACCAGACCTTTCTCCATCAATTAGGAATCTGATGCCGTCACAAAACACATTCCTTAAAATTTAGCCATTTGGTGAATGTTTTTTTTTTGTGTCTAATCCGCATATATTTCACCATTACCCTTGATTTTCTGGACTGTATATCTCTTAAATATCAACATATACACGCGTGATTTAGTTTACGAAGATTTTTCAATGCCGAGAACCTTGATCAGAGAGTAAAAAAGGTGTAAGGTTCACAATGGTGTCAAATTAAAATGGGATATACAGGGCTAGGATTCGAGAGGAACAACGGCCAAACCAACCACCCAAGAATGGAATCGTCGAGCGAAAACACTTGACAACCTCCTAGAAGCAGCTTTTCTTGCCACCAGACCTTTCTCCATCAATTAGGAATTTGATGCCGTCACTAAACACATTCCTTAAATTGTAGCCATTTGTTGAGTGATTTTTTTTGGTGTCAAATCCGCGTATATATCACCATTCCCCTTGATTTTCTTGACTGTATATCTCTTAAATGTCAACATATACACGTGTGATTTAGTTTACGAAGTTTTTTCAATGCCTAGAAACCTCGATCAGAGAGTAAAAAAGGCGTAAGGTTCACAATGGTGTAAGATTAAAATGGGATATACCAGGCTACGATTCGAGTTACAGGAACAAGGGCCAAACCAACCACCCAAGAATGGAATCGTCAAGCGAAAACACTTGACAACCTCCTAGAAGCAGCTTTTCTTGCCACCAGACCTTTCTCCATCAATTAGGAATCTGATGCCGTCACTAAACACATTCCTTAAATTGTAGCCATTTGTTGAGTGTTTTTTTTTTTGGTGTCTAATCCGCATATATATCACCATTGCCCTTGATTTTCTTGAATGTATATCTCTTAAATATCAACATATACACGTGTGCTTTAGTTTACGAAGATTTTTCAATGCTGAGAACCTCTATCAGAGAGTAAAAAAGGCCTAAGGTTCACAATGGTGTAAAATTAAAATGGGATATACCGGGCTAGGATTGAGTTACAGGAACAAGGGCCAAACCAACCACCCAAGAATGGAATCGTCAAGCGAAAACACTTGACAACCTCCTAGAAGCAGCTTTTCTTGCCACCAGACCTTTCTCCATCAATTAGGAATCTGATGCCGTCACTAAACACATTCCTTAAATTGTAGCCATTTGTTGAGTGTTTTTTTTTTGGTGTCTAATCCGCATATATATCACCATTGCCCTTGATTTTCTTGACTGTATATCTCTTAAATATCAACATATACACGTATGCTTTAGTTTACGAAGATTTTTCAATGCCGAGAACCTCTATCAGAGAGTAAAAAAGGCCTAAGGTTCACAATGGTGTAAAATTAAAATGGGATATACCGGGCTAGGATTGAGTTACAGGAACAAGGGCCAAACCAACCACCCAAGAATGGAATCGTCAAGCGAAAACACTTGACAACCTCCTAGAAGTAGCTTTTCTTGCCACCAAACCTTTCTCCATCAATTTGGAATCTGATGCCGTCACTAAACGCATTCCTTAAATTGTAGCCATTTGTTGAGTGTTTTTTTTGGTGTCTAATCCGCATATATATCACCATTGCCCTTGATTTTCTTGACTGTATATCTCTTAAATATCTACATATACACGTGTGATTTAGTTTACGAAGATTTTTCAATGCCGAGAACCTCGATCAGAGAGTAAAAAAGGCGTAAGGTTCACAATGGTGTAAAATTAAAATGGGATATACGGGACTAGGATTCGAGTTACAGGAACAATGGTCAAACCAATCACCCAAGAATGGAATCGACGAGCGAAAACACTTGACAACTTCCTAGAAGTAGCTATTCCTACCACCAGACATTTCTCCTTCAATTAGGAATCTGATGCCGTCGCTAAACACATTCCTTAAATTGTAGCCATTTGTTGAGTGTTTTTTTCAGGTGTCTAATCCGCATATATATCACCATTGCCCTTGATTTTCTTGACTGTATATCTCTCAAATATCAACATATAGACGTGTGATTTAGTTTACGAAGATTTTTCAAAGACGGGAACCTCGATTAGAGAGTAAAAAAGGCGTATGGTTCACAATGGTGTAAAATTAAAATGGGATATACCGGGCTTGGATTCGAGTTACAGGAACAAGGGCCAAACCAACCACCCAAGAATGGAATCGTCGAACGAAAACACTTGACAACCTTCTAGAAGCAGCTTTTCTTGCCACCAGACCTTTCTCCGTTAATTAGGAATCTGATGCCGTCACTAAACACATTCCTTAAATTGTAGCCATTTGTTGAGTGTTTTTTTGGTGTCTAATCCGCATATATATCACCATTGCCCTTGATTTTCTTGACTGTATATCTCTTAAATGTCAACATATAAACGTGTGATTTAGTTTACGAAGATTTTTCAATGCAGAGAACCTCGATCAGAGAGTAAAAAAGGCGTAAGGTTCACAATGGTGTAAAATTAAAATGAGATATACCGGGCTAGGATTCGAGTTAATGGAACAAGGGCCAAACCAACCTCCCAAGAATGGAATCGTCGAGCGAAAACACTTGACAACCTCCTAGAAGCTGCTTTTCTTACTACCAGACCTTTGTCCATCAATTAGGAATTTGATGCCGTTACTAAACACATTCCTTAAATTGTAGCCATTTGTTAAGTGATTTTTTTTGTGTCCAATCCGCATATATATCACCATTGCCCTTGATTTTCTTGACTGTATATCTCTTAAATATCAACATATACACGTGTGCTTTAGTTTACGAAGATTTTTGAATGCAGAGAACCTCGATCAGAGAGTAAAAAAGGCGTAAGGTTCACAATGGTGTAAAATTAAAATGGGATATACGGGACTAGGATTCGAGTTACAGGAACAAGGGTCAAACCAACCACCCACGAATGGAATCGACGAGCGAAAACACTTGACAACTTCCTAGAAGCAGCTTTTCTTACCACCAGACCTTTCTCCTTCAATTAGGAATCTGATGCCGTCGCTAAACACATTCCTTAAATTGTAGCCATTTGTTGAGTGTTTTTTTGGTGTCTAATCCGCATATATACCACCATTGCCCTTGATTTTCTTGACTGTATATCTCCTAAATATCAACATATACACGTGTGCTTTAGTTTACGAAGATTTTTCAAAGCCGAGAACCTCGATCAGAGAGTAAAAAAGGCGTAAGGTTCACAATGGTGTAAAATTAAAATGGGATATACCGGGCTAGGATTCGAGTTACATGAACAAATGCCAAACCAACCACCTAAGAATGGAATCGTCGAGCGAAAACACTTGACAACCTCCTAGAAGAAGTTTTTCTTGCCACCAGTCCTTTCTCCATCAATTAGGAATCTGATGCCGTCACTAAACACATTCCTTAAATTGTAGCCATTTGTTGAGTGATTTTTTTTGGTGTCTAATCCACATATATATCACCATTGCCCTTGATTTTCTTGACTGTATATCTCTTAAATGTCAACATATACACGTGTGATTTAGTTTACGAAGATTTTTCAATGCCGAGAACCTCTATCAGAGAGTAAAAAAGGCCTAAGGTTCACAATGGTGTAAAATTAAAATGGGATATACCGGGCTAGGATTGAGTTACAGGAACAAGGGCCAAACCAACCACCCAAGAATGGAATCGTCAAGCGAAAACACTTGACAACCTCCTAGAAGTAGCTTTTCTTGCCACCAAACCTTTCTCCATCAATTTGGAATCTGATGCCGTCACTAAACACATTCCTTAAATTGTAGCCATTTGTTGAGTGTTTTTTTTGGTGTCTAATCCGCATATATATCACCATTGCCCTTGATTTTCTTGACAGTATATCTCTTAAATATCTAAATATACACGTGTGATTTAGTTTACGAAGATTTTTCAATGCCGAGAACCTCGATCAGAGAGTAAAAAAGGCGTAAGGTTCACAATGGTGTAAAATTAAAATGGGATATACGGGACTAGGATTCGAGTTACAGGAACAAGGGTCAAACCAACCACCCAAGAATGGAATCGACGAGCGAAAACACTTGACAACTTCCTAGAAGCAGCTTCTCTTACCACCAGACCTTTCTCCTTCAATTAGGAATCTGATGCCGTCGCTAAACACATTCCTTAAAATGTAGCCATTTGTTGAGTGTTTTTTTTCAGGTGTCTAATCCGCATATATATCACCATTGCCCTTGATTTTCTTGAATGTATATCTCTCAAATATCAACATATAGACGTGTGATGTAGTTTACGAAGATTTTTCAAAGCCGGGAACGTCGTTAAGAGTAAAAATGGCGTATGGTTCACAATGGTGTAAAATTAAAATGTGATATACCGGGCTTGGATTCGAGTTAATGGAACAAGGGCCAAACCGACCACCCAAGAATGGAATCGTCGAACGAAAACACTTGACAACATTCTAGAAGCAGCTTTTCTTGCCACCAGACCTTTCTCCATCAAGTAGGAATCTGATGCCGTCACTAAACACATTCCTTAAATTGTAGCCATTTGTTGAGTATTTTTTTGGTGTCTAATCCGCATATATATCACCATTGTCCTTGATTTTCTTGACTGTATATCTCTTAAATGTCAACATATAAACGTGTGATTTAGTTTACGAAGATTTTACAATGCAGAGAACCTCGATCAGAGAGTAAAAAAGGCGTAAGGTTCACAATGGTGTAAAATTAAAATGAGATATACCGGGCTAGGATTCGAGTTAATGGAACAAGGGCCAAACCAACCTCCCAAGAATGGAATCGTCGAGCGAAAACACTTGACAACCTCCTAGAAGCAGCTTTTCTTACTACCAGACCTTTGTCCATCAATTAGGAATTTGATGCCGTTACTAAACACATTCCTTAAATTGTAGCCATTTGTTAAGTGATTTTTTTTGTGTCCAATCCGCATATATATCACCATTGCCCTTGATTTTCTTGACTGTATATCTCTTAAATATCAACATATACACGTGTTCTTTAGTTTACGAAGAGTTTTGAATGCAGAGAACCTCGATCAGAGAGTAAAAAAGGCGTAAGGTTCACAATGGTGTAAAATTAAAATGGGATATACGGGACTAGGATTCGAGTTACAGGAACAAAGGTCAAACCAACCACCCAAGAATGGAATCGACGAGCGAAAACACTTGACAACTTCCTAGAAGCAGCTTTTCTTACCACCAGACCTTTCTCCTTCAATTAGGAATCTGATGCCGTCGCTAAACACATTCCTTAAATTGTAGCCATTTGTTCAGTCTTTTTTTGGTGTCTAATCCGCATATATACCACCATTGCCCTTGATTTTCTTGACTGTATATCTCCTAAATATCAACATATACACGTGTGCTTTAGTTTACGAAGATTTTTCAAAGCCGAGAACCTCGATCAGAGAGTAAAAAAGGCGTAAGGTTCACAATGGTGTAAAATTAAAATGGGATATACCGGGCTAGGATTCGAGTTACATGAACAAATGCCAAACCAACCACCCAAGAATGGAATCGTCGAGCGAAAACACTTGACAACCTCCTAGAAGCAGTTTTTCTTGCCACCAGTCCTTTCTCCATCAATTAGGAATCTGATGCCGTCACTAAACACATTCCTTAAATTGTAGCCATTTGTTGAGTGATTTTTTTTGGTGTCTAATCCACATATATATCACCATTGCCCTTGATTTTCTTGACTGTATATCTCTTAAATGTCAACATATACACGTGTGATTTAGTTTACGAAGATTTTTCAATGCCGAGAGCCTCTATCAGAGAGTAAAAAAGGCCTAAGGTTCACAATGGTATAAAATTAAAATGGGATATACCGGGCTAGGATTGAGTTACAGGAACAAGGGCCAAACCAACCACCCAAGAATGGAATCGTCAAGCGAAAACACTTGACAACCTCCTAGAAGTAGTTTTTCTTGCCACCAAACCATTCTCCATCAATTTGGAATCTGATGCCGTCACTAAACACATTCCTTAAATTGTAGCCATTTGTTGAGTGTGTTTTTTTGGTGTCTAATCCGCATATATATCACCATTGCCCTTGATTTTCTTGACAGTATATCTCTTAAATATCTACATATACACGTGTGATTTAGTTTACGAAGATTTTTCAATGCCGAGAACCTCGATCAGAGAGTAAAAAAGGCGTAAGGTTCACAATGGTGTAAAATTAAAATGGGATATACGGGACTAGGATTCGAGTTACAGGAACTAGGGTCAAACCAACCACCCAAGAATGGAATCGACGAGCGAAAACACTTGACAACTTGCTAGAAGCAGCTTCTCTTACCACCAGACCTTTCTCCTTCAATTAGGAATCTGATGCCGTCGCTAAACACATTCCTTAAAATGTAGCCATTTGTTGAGTGTTTTTTTTCAGGTGTCTAATCCGCATATATATCACCATTGCCCTTGATTTTCTTGAATGTATATCTCTCAAATATCAACATATAGACGTGTGATTTAGTTTACGAAGATTTTTCAAAGCCGGGAACCTCGATTAGAGAGTAAAAATAGCGTATGGTTCACAATGGTGTAAAATTAAAATGGGATATACCGGGCTTGGATTCGAGTTAATGGAACAAGGGCCAAACCGACCACCCAAGAATGGAATCGTCGAACGAAAACACTTGACAACATTCTAGAAGCAGCTTTTCTTGCCACCAGACCTTTCTCCATCAATTAGGAATCTGATGCCGTCACTAAACACATTCCTTAAATTGTAGCCATTTGTTGAGTGTTTTTTTGGTGTCCAATCCGCATATATATCACCATTGCCCTTGATTTTCTTGACTGTATATCTCTTAAATGTCAACATATAAACGTGTGATTTAGTTTACGAAGATTTTACAATGCAGAGAACCTCGATCAGAGAGTAAAAAGGCGTAAGGTTCACAATGGTGTAAAATTAAAATGAGATATCTCGGGCTAAGATTCGAGTTAATGGAACAAGGGCCAAACCAACCTCCCAAGAATGGAATCGTCGAGCGAAAACACTTGACAACCTCCTAGAAGCAGCTTTTCTTACTACCAGACCTTTGTCCATCAATTAGGAATTTGATGCCGTTACTAAACACATTCCTTAAATTGTAGCCATTTGTTAAGTGATTTTTTTTGTGTCCAATCCGCATATATATCACCATTGCCCTTGATTTTCTTGACTGTATATCTCTTAAATATCAACATATACACGTGTGCTTTAGTTTACGAAGATTTTTGAATGCAGAGAAGCTCGATCAGAGAGTAAAAAAGGCGTAAGGTTCACAATGGTGTAAAATTAAAATGGGATATACGGGACTAGGATTCGAGTTACAGGAACAAGGGTCAAACCAACCACCCAAGAATGGAATCGACGAGCGAAAACACTTGACAACTTCCTAGAAGCAGCTTTTCTTACCACCAGACCTTTCTCCTTCAATTAGGAATCTGATGCCGTCGCTAAACACATTCCTTAAATTGTAGCCATTTGTTGAGTGTTTTTTTGGTGTCTAATCCGCATATATACCACCATTGCCCTTGATTTTCTTGACTGTATATCTCCAAAATATCAACATATACACGTGTGCTTTAGTTTACGAAGATTTTTCAAAGCCGAGAACCTCGATCAGAGAGTAAAAAAGGCGTAAGGTTCACAATGGTGTAAAATTAAAATGGGATATACCGGGTTAGGATTCGAGTTACATGAACAAATGCCAAACCAACCACCCAAGAATGGAATCGTCGAGCGAAAACACTTGACAACCTCCTAGAAGCAGTTTTTCTTGCCACCAGTCCTTTCTCCATCAATTAGGAATCTGATGCCGTCACTAAACACATTCCTTAAATTGTAGCCATTTGTTGAGTGATTTTTTTTGGTGTCTAATCCACATATATATCACCATTGCCCTTGATTTTGTTGACTGTATATCTCTTAAATGTCAACATACACACGTGTGATTTAGTTTACGAAGATTTTTCGATGCCGAGAACCTCTATCAGAGAGTAAAAAAGGCCTAAGGTTCACAATGGTGTAAAATTAAAATGGGATATACCGGGCTAGGATTGAGTTACAAGAACAAGGGCCAAACCAACCACCCAAGAATGGAATCGTCAAGCGAAAACACTTGACAACCTCCTAGAAGTAGCTTTTCTTGCCACCAAACCTTTCTCCATTAATTTGGAATCTGATGCCGTCACTAAACACATTCCTTAAATTGTAGCCATTTGTTGAGTGTTTTTTTTGGTGTCTAATCCGCATATATATCACCATTGCCCTTGATTTTCTTGACTGTATATCTCTTAAATATCTACATATACACGTGTGATTTAGTTTACGAAGATTTTTCAAAGCCGAGAACCTCGATCAGAGAGTAAAAAAGGCGTAAGGTTCACAATGGTGTAAAATTAAAATGGGATATACGGGACTAGGATTCGAGTTACAGGAACTAGGGTCAAACCAACCACCCAAGAATGGAATCGACGAGCGAAAACACTTGACAACTTCCTAGAAGCAGCTTCTCTTACCACCAGACCTTTCTCCTTCAATTAGGAATCTGATGCCGTCGCTAAACACATTCCTTAAATTGTAGCCATTTGTTGAGTGTTTTTTTTCAGGTGTCTAATCCGCATATATATCACCATTGCCCTTGATTTTCTTGAATGTATATCTCTCAAATATCAACATATAGACGTGTGATTTAGTTTACGAAGATTTTTCAAAGCCGGGAACCTCGATTAGAGAGTAAAAATAGCGTATGGTTCACAATGGTGTAAAATTAAAATGGGATATACCGGGCTTGGATTCGAGTTAATAGAACAAGGCCAAACCGACCACCCAAGAATGGAATCGTCGAACGAAAACACTTGACAACATTCTAGAAGCAGCTTTTCTTGCCACCAGACCTTTCTCCATCAATTAGGAATCTGATGCCGTCACTAAACACATTCCTTAAATTGTAGCCATTTGTTGAGTGTTTTTTTGGTGTCTAATCCGCATATATATCACCATTGCCCTTGATTTTCTTGACTGTATATCTCTTAAATGTCAACATATAAACGTGTGATTTAGTTTACGAAGATTTTACAATGCAGAGAACCTCGATCAGAGAGTAAAAAAGGCGTAAGGTTCACAATGGTGTAAAATTAAAATGAGATATACCGGGCTAGGATTCGAGTTAATAGAACAAGGGCCAAACCAACCTCCCAAGAATGGAATCGTCGAGCGAAAACACTTGACAACCTCCTAGAAGCAGCTTTTCTTACTACCAGACCTTTGTCCATCAATTAGGAATTTGATGTCGTTACTAAACACATTCCTTAAATTGTAGCCATTTGTTAAGTGATTTTTTTTGTGTCCAATCCGCATATATATCACCATTGCCCTTGATTTTCTTGACTGTATATCTCTTAAATATCAACATATACACGTGTGCTTTAGTTTACGAAGATTTTTGAATGCAGAGAACCTCGATCAGAGAGTAAAAAAGGCATAAGGTTCACAATGGTGTAAAATTAAAATGGGATATACGGGACTAGGATTCGAGTTACAGGAACAAGGGTCAAACCAACCACCCAAGATTGGAATCGACGAGCGAAAACACTTGACAACTTCCTAGAAGCAGCTTTTCTTACCACCAGACCTTACTCCTTCAATTAGGAATCTGATGCCGTCGCTAAACACATTCCTTAAATTGTAGCCATTTGTTGAGTGTTTTTTTGGTGTCTAATCCGCATATATACCACCATTGCCCATGATTTTCTTGACTGTATTTCTCCTAAATATCAACATATACACGTGTGATTTAGTTTACGAAGATTTTTCAAAGCCGAGAACCTCGATCAGAGAGTAAAAAAGGCGTAAGGTTCACAATGGTGTAAAATTAAATTGGGATATACCGGGCTAGGATTCGAGTTACATGAACAAATGCCAAACCAACCACCCAAGAATGGAATCGTCGAGCGAAAACACTTGACAACCTCCTAGAAGCAGCTTTTCTTGCCACCAGTTCTTTCTCCATCAATTAGGAATCTGATGCCGTCACTAAACACATTCCTTAAATTGTAGCCATTTGTTGAGTGATTTTTTTTGGTGTCTAATCCGCATATATATCACCATTGCCCTTGATTTTCTTGACTGTATATCTCTTAAATGTCAACATATAAACGTGTGATTTAGTTTACGAAGATTTTACAATGCAGAGAACCTCGATCAGAGAGTAAAAAAGGCGTAAGGTTCACAATGGTGTAAAATTAAAATGAGATATACCGGGCTAGGATTCGAGTTAATGTAACAAGGGCCAAACCAACCTCTCAAGAATGGAATCGTCGAGCAAAAACACTTGACAACCTCCTAGAAGCAGCTTTTCTTACTACCAGACCTTTGTCCATCAATTAGGAATTTGATTCCGTTACTAAACACATTCCTTAAATTGTAGCCATTTGTTAAGTGATTTTTTTTGTGTCCAATCCGCATATATATCACCATTGCCCTTGATTTTCTTGACTGTATATCTCTTAAATATCAACATATACACGTGTGCTTTAGTTTACGAAGATTTTTGAATGCAGAGAACCTCGATCAGAGAGTAAAAAAGGCGTAAGGTTCACAATGGTGTAAAATTAAAATGGGATGTACCGGGGTAGGATTCGAGTTACAGGAACAAGGGTCAAACCAACCACCCAAGAATGGAATCGACGAGCGAAAACACTTGACAACTTCCTAGAAGCAGCTTTTCTTACCACCAGACCTTTCTCCTTCAATTAGGAATCTGATGCCGTCGCTAAACACATTCCTTAAATTGTAGCCATTTGTTGAGTGTTTTTTGGTGTCTAATCCGCATATATACCACCATTGCACTTGATTTTCTTGACTGTATATCTCCTAAATATCAACATAGACACGTGTGATTTAGTTTACGAAGATTTTTCAAAGGCGAGAACCTCGATCAGAGAGTAAAAAAGGTGTAAGGTTCACAATGGTGTAAAATTAAAATGGGATATACCGGGCTAGGATTCGAGTTACATGAACAAATGCCAAACCAACCACCCAAGAATGGAATCGTCGAGCGAAAACACTTGACAACCTCCTAGAAGCAGCTTTTCTTGCCACCAGTCCTTTCTCCATCAATTAGGAATCTGATGCCGTCACTAAACACATTCCTTAAATTGTAGCCATTTGTTGAGTGATTTTTTTTTGGTGTCTAATCCACATATATATCACCATTGCCCTTGATTTTCTTGACTGTATATCTCTTAAATGTCAACATATACACGTGTGATTTAGTTTACGAAGATTTTTCAATGCCGAGAACCTCTATCAGAGAGTAAAAAAGGCCTAAGGTTCACAATGGTGTAAAATTAAAATGGGATATACCGGGCTAGGATTGAGTTACAGGAACAAGGGCCAAACCAACCACCCAAGAATGGAATCGTCAAGCGAAAACACTTGACAACCTCCTAGAAGTAGCTTTTCTTGCCACCAAACCTTTCTCCATCAATTTGGAATCTGATGCCGTCACTAAACACATTCCTTAAATTGTAGCCATTTGTTGAGTGTTTTTTTTGGTGTCTAATCCGCATATATATCACCATTGCCCTTGATTTTCTTGACTGTATATCTCTTAAATATCTACATATACACGTGTGATTTAGTTTACGAAGATTTTTCAATGCCGAGAACCTCGATCAGAGAGTAAAAAAGGCGTAAGGTTCACAATGGTGTAAAATTAAAATGGGATATACGGGACTAGGATTCGAGTTACAGGAACAAGGGTCAAACCAACCACCCAAGAATGGAATCGACGAGCGAAAACACTTGACAACTTCCTAGAAGCAGCTTCTCTTACCACCAGACCTTTCTCCTTCAATTAGGAATCTGATGCCGTCGCTAAACACATTCCTTAAATTGTAGCCATTTGTTGAGCGTTTTTTTCAGGTGTCTAATCCGCATATATATCACCATTGCCCTTGATTTTCTTGAATGTATATCTCTCAAATATCAACATATAGACGTGTGATTTAGTTTACGAAGATTTTTCAAAGCCGGGAACCTCGATTAGAGAGTAAAAAAGGCGTATGGTTCACAATGGTGTAAAATTAAAATGGGATATACCGGGCTTGGATTCGAGTTAATGGAACAAGGGCCAAACCAACCACCCAAGAATGGAATCGTCGAACGAAAACACTTGACAACCTTCTAGAAGCAGCTTTTCTTGCCACCAGACCTTTCTCCATCAATTAGGAATCCGATGCCGTCACTAAACACATTCCTTAAATTGTAGCCATTTGTTGAGTGTTTTTTTGGTGTCTAATCCGCATATATATCACCATTGCCCTTGATTTTCTTGACTGTATATCTCTTAAATGTCAACATATAAACGTGTGATTTAGTTTACGAAGATTTTTCAATTCAGAGAACCTCGATCAGAGAGTAAAAAAGGCGTAAGGTTCACAATGGTGTAAAATTAAAATGGGATATACCGGGCTAGGATTCGAGTTAATGGAAGAAGGGCCAAACCAACCTCCCAAGAATGGAATCGTCGAGCGAAAACACTTGACAACCTCCTAGAAGCAGCTTTTCTTACTACCAGACCTTTGTCCATCAATTTGGAATCTGATGTTGTCACTAAACACATTCCTTAAATTTTAGCCATTTGTTGAGTGTTTTTTTGTTGGTGTCTAATCCGCATATATATCACCATTGCCCTTGATTTTCTTGACTGTATATCTCTTAAATATTAACATATACACGTGTGATTTAGTTTACGAAGATTTTTCAATGCCGAGAACCTCGACCAGAGAGTAAAAAATGGGATATACCAGGCTACGATTCAAGTTACAGGAGCAAGTGCCAAACCAACCACCCAAGAATGGAATCGTCGAGCGAAAACACTTGACAACCTCCTAAAAGCAACTTTTCTTACCACCAAACTTTACTTCATCAATTAGGAATCTGATGCCGTCACTAAACACATTCCTTAAATGGTAGCCATTCGTTGAGTGTTTTTTTTGGTGTCTAATCCGCATATATATCACCATTACCCTTGATTTTTTTGACTGTATATCTCTTAAATGTCAACATATACACGTGTGATTTAGTTCACGAAGATTTTTCAATGCCTAGAAACCTCGATCAGAGAGTAAAAAAGGCGTAAGGTTCACAATGGTGTAAGATTAAAATGGGATATACCAGGCTACGATTCGAGTTACAGGAACAAGGGCCAAACCAACCACCCAAGAATGGAATCGTCGAGCGAAAACACTTGACAACCTCCTAGAAGCAGCTTTTCTTGCCACCAGACCTTTCTCCATCAATTAGGAATCTGATGCCGTCACTAAACACATTCCTTAAATTGTAGCCATTTGTTGAGTGATTTTTTTTGGTGTCTAATCCGCATATATATCACCATTGCCCTTGATTTTCTTGACTGTATATCTCTTAAATGTCAACATATACACTTGTGATTTAGTTTACGAAGATTTTTCAATGCCGAGAACCTCGATCAGAGAGTAAAAAAGGCGTAAGGTTCACAATGGTGTAAGATTAAAATGGGATATACCTGGCTACGATTCAAGTTACAGGAACAAGGGGCAAACCAACCACTTAAGAATGGAATCGTCGAACGAAAACACTTGACAACCTCCTAGAAGCAGCTTTTCTTACCACCAGACCTTTCTCCATCAATTAAGAATCTGATGCCGTCACTAAACCCATTCCTTAAATTGTATCCATTTGTTGAGTGTTTTTTTTTTGTGTCTAATCCGCATATATATCACCATTGCCCTTGATTTTCTTGACTGTATATCTCTTAAATGTCAACATATACACGTGTGATTTAGTTTACGAAGATTTTTCAATGCCGAGAACCTCTATCAGAGAGTAAAAAAGGCGTGAGGTTCACAATGGTGTAAAATTAAAATGGGATATACCGGGCTAGGATTCGAGTTACAGGAACAAGGGCCAAACTAACCACCCAAGAATGGAATCGTCGATGGAAAACACTTGATAACCTCCTAGAAGCAGCTTTTCTTGCCACTAGACCTTTCTCCATCAATTAGGAATCTGATGCCGTCACTAAACACATTCCTTAAATTGTAGCCATTTGTTGAGTGTTTTTTTTTTTGTGTCTAATCCGCATATATATCACCATTGCCCTTGATTTTCCTGACTCTATATCTCCTAAATATCAATATATACACGTGTGATTTAGTTTATGAAGATTTTTCAATGCCGAGAACCTTGATCAGAGAGTAAAAAAGGCGTAAGGTTCACAATGGTGTAAAATTAAAATGGGATATACCGGGCTAGGATTCGAGTTACAGGAACATGGGCCAAACCAACCACCCAAGAATAGAATCGTCGAGCGAAAACACTTGACAACCTCCTAGAAGCAGCGTTTCTTACCACCAGACCTTTCTCCATCAATTAGGAATCTGATGCCGTCACTAAACACATTCCTTAAATTGCAGCCATTTGTTGAGTGTTTTTTTTTTGTGTCTAATCCGCATATATATCACCATTGCCCTTGATTTTATTGATTGTATATCTCTTAAATGTCAACGTATACACTTGTGATTTAGTTTAAGAAGATTTTTCAATGCCGAGTGACGTGATGTCGTGGTCACAATCAAATTTAATCCAAATACAACTAATTAGCTAGCGGTAAGTGGGTATCGAACACAGGGAGTTTGTGGAATGTGTGTTATCTAAGTGTATATCTAACTTGAATAAATTAATCAAATTGCAAATAAAATAAAATTCAAGAGTTGATTTGATTAGATTGAATTTAAAACTAAATTAACTAGTTAAATTGCAAGAGAAAAGTTTTGATTGTAAACAAATTAGAGACAAATGACCATCCTAGATTTCCGGTTTCAATTGACATTCATGTTAACATTCCACTAGAAAGAACTACATAGACATAGGTCATGTGTGACTACTCGCAGTGATGAAAGGGAACTAAGTACTCAGATTCCTAGAACGTGAGGTTGTTACCCGATGATCAATCAACCCTTACCCGAGCCTAACTATACCCATGATATCTCGATTGCCAACGGCACCAAGAACGTATGGTTTCTAACTAGTTCAATGCAAGAATCAACAAGTTACTAACAAGAAATTACACACCATAACAAACACACCATTAAGATAGAGGTTGTTATTCTAGAAATTAGGAAAACAACATGAAATCTCTCAAACAAACCTTCAATCTAGGATGATCACAAAGTGTTTAGCCACTCATGGCTCGAATCAACATCATAAAACAAGTATTATGGTTCATCAAGATCAAAGACAATAAAACTAATGATTAAGATAGTGTTCTTCAAGCTCTAATCTCCAAAAGTTGCTCCCAAAATCCCCCACAAGCAAGTAGTAACCGAAAACATATGATGAGCCACCATAAAAACCCATGAAATGACAATTTAATGCATAAGTTACGAGTTTGGATCAGTCGGTGCCGTAACCTACGGCCCTCCACCATAGGTTACGGCAGTCAGCATATTCAGGAAGTCAATATAGCGCCGTAAGCTACGGTGCCTCAGCGTAGCTTACGGCGGTCAGCAATTCTTAACGGTGCTTCTCTTCTGATCTACGGCAGACAACTTTTGAGCATGAATGGCCGTAACCTACGGTAAGGGACCGTAGGTTACGGCACTAAGTGGGCTATTTCCTTTGTTTCTCCCTCAAAACTTGATTTCTTCATCTCTTAATGATGCCATCTTCCCACATCCATCCAAGCTTCCTAAATGTCGCACTTTGAGCACCTTAACACCTGCAACATCAAATCATCTAGTGGTTACCAAGTTCAAGCAGTTAACCGAAATAAGTATAGAATGTGCATTGTATTAAACCTTTTAAGGGTTGTCCTACAGACCACCCGTCACCGAGAACCTCGATCAAAGAGTAAAAAAGGCGTAAGGTTCACAATGGTGTAAAATTAAAATGGGATATACTAGGCTAGGATTCGAGTTACAGGAACAAGGGCCAAACCAACCACCCAAGAATGGAATCGTCGAGCGAAAACACTTGACAACCTCCTAGAAGCAGCTTTTCTTGCACCAGACCTTTCTCCATCAATTAGGAATCTGATGCCGTCACTAAACACATCCCTTAAATTGTAGCCATTTGTTGAGTGTTTTTTTTTTGGTGTCTAATCCGCATATATATATATCACCATTGCCCTTGATTTTCTTGAATGTATATCTCTTAAATGACAACATATACACTTGTGATTTAGTTTACGAAGATTTTTCAATGCCGAGAACCTTGATCGGAGAGTAAAAAAGGTGTAAGGTTCACAATGGTGTAAGATTAATATGTGATATACCGGGCTAGGATTCGAATTACTGGAACAAGGGCCAAACCAACCACCCAAGAATGGAATCGTCGAGCGAAAACACTTGACAACCTCCTAGAAGAAACTTTTCTTACCACCAGACCTTTCTCCATCAATTAGGAATCTGATGCCGTCACTAAACACATTCCTTAAATTGTAGCCATTTGTTGAGTGTTTTTTTTTGGTGACTAATCCGCATATATATCACCATTGCCCTTGATTTTCTTGACTGTATATCTCTTAAATGTCAACGTATACACGTGTGATTTAGTTTAGGAAGATTTTTTAGTGCCGAGAACCTCGATCAGAGAGTAAAAAAGGCGTAAGGTTCACAATGGTGTAAAATTAAAATGGGATATACCGGGCTAGGATTCGAGTTATAGGAACAAGGGCCATACCAACCACCCAAGAATGGAATCATTGAGCGAAAACACTTGACAACCTCCTAGAAGCAGATTTTCTTGCCACCAGACCTTTCTCCATCAATTAGGAATCTGATGCCGTCACTAAACACATTTCTTAAATTGTAGCCATTTGTTGAGTGTTTTTTTTGGTGTCTAATACGCATATATATCACCGTTGCCCTTGATTTTCTTGACTGTATATCTCTTAAATGTCAACATATACACGTGTGATTTAGTTTACGAATATTTTTCAATGCCGAGAACCTCGATCAGAGAGTAAAAAAGGCGTAGGGTTCACAATGGTGTAAAATTTAAATAGGATATACCGGGCTAGGATTCGAGTTACAGGAACAAGGGACAAACCAACCACCTAAGAATGGAATCGTCGAGCGAAAACACTTGACAACCTCCTAGAAGCAGCTTTTCTTGCCACTAGACCTTTCTCCTTCAATTAGGAATCTGACGCCGTCACTAAACACATTCCTTAAATTGTAGCCATTTGTTGAGTGTTTTGTTTTTGTGTCTAATCCACATATATATATCACCATTGCCCTTGATTTTCTTGACTGTATATCTCTTAAATGTCAATATATACACGTGTGATTTAGTTTACGAAGATTTTTCAACGCCAAGAACCTCGATCAGAGAGTAAAAAAGGCGTAAGGTTCACAATGGTGTAAAAATAAAATGGGATATACCGGGCTAAGATTCGAGTTACAGGAACAAGGGCCAAACCAACCCCCCAAGATTGGAATCGCCGAGCGAAAACACTTGACAACCTCCTAGAAGCAGCTTTTCTTGCCACCAGACCTTTCTCCATCAATTAGGAATATGATGCCGTCACTAAACACATTCCTTAAATTGTAGCCATTTGTTGAGTGTTTTTTTGGTGTCTAATCCGCATATATATCACCATTGCCCTTGATTTTCTTGACTGTATATCTCCTAAAAATCAACATATACACGTGTGATTTTGTTTACGAAGAGTTTTCAATACCGAAAACCTCGATCAGAGAATAAAAAAGGCGAAAGGTTCACAATGGTGTAAAATTAAAATGGGATATACCGGGCTAGGATTCGAATTATAGGAACAAGGGCCAAACCAACCACCCAAGAATGGAATCGTCGAGCGAAAACACTTGACAACCTCCTAGAAGCAGCTTTTCTTGCCACCAGACCTTTCTCCATCAATTAGGAATCTGATGTCGTCATTAAACATATTCCTTAAATTGTAGCCATTTGTTTAGTGTTTTTTTTGGTGTCTAATCCGTATATATATCAATTTTGCCCTTGATTTTCTTGACTGTATATCTCTTAAATATCAACATATACACGTATGATTTAGTTTACGAAGATTTTTCAATGCCGAGAACCTCGATCAGAGAGTAAAAAAGGCGTAAGGTTCACAATGGTGTAAAATTAAAATGGGATATACCGGGCTAGGATTCGATTTACAGGAACAAGGGCCAAACCAACCACCCAAGAATGGAATCGTCGAGCGAAAACACTTGACAACCTCCTAGAAGCAGCTTTTCTTACCACCAGACCTTTCTCCATCAATTAGGAATCTGATGCCATCACTAAACACATTCCTTAAATTGTAGCCATTTGTTGAGTGTTTTTTTTTTGGTGTCTAATCCGCATATATATCACCATTGCCCTTGATTTTCTTGATTGTGTATCTCTTAAATATCAACATATACACGGGTGATTTTGTTTACGAAGATTTTTCAATGCCGAGAACCTCGATCAGAAAGTAAAAAAGGCGTAAGGTTCACAATGGTGTAAAATTAAAATGGGATATACCGGGCTAGGATTCGATTTACAAGAACAAGGGCCAAACCAACCACCCAAGAATGGAATCGTTGAGCAAAAACACTTGACAACCTCCTAGAAGCAGCTTTTCTTACCACCAGACCTTTCTCCATCAATTAGGAATCTGATGCCATTACTAAACACATTCCTTAAATTGTAGCCATTTGTTGAGTGTTTTTTTTTTTGGTGTCTAATCCGCATATATATCACCATTGCCCTTGATTTTCTTGACTGTATGTCTCTTAAATATCAACCTATACACGTGTGATTTAGTTTACGAAGATTTTTCAATGCCGAGAACCTCGATCAAAGAGTAAACAAGGCGTAAGGTTCACAATGGTGTAAAATTAAAATGGGATATACCCGGGTAGGATTCGAGTTACAGGAACAAGGGCCAAACCAACCACCCAAGAATGGAATCGTCGAGCGAAAACACTTGACAACCTCCTAGAAGCAGCTTTTCTTACCACCAGACCTTTGTTCATCAATTAGGAATCTGATGCCGTGACTAAACACATTCCTTAAATTGTAGCCATTTCTTGACTGTTTTTTTTGTTCCTAATCCGCATATATATCACCATCGCCCTTGATTTTCTTGGTTGTATATCTCTTAAATATCAACATATACACGTGTGATTTAGTTTACGGAGATTTTTCAAAGCCGAGAACCTCGATCAGAAAGTAAAAAAGGCGTAAGGTTCACAATGGTGTAAAATTAAAATGGGATATACCGGGGTAGGATTCGAGTTACAGGAACAAGGGCCAAACCAACCACCCAAGAATGGAATCGTCGAGCGAAAACACTTGACAACCTCCTAGAAGCAGCTTTTCTTACCACCAGACCTTTCTCCATCAATTAGGAATCTGATGCTGTCACTAAACACATTCCTTAAATTGTAGCCATTTGTTAAGTGTTTTTTTTGGTGTCTAATCCGCATATATATCACCATTGATCTTGATTTTCTTGACTGTATATATCTTAAATGTCAACATATACACGTATGATTTAGTTTACGAAGATTTTTCAATGCCAAGAACCTCTATCAGAGAGTAAAAAAGGCGTAAGGTTCACAATGGTGTAAGATTAAAATGGGATATACCGGGCTAGGATTCGAGTTACAGGAACAAGGGCCAAACCAACCACCCAAGAACGGAATCGTCGAGCGAAACACTTGACAACCTCCTAGAAGCAGCTTTTCTTACCACCAGACCTTTCTCCATCAGTTAGGAATCTGATGCCGTCACTAAACACATTCCTTAAATTGTAGCCATTTGTTAAGTGTTTTTTTTGGTGTCTAATCCGCATATATATCACCATTGCTCTTGATTTTCTTGACTGTTTATCTCTTAAATGTCAACATATTACGAAGATTTTTCAATGCCGAGAACCTTGATTAGAGAGTAAAAAAGGGGTAAGGTTCACAATGGTGTAAGATTAAAATGGGATATACCAGGCTAGGATTCGAGTTACAGGAATAAGGGCCAAACCAACCACCCAAGAATGGAATCGTCTAGCGAAAACAAGTGACAACCTCCTAGGAGCAGCTTTTCTTACCACCAGACCTTTCTCCATCAATTAGGAATGTGATGCCGTCACTAAACACATTCCTTAAATTGTAGCCATTTGTTGAGTGTTTTTTTTTTGTGTCTAATCCGCATATATATCACCATTGCCCTTGATTTTCTTGACTTTATGTCTCTTAAATATCAACATATACACGTGTGATTTAGTTTACGAAGATTTTTCAATGCCGAGAACCTCGATCAGAGAGTAAAAAAGGCGTAAGGTTAACAATGGTGTAAAATTAAAATGGGATATACCGGGCTAGGATTCGAGTTACAGGAACAAGAGCCAAACCAACCACCCAAGAATGGAATCGTCGAGCGAAAACTCTTGACAACCTCCTAGAAGCAGCTTTTCTTACCACCAGACCTTTCTCCATCAATTAGGAATCTAATGCCGTCACTAAACACATTCGTTAAATTGTAGCCATTTCTTGAGTGTTTTTTTTGGTGTCTAATCCGCATATATATCACCATTGCCCTTGATTTTCTTGACTGTATATCTCTTAAATATCAACATATACACGTGTGATTTAGTTTATAAAGTTTTTTAAAACCGAGAACCTCGATCAGAGAGTAAAAAAAGGCGTAAGGTTCACAATGGTGTAAAATTAAAATGGGATATACCGTGGTAGGATTCGAGTTACCGGAACAAGGGCCAAACCAACCACCCAAGAATGGAATCGTCGAGCGAAAACACTTGACAACCTCCTAGAAGCAGCTTTTCTTACCACCAGACCTTTCTCCATCAATTAGGAATCTGATGTCGTCACTAAACACATTCCTTAAATTGTAGCCATTTGTTAAGTGTTTTTTTTGGTGTCTAATCCGCATATATATCATCATTGCTCTTGATTTTCTTGACAGTATATCTCTTAAATGTCAACATATACACGTATGATTTAGTTTACGAAGATTTTTCAATGCCGAGAACCTCTATCAGAGAGTAAAAAAGGCGTATGGTTCACAATGGTGTAAGATTAAAATGGGATATACCGGGCTAGGATTCGAGTTATAGGAACAAGGGCCAAACCAACCACCCAAGAATGGAATCGTCGAGCGTAAACACTTGACAACCTCCTAGAAGCAGCTTTTCTTACCACCAGACCTTTCTCCATCAATTAGGAATCTGATGCCGTCACTAAATACATTTCTTAAATTGTAGCCATTTGTTAAGTGTTTTTTTTTGTGTCTAATCCGCATATATATCACCATTGCTCTTGATTTTCTTGACTGTATATCTCTTAAATGTCAACATATACACGTGTAATTTAGTTGACGAAGATTTTTCAATGCCGAGAACCTCGATCAGAGAGTAAAAAAAGGCGTAATGTTCACAATGGTGTAAAATTAAAATGGGATATACCGGGCTAGGATTCGAGTTACAGGAACAAGGGCCAAACCAACCACAAAGAAATGAATCGTCGAGCGAAAACAACTGACAACCTCTTAGAAGCAGCTTTTCTTGCCACCAGACCTTTCTCCATCAATTAGGAATCTGATGCCGTCATTAAACACATTCCTTAAATTGTAGCCATTTGTTGAGTGATTTTTTTTTTGGTGTCTAATCCGCATATATATCACCATTGCCTTTGATTTTCTTGAATGTATATCTCTTAAATGTCAACATATACACGTGTGATTTAGTTTACGAAGATTTTTCAATGCCGAGAACCTCGATCAGAGAGTAAAAAAGGCGTAAGGTTCACAATGGTGTAAAATTAAAATGCGATATACCGGGCTAGGATTCGAGTTACAAGAACAAGGACCATACCAACCATCCAAGAATGGAATCGACGAGCGAAAACACTTGACAACCTCCTAGAAGCAGTTTTTCTTGCCACCAGACCTTTCTCCATCAATTAGGAATCTGATGCCGTCACTAAACACATTCCTTAAATTGTAGCCATTTGTTGAGTGATTTTTTTTTGGTGTCTAATCCGCATATATATCACCATTGCCCTTGATTTTCTTGACTGTATATCTCTTAAATCTCAACATATACACGTGTGATTTAGTTTACGAAGATTTTTCAATGCCGAGAACCTCGATCAGAGAGTGAAAAAGGCGTAAGGTTCACAATGGTGTAAAATTAAAATGGGATATACCGGGCTAGGATTCGAATTACAGGAACAAGAGCCAAACCAACCACCCAAGAATGGAATCGTCGAGCGAAAACTCTTGACAACCTCCTAGAAGCAGCTTTTCTTACCACCCGACCTTTCTCCATCAATTGGGAATCTGATGCCGTCACTCAACACATTCGTTAAATTGTAGCCATTTCTTGAGTGATTTTTTTTGGTGTCTAATCCGCATATATATTACCATTGCTCTTGATTTTCTTGACTGTTTATCTCTTAAATGTCAACATATTACGAAGATTGTTCAATGCCGAGAACCTTGATTAGAGAGTAAAAAAGGGGTAAGGTTCACAATGGTGTAAGATTAAAATGGGATATACCAGGCTAGGATTCGAGTTACAGGAATAAGGGCCAAACCAACCACCCAAGAATGGAATCGTCTAGCGAAAACACTTGACAACCTCATAGAAGCAGCTTTTCTTACCACCAGACCTTTCTCCATCAATTAGGAATGTGATGCCGTCACTAAACACATTCCTTAAATTGTAGCCATTTGTTGAGTGTTATTTTTTTGGTGTCTAATCCGCATATATATCACCATTGCCCTTGATTTTCTTGACTTTATGTCTCTTAAATATCAACATATACACATGTGATTTAGTTTACGAAGATTTTTCAATGCCGAGAACTTCGATCAGAGAGTGAAAAAGGCGTAAGGTTCACAATGGTGTAAAATTAAAATGGGATATACCGGGCTAGGATTCGAGTTACAGGAATAAGAGCCAAACCAACCACCCAAGAATGGAATCGTCGAGCGAAAACTCTTGACAACCTCCTAGAAGCAGCTTTTCTTACCACCAGACCTTTCTCCATCAATTAGGAATCTGATGCCGTCACTAAACACATTCGTTAAATTGTAGCCATTTCTTGAGTGTTTTTTTTGGTGTCTAATCCGCATATATATCACCATTGCCCTTAATTTTCTTGACTGTATATCTCTTAAATATCAACATATACACGTGTGATTTAGTTTACGAAGATTCTTAAAGCCGAGAACCTCGATCAGAGAGTAAAAAAAGGCGTAAGGTTCACAATGGTGTAAAATTAAAATGGGATATACCGGGTTAGGATTCGAGTTACAGGAACAAGGGCCAAACCAACCACCCAAGAATGGAATCGTCGAGCGAAAACACTTGACAACCTCCTAGAAGCAGCTTTTCTTACCACTAGACCTTTCTCCATCAATTAGGAATCTGATGTCGTCACTAAACACATTCCTTAAATTGTAGCCATTTGTTAAGTGTTTTTTTTGGTGTCTAATCCGCATATATATCATCATTGCTCTTTATTTTCTTGACTGTATATCTCTTAAATGTCAACATATACACGTATGATTTAGTTTACGAAGATTTTTAAATGCCAAGAACCTCTATCAGAGAGTAAAAAAGGCGTAAGGTTCACAATGGTGTAAGATTAAAATGGGATATACCGGGCTAGGATTCGAGTTATAGGAACAAGGGCCAAACCAACCACCCAAGAATGGAATCGTCGAGCGTAAACACTTGACAACCTCCTAGAAGCAGTTTTTCTTACCACCAGACCTTTCTCCATCAATTAGGAATCTGATGCCGTCACTAAACACATTCCTTAAATTGTAGCCATTTGTTAAGTGTTTTTTTTTGTGTCTAATCCGCATATATATCACCATTGCTCTTGATTTTCTTGACTGTATATCTCTTAAATGTCAACATATACACGTGTGATTTAGTTTACGAAGATTTTTCAATGCCGGGAACCTCGATCAGAGAGTAAAAAAGGGGTAAGGTTCACAATGGTGTAAGATTAAAATGGGATATACCAGGCAAGGATGCGAGTTACAGGAATAAGGGCCAAACCAACCACCCAAAAATGGAATCGTCGAGCGAAAACACTTGACAACCTCCTAGAAGCAGCTTTTCTTTCCACCAGACCTTTCTCCATCAATTAGAAATCTAATGCCGTCACTAAATACATTCCTTAAATTGTAGCAATTTGTTGAGTGTTTTTTTGGTGTCTAATCTGCATATATATCACCATTGCCCTTGATTTTCTTGACTGTATATCTCTTAAATGTCTACATATATACGTGTGATTTAGTTTACGAAGATTTTTCAATGCCGAGAACCTCGATCAGAGAGTAAAAAAGGCGTAAGGTTCACAATGGTGTAAAATTAAAATGGGATATAGCGGGCTAGGATTCGAGTTACAGGAACAAGGGCCAAACCAACCATCCAAGAATGGAATCGTCGAGCGAAAACACTTGACAACCTCCTAGAAGCAGTTTTTCTTGCCACCAGACCTTTCTCCATCAATTAGGAATCTGATTCCGTCACTAAACACATTCCTTAAATTGTAGCCATTTGTTGAGTGATTTTTTTTTGGTGTCTAATCCGCATATAAATCACCATTGCCCTTGATTTTCTTGACTGTATATCTCTTAAATGTCAACATATACACGTGTGATTTAGTTTACGAAGATTTTTCAATGCCGAGAACCTCGATCAGAGAGTAAAAAAGGCGTAAGGTTCACAATGGTGTAAAATTAAAATGGGATATAGCGGGCTAGGATTCGAGTTACAGGAACAAGAGCCAAACCAACCACCCAAGAATGGAATCGTCGAGCGAAAACTCTTGACAACCTCCTAGAAGCAGCTTTTCTTACCACCAGACCTTTCTCCATCAATTAGGAATCTGATGCCGTCACTAAACACATTCGTTAAATTGTAGCCATTTCTTGAGTGTTTTTTTTTTTGGTGTCTAATCCGCATATATATCACCATTGCTCTTGATTTTCTTGACTGTTTATCTCTTAAATGCCAACATATTACGAAGATTTTTCAATGCTGAGAACCTTGATTAGAGAGTAAAAAAGGGGTAAGGTTCACAATGGTGTAAGATTAAAATGGGATATACCAGGCTAGGATTCGGGTTACAGGAATAAGGGCCAAACCAACCACCCAAGAATCGAATCGTCTAGCGAAAACACTTGACAACCTCATAGAAGCAGCTTTTCTTACCACCAGACCTTTCTCCATCAATTAGGAATGTGATGCCGTCACTAAACACATTCCTTAAATTGTAGCTATTTGTTGAGTGTTATTTTTTTGGTGTCTAATCCGCATATATATCACCATTGCCCTTGATTTTCTTGACTTTATGTCTCTTAAATATCAACATATACACGTGTGATTTTGTTTACGAAGATTTTTCAATGCCGAGAACCTCGATCAGAGAGTAAAAAAGGCGTACGGTTCACAATGGTGTAAAATTAAAATGGGATATACCGGGCTAGGATTCGAGTTACAGGAACAAGAGCCAAACCAACCACCCAAGAATGGAATCCTCGAGCGAAAACTCTTGACAACCTCCTAGAAGCAGCTTTTCTTACCACCAGACCTTTCTCCATCAATTAGGAATCTGATGCCGTCACTAAACACATTCGTTAAATTGTAGCCATTTCTTGAGTGTTTTTTTTGGTGTCTAATCCGCATATATATCACCATTGCCCTTAATTTTCTTGACTGTATATCTCTTAAATATCAACATATACACGTGTGATTTAGTTTACGAAGATTTTTAAAGCCGAGAACCTCGATCAGAGAGTAAAAAAAGGCGTAAGGTTCACAATGGTGTAAAATTAAAATGGGATATACCGGGTTAGGATTCGAGTTACAGGAACAAGGGCCAAACCAACCACCCAAGAATGGAATCGTCGAGCGAAAACACTTGACAACCTCCTAGAAGCAGCTTTTCTTACCACTAGACCTTTCTCCATCAATTAGGAATCTGATGTCGTCACTAAACACATTCCTTAAATTGTAGCCATTTGTTAAGTGTTTTTTTTGGTGTCTAATCCGCATATATATCATCATTGCTCTTTATTTTCTTGACTGTATATCTCTTAAATGTCAACATATACACGTATGATTTAGTTTACGAAGATTTTTCAATGCCAAGAACCTCTATCAGAGAGTAAAAAAGGCGTAAGGTTCACAATGGTGTAAGATTAAAATGGGATATACCGGGCTAGGATTCGAGTTATAGGAACAAGGGCCAAACCAACCACCCAAGAATGGAATCGTCGAGCGTAAACACTTGACAACCTCCTAGAAGCAGCTTTTCTTACCACCAGACCTTTCTCCATCAATTAGGAATCTGATGCCGTCACTAAACACATTCCTTAAATTGTAGCCATTTGTTAAGTGTTTTTTTTTTTGTGTCTAATCCGCATATATATCACCATTGCTCTTGATTTTCTTGACTGTATATCTCTTAAATGTCAACATATACACGTGTGATTTAGTTTACGAAGATTTTTCAATGCCGGGAACCTCGATCAGAGAGTAAAAAAGGGGTAAGGTTCACAATGGTGTAAGATTAAAATGGGATATACCAGGCAAGAATGCGAGTTACAGGAATAAGGGCCAAACCAACCACCCAAAAATGGAATCGTCGAGCGAAAACACTTGACAACCTCCTAGAAGCAGCTTTTCTTTCCACCAGACCTTTCTCCATCAATTAGAAATCTAATGCCGTCACTAAATACATTCCTTAAATTGTAGCAATTTGTTGAGTGTTTTTTTGGTGTCTAATCTGCATATATATCACCATTGCCCTTGATTTTCTTGACTGTATATCTCTTAAATGTCTACATATATACGTGTGATTTAGTTTACGAAGATTTTTCAATGCCGAGAACCTCGATCAGAGAGTAAAAAAGGCGTAAGGTTCACAATGGTGTAAAATTAAAATGCGATATACCGGGCTAGGATTTGAGTTACAGGAACAAGGGCCAAACCAACCATCCAAGAATGGAATCGTCGAGCGAAAACACTTGACAACCTCCTAGAAGCAGTTTTTCTTGCCACCAGACCTTTCTCCATCAATTAGGAATCTGATGCCGTCACTAAACACATTCCTTAAATTGTAGCCATTTGTTGAGTGATTTTTTTTTTGGTGTCTAATCCGCATATAAATCACCATTGCCCTTGATTTTCTTGACTGTATATCTCTTAAATGTCAACATATACACGTGTGATTTAGTTTACGAAGATTTTTCAATGCCGAGAACCTCGATCAGAGAGTAAAAAACGCGTAAGGTTCACAATGGTGTAAAATTAAAATGGGATATAGCGGGCTAGGATTCGAGTTACAGGAACAAGAGCCAAACCAACCACCCAAGAATGGAATCGTCGAGCGAAAACTCTTGACAACCTCCTAGAAGTAGCTTTTCTTACCACCAGACCTTTCTCCATCAATTAGGAATCTGATGCCGTCACTAAACACATTCGTTAAATTGTAGCCATTTCTTGAGTGTTTTTTTTGGTGTCTAATCCGCATATATATCACCATTGCCCTTAATTTTCTTGACTGTATATCTCTTAAATATCAACATATACACGTGTGATTTAGTTTACGAAGATTTTTCAATGCCGAGAACCTTGATTAGAGAGTAAAAAAGGGGTAAGGTTCACAATGGTGTAAGATTAAAATGGGATATACCAGACTAGGATTCGAGTTACCGGAATAAGGGCCAAACCAACCACTCAAGAATGGAATCGTCTAGCGAAAACACTTGACAACCTCCTAGAAGTAGCTTTTCTTACCACCAGACCTTTCTCCATCAATTAGGAATGTGATGCCGTCACTAAACACATTCCTTAAATTGTAGCCATTTGTTGAGTGTTTTTTTTTGGTGTCTAATCCGTATATATATAACCATTGCCCTTGATTTTCTTGTCTTTATGTCTCTTAAATATCAACATATACACGTGTGATTTAGTTTACGAAGATTTTTCAATGCCGAGAACCTCGATCAGAGAGTAAAAAAGGCGTGAGGTTGACAATGGTGTAAAATTAAAATGGGATATACCGGGCTAGGATTCGAGTTACAGGAACAAGAGCCAAACCAAGCACCCAAGAATGGAATCGTCGAGCGAAAACTCTTGACAACCTCCTAGAAGCAGCTTTTCTTACCACCAGACCTTTCTCCATCAATTAGGAATCTGATGCCGTCACTAAACACATTCGTTAAATTGTATCCATTTCTTGAGTGTTTTTTTTGGTGTCTAATCCGCATATATATCACCATTGCCCATAATTTTCTTGACTGTATATCTCTTAAATATCAACATATACACGTGTGATTTAGTTTACGAAGATTTTTAAAGCCGAGAACCTTGATCAGAGAGTAAAAAAGGCGTAAGGTTCACAATCGTGTAAGATTAAAATGGGATATACCAGGCAAGGATTCGAGTTACAGGAATAAGGGCCAAACCAACCACCCAAGAATGGAATCGTCGAGCGAAAACACTTGACAACCTCCTAGAAGCAGCTTTTCTTTCCACCAGACCTTTCTCCATCAATTAGAAATCTAATGCCGTCACTAAACACATTCCTTAAATTGTAGCCATTTGTTGAGTGTTTTTTTTTGGTGTCTAATCCGCATATATATCACCATTGCCCTTGATTTTCTTGACTGTATATCTCTTAAATGTCTACATATATACGTGTGATTTAGTTTACGAAGATTTTTCAATGCCGAGAACCTCGATCAGAGAGTAAAAAAGGCGTAAGGTTCACAATGGTGTAAAATTAAAATGGGATATATCGGGCTAGGATTCGAGTTACAAGAACAAGGGCCAAACCAACCACCCAAGAATGGAATCGTCGAGCGAAAACACCTGACAACCTCTTAGAAGCAGCTTTTCTTGCCACCAGACCTTTCTCCATCAATTAAGAATCTGATGCCGTCATTAAACACATTCCTTAAATTGTAGCCATTTGTTGAGTGATTTTTTTTTGGTGTCTAATTCGCATATATATCACCATTGCCCTTGATTTTCTTGAATGTATATCTCTTAAATGTCAACATATACACGTGTGATTTAGTTTACGAAGATTTTTCAATGCCGAGAACCTCGATCAGAGAGTAAAAAAGGCGTAGGGTTCACAATGGTGTAAAATTAAAATGCGATATACCGGGCTAGGATTCGAGTTACAGGAACAAGGGCCAAACCAACCACCCAAGAATGGAATTGTCGAACGAAAACACTTGACAACCTCCTAGAAGCAGCTTTTCTTGCCACCAGACCTTTCTCCATCAATTAAGAATCTGATGCCGTCACTAAACACATTCCTTAAATTGTAGCCATTTGTTGAGTGCTTTTTTTTTGGTGTCTAATCCGCATATATATCACCATTGCCCTTGATTTTCTTGACTGTATATCTCTTAAATGTCAACATATACATGTGTGATTTAGTTTACGAAGATTTTTCAATGCCGAGAACCTCGATCAGAGAGTAAAAAAGGCGTAAGGTTCACAATGGTGTAAAATTAAAATGGATTATATACCGGGCTAGGATTCGAGTTACAGGAACAAGAGCCAAACCAACCACCCAAGAATGGAATCGTCGAGCGAAAACTCTTGACAACCTCCTAGAAGCAGCTTTTCTTACCACCAGACCTTTTTCCATCAATTAGGAATCTGATGTCGTCACTAAACACATTCGTTAAATTGAAGCCATTTCTTGAGTGTTTTTTTTGGTGTCTAATCCGCATATATATCACCATTGCTCTTGATTTTCTTGACTGTTTATCTCTTAAATGTCAACATATTACGAAGATTTTTCAATGCCGAGAACCTAGATTAGAGAGTAAAAAAGGGGTAAGGTTCACAATGGTGTAAGATTAAAATGGGATATACCACGCTAGGATTCGAGTTACCGGAATAAGGGCCAAACCAACCACTCAAGAATGGAATCGTCTAACGAAAACACTTGACAACCTCCTAGAAGTAGCTTTTCTTACCACCAGACCTTTCTCCATCAATTAGGAATGTGATGCCGTCACTAAACACATTCCTTAAATTGTAGCCATTTGTTGAGTGTTTTTTTTTTTGGTATCTAATCCGCATATATATAACCATTGCCCTTGATTTTCTTGACTTTATGTCTCTTAAATATCAACATATACACGTGTGATTTAGTTTACGAAGATTTTTCAATGCCGAGAACCTCGATCAGAGAGTAAAAAAGGCGTAAGGTTCACAATGGTGTAAAAATAAAATGGGATATACCGGGCTAGGATTCGAGTTACAGGAACAAGAGCCAAACCAACCACCCAAGAATGGAATCGTCGAGCGAAAACTCTTGACAACCTCCTAGAAGCAGCTTTTCTTACCACCAGACCTTTCTCCATCAATTAGGAATCTGATGCCGTCACTAAACACATTCTTTAAATTGTAGCCATTTCTTGAGTGTTTTTTTTTTGTGTCTAATCCGCATATATATCACCATTGCCCTTAATTTTCTTGACTGTATATCTCTTAAATATCAACATATACACGTGTGATTTAGTTTACGAAGATTTTTAAAGCCGAGAACCTCGATCAGAGAGTAAAAAAAGGCGTAAGGTTCACAATGGTGTAAAATTAAAATGGGATGTACCGGGGTAGGATTCAAGTTACAGGAACAAGGGCCAAACCAACCACCCAAGAATGGAATCGTCGAGCGAAAACAATTGATAACCTCCTAAAAGCAACTTTTCTTACCACCAGACCTTTCTCTATCAATTAGGAATCTGATGTCGTCACTAAACACATTCCTTAAATTGTAGCCATTTGTTAAGTGTTTTTTTTGGTGTCTAATCCGCATATATATCATCATTGCTCTTGATTTTCTTGACTGTATATCTCTTAAATGTCAACATATACACGTATGATTTAGTTTACGAAGATTTTTCAATGCCAAGAACCTCTATCAGAGAGTAAAAAAGGCGTAAGGTTCACAATGGTGTAAGATTAAAATGGGATATACCGGGCTAGGATTCGAGTTACAAGAACATGGGCCAAACCAACCACCCAAGAATGGAATCGTCAAGCGAAAACACTTGACAACCTCCTAGAAGCAGCTTTTCTTGCCACCAGACCTTTCTCCATCAATTAGGAATCTGATGCCGTCACTAAACACATTCCTTAAATTGTAGCCATTTGTTGAGTGATTTTTTTTGGTGTCAAATCCGTATATATATCACCATTGCCCTTGATTTTCTTGACTGTATATCTCTTAAATGTCAACATATACACATGTGATTTAGTTTACGAAGATTTTTCAATGCCGAGAACCTCGATCAGAGAGTAAAAAAGGCGTAAGGTTCACAATGGTGTAAGATTAAAATGGGAAATACCAGGCTAGGATTCGAGTTACTGGAACAAGGGCCAAACCAACCACCCAAGAATGGAATCGTCGAGCGAAAACACTTGACAACCTCCTAGAAGCAGCTTTTCTTGCCATCAGACCTTTCTCCATCAATTAGGAATCTGATGCCGTCACTAAACACATTCCTTAAATTGTAGTCATTTGTTGAGTGTTTTTTTTGGTGTCTAATCCGCATATATATCACCATTGCCCTTGATTTTCTTAACTGTATATCTCTTAAATATCAACATATATACGTGTGATTTAGTTTACGAAGATTTTTCAATGCCGAGAACCTCGATCAGAGAGTAAAAAAGGCGTTAGGTTCACAATGGTGTAAAATTAAAATGGGATATACCGGGCTAGAATTCGAGTTACAGGAACAAGGGCCAAACCAACCACCCAAGAATGGAATCGTCGAGCGAAAACACTTGACAACCTCTTAGAAGCAGCTTTTCTTGCCACCAAACCTTTCTCCATCAATTAGGAATCTGATGCCGTCATTAAACACATTCCTTAAATTGTAGCCATTTGTTGAGTGATTTTTTTTTTGGTGTCTAATCCGCATATATATCACCATTGCACTTGATTTTCTTGAATATATATCTCTTAAATGTCAACATATACACGTGTGATTTAGTTTACGAAGATTTTTCAATGCCAAGAACCTCGATCAGAGAGTAAAAAAGGCGTAAGGTTCACAATGGTGTAAAATTAAGATAGGATATACCGGGCTAGGATTCGAGTTACAAGAACAAGGGCCAAACCAACCACCCAAGAATGGAATCGTCGAGCGAAAACACTTGACAACATCCTAGAAGCAGCTTTTCTTGCCACCAGACCTTTCTCCATCAATTAGGAATCTGATGCCGTCACTATACACATTCCTTAAATTGTAGCCATTTGTTGAGTGATTTTTTTTTGGTGTCTAATCCGTATATATATCACCATTGCCCTTGATTTTCTTGACTGTATATCTCTTAAATGTCAACATATACACGTGTGATTTAGTTTACGAAGATTTTTCAATGCCGAGAACATCGATCAGAGAGTAAAAAAGGCGTAAGGTTCACAATGGTGTAAGATTAAAATGGGATATACCAGGCTACGATTCGAGTTACAGGAACAAGGGCCAAACCAACCACCCAAGAATGGAATCGTCGAACGAAAACACTTGACAACCTCCTAGAAGCAGCTTTTCTTACCACCAGACCTTTCTCCATCAATTAGGAATCTGATGCCGTCACTTAACACATTCCTAAAATTGTAGCCATTTGTTGAGTGATTTTTTTTTGGAGTCTAATCCGCATATATATCACCATTGCTCTTGATTTTCTTGAATATATATCTCTTAAATGTCAACATATACACGTGTGATTTAGTTTACGAAGATTTTTCAATGCCGAGAACCTCGATCAGAGAGTAAAAAAGGCGTAAGGTTCACAATGGTGTAAAATTAAAATGGGATATACCGGGCTAGGATTCGAGTTACAGGAACAAGAGCCAAACCAACCACCCAAGAATGGAATCGTCGAGCGAAAACTCTTGACAACCTCCTAGAAGCAGCTTTTCTTACCACCAGACCTTTTTCCATCAATTAGGAATCTGATGTCGTCACTAAACACTTTCGTTAAATTGTAGCCATTTATTGAGTGTTTTTTTTGGTGTCTAATACGCTTATATATCACCATTGCCCTTAATTTTCTTGACTGTATATCTCTTAAATATCAACATATACACGTGTGATTTAGTTTACGAAGATTTTTCAATGCCGAGAACCTCGATCGGAGAGTAAAAAAAGGCGTAAGGTTCACAATGGTGTAAGATTAAAATGGGATATACCGGGGTAGGATTCGAGTTACAGGAACAAGGGCCAAACCAACCACCCAAGAATGGAATCGTCGAGCGAAAACACTTGACAACCTCCTAGAAGCAGCTTTTCTTACCACCAGACCTTTCTCCATCAATTAGGAATTTGGTGTCGTCACTAAACACATTCCTTAAATTGTAGCCATTTGTTAAGTGTTTTTTTTGGTGTCTAATCCGCATATATATCATCATTGCTCTTGATTTTCTTGACTGTATATCTCTTAAATGTCAACATATACACGTATGATTTAGTTTACGAAGATTTTTCAATGCCAAGAACCTCTATCAGAGAGTAAAAAAGGCGTAAGGTTCACAATGGTGTAAGATTAAAATGGGATATACCGGGCTAGGATTCGAGTTATAGGAACAAGGGCCAAACCAACCACCCAAGAATGGAATCGTCGAGCGTAAACACTTGACAACCTCCTAGAAGCAGCTTTTCTTACCACCAGGCCTTTCTCCATCAATTAGGAATCTGATGCCGTCACTAAACACATTCCTTAAATTGTAGCCATTTGTTAAGTGTTTTTTTTGTGTCTAATCCGCATATATATCACCATTGCTCTTGATTTTCTTGACTGTATATCTCTTAAATGTCAACATATACACGTGTGATTTAGTTTACGAAGATTTTTCAATGCCGAGAACCTCAATCAGAGATTAAAAAAGGCGTAAGGTTCACAATCGTGTAAGATTAAAATGGGATATACCAGGCTAGGATTCGAGTTACAGGAATAAGGGCCAAACCAACCACCCAAGAATGGAATCGTCGAGCGAAAACACTTGACAACCTCCTAGAAGCAGCTTTTCTTACCACCAGACCATTCTCCATCAATTAGGAATCTGATGCCGTCACTAAACACATTCCTTAAATTGTAGCCATTTGTTGAGTGTTTTTTTTTTGGTGTCTAATCCGCATATATATCACCATTGCCCTTGATTTTCTTGACTGTATATCTCTTAAATGTCAACGTATACACGTGTGATTTAGTTTAGGAAGATTTTTTAGTGCCGAGAACCTCGATCAGAGAGTAAAAAAGGCGTAAGGTTCACTATGGTGTAAAATTAAAATGGGATATACCTGGGTAGGATTCGAGTTACAGGAACAAGGGCCAAACCAACCACCCAAGAATGGAATCATCGAGCGAAAACACTTGACAACCTCCTAGAAGCAGATTTTCTTGCCACCAGACCTTTCTCCATCAATTAGGAATCTGATGCCGTCACTAAACACATTCCTTAAAATGTAGCCATTTGTTGAGTGTTTTTTTTGGTGTCTAATACGCATATATATCACCATTGCCCTTGATTTTCTTGACTGTATATCTCTTAAATGTCAACATATACACGTGTGATTTAGTTTACAAATATTTTTCAATGCCGAGAATCTCGATCAGAGAGTAAAAAAAGCGTAAGGTTCACAATGGTGTAAAATTAAAATAGGATATACCGGGCTAGGATTCGAGTTACAGGAACAAGGGACAAACCAACCACCAAAGAATGAAATCGTCGATCGAAAACACTTGACAACCTCCTAGAAGCAGCTTTTCTTGCAACTAGACCTTTCTCCATCAATTAGGAATCTGATGCCGTCACTAAACACATTCCTTAAATTATAGCCATTTGTTGAGTGTTTTGTTTTTCTGTCTAATCCACATATATATCACCATTGCCCTTGATTTTCTTGACTGTATATCTCTTAAATGTCAACATATACACGTGTGATTTAGTTTACGAAGATTTTCAATGCCGGGAACCTCGATCAGAGAGTAAAACAGGCGTAAGGTTCACAATGGTGTAAAATTAAAATGGGATATATCGGGCTAAGATTCGAGTTACAGGAATAAGGGCCAAACCAACCACCCAAGAATGGAATCGCCGAGCGAAAACACTTGACAATCTCCTAGAAGCAGCTTTTCTTGCCACCAGACCTTTCTCCATAAATTAGGAATATGATGCCGTCACTAAACACATTCCTTAAATTGTAGCCATTTGTTGAGTGTTTTTTTGGTGTCTAATCCGCATATATATCACCATTACCCTTGATTTTCTTGACTGTATATCTCTTAAAAATCAACATATACACGTGTGATTTTGTTTACGAAGATTTTTCAATACCGAAAACCTCGATCAGAGAGTAAAAAAGGCGAAAGGTTCACAATGGTGTAAAATTAAAATGGGATATACCGGGCTAGGATTCGAGTTATAGGAACAAGGGCCAAACCAACCACCCAAGAATGGAATCGTCGAGCGAAAACACTTGACAACCTCCTAGAAGCAGCTTTTCTTACCACCAGACCTTTCTCCATCAATTAGGAATCTGATGCCGTCACTAAACACATTCCTTAAATTGTAGCCATTTGTTGAGTGTTTTTTTTTTGTGTCTAATCCGCATATATATCACCATTGCCCCTGATTTTCTTGACGGTATGTCTCTTAAATATCAACATATACACGTGTGATTTAGTTTACGAAGATTTTTCAATGCCGAGAACCTCGATCAGAGAGTAAAAAAGGCGTAAGGTTCACAATGGTGTAAAATTAAAATGGGATATACCGGGCTAGGATTCGAGTTATAGGAACAAGGGCCAAACCAACCACCCAAGAATGGAATCGTCGAGCGAAAACACTTGACAACCTCCTAGAAGCAGCTTTTCTTACCACCAGACCTTTCTCCATCAATTAGGAATCTGATGCCGTCAATAAACAGATTCCTTAAATTGTAGCCATTTGTTGAGTGTTTTTTTTTTGTGTCTAATCCGCATATATATCACCATTGATCTTGATTTTCTTGACTGTATATCTCTTAAATGTCAACATATACACGTATGATTTAGTTTATGAAGATTTTTTAATGCCAAGAACGTCTATCAGAGCGTAAAAAAGGTGTAAGGTTCACAATGGTGTAAGATTAAAATGGGATATACCGGGCAAGGATTCGAGTTACAGGAACAAGGGCCAAACCAACCACCCAAGAATAGAATCATCTAGCGAAAGAAGTTGACAACCTCATAGAAGCAGCTTTTCTTACCACCAGACCTTTCTCCATCAATTAGGAATCTGATGCCGTCACTAAACACATTCCTTAAATTGTAGCCATTTGTTAAGTTTTTTTTTTGGTGTCTAATCCGCATATATATCACCATTGCTCTTGATTTTCTTGACTGTTTATCTCTTAAATGTCAACATATCACGAAGATTTTTCAATGCCGAGAACCTCGATCAGAGAGTAAAAAACGCGTAAGGTTCATAATGGTGTAAGATTAAAATGGGATATACCAGGCTAGGATTCGAGTTTCAGGAATAAGGGCCAAACCAACCACCCAAGAATGGAATCGTAGAGCGAAAACACTTGACAACCTCCTAGAAGCAGCTTTTCTTTTCACCAGACCTTTCTCCATCAATTAGGAATCTGATGCCGTCATTAAACACATTCCTTAAATTGTAGCCATTTGTTGAGTGATTTTTTTGGTGTCTAATCCGCATATATATCACCATTTCCCTTGATTTTCTTGACTGTCTATCTCTTAAATGTCAACATATACACGTGTGATTTAGTTTACGAAGATTTTTCAATGCCGAGAACCTCGATCAGAGAGTAAAAAAGGCGTAAGGTTCACAATGGTGTAAAATTAAAATGGGATATACCGGGCTAGGAATCGAGTTACAGGAACAAGGGCCAAACCAACCACCCAAGAATGGAATCGTCGAGCGAAAACACTTGACAACCTCCTAGAAGCAGCTTTTCTTGCAACCAGACCTTTCTCCATCAATTAGGAATCTGATGCCGTCACTAAACACATTCCTTAAATTGTAGCCATTTGTTGAGTGATTTTTTTTTGGTGTCTAATCCGCATATATATCACCATTGCCCTTGATTTTCTTGACTGTATATCTCTTAAATGTCAACATATACACGTGTGATTTAGTTTACAAAGATTTTTCAATGCCGAGAACCTCGATCAGAGAGTAAAAAAGGCGTAAGGTTCACAATTGTGTAAGATTAAAATGGGATATACCAGGCTACGATTCGAGTTATAGGAACAAGGGCCAAACCAACCACCAAGAATGGAATCGTCGAGCAAAAACACTTAACAACCTCCTTGAAGCAGCTTTTCTTGCCACCAGACCTCTCTCCATCAATTAGGAATCTGATGCCGTCACTAAACACATTCCTTAAATTGTAGCCATTTGTTGAGTGACTTTTTTTGGTGTCTAATCCGCATATATATCACCATTGCCCTTGATTTTCTTGACTGTATATCTCTTAAATGTCAACATATACACGTGTGATTTAGTTTACAAAGATTTTTCAATGCCGAGAACCTCGATCAGAGAGTAAAAAAGGGGTAAGGTTCACCATGGTGTAAGATTAAAATGGGATATACTAGGCTAGGAATCGAGTTACAGGAACAAGGGGCAAACCAACCACCCAAGAATGGAATCGTCGAGCGAAAACACTTGACAACCTCCTAGAAGCAGCTTTTCTTGCCCCCAGACCTTTCTCCATCAATTAGGAATCTGATGCCGTCACTAAACACATTCCTTAAATTGTAGCCATTTGTTGAGTGTTTTTTTTTTTGTGTCTAATCCGCATATATATCACCATTGCCCTTGATTTTCTTGACTATATATCTCTTAAATATCAACTTATACACGTGTGATTTAGTTTACGAAGATTTTTCAATGTCGAGAACCTCTATCAGAGTGTAAAAAAGGCGTAAGGTTCACAATGGTCTAAGATTAAAATGGGATATACCGGGCTAGGATTCGAGTTACAGGAACAAGGGCCAAACCAACCACCCAAAAATGGAATCATCGAGCCAAAACACTTGACAACCTCCTTGAAGCAGCTTTTCTTACCACCAGACTTTTCTCCATCAATAAGGAATCTGATGCCGTCACTAAACACATTCCTTAAATTGTAGCCATTTGTTGAGTGTTTTTTTTGGTGTCTAATCCGCATTTATATCACCATTGCCCTTGATTTTCTTGACTGTATATCTCTTAAATGTCAAGATATACACGTGTGATTTAGTTTACGAAGTTTTTTCAATGCCGAGAACCTCGATCAGAGAGTAAAAAAGGCGTAAGGTTCAAAATGGTGGAAAATTAAAATGGGATATACTGGGCTAGGATTCGAGTTACAGGAACAAGGGCCAAACCAACCACCCAAGATTGGAATCGTCGAGCGAAAACACTTGACAACCTCCTAGAAGCAGATTTTTTCTTGCCACCAGACCTTTCTCCCTCAATTAGGAATCTGATGCCGTCACTAAACACATTCTTTAAATTGTAGCCATTTGTTGAGTGTTTTTTTGTGTCTAATCCGCATATATATCACCATTGCCCTTGATTTTCTTGACTGTATATCTCTTAAATGTCAACATATATACGTGTGATATAGTTTACGAAGATTTTTCAATGCCGAGAACCTCGATCAGAGAGTAAAAAAGGCGTAAGGTTCACAATGGTGTAAAATTAAAATGGGATATACCGGGCTAGGATTCGAGTTACAGGAACAAGGGCCAAACCAACCACCCAAGAATGGAATCGCCAAGCGAAAACACTTGACAACCTCTTAGAAGCAGCTTTTCTTACCACGAGACGTTTCTCCATCAATTAGGAATCTGATGCCGTCACTAAACACATTCCTTAAATTGTAGCCATTTGTTGAGTGTTTTTTTGGTGTCTAATCCACATATATATCACCATTGCTCTTGATTTCCTTGACTGTATATCTCTTAAATATCAAGATATACACGTGTGATTTAGTTTACGAAGATTTTTCAATGCCGAGAACCTCGATCAGAGAGTAAAAAAGGGGTAAGGTTCACAATGGTGTAAGATTAAAATGGGATATACTAGGCTAGGATTCGAGTTACAGGAACAAGGGGCAAACCAACCACCCAAGAATGGAATCGTCGAGCGAAAACACTTGACAACCTCCTAGAAGCAACTTTTCTTGCCACCAGACCTTTCTCCATCAATTAGGAATCTGATGCCGTCACTAAACACATTCCTTAAATTGTAGCCATTTGTTGAGTGATTTTTTTGGTGTCTAATCCGCATATATATCACCATTTCCCTTGATTTTCTTGACTGTCTATCTCTTAAATGTCAACATATACACGTGTGATTTAGTTTACGAAGATTTTTCAATGCCGAGAACCTCGATCAGAGAGTAAAAAAGGCGTAAGGTTCACAATGGTGTAAAATTAAAATGGGATATACCGGGCTAGGAATCGAGTTACAGGAACAAGGGCCAAACCAACCACCCAAGAATGGAATCGTCGAGCGAAAACACTTGACAACCTCCTAGAAGCAGCTTTTCTTGCAACCAGACCTTTCTCCATCAATTAGGAATCTGATGCCGTCACTAAACACATTCCTTAAATTGTAGCCATTTGTTGAGTGATTTTTTTTTGGTGTCTAATCCGCATATATATCACCATTGCCCTTGATTTTCTTGACTGTATATCTCTTAAATGTCAACATATACACGTGTGATTTAGTTTACGAAGATTTTTCAATGCCGAGAACCTCGATCAGAGAGTAAAAAAGGCGTAAGGTTCACAATGGTGTAAGATTAAAATGGGATATACCAGGCTACGATTCGAGTTATAGGAACAAGGGCCAAACCAACCACCCAAGAATGGAATCGTCGAGCAAAAACACTTGACAACCTCCTTGAAGCAGCTTTTCTTGCCACCAGACCTCTCTCCATCAATTAGGAATCTGATGTCGTCACTAAACACATTCCTTAAATTGTAGCCATTTGTTGAGTGACTTTTTTTGGTGTCTAATCCGCATATATATCACCATTGCCCTTGATTTTCTTGACTGTATATCTCTTAAATGTCAACATATACACGTGTGATTTAGTTTACAAAGATTTTTCAATGCCGAGAACCTCGATCAGAGAGTAAAAAAGGGGTAAGGTTCACAATGGTGTAAGATTAAAATGGGATATACTAGGCTAGGAATCGAGTTACAGGAACAAGGGGCAAACCAACCACCCAAGAATGGAATCGTCGAGCGAAAACACTTGACAACCTCCTAGAAGCAGCTTTTCTTGCCACCAGACCTTTCTCCATCAATTAGGAATCTGATGCCGTCACTAAACACATTCCTTAAATTGTAGCCATTTGTTGAGTGTTTTTTTTGTGTCTAATCCGCATATATATCACCATTGCCCTTGATTTTCTTGACTATATATCTCTTAAATATCAACTTATACACGTGTGATTTAGTTTACGAAGATTTTTCAATGTCGAGAACCTCTATCAGAGTGTAAAAAAGGCGTAAGGTTCACAATGGTGTAAGATTAAAATGGGATATACCGGGCTAGGATTCGAGTTACAGGAACAAGGGCCAAACCAACCACCCAAAAATGGAATCATCGAGCCAAAACACTTGACAACCTCCTTGAAGCAGCTTTTCTTACCACCAGACTTTTCTCCATCAATAAGGAATCTGATGCCGTCACTAAACACATTCCTTAAATTGTAGCCATTTGTTGAGTGTTTTTTTTGGTGTCTAATCCGCATTTATATCACCATTGCCCTTGATTTTCTTGACTGTATATCTCTTAAATATCAAGATATACACGTGTGATTTAGTTTACGAAGTTTTTTCAATGCCGAGAACCTCGATCAGAGAGTAAAAAAGGCGTAAGGTTCAAAATGGTGGAAAATTAAAATGGGATATACTGGGCTAGGATTCGAGTTACAGGAACAAGGGCCAAACCAACCACCCAAGATTGGAATCGTCGAGCGAAAACACTTGACAACCTCCTAGAAGCAGATTTTTTCTTGCCACCAGACCTTTCTCCCTCAATTAGGAATCTGATGCCGTCACTAAACACATTCTTTAAATTGTAGCCATTTGTTGAGTGTTTTTTTTTGTGTCTAATCCGCATATATATCACCATTGCCCTTGATTTTCTTGACTGTATATCTCTTAAATGTCAACATATATACGTGTGATATAGTTTACGAAGATATTTCAATGCCGAGAACCTCGATCAGAGAGTAAAAAAGGCGTAAGGTTCACAATGGTGTAAAATTAAAATGGGATATACCGGGCTAGGATTCGAGTTACAGGAACAAGGGCCAAACCAACCACCCAAGAATGGAATCGCCAAGCGAAAACACTTGACAACCTCTTAGAAGCAGCTTTTCTTACCACGAGACGTTTCTCCATCAATTAGGAATCTGATGCCGTCACTAAACACATTCCTTAAATTGTAGCCATTTGTTGAGTGTTTTTTTGGTGTCGAATCCACATATATATCACCATTGCTCTTGATTTCCTTGACTGTATATCTCTTAAATATCAAGATATACACGTGTGATTTAGTTTACGAAGATTTTTCAATGCCGAGAACCTCGATCAGAGAGTAAAAAAGGGGTAAGGTTCACAATGGTGTAAGATTAAAATGGGATATACTAGGCTAGGATTCGAGTTACAGGAACAAGGGGCAAACCAACCACCCAAGAATGGAATCGTCGAGCGAAAACACTTGACAACCTCCTAGAAGCAACTTTTCTTGCCACCAGACCTTTCTCCATCAATTAGGAATCTGATGCCGTCACTAAACACATTCCTTAAATTGTAGCCATTTGTTGAGTGTTTTTTTTTTTGGTGTCTAATCCGCATATATATCACCATTGCCCTTGATTTTCTTGACTATATATCTCTTAAATATCAAATTATACACGTGTGATTTAGTTTACGAAGATTTTTCAATGCCGAGAACCTCTTTCAGAGTGTAAAAAAGGCGTAAGGTTCACAATGGTGTAAGATTAAAATGGGATATACCAGGCTAGGATTCGAGTTACAGGAACAAGGGCCAAACCAACCACCCAAAAATGGAATCATCGAGCCAAAACACTTGACAACCTCCTTGAAGCAACTTTTCTTGCCACCAGACCTTTCTCCATCAATTAGGAATTTGATGCCGTCACTAAACACATTCCTTAAATTGTAGCCATTTGTTGAGTGTTTTTTTTTTTTGGTGTCTAATCCGCATATATATCACCATTGCCCTTGATTTTCTTGACTATATATCTCTTAAATATCAACTTATACACGTGTGATTTAGTTTACGAAGATTTTTCAATGCTGAGAACCTCTTTCAGAGTGTAAAAAAGGCGTAAGGTTCACAATGGTGTAAGATTAAAATGGGATATACCAGGCTAGGATTCGAGTTACAGGAACAAGGGCCAAACCAACCACCCAAAAATGGAATCATCGAGCCAAAACACTTGACAACCTCCTTGAAGCAGCTTTTCTTACCACCAGACCTTTCTCCATCAATAAGGAATCTGATGCCGTCACTAAACACATTCCTTAAATTGTAGCCATTTGTTGAGTGTTTTTTTTGGTGTCTAATCCACATATATATCACCATTGCTCTTGATTTCCTTGACTGTATATCTCTTAAATATCAAGATATACACCTGTGATTTAGTTTACGAAGATTTTTCAATGCCGAGAACCTCGATCAGAGAGTAAAAAAGGCGTAAGGTTCAAAATGGTGTAAAATTAAAATGGGATATACCGGGCTAGGATTCGAGTTACAGGAACAAGGGCCAAACCAACCACCCAAGAATGGAATCGTAGAGCGAAAACACTTGACAACCTCCTAGAAGCAGCTTTTCTTGCCACCAGACCTTTCTCCCTCAATTAGGAATCTGATGCCGTCACTAAACACATTCTTTAAATTGTAGCCATTTGTTGAGTGTTTTTTTTTGTGTCTAATCCGCATATATATCACCATTGCCCTTGATTTTCTTGACTATATATCTCTTAAATGTCAACATATATACGTGTGATTTAGTTTACGAAGATTTTTCAATGCCGAGAACCTCGATCAGTGAGAAAAAAAGGCGTAAGGTTCACAATGGTGTAAAATTAAAATGGGATATACCGGGCTAGGATTCGAGTTACAGGAACAAGGGCCAAACTAACCACCCAAGAATGGAATCGTCGAGCAAAAACACTTGATAACCTCCTAGAAGCAGCTTTTCTTGCCACCAGACCTCTCTCCATCAATTAGGAATCTGATGCCGTCACTAAACACATTCCTTAAATTGTAGCCATTTGTTGAGTGACTTTTTTTGGTGTCTAATCCGCATATATTTCACCATTGCCCTTGAGTTTCTTGACTGTATATCTCTTAAATGTCAACATATACACGTGTGATTTAGTTTACGAAGATTTTTCAATGCCGAGAACCTCGATCAGAGAGTAAAAAAGGCGTAAGGTTCAAAATGGTGTAAAATTAAAATGGGATATACCGGGCTAGGATTCGAGTTAGAGGAACAAAGGCCAAACCAACCACCCAAGAATCGAATCGTCGAGCGAAAACACTTGACAACCTCCTAGAAGCAGCTTATCTTGCCACCAGACCTTTCTCCCTCAATTAGGAATCTGATGCCGTCACTAAACACATTCTTTAAATTGTAGCCATTTGTTGAGTGTTTTTTTTTTGTGTCTAATCCGCATATATATCACCATTGCCCTTGATTTTCTTGACTGTATATCTCTTAAATGTCAACATATATACGTGTGATTTAGTTTACGAAGATTTTTCAATGCCGAGAACCTCGATCAGAGTGTAAAAAAGGGGGAAGGTTCACAATGGTGTAAGATTAAAATGGGATATACTAGGCTAGGATTCGAGTTACAGGAACAAGGTGCAAACCAACCACCCAAGAATGGAATCGTCGAGCGAAAACACTTGACAACCTCCTAGAAGCAGCTTTTCTTGCCACCAGACCTTTCTCCATCAATTAGGAATCTGATGCCGTCACTAAACACATTCCTTAAATTGTAGCCATTTGTTGAGTGTTTTTTTTGGTGTCTAATCCGCATTTATATCACCATTGCCCTTGATTTTCTTGACTATATATCTCTTAAATATCAACTTATACACGTGTGATTTAGTTTACGAAGATTTTTCAATGCCGAGAACCTCTATCAGAGTGTAAAAAAGGCGTAAGGTTCACAATGGTGTAAGATTAAAATGGGATATACCGAGCTAGGATTCGAGTTACAGGAACAAGGGCCAAACCAACCACCCAAAAATGGAATCATCGAGCCAAAACACTTGACAACCTCCTTGAAGCAGCTTTTCTTACCACCAGACCTTTCTCCATGAATAAGGAATCTGATGCCGTCACTAAACACATTCCTTAAATTGTAGCCATTTGTTGAGTATTTTTTTTGGTGTCTAATCCGCATTTATATCACCATTGCCCTTGATTTTCTTGACTGTATATCTCTTAAATATCAAGATATACACGTGTGATTTAGTTTACGAAGATTTTTCAATGCCAAGAACCTCGATCAGAGAGTAAAAAAGGCGTAAGGTTCAAAATGGTGTAAAATTAAAATGGGATATACCGGGCTAGGATTCGAGTTACAGGAACAAGGGCCAAACCAACCACCCAAGAATGGAATCGTCGAGCGAAAACACTTGACAACCTCCTAGAAGCAGCTTTTCTTGCCACCAGACCTTTCTCCCTCAATTAGGAATCTGATGCCGTCACTAAACACATTCTTTAAATTGTAGCCATTTGTTGAGTGTTTTTTTTGTGTCTAATCCGCATATATATCACCATTGCCCTTGATTTTCTTGACGGTATATCTCTTAAATGTAAACATATATAAGTGTGATTTAGTTTACGAAGATTTTTCAATGCCGAGAACCTCGATCAGAGAGTAAAAAAGGCGTAAGGTTCACAATGGTGTAAAATTAAAATGGGATATACCGGGCTAGGATTCGAGTTACAGGAACAAGGGCCAAACCAACCACCCAAGAATGGAATCGTCAAGCGAAAACACTTGACAACCTCTTAGAAGCAGCTTTTCTTACCACGAGACCTTTCTCCATCAATTAGGAATCTGATGCCGTCACTAAACACATTCCTTAAATTGTAGCCATTTGTTGAGTGTTTTTTTTGGTGTCTAATCCGCATATATATCACCATTGCTCTTGATTTCCTTGACTGTATATCTCTTAAATATCAAGATATACACGTGTGATTTAGTTTACGAAGATTTTTCAATGCCGAGAACCTCGATCAGAGAGTAAAAAAGGCGTAAGGTTCATAATGGTGTAAAATTAAAATGGGATAAACCGGGTTAGGATTCGAGTTACAGGAACAAAGGCTAAACCAACTACCCAAGAATGGAATAGTCGAGCGAAAACACTTGACAACCTCCTAGAAGCAGCTTTTCTTACCACCAGACCTTTCTCCATCAATTAGGAATCTGATGCCGTCACTAAACACATTCCTAAAATTGTAGCCATTTGTTGAGTGATTTTTTTTGGTGTCTAATCCGCATATATATCACCATTGCCCTTGATTTTCATGACTGTATATCTCTTAAATGTCAACATATACACGTGTGATTTAGTTTACGAAGATTTTTCAATGACGAGAACCTCGATCAGAGAGTAAAAAAGGCGTAAGGTTCAAAATGGTGTAAGATTAAAATGGGATATACCAGGCTAGGATTCGAGTTACTGGAACAAGGTCAAAACCAACCACCCAAGAATGGAATCGTCGAGCGAAAACACTTGACAACCTCCTAGAAGCAGCTTTTCTTGCCATCAGACCTTTCTCCATCAATTAGGAATCTGATGCCGTCACCAAACACATTCCTTAAATTGTAGCCATTTGTTGAGTGTTTTTTTTTTGGTGTCTAATCCGCATATATATCAACATTGCCCTTGATTTTCTTGACTGTATATCTCTTAAATATCAACATATATATGTGTGATTTAGTTTACGAATATTTTTCAATGCCGAAAACCTCGATCAGAGAGTCAAAAAGGCGTAAGGTTCACAATGGTGTAAGATTAAAATGGGATATACCAGGCTAGGATTCGAGTTACAGGAAAAAGGGCCAAACCAACCACCCAAGAATGGAATCGTCGAGCGAAAACACTTGACAACCTCCTAGAAGCAGCTTTTCTTGCCACCAGACCTTTCTCCATCAATTAGGAATTAGGAATCTGATGCCGTCACTAAACACATTCCTTAAATTGTAGCCATTTGTTGAGTGTTTTTTTTTGTGTCTAATCCGCATATATATCACCATTGCCCTTGATTTTCTTGACTGTATATCTCTTAAATGTCAACATATACACGTGTGATTTAGTTTATGAAGACTTTTCAATGCCGAGAACCTCGATCAGAGATTAAAAAAGGCGTAAGGTTCACAACGGTGTAAAATTAAAATGGGATACACCGGGCTAGGATTCGAGTTACAGGAACAAGGGACAAACAAACCACCCAAGAATGGAATCGTCGAGCGAAAACACTTGACAACCTCTTAGAAGCAGCTTTTCTTACCACCAGACCTTTCTCCATCAATTAGGAATCTGATGCCGTCACTAAACACATTCCTTAAATTGTAGTCATTTGTTGAGTGTTTTTTTGGTGTCTAATCCGTATATATATCACCATTGCCCTTGATTTTCTTGACTGTATATCTCTTAAATGTCAACATATACACGTGTGATTTAGTTTACGAATATTTTTCAATGCCGAGAACCTCGATCAGAGAGTAAAAAAGGCGTAAAGTTCACAATGGTGTAAAACTAAAATGGGATATAACGGGCTAGGATTCGAGTTACAGGAACAAGGGCCAAACCAACCACCCAAGAATGGAATCGTCGAGCGAAAACACTTGGCAACCTCCTAGAAGCAGCTTTTCTTCCCACCTGACCTTTCTCCATCAAAGAGGAATCTGATGCCGTCACTAAACACATCCTTAAATTGTAGCCATTTGTGGAATGTTTTTTTTGGTGTCTAATCCGCATATATATCACCATTGCCCTTGATTATCTTGACTGTATATCTCTTAAATGTCAACATATACACGTGTGATTTAGTTTATGAAGATTTTACAATGCAGAGAACCTCGATTAAAGAGTAAAAAAGGCGTAAGGTTCACAATTGTGTAAAATTAAAATGGGATATACCGGGCAAGGATTCGAGTTATAGGAAAAAGGGCCAAACCAACCACCCAAGAATGGAATCGTCGAGCGAAAACATTTGACAACCTCCTAGAAGCAGCTTTTCTTACCACCAGACGTTTCTCCATCAATTAGGAATCTGATGCCGTCACTAAACACATTCCTTAAATTGTAGCCATTTGTTGAGTGTTTCTTTTTTGGTGTCTAATCCGCATATATATCACCATTGCCCTTGATTTTCTTGAATGTATATCTTTTAAATGTCAACATATACACGTGTGATTTAGTTTACGAAGTTTTTTCAATGCCGAGAACCTCGATCAGAGAGTAAAAAAGGCTTAAGGTTCACAATGGTGTAAAATTGAAATGGGATATACCGGGCTTGGATTCGAGTTACAGGAACAAGGGCCAAACCAACCACCCAAGAATGGAATCGTCGAGTGAAAACACTTGACAACCTCCTAGAAGCAGCTTTTCTTACCACCAGACATTTCTCCATCAATTAGGAATCTGATGCTGTCACTAAACACATTCCTTAAATTGTAGCCATTTGTTGAGTGATTTTTTTTGGTGTCTAATCCGCATATATATCACCGTTGCCCTTGATTTTCTTGACTGTATATCTCTTAAATATCAACATATACACGTGTGATTTAGTTTACGAAGATTTTTCAATGCCGAGGACCTCTATCAGAAAGTAAAAAAGGCGTAAGGTTCACAATGGTGTAAGATTAAAATGGGATATACCGGGCTAGGATTTAAGTTACAGGAACAAGGGCCAAACCAACCACCCAAGAATGGAATCGTCGAGCGAAAACACTTGACAACCTCCTAGAAGCAACTTTTCTTACCACCAGACATTTCTCCATCAATTAGGAATCTGATGCCATCACTAAACACATTCCTTAAATTGTAGCCATTTGTTGAGTGTTTTTTTTTTGGTGTCTAATCCGCATTTATATCACCATTGCCTTTGATCTTCTTGACTGTATATCTCTTAAATATCAAGATATACACGTGTGATTTAGTTTACGAAGATTTTTCAATGCCGAGAACCTCGATCTGAGAGTAAAAAGGGCGTAAGGTTCACAATGGTGTAAATTTAAAGTGGGATATACCGGGCTAGGATTCGAGTTACAGGAACAAGGGCCAAACCAACGACCCAAGAATGGAATCGTCGAGCGAAAACACTTGACAACCTCCTAGAAGCAGCTTTTCTTGCCACCAGACCTTTCACCATCAATTAGGAATGAGGAATCTGATGCCGTCACTTAACACATTCCTTAAATTGTAGCCATTTGTTGAGTGGTTTTTTTTTGGTGTCAAATCCGCATATATATCACCATTGCCCTTGATTTTCTTAACTGTGTATCTCTTAAATATCAACATATACACGTGAGATTTAGTTTACGAAGATTTTTCAATGCCGAGAACCTCGATTAGAGAGTAAAAAGGCGTAAGGTTCACAATGGTGTAAGATTAAAATGGGATATACCAGGCTAGGATTCGAGTTACAGGAACAAGGGCCAAACCAACCACCCAAGAATGGAATCGTCGAGCGAAAACACTTGACAACCTCCTAGAACCAGCTTTTCTTGCCAGCAGACCTTTCTCCATCAATTAGGAATCTGATGCCGTCACTAAACACATTCCTTAAATTGTAGCCATTTGTTGAGTGTTTTTTTTTGGTGTCTGATCCGCATATATATCACCATTGCCCTTGATTTTCTTGACTGTATATCTCTTAAATGTCAACATATACACGTGTGATTTAGTTTACGAATATTTTTCAATGCCGAGAACCTAGATCAGAGAGTAAAAAAGGCGTAAGGTTCACAATGGTGTAAAATTTAAATGAGATATAACGGGCTAGGATTCGAGTTACAGGAACAAGGGCCAAACCAACCACCCAAGAATGGAATCGTCGAGCGAAAACACTTGGCAACCTCCTAGAAGCAGCTTTTCTTACCACCAGCCTTTCTCCATCAAAATAGGAATCTGATGCCGTCACTAAACACATTCCTTAAATTGTAGCCATTTGTTGAGTGTTTTTTTTGGTGTCTAATCCGCATATATATCACCATTGCCCTTGATTTTCTTGACTGTATATCTCTTAAATGTCAACATATACACGTGTGATTTAGTTTACGAAGATTTTACAATGCAGAGAACCTCGATTAGAGAGTAAAAAAGGCGTAAGGTTCACAATTGTGTAAAATTAAAATGGGATATACCGGGCAAGGATTCGAGTTATAGGAAAAAGGGCCAAACCAACCACCCAAGAATGGAATCGTCGAGCGAAAACATTTGACAACCTCCTAGAAGCAGCTTTTCTTACCACCAGACGTTTCTCCATCAATTAGGAATCTGATGCCGTCACTAAACACATTCCTTAAATTGTAGCCATTTGTTGAGTGTTTCTTTTTTGGTGTCTAATCCGCATATATATCACCATTGCCCTTGATTTTCTTGACTGTATATCTTTTAAATGTCAACATATACACGTGTGATTTAGTTTACGAAGTTTTTTCAATGCCGAGAACCTCGATCAGAGAGTAAAAAAGGCTTAAGGTTCACAATGGTGTAAAATTGAAATGGGATATACCGGGCTTGGATTCGAGTTACAGGAACAAGGGCCAAACCAACCACCCAAGAATGGAATCGTCGAGCGAAAACACTTGACAACCTCCTAGAAGCAGCTTTTCTTACCACCAGACATTTCTCCATCAATTAGGAATCTGATGCTGTCACTAAACACATTCCTTAAATTGTAGCCATTTGTTGAGTGATTTTTGTTGGTGTCTAATCCGCATATATATCACCGTTGCCCTTGATTTTCTTGACTGTATATCTCTTAAATATCAACATATACACGTGTGATTTAGTTTACGAAGATTTTTCAATGCCGAGAACCTCTATCAGAAAGTAAAAAAGGCGTAAGGTTCACAATGGTGTAAGATTAAAATGGGATATACCGGGCTAGGATTTAAGTTACAGGAACAAGGGCCAAACCAACCACCCAAGAATGGAATCGTCGAGCGAAAACACTTGACAACCTCCTAGAAGCAACTTTTCTTACCACCAGACATTTCTCCATCAATTAGGAATCTGATGCCATCACTAAACACATTCCTTAAATTGTAGCCATTTGTTGAGTGTTTTTTATTTTTGGTGTCTAATCCGCATTTATATCACCATTGCCTTTAATCTTCTTGACTGTATATCTCTTAAATATCAAGATATACACGTGTGATTTAGTTTACGAAGATTTTTCAATGCCGAGAACCTCGATCTGAGAGTAAAAAGGGCGTAAGGTTCACAATGGTGTAAAATTAAAATGGGATATACCGGGCTAGGATTCGAGTTACAGGAACAAGGGCCAAACCAACGACCCAAGAATGGAATCGTCGAGCGAAAACACTTGACAACCTCCTAGAAGCAGCTTTTCTTGCCACCAGACCTTTCACCATCAATTAGGAATGAGGAATCTGATGCCGCACTTAACACATTCCTTAAATTGTAGCCATTTGTGGAGTGTTTTTTTTTGGTGTCAAATCCGCATATATATCACCATTGCCCTTGATTTTCTTAACTGTGTATCTCTTAAATATCAACATATACACGTGTGATTTAGTTTACGAAGATTTTTCAATGCCGAGAACCGCGATTAGAGAGTAAAAAGGCGTAAGGTTCACAATGGTGTAAGATTAAAATGGGATATACCAGGCTAGGATTCGAGTTACAGGAACAAGGGCCAAACCAACCACCCAAGAATGGAATCGTCGAGCGAAAACACTTGACAACCTCCTAGAACCAGCTTTTCTTGCCAGCAGACCTTTCTCCATCAATTAGGAATCTGATGCCGTCACTAAACACATTCCTTAAATTGTAGCCATTTGTTGAGTGTTTTTTTTTGGTGTCTAATCCGCATATATATCACCATTGCCCTTGATTTTCTTGACTGTATATCTCTTAAATGTCAACATATACACGTGTGATTTAGTTTACGAATATTTTTCAATGCCGAGAACCTAGATCAGAGAGTAAAAAAGGCGTAAGGTTCACAATGGTGTAAAATTTAAATGAGATATAACGGGCTAGGATTCGAGTTACAGGAACAAGGGCCAAACCAACCACCCAAGAATGGAATCGTCGAGCGAAAACATTTGACAACCTCCTAGAAGCAGCTTTTCTTACCACCAGACGTTTCTCCATCAATTAGGAATCTGATGCCGTCACTAAACACATTCCTTAAATTGTAGCCATTTGTTGAGTGTTTTTTTTGGTGTCTAATCCGCGTATATATCACCATTGCCCTTGATTTTCTTGACTGTATATCTTTTAAATGTCAACATATACACGTGTGATTTAGTTTACGAAGTTTTTTCAATGCCGAGAACCTCGATCAGAGAGTAAAAAAGGCTTAAGGTTCACAATGGTGTAAAATTGAAATGGGATATACCGGGCTTGGATTCGAGTTACAGGAACAAGGGCCAAACCAACCACCCAAGAATGGAATCGTCGAGCGAAAACACTTGACAACCTCCTAGAAGCAGCTTTTCTTGCCACCAGACCTTTCACCATCAATTAGGAATGAGGAATCTGATGCCGTCACTTAACACATTCCTTAAATTGTAGCCATTTGTTGAGTGGTTTTTTTTTGGTGTCAGATCCGCATATATATCACCATTGCCCTTGATTTTCTTAACTGTGTATCTCTTAAATATCAACATATACACGTGTTATTTAGTTTACGAAGATTTTTCAATGCCGAGAACCTCGATTAGGGAGTAAAAAGGCGTAAGGTTCACAATGGTGTAAGATTAAAATGGGATATACCAGGCTAGGATTCGAGTTACAGGAACAAGGGCCAAACCAACCACCCAAGAATGGAATCGTCGAGCGAAAACACTTGACAACCTCCTAGAACCAGCTTTTCTTGCCAGCAGACCTTTCTCCATCAATTAGGAATCTGATGCCGTCACTAAACACATTCCTTAAATTGTAGCCATTTGTTGAGTGTTTTTTTTTGGTGTCTAATCCGCATATATATCACCATTGCCCTTGATTTTCTTGACTGTATATCTCTTAAATGTCAACATATACACGTGTGATTTAGTTTACGAATATTTTTCAATGCCGAGAACCTAGATCAGAGAGTAAAAAAGGCGTAAGGTTCACAATGGTGTAAAATTTAAATGAGATATAACGGGCTAGGATTCGAGTTACAGGAACAAGGGCCAAACCAACCACCCAAGAATGGAATCGTCGAGCGAAAACACTTGGCAACCTCCTAGAAGCAGCTTTTCTTACCACCAGACCTTTCTCCATCAAAATAGGAATCTGATGCCGTCACTAAACACATTCCTTAAATTGTAGCCATTTGTTGAGTGTTTTTTTTGGTGTCTAATCCGCATATATATCACCATTGCCCTTGATTTTCTTGACTGTATATCTCTTAAATGTCAACATATACACGTGTGATTTAGTTTACGAAGATTTTACAATGTAGAGAACCTCGATCAGAGAGTAAAAAAGGCTTAAGGTTCACAATTGTGTAAAATTAAAATGGGATATACCGGGCTAGGATTCGAGTTACAGGAAAAAGTGCCAAGCCAACCACCCAAGAATGGAATCGTCGAGCGAAAACATTTGACAACCTCCTAGAAGCAGCTTTTCTTACCACCAGACGTTTCAACATCAATTAGGAATCTGATGCCGTCACTAAACACATTCCTTAAATTGTAGCCATTTGTTGAGTGTTTCTTTTTTAGTGTCTAATCTGCATATATATCACCATTGCCCTTGATTTTCTTGACTGTATATCTTTTAAATGTCAACATATACATGTGTGATTTAGTTTACGAAGATTTTTTAATGCCGAGAACCTCGATCAGAGAGTAAAAAAGGCGTAAGGTTCATAATGATGTATAATTGAAATGGGATATACCGGGCTAGGATTCGAGTTACAGGAACAAGGGCCAAACCAACCACCCAAGAATTGAATCGTCGAGCGAAAACACTTGACAACCTCCTAGAAGCAGTTTTTCTTACCACCAGACCTTTCCCCATCAATTAGGAATCTGATACCGTCACTAAACATATTCCTTAAATTGTAGCCATTTGTTGAGTGTTTTTTTTTGGTGTCTAGGCCGCATATATATCACCATTGCCCTTGATTTTCTTCACTGTATATCTCTTAAATGTCAACATATACAAGTGTGATTTAGTTTACGAAGATTTTTCAATCCCGAGAACCTCGATCAGAGAGTAAAAAAGGCGTAAGGTTCACAATGGTGTAAAATTAAAATGGGATAAACCGGGCTAGGATTCGAGTTACAGGAACAAGGGCCAAACCAACCACCCAAGAATGGAATCGTCGAGCGAAAACACTTGACAACCTCCTTGAAGCAGCTTTTCTTACCACCAGACCTTTCTCCATGAATTAGGAATCTGATGCCGTCACTAAACACATTCCTTAAATTGTAGCCATTTGTTGAGTGTTTCTTTTTTGGTGTCTAATCCGCATATATATCACCATTACCCTTGATTTTTTGACTGTATATCTTTTAAATGTCAACATATACATGTGTGATTTAGTTTACAAAGATTTTTCAACGCCGAGAACCTCGATCAGAGAGTAAAAAAGGCGTAAGGTTCATAATGATGTAAAATTGAAATGGGATATACCGGGCTAGGATTCGAGTTACAGGAACAAGGGCCAAACCAACCACCCAAGAATGGAATCGTCGAGCGAAAACACTTGACAACCTCCTAGAAGCAGCTTTTCTTACCACCAGACCTTTCTCCATCAATTAGGAATCGGATGATGTCACTAAACACATTCCTTAAATTGTAGCCATTTGTTGAGTGATATTTTTTGGTGTCTAATTCCGCATATATATCACCATTGCCCTTGATTTTCTTGACTGTATATCTCTTAAATATCAACATATACACGTGTGATTTAGTTTACGAAGATTTTTCAATGCCGAGAACCTCGATCAGAGAGTAAAAAAGGCGTAAGGTTCACAATGGTGTAAAATTAAAATGGGATATACCGGGCTAGGATTCGAGTTACAGGAACAAGGGTCAAACCAACCACCCAAGAATGGAATCGTCGAGCAAAAACACTGGACAACCTCCTAGAAGCAACTTTTCTTACCACCAGACCTTTCTCCATCAATTAGGAATCTGATGACGTCACTAAACACATTCCTTAAATTGTAGCCATTTGTTGAGTGTTTTTTTTGGTCTCTAATCCGCATACATATCACCATTGCCCTTGATTTTCTTGACTGTATATTTCTTAAATATCAACATCTACACGTGTGATTTAGTTTACGAATATTTTTCAATGCCGAGAACCTCGATCAGAGAGTAAAAAAGGCTTAAGGTTCACAATGGTGTAAAATTAAAATGGGATATATACCGGGCTAGAATTCAAGTTACAGGAACAAGGGCCAAACCAACCACCCAATAATGGAATCGTCGAGCGAAAACACTTGACAACCTCCTAGAAGCAGCTTTTCTTGCCACCAGACCTTTCTCCATCAATTTGGAATCTGATGCCGTCACTAAACACATTCCTTAAATTGTAGCCATTTGTTGAGTTATTTTTTTTTTGGTGTCTAATCCGCATATATATCACCATTGCCCTTGATTTTCTTGACTGTATATCTCTTAAATATCAACATATACACGTGTGATTTAGTTTACGAAGATTTTTCAATGCCGAGAACCTCGATCAGAGAGTAAAAAAGGCGTAAGGTTCACAATGGTGTAAAACTAAAATGGGATATATACCGGGCTAGGATTCAAGTTACCGGAACAAGGGCCAAACCAACCACCCAAAAATGGAATCGTCGAACGAAAACACTTGACAACCTCCTTGAAGCAGCTTTTCTTACCACCAGACCTTTCTTCATCAATTAGGAATCTGATGCCGTCACTAAACAGATTCCTTAAATTGTAGCCATTTGTTGAGTGTTTTCTTTTGGTGTCTAATCCACATATATATCACCATTGCCCTTGATTTTCTTGACAGTATATCTCTTAAATATCAACATATACACGTGTGACTTAGTTTACGAAGATTTTTCAATGCCGAGAACCTCAATCAGAGAGTAAAAAAGGCGTAAGGTTCACAATGGTGTAAAATTAAAATGGGATATACCAGGCTAGGATTCGAGTTACAGGAACAAGGGCCAAACCAACCACCCAAGAATGGAATCGTCGAGCGAAAACACTTGACAACCTCCTAGAAGCAGCTTATCTTACCACCAGACCTTTCTCCATCAATTAGGAATCTGATGCCGTCACAAAACACATTCCTTAAATTGTAGCCATTTGTTGAGTGTTTTTTTTGGTGTCTAAGCTGCATATATATCACCATTGCCCTTGATTTTCTTGACTGTATATCTCTTAAATATCAACATATACACGTGTGATTTAGTTTACGAAGATTTTTCAATGCCGAGAACCTCGATCAGAGAGTAAAATAGGCGTAAGGTTCACAATGGTGTAAAATTAAAATGGGATATACCGGGCTAGGATTCGAGTTACAGGAAAAAGGGCCAAACCAACCACCCAAGAATGGAATCGTCGAGCGAAAACACTTGACAACCTCCTTGAAGCAGCTTTTCTTGCCACCAGACCTTTCTCCATCAATTAGGAATCTGATGCCGTCACTAAACACATTCCTTAAATTGTAGCCATTTGTTGAGGGTTTTTTTTGGTGTCTAATCCGCATATATATCACCGTCGCCCTTGATTTTCTTGACTTTATATCTCTTAAATGTCCACATATACATGTGTGATTTAGTTTACGAAGATTTTTCAATGCCGAGAACCTCGATCCGAGAGTAAAAAAGGCGTAAGGTTCACAATGGTGTAAAATTAAAATGGGATATACCGGGCTAGGATTCGAGTTACAGAAACAAGGGCCAAACCAACCACCCAAGAATGGAATCGTCGAGCGAAAACACTTGACAACCTCCTAGAAGCAGCTTTTCTTACCACCAGACCTTTCTCCATTAATTAGGAATCTGATGCTGTCACTAAACACATTCCTTAAATTGTAGCCATTTGTTGAGTGTTTTTTTTGGTGTCTAAGCCACATATATATCCCCATTGCCCTTGATTTTCTTGACTGTATATCTCTTAAATGTCAACATATACACGTGTGATTTAGTTTACGCAGATTTTTCAATCCCGAGAACCTTGATCAGAGAGTAAAAAAGGCGTAAGGTTCACAATGGTGTAAAATTAAAATGGGATATACCGGGGTAGGATTCGAGTTACAAGAACAAGGGCCAAACCAACCACCCAAGAATGGAATCGTCGAGCGAAAACACTTGACAACCTCCTAGAAGCAGCTTTTCTTACCACAAGCCCTTTCTCCATCAATTAGGAATCTGATGCCGTCACTAAACACATTCCTTAAATTGTAGCCATTTGTTGAGTGTTTTTTTTTGTGTCTAATCCGCATATATATCACCATTGCCCTTGATTTTCTTGACCGTATATCTCTTAAATATCAACATATACACGTGTGATTTAGTTTACGAAGATTTTTCAATGCTGAGAACCTCGATCATAGAGTAAAAAATGCGTAAGGTTCACAATAGTGTAAAATTAAAATTGGATATACCGGGCTAGGATTCGAGTTACAGGAACAAGGGCCAAACCAACCACCCAAGAATGGAATCGTCAAGAGAAAACACTTGACAACCTCCTAGAAGCAGCTTTTCTTGCCACCAGACATTTCTCCATCAATTAGGAATCTGATGCCGTCACTAAACACATTCCTTAAATTGTAGCCATTTGTTGAGTGTTTTTTTTTTGTGTCTAATCCACATATATATCACCATTGCCCTTGATTTTCTTGACTGTATATCTCTTAAATATCAACATATATACGTGTGATTTAGTTTACGAAGATTTTTCAATACCGAGAACCTCGATCACAGAGTAAAAAAGGCGTAAGGTTCACAATGGTGTAAAATTAAAATGGGATATACCGGGCTAGGATTCGAGTTACAAGAACAAGGGCCAAACCAACCACCCAAGAATGGAATCGTCGAGCGAAAACACTTGACAACCTCCTAGAAGCAGCTTTTCTTGCCACCAGACCTTTCTCCATCAAGTAGGAATCTGATGCCGTCACTAAACACATTCCTTAAATTGAAGCCATTTGTTGAGTGTTTTTTTTTTTTGGTGTCTAATCCGCATATATATCACCATTGCCCTTGATTTTCTTCACTGTATATCTCTTAAATATCAACGTATACACGTGTGATTTAGTTTACGAAGATTTTTCAAAGCCAAGAACCTCGATCAGAGAGAAAAAAGGCGTAAGGTTTACATTGGTGTAAAATTAAAATGGGATAAACCGGACTAGGATTTAAGTTACAGGAACAAGGGCCAAACCAGCCACCCAAGAATGGAATCGTCGAGCGAAAACACTTGACAACCTCCTAGAAGCAGCTTTTCTTACCACCAGACATTTCTCCATCAATTAGGAATCTGATGCCATCACTAAGCACATTCCTTAAATTGTAGCCATTTGATGAGTGTTTTTTTGATGTCTAATCCGTATATATATCACCAGTGCCCTTGATTTTCTTGACTGTATGTTAGTGCATTACGTCTATTGACTTCGTCTTGTATCATGTAATAGTATGTTTATTGTAATTTAGCTTGAAAGTGGTGATTTCCCTTGAAAGTGTCAGGTGTCATTTCAAGCTAAATTAAGATTTCCCTTGAAAGTGTTACATGACAGTTTCAAGCTAAATCATGATTTCCCTTGAAAATGACATGTGTCATTTCAAGCTAAATCATCATCACTATAAATAGCCTTCAAGCTAAATCATTTGTAACGTTTCTGAAATTCCTTACCGAGGTGCTGCCGGTGTGGGGACTGATTGTAAACAATAGTATATCAATATAATCAGTGTTAAAGTGATACGCAAGCTGTTTCGCAATCGGTTTCTTAGTTTCCGCCTCTGAAACTGATAAAATCTCTTCTGAACGACTCGTTCGGGTCGCAAACCGATCCTACAAGTGGTATCAGAGCTCAGGAGGAAGAGATCTTGTCAAAACAGTTCATGTTCATCACTTTTTCTGACTTCTACACCTTCTTTTCAAAATTAATCAAGTTTTCATGGTTAAAATGGACTGATTTTCTCATATAGTGTGCGAAACATTGAATTAACAAATCCTTAAAAGATTCAGACCTAAAATCAGCCTAGAACTTGATCAATTTTGCAAAAATCGGATCGAATTGATGATGTCAGCACATTTCAAGAGAAATTAGCTGTTTGATTTCGCTTGCAAACAAGATTTCGCTTGAGAAATTGACCAGATTACACTTGAATTTGTTTGATTTCGCTTCAGGGTGTTATTCAGCTTAAGACCATTCAAGCGAAATTAAAGATTTCGCTTCAGAGAGTTTTTCTGTTTGAGTTTACCTCGTGAGTCTCACTTAAGATCAACACACTGCTTAAAAAATTCATCGATTTATGTGATTCATTTAACAAGGATCAGTATATTGAGACAAGAGATCATGTGAAATTTGATTGATGTGCATGTGAACTTTAAATATAGTTGTCGATTTGCACAAGATTTCATGTGATTCAAGATGTTTATCGATTATTTGAATTGATCAATTAAAATCATCTGCTAGTGTTAAAAGTTGAGGTCCAATGAGAAATCTTTGAACATGTGTTATTGTCGGTTGCTTTATCTTGTTTGAAATTCAAAATTGCATGTAAATCATAAATCAGGAGATATTCGAAGTTCTGCATGTGTGATTTAATTTACGAAGATTTTTCAATGCCGAGAACCTCGATCAGAGAGTAAAAAAGGCGTAAGGTTCACAATGATGTAAGATTAAAATGGGATATACCAGGCTAGGATTCGAGTTACATGAACAAGGGCGAAACCAACCACCCAAGAATGTAATCGTCGAGCGAAAACACTTGACAACCTCCTAGAAGCAGCTTTTCTTGCCACCAGACCTTTCTCCATCAATTAGGAATCTGATGCCGTCACTAAACACATTCCTTAAATTGTAGCCATTTGTTGAGTGTTTTTTTGGTGTCTAATCCGCATATATATCACCATTGCCCTTGATTTTCTTGACTGTATATCTCTTAAATATCAAGATATACACCTGTGATTTAGTTTACGAAGATTTTTCAATGCCGAGAACCTCGATCTGAGAGTAAAAAAGGCGTAAGGTTCACAATGGTGTAAAATTAAAATGGGACATACCGGGCTAGGATTCGAGTTACAGGAACAAGGGCCAAACCAACGACCCAAGAATGGAATCGTCGAGCGAAAACACTTGACAACCTCCTAGAAGCAGCTTTTCTTACCACCAGACCTTTCTCCATCAATTAGGAATTAGGAATCTGATGCCGTCACTAAACACATTCCTTAAATTGTAGCCATTTGTTGAGTGGTTTTTTTTGGTGTCAAATCCGCATATATATCACCATTGCCCTTGATTTTCTTAACTTTATATCTCTTAAATATCAACATATACACGTGTGATTTAGTTTACGAAGATCTTTCAATGCCGAGAACCTCGATTAGAGAGTAAAAAAGGCGTAAGTTTCACAATGGTGTAAGATTAAAATGGGATATACCAGGCTAGGATTCGAGTTACAGGAACAAGGGCCAAACCAATCACCCAAGAATGGAATCGTCGAGCGAAAACACTTGACAACCTCCTAGAAGCAGCTTTTCTTGCCAGCAGACCTTTCTCCATCAATTAGGAATCTGATGCTGTCACTAAACACATTCCTTAAATTGTAGCCATTTGTTGAGTGTTTTTTTTTTGGTGTCTAATCCGCATATATATCACCATTGCCCTTGATTTTCTTGACTGTATATCTCTTAAATGTCAACATATACACGTGTGATTTAGTTTATGAAGATTTTTCAATGCCGAGAACCTCGATCAGAGAGTAAAAAAGGCGTAAGGTTCACAACGGTGTAAAATTAAAATGGCATACACCGGGCTAGGATTCGAGTTACAGGAATAAGGAACAAACCAACCACCCAAGAATGGAATCGTCGAGCGAAAACACTTGACAACCTCTTAGAAGCAGCTTTTCTTACCACCAGACCTTTCTCCATCAATTAGGAATCTGATGCCGTCACTAAACACATTCCTTAAATTGTAGTCATTTGTTGAGTGTTTTTTTTGGTGTCTAATCCGCATATATATCACCATTGCCCTTGATTTTCTTGACTGTATATCTCTTAAATGTCAACATATACACGTGTGATTTAGTTTATGAATATTTTTCAATGCCGAGAACCTCGATCAGAGAGTAAAAAAGGCGTAAGGTTCACAATGGTGTAAAATTAAAATGGGATATAACGGGCTAGGATTCGAGTTACAGGAACAAGGGCCAAACCAACCACCCAAGAATGGAATCGTCGAGCGAAAACACTTGGCAACCTCCTAGAAGCAGCTTTTCTTACCACCAGACCTTTCTCCATCAAATAGGAATATGATGCCGTCACTAAACACATTCCTTAAATTGTAGCCATTTGTTGAGTGTTTCTTTTTTGGTGTCTATTCCGCATATATATCATCATTGCTCTTGATTTTCTTGACTGTATATCTTTTAAATGTCAACATATACACGTGTGATTTAGTTTACGAAGTTTTTTCAATGCCGAGAACCTCGATCAGAGAGTAAAAAAGGCGTAAGGTTCACAATGGTGTAAAATTGAAATGGGATATACCGGGCTAGGATTCGAGTTACAGGAACAAGGGCCAAACCAACCACCCAAGAATGGAATCGTCGAGCGAAAACACTTGACAACCTCCTAGAAGCAGCTTTTCTTACCACCAGACCTTTCTCCATCAATTAGGAATCTGATGCTGTCACTAAACACATTCCTTAAATTGTTGCCATTTGTTGAGTGATTTTTTTTGGTGTCTAATCCGCATATATATCACCGTTGCCCTTGATTTTATTGACTGTATATCTCTTAAATATCAACATATACACGTGTGATTTAGTTTACGAAGATTTTTCAATGCCGAGAACCTCTATCAGAGAGTAAAAAAGGCGTAAGGTTCACAATGGTGTAAGATTAAAATGGGATATACCGGGCTAGGATTTAAGTTACAAGAACAAGGGCCAAACCAACCACCCAAGAATGGAATCGTCGAGCGAAAACACTTGACAACCTCCTAGAAGCAACTTTTCTTACCACCAGACATTTCTCCATCAATTAGGAATCTGATGCCATCACTAAACACATTCCTTAAATTGTAGCCATTTGTTGAGTGTTTTTTTTGGTGTCTAATCCGCATTTATATCACCATTGCCCTTGATTTTCTTGACTGTATATTTCTTAAATATCAAGATATACACGTGTGATTTAGTTTACGAAGATTTTTCAATGCCGAGAACCTCGATCTGAGAGTAAAAAGGGCGTAAGGTTCACAATGGTGTAAGATTAAAATGGGATATACGGGGCTAGGATTCGAGTTACAGGAACAAGGGCCAAACCAACGACCCAAGAATGGAATCGTCGAGCGAAAACACTTGACAACCTCCTAGAAGCAGCTTTTCTTGCCACCAGACCTTTCTCCAACAATTAGGAATCTGATGCCGGCACTAAACACATTCCATAAATTGTAGCCATTTGTTGAGTGGTTTTTTTTGGTGTCAAATCCGCATATATATCACCATTGCCCTTGATTTTCTTAACTGTGTATCTCTTAAATATCAACATATACACGTGTGATTTAGTTTACGAAGATTTTTCAATGCCGAGAACCTCGATTAGAGAGTAAAAAAGGCGTAAGGTTCACAATGGTGTAAGATTAAAATGGGATATACCAGGCTAGGATTCGAGTTACAGGAACAAGGGCCAAACCAACCACCCAAGAATGGAATCGTCGTGCGAAAACACTTGACAACCTCCTAGAAGCAGCTTTTCTTGCCAGCAGACCTTTCTCCATCAATTAGGAATCTGATGCCGTCACTAAACACATTCCTTAAATTGTAACCATTTGTTGAGTGTTTTTTTTTGGTGTCTAATCCGCATATATATCACCATTGCCCTTGATTTTCTTGACTGTATATCTCTTAATTGTCAACATATACACGTGTGATTTAGTTTACGAAGATTTTTCAATACCGAGAACCTCGATCAGAGAGTAAAAAAGGCGTAAGGTTCACAATGGTGTAAAATTAAAACGGGATACACCGTGCTAGGATTCGAGTTACAGGAACAAGGGCCAAACCAACCACCCAAGAATGGAATCGTCGAGCGAAAACACTTGACAACCTCTTAGAAACAGCTTTTCTTACCACCAGACCTTTCTCCATCAATTAGGAATCTGATGCCGTCAGTAAACACATTCCTTAAATTGTAGTCATTTGCTGTGTGTTTTTTTTGGTGTCTAATCCGCATATATATCACCATTGCCCTTGATTTTCTTGACTGTATATCTCTTAAATGTCAACATATACACGTGTGATTTAGTTTACGAATATTTTTCAATGCCGAGAACCTCGATCAGAGAGTAAAAAAGGCGTAAGGTTCACAATGGTGTAAAATTTAAATGGGATATAACGGGCTAGGATTCGAGTTACAGGAACAAGGGCCAAACCAACCACCCAAGAATGGAATCGTCGAGCGAAAACACTTGGCAACCTCCTAGAAGCAGCTTTTCTTACCACCAGACTTTTCTCCATCAAATAGGAATCTGATGCCGTCACTAAACACATTCCTTAAATTGTAGCCATTTGTTGAGTGTTTTTTTGGTGTCTAATCCGCATATATATCACCATTGCCCTTGATTTTCTTGACTGTATATCTCTTAAATGTCAACATATACACGTGTGATTTAGTTTACGAAGATTTTACAATGCAGAGAAACTCGATCAGAGAGTAAAAAAGGCGTAAGGTTCACAATTGTGTAAAATTAAAATGGGATATACCGGGCTAGGATTCGAGTTATAGGAAAAAGGGCCAAACCAACCACCCAAGAATGGAATCGTCGAGGGAAAACATTTGACAACCTCTTAGAAGCAGCTTTTCTTACCACCAGACGTTTCTCCATCAATTAGGAATCTGATGCCGTCACTAAACACATTCCTTAAATTGTAGCCATTTGTTGAGTGTTTCTTTTTTGGTGTCTAATCCGCATATATATCACCATTGCTCTTGATTTTCTTGACTGTATATCTTTTAAATGTCAACATATACACGTGTGATTTAGTTTACGAAGTTTTTTCAATGCCGAGAACCTCGATCAGAGAGTAAAAAAGGCGTAAGGTTCACAATGGTGTAAGATTAAAATGGGATATACCGGGCTAGGTTTCGAGTTATAGGAACAAGGGCCAATCCAACCACCAAAGAATGGAATCGTCGAGCGAAAACACTTGACAGCCTCCTAGAAGCAGCTTTTCTTGCCACTAGACCTTTCTCCATCAATTAGGAATCTGATGCCGTCACTAAACACATTCCTTAAATTGTAGCTATTTGTTCAGTGTTTTTTTTTTGGCGTCTAATCCGCATATATATCACCATTGCCATTGATTTTCTTAACTGTATATCTCTTAAATATCAACATATACACGTGTGATTTAGTTTACGAAGATTTTTCAATGCCGAGAACCTCGATTAGAGAGTAAAAAAGGCGTAAGGTTCACAATGGTGTAAGATTAAAATGGCATATACCAGGCTAGGATTCGAGTTACAGGAACAAGGGCCAAACCAACCACCCAAGAATGGAATCGTCGAGCGAAAACACTTGATAACCTCCTAGAACCAGCTTTTCTTGCCAGCAGACCTTTCTCCATCAATTAGGAATCTGATGCCGTCACTAAACACATTCCTTAAATTGTAGCCATTTGTTGAGTGTTTTTTTTTTGGTGTCTAATCCGCATATATATCACCATTGCCCTTGATTTTCTTGACTGTATATCTCTTAAATGTCAACATATATACGTGAGATTTAGTTTACGAAGATTTTTCAATGCCGAGAACCTCGATCAGAGAGTAAAAAAGGTGTAAGGTTCACAATGGTGTAAAATTAAAATGGGATACACCGGGCTAGGATTCGAGTTACAGGAACAAGGGCCAAACCAACCACCCAAGAATGGAATCGTCGAGCGAAAACACTTGACAAACTCTTAGAAGCAGCTTTTCTTACCACCAGACCTTTCTCCATCAATTAGGAATCTGATGCCGTCACTAAACACATTCCTTAAATTGTAGTCATTTCTTGAGTGTTTTTTTTGGTGTCTAATCCGCATATATATCACCATTGCCCTTGATTTTCTTGACTGTATATCTCTTAAATGTCAACATATACACGTGTGATTTAGTTTACGAATATTTTTCAATGCCGAGAACCTCGATCAGAGAGTAAAAAAGGCGTAAGGTTCACAATGGTGTAAAATTTAAATGGGATATAACGGGCTAGGATTCGAGTTACAGGAACAAGGGCCAAACCAACCACCCAAGAATGGAATCGTCGACCGAAAACACTTGGCAACCTCCTAGAAGCAGCTTTTCTTACCACCAGACCTTTCTCCATCAAATAGGAATCTGATGCCGTCACTAAACACATTCCTTAAATTGTAGCCATTTGTTGAGTGTTTTTTTTGGTGTCTAATCCGCATATATATCACCATTGCCCTTGATTTTCTAGACTGTATATCTCTTAAATGTCAACATATACACGTGTGATTTAGTTTACGAAGATTTTACAATGCAGAGAACCTCGATCAGAGAGTAAAAAAGGCGTAAGGTTCACAATTGTGTAAAATTAAAATGGGATATACCGGGCTAGGATTCGAGTTATAGGAAAAAGGGCCAAACCAACCACCCAAGAATGGAATCGTCGAACGAAAACATTTGACAACCTCCTAGAAGAAGCTTTTCTTACCACCAGACGTTTCTCCATCAATTAGGAATCTGATGCCGTCACTAAACACATTCCTTAAATTGTAGCCATTTGTTGAGTGTTTCTTTTTTGGTGTCTAATCCGCATATATATCACCATTGCTCTTGATTTTCTTGACTGTATATCTTTTAAATGTCAACATATACACGTGTGATTTAGTTTACGAAGTTTTTTCAATGCCGAGAACCTCGATCAGAGAGTAAAAAAGGCGTAAGGTTCACAATGGTGTAAAACTAAAATGGGATATACCAGGCTAGGATTCGAGTTACAGGAACAAGGGCCAAACCAACCACCTAAGAATGGAATCGTCGAGCGAAAACACTTGACAACCTCCTAGAAGCAGCTTATCTTACCACCAGACCTTTCTCCATCAATTAGGAATCTGATGCCGTCACTAAACACATTCCTTAAATTGTAGCCATTTGTTGAGTGTTTTTTTTGGTGTCTAAGCTGCATATATATCACCATTGCCCTTGATTTTCTTGACTGTATATCTCTTAAATGTCAACATATACACGTGTGATTTAGTTTACGAAGATTTTTCAATGCCGAGAACCTCGATCAGAGAGTAAAAAAGGCGTAAGGTTCACAATGGTGTAAAACTAAAATGGGATATATACCGGGCTAGGATTCAAGTTACAGGAACAAGGGCCAAACCAACCACCCAAGAATGGAATCGTCGAGCGAAAACACTTGACAACCTCCTAGAAGCAGCTTTTCTTACCACCAGACCTTTCTCCATCAATTAGGAATCTGATGCCGTCACTAAACAGATTCCTTAAATTGTAGCCATTTGTTGAGTGTTTTGTTTTGGTGTCTAATCCACATATATATCACCATTGCCCTTGATTTTCTTGACTGTATATCTCTTAAATATCAACATATACACGTGTGACTTAGTTTACGAAGATTTTTCAATGCCGAGAACCTCAATCAGAGAGTAAAAAAGGCGTAAGGTTCACAATGGTGTAAAATTAAAATGGGATATACCAGGCTAGGATTCGAGTTACAGGAACAAGGGCCAAACCAACCACCTAAGAATGGAATCGTCGAGCGAAAACACTTGACAACCTCCTAGAAGCAGCTTATCTTACCACCAGACCTTTCTCCATCAATTAGGAATCTGATGCCGTCACTAAACACATTCCTTAAATTGTAGCCATTTGTTGAGTGTTTTTTTTGGTGTCTAAGCTGCATATATATCACCATTGCCCTTGATTTTCTTTACTGTATATCTCTTAAATGTCAACATATACACGTGTGATTTAGTTTACGAAGATTTTTCAATGCCGAGAACCTCGATCAGAGAGTAAAATAGGCGTAAGGTTCACAATGGTGTAAAATTAAAATGGGATATACCGGGCAAGGATTCGAGTTACAGGAAAAAGGGCCAAACCAACCACCTAAGAATGGAATCGTCGTGCGAAAACACTTGACAACCTCCTTGAAGCAGCTTTTCTTGCCAACAGACCATTCTCCATCAATTAGGAATCTGATGCCATCACTAAACACATTCCTTAAATTGTAGCCATTTGTTGTGGGTTTTTTTTTGGTGTCTAATCCACATATATATCACCATTGCCCTTGATTTTCTTGACTGTATATCTCTTAAATATCAACATATACACGTGTGATTTAGTTTACGAAGATTTTTCAATGCCGAGAACCTCGATTAGAGAGTAAAAAAGGCGTAAGGTTCACAATGGTGTAAGATTAAAATGGCATATACCAGGCTAGGATTCGAGTTACAGGAACAAGGGCCAAACCAACCACCCAAGAATGGAATCGTCGAGCGAAAACACTTGATAACCTCCTAGAACCAGCTTTTCTTGCCAGCAGACCTTTCTCCATCAATTAGGAATCTGATGCCGTCACTAAACACATTCCTTAAATTGTAGCCATTTGTTGAGTGTTTTTTTTTTGGTGTCTAATCCGCATATATATCACCATTGCCCTTGATTTTCTTGACTGTATATCTCTTAAATGTCAACATATATACGTGAGATTTAGTTTACGAAGATTTTTCAATGCCGAGAACCTCGATCAGAGAGTAAAAAAGGTGTAAGGTTCACAATGGTGTAAAATTAAAATGGGATACACCGGGCTAGGATTCGAGTTACAGGAACAAGGGCCAAACCAACCACCCAAGAATGGAATCGTCGAGCGAAAACACTTGACAAACTCTTAGAAGCAGCTTTTCTTACCACCAGACCTTTCTCCATCAATTAGGAATCTGATGCCGTCACTAAACACATTCCTTAAATTGTAGTCATTTCTTGAGTGTTTTTTTTGGTGTCTAATCCGCATATATATCACCATTGCCCTTGATTTTCTTGACTGTATATCTCTTAAATGTCAACATATACACGTGTGATTTAGTTTACGAATATTTTTCAATGCCGAGAACCTCGATCAGAGAGTAAAAAAGGCGTAAGGTTCACAATGGTGTAAAATTTAAATGGGATATAACGGGCTAGGATTCGAGTTACAGGAACAAGGGCCAAACCAACCACCCAAGAATGGAATCGTCGACCGAAAACACTTGGCAACCTCCTAGAAGCAGCTTTTCTTACCACCAGACCTTTCTCCATCAAACAGGAATCTGATGCCGTCACTAAACACATTCCTTAAATTGTAGCCATTTGTTGAGTGTTTTTTTTGGTGTCTAATCCGCATATATATCACCATTGCCCTTGATTTTCTAGACTGTATATCTCTTAAATGTCAACATATACACGTGTGATTTAGTTTACGAAGATTTTACAATGCAGAGAACCTCGATCAGAGAGTAAAAAAGGCGTAAGGTTCACAATTGTGTAAAATTAAAATGGGATATACCGGGCTAGGATTCGAGTTATAGGAAAAAGGGCCAAACCAACCACCCAAGAATGGAATCGTCGAACGAAAACATTTGACAACCTCCTAGAAGAAGCTTTTCTTACCACCAGACGTTTCTCCATCAATTAGGAATCTGATGCCGTCACTAAACACATTCCTTAAATTGTAGCCATTTGTTGAGTGTTTCTTTTTTGGTGTCTAATCCGCATATATATCACCATTGCTCTTGATTTTCTTGACTGTATATCTTTTAAATGTCAACATATACACGTGTGATTTAGTTTACGAAGTTTTTTCAATGCCGAGAACCTCGATCAGAGAGTAAAAAAGGCGTAAGGTTCACAATGGTGTAAAACTAAAATGGGATATACCAGGCTAGGATTCGAGTTACAGGAACAAGGGCCAAACCAACCACCTAAGAATGGAATCGTCGAGCGAAAACACTTGACAACCTCCTAGAAGCAGCTTATCTTACCACCAGACCTTTCTCCATCAATTAGGAATCTGATGCCGTCACTAAACACATTCCTTAAATTGTAGCCATTTGTTGAGTGTTTTTTTTGGTGTCTAAGCTGCATATATATCACCATTGCCCTTGATTTTCTTGATTGTATATCTCTTAAATGTCAACATATACACGTGTGATTTAGTTTACGAAGATTTTTCAATGCCGAGAACCTCGATCAGAGAGTAAAAAAGGCGTAAGGTTCACAATGGTGTAAAACTAAAATGGGATATATACCGGGCTAGGATTCAAGTTACAGGAACAAGGGCCAAACCAACCACCCAAGAATGGAATCGTCGAGCGAAAACACTTGACAACCTCCTAGAAGCAGCTTTTCTTACCACCAGACCTTTCTCCATCAATTAGGAATCTGATGCCGTCACTAAACAGATTCCTTAAATTGTAGCCATTTGTTGAGTGTTTTGTTTTGGTGTCTAATCCACATATATATCACCATTGCCCTTGATTTTCTTGACTGTATATCTCTTAAATATCAACATATACACGTGTGACTTAGTTTACGAAGATTTTTCAATGCCGAGAACCTAAATCAGAGAGTAAAAAAGGCGTAAGGTTCACAATGGTGTAAAATTAAAATGGGATATACCAGGCTAGGATTCGAGTTACAGGAACAAGGGCCAAACCAACCACCTAAGAATGGAATCGTCGAGCGAAAACACTTGACAACCTCCTAGAAGCAGCTTATCTTACCACCAGACCTTTCTCCATCAATTAGGAATCTGATGCCGTCACTAAACACATTCCTTAAATTGTAGCCATTTGTTGAGTGTTTTTTTTGGTGTCTAAGCTGCATATATATCACCATTGCCCTTGATTTTCTTTACTGTATATCTCTTAAATGTCAACATATAAACGTGTGATTTAGTTTACGAAGATTTTTCAATGCCGAGAACCTCGATCAGAGAGTAAAATAGGCGTAAGGTTCACAATGGTGTAAAATTAAAATGGGATATACCGGGCAAGGATTCGAGTTACAGGAAAAAGGGCCAAACCAACCACCTAAGAATGGAATCGTCGTGCGAAAACACTTGACAACCTCCTTGAAGCAGCTTTTCTTGCCAACAGACCATTCTCCATCAATTAGGAATCTGATGCCATCACTAAACACATTCCTTAAATTGTAGCCATTTGTTGTGGGTTTTTTTTTGGTGTCTAATCCGCATATATGTCACTGTTGCCCATGATTTTCTTGACTGTATATGTCTTAAATGTCAACATATACATGTGTGATTTAGTTTACGAAGATTTTTCAATGCCGAGAACCTCGATCCGAGAGTAAAAAAGGCGTAAGGTTCACAATGGTGTAAAATTAAAATGGAATATACCGGGCTAGGATTCGAGTTACAGGAACAAGGGCCAAACCAACCACCCAAGAATGGAATCGTCGAGCGAAAACACTTGACAACCTCCTAGAAGCAGCTTTTCTTACCACCAGACCTTTCTCCATCAATTAGGAATCTGATGCTGTCACTAAACACTTTCCTTAAATTGTAGCCATTTGTTGAGTGTTTTTTTTTTTGGTGTCTAAGCCACATATATATCACCATTGCCCTTGATTTTCTTGACTGTATATCTCTTAAATGTCAACATATACACGTGTGATTTAGTTTACGCAGATTTTTCAATCCCGAGAACCTTGATCAGAGAGTAAAAAAGGCGTAAGGTTCACAATGGTGTAAAATTAAAATGGGATATACCGGGGTAGGATTCGAGTTACAAGAACAAGGACCAAACCAACCACCCAAGAATGGAATCGTCGAGCGAAAACACTTGACAACCTCCTAGAAGCCGCTTTTCTTACCACAAGACCTTTCTCCATCAATTAGGAATCTGATGCCGTCACTAAACACATTCCTTAAATTGTAGCCATTTGTTGAGTGTTTTTTTTGGTGTCTAATCCGCATATATATCACCATTGCCCTTGATTTTCTTGACCGTATATCTCTTAAATATCAACATATACACGTGTGATTTAGTTTACGAAGATTTTTCAATGCCGAGAACCTCGATCATAGAGTAAAAAAGGCGTAAGGTTCACAATAGTGTAAAATTAAAATGGGATATATCGGGCTAGGATTCGAGTTACAGGAACAAGGGCCAAACCAACCACCCAAGAATGGAATCGTCGAGAGAAAACACTTGACAACCTCCTAGAAGCAGCTTTTCTTGCCACCAGACATTTCTCCATCAATTAGGAATCAGATGCCGTCACTAAACACATTCCTTAAATTGTAGCCATTTGTTGAGTGTTTTTTTTGGTGTCTAATCCGCATATATATCACCATTGCCCTTGATTTTCTTGACTGTATATCTCTTAAATATCAACATATATACGTGTGATTTAGTTTACGAAGATTTTTCAATACCGAGAACCTCGATCACAGAGTAAAAAAGGCGTAAGGTTCACAATGGTGTAAAATTAAAATGGGATATACCGGGCTAGGATTCGAGTTACAAGAACAAGGGCCAAACCAACCACCCAAGAATGGAATCGTCGAGCGAAAACACTTGACAACCTCCTAGAAGCAGCTTTTCTTGCCACCAGACCTTTCTCCATCAAGTAGGAATCTGATGCCGTCACTAAACACATTCCTTAAATTGAAGACATTTGTTGAGTGTTTTTTTTTTGTGTCTAATCCGCATATATATCACCATTGCCCTTAATTTTCTTCACTGTATATCTCTTAAATATCAACGTATACACGTGTGATTTAGTTTACAAAGATTTTTCAAAGCCGAGAACCTCAATCAGAGAGAAAAAAGGCGTAAGGTTCACAATGGTGTAAAATTAAAATGGGATAAACCGGGCTAGGATTCGAGTTACAGGAACAAGGGTCAAACCAGCCACCCAAGAATGGAATCGTCGAGCGAAAACACTTGACAACCTTTTAGAAGCAGCTTTTCTTACCACCAGACATTTCTCCATCAATTAGGAATCTGATACCATCACTAAGCACATTCCTTAAATTGTAGCAATTTGATGAGTGTTTTTTTGGTGTCTAATCCGTATATATATCACCATTGCCCTTGATTTTCTTGACTGTATATCTCTTAAATATCAACATATACACGTGTGATTTAATTTACGAAGATTTTTCAATGCCGAGAACCTCGATCAGAGAGTAAAAAAGGCGTAAGGTTTACAATAGTGTAAAATTAAAATGGGATATACCGGGCTAGGATTCTAGTTACGGGAACAAGGGCCAAACCAACCACCCAAGAATTGAATCGTCGAGCGAAAACACTTGACAACCACCTAGAAGCAGCTTTTCTTGCCACCAGACCTTTCTCCATCAAGTAGGAATCTGATGCCGTCACTAAACACATTCCTTAAATTGTAGCCATTTGTTGAGTGTTTTTTTTTTGTGTCTAATCCGCATATATATCACCATTGCCCTTGATTTTCTTCACTGTATATCTCTTAAATATCAACGTATACACGTGTGATTTAGTTTACGAAGATTTTTCAAAGCCGAGAACCTCGATCAGAGAGAAAAAAGGCGTAAGGTTCACAATGGTGTAAAATTAAAATGGGATAAACCGGGCTAGGATTCGAGTTACAGGAACAAGGGCCAAACCAGCCACCCAAGAATGGAATCGTCGAGCGAAAACACTTGACAATCTCCTAGAAGCAGCTTTTCTTACCACCAGACATTTCTCCATCAATTAGGAATCTGATGCCATCACTAAGCACATTCCTTAAATTGTAGCCATTTGATGAGTGTTTTTTTGGTGTCTAATCCGTATATATATCACCATTGCCCTTGATTTTCTTGACTGTATATCTCTTAAATATCAACATATACACGTGTGATTTAATTTACGAAGATTTTTCAATGCCGAGAACCTCGATCAGAGAGTAAAAAAGGCGTAAGGTTCACAATAGTGTAAAATTAAAATGGGATATACCGGGCTAGGATTCTAGTAACAGGAACAAGGGCCAAACCAACCACCCAAGAATTGAATCGTCGAGCGAAAACACTTGACAACCTCCTAGAAGCAGCTTTTCTTACCACCAGACCTTTCTCCATCAATTAGGAATCTGATGCCGTCACTAAACATATTCCTAAAATTGTAGCCATTTGTTGAGTGTTTTTTTTTGTGTCTAAGCCGCATATATATCACCATTGCCCTTGATTTTCTTCACTGTATATCTCTTAAATGTCAACATATACACGTGTGATTTAGTTTACGAAGATTTTTCAATCCCGAGAACCTCGATCAGAGAGTAAAAAAGGCGTAAGGTTCACAATGGTGTAAAATTTAAATGGGATAAACCGGGCTAGGATTCGAGTTACAGGAACAAGGGCCAAACCAACCACCCAAGAATGGAATCGTCGAGAGAAAACACTTGACAACGTCCTAGAAGCAGCTTTTCTTGCCACCAGACATTTCTCCATCAATTAGGAATCTGATGTCGTCACTAAACACATTCCTTAAATTGTAGCCATTTGTTGAGTGTTTTTTTTGTGTCTAATCCGCATATATATCACCATTGCCCTTGGTTTTCTTGACTGTATATCTCTTAAATATCAACATATATACGTGTGATTTAGTTTACGAAGATTTTTCAATACCGAGAACCTCGATCACAGAGTAAAAAAGACGTAAGGTTCACAATGGTGTAAAATTAAAATGGGATATACCGGGCTAGGATTCGAGTTACAAGAACAAGGGCCAAACCACCCACCCAAGAATGGAATCGTCGAGCAAAAACACTTGACAACCTCCTAGAAGCAGCTTTTCTTGCCACCAAACCTTTCTCCATCAAGTAGGAACCTGAAGCCGTCACTAAACACATTCCTTAAATTGAATCCATTTGTTGAGTGTTTTTTTTGTGTCTAATCCGCATATATATCACCATTGCCCTTGGTTTTCTTGACTGTATATCTCTTAAATATCAACATATACACGTGTGATTTAGTTTACGAAGATTTTTCAAAGCCGAGAACCTCGATCAGAGAGAAAAAAGGCGTAAGGTTCACATTGGTGTAAAATTAAAATGGGATAAACCGGGCTAGGATTCGAGTTACAGGAACAAGGGCCAAACCAGCCACCCAAGAATGGAATCTTCGAGCGAAAACACTTGACAACCTCCTAGAAGAAGCTTTTCTTACCACCAGACATTTCTCCATCAATTAGGAATCTGACGCCATCACTAAACACATTCCTTAAATTGTAGCCATTTGATGAGTGTTTTTTTTTTGTGTCTAATCCGTATATATATCACCATTGCCCTTGATTTTCTTGACTGTATATCTCTTAAATATCAACATATACACGTGTGATTTAATTTACAAAGATTTTTCAATGCCGAGAACCTCGATCAGAGAGTAAAAAAGGCGTAAGGTTCGCAATAGTGTAAAATTAAAATGGGATATACCGGGCTAGGATTCTAGTTACAGGAACAAGGGCCAAACCAACCACCCAATAATTGAATCATCGAGCGAAAACACTTGACAACCTCCTAGAAGCAGCTTTTCTTACCACCAGACCTTTCTATATCAATTAGGAATATGATGCCGTCACTAAACATATTCCTTAAATTGTAGCCATTTGTTGAGTGTTTTTTTTGGTGTCTTGGCCGCATATATATCACCATTGCCCTTGATTTTCTTCACTGTATATCTCTTAAATGTCAACATATACAAGTGTGATTTAGTTTACGAAGATTTTTCAATCCCGAGAACCTCGATCAGAGAGTAAAAAAGGCGTAAGGTTCACAATGGTGTAAAATTAAAATGGGATAAACCGGGCTAGGATTCTAGTTACAGGAACAAGGGCCAAACCAACCACCCAAGAATGGAATCATCGAGCGAAAACACTTGACAACCTCCTAGAAGCTGCTTTTCTTGCCACCAGACCATTCTCCATCAATTAGGAATCTGATGCCATCACTAAACACATTCCTTAAATTGTAGCCATTTGTTGAGTGTATTTTTTTTGGTGTCTAATCCGCATATATATCACCATTGCCCTTGATTTTCTTGACTGTATATCTCTTAAATGTCAACATATACACGTGTGATTTAGTTTTCGAAGATTTTTCAATACCGAGAACCTCGATCAGAGAGTAAAAAGGCGTAAGGTTCACAATGGTGTAAAATTAAAATGGGATATACCGGGCTAGGATTCGAGTTACCGGAACAAGGGCCAAACCAACCACCCAAGAATGGAATCGTCGAGCGAAAACACTTGACAACCTCCTTGAAGCAGCTTTTCTTACCACCAGACCTTTCTCCATGAATTAGGAATCTGATGCCGTCACTAAACACATTCCTTAAATTGTAGCCATTTGTTGAGTGTTTTTTTTGTGTCTAATCCGCATATATATCACTATTGCCCTAGATTTTCTAGAATGTATATCTCTTAAATGTCAACATATACACGTGTGATTTAGTTTACGAATATTTTTCAATGCCGAGAACCTCGATCAGAGAGTAAAAAAGGCGTAAGGTTCACAACAGTGTAAAATTAAAATGGGATATACCGGGCTAGGATTTGAGTTACAGGAACAAGGGCCAAACCGACCACCCAAGAATGGAATAATTCGAGCGAAAACACTTGACAACCTCCTAGAAGCAGCTTTTCTTGCCACCAGACCTTTCTCCATCAATTAGGAATCCGATTCCGTCACTAAACACATTCCTTAAATTGTAGCCATTTGTTGAGTGTTTTTTTTGGTGTCTAATCCGCATATATATCACCATTGCCCTTGATTTTCTTGACTGTATATCTCTTAAATGTCAACATATACATGTGTGATTTAGTTTACGAAGATTTTTCAATGCCGAGAACCTCGATCAGAGAGTAAAAAAGGCGTAAGGTTCACAATGGTGTAAGATTAAAATGGGATATACCGGGCTAGGATTCAAGTTACAGGAACAAGGGCCAAACCAACCACCCAAGAATGGAATCGTCGAGCGAAAACACTTGACAACCTCCTAGAAGCAGCTTTTCTTGCCACCAGACCTTTCTCCATCAATTAGGAATCTGATGCCGTCACTAAACACATTCCTTAAATTGTAGCCATTTGTTGAGTGTTTTTTTTGGAGTCTAATCCGCATATATATCACCATTGCCCTTGAATTTCTTGACCGTATATCTCTTAAATGTCAACATATACACGTGTGATTTAGTTTACGAATGTTTTTCAATGCCGAGAACCTCGATCAGAGTGTAATAAAGGCGTGAGGTTCACAATGGTGTAAAATTAAAATGGGATATACCGGGCTAGGATTCGAGTTACAGGAACAAGGGCCAAAGCAACCACCCAAGAATGGAATCGTCGAGCGAAAACACTTGACAACCTCCTAGAAGCAGCTTTTCTTACCACCTGACCTTTCTCCATCAATTAGGAATCTGATGCCGTCACTAAACACATTCCTTAAATTGTAGCCAGCTGTTGAGTGTTTTTTTTGGTGCCTAATCCGCGTATATATCACCATTGCCCTTGATTTTCTTGACTGTATATCTCTTAAATATCAACATATACACATGTGATTTGGTTTACGTTGATTTTTCAATGCGGAGAACCTCGATCAGAGAGTAAAAAAGTCGTAAGGTTCACAATGGTGTAAAATTAAAATGGGATATACCGGGCTAGGATTCGAGTTACAGGAACAAGGGCCAAACCAACCACCCAAGAATGGAATCGTCGAGCGAAAACACTTGACAACCTACTAGAAACAGCTTTTCTTACCACCAGACCTTCCTCCATCAATTAGGAATCTGAAGCCGTCACTAAACACATTCCTTAAAGTGTAGCCATTTGTTGAGTGTTTTTTTTGGTGTCTAATCCGCATATATGTTACCATTGCCCTTGATTTTCTTGACTGTATATCTCTTAAATATCAACATATACACGTGTGATTTAGTTTACGAAGATTTTTCAATGCCGAGAACCTCGATCCGAGAGTAAAAAAGGCGTAAGGTTCACAATGGTGTAAAATTAAAATGGGATATATCGGGCTAGGATTCGAGTTACAGGAACAAGGGCCAAACCAACCACCCAAGAATGGATTCGTCGAGCGAAAATACTTGACAACCTCCTACAAGCAGCTTTTCTTGCCACCAGACCTTTCTCCATCAATTAGGAATCTGATGCCGTCACTAAACACATTCCTAAAATTGTAGCCAGCTGATCGAGGATCTTGGCATTGAAAAATCTTCGTAAACTAAATCACACGTGTATATGTTGACATTTAAGAGATATACAGTCAAGAAAATCAAGGGCAATGGTGATATATATGCGGATTAGACACCAAAAAAAACACTCAACAAATGGCTACAATTTAAGGAATGTGTTTAGTGACGGCATCAGATTCCTAATTGATGGAGAAAGGTCTGGTGGCAAGAAAAGCTGCTTGTAGGAGGTTGTCAAGTGTTTTCGCTCGATGATTCCATTCTTGGGTGGTTGGTTTGGCCCTTGTTCCTGTAACTCGAATCCTAGCCCGGTATATCCCATTTTAATTTTACACCATTGTGAACCTTACGCCTTTTTTACTCTCTAATCGAGGTTCTCAGCATTGAAAATTTTTCCTAAACTAAATTACACGTGTATATGTTGACATTTAAGAGATATATAGTCAAGAAAATCAAGGGCAATGGTGATATATATGCGGATTAGACACCAAAAAAAATCACTCAATAAATGGCTCCAATTTAAGGAATGTGTTTAGTGACGGCCTCAGATTCCTAACTGATGGAGAAAGGTCTGGTGGCAAGAAAAGCTGCTTCTAGGAGGTTGTCAAGTGTTTTCGCTCTATGATTCCATTCTTGGGTGGTTGGTTTGGCCCTTGTTCCTGTAACTCGAATCCAAGCCCGGTATATCCCATTTTAATTTTACACCATTGTGAACCTTACGCCTTTTTTACTCTCTAATCGAGGTTCTCGGCATTGAAAATTTTTCGTAAACTAAATTACACGTGTATATGTTGACATTTAAGAGATATATAGTCAAGAAAATCAAGGGCAATGGTGATATATATGCGGATTAGACACCAAAAAAAATCACTCAACAAATGGCTCCAATTTAAGGAATGTGTTTAGTGACGGCCTCAGATTCCTAACTGATGGAGAAACGTCTGGTGGTAAGAAAAGCTGCTTCTAGGAGGTTGTCAAGTGTTTTCGCTCGACGATTCCATTCTTGGGTGGTTGGTTTGGTCCTTGTTCCTGTAACTCGAATCCAAGCCCGGTATATCCCATTTTAATTTTACACCATCGTGAACCTTACGCCTTTTTTACTCTCTGATCGAGGTTCTCGGCATTGAAAAATCTTCGTAAACTAAATCACACATGTATATGTTGACATTTAAGAGATATACAGTCAAGAAAATCAAGGGCAATGGTAATATATATGCGGATTAGACACCAAAAAAAACACTCAACAAATGACTACAATTTAAGGAATGTGTTTAATGATGTCATCAGATTCCTAATTGATGGAGAAAGGTCTGGTGGTAAGAAAAGCTGCTTCTAGGAGGCTGTCAAGTGTTTTCGCTCGACGATTCCATTCTTGGGTGGTTGGTTTGGCCCTTGTTCCTGTAACTCGAAACCTAGCCCGGTATATCCCATTTTAATTTTACACCATTGTGAACCTTACGCCTTTTTTACTCTCTGATCGAGGTTCTCAGCATTGAAATATCTTCGTAAACTATATCACACGTATATATGTTGATATTTATGAGATATACAGTCAAGAAAATCAAGGGCATTGTGATATATATGCGGATTTGACACAAAAAAAAAACACCCAACAAATGGCTACAATTTAATAAATGTTTTTAGTGACGGCATCAGATTCCTAACTGATGGAGAAATGTCTGGTGGTAAGAAAAGCTGCTTCTAGGATGTTGTCAAGTGTTTTTGCTCGACGATTCCATTCTTGGGTGGTTAGTTTGGCCCTTGTTCCTGTAACTCGAATCCTAGCCTGGTATATCCCATTTTAATTTTACACCATTGTGAACCTTACGCCTTTTTTACTCTCTGATCGAGGTTCTCGGCATAGAAAATCTTCGTAAACTAAATCGCACATGTATATGTTGATATTTAAGAGATATGCAGTCAAGAAAATCAAGGGCAATGGTGATATATGTGGATTAGACACACAAAAAAAACACTCAACAAATGGCTACAATTTAAGGAATGTGTTTATTGACGGCATCAGATTCCTAATTGATGAAGAAAGGTCTGGTGGCAAGAAAAGCTGCTTCTAGGAGGTTGTCAAGTGTTTTCGCTCGACGATTACATTCTTGGGTGGTTGGTTTGGCCCTTGTTCCTGTAAATCGAATCCTAGCCCGATATATCCCATTTTAATTTTACACCATTGTGAACCTTACGCCTTTTTTACTCTCTGATCGAGGTTCTCGGCATTGAAAAATCTTCGTAAACTAAATCACACGTGTATATGTTGATATATAAGTGATATACAGTCAAGAAAATCAAGGGCAATGGTGATATATATGCGGATTAGACACAAAAAAAACACTCAACAAATGGCTACAATTTAAGGATTGTGTTTAGTGACGGCATCAGATTCCTAATTGATGGAGAAAGGTCTGGTGGCAAGAAAAGCTGCTTCTAGGAGGTTGTCAAGTGTTTTCGCTCTACGATTCCATTCTTGGGAGGTTGGTTTGGCCTTGTTCTTGTAACTCGAATCCTAGCCCGGTATATCCCATTTTAATTTTACACCATTGTGAACCTTACGCCTTTTTTACTCTCTGGTCGAGGTTCTCGGCATTGAAAAATCTTCGTAAACTAAATCACACGTGTATATGTTGATATTTAAGAGATATACAGTCAAGAAAATCAAGGGCAATGGTGATATATATGCGGATTAGACACCAAAAAAACACACTCAACAAATGTCTACAATTTAAGGAATGTGTTTAGTGACGGCATCAGATTCCTAATTGATGGAGAAAAGTCTGGTGGCAAGAAAAGCTGCTTCTAGGAGGTTGTCAAGTGTTTTCGCTCGACGATTCCATTCTTGGGTGGTTGGTTTGGCCATTGTTCCTTTAACTCGAATCCTAGCCCGGTATATCTCGTTTTAATTTTACACCATTGTGAACCTTACGCCTTTTTTACTCTCTGGTCGAGGTTCTCGGCATTGAAAAATCTTCTTAAGCTAAATAACACGTGTATATGTTGACATTTAAGAGATATACAGTCAAGAAAATCAAGGGCAATGGTTATATATATGCGGATTAGATACAAAAAAAAACACTCAACAAATGGCTACAAGTTAGGGAATGTGTTTAGTGACGGCATCAGATTCCTAATTGATGGAGAAAGGTCAGGTGGTAAGAAAAGTTGCTTCTAGGAGGTTGTCAAGTGTTTTCGCTCGACGATCCCGTTCTTGGGTGGTTGGTTTGGCCCTAGTTCCTGTAACTCGAATCCTAGCCCGGTATATCCCATTTTAATTTTACACCATTGTGAACCTTACGCCTTTTTTACTCTCTGATCGAGGTTCTCGGCATTGAAAAATCTTCGTAAACTAAATCACACGTGTATATTTTGATATTTAAGAGATATACAGTCAAGAAAATCAAGGGCAATGGTGATATATATGTGCATTAGACACAAAAAAAAAACACTCAACAAATGGCTACAAGTTAGGGAATGTGTTTAGTGACGGCATCAGATTCCTAACTGATGGAGAAACGTCTGGTGGTAAGAAAAGCTGCTTCTAGGTGGTTGTCAAGTGTTTTCGCTCGACGATTCCATTCTTGGGTGGTTGGTTTGGCCCTTGTTCCTGTAACTCGAATCCAAGCCCGGTATATCCCATTTTAATTTTACACCATCGTGAACCTTACGCCTTTTTTACTCTCTGATCGAGGTTCTCGGCATTGAAAAATCTTCGTAAACTAAATCACACATGTATATGTTGACATTTAAGAGATATACAGTCAAGAAAATCAAGGGCAATGGTAATATATATGCGGATTAGACACCAAAAAAAACACTCAACAAATGACTACAATTTAAGGAATGTGTTTAATGATGTCATCAGATTCCTAATTGATGGAGAAAGGTCTGGTGGTAAGAAAAGCTGCTTCTAGGAGGCTGTCAAGTGTTTTCGCTCGACGATTCCATTCTTGGGTGGTTGGTTTGGCCCTTGTTCCTGTAACTCGAAACCTAGCCCGGTATATCCCATTTTAATTTTACACCATTGTGAACCTTACGCCTTTTTTACTCTCTGATCGAGGTTCTCAGCATTGAAATATCTTCGTAAACTATATCACACGTATATATGTTGATATTTATGAGATATACAGTCAAGAAAATCAAGGGCATTGTGATATATATGCGGATTTGACACAAAAAAAAAACACCCAACAAATGGCTACAATTTAATAAATGTTTTTAGTGACGGCATCAGATTCCTAACTGATGGAGAAATGTCTGGTGGTAAGAAAAGCTGCTTCTAGGATGTTGTCAAGTGTTTTTGCTCGACGATTCCATTCTTGGGTGGTTAGTTTGGCCCTTGTTCCTGTAACTCGAATCCTAGCCTGGTATATCCCATTTTAATTTTACACCATTGTGAACCTTACGCCTTTTTTACTCTCTGATCGAGGTTCTCGGCATAGAAAATCTTCGTAAACTAAATCGCACATGTATATGTTGATATTTAAGAGATATGCAGTCAAGAAAATCAAGGGCAATGGTGATATATATGTGGATTAGACACACAAAAAAAACACTCAACAAATGGCTACAATTTAAGGAATGTGTTTAGTGACGGTATCAGATTCCTAATTGATGAAGAAAGGTCTGGTGGCAAGAAAAGCTGCTTCTAGGAGGTTGTCAAGTGTTTTCGCTAGACGATTACATTCTTGGGTGGTTGGTTTGGCCCTTGTTCCTGTAAATCGAATCCTAGCCCGATATATCCCATTTTAATTTTACACCATTGTGAACCTTACGCCTTTTTTACTCTCTGATCGAGGTTCTCGGCATTGAAAAATCTTCGTAAACTAAATCACACGTGTATATGTTGATATATAAGTGATATACAGTCAAGAAAATCAAGGGCAATGGTGATATATATGCGGATTAGACACAAAAAAAACACTCAACAAATGGCTACAATTTAAGGATTGTGTTTAGTGACGGCATCAGATTCCTAATTGATGGAGAAAGGTCTGGTGGCAAGAAAAGCTGCTTCTAGGAGGTTGTCAAGTGTTTTCGCTCTACGATTCCATTCTTGGGAGGTTGGTTTGGCCTTGTTCTTGTAACTCGAATCCTAGCCCGGTATATCCCATTTTAATTTTACACCATTGTGAACCTTACGCCTTTTTTACTCTCTGGTCGAGGTTCTCGGCATTGAAAAATCTTCGTAAACTAAATCACACGTGTATATGTTGATATTTAAGAGATATACAGTCAAGAAAATCAAGGGCAATGGTGATATATATGCGGATTAGACACCAAAAAAACACACTCAACAAATGTCTACAATTTAAGGAATGTGTTTAGTGACGGCATCAGATTCCTAATTGATGGAGAAAAGTCTGGTGGCAAGAAAAGCTGCTTCTAGGAGGTTGTCAAGTGTTTTCGCTCGACGATTCCATTCTTGGGTGGTTGGTTTGGCCATTGTTCCTTTAACTCGAATCCTAGCCCGGTATATCTCGTTTTAATTTTACACCATTGTGAACCTTACGCCTTTTTTACTCTCTGGTCGAGGTTCTCGGCATTGAAAAATCTTCTTAAGCTAAATAACACGTGTATATGTTGACATTTAAGAGATATACAGTCAAGAAAATCAAGGGCAATGGTTATATATATGCGGATTAGATACAACAAAAAACACTCAACAAATGGCTACAAGTTAGGGAATGTGTTTAGTGACGGCATCAGATTCCTAATTGATGGAGAAAGGTCAGGTGGTAAGAAAAGTTGCTTCTAGGAGGTTGTCAAGTGTTTTCGCTCGACGATTCCGTTCTTGGGTGGTTGGTTTGGCCCTAGTTCCTGTAACTCGAATCCTAGCCCGGTATATCCCATTTTAATTTTACACCATTGTGAACCTTACGCCTTTTTTACTCTCTGATCGAGGTTCTCGGCATAGAAAATCTTCGTAAACTAAATCGCACATGTATATGTTGATATTTAAGAGATATGCAGTCAAGAAAATCAAGGGCAATGGTGATATATATGTGCATTAGACACAAAAAAAAAACACTCAACAAATGGCTACAAGTTAGGGAATGTGTTTAGTGACGGCATCAGATTCCTAACTGATGGAGAAACGTCTGGTGGTAAGAAAAGCTGCTTCTAGGAGGTTGTCAAGTGTTTTCGCTCGACGATTCCATTCTTGGGTGGTTGGTTTGGCCCTTGTTCCTGTAACTCGAATCCAAGCCCGGTATATCCCATTTTAATTTTACACCATCGTGAACCTTACGCCTTTTTTACTCTCTGATCGAGGTTCTCGGCATTGAAAAATCTTCGTAAACTAAATCACACATGTATATGTTGACATTTAAGAGATATACAGTCAAGAAAATCAAGGGCAATGGTAATATATATGCGGATTAGACACCAAAAAAAACACTCAACAAATGACTACAATTTAAGGAATGTGTTTAATGATGTCATCATATTCCTAATTGATGGAGAAAGGTCTGGTGGTAAGAAAAGCTGCTTCTAGGAGGCTGTCAAGTGTTTTCGCTCGACGATTCCATTCTTGGGTGGTTGGTTTGGCCCTTGTTCCTGTAACTCGAAACCTAGCCCGGTATATCCCATTTTAATTTTACACCATTGTGAACCTTACGCCTTTTTTACTCTCTGATCGAGGTTCTCAGCATTGAAATATCTTCGTAAACTATATCACACGTATATATGTTGATATTTATGAGATATACAGTCAAGAAAATCAAGGGCATTGTGATATATATGCGGATTTGACACAAAAAAAAAACACCCAACAAATGGCTACAATTTAATAAATGTTTTTAGTGACGGCATCAGATTCCTAACTGATGGAGAAATGTCTGGTGGTAAGAAAAGCTGCTTCTAGGATGTTGTCAAGTGTTTTTGCTCGACGATTCCATTCTTGGGTGGTTAGTTTGGCCCTTGTTCCTGTAACTCGAATCCTAGCCTGGTATATCCCATTTTAATTTTACACCATTGTGAACCTTACGCCTTTTTTACTCTCTGATCGAGGTTCTCGGCATAGAAAATCTTCGTAAACTAAATCGCACATGTATATGTTGATATTTAAGAGATATGCAGTCAAGAAAATCAAGGGCAATGGTGATATATATGTGGATTAGACACACAAAAAAAACACTCAACAAATGGCTACAATTTAAGGAATGTGTTTAGTGACGGTATCAGATTCCTAATTGATGAAGAAAGGTCCGGTGGCAAGAAAAGCTGCTTCTAGGAGGTTGTCAAGTGTTTTCGCTAGACGATTACATTCTTGGGTGGTTGGTTTGGCCCTTGTTCCTGTAAATCGAATCCTAGCCCGATATATCCCATTTTAATTTTACACCATTGTGAACCTTACGCCTTTTTTACTCTCTGATCGAGGTTCTCGGCATTGAAAAATCTTCGTAAACTAAATCACACGTGTATATGTTGATATATAAGTGATATACAGTCAAGAAAATCAAGGGCAATGGTGATATATATGCGGATTAGACACAAAAAAAACACTCAACAAATGGCTACAATTTAAGGATTGTGTTTAGTGACGGCATCAGATTCCTAATTGATGGAGAAAGGTCTGGTGGCAAGAAAAGCTGCTTCTAGGAGGTTGTCAAGTGTTTTCGCTCTACGATTCCATTCTTGGGAGGTTGGTTTGGCCTTGTTCTTGTAACTCGAATCCTAGCCCGGTATATCCCATTTTAATTTTACACCATTGTGAACCTTACGCCTTTTTTACTCTCTGGTCGAGGTTCTCGGCATTGAAAAATCTTCGTAAACTAAATCACACGTGTATATGTTGATATTTAAGAGATATACAGTCAAGAAAATCAAGGGCAATGGTGATATATATGCAGATTAGACACCAAAAAAACACACTCAACAAATGTCTACAATTTAAGGAATGTGTTTAGTGACGGCATCAGATTCCTAATTGATGGAGAAAAGTCTGGTGGCAAGAAAAGCTGCTTCTAGGAGGTTGTCAAGTGTTTTCGCTCGACGATTCCATTCTTGGGTGGTTGGTTTGGCCATTGTTCCTTTAACTCGAATCCTAGCCCGGTATATCTCGTTTTAATTTTACACCATTGTGAACCTTACGCCTTTTTTACTCTCTGGTCGAGGTTCTCGGCATTGAAAAATCTTCTTAAGCTAAATAACACGTGTATATGTTGACATTTAAGAGATATACAGTCAAGAAAATCAAGGGCAATGGTTATATATATGCGGATTAGATACAACAAAAAACACTCAACAAATGGCTACAAGTTAGGGAATGTGTTTAGTGACGGCATCAGATTCCTAATTGATGGAGAAAGGTCAGGTGGTAAGAAAAGTTGCTTCTAGGAGGTTGTCAAGTGTTTTCGCTCGACGATTCCGTTCTTGGGTGGTTGGTTTGGCCCTAGTTCCTGTAACTCGAATCCTAGCCCGGTATATCCCATTTTAATTTTACACCATTGTGAACCTTACGCCTTTTTTACTCTCTGATCGAGGTTCTCGGCATTGAAAAATCTTCGTAAACTAAATCACACGTGTATATTTTGATATTTAAGAGATATACAGTCAAGAAAATCAAGGGCAATGGTGATATATATGTGCATTAGACACAAAAAAAAAACACTCAACAAATGGCTACAAGTTAAGGAATGTGTTTAGTGACGGCATCAGATTCCTAATTGATAGAGAAAGGTGTGGTGGCAAGAAAAGCTGCTTCTAGGAGGTTGTCAAGTGTTTTCGCTCGACGATTCCATTCTTGGGTGGTTGGCTTGGCCCTTGTTCCTGTAACTCGAATCCTAGCCTAGTATATCCCTTTTTAATTTTACACCATTGTGAACCTTACGCCTTTTTTACTCTCTGATCGAGGTTCTCGGCATTGAAAAATCTTCGTAAACTAAATCACACATGTATATGTTGACATGTAGGAGATATACAGTTAAGAAAATCAAGGGTAATGGTGATATATATGGGAATTAGACACCAAAAAAAACACTCAACAAATGGCTACAATTTAAGGAATGTGTTTAGTGACGTCATCAGATTCCTAATTGATGGAGAAAGGTCTGGTGGTAAGAAAAGCTGCTTCTAGGAGGTTGTCAAGTGTTTTCGCTCGACGATTCCATTCTTGGGTGGTTGGTTTGGCCCATGTTCCTGTAACTCGAATCCTAGCCCGGTATATCCCATTTTAATTTTACACCGTTGTGAAACTTACGCCTTTTTTACTCTCTGATCGAGGTTCTCGGCATTGAAAAATCTCCATAAACTAAATTACACGTGTATATGTTGATATTTAAGAGATATACAGTCAAGAAAATCAAGGGCATTGTGATATATATGCGAATTAGACACAAAAAAAACACTCAACAAATGGCTACAATTTAAGGAATGTGTTTAGTGACGGCATCAGATTCCTAATTGATGGAAAAAGGTCTGGTGGTAGGAAAAGCTGCTTCTAGGAGGTTGTCAAGTGTTTTCGCTCGACGATTCCATTCTTGGGTGGTTGGTTTCGCGCTTGTTCCTGTAACTCGAATCCTAGCCCGGTATATCCCATTTTAATTTTACACCATTGTGAACCTTACGCCTTTTTTACTCTCTGATCGAGGTTCTCAGCATTGAAATATCTTCGTAAACTATATCACACGTATATATGTTGATATTTATGAGATATACAGTCAAGAAAATCAAGGGCATTGTGATATATATGCGGATTAGACACCAAAAAAAACACTCAACAAATGGCTACAATTTAAGGAATGTGTTTAGTGACGGCATCAGATTCTCAATTGATGGAGAAAGGTCTGGTGGCAAGAAATGCAGCTTCTAGGAGGTTGTCAAGTGTTTTCGCTCGACGATTCCATTCATGGGTGGTTGGTTTGGCCCTTGGTTTGGCCCTTGTTCCTGTAACTCGAAACCTAGCCCGTTATATACCTTTTTAATTTTACACCATTGTGAACCTTACGCCTTTTTTACTCTCTGATCGAGGTTCTCGGCATTGAAAAATCTTCCTAAACTAAATCACACGTGTATAAGTTGATATTTAAGAGATATACAGTCAAGAAAATCAAGGGCAATGGTGATATATATGCGGATTAGACACCAAAAGAAAACACTCAACAAATAGCTACAATGTAAGGAATGTGTTTAGTAACGGCATCGGATTCCTAATTGATGGAGAAAGGTCTGGTGGCAATAAAAGCTGCTTCAAGGAGGTTGTCAAGTGTTTTCGCTCGACGATTCCATTCTTGGTTGGTTGGTTTGGCCCTTGTTCCTGTAACTCGAATCCTTGCCCGGTATATCCCATTTTAATTTTACACAATTGTGAACCTTACGCCTTTTTTACTTTCTGATCGAGGTTCTCGGCATTGAAAAATGTTCGTAAACTAAATCACACGTGTATATGTTGATATTTAAGAGATATACAGTCAAGAAAATCAAGCGCAATTGTGATATATATGCGGATTAGACACCAAAAAAAACACTCAACAATTGGCTACAATTTAAGGAATGTGTTTAGTGACGGCATCATATTCGTTATTAATGGAGAAAGGTCCGGTGGCAAGAAAAACTGCTTCTAGGAGGTTGTCAAGTGTTTTCGCTCGACGATTCCATTCTTGGGTGGTTGTTTTGGCCCTTGTTCCTGTAACTCGAATCCTAGCCCGGTATATCCCATTTTAATCTTACACCATTGTGAACCTTACGCCTTTTTTACTCTCTGATCGAGGTTCTCGGCCTTGAAAAATCTTCGTAAACTAAATCACACGTGTATATGTTGATATTTAAGAGATATACAGTCAAGAAAATCAAGGGTAATGGTGATATATATGCGGATTAGACACCAAAAAAAACACTCAACAAATGGCTACAATTTAAGGAATGTGTTTAGTGACGGCATCAGATTCCTAATTGATGGAGAAAGGTCTGGTGGCAAGAAAAGCTGCTTCGAGGAGGTTGTCAAGTGTTTTCGCTCGACGATTCCATTCTTGGGTGGTTGGTTTGGCCCTTGTTCCTGTAACTCGAATCCTAGCCCGGTATATCCCATTTTAATTTTACACCATTGTGAACCTTACGCCTTTTTTACTCTCTGATCGAGGTTCTCGGCATTGAAAAATCTTCGTAAACTAAATCACACGTGTATATGTTGATATTTAAGAGATATACAGTCAAGAAAATTAAGCGCAATGGTGATATATACGCGGATTAGACACCAAAAAAAACACACTCAACAAATGACTACACTTTAAGTAATGTTTTTAGTGACGGCATCGGATTCCTAATTGATGGAGAAAGGTCTGGTGGCAATAAAAGCTGCTTCTAGGAGGTTGTCAAGTGTTTTCGCTCGACGATTCCATTCTTTGGTGGTTGGTTTGGCCCTTGTTCCTTTAACTCGAATCCTAGCCCTGTATATCGCATTTTAATTTTACACCATTATGAACCTTACGCCTCTTTTACTCTCTGATTGAGGTTCTCGGCATTGAAAAATCTTCGTAAACAAAATCACACGTGTATATGTTGACATTTAAGAGATATACAGTCAAGAAAATCAAGGGCAATGGTGATATATATGCGGATTAGATACAAAAAAAAAACACTCAACAAATGGCTACAATTTAGAGAATGTGTTTAGTGACGGCATCAGATTCCTAATTGATGGAGAAAGGTATGGTGGTAAGAATAGCTGCTTCTAGGAGGTTGTCAAGTGTTTTCGCTCGACGATTCCATTCTTGGGTGGTTGGTTTGGCCCTTGTTCCTGTAACTCGAATCCTAGCCCGGTGTATCCCATTTTAATTTTACACCATTCTGTACCTTACGCCTTTTTTACTCTCTGATAGAGGTTCTCGGCATTGAAAAATCTTCGTAAACTAAATCACACGTGTGTATGTTGATATTTAAGAGATATACAGTCAAGAAAATCAAGGGCAATGGTGATACATATATGTGGATTAGACACCAAAAAAAAAACACTCAACAAATGGCTACAATTTAAGCAATGTGTTTAGTGACGGCATCAGATTCCTAATTGATGGAGAAAGGTCTGGTGGTAAGAAAAGCTGCTTCTAGGAAGTTGTTAAGTGTTTTCTCTCGACGATTCCATTCTTGGGTGGTTGGTTTGGCCCTTGTTCCTGTAACTCGAATCCTAGCCCGGTATATCTCATTTTAGTTTTACACCATTTTGAACCTTACGCCTTTTTTACTCTCTGATCGAGGTTCTCGGCATTGAAAAATCTTCGTAAACTAAATCACACGTGTATATGTTGACATTTAAGAGATATACAGTCAAGAAAATCAAGGGAAATGGTGATTTATATGCCGATTACACACCAAAAAAAAACACTTAACAAATGGCTACAATTTAAGTAATGTGTTTAGTGACGGCATCAGATTACTAATTGATGGAGAAAGGTCTGGTGGTAAGAAAAGCTGCTTCTAGGAGCTTGTCAAGTGTTTTCGCGCGACGATTCCATTCTTGGGTGGTTGGTTTGGCCCTTGTTCCTGTAACACGAATCCTAGCCCAGTATATCTCATTTTAATTTTACACCATTGTGAACCTTACGCCTTTTTTACTCTTTGATCGAGGTTATCGGCATTGAAAAATCTTCGTAAACTAAATCACATGTGTATATGTTGATATTTAAGAGATACACAGTCAAGAAAATCAAGAGCAATGGCGATATATATGCGGATTAGACACCAAAAAAACACTCAACAAACGGCTACAATTTAAGAAATGTGTTTAGTGACGGCATCAGATTCCTAATTGAAGGAGAAAGGTCTGGTGGCAAGAAAAGGTGCTTCTAGGAGGTTGTCAAGTGTTTTCGCTCGACGATTCCATTCTGGGGTGGTTGGTTTGGCCCTTGTTCCTGTAACTCGAATCCTAGCCCGGTATATCTCAGATTAATTTTACACCATTGTGAACCTTACGCCTTTTTTTACTCTCTGATCGAGGTTCTCGGCATTGAAAAATCTACATAAACAAAATCACACGTGTATATGTTGATATTTAAGAGATATACTGTCAAGAAAATCAATGGCAATGGTGATATATATGCGGATTAGACACCAAAAAAAAAAACTCAACAAATAGCTACAATTTAAGGAATGTGTTTAGTGACGGCATCAGATTCCTAATTGATGGAGAAAGGTCTGGTGGCAAGAAAAGCTGCTTCTAGGAGGTTGTCAGGTGTTTTCGCTCGACGTTTCCATTCTTGGGTGGTTGGTTTGGCCCTAGTTCCTGTAACTCGAATCCTAGCCCGGTATATCACATTTTAATTTTACACCATTGTGAATCTTACGCCTTTTTTACTCTCTGATCGAGGTTCTCGGCATTGAAAAATATTCGTAAACTAAATCACACGTGTATATGTTGATATTTAAGAGATATACAGTCAAGAAAATCAATGGCAATGGTGATATATATGCGGATTAGACGCCAAAAAAAAAACACTGAACAAATGGCTACAATTTAAGGAATGTGTTTAGTGACGGCATCAGATTCCTAATTGATGGAGAAAGGTCTAGTGGCAAGAAAAGCTGCTTCTAGGAGGCTGTCAAGTGTTTTCGCTCGACGATTCCATTCTTGGGTGGTTGGATTGGCCCTTGTTCCTGTAACTCGAATCCTAGCCCGGTATATCCCATTTTAATCTTACACCATTGTGAACCTTACGCCTTTTTTACTCTATGATCGAGGTTCTCGGCATTGAAAAATCTTCGTAAACTAAATCACACGTGTATATATTGACATTTAAGAGATATATAGTCAAGAAAATCAAGGGCAATGATGATATATATGCGGATTAGACACCAAAAAAAAATCACTCAACAAATGGCTACTATTTAAGGAATGTGTTTAGTGACGGCATCAGATTCCTAATTGATGGAGAAAGGTCTGGTGGTAAGAAAAGCTGCTTCTAGGAGGTTGTCAAGTGTTTTGTAGGATCGTATTCTGACCCGAACGAGTCTATCAGAGGAGTTTTGGTCAGTTACAGGTGCGGAAAACAAGTAATCAACGTAGAAACAGCTAGATCTTCACTTAAATCACCTTGTTGATTGATATAACAGCGTTTACATCCAAATCTCACACCGGCAGCACCTTGGTATGGAAAACAAGAACTGACTACTAATGGATTCGCTCCTAGGGTATATATAGGGACTAGGTTTCGCTTATATGGACATGTCCAAAAAGCGAAACCTCCCATGTACATAAAAGCGAAACCTTCTTTAAGGTTTCCCACATACGGACATGTTCATAAAAGCGAAACCATCTTTAAGGTTTCCCACATACGGACATGTGGTTTCCCATATATGAACATGTGGTTTCCCACATATGGACATGTCGGGAAATCTCGTACAATGTGCCCTAATCTAACATTCTAAGACTAAGACTCGATACAAGACGAAGTCGACAGATGTAGTGCACCAACAGACTCCCCCTCAGATGTTGACGAGTCTTAAGTGTCGAGTCTTCGCATCTTCAGTCTTGATCTGTCTTTGGGCATCACTCTCTCAATCTATTCGTGCAGGACTTCAGACTCCCCCTTGCGATATGCTGGCATTTCTTCAGATCATCAGCATCATCAGCTTTTGGATCGTTGTCTGGATTTCCATCTCACAGCTTCTTAGGATCAATCAGCCTGGCAAAACCTGCACATTCTTAACCCAGAAATAAATTTTCTAAATTTAACAATTTGTATTCACCAACATGCTGATATAAACAAATGACTCCCTCTCATAAACATATGCATTAACACCAACTCTCCCTCAGATCATACACACAAGATGAACCACTAGTTGATTTAAAAACATATTTTGACAATTAAGACACACTCCCCCTCACAACAATGTCATCATGTTTAGCACTTGGAATTTTGAAAATCAGCTCTCCAACATCAGTTGTCGAAAATCTTTTTGACTTTTTCAAAAATTTATGCTAAAACACACTGAAAATCTTTTTGAATTTTTGAATGTAAAGAAATGCAATAAGGAAATATTTACAGACACTATTTTTGTAAGTTTGTGTAAGAGGATCATATCAGTTTATGACAACTCACGAGTACCGTTGAGCTTAGTTACACATTAAGAATTAAACAATTCACTTAGATTGTCGATATACTGATCCACTTAAATTCTCACACAAATTTCAACTGATTCAGGATATGAGTTAGGTGTTTTAAGAACTTAAACTCATTCATGTGTCCCACCTCTTGAATATACTCCCGTATCCAGATCCCAATATTCAGTCTTACAGGTGAGTATACCACAGATGATATCTGTAAAGGGTTAAATTACGAGGGCCGTGAGAGCTCAGGTCGATCTTTCGATATGCAGAGAGATGACGGCTTCAACTTTTGGTGGGTCCCCTTTAGAGGATCTTTTGAATTACAACAGCAATGACTATCAATTTTATTGTTTCATCAATTTGCTGAGGGCTGCGCTATGTTTCAAGCAAGCAGAAAGTATTCTCCGGGGACTAGGCCATTGCTTCCGCAAAATCAGAAGTCCCGGGATAATACCCCAGATATCACTGAGCATAAAGACCTAGTATCTCAGAAAGAGGGACCTTTCAAACGAGATTTCAGGGGTTACCTATATATCCAAGTAGTGTTCCCCACGAAATAAGCAATTTGATTTTAAGTTTATATCCCAAAAAAGCTTACTAAATGTGTAAAAACCTATCGGCATATCATCAGTGAGACCGTTTAACGCTATTTAAACAATACAAATTCTTTAGCATACTGTAACTGTCTACTGATGTACTATCCTTTCCTCTATTCACAACGAAACTCATTTTTGAACTTTATCATGTTTTTGTCTTTTTCAAATTTTCAAAGGTTTTTGGATTTTCAGAAATTTCTTACTCCCCCTAAAATGCAAACACATTTAAAGAAATTTGAAAACGAACTGTACGATAAAATGACAACTGATATCAAATCACCTCAATTCGCCATTCACTTGGCATAAGCAATCAGAACTCCCCCTTTCACAAAACTATTTTCTCATTATGATTTCAAAACACTTAAGTTTGTTTTAACCAAAATGATTTTTCCAGAAAATAAGTTTTGTTTATTTTACCACTTGTAAAATTAGGGATTTGGTTTATCATATTGTCCATTCAATCTCTTGTATCAGGATTACATCAAGTTCAAACTAATGACCTTGAGTAATCACTTTGTAAGATCCAATCTGTTACCACTTGTAAAAATATCCAAAACATATAACCACATGTAGGAATAAAATATCTACACAAAACCATTTTTCCAATCAAGATGCCGATTCCTGCTTCACACTTACCAACCTGGAAGCTCCGGCAAGTCACACTTATCCTGTAGAATTTAACAAACTTTAAGATTTATTTCACACAATTAATTACTAAGAAAGATGCCGATTCCTGATCCACCATATAAACTTGGGATCTCCGGCAAGTCAGGTTTTTCAATGAAAGAAAATATCCACCCAAGCCTGACCAGCCTTGAGTGTTTTCAATTCAGAAGCAGTTGGAGTGTAAGTTGCTTTCTTTTTAGCATAAAACTCTTTTACCCCTTTCACCTTTCCATCAACCATTTTTCCGAAAATCTTCTTAACTTTCCCATTAAACGCTTTCTCAACATCAAAGTTATCCTTCTCAGAATAACCCTGATTTGAGATTTCAGACTTTCCAGTTTTCCTTTTAAAATTTTCAGTCCTCAATGGTGGAAAGTTCTCATCATCCATTGAAGGAACTGAGTTTTCATCACTCTCATCAAACAGTGGCTCCTCTGATTTTGTGGAATCAGATTCATCGCCAGATTTTACATCAGATTTCCTAACAACCCATTTTTGGTTGTCAAGTTTAACACTTCGCCTGTAAAATCTCTTCGAACATTCACCAACTTCAAATGTTGAATTTTTGAAAACTTTAAATTTTTCAGTTGGTGGTTCAGTTTTATCAACAACAACTTCTTTCAGTTTTCCAGAAACTCCCTGTTTTGTGTTTGTCGCTTTCGGACAGTTCCATGCAATATGACCAGCTTCATTGCATCGGAAACAGGTTCTGGTTTCTTTCCTTTGATAAGCTCCATTCTTCATCTTTTCAGCAAGAAACTCCGGGTTTGACTGTTTCCAGAATGAGCTCTTTGCTTCTTCTTCATGGCTAGTTCCTGCAACATATGTCATTTTTTATTTATAATCTCGAACATATTTTTCATTTTTATTGTTTTTAGGTGGAATAAAACCAAGTCCTTTCTTTTTGTAGCTACGATTGTGGTTTGGTTTCTTTTGAAAACCAGAACCAGAATTGTAACCCTTTTTCTTGTTCAAACGTTGTTGTACTCTTGAGGTGTAAGGTTTAGGTTTTACATTAAGATTTTCATCTTTTATTTCAGAAATATTAATTTCTGTTAATTTGAAAACCTTTTTTATCAAATCAGTTTGGACACCTCTTATTGGAAACTTTTTATCAAAATATAATTTGTCAGAATCATTCAAAGTATACACAACTTCAAATGTTTCATCATTCAAATTAGATTTTTACAACAAAAATTCTTTACTATAAACCCGTTTTCCCGACGATTTTGAACTCTTTTCGGACGAACTCGAACTTCCGACTGACTGACAAGAACTTTCGGACTCGGATTTTGACTCTGACTCCTCATCCTTATCCAACACCTGATCAACCGCTCTTTTTATCAGTTCCTGACTCATGATCTGTGTCGGATGCTGTGAACGTGACATCAATATTGTCCGGTAAAACATCGGTTATCTCGGATTCTAGCTTAATATTGACTGCCTGTTTTAGTTATTCCTCGTTAGGTTTTCTAGACGAATACCCTTCCCAAATCGGAGGCGGACACTTATTATAACAGACACCCTGTTTCTTACCAGTATCCTTTTTCTTCTTTGGCTTTGTTTCTTCACCTTTAAACGCTTCAAATCCTTCAACTGTTGGATAAATTCTATCAATTATGTAGTCACAACCTTTGTAACTTTGCAGCAATCTTCTGATTCTTTCGTTCTCAGTTGCTTCACTATCCAACTCTTTCTTCCACTTTGCACATTCTTCTATGTACAAGTTGATCTCTTTCTGCTTTGTCATCATGGTAGCATTCAACATCTTCAAAGCTTTCTCTCTTTCAGAGTTAGTCTTTTCCAGACTATTCACAGTTCTGTTCAATACATCATATGACTATTTCAAATTTTTTACATCAAACAACAACTTTTCTTTCAACTTTTCTAACTCACTAAACCTCTCATCTTTCTCTATACATTGTTTACAAGACTCTAAACATGTAAAACAGGGTTTTCTGATTTCAACGATCTTCTCGACTTCAACTATCTTTTCAACTTCCACTATTTTCTCAATCACTTTGACTTCCTTCAATTCTTTTGCAGTTTTTCTCTCTTTGATTTTCTTTAATTTATCTGCAAAATAAAATTCAAAACTGTCAGAAGATAAATGAGATTTTCCAATGTTTATCTGTTCAACTTCTTCATCATCACTGTTATCTGTTGAACTGTTTTCAGAGGAAACAGATTTTCCATCTTGACTCTCCTCATTATCCGACATCACATCCATCCACTCCTTCAGCAACTCTGGCTTTTGAACAATCTGAGCAATAAAAGCTTTAACATTAGGATCAGCTGGAATGTACTTGTCCCAGCTAAAACCTTCAGCCATTTTCTCATCATCTTGATCAACAATGCCATAATAAGCTTTCCTGTTTGCATCCTCGATCATTCTTCCATGTGCCGTTTGAACTTCTTTTTACTGATGCGGTTGATGAGTGATTTGCTGATAAATGGTTTTTCTATAATAATCATCTTTCCCAGACGACTCCTTTGCTCCTCTCGGCTCCTGATTCTTGCACTCTCTTTTAAAGTGGCCTTTCTCCCTGCAACGAAAACAAACAACTTTAGATTTATCAAATCCTAGATTAGAAAGGTTTGCATCCAAGAAATCATTTCTTCCTGTAATCAATCTAAATTTTTCTGCTCTCCTCAAAACACTCGCTAAGGCCCATTTAATATCCATCAGTTCCAGCTCCTCTGCATCGATTTGGTCATAATCTTCCTTTGTGAGCATCGGATTACCAATTCTTCCGGCAATCAACCCTTCATAAGACTCTAATGCAGTGACCAATAATCCTATATGATTCTTTACAATCTCTTCAGAATAATTTTGTCCATTTTGAAGATGTAAAGCCACATTGCACTGAATTAGATGACCATTTCCAGCAGATGAACTTTGAACACTTGGAGGATTCACCGTTGAGAACCCACTAGTATTGACTGATCCTTGACTGCTTGGTGTAGATTGATTTCCAGCACTAAATGCAGTTTGTATCTTTGGACTTGCTTCAGCAGTTTGAACATTTCCTTTATAGTACAATTTAATATCTTGTTGATGAGTAGAACTGTTCATTCTAGCAATTTTCTGCTGCTCCAGATCCTGTGCCTCCAACTTTTCTATAAACTGTGCAATCGATAACCTTTTAAACTGTCCGGAATTCTTTAATATCATCAGATATGTACCCCATTCCTTTTGCGGTAACGCGCCAGCAAGCTTTTCAACCCATTCTGCTGGAGTTTTTGTAATCCTCAATTGTGACATGGTGCATACAAGATGAAAATATCTTTCAATAAGACTCTTTGTTGTTTCACCAGGCATGCACGCAAATAGTTCAAACTCCTTTTTCAGCAATGCTGCTTTACTTTGAAGCATCTCAGTACTTCCTTCGAATTTCGTTTTAAGAGCTTCCCAAATAGAATAAGCGTTTTCATCATGTTGAAGCAACACAAATATATCTTCTTTAACAGCTTGTTGTAACAAATTGATCATCATCTTTTCTCCTTTGTAACTCTCTCTTTCTTGCTCCGTGAACTCTGAAATTATTTTATCGACTCCCGCTGAATTCTTTGGCCTCTCATATTCAGTTTCGATGCTCTCCCAAGCTTTTAGATGATTCGCCTGAACCCAATTCTCAAACCGTTTCTTCCATCCGTGATAATCTTCAATTCCCATAAGTTTCGGGGGTTTTTGCATTGTTTCGGTTTCATTCTCCATGTTCATGTTCTTAGCAATGTCACCGGGAGTAGTCGGAGATGTTGCGAATGCGTTGTAAAAATCTTCACTCATGATTCGATATCGAAAAATTTCTCAAACTAGCTTTCAAACGAAACTGGTTCACCTCGTGAAACACCTTGATATAACTATGATTGGGCTGACAAACTTGATCTTCCACGATTACTGAATGGGCCTAAATGGTCACATGGGCTGTTGAAATAACGAGCCAACAATGGAATCACATGCAAGACTTTGGACTTATAAATTCTCATTTGACTACCCTGTTATCGATTAAAGAATCACATGTATTCTGACAAACACTATCTAGAGCCGATGATCACATGCACATATATACTTTTACCAAATTTCAAGACTTATTGATTGGGCCGATCAAGACAAGTGGGTCGGTGCTCACATAACAACAACACATGCAACTTTGGAATTATAATTCTGCTGGATGACCTAAAAAGCGAAATCAGGTTTCTTGGGTGTCACAAAAGCGAAATTAGAGGTTAATGGGTGGTCACAAAAGCGAAACCAGGTATTATTGGTGGACACAAAAGCGAAATAGGTCACTTAGAGGTCCTATGAGCGAAACCCTATGTCAAATGAGCGAAACCCGATGTCAAATAAGCGAAACCCTTTGTCAAATGAGCGAAACCTGATGATCACAAGAACGAAATCTCTGGTTGTCCGTAAAAGCGAAACCTATTCGGAGGTTGTTTTTGACCATTTTTAGTTCGAATTTTAGTGTGAAACTTTCAGGGATTTGTCTATGATCAATTATCTACAATCTGTGAAATTTTGAGCAGATTCCGACCGTTAAATCTCGTTCTGATGAAGAAAGAAGGTGTAGAAGTAAGAATTTATGATGAAATCCAGCAAATCTCTGTAGAACTCCTCCTCCTGAAGCTCTAATACCACTTGTAGGATCGTATTCTGACCCGAACGAGTCTATCAGAGGAGTTTTGGTCAATTACTGGTGCGGAAAACAAGTAATCAACGTAGAAACAGCTAGATCTTCACTTAAATCACCTTGTTGATTGATATAACAGCGTTTACATCCAAATCTCACACCGGCAACACCTCGGTATGGAAAACAAGAACTGACTACTAATGGATTCGCTCCTAGGGTATATATAGGGACTAGGTTTCGCTTATATGGACATGTCCACAAAAGCGAAACCTCCCATGTACATAAAAGCGAAACCTTCTTTAAGGTTTCCCACATACGGACATGTTCATAAAAGCGAAACCATCTTTAAGGATTCCCACATACGGACATGTGGTTTCCCATATATGAACATGTGGTTTCCCACATATGGACATGTCGGGAAATCTCGTACAATGTGCCCTAATCTAACATTCTAAGACTAAGACTCGATACAAGACGAAGTCGACAGATGTAGTGCACCAACATGTTTTCGCTCGACGATTCCATTCTTGGGTGGTTGGTTTGGCCCTTGTTCCTGTAACTCGAATCCTAGCCCGGTATATCCCATTTTAATTTTACACAATTGTGAACCTTACGCCTTTTTTACTCTCTGATCGAGGTTCTCGGCATTGAAAAATATTCGTAAACTAAATCACACGTGTATATGTTGATATTTAAGAGATATACAGTCAAGAAAATCAAGGACAATGGTGATATATATGCAGATTAGACACCAAAAAAAACACTCAACAATTGGCTACAATTTAAGGAATGTGTTTAGTGATGGCATCATATTCGTAATTAATGGAGAAAGGTCTGGTGGCAAGAAAAGCTGCTTCTAGGAGGTTGTCAAGTGTTTTCGCTCGACGATTCCATTCTTGGGTGGTTGGTTTGGCCCTTGTTCCTGTAACTCGAATCCTATCCCGGTATATCCCATTTTAATCTTACACCATTGTGAACCTTACGCCTATTTTACTCTCTGATCGAGGTTCTCGGCATTGAAAAATCTTCGTAAACTAAATCACACGTGTATATGTTGATATTTAAGAGATATACAGTCAAGAAAATCAAGGGCAATGGTGATATATATGCGGATTAGACACCAAAAAAAAAACTCAACAAATGGCTACAATTTAAGGAATGTGTTTAGTGATGGCATCAGATTCCTAATTGATGGAGAAAGGTTTGGTGGCAAGAAAAGGTGCTTCTAGGAGGTTGTCAAGTGTTTTCGCTCGACGATTCCATTCTTGGGTGGTTGGTTTGGCCCTTGTTCCTGTAACTCGAATCCTAGCCTGGTATATCCCATTTTAATTTTACACAATTGTGAACCTTACGCATTTTTTACTCTCTGATCGAGGTTCTCGGCATTGAAAAATCTTCATAAACTAAATCACACGTGTATATATTGACATTTAAGAGATATACAGTCAAGAAAATCTAGGGCAATGATGATATATATGCGGATTAGACACAAAAAAAAAAACACTCAACAAATGGCTACAATTTGAGGAATGTGTTTAGTGACGGCATCAGATTCCTAATTGATGGAGAAAGGTCTGGTGGCAAGAAAAGCTGCTTGTAGGAGGTTGTGAAGTGTTTTCACTCAACGATTCCATTCTTGGGTGGTTGGTTTGGCCCTTGTTCCTGTAACTCGAATCCTAGCCCGGTATATCCCATTTTAATTTTACACAATTGTGAACCTTACGCATTTTTTACTCTCTGATCGAGGTTCTCGGCATTGAAAAATCTTCATAAACTAAATCACACGTGTATATATTGACATTTAAGAGATATACAGTCAAGAAAATCTAGGGCAATGATGATATATATGCGGATTAGACACAAAAAAAAAACACTCAACAAATGGCTACAATTTGAGGAATGTGTTTAGTGACGGCATCAGATTCCTAATTGATGGAGAAAGGTCTGGTGGCAAGAAAAGCTCCTACTAGCAGGTTGTCAGGTGTTTTCGCTCGACATTTCCATTCTTGGGAGGTTGGTTTGGCCCTAGTTCCTGTAACTCGAATCCTAGCCCGGTATATCACATTTTAATTTTACACCATTGTGAATCTTACGCCTTTTTTACTCTCTGATCGAGGTTCCCGGCATTGAAAAATATCTGTAAACTAAATCACACGTGTATATGTTGATATTTAAGAGATATACAGTCAAGAAAATCAATGGCAATGGTGATATATATGCGGATTAGACGCCAAAAAAAAAACACTGAACAAATAGCTACAATTTAAGGAATGTGTTTAGTGACGGCATCAGATTCCTAATCAGATTCCTAAGGAATGTGTTTAGTGACGGCTCGACGATTCCATTCTTGGGTGGTTGGATTGGCCCTTGTTCCTATAACTCGAATCCTAGCCCGGTATATCCCATTTTAATCTTACACCATTGTGAACCTTACGCCTTTTTTACTCTATGATCGAGGTTCTCGGCATTGAAAAATCTTCGTAAACTAAATCACACGTTTATATGATGATATTTAAGAGATATACAGTCAAGAAAATCATGGGAAATGGTGATATATATGCGGATTAGACACCAAAAAAAATCACTCAACAAATGGCTACAATTTAAGGAATGTGTTTAGTGACGGCATCAGATTCCTAATTGATGGAGAAAGGTCTGGTGGTAAGAAAAGCTGCTTCTAGGAGGTTGTCAAGTGTTTTCGCTCGACGATTCCATTCTTGGGTGGTTGGTTTGGCCCTTGTTCCTGTAACTCGAATCCTAGCCCGGTATATCCCATTTTAATTTTACACAATTGTGAACCTTACGCCTTTTTTACTCTCTGATCGAGGTTCTCGGCATTGAAAAATCTTCGTAAACTAAATCACACGTGTATATGTTGATATTTAAGAGATATACAGTCAAGAAAATCAAGGGCAATGGTGATATATATGCGGATTAGACACCAAAAAAAACACTCAACAATTGGCTACAATTTAAGGAATGTGTTTAGTGACGGCATCATATTTGTAATTAATGGAGAAAGGTCTGGTGGCAAGAAAAGCTGCTTCTAGGAGGTTGTCAAGTGTTTTCGCTCGTCGATTCCATTCTTGGGTGGTTGGTTTGGACCTTGTTCCTGTAACTCGAATCCTAGCCTGGTATATCCCATTTTAATCTTACACCATTGTGAACCTTACGCCTTTTTTACTCTCTGGTCGAGGTTCTCGGCATTGAAAAAACTAAATAAACTAAATCAAACGTGTATATGTTGATATTTAAGAGATATATTGTGAAGAAAATCAAGGGCAATTGTGATATATATGCGGATTAGACACCAAAAAAAACTCAACAAATGGCTACAATTTAAGGAATGTGTTTAGTGACGGCATCAGATTCCTAATTAATGGAGAAAGGTCTGGTGGCAAGAAAAGCTGCTTGTAGGAGGTTGTGAAGTGTTTTCGCTCAACGATTCCATTCTTGGGTGGTTGGTTTGGCCCTTGTTCCTGTAACTCGAATCCTAGCCCGGTATTTCCCATTTTAATTTTACACAATTGTGAACCTTACGCAATTTTTACTCTCTGATCGAGGTTCTCGGCATTGAAAAATCTTCGTAAACTAAATCACACGTGTATATATTGACATTTAAGAGATATACAGTCAAGAAAATCTACGGCAATGATGATATATATGCGGATTAGACACCAAAAAAAAAAACACTCAACAAATGGCTACAATTTAAGGAATGTGTTTAGTGACGGCATGAGATTCCTAATTGATGGAGAAAGGTCTGGTGGCAAGAAAAGCTCCTTCTAGGAGGTTGTCAGGTGTTTTCGCTCAACTATTCCATTCTTGGGTGGTTGGTTTGGCCCTTGTTCCTGTAACTCGAATCCTAGCCTGGTATATCCCATTTTAATCTTACACCATTGTGAACCTTACGCCTTTTTTACTCTCTGATCGAGGTTCTCGGCATTGAAAAATCTTCGTAAACTAAATCACACGTGTATATGTTGATATTTAAGAGATATACTGTCAAGAAAATCAAGGGCAATGGTGATATATATGCGGATTAGACACCAAAAAAAAACTCAACAAATGGCTACAATTTAAGGAATGTGTTTAGTGATGGCATCAGATTCCTAATTGATGGAGAAAGGTCTGGTGGCAAGAAAAGGTGCTTCTAGGAGGTTGTCAAGTGTTTTCGCTCGACGATTCCATTCTTGGGTGGTTGGTTTGGCCCTTGTTCCTGTAACTCGAATCCTAGCCTGGTATATCCCATTTTAATTTTACACAATTGTGAACCTTACGCATTTTTTACTCTCTGATCGAGGTTCTCGGCATTGAAAAATCTTCATAAACTAAATCACACGTGTATATATTGACATTTAAGAGATATACAGTCAAGAAAATCTAGGGCAATGATGATATATATGCGGATTAGACACAAAAAAAAAACACTCAACAAATGGCTACAATTTGAGGAATGTGTTTAGTGACGGCATCAGATTCCTAATTGATGGAGAAAGGTCTGGTGGCAAGAAAAGCTGCTTGTAGGAGGTTGTGAAGTGTTTTCACTCAACGATTCCATTCTTGGGTGGTTGGTTTGGCCCTTGTTCCTGTAACTCGAATCCTAGCCCGGTATATCCCATTTTAATTTTACACAATTGTGAACCTTACGCATTTTTTACTCTCTGATCGAGGTTCTCGGCATTGAAAAATCTTCATAAACTAAATCACACGTGTATATATTGACATTTAAGAGATATACAGTCAAGAAAATCTAGGGCAATGATGATATATATGCGGATTAGACACAAAAAAAAAACACTCAACAAATGGCTACAATTTGAGGAATGTGTTTAGTGACGGCATCAGATTCCTAATTGATGGAGAAAGGTCTGGTGGCAAGAAAAGCTCCTACTAGCAGGTTGTCAGGTGTTTTCGCTCGACATTTCCATTCTTGGGAGGTTGGTTTGGCCCTAGTTCCTGTAACTCGAATCCTAGCCCGGTATATCACATTTTAATTTTACACCATTGTGAATCTTACGCCTTTTTTACTCTCTGATCGAGGTTCTCGGCATTGAAAAATATCCGTAAACTAAATCACACGTGTATATGTTGATATTTAAGAGATATACAGTCAAGAAAATCAATGGCAATGGTGATATATATGCGGATTAGACGCCAAAAAAAAAAACACTGAACAAATAGCTACAATTTAAGGAATGTGTTTAGTGACGGCATCAGATTCCTAATCAGATTCCTAAGGAATGTGTTTAGTGACGGCTCGACGATTCCATTCTTGGGTGGTTGGATTGGCCCTTGTTCCTATAACTCGAATCCTAGCCCGGTATATCCCATTTTAATCTTACACCATTGTGAACCTTACGCCTTTTTTACTCTATGATCGAGGTTCTCGGCATTGAAAAATCTTCGTAAACTAAATCACACGTTTATATGATGATATTTAAGAGATATACAGTCAAGAAAATCATGGGAAATGGTGATATATATGCGGATTAGACACCAAAAAAAATCACTCAACAAATGGCTACAATTTAAGGAATGTGTTTAGTGACGGCATCAGATTCCTAATTGATGGAGAAAGGTCTGGTGGTAAGAAAAGCTGCTTCTAGGAGGTTGTCAAGTGTTTTCGCTCGACGATTCCATTCTTGGGTGGTTGGTTTGGCCCTTGTTCCTGTAACTCGAATCCTAGCCCGGTATATCCCATTTTAATTTTACACAATTGTGAACCTTACGCCTTTTTTACTCTCTGATCGAGGTTCTCGGCATTGAAAAATCTTCGTAAACTAAATCACACGTGTATATGTTGATATTTAAGAGATATACAGTCAAGAAAATCAAGGGCAATGGTGATATATATGCGGATTAGACACCAAAAAAAACACTCAACAATTGGCTACAATTTAAGGAATGTGTTTAGTGACGGCATCATATTTGTAATTAATGGAGAAAGGTCTGGTGGCAAGAAAAGCTGCTTCTAGGAGGTTGTCAAATGTTTTCGCTCAACTATTCCATTCTTGGGTGGTTGGTTTGGCCCTTGTTCCTGTAACTCGAATCCTAGCCTGGTATATCCCATTTTAATCTTACACCATTGTGAACCTTACGCCTTTTTTACTCTCTGATCGAGGTTCTCGGCATTGAAAAATCTACATAAACTAAATCACACGTGTATATGTTGATATTTAAGAGATATATTGTGAAGAAAATCAAGGGCAATTGTGATATATATGCGGATTAGACACCAAAAAAAACTCAACAAATGGCTACAATTTAAGGAATGTGTTTAGTGACGGCATCAGATTCCTAATTGATGGAGAAAGGTCTGGTGGCAAGAAAAGCTGATTGTAGGAGGTTGTGAAGTGTTTTCGCTCGACGATTCCATTCTTGGGTGGTTGGTTTGGCCCTTTTTCCTGTAACTCGAATCCTAGCCCGGTATATCCCATTTTAATTTTACACAATTGTGAACCTTACGCAATTTTTACTCTCTGATCGAGGTTCTCGGCATTGAAAAATCTTCGTAAACTAAATCACACGTGTATATATTGACATTTAAGAGATATACAGTCAAGAAAATCTAGGTCAATGATGATATATATGCGGATTAGACACCAAAAAAAAAACACTCAACAAATGGCTACAATTTAAGGAATGTGTTTAGTGACGGCATCAGATTCCTAATTGATGGAGAAAGGTCTGGTGGCAAGAAAAGCTCCTTTTAGGAGGTTGTCAGGTGTTTTAGCTCGACGTTTCCATTCTTGGGAGGTGGGTTTGGCCCTAGTTCCTGTAACTCGAATCCTAGCCCGGTATATCACATTTTAATTTTACACCATTGTGAATCTTACGCCTTTTTTACTCTCTGATCGAGGTTCTCGGCATTGAAAAATATTCTAAACTAAATCACGCGTGTATATGTTGATATTTAAGAGATATACAGTCAAGAAATCAATGGCAATGGTGATATATATGCGGATTAGACGCCAAAAAAAAACACTGAACAAATAGCTACAATTTAAGGAATGTGTTTAGTGACGGCATCAGATTCCAAATTGATGGAGAAAGGTCTAGTGGCAAGACAAGCGGCTTCTAGGATGCTGTCAAGTGTTTTCGCTCTAAGATTCCATTCTTGGGTGGTTGGATTGGCCCTTGTTCCTGTAACTCGAATCTTAGCCCGGTATACCCCATTTTAATCTTACACCATTGTGAACCTTACGCCTTTTTTACTCTATGATCGAGGTTCTCGGCATTGAAAAATCTTCGTAAACTAAATCACACGTGTATCTGTTGACATTTAAGAGATATACAGTCAAGAAAATCAAGGGCAATGGTGATATATATGCGGATTAGACACCAAAAAAAAATCACTCAACAAATGGCTACAATTTAAGGAATGTGTTTAATGACGGCATCAGATTCCTAATTGATGGAGAAAGGTCTGGTGGTAAGAAAAGCTGCTTCTAAGAGGTTTTCAAGTGTTTTCGCTCGACCATTCCATTCTTGGGTGGTTGGTTTGGCCCTTGTTCCTGTAACTCGAATCCTAGCCTGGTATATCCCATTTTAATTTTACACAATTGTGAACCTTACGCCTTTTTTACTCTCTGATCGAGGTTCTCGGCATTGAAAAATCTTCGTAAACTAAATCACACGTGTATATGTTGATATTTAAGAGACATACAGTCAAGAAAATCAAGGGCAATGGTGATATATATGCGGATTAGACACCAAAAAAAACACTCAACAATTGGCTACAATTTAAGGAATGTGTTTAGTGACGGCATCATATTTGTAATTAATGGCGAAAGGTCTGGTGGCAAGAAAAGCTGCTTCTAGGAGGTTGCCAAGTGTTTTCGCTTGACGATTTCATTCTTGGGTGGTTGGTTTGGCCCTTGTTCCTGTAACTCGAATCCTAGCCTGGTATATCCCATTTTAATCTTACACAATTGTGAACCTTACGCCTTTTTTACTCTCTGATCGAGGTTCTCGGCATTGAAAAATCTTCATAAACTAAATCACACGTGTATATGTTGATATTTAAGGGATATATTGTGAAGAAAATCAAGGGCAATTGTGATATATATGCGGATTAGACACCAAAAAAAACTCAACAAATGGCTACAATTTAAGGAATGTGTTTAGTGACGGCATCAGATTCCTAATTGATGGAGAAAGGTCTGGTGGCAAGAAAAGCTGCTTGTAGGAGGTTGTGAAGTGTTTTCGCTCGACGATTCCATTCTTGGGTGGTTGGTTTGGCCCTTGTTCCTGTAACTCGAATCCTAGCCCGGTATATCCCATTTTAATTTTTCACAATTGTGAACCTTACGTAATTTTTACTCTCTGATCGAGGTTCTCGGCATTGAAAAATCTTCGTAAACTAAATCACACGTGTATATATTGACATTTAAGAGATATACAGTCAAGAAAATCTAGGGCAATGATGATATATATGCGGATTAGACACCAAAAAAAAAAACACTCAACAAATGGCTACAATTTAAGGAATGTGTTTAGTGACGGCATCAGATTCCTAATTGATGGAGAAAGGTCTGGTGGCAAGAAAAGCTCCTTCTAGGAGGTTGTCAGGTGTTTTCGCTCGACGTTTCCATTCTTGGGAGGTGGTTTGGCCCTAGTTCCTGTAACTCGAATCCTAGCCCGGTATATCACATTTTAATTTTACACCATTGTGAATGTTACGCCTTTTTTACTCTCTGATCGAGGTTCTCGGCATTGAAAAATATTCGTAAACTAAATCACGCGTGTATATGTTGATATTTAAGAGATATACTGTCAAGAAAATCAATGGCAATGGTGATATATATGCGGATTAGACGCCAAAAAAAAACACTAAACAAATAGCTACAATTTAAGGAATGTGTTTAGTGACGGCATCAGATTCCAAATTGATAGAGAAAGGTCTAGTGGCAAGAAAAGCTGCTTCTAGGATGCTGTCAAGTGTTTTCGCTCTACGATTCCATTCTTGGGTGGTTGGATTGGCCCTTGTTCCTGTAACTCGAATCCTAGCCCCGGTATATCCCATTTTAATCTTACACCATTGTGAACCTAACGCCCTTTTTACTCTATGATCGAGGTTCTCGGCATTGAAAAATCTTCGTAAACTAAATCACACGTGTATATGTTGACATTTAAGAGATATACAGTCAAGAAAATCAAGGGCAATGGTGATATATATGCGGATTAGACACCAAAAAAAATCACTCAACAAATGGCTACACTTTAAGGAATGTGTTTAGTGACGGCATCAGATTCCTAATTGATGGAGAAAGGTCTGGTGGTAAGAAAAGCTGCTTCTAGGAGGTTGTCAAGTGTTTTCGCTCGACGATTCCATTCTTGGGTGGTTGGTTTGGCCCTTGTTCCTGTAACTCGAATCCTAGCCCAGTATATCCCATTTTAATTTTACACAATTGTGAACCTTACGCCTTTTTTACTCTCTGATCGAGGTTCTCGGCATTGAAAAATCTTCGTAAACTAAATCACACGTGTATATGTTGATATTTAAGAGATATACAGTCAACAAAAACAAGGGCAATGGTGATATATATGCGGATTAGACACCAAAAAAAAAAAAAACTCAACAAATGGCTACAATTTAAGGAATGTGTTTAGTGACGGCATCAGATTCCTAATTGATGGAGAAAGGTCTGGTGGCAAGAAAAGGTGCTTCTAGGAGGTTGTCAAGTGTTTTCGCTGGACGATTCCATTCTTATGTGGTTGGTTTGGCCCTTGTTCCTATAACTCGAATCCTAGCCCGGTATATCTCAGATTAATGTATATGTTGATATTTAAGAGATATACAGTCAAGAAAATCAAGGGCAATGGTGATATATATGCGGATTAGACACCAAAAAAAAAACTCAACAAATGGCTACAATTTAAGGAATGTGTTTAGTGACGGCATCAGATTCCTAATTGATGGAGAAAGGTCTGGTGGCAAGAAAAGGTGCTTCTAGGAGGTTGTCAAGTGTTTTCGCTGGAGGATTCCATTCTTATGTGGTTGGTTTGGCCCTTGTTCCTATAACTCGAATCCTAGCCCGGTATATCTCAGATTAATTTTACACCATTGTGAACCTTACGCCATTTTTTACTCTCTGATCGAGGTTCTCGGCTTTGAAAAATCTACATAAACTAAATCACATGTGTATATGTTGATATTTAAGAGATATACTGTCAAGAAAATCAAGGGCAATTGTGATATATATGCGGATTAGACACCAAAAAAAAACTCAACAAACGGCTACAATTTAAGGAATCTGTTTAGTGACAGCATCAGATTCCTAATTGATGGAGAAAGGTCTGGTGGCAAGAAAAGCTGCTTGTAGGAGGTTGTGAAGTGCTTTCGCTCGACGATTCCATTCTTGGGTGGTTGGTTTGGCCCTTGTTCCTGTAACTCGAATCCTAGCCCGGTATAAGCCATTTTAATTTTACACAATTGTGAACCTTACGCATTTTTTACTCTCTGATCGAGGTTCTCGGCATTGAAAAATCTTCGTCAACTAAATCACACGTGTATATATTGACATTTAAGAGATATACAGTCAAGAAAATCTAGGGCAATGATGATATATATGCGGATTAGACACCAAAAAAAAAACACTCAACAAATGGCTACAATTTAAGGAATGTGTTTAGTGACGGCATCAGATTCCTAATTGATGGAGAAAGGTCTGGTGGCAAGAAAAGCTCCTTCTAGGAGGTTGTCAGGTGTTTTCGCTCGACGTTTCCATTCTTGGGAGGTGGGTTTGGCCCTAGTTCCTGTAACTCGAATCCTAGCCCGGTATATCACATTTTAATTTTACACCATTGTGAATCTTACGCCTTTTTTACTCTCTGCTCGAGGTTCTCGGCATTGAAAAATATTCGTAAACTAAATCACACGTGTATATGTTGATATTTAAGAGATATACAGTTAAGAAAATCAATGGCAATGGTGATATATATGCGGATTAGACGCCAAAAAAAAAACACTGAACAAATAGCTACAATTTAAGGAATGTGTTTAGTGACGGCATCAGATTCCTAATTGATGGAGAAAGGTCTAGTGGCAAGAAAAGCTGCTTCTAGGAGGCTGTCAAGTGTTTTCGCTCGACGATTCCATTCTTGGGTGGTTGGATTGGCCCTTGTTCCTATAACTCGAATCCTAGCCCGGTATATCCCATTTTAATCTTACACCATTGTGAACCTTACGCCTTTTATAATTTATGATCGAGGTTCTCGGCATTGAAAAATCTTCGTAAACTAAATCACACGTGTATATGTTGATATTTAAGAGATATACAGTCAAGGAAATCAAGGGAAATGGTGATATATATGCGGATTAGACACCAAAAAAAATCACTCAACAAATGGCTACAATTTAAGGAATGTGTTTAGTGACGGCATCAGATTCCTAATTGATGGAGAAAGGTCTGGTGGTAAGAAAAGCTGCTTCTAGGAGGTTGTCAAGTGTTTTCGCTCGACGATTCCATTCTTGGGTGGTTGGTTTGGCCCTTGTTCCTGTAACTCGAATCCTAGCTCGGTATATCCCATTTTAATTTTACACAATTGTGAACCTTACGCCTTTTTTACTCTCTGATCGAGGTTCTCGGCATTGAAACATCTTCGTAAACTAAATCACACGTGTATATGTTGATATTTAAGAGATATACAGTCAAGAAAATCAAGGGCAATGGTGATATATATGCGGATTAGACACCAAAAAAACACTCAACAAATGGCTACAATTTAAGGAATGTGTTTAGTGACGGCATCATATTTGTAATTAATGGAGAAAGGTCTAGTGGCAAGAAAAGCTGCTTCTAGGAGGTTGTCAAGTGTTTTCGCTCGACGATTCCATTCTTGGGAGGTTGGTTTGGCCCTTGTTCCTGTAACTCGAATCCTAGCCTGGTATATCCCATTTTAATCTTACACCATTGTGAACCTTACGCCTTTTTTACTCTCTGATCGAGGTTCTCGGCATTGAAAAATCTCCGTAAACTAAATCACACGTGTATATGTTGATATTTAAGAGATATACAATCAAGAAAATCAAGGGAAATGGGTATATATATGCGGATTAGACACCAAAAAAAACACTCAACAATTGGCTACAATTTAAGGAATGTGTTTAGTGACGACATCAGATTCCTAATTGATGGAAAAAGGTCTGGTGCTTAGAAAAGCTGCTTCTAGGAGGTTATCAAGTGTTTTCGCTCGACGATTCCATTCTTGGGTGGTTGGTTTGGCCCTTGTTCCTGTAACTCGAATCCTATCCCGGTATATCCCATTTTAATTTTACACCATTGTGAACCTTACGCCTTTTTAACTATCTGATCGAGGTTCTCGGCATTGAAAAATCTTCGTAAACTAAATCACACGTGTATATGTTGATATTTAAGAGATATACAGTCAAGAAAATAAAGGTCAATGGTGATATATATGCGGGTTAGACACAAAAAAAAAACACTCAACAAATGGCTACAATTTAAGGAATGTGTTTAGTAACGGCATCAGATTCCTAATTAATGGAGAAAGGTCTTGTGACAAAAAAAGCTGCTTCTAGGAGGTTGTCAAGTGTTTTCGCTTGACGATTCCATTCTTGGGTGGTTGGTTTGGCCCATGTTCCTGTAACTCAAATCCTAGCCCGGTATATCCCATTTTAATCTTACACCATTGTGAACCTTACGCATTTTTTACTCTCTGATCGAGTTTCTCGGCATTGAAAAATCTTCGTAAACTAAATCACACGTGTATATGTTGATATTTAAGAGATATACAGTCAAGAAAATAAAGGGCAATGGTGATATATATGCGGATTAGACACAAAAAAAAAAAACACTCAACAAATGGCTACAATTTAAGGAATGTGTTTAGTGACGGCATCAGATTCCTAATTGATGGAGAAAGGTTTGGTGGTAAGAAAAGCCGCTTTTAGGAGGTTGTCAAGTGTTTTCGTTCGACGATTCCATTCTTGGGTGGTTGGTTTGGCCCTTGTTCCTGTAACTCTAATCCTAGCCAAGTATATCCCATTTTAATTTTACACCATTGTGAACCTTACACCTTTTTTACTCTCTGATCGAGGTTCTCGGCATTGAAAAAACTTCATAAACTAAATCACACGTGTATATGTTGATATTTAAGAGATACGCAGTCAAGAAAATCAATGGAAATGGTGATATATATGCTGATTAGACACAAAAAAAAAAAAAAAACTCAACAAATGGCTACAATTTAAGGAATGTGTTTAGTGACGGCATCAGATTCCTAATTGATGGAGAAAGGTCTAGTGGCAAGAAAAGCTGCTTCTAGGAGGTTGTCAAGTATTTTCGTTCGACGATTCCATTCTTGGGTGGTTGGTTTGGCCCTTGTTCCTGTAACTCGAATCCTAGCCGGGTATATCCCATTTTAATTTTACACCATTGTGAACCTTACGTCTTTTTTACTATCTGATCGAGGTTCTCGGCATTGAAAAATCTTCGTAAACTAAATCACACGTGTATATGTTGATATTTAAGAGATATACAGTCAAGAAAATCAAGGGCAATGGTGATATATATGCGGATTAGAGACAAAAAAAAACACTCAACAAATAGCTACAATTTAAGGAATGTGTTTAGTGACGGCATCGGATTCCTAATTGATGGAGAAAGGTCTGGTGGTAAGAAAAGCTGCTTCTAGGAGGTTGTCAAGTGTTTTCGCTTGACGATTCCATTCTTGGGTTGTTGGTTTGGCCCTTGTACCTGTAACTCGAATCCTAGCCCGGTATATTCCATTTTAATTTTACACCATTGTGAAACTTACGCCTTTTTTACTCTCTGATAGAGGTTCTCAGCATTGAAAAATCTTCGTAAACTAAATCACACGTGTATATGTTGACATTTCAGAGATATACAGTCAAGAAAATCAAGGGCAATGGTGATATATATGCGGATTAGACACCAAAAAAAATCACTCAACAAATGGCTACACTTTAAGGAATGTGTTTAGTGACGGCATCAGATTCCTAATTGATGGAGAAAGGTCTGGTGGTAAGAAAAGCTGCTTCTAGGAGGTTGTCAAGTGTTTTCGCTCGACGATTCCATTCTTGGGTGGTTGGTTTGGCCCTTGTTCCTGTAACTCGAATCCTAGCCCGGTATATCCCATTTTAATTTTACACAATTGTGAACCTTACGCCTTTTTTACTCTCTGATCGAGGTTCTCGGCATTGAAAAATCTTCGTAAACTAAATCACACGTGTATATGTTGATATTTAAGAGATATACAGTCAAGAAAATCAAGGGCAATGGTGATATATATGCGGATTAGACACCAAAAAAAAAAAACTCAACAAATGGCTACAATTTAAGGAATGTGTTTAGTGACGGCATCAGATTCCTAATTGATGGAGAAAGGTCTGGTGGCAAGAAAAGGTGCTTCTAGGAGGTTGTCAAGTGTTTTCGCTGGACGATTCCATTCTTATGTGGTTGGTTTGGCCCTTGTTCCTATAACTCGAATCCTAGCCCGGTATATCTCAGATTAATGTATATGTTGATATTTAAGAGATATACAGTCAAGAAAATCAAGGGCAATGGTGATATATATGCGGATTAGACACCAAAAAAAAAACTCAACAAATGGCTACAATTTAAGGAATGTGTTTAGTGACGGCATCAGATTCCTAATTGATGGAGAAAGGTCTAGTGGCAAGAAAAGCTGCTTCTAGGAGGCTGTCAAGTGTTTTCGCTCGACGATTCCATTCTTGGGTGGTTGGATTGGCCCTTGTTCCTATAACTCGAATCCTAGCCCGGTATATCCCATTTTAATCTTACACCATTGTGAACCTTACGCCTTTTATAATTTATGATCGAGGTTCTCGGCATTGAAAAATCTTCGTAAACTAAATCACACGTGTATATGTTGATATTTAAGAGATATACAGTCAAGGAAATCAAGGGAAATGGTGATATATATGCGGATTAGACACCAAAAAAAATCACTCAACAAATGGCTACAATTTAAGGAATGTGTTTAGTGACGGCATCAGATTCCTAATTGATGGAGAAAGGTCTGGTGGTAAGAAAAGCTGCTTCTAGGAGGTTGTCAAGTGTTTTCGCTCGACGATTCCATTCTTGGGTGGTTGGTTTGGCCCTTGTTCCTGTAACTCGAATCCTAGCTCGGTATATCCCATTTTAATTTTACACAATTGTGAACCTTACGCCTTTTTTACTCTCTGATCGAGGTTCTCGGCATTGAAACATCTTCGTAAACTAAATCACACGTGTATATGTTGATATTTAAGAGATATACAGTCAAGAAAATCAAGGGCAATGGTGATATATATGCGGATTAGACACCAAAAAAACACTCAACAAATGGCTACAATTTAAGGAATGTGTTTAGTGACGGCATCATATTTGTAATTAATGGAGAAAGGTCTAGTGGCAAGAAAAGCTGCTTCTAGGAGGTTGTCAAGTGTTTTCGCTCGACGATTCCATTCTTGGGAGGTTGGTTTGGCCCTTGTTCCTGTAACTCGAATCCTAGCCTGGTATATCCCATTTTAATCTTACACCATTGTGAACCTTACGCCTTTTTTACTCTCTGATCGAGGTTCTCGGCATTGAAAAATCTCCGTAAACTAAATCACACGTGTATATGTTGATATTTAAGAGATATACAATCAAGAAAATCAAGGGAAATGGGTATATATATGCGGATTAGACACCAAAAAAAACACTCAACAATTGGCTACAATTTAAGGAATGTGTTTAGTGACGACATCAGATTCCTAATTGATGGAAAAAGGTCTGGTGCTTAGAAAAGCTGCTTCTAGGAGGTTATCAAGTGTTTTCGCTCGACGATTCCATTCTTGGGTGGTTGGTTTGGCCCTTGTTCCTGTAACTCGAATCCTATCCCGGTATATCCCATTTTAATTTTACACCATTGTGAACCTTACGCCTTTTTAACTATCTGATCGAGGTTCTCGGCATTGAAAAATCTTCGTAAACTAAATCACACGTGTATATGTTGATATTTAAGAGATATACAGTCAAGAAAATAAAGGTCAATGGTGATATATATGCGGGTTAGACACAAAAAAAAAACACTCAACAAATGGCTACAATTTAAGGAATGTGTTTAGTAACGGCATCAGATTCCTAATTAATGGAGAAAGGTCTTGTGACAAAAAAAGCTGCTTCTAGGAGGTTGTCAAGTGTTTTCGCTTGACGATTCCATTCTTGGGTGGTTGGTTTGGCCCATGTTCCTGTAACTCAAATCCTAGCCCGGTATATCCCATTTTAATCTTACACCATTGTGAACCTTACGCATTTTTTACTCTCTGATCGAGTTTCTCGGCATTGAAAAATCTTCGTAAACTAAATCACACGTGTATATGTTGATATTTAAGAGATATACAGTCAAGAAAATAAAGGGCAATGGTGATATATATGCGGATTAGACACAAAAAAAAAAAACACTCAACAAATGGCTACAATTTAAGGAATGTGTTTAGTGACGGCATCAGATTCCTAATTGATGGAGAAAGGTTTGGTGGTAAGAAAAGCCGCTTTTAGGAGGTTGTCAAGTGTTTTCGCTCGACTATTCCATTCTTGGGTGGTTGGTTTGGCCCTTGTTCCTATAACTCTAATCCTAGCCAAGTATATCCCATTTTAATTTTACACCATTGTGAACCTTACACCTTTTTTACTCTCTGATCGAGGTTCTCGGCATTGAAAAAACTTCATAAACTAAATCACACGTGTATATGTTGATATTTAAGAGATACGCAGTCAAGAAAATCAATGGAAATGGTGATATATATGCTGATTAGACACAAAAAAAAAAAAAACTCAACAAATGGCTACAATTTAAGGAATGTGTTTAGTGACGGCATCAGATTCCTAATTGATGGAGAAAGGTTTGGTGGTAAGAAAAGCCGCTTTTAGGAGGTTGTCAAGTGTTTTCGTTCGACGATTCCATTCTTGGGTGGTTGGTTTGGCCCTTGTTCCTGTAACTCTAATCCTAGCCAAGTATATCCCATTTTAATTTTACACCATTGTGAACCTTACACCTTTTTTACTCTCTGATCGAGGTTCTCGGCATTCAAAAAACTTCATAAACTAAATCACACGTGTATATGTTGATATTTAAGAGATATACAGTCAAGAAAATCAAGGGCAATGGTGATATATATGCGGATTAGACACCAAAAAAAAAACTCAACAAATGGCTACAATTTAAGGAATGTGTTTAGTGACGGCATCAGATTCCTAATTGATGGAGAAAGGTCTGGTGGCAAGAAAAGGTGCTTCTAGGAGGTTGTCAAGTGTTTTCGCTGGACGATTCCATTCTTATGTGGTTGGTTTGGCCCTTGTTCCTATAACTCGAATCCTAGCCCGGTATATCTCAGATTAATTTTACACCATTGTGAACCTTACGCCATTTTTTACTCTCTGATCGAGGTTCTCGGCTTTGAAAAATCTACATAAACTAAATCACATGTGTATATGTTGATATTTAAGAGATATACTGTCAAGAAAATCAAGGGCAATTGTGATATATATGCGGATTAGACACCAAAAAAAAACTCAACAAACGGCTACAATTTAAGGAATCTGTTTAGTGACAGCATCAGATTCCTAATTGATGGAGAAAGGTCTGGTGGCAAGAAAAGCTGCTTGTAGGAGGTTGTGAAGTGCTTTCGCTCGACGATTCCATTCTTGGGTGGTTGGTTTGGCCCTTGTTCCTGTAACTCGAATCCTAGCCCGGTATAAGCCATTTTAATTTTACACAATTGTGAACCTTACGCATTTTTTACTCTCTGATCGAGGTTCTCGGCATTGAAAAATCTTCGTCAACTAAATCACACGTGTATATATTGACATTTAAGAGATATACAGTCAAGAAAATCTAGGGCAATGATGATATATATGCGGATTAGACACCAAAAAAAAAACACTCAACAAATGGCTACAATTTAAGGAATGTGTTTAGTGACGGCATCAGATTCCTAATTGATGGAGAAAGGTCTGGTGGCAAGAAAAGCTCCTTCTAGGAGGTTGTCAGGTGTTTTCGCTCGACGTTTCCATTCTTGGGAGGTGGGTTTGGCCCTAGTTCCTGTAACTCGAATCCTAGCCCGGTATATCACATTTTAATTTTACACCATTGTGAATCTTACGCCTTTTTTACTCTCTGCTCGAGGTTCTCGGCATTGAAAAATATTCGTAAACTAAATCACACGTGTATATGTTGATATTTAAGAGATATACAGTTAAGAAAATCAATGGCAATGGTGATATATATGCGGATTAGACGCCAAAAAAAAAACACTGAACAAATAGCTACAATTTAAGGAATGTGTTTAGTGACGGCATCAGATTCCTAATTGATGGAGAAAGGTCTAGTGGCAAGAAAAGCTGCTTCTAGGAGGCTGTCAAGTGTTTTCGCTCGACGATTCCATTCTTTGGTGGTTGGATTGGCCCTTGTTCCTATAACTCGAAACCTAGCCCGGTATATCCCATTTTAATCTTACACCATTGTGAACCTTAAGCCTTTTATAATTTATGATCGAGGTTCTCGGCATTGAAAAATCTTCGTAAACTAAATCACACGTGTATATGTTGATATTTAAGAGATATACAGTCAAGGAAATCAAGGGAAATGGTGATATATATGCGGATTAGACACCAAAAAAAATCACTCAACAAATGGCTACAATTTAAGGAATGTGTTTAGTGACGGCATCAGATTCCTAATTGATGGAGAAAGGTCTGGTGGTAAGAAAAGCTGCTTCTAGGAGGTTGTCAAGTGTTTTCGCTCGACGATTCCATTCTTGGGTGGTTGGTTTGGCCCTTGTTCCTGTAACTCGAATCCTAGCTCGGTATATCCCATTTTAATTTTACACAATTGTGAACCTTACGCCTTTTTTACTCTCTGATCGAGGTTCTCGGCATTGAAACATCTTCGTAAACTAAATCACACGTGTATATGTTGATATTTAAGAGATATACAGTCAAGAAAATCAAGGGCAATGGTGATATATATGCGGATTAGACACCAAAAAAACACTCAACAAATGGCTACAATTTAAGGAATGTGTTTAGTGACGGCATCATATTTGTAATTAATGGAGAAAGGTCTAGTGGCAAGAAAAGCTGCTTCTAGGAGGTTGTCAAGTGTTTTCGCTCGACGATTCCATTCTTGGGAGGTTGGTTTGGCCCTTGTTCCTGTAACTCGAATCCTAGCCTGGTATATCCCATTTTAATCTTACACCATTGTGAACCTTACGCCTTTTTTACTCTCTGATCGAGGTTCTCGGCATTGAAAAATCTCCGTAAACTAAATCACACGTGTATATGTTGATATTTAAGAGATATACAATCAAGAAAATCAAGGGAAATGGGTATATATATGCGGATTAGACACCAAAAAAAACACTCAACAATTGGCTACAATTTAAGGAATGTGTTTAGTGACGACATCAGATTCCTAATTGATGGAAAAAGGTCTGGTGCTTAGAAAAGCTGCTTCTAGGAGGTTATCAAGTGTTTTCGCTCGACGATTCCATTCTTGGGTGGTTGGTTGGCCCTTGTTCCTGTAACTCGAATCCTATTCCGGTATATCCCATTTTAATTTTACACCATTGTGAACCTTACGCCTTTTTAACTATCTGATCGAGGTTCTCGGCATTGAAAAATCTTCGTAAACTAAATCACACGTGTATATGTTGATATTTAAGAGATATACAGTCAAGAAAATAAAGGTCAATGGTGATATATATGCGGGTTAGACACAAAAAAAAAACACTCAACAAATGGCTACAATTTAAGGAATGTGTTTAGTAACGGCATCAGATTCCTAATTAATGGAGAAAGGTCTTGTGACAAAAAAAGCTGCTTCTAGGAGGTTGTCAAGTGTTTTCGCTTGACGATTCCATTCTTGGGTGGTTGGTTTGGCCCATGTTCCTGTAACTCAAATCCTAGCCCGGTATATCCCATTTTAATCTTACACCATTGTGAACCTTACGCATTTTTTACTCTCTGATCGAGTTTCTCGGCATTGAAAAATCTTCGTAAACTAAATCACACGTGTATATGTTGATATTTAAGAGATATACAGTCAAGAAAATAAAGGGCAATGGTGATATATATGCGGATTAGACACAAAAAAAAAACACTCAACAAATGGCTACAATTTAAGGAATGTGTTTAGTGACGGCATCAGATTCCTAATTGATGGAGAAAGGTTTGGTGGTAAGAAAAGCCGCTTTTAGGAGGTTGTCAAGTGTTTTCGTTCGACGATTCCATTCTTGGGTGGTTGGTTTGGCCCTTGTTCCTGTAACTCTAATCCTAGCCAAGTATATCCCATTTTAATTTTACACCATTGTGAACCTTACACCTCTTTTACTCTCTGATCGAGGTTCTCGGCATTGAAAAAACTTCGTAAACTAAATCACACGTGTATATGTTGATATTTAAGAGATACGCAGTCAAGAAAATCAATGGAAATGGTGATATATATGCTGATTAGACACAAAAAAAAAAAAACTCAACAAATGGCTACAATTTAAGGAATGTGTTTAGTGACGGCATCAGATTCCTAATTGATGGAGAAAGGTCTAGTGGCAAGAAAAGCTGCTTCTAGGAGGTTGTCAAGTATTTTCGTTCGACGATTCCATTCTTGGGTGGTTGGTTTGGCCCTTGTTCCTGTAACTCGAATCCTAGCCGGGTATATCCCATTTTAATTTTACACCATTGTGAACCTTACGTCTTTTTTACTATCTGATCGAGGTTCTCGGCATTGAAAAATCTTCGTAAACTAAATCACACGTGTATATGTTGATATTTAAGAGATATACAGTCAAGAAAATCAAGGGCAATGGTGATATATATGCGGATTAGAGACAAAAAAAAACACTCAACAAATAGCTACAATTTAAGGAATGTGTTTAGTGACGGCATCGGATTCCTAATTGATGGAGAAAGGTCTGGTGGTAAGAAAAGCTGCTTCTAGGAGGTTGTCAAGTGTTTTCGCTTGACGATTCCATTCTTGGGTTGTTGGTTTGGCCCTAGTACCTGTAACTCGAATCCTAGCCCGGTATATTCCATTTTAATTTTACACCATTGTGAAACTTACGCCTTTTTTACTCTCTGATAGAGGTTCTCAGCATTGAAAAATCTTCGTAAACTAAATCACACGTGTATATGTTGACATTTCAGAGATATACAGTCAAGAAAATCAAGGGCAATGGTGTTATATATGCGGATTAGACACAAAAAAAAACACTCAACAAATTGCTACAATTTAAGGAATGTGTTTAGTGACGGCATCAGATTCCAAGTTGATGGAGAAATGTCTGGTGCCAAGAAAAGCTGCTTCTAGGAGCTTGTCAAGTGTTTTCGCTCGACGATTCCATACTTGGGTGGTTGGTTTGGCCCTTGTTCCTGTAACTCGAATCCTAGCCCGCTATATCCCATTTTAGTTTTACACCATTGTGAACCTTACGCCTTTTTTACTCTCTGATCGAGATTCTCGGCATTGAAAAATCTTCGTAAACTAAATCACACGTGTATATTTTGACATTTAAGAGATATACAGTCAAGAAAATCAAGGGCAATGGTGATATATATGCGGATTAGACACAAAAAAAAAACACTCAACAAATGGCTACAATTTAAGGAATGTGTTTAGTGACGGCATCAGATTCCTAATTGATGGAGAAGGGTTTGGTGGTAAGAAAAGCGGCTTTTAGGAGGTTGTCAAGTGTTTTCGCTCGACTATTCCATTCTTGGGTGGTTGGTTTGGCCCTTGTTCCTGTAACTCGAATCCTAGCCAGGTATATCCCATTTTAATTTTACACCATTGTGAACCTTACACCTTTTTTACTCTCTGATCGAGGTTCTTGGCATTGAAAAAACTTCGTAAACTAAATCACACGTGTATATGTTGATATTTAAGAGATACGCAGTCAAGAAAATCAATGGCAATGGTGATATATATGCAGATTAGACACAAAAAAAACTCAACAAATGGCTACAATTTAAGGAATGTGTTTAGTGACGGCATCAGATTCCTAATTGATGGAGAAAGGTCTAGTGGCAAGAAAAGCTGCTTCTAGGAGGTTGTCAAGTATTTTCGTTCGACGATTCCATTCTTGGGTGGTTGGTTTGGCCCTTGTTCCTGTAACTCGAATCCTAGCCGGGTATATCCCATTTTAATTTTACACCATTGTGAACCTTACGCCTTTTTTACTATCTGATCGAGGTTCTCGGCATTGAAAAATCTTCGTAAACTAAATCACACGTGTATATGTTGATATTTAAGAGATATACAGTCAAGAAAATCAAGGGCAATGGTGATATATATGCGGATTAGAGACAAAAAAAAACACTCAACAAATAGCTACAATTTAAGGAATGTGTTTAGTGACGGCATCGGATTCCTAATTGATGGAGAAAGGTCTGGTGGTAAGAAAAGCTGCTTCTAGGAGGTTGTCAAGTGTTTTCGCTCGACGATTCCAATCTTGGGTTGTTGGTTTGGCCCTTGTACCTGTAACTCGAATCCTAGCCCGGTATATTCCATTTTAATTTTACACCATTGTGAAACTTACGCCTTTTTTACTCTCTGATAGAGGTTCTCAGCATTGAAAAATCTTCGTAAACTAAATCACACGTGTATATGTTGACATTTCAGAGATATACAGTCAAGAAAATCAAGGGCAATGGTGTTATATATGCGGATTAGACACAAAAAAAAACACTCAACAAATTGCTACAATTTAAGGAATGTGTTTAGTGACGGCATCAGATTCCAAGTTGATGGAGAAATGTCTGGTGCCAAGAAAAGCTGCTTCTAGGAGCTTGTCAAGTGTTTTCGCTCGACGATTCCATTCTTGGGTGGTTGGTTTGGCCCTTGTTCCTGTAACTCGAATCCTAGCCCGCTATATCCCATTTTAGTTTTACACCATTGTGAACCTTACGCCTTTTTTACTCTCTGATCGAGATTCTCGGCATTGAAAAATCTTCGTAAACTAAATCACACGTGTTTATTTTGACATTTAAGAGATATACAGTCAAGAAAATCAAGGGCAATGGTGATATATATGCGGATTAGACACAAAAAAAAAACACTCAACAAATGGCTACAATTTAAGGAATGTGTTTAGTGACGGCATCAGATTCCTAATTGATGGAGAAAGGTTTGGTGGTAAGAAAAGCGGCTTTTAGGAGGTTGTCAAGTGTTTTCGCTCGACTATTCCATTCTTGGGTGGTTGGTTTGGCCCTTGTTCCTGTAACTCGAATCCTAGCCAGGTATATCCCATTTTAATTTTACACCATTGTGAACCTTACACCTTTTTTACTCTCTGATCGAGGTTCTTGGCATTGAAAAAACTTCGTAAACTAAATCACACGTGTATATGTTGATATTTAAGAGATACGCAGTCAAGAAAATCAATGGCAATGGTGATATATATGCGGATTAGAGACAAAAAAAAAACACTCAACAAATAGCTACAATTTAAGGAATGTGTTTAGTGACGGCATCGGATTCCTAATTGATGGAGAAAGGTCTGGTGGTAAGAAAAGCTGCTTCTAGGAGGTTGTCAAGTGTTTTCGCTCGACGATTCCATTCTTGGGTTGTTGGTTTGGCCCTTGTACCTGTAACTCGAATCCTAGCCCGGTATATTCCATTTTAATTTTACACCATTGTGAAACTTACGCCTTTTTTACTCTCTGATAGAGGTTCTCAGCATTGAAAAATCTTCGTAAACTAAATCACACGTGTATATGTTGACATTTCAGAGATACACAGTCAAGAAAATCAAGGGCAATGGTGTTATATATGCGGATTAGACACAAAAAAAAACACTCAACAAATTGCTACAATTTAAGGAATGTGTTTAGTGACGGCATCAGATTCCAAGTTGATGGAGAAATGTCTGGTGCCAAGAAAAGCTGCTTCTAGGAGCTTGTCAAGTGTTTTCGCTCGACGATTCCTTTCTTGGGTGGTTGGTTTGGCCCTTGTTCCTGTAACTCGAATCCTAGCCCGCTATATCCCATTTTAGTTTTACACCATTGTGAACCTTACGCCTTTTTTACTCTCTGATCGAGATTCTCGGCATTGAAAAATCTTCGTAAACTAAATCACACGTGTATATTTTGACATTTAAGAGATATACAGTCAAGAAAATCAAGGGCAATGGTGATATATATGCGGATTAGACACAAAAAAAAAAAACCCTCAACAAATGGCTACAATTTAAGGAATGTGTTTAGTGACGGCATCAGATTCCTAATTGATGGAGAAAGGTTTGGTGGTAAGAAAAGCGGCTTTTAGGAGGTTGTCAAGTGTTTTCGCTCGACTATTCCATTCTTGGGTGGTTGGTTTGGCCCTTGTTCCTGTAACTCGAATCCTAGCCAGGTATATCCCATTTTAATTTTACACCATTGTGAACCTTACACCTTTTTTACTCTCTGATCGAGGTTCTTGGCATTGAAAAAACTTCGTAAACTAAATCACACGTGTATATGTTGATATTTAAGAGATACGCAGTCAAGAAAATCAATGGCAATGGTGATATATATGCAGATTAGACACAAAAAAAACTCAACAAATGGCTACAATTTAAGGAATGTGTTTAGTGACGGCATCAGATTCCTAATTGATGGAGAAAGGTCTGGTGGCAAGAAAAGCTGCTTCTAGGAGGTTGTCAAGTATTTTCGTTCGACGATTCCATTCTTGGGTGGTTGGTTTGGCCCTTGTTCCTGTAACTCGAATCCTAGCCGGGTATATCCCATTTTAATTTTACACCATTGTGAACCTTACGCCTTTTTTACTATCTGATCGAGGTTCTCGGCATTGAAAAATCTTCGTAAACTAAATCACACGTGTATATGTTGATATTTAAGAGATATACAGTCAAGAAAATCAAGGGCAATGGTGATATATATGCGGATTAGAGACAAAAAAAACACTCAACAAATAGCTACAATTTAAGGAATGTGTTTAGTGACGGCATCGGATTCCTAATTGATGGAGAAAGGTCTGGTGGTAAGAAAAGCTGCTTCTAGGAGGTTGTCAAGTGTTTTCGCTCGACGATTCCATTCTTGGGTTGTTGGTTTGGCCCTTGTACCTGTAACTCGAATCCTAGCCCGGTATATCCCATTTTAATTTTACACCATTGTGAACCTTACGCCTTTTTTACTCTCTGATAGAGGTTCTCAGCATTGAAAAATCTTCGTAAACTAAATCACACGTGTATATGTTGACATTTAAGAGATACGCAGTCAAGAAAATCAATGGCAATGGTGATATATATGCGGATTAGAGACAAAAAAAAAACACTCAACAAAACGCTACAATTTAAGGAATGTGTTTAGTGACGGCATCGGATTCCTAATTGATTGAGAAAGGTCTGGTGGTAAGAAAAGCTGCTTCTAGGAGGTTGTCAAGTGTTTTCGCTCGACGATTCCATTCTTGGGCTGTTGGTTTGGCCCTTGTACCTGTATCTCGAATCCTAGCCATGTATTACCCATTTTAATTTTACACCATTATGAACCTTACGCCTTTTTTACTCTCTGATAGAGGTTCTCGGCATTGAAAAATCTTCGCAAACTAAATCACACGTGTATATGTTGACATTTCAGAGATATACAGTCAAGAAAATCAAGGGCAATGGTGATATATATGCGGATTAGACACAAAAAAAAAACACTCAACAAATTGCTACAATTTAAGAAATGTGTTTAGTGACGGCATCAGATTCCTAATTGATGGTGAAATGTCTGGTGGCAAGAAAAGCTGCTTCTAGGAGCTTGTCAAATGTTTTCGCTCGACGATTCCATTCTTGGATGGTTGGTTTGGCCCTTGTTCCTGTAACTCGAATCCTAGCCCGGTATTTCCCATTTTAGTTTTACACCATTGTGAACCTTACGCCTTTTTTACTCTCTGATCGAGATTCTCGGCATTGAAAAATCTTCGTAAACTAAATCACACGTGTATATTTTGACATTTAAGAAATATACAGTCAAGAAAATCAAGGGCAATGGTGATATATATGCGGATTAGACATAAAACAAACACTCAACAAATGGCTACAATTTAAGGAATGTGTTTTGTGACGGCATCAGATTCCTAATTGATGGAGAAAGGTCTGGTGGCAAGAAAAGCTGCTTCTCGGAGGTTGTCAAGTGTTTTCGCTCGACGATTCCATTCTTGGGTGGTTTGTTTGGCCCTTGTTCCTGTAACTCGAATCCTAGCCAGGTATATCCCATTTTAATTTTACACCATTGTGAACCTTACGCCTTTTTTACTATCTGATCGAGGTTCTCGGCATTGAAAAATCTTCGTAAACTAAATTACACGTGTATATGTTGATATTTAAGAGACATATATTCAAAAAAATCAACGGCAACGGTGATATATATGCGGATTAGACACAAAAAAAAACACTCAATAAATAGCTACAATTTAAGGAATGTTTTTAGAGACGGCATCAGATTCCTAATTGATGGAGAAAGGTCTGGTGGTAAGAAAAGCTGCTTCTAGGAGGTTGTCAAGTGTTTTCGCTCGACGATTCCATTCTTGGGTTGTTGGTTTGGCCCTTGTACCTGTATCTCGAATCCTAGCCCGGTATATCCCATTTTATTTTTACACCATTGTGAACCTTACGCTTTTTTTACTCTCTGATAGAGGTTCTCGGCATTGAAAAATCTTCGCAAACTAAATCACACGTGTATATGTTGACATTTCAGAGATATATACAGTCAAGAAAATCAAGGGCAATGGTGATATATATGCGGATTAGACACGAAAAAAAACACTCAACAAATGGCTACAATTTAAGGAATGTGTTTAGTGATGGCATCAGATTCATAATTGATGGAGAAATGTCTGGTGGCAAGAAAAGCTGCTTCTAGGAGGTTGTCAAGTGTTTTCGCTCGACGAATCCATTCTTGGGTGGTTGGTTTGGCCCTTGTTCCTGTAACTCGAATCCTAGCCCGGTATATCCCATTTTAATTTTACACCATTGTGAACCTTACGCCTTTTTTACTCTCTGATCGAGGTTCTCGCCATTGAAAAATCTTCGTAAACTAAATCACACGTGTATATGTTGACATTTAAGAGATACACAGTCAAGAAAATCAAGGGCAATGGTGATATATATGCGGATTAGACACAAAAAAAAAACACTCAACAAATGGCTACAATTTAAGGAACGTGTTTAGTGACGACATCAAATTCCTAGTTGATGGAGAAAGGTCTGGTGGCAAGAAAAGCTACTTCTAGGAGGTTGTCAAGTGGTTTCGCTCGACGATTCCATTTCTTGGGTGGTTGGTTTGGCCCTTGTTCCTGTAACTCGAATCCTAGCCCGGTATATCCCATTTTAATTTTACACCATTGTGAACTTTACGCCTTTTTTTACTTTCTGATCGAGGTTCTCGGCATTGAAAAATCTTTGTAAACTAAATCACACGTGTATATGTTGACTTTTAAGAGATATAAAGTCAAGAAAATCAAGGGCAATGGTGATATATTGGCGGATTTGACACCAAAAAAAAACACTCAATAAATGGCTACAATTTAAGGAATGTGTTTAGTGACGGCATCAGATTCCTAATTAATGGAGGAAGGTCTGGTGGTAAGAAAAGCTGCTTCTAGGAGGTTGCAAAGTGTTTTCGCTCGACGATTCCATTCTTGGGTGGTTGGTTTGGCCCGTGTTCATGTAACTCGAATCCTAGCCCGGTTTATCCCATTTTAATTTTACACCATTGTGAACCTTACGCCTTTTTTACTCTCTGATCGAGGTTCTCGGCAGTGAAAAATCTTTGTAAACTAAATCACACGTGTATATGTTGACATTTAAGAGATATACAGTCAAGAAAATCAAGGGCAATGGTGACATATATTCGGATTAGACACAAAAAAAAACACTCAACAAATGGCTACAATTTAAGGAATGTGTTTAGTTACGGCATCAGATTCCTAATTGATGGAGAAAGGTCTGGTTGCAAGAAAAACTGCTTCTAGGAGGTTGTCAAGTGTTTTCGCTCGACGATTCCATTCTTGGGTTGTTGGTTTGGTCCTTGTTCCTGTAACTCGAATCCTAGCTCGGTATATCCCCTTTTTATTTTACACCATTGTGAACCTTACGCCTTTTTTACTCTCTGATAGAGGTTCCCGGCATTGAAAAATCTTCGTAAACTAAATCACATATGTATATGTTGACATTTAAGAGATATACATTCAAGAAAATCAAGGGTAATGGTGATATATATGCGGATTAGACACCAAAAAACCACTCAACAAATAGCTACAATTTAAGGAATGTGTTTAGTGACGGCATCAGATTCCTAATTGTTGGAGAAAGGTCTGTTGGCAAGAAAAGCTGCTTCTAGGAGGTTGTCAAGTCTTTTCGCTTGCCGATTCCATTCTTGGGTGGTTGGTTTGGCCCTTGTTCCTGTAACTCGAATCCAAGCCCGGTATATCCCATTTTAATTTTACACCATTGTGAACCTTACACCTTTTTTACTCTCTGATCAAGGTTCTCGGCATTGAAAAATCTTCGTAAACTAAATCACACGTGTATATGTTGACATTTAAGAGATATACAGTCAAGAAAATCAATGGCAATGGTGATATATATGCGGATTAGACACCAAAAAAACACTCAACAAATGGCTACAATTTAAGGAATGTGTTTAGTGATGGCATCAGATTCCTAATTGATGGAGAAATGTCTGGTGGCAAGAAAAGCTGCTTCTAGGAGGTTGTCAAGTGTTTTCGCTCGACGAATCCATTCTTGGGTGGTTGGTTTGGCCCTTGTTCCTGTAACTCGAATCCTAGCCCGGTATATCCCACTTTAATTTTACACCATTGTGAACCTTACGCCTTTTTTACTCTCTGATCGAGGTTCTCGGCATTGAAAAATCTTCGTAAACTAAATCACACGTGTATATGTTGACATTTAAGAGATATACAGTCAAGAAAATCAAGGGCAATGGTGATATATATGCGGATTAGACACCAAAAAAAACACTCAACAAATGAATACAATTTAAGGAATGTGTTTAGTGATGGCATCAGATTCCTAATTGATGGAGAAATGTCTGGTGGCAAGAAAAGCTGCTTCTAGGAGGTTGTCAAGTGTTTTCGCTCGACGAATCCATTCTTGGGTGGTTGGTTTGGCCCTTGTTCCTGTAACTCGAATCCTAGCCCGGTATATCCCATTTTAATTTTACACCATTGTGAACCTTACGCCTTTTTTACTCTCTGATCGAGGTTCTCGGCATTGAAAAATCTTCGTAAACTAAACCACACGTGTATATGTTGACATTTAAGAGATATACAGTCAAGAAAATCAAGGGCAATGGTGATATATATGCGAATTAGACACCAAAAAAAAACACTCAACAAATGGCTACAATTTAAGGAACGTGTTTAGTGACGACATCAAATTCCTAGTTGATGGAGAAAGGTCTGGTGGCAAGAAAAGCTACTTCTAGGAGGTTGTCAAGTGGTTTCGCTCGACGATTCCATTTCTTGGGTGGTTGGTTTGGCCCTTGTTCCTGTAACTCGAATCCTAGCCCGGTATATCCCATTTTAATTTTACACCATTGTGAACTTTACGCCTTTTTTTACTTTCTGATCGAGGTTCTCGGCATTGAAAAATCTTTGTAAACTAAATCACACGTGTATATGTTGACTTTTAAGAGATATAAAGTCAAGAAAATCAAGGGCAATGGTGATATATTGGCGGATTAGACACCAAAAAAAACACTCAATAAATGGCTACAATTTAAGGAATGTGTTTAGTGACGGCATCAGATTCCTAATTAATGGAGGAAGGTCTGGTGGTAAGAAAAGCTGCTTCTAGGAGGTTGTCAAGTGTTTTCGCTCGACGATTCCATTCTTGGGTGGTTGGTTTGGCCCGTGTTCATGTAACTCGAATCCTAGCCCGGTTTATCCCATTTTAATTTTACACCATTGTGAACCTTACGCCTTTTTTACTCTCTGATCGAGGTTCTCGGCAGTGAAAAATCTTTGTAAACTAAATCACACGTGTATATGTTGACATTTAAGAGATATACAGTCAAGAAAATCAAGGGCAATGGTGACATATATTCGGATTAGACACCAAAAAAAACACTCAACAAATGGCTACAATTTAAGGAATGTGTTTAGTTACGGCATCAGATTCCTAATTGATGGAGAAAGGTCTGGTTGCAAGAAAAACTGCTTCTAGGAGGTTGTCAAGTGTTTTCGCTCGACGATTCCATTCTTGGGTTGTTGGTTTGGTCCTTGTTCTTGTAACTCGAATCCTAGCTCGGTATATCCCATTTTTATTTTACACCATTGTGAACCTTACGCCTTTTTTACTCTCTGATAGAGGTTCCCGGCATTGAAAAATCTTCGTAAACTAAATCACATATGTATATGTTGACATTTAAGAGATATACAGTCAAGAAAATCAAGGGTAATGGTGATATATATGCGGATTAGACACCAAAAAACCACTCAACAAATAGCTACAATTTAAGGAATGTGTTTAGTGACGGCATCAGATTCCTAATTGATGGAGAAAGGTCTGTTGGCAAGAAAAGCTGCTTCTAGGAGGTTGTCAAGTCTTTTCGCTCGACGATTCCATTCTTGGGTGGTTGGTTTGGCCCTTGTTCCTGTAACTCGAATCCAAGCCCGGTATATCCCATTTTAATTTTACACCATTGTGAACCTTACGCCTTTTTTACTCTCTGATCGAGGTTCTCGGCATTGAAAAATCTTCGTAAACTAAATCACACGTGTATATGTTGACATTTAAGAGATATACAGTCAAGAAAATCAAGGGCAATGGTGATATATATGCGGATTAGACACCAAAAAAAACACTCAACAAATGGTTACAATTTAAGGAACGTGTTTAGTGACGACATCAAATTCATAGTTGATGGAGAAAGGTCTGGTTGCAAGAAAAACTGCTTCTAGGAGGTTGTCAAGTGTTTTCGCTCGACGATTCTATTCTTGGGTGGTTGGTTTGGCCCTTGTTCCTATAACTCGAATCCTTTCCCGGTATAACCCATTTTAATTTTACACCATTGTGAACCTTACGCCTTTTTTACTCTCTGATCTAGGTTTTCGGCATTGAAAAATCTTCGTAAACTAAATCACACGTGTATATGTTGACATTTAAGAGATATACAGTCAAGAAAATCAAGGGCAATGGTGATATATATGCGGATTAGACACAAAAAAAATCACTCAACAAATGGCAACAATTTAAGGATTGTGTTTAGTGACGGCATCAGATTCCTAGTTGATGGAGAAAGGTCTGGTGGCAAGAAAAGCTGCTTCTAGGAGGTTGTCGGGTGTTTTCGCTCGACGATTCCATTCTTGGGTGGTTGGTTTAACCCTTGTTCCTGTAACTCGAATCCTTGCCCGGTATATCCAATTTTAATTTTACACCATTGTGAACCTTACGCCTTTTTTACTCTCTGATCGAGGTTTTCGGCATTGAAAAATCTTCGTAAACTAAATCACACGTGTATATGTTGACATTTAAGAGATATACAGTCAAGAAAATCAAGGGCAATGGTGATAAATATGCGGATTAGACACAAAAAAAAACACTCAACAAATGGCTACAATTTAAGGAATGTGCTTAGTGACGGCATCAGATTCCTAATTGATGGAGAAAGGTCTGGTGGCAAGAAAAGCTGCTTCTTGGAGGTTGTCAAGTGTTTTCGCTCGACGATTCCATTCTTGGGTGGTTGATTTGGCCCTTGGTCCTGTAACTCGAATCCTAGCCCGGTATATCCCATTTTAATTTTACACCATTGTGAACCTTACGCCTTTTTTACTCTCTGATCGAGGTTCTCGGCATTGAAAAATCTTCGTAAACTAAATCACACGTGTATATGTTGACATTTAAGAGATATACAGTCAAGAAAATCAAGGGCAATGGTGATATATATATGCGGATTAGACACAAAAAAAAATCACTCAACAAATGGCAACAATTTAAGGATTGTGTTTAGTGACGGCATCAGATTCCTAGTTGATGGAGAAAGGACTGGTGGCAAGAAAAGCTGCTTCTAGGAGGTTGTCGGGTGTTTTCGCTCGACGATTCCATTCTTGAGTGGTTGGTTTGGCCCTTGTTCCTGTAACTCGAATCCTAGCCCGGTATATCCCATTTTAATCTTACACCATTGTGAACCATACGCCTTTTTTACTCTCTGATCGAGGTTCTCGGCATTGAAAAATCTTCGTAAACTAAATCACACGTGTATATGTTGACATTTAAGAGATATACAGTCAAGAAAATCAAGGGCAATGGTGATATATATATGCGGATTAGACACAAAACAAAATCACTCAACAAATGGCAACAATTTAAGGATTGTGTTTAGTGACGGCATCAGATTCCTAGTTGATGGAGAAAGGTCTGGTGGCAAGAAAAGCTGCTTCTAGGAGGTTGTCGGGTGTTTTCGCTCGACGATTCCATTCTTGGGTGGTTGGTTTAACCCTTGTTCCTGTAACTCGAATCCTTGCCCGGTATATCCCATTTTAATTTTACACCATTGTGAACCTTACGCCTTTTTTACTCTCTGATCGAGGTTTTCGGCATTGAAAAATCTTCGTAAACTAAATCACACGTGTATATGTTGACATTTAAGAGATATACAGTCAAGAAAATCAAGGGCAATGGTGATAAATATGCGGATTAGACACAAAAAAAAAAAACACTCAACAAATGGCTACAATTTAAGGAATGTGTTTAGTGACGGCATCAGATTCCTAATTGATGGAGAAAGGTCTGGTGGCAAGAAAAGCTGCTTCTTGGAGGTTGTCAAGTCTTTTCGCTCGACGATTCCATTCTTGGGTGGTTGATTTGGCCCTTGGTCCTGTAACTCGAATCCTAGCCCGGTATATCCCATTTTAATTTTACACCATTGTGAACCTTACGCCTTTTTTACTCTCTGATCGAGGTTCTCGGCATTGAAAAATCTTCGTAAACTAAATCACACGTGTATATGTTGACATTTAAGAGATATACAGTCAAGAAAATCAAGGGCAATGGGGATATATATATGCGGATTAGACACAAAAAAAATCACTCAACAAATGGCAACAATTTAAGGATTGTGTTTAGTGACGGCATCAGATTCCTAGTTGATGGAGAAAGGTCTGGTGGCAAGAAAAGCTACTTCTAGGAGGTTGTCAAGTGGTTTCGCTCGACGATTCCATTTCTTGGGTGGTTGGTTTGGCCCTTGTTCCTGTAACTCGAATCCTAGCCCGGTATATCCCATTTTAATTTTACACCATTGTGAACTTTACGCCTTTTTTACTTTCTGATCGAGGTTCTCGGCATTGAAAAATCTCCGTAAACTAAATCACACGTGTATATGTTGACTTTTAAGAGATATACAGTCAAGAAAATCAAGGGCAATGGTGATATATTGGCGGATTAGACACCAAAAAAACACTCAATAAATGGCTACAATTTAAGGAATGTGTTTAGTGACGGCATCAGATTCCTAATTAATGGAGGAAGGTCTGGTGGTAAGAAAAGCTGCTTCTAGGAGGTTGTCAAGTGTTTTCGCTCGACGATTCCATTCTTGGGTGGTTGGTTTGGCCCGTGTTCCTGTAACTCGAATCCTAGCTCGGTTTATCCCATTTTAATTTTACACCATTGTGAACCTTACGCCTTTTTTAGTCTCTGATCGAGGTTCTCGGCAGTGAAAAATCTTTGTAAATTAAATCACACGTGTATATGTTGACATTTAAGAGAAATACAGTCAAGAAAATCAAGGGCAATGGTGACATATATTCGGATTAGACACCAAAAAAAACACTCAACAAATGGATACAATTTAAGGAATGTGTTTAGTTACGGCATCAGATTCCTAATTGATGGAGAAAGGTCTGGTTGCAAGAAAAACTGCTTCTAGGAGGTTGTCAAGTGTTTTCGCTCGACGATTCCATTCTTGGGTGGTTGGTTTGGCCCTTGTTCCTGTAACTCGAATCCTAGCCCGGTATATCCCATGTTAATTTTACACCATTGTGAACTTTACGCCTTTTTTACTTTCTGATCGAGGTTCTCGGCATTGAAAAATCTCCGTAAACTAAATCACAGGTGTATATGTTGACTTTTAAGAGATATACAGTCAAGAAAATCAAGGGCAATGGTGATATATATGCGGATTAAACACCAAAAAAAACACTCAACAAATGGCTACAATTTAAGGAACGTGTTTAGTGACGACATCAAATTCCTAGTTGATGGAGAATGGTCTGGTGGCAAGAAAAGCTACTTCTAGGAGGTTGTCAAGTGGTTTCGCTCGACGATTCCATTTCTTGGGTGGTTGGTTTGGCCCTTGTTCCTATAACTCGAATCCTAGCCCGGTATATCCCATTTTAATTTTACACCATTGTGAACTTTACGCCTTTTTTACTTTCTGATCGAGGTTCTCGGCATTGAAAAATCTTCGTAAACTAAATCACACGTGTATATGTTGACTTTTAAGAGATATACAGTCAAGAAAATCAAGGGTAATGGTGATATATATGCGGATTAGACACCAAAAAAACCACTCAACAAATGGCTACAATTTAAGGAATGTGTTTAGTGACGACATCAGATTCCTAATTGATGGAGATAGGTCTGGTGGTAAGAAAAGCTGCTTCTCGGAGGTTGTAAAGTGTTTTCGCTCGACGATTGCATTCTTGGGTGGGTGGTTTGGCCCGTGTTCCTGTAACTCGAATCCAAGCTCTGTATATCCCATTTTAATTTTACACCATTGTGAACCTTACGCCTTTTTTACTCTCTGATCGAGGTTCTCGGCATTGAAAAATCTTGGTAAACTAAATCACACGTGTATATGTTGACATTTAAGAGATATACAGTCAAGAAAATCAAGGGCAATGATGATATATATGCGGATTAGACACCAAAAAAAATCACACAACAAATGCTACAATTTAAGGAATGTGTTTAGTCACGCCATCAGATTCCTAGTTGATGGAGAAAGATCTGGTGGCAAGAAAAGCTGCTTCTAGGAGGTTGTCAAGTGTTTTCAATCGTCGATTCCATTCTTGGGTAGTTGGTTTGGCCCTTGTTTCTGTAACTCGAATCCTAGCCTGGTATATCCTATTTTAATTTTACACCATTGTGAACCTTACGCCTTTTTTACTCTCTGATAGAGGTTCTCGGCATTGAAAAATCTTCGTAAACTAAATCACACGTGTATATGTTGACATTTAAGAGATATACAGTCAAGAAACTCAAGGGCAATGGTGATATATATGCGGATTAGACACCAAAAAAAACACTTAACAAATGGCAACAATTTAAGGAATGTGTTTAGTGACGGCATCAGATTCCTAATTAATGGAGAAAGGTCTGGTGGCAAGAAAAGCTGCTTCTAGGAGGTTGTCAAGTGTTTTCGCTCGACGATTCCATTCTTGGGGGGTTGGTTTGGCCCTTGTTCCTGTAACTCGAATCCTAACCCGGTATATCCCATTTTAATTTTACACCATTGTGAACCTTACGCATTTTTTACTCTCTGATAGAGGTTCTCGGCATTGAAAAATCTTCGTAAACTAAATCACACGTGTATATGTTGACATTTAAGAGATATACAGTCAAGAAAATCAAGGGCAATGGTGATATATATGCGGATTAGACACCAAAAAAAATCACTCAACAAATGCTACAATTTAAGGAATGTGTTTAGTCACGGCATCAGATTCCTAGTTGATGGAGAAAGGTCTAGTGGCAAGAAAAGCTGCTTCTAGGAGGTTGTCAAGTGTTTTCGCTCGACGATTCCATTCTTGGGGGGTTGGTTTGGCCCTTGTTCCTGTAACTCGAATCCTAGCCCGGTATATCCCATTTTAATTTTAAACCATTGTGAACTTTACGCCTTTTTTACTCTTTGATAGAGGTTCTCGGCATTGAAAAACTCTTTGTAAACTAAATCACACGTGTATATGTTGACATTTAAGAGATATACAGTCAAGAAAATCAAGGGAAATGGTGATATATATGCGGATTAGACACCGAAAAAAACACTCAACAAATGGCAACAATTTAACGAATGTGTTTAGTGACGGCATCAGATTCCTAATTGACGGAGAAAGGTCTGGTGGCAAGAAAAGCTGCTTCTAGGAGGTTGTCAAGTGTTTTCGCTCGACAATTCCATTATTGGGTGGTTGGTTTGGCCCTTGTTCCTGTAACTCGAATCCTAGCCCTGTATACCCCATTTTAATTTTACACCATTGTGAACCTTACGCCTTTTTTACTCTCTGATCGAGGTTCTCGGCATTGAAAAATCTTCGTAAACTAAATCACACGTGTATATGTTGACATTTAAGAGATATACAGTCAAGAAAATCAAGGGCAATGGTGATATATATGCGGATTAGACACCAAAAAAAATCACTCAACAAATGGCTACAATTTAAGGAAAGTGTTTAGTGACGGCATCAGATTCCTAGTTGATGGAGAAAGGTCTGGTGGCAAGAAAAGCTGCTTCTTGGAGGTTGTCAAGTGTTTTCGCTCGACGATTCCATTCTTGGGTGGTTGGTTTTGCCCTTGTTCCTATAACTCGAATCCTAGCCCAGTATATCCCATTTTAATTTTACACCATTGTGAACCTTACGCCTTTTTTACTCTCTGATCGTGGTTCTCGTCATTGAAAAATCTTCGTAAACTAAATCACACGTGTATATGTTGACATTTAAGAGATATACAGTCAAGAAAATTAAGGGCAATGGTGATATATATGCGGATTAAACACCCAAAAAAAACACTCAACAAATGGCTAAAATTTAAGGAATGTGTTTAGTGACGGCATCAGATTCCTAGTTGATGGAGAAAGGTCTGGTGGCAAGAAAAGCTGCTTCTAGGAGGTTGTCAAGTGTTTTCGCTCGACGATTCCATTCTTGGGTGGTTGGTTTGGCCCTTGTTCCTGTAACTCGAATCCTAGCCCGGTATATCCTATTTTAATTTTACACCATTGTGAACCTTACGCCTTTTTTACTCTCTGATAGAGGTTCTCGGCATTGAAAAATCTTCGTAAACTAAATCACACGTGTATATGTTGACATTTAAGAGATATACAGTCAAGAAACTCAAGGGCAATGGTGATATATATGCGGCTTAGACACCAAAAAAAACACTCAACAAATGGCAACAATTTAAGGAATGTGTTTAGTGACGGCATCAGATTCCTAATTGATGGAGAAAGGTCTGGTGGCAAGAAAAGCTGCTTCTAGGAGGTTGTCAAGTGTTTTCGCTCGACGATTCCATTCTTGGGTGGTTGGTTTGGCCCTTGTTCCTGTAACTCGAATCCAAGCCCGGTATATCCCATTTTAATTTAACACCATTGTGAACCTTACGCCTTTTTTACTCTCTGATCGAGGTTCTAGGCATTGAAAAATCTTCGTAAACTAAATCACACGTGTATATGTTGACATTTAAGAGATATACAGTCAAGAAAATCAAGGGCAATGGTGATATATATGCGGATTAGACACAAAAAAAAATCACTCAACAAATGGCTACAATTTAGGGAATGTGTTTAGTGACGGCATCAGATTCCTAGTTGATGGAGAAAGGTCTGGTGGCTAGAAAAGCTGCTTCTAGGAGGTTGTCAAGTGTTTTCGCTCGACGATTCCATTCTTGGGTGGTTGGTTTGGCCCTTGTTCCTGTAACTCGAATCCTAGCCCAGTATATCCCATTTTAATTTTACAGCATTGTGAACCTTACGCCTTTTTTACTCTCTGATCGAGGTTCTCGTCATTGAAAAATCTTCATAAACTAAATCACACGTGTATATGTTGACATTTAAGAGATATACAGTCACGAAAATTAAGGGCTATGGTGATATATATGCGGATTAGACACAAAAAAAAAATCACACAACAAATGGCTAAAATTTAAGGAATGTGTTTAGTGACGGCATCAGATTCCTAGTTGATGGAGAAAGGTCTGGTGGCAAGAAAAGCTGCTTCTAGGAGGTTGTCAAGTGTTTTCACTCGACGATTCCATTCTTGGGTGGTTGGTTTGGCCCTTGTTCCTGTAACTCGAATCCTAGCACGGTATATCTCATTTTTATTTTACACCATTGTGAACCTTACGCCTTTTTTACTCTCTGATAGAGGTTATCGGCATTGAAAAATCTTCGTAAACTAAATCACACGTGTATATGTTGACATTTAAGAGATATACAGTCATGAAACTCAAGGGCAATGGTGATATATATGCGGATTAGACACAAAAAAAAAACACTCAACAAATGGCAACAATTTAAGGAATGTGTTTAGTGACGGCATCAGATTCCTAATTGATGGAGAAAGGTCTGGTGGCAAGAAAAGCTGCTTCTTGGAGGTTGTGAAGTGTTTTCGCTCGACGATTCCATTCTTGGGTGGTTGGTTTGGCCCTTGTTCCTGTAACTCGAATCCTAGCCCGGTATATCCCATTTTAATTTTACACCATTGTGAACCTTACGCCTTTTTTACTCTCTGATCGAGGTTCTCGGCATTGAAAAATCTTCGTAAACTAAATCACATGTGTATATGTTGACATTTAAGAGATATACTGTCAAGAAAATCAAGGGCAATGGTGATATATATGCGGATTAGACACCAAAAAAAACCCTCAACAAATGGCTACAATTTAAGGAATGTGTTTAGTGATGGCATCAGATTCCTAATTGATGGAGAAAGGTCTGGTGGTAAGAAAAGCGACTTCTTGGAGGTTGTCAAGTGTTTTCACTCGACGATTCTATTCTTGGGTGGTTGGTTTGGCCCTTGTTCCTGTAACTCGAATCCTAGCCCGGTATATCCCATTTTAATTTTACACCACTGTGAACCTTACGCCTCTTTTACACTCTCATCGAGGTTCTCGGCATTGAAAAATCTTCGTAAACTAAATCACACGTGTATACGTTGATATTTAAGAGATATACAGTCAAGAAAATCAAGGGCAATGGTGATATATATGCGGATTAGACACAAAAAAAAAACACTCAACAAATGGCTACAATTTAAGGAATGTGTTTAGTGACAGCATCAGATTCCTAATTGATGGAGAAAGGTCTGGTGGCAATAAATGCTGCTTCTAGGAGGTTGTCAAGTGTTTTCGCTCGACAATTCCATTCTTGGGTGGTTGGTTTGGCTCTTGTTCCTGTAACTCGAATCCTAGCCCGGTATATCCCATTTTAATTTTACACCATTGTGAACCTTACGCCTTTTTTACTCTATGATAGAGGTTCTCGGCATTGAAAAATCTTCGTAAACTAAATCACACGTGTATATGTTGATATTTAAAAGATATACAGTCAAGAAAATCAAGGGCAATGGTGATATATATATGCGGATTAGACACAAAAAAAACACTCAACAAATGGCTACAATTTATGGAATGTGTTTAGTGACGGCATCAGATTCCTAATTGATGGAGAAAGGTCTTATGTCAAGAAAAGCTGCTTCTAGGAGGTTGTCAAGTGTTTTCACTCGATGATTCCATTCTTGGGTGGTTGGTTTGGCCCTTGTTCCTGTAACTCGAATCCTAGCCCGGTATATCCCATTTTAATTTTACACCATTGTGAACCTTACGCCTTTTTTACACTCTCATCGAGGTTCTCGGCATTGAAAACTCTTCGTAAACTAAATCACACGTGTATATGTTGATATTTAAAAGATATACAGTCAAGAAAATCAAGGGCAATGGTGATATATATGCGAATTAGACTCCAAAAAAAAACACTCAACAAATGGCTACAATTTAAGGAATGTGTTTAGTGACAGCATTAGATTCCTAATTGATGGAGAAAGGTCTGGTGGCAAGAAAAGCTGCTACTAGGAGGTTGTCAAGTGTTTTCGCTCGACAATTCCATTCTTGGGTGGTTGGTTTGGCTCTTGTTCCTGTAACTCGAATCCTTGCTCGGTATATCCCATTTTAATTTTACACCATTGTGAACCTTACGCCTTTTTTACTCTATGATAGAGGTTCTCGGCATTGAAAAATCTTCGTAAACTAAATGACACGTGTATATGTTGATATTTAAAAGATATACAGTCAAGAAAATTAAGGGCAATGGTGATATATATGCGGATTAGACACAAAAAAAAACACTCAACAAATGGCAACAATTTATGGAATGTGTTTAGTGATGGCATCAGATTCCTAATTGATGGAGAAAGGTCTTGTGTCAAGAAAAGCTGCTTCTAGGAGGTTGTCAAGTGTTTTCGCTCGACGATTCCATTCTTGGATGGTTGGTTTGGCCCTTGTTCCTGTAACTCGAATCCTAGCCCGGTATATCCTATTTTAATTTTACACCATTGTGAACCTTACGCTTTTTTTTTACTCTCTGATAGAGGTTCTCGGCATTGAAAAATCTTCGTAAACTAAATCACACGTCTATATGTTGACATTTAAGAGATATACAGTCAAGAAACTCAAGGGCAATGGTGATATATATGCGGATTAGACACAAAAAAAAAACACTCAACAAATGGCTACAATTTAAGGAATGTGTTTAGTGACAGCATCAGATTCCTAATTGATGGAGAAAGGTCTGGTGGCAATAAATGCTGCTTCTAGGAGGTTGTCAAGTGTTTTCGCTCGACAATTCCTTTCTTGGGTGGTTGGTTTGGCTCTTGTTCCTGTAACTCGAATCCTTGCCCGTTATATCCCATTTTAATTTTACACCATTGTGAACCTTACGCCTTTTTTACTCTATGATAGAGGTTCTCGGCATTGAAAAATCTTCGTAAACTAAATCACACGTGTATATGTTGATATTTAAAAGATATACAGTCAAGAAAATCAAGGGCAATGGTGATATATATATGCGGATTAGACACAAAAAAAACACTCAACAAATGGCTACAATTTATGGAATGTATTTAGTGACGGCATCAGATTCCTAATTGATGGAGAAAGGTCTTATGTCAAGAAAAGCTGCTTCTAGGAGGTTGTCAAGTGTTTTCACTCGATGATTCCATTCTTGGGTGGTTGGTTTGGCCCTTGTTCCTGTAACTCGAATCCTAGCCCGGTATATCCCATTTTAATTTTACACCATTGTGAACCTTACGCCTTTTTTAAACTCTCATCGAGGTTCTCGGCATTGAAAAATCTTCGTAAACTAAATCACACGTGTATATGTTGATATTTAAGAGATATACAGTCAAGAAAATCTAGGGCAATGGTTATATATATGCGGATTAGACACAAAAAAAAAACACTCAACAAATGGCTACAATTTAAGGAATGTGTTTAGTGACAGCATCAGATTCCTAATTGATGGAGAAAGGTCTGGTGGAAAGAAAAGCTGCTACTAGGAGGTTGTCAAGTGTTTTCGCTCGACAATTCCATTCTTGGGTGGTTGGTTTGGCTCTTGTTCCTGTAACTCGAATCCTTGCCCGGTATATCCCATTTTAATTTTACACCATTGTGAACCTTACGCCTTTTTTACTCTATGATAGAGGTTCCCGGCATTGAAAAATCTTCGTAAACTAAATGACACGTGTATATGTTGATATTTAAAAGATATACAGTCAAGAAAATTAAGGGCAATGGTGATATATATGCGGATTAGACACCAAAAAAAAAACACTCAACAAATGGCTACAATTTAAGGAATGTGTTTAGTGACAGCATCAGATTCCTAATTGATGGAGAAATGTCTGGTGGCAAGAAAAGCTGCTACTAGGAGGTTGTCAAGTGTTTTCGCTCGACAATTCCATTCTTGGGTGGTTGGTTTGGCTCTTGTTCCTGTAACTCGAATCCTTGCCCGGTATATCCCATTTTAATTTTACACCATTGTGAACCTTACGCCTTTTTTACTCTATGATAGAGGTTCTCGGCATTGAAAAATCTTCGTAAACTAAATGACACGTGTATATGTTGATATTTAAAAGATATACAGTCAAGAAAATTAAGGGCAATGGTGATATATATGCGGATTAGACACAAAAAAAAAACACTCAACAAATGGCAACAATTTATGGAATGTGTTTAGTGATGGCATCAGATTCCTAATTGATGGAGAAAGGTCTTGTGTCAAGAAAAGCTGCTTCTAGGAGGTTGTCAAGTGTTTTCGCTCGACGATTCCATTCTTGGATGGTTGGTTTGGCCCTTGTTCCTGTAACTCGAATCCTAGCCCGTATATCCTATTTTAATTTTACACCATTGTGAACCTTACGCCTTTTTTACTCTCTGATAGAGGTTCTCGGCATTGAAAAATATTCATAAACTAAATCACACGTCTATATGTTGACATTTAAGAGATATACAGTCAAGAAACTCAAGGGCAATGGTGATATATATGCGGATTAGACACCAAAAAAAAACACTCAACAAATGGCTACAATTTAAGGAATGTGTTTAGTGACAGCATCAGATTCCTAATTGATGGAGAAAGGTCTGGTGGCAATAAATGCTGCTTCTAGGAGGTTGTCAAGTGTTTTCGCTCGACAATTCCATTCTTGGGTGGTTGGTTTGGCTCTTGTTCCTGTAACTCGAATCCTAGCCCGGTATATCCCATTTTAATTTTACACCATTGTGAACCTTACGCCTTTTTTACTCTATGATAGAGGTTCTCGGCATTGAAAAATCTTCGTAAACTAAATCACACGTGTATATGTTGATATTTAAAAGATATACAGTCAAGAAAATCAAGGGCAATGGTGATATATATATGCGGATTAGACACCGAAAAAAACACTCAACAAATGGCTACAATTTAAGGAATGTGTTTAGTGACGACATCAGATTCCTAATTGATGGAGAAAGGTCTGGTGGTAAGAAAAGCAGCTTCTTGGAGGTTGTCAAGTGTTTTTACTCGACGATTCTATTCTTGGGTGGTTGGTTTGGCCCTTGTTCCTGTAACTCGAATCCTAGCCCGGTATATCCTATTTTAATTTTACACCATTGTGAACCTTACGCCTTTTTTACTCTATGATAGAGGTTCTCGGCATTCAAAAATCTTCGTAAACTAAATCACACGTGTATATGTTGATATTTAAAAGATATACAGTCAAGAAAATCAAGGGCAATGGTGATATATATATGCGGATTAGACACCGAAAAAAACACTCAACAAATGGCTACAATTTAAGGAATGTGTTTAGTGATGGCATCAGATTCCTAATTGATGGAGAAAGGTCTTGTGTCAAGAAAAGCTGCTTCTAGGAGGTTGTCAAGTGTTTTCGCTCGACGATTCCATTCTTGGATGGTTGGTTTGGCCCTTGTTCCTGTAACTCGAATCCTAGCCCGTATATCCTATTTTAATTTTACACCATTGTGAACCTTACGCCTTTTTTACTCTCTGATCGAGGTTCTCGGCATTGAAAAATCTTCGTAAACTAAATCACACGTGTATATGTTGACATTTAAGAGATATACTGTCAAGAAAATCAAGGGCAATGGTGATATATATGCGGATTAGACACCGAAAAAAACACTCAACAAATGGCTACAATTTAAGGAATGTGTTTAGTGACGGCATCAGATTCCTAATTGATGGAGAAAGGTCTGGTGGTAAGAAAAGCAGCTTCTTGGAGGTTGTCAAGTGTTTTCACTCGACGATTCTATTCTTGGGTGGTTGGTTTGGCCCTTGTTCCTGTAACTCGAATCCTAGCCCGGTATATTCCATTCTAATTTTACACCATTGTGAACCTTACGCCTTTTTTACTCTCTCATCGAGGTTCTCGGCATTGAAAAATCTTCGTAAACTAAATCACACGTGTATATGTTGATATTTAAGAGATATACAGTCAAGAAAATCAAGGGCAATGGTGATATATATGCGGATTAGACACCAAAAAAAAAACACTCAACAAATGGCTACAATTTAAGGAATGTGTTTAGTGACAGCATCAGATTCCTAATTGATGGAGAAAGGTCTGGTGGCAAGAAAAGCTGCTACTAGGAGGTTGTCAAGTATTTTCGCTCGACAATTCCATTCTTGAGTGGTTGGTTTGGCTCTTGTTCCTGTAACTCGAATCCTAGCCTGGAATATCCCATTTTAATTTTACACCATTGTGAACCTTACGCCTTTTTTACTCTCTGATAGAGGTTCTCGGCATTGAAAAATCTTCGTAAACTAAATCACACGTGTATATGTTGACATTTTAGAGATATACAGTCAAGAAACTCAAGGGCAATGGTGATATATATGCGGATTAGACACAAAAAAAAAAAACACTCAACAAATGGCAACAATTTAAGGAATGTGTTTAGTGACGGCATCAGATTCCTAATTGATGGAGAAAGGTTTGGTGGCAAGAAAAGCTGCTTCTAGGAGGTTGTGAAGTGTTTTCGCTCGACGATTCCATTCTTGGGTGGTTGGTTTGGCCCTTGTTCCTGTAACTCGAATCCTAGCCCAGTATATCCCATTTTAATTTTACACCATTGTGAACCTTACGCCTTTTTTACTCTCCGATCGAGGTTCTCGGCATTGAAAAATCTTCGTAAACTAAATCACACGTGTATATGTTGACATTTAAGAGATATACTGTCAAGAAAATCAAGGGCAATGGTGATATATATGCGGATTAGACACCAAAAAAAACACTCAACAAATGGCTACAATTTAAGGAATGTGTTTAGTGACGGCATCAGATTCCTAATTGATGGAGAAAGGTCTGGTGTAAGAAAAGCGGCTTCTTGGAGGTTGTCAAGTGTTTTCACTCGACGATTCTATTCTTGGGTGGTTGGTTTGGCCCTTGTTCCTGTATCTCGAATCCTAGCCCGGTATATCCCATTTATAATTTTACACCATTGTGAACCTTACGCCTTTTTTACACTCTCATCGAGGTTCTCGGCATTGAAAAATCTTCGTAAACTAAATCACACGTGTATATGTTGATATTTAAGAGATATACATTCAAGAAAATCAAGGGCAATGGTGATATATATGCGGATTAGACACCAAAAAAAAAAACACTCAACAAATGGCTACAATTTAAGGAATATGTTTAGTGACAGCATCAGATTCCTAATTGATGGAGAAAGGTCTGGTGGCAAGAAATGCTGCTTCTAGGAGGTTGTCAAGTGTTTTCGCTCGACAATTCCATTCTTGGGTGGTTGGTTTGGCTCTTGTTCCTGTAACTCGAATCCAAGCCCGGTATATCCCATTTTAATTTTACACCATTGTGAACCTTACGCCTTTTTTACTCTATGATAGAGGTTCTCGGCATTGAAAAATCTTCGTAAACTAAATCACACGTGTATAAGTTGATATTTAAAAGATATACAGTCAAGAAAATCAAGGGCAATGGTGATATATATATGCGGATTAGACACCAAAAACACACTCAACAAATGGCTACAATTTATGGAATGTGTTTAGTGACGGCATCAGATTCCTAATTGATGGAGAAAGGTCTTGTGTCACGAAAAGCTGCTTCTAGGAGGTTGTCAAGTGTTTTCGCTCGATGATTCCATTCTTGGGTGGATGGTTTGGCCATTGTTCCTGTAACTCGAATCCTAGCCCGGTATATCCCATTTTAATTTTACACCCATGTTAACCTTACGCCTTTTTTACACTCTCATCGAGGTTCTCGGCATTGAAATATCTTCGTAAACTAAATCACACGTGTATATGTTGATACTTAAGAGATATACAGTCAAGAAAATCAAGGGCAATGGTGATAAATATGCGGATTAGACACCAAAAAAAAAAAAACACTCACAAATGGCTACAATTTAAGGAATGTGTTTAGTGACGGCATCAGATTCCTAATTGATAGAGAAAGGTCTGGTGGCAAGAAAATCTGCTACTAGGAGGTTGTCAAGTGTTTTCGCTCGACAATTCCATTCTTGGGTGGTTGGTTTGGCTCTTATTCCTATAACTCGAATCCTAGCCCGGTATATCCCATTTTAATTTTACACCATTGTGAACCTTACGCCTTTTTTAATCTATGATAGAGGTTCTCGGCATTGAAAAATCTTCGTAAACTAAATCACACGTGTATATGTTGATATTTAAAAGATATACAGTCAAGAAAATCAAGGGCAATGGTGATATATATGCGGATTAGACACAAAAAAAAAAAACACTCAACAAATGGCAACAATTTATGGAATGTGTTTAGTGATGGCATCAGATTCCTAATTGATGGAGAAAGGTCTTGTGTCAAGAAAAGCTGCTTCTAGGAGGTTGTCAAGTGTTTTCGCACGACGATTCCCTTCTTGGGTGGTTGCTTTGGCCCTTGTTCCTGTAACTCGAATCCTAGCCCGGTATATCCCATTTTAATTTTACACCATTGTGAACCTTACGCCTTTTTTACTCTCTGATCGAGGTTCTCGGCAGTGAAAAATCTTCGTAAACTAAATCACACGTCTATATGTTGACATTTAAGAGATATACAGTCAAGAAAATCAAGGGAAATGGTAATATATATGCAGATTAGACACCAAAAAAAATCACTCAACAAATGACTACAATTTAAGGAATGTGTTTAGTGACGGCATCAGATTCCTAATTGATGGAGAAAGGTCTGGTGGCAAGAAAAGCTGCTTCTAGGAGGTTGTCAAGTGTTTTCGCTGGACGCTTCCATTCTTGGTTGGTTGGTTTGGCCCTTGTTCCTGTAACTCGAATCCTAGCCTGGAATATCCGATTTTAATTTTATACCATTATGAACCTTACGCCTTTTTTACTCTCTGATCGAGGTTCTCGGCATTGAAAAATCTTTGTAAACTAAATCACACGTGTATATGTTGACATTTAAGAGATATACAATCAAGAAAATCAAGGGCAATGGTGATATATATGCGGATTAGACACAAAAAAAAAACACTCAAAAAATGGCTACAATTTAAGGAATGTGTTTTGTGACGGCATCAGATTCCTAGTTGATGGAGAAAGGTCTGGTGACAAGAAAAACTGCTTTTAGGAGGTTGTCAACTTTTTTCGCTCGACGATTCCATTCTTGGGTGGTTGGTTTGGCCCTTGTTCCTGTAACTCGTATCCTAGCCCGGTATATCCCATTTTAATTTTACACCATTGTGAACCTTACGCCATTTTTACTCTCTGATAGAAGTTCTCAGCATTGAAAAATCTTCGTAAACTAAATCACACATGTATATGTTGACATTTAAGAGATATACAGTCAAGAAAATCAAGGGAAATGGTGATATATATGGGGATTAGATACCAAAAAAAACACTCAACAAATGGCTACAATTTAAGGAATGTGTTTAGTGACGGCATCAGATTCCTAATTGATTGAGAAAGGTCTGGTGGCAAGAAAAGCTGCTTCTAGGAGGTTGTTAAGTGTTTCCGCTCGACGATTTCATTCTTGGGTGGTTTGTTTGGCCCTTGTTCCAGTAACTCGAATCCTAGCCCGGTATATCCCATTTTAATTTTACACCATTGTGAACCTTACGCCTTTTTTACCCTCTGATAGAGGTTCTCGGCATTGAAAAATCTTCGTAAACTAAATCACACATGTATATGTTGACATTTAAGAGATATACACTCAAGAAAATCAAGGGTAATGGTGATATATATGCGGATAAGACACAAAAAAAAACACTCAACAAACGGCTATAATTTAAGGAATGTGTTTAGTGACGGCATCAGATTCCTAATTAATGGAGAAAGGTCTGGTGGCAAGAAAAGCTGCTACTAGGAGGTTATCAAGTGTTTTCGCTCGACCATTCCATTCTTGGGTGGTTGGTTTTTACCCTTGTTCCTATAACTCGAATCCTAGCCCGGTATACGCCATTTTAATTTTACATCATTGTGAACCTTACGCCTTTTTTACTTTCTGATCGAGGTTCTCGGCATTGAAAAATCTTCGTAAACTAAATCACACGTGTATATGTTGACATTTAAGAGATATATAGTCAAGAAAATCAGGGGCAATGGTGATATATATGCGGATTAGACACCAAAAAAAAATCACTCAATAAATGGCTACAATTTAAGGAATGTGTTTAGTGATGGCATCAGATTCCTAATTGATGGAGAAAGGTCTGGTGGCAAGAAAAGCTGCTTCTAGGAGGTTGTCAAGTGTTTTCGCTCGACATTCCATTTTTGGGTGGTTGGTTTGGCCCTTGTTCCTGTAACTCGAATCCCAGCCCGGTATATCCCATTTTAATTTTACACCATTGTGAACCTCACGCCTTTTTTATTCTCTGATAGAGGTTCTCGTCATTGAAAAATCTTCGTAAACTAAATCACACGTGTATATGTTGACATTTAAGATATATACAGTCAAGAAAATGAAGGGCAATGGTGATATATATGTGGATTAGACACAAAAAAAACACTCAACAAATGGCTACAGTTTAAGGAATGTGTTTAGTGACGGCATCGGAATCCTAATTGATGGAGAAAGGTCTGGTGGCAAGAAAAGCTGCTTCTAGGAGGTTGTCAAGTGTTTTCGCTCGACGATTCCATTCTTGGGTGATTGGTTTCGCCCTTGTTCCTTTAACACGAATCCTAGCCCGTTATATATCCCATTTTAATTTTACACCTTTGTGAACCTTACGCCTTTTTTACTCTCTGATCGAGGTTCTCGGCATTGAAAAATCTTCGTAAACTAAATCACACGTGTATATGCTGACATTTAAGAAATATACAGTCAAGAAAATCAAGGGCAATGGTGATATATATGCGGATTAGACACAAAAAAAAAAAAAACACTCAACAAATGGCTACAATTAAAGGAATGTATTTAGTGACGGCATCAATTCCTAATTGATGGAGAAAGGTCTGGTGGTAAGAAAAGCTGTTTCTAGGAGGTTTTCAAGTGTTTTAGCTCGACGATTCCATTCTTGGGTGGTTGGTTTGGCCCTTGTTCCTGTAACTCGAATCCTAGCCCGTTATATCCCATTTTAATTTTTCACCACTCTCAACCTTACACCTTTTTTACTCTCTGATCGAGTTTCTCGGCATTGAAAAATCTTCGTAAACTAAATCACATGTGTATATGTTGATATTTAAGAGATATACAATCAAGAAAATCAAGGGCAATGGTGATATATATATGCGGATTAGACACAAAAAAAAAACACTCAACAAATGGCTACAATTTAAGGAATGTGTTTAGTGACGGCATCAAATTCCTAATTGATGGAGAAAGGTCTGGTGGCAAGAAAAGCAGCTTCTAGGAGGTTGTCTAGTGTTTTCGTTCGACGATTCCATTATTGGGTGGTTGGTTTGGCCCTTGTTCCTGTTACTCGAATCCTAGCCCGGTATATCCCATTTTAATTTTACACCATTATGAACCTTACGCCTTTTTTACTCTCTGATCGAGGTTCTCGGCATTGAAAAATCTTCATAAACTAAATCACACGTGTATATGTTGACATTTAAGAGATATACAATCAAGAAAATCAAGGGCAATGGTGATATATATGCGGATTAGACACAAAAAAAAAACACTCAAAAAATGGCTACAATTTAAGGAATGTGTTTTGTAACGGCATCAGATTCCTAGTTGATGGAGAAAGGTCTGGTGACAAGAAAAACTGCTTCTAGGAGGTTGTCAAGTGTTTTCGCTCGACGATTCCATTCTTGGGTGGTTGGTTTGGCCCTTGTTCCTGTAACTCGAATCCTAGCCCGGTATATCCCATTTTAATTTTACACCATTGTGAACCTTACGCCATTTTTACTCTCTAATAGAAGTTCTCGGCATTGAAAAATCTTCGTAAACTAAATCACACATGTATATGTTGACATTTAAGAGATATACAGTCAAGAAAATCAAGGGCAATGGTGATATATATGCGGATTAGATACAAAAAAAAAACACTCAACAAATGGCTTCAATTTAAGGAATGCGTTTAGTGACGGCATCAGATTCCTAATTGATTGAGAAAGGTCTGGTGGCAAGAAAAGCTGCTTCTAGGAGGTTGTTAAGTGTTTCCGCTCGACGATTTCATTCTTGGGTGGTTGGTTTGGCCCTTGTTCCTGTAACTCGAATCCTAGCCCGGTATATCCTATTTTAATTTTACACCATTGTGAACCTTACGCCTTTTTTACCCTCTGATAGAGGTTCTCGGCATTAAAAAATCTTCGTAAACTAAATCACACATGTATATGTTGACATTTAAGAGATATACAGTCAAGAAAATCAAGGGTAATGGTGATATATATGCGGATAAGACACAAAAAAAACACTCAACAAACGGCTACAATTTAAGGAATGTGTTTAGTGACGGCATCAGATTCCTAATTGATGGAGAAAGGTCTGGTGGCAAGAAAAGCTGCTACTAGGAGGTTGTCAAGTGTTTTCGCTCGACAATTCCATTCTTGGGTGGTTGGTTTTTACCCTTGTTCCTGTAACTCGAATCCTAGCCCGGTATATCCCATTTTAATTTTACACCATTGTGAACCTTACGCCTTTTTTACTCTCTGATCGAGGTTCTCGGCATTGAAAAATCTTCGTAAACTAAATCACATGTGTATATGTTGACATTTATGAGATATACAGTCAAGAAAATCAAGGGCAATGGTGATATATATGCGGATTAGACAACAAAAAAAAAATCACTCAACAAATGGCTACAATTTAAGGAATGTGTTTAGTGATGGCATCAGATTCCTAATTGATGGAGAAAGGTCTGGTGGCAAGAAAAGCTGCTTCTAGGAGGTTGTCAAGTGTTTTTGCTCGACATTCCATTTTTGGGTGGTTGGTTTGGCCCTTGTTCCTGTAACTCGAATCCCAGCCCGGTATATCCCATTTTAATTTTACACCATTGTGAACCTCACGCCTTTTTTATTCTCTGATAGAGGTTCTCGTCATTGAAAAATCTTCGTAAACTAAATCACACGTGTATATGTTGATATTTAAGATATATACAATCAAGAAAATGAAGGGCAATGGTGATATATATGTGGATTAGAGACAAAAAAAACACTCAACAAATGGCTACAGTTTAAGGAATGTGTTTAGTGACGGCATCGGAATCCTAATTGATGGAGAAAGGTCTGGTGGCAAGAAAAGCTGCTTCTAGGAGGTTGTCAAGTGTTTTCGCTCGACGATTCCATTCTTGGGTGATTGGTTTCGCCCTTGTTCCTTTAACACGAATCCTAGCCCGTTATATATCCCATTTTAATTTTACACCTTTGTGAACCTTACGCCTTTTTTACTCTCTGATCGAGGTTCTCGGCATTGAAAAATCTTCGTAAACTAAATCACACGTGTATATGTTGACATTTAAGAAATATACAGTCAAGAAAATCAAGGGCAATGGTGATATATATGCGGATTAGACACCAAAAAAAAAAACACTCAACAAATGGCTACAATTAAAGGAATGTATTTAGTGACGGCATCAATTCCTAATTGATGGAGAATGGTCTGGTGGTAAGAAAAACTGCTTCTAGGAGGTTTTCAAGTGTTTTAGCTCGACGATTCCATTCTTGGGTGGTTGGTTTGGCCCTTGTTCCTGTAACTCGAATCCTAGCCCGTTATATCCCATTTTAATTTTACACCATTCTCAACCTTACACCTTTTTTACTCTCTGATCGAGTTTCTCGGCATTGAAAAATCTTCGTAAACTAAATCACATGTGTATATGTTGATATTTAAGAGATATACAATCAAGAAAATCAAGGGCAATGGTGATATATATATGCGGATTAGACACAAAAAAAAACACTCAACAAATGGCCACAATTTAAGGAATGTGTTTAGTGACGGCATCAAATTCCTAATTGATGGAGAAAGGTCTGGTGGCAAGAAAAGCTGCTTCTAGGAGGTTGTCTAGTGTTTTCGTTCGACGATTCCATTATTGGGTGGTTGGTTTGGCCCTTGTTCCTGTAACTCGAATCCTAGCCCGGTATATCCCATTTTAATTTTACACCATTATGAACCTTACGCCTTTTTTACTCTCTGATCGAGGTTCTCGGCATTGAAAAATCTTCGTAAACTAAATCACACGTGTATATGTTGACATTTAAGAGATATACGGTCAAGAAAATCAAAGGCAATGGTGATATATATGCGGATTAGACACAAAAAAAAAACACTCAACAAATGGCTACAATTAAAGGAATGTATTTAGTGACGGCATCAGATTCTTAATTGATGGAGAAAGGTCCGGTGGTAAGAAAAGCTGCTTCTAGGAGGTTGTCAAGTGTTTTCGCTCGACGATTCCATTCTTGGGTGGTTAGTTTGGCCCTTGTTCCTGTAACTCGAATCCTAGCCCAGTATATCCCATTTTAAATTTACACCATTGTGAACCTTACGCCTTTTTTACTCTTTGATCGAGGTTCTTGGCATTGAAAAATCTTTGTAAACTAAATCACACGTGTATATGTTGACATTTAAGAGATATACAGTCAAGAAAATCAAGGGCAATGGTGATATATATGCGGATTAGACACAAAAAAAAACACTCAAAAAATGGCTACAATTTAAGGAATGTGTTTAGTGACGGCATCAGATTCCTAATTGATGGAGAAAGGTCTGGTGACAACAAAAACTGCTTCTAGGAGGTTGTCAAGTGTTTTCGCTCGACGATTCCATTCTTGGGTGGTTGGTTTGGCCCTTGTTCCTGTAACTTGAATCCTAGCCCGGTGTATCCCATTTTAATTTTACACTGTTGTGAACCTTACGCCTTTTTTACTCTCTGATAGAGGTTCTCGGCATTGAAAAATCTTCGTAAACTAAATCACACGTGTATATGTTAACATTTAAGAGATATACAGTCAAGAAAATCAAGGGCAATGGTGATCTATATGCGGATTAGACACCAAAAAAAAAATACTCAACAAATGGCTACAATTTAAGGAATGTGTTTAGTGACGGCATCAGATTCCTAATTGATAGAGAAAGGTCTGGTGGCAAGAAAAGCGGCTTCTAGGAGGTTGTTAAGTGTTTTCGCTCGACGATTCCATTCTTGGATGGTTGGTTTGGCCCTTGTTCCTGTAACTCGAATCCTAGCCCGGTATATCCCATTTTAATTTTACACCATTGTGAACCTTACGCCTTTTTTACTCTTTGATAGAGGTTCTCGGTATTGAAAAATCTTCATAAACTAAATCACACGTGTATATGTTGACATTTTAGAGATATACAGTCAAGAAAATCAAGGGTAATGGTGATATATATGCGGATTAGACACCAAAAAAATCACTCAACAAATGGCTACAATTTAAGGAATGTGTTTAGTGATGGCATCAGATTCCTAATTGATGGAGAAAAGTCTGGTGGCAAGAAAAGCTGCTTCAGGGAGGTTGTTAAGTGTTTTCGCTCGACGATTCCATTCTTGGGTGGTTGGTTTGGCCCTTGTTCCTGTATCTCGAATCCTAGCCCGGTATATCCCATTTTAATTTAACACCATTGTGAACCTTACGCCTTTTTACTCTCTGATCGAGGTTCTCGGCATTGAAAAATCTTCGTAAACTAAATCACACGTGTATATGTTGACATTTAAGAGATTTACAGTCAAGAAAATCAAGGGCAATGGTGATATATATGCGGATTAGACACCAAAAAAATCACTCAACAAATGGCTACAATTTAAGGAATGTGTTTAGTGATGGCATCAGATTCCTAATTGATAGAGAAAGGTCTGGTTGCAAGAAAAGCTGCTTCTAGGAGGTTGTCAAGTGTTTTCGCTCGACGATTCCATTCTTGGGTGGTTGGTTTGGCCCATGTTCCTGTAACTCGAATCCTAGCCCGATATATCCCATTTTAATTTTACACCCTGGTGAACCTTACGCCTTTTTTACTCTCTGGTAGAGGTTCTCGTCATTGAAAAATCTTCGTAAACTAAATGACACGTGTATATGTTGACATTTAAGAGATATACAGTCAAGAAAATCAAGGGCAATGGTGATATATATGCGGATTAGACACCAAAAAAAACACTCAACAAATGACTACAATTAAAGGAATGTGTTTAGTGACGGCATCAGATTCCTAATTGATGGAGAAAGGTCTGGTGGCAAGAAAAGCTACTTCTAGGAGGTTGTCAAGTGTTTTCGCTCGACGATTCCATTCTTGGGTGGTTGGTTTAACCCTTGTTCCTGTAACTCGAATCCTAGCCCGGTGTTGGATCTGAGTTTGGTTTTGATTGTCTTTTTACGTTTGAATTAGATGAAGATGGATGAGTTGTGCAGCGGAATTAAGATGGAAACAAACTTTGTATACAATCAAACGAGAGAATTGCTTTGATCAAACATTTTTTCACAAAGAACCGAAGGATTGAATTTATTTCATTTACGATTACAATGCAATGCTGAATACAAACTCCCCCTCAGCCAGAGCTCAGTGTTTGTTCGTGCAGGAAAAGAATTTTGCAAAGAGCTAACATAACAGTACAGAGCACTGTTCTATTTATAGGCACTAGCAAACCACTGAAGTATCTAAGCTGACGTCACCATGAAAGTGACATCTAACCTCCTAACAAACTCTAACCTCTGATTAATACAAACACTGCTATGCTAAATACTGCTATTACATTTCATAACATAAAAGACATCTAAACAACTGTTGCATCCTTCCACTGCTGTGAACCCAACAGTACTTGTCCGGATCAGCAGTGCTTGACTCAAGGCAGTAGATTGAATAGCAGAGCTTTAGTCTTTCATCAGGCCTTTACTTGATCAGCAGTTTGTAGGTCAGCAGTTTGCACGATCAGTAGATAGGAGGTCAGCAGATGTTGAAACAACTTTCAAGGGGAGAGACTTGTATGTAACATCTGCTTATTCTGGATCCATTGCTCTGACCCAGTTTTGGCTTTAATTATCTGTTCCTTTGATAGGGTTCAATCCCAACAATCTCCCCCTGGAACAGATAATGCCAAAACCCTTCATTATTGTGGAACTTTATTGCCTCATCAACAGTTCCCTTATCTGATCTTTAAGTTGTAACTCAAAGTCTAGGGCATCTGTGTCATCTTCATCCCTACCAAGTGGAAGATCAAGGAGATCCTGCATATCTTCAAGACTTAGGCCAAGTGCTTGTTCCCTCGATATTTTCTTCACTTCTCCACCAGACCTGAACATAGTCAATACATGGGTCTGTTTATCAGTTTCCCACTTTAGTACTTTTGAGCCTGGTGGATTTCTTGGGAGATTTTTATTTGAAGAGGTGTTTGGAGATACAGACCTATTCATAACTGTTTGAGCAGTGTTTGCAGGTTGATTCAGGCCAAGAGTATCAGCTATCATTTCTTTAATACCTTCTTTTACAAGCTCAGCTCCTGCCATTAGTTCTGCCACTGTTTCTATATCCAACCATTTTTGTGGCCTTCTTTTAAAGATGGCTGCACCAGCTGGAGTAGTGGCTCTCCTGATTTGCAGCTTTAATGGTCTTTTTGAAACCTCTGCATCAGGATAATCAGGCTTTTGTGGAGCAGTAGGATCTGTCTTTCTTAATTTCTCCAAACTTTTGTAAGTAGCCCTGACTTTATCTTCTCTCCACCTCATCACTTGATTTTTGGACCCATAATCAGCAGCAACCAATTCCTCTTTCAATCTCTTCAGGTCTAGTGACTTTTCAGGCACATTCCTTTTGTATTTTGACCAATCAGGAGAAGTGTGTTTGACCTTTTTGTTTATCATTTCTTGAATCCTGGCTGCTTCTTGTTCAAGCTTAGGAATGGTCCACTCCTTGTACATGTGCTTCTCTCCCTTGTACTTCTTAGTTGCCATAATGCTTTCAATGTAGTCTTTTCTCAGAGTTTCATCTGCTCTCTCAGAGATTTGCTGACAAACATTTTTTGCAAACAGCTCTAAAGATCTAACTTGTGTGAGCAAGTATTGATAATTCTGCTGAATTTCTCTATCAGATTTCCCATGTGTATTTCTTTTTGAGATATCCTCTGCTTGCTTAGCCTTGATTTTCAAATATTCGTCAATATTGTTAGGCCTGGGATATCCTTCAACAGATGGCAATTTCCTTTTAGCAGGGTCATCCTTATAGTAGAACGATTTGATTTCTTCTCTGACTGCTATAAGTTCAAGAGGGAATTGAACACCTGCAGGAGCTAAGGGCTTTTGAATTTGAGCTGATAAGAGAGGAACAGGTTTGGGTATTGTAACTAGTGATAGAGATTTTGAAGATGTTGGAGGTGGTGATGGTGAATCATCATCTGGTATGAAGATCCTTCTCCTTTTTATTATAGGAGAGGCAGATGATGTTTTGGGTGGATCAGTGGTGGTGGTTTGAGTGGCAGTGATTTGTGATTGACTAACAGCTGTTGAAACAACTGGTGTTTCAATCACTGTTGTCATTACAACAGATGTTGTAACATCTGCTGTCTTCTGCTTTTTGGCAGGAGGCGATGGTGGTGATGTTGTTTTTGGTGGAGATGGTGGTGGAAGTAGAGCAGTGGTTGTGGTGTGTGTTGAAGTGGTGTGTGTTGAAATGATAAAAGATGTTGAAACCTCTAAATTACCAGCAGTAGTTGGTACAGCAAGAGTTATAACAGCTGTTTGGGTGGAGGTTTGATGTTGGGGGCTTTTGGATGATGGTTTAGGAGTATGCTTTTTGAGTCTGGATGGTGTGGACTTGGGTTCCTTCACTTTTCTAGTGAGATTTCTTTTTAGCTCAGGAATTTGAACATCCTTCAGCCCAGAACAACCCTGCGCATTCAGCTTCATGTAAGCTCTTTTCTCCTTGTTCCACCTTGACATATCCTTTTCCGCTATGTCCCTTTTTACACTTGTTATAGCTTCATCAAGTGCATTTTGGGTAACATCAACCTTTTTGCTACCATCTGGCAAAGGTATCTGCTTGGTCATATTCTCCATTTATGGTTCTATGTAGAGACCATCATTTACTCCCTTCTTCTTCTTCTTCCATTCTTTAATTTTATCCCCCTTTTTGGCATTATCTGGGGGTAATTGATCAATGAATGGAACAGTTGGAGGAGCAGTGCCAGTGGTTTTCAATAAATGGGCCTTGAGAGCCTTGATGTCTGCTTGTGTGTTCTTGAACCTAGACTCCATGATGTTTCTCAGCTTTTGTACATGTATTTCATGTTGCTGATCAGCCATTTGTTTTTGTTGTTGGAGAAAAGGTTGAAATAAATTCTAGAGCTCATTTGTAGCAGGTGCTTGTGATGGAGCAGGTGCTTGAGGTGGAACAACAGTGGATTGCATCTTTTGTACTTTCAACAACTGTTGTAGCATGTCTTTGATATCTGCAACAGCTGTATCCAGTTTGTCAACTCGTTCCGTCAATTCCAGATATTTTAAACCATCACCCAATTTAATGGGATCATCTGATTTCCCACTAGCAGTGGTTTTATCAGTGGTTGAGGTAGGGAGTGTACTTCTAACAATAACCACTGATGCCCCTTTTTCTTGGTACTGGGGTCTTCTTCCTTCAACACTTGACAGCCTTTTGATGTTGCCAGTGGTTAAAACAAAGCCTCTGGTGGATGTCAGAGGTGCTATGGAAGGAATTGCCTCCAAGGAAGTCTTATTGATGTAACCACTGTCCAAATGTAAACCAGTGGGTTCAACATTTGTAGTGGCTGCTTCACTTGGATTACCACCAAGAGTTACTTGTAACTCAAGGGGTGTAACCTCCTCAGGTTGTGTTGGTGGGTTAGCAAAGATTGATACATCAGACCCAGTCATTTGTTGAGGCATATTCTCATTGATAGGTGATTGAGGAGGACTGGTTTGTGCCTGGTTCAAATCAATTGCTTCCAACAAAAGTCTAGTTGGTGGAGGAATTGTGGATGTGAGGTTTGGCGTGAGAAGAGAATTTACCCCGGGCATTGGGCTGTGGATGATGGAAGCGAGTGATTCCAGAGCATCATATTGTGGAGTCCCTATGTGTACAACCTATTCTTTTTTAGAAGAGACAGGAGGAGTTTCGGTTATGGGTTGAGATATTTGTACCAACTGCTGTGAGGAAGTAGCAGCAGTGGTTTCTTGTGACTTTTGTGTTGTCACTGGCAGTAGCTCTGGTATCTCATCCTCCAGAGTTGCCTTTTTGATGGGTTTGGGGGGGTTTTTGAGTTTTTCTTTTTGTTGGCTTTTTGGTGATTGTAGGTGTGGGTTTCATAGCAGTTGTTTTGCCACTTTGATCACCTTGAGCAGTGGGCTCAGCAGCAGATACCTGAGGAGCAGTTGTAGCTGCTAAATTCTGCTCAGGCACATTTGCTTGTGTTTTGCAAGGTGTTGACATTCTAGTAAAAGTTTCAGCAGTTAAGCTGTTTATTTGAATAGAGTCACCTTGTTTTATTGCAGCAGCTTCATTCTTACCAAGTTTCTTTTCAAAATAGTAACTTAAAAATCTTGGAAAAAGTAAGAATGGCTTTGTTTCAACATTTTTAACCAGATCATTAAAGATTACCTGAGAATAATTAAAATTTTCGTTTTGAAGAATAGCATACCCCAGGTTTTGAATCTTTAATGGTATTTCATTAAAAGCAGTGGTTTTGTTTGAAACACACATTAGGAGGGTATGGAATAAAAATCTTGTTGCAGGGGGGAAGAAACCTTTTTGTAAGGTATCCCTTTTCATCATTGTATCTGCATACCCTCTTTCAATGAAGTCAATTTTTAACTCGTTTTTAGGGATAGAAGTTAAACCTGTCTGATCATCGAGTTGAAAGACCTCTGATATGGATTGTGGTTTGATTTTGACTGCTTTACCCTGTAAAGTGGAGTTAATGGCTATGACATTGTCGCCTTGTTTGTCATGGGTTACATTTTTCCAAAACTCTCTTTGGGTTTGCAGGTAAATGGGTGCATCTGCTGTAAGCAAAGTTTTGTACTTTGACGCAGAAATGAGATCAATGATGGAATCGAAAATTTCTGTGGTGCCGGGTTTTGTGAGTAAACCCAGAAGGTTGTGAGAAGGTTTGTGTGGAATTTCGGTGGGTTTGGCCTTTTGAGAGACCTCTTTTGAAGATGATTTGGAAGTGGGTTTTGCAGATGGCTTCGATTTTGTCATTTTGGAGATAATGATCGAAGAAGGTTTTGAAGGAATATGAAGAAAAACTACTTTGAGAAGAATTTTTTTTTTTTTTTTTTTTTGAGAATTCAATTCGACAGTAAAACCCTGTTTTGATGTGAAGTGGGGGTTTTATAAAGAAAAAGTGAATGCTGACGTGGCAGCGGTTACAAAAGGTCTGACCACTATGTACTGCCCACATGCCAACCTCTGATGAAATGAAGGACAGTACTTTTATGAAAGTTACTGATGAAAGCAGTGATTACAACGGTAACAAATGGAAGCAGTGGATGATTTTCACTATCAGTGGATAGCATATCAGTGGATAAGACACTGCTTTTGAACAACAGAGTTTATCAAGGAAATGAGAGGACAGGGGATGGCTTTCAGCAGTGGACAGACATGTTGAAGTAGAGCAGACTTTTGAACAAGCAGTGGTTATGGCAGACTTTTAAGGATTTTAATGTAAACTTCATTTTTAACTATTTTTAAGGATGGATTTTTGATTTTCTGAAAACATTTTAATGCTTTTATTCATAGAAGAACAAGATGTTGCTTGTTATTCCATGTTTAGCATGCCAATCCTAGAGACCAAGCTTTCATAGGTGGCTGTATCTAATGCTTTTGTGAGCACATCTGCCAGCTGGTCTTTAGTTGGAACATGATGCAGAGAAATCAAACCTTTTTCATAGCAATCCCTCACAAAGTGATGTCTGATGTCGATGTGTTTGGTGGTTGAATGGGAAACTGGATTTTTGATGATATTTTCTGCTGCCTGGCTATCCAACATGAGTGGTGTCTTTAAGGCAGTGATACCAAAATCCAGCAACTGATTTTGAAGCCACAGGAGTTGGGCTGTACAGCTTGCAGCAGCAATGTATTCAGCTTCAGCAGTGGATGTTGAAACAGCTGCTTGCTTTTTGCTTTGCCATGAAACTAAGCAATCACCTAGAAACTGGCACCCTCCTGATGTGGACTTCCTTGTTGTGTTACATCCAGCAAAGTCACTGTCTGAAAATCCTGAAACTTGATATTCCCATTAGCTAGATACCAGATACCAAGTGTGGGAGCACCTTTTATGTATCTGGAGATCCTTTTTACAGCAATGAGGTTTGATTTTCTGGGGGCTTATTGACTCCTTGGACAGACACATGTTGCAAACATGATGTCTGGCCTAGATGCAGTTAGGTACAACAGAGACCCAATCATGCTTCTATATAATGTTTGGTCAATCAGCTCATCCTTTTCATCAGACATGACAAGCTTATTTGTTGCCATGGGTGTGCTGCATGGTTTACAATCATTCATATCAAAATTTGCATTTGCTGAACTTAGAGACCAAGAAAGCATTGCAGCTCACCCATTTCACTCATTTCAAACTCAACTGTCATGAGTTCCCTAAACTCTTCACACATTTTATTACATGTGCTTCCAAAAATAATGTCATCCACATAAATTTGGACAATCATTAAATCCTTTCCTCTCCATTTTAGAAACAGTGTTTTATCAATGGTACCTCTTTTGAAACCATTTGAGAGTAGAAAGGTGGAAAGAGTTTCATACCAGGCTCTAGGTGCTTGTTTCAGGCCATACAAGGCTTTATTTAACCAGTAGACATGATCTGGATAAAATGGATCCTCAAAGCCTGGAGGTTGACATACATACACCTCTTCTTGAATTGTACCATAGAGGAAAGCACTTTTGATATCCATTTGGAACACCTTCATGTTGTGGTTGACAGCAAAGGCCAGGAACAGTCTTATAGCTTCCAATCTTGCTACTGGGGCAAATGTTTCATCATAATCAATCCCCTCTTCATGTCTGTAACCTTGAACCACAAGCCTGGCTTTATTCTTGACAACAATGCCCCTTTCATCAGTTTTGTTTTTGAAGACCCACTTTGTGCCGATGGGACTCACATCTTTTGGCAGTGGTACAAGCTCCCATACTTGTTGTCTTTTGAACTGTTGGAGCTCCTCTTGCATGGCTTCTACCCAGCTGTTGTCTTTTAGTGCCTCTTGGTACTTGACTGGCTGATGGAGTGATAGAAAACCAGCAAAAAGACAAATGTTTTGGGTTTGGCTTCTTGTGAGCACCCCTTCATTGATGTTTCCAATGATTTGATCAGGTGGATGAGATCTCAAGAAGATTAAATCTCCTTGGTATGGTATGATGGCATTTGTTGGTGAAGGCTGCAAATGTGTATCATCTGAGCTAACCACTGCTGGTGACTTTGATGATCCAGCAGTGGCTTCAAAAGGTGGTGGAATGGGAGGTAATGGTGAGGACACATGCTTACTTTTATCCACTATATGGGGACATTTGTCAGCAGTTTTTGATGATGTGGAAGCAGTGGTGGATGGGCTACTTTGGTCAACAACTGTTGAGGTAGCAGTGGTTGAGCTTTGACAGCTGTTTTGTACAACTGATGCTTTTCCCATTGTGGCAGACTTTTGTTGAGGAATGATGATCTCATACCCATAGTCTGATGATGAATCCTCTGATGGACCTGCACTGTTAGTCTTGACAGCAGTATTTTCATAAGTGAATATATCAAGATCAAACAAATCTGCAGGATTTGCTGGGATTTTCATTGATGAAAGTTCATTGAACTTTACATTCAAGGTCTCCTCCACTGCCTTGGTCCGTGTATTAAACACTTTGTAGGCCTTGGCAGTGGTTGAGTATCCCAGATGATAACCACAATCAATTTTGGCTGCAAATTTTGAAATGGAATCTTTTAAGTTCAAAATAAAGCATGGGCAGCCAAATACCTTGAAATATGAGATCAGTGGTTTGATTTTATACAGACTTTCATAAGCAGTCTTTTTGTGCCTGGGGTTTATTAAAACTCTGTTTTGGACATAGCAAGCAGTGTTTACTGCCTCTGCCCAAAAAGTTAATGGCAAACCTGAATCAGCAAGCATGGTTCTGGCAGCCTCAATCAAAGTTCTGTTCTTTCTTTCAACTACCCCATTTTGCTCTGGTGTTCTAGGGATGCTGTATTGCCTTACAATCCCTTTCTTCACACAGAAGGCATCCAACTCCTTATTTTTGAATTCTGTGCCATTGTCACTCCTGAAGACTTTTACTGGAAGGTCAAATTGCTTTTCAACCTATGTCACAAAGTCTTGCAAAATGCCTGCAGTCTCATCTTTTGAGTGTAAAAAGAAAGTCCATGTAAACCTAGAGAAGTCATCAACAATAACCAAACAATATCTTTTCTTCTTGAGACTCATGACTTGAACAGGGCCAAACAAATCCATGTGCAGCATTTGCAAACACTGGGTTGTTTTGGACTCTTCAATGGACTTAAAAGAGCTTTTATGTTGTTTTCCTTTTAAACAGGAAACACAATGCTCAGAACATGAAAACAATTTTTTGTGGCAAGCCTCTTAGAAGACCATTTTTTGAAATTTCAGTGATTGTCTTGAGATTTGTGTGCCCCAGTCTTCTGTGCCAAAGTTCTGTCTCTTTGTTAGAGGCAGCTGAGAACAGACAGGCATCAGCTCTGGGACACTCTTTTGATATATCAACAACATAAACATTGCCACTTCTTTGAGCAACAAGTTTTGTTTTTCCAGTTTTTATTATTGCTTCAATCTTTTCAACCATTTCTGGTCCAACAATCCTACAACACTCCTTTGTGAAGAATGACCCATACCCCCTTATCACTCATTTGTGAAACACTCAGTAGGTTGAATTTCAGATTCTCTATCAGATTGACATTTTCAAATTTTACATTTCCAGACTGCACTGTACCAGACCCCAGAACTTTCCCTTTACTATTATTCCCAAAGGATATATCACCCCCTCCATGAATTTTGAAATCTTTGAGTAGGGCTTTACATCCTGTCATGTGCCTGTAGCTTCCACTATCTACATACCAAAGGCTATCTAAGCATGCAGAAGCTCCCTGCACATGAAGTAAAAGGATTAGTTCATTAAGGTTTCCAAAGCCAATAAGGCTTTCGATGGGGTCTCAACAGTGTCTGGGATGGATGCAGATTGATGGACAGTGGTTAGGTCAGGGGTTTGGACAGTTTTAGGACTGTTTCTTTCTAACCACTGTTGTGGGGTTTGACCAATCACCTATTGATACCCAAAAGGATGCTTATTCACTTTAGGTTTAGAGGGCCTTTTGTAGGTCTCATAAACTTGTGGAATCCTTTGGTAAGATGTTGTCCCTTTCCTCTTCTGTATTGATTGGCAGGGGGTGCATCAGTAACCTGAACATCTCTTTTGACAGATGTTTGGTTCAGCTGTTTTGTGATAGTTGTTTGAACTGGCACAAACAGTGGTTGGTTTTTAGTGAATTTGATAGATGATGTTGATGGACTCAAGGATGTTTTAGCAATGTACTCATTCTTTTTCACATCAAAGTTTTTGAGATATACACATGCTTGAGTTTTGTGGTTTGTTTTACCACAGACGATGCAGCTTTCAGCAGGAACAATGACACTTGTTTTGTTCAAATCATATGCTTTTAAATGGAAACAGTCTTTTGTTAGATGATTCCTTTTCTCACAAAATTCACAAAACAAGTTATTGATCTTTTCTCTCTTCTTTCTCTTTTCAGACTCCTTTGCAACATAGTTTTTAACCTCTGTTGGGATGTCCTTAAGAGGAATGACTTTTGCTTTTGGAGCTTTGACACCATCAGTGGTTGTAAAGTCCATGGGCTTGAAATTTTCAAGAATGTCACACTCATCAGACCAAGTGGGTTTAAACTGGTATTTCTCAATCTCCTCAAAAGTAGAGGATCCCATTGGTCTGTTAAGTGTGATTTTGTTACCAAGTATGTCAGTGATTTTCACTTCTTGGCCATTCTTGTTTGTAGGAATGAACTCTGTTGTTTGATCAGTGGTTTGAACAGATTTTTCAAAAGCAGTGTTTTCATCATCATGTTTTCTATAACCAACACCAAATTTCACATTGCTTTTAATATGTTTTTCAAGCATAACCTCATACCCTTTGCATGATTCCACCCATTTTTCACAGGTGATCTGGGTGGACTCCAACTCTTTTTTGCAAACTTGGTATTTTTCTACCATAGTTTGGAGTTGAGTTTTGGTTATGCTCTGCTCTTCTTTAAGACTGCTGATCTCTTTCTCTTTTTCAGTTAATTTGTTTTTAAGTTCTTTTAAAGACCTTTCAAATTTGACTTCATCAGTTAAGATTTTATCCCTAAGGTTTTCATTTACCTCTTTGATGTTAGAAAAAGCAATAATGCAATTGTCTGAACACAGTTTTTCAAGAACTTGAGGTGATACCTTGGCAGCAGCCATCATGGCACAATCACATTGATGATTTTCTTCTTCATCAGCTCTTACTTCTTTTTCACCTGCTCTCTTCTCTTCCTCTTCTTCTTTGTCCTCTTTGGACCAGGGGTCTGTCAGTGGTTCAATCAGGGTTTCTGAATTTTCTCCCAGCAGCAGTTCACCAGCAACTGCATTAACAACTGCTTCAGTCACCTTATCCACTGTTTCATCATTTAGCTGTTCACCTTCAGTTTCTACCCCTTCTGGTATTGACTCTAATGCCATTAAAAAAAATTCATCATTAGAAGATTCATTAAAAACACAGAGTGCAAAATTTTCATCACCACGCTCATCAGGCATGCTGCTCCAGTCAACAAAGCCTTGAGTGAAGAAGCTTTGTTGATCTGGTTGTACCACTGCTGGAGCAGCTGTTTGAGGTACAACAGGTTGCACTTGTGCCTGAGGGACAGGGGTTTGAACATACTGAATTTGTGGAACAGTGGTTTGGACATAATGCACAGGCACAGGGGTTGCAGCATAGTGAGCAGTGTTAACATGAGCTGCAGGCGTATATTGGGTATAGTGAACAGTGCTTTGATTTTGTCACACCCCCAAAATCCACCTGCGGAGTATCACCGCTTGGAGGCGTGACTGACCAGGATCAAGCCACCAATCATATTGAACAAGCAAGTAAGTAATTATAAAAGTCCAACCAATACAATTGGTGTCCAAACAAACATAGTTTAAGTTGCAAGCGGAAGAATAACGATTAAATCCCAAAACCAAAATATAAGTTTAAATGTTTCAAAGTTTAACATGGCCACGGCTGTCCATGTCCCACAACGACTCTTCTCCGTGCAAGCTCCAGCTAAGTACCTATTGACCTGCAAAGCATGTAGTAACGAGTCAACAATAATGTTGAGCGAGTTCACAGTTGGGTGTTCGTTTTAAGTTGTTTCGAAAACAGTTTCCTTTAAGTGGCATCCTGTCGTGGGGGTTACCCCATAGTTGAAAACGTGATTTGTTTATTCCCGGTTACTCTGGCAATCCAGCCGTGGGGGCTACCCCATGTTTAGTTATCCGGCTTTTCGGCCGTGGGGGCTACCCCATGTATACTACTAGACTCATTACCATATCGACTGCTGACTGTAGTCATGTTTAAGTGCCCTGAATTGTCAATGTCTATCATCATTGACGTGCCCAGATCCATTAGTTCACGCCCGTCCTCTACGGCACGGTGTGAGGCTTGTCAGACCTAAATAGCGCTATCTAACTAATGACCCGCTCGCCATTGGCCCGACGATTAAGTCGATATAAAAAGGAGGGACTTCGTGATAGAGTTTTGGTCTAGTAAAAGTTAACTGTCCATGAGGACGAGGAATTACATTCCTGAACCAGTATTGTCCTACCCAAGAAAGGACAAGGAATCCATGTTCCTTAACCCCATTCCCAACCCCTGGGAATCCCATGCTTTGTAGAATGTGTGAACTCACCTTGGTTTGCTTGGTATGCTAAAGAAATACACGCTCACAAATAATCAGTCACGACCTATAGTACGCATGTATATATATACAATCAGTTTTGTTCGTAATGTCCATCACATAGTGCTTGGCAGTTAACGTCATGTATCACGTAAGCAATTAATCAATATCATGCAATTCATTTCACATAAATGTCCATCACAGTTTGTACTAACATGGTTATTCATTAACATACTTGAGAGGGTTAACAGTCTTAACGAAGTTAGCAATTTAACAGGATTTGTATACATAACAGGAATAACAAACCAACACTATTAATTAACTAACAGAATTAACTAACAGGGTTAACAAAAGTTACCCACTTAATAGAGTGTCATACATGAAGTTAACTGGGTTAGTAAACTTAACTCAGTTAATAAGCTAAACATAGTTGCACTTAACAGATTTAATAGACTAATCAAGTTAACAAAATAACAGATTTAATACACAAGTTAGGGATTATTAGCCGAAAACCCTTTCGACCGAAAACAGTTGGGCCGAAATCACTTGGGCCGAAATCCCCAAGTGTTTTCGTCAAGGTTGTGTTTTCGTGGGGAGGGTTTGGTTTTCGTCGGTTACATCAATCAACAAAAATCATTTAATCAAATCATCAGCATAAAAATCATCACCATACTAACCATCTATCATCCAAATAAATCCATCATGGCCGACAACTGTCAATCACCTCAAGAGGTTATTGGACCAATTAGTTTGGGTAGGTTTGACTAATGTTAGGTTGAAATATGAATCACATGCAAACCGTAGGTTTGGTACAATCTATGAACTCATGTGCACTTACGTTATAATATGCATATTATCCTTACCAATATTTAAGATTCATGCAAACATCATCTCGGTTGGGTGATAGATTACTAACCCAACTCGGTTACACACACAAACATCATCTTAATATTCAATATTCATGCAATACTTACGGACAATTCATTATGATAACCACATGGCTTGATCAGATCTCACATACCTTTTCTATTTCTATCTTAATGGCTTTGTATGATTACCAACACTTATGAATTTCACAAGACCATATTACTTCAATTACATTGGACCGATCACACAACTGATTCATCGATTCCCTAGAAATATGATTACTACACCTACTTTATTAATTAACAGAATCATCATGACCAACCCAATTATATTAAACAATCGCATAACAGTTGACACATGGTAACAACAAATAGTTCATGCTAAGAATTAAATCAAATAAGTATCAACAATAGATTACTGACCCAACAGGATGAACAATAATTCAATCGATGTAAGATGCTTCGAGGTCTTGAGATTGCCGTCACACAGGGATAGGGGAAAAAAAAGAGAGAGGTGGTTAGGGTTTTTCTAATTGTTGTTTTTGTGTACATGTTAAGTATAAACATTTTAACTAATCATTACTGGGCCAAGGCCCACTGTTGTCTTCGTTGGCCTCAAGGTGGTGTTTTCGTGGGTGGGGTGATTTCATGAGGGGGGGGGGGGGGGGTGTTTGGCATGATTTAATTAAACAACAAAATATTAATTCTAGATATAATATTAACCTACACTTCAAATATAATGCACACCACATATATAACATATCAATCGCAGTAAGATTTAACGTATTACAACGTGTACAGTTGTGAAACAAACAAGTCGTGTCAACAAACAATCTAAATAATTAACGTGCAATAAAGCGAAGATGGAATCTTGGAAACTCAAGTTGTCACATTATCCCCAAGTTGAAAGAAATTTCTTCCCGAAATTTGGTACGTACTCACTGAGGAAGCTAGTTAAGTTGCATGGTTTTCCTGGTTTTCCTGGGGTGTCACATCCTCCCCCCGTTGATCTGGAATTTCGTCCCGAAATTCCGTAGCTTCAGTCTCAGTAGTGGTTGTACTGTTTGCGAATAGTTGGGAATACTTTTGCTTCATCTGATCTTCGCGTTCCCAGGTGAACTCCGGGCCGCGACGTGAGTTCCAACGAACTCGAACGAGAGGTATTCTAGTGCGCTTGAGGACCTTAACATCCCGGTCCGTGATTTCAACTGGTTCCTCGACGAATCGTAACTGTTCATCGATAGTGAGCTCCTTCAAGGGAACTACGAGGGTCTGATCTGACAGACACTTCTTCAGATTCTACACGTGGAAAACGTTGTGAACTGCACTGAGTTCTGCTGGTAGGTTCAGTTTGTAGGCCACCTTACCTATTTTCTCTATGATTTCGAATGGTCCAACGTATCGTGGGTTAAGTTTGCCCCGTTTACCAAAACGAACCACACACTTCCAGGGTGAAACTTTGAGTAGCACTCGCTTCCCAACCTGGAGCTCGAGTGGTTTCCTGCCCTTATCGGCGTAGCTTTTCTGACGCTCACAAGCTGCCGCCATTCGTTGTCGTATTTGAGCAAATCATTCTGTTGTGTCTACCACAAGTTCTGGGCCAGTGATCTGACTATCCCCCACCTCTGCCCAACATAGAGATGACCGGCATTTATGCCCGTACAATGCCTCAAACGGAGCAGCTTTAATGCTAGTGTGGTAGCTATTATTGTACAAAAATTCCACAAGTGGCAGATGCTTTTCCCAGCCGTTGCCAAAGTCAATTACACATGCCCTAAGCATGTCTTCTAAAGTTTGAATAGTGCGCTCAGACTGCCCATCCGTCTGAGGGTGATACGCTGTGCTCATGTCTAATCGTGAGCCGAAGGATTTGTGCATCGCTTGCCAAAGTTCTGAAGTGAAACGTGCATCACGATCAGAGATAATAGAGGTGGGCACCCCGTGCCTTGAGACAACTTCCTTGAGATAAACGTCTGCTAAAGTGGAGAATTTATCCGTTTCCTTGATAGCCAAGAAGTGTGCAGACTTTGTGAGTCGATCCACGATCACCCAAATAGTATCGTTACCACGTTAAGATCTAGGCAGGCCAGTAACAAAATCCATGGAAATTTGCTCCCATTTCCATTGTGGTATCTCTGGTTGTTGGAGTAGGCGTGAAGGTTTCTGATATTCTACTTTGACCCTCGCACAAGTTAAACACTTGCTGACGTAAGTTTCTATGTGGGCCTTCATGCTAGGCCACCAGTATGTAGTTTTGAAGTCATGGTACATCTTATCCGAACCAGGATGTACTGAGTAGCGAGACTTGTGTGCCTCATCCATCACAAGCTCTCGTAGGTTGCCATAAAGTGGGACCCAAATGCGTCCTGTTACATAGTAAGCACCGTCTTCCTTTTGTTCTAATCGTTGCCTTGAGCCACGTAGGGCTTCAGCCCTGATGTTTTCAGGTTTCAATGCTTCCACCTGAGCATCTCGTATCTGTGCAGGAAGACTAGATTGAATCGTGAGTTGTAAAGCTCGTACGCGCTTAGGTGTAGTGTCCTTTCGACTGAGGGCGTCAGCCAAAACATTGGCTTTGCCTGGGTGGTACCTGATCGAGCATTCGTAGTCATTCAGTAGTTCGACCCATCGTCGTTGTCGTATATTCAGTTCCTTCTGTTTGAAGATATGCTCGAGGCTCCTATGGTCGGTATAGATGGCGCACTTGGTACCGTATAGGTAGTGTCTCCATCTCTTAAGTGCAAAAACAACAGCTCCCAGCTCTAAATCGTGCGTAGTGTAGTTCCTTTCATGAACTTTAAGTTGGCGCGAGGCGTAGGCTATGACCTTATCACGTTGCATCAACACACATCCAAGACCCTGAATGGATGCGTCGCAATAGACCACAAAATCGTCTGTGCCCTCTGGCAATGAAAGGATAGGTGCACTGCAAAGTCTATCCTTTAAGTGCTGAAATGCTAATTCCTGTGCATTTCCCCATCAATAAACAACGCCTTTCTGCGTTAGTGAGGTGAGAGGCTGTGCAATCTTGGAAAAATCCTTAATGAACCTTCTGTAGTAACCTGCCAAGCCCAAGAATTGGCGAATTTCCGTTGGTGTACGAGGTGCAGGCCAGTTCTTAATCGAGTCTACCTTGGATGGATCAACGTGAATTCCATCCTTGTTTACCACATGGCCTAAGAAATGGACTTCACGAAGCCAGAAGTCGCATTTTGAAAACTTGGCGTACAGCTGTTCTGCTCGAAGAAGTTCCAGAATGAGTCGTAGATGCTGCTCGTGTTCCTCCTGACTCTTCGAATAGATCAGGATGTCGTCGATGAAAACTATAACGAACTTGTCCAGGTAAGGCTTGCACACTCTGTTCATAAGGTCCATAAAAACCGCGGGTGCGTTTGTCAGCCCAAAAGGCATGACCAAAAACTCATAGTGTCCATAACGAGTTCTAAAGGCTGTTTTGGAGACGTCCTCTTCTCGGACTCTTAGCTGGTGATATCTTGATCTCAAATCAATCTTCGAGTAAAAGCTCGACCCTTTCAACTGGTCGAATAGGTCGTCGATGCGTGGAAGAGGATAACGATTCTTCACCGTCACCTTGTTGAGCTCGCGATAGTCGATACACATACGAAAGGTACCGTCTTTCTTATTCACGAATAGCACTGGAGCTTCCCATGGCGAAGAGCTAGGACGAATAAAACCCTTATTCAAAAGTTCTTGTAGTTGCGTGGACAGTTCTTCCAATTCTGATGGAGCTAGGCGATAAGGTGCACGAGCAATAGGTGCTGCTCCAGGAGCTAGCTCGATTTGAAACTCGACTTGTCTATGAGGCGGAAGGCCAGGTAATTCCTCAGGGAATACCTCAGGATAGTCACGTACGATCGGAAAATCTTCTATCTTCTTCTCTTTCGTCGAGGTGTCCGTAACGAGAGCCAAAATAGCAGTGTGGCCCTTTCGTACACACTTCTGGGCCTTAAGGAAGGAGATGATGCTCACAACAGCACCACTCTTGTCGCCACGAATCATAAGAGGTTCATCACCTGAACGAGGAATACAGACAATCTTTTCATTGCAAAGAATCTCTGCTTGGTGTTGAGATAACCAGTTCATCCCAATGACAACGTCGAAACTACCCAAAACGATAGGAAGGAGGTTGATAGAGAAAGTGTGACCAGCAAGGACAAGATTACAACCCTTGACTATATGCGTGACCTCTAAACTTTTACCATTAGCTAGCTCTACAGTGTGTCTGGTGTTCAAAAGAGTTGGGGTACGCTTAAGCATTTGGCTAACGTTTAAAGACACGTAGCTTGTATCGGCACCCGAATCAAATAAGACAGTAACGTAAAAGTCGTCGAGAAGGAACTTACCTGTCTCAACATTGGGATCATTCCTCGCTTCACCCTGCCCAATAACGAACACACGACCCCTTGCACCATGGCCGTTGTTACCCCCGTTGTTTCCATTCCCCTGGTTGTTGTTATTGTTGTTGTTGTGGTTCCGGTTCAGTTAGGGACAATCTCTCTTGAAATGGCCTTCAGTTCCACACTGAAAGCACCTTTTGTTGTTAACTTGCTGCTGCTGCGGGCGCTGATTCTGTGAGGCTTGTTGTCGCTGACGATTCTGGTTTGCGGGGTATAAACTTCTGTAATCCTTTGCAGCGTGACCTGGCTTGTTGCACCGATGACAGTTACTCCTGGTGCATGGCCCGCTCTGGTGTAGGTTACAGCGATTGCATTTGGGGTGATTTCCCTTGTACCCACCATGACTTTGACTACCAGATGATTGCTGACTAGGGCTCTTGTAGTCGTCAGTCCTTCTCTGCTGAGACTGAGATTGAACAGAAGTCGAACCCTTGCTTGAAGCTCCATCCCATTTCCGTTTGTTGTCACTAGGAGCATCTGAAGTAGCTGTAGCACTAATACGTTTTGGTAACCTGTTCTGTTCCACCGCCTGATCAGTGAAACGGTGAGCGAGTTGAACAACTTGCTGGATGGTGGCGAGATTAGCTGAAGTCACATGACTTTGAATCTCTGGCACTAAGCCCTTGAGGTATAGTTCGATACGTTTAATTGGAGGGTCCATCATAGTAGGACACAGAATAGAAAGTTCATTCGATCTTTTCGTGTACGCCTCAATTTCTGACCCTCTCATCTTGAGATTGAAGAACTCGACTTCCAGTTTTTTGAATTTCATCACGATTGCAATACTCCTCTTTGATCATTTCCTTAAAGTTGTTCCATGGGGTGGCGTTAGCAGCAACCAACCCCAGCATTTGGACCTGAGCGTTCCACCACGTGAGCGCTAAACCCTCGAGAGTACAGGTAGCATACTTCACCCTGCATGCCTCAGGGCATTTACACATCTCGAAAACATATTCGAGCTTTTCAAACCAGTGGAGGAGTCCAACGGCCCCTTCAGTGCCACTGAAAGTACTGGGACGACAGTCCATAAAGGTCTTGAACGTACACACAGGAGGCTGAGCATGTTGACCTCCTGCCTGGGCAGCTGCGAGTGCTGCAGTAAGTTGTTTAGTGATCAAAGCCGCCAACTGGGCTTGAGTTAGGTTAACGCGTCCAGACATGATCTTTATATCAAAGGAAAACGTGAGTGAGAGGGGTTCGCGAAAATGCGATGACAGAAGGGAGTAAGCAAACACGTGTTCGAGCAACAGTTGTTATACCAACTAAGCATACCATAAGCAAAGTTCTATGTAACTAGCAAGTAGGCAAATAAACATAAACCATATCAACTAGAGTGTCGAGTCTTGCACGTGGAGCGAAGCGTCGTTGTGGATCGTTGAGCACTGTACATGTTCACAATAACCAATGGCTCTGATACCAATCTGTCACACCCCCAAAATCCACCTGTGGAGTATCACCGCTTGGAGGCGTGACTGACCAGGATCAAGCCACCAATCATATTGAACAAGCAAGTAAGTAATTATAAAAGTCCAACCAATACAATTGGTGTCCAAACAAACATAGTTTAAGTTGCAAGCGGAAGCATAACGATTAAATCCCAAAACCAAAATATAAGTTTAAATGTTTCAAAGTTTAACATGGCCCACGGCTGTCCATGTCCCACAACGACTCTTCTCCGTGCAAGCTCCAGCTAAGTACCTATTGACCTGCAAAGCATGTAGTAACGAGTCAACAATAATGTTGAGCGAGTTCACTGTTGGGTGTTCATTTTAAGTTGTTTCGAAAATAGTTTCCTTTAAGTGGCATCCTGCCGTGGGGGTTACCCCATAGTTGAAAACGTGATTTGTTTATTCCCGGTACTCTGGCAATCCAGCCGTGGGGGCTACCCCATGTTTAGTTATCTGGCTTTTCGGCCGTGGGGGCTACCCCATGTATACTACTAGACTCGTTACCATATCGACTGCTGACTGTAGTCATGTTTATGTGCCCTGAACTGTCAATGTCTATCATCATTGACGTGCCCAGATCCATTAGTTCACGCCCGTCCTCTGTGGCACGGTGCGAGGCTTGTCAGACCTAAATAGCGCTATCTAACTAATGACCCGCTCGCCATTGGCCCGGCGATTAAGTCAATATAAAAATGAGGGACTTCGTGATAGAGTTTTGGTCTAGTAAAAGTTAACTGTCCATGAGGACGAGGAATTACATTCCTTAACCAGTACTGTCCTACCCAAGAAAGGACGAGGAATCCATGTTCCTTAACCCCATTCCCAACCCCTGGGAATCCCATGCTTTGTAGAATGTGTGAACTCACCTTGGTTTGCTCGGTTTGCTAAAGAAATACACGCTTACAAATAATCAGTCACGACCTATAGTACGCACGTATATATATACAATCAGTTTTGTTTGTAATGTCCATCACATAGTGCTTGGCAGTTAACGTCATGTATCACGTAAGCAATTAATCAATATCAGGCAATTCATGTTTCACATAAATGTCCATCACAGTTTGTACTAACATGGTTATTCATTAACATACTTGAGAGGGTTAACAGTCTTAACGAAGTTAGCAATTTAACAGGATTTGTATACATAACAGGAATAACAAACCAACACTATTAATTAACTAACAGAATTAACTAACAGGGTTAACAAAAGTTACCCACTTAATAGAGTGTCATACATGAAGTTAACTGAGTTAGTAAACTTAACTCAGTTAATAAGCTAAACATAGTTGCACTTAACAGATTTAATAGACTAATCAAGTTAACAAAATAACAGATTTAATACACAAGTTACAGATTATTAGCCGAAAACCCTTTGGACCGAAAACACTTGGGCCGAAATCCCCAAGTGTTTTCGTCAAGGTTGTGTTTTCGTGGGGAGGGTTTGGTTTTCGTCGGTTACATCAATCAACAAAAATCATTTAATCAAATCATCAACATAAAAATCATCACCATACTAACCATCTATCATCCAAATTAATCCATCATGGCCGACAACTGTCAATCACCTCAAGAGGTTATTGGACCAATTAGTTTGGGTAGGTTTGACTAATGTTAGGTTGAAATATGAATCACATGCAAACCGTAGGTTTGGTACAATCTATGAACTCATGTGGACTTACATTATAATATGCATATTATCCTTACCAATATTTAATATTCATGCAAACATCATCTCGGTTGGATGATAGATTACTAACCCAACTCGGTTACACACACAAACATCATCTTAATATTCAATATTCATGCAATACTTACTGACAATTCATTATGATAACCACATGGCTTGATCAGATCTCACATGCCTTTTCTATTTCTATCTTAATGGCTTTGTATGATTACCAACACTTATGAATTTCACAAGACCATATTACTTCAATTACATTGGACCGATCACACAACTGATTCATCGATTCCCTAGAAATATGATTACTACACCTACTTTATTAATTAACAGAATCATCATGACCAACCCAATTATATTAAACAATCGCATAACAGTTGACACATGGTAACAACAAATAGTTCATGCTAAGAATTAAATCAAATAAGTATCAACAATAGATTACTGACCCAACAGGATGAACAATAATTCAATCGATGTAAGAGGCTTCGAGGTCTTGAGATTGCCGTCACACAAGGATAGGGGAAAAGAAAGAGAGAGGTGGTTAGGGTTTTTCTAATTGTTGTTTTTGCGTACAGGTTAAGTATAAACATTTTAACTAATAATTACTGGGCCAAGGCCCACTGTTGTCTTCGTTGGCCTCAAGGTGGACGAAAACACCTTGTGTTTTCATGGGTGGGGTGATTTCATGAGGGGGGGGGGGTGTTTGGCATGATTTAATTAAACAACAAAATATTAATTCTAGATATAATATTAACCTACACTTCAAATATAATGCACATCACATATATAACATATTAATCGCAGTACGATTTAACGTATTACAACGTGTACAGTTGTGAAGCAAACAAGTCGTGTCAACAAACAATCTAAATAATTAACGTGCAATAAAGCGAAGATGGAATCTTGGAAACTCGAGTTGTCACAGATTTTGTGGTCTAGGGTTTGAGCTGGGATGAGTGATTATAGGACCAGTAGTTTGACTCCTGCATTCCCTAGCAAAATGACCTAGCCTATTGCACTTGTAACACTTGATTTTCGATTTTTCCAACCCAACCCTTAAATTCCCATGTAACCTTGGGAATTTTCTCCCTGTTCTTTTGTAGAATTTGCTTGTTCTTACACTAAGCAAAGCCAATTGATGCAGGATGTCCATCTCTTCTAAGTCAGTGGGATCAAAGTGTTGCAAATCATTGAGTTCAAAGCACAAATTATCTAACATCTGGTTCTCACAATTTGCAGTAAAAGCATAATTTGCAGAGTGAGGATCAGGGTTGTTAAAATTTCCACCAGCAGTTATATCAATAAAGTGATCATAACCCTGATCCTTACCACTGCTACCAGATTCTTCCTGACCAAAAAGAGCTGTGCTACCGAATGAATAATCATCAGTAACTTTGCCAAACTCTTGCAACTTCTTTTTCTGGTTCAACTCCCTTTCATAGGTCAGGAGTCTACCATGAAGTTGGGTCAGGGTCAGATCTTTGAACTCAGCAGAGTTTCTGGTAACAAAAGCTATGGTGTCCCATTTTTCTAGTAGTGATCTAAGGAACCTGCTATTTTGAGTTGTATTTGGAAAAGTTACTTTAACAAGCCTTAGTTCACTAATGAGACAACTGAATCGCTCAAACTGCTGTGTCAATGATTCACCCTTGATGTGACAAAATGTTTCATACTGCTGATTCAGAATTTCCCTATTGTTTTCAATGACTTCTTCTGTCCCCCCAAACTGTTCCTTCAATGCATCCCATAGCTCTTTAGCACTGTTACAATGTAACAGTCCAGCATAGATCTCATTAGGTAATGCAGATGCTATGATGCTAAATGCTTTAGCATCGAGTTCGAACTTTTGAAAATCAGTTTCAGTATAGTTTTCAGATGGTTTAGGAACGAACTTCTTTGCATCCTCAGCACTTGGCACCATAGGAACATGGGGACCAAAAACAACAGACCTCCAACATCCAGTGTTCTGTAGAGCAAGGATGTGACCCATCCTTCTCTCCCAGATGTTGTATTCATTACGTTTAAGCATGGGTGGTTTAAAAAGCGAGCCAATGTTATTCTTATCATCTTGTGATTGTGACGTCATCCTGGTTGTTTTACAGGCACTGATTAATCAACTTTGATGGTGATTAAACCTTACTCTGTTTTTCAACACAAACGAACAAACTATCAGTATCAACTTTTATGAGCTGAACTATTTACGTCAAAATGATTGTTAAATCAAATTTGACTGTCCAAGCTCTGATACCAATTGTTGGATCTGAGTTTATTTTGATTGTGTTTTTACGTTTGAATTAGATGAAGATGGATGAGTTGTGCAGCGGAATTAAGATGGAAACAAACTTTGTACACAATCAAACGAGAGAATTGCTTTGATCAAACATTTTTCACAAAGAACCGAAGGATTGAATTTATTTCAATTACGATTACAATGCAATGTTGAATACAAACTCCCCCTCAGCCAGAGCTCAGTGTTTGTTCGTGCAGGAAGAGAATTTTGCAAAGAGCTAATAGAACAGTACAGAACACTGTTCTATTTATAGGCACTAGCAAACCACTGAAGCATCTAAGCTGACGTCACAATGAAAGTGACATCTAACCTCCTAACAAACTCTAACCTCTGATTAATACAAACACTGCTATGCTAACTACTGCTATTACATTTCATAACATAAATGACATCTAAAAACTGCTGCATCCTCCCACAGCTGTGAACCCAGCAGTACTTGTCCACATCAGCAGTGCTTGACTCAAGGCAGTAGATTGAACAGCAGAGCTTTAGTCTTTCATAAGGCCTTTACTTGATCAGCAGTTTGTAGGTCAGCAGTTTGCACGATCAGTAGATAGGAGGTTAGCGAATGTTGAAACCAGTTTCAAGGGGAGAGACTTGTATGTAACATCTGCTTATTCTGGATCCACTACTCTCACCCAGTTTTGGCTTTAATTATATGTTCCTTTGATAGGGTTCAATCCCAACACCCGGTATATCCCATTTTAATTTTACACCTTTGTGAACCTTACGCCTTTTTTATTCTCTGATCGAGGTTCTCGGCATTGAAAAATCTTCGTAAACTAAATCACACGTGTATATGTTGACATTTAAGAGATATACAGTCAAGAAAATGATGGGAAATGGTGATATAAATGCGGATTAGACACCAAAAAAAAAACACTCAACAAATGGCTACAATTAAAGGAATGTGTTTAGTGACGGCATCAGATTCCTAATTGATGGAGAAAGGTCTGGTGGCAAGAAAAGCTGCTTCTAGGAGGTTGTCAAGTGTTTTCTCTCGACGATTCCATTCTTGGGTGGTTGGTTTGGCCCTTGTTCCTGTAACTCGAATCCTAGCCCGGTATATCCCATTTTAATCGTACACCATTGTGAACCTTACGCCATTTTTACTCTCTGATCGAGGTTCTCGGCATTGAAAAATCTTCGTAAACTAAATCACACGTGTATATGTTGACATTTAAGAGATATACAGTCAAGAAAATCATGGGCAATGGTGATATATATGCGGATTAGACACCAAAAAAAAACACTCAACAAATGGCTACAATTTAAGGAATGTGTTTAGTGACGGCATAAGATTCCTAATTGATGGAGAAAGGTCTGGTGGCAAGAAAAGCTGCTTCTAGGAGGTTGTCAAGTGTTTTCGCTCGACGATTCCATTCTTGGGTGGTTGGTTTGGCCATTGTTCTTGTAACTCGAATCCTAGCCCGGTATATCCTGTTTTAATTTTACACCATTTTGAACCTTACGCCTTTTTTACTCTCTGATAGAGGTTCTCGGCATTGAAAAATCTTCGTAAACTAAATCACACGTGTATATGTTGACATTTAAGAGATATATAGTCAAGAAAATCAAGGGCAATGGTGATCTATATGCGGATTAGACACCAAAAAAAAATACTCAACAAATGGCTACAATTTAAGGAATGTGTTTAGTGATGGCATCAGATTCCTAATTGATTGAGAAAGGTCTGGTGGCAAGAAAAGCTGCTTCTAGGAGGTTGTTAAGTGTTTTTGCTCGACGATTCCATTCTTTGGTGGTTGGTTTGGCCCTTGTTCCTGTAACTCGAATCCGATCCCGGTATATCCCATTTTAATTTTACACCATTGTGAACCTTACGCCTTTTTTACTCTCTGATAGAGGTTCTCGGTGTTGAAAAATCTTCGTAAACTAAATCACACGTGTATATGTTGACATTTAAGAGATATACAGTCAAGAAAATCAAGGGAAATGGTGATCTATATGCGGATTAGAAACCAAAAAAAAAACTCAACAAATGGCTACAATTAAAGGAACGTGTTTAGTGACGACATCAGATTCCTAATTGATGGAGAAAGGTCTAGTGACAAGAAAAACTGCTTTTAGGAGGCTGTCAAGTGTTTTCGCTCTACGATTCCATTCTTTGGTGGTTGGTTTGGCCCTTGTTCCTGTAACTCGAATCCTAGCCCGGTATATCCCATTTTAATTTTACACCAATGTGAACCTTACGCCTTTTTACTCTCTGATCGAGGTTCTCAGCAATGAAAAATCTTCTTAAACTAAATCACACGTGTATATGTTGACATATAAGAGGTATACAGTCAAGAAAATCAAGGGCAATGGTGATCTATATGCGGATTAGACACCAAAAAAAAAATACTCAACAAATCGCTAAAATTTAAGGAATGTGTTTAGTGGCGGCATCAGATTCCTAATTGATTGAGAAAGGTCTGGTGGCAAGAAAAGCTGCTTCTAGGTGGTTGTTAAGTGTTTTCGCTTCGACGATTCCATTCTTGGGTGGATGGTTTGGCCCTTGTTCCTGTAACTTGAATCCTAGCCCGGTATATCCCATTTTAATATTACACCATTGTGAACCTTACACCATTTTTACTCTCTGATAGAGGTTCTCGGTATTGAAAAATCTTCGTAAACTAAATCACACGTGTATATGTTGACATTTAAGAGATATACAGTCAAGGAAATCAAGGGTAATGGTGATATATATGCGGATTAGACACCAAAAAAAACACTCAACAAATGGCTACAATTTAAGGAATGTGTTTAGTGACGGCATCAGATTCCTAATTGATGGAGAAAGGTCTAGTGGCAAGAAACGCTGCTACTAGGAGGTTGTCAAGTGTTTTCGCTCGACGATTCCATTCTTGGGTGGTTGGTTTGGCCCTTGTTCCTGTAACTCGGATCCTAACCCGGTATATCCCAATTTAATTTTACACCATTGTGAACCTTACGCCTTTTTTACTCTCTTGTTGAGGTTTTCGGAATTGAAAAATCTTCGTAAACTAAATCACATGTGTATATGTTGATATTTAAGAGATATACAGTCAAGAAAATTAAGGGCAATGGTGATATATATGCAGACTAGACATAAAAAAAAACACTCAACAAATGGCTACAGTTTAAGGAATGTGTTTAGTGACGGCATCAGATTCCTAATTGATGGAGAAAGGTCTGGTGGTAAGAAAAGCTGCTTCTTGGAGATTGTCAAGTGTTTTCGCTCGACGATTCCATTCTTGGGTGGTTGGTTTGGCCCTTGTTCCTGTAACTCGAATCCTAGCCCGGTATATCCCATTTTAATCTTACACCATTGTGAACCTTACTCCTTTTTTACTCTCTGATCGAGGTTCTCGGCATTGAAAAATCTTCGTAAACTAAATCACACGTGTATATGTTGACATTTAAGAGATATACAGTCAAGAAAATCATGGACAATGGTGATATATATGCGGATTAGACACCAAAAAAAACACTCAACAAATGGCTACAATTTAAGGAATGTGTTTAGTGACGGCATCAGATTCCTAATTGATGGAGAAAGGTCTGTTGGCAAGAAAAGCCGCTTCTAGGAGGTTTTCAAGTGTGTTCGCTCGACGATTCCATTCTTGGGTGGTTGGTTTGGCCCTTGTTCCTGTAACTCGAATCCTAGCCCGGTATATCCCATTTTAATTTTACACCATTGTGAGCCTTACGCCTTTTTTACTCTCTGATCGAGGTTCTCGGCATTAAAAAATCTTCGTAAACTAAATCACACATGTATATGTTGACATTTAAGAGATATACAGTCAAGAAAATCAAGGGCAATGGTGATATATATGCGGATTAGACACCAAAAAAAACTCAACAAATGGAAACAATTTAAGGAATGTGTTTAGTGACGGCATCAGATTCCTAATTGAAGGAGAAAGGTCTGGTGGCAAGAAAAGTTGCTTCTAGAAGATTGTCAAGTGTTTTCGCTCGACGATTCCATTCTTGGGTGGTTGGTTTATCCCTTGTTCCTGTAACTCGAATCCTAGCCCGGTATATCCCATTTTAATTTAACACCATTGTGAACCTTACGCTTTTTTTACTCTCTAGTCGAGGTTCTCGGCATTGAAAAATCTTCGTAAACTAAATCACACATGTATATGTTGATATTTAAGAGATATACAGTCAAGAAAATTAAAGGCAATGGTGATATATATGCGGATTAGACACAAAAAAAAACACTCAACAAATGGCTACAATTTAAGGAATGTGTTTAGTGACGGCATCAGATTCCTAATTGATGGAGAAAGGTCTGGTGGCAAGAAAAAGCTGCTTCTAGGAGGTTGTCAAGTGTTTTCGCTCGACGATTTAATTCTTGGGTGGTTGGTTTGGCCCTTGTTCCTATAACTAGAATCCTAGCCCGATATATCCCATTTTAATTTTACACCATTTTGAACCTTAAACCTTTTTTACTCTCTGATCGAGGTTCTCGGCATTGAAAAATCTTCGTAAACACGTGTATATGTTGACATTTAAGAGATATACAGTCAAGAACATCAAGGGCAATGGTGATACATATGTGGATTAGACACACAAAAAAAACACTCAACAAATGGCTACAATTTAAGGAATGTGTTTAGGGACGGCATCAGATTCCTAATTGATGGAGAAAGGTCTGATGTCAAGAAAAGCTGCTTCTAAGAGGTTGTCAAGTGTCTTCGCTCGACGATTCCATTCTTGGGTGGTTGGTTTGGCCATTGTTCCTGTAACTCGAATCCTAGCCCGGTATATCCCATTTTAATTTTACACCATTTTGAACCTTACGCCCTTTTTACTCTCTGATCGAGGTTCTCGGTATTGAAAAATCTTCGTAAACTAAATCACACGTGTATATGTTGACATTTAAGAGATATACAGTCAAGAAAATCAGGGGCAATGGTGATATATATGCGGATTAGACACCAAAAAAAAACACTCAACAAATGGCTACAATTTAAGGAATGTGTTTAGTGACGGCATCAGATTCCTAATTGATGGAGAAAGGTCTGGTGGCAAGAAAATGCTGCTTCTAGGAGGTTGTCAAGTGTTTTTGCTCGACGATTCCATTCTTGGGTGGTTGGTTTGGCCCTTGTTCTTATAACTAGAATCCTAGCCCGATATATCCCATTTTAATTTTACACCATTTTGAACCTTACACCTTTTTTACTCTCTGATCGAGGTTCTCGGCATTGAAAAATCTTCGTAAACACGTGTATATGTTGACATTTAAGAGATATACAGTCAAGAACATCAAGGGCAATGGTGATACATATGTGGATTAGACACACAAAAAAAACACTCAACAAATGGCTACAATTTAAGGAATGTGTTTAGGGACGGCATCAGATTCCTAATTGATGGAGAAAGGTCTGATGTCAAGAAAAGCTGCTTCTAAGAGGTTGTCAAGTGTCTTCGCTCGACGATTCCATTCTTGGGTGGTTGGTTTGGCCATTGTTCCTGTAACTCGAATCCTAACCCGGTATATCCCATTTTAATTTTACACCATTTTGAACCTTACGCCCTTTTTACTCTCTGATCGAGGTTCTCGGTATTGAAAAATCTTCGTAAACTAAATCACACGTGTATATGTTGACATTTAAGAGATAGACAGTCAAGAAAATCAGGGGCAATGGTGATATATATGCGGATTAGACACCAAAAAAAAAAACACTCAACAAATGGCTACAATTTAAGGAATGTGTTTAGTGACGGCATCAGATTCCTAATTGATGGAGAAAGGTCTGGTGGTAAGAAAAGCTGCTTCTAGGAGATTGTCAAGTGTTTTCGCTCTACGATTCCATTCTTGGGTGGTTGGTTTGGCCCTTGTTCCTGTAACTCGAATCCTAGCCCGGTATATCCCATTTTAATTTTACACCATTGTGAACCTTACGCCTTTTTTACTCTCTGATTGAGGTTCTCGGTATTGAAAAATCTTCGTAAACTAAATCACACGTGTATATGTTGACATTTAAGAGATATACAGTCAAGAAAATCAGGGGCAATGGTGATATATATGCGGATTAGACACCAAAAAAAAAACACTCAACAAATGGCTACAATTTAAGGAATGTGTTTAGTGACGGCATCAGATTCCTAATTGATGGAGAAAGGTCTGGTGGCAAGAAAAAGCTGCTTCTAGGAGGTTGTCAAGTGTTTTCGCTCGACGATTCCATTCTTGGGTGGTTGGTTTGGCCCTTGTTCCTATAACTAGAATCCTAGCCCGATATATCCCATTTTAATTTTACACCATTTTGAACCTTACACCTTTTTTACTCTCTGATCAAGGTTCTCGGCATTGAAAAATCTTCGTAAACACGTGTATATGTTGACATTTAAGAGATATACAGTCAAGAACATCAAGGGCAATGGTGATACATATGTGGATTAGACACACAAAAAAAAACACTCAACAAATGGCTACAATTTAAGGAATGTGTTTAGGGACGGCATCAGATTCCTAATTGATGGAGAAAGGTCTGATGTCAAGAAAAGCTGCTTCTAAGAGGTTGTCAAGTGTTTTCGCTCGACGATTCCATTCTTGGGTGGTTGGTTTGGCCATTGTTCCTGTAACTCGAATCCTAGCCCGGTATATCCCATTTTAATTTTACACCATTTTGAACCTTACGCCCTTTTTACTCTCTGATCGAGGTTCTCGGTATTGAAAAATCTTCGTAAACTAAATCACACGTGTATATGTTGACATTTAAGAGATATACAGTCAAGAAAATCATGGGCAATGGTGATATATATGCGGATTAGACACCAAAAAAAAACACTCAACAAATGGCTACAATTTAAGGAATGTGTTTAGGGACGGTATCATATTCCTAATTGATGGAGAAATGTCTGATGTCAAGAAAAACTGCTTCTAAGAGGTTGTCAAGTGTTTTCGCTCGACGATTCCATTCTTGGGTGGTTGGTTTGGCCATTGTTCCTGTAACTCGAATCCTAGCCCGGTATATCCCATTTTAATTTTACACCATTTTGAACCTTACGCCCTTTTTACTCTCTGATCGAGGTTCTCGGTATTGAAAAATCTTTGTAAACTAAATCACACGTGTATATGTTGACATTTAAGAGATATACAGTCAAGAAAATCAGGGGCAATGGTGATATATATGCGGATTAGACACCAAAAAAAAGCCACTCAACAAATGGCTACAATTTAAGGAATGTGTTTATTGACGGCATCAGTTTCCTAATTGATGGAGAAAGGTCTGGTGGTAAGAAAAGCTGCTTCTAGGAGATTGTCAAGTGTTTTCGCTCTACGATTCCATTCTTGGGTGGTTGGTTTGGCCCTTGTTCCTGTAACTCGAATCCTAGCCCGGTATATCCCATTTTAATTTTACACCATTGTGAACCTTACGCCTTTTTTACTCTCTGATTGAGGTTCTCGGCATTGAAAAATCTTCGTAAACTAAATCACACTTGTATATGTTGACATTTAAGAGATATACAGTCAAGAAAATCAAGGGCAATGGTGATGTATATGCGGTTTAGACACCAAAAAAAAACTCAACAAATGCTACAATTTAAGGAATGTGTTTAGTGACGGCATTAGATTTCTAATTGATGGAGAAAGGTCTGGTGGCAAGAAAAGTTGCTTCTAAGAGATTGTCAAGTGTTTTCGCTCGACGATTCCATTCTTGGGTGGTTGGTTTGGCCCTTGTTCCTGTAACTCGAATCCTAGCCCGGTATATCCCATTTTAATTTTACACCATTGTGAACCTTACGCTTTTTTTGACTCTCTGATCGAGGTTCTCGGCATTGAAAAATCTTCGTAAACTAAATCACACATGTATATGTTGATATTTAAGAAACATTCAGTCAAGAAAATCAAGGGCAATGGTGATATATATGCGGATTAGACACCAAAAAAACACTCAACAAATGGCTACAATTTAAGGAATGTGTTTAGTGACGGCATCAGATTCCTAATTGATGGAGAAAGGTCTGGTGGCAAGAAAAGCTGCTTCTAGGAGGTTGTCAAGTGTTTTCGCTCGACGATTCCATTCTTGGGTGGTTGGTTTGGCCCTTGTTCCTGTAACTCGAATCCTAGCCCAGTATATCCCATTTTAATTTTACACCATTTTGAACCTTACACCTTTTTTACTCTCTGATCGAGGTTCTCGGCATTGAAAAATCTTCGTAAACTAAATCACACATGTATATGTTGATATTTAAGAGACATTCAGTCAAGAAAATCAAGGGTAATGGTGATATATATGCGGATTAGACACACAAAAAAAAACACTCAACAAATGGCTACAATTTAATGAATGTGTTTAGTGACGACATCAGATTCCTAATTGATGGAGAAAGTTCTGGTGGCGAGAAAAGCTGCTACTAGGAGGTTGTCAATTATTTTCGCTCGACGATTCCATTCTTGGGTGGTTAGTTTGGCCATTGTTCCTGTAACTCGAATCCTAGCCCGGTATATCCCATTTTAATTTTATACCATTTTGAACCTTACGCCTTTTTTACTCTCTGATCGAGGTTCTCGGCATTGAAAAATCTTCGTAAACTAAATCACACGTGTATATGTTGACATTTAAGAGATATACAGTCAAGAAAATCAAGGGCAATGGTGATATATATGCGGATTAGACACGAAAAAAATACACTCAACAAATTGCTACAATTTAAGGAATGTGTTTAGTGACGGCATCAGAATCCTAATTGATGGAGAAAGGTCTGGTGGCAAGAAAAGCAGCTTGGAGAAGGTTGTCAAGTGTTTCAACTCGACGATTCCATTCTTGGATTGTTGGTTTGGCCCTTGTTCCTGTAACTTGAATCCTAGCCCGGTATATCCCATTTTAATTTTACACCATTGTGAACCTTACCCCTTTTTTACTCTCTGATCGAGGTTCTCGGCAGTGAAAAATCTTCGTAAACTAAATCACACTTGTATATGTTGACATTTAAGAGATATACAGTCAAGAAATTCAAGGGCAATGGTGATATATATGCGGATTAGACACAAAAAAAAAACACTCAACAAATGGCTACAATTTAAGGAATGTGTTTAGTGACGGTATCAGATTCCTAATTGATGGAGAAAAGGTCTGGTGGCAAGAAAAGCTGCTTCTAGGAGGTTGTCAAGTGTTTTCGCTCGACGATTCCATTCTTGTGTGGTTGGTTTGGCCCTTGTTCCTGTAACTCGATTCCTAGCCCGGTATATCCCATTTTAATCTTACACCATTGTCAACCTTACGCCAGTTTTACTCTCTAATCGAGGTTCTCGGCATTGAAAAATCTTCGTAAACTAAATCACACGTGTATATGTTGACATTTAAGAGATATACAGTCAAGAAAATCATGCGCAATGGTGATATATATGCGGATTAGACACAAAAAAAAAAAAACTCAACAAATGGCTACAATTTAAGGAATGTGTTTAGTGACGGCATCAGATTCCTAATTGATGGAGAAAGGTCTGGTGGCAAGAAAAGTTGCTTCTAGGAGATTGTCAAGTGTTTTCGCTCGACGATTCCATTCTTGGGTGATTGGTTTGGCCCTTGTTCCTGTAACTCGAATCCTAGCCCGGTGTATCCCATTTTAATTTTACACCATTGTGAACCTTACGCTTTTTTTACTCTCTGATCGAGGTTCTCGGCATTGAAAAATCTTCGTAAACTAAATCACACATGTATATGTTGATATTTAAGAGACATACAGTCAAGAAAATCAAGAGCAATGGTGATATATATGCGGATTAGACACCAAAAAAAACACTCAACAAATGGCTACAATTTAAGGAATGTGTTTAGTGACGGCATCAGATTCCTAATTGATGGAGAAAGGTCTGGTGGCAAGAAAAGCTGCTTCTAGGAGGTTGTCAAGTGTTTTCGCTCGACGATTCCATTCTTGGGTGGTTGGTTTGGCCCTTGTTCCTGTAACTCGAATCCTAGCCCAGTATATCCCATTTTAATTTTACACCATTTTGAACCTTACACCTTTTTTACTCTCTGATCGAGGTTCTCGGCATTGAAAAATCTTCGTAAACTAAATCACACATATATATGTTCACATTTAAGAGATATACAGTCAAGAAAATCAAGGGCAATGGTGATATATATGCGGATTAGACACACAAAAAAAAACACTCAACAAATGGCTACAATTTAATGAATGTGTTTAGTGACGACATCAGATTCCTAATTAATGGAGAAAGGTCTGGTGGCAAGAAAAGCTGCTTCTAGGAGGTTGTCAAGTGTTTTCGCTTGACGATTCCATTCTTGGGTGGTTGGTTTGGCCATTGTTCCTGTAACTCGAAGCCTATCCCGGTATATCCCATTTTAATTTTATACCATTTTGAACCTTACGCCTTTTTTACTCTCTGATCGAGGTTCTCGGCATTGAAAAATCTTCGTAAACTAAATCACACGTGTATATGTTGACATTTAAGAGATATACAGTCAAGAAAATCAAGGGCAATGGTGATATATATGCGGATTAGACACAAAAAAAACAATCAACAAATGGCTACAATTTAAGGAATGTGTTTAGTGACGGCATCAGATTCCTAAGTGATGGAGAAAGGTCTGGTGGCAAGAAAAGCTGCTTCTAGGAGGATGTCAAGTGTTTTCGCTCGACGATTCCATTCTTGTGTGGTTGGTTTGGCCCTTGTTCCTGTAACTCGAATCCTAGCCCGGTATATCCCATTTTAATCTTACACCATTGTCAACCTTACGCCAGTTTTACTCTCTAATCGAGGTTCTCGGCATTGAAAAATCTTCGTAAACTAAATCACACGTGTATATGTTGACATTTAAGAGATATACAGTCAAGAAAATCATGCGCAATGGTGATATATATGCGGATTAGACACCAAAAAAAACACTCAACAAATGGCTACAATTTAAGGAATGTGTTTAGTGACGGCATCAGATTCCTAATTGATGGAGAAATGTCTGGTGGTAAGAAAAGCTACTTCTAGGAGATTGTCAAGTGTTTTCGCTCGACGATTCCATTCTTGGGTGGTTGGTTTGGCCCTTGTTCCTGTAACTCGAATCCTAGCCCGGTATATCCCATTTTAATTTTACACCATTGTGAACCTTACGCCTTTTTTACTCTCTGATTGAGGTTCTCGGCATTGAAAAATCTTCGTAAACTAAATCACACGTGTATATGTTGACATTTAAGAGATATACAGTCAAGAAAATCAAGGGCAATGGTGATGTATATGCGGTTTAGACACCCAAAAAAAAAACTCAACAAATGGCTACAATTTAAGGAATGTGTTTAGTGTCCGCATCAGATTCCTAATTGATGGAGAAAGGTCTGGTGGCAAGAAAAGTTGCTTCTAGGAGATTGTCAAGTGTTTTCGCTCGACGATTCCATTCTTGGGTGATTGGTTTGGCCCTTGTTCCTGTAACTCGAATCCTAGCCCGGTATATCCCATTTTAATTTTACACCATTGTGAACCTTACGCTTTTTTTACTCTCTGATCGAGGTTCTCGGCATTGAAAAATCTTCGTAAACTAAATCACACATGTATATGTTGATATTTAAGAGACATACAGTCAAGAAAATCAAGAGCAATGGTGATATATATGCGGATTAGACACCAAAAAAACACTCAACAAATGGCTACAATTTAAGGAATGTGTTTAGTGACGGCATCAGATTCCTAATTGATGGAGAAAGGTCTGGTGGCAAGAAAAGCTGCTTCTAGGAGGTTGTCAAGTGTTTTCGCTCGACGATTCCATTCTTGGGTGGTTGGTTTGGCCCTTGTTCCTGTAACTCGAATCCTAGCCCAGTATATCCCATTTTAATTTTATACCATTTTGAACCTTACGCCTTTTTTACTCTCTGATCGAGGTTCTCGGCATTGAAAAATCTTCGTAAACTAAATCACACGTGTATATGTTGACATTTAAGAGATATACAGTCAAGAAAATCAAGGGCAATGGTGATATATATGTGGATTAGACACACAAAAAAAACACTCAACAAATGGCTACAATTTAATGAATGTGTTTAGTGACGACAACAGATTCCTAATTGATGGAGAAAGGTCTGGTGGCAAGAAAAGCTGCTTCTAGGAGGTTGTCAAGTGTTTTCGCTCGACGATTCCATTCTTGGGTGGTTGGTTTGGCCATTGTTCCTGTAACTCGAATCCTAGCCCGGTATATCCCATTTTAATTTTATACCATTTTGAACCTTACGCCTTTTTTACTCTCTGATCGAGGTTCTCGGCATTGAAAAATCTTCGTAAACTAAATCACACGTGTATATGTTGACATTTAAGAGATATACAGTCAAGAAAATCAAGGGCAATGGTGATATATATGCGGATTAGACACCAAAAAAAACACTCAACAAATGGCTACAATTTAAGGAATGTGTTCAGTGACGGCATCAGATTCCTAAATGATGGAGAAAGGTCTGGTGGCAAGAAAAGCAGCTTCGAGGAGGTTGTCAAGTGTTTTCGCTCGACGATTCCATTCTTGGGTGGTTGGTTTGGCCCTTGTTCCTGTAACTCGAATCCTAGCCCGGTATATCCCATTTTAATCTTACACCATTGTGAACCTTACGCCATATTTACTCTCTGATCGAGGTTCTCGGCATTGAAAAATCATCGTAAACTAAATCACACGTGTATATGTTGACATTTAAGAGATATACAATCAAGAAAATCAAGGGCAATGGTGATATATATGCAGATTAGACACCAAAAAAAAACACTCAACAAATGGCTACAATTTAAGGAATGTGTTTAGTGACGGAATCAGATTCCTAATTGATGGAGAAAGGTCTGGTAGCAAGAAAAGCTGCTTCTAGGAGGTTGTCAAGTGTTTTCGCTCGACGATTCCATTCTTGGGTGGTTGGTTGGGCCCTTGTTCATGTAACTCGAATCCTAGCCCGGTATATGCCATTTTAATTTTACACCGTTGTGAACCTTACGCCTTTTTTACTCTCTGATTGAGGTTCTCGGCATCGAAAAATCTTCGCAAAATAAATCACATGTGTATATGTTGATATTTAAGAGATATACAGTCAAGAAAATCAATGGCAATGGTGATATATATGAAGACTAGACACCAAAAAAAAACACTCAACAAATGGCTACAATTTAAGGAATGTGTTTAGTGACGGCATCAGATTACTAATTGATGGAGAAAGGTCTGGTGGTAAGAAAATCTTCTTCTTGGAGATTGTCAAGTGTTTTCGCTCGACGATTCCATTCTTGGGTGGTTGGTTTGGCCCTTGTTCCTGTAACTCGAATCCTAGCCCGGTATATCCCATTTTAATCTTACACCATTGTAACCTTACGCCTTTGTTACTTTGTGAACGAGGTTCTCGGCATTGAAAAATCTTCGTAAACTAAATCACACGTGTTTATGTTGACATTTAAGAGATATACAGTCAAGAAAATCATGGGCAATGGTGATATATATGCGGATTAGACACCAAAAAAACACTCAACAAATGGCTACAATTTAAGGAATGTGTTTAGTGACGGCATCAGATTCCTAATTGATGGAGAAAGGTCTGGTGGTAAGAAAAGCTGCTTCTAGGAGATTGTCAAGTGTTTTCGCTCGACGATTCCATTCTTGGGTGGTTGGTTTGGCCCTTGTTCCTGTAACTCGAGTCCTAGCCCGTTATATCCCATTTTAATTTTACACCATTGTGAACCTTACGCTTTTTTTTACTCTCTGATCGAAGTTCTCGGCATTGAAAAATCTTCGTAAACTAAATCACACATGTATATGTTGATATTTAAGAGACATACAGTCAAGAAAATCAAGGGCAATGGCGATGTATATGCGGATTAGACACCAAAAAAACACTCAACAAATGGTTACAATTTAAGGAATGTGTTTAGTGACGGCATCAGATTCCTAATTGATGGAGAAAGGTCTGGTGGCAAGAAAAGCTGCTTCTAGGAGGTTGTCAAGTGTTTTCGCTCGACGATTCCATTCTTTGGTGGTTGGTTTGGCCATTGTTCCTGTAACTCGAATCCTAGCCCGGTATATCCCATTTTAATTTTATACCATTTTGAAACTTACGCCTTTTTTACTCTCTGATCGAGGTTCTCGGCATTGAAAAATCTACGTAAACTAAATCACACGTGTATATGTTGACATTTAAGAGATATACAGTCAAGAAAATCAAGGGCAATTGTGATATATATGCGGATTAGACACCAAAAAAAAACACTCAACAAATTGCTACAATTTAAGGAATGTGTTTAGTGACGGCATCAGATTCCTAATTGATGGAGAAAGGTCTGGTGGCAAGAAAAGCAGCTTGGAGGAGGTTGTCAAGTGTTTTCACTCGACGATTCCATTCTTGGGTTGTTGGTTTGGCCCTTGTTCCTGTAACTTGAATCCTAGCCCGGTATATCCCATTTTAATTTTACACCATTGTGAACCTTACCCCTTTTTTACTCTCTGATCGAGGTTCTCGGCAGTGAAAAATCTTCGTAAACTAAATCACACGTGTATATGTTGACATTTAAGAGATATACAGTCAAGAAATTCAAAGGCAATGGTGATATATATGCGGATTAGACACAAAAAAAAAAAACACTCAACAAATGGCTACAATTTAAGGAATGTGTTTAGTGACGGTATCAGATTCCTAATTGATGGAGAAAAGGTCTGGTGGCAAGAAAAGCTGCTTCTAGGAGGTTGTCAAGTGTTTTCGCTCGACTATTCCATTCTTGTGTGGATGGTTTGGCCCTTGTTCCTGTAACTCGAATCCAAGCCCGGTATATCCCATTTTAATCTTACACCATTGTCAACCTTACGCCATTTTTACTCTCTAATCGAGGTTCTCGGCATTGAAAAATCTTCGTAAACTAAATCACACGTGTATGTGTTGACATTTAAGAGATATACAGTCAAGAAAATCATGGGCAATGGTGATATATATGCGGATTAGACACCAAAAAAAACACTCAACAAATGGCTACAATTTAAGGAATGTGTTTAGTGACGGCATCAAATTCCTAATTGATGGAGAAAGGTCTGGTGGTAAGAAAAGCTGCTTCTAGGAGATTGTCAAGTGTTTTCGCTCGACGATTCCATTCTTGGGTGGTTGGTTTGGCCCTTGATCCTGTAACTCGAATCCTAGCCCGATATATCCCATTTTAATTTTACACCATTGTGAACCTTACGCCTTTTTTACTCTCTGATTGAGGTTCTCGGCATTGAAAAATCTTCGTAAACTAAATCACACGTGTATATGTTGACATTTAAGAGATATACAGTCAAGAAAATCAAGGGCAATGGTGATATATATGCGGATTAGACACCAAAAAAAAACACTCAACAAATGGCTACAATTTAAGGAATGTGTTTAGTGACGGCATCAGATTCCTAATTTATGGAGAAAGGTCTGGTGGCAAGAAAAGCAGCTTCGAGGAGGTTGTCAAGTGTTTTCGCTCGACGATTCCATTCTTGGGTGGTTGGTTTGGCCCTTGTTCCTGTAACTCGAATCCTAGCCCGGTATATCCCATTTTAATCTTACACCATTGTGAACCTTACGCCATATTTACTCTCTGATCGAGGTTCTCGGCATTGAAAAATCATCGTAAACTAAATCACACGTGTATATGTTGACATTTAAGAGATATACAGTCAAGAAAATCAAGGGCAATGGTGATATATATGCAGATTAGACACCAAAAAAAAAACACTCAACAAATGGCTACAATTTAAGGAATGTGTTTAGTGACGGAATCAGATTCCTAATTGATGGAGAAAGGTCTGGTGGCAAGAAAAGCTGCTTCTAGGAGGTTGTCAAGTGTTTTCGCTCGACGATTCCATTCTTGGGTGGTTGGTTGGGCCCTTGTTCATGTAACTCGAATCCTAGCACGGTATATGCCATTTTAATTTTACACCATTGTGAACCTTACGCATTTTTTACTCTCTGATTAAGGTTCTCGGCATCGAAAACTCTTCGCAAAATAAATCACATGTGTATATGTTGATATTTAAGAGATATACAGTCAAGAAAATCAAGGGCAACGGTGATATATATGAAGACTAGACACCACAAAAAAAACACTCAACAAATGGCTACAATTTAAGGAACGTGTTTAGTGAGGGCATCAGATTACAAATTGATGGAGAAAGGTCTGGTGGTAAGAAAAGCTTCTTCTAGGAGATTGTCAAGTGTTTTCGCTCGACGATTCCATTCTTGGGTGGTTGGTTTGGCCCTTGTTCCTGTAACTCGAATCCTAGCCCGGTATATCCCATTTTAATCTTACACCATTGTTACCTTACGCCTTTGTTACTTTGTGAACGAGGTTATCGGCATTGAAAAATCTTCGTAAACTAAATCACACGTGTTTATGTTGACATTTAAGAGATATACAGTCAAGAAAATCATGGGCAATGGTGATATATATGCGGATTAGACACCAAAAATACATTCAACAAATGGCTACAATTTAAGGAATGTGTTTAGTGATGGCATCAGATTCCTAATTGATGGAGAAAGGTCTGGTGGTAAGAAAAGCTGCTTCTAGGAGATTGTCAAGTGTTTTCGCTCGACGATTCCATTCTTGGGTGGTTGGTTTGGCCCTTGTTCCTGTAACTCGAATCCTAGCCCGGTATATCCCATTTTAATTTTACACCATTGTGAACCTTACGCCTTTTTTACTCTCTGATCGAGGTTCTCGGCATTGAAAAATCTTCGTAAACTAAATCACACGTGTATATGTTGATATTTAAGAGATATACAGTCAAGAAAATCAAGGGCAATGGTGATATATATGCGGATTAGACACCAAAAAACCCTCAACAAATGGCTACAATTTTAGGAATGTGTTTAGTGACGGCATCGGATTCCTAATTGATGGAGAAAGGTCTGGTGGTAAGAAAAGCAGCTTCTAGGAGGTTGTCAAGTGTTTTCGCTCGACGATTCCATTCTTTGGTGGATGGTTTGGCCCTTGTTCCTGTAACTCGAATCCTAGCCCAGTATATCCCATTTTAATTTTACACAATTTTGAACCTTACACCTTTTTTACTCTCTGATCGAGGTTCTCGGCATTGAAAAATCTTCGTAAACTAAATCACACGTATATATGTTGACATTTAAGAGATATACAGTCAAGAAAATCAAGGGCAATGGTGATATATATGCGAATTAGACACACAAAAAAAAAACACTCAACAAATGGCTACAATTTAATGAATGTGTTTAGTGACGACATCAGATTCCTAATTGATGGAGAAAGGTCTGGTGGCAAGAAAAGCTGCTTCTAGGAGGTTGTCAAGTGTTTCCGCTCGACGATTCCATTCTTGGGTGGTTGGTTTGGCCATTGTTCCTGTAACTCGAATCCAAGCCCGGTATATCCCATTTTAATTTTATACCATTTTGAACCTTACGCCTTTTTTATTCTCTGATCGAGGTTCTCGGCATTTAAAAATCTTCGTAAACTAAATCACACGTGTATACGTTGACATTTAAGAGATATACAGTCAAGAAAATCAGGGGCAATGGTGATATATATGCGGATTAGACACCAAAAAAAAAAAACTCAACAAATGGCTACAATTTAAGGAATGTGTTTAGTGACGGCATCAGATTCCTAATTGATGGAGAAAGGTCTGGTGGAAAGAAAAGCAGCTTCGAGGAGGTTGTCAAGTGTTTTCACTCGACGATTCCATTCTTGGGTGGTTGGTTTGGCCCTTGTTCCTGTAACTCGAATCCTAGCCCGGTATATCCCATTTTAATCTTACACCATTGTGAACCTTACGCCATATTTACTCTCTGATCGAGGTTCTCGGCATTGAAAAATCATCGTAAACTAAATCACACGTGTATATGTTGACATTTAAGAGATATACAGTCAAGAAAATCAACGGCAATGGTGATATATATGCAGATTAGACACAAAAAAAAAACACTCAACAAATGGCTACAATTTAAGGAATGTGTTTAGTGACGGAATCAGATTCCTAATTGATGGAGAAAGGTCTGGTGGCAAGAAAAGCTGCTTCTAGGAGGTTGTCAAGTGTTTTCGCTCGATGATTCCATTCTTGGGTGGTTGGTTGGGCCCTTGTTCATGTAACTCGAATCCTATCCCGGTATATGCCATTTTAATTTTACACCATTGTGAACCTTACGCCTTTTTTACTCTCTGATTGAGGTTCTCGGCATCGAAAAATATTCGCAAAATAAATCACATGTGTATATGTTGATATTTAAGAGATATACAGTCAAGAAAATCAATGGCAATGGTGATATATATGAAGACTAGACACCAAAAAAAACACTCAACAAATGGCTACAATTTAAGGAACGTGTTTAGTGACGACATCAGATTACTAATTGATGGAGAAAGGTCTGGTGGTAAGAAAAGCTTCTTCTAGGAGATTGTCAAGTGTTTTCGCTCGAAGATTCCATTCTTGGGTGGTTGGTTTGCCCCTTGTTCCTGTAACTCGAATCCTAGCCCGGTATATCCCATTTTAATCTTACACCATTGTAACCTTACGCCTTTGTTACTTTGTTAACGAGGTTCTCGGCATTGAAAAATCTTCGTAAACTAAATCACACGTGTTTATGTTGACATTTAAGAGATATACAGTCAAGAAAATCATGGGCAATGGTGATATATATGCGGATTAGACACCAAAAAAACACTCAACAAATGGCTACAGTTTAAGGAATGTGTTTAGTGACGGCATCAGATTCCTAATTGATGGAGAAAGGTCTGGTGGTAAGAAAAGCTGCTTCTAGGAGGTTGTCAAGTGTTTTCGCTCGACGATTCCATTCTTGGGTGGTTGGTTTGGCCCTTGTTCCTGTAACTCGAATCGTAGCCCGGTATATCCCATTTTAATCTTACACCATTGTGAACCTTACGCCATTTTTACTCTCTGATCGAGGTTCTCGGCATTAAAAAATCTTCGTAAACTAAATCACACATGTATATGTTGACATTTAAGATATATGTTAAGAAAATCAAGGGCAATTTCAATATATATGCGGATTAGACATAAAAAAAAGACTCAACAAATGGCTACAATTTAGGGAATGTGTTTAGTGACGGCATCAGATTCCTAATTGATGGAGAAAGGTCTGGTGGCAAGAAACGCTACTTCTAGGAGGTTGTCAAGTGTTTTCGCTCGACGATTCCATTCTTGGGTGGTTGGTTTAGCCCTTGTTCATGTAACTCGAATCCTAGCCCGGTATATCCCATTTTAATTTTACACCATTGTGAACCTTACGCCTTTTTTACTCTCTGATCGAGGTTCTCGGCATAGAAAAATCTTCGTAAACTAAATCACATGTGTATATGTTGATATTCAAGAGATATACAGTCAAGAAAATCAAGGGCAACGGTGATATATATGCAGACTAGACACCAAAAAAAAAAACACTCAACAAATGTCAACAATTTAAGGAATGTGTTTAGTGACGGCATCAGATTCCTAATTGATGGAGAAAGGTCTGGTGGCAAGAAAATCTGTTTCTAGGAGGTTGTCAAGTGTTTTCGCTCGACGATTCCATTCTTGGGTGGTTGGTTTGGCCCTTGTTCCTGTAACTCGAATCCTAGCCCGGTATATCCCATTTTAATTTTACACCATTGTGAACCTTACGCCTTTTTTACTCTCTGATCGAGGTTCTCGGCATTGAAAAATCTTTGTAAACTAAATCACACGTGTATATGTTGACATTTAAGAGATATACAGTCAAGAAAATCAAGGGCAATGGTGATATATATGCGGATTGGACACCAAAAAAAAAACATTCAACAAAAGGCTACAATTTAAGGAATGTGTTTAGTGACGGCATCAGATTCCTAATTGATGGAGAAAGGTCTGGTGGCAAGAAAAGCTGCTTCTAGGAGATTGTCAAGTGTTTTCGCTCGACGATTCCATTCTTGGGTGGTTGGTTTGGCCCTTGTTCAAGTAACTCGAATCCTAGCCCGGTATATCCCATTTTAATTTTACACCATTGTGAACCTTACGCCTTTTTTACTCTCTGATCGAGGTTCTCGGCATTGAAAAATCTTCGTAAACTAAATCACATGTGTATATGTTGATATTTAAGAGATATACAGTCAAGAAAATCAAGGGCAATGGTGATATATATGCAGACTAGACACCAAAAAAAAAACACTCAACAAATGGCTACAATTTAAGGAATGTGTTTAGTGACGGCATCAGATTGCTAATTGATGGAGAAAGGTCTGATGGTAAGAAAAGCTGCTTCTTGGAGATTGTCAAGTGTTTTCGCTCGACGATTCCATTCTTGGGTGGTTGGTTTGGCCCTTGTTCCTGTAACTCGAATCCTAGCCCGGTATATCCCATTTTATTCTTACACCATTGTGAACCTTACGCCTTTTTTACTCTCTGATCGAGGTTCTCGGCATTGAAAAATCTTCGTAAACTAAATCACACGTGTATATGTTGACATTTAAGAGGTTTACAGTTAAGAAAATCAAGGGCAATGGTGATATATATGCGGATTAGACACCAAAAAAAAAACATTCAAGATATGGCTACAATTTAAGGAATGTGTTTAGTGACGGCATCGGATTCCTAATTGATGGAGAAAGGTCTGGTGGCAAGAAAAGCTGCTTCTAGGAGGTTGTCAAGTGTTTTCGCTCGACGATTCCATTCTTGGGTGGTTGGTTTGGCCCTTGTTCCTGTAACTCGAATCCTAGCCCGGTATATCCCATTTTAATTTTCCACCATTGTGAACCTTACGCCTTTTTTACTCTCTGATCGAGGTTCTCGACATTGAAAAATCTTCGTAAACTAAATCACACGTGTATATGTTGACATTTAAGAGATATACAGTCAAGAAAATCATGGGCAATGGTGATATATATGCGGATTAGACACCAAAAAACAACTCAACAAATGGCTACAATTTAAGGAATGTGTTTAGTGAGGGCATCAGATTCCTAATTGATGGAGAAAGGTCTAGTGGCAAGAAAAGTTGCTTCTAGGAGGTTGTCAAGTGTTTTCGCTCGACGATTCCATTCTTGGGTGCTTGGTTTGGCCCTTGTTCCTGTAACTCGAATCCTAGCCCGGTATATCCCATTTTAATCTTACACCATTGTGAACCTTACGCCTTTTTTACTCTCTGATCGAGGTTCTCGGCATAGAAAAATCTTCGTAAACTAAATCACATGTGTATATGTTGATATTTAAGAGATATACAGTCAAGAAAATCAAGGGCAACGGTGATATATATGCAGACTAGACACCAAAAAAAAAAATACTCAACAAATGTCAACAATTTAAGGAATGTGTTTAGTGACGGCATCAGATTCCTAATTGATGGAAAAAGGTCTGGTAGTAAGAAAAGCTGCTTCTTGGAGATTGTCAATTGTTTTCGCTCGACGATTCCATTCTTGGGTGGTTGGTTTGGCCCTTGTTCCTGTAACTCGAATCCTAGCCCGGTATATCCCATTTTAATCTTACACCATTGTGAACCTTACGCCTTTTTTACTCTCTGATCGAGGTTCTCGGCATTGAAAAATCTTCGTAAACTAAATCACACGTGTATATGTTGACATTTAAGAGATATACAGTTAAGAAAATAAGGGCAATGGTGATATATATGCGGATTAGACACCAAAAAAAAACATTCAACAAATGGCTACAATTTAAGGAATGTGTTTAGTGACGGCATCAGATTCCTAATTGATGGAAAAAGGTCTGGTGGCAAGAAAATCTGCTTCTAGGAGGTTGTCAAGTGTTTTGGCTCGACGATTCCATTCTTGGGTGGTTGGTTTGGCCCTTGTTCCTGTAACTCGAATCCTAGCCCGGTATATCCCATTTTAATTTTACACCATTGTGAACCTTACGCCTTTTTTACTCTCTGATCGAGGTTCTCGGCGTTGAAAAATCTTTGTAAACTAAATCACACGTGTATATGTTGACATTTAAGAGATATACAGTCAAGAAAATCAAGGGCAATGGTGATATATATGCGGATTAGACACCAAAAAAAAAACATTCAACAAAAGGCTACAATTTAAGGAATGTGTTTAGTGACGGCATCAGATTCCTAATTGATGGAGAAAGGTCTGGTGGCAAGAAAAGCTGCTTCTAGGAGATTGTCAAGTGTTTTCGCTCGACGATTCCATTCTTGGGTGGTTGGTTTGGCCCTTGTTCAAGTAACTCGAATCCTAGCCCGGTATATCCCATTTTAATTTTACACCATTGTGAACCTTACGCCTTTTTTACTCTCTGATCGAGGTTCTCGGCATTGAAAAATCTTCGTAAACTAAATCACATGTGTATATGTTGATATTTAAGAGATATACAGTCAAGAAAATCAAGGGCAATGGTGATATATATGCAGACTAGACACCAAAAAAAAAAACACTCAACAAATGGCTACAATTTAAGGAATGTGTTTAGTGACGGCATCAGATTGCTAATTGATGGAGAAAGGTCTGATGGTAAGAAAAGCTGCTTCTTGGAGATTGTCAAGTGTTTTCGCTCGACGATTCCATTCTTGGGTGGTTGGTTTGGCCCTTGTTCCTGTAACTCGAATCCTAGCCCGGTATATCCCATTTTAATCTTACACCATTGTGAACCTTACGCCTTTTTTACTCTCTGATCGAGGTTCTCGGCATTGAAAAATCTTCGTAAACTAAATCACACGTGTATATGTTGACATTTAAGAGGTTTACAGTTAAGAAAATCAAGGGCAATGGTGATATATATGCGGATTAGACACCAAAAAAAAAAACATTCAAGAAATGGCTACAATTTAAGGAATGTGTTTAGTGACGGCATCAGATTCCTAATTGATGGAGAAAGGTCTGGTGGCAAGAAAAGCTGCTTCTAGGAGGTTGTCAAGTGTTTTCGCTCGACGATTCCATTCTTGGGTGGTTGGTTTGGCCCTTGTTCCTGTAACTCGAATCCTAGCCCGGTATATCCCATTTTAATTTTCCACCATTGTGAACCTTACGCCTTTTTTACTCTCTGATCGAGGTTCTCGACATTGAAAAATCTTCGTAAACTAAATCACACGTGTATATGTTGACATTTAAGAGATATACAGTCAAGAAAATCATGGGCAATGGTGATATATATGCGGATTAGACACCAAAAAACAACTCAACAAATGGCTACAATTTAAGGAATGTGTTTAGTGACGGCATCAGATTCCTAATTGATGGAGAAAGGTCTGGTGGCAAGAAAAGTTGCTTCTAGGAGGTTGTCAAGTGTTTTCGCTCGACGATTCCATTCTTGGGTGGTTGGTTTGGCCCTTGTTCCTGTAACTCGAATCCTAGCCCGGTATATCCCATTTTAATCTTACACCATTGTGAACCTTACGCCTTTTTTACTCTCTGATCGAGGTTCTCGGCATTGAAAAATCTTCGTAAACTAAATCACACGTGTATATGTTTACATTTAAGAGATATACAGTCAAGAAAATCAAGGGCAATGGTGATATATATGCGGATTAGACACCAAAAAAAAACATTCAAGAAATGGCTACAATTTAAGGAATGTGTTTAGTGATGGCATCAGATTTCTAATTGATGGAGAAAGGTCTGGTTGCAAGAAAAGCTGCTTCTAGGAGGTTGTCAAGTGTTTTCGCTCGACGATTCCATTCTTGGGTGGTTGGTTTGGCCCTTGTTCCTGTAACTCGAATCCTTGCCCGGTATATCCCATTTTAATTTTACACCATTGTGAACCTTACGCCTTTTTTACTCTCTGATCGAGGTTCTCGGCATTGAAAAATCTTCGTAAACTAAATCACACGTGTATACGTTGACATTTAAGAGATATACAGTCAAGAAAATCAAGGGCAATGGTGATATATATGCGGATTAGACACCAAAAAAAACTCAACAAATGGCTACAATTTAAGGAATGTGTTTAGTGACGGCATCAGATTCCTAATTGATGGAGAAATGTCTGGTGGCAAGAAAAGCTGCTTCTAGGCGGTTGTCATGTGTTTTCGCTCGACTATTCCATTCTTGGGTGGTTGGTTTAGCCCTTGTTCCTGTAACTCGAATCCTAGCCCGGTTTATCCCATTTTAATCTTACACCATTGTGAACCTTATGTCACACCCTGTCTTTTACAGAAGCGTACGATGTGTGACAAGTTTGTTATCATTGCATTCAATCATAATAAACAACTACATGATTAAAACGATGTTCATCCATTCAGAAAATTTTGAGTATTAAAAACAGTTAATTACGTAAGTTTTAAGACTCAACCTTCATCTAGGTTACAATTTGACAAAAGTGGATGACATCTATGCTTGTAGTCTACTTCTAGTTACGACACTTGCGCCCAAGATCCATCCTGTCACCTGAAATACTTGTACATTTGGAAAAACATCAACATAAAGTTGAGTGAGTTCATGCGTTTTGTATATCTTGTATAAAAATATAGTTTGTAACTTTTACAAGTCAAGTATTCTTGTATAAATCACGTTTTCTTGTGTACACCGCGTACTAAATGAATGTTTGTGCAAGGACATTAAGGCATGTGAGGACATAGGGAGCATTAGTATTTTCTCCTTTAACTGTGTCGATTACCCTCGACTGTGTCGATTAACCTCGACTGTGTCCATTTCCCTTGACTGTGTCGATTAACCTCGACTGTGTCGATTAACCTCGACTGTGTCGATTTCCCTCGACTGTGTCGATTTCCCTCGACTGGGACACCGAAGCACTCAAGAGGCCACATAAGGACCATGAGTGGGGCTCGGCCGTACCCATTAGATCTAACCCTCGTCCCTAATTAAGTTTTAATGGCATCTCAATATCTAGTCTATGCTCACATGATCTAGTATTTTCTAGGCATTTCTTAAAGCACATCATACTCGGTTCTCGTTCTCACCAAGTGTGCTTCTCGTATTTTTGTATTCTCAAATCGTATTGCAGTCGGTACTCGTTCTCACCAAGAGTGCTTCTTGTATTTTTACCATTTGTAAAAATTGTAGTATTTGTAACATGTATTTCACCCCCGAGAGTTATAAAACCAAAAACAGTTAAGAGAAAAGGGGGAGCATGAACTCACAACTTTGCGTTCTTGTGTCGTAAACTTCACCGGATTTGCTTATCTAACGTCGTGACCTATACGTGTTTTCTTAACGTTAGTCACTAGACTTGTATCGCACAAGTACAGTCACTATCTCTTGTGTACGTATTCTTGTGTTTTCACTTCTTAAGAGTACTTAGCGTATTTTCAAGTCCTAATACACTATCATGCATAATACATACTACACACACTTAGCACAAAATTTTGGTGATCAATTAGTATATGTTCTTCCTCAGATAACATACTCGGCACTTAGACACACAAATTACTACTTATGTCATTTCAACTTAAATATCCAAAACTGGGCTGTTTTCGGGCATTTTAATAAAATAGTTAACTTATTCGAAAAATTCCCAATTTTTTACAGAATGTCTTAAACATTCCATATTTTATTGTGTAAAAATCCCGGGGTCCAGTTCGTTACCAATATTTTATAAAAATTTATTTTCCAGACTGAACTCAGATTTATCTTGTTCTGACCACCGTCCACGGAATAATTTATTTAAAATTCATCGAGAGTCCGATTTATGAAATTCCAGTGAGAGAATTACAAATACATCGGTGGTCATCTACAGTACAAATTCCATGATTTAAATCTACACATAATTCAAGTTATGATAGAAAATAAAACGCATATTTTCAGCAGAAAAATGCAGCTCTAGCTGCTGTTACGAAATGACACTTTAAAAATAGTAAACGAAGTCCAAAAATTATGATTCCAGTGCCATTAGAACCATATTTCATAATACATAACCCTAGACTTCAGAAAATACATTTCTCTTTAAGTTATGGTCCTGTTACAGCCAACTGAAATTGGCTGTAAAAGCTCAGACATAAGCTGGTTTCAGCTTTTAGTCTTTCTAACTTGTGTTTGATTGATTCCGTTAACATGTTTAGTGATCACAACAACATCAAACATCAACATTAACCAGAAAATCATCAAGTAACCAACAACATGTTCATTACAACATCCTATTACAACATTACATCATGTAAATCTTCATATAAAGCCTTATGTTTGAATCTTTTATGTTCAAGTTTCTAGTTCTTTAGTGTTCTTATCATTTTGATCATTATACATCATTAACCACTAAAAACAAGATGAAGATGCAAGGATCTAAGTTCTTACCACTAGTTCAAGACTAGGGATGTTCAAGAGAGGAAAAGAGGTGGTTAATAGCAAACAAAGAAGGTCCTTCAACTTCCGAACACGCCAAGCTCCGTTAACCACCTCCTAGCACCTTAATACAAGCTTGGAATGGATGATTGAATGTTGAAGATGGTGGTTATGGGGCTGCTTGGTTTCAGCCGATTGGGGAAGAAGGAGGAGAGAAGATGATGTTGAGTGGTGTGAGGTAAAATGAGGTTGTGATCTAAAGGATTGTTTTTATAACCACCAACATAAGTTTGTCCATGGGATCTTATGCTTCATTTGTACAAGACATAATCTAATATAAAAATCAAAGAATCATGTTGGTGAGTCCCCATGTTGTAACCGGCCCAACATAAGGGGGGGGGGGTGCTAGTTGAGTTTTAACTTCAAGTTACAATTCTAGTTAGTTAAACTAGTTACATGTTAAGTGTTAGATTTAGGTGTTATGGTGTGTTATTAATTATCTAGTGTGTTAGGGTGTTCGGGTACCCTAACTAGCTTAGAAAAAAATAAAAACATTGCTTCTAGCAATATTTTTGTATTCCGGGTAAAGTCCGGTTGTTCGGTTAAATACCGGTTCGTTTAAGTGCTTAATTGCACCGTTTAGTGTCTTTCAAGTATCTTTTGTGACACTTTCAATTCCCGACACTTAGGGAAGTATTCTGGATGATAAATCATCATTTCTGCATAATATTACAGTGTTATATTGCTGATTATAGCTGAATTTAAATAAATTATGCGCTTAAAGTGCGTTTCGGGTGCTATTTAGTGCGTAATTTAGCTTCCGGAATGCCTATATTAAAACCCTTGTATGTACTCTTGGGTTTTAATGCATTCTTGACGTTGGACCTACACCTAGGCTCCAATTCTAATGTCTGACTGCTTTCTGCAGTTCTGTTGACACGATGTGTCTTACCGGTGAGTTTACTAATATTTTTGACGCAACGCTATCATAAAGTAATTCTTGTAGCATATATCATGCATGAATTCACTTGCATGGAATTCATAAATTTATTTGTCTGGTAAACCAGATCATGCACAGTCATTTAAGCACAAATTACTGTTCATTTCGTGTACGGAATGTACGAAAAAGTGACGGTTGTCACAATCTCCCCCCGTTAAAAAAATTTCGTCCCGAAATTCAAGCGATGCCATCGGTCGCAGGGGAGTTGTGAAACCAATATGGTCACTTAGATTCATGATTTGTCTTTATGTTCCCATGAAATCTCTGGGTCATGTCATGAATTCTATCGTACTCAAGTAAGTCGATCATGACTTTTCTGTGTCTTGTGGACTCTTGGTCCATAACCTCAACAGGTTTCTATAGTATTGTGGACTCTTGGTCCAAAACCTCAAGAGGTTTCTATAGTATTGTGGACTCTTGGTCCAAAACCTCAACAGGTTTCTATAGTATTGTGGACTCTTGGTCCAAAACCTCAACAGGTTTCTATAGTATTGTGGACTCTTGGTTCAAAACCTCAACAGGTTTCCATAGTATTGTGGACTCTTGGTCCAAAACCTCAACGGGTTTCTATAGTATTGTGGACTCTTGGTCCAAAACCTCAACGGGTTTCTATAGTAATTCTTGTCGTTTGTCATTGACGTGAATCTTATTTGTGGGAACAACGACTGTTCCTTGAGTCAGACTCCTCTAACGATTAGACACATGAATGTGTCGCGATCACTGCTGATCTTTTTCTGGGAGTTTCATCTTGTGAACAATGATTCTGATCCCTACACCGGGGATTCAACCCTTTCGTTTTCCAAATCACACTACACCTTCTCTAGGCGAGGCTCTCATTTTAGTCATACTTCTTGTCTCAAATCCTTACGATTTCTACCGCTCATCGGCGTAATCTTTCTGTATTTTGCGGGCTGTCTCGATATGATCACATATCTGAACGACCTTGCCTCTAGATTTTCCTGAACCATCTCGGGCCAGTTGATTGTTTATTTCCGGTCTCCGTTCAACATGACGGGGATTAACTTGTTATGTTCCTTCTAAAGCTTCACACGAAGCGGTTTAAACGGCAGTGTGATAAATACTGTTGTAGGAAGACTCCACTAAGGGCGAGTGAGTGTTCCAACTTTTTATCAATGTTTATTACACAAGCATGTATCGTGTTTATACAGTCTGCATCGTTCAACAGCTCAGTTCATATTTGAGTTCTTACGATCATCGGTGAGCTGCAACCCTTGTGATCATTAAAGATCATGCAGCGTTTCCTCTCAGGTAATGACGTCCACTTTGCGGCGCGCAATTACTGCATCTATCTCAAGGTCTCTTCTCATGATTCCTTAATCAATGTGTCGCGTATGCAATGTCGTGGTCTCGTTGCATCGACGTACAATCGAGATTTTGTCGAGAGGCGTCACATCATTGCAACTCTAGCTCTTTAGCTCTTAGTTGCAGGGCTGGCATGAATTTCGTTCTCGCTTCGCGAATTTGAAATCCGCTTTTTGTCATCATAGCACATAACTGTTCTTTTCTTTAAGAGTTGCAACGTAAATTGCAGTTGTTGCTCACGACCTTCTTTGGTCGTTGGCCATGTAAGAATGTAGTCAATAGGTATATGGCTTATCCAGGTATGGCTTAAACGTTCGATTCATGAGGTCCATGAATATCGTCGATGCATGTGTTAAGCCAATTGGTACGACTAGGAACCCGTAATGCTCGAAGCGAGTCCTAAAGGCCGTTTCAGGTATATTTCCTTCTTGTATTCATAGTGGAGGACATCCTATCCTCTAGTTGATCCTTGAGTGGCAACTAGGATCTTACGATTTGTCTGTTTATGTCATCAGTCCTCGGCAAAGGATTTTTGTTCCCAATTCTCTGGAATTTATGCAAAGTGGAGCCTACCACTTTCTCCTTGTGTCCTTAACTAAGGGCGTCATGTCCCTAATATTCTCCGTCTAGCAGCTCTTGCAGTTATATCGAAGGCTCATCCTTCACGGAAGAAGCTAGTCGGTAAGGCGTCATTCGGCACTGGTGCCGCTCCTGACACGAGATTTACCTTAAACCTCTCTTGTCGTTGCGGAGGTATTCCTGGAAGGTCTTCAAAAAAGGCTCCTGGAACTTCTTCCATCACGGGAATGTTCTCAGGCTCTGTAGTCTACTCGGAGGCGTTTCTGTTTCTCTTCGACCAACGAAGGATGTCGTAGATCTGCCGCCTTGTGGGGTCTAGCATCCTTGCACCTTTTGCAGGAAAGTTGGGTTTCATCATTAGCAAGAGGGAAGCGTCTGATTTTCTCATATCGAACGGCTTCAGCTGTACACTTGGATTTCCGATCCATGCTGACTATCATATTATGACTTCACGAGTTAATGGTAACAGAAGGCTCCGGCCCTCTGAGTCCGTAAGTACAATCCTTAATCGCTTCGACTGTTTTAAACTAGGCTTCTATATGTCCATTTCTAAAGAATACGGGACATCTATTTTACTTGAACTAGGCCAAGCAGTTTCTTAAGTTCTAAGCATGCAAGGTTGAAGTTGATGCCAGTATTAATTAAAAGTAGATGTATTAGGTTGGTTAATAGGGAACGTACCCATAACCGCATCTGGATCCTGGCGTGCTTCACGTGTTTCGATCGTGAAAACCCTTCCTTGCTTGTTTCTTCCTAGGGCAATCTTTCCTAAAGTGCCCTGCTTCACCACATCTGTAGCAACCTGGTATTCTCTTGCTTCTTCCATATGGGTCCTTCGCCCAACAGGCGTCCTTGCTGTGTCCTTCTTTTCCACACTTTCTGCACTTAGTCCTCAGACATCGACCTTTATGGTGAAAAGTGCATTCCTCGCACCTCGGCTTAGTTCCCGAGTAAATCTTATCACCAGCCTTATTAGTGGCTCCAACAGTTTTCCTTCCAGGCGGCGGGTTCACTTTCTTTCTTTTGCCTATTTTAGAGCTTCCATAGTTGACTTGGGTGCTCATCTTTAGGTTTGAGGACTTCCTCTTCTTGTTGCTTGACGACTCCACATGAGTCTCTTTCTTGTTATCCTCATATTCCAAAAAATTTCCCGCACGTAGAGCTTCTTTAGTAAGAGTGACACTCATATCGATAGCCTCTGCAATGGTTGAGGGCTTTGAGGTAGTAACCATGCTCCTGATCTGAGGTGCAAGTCCCCAAATGAATCGTTCAACCCTTTTGAATTCCGGTTTGACTAAGTAGGGGATAACCCTAGACAAGTCGTGAAATCGTTGGACGTATTCAGGAATCTTCGGTCCGTCCATTTTCAAGTTCCAGAACTCCACCTCAAGCTTCTGGATTTCAGCCCTAGAACAGTATTTCTTTTCCATCATTTCCTTGAGCTCGTCCCAGCTTAGTGCATAAGCAACATCTGCGCTAAGGGTTTGAACCTGAAGGTTCCACCAGGAGAGTGCGCCATCTAGGAATAACCCTAAGATATAGGTAACACTCTGTTGGGGTGAACAGTTACTCATTCTTAGAACTGAGTCAGTCTTTTCTGTCCAATGAACAAATGCAACGGCGCCTCCTGTTCCGTCAAAGTTTAATGGTTTGCAGTCCAGGAACTGCTTAAAGGTGCAGCTAATTGGAGGGTTATTTTCAGTAGTGCCATCGCTGTGCTTAGAGCGGAGGGCTTCATGTCGCGCAATTGCCTGTGAGATGCGTTCTTGCAGCTCGGCTTCTGTCCTTGGCAACGTACTGGTGTTTGTGTCTTGCCTGGGCGGCATTCTCTTCTGCCAAAATGGTATGAAGTAGGTTAGACAACATTCCAATTGTCTATGAGATACATAACACCATAAGCCATTATGTAATCACCCAATTTCACACGTATATATAATCAGTGTATAAGCGAGGAAACAGTTATTGAGCCTTCACATAGGCTTGCCAACTTGGCTTATTGTTTGAAATGAACTCGAGGCTACATCACCTTGGTCATTCAAGTTTAAGTTATTTCCTGCTACATTGGTTTTCTTAGGTCTTTAGCTTTACTGGTGCGTATATTTCCCCTTTGATGGGGTTGTTTGTGTAGAGGTGATAGGGAGTGTATCGTCGCTGATTCTTTTTGAATGTTATTCCACCTCTCCTGCTTAAATATCGTTTTCTCAAACGTCTCGTATGCAGGTAGAAGTGTCAGTCACGAAGTAGGCTAAGACAGGTCTCCTACTTTCTAACGTGCTAAAGCACTGATCTATGTGTTGTTCTACCAGATGAAGGTGAGGACACCTATAGATAAATTTTGTGTGGTTTTCATTAGCTCGACCCGCAGAGTCCACCAGGATTTCTGTGCACTACAAGTCGTTATTACGTGGGCCCCCATAATAATAAATTGTCTTGCAGAGTTACCCCAATTTTCTCTCGTCCAAGCAGATGATCAATCAAGGAGGGGACACTACTGTCCTTATACCCCTATCATGGAAAGGACCCTTGCGATGGTCCACGCGCTAACATTCGTTATCGTTACGCGCGTATAGGCACGATGATTAGATGGAATAGAGAGAATTCCTAGTAGTTGGAGGGGCACCTTCGAAATGAATACTTCATCTTCTTTTCCTGGTCAAGTATATCGTCAATCTTGCTTCACATAAGCCGCAGGGATCTCGTCCCGTTGATTAAGAATTCGTTCAAGGTTGCCGCCTCTGCCTCGTCTTCATCACCGTAGTTTGGCACCTTCACGATCGAGAAGGAAGAGCAGCCATCTCCTACGGAATCAAGCTCAGAATCTTTTCTGGTAACCACTCCCAGCCACGAGCTTTGCAAAGGACGCGAGGTCGATAGCTTCATCATGCGAGTCACGTACAGTAATAGGAGTCGGAGTCGAAAGTATCTTATTTACGTCAATAATCATTCCGTACACTTATTTGTATGTATGTATATCAATAACAAATATGCTACTTAGCATAATCAAGCAATTTAATGCATTATATCACGTATAACTCTCGTTTTTGGGGGGATCATTTTGTTTTTGGCAAGTCTAACTCGTGTAGACTATGCTTTGGTTGGCACCTTATTTTAAGGGTATTCCTCACTAATGTCCTTGCCTTGCCTCTTTTTGAAAAGTGTCTGACTCGTGGATCTTGGCGCTTTCGTGAATGCAATGAAAACCTTTTTGTAAAATGTTTTCGTGAGAGAACTCTAGTGATTGTAGTCTAGACTCGAGAAAGAAACCTAGTTCACTACAATCGAAGCTCTGATACCAAACTGTCACACCATGTCTTTTACGGAAGCGTACGATGTGTGACAAGTTTGTTATCATTGCATTCAATCAAAATAAACAACTACATGATTAAAACGATGTTCATCCATTCAGAAAATTTTGAGTATTACAAACACTTAATTACTTAAGTTTTAAGACTCAACCTTCATCTAGGTTACAATTTGACAAAAGTGGATGACATCTATGCTTGTAGTCTACTTCTAGTTACGACACCAAGATCCATCCTGTCACCTGAAATACATGTAATTTTGGAAAAACAACAACATAAAGTTGAGCGAGTTCATGCGTTTTGTATATCTTGTATGAAAATATAGTTTGTAACTTTTACAAGTCAAGTATTCTTGTATAAATCAGGTTTTCTTGTGTACACCGCGTACTAAATGAATGTTTGTGCACCGACATTAAGGCATGTGAGGACATAGGGAGCATTAGTATTTTCTCCTTTAACTGTGTCGATTACCCTCGACTGTGTCGATTAACCTCGACTGTGTCAATTTCCCTTAACTGTGTCGATTATCCTCGACTGTGTCGATTAACCTCGACTGTGTCGATTAACCTCGACTGTGTCGATTAACCTCGACTGTGTCGATTAACCTCGACTGTGTCGATTTCCCTCGACTAGGACACCGAAGCACTCAAGAGGCCACATAAGGACCATGAGTGGGGCTCGGCCATACCCGTTAGATCTAACCCTCGTCCCTAATTAAGTTTTAAGGGCATCTCAATATCTAGTCTATGCTCACACGATCTAGTATTTTCTAGGCATTTCTTAAAGCACATCATACTCGGTTCTCGTTCTCACCAAGTGTGCTTCTCGTATTTTTGTATTCTCAAATCGTATTGCACTCGGTACTCGTTCTCACCAAGAGTGCATCTTGTATTTTTACCATTTGTAAAAATTGTAATATTTGTAACATGTATTTCACCCCCGAGAGTTATAAAACCAAAAACAGTTAAGAGAAAAGGGGGAGCATGAACTCACAACTTTACGTTCTTGGGTCGTAAACTTCACCGGATTTGCTTATCTAGCGTCGTGACCTATACGTGTTTTCTTAACGTTAGTCACTAGACTTGTATCGCACAAGTACAGTCACTATCTCTTGTGTACGTATTCTTGTGTTTTCACTTCTTAAGAGTACTTAGCGTATTTTCAAGTCCTAATACACTATCATGCATAATACATACTACACACACTTAGCACAAATTTTTGGTGATCAATTAGTATATGTTCTTCCTCAGATAACATACTCGGCACTTAGACACACAAATTACTAATGTCATTTCAACTTAAATATCCAAAACTGGGCTGTTTCGGGCATTTTAATAAAATAGTTAACTTATTCCAAAAATTCCCAAATTTTTACAGAATGTCTTAAACGTTCCAAATTTTATTGTGTAAAAATATCGGGGTCCAGTTCATTACCAATATTTTATAAAAATTCATTTTACGGACTGAACTCAGATTTATCTTGTTCTGACCACCGTCCACGGAATAATTTATTTAAAATTCATCGAGAGTCCGATTTATGAAATTCCAGTGAGAGAATTACAAATACATCGGTGGTCATCTACAGTACAAATTCCATGATTTAACTCTACACATAATTCAAGTTATGACAGAAAATAAAACACATATTTTCAGCAGAAAAATGCAGCTCTAGCTGCTGTTACGAAATGACACTTTAAAAATAGTAAACGAAGTCAAAACATTATGATTCTGGTGCCATTAGAACCATATTTCATAATACATAACCCTAGACTTCAGAAAATACATTTCTCATTAAGTTATGGTCCTGTTACAGCCAACTGAAGTTGGCTGTAAAAGCTCGGACAGAAGCTGTTTTCAGCTTTTAGTCTTTCTAACTTGTGTTTGATTGATTCCGTTAACATGTTTAGTGATCACAACAACATCAAACATCAATATTAACCAGCAAATCATCAAGTAACCAACAACATGTTCATTACAACATCCTATTACAACATTACATCATGTAAATCTTCATATAAAGCCTTATGTTTGAATCTTTTATGTTCTAGTTTCTAGTTCTTTAGTGTTCTTATCATTTTGATCATTAAACATCATTAACCACTAAAAACAAGATGAAGATGCAAGGATCTAAGTTCTTACCACTAGTTCAAGACTAGGGATGTTCAAGAGAGGAAAAGAGGTGGTTAATAGCAAACAAAGAAGGTCCTTCAACTTCCGAACACGCCAAGCTCCGTTAACCACCTCCTAGCACCTTAATACAAGCTTGGAATGGATGATTGAATGTTGAAGATGGTGGTGATGGGGCTGCTTGGTTTTGGCCGATTGGGGAAGAAGGAGGAGAGAAGATGATGTTGAGTGGTGTGAGGTAAAATGAGGTTGTGATCTAAAGGATTGTTTTTATAACCACCAACATAAGTTTGTCCATGGGATCTTATGCTTCATTTGTACATGACATAATCTAATATAAAAATCAAAGAACCATGTTGGTGAGTCCCCATGTTGTAACCGGCCCAACATAAGGGAGGGGGGGGGGGTGCTAGTTGAGTTTTAACTTCAACTTACAATTCTAGTTAGTTAAACTAGTTACATGTTAAGTGTTAGATTTAGGTGTTATGGTGTGTTATTAATTATCTAGTGTGTTAGGGTGTTCGGGTACCCTAACTAGCTTAGAAAAAAATAAAAACATTGCTTCTAGCAATATTTTTATGTTCCGGGTAAAGTCCGGTTGTTCGGTTAAATACCGGTTCGTTTAAGTGCTTATTTGCACTGTTTAGTGTCTTTCAAGTATCTTTTGTGACACTTTCAATTCCCGACACTTAGGGAAGTATTCTGGATGATAAATCATCATTTCTGCATAATATTACAGTGTCATATTGCTGATTATAGCTGAATTTAAATAAATTATGCGCTTAAGGTCCTTCAACTTCCGGAATGCCTATATTAAAACCCTTGTATGTACTCTTGGGTTTTAATGCATTCTTGACGTTGGACCTACACCTAGGCTCCAATTCTAATGTCTGGCTGCTTTCTGCAGTTCTGTTGACACGATGTGTCTTACCGGTGAGTTTACTAATATTTTTGACACAAGGCTATCATAAAGTAATTCTTGTAGCATATATCATGCATGAATTCACTTGCATGGAATTCAGATCATGCACAGTCATTTAAGCACAAATTACTGTTCATTTCGTGTACGGAATGTATGGAAAAGTGACGGTTGTCACATCTTACGCCTTTTTTACTCTCTGATCGAGGTTCTCGGCATTGAAAAATCTTCGTAAACTAAATCACACGTGTATATGTTGATATTTAAGAGATATACAGTTAAGAAAATCAAGGGCAATGGTGATATATATGCGGATTAGACACCAAAAAAAAACACTCAACAAATGGCTACAATATAAGGAATGTGTTTAGTGACGTTATCAGATTCCTAATTGATGGAGAAATGTCTGGTGGCAAGAAAAGCTGCTTCTAGGAGGTTGTCAAGTGTTTTCGCTCGACGATTCCATTCATGGGTGGTTGGTATGGCCCTTGTTCCTTTAACTCGAATCCTATCCCGGTATATCGCATTTTAATTTTACACCATTGTGGACCTTACGCCTTTTTTACTCTCTGATCGAGGTTCTCGGCATTGAAAAATCTTCGTAAACTAAATCACCCGTGTATATGTTGATATTTAAGAGATATACAGTCAAGAAAATCAAGAGCAATGGTGATATATATGCGGATTAGACACCAAAAAAACACTCAACAAATGGCTACAATTTAAGGAATGTGTTGAGTGACGGCATCAGATTCCTAATTGATGGAGAAAGGTCTGGTGGCAAGAAAAGCTGGTTCTAGGAGGTTGTGAAGTGTTTTCGCTCGAGGATTCCATTCTTTTCTTGCCACCACACCTTTCTCCACCAATTAGAAAACTAATGTCATCACCAAACACATTCCTTCAATTGTAGCAATTTTTTCCGTGTTTATTTTTTGGTGTCTAATCCGCATATATATATCGCCATTGCTCTTGATTTTCTTGACTGTATATCTCTTAAATGTCAACATATATACGTGTGATTTAGTTTATAAACATTTTTCAATGCCAAGAACCTTGATTAGAGAGTAAAAAAGGTGTGAGGTTCACAATGGTGTAAAACTAAATTGGAATATACCGGACTAGGATTCGAGTTACAGGAACAAGGGCCAAACCAACCACCCAAGAATGGAATCGTGGAGCGAAAACACTTGACAACCTCCTAGAAGTAGCTTTTCTTGCCACCAGACCTTTCTCCATCAATTAGGAATCTAATGCCGTCACTAAACACATTCCTTAAATTGTAGCCATTTGTTGAGTGTTTTTTTTTTGTGTCTAATCCGCATGTATATCACCATTGCCCTTGATGTTCTTGACTGTATATCTCTTAAATGTCAACTTATACACGTTTGATTTAGTTTACGAGGATTTTTCAATGCCGAGAACCTCGATCACAGAGTAAAAAAGGAGTAAGGTTCACAATGATGTAAAATTAAAATGGGATATACTGGGCTAGTATTTGAGTTACAGGAACCAGGGACAAACCAACCACCCAAGAATGGAATCGTCTAGCGAAAACACTTGACAACCTCCTAGAAGCAGCTTTTCCTGCCACCAGACCTTTCTCCATAAATTAGGAATCTGATGCCGTCACTACACACATTCCTTAAATTATAGCCATTTGTTGAGTGTTTTTTTTTTGGGTGTCTAATCCGCATATATATAACCATTGCCCTTGATTTTCTTGACTATATATCTCTTAAATGTCAACCTATACACGTGTGATTTAGTTTACGAAGATTTTTCAATGCCGAGACCCTCGATCAGAGAGCAAAAAAGGCGTAAGGTTCACAATGGTGTAAGATTAAAATGGGATATACCGGGCTAGGATTCGAGTTACAATAACAAGGGCCAAACCAACCACCCAAGAATGGAATCGTCGAGCGAAAACACTTGACAACCTCCTAGAAGCAGCTTTTCTTGCCACCAGACCTTTCTCCATCAATTAGGAATCTAGTGCCGTCACTAAACACATTCCTTAAATTGTAGCTATTTGTTGAGTGATTTTTTTTGGTGTCTAATCCGCATATATATCACCATTCCCCTTGATTTTCTTGACTGTATATCACTTAAATGTCAACATATACACGTGTGATTTAGTTTACGAAGATTTTTCAATGCCGAGAACCTCGATCAGAGAGTAAAAAAGGCGTAAGGTTCACAATGGTGTAAAATTAAAATGGGATATACCGGGCTAGGATTCGAGTTACAGGAACAAGGGCCAAACCAACCACCAAAGAATGGAATCGTCGAGCGAAAACACTTGACAACCTCCTAGAAGCATCTTTTCTTGCCACCAGACCTTTCTCCATCAATTAGGAATCTGATGCCGTCACTAAACACATTCCTTAAATTGTAGCCATTTGTTGAGTGTTTTTTTTTGGTGTCTAATCCGCATATATATCATCATTGCCCTTGATTTTATTGACTGTATATCTCTTAAATATCAACATATACACGTCTGATTTAATTTAAGAAGATTTTTCAATGCCGAGAACCTCGATCAGAGAGTAAAAAAGGTGTAAGGTTCACAATGTTGTAGGATTAAAATGGGATATACCGGGCTAGGATTCGAGTTACAATAACAAGGGCCAAACCAACCACCCAAGAATGGAATCGTCGAGCGAAAACACTTGACAACCTCCTAGAAGCAGCTTTTCTTGCCACCAGACCTTTCTCCATCAATTAGGAATCTGATGCCGACACTAAACACATTCCTTAAATTGTCGCCATTTGTTGAGTGATTTTTTTTGGTGTCTAATCCGCATATATATCACCATTGCCCTTGATTTTCTTGACTTTATATCTCTTAAATGTCAACATATACACGTGTGATTTAGTTTACGAAGATTTTTCAAAGTCGAGAACCTCGATCAGAGAGTAAAAAAGGCGTAAGGTTCACAATGGTGTAAAATTAAAATGGGATATACCGGGCTAGGATTCGAGTTAGAGGAACAAGGGCCAAACCAACCACCCATGAATGGAATCGTCGAGCGAAAACACTTGATAACCTCCTAGATGCATCTTTTCTTGCCACCAGACCTTTATCCATCAATTAGGAATCTGATGTCGTCACTAAACACATTCCTTAAATTGTAGCCATTTGTTGAGTGTTTTTTTTTTGGTGTCTAATCCGCATATATATCACCATTGCCCTTGATTTTCTTGACTGTATATCTCTTAAATGTCAACATATATACGTGTGATTTAGTTTACGAAGATTTTTCAATGCCGAAAACCTCGATTAGAGAGTAAATAAGGCGTAAGGTTCACAATGGTGTAAACTTAAAATGGGATATACCGGTGCTAGGATTCGACTTACAGGAACAAGGTCCAAACCAACCACCCAAGAATGGAATCGTCGAGCGAAAACACTTGACAACCTCCTAGAAGCAGCTTTTCTTGCCACCATACCTTTCTCCATCAATTAGGAATCTGATGCCGTCACTAAATACATTCCTTAAATTGTAGCCATTTGTTGAGTGTTTTTTTTATGTCTAATCCGCATATATATCACCATTGCCCTTGATTTTCTTGACTGTATATCTCTTAAATGTCAACATATACACGTGTGATTTAGTTTACGAAGATTTTTCAATGCCGAGAACCTCTATCAGAGAGTAAAAAAGGCGTAAGGTTCACAATGGTGTAAAATTAAAATTGGATATACCGGCTAGGATTCGAGTTACAGGAACAAGGGCCAAACCAACCACCCAAGAAAGGAATCGTCGAGCGAAAACACTTGACAACCTCCTAAAAGCAGCTTTTCTTGCCACCAGACCTTTTGTCCATCAATTAGGAATATGATGCCGTCACTAAACACATTCCTTAAATTGTAGCCATTTGTTGAGTGTTTTTTTTTGGTGTCTAATCCGCATATATATCACCATTGCCCTTGATTTTCTTGACTGTATATCTCTTAAATATCAATATATACACGTGTGATTTAGTTTACGAAGATTTTTCAACGCCGAGAACCACGATCAGAGAGTAAAAAAGGCGTAAGGTTCACAATGTTGTAAAATTAAAATGGGATATACCGGGCTAGGATTCGAGTTACAGGAACATGGGCCAAACCAACCACCCAAGAATGGAATCGTCGAGCGAAAACACTTAACAACCTCCTAGAAGCAGCTTTTCTTGCCACCAGACCTTTCTCCATCAATTAGGAATCTGATGTCGTCACTAAACACATTCCTTAAATTTAAGCCATTTGTTGAGTGTTTTTTTTTTTGGTGTCTAATCCGCATATATATCACCATTGCCCTTGATTTTCTTGACTGTATATCTCTTAAATATCAACATATACACGTGTGATTTAGTTTACAAAGATTTTTCAATGCCGAGAACCTTGATCAGGGAGAAAAAAAGGCGTAAGGTTCACAATGGTGTAAACTTAAAATGGGATATACCGGTGCTAGGATTCGACTTACAGGAACAAGGTCCAAACCAACCACCCAAGAATGGAATCGTCGAGCGAAAACATTTGACAACCTCCTAGAAGCAGCTTTTCTTGCCACCAGACCTTTCTCCATCAATTAGGAATCTGATGCCGTCACTAAACACATTCCTTAAATTGTAGCCATTTGTTGAGTGTTTTTTTTGGTGTCTAATCCGCATATATATCACCATTGCCCTTAATTTTCTTGACTGTATATCTCTTAAATGTCAACATATACATGTGTTATTTAGTTTACGAAGATTTCTCAATGCCGAGAACCTTGATCAAAGAGTAAAAAAGGCGTAAGGTTCACAATGGTGTAAAATTAAAATGGGATATACCGGGCTAGGATTCGAGTTACAGGAACAAGTGCCAAGCCAACCACCCAAGAATGGAATCGTCATGCGAAAACACTTGACAACCTCCTAGAAGCAGCTTTTCTTGCCACCAGACCTTTCTCTATCAATTAGGAATCTGATGCCGTCACTAAACACATTCCTTAAATCGTAGCCATTTGTTGGGTGTTTTTTTGGTGTCTAATCCGCATATATATCACCATTGCCCTTGATTTTCTTGACTGTATATCTCTTAAATGTCAACATATACACGTGTGATTTAATTTACGAAGATTTTTCAATGCCGAGAACCTCGACCAGAGAGTAAAAAAGGCGTAAGGTTCACAATGGTGTAAAATTAAAATGGGATATACCGGGCTAGGATTCGAGTTATAGGAACAAGGGCCAAACCAACCACCCAAGAATGGAATCGTCGAGCGAAAACACTTGACAACCTTTTAGAAGCAGCTTTTCTTGCCACCAGACCTTTCTCTATCAATTAGGAATCTGATGTCGTCACTAAACACATTCCTTAAATTGTAGCTATTTGTTGAGTTTTTTTTTGTTGTCTAATCCGTATATATATCATCATTGCCCATGATTTTCTTGACTGTATATCTCTTAAATGTCAACATATACACGTGTGATTTAGTTTATGAAGATTTTTCAATGCCGGGAACCTCGATCAGAGAGTAAAAAAGGCGTAAGGTTCACAATGGTGTAAAATTAAAATGGGATATACCGGGCTAGGATTCGAGTTTCAGGAACAAAGGCCAAACCAACCACCCAAGAATGGAATCGTCGAGCGAAAACACATGACAACCTCCAACAAGCAGCTTTTCTTGCCACCAGACCTTTCTCCATCAATTAGGAATCTGATGCCGTCACTAAACACATTCCTTAAATTGTAGCCATTTGTTGAGTGATTTTTTTTGGTGGCTAATCCGCATATATATCACCATTACCCTTGATTTTCTTGACTGTATATCTCTTAAATGTCAACATATACACGTGTGATTTAGTTTACGAAGATTTTTCAATGCCGAGAACCTGGATCAGAGAGGAAAAAGGCGTAAGGTTTACAATGGTGTAAAATTAAAATGGGATATACCGGGCTAGGATTCGAGTTACAGGAAAAGGGCCAAACCAACCACCCAAGAATGGAGTCGTGGAGCGAAAACACTTGACAACCTCCTAGAAGCAGCTTTTCTTGCCACCAGACCTCTCTTCATCAATTAGCAATCCGATGCCGTCACTAAACACATTCCTTAAATTGTAGCCATTTGTTGAGTGGTTTTTTTTTGTGTCTAATCCGCATATATATCACCATTGCCCTTGATTTTCTTGACTGTATATCTCTTAAATGTCAACATATACACGTGTGATTTAGTTTATGAAGATTTTTCAATGCCGAGAACCTCGATCAGAGAGTAAAAAAGGCGTAAGGTTCACAATGGTGTAAAATTAAAATGGGATATACCGTGCTAGGATTCCAGTTACAGGAACAAGGGCCAAACCAACCACCCAAGAATGGAATCGTCGAGCGAAAACACTTGACAACCTCCTAGAAGCAGCTTTTCTTACCACCACACCTTTCTCCATCAATTAGGAATCTGATGCCGTCACTAAACACATTCCTTAAATTGTAGCCATTTGTTGAGTGTTTTTTTTTGTGTCTAATCCGCATATATATCACCATTACCCTTGATTTTCTTGACTGTATATCTCTTAAATGTCAACATATACACGTGTGATTTAGTTTACGAAGATTTTCCAATGCCGAGAACCTCGATCAGAGAGTAAAAAAGGCGTAAGGTTCACAATGGTGTAAAATTAAAATGGGATATACCGGGCTAGGATTCGAGTTACAGGAACAAGGGCCAAACCAACCACCCAAGAATGGAATCGTCGAGCGAAAACACTTGACAACCTCCTAGAAGCAGCTTTTCTTACCACCAGACCTTTCTCCATAAATTAGGAATCTGATGCCGTCACTAAACGCATTCCTTAAATTGTAGCCATTTGTTGAGTGTTTTTTTTTTTGTGTTTAATTCGCATATATATCACCATTTCCCTTGATTTTCTTGACTGTATATCTCTTAAATGTGAACATATACACGTGTGATTTAGTTTACGAAGATTTTTCAATGCCGAGAACCTCGATCAGAGAGTAAAAAAGGCGTAAGGTTCACAATGGTGTAAAATTAAAATGGGATATACCGGGCTAGGATTCGAGTTACAGGAACAAGGGCCAAACCAACCACCCAAGAATGGAATCATCGAGCGAAAACACTTAACAACCTCCTAGAAGCAGCTTTTCTTACCACCAGACCTTTCTCCATCATTTAGGAATCTGATGTCGTCACTAAACACATTCCTTAAATTGTAGCCATTTGTTGAGTGTTTTTTTTTGGTGTCTAATCCGCATATATATCACCATTGCCCTTGATTTTCTTGACTGTATATCTCTTAAATATCAACATATACACGTGTGATTTAGTTTACGAAGATTTTTCAATGCCGAGAACCTCGATCAGAGAGTAAAAAAGGCGTAAGGTTCACAATCGTGTAAAAATTAAAATGGGATATACTGGGCTAGGATTCGAGTTATAGGAACAATGGCCAAACCAACCACCCAAGAATGGAATCGTCGAGCGAAACCACTTGACAACCTCCTAGAAGCAGTTTTTCTTGCCACCAGACCTTTCTCCATCAATTAGGAATCTGATGCCGTCACTAAACACATTCCTTAACTTGTAGCCATTTGTTGAGTGATTTTTTTTGGTGTCTAATCCGCATATATATCACCATTGCCCTTGATTTTCTTGACTGTATATCTCTTAAATGTCAACATATACACGTGTGATTTAGTTTACGAAGATTTTTCAATGCCGAGAACCTCGATCAGAGAGGAAAAAGGCGTAAGGTTCACAATGGTGTAAAATTAAAATGGGATATACCGGGCTAGGATTCGAGTTACAGGAACAAGGGCCAAACCAACCACCCAAGAATGGAGTCGTTGAGCGAAAACACTTGACAACCTCCTAGAAGCAGCTTTTCTTGCCACCAGACCTCTCTTCATCAATTAGGAATCCGATGCCGTCACTAAACACATTCCTTAAATTGTAGTCATTTGTTGAGTGTTTTTTTTGGTGTCTAATCCGCATATATATCACCATTGCCCTTGATTTTCTTGACTGTATATCTCTTAAATGTCAACATATACACGTGTGATTTAGTTTATGAAGATTTTTCAACGCCGAGAACCTCGATCAGAGAGTAAAAAAGGCGTAAGGTTCACAATGGTGTAAAATTAAAATGGGATATACCGGGCTAGGATTCCAGTTACAGGAACAAGGGCCAAACCAACCACCCAAGAATGGAATCGTCGAGCGAAAACACTTGACAACCTCCTAGAAGCAGCTTTTCTTACCACCACACCTTTCTCCATCAATTAGGAATCTGATGCCGTCACTAAACACATTCCTTAAATTGTAGCCATTTGTTGAGTGTTTTTTTTTTTGTGTCTAATCCGCATATATATCACCATTACCCTTGATTTTCTTGACTGTATATCTCTTAAATGTCAACATATACACGTGTGATTTAGTTTACGAAGATTTTCCAATGCCGAGAACCTCGATCAGAGAGTAAAAAAGGCGTAAGGTTCACAATGGTGTAAAATTAAAATGGGATATACCGGGCTAGGATTCGAGTTACAGGAACAAGGGCCAAACCAACCACCCAAGAATGGAATCGTCGAGCGAAAACACTTGACAACCTCCTAGAAGCAGCTTTTCTTACCACCAGACCTTTCTCCATAAATTAGGAATCTGATGCCGTCACTAAACACATTCCTTAAATTGTAGCCATTTGTTGAGTGTTTTTTTTGGTGTTTAATTCGCAAATATATCACCATTTCCCTTGATTTTCTTGACTGTATATATCTCTTAAATGTGAACATATACATGTGTGATTTAGTTTACGAAGATTTTTCAATTCCGAGAACCTCGATCAGAGAGTAAAAAAGGCGTAAGGTTCACAATGGTGTAAAATTAAAATGGGATATACCGGGCTAGGATTCGAGTTACAGTAACAAGGGCCAAACCAACCACCCAAGAATGGAATCGTCGAGCGAAAACACTTAACAACCTCCTAGAAGCAGCTTTTCTTACCACCAGACCTTTCTCCATCAATTAGGAATCTGATGTCGTCACTAAACACATTCCTTAAATTGTAGCTATTTGTTGAATGTTTTTTTGTGTCTAATCCGCATATATATATCACCATTGCCCTTGATTTTCTTGACTGTATATCTCTTAAATGTCAACATATACATGTGTGATTTAGTTTACGAAGATTTTTCAATGCCAAGAACCTCGATCAGAGAGTAAAAAAGGAGTAAGGTTCACAATGGTGTAAGATTAAAATGGGATATACCGGGCTAGGATTCGAGTTACAGGAACAAGGGCCAAACCAACCACCTAAGAATGGAATCGTCGAGCGAAAACACTTGACAACCTCCTAAAAGCAGCTTTTCTTACCACCAGACCTTTCTCCATCATTTAGGAATCTGATGCCGTCACTAAACACATTCCTTAAATTGTAGCCATTTGTTGAGTGTTTTTTTTTTTCGTGTCTAATCCGCATATATATCACCATTGCCCTTGATTTTCTTGACTGTATATCTCTTAAATATCAACATATACACGTGTGATTTAGTTTACGAAGATTTTTCAATGCCGAGAACCTCGATCAGAGAGTAAAAAAGGCGTAAGGTTCACAATGGTGTAAAATTAAAATGGGATATAACGGGCTAGGATTCGAGTTACAGGAACAAGGGCGAAACTAACCACCCAAAAATGGAATCGTCGAGTGAAAACACTTGACAACCTCCTAGAAGCAGCTTTTCTTGCCACTAGACCTTTCTCCATCAATTAGGAATCCGATGCCGTAACTAAACACATTACTTAAATTGTAGCCATTTGTTGAGTGTTTTTTTTGTGTCAAATCCGCATATATATCACCATTGCCCTTGATTTTCTTGACTGTATATCTCTTAAATATCAACATATACACGTGTGATTTAGTTTACGAAGATTTTTCAATGCCGAGAACCTCGATCAGAGAGTAAAAAAAAGGCGTAAGGTTCACAATAGTGTAAGATTAAAATGGGATATACCGGGCTAGGATTTGGGTTACAGGAACAAGGGCCAAACCAACCACCCAAGAATGGAATCGACGAGCGAAAACACTTGACAACCTCTTAGAAGCAGCTTTTCTTGCCACCAGACCTTTCTCCATCAATTAGGAATATGATTCCATCACTAAACACATTCCTTAAATTGTAGCCATTTGTTGAGTGTTTTTTTGGTGTCTAATCCGCATATATATCCCCATTGCCCTTGATTTTCTTGATTGTATATCTCTTAAATGTCAACATATACACGTGTGATTTAGTTTATGAAGATTTTTCAACGCCGAGAACCTCGATCAAAGAGTAAAAAAGGCGTAAGGTTCACAATGGTGTAAGATTAAAATGGGATATACCGGGCTAGGATTCGAGTTACAGGAACATGGGCCAAACCAACCACCCAAGAATGGAATCGTCGAGCGAAAACACTTGACAACCTCCTAGAAGCAGCTTTCTTGCAACCAGACCTTTCTTCATCAATTAGGAATCTGATGCCGTCACTAAACACATTCCTTAAATTGTAGCCATTTGTTGAGTGTTTTTTTTGGTGTCTAATCCGCATATATATCACCTTTGCCCTTGATTTTCTTGACTGTATATCTCCTAAATATCAACATATACACGTGTTATTTAGTTTACGATGATTTTTCAATGCCGAGAACCTCGATCAGAGAGTAAAAAAGGCGTAAGGTTCACAATGGTGTAAAATTAAAATGGGATATACCGGGCTAGGATTCGAGTTACAGGAACAAGGGCCAAACCAACCACCCAAGAATGGAATCGTCGAGCGAAAACACTTGACAACCTCCTAGAAGCAGCTTTTCTTGCCACCAGACATTTCTCCATCAATTAGGAATCTGATGCCGTCACTAAACCCATTCCTTAAATTGTAGCCATTTGTTGAGTTTTTTTTTGGTGTCAAATCCGCATATATATCACCATTGCCCTTGATTTTCTTGACTGTATATCTCCCAAATATCAACATATACACGTGTGTTTTAGTTTACGAAGATTTTTCAATGCCGAGAACCTCGATCAGAGAGTAAAAAAGGCGTAAGGTTCACAATGGTGTAAAATTAAAATGGGATATACCGGGCTAGGATTCGAGTTACAGGAACAAGGGCCAGACGAACCGCTCAAGAATGGAATCGTCGAGCGAAAACACTTGACAACCTCCTTGAAGCAGCTTTTCTTACCACGAGACCTTTCTCAATCAATTTGTAATCTGATGCCGTCACTAAACAAATTCCTTAAATTGTAGCCATTTCTTGAGTGTTTTTTTTTTGGTGTCTAATCCACATATATATCACCATTGCCCTTAATTTTCTTGACTGTATATCTCTTAAATGTCAACATATACACGTGTGATTTAGTTTACGAATATTTTTAAATGCCGAGAACCTCGATCAGAGAGTAAAAAAGGTGTAAGGTTCACAATGGTGTAAGATTAAAATGGGATATACCGGGCTAGGATTCGAGTTACAAGAACAATGAGCAAACCAACCACCCAAGAATGGAATCGTCGAGCAAAAACACTTGACAACCTCCTAGAAGCAGCTTTTCTTGCCACCAGACCTTTCTCCATCAATTAGGAATCTGATGCTGTCACTAAACACATTCCTTAAATTGTAGCCATTTGTTGAGTGTTTTTTTTGGTGTCTAATCCGCATATATATCACCATTGCCCTTGATTTTCTTGACTGTATATCTCCTAAATATCAACATATACACGTGTGATTTAGTTTACGAAGATTTTTCAATGCCGAGAACCTCAATCAGAGAGTAAAAAAGGCGTAAGGTTCACAATGGTGTAAAATTAAAATGGGATATACCGGGCTAGGATTCGAGTTCCAGGAACAAGGGCCAAACCAACCACCCAAGAATGGAATCGTCGTGCGAAAACACTTGACAACCTCCTAGAAGCAGCTTTTCTTGCCACCAGACCTTTCTCCATTAATTAGGAATCTGATGCCATCACTAAACACATTCCTTAAATTGTAGCCATTTATTGAGTGTTTTTTTGGTGTCTAATCCGCATATATATCACCATTGCCCTTTATATCTCTTAAATGTTAACATATACACGTGTGATTTAGTTTACGAAGATTTTTCAATGCCGAGAACCTCGATCAAAGAGTAAAAAAGAAGTAAGGTTCACAATGGTGTAAGATTAAAAAGGGATATACCAGGCTAGGATTCGAGTTACAGGAACAAGGGCCAAACCAACAACCCAAGAATGGAATCGTCGAGCAAAAACACTTGACAATCTCCTAGAAGCAGCTTTTCTTGCCACCAGACCTTTCTCCATCAATTAGGAATCTGATGCCGTCACAAAACACATTCCTTAAATTGTAGCCATTTGTTGAGTGTTTTTTTTTTGTGTCTAATCCGCATATATATCACCATTGCCCTTGATTTTCTTGACTGTATATCTCTTAAATATCAACATATACACGTGTGATTTAGTTTACGAAGATTTTTCAATGCCGAGAACCTCAATCAGAGAGTAAAAAAGGAGTAAGGTTCACAATGGAGTAAGATTAAAATGGGATATACCGGGCTAGGATTCGAGTTACAGGAACAATGGCCAAACCAACCACCCAGGAATGGAATCGTCAAGCAAAAACACTTGACAACCTCCTAGAAGCAGCTTTTCTTGCCACCAGACCTTTCTCCATCAATTAGGAATATGATGCCGTCACTAAACACATTCCTTAAATTGTAGCCATTTGTTGAGTGTTTTTTTTTTTTTTTTGTGTCTAATCCGCATATATATCACCATTGACCTTGATTTTCTTGACTGTATATCTCTTAAATATAAACATATACACGTGTGATTTAGTTTACGAAGATTTTTCAATGCCGAGAACCTCGATCAGAGGGTAAAAAAGGCGTAAGGTTCATAATAGTGTAAGATTAAAATGGGATATACCGGGCTAGGATTCGAGTTACAGGAACAAGGGCCAAACCAACCACCCAAGAATGGAAACGTCGAGCGAAAACACTTGACAACTTCCTAGAAGCAGCTTTTCTTGCCACCAGACCTTTCTCCGTCAATTAGGAATCTGATGCCATCACTAAACACATTCCTTAAATTGTAGCCATTTGTTGAGTGTTTTTTTTTTTTGGTGTCTAATCCGCATATATATCACCATTGCCCTTTATTTTCTTCACTGTGTATCTCTTAAATGTCAACATATACATGTGTGATTTAGTTTACGAAGATTTTTCAATGCCGAGAACCTCGATCAAAGAGTAAAAAAGGCGTAAGGTTCACAATGGTTTAAGATTAAAATGGGATATACCAGGCTAGGATTCGAGTTACAGGAACAAGGGCCAAACCAACCACCCAACAATGGAATCGTCGAGAGAAAACACTTGACAACCTCCTAGAAGCAGCTTTTCTTGCCACCAGACCTTTCTCCATCAATTAGGAATCTGATGCCGTCACTAAACACATTCCTTAAATTGTAGCCATTTGTTGAGTGTTTTTTGGGTGTCTAATCCGCATATATATCACCATTACCCTTGATTTTCTTGACTGTATATCTCTTAAATATCAACATATACACGTGTGATTTAGTTTACAAAGATTTTTCAATGCCGAGAACCTCGATCAGAGAGTAAAAAAGGCGTAAGGTTCACAATGTTGTAAAATTAAAATGGGATATACCGGGCTAGGATTCGAGTTATAGGAACAAGGGCCAGACGAACCGCCCAAGAATGGAATCGTCGAGCGAACACACTTGACAACCTCCTAGAAGCAGCTTTTCTTACCACCAGACCTTTCTCCATAAATTAGGAATCTGATGCCGTCACTAAACACATTCCTTAAATTGTAGCCATTTCTTGAGTGGTTTTTTTTTTGGTGTCTAATCCGCATATATATCACCATTGCCCTTAATTTTCTTGACTGTATATCTCTTAAATGTCAACATATACACGTGTGATTTAGTTTACGAATATTTTTCAATGCCGAGAACCTCGATCAGAGAGTAAAAAAGGCGTAAGGTTCACACTGGTGTAAAATTAAAATGGGATATACCGGGCTAGGATTCGAGTTACAGGAACAAGGGCCAAACCAACCACCCAAGAATGGAATCGTCGAGCGAAAACACTTGACAACCTCCTATAAGCAGCTTTTCTTGCCACCAGACCTTTCTCCATAAATTAGGAATCTGATGCCGTCACTAAACACATTCCTTAAATTGTTTCCATTTATTGAGTGGTTTTTTTTGGTGTCTAATCCGTATATATATCACCAATGCCCTTGATTTTCTTGACTGTGTATATCTTAAATGTCAACATATACACGTGTGATTTAGTTTACGAAGATTTTTCAATGCCGAGAACCTTGATCAGAGAGTAAAAAAGGCTTAAGGTTCACAATGGTGTAAAATTAAAATGGGATATACCGGGCTAGAATTCGAGTTAGAATAACAAGGTCCAAACCAACCACCCAAGAATGGAATCGTCGAGCGAAAACACTTGACAACCTCCTAGAAGTAGCTTTTCTTGCCACCAGACCTTTCTCCATCAATTAAGAATCTGATGCCGTCACTAAACACATTCCTTAAATTGTAGCCATTTGTTGAGTGTTTTTTTGGTGTCTAATCCGCATATATATCACCATTGCCCTTGATTTTCTTAACTGTATATCTCTTAAATATTAACATATACACGTGTGATTTAGTTTACGAAGATTTTTCAATGCCGAGAACCTCGATCAAAGAGTAAAAAAGGCGTAAGGTTCACAATGGTGTAAAATTAAAATGGGATATACCGGGCTAGGATTCGAGTTACAGGAACAAGGGCAAAACCAACCACCCAAGAATGGAATCGTCGAGCGAAAACACTTGACAACCTCCGAGAAGCAGCTTTTCTTGCCACCAGACCTTTCTCCATCAATTAGGAATCTGATGCCGTCACTAAACACAATCCTTAAATTGTAGCCATTTGTTGAGTGATTTTTTTTTGGTGTCTAATCCGCATATATATCACCATTGCCCATGATTTTCTTAACTGTATATCTCTTAAATATCAACATATACACGTGTGATTTAGTTTACGAAGATTTTTCAATGCCAAGATCCTCGATCAGAAAAGGCATAAGGTTCACAATGGTGTAAAATTAAATGGGATATACCGGGCTAGGATTCGAGTTATAGGAACAAGGCCAAACCAACCACCCAAGAATGGAATCGTCGAGCGAAAACACTTGACAACCTCCTATAAGCTGCTTTTCTTGCCACCAGACCTTTCTCCATCAATTTGGAATGTGATGCCGTCACTAAACACATTCCTTAAATTGTAGCCATTTGTTGAGTTTTTTTTTTTTGGTGTCTAATCCGCATATATATCACCAATGCCTTTGATTTTCTTGACTGTATATCTCTTAAATGTTAACATATACGCGTGTGATTTAGTTTACGAAGATTTTTCAAAGCCGAGAACCTCGATCAGAGAGTAAAAAAGGCGTATGGTTCACAATGGTGTAAAATAAAATTGGGATATACCGGGATAGGATTCGAGTTACAGGAACAAGGCCCAAACCAACCACCCAAGAATGGAATCGTCGAGTGAAAACACTTGACAACCTCCTAGAAGCAGCTTTTCTTGCCACCAGACCTTTCTCGATCAATTAAGAATCTGATGCCGTCACTAAACACATTCCATAAATTGTAGCCATTTGTTGAGTGTTTTTTTTTGTGTCTAATCCGCATATATATCACCATTGCCCTTGATTTTATTGACTGTATATCTCTTAAATATCAACATATACACGTGTGATTTAGTTTACGAAGATTTTTCAATGCCGAGAACCTCGATCAGAGAGTAAAAAAGGCGTAAGGTTCACAATGGTGTAAAATTAAAATGGGATATATCGGGCTAGCATTTGAGTTACAGGAATAAGGGCCAAACCAACCACCTAAGAATGGAATCGTCGAGCGAAAACACTTGACAACCTCTTAGAAGCAGCTTTTCTTACCACCAGACCTTTCTCCATCAATTAGTAATCTGTTGCCGTCACTAAACACATTCCTTAAATTGTAGCCATTTGTTGAGTGTTTTTTTTTGTGTCTAATCCGCATATATATCACCATTTCCCTTGATTTTCTTGACTGTATATCACTTAAATGTCAACATATACACGTGTGATTTAGTTTACGAAGATTTTTCAATGCCAAGAACCTCGATCAGAGAGTAAAAAAGGCGTAAGGTTCACAATGGTGTAAAATTAAAATGGGATATACCGGGCTAGGATTCGAGTTACAGGAACAAGGGCCAAACCAACCACCCAAGAATGGAATCGTTGAGCGAAAACACTTGACAACCTCCTAGAAGCAGCTTTTCTTACCACCAGACCTTTCTCCATCAATTAGTAATCTGTTGCCGTCACTAAACACATTCCTTAAATTGTAGCCATTTGTTGAGTGTTTTTTTGTTGTCTAATCCGCATATATATCACCATTTCCCATGATTTTCTTGACTGTATATCTCTTAAATGTCAACATATACACGTGTGATTTAGTTTACGAAGATTTTTCAATGCCAAGAACCTCGATCAGAGGGTAAAAAAGGCGTAAGGTTCACAATGGGGTAAAATTAAAATGGGATATACCGGGCTAGGATTCGAGTTACAGGAACAAGGGCCAAACCAACCACCCAAGAATGAAATCGTCGAGAGAAAACACTTGACAACCTCCTAGAAGCAACTTTTCTTGCCACCAGACCTTTCTCCATCAATTAGGAATCTGATGCCGTCACTAAACACATTCCTACATTGTAGCCATTTGTTGAGTGTTTTTTTTGGTGTCTAATCCGCATATATATCACCATTGCGCTTGATTTTCTTGACTGTATATCTCTTAAATATCGACATATACACGTGTGATTTAGTTTACGAAGATTTTTCAATGCCGAGAACCCCGATCAGAGACTAAAAAAGGCGTAAGGTTCACAATGGTGTAAAATTAAAATGGGATATACCGGGCTAGGATTCGAGTTACAGGAAAAAGGGCCAAACCAACCACCCAAGAATGGAATCGTCGAGCGAAAACACTTGACAACCTCCTAGAAGCAGCTTTTCTTACCACCAGACCTTTCTCCATCAATTAGGAATCTGATGCCGTCACTAAACACATTCCTTAATTTGTAGGCATTTGTTGAGTGTTTTTTTTGGTGTCTAATCCGCATATATATCACCATTTCCCTTGATTTTCTAGACTGTATATCTCTTAAATGTCAACATATACACGTGTGATTTAGTTTACGAAGATTTTCAATGCCAAGAACCTCGATCAGAGAGTAAAAAAGGAGTAAGGTTCACAATGGTGTAAAATTAAAATGGGATATACCGGGCTAGGATTCGAGTTACAGGAACAAGGGCCAAACCAACCACCCAAGAATGAAATCGTCGAGAAAAACACTTGACAACCTCCTAGAAACAGCTTTTCTTGCCACCAGACCTTTCTCCATCAATTAGCAATCTGATGCCGTCACTAAACACATTCCTTAAATTGTAGCCATTTGTTGAGTGTTTTTTTTGGTGTCTAGTCCGCATATATATCACCATTGCCCATGATTTTCTTGACTGTATATCTCTTAAATGTCAACATATACACGTTTGATTTAGTTTACGAAGATTTTTCAATGCCGAGAACCTCGATCAGAGAGTAAAAAAGGCGTAAGGTTCACAATGGTGTAAAATTAAAATGGGATATATCGGGCTAGCATTCGAGTTACAGGAACAAGGGCCAAACCAACCACATAAGAATGGAATCGTCGAGCGAAAACACTTGACAACCTCCTAGAAGCAGCTTTTCTTACCACTAGACCTTTCTCCATCAATTAGGAATCTGTTGCCGTCACTAAACACATTCCTTAAATTGTAGCCATTTGTTGAGTGTTTTTTTTGGTGTCTAATCTGCATATATATCACCAATGCCCTTGATTTTCTTGACTGTATATCTCTTAAATATCAACATATACACGTGTGATTTAGTTTACGAAGATTTTTCAATGCCAAGAACCTCGATCAGAGAGTAAAAAAGGCGTAAGGTTCACAATGGTGTAAAATTAAAATGGGATATACCGGGCTAGGATTCGAGTTACAGGAACAAGGGCCAAACCAACCACCCAAGAATGAAATCCTCGAGAAAAACACTTGACAACCTCCTAGAAACAGCTTTTCTTGCCACCAGACCTTTCTCCATCAATTAGCAATCCGATGCCGTCACTAAACACATTCCTTAAATTGTAGCCATTTGTTGAGTTTTTTTTTGGTGTCTAGTCCGCATATATATCACCATTGCCCATGATTTTCTTGACTGTATATCTCTTAAATGTCAACATATACACGTGTGATTTAGTTTACGAAGATTTTTCAATGCCGAGAACCTCGATCAGAGAGTAAAAAAGGCGTAAGGTTCACAATGCTGTAAAATTAAAATGGGATATATCGGGCTAGCATTCGAGTTACAGGAACAAGGGCCAAACCAACCACATAAGAATGGAATCGTCGAGCGAAAACACATGACAACCTCCTAGAAGCAGCTTTTCTTACCACTAGACCTTTCTCCATCAATTAGGAATCTGTTGCCGTCACTAAACACATTCCTTAAATTGTAGCCATTTGTTGAGTGTTTTTTTTGGTGTCTAATCTGCATATATATCACCAATGCCCTTGATTTTCTTGACTGTATATCACTTAAATATCAACATATACACGTGTGATTTAGTTTACGAAGATTTGTCAATGTCAAGAACCTCGATCAGAGAGTAAAAAAGGCGTAAGGTTCACAATGGTGTAAAATTAAAATGGGATATACCGGGCTAGGATTTGAGTTACAGGAACAAGGGCCAAACCAACCACCCAAGAATGGAATCGTTGAGCGAAAACACTTGACAACCTCCTAGAAGCAGCTTTTCTTACCACCAGACCTTTCTCCATCAATTAGTAATCTGTTGCCGTCACTAAACACATTCCTTAAATTGTAGCCATTTGTTGAGTGTTTTTTTGTTGTCTAATCCGCATATATATCACCATTTCCCTTGATTTTCTTGACTGTATATCTCTTAAATCTCAACATATACACGTGTGATTTAGTTTACGAAGATTTTTCAATGCCAAGAACCTCGATCAGAGGGTAAAAAAGGCGTAAGGTTCACAATGGGGTAAAATTAAAATGGGATATACCGGGCTAGGATTCGAGTTACAGGAACAAGGGCCAAACCAACCACCCAAGAATGAAATCGTCGAGAGAAAACACTTGACAACCTCCTAGAAGCAACTTTTCTTGCCACCAGACCTTTCTCCATCAATTAGGAATCTGATGCCGTCACTAAACACATTCCTAAATTGTAGCCATTTATTGAGTGTTTTTTTTGGTGTCTAATCCGCATATATATCACCATTGCGCTTGATTTTCTTGACTGTATATCTCTTAAATATCGACATATACACGTGTGATTTAGTTTACGAAGATTTTTCAATGCCGAGAACCCCGATCAGAGAGTAAAAAAGGCGTATGGTTCACAATGGTGTAAAATTAAAATGGGATATACCGGGCTAGGATTCGAGTTACAGGAAAAAGGGCCAAACCAACCACCCAAGAATGGAATCGTCGAGCGAAAACACTTGACAACCTCCTAGAAGCAGCTTTTCTTACCACCAGACCTTTCTCCATCAATTAGTAATCTGTTGCCGTCACTAAACACATTCCTTAAATTGTAGCCATTTGTTGAGTGTTTTTTTTTGTGTCTAATCCGCATATATATCACCATTTCCCTTGATTTTCTAGACTGTATATCTCTTAAATGTCAACATATACACGTGTGATTTAGTTTACGGAGATTTTTCAATGCCAAGAACCTCGATCAGAGAGTAAAAAAGGAGAAAGGTTCACAATGGTGTAAAATTAAAATGGGATATACCGGGCTAGGATTCGAGTTACAGGAACAAGGGCCAAACCAACCACCCAAGAATGAAATCGTCGAGAAAAACACTTGACAACCTCCTAGAAACAGCTTTTCTTGCCACCAGACCTTACTTCATCAATTAGCAATCTGATGCCGTCACTAAACACATTCCTTAAATTGTAGCCATTTGTTGAGTGTTTTTTTGGTGTCTAGTCCGCATATATATCACCATTGCCCATGATTTTCTTGACTGTATATCTCTTAAATGTCAACATATACACGTGTGATTTAGTTTACGAAGATTTTTCAATGCCGAGAACCTCGATCAGAGAGTAAAAAAGGCGTAAGGTTCACAATGGTGTAAAATTAAAATGGGATATATCGGGCTAGCATTCGAGTTACAGGAACAAGGGCCAAACCAACCACATAAGAATGGAATCGTCGAGCAAAAACACTTGACAACCTCCTAGAAGCAGCTTTTCTTACCACTAGACCTTTCTCCATCAATTAGGAATCTGATGCCGTCACTAAACACATTCCTTAAATTGTGGCCATTTGTTGAGTGATTTTTTTTGGTGTCTAATCCGCATATATATCACCATTGCCCTTGATTTTCCTGACTGTATATCTCTTAAATATCAACATATACACGTGTGATTTAGTTTGCGAAGATTTTTCAATGCCGAGAACCTCGATCAGAGAGTAAAAAAGGCGTAAGGTTCACAATGGTGTAAAATTAAAATGGGATATACCGGGCTAGCATTCGAGTTACAGGAACAAGGGCCAAACCAACCACCTAAGAATGGAATCGTTGAGCGAAAACACTTGACAACCTCCTAGAAGCAGCTTTTCTTACCACCAGACCTTTCTCCATCAATTAGTAATCTGTTGCCCTCACTAAATACATTCCTTAAATTGTAGCCATTTGTTGAGTGTTTTTTTGTTGTCTAATCCGCATATATATCACCATTTCCCTTGATTTTCTTGACTGTATATCTCTTAAATGTCAACATATACACGTGTGATTTAGTTTACGAAGATTTTTCAATGCCAAGAACCTCGATCAGAGGGTAAAAAAGGCGTAAGGTTCACAATGGGGTAAAATTAAAATGTGATATACCGGGCTAGGATTCGAGTTACAGGAACAAGGGCCAAACCAACCACCCAAGAATGAAATCGTCGAGAGAAAACACTTGACAACCTCCTAGTAGCAACTTTTCTTGCCACCAGACCTTTCTCCATCAATTAAGAATCTGATGCCGTCACTAAACACATTCCTAAATTGTAGCCATTTATTGAGTGTTTTTTTTGGTGTCTAATCCGCATATATATCACCATTGCGCTTGATTTTCTTGACTGTATATCTCTTAAATATCGACATATACACGTGTGATTTAGTTTACGAAGATTTTTCAATGCCGAGAACCCCGATCAGAGAGTAAAAAAGGCGTATGGTTCACAATGGTGTAAAATTAAAATGGGATATACCGGGCTAGGATTCGAGTTACAGGAAAAAGGGCCAAACCAACCACCCAAGAATGGAATCGTTGAGCGAAAACACTTGACAACCTCCTAGAAGCAGCTTTTCTTACCACCAGACCTTTCTCCATCAATTAGGAATCTGATGCCGTCACTAAACACATTCCTTAAATTGTAGCCATTTGTTGAGTGTTTTTTTTTGGTGTCTAATCCGCATATATATCACCATTTCCCTTGATTTTCTAGACTGTATATCTCTTAAATGTCAACATATACACGTGTGATTTAGTTTACGAAGATTTTTCAATGCCAAGAACCTCGATCAGAGAGTAAAAAAGGAGTAAGGTTCACAATGGTGTAAAATTAAAATGGGATATACCGGGCTAGGATTCGAGTTACAGGAACAAGGGCCAAACCAACCACCCAAGAATGAAATCGTCGAGAAAAACACTTGACAACCTCCTAGAAGCAGCTTTTCTTGCCACCAGACCTTTCTCCATCAATTAGCAATCTGATGCCGTCACTAAACACATTCCTTAAATTGTAGCCATTTGTTGAGTGTTTTTTTGGTGTCTAGTCCGCATATATATCACCATTGCCCATGATTTTCTTGACTGTATATCTCTTAAATGTCAACATATACACGTGTGATTTAGTTTACGTAGATTTTTCAATGCCGAGAACCTCGATCAGAGAGTAAAAAAGGCGTAAGGTTCACAATGGTGTAAAATTAAAATGGGATATATCGGGCTAGCATTCGAGTTACAGGAACAAGGGCCAAACCAACCACATAAGAATGGAATCATCGAGCGAAAACACTTGACAACCTCCTAGAAGCAGCTTTTCTTACCACTAGACCTTTCTCCATCAATTAGGAATCTGTTGCCGTCACTAAACACATTCCTTAAATTGTAGCCATTTGTTGAGTGTTTTTTTTGGTGTCTAATCTGCATATATATCACCAATGCCCTTGATTTTCTTGACTGTATATCTCTTAAATATCAACATATACACGTGTGATTTAGTTTACGAAGATTTTTCAATGCCGAGAACCTCGATCAGAGAGTAAAAAAGGCGTAAGGTTCACAATGGTGTAAAATTAAAATGGGATATATCGGGCTAGCATTCGAGTTACAGGGACATGGGCCAAACCAACCACCTAAGAATGGAATCGTCGATCGAAAACACTTGACAACCTCCTAGAAGCAGCTTTTCTTACCACTAGACCTTTCTCCATCAATTAGGAATCTGATGTCGTCACTAAACATATTCCTTAAAATGTAGCCATTTGTTGAGTGATTTTTTTTGGTGTCTAATCCGCATATATATCACCATTGCCCTTGATTCTCTTGACTGTATATCTCTTAAATGTCAACATATACACGTGTGATTTAGTTTATGAAGCTTTTTCAATGCCGAGAACCTCGATCAGAGAGTAAAAAAGGCGTAAGGTTCACAATGGTGTTAAATAAAAATGGGATATACCGGGCTAGGATTCGAGTTACAGGAACAAGGGCCAAACCAACCACCCAAGAATGGAATCGTCGAGTGAAAACACTTGACAACCTCCAAGAAGCAGCTTTTCTTGCCACCAGATCTTTCTCCATCAATTTGGAATCTGATGCCGTCACTAAACACATTCCTTAAATTGTAGCCATTTGTTGAGTGATTTTTTTTTGTGTCTAATCCGCATATATATCACCATTGCCCTTGATTTTCTTGACTGTATATCTCTTAAATATCAACATATACACGTGTGATTTAGTTTGCGAAGATGTTTCAATGCCGAGAACCTCGATCAGAGAGTAAAAAAGGCGTAAGGTTCACAATGGTGTAAAATTAAAATGGGATATACCGGGCTAGCATTCGAGTTACAGGAACAAGGGCCAAACCAACCACCTAAGAATGGAATCGTCGAGCGAAAACACTTGACAACCTCCTAGAAGCAGCTTTTCTTGCCACCAGACCTTTCTCCATCAATTAAGAATCTGATGCCGTCACTAAACACATTCCTTAAATTGTAGCCATTTGTTGAGTGTTTTTTTTGGTGTCTAATCCGCATATATATCACCATTGCCCTTGATTTTCTTGACTGTGTATCTCTTAAATATCAACATATACACGTGTGGTTTAGTTTATGAAGATTTTTCAATGCCGAGAACCTCGATCAGAGAGTAAACAAGGCGTAAGGTTCACAATGGTGTAAAATTAAAATAGGACATACCGGGCTAGCATTCGAGTTACAGGAACAATGGCCAAACCAACCACCTAAGAATGGAATCGTCGAGCGAAAACACTTGACAGCCTCCTAGAAGCAGCTTTTCTTACCACCAGACCTTTCTCCATCAATTAGGAATCTGATGTCGTCACTAAACACATTCCTTAAATTGTAGCAATTTGTTGAGTGATTTTTTTTGGTGTCTAATCCGCATATATATCACCATTGCCTTTGATTGTCATGACTGTATATCTCTTAAATATCAACATATACACGTGTGCTTTAGTTTACGAAGATTTTTCAATGCCGAGAACCTCGATCAGAGAGTAAAAAAGGCGTAAGGTTCACAATGGTGTAAAATTAAAATGGGATATACCGGGCTAGGATTCGAGTTACAGGAACAAGGGCCAAACCAACCACCCAAGAATGGAATCGTCGAGCGAAAACACTTGACAACCTGCTAGAATCAGCTTTTCTTACCACCAGACCTTTCTCCATCAATTAGGAATCTGATGCCGTCACTAAACACATTCCTTAAATTGTAGCCATTTGTTGAGTGTTTTTTTTGGTGTTTAATCCGCATATATATCACCATTTCCCTTGATTTTCTTGACTGTATATCTCTTAAATGTCAACTTATACACGTGTGATTTAGTTTACGAAGATTTTTCAATGCCAAGCACCTCGATCAGTGAGTAAAAAAGGCGTAAGGTTCACAATGGTGTAACATTAAAATGAGATATACCGGGCTAGGATTCGAGTTACAGGAACAAGGGCCAAACCAACCACCCAAGACTGAAATCGTCGAGAGAAAACACTTGACAACCTCCTAGAAGCAGCTTTTCTTGCCACCAGACCTTTCTCCATCAATTAGGAATCTGATGCCGTCACTAAACACATTCCTTAAATTGTAATCACTTGTTGAGTGTTTTTTTTTGTGTCTAATCCGCATATATATCACCATTGCGCTTGATTCTCTTGTCTGTATATCTCTTACATATCAACATATACACGTGTGATTTAGTTTAAAAAGATTTTTCAATGCCGAGAACCTCGATCAGAGAATAATAAAGGCATAAGGTTCACAATGGTGTTAAATTAAAATGGGATATACCGGACTAGGATTCGAGTTACAGGAACAAGGGCCAAACCAACCACACAAGAATGGAATCGTCGAGCGAAAACACTTGACAACCTCCTAGAAGCAGCTTTTCTTTCCACCAGACCTTTCTCCATAAATTAGGAATCTGATGCCGTCTCTAAACACATTCCTTAAATTGTAGCCATTTGTTGAGTGATTTTTTTTGGTGTCTAATCCGCATATATATCACCATTGCCCTTGATTTTCTTGACTGTGTATCTCTTAAATATCAACATATACACGTGTGATTTACTTTACGAAGATTTTTCAATGCCGAGAACCTCGATCAGAGAGTAAAAAAGGCGTAAGGTTCACAATGGTGTAAGATTAAAATGGGATATACCGGGCTAGGATTCGAGTTACAGGAAGAAGGGCCAAACCAACCACCCAAGAATGGAATCGTTGAGCGAAAACACTTGACAACCTCCTAGAAGCAGCTTTTCTTGCCACCAGACCTTCCTCCATCAATTAGGAATCTGTTGCCGTCACTAAACACATTCCTTAAATTGTAGCCATTTGTTGAGTGTTTTTTTTGTGTCTAATTCGCATATATATCACCATTGCCCTTGATTTTCTTGACTGTATATCTCTTAAATATCAACATATACACGTGTGATTTAGTTTACGAAGATTTTTCAATGCCGAGAACCTCGTTCAGAGAGTAAAAAAGGCGTAAGGTTCACAATGGTGTAAGATTAAAATGGGATATACCGGGCTAGGATTCGAGTTACAAGAACAAGGGCCAAACCAACCACCCAAGAATGGAATCGTCGATCGAAAACACTTGACAAAGTCCTAGAAGCAGCTTTTCTTACGACCAGACCTTTCTCAATAAATTAGGAATCTGATGCCGTCACAAAACACATTCCTTAAATTGTAACCATTTGTTGAGTGTTTTTTTTTGTGTCTATTCCACATATATATCACCATTGCCCTTGATTTTCTTGACTGTATATCTCTTAAATATCAACATATACACGTGTGATTTACTTTACGAAGATTTTTCAATGCCGAGAACCTCGATCAGAGAGTAAAAAAGGCGTAAGGTTCACAATGGTGTAAAATTAAAATTCGATATTCCGGGCTAGGATTCGAGTTACAGGAACAAGGGCCAAACCAACCACCCAAGAATGGAATCGTCGAGCGAAAACACTTGACAACCTCCTAGAAGCAACTTTTATTACCACCAGACCTTTCTCCATCAATTAGGAATCTGATGCCGTTACTAAACACATTCCTTAAATTGTAGCCATTTGTTGAGTGTTTTTTTTTTGGTGTCTAATCCGCATATATATGACCAATTCCCTTGATTTTCTTGACTATATATCTCTTAAATATCAACATATACACGTGTGATTTAGTTTACGAAGATTTTTCCATGCCAAGAACCTCGATCTGAGAGTAAAAAAGGCGTAAGGTTCACAATGGTGTAAAATTAAAATGGGACATACCGGGCTAGGATTCGAGTTACAGGAACAAGGGCCAAACCAACCACCCAAGAATGAAATCGTCGAGAGAAAACACTTGACAACCTCCTAGAAGCAGCTTTTCTTGCCACCAGACCTTTCTCCATCAATTAGGAATTTGATGCCGTCACTAAACACATTCCTTCAAATTGTAGCCATTTGTTGAGTGTTTTTTTTTTGTGTCTAATCCGCATATATATCACAATTGCGCTTGATTTTCTTGACTGTATATCTCTTAAATATCAACATATACACGTGTGATTTAGTTTACGAAGATTTTTCAATGCCGAGAACCTCGATCAGAGAGTAAAAAAGGCTTAAGGTTCACAATGGTGTTAAATTAAAATGGGATATACCGGGCTAGGATTCGAGTTACAAGAACAAGGGCCAAACCAACCACCCAAGAATGGAATCGTCGAGCGAAAGATCTTGACAACCTCCTAGAAGCAACTTTTCTTCCCACCAGATCTTTCTCCATCAAATAGGAATCTGATGCCGTCACTAAACACATTCCTTAAATTGTAGTCATTTGTTGAGTGAATTTTTTTGGTGTCTAATCCGCATATATATCACCATTGCACTTGATTTTCTTGACTGTATATCTCTTAAATATCAACATATACATGTGTGATTTACTTTACGAAGATTTTTCAACGCCGAGAACGTCGATCAGAGAGTAAAAATGGCGTAAGGTTCACAATGGTGTAAGATTAAAATGGGATATACCGGGCTAGGATTCGAGTTACAGGAACAACGGCCAAACCAACCACGCAAGAATGGAATCGTCGAGCGAAAACACTTGACAACCTCTTACAAGCAGCTTTTCTTGCCACCAGACCTTTCTCCATCAATTAGGAATCTGATGACGTTACTAAACACATTCCTTAAATTGTAGCCATTTGTTGAGTGTTTTTTGGTGTCTAATCCGCATATATATCACCAATTCCCTTGATTTTCTTGACTATATATCTCTTAAATGTCAACATATACACGTGTGATTTAGTTTACGAAGATTTTTCAATGCCGAGAACCTCGATCAGAGAGTAAAAAAGGCGTAAGGTTCACAATGGTGTAAAATTAAAATGGGACATACCGGGCTAGGATTCGAGTTACAGGAACTAGGGCCAAACCAACCACCCAAGAATGAAATCGTCGAGAGAAAACACTTGACAACCTCCTAGAAGCAGCTTTTCTTGCCACCAGACCTTTCTCCATCAATTGGGAATCTGATGCCGTCACTAAACACATTCCTTAAATTGTAGCCATTTGTTTTGTTGAGTGTTTTTTTTTGTTTCTAATCCGCATATATATCACAATTGCGCTTGATTTTCTTGACTGTATATCTCTTAAATATCAACATATACACTTGTGATTTAGTTTACGAAGATTTTTCAATGCCGAGAACCTCGAGCAGAGAGTAAAAAAGGCGTAAGGTTCACAATGGTGTTAAATTAAAATGGGATATACCGGGCTAGGATTCGAGTTACAGGAACAAGGGCCAAACCAACCACCCAAGAATGGAATCGTCGAGCGAAAACACTTGACAACCTCCTAGAAGCAACTTTTCTTGCCACCAGATCTTTCTCCATCAATTAGGAATCTGATGCCGTCACTAAACACATTCCTTAAATTGTAGTCATTTGTTGAGTGAATTTTTTTGGTGTCTAATCCGCATATATATCACTATTGCCCTTGATTTTCTTGATTGTATATCTCTTAAATGTCAACATATACAGGTGTGATATAGTTTACGAAGATTTTTCAATGCCGAGAACGTCGATCAGAGAGTAAAAAAGGCGTAAGGTTCACAATGGTGTTAAATTAAAATGGGATATATCGGGCTAGGATTCTAGTTACAGGAACAAGGGCCAAACCAACCACCCAAGAATGGAATCGTCGAGCGAAAACACTTGAAAACCTCTTGGAAGCCGGTTTTCTTGCCACCAGACCTTTCTCCATCAATTAGGAATCTGATGCCGTCACTAAACACATTCCTTAAATTGTAGCCATTTGTTGAGTGTTTTTTTGTGTCTAATCCGCATATATATCACAACTGCCCTTGATTTTCTTGACTATATATCTCTTAAATATCAACATATACACGTGTGATTTAGTTTACGAAGATTTTTCAATGCCGAGAACCTCGATCAGAGAGTAAAAAAGGCGTCAGGTTCACAATGGTGTTAAATTAAAATGGGATATATCGGGCTAGGATTCGAGTTACAGGAACAAGGGCCAAACCAACCACCCAAGAATGGAATCGTCGAGAGAAAACACTTGACAACCTCCTAGAAGCAGCTTTTCTTGCCACCAGACCTTTCTCCATCAATTAGGAATCTGATGCCGTCACTAAACACATTCCTTAAATTGTAGCCATTTGTTGTGTGTTTTTTTTGTGTGTCTAATCCGCATATATATCACAATTGCGCTTGATTTTCTTGACTGTATATCTCTTAAATATCAACATATACACGTGTTATTTAGTTTACGAAGATTTTTCAATGCCGAGAACCTCGAGCAGAGAGTAAAAAAGGCGTAAGTTTCACAATGGTGTTAAATTAAAATAGGATATACCGGGCTAGGATTCGAGTTACAGGAACAAGGGACAAACCATCCACCCAAGAATGGAATCGTCGAGTGAAAACACTTGACAACCTCCTAGAAGCAACTTTTCTTGCCACCAGATCTTTCTCCATCAATTAGGAATCTGATGCCGTCACTAAACACATTCCTTAAATTGTAGTCATTTGTTGAGTGAATTTTTTTGGTGTCTAATCCGCATATATATCACCATTGCCCTTGATTTTCTTGATTGTATATCTCTTAAATGTCAACATATACAGGTGTGATTTAGTTTACGAAGATTTTTCAATGCCGAGAATGTCGATCAGAGAGTAAAAAAGGCGTAAGGTTCACAATGGTGTAAGATTAAAATGGGATATACCGGGCTAGGATTCGAGTTACAGGAACTAGGGTCAAACCAACCACCCAAGAATGGAATCGTCGAGCGAAAAAACTTGAAAACCTCTTAGAAGCAGCTTTTCTTGCCACCAGACCTTTCTCTATCAATTAGGAATCTGATGCCGTCACTAAACACATTCCTTAAATTGTAGCCATTTATTGAGTGTTTTTTTGTGTCTAATCCGCATATATATCACCATTGGCCTTGATTTTCTTGATTGCATATCTCTTAAATGTCAACATATACAGGTGTGATTTAGTTTACGAAGATTTTTCAATGCCGAGAACGTCGATCAGAGAGTAAAAAAGGCGTAAGGTTCACAATGGTGTAAAATTAAAATGGGATATACCGGGCTAGGATTCGAGTTACAGGAACAAGGGCCAAACCAACCACCCAAGAATGAAATCGTCGAGAGAAAACACTTGACAACCTCCTAGAAGCAGCTTTTCTTGCCACCAGACCTTTCTCCATCAATTAGGAAACTGATGCCGTCACTAAACACATTCCTTAAATTGTAGCCATTTGTTGAGTGTTTTTTTTTGTGTCTAATCCGCATATATATCACAATTGCGCTTGATTTTCTTGACTGTATATCTCTTAAACATCAACATATACACGTGTGATTTAGTTTACGAAGATTTTTCAATGCCGAGAACCTCGAGCAGAGAGTAAAAAAGGCGTAAGGTTCACAATGGTGTTAAATTAAAATAGGATATACCGGGCTAGGATTCGAGTTACAGGAACAAGGGCCAAACCAACCACCCAAGAATGGAATCGTCGAGCGAAAACACTTGACAACCTCCTAGAAGCAACTTTTCTTGCCACCAGATCTTTCTCCATCAATTAGGAATCTGATGCCGTCACTAAACACATTCCTTAAATTGTAGTCATTTGTTGAGTGAATTTTTTTGGTGTCTAATCCGCATATATATCACCATTGCCCTTGATTTTCTTGATTACATATCTCTTAAATGTCAACATATACAGGTGTGATTTAGTTTACGAAGATTTTTCAATGCCAAGAACGTCGATCAGAGAGTAAAAAAGGCGTAAGGTTCACAATGGTGTAAAATTAAAATGGGATATACCGGGCTAGGATTCGAGTTACAGGAACTAGGGTCAAACCAACCACCCAAGAATGGAATCGTCGAGCGAAAAAACTTGAAAACCTCTTAGAAGCAGCTTTTCTTGCCACCAGACCTTTCTCTATCAATTAGGAATCTGATGCCGTCACTAAACACATTCCTTAAATTGTAGCCATTTGTTGAGTGTTTTTTTGTGTCTAATCCGCATATATATCACCATTGGCCTTGATTTTCTTGATTGCATATCTCTTAAATGTCAACATATACAGGTGTGATTTAGTTTACGAAGATTTTTCAATGCCGAGAACGTCGATCAGAGAGTAAAAAAGGCGTAAGGTTCACAATGGTGTAAAATTAAAATGGGATATACCGGGCTAGGATTCGAGTTACAGGAACAAGGGCCAAACCAACCACCCAAGAATGAAATCGTCGAGAGAAAACACTTGACAACCTCCTAGAAGCAGCTTTTCTTGCCACCAGACCTTTCTCCATCAATTAGGAAACTGATGCCGTCACTAAACACATTCCTTAAATTGTAGCCATTTGTTGAGTGTTTTTTTTTGTGTCTAATCCGCATATATATCACAATTGCGCTTGATTTTCTTGACTGTATATCTCTTAAACATCAACATATACACGTGTGATTTAGTTTACGAAGATTTTTCAATGCCGAGAACCTCGAGCAGAGAGTAAAAAAGGCGTAAGGTTCACAATGGTGTTAAATTAAAATAGGATATACCGGGCTAGGATTCGAGTTACAGGAACAAGGGCCAAACCAACCACCCAAGAATGGAATCGTCGAGCGAAAACACTTGACAACCTCCTAGAAGCAACTTTTCTTGCCACCAGATCTTTCTCCATCAATTAGGAATCTGATGCCGTCACTAAACACATTCCTTAAATTGTAGTCATTTGTTGAGTGAATTTTTTTGGTGTCTAATCCGCATATATATCACCATTGCCCTTGATTTTCTTGATTGCATATCTCTTAAATGTCAACATATACAGGTGTGATTTAGTTTACGAAGATTTTTCAATGCCAAGAACGTCGATCAGAGAGTAAAAAAGGCGTAAGGTTCACAATGGTGTAAAATTAAAATGGGATATACCGGGCTAGGATTCGAGTTACAGGAACTAGGGTCAAACCAACCACCCAAGAATGGAATCGTCGAGCGAAAAAACTTGAAAACCTCTTAGAAGCAGCTTTTCTTGCCACCAGACCTTTCTCTATCAATTAGGAATCTGATGCCGTCACTAAACACATTCCTTAAATTGTAGCCATTTGTTGAGTGTTTTTTTGTGTCTAATCCGCATATATATCACCATTGGCCTTGATTTTCTTGACTGTATATATCTTAAATATCAACATATACACGTGTGATTTAGTTTACGAAGATTTTTCAATGCCGAGAACCTCGATCAGAGAGTAAACAAGGCGTAAGGTTCACAATGGTGTAAGATTAAAATGGGATATACCGGGCTAGGATTCGAGTTACAGGAACAAGGGCCAAATCAACCACCCAAGAATGGAATCGTCGAGCGAAAACACTTGACAACCTCCTAGAAGCAGCTTTTCTTGCCACCAGACCTTTCTCCATCAATTAGGAATCTGATGCCGTCACTAAACACATTCCTTAAATTGTAGCCATTTGTTGAGTGTTTTTTTTGGTGTCTAATCCGCATATATATCACCATTGCCCTTGATTTTCTTGACTGTATATATCTTAAATATCAACATATACACGTGTGATTTAGTTTACGAAGATTTTTCAATGCCGACAACCTCGATCAGAGAGTAAAAAAGGCGTAAGGTTCACAATGGTGTAAAATTAAAATGGGATATACCGGGCTAGGATTCGAGTTACAGGAACAAGGGCCAAACCAACCACCCAATAATGGAATCGTCGAGCGAAAACACTTGACAACCTCCTAGAAGCCGCTTTTCTTACCACCAGACCTTTCTCCATCAATTAGGAATCTGATGCCGTCACTAAACACATTCCTTAAATTGTAGCCATTTGTTAAGTGTTTTTTTTTTGTGTCTAGTCCGCATATATATCACCATTGCCCTTGATTTTCTTGACTGTATATCTCTTAAATATCAACATATAGACGTGAGATTTAGTTTGCGAATATTTTTCAATGCCGAGAACCTCGATTAGAGAGTAAAAAAGGCATAAGGTTCACAATGGTGTAAAATTAAAATGGGATATAACGGGCTAGGATTCGAGTTACAGGAACAAGGGCCACACCAACCACCCAGGAATGGAATCGTCGAGCGAAAACACTTGACAACCTCCTAGAAGCAGCTTTTCTTGCCACCAGACCTTTCTCCATCAATTAGGAATCTGATGCCGTCACTAAACACATTCCTTAAATTGTTGCCATTTGTTGAGTGTTTTTTTGGTGTCTAATCCGCATATATATCACCATTGCCTTTGATTTTCTTGACTGTATATCTCTTAAATATCAACATATACACGTGTGATTTACTTTACGAAGATTTTTCAATGCCGAGAACCTCGATCAAAGAGTAAAAAAGGCGTAAGGTTCATAATGGTGTAATATTAAAATGGGATATACCGGGCTAGGATTTGAGTTACAGGAACAAGGGCCAAACCAACCACCCAAGAATGGAATCGTCGAGCGAAAACACTTGACAACCTCCTAGAAGGAGCTTTTATTACCACCAGACCTTTCTCTATCAATTAGGAATCTGATGCCGTCACTAAACACATTCCTTAAATTGTAGCCATTTGTTGAGTGTTTTTTTGTGTCTAATCCGCATATATATCACCATTGGCCTTGATTTTCTTGACTGTATATATCTTAAATATCAACATATACACGTGTGATTTAGTTTACGAAGATTTTTCAATGCCGAGAACCTCGATCAGAGAGTAAACAAGGCGTAAGGTTCACAATGGTGTAAGATTAAAATGGGATATACCGGGCTAGGATTCGAGTTACAGGAACAAGGGCCAAATCAACCACCCAAGAATGGAATCGTCGAGCGAAAACACTTGACAACCTCCTAGAAGCAGCTTTTCTTGCCACCAGACCTTTCTCCATCAATTAGGAATCTGATGCCGTCACTAAACACATTCCTTAAATTGTAGCCATTTGTTGAGTGTTTTTTTTGGTGTCTAATCCGCATATATATCACCATTGCCCTTGATTTTCTTGACTGTATATATCTTAAATATCAACATATACACGTGTGATTTAGTTTACGAAGATTTTTCAATGCCGACAACCTCAATCAGAGAGTAAAAAAGGCGTAAGGTTCACAATGGTGTAAAATTAAAATGGGATATACCGGGCTAGGATTCGAGTTACAGGAACAAGGGCCAAACCAACCACCCTATAATGGAATCGTCGAGCGAAAACACTTGACAACCTCCTAGAAGCCGCTTTTCTTACCACCAGACCTTTCTCCATCAATTAGGAATCTGATGCCGTCACTAAACACATTCCTTAAATTGTAGCCATTTGTTGAGTGTTTTTTTTTTTTGGTGTCTAGTCCGCATATATATCACCATTGCCCTTGATTTTCTTGACTGTATATCTCTTAAATATCAACATATAGACGTGAGATTTAGTTTGCGAATATTTTTCAATGCCGAGAACCTCGATTAGAGAGTAAAAAAGGCATAAGGTTCACAATGGTGTAAAATTAAAATGGGATATAACGGGCTAGGATTCGAGTTACAGGAACAAGGGCCACACCAACCACCCAAGAATGGAATCGTCGAGCGAAAACACTTGACAACCTCCTAGAAGCAGCTTTTCTTGCCACCAGACCTTTCTCCATCAATTAGGAATCTGATGCCGTCACTAAACACATTCCTTAAATTGTTGCCATTTGTTGAGTGTTTTTTTTGGTGTCTAATCCGCATATATATCACCATTGCCCTTGATTTTCTTGACTGTATATCTCTTAAATATCAACATATACACGTGTGATTTACTTTACGAAGATTTTTCAATGCCGAGAACCTCGATCAAAGAGTAAAAAGGCGTAAGGTTCATAATGGTGTAATATTAAAATGGGATATACCGGGCTAGGATTTGAGTTACAGGAACAAGGGCCAAACCAACCACCCAAGAATGGAATCGTCGAGCGAAAACACTTGACAACCTCCTAGAAGGAGCTTTTATTACCACCAGACCTTTCTCTATCAATTAGGAATCTGATGCCGTCACTAAACACATTCCTTAAATTGTAGCCATTTGTTGAGTGTTTTTTTGTGTCTAATCCGCATATATATCACCATTGGCCTTGATTTTCTTGACTGTATATATCTTAAATATCAACATATACACGTGTGAGTTAGTTTACGAAGATTTTTCAATGCCGAGAACCTCGATCAGAGAGTAAACAAGGCGTAAGGTTCACAATGGTGTAAGATTAAAATGGGATATACCGGGCTAGGATTCGAGTTACAGGAACAAGGGCCAAATCAACCACCCAAGAATGGAATCGTCGAGCAAAAACACTTGACAACCTCCTAGAAGCAGCTTTTCTTGCCACCAGACCTTTCTCCATCAATTAGGAATCTGATGCCGTCACTAAACACATTCCTTAAATTGTAGCCATTTGTTGAGTGTTTTTTTTTTGGTGTCTAATCCGCATATATATCACCATTGCCCTTGATTTTCTTGACTGTATATATCTTAAATATCAACATATACACGTGTGATTTAGTTTACGAAGATTTTTCAATGCCGACAACCTCGATCAGAGAGTAAAAAAGGCGTAAGGTTCACAATGGTGTAAAATTAAAATGGGATATACCGGGCTAGGATTCGAGTTACAGGAACAAGGGCCAAACCAACCACCCAATAATGGAATCGTCGAGCGAAAACACTTGACAACCTCCTAGAAGCCGCTTTTCTTACCACCAGACCTTTCTCCATCAATTAGGAATCTGATGCCGTCACTAAACACATTCCTTAAATTGTAGCCATTTGTTGAGTGTTTTTTTTTTGTGTCTAGTCCGCATATATATCACCATTGCCCTTGATTTTCTTGACTGTATATCTCTTAAATATCAACATATAGACGTGAGATTTAGTTTGCGAATATTTTTCAATGCCGAGAACCTCGATTAGAGAGTAAAAAAGGCATAAGGTTCACAATGGTGTATAATTAAATGGGATATAACGGGCTAGGATTCGAGTTACAGGAACAAGGGCCACACCAACCACCCAAGAATGGAATCGTCGAGCGAAAACACTTGACAACCTCCTAGAAGCAGCTTTTCTTGCCACCAGACCTTTCTCCATCAATTAGGAATCTGATGCCGTCACTAAACACATTCCTTAAATTGTTGCCATTTGTTGAGTGTTTTTTTTGGTGTCTAATCCGCATATATATCACCATTGCCCTTGATTTTCTTGACTGTATATCTCTTAAATATCAACATATACACGTGTGATTTATTTTACGAAGATTTTTCAATGCCGAGAACCTCGATCAAAGAGTAAAAAAGGTGTAAGGTTCATAATGGTGTAATATTAAAATGGGATATACCGGGCAAGGATTTGAGTTACAGGAACAAGGGCCAAACCAACCACCCAAGAATGGAATCGTCGAGCGAAAACACTTGACAACCTCCTAGAAGGAGCTTTTATTACCACCAGACCTTTCTCCATCAATTAGGAATCTGATGCCGTGACTAAACACATTCCTTAAATTGTAGCCATTTGTTGAGTGTTTTTTTTTTTTTTGGTGTCTAATCCGCATATATATCACCAATTCCCTTGATTTTCTTGACTGTATATCTCTTAAATGTCAACATATACACGTGTGAGTTAGTTTACGAAGATTTTTCAATGCCGAGAACCTCGATCAGAGAGTAAACAAGGCGTAAGGTTCACAATGGTGTAAAATTAAAATGGGATATACCGGGCTAGGATTCGAGTTACAGGAACAAGGGCCAAACCAACCACCCAAGAATGAAATCGTCAAGAGAAAACACTTGACAACCTCCTAGAAGCAGCTTTTCTTGCCACCAGACCTTTCTCCATCAATTAGGAATCTGATGCCGTCACTAAACACATTCCTTAAATTGTAGCCATTTGTTGAGTGTTTTTTTTGGTGTCTAATCCACATATATATCACAATTGCACTTGATTTTCTTGACTGTATATCTCTTAAATATCAACATATACACGTGTGATTTAGTTTATGAAGATTTTTCAATGCCGAGAACCTCGATCAGAGAGTAAAAAAGGCGTAAGGTTCACAATGGTGTTAAATTAAAATGAGATATACCGGGCTAGGATTCGAGTTACAGGAACAAGGGCCAAACCAACCACCCAAGAATGGAACCGTCGAGCGAAAACACTTGACAACCTCCTAGAAGCAACTTTTCTTTCCACCAGACCTTTCTCCATCAATTAGGGATCTGATGCCGTCACTAAACACATTCCTTAAATTGTAGCCATTTGTTGAGTGTTTTTTTTTGTGTCTAATCCGCATATATATCACCATTGCCTTTGATTTTCATTGACTGTATATATATCTTAAATATCAACATATACACGTGTGATTTAGTTTATGAAGATTTTTCAATGCCGACAACCTCGATCAGAGAGTAAAAAAGGCGTAAGGTTCACAATGGTGTAAAATTAAAATGGGATATACCGGGCTAGGATTCGAGTTACAGGAACAAGGGCCAAACCAACCACCCAAGAATGGAATCGTCGAGCGAAAACACTTGACAACATCCTAGAAGCCGTTTTTCTTCACACCAGACCTTTCTCCATCAATTAGGAATCTGATGACGTCACTAAACACATTCCTTAAATTGTAGCCATTTGTTGAGTGTTTTTTTTGGTGTCTAGTCCGCATATATATCACCATTGCCCTTGATTTTCTTGACTGTATATCTCTTAAATATCAACATATAGACGTGAGATTTAGTTTGCGAAGATTTTTAATGCCGAGAACCTCGATTAGAGAGTAAAAAAGGCATAAGGTTCACAATGGTGTAAAATTAAAATGGGATATAACGGGCTAGGATTCGAGTTACAGGAACAAGGGCCGCACCAACCACCCAAGAATGGAATCGTCCAGCGAAAACACTTGACAACCTTCTAGAAGCAGCTTTTCTTGCCACCAGACCTTTCTCTATCAATTTGGAATCTGATGCCGTCACTAAACACATTTCTTAAATTGTAGCCATTTGTTGAGTGTTTTTTTGGTGTCCAATCCGCATATATATCACCATTGCCCTTGATTTTCTTGACTGTATATCTCTTAAATATCAACATATATACGTGTGATTTAGTTTACCAAGATTTTTCAATGCCGAGAACCTCGATCAGAGAGTAAAAAAGGAGTAACGTTCACAATGGTGTAAGATTAAAATGGGATATACCGGGCTAGGATTCGAGTTACAGGAACAAGGGACAAACCAACCACCCAAGAATGGAATCGTCGAGCGAAAACACTTGACAACCTCCTAGAAGCAGCTTTTCTTGCCACCACACCTTTCTCCATAAATTAGGAATCTGACGCCGTTACTAAACACATTCCTTAAACTGTAGCCATTTGTTGAGTGTTTTTTTTGGTGTCTAATCCGCATATATATCACCATTGCCCTTGATTTTCTTGACTGTATATCTCTTAAATATCAACATATACACGTGTGATTTAGTTTACCAAGATTTTTCAATAGCGAGAACCTCGATCAGAGAATAAAAAAGGAGTAAGGTTCACAATGGTGTAAGATTAAAATGGGATATACCGGGCTAGGATTCGAGTTACAGGAACAAGGGCCAAACCAACCACCCAAGAAAGGAATCGTCGAACGAAGACACTTGACAACCTCCTAGAAGCAGCTTTGCTTGCCACCACACCTTTCTCCATAAATTAGGAATCTGACGCCGTCACTAAACACATTCCTTAAAATGTAGCCATTTGTTGAGTTTTTTTTTTGTGTCTAATCCGCATATATATCACCATTGCCCATGATTTTCTTGACTGTATATCTCTTAAATATCAACATATACACGTGTGATTTAGTTTACGAAGATTTTTCAATGCCGAGAACCTCGATCAGAGAGTAAAAAAGGCGTAAGGTTCACAATCGTGTAAAATGAAAATGGGATATACCAGGCTAGGATTCGAGTTACAGGAACAATGGCCAAACCAACCACCCAAGAATGGAATCGTCAAGCAAAAACACTTGACAACCTCCTAGAAGCAGCTTTTCTTACCACCAGACCTTTCTCCATCAATTAGGAATGTGATGCCGTCACTAAACACATTCCCTAAATTGTTGGCATTTGTTGAGTTTTTTTTTTGTGTCTAATCCGCATATATATCACCATTGCCCTTGATTTTCTTGACTGTATATCTCTTAAATATCAACATATACACGTGTGATTTAGTTTACGAAGATTTTTCAATGACGAGATCCTCGATCAGAGAGTAAAAAAGGAATAAGGTTCACAATGGTGTAAAATTAAAATGGGATATACCGGGCTAGGATTCGAGTTAGAGGAACAAGGGCCAAACCAACCACCCAAGAATGGAATCGTCGAGCGAAAACACTTGACAACCTCCTAGAAGCAGCTTTTCTTGCTACCATACCTTTCTCCATCAATTAGGAATCTGATGCCGTCACTAAACACATTCCTTAAATTGTAGCCATTTGTTGAGTGTTTTTTTTTTTTTTGTGTCTAATCCGCTTATATATCACCATTGCCCTTGATTTTCTTGACTGTATATCTCTTAAATGTCAACATATACACGTGTGATTTAGTTTACGAAGATTTTTCAATGCCGAGACCCTCGATCAGAGAGTAAAAAAGGAATAAGGTTCACAATGGTGTAAAATTAAAATGGGATATATCGGGCTAGGATTCGAGTTACAGGAACAAGGGCCAAACCAACCACCCAAGAATGGAATCGTCGAGCGAAAACACTTGACAACCTCCTAGAAGCAGCTTTTCTTGCCACCATACCTTTCTCCATCAATTAGGAATCTGATGCCGTCACTAAACACATTCCTTAAATTGTAGCCATTTGTTGAGTGTTTTTTTTGTGTCTAATCCGCTTAAATATCACCATTGCCCTTGATTTTCTTGACTGTATATCTCTTAAATATCAACATATAATCGTGTGATTTAGTTTACGAAGATTTTTCAATGCCGAGACCCTCGATCAGAGAGTAAAAAAGGAATAAGGTTCACAATGGTGTAAAATTAAAATGGGATATACCGGGCTAGGATTCGAGTTAGAGGAACAAGGGCCAAACCAACCACCCAAGAATGGAATCGTCGAGCGAAAACACTTGACAACCTCCTAGAAGCAGCTTTTCTTACCACCAGACCTTTCTCCATCAATTAGGAATCTGATGCCGTCACTAAACACATTCCTTAAATTGTAGCCATTTGTTGAGTTTTTTTTTGGTGTCTAATCCGCATATATATCACCATTGTCCTTGATTTTCTTGACTGTATATCTCTTAAATATCAACATATACACGTGTGATTTAGTTTACGAAGATTTTTCAATGCCGAGACCCTCGATCAGAGAGTAAAAAAGGAATAAGGTTCACAATGGTGTAAAATTAAAATGGGATATACCGGGCTAGGATTCGAGTTACAGGAACAAGGGCCAAACCAACCACCCAAGAATGGAATCGTCGAGCGAAAACATTTGACAACCTCCTAGAAGCAGCTTTTCTTACCACCAGACCTTTCTCCATCAATTAGGAATCTGATGCCGTCACTAAACACATTCCTTAAATTGTAGCCATTTGTTGAGTTTTTTTTTTTGGTGTCTAATCCGCATATATATCACCGTTGCCCTTGATTTTCTTAACTGTATAACTCTTAAATATCAACATATACACGTGTGATTTAGTTTACGAAGATTTTTCAATGCCGAGACCCTCGATCAGAGAGTAAAAAAGGAATAAGGTTCACAATGGTGTAAAATTAAAATGGGATATATCGGGCTAGGATTCGAGTTACAGGAACAAGGGCCAAACCAACCACCCAAGAATGGAATCGTCGAGCGAAAACACTTGACAACCTCCTAGAAGCAGCTTTTCTTGCCACCATACCTTTCTCCATCAATTAGGAATCTGATGCCGTCACTAAACACATTCCTTAAATTGTAGCCATTTGTTGAGTGTTTTTTTTGTGTCTAATCCGCTTATATATCACCATTGCCCTTGATTTTCTTGACTGTATATCTCTTAAATATCAACATATAATCGTGTGATTTAGTTTACGAAGATTTTTCAATGCCGAGACCCTCGATCAGAGAGTAAAAAAGGAATAAGGTTCACAATGGTGTAAAATTAAAATGGGATATACCGGGCTAGGATTCGAGTTAGAGGAATAAGGGCCAAACCAACCACCCAAGAATGGAATCGTCGAGCGAAAACACTTGACAACCTCCTAGAAGCAGCTTTTCTTACCACCAGACCTTTCTCCATCAATTAGGAATCTGATGCCGTCACTAAACACATTCCTTAAATTGTAGCCATTTGTTGAGTTTTTTTTTGGTGTCTAATCCGCATATATATCACCATTGTCCTTGATTTTCTTGACTGTATATCTCTTAAATATCAACATATACACGTGTGATTTAGTTTACGAAGATTTTTCAATGCCGAGACCCTCGATCAGAGAGTAAAAAAGGAATAAGGTTCACAATGGTGTAAAATTAAAATGGGATATACCGGGCTAGGATTCGAGTTACAAGAACAAGGGCCAAACCAACCACCCAAGAATGGAATCGTCGAGCGAAAACATTTGACAACCTCCTAGAAGCAGCTTTTCTTACCACCAGACCTTTCTCCATTAATTAGGAATCTGATGCCGTCACTAAACACATTCCTTAAATTGTAGCCATTTGTTGAGTTTTTTTTTTGGTGTCTAATCCGCATATATATCACCGTTGCCCTTGATTTTCTTAACTGTATAACTCTTAAATATCAACATATACACGTGTGATTTAGTTTACGAAGATTTTTCAATGCCGAGACCCTCGATCAGAGAGTAAAAAAGGAATAAGGTTCACAATGGTGTAAAATTAAAATGGGATATATCGGGCTAGGATTCGAGTTACAGGAACAAGGGCCAAACCAACCACCCAAGAATGGAATCGTCGAGCGAAAACAGTTGACAACCTCCTAGAAGCAGCTTTTCTTACCACCAGACCTTTCTCCATCAATTAGGAATCTGATGCCATCACTAAACACATTCCTTAAATTGTAGCCATTTGTTGAGTGTTTCTTTTTTGGTGTCTAATCCGCATATATATCACCATTGTCCTTGATTTTCTTGACTGTATATCTCTTAAATATCAACATATACACGTGTGAATTAGTTTACGAAGATTTTTCAATGCCGAGACCCTCGATCAGAGAGTAAAAAAGGAATAAGGTTCACAATGGTGTAAAATTAAAATGGGATATACCGGGCTAGGATTCGAGTTACAGGAACAAGGGCCAAACCAACCACCCATGAATGGAATCGTCGAGCGAAAACACTTGACAACCTCCTAGAAGCAGCTTTTCTTGCCACCATACCTTTCTCCATCAATTAGGAATCTGTTGTCGTCACTAAACACATTCCTTAAATTGTAGCCATTTGTTGAGTGTTTTTTTTGTGTCTAATCCGCTTATATAACACCATTGCCCTTGATTTTCTTGACTGTATATCTCTTAAATATCAACACATAGACGTGTGATTTAGTTTATAAAGATTTTTCAATGCCGAGAACCTCGATCAGAGAGTAAAAAAGGCGTAAGGTTCACAGTGGTGTAAGATTAAAATGGGATATACCGGGCTAGGATTCGAGTTACAGGAACAAGGGCCAAACCAACCACCCAAGACTGGAATCGTCGAGCGAAAACACTTGACAACCTCCTAGAAGCAGCTTTTCTTGCCACCAGACCTTTCTCCATCAATTAGGAATCTGATGCCGTCGCTAAACACATTCCTTAAATTGTAGCCATTTGTTGTGTGTTTTTTTTGGTGACTAATCCGCATATATATCACCATTGCCCTTGATTTTCTTGACTGTATATCTCTTAAATATCAACATATACACGTGTGATTTAATTTACCAAGATTTTTCAATGCCGAGAACCTCGATCAGAGAGTAAAAAAGGAGTAAGGTTCACAATGGTGTAAGATTAAAATGGGATATACCGGGTTAGGATTCGAGTTACAGGAACAAGGGCCAAACCAACCACCCAAGAATGGAATCGTCGAGCAAAAACACTTGACAACCTCCTAGAAGCAGCTTTTCTTGCCACCATACCTTTCTCCATCAATTAGGAATCTGATGCCTTCACTAAACACATTCCTTAAATTGTAGCCATTTGTTGAGTGTTTTTTTTTTTGTGTCTAATCCGCTTATATATCACCATTACCCTTGATTTTCTTGACTGTATATCTCTTAAATATCAACATATACACGTGTGATTTAGTTTACGAAGATTTTTCAATGCCGAGACCCTCGATCAGAGAGTAAAAAAGGAATAAGGTTCACAATGGTGTAAAATTAAAATGGGATATACCGGGCTAGGATTCGAGTTACAGGAACAAGGGCCAAACCAACCACCCAAGAATGGAATCGTCGAGCGAAAACACTTGACAACCTCCTAGAAGCAGCTTTTCTTGCCACCATACCTTTCTCCATCAATTAGGAATCTGATGCCGTCACTAAACACATTCCTTAAATTGTAGCCATTTGTTGAGTGTTTTTTTTGTATCTAATCCGCTTATTTATCACCATTGCCCTTGATTTTCTTGACTGTATATCCCTTAAATATCAACATATACACGTGTGAATTAGTTTACGAAGATTTTTCAATGCCGAGACCCTCGATCAGAGAGTAAAAAAGGAATAAGGTTCACAATGGTGTAAAATTAAAATGGGATATACCGGGCTAGGATTCGAGTTACAGGAACAAGGGCCAAACCAACCACCCAAGAACGGAATCGTCGAGCGAAAACACTTGACAACCTCCTAGAAGCAGCTTTTCTTGCCACCATACCTTTCTCCATCAATTAGGAATCTGTTGTCGTCACTAAACACATTCCTTAAATTGTAGCCATTTGTTGAGTGTTTTTTTTTGTGTCTAATCCGCTTATATAACACCATTGCCCTTGATTTTCTTGACTGTATATCTCTTAAATATCAACACATACACGTGTGATTTAGTTTATGAAGATTTTTCAATGCCGAGAACCTCGATCAGAGAGTAAAAAAGGCGTAAGGTTCACAGTGGTGTAAGATTAAAATGGGATATACCGGGCTAGGATTCGAGTTACAGGAACAAGGGCCAAACCAACCACCCAAGACTGGAATCGTCGAGCGAAAACACTTGACAACCTCCTAGAAGCAGCTTTTCTTGCCACCAGACCTTTCTCCATCAATTAGGAATCTGATGCCGTCGCTAAACACATTCCTTAAATTGTAGCCATTTGTTGTGTGTTTTTTTTGGTGTCTAATCCGCATATATATCACCATTGCCCTTGATTTTCTTGACTGTATATCTCTTAAATATCAACATATACACGTGTGATTTAATTTACCAAGATTTTTCAATGCCGAGAACCTCGATCAGAGAGTAAAAAAGGAGTAAGGTTCACAATGGTGTAAGATTAAAATGGGATATACCAGGTTAGGATTCGACTTACAGGAACAAGGGCCAAACCAACCACCCAAGAATGGAATCGTCGAGCGAAAACACTTGACAACCTCCTAGAAGCAGCTTTTCTTGCCACCATACCTTTCTCCATCAATTAGGAATCTGATGCCTTCACTAAACACATTCCTTAAATTGTAGCCATTTGTTGAGTGGTTTTTTTTGTGTCTAATCCGCTTATATATCACCATTACCCTTGATTTTGTTGACTGTATATCTCTTAAATGTCAACATATACACGTGTGATTTAGTTTACGAAGATTTTTCAATGCCGAGACCCTCGATCAGAGAGTAAAAAAGGAATAAGGTTCACAATGGTGTAAAATTAAAATGGGATATACCGGGCTAGGATTCGAGTTACAGGAACACGGGCAAAACCAACCACCCAAGAATAGAATCGTCGAGCGAAAACACTTGACAACCTTCTAGAAGCAGCTTTTCTTGCCACCATACCTTTCTCCATCAATTAGGAATCTGATGCCGTCACTAAACACATTCCTTAAATTGTTGCCATTTGTTGAGTGTTTTTATTTTGGTGACTAATCCGCATATATATCACCATTGCCCTTGATTTTCTTGACTGTATATCTCTTAAATATCAACATATACACGTGTGATTTAGTTTACGAAGATTTTTCAATGCCGAGACCCTCGATCAGAGAGTAAAAAAGGGATAAGGTTCACAATGGTGTAAAATTAAAATGGGATATACCGGGCTAGGATTCGAGTTACAGGAACAAGGGCCAAACCAACCACCCAAGAATGGAATCGTCGAGCAAAAACCCTTGACAACCTCCTAGAAGCAACTTTTCTTGCCACCATACCTTTCTCCATCAATTAGGAATCTGTTGCCGTCACTAAACACATTCCTTAAATTGTAGCCATTTGTTGAGGGTTTTTTTTTTGTGTCTAATCCGCTTATATATCACCATTGCCCTTGATTTTTTTGACTGTATATCTCTTAAATATCAACATATACACGTGTGATTTAGTTTACGAAGATTTTTCAATGCCGAGAACCTCGATCAGAGAGTAAAAAAGGCGTAAGGTTCATAGTGGTGTAAGATTAAAATGGGAGATACCGGGCTAGGATTCGAGTTACAGGAACAAGGGCCAAACCAACCACCCAAAAATGGAATCGTCGAGCGAAAACACTTGACAACCTCCTAGAAGCAGCTTTTCTTGCCACCAGACCTTTCTCCATCAATTAGGAATCTGATGCCGTCGCTAAACACATTCCTTAAATTGTAGCCATTTGTTGAGTGTTTTTTTTGGTGTCTAATCCGCATATATATCACCATTGCCCTTGATTTTCTTGACTGTATATCTCTTAAATATCAACATATACACGTGTGATTTAATTTACCAAGATTTTTCAATGCCGAGAACCTCGATCAGAGAGTAAAAAAGGAGTAAGGTTCACAATGGTGTAAGATTAAAATGGGATATACCGGGTTAGGATTCGAGTTACAGGAACAAGGGCCAAACCAACCACCCAAGAATGGAATCGTCGAGCAAAAACACTTGACAACCTCCTAGAAGCAGCTTTTCTTGCCACCATACCTTTCTCCATCAATTAGGAATCTGATGCCTTCACTAAACACATTCCTTAAATTGTAGCCATTTGTTGAGTGTTTTTTTTTTTGTGTCTAATCCGCTTATATATCACCATTACCCTTGATTTTCTTGACTGTATATCTCTTAAATATCAACATATACACGTGTGATTTAGTTTACGAAGATTTTTCAATGCCGAGACCCTCGATCAGAGAGTAAAAAAGGAATAAGGTTCACAATGGTGTAAAATTAAAATGGGATATACCGGGCTAGGATTCGAGTTACAGGAACAAGGGCCAAACCAACCACCCAAGAATGGAATCGTCGAGCGAAAACACTTGACAACCTCCTAGAAGCAGCTTTTCTTGCCACCATACCTTTCTCCATCAATTAGGAATCTGATGCCGTCACTAAACACATTCCTTAAATTGTAGCCATTTGTTGAGTGTTTTTTTTGTATCTAATCCGCTTATTTATCACCATTGCCCTTGATTTTCTTGACTGTATATCCCTTAAATATCAACATATACACGTGTGAATTAGTTTACGAAGATTTTTCAATGCCGAGACCCTCGATCAGAGAGTAAAAAAGGAATAAGGTTCACAATGGTGTAAAATTAAAATGGGATATACCGGGCTAGGATTCGAGTTACAGGAACAAGGGCCAAACCAACCACCCAAGAACGGAATCGTCGAGCGAAAACACTTGACAACCTCCTAGAAGCAGCTTTTCTTGCCACCATACCTTTCTCCATCAATTAGGAATCTGTTGTCGTCACTAAACACATTCCTTAAATTGTAGCCATTTGTTGAGTGTTTTTTTTTGTGTCTAATCCGCTTATATAACACCATTGCCCTTGATTTTCTTGACTGTATATCTCTTAAATATCAACACATACACGTGTGATTTAGTTTATGAAGATTTTTCAATGCCGAGAACCTCGATCAGAGAGTAAAAAAGGCGTAAGGTTCACAGTGGTGTAAGATTAAAATGGGATATACCGGGCTAGGATTCGAGTTACAGGAACAAGGGCCAAACCAACCACCCAAGACTGGAATCGTCGAGCGAAAACACTTGACAACCTCCTAGAAGCAGCTTTTCTTGCCACCAGACCTTTCTCCATCAATTAGGAATCTGATGCCGTCGCTAAACACATTCCTTAAATTGTAGCCATTTGTTGTGTGTTTTTTTTGGTGTCTAATCCGCATATATATCACCATTGCCCTTGATTTTCTTGACTGTATATCTCTTAAATATCAACATATACACGTGTGATTTAATTTACCAAGATTTTTCAATGCCGAGAACCTCGATCAGAGAGTAAAAAAGGAGTAAGGTTCACAATGGTGTAAGATTAAAATGGGATATACCAGGTTAGGATTCGACTTACAGGAACAAGGGCCAAACCAACCACCCAAGAATGGAATCGTCGAGCGAAAACACTTGACAACCTCCTAGAAGCAGCTTTTCTTGCCACCATACCTTTCTCCATCAATTAGGAATCTGATGCCTTCACTAAACACATTCCTTAAATTGTAGCCATTTGTTGAGTGGTTTTTTTTGTGTCTAATCCGCTTATATATCACCATTACCCTTGATTTTGTTGACTGTATATCTCTTAAATGTCAACATATACACGTGTGATTTAGTTTACGAAGATTTTTCAATGCCGAGACCCTCGATCAGAGAGTAAAAAAGGAATAAGGTTCACAATGGTGTAAAATTAAAATGGGATATACCGGGCTAGGATTCGAGTTACAGGAACACGGGCAAAACCAACCACCCAAGAATAGAATCGTCGAGCGAAAACACTTGACAACCTTCTAGAAGCAGCTTTTCTTGCCACCATACCTTTCTCCATCAATTAGGAATCTGATGCCGTCACTAAACACATTCCTTAAATTGTTGCCATTTGTTGAGTGTTTTTATTTTGGTGACTAATCCGCATATATATCACCATTGCCCTTGATTTTCTTGACTGTATATCTCTTAAATATCAACATATACACGTGTGATTTAGTTTACGAAGATTTTTCAATGCCGAGACCCTCGATCAGAGAGTAAAAAAGGGATAAGGTTCACAATGGTGTAAAATTAAAATGGGATATACCGGGCTAGGATTCGAGTTACAGGAACAAGGGCCAAACCAACCACCCAAGAATGGAATCGTCGTGCGAAAACCCTTGACAACCTCCTAGAAGCAACTTTTCTTGCCACCATACCTTTCTCCATCAATTAGGAATCTGTTGCCGTCACTAAACACATTCCTTAAATTGTAGCCATTTGTTGAGGGTTTTTTTTTGTGTCTAATCCGCTTATATATCACCATTGCCCTTGATTTTTTTGACTGTATATCTCTTAAATATCAACATATACACGTGTGATTTAGTTTACGAAGATTTTTCAATGCCGAGAACCTCGATCAGAGAGTAAAAAAGGCGTAAGGTTCATAGTGGTGTAAGATTAAAATGGGAGATACCGGGCTAGGATTCGAGTTACAGGAACAAGGGCCAAACCAACCACCCAAAAATGGAATCGTCGAGCGAAAACACTTGACAACCTCCTAGAAGCAGCTTTTCTTGCCACCAGACCTTTCTCCATCAATTAGGAATCTGATGCCGTCGCTAAACACATTCCTTAAATTGTAGCCATTTGTTGAGTGTTTTTTTTGGTGTCTAATCCGCATATATATCACCATTGACCTTGATTTTCTTGACTGTATATCTCTTAAATATCAACATATACACTTGTGATTTAGTTTACGAAGATTTTTCAATGCCGAGACCCTCGATCAGAGAGTAAAAAAGGAATAAGGTTCACAATGGTGTAAAATTAAAATGGGATATACAGGGCTAGGATTCGAGTTACAGGAACAAGGGCCAAACCAACCACCCAAGAATGGAATCGTCGAGCAAAAACACTTGACAACCTCCTAGAAGCAGCTTTTCTTGCCACCATACCTTTCTCCATCAATTAGGAATCTGATGCCGTCACTAAACACATTCCTTAAATTGTAGCCATTTGTTGAGTGTTTTTTTTTTGTGTCTTATCCGCTTGTATATCACCATTGCCCTTAATTTTCTTGACTGTATATCTCTTAAATGTCAACATATACACGAGTGATTTAGTTTACGAAGATTTTTCAATGCCGAGACCCTCGATCAGAGAGTAAAAAAGGAATAAGGTTCACAATGGTGTAAAATTAAAATGGGATATACCGGGCTAGGATTCGAGTTACAGGAACAAGGGCCAAACCAACCACCCAAGAATGGAATCGTCGAGCGAAAACACTTCACAACCTCCTAGAAGCAGCTTTTCTTGCCACCATACCTTTCTCCATCAATTAGGAATCTGATGCCGTCACTAAACACATTCCTTAAATTGTAGCCATTTGTTGAGTGATTTTTTTTGGTGTCTAATCCGCTTATATATCACCATTGCCCTTGATTTTATTGACTGTATATCTCTTAAATATCAACATATACACGTGTGATTTAGTTTACGAAGATTTTTCAATGCCGAGACCCTCGATCAGAGAGTAAAAAAGGAATAAGGTTCACAATGGTGTAAAATTAAAATGGGATATACCGGGCTAGGATTCGAGTTACAGGAACAAGGGCCAAACCAACCACCAAAGAATGGAATCATCGAGCGAAAACACTTGACAACCTCCTAGAAGCAGCTTTTCTTACCACCAGACCTTTCTCCATCAATTAAGAATCTGATCCTGTCACTAAACACATTCCTTAAACTGTAGCCATTTGTTGAGTGTTTTTTTTTGGCGTCTAATCCGCATATATATCACCATTGTCCTTGATTTTCTTGACTGTATATCTCTTAAATATCAACATATACACGTGTGATTTAGTTTACGAAGATTTTTCAATGCCGAGACCCTCGATCAGAGAGTAAAAAAGGAATAAGGTTCACAATGGTGTAAAATTAAAATGGGATATACCGGGCTAGGATTCGAGTTACAGGAATAAGGGCCAAACCAACCACCCAAGAATGGAATCGTCGAGCGAAAACACTTGACAACCTCCTAGAAGCAGCTTTTCTTACCACCAGACCTTTCTCCATCAATTAGGAATCTGATGCCGTCACTAAACACATTCCTTAAATTGTAGCCATTTGTTGAGTTTTTTTTTTGTGTCTAATCCGCATATATATCACCATTGCCATTGATTTTCTTAACTGTATATCTCTTAAATATCAACATATACACGTGTGATTTAGTTTACGAAGATTTTTCAATGCCAAGACCCTCGATCAGAGAGTAAAAAAGGAATAAGGTTCACAATGGTGTAAAATTAAAATGGGATATACCGGGCTAGGATTCGAGTTACAGGAACAAGGGCCAAACCAACCACCAAAGAATGGAATCATCGAGCGAAAACACTTGACAACCTCCTAGAAGCAGCTTTTCTTACCACCAGACCTTTCTCCATCAATTAGGAATCTGATGCCGTCACTAAACACATTCCTTAAATTGTAGCCATTTGTTGAGTGTTTTTTTTTTGGCGTCTAATCCGCATATATATCACCATTGTCCTTGATTTTCTTGACTGTATATCTCTTAAATATCAACATATACACGTGTGATTTAGTTTACGAAGATTTTTCAATGCCGAGACCCTCGATCAGAGAGTAAAAAAGGAATAAGGTTCACAATGGTGTAAAATTAAAATGGGATATACCGGGCTAGGATTCGAGTTACAGGAACAAGGGCCAAACCAACCACCCAAGAATGGAATCGTCGAGCGAAAACACTTGACAACCTCCTGGAAGCAGCTTTTCTTCCCACCAGACCTTTCTCCATCAATTAGGAATCTGAAGCCGTCACTAAATACATTCTTTAAATTGTAGCCATTTGTTGAGTTTTTTTTTTTTTTGGTGTCTAATCCGCATATATATCACCATTGCCCTTGATTTTCTTAACTGTATATCTCTTAAATATCAACATATACACGTATGATTTAGTTTACGAAGATTTTTCAATGCCAAGACCCTCGATCAGAGAGTAAAAAAGGAATAAGGTTCACAATGGTGTAAAATTAAAATGGGATATACCGGGCTAGGATTCGAGTTACAGGAACAAGGGCCAAACCAACCACCAAAGAATGGAATCATCGAGCGAAAACACTTGACAACCTCCTAGAAGTAGCTTTTCTTACCACCAGACCTTTCTCCATCAATTAGGAATCTGATGCTGTCACTAAACACATTCCATAAACTGTAGCCATTTGTTGAGTGTTTTTTTTTTGGCGTCTAATCCGCATATATATCACCATTGTCCTTGATTTTCTTGACTGTATATCTCTTAAATATCAACATATACACGTGTGATTTAGTTTACGAAGATTTTTCAATGCCGAGACCCTCGATCAGAGAGTAAAAAAGGAATAAGGTTCACAATGGTGTAAAATTAAAATGGGATATACCGGGCTAGGATTCGAGTTACAGGAACAAGGGCCAAACCAACCACCAAAGAATGGAATCATCGAGCGAAAACACTTGACAACCTCCTAGAAGCAGCTTTTCTTACCACCAGACCTTTCTCCATCAATTAGGAATCTGATGCCGTCACTAAACACATTCCTTAAATTGTAGCCATTTGTTGAGTGTTTTTTTTTGGCGTCTAATCCGCATATATATCACCATTGTCCTTGATTTTCTTGACTGTATATCTCTTAAATATCAACATATACACGTGTGGTTTAGTTTACGAAGATTTTTCAATGCCGAGACCCTCGATCAGAGAGTAAAAAAGGAATAAGGTGCACAATGGTGTAAAATTAAAATGGGATATACCGGGCTAGGATTCGAGTTACAGGAACAAGGGCCAAACCAACCACCCAAGAATGGAATCGTCGAGCGAAAACACTTGACAACCTCCTAGAAGCAGCTTTTCTTACCACCAGACCTTTCTCCATCAATTAGGAATCTGATGCCGTCACTAAACACATTCCTTAAATTGTAGCCATTTGTTGAGTGTTTTTTTTTGGCGTCTAATCCGCATATATATCACCACTGTCCTTGATTTTCTTGACTGTCTAACTCTTAAATATCAACATATACACGTGTGATTTAGTTTACGAAGATTTTTCAATGCCGAGACCCTCGATCAGAGAGTAAAAAAGGAATAAGGTTCACAATGGTGTAAAATGAAAATGGGATATACCGGGCTAGGATTCGAGTTACAGGAACAAGGGCCAAACCAACCACCCAAGAATGGAATCGTCGAGCGAAAACACTTGACAACCTCCTAGAAGCAGCTTTTCTTACCACCAGACCTTTCTCCATCAATTAGGAATCTGATGCCGTCACTAAACACATTCCTTAAATTGTAGCCATTTGTTGAGTTTTTTTTTTTTGGTGTCTAATCCGCATATATATCACCATTGCCCTTGATTTTCTTAACTGTATATCTCTTAAATATCAACATATACACGTGTGATTTAGTTTACGAAGATTTTTCAATGCCAAGACCCTCGATCAGAGAGTAAAAAAGGAATAAGGTTCACAATGGTGTAAAATTAAAATGGGATATACCGGGCTAGGATTCGAGTTACAGGAACAAGGGCCAAACCAACCACCAAAGAATGGAATCATCGAGCGAAAACACTTGACAACCTCCTAGAAGCAACTTTTCTTACCACCAGACCTTTCTCCATCAATTAGGAATCTGATGCCGTCACTAAACACATTCCTTAAATTGTAGCCATTTGTTGAGTGTTTTTTTTTTGGCGTCTAATCCGCATATATATCACCACTGTCCTTGATTTTCTTGACTGTCTATCTCTTAAATATCAACATATACACGTGTGATTTAGTTTACGAAGATTTTTCAATGCCGAGACCCTCGATCAGAGAGTAAAAAAGGAATAAGGTTCACAATGGTGTAAAATGAAAATGGGATATACCGGGCTAGGATTCGAGTTACAGGAACAAGGGCCAAACCAACCACCCAAGAATGGAATCGTCGAGCGAAAACACTTGACAACCTCCTAGAAGCAGCTTTTCTTACCACCAGACCTTTCTCCATCAATTAGGAATCTGATGCCGTCACTAAACACATTCCTTAAATTGTAGCCATTTGTTGAGTTTTTTTTTTTTGGTGTCTAATCCGCATATATATCACCATTGCCCTTGATTTTCTTAACTGTATATCTCTTAAATATCAACATATACACGTGTGATTTAGTTTACGAAGATTTTTCAATGCCAAGACCCTCGATCAGAGAGTAAAAAAGGAATAAGGTTCACAATGGTGTAAAATTAAAATGGGATATACCGGGCTAGGATTCGAGTTACAGGAACAAGGGCCAAACCAACCACCAAAGAATGGAATCATCGAGCGAAAACACTTGACAACCTCCTAGAAGCAACTTTTCTTACCACCAGACCTTTCTCCATCAATTAGGAATCTGATGCCGTCACTAAACACATTCCTTAAATTGTAGCCATTTGTTGAGTGTTTTTTTTTTTGGCGTCTAATCCGCATATATATCACCACTGTCCTTGATTTTCTTGACTGTCTATCTCTTAAATATCAACATATACACGTGTGATTTAGTTTACGAAGATTTTTCAATGCCGAGACCCTCGATCAGAGAGTAAAAAAGGAATAAGGTTCACAATGGTGTAAAATTAAAATGGGATATACCGGGCTAGGATTCGATTTACATGAACAAGGGCCAAACCAACCACCCAAGAATGGAATCGTCGAGCGAAAACACTTGACAACCTCCTAGAAGTAGCTTTTCTTGCCACCATACCTTTCTCCATCAATTAGGAATCTGTTGCCGTCACTAAACACATTCCTTAAATTGTAGCCATTTGTTGAGTGTTTTTTTTTGTGTCTAATCCGCTTATATATCACCATTGCCCTTGATTTTCTTGACTGTATATCTCTTAAATATCAACATATACACGTGTGATTTAGTTTACGAAGATTTTTCAATGCCGAGAACCTCGATCAGAGAGTAAAAAAGGCGTAAGGTTCACAGTGGTGTAAGATTAAAATGGGATATACCGGGCTAGGATTCGAGTTACAGGAACAAGGGCCAAACCAACCACCCAAGAATGGAATCGTCGAGCGAAAACACTTGACAAACACCTAGAAGCAGCTTTTCTTGCCACCAGACCTTTCTCCATCAATTAGGAATCTGATGCCGTCGCTAAACATATTCCTTAAATTGTAGCCATTTGTTGAGTGTTTTTTTTGGTGTCTAATCCGCATATAAATCACCATTGCCCTTGATTTTCTTGACTGTATATATCTTAAATATCAACATATACACGTGTGATTTAATTTACCAAGATTTTTCAATGCCGAGAACCTCGATCAGAGAGTAAAAAAGGAGTAAGGTTCACAATGATGTAAGATTAAAATGGGATATACCGGGCTAGGATTCGAGTTACAGGAACAAGGGCCAAACCAACCACCCAAGAATGGAATCGTCGAGCGAAAACACTTGACAACCTCCTAGAAGCAGCTTTTCTTGCCACCACCCCTTTCTCCATAAATTAGGAATCTGACGCCGTCACTAAACACATTCATTAAATTGTAGCCATTTGTTGAGTGTTTTTTTTTTTGTGTCTAATCCGCATATATATCACCATTGCCCTTGATTTTCTTGACTCTATATCTCCGAAATATCAACATATACACGTGTGATTTTGTTTACGAAGATTTTTCAATGCCGAGAACCTCGATCAGAGAGTAAAAAAGGCGTATGGTTCACAATCGTGTAAAATGAAAATGGGATATACCAGGCTAGGATTCGAGTTACCGGAACAATGGCCAAACCAACCACCCAAGAATGGAATCGTCAAGCGAAAACACCTGACAACCTCCTAGAAGCAGCTTTTCTTACCACCAGACCTTTCTCCATCAATGAGAAATCTGATGCCGTCACTAAACACATTCCTTAAATTGTAGCCATTTATTGAGTGTTTTTTTTTTGTGTCTAATCCGCATATATATCACCATTGCCCTTGATTTTCTTGACTGTATATCTCTTAAATATCAACATATACACGTGTGATTTAGTTTACGAAGATTTTTCAATGCTGAGGACCTCGATAAGAGAGTAAAAAAGGCGTAAGGTTCACAATGGTGTAAGATTAAAATGGGATATACCGGGCTAGGATTCGAGTTACAAGAACAAGGGCTAAACCAACCACCCAAGAATGGAATCATCGAGCGAAAACACTTGACAACCTCCTAGAAGCAGCTTTTCTTACCACCAGACCTTTCTCCATCAATTAGAAATCTGATGCCGTCACTAAACACATTCCTTAAATTGTAGCCATTTGTTGAGTTTTTTTTTTTGTGTCTAATCCGCATATATATCACTATTGCCCTTGATTTTCTTAACTGTATATCTCTTAAATGTCAACATATACACGTGTGATTTAGTTTACGAAGATTTTTCAATGCCGAGGACCTCTATAAGAGAGTAAAAAACGTGTAAGGTTCACAATGGTGTAAGATTAAAATGGGATATACCGGGCTAGGATTCGAGTTACAAGAACATGGGCCAAACCAACCACCCAAGAATGGAATCATCGAGCGAAAACACTTGACAACCTCCTAGAAGCAGCTTTTCTTAGCACCAGACCTTTCTCCATCAATTAGGAATCTGATGCCGTCACTAAACACATTCCTTAAATTGTAGCCATTTGTTGAGTGTTTTTTTTTTTTGGTGTCTAATCCGCGTATATATCACCATTGTCCTTGATTTTCTTGACTGTATATCTTTTAAATATCAACATATACACGTGTGATTTAGTTTACGAAGATTTTTCAATGCCGAGACCCTCGATCAGAGAGTAAAAAAGGAATAGGGTTCACAATGGTGTAAAATTAAAATGGGATATACCGGGCTAGGATTCGAGTTACAGGAACAAGGGCCAAACCAACCACCCAAGAATGGAATCGTCGAGCGAAAACCCTTGACAACCTCCTAGAAGCAGCTTTTCTTGCCACCCTACCTTTCTCCATCAATTAGGAATCTGATGCCGTCACTAAACACATTCCTTAAATTGTAGCCATTTGTTGAGTGTTTTTTTTGGTGTCTAATCCGCATATATATCACCATTGCCCTTGATTTTCTTGACTGTATATCTCTTAAATATCAACATATACACGTGTGATTTAGTTTACGAAGATTTTTCAATGCCGAGAACCTCGATCAGAGAGTAAAAAAGGCGTAAGGTTCACAATCGTGTAAAATGAAAATGGGATATACCAGGCTAGGATTCGAGTTACAGGAACAAGGGCCAAACCAACCACCCAAGAATGGAATCGTCGAGCGAAAACACTTGACAACCTCCTAGAAGCAGCTTTTCTTACCACCAGACCTTTCTCCATCAATTAGGAATGTGAGGCCGTCACTAAACACATTCCTTAAATTGTAGCCATTTGTTGAGTTTTTTTTATGTCTAATCCGCATATATATCACCATTGCCCTTGATTTTCTTGACTGTATATCACTTAAATATCAACATATACACGTGTGATTTAGTTTACGAAGATTTTTCAATGCCGAGGACCTCGATAAGAGAGTAAAATAGGCGTAAGGTTCACAATGGTGTAAGATTAAAATGGGATATACCAGGCAAGGATTCGAGTTACAAGAACAAGGGCCAAACCAACCACCCAAGAATGGAATCATCGAGCGAAAACACTTGACAACCTCCTAGAAGCAGCTTTTCTTACCACCAGACCTTTCTCCATCAATTAGGAATCTGATGCCGTCACTAAACACATTCCTTAAATTGTAGCCATTTGTTGAGTGTTTTTTCTTGTGTCTAATCTGCTTATATATCACCATTGCCCTTGATTTTTCTTGACTGTATATCTCTTAAATGTCAACATATACACGTGTGATTTAGTTTACGAAGATTTTTCAATGCCGAGACCCTCGATCAGAGAGTAAAAAAGGAATAAGGTTCACAATGGTGTAAAATTAAAATGGGATATACCGGGCTAGGATTCGAGTTACAGGAACAAGGGCCAAACCAACCACCCAAGAATGGAATTGTCGAGCGAAAACACTTGACAACCTCCTAGAAGCAGCATTTCTTGCCACCATACCTTTCTCCATCAATTAGGAATCTGATGCCGTCACTAAACACATTCCTTAAATTGTAGCCATTGTTGAGTGTTTTTTTTTTTTTTGGTGTCTAATCCGCGTATATATCACCATTGTCCTTGATTTTCTTTACTGTATATCTCTTAAATATCAACATATACACGTGTGATTTAGTTTACGAAGATTTTTCAATGCCGAGACCCTCGATCAGAGAGTAAAAAAGGAATAGGGTTCACAATGGTGTAAAATTAAAATGGGATATACCGGGCTAGGATTCGAGTTACAGGAACAAGGGCCAAACCAACCACCCAAGAGTGGAATCGTCGAGCGAAAACCCTTGACAACCTCCTAGAAGCAGCTTTTCTTACCACCAGACCTTTCTCCATCAATTAGGAATGTGAGGCCGTCACTAAACACATTCCTTAAATTGTAGCCATTTGTTGAGTTTTTTTTTATGTCTAATCCGCATATATATCACCATTGCCCTTGATTTTCTTGACTGTATATCACTTAAATATCAACATATACACGTGTGATTTAGTTTACGAAGATTTTTCAATGTCGAGGACCTCGATAAGAGAGTAAAATAGGCGTAAGGTTCACAATGGTGTAAGATTAAAATGGGATATACCAGGCAAGGATTCGAGTTACAAGAACAAGGGCCAAACCAACCACCCAAGAATGGAATCATCGAGCGAAAACACTTGACAACCTCCTAGAAGCAGCTTTTCTTACCACCAGACCTTTCTCCATCAATTAGGAATCTGATGCCGTCACTAAACACATTCCTTAAATTGTAGCCATTTGTTGAGTGTTTTTTCTTGTGTCTAATCTGCTTATATATCACCATTGCCCTTGATTTTTCTTGACTGTATATCTCTTAAATGTCAACATATACACGTGTGATTTAGTTTACGAAGATTTTTCAATGCCGAGACCCTCGATCAGAGAGTAAAAAAGGAATAAGGTTCACAATGGTGTAAAATTAAAATGGGATATACCGGGCTAGGATTCGAGTTACAGGAACAAGGGCCAAACCAACCACCCAAGAATGGAATTGTCGAGCGAAAACACTTGACAACCTCCTAGAAGCAGCATTTCTTGCCACCATACCTTTCTCCATCAATTAGGAATCTGATGCCGTCACTAAACACATTCCTTAAATTGTAGCCATTGTTGAGTGTTTTTTTTGTGTCTAATCCGTTTATATATCACCATTGCCCTTGATTTTCTTAAATGTATATCTCTTAAATATCAACATATACACGTGTGATTTAGTTTACGAAGATTTTTCAATGCCGAGAACCTCGATCAGAGAGTAAAAAAGGTGTAAGGTTCACAATGGTGTAAGATTAAAATGGGATAAATCGGGCTAGGATTCGAGTTACAGGAACAAGGGCCAAACCAACCACCCAAGAATGGAATCGTTGAGCGAAAACACTTGACAACCTCCTAGAAGCAGCTTTTCTTGCCATCACACCTTACTCCATAAATTAGGAATCTGACGCCGTCACTAAACACATTCATTAAATTGTAGCCATTTGTTGAGTGTTTTTTTTTGTGTCTAATCCGCATATATATCACCATTGTCCTTGATTTTCTTGACTGTATATCTCTTAAATATCAACATATACACATGTGATTTAGTTTACGAAGATTTTTCAATGCCGAGACCCTCGATCAGAGAGTAAAAAAGGAATAAGGTTCACAATGGTGTAAAATTAAAATGGGATATACCGGGCTAGGATTCGAGTTACAGGAACAAGGGCCAAACCAACCACCCAAGAATGGAATTGTTGAGCGAAAACACTTGACAACCTCCTAAAAGCAGCTTTTCTTAGCACCAGACCTTTCTCCATCAATTAGGAATCTGATGCCGTGACTAAACACATTCCTTAAATTGTAGCCATTTGTTGAGTGTTTTTTTTTTTTGGTGTCTAATCCGCATATATATCACCATTGTCCTTGATTTTCTTGATTGTATATCTCTTAAATATCAACATATACACGTGTGATTTAGTTTACGAAGATTTTTCAATGCCGAGACCCTCGATCAGAGAGTAAAAAAGGAATAAGGTTCACAATGGTGTAAAATTAAAATGGGATATACCGAGCTAGGATTCGAGTTACAGGAACAAGGGCCAAACCAACCACCCAAGAATGGAATCGTCGAGCGAAAACACTTGACAACCTCCTAGAAGCAGCTTTTCTTGCCACCAGACCTTTCTCCATCAATTAGGAATCTGATGCCGTCACTAAACACATTCCTTAAATTGTAGCCATTTGTTGAGTGTTTTTTTTTTGTGTCTAATCCGCATATATATCACCATTGTCCTTGATTTTCTTGATTGTATATCACTTAAATATCAACATATACACGTGTGATTTAGTTTACGAAGATTTTTCAATGCCGAGACCCTCGATCAGAGAGTAAAAGAGGAATAAGGTTCACAATGGTGTAAAATTAAAATGGGATATACCGGGCTAGGATTCGAGTTACAGGAACAAGGGCCAAACCAACCACCCAAGAATAGAATCGTCGAGCGAAAACACTTGACAACCTCCTAGAAGCAGCTTTTCTTGCCACCATACATTTCTCCATCAATTAGGAATCTGTTGTCGTCACTAAACACATTCCTTAAATTGTAGCCATTTGTTGAGTGTTTTTTTTTGTGTCTAATCCGCTTATATATCACCATTGCCCTTGATTTTCTTGACTGTATATCTCTTAAATATCAACATATACACGTGTGATTTAGTTTATGAAGATTTTTCAATGCCGAGAACCTCGATCAGAGAGTAAAAAAGACGTAAGGTTCACAGTGGTGTAAGATTAAAATGGGATATACCGGGCTAGGATTCGAGTTACAGGAACAAGGGCCAAACCAACCACCCAAGAATGGAATCGTCGAGCGAAAACACATGACAACCACCTAGAAGCAGCTTTTCTTGCCACCAGACCTTTCTCCATCAATTAGGAATCTGATGCCGTCACTAAACACATTCCTTAAATTGTAGCCATTTGTTGAGTGTTTTTTTTTTGTGTCTAATCCGCATATATATCACCATTGTCCTTGATTTTCTTGATTGTATATCACTTAAATATCAACATATACACGTGTGATTTAGTTTACGAAGATTTTTCAATGCCGAGACCCTCGATCAGAGAGTAAAAGAGGAATAAGGTTCACAATGGTGTAAAATTAAAATGGGATATACCGGGCTAGGATTCGAGTTACAGGAACAAGGGCCAAACCAACCACCCAAGAATGGAATCGTCGAGCGAAAACACTTGACAACCTCCTAGAAGCAGCTTTTCTTGCCACCATACCTTTCTCCATCAATTAGGAATCTGTTGTCGTCACTAAACACATTCCTTAAATTGTAGCCATTTGTTGAGTGTTTTTTTTGGTGTCTAATCCGCATATAAATCACCATTGCCCTTGATTTTCTTGACTGTATATATCTTAAATATCAACATATACACGTGTGATTTAATTTACCAAGATTTTTCAATGCCGAGAACCTCGATCAGAGAGTAAAAAAGGAGTAAGGTTCACAATGATGTAAGATTAAAATGGGATATACCGGGCTAGGATTCGAGTTACAGGAACAAGGGCCAAACCAACCACCCAAGAATGGAATCGTCGAGCGAAAACACTTGACAACCTCCTAGAAGCAGCTTTTCTTGCCACCACCCCTTTCTCCATAAATTAGGAATCTGACGCCGTCACTAAACACATTCATTAAATTGTAGCCATTTGTTGAGTGTTTTTTTTTTGTGTCTAATCCGCATATATATCACCATTGCCCTTGATTTTCTTGACTCTATATCTCCGAAATATCAACATATACACGTGTGATTTTGTTTACGAAGATTTTTCAATGCCGAGAACCTCGATCAGAGAGTAAAAAAGGCGTATGGTTCACAATCGTGTAAAATGAAAATGGGATATACCAGGCTAGGATTCGAGTTACCGGAACAATGGCCAAACCAACCACCCAAGAATGGAATCGTCAAGCGAAAACACCTGACAACCTCCTAGAAGCAGCTTTTCTTACCACCAGACCTTTCTCCATCAATGAGAAATCTGATGCCGTCACTAAACACATTCCTTAAATTGTAGCCATTTATTGAGTGTTTTTTTTTGTGTCTAATCCGCATATATATCACCATTGCCCTTGATTTTCTTGACTGTATATCTCTTAAATATCAACATATACACGTGTGATTTAGTTTACGAAGATTTTTCAATGCTAAGGACCTCGATAAGAGAGTAAAAAAGGCGTAAGGTTCACAATGGTGTAAGATTAAAATGGGATATACCGGGCTAGGATTCGAGTTACAAGAACAAGGGCTAAACCAACCACCCAAGAATGGAATCATCGAGCGAAAACACTTGACAACCTCCTAGAAGCAGCTTTTCTTACCACCAGACCTTTCTCCATCAATTAGAAATCTGATGCCGTCACTAAACACATTCCTTAAATTGTAGCCATTTGTTGAGTTTTTTTTTTGTGTCTAATCCGCATATATATCACTATTGCCCTTGATTTTCTTAACTGTATATCTCTTAAATGTCAACATATACACGTGTGATTTAGTTTACGAAGATTTTTCAATGCCGAGGACCTCTATAAGAGAGTAAAAAACGTGTAAGGTTCACAATGGTGTAAGATTAAAATGGGATATACCGGGCTAGGATTTGAGTTACAAGAACATGGGCCAAACCAACCACCCAAGAATGGAATCATCGAGCGAAAACACTTGACAACCTCCTAGAAGCAGCTTTTCTTAGCACCAGACCTTTCTCCATCAATTAGGAATCTGATGCCGTCACTAAACACATTCCTTAAATTGTAGCCATTTGTTGAGTGTTTTTTTTTTTTGGTGTCTAATCCGCGTATATATCACCATTGTCCTTGATTTTCTTGACTGTATATCTCTTAAATATCAACATATACACGTGTGATTTAGTTTACGAAGATTTTTCAATGCCGAGACCCTCGATCAGAGAGTAAAAAAGGAATAGGGTTCACAATGGTGTAAAATTAAAATGGGATATACCGGGCTAGGATTCGAGTTACAGGAACAAGGGCCAAACCAACCACCCAAGAATGGAATCGTCGAGCGAAAACCCTTGACAACCTCCTAGAAGCAGCTTTTCTTGCCACCCTACCTTTCTCCATCAATTAGGAATCTGATGCCGTCACTAAACACATTCCTTAAATTGTAGCCATTTGTTGAGTGTTTTTTTTGGTGTCTAATCCGCATATATATCACCATTGCCCTTGATTTTCTTGACTGTATATCTCTTAAATATCAACATATACACGTGTGATTTAGTTTACGAAGATTTTTCAATGCCGAGAACCTCGATCAGAGAGTAAAAAAGGCGTAAGGTTCACAATCGTGTAAAATGAAAATGGGATATACCAGGCTAGGATTCGAGTTACAGGAACAAGGGCCAAACCAACCACCCAAGAATGGAATCGTCGAGCGAAAACACTTGACAACCTCCTAGAAGCAGCTTTTCTTACCACCAGACCTTTCTCCATCAATTAGGAATGTGAGGCCGTCACTAAACACATTCCTTAAATTGTAGCCATTTATTGAGTTTTTTTTTATGTCTAATCCGCATATATATCACCATTGCCCTTGATTTTCTTGACTGTATATCACTTAAATATCAACATATACACGTGTGATTTAGTTTACGAAGATTTTTCAATGCCGAGGACCTCGATAAGAGAGTAAAATAGGCGTAAGGTTCACAATGGTGTAAGATTAAAATGGGATATACCAGGAAAGGATTCGAGTTACAAGAACAAGGGCCAAACCAACCACCCAAGAATGGAATCATCGAGCGAAAACACTTGACAACCTCCTAGAAGCAGCTTTTCTTACCACCAGACCTTTCTCCATCAATTAGGAATCTGATGCCGTCACTAAACACATTCCTTAAATTGTAGCCATTTGTTGAGTGTTTTTTTTTTGTGTCTAATCTGCTTATATATCACCATTGCCCTTGATTTTTCTTGACTGTATATCTCTTAAATGTCAATATATACACGTGTGATTTAGTTTACGAAGATTTTTCAATGCCGAGACCCTCGATCAGAGAGTAAAAAAGGAATAAGGTTCACAATGGTGTAAAATTAAAATGGGATATACCGGGCTAGGATTCGAGTTACAGGAACAAGGGCCAAACCAACCACCCAAGAATGGAATTGTCGAGCGAAAACACTTGACAACCTCCTAGAAGCAGCATTTCTTGTCACCATACCTTTCTCCATCAATTAGGAATCTGATGCCGTCACTAAACACATTCCTTAAATTGTAGCCATTGTTGAGTGTTTTTTTTTTGTGTCTAATCCGTTTATATATCACCATTGCCCTTGATTTTCTTGAATGTATATCTCTTAAATATCAACATATACACGTGTGATTTAGTTTACGAAGATTTTTCAATGCCGAGAACCTCGATCAGAGAGTAAAAAAGGTGTAAGGTTCACAATGGTGTAAGATTAAAATGGGATAAATCGGGCTAGGATTCGAGTTACAGGAACAAGGGCCAAACCAACCACCCAAGAATGGAATCGTTGAGCGAAAACACTTGACAACCTCCTAGAAGCAGCTTTTCTTGCCATCACACCTTACTCCATAAATTAGGAATCTGACGCCGTCACTAAACACATTCATTAAATTGTAGCCATTTGTTGTGTGTTTTTTTTTTGTGTCTAATCCGCATATATATCACCATTGTCCTTGATTTTCTTGACTGTATATCTCTTAAATATCAACATATACACATGTGATTTAGTTTACGAAGATTTTTCAATGCCGAGACCCTCGATCAGAGAGTAAAAAAGGAATAAGGTTCACAATGGTGTAAAATTAAAATGGGATATACCGGGCTAGGATTCGAGTTACAGGAACAAGGGCCAAACCAACCACCCAAGAATGGAATTGTTGAGCGAAAACACTTGACAACCTCCTAGAAGCAGCTTTTCTTAGCACCAGACCTTTCTCCATCAATTAGGAATCTGATGCCGTGACTAAACACATTCCTTAAATTGTAGCCATTTGTTGAGTGTTTTTTTTTTTGGTGTCTAATCCGCATATATATCACCATTGTCCTTGATTTTCTTGATTGTATATCTCTTAAATATCAACATATACACGTGTGATTTAGTTTACGAAGATTTTTCAATGCCGAGACCCTCGATCAGAGAGTAAAAAAGGAATAAGGTTCACAATGGTGTAAAATTAAAATGGGATATACCGAGCTAGGATTCGAGTTACAGGAACAAGGGCCAAACCAACCACCCAAGAATGGAATCGTCGAGCGAAAACACTTGACAACCTCCTAGAAGCAGCTTTTCTTGCCACCAGACCTTTCTCCATCAATTAGGAATCTGATGCCGTCACTAAACACATTCCTTAAATTGTAGCCATTTGTTGAGTGTTTTTTTTTTGTGTCTAATCCGCATATATATCACCATTGTCCTTGATTTTCTTGATTGTATATCACTTAAATATCAACATATACACGTGTGATTTAGTTTACGAAGATTTTTCAATGCCGAGACCCTCGATCAGAGAGTAAAAGAGGAATAAGGTTCACAATGGTGTAAAATTAAAATGGGATATACCGGGCTAGGATTCGAGTTACAGGAACAAGGGCCAAACCAACCACCCAAGAATGGAATCGTCGAGCGAAAACACTTGACAACCTCCTAGAAGCAGCTTTTCTTGCCACCATACCTTTCTCCATCAATTAGGAATCTGTTGTCGTCACTAAACACATTCCTTAAATTGTAGCCATTTGTTGAGTGTTTTTTTTTGTGTCTAATCCGCTTATATATCACCATTGCCCTTGAGTTTCTTGACTGTATATCTCTTAAATATCAACATATACACGTGTGATTTAGTTTATGAAGATTTTTCAATGCCGAGAACCTCGATCAGAGAGTAAAAAAGACGTAAGGTTCACAGTGGTGTAAGATTAAAATGGGATATACCGGGCTAGGATTCGAGTTACAGGAACAAGGGCCAAACCAACCACCCAAGAATGGAATCGTCGAGCGAAAACACATGACAACCACCTAGAAGCAGCTTTTCTTGCCACCAGACCTTTCTCCATCAATTAGGAATCTGATGCCGTCGCTAAACACATTCCTTAAATTGTAGCCATTTGTTGAGTGTTTTTTTTGGTGTCTAATCCGCATATATATCACCATTGCCCTTGATTTTCTTGACTGTATATCTCTTAAATATCAACATATACACGTGTGATTTAATTTACCAAGATTTTTCAATGCCGAAAACCTCGATCAGAGAGTAAAAAAGGAGTAAGGTTCCCAATGGTGTAAGATTAAAATGGGATATACCGGGCTAGGATTCGAGTTACAGGAACAAGGGCCAAACCAACCACCCAAGAATGAAATCGTCGAGCGAAAACACTTGACAACGTCCTAGAAGCAGCTTTTCTTGCCACCATACCTTTCTCCATCAATTAGGAATCTGATGCCGTCACTAAACACATTCCTTAAATTGTAGCCATTTGTTGAGTGTTTTTTTTTTGTGTCTAATCCGCTTATATATCAACATTGCCCTTGATTTTTGTTGACTGTATATCTCTTAAATGTCAACATATACACGTGTGATTTAGTTTACGAAGATTTTTCAATGCCGAGACCCTCGATCAGAGAGTAAAAAAGGAATAAGGTTCACAATGGTGTAAAATTAAAATGGGATATACCGGGCTAGGATTTGAGTTACAGGAACAAGGGCCACACCAACCACCCAAGAATGGAATCGTCGAGCGAAAACACTTGACAACCTCCTAGAAGCAGCTTTTCTTGCCACCATACCTTTCTCCATCAATTAGGAATCTGATGCCGTCACTAAACACATTCCTTAAATTGTAGCAATTTGTTGAGTGTTTTTTTTGTGTCTAATCCGCTTATATATCACCATTGCCCTTGATTTTCTTGACTGTATATCTCTTAAATATCAACATATACACGTGTGATTTAGTTTACGAAGATTTTTCAATGCCGAGACCCTCGATCAGAGAGTAAAAAAGGAATAAGGTTCACAATGGTGTAAAATTAAAATGGGATATACCGGGCTAGGATTCGAGTTACAGGAACAAGGGCCAAACCAACCACCCAAGAATGGAATCGTCGAGCGAAAACACTTGACAACCACCTAGAAGCAGCTTTTCTCACCACCAGACCTTTCTCCATCAATTAGGAATCTGATGCCGTCACTAAACACATTCCTTAAATTGTAGCCATTTGTTGAGTTTTTTTTTGGTGTCTAATCCGCATATATATCACCATTGCCCTTGATTTTCTTAACTGTATATCTCTTAAATATCAACATATACACGTGTGATTTAGTTTACGAAGATTTTTCAAGGCCGAGACCCTCGATCAGAGAGTAAAAAAGGAATAAGGTTCACAATGGTGTAAAATTAAAATGGGATATACCGGGCTAGGATTCGAGTTACAGGAACAAGGGCCAAACCAACCACCAAAGAATGGAATCATCGAGCGAAAACACTTGACAACCTCCTAGAAGCAGCTTTTCTTACCACCAGACCTTTCTCCATCAATTAGGAATCTGATGCCGTCACTAAACACATTCCTTAAATTGTAGCCATTTGTTGAGTGTTTTTATTTTGGTGTCTAATCCGCATATATATCACCATTGTCCTTGATTTTCTTGACTGTATATCACTTAAATATCAACATATACACGTGTGATTTAGTTTACGAAGATTTTTCAATGCTGAGACCCTCGATCAGTGAGTAAAAAAGGAATAAGGTTCACAATGGTGTAAAATTAAAATGGGATATACCGGGCTAGGATTCGAGTTACAGGAACAAGGGCCAAACCAACCACCCAAGAATGGAATCGTCGAGCGAAAACCGTTGACAACCTCCTAGAAGCAGCTTTTCTTGCCACCATACCTTTCTCCATCAATTAGGAATCTGTTGTCGTCACTAAACACATTCCTTAAATTGTAGCCATTTGTTGAGTGTTTTTTTTTTTGTGTCTAATCCGCTTATATATCACCATTGCCCTTGATTTTCTTGACTGTATATCTCTTAAATATCAACATATACACGTGTGATTTAGTTTACGAAGATTTTTCAATGCCGAGAACCTCGATTAGAGAGTAAAAAAGGCGTAAGGTTCACAGTGGTGTAAGATTAAAATGGGAGATACCGGGCTAGGATTCGAGTTACAGGAACAAGGGCCAAACCAACCACCCAAGAATGGAATCGTCGAGCGAAAACACTTGACAACCTCCTAGAAGCAGCTTTTCTTGCCACCAGACCTTTCTCCATCAATTAGGAATCTGATGCCGTCGCTAAACACATTCCTTAAATTGTAGCCATTTGTTGAGTGTTTTTTTTGGTGTCTAATCCGCATATATATCACCATTGCCCTTGATTTTCTTGACTGTATATCTCTTAAATATCAACATATACACGTGTGATTTAGTTTACGAAGATTTTTCAATGCCGAGACCCTCGATCAGAGAGTAAAAAAGGAATAAGGTTCACAAAGGTGTAAAATTAAAATGGGATATACCGGGCTAGGATTCGAGTTACAGGAACAAGGGCCAAACCAACCACCCAAGAATGGAATCGTCGAGCGAAAACACTTGACAACCTCCTAGAAGCAGCTTTTCTTGCCACCATACCATTCTCCATCAATTAGGAATCTGATGCCGTCACTAAACACATTCCTTAAATTGTAGCCATTTGTTGAGTGTTTTTTTTTTTTTTTGTGTCTAATCCGCTTATATATCACCATTGCCCTTGATTTTCTTGACTGTATATCTCTTAAATGTCAACATATACATGAGTGATTTAGTTTACGAAGATTTTTCAATGCCTTGACCCTCGATCAGAGAGTAAAAAAGGAATAAGGTTCACAATGGTGTAAAATTAAATGGGATATACCGGGCTAGGATTCGAATTACATGAACAAGGGCCAAACCAACCACCCAAGAATGGAATCGTCGAGCGAAAACACTTGACAACCTCCTAGAAGCAGCTTTTCTTGCCACCATACCTTTCTCCATCAATTAGGAATCTGATGTCGTCACTAAACACATTCCTTAAATTGTAGCCATTTGTTGAGTGTTTTTTTTGTGTCTAATCCGCTTATATATCACCATTGCCCTTAATTTTCTTGACTGTATATCTCTTAAATATCAACATATACACGTGTGATTTAGTTTACGAAGATTTTTCAACGCCGAGACCCTCGATCAGAGAGTAAAAAAGGAATATGGTTCACAAAGGTGTAAAATTAAAATGGGATATACCGGGCTAGGATTCGAGTTACAGGAACAAGGGCCAAACCAACCACCCAAGAATGGAATCGTCGAGCGAAAACACTTGACAACCTCCTAGAAGCAGCTTTTCTCACCACCAGACATTTCTCCATCAATTAGGAATCTGATGCCGTCACTAAACACATTCCTTAAATTGTAGCCATTTGTTGAGTGTTTTTTTTTGGCGTCTAATCCGCATATATATCACCATTGTCCTTGATTTTCTTGACTGTATATCTCTTAAATATCAACATATACACGTGTGATTTAGTTTACGAAGATTTTTCAATGCCGAGACCCTCGATCAGAGAGTAAAAAAGGAATATGGTTCACAATGGTGTAAAATTAAAATGGGATATACCGGGCTAGGATTCGAGTTACATGAACAAGGGCCAAACCAACCACCCAAGAATGGAATCGTCGAGCGAAAACACTTGACAACCTCCTAGAAGCAGCTTTTCTTGCCACCATACCTTTCTCCATCAATTAGGAATCTGTTGCCGTCACTAAACACATTCCTTAAATTGTAGACATTTGTTGAGTGTTTTTTTTTGTGTCTAATCCGCTTATATATCACCATTGCCCTTGATTTTCTTGACTGTATATCTCTTAAATATCAACATATACACGTGTGATTTAGTTTACGAAGATTTTTCAATGCCAAGACCCTCGATCAGAGAGTAAAAAAGGAATAAGGTTCACAATGGTGTAAAATTAAAATGGGATATACCGAGCTAGGATTCGAGTTACAGGAACGAGGGCCAAACCAACCACCCAAGAATGGAATCGTCGAGCGAAAACACTTGACAACCTCCTAGAAGCAGCTTTTCTTGCCACCAGACCTTTCTCCATCAATTAGGAATCTGATGCCGTCACTAAACACTTTCCTTAAATTGTAGCCATTTGTTGAGTGTTTTTTTTGGTGTCTAATCCGCATATATATCACCATTGTCCTTGATTTTCTTGATTGTATATCACTTAAATATCAACATATACACGTGTGATTTAGTTTACGAAGATTTTTCAATGCCGAGACCCTCGATCAGAGAGTAAAAGAGGAATAAGGTTCACAATGGTGTAAAATTAAAATGGGATATACCGGGCTAGGATTCGAGTTACAGGAACAAGGGCCAAACCAACCACCCAAGAATGGAATCGTCGAGCGAAAACACTTGACAACCTCCTAGAAGCAGCTTTTCTTGCCACCACACCTTTCTCCATAAATTAGGAATCTGACGCCGTCACTAAACACATTCATTAAATTGTAGCCATTTGTTGAGTGTTTTTTTTTTGTGTCTAATCCGCATATATATCACCATTGCCCTTGATTTTCTTGACTGTATATCTCCTAAATATCAACATATACACGTGTGATTTTGTTTCAAAGATTTTTCAATGCCGAGAACCTCGATTAGAGAGTAAAAAAGGCGTATGGTTCACAATCATGTAAAATGAAAATGGGATATACCAGGCTAGGATTCGAGTTACCGGAACAATGGCCAAACCAACCACCCAAGAATGGAATCGTCGAGCGAAAACACTTGACAACCTCCTAGAAGCAGCTTTTCTTACCACCAGACCTTTTCCATCAATTAGAAATCTGATGCCGTCACTAAACACATTCCTTAAATTGTAGCCATTTGTTGAGTGTTTTTTTTTGTGCCTAATCCGCATATATATCACCATTGCCCTTGATTTTCTTGACTGTATATCTCTTAAATATCAACATATACACGTGTGATTTAGTTTACGAAGATTTTTCAATGCTGAGGACCTCGATAAGAGAGTAAAAAAGGCGTAAGGTTCACAATGGTGTAAGATTAAAATGGTCGGGCTAGAAATCTGATGCCGTCACTAAACACATTCCTTAAATTGTAGCCATTTGTTGAGTGTTTTTTTTTGTGTCTAATCCGCATATATATCACCATTGCCCTTGATTTTCTTGACTCTATATCTCTTAAATATCAACATATACACGTGTGATTTAGTTTACGAAGATTTTTCAATGCTGAGGACCTCGATAAGAGAGTAAAAAAGGCGTAAGGTTCACAATGGTGTAAGATTAAAATGGGATATATCGGGCTAGGATTCGAGTTACAGGAACAAGGGCCAAACCAACCACCCAAGAATGGAATCGTCGAGCGAAAACCCTTGACCACCTCCTAGAAGCAGCTTTTCTTGCCACCCTACCTTTCTCCATCAATTAGGAATCTGATGCCCTCACTAAACACATTCCTTAAATTGTAGCCATTTGTTGAGTGTTTTTTTTGGTGTCTAATCCGCATATATATATCACCATTGCCCTTGATTTTCTTGACGGTATATCTCTTAAATATTAACATATACACGTGTGATTTAGTTTACGAAGATTTTTCTATGCCGAGATCCTCGATCAGAGAGTAAAAAAGGCGTAAGGTTCACAATCGTGTAAAATGAAAATGGGATATACCAGGCTAGGATTCGAGTTACAGGAACAAGGGCCAAACCAACCACCCAAGAATGGAATCGTCGAGCGAAAACACTTGACAACCTCCTAGAAGCAGCTTTTCTTACCACCAGACCTTTCTCCATCAATTAGGAATGTGAGGCCGTCACTAAACACATTCCTTAAATTGTAGCCATTTGTTGAGTTTTTTTTTTGTGTCTAATCCGCATATAAATCACCATTGCCCTTGATTTTCTTGACTGTATATCACTTAAATATCAACATATACACGTGTGATTTAGTTTACGAAGATTTTTCAATGCCGAGGACCTCGATAAGAGAGTAAAAAAGGCGTAAGGTTCACAATGGTGTAAGATTAAAATGGGATATACTGGGCTAGGATTCGAGTTACAAGAACAAGGGCCAAACCAACCACCCAAGAATGGAATCATCGAGCAAAAACACTTGACAACCTCCTAGAAGCAGCTTTTCTTACCACCAGACCTTTCTCCATCAATTAGGAATCTGATGCCGTCACTAAACACATTCCTTAAATTGTAGCCCATTGTTGAGTGTTTTTTTTTTTTTGTGTCTAATCCGCTTATATATCACCATTGCCCTTGATTTTCTTGACTGTATATCTCTTAAATATCAACATATACACGTGTGATTTAGTTTACGAAGATTTTTCAATGCCGAGACCCTCGATCAGAGAGTAAAAAAGGAATAAGGTTCACAATGGTGTAAAATTAAAATGGGATATACCGGGCTAGGATTCGAGTTACAGGAACAAGGGCCAAACCAACCACCCAAGAATGGAATCGTCGAGCGAAAACCCTTGACAACCTCCTAGAAGCAGCTTTTCTTGCCACCCTACCTTTCTCCATCAATTAGGAATCTGATGCCCTCACTAAACACATTCCTTAAATTGTAGCCATTTGTTGAGTGTTTTTTTTGGTGTCTAATCCGCATATATATCACCATTACCCTTGATTTTCTTGACTGTATATCTCTTAAATATCAACATATACACGTGTGATTTAGTTTACGAAGATTTTTCTATGCCGAGAACCTCGATCAGAGAGTAAAAAAGACGTAAGGTTCACAATCGTGTAAAATGAAAATGGGATATACCAGGCTAGGATTCGAGTTACAGGAACAAGGGCCAAACCAACCACTCAAGAATGGAATCGTCGAGCGAAAACACTTGACAACCTCCTAGAAGCAGCTTTTCTTACCACCAGACCTTTCTCCATCAATTAGGAATGTGAGGCCGTCACTAAACACATTCCTTAAATTGTAGCCATTTGTTGAGTTTTTTTTTTTGTGTGTCTAATCCTCATATATATCACCATTGCCCTTGATTTTCTTGACTGTATATCACTTAAATATCAACATATAAACGTGTGATTTAGTTTACGAAGATTTTTCAATGCCGAGGACATCGATAAGAGAGTAAAAAAGGCGTAAGGTTCACAATGGTGTAAGATTAAAATGGGATATACCGGGCTAGGACTCGAGTTACAAGAACAAGGGCCAAACCAACCACCCAAGAATGGAATCATCGAGCGAAAACACTTGACAACCTCCTAGAAGCAGCTTTTCTTACCACCAGACCTTTCTCCATCAATTAGGAATCTGATGCCGTCACTAAACACATTCCTTAAATTGTAGCCCATTGTTGAGTGTTTTTTTTTTTTTTTTGTGTCTAATCCGCTTATATATCACCATTGCCCTTGATTTTCTTGACTGTATATCTCTTAAATATCAACATATACACGTATGATTTAGTTTACGAAGATTTTTCAATGCCGAGAACCTCGATCAGAGAGTAAAAAAGGCGTAAGGTTCACAATGGTGTAAGATTAAAATGGGATATATCGGGCTAGGATTCGAGTTACAGGAACAAGGGCCAAACCAACCACCCAAGAATGGAATCGTTGAGCGAAAACACTTGACAACCTCCTAGAAGCAGCTTTTCTTGCCATCACACCTTTCTCCATTAATTAGGAATCTGACGCCGTCACTAAACACATTCATTAACTTGTAGCCATTTGTTGAGTGTTTTTTTTTTGTGTCTAATCCGCATATATATCACCATTGTCCTTGATTTTCTTGACTGTATATCTCTTAAATATCAACATATACACATGTGATTTAGTTTACGAAGATTTTTCAATGCCGAGACCCTCGATCAGAGAGTAAAAAAGGAATAAGGTTCACAATGGTGTAAAATTAAAATGGGATATACCGGGCTAGGATTCGAGTTACAGGAACAAGGGCCAAACCAACCACCCGAGAATGGAATCGTTGAGCGAAAACACTTGACAACCTCCTAGAAGCAGCTTTTCTTAGCACCAGACCTTTCTCCATCAATTAGTAATCTGATGCCGTGACTAAACACATTCCTTAAATTGTAGCCATTTGTTGAGTGTTTTTTTTTGGTGTCTAATCTGCATATATATCACCATTATCCTTGATTTTCTTGATTGTATATCTCTTAAATATCAACATATACACGTGTGATTTAGTTTACGAAGATTTTTCAATGCCGAGACCCTCGATCAGAGAGTAAAAAAGGAATAAGGTTCACAATGGTGTAAAATTAAAATGGGATATACCGGGCTAGGATTCGAGTTACAGGAACAAGGGCCAAACCAACCACCCAAGAATGGAATCGTCGAGCGATAACACTTGACAACCTCCTAGAAGCAGCTTTTCTTGCCACCAGACATTTCTCCATCAATTAGGAATCTGATGCCGTCACTAAACACATTCCTTAAATTGTAGCCATTTGTTGAGTGTTTTTTTGGTGTCTAATCCGCATATATATCACCATTGCCCTTGATTTTCTTGACTGTATATCTCTTAAATATCAACATATACACGTGTGATTTAGTTTACCAAGATTTTTCAATGCCGAGAACCTCGATCAGAGAGTAAAAAAGGAGTAAGGTTCACAATGGTGTAAGATTAAAATGGGATATACCAGGCTAGGATTCGAGTTACAGGAACAAGGGCCAAACCAACCACCCAAGAATGGAATCGTCGAGCGAAAACACTTGACAACCTCTTAGAAGAAGCTTTTCTTCCCACCACACCTTTCTCCATAAATTAGGAATCTGACGTCGTCACTAAACACATTCATTAAATTGTAGCCATTTGTTGAGTGTTTTTTTTGTGTCTAATCCGCATATATATCACCATTGCCCTTGATTTTCTTGACTGTATATCTCTTAAATTTCAACATATACACGTGTGATTTAGTTTACGAAGATTTTTCAATGCCGATAACCTCGATCAGAGAGTAAAAAAGGCGTAAGGTTCACAATGGTGTAAAATTAAAATGGGATATACCGGGCTAGGATTCGAGTTACAAGAACAAGAGCCAAACCAACCACCCAAGAATGGAATCGTCGAGCGAAAACACTTGACAACCTCCTAGAAGCAGCTTTTCTTGCCACCAGACCTTTCTCCATCAATTAGGAATCCGATGCCATCACTAAACACATTCCTTAAATTGTAGCCATTTGTTGAGTGTTTTTTATTGGTGTCTAATCCGCATATATATCACCATTGCCCTTGATTTTCTTGACTGTATCTCTCTTAAATATCAACATATACACGTGTGATTTAGTTTACCAAGATTTTTCAATGCCGAGAACCGCGATCAGAGAGTAAAAAAGGAGTAAGGTTCACAATGGTGGTAGATTAAAATGGGATATACCGGGCTAGGATTCGAGTTACAGGAACAAGGGCCAAACCAACCACCCAAGAATGGAATCGTCGAGCGAAAACACTTGACAACCTCCTAGAGGCAGCTTTTCTTGCCACCACACCTTTCTCCATAAATTAGGAATCTGACACCGTCACTAAACACATTCATTAAATTGTAGCCATTTGTTGAGTGTTTTTTTTTGTGTCTAATCCGCATATATATCACCATTGCCATTGATTTTCTTGACTGTATATCTCTTAAATATCAACATATACACGTGTGATTTTGTTTACGAAGATTTTTCAATGCCGAGAACCTCGATCAGAGAGTAAAAAAGGCGTAAGGTTCACAATCGTGTAAAATGAAAATGGGATATACCAGGCTAGGATTCGAGTTACAGGAACAATGGCCAAACCAACCACCCAAGAATGGAATCGTCGAGCGAAAACAATTGACAACCTCCTAGAAGCAGTTTTTCTTACCACCAGACCTTTCTCCATCAATTAGAAATCTGATGCCGTCACTAAACACATTCCTTAAATTGTAGCCATTTGTTGAGTGTTTTTTTGTGTCTAATCCGCATATATATCACCATTTCCCTTGATTTTCTTGACTGTATATCTCTTAAATATCAACATATACACGTGTGATTTAGTTTACGAAGATTTTTCAATTCCGAGAACCTCGATTAGAGAGTAAAAAAGACATAAGGTTCACAATGGTGTAAAATTAAAATGGGATATAACGGGCTAGGATTCGAGTTACAGGAACAAGGGCCACACCAACCACCCAAGAATGGAATCGTCGAGCGAAAACACTTGACAACCTCCTAGAAGCAGATTTTCTTGCCACCTGACCTTTCTCCATCAATTAGGAATCTGATGCCGTCACTAAACACATTCCTTAAATGGTAGCCATTTGTTGAGTGTTTTTTTTGGTGTCTAATCCGCATATATATCACCATTAGCCTTGATTTTCTTGATTGTATATCTCTTAAATATCAACATATACACGTGTGATTTAGTTTACCAAGATTTTTCAATACCGAGAACCTCGATCAGAGAGTAAAAAAGGAGTAAGGTTCACAATGGTGTAAGATTAAAATGGGATATACTAGGCTAGGATGCGAGTTACAGGAACAAGGGCCAAACCAACCACCCAAGAATGGAATCGTCGAACGAAAAGACTTGACAATCTCCTAGAAGCAGCTTTTCTTGCCACCACACCTTTCTCCATAAATTAGGAATCTGACGCCGTCACTAAACACATTCCTTAAATTGTAGCCATTTGTTGAGTGTTTTTTTGTGTGTCTAATCCGCATATTTATCACCATTGCCCTTGATTTTCTTGACTGTATATCTCTTAAATATCAACATATACACGTGTGATTTAGTTTACGAAGATTTTTCATTGCCGAGAACCTCTATCAGAGAGTAAAAAAGGCGTAAGGTTCACAATCATGTAAAATGAAAATGGGATATACCAGGCTAGGATTCGAGTTACAGGAATAAGGGCCAAACCAACCACCCAAGAATGGAATCGTCGAGCGAAAACACTTGACAACCTCCTAGAAGCAGCTTTTCTTACCACCAGACCTTTCTCCATCAATTAGGAACCTGATGCCGTCACTAAACACATTCCTTAAATTGTAGCCATTTGTTGAGTTTTTTTTTGTGTCTAATCCGCATATATATCACCATTGCCCTTGATTTTCTTGACTGTATATCTCTTAAATATCAACATATACACGTGTGATTTAGTTTACGGAGATTTTTCAATGCCGAGACCCTCGATCAGAGAGTAAAAATGGCGTAAGGTTCACAATGGTGTAAGATTAAAATGGGATATACCGGGCTAGGATTTGAGTTACAAGAACTAGGGCCAAACAACCACCCAAGAATGGAATCATCGAGCAAAAACACTTGACAACCTCCTAGAAGCAGCTTTTCTTACCACCAGACCTTTCTCCATCAATTAGGAATCTGATGCCGTCACTAAACACATTCCTTAAATGGTAGCCATTTGTTGAGTGTTTTTTTTGGTGTCTAATCCGCATATATATCACCATTAGCCTTGATTTTCTTGATTGTATATCTCTTAAATATCAACATATACACGTGTGATTTAGTTTACGAAGATTTTTCAATGCCGAGAACCTCTATCAGAGAGTAAAAAAGGCGTAAGGTTCACAATCATGTAAAATGAAAATGGGATATACCAGGCTAGGATTCGAGTTACAGGACTAAGGGCCAAACCAACCACCCAAGAATGGAATCGTCGAACGAAAAGACTTGACAATCTCCTAGAAGCAGCTTTTCTTGCCACCACACCTTTCTCCATAAATTAGGAATCTGACGCCGTCACTAAACACATTCCTTAAATGGTAGCCATTTGTTGAGTGTTTTTTTTGTGTGTCTAATCCGCATATTTATCACCATTGCCCTTGATTTTCTTGACTGTATATCTCTTAAATATCAACATATACACGTGTGATTTAGTTTACGAAGATTTTTCAATGCCGAGAACCTCTATCAGAGAGTAAAAAAGGCGTAAGGTTCACAATCATGTAAAATGAAAATGGGATATACCAGGCTAGGATTCGAGTTACAGGAATAAGGGCCAAACCAACCACCCAGGAATGGAATCGTCGAGCGAAAACACTTGACAACCTCCTAGAAGCAGCTTTTCTTACCACCAGACCTTTCTCCATCAATTAGGAACCTGATGCCGTCACTAAACACATTCCTTAAATTGTAGCCATTTGTTGAGTTTTTTTTTGTGTCTAATCCGCATATATATCACCATTGCCCTTGATTTTCTTGACTGTATATCTCTTAAATATCAACATATACACGTGTGATTTAGTTTACGAAGATTTTTCAATGCCGAGACCCTCGATCAGAGAGTAAAAATGGCGTAAGGTTCACAATGGTGTAAGATTAAAATGGGATATACCGGGCTAGGATTTGAGTTACAAGAACTAGGGCCAAACCAACCACCCAAGAATGGAATCATCGAGCAAAAACACTTGACAACCTCCTAGAAGCAGCTTTTCTTACCACCAGACCTTTCTCCATCAATTAGGAATCTGATGCCGTCACTAAACACATTCCTTAAATGGTAGCCATTTGTTGAGTGTTTTTTTTGGTGTCTAATCCGCATATATATCACCATTAGCCTTGATTTTCTTGATTGTATATCTCTTAAATATCAACATATACACGTGTGATTTAGTTTACCAAGATTTTTCAATACCGAGAACCTCGATCAGAGAGTAAAAAATGAGTAAGGTTCACAATGGTGTAAGATTAAAATGGGATATACCGGGGTAGGATTCGAGTTACGGGAACAAGGGCCAAACCAGCCACCCAAGAATGGAATCGTCGAGCGAAAACACTTGACAACCTCCTAGAAGCAGCTTTTCTTGCCACCAGACCTTTCTCCATCAATTAGGAATCTGATGCCGTCACTAAACACATTCCTTAAATTGTAGCCATTTGTTGAGTGTTTTTTTTTGGTGTCTAATCCGCTTATATATCACCATTGCCTATGATTTTCTTGACTGTATATCTCTTAAATATCAACATATACACATGTGATTTAGTTTACGAAGATTTTTCAGTGCCGAGTACCTCGATCAGAGAGTAAAAAAGGCGTAAGGTTCACAATGGTGTAAGATTAAAATGGGATATACCGGGCTAGGATTCGAGTTAGAAGAACAAGGGCCAAACCAACCACCCAAGAATGGAATCATCGAGCGAAAACACTTGACAACCTCCTAGAAGCAGCTTTTCTTACCACCAGACCTTTCTCTTTCAATTAGGAATCTGATGCCGTCACTAAACACATTCCTTAAATTGTAGCCATTTGTTGAGTGTTTTTTTTTTGTGTCTAATCCTTATATATATCACCATTGCCCTTGATTTTCTCGACTGTATATCTCTTAAATATCAACATATACACGTGTGATTTAGTTTACGAAGATTTTTCAATGCCGAGACCCTTGATCAGAGATTAAAAATGGCGTATGGTTCACAATGGTGTAAAATTAAAATGGGATATACCGGGCTAGGATTCGAGTTACAGGAACAAGGGCCAAACCAACCACCGAAGAATGGAATCGTCGAGCGAAAACACTTGACAACCTCCTAGAAGCAGCTTTTCTTGCAACCAGACCTTTCTCCATCAATTAGGAATCTGATGCCGTCACTAAACACGTTCCTTAAATTGTAGCCATTTGTTGAGTGTTTTTTTTTGGTGTCTAATCCGCATATATATCACCATTGCCCTTGATATTCTTGACTGTATATCTCTTAAATATCAACATATACACGTGTGATTTAGTTTACGAAGATTTTTCAATGCCGAGACCCTCGATCAGAGAGTAAAAATGGCGTAAGGTTCACAATGGTGTAAAATTAAAATGGGATATACCGGGCTAGGATTCGAGTTACAGGAACAAGGGCCAAACCAACCACCCAAGAATGGAATCGTCGAGCGAAAACACTTGACAACCTCCTAGAAGCAGCTTTTCTTGCCACCAAACCTTTCTCCATCAATTAGGAATCTGATGCCGTCACTAAACACATTCCTTAAATTGTAGCCATTTGTTGAGTGTTTTTTTTGGTGTCTAATCCGCTTATATATCACCATTGCCCTTGATTTTCTTGACTGTATATCTCTTAGATATCAACTTATACACGTGTGATTTAGTTTACGAAGATTTTTCAATGCCGAGAACCTCGATCAGAGAGTAAAAAAGGCGTAAGGTTCACAATGGTGTAAGATTAAAATGGGATATACCGGGCTAGGATTCGAGTTACAGGAACAAGGGCCAAATCAACCACCCAAGAATGGAATCGTCGAGCGAAAACACTTGACAACCTCCTTGAAGCAGCTTTTCTTGCCACCAGACCTTTCTCCATCAATTAGGAATCTGATGACGTCACTAAACACATTCCTTAAATTGTAGCCATTTGTTGAGTGTTTTTTTTTTGTGTCTAATCCGCATATATATCACCATTGCCCTTGATTTTCTTGACTGTATATCTCTTAAATATCAACATATACACGTGTGATTTAGTTTACGAAGATTTTTCAATGCCGAGACCCTCGATCAGAGAGTAAAAATGGCGTAAGGTTCACATTGGTGTAAAATTAAAATGGGATATACCGGGCTAGGATTCGAGTTACAGGAACAAGGGCCAAACCAACCACCCAAGAATAGAATCGTCGAGCGAAAACACTTGACCACCTCCTAGAAGCAGCTTTTCTTGCCACCAGACCTTTCTCCATCAATTAGGAATCTGATGCCGTCACTAAACACATTCCTTAAATTGTAGCCATTTGTTGAGTGTTTTTTTTTTGGTGTCAAATCCGCTTATATATCACCATTGCCCTTGATTTTCTTAACTGTATATATCTTAGATGTCAACTTATACACGTGTGACTTAGTTTACGAAGATTTTTCAATGCCGAGAACCTCGATTAGAGAGTAAAAAAGGCGTAAGGTTCACAATGGTGTAAGATTAAAATGGGATATACCGGGCTAGGATTCGAGTTACAGGAACAAGGGCCAAATCAACCACCCAAGAATGGAATCGTCGAGCGAAAACACTTGACAACCTCCTAGAACAGCTTTTCTTGCCACCAGACCTTTCTCCATCAATTAGGAATCTGATGCCGTCACTAAACACATTCCTTAAATTGTTGCCATTTGTTGAGTGTTTTTTTTGGTGTCTAATCCGCATATATATCACCATGGACCTTGATTTTCTTGACTGTATATCTCTTAAATATCAACATATACACGTGTGATTTAGTTTACGAAGATTTTTCAATGCCGAGAACCTCGATCAGAGAGTAAAAAAGGCGTAAGGTTCACAATGGTGTAAGATTAAAATAGGATATACCGGGCTAGGATTCGAGTTACAGGAACAAGGGTCAAACCAACCACCCAAGAATGGAATTGTCGAGCGAAAACACTTGACAGCCTCCTAAAAGCAGCTTTTCTTGCCACCAGACCTTTCTCCATCAATTAGGAATCTGATGCCGTCACTAAACACATTCCTTAAATTGTAGCCATTTGTTGAGTGTTTTTTTTGGTGTCTAATCCGCTTATATATCACCATTGCCCTTGATTTTCTTGACTGTATATCTCTTAAATATCAACATATACACATGTGATTTAGTTTACGAAGATTTTTCAATACCGAGAACCTCGATCAGAGAGTAAAAAAGGCGTAAGGTTCACAATGGTGTAAGATTAAAATGGGATATACCGGGCTAGGATTCGAGTTACAGGAACAAGGGCCAAACCAACCACCCAAGAATGGAATCGTCGAGCGAAAACACTTGACAACCTACTAGAAGCAACTTTTCTTGCCACCAGACCTTTCTCCATCAATTAGAAATCTGATGCCGTCACTAAACACATTCCTTAAATTGTAGCCATTTGTTGAGTGTTTTTTTTTTGGTGTCTAATCCGCATATATATCACCATTGCCCTTGATTTTCTTGACTGTATATCTCTTAAATATCAACATATACACGTGTGATTTAGTTTACGAAGATTTTTCAATGCCGAGAACCTCGATCAGAGAGTAAAAAAGGTGTAAGGTTCACAATGGTGTAAGATTAAAATGGGATATACCGGGCTAGGATTCGAGTTACAAGAACAAGGGCCAAACCATCCACCCAAGAATGGAATCTTCGAGCGAAAACACTTGACAACCTCCTAGAAGCAGCTTTTCTTACCACCAGACCTTTCTCCATCAATTAGGAATCTGATGCCGTCACTAAACACATTCCTTAAATTGTAGCCATTTGTTGAGTGTTTTTTTTGGTGTCTAATCCGCATATATATCACCATGGACCTTGATTTTCTTGACTGTATATCTCTTAAATATTAACATATACACGCGTGATTTAGTTTACGAAGATTTTTCAATGCCGAGAACCTCGATCAGAGAGTAAAAAAGGCGTAAGGTTCACAATGGTGTAAGATTAAAATGGGATATACCGGTCTAGGATTCGAGTTACAGGAACAAGGGCCAAACCAACCACCCAAGAATGGAATCGTCGAGCGAAAACACTTGACAACCTTCTAGAAGCAACTTTTCTTGCCACCAGACCTTTCTCCATCAATTAGGAATCTGATGCCGTCACTAAACACATTTCTTAAATTGTAGCCATTTGTTGAGTGTTTTTTTTTGGTGTCTAATCCGCATATATATCACCATTGCCCTTGATTTTCTTGACTGTATATCTCTTAAATATCAACATATACACGTGTGATTTAGTTTACGAAGATTTTTCAATGCCGAGAACCTCGATCAAAGAGTAAAAAAGGTGTAAGGTTCACAATGGTGTAAGATTAAAATGGGATATACCGGGCTAGGATTCGAGTTACAAGAACAAGGGCCAAACCATCCACCCAAGAATGGAATCTTCGAGCGAAAACACTTGACAACCTCCTAGAAGCAGCTTTTCTTACCACCAGACCTTTCTCCATCAATTAGGAATCTGATGCCGTCACTAAACACATTCCTTAAATTGTAGCCATTTGTTGAGTGTTTTTTTTGGTGTCTAATCCGCATATATGTCACCATGGACCTTGATTTTCTTGACTGTATATCTCTTAAATATCAACATATACACGTGTGATTTAGTTTACGAAGATTTTTCAATGCCGAGAACCTCGATCAGAGAGTAAAAAAGGCGTAAGGTTCACAATGGTGTAAGATTAAAATGGGATATACCGGGCTAGGATTCGAGTTACAGGAACAAGGGCCAAACCAACCACCCAAGAATGGAATCATCGAGCGAAAACACTTGACAACCTCGTAAAAGCAGCTTTTCTTGCCACCAGACCTTTCTCCATCAATTAGGAATCTGATGCCGTCACTAAACACATTCCTTAAATTGTAGCCATTTGTTGAGTGTTTTTTTTTGGTGTCTAATCCGCTTATATATCACCATTGCCCTTGATTTTCTTGACTGTATATCTCTTAAATATCAACATATACACGTGTGATTTAGTTTACGAAGATTTTTCAATACCGAGAACCTCGATCAGAGAGTAAAAAAGGCGTAAGGTTCACAATGGTGTAAGATTAAAATGGGATATATCGGGCTAGGATTCGAGTTACAGGAACAAGGGCCAAACCAACCACCCAAGAATGGAATCGTCGAGCGAAAACACTTGACAACCTTCTAGAAGCAACTTTTCTTGCCACCAGACCTTTCTCCATCAATTAGGAATCTGATGCCGTCACTAAACACATTCCTTAAATTGTAGCCATTTGTTGAGTGTTTTTTTTTGGTGTCTAATCCGCATATATATCACCATTGCCCTTGATTTTCTTGACTGTATATCTCTTAAATATCAACATATACACGTGTGATTTAGTTTACGAAGATTTTTCAATGCCGAGAACCTCGATCAGAGAGTAAAAAAGGTGTAAGGTTCACAATGGTGTAAGATTAAAATGGGATATACCGGGCTAGGATTCGAGTTACAAGAACAAGGGCCAAACCATCCACCCAAGATTGGAATCTTGGAGCGAAAACACTTGACAACCTCCTAGAAGCAGCTTTTCTTACCACCAGACCTTTCTCCATCAATTAGGAATCTGATGCCGTCACTAAACACATTCCTTAAATTGTAGCCATTTGTTGAGTGTTTTTTTTGGTGTCTAATCCGCTTATAAATCACCATTGCCCTTGATTTTCTTGACTGTATATCTCTTAAATATCATCATATACACGTGTGATTTAGTTTACGAAGATTTTTCAATGCCGAGAACCTTGACCAGAGAGTAAAAAAGGCGTAAGTTTCACAATGGTGTAAAATTAAAATGGGATATACCGGGCTAGGATTCGAGTTACAGGAACAAGGGCCAAACCAACCACCCAAGAATGGAATCGTCGAGCGAAAACACTTGACAACCTCCTTGAAGCAGCTTTTCTTACCACCAGACCTTTCTCCATCAATTAGGAATCTGATGCCGTCATTAAACACATTCCTTAAATTGTAGCCATTTGTTGAGTGTTTTTTTTGTGTCTAATCCGCATATATATCACCATTGCCCTTGATTTTCCTGACTGTATATATCTTAAATATCAACATATACACGTGTGATTTAGTTTACGAAGATTTTTCAATGCCGAGAACCTCGATCAAAGGGTAAAAAAGGCGTAAGGTTCACAATGGTGTAAGATTAAAATGGGATATACAGGGCTAGGATTCGAGTTACAGGAACAAGGGCCAAACCAACCACCCAAGAATGGAATCGTCGAGCGAAAACACTTGACAACCTCCTTGAAGCAGCTTTTCTTACCACCAGACCTTTCTCCATCAATTAGGAATCTGATGCCGTCACTAAACACATTCCTTTAATTGTAGCCATTTGTTGAGTGTTTTTTTTTGTGTCTAATCCGCATATATATCCACATTGCCCTTGATTTTCTTGACTGTATATATCTTAAATATCAACATATACACGTGAGATTTAGTTTACGAAGATTTTTCAATGCCGAGAACCTCGATTAGAGAGTAAAAAAGGCGTAAGGTTAACAATGGTGTAAGATTAAAATGGGATATACCGGGCTAGGATTCGAGTTACAGGAACAAGGGTCAAACCAACCACCCAAGAATGGAATTGTAGAGCGAAAACACTTGACAGCCTCCTAAAAGCAGCTTTTCTTGCCACCAGACCTTTCTCCATCAATTAGGAATCTGATGCCGTCACTAAACACATTCCTTAAATTGTAGCCATTTGTTGAGTGTTTTTTTTGGTGTCTAATCCGCTTATATATCACCATTGCTCTTGATTTTCTTGACTGTATATCTCTTAAATGTCAACATATACACGTGTGATTTAGTTTACGAAGATTTTTCAATACCGAGAACCTCGATCAGAGAGTAAAAAAGGCGTAAGGTTCACAATGGTGTAAGATTAAAATGGGATATACCGGGCTAGGATTCGAGTTACAAGAACAAGGGCCAAACCATCCACCCAAGAATGGAATCTTGGAGCGAAAACACTTGACAACCTCCTAGAAGCAGCTTTTCTTACCACCAGACCTTTCTCCATCAATTAGGAATCTAATGCCATCACTAAACACATTCCTTAAATTGTAGCCATTTGTTGAGTGTTTTTTTTTTGTCTCTAATCCGCATATATATCACCATTGCCCTTGATTTTCTTGACTGTATATCTCTTAAATATCAACATATACACGTGTGATTTAGTTTACGAAGATTTTTCAATGCCAAGACCCTCGATCAGAGAGTAAAAATGGCGTAAGGTTCACAATGGTGTAAAATTAAAATGGGATATACCGGGCTAGGATTCGAGTTACGGGAACAAGGGCCAAACCAACCACCCAAGAATGGAATCTTGGAGCGAAAACACTTGACAACCTCCTAGAAGCAGCTTTTCTTACCACCAGACCTTTCTCCATCAATTAGGAATCTAATGCCATCACTAAACACATTCCTTAAATTGTAGCCATTTGTTGAGTGTTTTTTTTTTTGTGTCTAATCCGCATATATATCACCATTGCCCTTGATTTTCTTGACTGTATATCTTTTAAATATCAACATATACACGTGTGATTTAGTTTACGAAGATTTTTCAATGCCGAGAACCTCGATCAGAGAGTAAAAAAGGCGTAAGGTTCACAATGGTGTAAGATTAAAATGGGATATACCGGGCTAGGATTCGAGTTACACGTACAAGGGCCAAACCAACCACCCAAGAATGGAATCATCAAGCGAAAACACTTGACAACCTCCTAGAAGCAGCTTTTCTTACCACCAGACCTTTCTCCATCAATTAGGAATCTGATGCCGTCACTAAACACATTCCTTAAATTGTAGCCATTTGTTGAGTGTTTTTTTTGGTGTCTAATCCGCATATATATCACCATTGCCCTTGATTTTCTTGACTGTATATCTCTTAAATATCAACATATACACGTGTGATTTAGTTTACGAAGATTTTTCAATGCCGAGACCCTCGATCAGAGAGTAAAAATGGCGTAAGGTTCACAATGGTGTAAAATTAAAATGGGATATACCGGGCTAGGATTCGAGTTACAGGAACAAGGGCCAAACCAACCACCCAAGAATGGAATCGTCGAGCGAAAACACTTGACAACCTCCTAGAAGCAGCTTTTCTTGCCACCAGACCTTTCTCCATCAATTAGGAATCTGATGCCGTCACTAAACACATTCCTTAAATTGTAGCCATTTGTTGAGTGTTTTTTTTGTGTCTAATCCGCATACATATCACCATTGCCCTTGATTTTCTTGACTGTATATCTCTTAAATATCAACATATACACGTGTGATTTAGTTTACGAAGATTTTTCAATGCCAAGACCCTCGATCAGAGAGTAAAAATGGCGTAAGGTTCACAATGGTGTAAAATTAAAATGGGATATACCGGGCTAGGATTCGAGTTACGGGAACAAGGGCCAAACCAACCACCCAAGAATGGAATCGTCGAGCGAAAACACCTGACAACCTCCTAGAAGCAGCTTTTCTTGCCACCAGACCTTTCTCCATCAATTAGGAATCTGATGCCGTCACTAAACACATTCCGTAAATTGTAGCCATTTGTTGAGTGTTTTTTTTGGTGTCTAATCCGCATATATGTCACCATGGACCTTGATTTTCTTGACTGTATATCTCTTAAATATCAACATATACACGTGTGATTTAGTTTACGAAGATTTTTCAATGCCGAGAACCTCGATCAGAGAGTAAAAAAGGCGTAAGGTTCACAATGGTGTAAGATTAAAATGGGATATACCGGGCTAGGATTCGAGTTACAGGAACAAGGGCCAAACCAACCACCCAAGAATGGAATCGTCGAGCGAAAACACTTGACAACCTCCTAGAAGCAGCTTTTCTTGCCACCAGTCCTTTCTCCATCAACTAGGAATCTGATGCCGTCACTAAACACATTCCATAAATTGTAGCAATTTGTTGAGTGTTTTTTTGGTGTCTAATCCGCATATATATCACCATTGCCCTTGATTTTCTTGACTGTATATCTCTTAAATATCAACATATACACGTGTGATTTAGTTTACGAAGATTTTTCAATGCCGAGAACCTCGATCAGAGAGTAAAAAATGCGTAAGGTTCACAATGGTGTAAGATTAAAATGGGATATACTGGGCTAGGATTCGAGTTACAAGAACAAGGGACAAACCAACCACCCAAGAATGGAATCATCGAGCGAAAACACTTGACAACCTCCTAGAAGCAGCTTTTCTTACCACCAGACCTTTCTCCATCAATTAGGAATCTGATGCCGTCACTAAACACATTCCTTAAATTGCAGCCATTTGTTGAGTGTTTTTTTTTTGGTGTCTAATCCGCATATATATCACCATTGCCCTTGATTTTCATGACTGTATATCTCTTAAATATCAACATATACACGTGTGATTTAGTTTAAGAAGATTTTTCAATGCCGAGACCCTCGATCAGAGAGTAAAAATGGCGTAAGTTTCACAATGGTGTAAAATTAAAATGGGATATACCGGGCTAGGATTCGAGTTACAGGAACAAGGGCCAAACCAACCACCCAAGAATGGAATCGTCGAGCGAAAACACTTGACAACCTCCTAGAAGCAGCTTTTCTTGCCACCAGACCTTTCTCCATTAATTAGGAATCTGATGCCATCCCTAAACATATTCCTTAAATTGTAGCCATTTGTTGAGTGTTTTTTTTGGTGTCTAATCCGCTTATATATCACCATTGCCCTTGATTTTCTTGACTGTATATCTCTTAAATATCAACATATACACGTGTGATTTAGTTTACGAAGATTTTTCAATATCAAGAACCTCGATCAGAGAGTAAAAAAGGCGTAAGGTTCACAATGGTGTAAGATTAAAATGGGATATACCGGGCTTGGATTCGAGTTACAGGAACAAGGGCCAAACCAACCACCCAAGAATGGAATCGTCGAGCGAAAACACTTGACAACCTCCTAGAAGCAACTTTTCTTACCACTAGACCTTTCTCCATCAATTAGGAATCTGATGGCGTCACTAAACACATTCCTTAAATTGTAGCCATTTGTTGAGTGTTTTTTTTGGTGTCTAATCCGCATATATATCACCATTGCCCTTGATTTTCTTGATTGTATATCTCTTAAATATCAACATATACACGTGTGATTTAGTTTACGAAGATTTTTCAATGCCGAGACCCTCGATCAGAGAGTAAAAAAGGCGTAAGGTTCACAATGGTGTAAAATTAAAATGGGATATACCGGGCTAGGATTCGAGTTACAGGAACAAGGGCCAAACCAACCACCCAAGAATGGAATCGTCGAGCGAAAACACTTGACAACCTCCTAGAAGCAGCTTTTCTTGCCACCAGACCTTTCTCCATTAATTAGGAATCTGATGCCATCCCTAAACATATTCCTTAAATTGTAGCCATTTGTTGAGTGTTTTTTTTGGTGTCTAATCCGCTTATATATCACCATTGCCCTTGATTTTCTTGACTGTCTATCTCTTAAATATCAACATATACACGTGTGATTTAGTTTACGAAGATTTTTCAATATCAAGAACCTCGATCAGAGAGTAAAAAAGGCGTAAGGTTCACAATGGTGTAAGATTAAAATGGGATATACCGGGCTTGGATTCGAGTTACAGGAACAAGGGCCAAACCAACCCCCCAAGAATGGAATCGTCGAGCAAAAACACTTGACAACCTCCTAGAAGCAACTTTTCTTACCACTAGACCTTTCTCCATCAATTAGGAATCTGATGGCGTCACTAAACACATTCCTTAAATTGTAGCCATTTGTTGAGTGTTTTTTTTGGTGTCTAATCCGCATATATATCACCATTGCCCTTGATTTTCTTGATTGTATATCTCTTAAATATCAACATATACACGTGTGATTTAGTTTACGAAGATTTTTCAATGCCGAGACCCTCGATCAGAGAGTAAAAAAGGCGTAAGGTTCACAATGGTGTAAAAATAAAATGGGATATACCGGGCTAGGATTCGAGTTACAGGAACAAGGGCCAAACCAACCACCCAAGAATGGAATCGTCGAGCGAAAACACTAGACAACCTCCTAGAAGCAGCTTTTCTTGCCACCAGACCTTTCTCCATCAATTAGGAATCTGATGCCGTCCCTAAACACATTCCTTAAATTGTAGCCATTTGTTTGAGTGTTTTTTTTGGTGTCTAATCCGCTTATATATAACCATTGCCCTTGATTTTCTTGACTGTCTATCTCTTAAATATCAACTTATACACGTGTGATTTAGTTTACGAAGATTTTTCAATGCCGAGAACCTCGATCAGAGAGTAAAAAAAACTTAAGGTTCACAATGGTGTAAGATTAAAATGGGATATACCGGGCTTGGATTCGAGTTACAGGAACAAGGGCCAAACCAACCCCCCAAGAATGGAATCGTCGAGCAAAAACACTTGACAACCTCCTAGAAGCAACTTTTCTTACCACTAGACCTTTCTCCATCAATTAGGAATCTGATGGCGTCACTAAACACATTCCTTAAATTGTAGCCATTTGTTGAGTGTTTTTTTTGGTGTCTAATCCGCATATATATCACCATTGCCCTTGATTTTCTTGATTGTATATCTCTTAAATATCAACATATACACGTGTGATTTAGTTTACGAAGATTTTTCAATGCCGAGACCCTCGATCAGAGAGTAAAAAAGGCGTAAGGTTCACAATGGTGTAAAAATAAAATGGGATATACCGGGCTAGGATTCGAGTTACAGGAACAAGGGCCAAACCAACCACCCAAGAATGGAATCGTCGAGCGAAAACACTAGACAACCTCCTAGAAGCAGCTTTTCTTGCCACCAGACCTTTCTCCATCAATTAGGAATCTGATGCCGTCCCTAAACACATTCCTTAAATTGTAGCCATTTGTTTGAGTGTTTTTTTTGGTGTCTAATCCGCTTATATATAACCATTGCCCTTGATTTTCTTGACTGTATATCTCTTAAATATCAACTTATACACGTGTGATTTAGTTTACGAAGATTTTTCAATGCCGAGAACCTCGATCAGAGAGTAAAAAAAACTTAAGGTTCACAATGGTGTAAGATTAAAATGGGATATACCGGGCTAGGATTCGAGTTACAGGAACAAGGGCCAAACCAACCGCCCAAGAATGGAATCGTCGAGCGAAAACACTTGACAACCTCCTAGAAGCAGCTTTTCTTGCCACCAGACCTTTCTCCATCAATTAGGAATCTGATGCCGTCACTAAACACATTCCTTAAATTGTCGCCATTTGTTGAGTGTTTTTTTTTTTTGTGTCTAATCCGCATATATATCACCATTGCCCTTGATTTTCTTGACTGTATATCTCTTAAATATCAACATATATACGTGTGATTTAGTTTACGAAGATTTTTCAATGCCAAGAATCTCGATCAGGGAGTAAAAAAGGCGTAAGGTTCACAATGGTGTAAGATTAAAATGGGATATACCAGGCTCGGATTCGAGTTACAAGAACAAGGGCCAAACCATCCACCCAAGAATGGAATCTTCGAGCGAAAACACTTGACAACCTCCAAGAAGCAGCTTTTCTTACCTCCAGACCTTTCTCCATCAATTAGGAATCTGATGCGGTCACTAAACACATTCCTTAAATTTTAGCCATTTGTGGAGTGTTTTTTTTGGTGTCTAATCCGCTTATAAATCACCATTGCCCTTGATTTTCTCGACTGTATATCTCTTAAATATCAACATATACACGTGTGATTTAGTTTACGAAGATTTTTCAATGCCGAGACCCTCGATCAGAGAGTAAAAATGGAGTAAGGTTCACAATGGTGTAAAATTAAAATGGGATATACCGGGCTAGGATTCGAGTTACAGGAACAAGGGCCAAACCAACCACCCAAGAATGGAATCGTCGAGCGAAAACACTTGACAACCTCCTAGAAGCAGCTTTTCTTGCCACCAAACCTTTCTCCATCAATTAGGAATCTGATGCCGTCACTAAACACATTCCTTAAATTGTAGCCATTTGTTGAGTGTTTTTTTTGGTGTCTAATCCGCTTATATATCACCATTGCCCTTGATTTTCTTGACTGTATATCTCTTAAATATCAACTTATACATGTGTGATTTAGTTTACGAAGATTTTTCAATGCCGAGAACCTCGATCAGAAAGTAAAAAGACTTAAGGTTCACAATGGTGTAAGATTAAAATGGGATATATCGGGCTAGGATTCGAGTTACAGGAACAAGGGCCAAACCAACCGCCCAAGAATGGAATCGTCGAGCGAAAACACTTGACAACCTCCTAGAAGCAGCTTTTCTTGCCACCAGACCTTTCTCCATCAATTAGGAATCTGATGCCGTCACTAAACACATTCCTTAAATTGTAGCCATTTGTTGAGTGTTTTTTTTTTTGTGTCTAATCCGCATATATATCACCATTGCCCTTGATTTTCTTGACTGTATATCTCTTAAATATCAACATATATACGTGTGATTTAGTTTACGAAGATTTTTCAATGCCAAGAACCTCGATCAGGGAGTAAAAAAGGCGTAAGGTTCACAATGGTGTAAGATTAAAATGGGATATACCGGGCTCGGATTCGAGTTACAAGAACAAGGGCCAAACCATCCACCCAAGAATGGAATCTTCGAGCGAAAACACTTGACAACCTCCAAGAAGCAGCTTTTCTTACCTCCAGACCTTTCTCCATCAATTAGGAATCTGATGCGGTCACTAAACACATTCCTTAAATTGTAGCCATTTGTGGAGTGTTTTTTTTGGTGTCTAATCCGCTTATAAATCACCATTGCCCTTGATTTTCTTGACTGTATATCTCTTAAATATCAACATATACACGTGTGATTTAGTTTACGAAGATTTTTCAATGCCGAGACCCTCGAACAGAGAGTAAAAATGGCGTAAGGTTCACAATGGTGTAAAATTAAAATGGGATATACCGGGCTAGGATTCGAGTTACAGGAACATGGGCCAAACCAACCACCCAAGAATGGAATCGTCGAGCGAAAACACTTGACAACCTCCTAGAAGCAGCTTTTCTTGCCACCAAACCTTTCTCCATCAATTAGGAATCTGATGCCGTCACTAAACACATTCCTTAAATTGTAGCCATTTGTTGAGTGTTTTTTTTGGTGTCTAATCCGCTTATATATCACCATTGCCCTTGATTTTCTTGACTGTATATCTCTTAAATATCAACTTATACATGTGTGATTTAGTTTACGAAGATTTTTCAATGCCGAGAACCTCGATCAGAAAGTAAAAAGACTTAAGGTTCACAATGGTGTAAGATTAAAATGGGATATATCGGGCTAGGATTCGAGTTACAGGAACAAGGGCCAAACCAACCGCCCAAGAATGGAATCGTCGAGCGAAAACACTTGACAACCTCCTAGAAGCAGCTTTTCTTGCCACCAGACCTTTCTCCATCAATTAGGAATCTGATGCCGTCACTAAACACATTCCTTAAATTGTAGCCATTTGTTGAGTGTTTTTTTTTTGTGTCTAATCCGCATATATATCACCATTGCCCTTGATTTTCTTGACTGTATATCTCTTAAATATCAACATATATACGTGTGATTTAGTTTACGAAGATTTTTCAATGCCGAGACCCTCGATCAGAGAGTAAAAATGGAGTAAGGTTCACAATGGTGTAAAATTAAAATGGGATATACCGGGCTAGGATTCGAGTTACAGGAACAAGGGCCAAACCAACCACCCAAGAATGGAATCGTCGAGCGAAAACACTTGACAACCTCCTAGAAGCAGCTTTTCTTGCCACCAAACCTTTCTCCATCAATTAGGAATCTGATGCCGTCACTAAACACATTCCTTAAATTGTAGCCATTTGTTGAGTGTTTTTTTTGGTGTCTAATCCGCTTATATATCACCATTGCCCTTGATTTTCTTGACTGTATATCTCTTAAATATCAACTTATACATGTGTGATTTAGTTTACGAAGATTTTTCAATGCCGAGAACCTCGATCAGAAAGTAAAAAGACTTTAGGTTCACAATGGTGTAAGATTAAAATGGGATATATCGGGCTAGGATTCGAGTTACAGGAACAAGGGCCAAACCAACCGCCCAAGAATGGAATCGTCGAGCGAAAACACTTGACAACCTCCTAGAAGCAGCTTTTCTTGCCACCAGACCTTTCTCCATCAATTAGGAATCTGATGCCGTCACTAAACACATTCCTTAAATTGTAGCCATTTGTTGAGTGTTTTTTTTTTGTGTCTAATCCGCATATATATCACCATTGCCCTTGATTTTCTTGACTGTATATCTCTTAAATATCAACATATATACGTGTGATTTAGTTTACGAAGATTTTTCAATGCCAAGAACCTCGATCAGGGAGTAAAAAAGGCGTAAGGTTCACAATGGTGTAAGATTAAAATGGGATATACCGGGCTCGGATTCGAGTTACAAGAACAAGGGCCAAACCATCCACCCAAGAATGGAATCTTCGAGCGAAAACACTTGACAACCTCCAAGAAGCAGCTTTTCTTACCTCCAGACCTTTCTCCATCAATTAGGAATCTGATGCGGTCACTAAACACATTCCTTAAATTGTAGCCATTTGTGGAGTGTTTTTTTTGGTGTCTAATCCGCTTATAAATCACCATTGCCCTTGATTTTCTTGACTGTATATCTCTTAAATATCAACATATACACGTGTGATTTAGTTTACGAAGATTTTTCAATGCCGAGACCCTCGAACAGAGAGTAAAAATGGCGTAAGGTTCACAATGGTGTAAAAATAAATGGGATATACCGGGCTAGGATTCGAGTTACAGGAACATGGGCCAAACCAACCACCCAAGAATGGAATCGTCGAGCGAAAACACTTGACAACCTCCTAGAAGCAGCTTTTCTTGCCACCAAACCTTTCTCCATCAATTAGGAATCTGATGCCGTCACTAAACACATTCCTTAAATTGTAGCCATTTGTTGAGTGTTTTTTTTGGTGTCTAATCCGCTTATATATCACCATTGCCCTTGATTTTCTTGACTGTATATCTCTTAAATATCAACTTATACATGTGTGATTTAGTTTACGAAGATTTTTCAATGCCGAGAACCTCGATCAGAAAGTAAAAAGACTTAAGGTTCACAATGGTGTAAGATTAAAATGGGATATATCGGGCTAGGATTCGAGTTACAGGAACAAGGGCCAAACCAACCGCCCAAGAATGGAATCGTCGAGCGAAAACACTTGACAACCTCCTAGAAGCAGCTTTTCTTGCCACCAGACCTTTCTCCATCAATTAGGAATCTGATGCCGTCACTAAACACATTCCTTAAATTGTAGCCATTTGTTGAGTGTTTTTTTTTTTGTGTCTAATCCGCATATATATCACCATTGCCCTTGATTTTCTTGACTGTATATCTCTTAAATATCAACATATATACGTGTGATTTAGTTTACGAAGATTTTTCAATGCCAAGAACCTCGATCAGGGAGTAAAAAAGGCGTAAGGTTCACAATGGTGTAAGATTAAAATGGGATATACCGGGCTCGGATTCGAGTTACAAGAACAAGGGCCAAACCATCCACCCAAGAATGGAATCTTCGAGCGAAAACACTTGACAACCTCCAAGAAGCAGCTTTTCTTACCTCCAGACCTTTCTCCATCAATTAGGAATCTGATGCGGTCACTAAACACATTCCTTAAATTGTAGCCATTTGTGGAGTGTTTTTTTTGGTGTCTAATCCGCTTATAAATCACCATTGCCCTTGATTTTCTTGACTGTATATCTCTTAAATATCAACATATACACGTGTGATTTAGTTTACGAAGATTTTTCAATGCCGAGACCCTCGAACAGAGAGTAAAAATGGCGTAAGGTTCACAATGGTGTAAAATTAAAATGGGATATACCGGGCTAGGATTCGAGTTACAGGAACATGGGCCAAACCAACCACCCAAGAATGGAATCGTCGAGCGAAAACACTTGACAACCTCCTAGAAGCAGCTTTTCTTGCCACCAAACCTTTCTCCATCAATTAGGAATCTGATGCCGTCACTAAACACATTCCTTAAATTGTAGCCATTTGTTGAGTGTTTTTTTTGGTGTCTAATCCGCTTATATATTACCATTGCCTTTGATTTTCTTGACTGTATATATCTTAAATATCAACATATACACGTGTGATTTAGTTTACGAAGATTTTTCAATACCGAGAACCTCGATCAGAGAGTAAAAAAGGCGTAAGGTTCACAATGGTGTAAGATTAAAATGGGATATACCGGGCTAGGATTCGAGTTACAGGAACAAGGGCCAAACCAACCACCCAAGAATGGAATCGTTGAGCGAAAACACTTGATAACCTCCTATAAGCAGTTTTTCTTGCCACCAGACCTTTCTCCATCAATTAGGACTCTGATGCCGTCACTAAACACATTCCTTAAATTGTAGCCATTTGTTGAGTGTTTTTTTTTGGTGTCTAATCCGCATATATATCACCATTGCCCTTGATTTTCTTGACTGTATATCTCTTAAATATCAACATATACACGTGTGATTTATTTTACGAAGATTTTTCAATGCCGAGACCCTCGATCAGAGAGTAAAAAAGGCGTAAGGATCACAATAGTGTAAAATTAAAATGAGATATACCGGGCTAGGATTCGAGTTACAGGAACAAGGGCCAAACCAACCACCCAAGATTGGAAATGTCGAGCGAAAACACTTGACAACCTCCTAGAAGCAGCTTGTCTTGCCACCAGTCCTTTCTCCATCAATTAGGAATCTGATGCCGTCACTAAACACATTCCTTAAATTGTAGCCATTTGTTGAGTGTTTTTTTTGGTGTCTAATCCGCACATATATCACCATTGCCCTTGATTTTCTTGACTGTATATATCTTAAATATCAACATATACACGTGTGATTTAGTTTACGAAGATTTTTCAATGCCGAGACCCTCGATCAGAGAGTAAAAAAGGCGTAAGGTTCACAATGGTGTAAAATTAAAATGGGATATACCGGGCTAGGATTCGAGTTACAGGAACAAGGGCCAAACCAACCACCCAAGAATGGAATCGTCGAGCGAAAACACTTGACAACCTCCTAGAAGCAGCTTTTCTTGCCACTAGACCTTTCTCCATCAATTAGGAATATGATGGCGTCACTAAACACATTCCTTAAATTGTAGCCATATGTTGAGTGTTATTTTTGGTGTCTAATCCACATATATATCACCATTGCCCTTGATTTTCTTGATTGTATATCTCTTAAATATCAACATATACACGTGTGATTTAGTTTACGAAGATTTTTCAATGCCGAGACCCTCGATCAGAGAGTAAAAAAGGCGTAAGGTTCACAATGGTGTAAAATTAAAATGGGATATACCGGGCTAGGATTCGAGTTACAGGAACAAGGGCCAAACCAACCACCCTAGAATAGAATCGTCGAGCGAAAACACTTGACAACCTCCTAGAAGCAGCTTTTCTTGCCACCAGACCTTTCTCCATCAATTAGGAATCTGATGCCGTCACTAAACACATTCCTTAAATTGTAGCCATTTGTTGAGTGTTTTTTTTTTGGTGTCTAATCCGCTTATATATCACCATTGCCCTTGATTTTCTTGACTGTATATCTCTTAAATATCAACATATATACGTGTGATTTAGTTTACGAAGATTTTTCAATGCCGAGAACCTCGATCAGAGAGTAAAAAAGGCGTAAGGTTCACAATGGTGTAAGATTAAAATGGGATATACCGGGCTCGGATTCAAGTTACAAGAACAAGGTCCAAACCATCCACCCAAGAATGGAATCTTCGAGCGAAAACACTTGACAACCTCCTAGAAGCAGCTTTTCTTACCACCAGACCTTTCTCCATTAATTAGGATTCTGATGCCGTCACTAAACACATTCCTTAAATTGTAGCCATTTGTTGATTGTTTTTTTTTGTGTCTAATCCGCTTATAAATCACCATTGCCCTTGATTTTCTTGACTGTATATCTCTTAAATATCAACATATACACGTGTGATTTAGTTTACGAAGATTTTTCAATGCCGAGACGCTCGATCAGAGAGTAAAAATGGCGTAAGATTCACAATGGTGTAAAATTAAAATGGGATATACCGGGCTAGGATTCGAGTTACAGGAACAAGGGCCAAACCAACCACCCAAGAATGGAATCGTCGAGCAAAAACACTTGATAACCTCCGATAAGCAGTTTTTCTTGCCACCAGACCTTTCTCCATCAATTAGGAATCTGATGCCGTCACTAAACACATTCCTTAAATTGTAGCCATTTGTTGAGTGTTTTTTTTTGTGTCTAATCCGCATATATATCACCATTGCCCTTGATTTTCTTGACTGTATATCTCTTAAATATCAACATATACACGTGTGATTTAGTTTACGAAGATTTTTCAATGCCGAGACCCTCGATCAGAGAGTAAAAAAGGCGTAAGGTTCACAATAGTGTAAAATTAAAATGGGATATTCCGGGCTAGGATTCGAGTTACAGGAACAAGGGCCAAACCAACCACCCAAGAATGGAATCGTCGAGCGAAAACACTTGACAACCTCCTAGAAGCAGCTTTTCTTGCCACCAGTCCTTTCTCCATCAATTAGGAATCTGATGCCGTCACTAAACACATTCCTTAAATTGTAGCCATTTGTTGAGTGTTTTTTTTTTGCTGTCTAATCCGCATATATATCACCATTGCCCTTGATTTTCTTGACTGTATATATCTTAAATATCAACATATACACGTGTGATTTAGTTTACGAAGATTTTTCAATGCCGAGACCCTCGATCAGAGAGTAAAAAAGGCGCAAGGTTCACAATGGTGTAAAATTAAAATGGGATATACCGGGCTAGGATTCGAGTTACAGGAACAAGGGCCAAACCAACCACCCAAGAATGGAATCGTCGAGCGAAAACACTTGACAACCTCCTAGAAGCAGCTTTTCTTGCCACCAGACCTTTCTCCATCAATTAGGAATCTGATGCCGTCACTAAACACATTCCTTAAATTGTAGCCATTTGTTGAGTGTTTTTTTTTGGTGTCTAATCCGCATATATATCACCATTGCCCTTGATTTTCTTGACTGTATATCTCTTAAATATCAACATATACACGTGTGATTTAGTTTACGAAGATTGTTCAATGCCGAGACCCTCGATCAGAGAGTAAAAATGGCGTAAGGTTCACAATGGTGTAAAATTAAAATGGGATATACCGGGCTAGGATTCGAGTTACAGGAACAAGGGCCAAACCAACCACCCAAGAATGGAATCGTCGAGCGAAAACACTTGACAACCTCCTAGAAGCAGCTTTTCTTGCCACCAGACCTTTCTCCATCAATTAGGAATCTGATGCCGTCACTAAACACATTCCTTAAATTGTAGCCATTTGTTGAGTGTTTTTTTTGGTGTCTAATCCGCTTATATATCACCATTGCCTTTCATTTTCTTGACTGTATATATCTTAAATATCAACATATACACGTGTGATTTAGTTTACGAAGATTTTTCAATACCGAGAACCTCGATCAGAGAGTAAAAAAGGCGTAAGGTTCACAATGGTGTAAGATTAAAATGGGATATACCGGGCTAGGATTCGAGTTACAGGAACAAGGGCCAAACCAAACACCCAAGAATGGAATCGTCGAGCGAAAACACTTGATAACCTCCTATAAGCAGTTTTTCTTGCCACCAGACCTTTCTCCATCAATTAGGAATCTGATGCCGTCACTAAACACATTCCTTAAATTGTAGCCATTTGTTGAGTGTTTTTTTTGGTGTCTAATCCGCATATATATCACCATTGCCCTTGATTTTCTTGACTGTATATCTCTTAAATATCAACATATACACGTGTGATTTAGTTTACGAAGATTTTTCAATGCCGAGACCCTCGATCAGAGAGTAAAAAAGGCGTAAGGTTCACAATAGTGTAAAATTAAAATGGGATATACCGGGCTAGGATTCGAGATACAGGAACAAGGGCCAAACCAACCACCCAAGAATGGAATCATCGAGCGAAAACACTTGACAACCTCCTAGAAGCAGCTTTTCTTGCCACCAGTCCTTTCTCCATCAATTAGGAATCTGATGCCGTCACTAAACACATTCCTTAAATTGTAGCCATTTGTTGAGTGTTTTTTTTGGTGTCTAATCCGCATATATATCACCATTGCCCTTGATTTTCTTGACTGTATATATCTTAAATATCAACATATACACGTGTGATTTAGTTTACGAAGATTTTTCAATGCCGAGACCCTCGATCAGAGAGTAAAAAAGGCGTAAGGTTCACAATGGTGTAAAATTAAAATGGGATATACCGGGCTAGGATTCGAATTACAGGAACAAGGGCCAAACCAACCACCCAAGAATGGAATCGTCGAGCGAAAACACTTGACAACCTCCTAGAAGCAGCTTTTCTTGCCACCAGACCTTTCTCCATCAATTAGGAATCTGATGCCGTCACTAAACACATTCCTTAAAGTGTAGCCATTTGTTGAGTGTTTTTTTTGGTGTGTAATCCGCATATATATCACCATTGCCCTTGATTTTCTTGACTGTATATCTCTTAAATATCAACATATACACGTGCGATTTAGTTTACGAAGATTTTTCAATGCCGAGAACCTCGATCAGAGAGTAAAAAATGCGTAAGATTCACAATGGTGTAAGATTAAAATGGGATATACCGGGCTAGGATTCGAGTTACAAGAACAAGGGACAAACCAACCACCCAAGAATGGAATCATCGAGCGAAAACACTTGACAACCTCCTAGAAGCAGCTTTTCTTACCACCAGACCTTTCTCCATCAATTAGCAATCTGATGCCGTCACTAAACACATTCCTTAAATTGTAGCCATTTGATGAGTGTTTTTTTTGGTGTCTAATCCGCATATATATCACCATTGCCCTTGATTTTCTTGACTGTATATCTCTTAAATATCAACATATACACGTGCGATTTAGTTTACGAAGATTTTTCAATGCCGAGAACCTCGATCAGAGAGTAAAAAATGCGTAAGGTTCACAATGGTGTAAGATTAAAATGGGATATACCAGGCTAGGATTCGAGTTACAAGAACAAGGGACAAACCAACCACCCAAGAATGGAATCATCGAGCGAAAACACTTGACAACCTCCTAAAAGCAGCTTTTCTTACCACCAGACCTTTCTCCATCAATTAGCAATCTGATGCCGTCACTAAACACATTCCTTAAATTGTAGCCATTTGATGAGTGTTTTTTTTGGTGTCTAATCCGCATATATATCACCATTGCCCTTGATTTTCATGACTGTATATCTCTTAAATATCAACATATACACGATTGATTTAGTTTACGAAGATTTTTCAATGCCGAGACCCTCGATCAGAGAGTAAAAAAGGCATAAGGTTCACAATGGTGTAAACTTAAAATGGGATATACCGGGCTAGGATTCGAGTTACAGGAACAAGGGCCAAACCAACCACCCAAGAATGGAATCGTCGAGCGAAAACACTTGACAACCTCCTAGAAGCAGCTTTTCTTGCCACCAGACCTTTCTCCATCAATTAGGAATCTGATGCCGTCACTAAGCACATTCCTTAAATTGTAGCCATTTGTTGAGGGTTTTTTTTGGTGTCTAATCCGCATATATATCACCATTACCCTTGATTTTCTTGACTGTATATCTCTTAAATATCAACATATATACGTGTGATTTAGTTTACGAAGATTTTTCAATGCCGAGAACCTCGATCAGAGAGTAAAAAAGGTGTAAGGTTCACAATGGTGTAAGATTAAAATGGGATATACCGGGCTCGGATTCGGGTTACAAGAACAAGGGCCAAACCATCCACCCAAGAATGGAATCTTCGAGCGAAAACACTTGACAACCTCCTAGAAGCAGCTTTTCTTACCACCAGACCTTTCTCCATCAATTAGAAATCTGATGCCGTCACTAAACACATTCCTTAAATTGTAGCCATTTGTTGAGTGTTTTTTTTGGTGTCTAATCCGCTTATAAATCACCATTGCCCTTGATTTTCTTGACTGTATATCTCTTAAATATCAACATATACACGTGTGATTTAGTTTACGAAGATTGTTCAATGCCGAGACCCTCGATCAGAGAGTAAAAATGGCGTAAGGTTCACAATGGTGTAAAATTAAAATGGGATATACCGGGCTAGGATTCGAGTTACAGGAACAAGGGCCAAACCAACCACCCAAGAATGGAATCGTCGAGCGAAAACACTTGACAACCTCCTAGAAGCAGCTTTTCTTGCCACCAGACCTTTCTCCATCAATTAGGAATCTGATGCCGTCACTAAACACATTCCTTAAATTGTAGCCATTTGTTGAGTGTTTTTTTTGGTGTCTAATCCGCTTATATATCACCATTGCCTTTCATTTTCTTGACTGTATATATCTTAAATATCAACATATACACGTGTGATTTAGTTTACGAAGATTTTTCAATACCGAGAACCTCGATCAGAGAGTAAAAAAGGCGTAAGGTTCACAATGGTGTAAGATTAAAATGGGATATACCGGGCTAGGATTCGAGTTACAGGAACAAGGGCCAAACCAAACACCCAAGAATGGAATCGTCGAGCGAAAACACTTGATAACCTCCTATAAGCAGTTTTTCTTGCCACCAGACCTTTCTCCATCAATTAGGAATCTGATGCCGTCACTAAACACATTCCTTAAATTGTAGCCATTTGTTGAGTGTTTTTTTTGGTGTCTAATCCGCATATATATCACCATTGCCCTTGATTTTCTTGACTGTATATCTCTTAAATATCAACATATACACGTGTGATTTAGTTTACGAAGATTTTTCAATGCCGAGACCCTCGATCAGAGAGTAAAAAAGGCGTAAGGTTCACAATAGTGTAAAATTAAAATGGGATATACCGGGCTAGGATTCGAATTACAGGAACAAGGGCCAAACCAACCACCCAAGAATGGAATCGTCGAGCGAAAACACTTGACAACCTCCTAGAAGCAGCTTTTCTTGCCACCAGACCTTTCTCCATCAATTAGGAATCTGATGCCGTCACTAAACACATTCCTTAAAGTGTAGCCATTTGTTGAGTGTTTTTTTTGGTGTGTAATCCGCATATATATCACCATTGCCCTTGATTTTCTTGACTGTATATCTCTTAAATATCAACATATACACGTGCGATTTAGTTTACGAAGATTTTTCAATGCCGAGAACCTCGATCAGAGAGTAAAAAATGCGTAAGATTCACAATGGTGTAAGATTAAAATGGGATATACCGGGCTAGGATTCGAGTTACAAGAACAAGGGACAAACCAACCACCCAAGAATGGAATCATCGAGCGAAAACACTTGACAACCTCCTAGAAGCAGCTTTTCTTACCACCAGACCTTTCTCCATCAATTAGGAATCTGATGCCGTCACTAAACACATTCCTTAAATTGTAGCCATTTGTTGAGTGTTTTTTTTTGGTGTCTAATCCGCATATATATCACCATTGCCCATGATTTTCATGACTGTATATCTCTTAAATATCAACATATACACGTGTGATTTAGTTTACGAAGATTTTTCAATGCCGAGACCCTCGATCAGAGAGTAAAAATGGCGTAAGGTTCACAATGGTGTAAAATTAAAATGGGATATACCGGGCTAGGATTCGAGCTACAGGAACAAGGGCCAAACCAACAACCCAAGAATGGAATCGTCGAGCGAAAACACTTGACAACCTCCTAGAAGCAGCTTTTCTTGCCACCAGACATTTCTCCATTAATTAGGAATCTAATGCCATCACTAAACACATTCCTTAAATTGTAGCCATTTGTTGAGTGTTTTTTTTTGGTGTCTAATCCGCATATATATCACCATTGCCCATGATTTTCATGACTGTATATCTCTTAAATATCAACATATACACGTGTGATTTAGTTTACGAAGATTTTTCAATGCCGAGACCCTCGATCAGAGAGTAAAAATGGCGTAAGGTTCACAATGGTGTAAAATTAAAATGGGATATACCGGGCTAGGATTCGAGCTACAGGAACAAGGGCCAAACCAACAACCCAAGAATGGAATCGTCGAGCGAAAACACTTGACAACCTCCTAGAAGCAGCTTTTCTTGCCACCAGACATTTCTCCATTAATTAGGAATCTAATGCCGTCACTAAACACATTCCTTAAATTGTAGCCATTTGTTTAGTGTTTTTTTTGGTGTCTAATCCGCTTATATATCACCATTGCCCTTGATTTTCTTGACTGTATATCTCTTAAATATCAACATATACACGTGTGATTTAGTTTACGAAGATTTTTCAATATCAAGAACCTCGATCAGAGAGTAAAAAAGGCGTAAGGTTCACAATGGTGTAAGATTAAAATGGGATATACCAGGCTAGGATTCGAGTTACAAGAACAAGGGACAAACCAACCACCCAAGAATGGAATCATCGAGCGAAAACACTTGACAACCTCCTAGAAGCAGCTTTTCTTACCACCAGACCTTTCTCCATCAATTAGGAATCTGAGGCCGTCACTAAACACATTCCTTAAATTGTAGCCATTTTTTGAGTGTTTTTTTTTTTGTGTCTAATCCGCATATATATCACCATTGCCCTTGATTTTCATGACTGTATATCTCTTAAATATCAACATATACACGTGTGATTTAGTTTACGAAGATTTTTCAATGCCGAGACCCTCGATCAGAGAGTAAAAATGGCGTAAGGTTCACAATGGTGTAAGATTAAAATGGGATATACCGGGCTTGGATTCGAGTTACAGGAACAAGGGCCAAACCAACAACCCAAGAATGGAATCGTCGAGCGAAAACACTTGACAACCTCCTAGAAGCAGGTTTTCTTGCCACCAGACCTTTCTCCATTAATTAGGAATCTGATGCCATCACTAAACACATTCCTTAAATTGTAGCCATTTGTTTAGTGTTTTTTTGGTGTCTAATCCGCATATATATCACCATTGCCCTTGATTTTCTTGACTGTATATCTCTTAAATATCAACATATACACGTGTGATTTAGTTTACGAAGATTTTTCAATATCAAGAACCTCGATCAGAGAGTAAAAAAGGCGTAAGGTTCACAATGGTGTAAGATTAAAATGGGATATACCGGGCTAGGATTCGAGTTACAGGAACAAGGGACAAACCAACCACCCAAGAATGGAATCGTCGAGCGAAAACACTTGACAACCTCCTAGAAGCAGCTTTTCTTGCCACCAGACCTTTCTCCATCAATTAGGAATCTGATGCCGTCACTAAACACATTCCTTAAATTGTAGCCATTTGTTGAGTGTTTTTTTTGGGTGTCAAATCCGCTTATAAATCACCATTGCCCTTGATTTTCTTGACTGTATATCTCTTAAATATCAACATATACACGTGCGATTTAGTTTACGAAGATTTTTCAATGCCGAGAACCTCGATCAGAGAGTAAAAAAGGCGTAAGTTTCACAATGGTGTAAAATTAAAATGGGATATACGGGGCTAGGATTCGAGTTACAAGAACAAGGGACAAACCAACCACCCAAGAATGGAGTCGTCGAGCGAAAACACTTGACAACCTCCTAGAAGCAGCTTTTCTTACCACCAGACCTTTCTCCATCAATTAAGAATCTGATGCCGACACTAAACACATTCCTTAAATTGTAGCCATTTGTTGATTGTTTTTTTTTTGTGTCTAATCCGCATATATATCACCACGGACCTTGATTTTCTTGACTGTATATCTCTTAAATATCAACATATACACATGTGATTTAGTTAACGAAGATTTTTCAATGCCGAGAACCTCGATCAGAGAGTAAAAAAGGCGTAAGGTTCACAATGGTGTAAGATTAAAATGGGATATACCGGGCTAAGATTCGAGTTACAGGAACAAGGGCCAAACCAACCACCCACGAATGGAATCGTTGAGCGAAAACACTTGACAACCTCCTAGAAGCAGCTTTTCTTGCCACCAGACCTTTCTCCATCAATTAGGAATCTGATGCCGTCACTAAACACATTCCTTAAATTGTAGACATTTGTTGAGTGTTTTTTTTTTGTTGTCTAATCCGCTTATAAATCACCATTGCCCTTGATTTTCTTGACTGTATATCTCTTAAATATCAACATATACACGTGTGATTTAGTTTACGAAGATTTTTCAATGCAGAGAACCTCGATCAGAGAGTAAAAAAGGCGTAAGTTTCACAAAGGTGTAAAATTAAAATGGGATATATCGGGCTAGGATTCGAGTTACAGGAAAAAGGGACAAACCAACCACCCAAGAATGGAGTCGTCGAGCGAAAACACTTGATAACCTCCTAGAAGCAGCTTTTCTTGCCACCAGACCTTTCTCCATCAATTAGGAATCTGAGGCCGTCACTAAACACATTCCTTAAATTGTAGCCATTTGTTGAGTGTTTTTTTTGGTGTCTAATCCGCATATATATCACCATTGCCCTGAGATTTTCTTGACTGTATATCTCTTAAATATCAACATACACACATGTGATTTAGTTTACGAAGATTTTTCAATGCCGAGAACCTCGATCAGAGGGTAAAAAAGGCGTAAGGTTCACAATGGTGTAAGATTAAAATGGGATATACCGGGCTAGGATTCGAGTTACAGGAACAAGGGCCAAACCAACCACCCAAGAATGGAATCGTCGAGCGAAAACACTTGACAACCTCCTTGAAGCAGCTTTTCTTACCACCAGACCTTTCTCCATCAATTAGGAATCTGATGCCGTCACAAAAAACATTCCTTAAATTGTAGCCATTTGTTGAGTGTTTTTTTTTGTCTAATCCGCATATATATCACCATTGCCCTTGATTTTCTTGACCGTATATCTCTTAAATATCAACATATACATGTGAGATTTAGTTTACGAAGATTTTTCAATGCCGAGAACCTCGATTAGAGAGTAAAAAAGGCGTAAGGTTCACAATGGTGTAAAATTAAAATGACATATACCGGGCTAGGATTCGAGTTACAAGAAAAAGGGCGAAACCATCCACCCAAGAATGGAATCTTCGAGCGAAAACACTCGACAACCTCCTAGAAGCAGCTTTTCTTACCACCTGACCTTTCTCCATCAATTAGGAATTTGATGCCGTCACTAAACGCGTTCCTTAAATTGTAGCCATTTGTTGAGTGTTTTTTTTGGTGTCTAATCCGCATATATATCACCATTGCCCTTGATTTTCTTGACTGTATATCTCTTAAATATCAACATATACACGTGTGATTTAGTTTACGAAGATTTTTCAATCCCGTGAACCTCGATCAGAGAGTAAAAAAGGTGTAAGGTTCACACTGGTGTAAGATTAAAATGGGATATACCGGGCTAGGATTCGAGTTACAAGAAAAAGGGCCAAACCATCCACCCAAGAATGGAATCTTCGAGCGAAAACACTTGACAACCTCTTAGAAGCAGCTTTTCTTACCACCAGACCTTTCTCCATCAATTAGGAATTTGATGCCGTCACTAAACACATTCCTTAAATTGTAGCCATTTGTTGAGTGTTTTTTTGGTGTCTTATCCGCTTATAAATCACCATTGCCCTTGATTTTCTTGACTTTATATCTCTTAAATATCAACATATACACGTGTGATTTAGTTTACGAAGATTTTTCAATGCCGAGAACCTCGACCAGAGAGTAAAAAAGGCGTAAGTTTCACAATGGTGTAAAATTAAAATAGGATATATACCGGGCTAGGATTCGAGTTACAGGAACAAGGGCCAAACCAACCACCCAAGAATGGAGTCGTCGAGCGAAAACACTTGACAACCTCCTAGAACCAGCTTTTCTTGCCACCAGACCTTTCTCCATCAATTAGGAATCTGATGCCATCACTAAACACATTCCTTAAATTGTAGCCATTTGTTGAGTGTTTTTTTTTTGTGTCTAATCCGCATATATATCACCATGGACCTTGATTTTCTTGACTATATATCTCTTAAATATCAACATATACACATGTGATTTAGTTTACGAAGATTTTTCAATGCCGAGAACCTCGATCAGAGAGTAAAAAAGGCGTAAGGTTAACAATGGCGTAAGATTAAAATGGGATATACCGGGCAAGGATTCGAGTTACAGGAACAACGGCCAAACCAACCACCCAAGAATGGAATCGTCGAGCGAAAACACTTTACAACCTCCTAGAAGCAGCTTTTCTTGCCACCAGACCTTTCTCCATCAATTAGGAATCTGATGCCGTCACTAAACACATTCCTTAAATTGTAGCCATTTGTTGAGTGTTTTTTTTGGTGTCTAATCCGCTTATATATCACCAATGCCCTTGATTTTCTTGACTGTATATCTCTTAAATATCAACATATACACGTGTGATTTAGTTTACGAAGATTTTTCAATACCGAGAACCTCGATCAGAGAGTAAAAAAGGCGTAAGGTTCACAATGGTGTAAGATTAAAATGGGATATACCGGGCTAGGATTCGAGTTACAAGAACAAGGTCCAAACCAACAACCCAAGAATGGAATCGTCGAGCGAAAACACTTGACAACCTCCTAGAAGAAACTTTTCTTGCCACCAGACCTTTCTCCATCAATTAGGAATCTGATGCCGTCACTAAACACATTCCTTAAATTGTAGCCATTTGTTGAGTGTTTTTTTTGGTGTCTAATTCGCATATATATCACCATTGCCCTTGATTTTCTTGACTGTATATCTCTTAAATATCAACATATACACGTGTGATTTAGTTTACGAAGATTTTTCAATGCCGAGAACATCGATCAGAGAGTAAAAAAGGCGTAAGGTTCACAATGGTGTAAGATTAAAATGGGATATACCGGGCTAGGATTCGAGTAACAAGAACAAGGGCCAAACCATCCACCCAAGAATGGAATCTTCGAGCGAAAACACTTGATAACCTCCTAGAAGCAGCTTTTCTTACCACCAGACCTTTCTCCATCAATTAGGAATCTGATGCCGTCACTAAACACATTCCTTAAATTGTAGACACTTGTTGAGTGTTTTTTTTTGGTGTCTAATCCGCTTATAAATCACCATTGACCTTGATTTTCTTGACTGTATATCTCTTAAATATCAACATATACACGTGTGATTTAGTTTACGAAGATTTTTCAATGCCGAGAACCTCGATCAGAGAGTAAAAAAGGCGTAAGTTTCACAATGGTGTAAAATTAAAATGGGATATATCGGGCTAGGATTCGAGTTACAGGAACAAGGGCCAAACCAACCCCCCAAGAATGGAGTCGTCGAGCGAAAACACTTGATAACCTCCTAGAAGCAGCTTTTCTTGCCACCAAACCTTTCTCCATCAATTAGGAATCTGAGGCCGTCACTAAACACATTCCTTAAATTGTAGCCATTTGTTGAGTGTTTTTTTTTGTGTCTAATCCGCATATATATCACCATTGCCCTTGATTTTCTTGACTGTATATCTCTTAAATATCAACATATACACATGTGATTTAGTTTACGAAGATTTTTCAATGCCGAGAACCTCGACCAGAGAGTAAAAAAGGCGTAAGTTTCACAATGGTGTAAAATTAAAATAGGATATACCGGGCTAGGATTCGAGTTACAGGAATAAGGGCCAAACCAACCACCCAAGAATGGAGTCGTCGAGCGAAAACACTTGACAACCTCCTTGAAGCAGCTTTTCTTACCACCAGACCTTTCTCCATCAATTAGGAATCTGATGCCGTCACTAAACACATTCCTTAAATTGTAGCCATTTGTTGAGGGTTTTTTTTTGTGTCCAATCCGCATATATATCACCATTGCCCTTGATTTTCTTGACTGTATATCTCTTAAATATCAACATATACATGTGAGATTTAGTTTACGAAGATTTTTCAATGCCGAGAACCTCGATTAGAGAGTAAAAAAGGCGTAAGGTTCACAATGGTGTAAAATTAAAATGACATATACCGGGCTAGGATTCTAGTTACAAGAAAAAGGGCGAAACCATCCACCCAAGAATGGAATCTTCGAGCGAAAACACTCGACAACCTCCTAGAAGCAGCTTTTCTTACCACCAGACCTTTCTCCATCAATTAGGAATTTGATGCCGTCACTAAACGCATTCCTTAAATTGTAGCCATTTGTTGAGTGTTTTTTTTTGTGTCTAATCCGCATATATATCACTATTGCCCTTGATTTTCTTGACTGTATATCTCTTAAATATCAACATATACACGTGTGATTTAGTTTACGAAGATTTTTCAATCCCGTGAACCTCGATCAGAGAGTAAAAAAGGCGTAAGGTTCACAATGGTGTAAGATTAAAATGACATATACCGGGCTAGGATTCGAGTTACAAGAAAAAGGGCCAAACCATCCACCCAAGAATGGAATCTTCGAGCGAAAACACTTGACAACCTCCTAGAAGCAGCTTTTCTTACCACCAGACCTTTCTCCATCAATTAGGAATTTGATGCCGTCACTAAACACATTCCTTAAATTGTAGCCATTTGTTGAGTGTTTTTTTGGTGTCTTATCCGCTTATAAATCACCATTGCCCTTGATTTTCTTGACTGTATATCTCTTAAATATCAACATATACACGTGTGATTTAGTTTACGAAGATTTTTCAATGCCGAGAACCTCGACCAGAGAGTAAAAAAGGCGTAAGTTTCACAATGGTGTAAAATTAAAATAGGATATACCGGGCTAGGATTCGAGTTACAGGAACAAGGGCCAAACCAACCACCCAAGAATGGAGTCGTCGAGCGAAAACACTTGACAACCTCCTAGAAGCAGCTTTTCTTGCCACCAGACCTTTCTCCATCAATTAGGAATCTGATGCCGTCACTAAACACATTCCTTAAAATGTAGCCATTTGTTGAGTGTTTTTTTGGTGTCTAATCCGCATATATATCACCATGGACCTTGATTTTCTTGACTATATATCTCTTAAATATCAACATACACATATGTGATTTAGTTTACGAAGATTTTTCAATGCCGAGAACCTCGATCAGAGAGTAAAAAAGGCGTAAGGTTCACAATGGCGTAAGATTAAAATGGGATATGCCGGGCTAGGATTCGAGTTACAGGAACAAGGGCCAAACCAACCACCCAAGAATGGAATCGTCGAGCGAAAACACTTTCAACCTCCTAGAAGCAGCTTTTCTTTCCACCAGACCTTTCTCCATCAATTAGGAATCTGATGCCGTCACTAAACACATTCCTTAAATTGTAGCCATTTGTTGAGTGTTTTTTTTGGTGTCTAATCCGCTTATATATCACCATTGCCCTTGATTTTCTTGACTGTATATCTCTTAAATATCAACATATACACGTGTGATTTAGTTTACGAAGATTTTTCAATACCGAGAACCTCGATAAGAGAGTAAAAAAGGCGTAAGGTTCACAATGGTGTAAGATTAAAATGAGATATACCGGGCTAGGATTCGAGTTACAGGAACAAGGGCCAAACCAACAACCCAAGAATGAAATCGTCGAGCGAAAACACTTGACAACCTCCTAGAAGCAACTTTTCTTGCCACCAGACCTTTCTCCATCAATTAGGAATCTGATGCCGTCACTAAACACATTCCTTAAATTGTAGCCATTTGTTGAGTGTTTTTTTTTTGTGTCTAATTCGCATATATATCACCATTGCCCTTGATTTTCTTGACTGTATATCTCTTAAATATCAACATATACACGTGTGATTTAGTTTACGAAGATTTTTCAACGCCGAGAACCTCGATCAGAGAGTAAAAAAGGCGTAAGGTTCACAATGGTGTAAGATTAAAATGGGATATACCGGGCTAGGATTCGAGTTACAAGAACAAGGACCAAACCATCCACCCAAGAATGGAATCTTCGAGCGAAAACACTTGACAACCTCCTAGAAGCAGCTTTTCTTACCACCAGACCTTTCTCCATCAATTAGGAATCTGATGCCGTCACTAAACACATTCCTTAAATTGTAGCCATTTGTTGAGTGTTTTTTTTGGTGTCTAATCCGCATATAAATCACCATTGCCCTTGATTTTCTTGACTGAATATCTCTTAAATATCAACATATACACGTGTGATTTAGTTTACGAAGATTTTTAATGCCGAGAACCTCGATCAGAGAGTAAAAAAGGCGTAAGTTTCACAATGGTGTAAAATTAAAATGGGATATATCGGGCTAGGATTCGAGTTACAGGAACAAGGGCCAAACCAACCACGCAAGAATGGAATCGTCGAGCGAAAACACTTGACAACCTCCTAGAAGCAGCTTTTCTTACCACCAGATTTTTCTCCATCAATTAGGAATCCGATGCCGTCACTAAACACATTCCTTAAATTGTAGCCATTTGTTGAGTGTTTTTTTTGTGTCTAATCCGCAAATTTATCACCATTGCCCTTGATTTTCTTGACCGTATATCTCTTAAATATCAACATATACACGTGAGATTTAGTTTACGAAGATTTTTCAATGCCGAGAACCTCGATTAGAGAGTAAAAAAGGTGTAAGGTTCACAATGGTGTAAAATTAAAATGGGATATACCGGGCTAGTATTCGAGTTACAGGAACAAGGGCCACACCAACCACCCAAGAATGGAATCGTCGAGCGAAAACACTTGCAACCACCTAGAAGCAGCTTTTCTTGCCACCAGACCTTTCTCCATCACTTAGGAATCTGATGCCGTCACTAAACACATTCCTTAAATTGTAGCCATTTGTTGAGTATTTTTTTTTGGTCTCTAATCCGCATATATATCACCATTGCCCTTGATTTCTTTGACTGTATATCTCTTAAATATCAACAAATACACGTGTGATTTAGTTTACCAAGATTTTTTAATGCCGAGAACCTCGATCAGAGAGTAAAAAAGGAGTATGGTTCACAATGGTGTAAGATTAAAATGTGATATACCGGGCTAGGATTCGAGTTACAGGAACAAGGGCCAAACCAACCACCCAAGAATGGAATCGTCGAGCAAAAACACTTGACAACCTCCTAGCAGCAGCTTTTATTGCCACCACACCTTTCTCCATAAATTAGGAATCTGACGCCGTCACTAAACACATTCCTTAAATTGTAGCCATTTGTTAAATGTTTGTTTTGTGTCTAATCCGCATATATATCACCATTGCCCTTGATTTTCTTGACTGTATATCTCTTAAATATCAACATATACACGTGTGATTTAGTTTACGAAGATTTTTCAATGCCGAGAACTTCGATCAGAGAGTAAAAAAGGCGTAAGGTTCACAATCGTGTAAAATGAAAATGGGATATACCAGGCTAGGATTCGAGTTACAGGAAAAAGGGCCAAACCAACCACCCAAGAATGGAATCGTCGAGCGAAAACACTTGACAACCTCCTCGAAGCAGCTTTTCTTACCACCAGACCTTTCTCCATCAATTAGGAATCTGATTCTGTCACTAAACACATTCCTTAAATTGTAGCCATTTGTTGAGTGTTTTTTTGGTGTCTAATCCGCATATATATCACCATTACCCTTGATTTTCTTCACTGTATATCTCTTAAATATCAACATATACACGTGAGATTTAGTTTACGAAGATTTTTCAATGCCGAGAACCTCGATTAGAGAGTAAAAAAGGCGTAAGGTTCACAATGGTGTAAAATTAAAATGGGATATTACGGGCTAGGATTCGAGTTACAGGAACAAGGGCCACACCAACCACCCAAGAATGGAATCGTCGATCGAAAACACTTGCAACCCCCTAGAAGCAGCTTTTCTTGCCACCAGACCTTTCTCCATCAATTAGGAATCTGATGCCGTCACTAAACACATTCCTTAAATTGTAGCCATTTGTTGAGTGTTTTTTTTTTTGTGTCTAATCTGCATATATATCACCATTGCCCTTGATTTTCTTGACCGTATATCTCTTAAATATCAACATATACACGTGAGATTTAGTTTACGAAGATTTTTCAATGCTGAGAACCTCGATTAGAGAGTAAAAAAGGTGTAAGGTTCACAATGGTGTAAAATTAAAATGGGATATACCGGGCTAGGATTCGAGTTACAGGAACAAGGGCCACACCAACCACCCAAGAATGGAATCGTCGAGCGAAAACACTTGCAACCACCTAGAAGCAGCTTTTCTTGCCACCAGACCTTTCTCCATCACTTAGGAATCTGATGCCGTCACTAAACACATTCCTTAAATTGTAGCCATTTGTTAAGTATTTTTTTTTTTGGTCTCTAATCCGCATATATATCACCATTGCCCTTGATTTTCTTGACTGTATATCTTTTAAATATCAACAAATACACGTGTGATTTAGTTTACCAAGATTTTTTAATGCCGAGAACCTCGATCAGAGAGTAAAAAAGGAGTATGGTTCACAATGGTGTAAGATTAAAATGTGATATACCGGGCTAGGATTCGAGTTACAGGAACAAGGGCCAAACCAACCACCCAAGAATGGAATCGCCGAGCAAAAACACTTGACAACCTCCTAGCAGCAGCTTTTATTGCCACCACACCTTTCTCCATAAATTAGGAATCTGACGCCGTCACTAAACACATTCCTTACATTGTAGCCATTTGTTAAATGTTTGTTTTGTGTCTAATCCGCATATATATCACCATTGCCCTTGATTTTCTTGACTGTATATCTCTTAAATATCAACATATACACGTGTGATTTAGTTTACGAAGATTTTTCAATGCCGAGAACCTCGATCAGAGAGTAAAAAAGGCGTAAGGTTCACAATCATGTAAAATGAAAATGGGATATACCAGGCTAGGATTCTAGTTACAGGAAAAAGGGCCAAACCAACCACCCAAGAATGGAATCGTCGAGCGAAAACACTTGACAACCTCCTCGAAGCAGCTTTTCTTACCACCAGACCTTTCTCCATCAATTAGGAATCTGATTCCGTCACTAAACACATTCCTTAAATTGTAGCCATTTGTTGAGTGTTTTTTTTGGTGTCTAATCCGCATATATATCACCATTACCCTTGATTTTCTTCACTGTATATCTCTTAAATATCAACATATACACGTGAGATTTAGTTTACGAAGATTTTTCAATGCCGAGAACCTCGATCAGAGAGTAAAAAAGGAGTATGGTTCACAATGGTGTAAGATTAAAATGGGATATACCGGGCTAGGATTCGAGATACAGGAACAAGGGCCAAACCAACCACCCAAGAATGGAATCGTCGAGCAAAACAGTGGACAACCTCCTAGAAGCAGCTTTTCTTGCCACCACACCTTTCTCCATAAATTAGGAATCTGACGCCGTCACTAAACACATTCCTTAAATTGTAGCCATTTGTTAAGTGTTTTTTTTGTGTCTAATCTGCATATATATCACCATTGCCCTTGATTTTCTTGACTGTATATCTCTTAAATATCAACATATACACGTGTGATTTAGTTTACGAAGATTTTTCAATGCCGAGAACCTCGATCAGAGAGTAAAAAAGGCGTAAGGTTCACAATCATGTAAAATGAAAATGTGATATACCAGGCTAGGATTCGAGTTACAGGAACAAGGGCCAAACCAACCACCCAAGAATGGAATCGTCGAGCGAAAACACTTGACAACCTCCTCGAAGCAGCTTTTCTTACCACCAGACCTTTCTCCGTCAATTAGGAATCTGATGCCGTCACTAAACACATTCCTTAAATTGTAGCCATTTGTTGAGGGTTTTTTTGGTGTCTAATCCGCATATATATCACCATTGCCCTTGATTTTCTTGACTGTATATCTCTTAAATATCAACATATACACGTGTGATTTAGTTTACGAAGATTTATCAATGCCGAGAACCTCGACCAGAGAGTAAAAAAGGCGTACGGTTCACAATGGTGTAAGATAAAAATGGGATATACCGGGCTAGGATTCGAGTTACAGGGACAAGGGCCAAACCAACCACCCAAGAATGGAATCGTCGAGCGAAAACACTTGACAACCTCCTAGTAGCAGCTTTTCTTACCACTAGACCTTTCTCCATCAATTAGGAATCTGATGCCGTCACTAAACACATTCCTTAAATTGTACCTATTTTTTGAGTGTTTTTTTTTGGTGTCTAATCCGCATATATATCACCATTTCCCTTGATTTTCTTGACTGTATATCTCTTAAGTGTCAACATATACATGTGTGATTTAGTTTACGATGATTTTTCAATGCCGATAACCTCGATAAGAGAGTAAAAAAGGCGTAAGGTTCACAATGGTGTAAAATTAAAATGGGATATACTAGGCTAGGATTCGAGTTACAGGAACAAGGGCCAAACCAACCACCCAAGAATGGAATCGTCGAGCAAAAACACTTGACAACCTCCTAGAAGCAGTAGACCTTTCTCCATCAATTAGGAATCTGATGTCGTCACTAAACAAATTCCGTAAATTGTAGCCATTTGTTGACAGTTTTTTTTTGGAGTCTAATCCGCAAATATATCACCATTGCCCTTGATTTTCTTGACTGTATATCTCATAAATGTCAACATACACATGTGTGATTTAGTTTACGAAGAGTTTTCAATGCCGAGAACCTCGATCAGAGAGTAAAAAACGCGTAAGGTTCACAATGGTGTAAGATTAAAATGGGATATACCGGGCTAGGATTCGATTTACAGGAACAAGGGCCAAACCAACCACCCAAGAATGGAATCGTCGAGCGAAAACACTTGACAACCTCCTTGAAGCAGCTTTTCTTACCACCAGACCGTTCTCCATCAATTAGGAATCTGAAGCCGTCACTAAATACATTCCTTAAATTGTAGCCATTTGTTGAGTGTTTTTTTTGTGTCTAATCCGCATATATATCACCATTTTCCTTGATTTTCTTGACTGTATATCTCTTAAATATCAACATATACACGTGTGATTTTGTTTACGAAGATTTTTCAATACCGAGAACCTCGATCAGAGAGTAAAAAGAGGCGTAAGGTTCACAATGGTGTAAAATTAAAATGGGATATACCAGGCTAGGATTCGAGTTACAGGAACAAGGGCCAAACCAACCACCCAAAAATGGAATCGTCGAGCAAAAACACTTGACAACCTCCTAGAAGCAGCTTTTCTTACCACCAGACCTTTCTCCATCAATTAGAAATCTTATGCCGTCACTAAACACATTCCTTAAATTTTAGCCATTTGTGTCACACCCCTTTCTGCGGCGGAAGCACGAGGTGTGATCATGAAAGGTTCTCATTGCATACGAAAGGTAAACATGCTACATGCTCGTAAAAATAACATCAAATACCATAATTTGAAAACATAAGTTTAGTGTTTACATCACGAGATAGCATAAAACATTGTCTTGAAAGTTTACAACTTTATTTAAACGTAAACATAGACGACATCCAAGAGCATAAGCAAGACCGCGCGCACATCCACTTCTAATTACCTGAAATACATGTGTGTTTTGGAAAAACGTCAACATAATGTTGGTGTGAATTCATGCAGTTTTTGTATTTCACGTTTGTATACTTTGTATGAAAACATAGTTTGTGTCATGTATAAATCAAGTTTTCATATATAAATCAAATTTTCATGTGTACACCACGTACTCATGTATAATTCAAGTTTACTTGTGTACCTCAAGTATAATCAGGTTTTAGTATGGTATGAATCTTATGTAAATAAAGTATTCCTGTAAGTATCAGGAATGTTAATGGGTTGCAAGGCCATTAACATGTGACATGAGATAGGAAGTCACCAAACCTTAGGCATTTATCTAGTTGGCATATTCTGAGACACAAAAGCACTACTCGGTACTCGTCCTCACCAAGAGTGTGGCTGCCCGGCACCCGTTAGATCTAACATTTTGTTCTGCGGTCTAGGTATATTGTTGATTAATGGTGCTTATGGTACCCTACTCGTGACACGATTTCTCGTATCATTTCTCAAAACGCATCATACTCGGTACTCGTTGTCACCAAGCGTGCTTCTTATATTCTTGTATCATACCATTTATAAACATTGTAACATTTGTACATGTATTTCACCCCCGAAGTTATAAAACTGAAAACAGTTACAGAAAAGGGGGAGCATGAACTCACAACTTTGCGTTCCTTGCGTCGTAAACTTCACCGGATTTGCTTAATTAGCGTCGTGACCTATACGTGTTTTCTTAACGTTACTCACTAGACTTGTATCGCACAAGTACAAGTCACTATCTTTTACGTATATATTCTTGTGTTAAAAATATTTTATATTTTAAACTAAGTATCTTACTTATATTATTTTCTCAAAAATTAATATAAGTATCTCGTGTTTTGCACCCGAATTATGTATCTTGTATGTTGTATGCGTATTTTTGTGTTTTTACTTCTCAAGAGTATTTAGTGTATTTTCAAGTCCTAATACACTAGCACGTATAACACATACTACATACACTTAGCACAAAGTTTGGTGATCAAATAATATATATATTTTTCTCAAAAATATAAATACTTAATATAAATTTTAATCTTGGAGAAATCATCATTTCTTATCACCAAAAATTAGGGAAACCTTGGTAATATTTTTAGATACATTTTTAGGGAATAAGTTTCTCAAAAACTTATATTTTTCTAAGTGTCAAAATTTATAAAAATTTTGACATAGTTTCCCCTAAAAATGGAAGTTTCCCATGTTTTCAAAACATGTGTTTATTTTCTTTTAAAATCATCAACAATATCAACAACACTATCTTTATTTACCAAAGTTGTCAAAACAAGCATAAACCACAAACTTATGAACTTGAAAGTTTGTAAAAACATGTAGTAACTTACTAGCACGTTTAGTAAGTCTTGTTACCTTTAAAAATGTGATTAGTTTCTTAAAAACTTTATTTTTAAAGAGTTTGTATTTTTAAAACTTCTAGTCATGATTTCCGAAAATATTTCTTCGTGAAATTTTCTTGTTACACAAGTGTTTATACACTTGTTTACTTGCTAAAAAATCTATTTAGTTCATACAAGATCCGGGTTTTAACAAGACTAGTATCTTTCACTTGGTTCTTTCGAAAAAACCACTTGTAGATCTTCAGATCCATATGTTTATAACCTTATTTTTCAAGAAAAAATATATTTATTCAAGTTCAAAGTTCATGAATGGATGGTTTCATCATCCTTCATAACTCTATCATTTATATCTTGCTAGTTCATGTTCTTAAACATGATCTAGCAAGTCTTGATGATGAACCATCTCACTTCTACTAACAACAACATCCAATAATCATAACAACACAAGATCTACATGATTTAACCATACATTTACTCTTTATCCACTCTTTACCCCTTTATGTTTCAAGTCTTGGATTATGTTCATTAGTGTTCTTAACATTTAATCATTCTATCATCTATTAACCACTAAAAATAAGAATAAGATGAAGTTTTAAAGCACTTACTACTAGCACAAGGCTAGGGGAGAAACAAGGCGTAAAAGTGGTGGATAAAAGGAATCTAGGGTGGTCCTTGAGCTTCCGCACACACCAAGCTTCGTTGTATGATCACTAACACCTTTGTACACCCTTAGAATGTTTGAAGATGAGCAAATGATGGTGCTGATGGTGGTGGTTGGGGTCGGTCATAGCCAAGAAGAAGAAGGAGAGAAGAATTGGGTGTGTAGTGTGTGAAGTTGTGAGGGTTATGTCTCATGTGCCATTCTTATATCCAATTTCTCATTAACCACTAGGTCTTATGTCTTCAAGATACTTAACCATATCAATTAAACTATTAAAAGAAATCATGGGGAGTGTACCCCTTGTCTAGAACCGGTCATGGGGGGGGGGTAGTTTAGTTGGTTTGCAATGGTTAGTTAACTTAGTTAGTTAGAAGGTTAAGTGTTTAGTTAGTGGTTTAGGTGTGTTATGCAATATATAGTGTGTTAGGGTGTTCGGGGACCCTAACTAGCTTAGAAAAATAAAAACAATGCTTCTAGCATTATTTTGGTGTTCCGGGTAATACCCGATTGTTCGGTTATATACGGGTTCGTTAAAGCGCTAAATTGCACCTTTTAGTGTCTTTTAAGTACCCTTTTGTAACACTTTCAATTCCCGACACTTAGGGAAGTATTCTGAATGATAAAACGTAATTTCTGCATGATATTCATATGTCTAAAAGCTGATTTGAGCTGAATTTATTAAAATTCTGCACTTAAAGTGCGTTTCGGGTGCTTTTTAGTGCGTATATTAGCTTTCGGAGTGTCTATATGTTAACCCTTGTGTGTACTCTTGGGTTTTAATATATTCTTGTCGTTGGACCTACACCTAGGCCTCAATTCTAATGTATGACTGCTTTCTGCAGTTCTGTTGACACAATGTGTCTTACCGGTGAGTTTACTAGTATTTCTGACGCAACGCTCTTGTTAATGCATAAGGCAATATTTTGTAGTATAAAACGTGCATGAATTCACTTGTTTAGCATGTGTTCAGACATTGCTGACAATTAAGCACATAATTGCAGTCATTAAATAATGATTAAAGTGTACGGAAATTACCGGTTTGTGCCAGTTGTCACAGTCTCCCCCAGTTAAAAGAATTTCGTCCCGAAATTCAGGCTGAACTAGCTCTCGCAGGAGTCTTCTTGAACAGGTGGGGATACTTTTATTTGAACTGGTCTTCACGTTCCCATGTGTACTCGGGTCCGTGCTTAGAGTTCCAACGTACTCTGACAAGTTTCACACTGCTCCTCCTAGTCTTGTTGACTTTCCAATCGGTAACCTCAACGGGTTGTTCTGTAAATCGGAGGGCATCATCAATATGCACTTAATCCGCAGGGATGATCACGTCTTCTTGTGTTGGACTCTTCTTGAGGTTGGATACATGGAACGTATCATGTACTCCATTAAGTTCTTCCGGTAATTCCAACTTGTATGCCACGGTACCAATTCTTTCCAATATTCTGAATGGTCCGATGTATCGTGGATTCAGCTTCCCACGTTTTCTGAATCTGACTACGCCCTTCCAAGGTGAGACTTTCAACAAAACTTTGTCTCCAACCTCGAACTGTAATGGTTTTCGTTTTTGGTCAGCGTAGCTCTTTTGTCGATCTCGGGCCGCCTTAATGCGCTCTCGGATCTGCATAATCTTGTCGGTTGTCTCTTGCACAAGTTCAGGACCAACCATACGTTTATCTCCAGCGTCTGCCCAACATAAGGGCGACCGGCACTTGCGGCCATACAGAGCTTCGAACGGTGCGGCCTTTATGCTTGTATGATAACTGTTATTGTAGGAGAACTCGACCAAGGGTAGGTGAGTATCCCAGCTGCCGCCTAGATCCATGAAACATGCGCGAAGCATATCTTCTAACGTTTGTATAGTCCGTTCGCCCTGGCCGTCTGTTTGAGGATGGAACGCCGTGCTTAGATCTAGCTGAGACCCAAAGGCTTCCTGAAAGGATTGCCAGATTCTTGAGACAAAGCGTCCATCTCTGTCTGAAATAATTGAGATTGGCACTCCATGTCGTGCCACAATTTCTCTTAAGTATATCTCAGCAAGCTTTCCAGTGCTGTCTTTTTCTCGTATCGATAGGAAATGCGTAGATTTCGTCAATCGATCAACGATCACCCATATCATATCGTGCCCTCTCGGGGTCCTGGGTAGTTTCGTTATGATGTCCATCGAGATTTGCTCCCATTTCCACATGGGTATCTCTGGTTGTTGTAACAGGCCGGACGGTTTCTGATATTCTGCCTTAACCTTGGCACAGGTTAGGCATTTTTCAAGATAAACAGCAACATCGCTTTTAAGTCTCGGCCACTAGTAGTAGTCTTTCAAGTCTTGATACATTTTGTCCGATCCCGGATGGATCGAGTATCTCGATTTGTGGGCTTCATTAAGGATGACTTCTCGAACGCCGCCATAGAGCGGAACCCAAATACGCTTCTTAAAGTACAAGGATCCCTCTTCATTTGGCACCATATATTTCAACATACCCCGGAGGTATTCAGCTTTACGGTTTTCTATCTTAAGAGCTTCTTGTTGTACATCACGAATGCGTGCAGTGAGGTTCGTTCGAATAGTCATTTCCAACGCTCAAACCCTTAGGTTCTTAGCCCTTTGTTTTCGGCTTAATGCGTCTGCTACAACGTTTACCTTTCCAGGATGGTACTTGATCTCACAGTCGTAATCGTTTAGCAACTCGACCCATCGCCGCTGGCGCATATTCAATTCCTTCTGATCAAGTATGTGTTGTAGACTTTTGTGATCTGTGAAGATTGTACATCGAGTACCATATAGATAATGTCGCCAGATTTTCAAGGCGAATAACACTGCGCCCAGCTCCAGGTTGTGAGTGGTATAATTCTTTTCATGTACCTTCAATTGTCTTGAAGCGTAAGCGATGACTTTCTGGCGTTGCATGAGCACGCAACCCAAACCTTGTTGTGAGGCGTCGCAGTATACCACGAAGTCTTCAGTGCCTTCGGGTAATGATAGTATCGGTGCATCGCATAGCTTGTTTTTAAGTAACTGGAAGGCTTCTTCTTGTTTGTGACCCCAGTCGTATTTCTTGTCTTTCTGTGTAAGGGTCGTTAGTGGTTGAGCTTGTAGGTCCCAAGAAATCTGAGGATCGATAACGAACCGAATCACTTGTTTATAGCAAACACGGTTACGTGTGCGGAATCCACGTAACTATGCCAAATCAGACATATAAAGCAATAACGACAAAGGATTAATCAATGAAACACACTCGATCGATTAAACAGGATGAGAACCGATTACAAACTGATACAAACACAGTTTAGACAGAGTTTCGTTACTGGTATTATCTCATCTACCTTCAAAGTGAAAGCAGACTTGGTTTATATAGTCCCTGGGCCCAAGACTTCGACGAAACACAAAGTGCATCGGCGAAACAGAATATGGGCCAGACATTGGGCTTGAAGCAGCCCATTACACGACGAATCAAGTGTGATTCGTCATGACTGTCGGCGAAACAGACTTAATGGATGTTGTTTTGTTTCGTCATGATATGTTCGACGAAACAGACCTGTTTCGTCGAGGACTGCAACAGCTGTTCTGTTTGCTATAAACAGACAGCAAACAGATAGAATATATAAACACATAATGACCATTATACCCTTGTCATGCAACATGCATTGTTCATTAAACATTACATATCAAAAGGAGACAAACAAGTCGTACACAAGCAGATAGGAGGATATCCGACTTGGTAGACATCAAATACATACTCGATAAACGTTAAAGACTGTACAAAATACATCATTAAGTACAAGACTAGTTACAGACACTAAAAATGCATCAACAAACTCCCCCTTGTCTGTTACTCGTCTTCGGTCTTCTAATCTTCCATCTCAGTGTTGTTCGGACCACGAACTGCCCGAATGTATTCCCCGGTAGTAGCAAAAACACGCTACGCGCTGAAACTTTAAAGCCTGACGTGCGTCCTGATCTTCATAGAAAATATCATGACGATATAATCTGCTGATGTCAGCCTCGGACATGTTGACGATCCACATCGGATCCAACATCCGGTAATTTGCACGATTATCTCTAAACACAATCACGGCTTCATGCGTGTCCGAGTCGTAGCACCATAATGCCATATCTTCAAGAAAATCCTACTGCATAGGCATCAATGGGATTTTATCTACGACCCTCGGAGGCTGGTACACAAGCTTGTATCTGCAAGTGTTGGTTTCAGGATCAAGAGTAAACTTGATCGGTTGATAGATGGGGAATTGTGGCTTGTATGATTCATCCTTCCAGCCCGACTTCTTGTTTACTTTAATCGGTCGCTCAAATAAAGTAGCGCCATCGTAGTTTGAACGATTAATAAGCTCAAGCCTCGTCAACGCAGCAACATCATAAAATGGTAAAGAAAGAATGCTCAGCAGTGAGTTGAAATACAGGATTCCGTATTCACGTTTGATGGCAACACAGTGAATATCCTTAACAAACATCCAGCATAGAATTCTTCCACTTGGCTTTGCCTTTTCAAATTGCAAGTAGTCGACTTGAGCTTTCTCAGGCACAGGCTTGGAGACTTTAGATAGAAACTGTTTTCGCCATTTAGAGAATGCATCTGTGTCTTTTTCAGACGAATTACGATTCTTTAAGTGCTCGTCTATGTCATCAATATTCTCCTTCATCCAATCCTCATCAAACGACGCGAATTCAGTACCATCTTTTCAAACATACGTTGATTTTGTTGCTTCGCCTTCAAACACGATCTCATCAATATCTTCCACATTAGTTGTATCAGTCTCAGTCGACATATTATCTATCTCAGCATCATCAATTTCTCTCATAGAATGTAGAACAATTAATTGCTCCTGAGAAAGATCTTCTATTAACTCTCCTTCTTCAAGCAACTCTCCCGTAAATGGATGAATAGCCTGTAAAGCAATATCAGCACTGCTTACGACAGAAGAAGTACCTGCGATCTGTTGAACTTTTCCAGTAGAAGTTCCCTGAGATGATTCGACCACTGGAGGTTGAACTTCAACTATTTCCGAAGATGTAGCGGCTGGCTGCTTCTGTGATGTACCAGAAGTGTCAGGATTCCCTTGGTCTTCCGTATCATCATCCTTTTTCTTCAGTACTTCTTGTTGTTTACAATGATAATCCCACAGAGCAGCAAGTCGTGTTTGAAGTATAGAGTTATTCTTCTCTCTCTCTTCGTCAGCAGCCTTTAAACGAGCATTCTCGGCTTTAAGCAAAACAATCTCAGATTGTTGTCTCTCAATCACCGTTTGCTGTTGACCAATGGTGGACTTCAAGTTGTTAATTTCCACCGATTGTTTAAGCTGATCATTCTTCGTGAGATTAATGAAATGAGATTGCCTTTGAATCCTATTAGCAGCTGCTTCCAGTTGAGTGAATAGGTATCTGTTCTTTTCGTCTTGAGAATATCCAGAAAATACCCTATGACGTTCAGAACTGATCTGCGAAGTGGTTGCTCTGATTGCAGAGGCCATAGTTCTTTCAGGAACTGCCTGAGGGGTAACAGATGGAGTTTCAGCAGCTGATGTAACTACTGGAGTTTCTGTAGCTGATGTAACTACAGGAGCTTCTTGTACAGGCTCCTGAGGTACAGATGAAGGCTCTTGAGGCACAGGTTTTCTAGTATAAGTACTCAAATATCTTCTTGATTTCTTCTTTTGAGTTTCAGCAGCTTTCTCAGCTCTCCTTTTTGTTCTTCTTTCACCTTCAGGATCCTCTGGAACGTATGCTGGATCATCTTCAGTTCTAATCTTTCTATATCTTTTCACTCCACGTATATCGATATACACTTCATATCCAGGCTCGACTATATGATCACTAGAGCTAGAATCAGATTCATCATCGCCACTTGCTGAAGAACTACTAGCTGATGTACCACCAGCTGCACCCTTGCTCGATGCACCAACAGCACTAGTATCACCACCATCATCGCTTTCACCACTACTGTCATCACTATCACTCCCAGACTCATCTGAATCAACTGGATCAGGACCAAATTTCTCTATCCTTTTTCTTTCCAACTCAGGCTCTTCGTTGTCAGATTGGCTGTCGTCATGACGCCATTTATCATTTGCTGGAGCAACATAATCAGGATTCTCAAGTGCGCCAAAAAGCTTCCTTGGAGGAACGCTTTCTTTATATCTTTTGGCGGCAAGATTCTTGATTAACCTTAGAGAGTTGAAATTCATCGCCTCTATCTTCAGAAGATCATTGTCAGCTTTAGGAAGGTCAGGATGTTGAACATTCATAATCATTTGAAGAAAACGAGGATACATCCAAAACTTGTTCCCGGTTGTTCTACTTCCTGTCCTTGTCATATTTTCTTTCATGTTGCTGAAAATATACTTTGAGATGCTAAACCGTTTGTTTAACACCAAAGCAACCATGAAACCAACGAGATCATCTCCAGCCATATCATATCCAGACCGTCTATTGCTGAGACACTGAATAAGAATATGCAATAAAAACTTGTAGCGTAATGGAAGATCACCTTTGTTGATTTGTTTGACGAAAATGTCTCCTTTACACTTCATGCGTAGTAAACAGCCTCGCGTACACATAATCGGAACAGAATCTGGAGCGTCCGGACTATCTTGTAATTGAAGAACTTCATTCAGTATATCCGGAGATACGATAACATCCAGATCATTCACACGACCCCTGATAACTTCCTTTCCATCCAGTTGTACAACGCTTGCAGAATTCCAGAAAGCCTTGATTAGAAATTTATAAACGGGCGTCGAGAATGTAACGGCATAATTGATACGTGACTCCCTGATCCACTTCGTGATATCTTTCAGTTCCGTGACCTTGTCTTCAGGATCCAGATAAGCTATTTGATTATGACGCTTCTCTGACATAATCTCCTCTTCAGTTTTGTTTTCCTTCTTTATCGCCTTCCTGCGTTTTCCTTCTTTCGGTGCCTTTGGTGCCATCTGTACATGAAAATGTCCATAATAAGCAACAATTACATTACTTATACATTTAGACATGTATGGATACAAGTTCATGTATCCACTTAACAGATAACCTATCAAACCATGTCTACTGTGAACAAACAGCAAAAACAGAAAACTGCTAAGGCATGGACGACGAAACAGAAACACTTCGACGAAACAGAAGATGTGTGACGAAACAGATCTGATTCGTCGTTGGTTTGATTCGCCATGTCTGTTTCGCCGTTTCTGATTCGTCGTCTGTTTCGCCGTTTCTGATTCGCCGTATGTTTGATTCGCCGGAAATAGGGTTTAATCGATTCGTCGATTTGGGGGTTTTTCTGTTTCGCCGTTTTGTGGTTTAAACAAAGATCAGATTTAATACAAACACATTCAACATCAATGTTTATAACCCAAAACAACTGATAAAACCCATAAATGATTTCCGATCAAAAACCCATTTAAAACAGTTAAGAACTTTATCAATCAATAACCCCTGTTTTTGTTACATAAACCCACACCCGAATCGAACAAAAAATACATACAATAAACCTAAATCTATCATATATCATAAAATATCAATCAAGACATAAGTTTAAACATGAAATCACAAGCATAGAAGATTTCCGGGGGTTTAATACAAAAACACTCGGTTCAAAATGTTCGGAATCTGAACATGAACATGTTTGTACCTTTGAGTGTTGAACGATTTTTGATTAAAAACAAGGTTAAATGGTTCGAGAAAGATAAATGGCAAAACGGTTGTTTGGAGAAGATGAACAGATGATATTTTGAAAAAGTGAACACAGGAACCCCTTTTATACACCGCCTCATCTCGACGAAACAGAGATCTCGACGAAACAGGATTGGGCTCGACGAAACAGAACGAAGTTGGGCTTACACTTGGGCCTAAAATTAGCCCATGACGAAACTGATTTGGGCTCATGCGATTCGTCGTAACTTCGACGAAACTGATCTGTTTCGTCATCACAGTTTTGATTCGCCGTACACATTCTGTTTCGTCGACATTAATTTTTCAAAACACAGAGGCATGAAAGATTTTTGCAGACTGAACAAAATATGATTTAAAATGAACACTTTTCCATTTTGTTTGAGTTTTCAAATGTAAGAACGTTTTATGAAGAAGGTTTCAGGCTTCCGGTAGAAAACACCAAGCAACAACTTCGGCTTAATCAAAAACAAACTTTACAAATAACACTAAAAACGAATTTAAAGCGTGGTAAACTAAACGAAAATGCAATAAACTGAGAAAAACAGTAAGCAACTGTACAAATGCAATCTTTTTGCGAATCTCAAGGATAAGGAATCATACCAGCTTACGGTCTTAGTCAACATGATTTTGATTTCTGTTTAAAGCTCTGGATAAGTATACTACCTCGATTATCGGTATTGTGGTCCACATAAGCTCAAACTGATCAGACGTAATCATAATTAAGAGATACAATTAACGGTAAGGATTATACTTACAAGTCGATGTAAATCCACTCACGACACATTCCCGTATCAAGGTATGCACGATAATTCATCTTACCGGTGAGTATACCGATTATCATCTGTTTGACCGTATAAAAATGTGAGAAACTCACTTATTTTGATTGAAAACAAGCCCTATGTGATAGAATCACTTATTGATGAGGAACTTGATTTTCAGATGCATGAGGGCACAGGAGCAAGTCCGTGAACAGGTCAGTACTTTCGTACAGCAGAGAGACGAACTTGACTCCCGCAAAGAATCTGTGATATATAATCACTTATTTTGTTTGGACATGTGATTGTTGATCACTTATTGAGGTCGTATGCAGTATGTACACGTATGTATGGTATCATGGAAGATCTTAGACTTCGTCTCCGTTATTTTTACGGTTTGATACAACCATGATACCCAGATGATAAGCAGCATAAAGACCGAATATTTCAGATCTCTGCAATCTCTCAAACGAGATTTCGGTACTAAGACCATATGCCAATGAATGGTTCCCACCTGACTTGAAGTCTGTTAGGTTTGTATCATCCTGCACATTTAGTCTGATTGTGAGCCTACCGATACATCGTTAGTAGAGATGCTTATCATTTTTCTTTTTGTTTTTCATTTTGAGCACGTTGACCGACCACACCAGTGAACATCATCATTTTCCTTTATCCAAGAAACTCATTTTTGGTTTTTCTATTGTTTTTGAAATTTTCATTTTTCAAACGAAACGACAGAAAGTAACGACATCTTTTTGGATTTTTAAATTTTGCAATGTTTTTGTATTTTCTTGAAATTTCTCCCCCTAAAATACTAAAAGGTTACGAAAACTAAAATCTTTTTGAATTTTTTTTTTTTATAAAGAAAATATTTACAAAAACGATCAGCCAAAGAAGTTTACTCGGGTATCACCTTAATGCCATTGACCAAAAGTAGATAATCAAAACGTGATTTATCAAAAGCTTTTGTAAACAGATCGGCACGTTGGTGATCAGTGGGGACATGAACGACATCGATTAATTTCTTGTCAAAACAATCACGTATGAAGTGATATTTAATGTCGATGTGTTTAGTCTTGGAATGCTGCACAGGATTTCTAGTGATCTGTAAGGCAGCATTATTATCAACAAAAATATGAGTAGATAGGAATTCTAAACCGTAGTCGCGCATTTGTTGTTGTATCCAAAGAACTTGGGAGCAACAACTCGAGGCAGCAATGTATTCTGCTTCACATGTTGATGTAGCAACACACGTTTGCTTCTTGCACTGCCACGTGACCAGGCGATTTCCTAAGAACTGACATCCTGCTGTTGTTGATTTGCCATCAATTTTGCAACCACCAAAGTCAGAATCACTGTATGCAATTAATTCAAAACTATCATCCCTAGGGTACCAAAGACCAAGGTCTGGGCATCCCTTCAAATAGCGAAAAATCCTTTTGACAGCTGACAGATGAGAGGCCTTCGGGTTTGCTTGATATCTTGCAAGCAGGCACGTTGGATACATGATGTCAGGCCTCGAAGCAGTGAGATACATGAGAGATCCGATCATGGCGCGATAATAAGAAGAGTTGACACTTTCTCATTTCAAATCCGGAGTAATCCGGTGATTTTGCGGAAGTGGAGTACCAATGGGCGTTGCATCTGACATTTGGAATCGGCTCAAAATGTCACCAACATATTTAGTCTGATGGATGAATATCCCAGACTCTGTTTGTTGTACTTGTAGGCCCAAGAAGAAGTTCATCTCCCCCATAGCGCTCATTTCGAACTTTTCTTGCATAACACGTTCGAATTGCCTGCACAAAGATTCATTAGTAGAACCAAATATTATATCATCAACGTATACCTGCACCAGCAGAAGATCTCCATCTAGTTCCTTGATAAAGAGTGTGCAATCAATAAGACCTCGTCGAAATCCATTCTCCAGAAGATAGTTGGATAAGGTTGCGTACCAAGCCCTAGGTGCTTGATGTAAACCATAAAGAGCTTTGTTGAGCAACCAAACCCGATCGGGGTGAATAGGATCTTCAAAACCTGGAGGTTGTTCGACATGCACCTCTTCTTGAACTATACCATGAAGAAAAGCACTTTTGACGTCCATCTGGTAAACTTTGAATCCTTTGAAACAAGCATAAGCTAAGAAGATCCGTATAGCTTCCAGACGTGCAACAGGTGCATAAACTTCATTGTAGTCAATGCCTTCAATCTGGCGAAAACCCTGAACAACAGTCTCGCCTTGTTGCGAATAACAATTTCACGGTCGTCCTTCTTGCATTTGTAAACCCATCGTGTGCCAATTTTCTTGTAATTTTCCGGCTTTTCAACAAGCTTCCAAACACCAAGCTTTTGAAATTGTTGCAGTTCGTCCTGCATGGCTTCAACCCAAGAATTATCTTTTAAAGCTTCCTTCCAAGACTTTGGTTCTTCTTGTGAAACGTAACAAGCAAAAGACCAATCGTTTTGAAGACCAGATTCTCTAATGGCTGAATATAAACCAGCATTCTGGTTATTTCTCAGCTGATTACGCGTCTGCACACCGCTTTGGACATCTCCTATAATGTTCTGCTGAGGATGGGTATTGTGAATCCTTAATTCAGGATTTTCAGGAACACTAGCATTAATACCCAAATTGTTACGATTAAGATCAGCAACCAACTCCGCACCGGGAATATGAGTGGAAGTGGATGCATTTCCTTCAGCAGTATCATCATTCTGCACTTGAGGAGTTTCTAAAGAAGTGCCATGAACAGGAACAACCGGGGCAGAAGTGCCTTCAGTCGCATCAAGATGTTCATCATCTTCCGATGACTCAGTAGCATCTTCAAATACCTCATTTTGAACAGTATTGTTAACTGAATTAGAACCTTGTGGGTTAACAATAACAGGTCTTACCAATGGCGAGCCAGCAGCGTTGTCACTATCAAATAACATTTGAACAGCTGCAGATTCTTCATCAAAGGTAGGCAGATTAAAGGAGTCGAATATCCCATCGTAATCGAACATCCAAGGATCACCCGGAGCTCTAACAGGACTTGTATACCTTTGAACCCTTACTTCATTCCAAAGCTCAATCTTTTTGGTGGTCAGATTCCATACACGAAAATTCGGAGTTGCATATCCAAGGAAGAAACCTTCGATAGCTTTTGCGCCAAACTTTCCATCTGGTTCAATCATGGTACATGGACCGCCAAAGGGTTCAAGGAAAGAAAGATCCGGTTTCCTTTTCTGTAGAAGTTCGAAACAAGTTTTGCCATGCCTCTTAACTGTAAGAACTCTATTCAATGTGTAGCAAGCAGTCGACACAGCTTCTGCCCAGAATTGAACAGGTAGCTCAGACTCTACCAACATAGTTCTTGCAGTTTCAATAATCGTGCGATTCTTCCTCTCAGCGACACCGTTTTGTTGTGGAGTATAGCGAGAACTGTATTCATGAAGAATGCCTTTAGAAGTACAGAACTCATCCATCACACGGTTTTTGAACTCAGTTCCATTGTCGCTTCGGATCCTTTTCACTTTCAAAGTGTATAAATTCTCCAACATTGTGAGAAGATCCTTGAGGATTCCAGGAGTATCACTCTTGTGTGCCATGAAAGCTACCCAAGAAAATCTAGAATAATCATCAGTAACAACCAGACAGTAAGCATCTCCGAATGTTGTCTTGTGCTTCATAGGTCCAAAAAGATCCATATGAAGACGTTCGAGAGGCATGCTAACAGAGTTGATTTTCTTCAGAGGGTGAGACTTCTTTGTTTGTTTCCCTTTTTGGCACAAAACACAGATATCTTGTAGATGAAAACTTCTCACAGGCACACCATTCACAAGATTATTTTTCACTAAATGGTTCATTTTCCTCAAGTGAATGTGCCCTATTCTTCTGTGCCAAGAAATAGACTCCTTCTCTGTGGCTTTTGAGACAAAACATGTTACTTGCGCAGATGACGTAATAGCTTGGCTCATATCAAGAATATAAAGATCATTAACTCTTGGAGCCGATAAGAGAATCCATTCATCAGGAATCTTGAATCCAGGTTTAAGCACATAACAACCAGCATCATCAAAATGCACGGTGAACTTTTTATCGCAGATTTGCGACACACTGAGAAGATTATGATCAAGTTGACGAACATAATTGATCTTTTAGAAACATACCACACCATTGGAGATCATTCCTTCTCCGGTGATATATCTGCCTTTGTCTCCTGCGAATGCGACATAGCCTCCTCTAATATTTCTCACATCGTACAGAAGCCGTAAGTCGCCCGTCATGTGCCTGGATGCCCCACTATCAACAATCCAATGACTACTGATAGTTCCTCCTGGAACACCCTGCACATATCATCCAATGATTAGTTAAGGATGGGGACCCAAGCCAAAGTGGTCTTGGGTCGTCCCTGAGAGTCACGAATAGTGATCTCAATCTGTTGATGATTTTCCAAGCTAACAACTCTCCCTGAACTTTCACCCTTCTTAGGTTTCCAAGTTTGTTTTTGTTTACCAGATTGAGTTTTATAAACAGATTTTGAAACTTCTGGTTTTAAAGGTGAACTTGGTTCCCTTGGAACAGATTTGACCTCAGATTTTAAAGCCTTTTCTATTTTCTTCACATTTTGATGTCGTTGTTTCGTTTCCTGTTCTTTAACAGTTCTTTTATCATGTTTTGACGAAACAGTACGACATTGAGGGTGAATCGTTTCAGGTGGTGCTTTCTCAACAAATTTCTCTTTAGGAGTGTTTGCACAATCTTTGATGATGTGCCCAAACTCCCCACATTTAAAACACGTTCTCCTCTCAACAAACTTAGGAGAACCGGATCGACGAACATATGTCGAACCTGTAGAACCTGAGGTACTTGCCTTTTCATTACACCCATTTGAATGTTGAGTGTAATTGTTTTGACTGTTACGCTTTAAAATCTTGACTTGTTGTACAAAATCGGTGTTTAATTTATTTGCAAAAGTCTTAATTTTATCAGTACCCTCAGATGCCACAAATCTGACATCATTGTTTTTCTTTTGATAACGAGCTCCAGATGGCATCACAAAAAACTCGTAGTGCCCATAATGCGTTCGGAATGCAGTCTTTGGTACGCTTTCCTCTTGGATTCTTAACTGATGGTATCCACATCGAAGATCGATCTTGGAATAGTAGCTTGATCCTTGCAACTGATCAAACAAGTCATCAATTCTCGGTAGCAGGTACCGATTCTTGATTGTGAGCTTGTTCAGTTCTCTGTAGTCGATACACATCCGCAATGTTCCATCCTTCTTCTTTACGAACAATACAGGAGCTCCCCAGGGCGAGAAGCTTAGCCTTATGAATCCTTTATCCAACAACTCCTGGAGTTGTGTAGATAATTCTTTCATTTCGGATGGCGCAAGTCGATAGGGAGCCTTGGCTACAGGAGCGGCTCCTGGAACCAAGTCTATACGGAATTCGACTTGTCGTTGCGGAGGTATTCCTGGCAGATCTTCGGGAAAAACATCAGGAAATTCCTTCACCACAGGAATGTCTTCGAGTTTCGGCTCCTCAGCCTTCTTATCTACAACGTGTGCCTGGAAGGTAACACATCCTTTCCTTAAGCAATTATGTGCCTTCATGCAACTGATGATTCGAAGAGGCGCGTCTCGCTTTTCTCCATGCACGACGAGAGTTTCACCATTCGCTAAAGGGATGCGAATGATTTTCTCGTGACAAATAAATTCAGCTTTGTTCTTTGACAACCAGTCCATTCCGACTACTAAATCGAAGCTACCCAATTGAATAGGTAAGAGGTCGATGCTAAAATTTCGTTCACCAAGTTCTAGTGTGCAGCCTCTAACAACTTCGCCCGATTCAACAAGTTTACCATTGGCTAGTTCTATGGAATAAGGAATTTCTAATCTACTAGATTCTATTCCAAGCATGCGTTTAAATTCCACAGACATGAAGCTATAATCGGCGCCAGTGTCAAATAATATGGATGCAAAGTGATTGTTAATGAGAAACGTACCGGTGACCACATTAGGGTCCTCGCATGCGTTCTTTGCTCCAATCACAAATGCTCGAGCCTGAGCGTTGTTTCCCTTTGGGCAGTCCTTCATGAAATGATCATTGCTTCCACAACTGAAGCATCCTTGGTTCCGCCCCTTCCCGTTACCATTCTTGTTACCAGCACCATTTCCATTCCAGTTCTTTCCTTTTCCCCAACAGTCTTCTGCCAACCTACCAAATTTGTCGCACCTTGTAATGCGAAAAGCTCCTTCGTGATGAAACTTACATTTTTGGCATTTAGGCATAGTGCCTTGGTATCCTTTGGTTGCAAGGGTTTTCATCTCCTGAGGCGGGTTAGTGTCGCGCTTCTTGCTGAAACCCTTGTTGTTGCGAGTTGGTTTATTCAAGTTTGCATGTTTCCTTTTCTTGTCGCCGGACGACTCAGCATGCGTTTTGGTCTTTTCTGTTGGGTTCAGCGATAGTTTCTTCATACGAACACAATCTTCAGTAAGGCTGACAGCCAGAGTTACAGCCTCAGTGATTGTTTGGGGTTTGGCTGAAGTTACCATGCCGCGAAACTCTGGGGCCAGTCCCCAAACGTAGCGTTCAACGCGCTTAAATTCGGGAGTCACCATGTAGGGAAGCACTCTAGACAGATCGTGGAACCTTCGAGTATAACCATTAATGTCAGTACCTTCCATGGTCAAGTGCCAGAACTCCGTTTCTAGTCTTTGGAGTTCAGCACGAGAGCAGTACTTCTCTCTCATTCTTTCCTTCAGTTCATCCCAAGTTAGGCCATAAGCGGCATCATCGCCCAAGGTTTGGGCCTGCAAGTTCCACCAAGTCAGAGCTTCATCGACAAACAACCCAGTAGCAAAAGTGACTTACTGATCCGCGGTACACTTGCTCATGCGGATAGTAGCTTCAGTCTTCTCTGTCCAACGTACAAATGCTACTGCACTTCCTGTGCCGTCGTAGTTCATCGGCTTGCAGTCGAGAAACTGCTTGAAAGTGCAGCCTCCCGTTGCGTCTAGCATTGCTTGGTCCTCCACTGTCTTGAGTATGGTTCGCCTCGTATTGGGCGATAGCAGCGGAGATCCTTTCTTCCAGTAGAGCGTTCAGCTCTTCAGCAGTTCTTGGCAGTGGGGGAGGAGGAGGTTGATCATCATTGCAAGCATTCACAGCTTTCCTGGGTGCCATGTTCTGACAGAACATAACACAACAGGGTTAAACATTTGTTTGATATCGTCATACTAGACAGTAGTAGCATATATATTCACAGGTATATACCACATAAGTGACATCAAACAATTATTACTCTAGCAGAGTACTTAGTAGCCTTGCACTGAGGGGATCTTCACGTGACAAGACTTGCTGTGGTTTCTATACACTGAATTCCATAATTATGTATGCATCCATAATTACGTAACTCCTTGTGCAGTCTGCACAGTTTGTTTCATCCTCGTATTTCTTCCTTTAGATAGGCCATCGCTTTCAGGTAAAGTCACGTATACTTGTGACATTCTACTTCTAGCATGTGTAAATATCAATTATCACACATAATCGCAAGTAATTTCTCAGTTAAAGACAAGTGCTACTTCTGTGCACCCTAAGTCTCGTAGTGTCTTTTCTTGACTCATGTAAACAGTTTCAGGTAGTGGATGTCGCGGGACGTTTTTTGCAATGAAAACTCTTTGAAAATTTGTTTTCGTGAAAGAATCCTAGAGATTGTAGACTAGACTCGAGAAGGAATCCTGGTTCACTACAATCGCCGCTCTGATACCAATCTGTCACACCCCTTTCTGCGGCGGAAGCACGAGGTGTGATCATGAAAGGTTCTCATTGCATACGAAAGGTAAACATGCTACATGCTTGTAAAAATAACATCAAATACCATAATTTGAAAACATAAGTTTAGTGTTTACATTACGAGATAGCATAAAACATTGTCTTGAAAGTTTACAAATTTTTTTTAAACGTAAACATAGACGACATCCAAGAGCATAAGCAAGACCGCGTGCACATCCACTTCTAATTACCTGAAATACATGTGAGTTTTGGAAAAACGTCAACATAATGTTGGTGTGAATTCATGCAGTTTTTGTATTTCACGTTTGTATACTTTGTATGAAAACATAGTTTGTGTCATGTATAAATCAAGTTTTCATATATAAATCACATTTTCATGTGTACACCACGTACTCATGTATAATTCAAGTTTACTTGTGTACCCCACGTACTCAAGTATAATCAGGTTTTAGTATGGTATGAATCTTATCTAAATAAAGTATTCCTGTAAGTATCAGGATTGTTAATGGGTTGCAAGGCCATTAACATGTGACACGACATAGGAAGTCACCAAACCTTAGGCATTTATCTAGTTGGCATATTCTGAGACACAAAAGCACTACTCGGTACTCGTCCTCACCAAGAGTGTGGCTGCCCGGCACCCGTTAGATGTAACCTTTTGTTCTGCGGTCTAGGTATATTGTTGATTAATGGTGCTTATGGTACCCTATTCGTGACATGATTTCTCGTATCATTTCTCAAAACGCATCATACTCGGTACTCGTTCTCACCAAGCGTGCTTCTTATATTCTTGTATCATACCATTTATAAACCTTGTAACATTTGTACATGTATTTCACCCCCGAAGTTATAAAACTGAAAACAGTTATAGAAAAGGGGGAGCATGAACTCACAACTTTGCGTTCCTTACGTCATAAACTTCACCGGATTTGCTTAATTAGCGTCGTGACCTATACGTGTTTTCTTAACGTTAGTCACTAGACTTGTATCGCACAAGTACAAGTCACTATCTTTTACGTATATATTCTTGTGTTAAAAATATTTTATATTTTTAACTAAGTATCTTACTAAAATTATTTTCTCAAAAATTAATATAAGTATCTCGTGTTTTGCACCCGAATTATGTATCTTGTATGTTGTATGCGTATTTTTGTGTTTTTACTTCTCAAGAGTATTTAGTGTATTTTCAAGTCCTAATACACTAGCACGTATAACACATACTACATACACTTAGCACAAAGTTTGGTGATCAAATAATATATATATATTTTTCTCAAAAATATACATACTTAATATAAATTTTAATCTTGGAGAAATCATCATTTCTTATCACCAAAAATTAGGGAAACCTTGGTAATATTTTTAGATACATTTTTAAAGAATAAGTTTCTCAAAAACTTATATTTTTCTAAGTGTCAAAATTTATAAAAATTTTCACAGAGTTTCCCCTAAAAATGGAAGTTTCCCATGTTTTCAAAACATGTGTTTATTTTCTTTTAAAATCATCAAAAATATCAACAACACAATCTTTATTTACCAAAGTTGTCAAAACAAGCATAAACCACAAACTTATGAACTTGAAAGTTTGTAAAAATATGTAGTAACTTACTAGCACGTTTAGTAAGTCTTGTTACCTTTAAAAATGTGATTAGTTTCTTAAAAACTTTATTTTTAAAGAGTTTGTATTTTCACAACTTCTAGTCATGATTTCCAAAAATATTTCTTCGTGAAATTTTCTTGTAACACAAGTGTTTATACACTTGTTTACTTGCTAAAAAATGTATTTAGTTCATACAAGATCCGGGTTTTAACAAGACTAGTATCTTTCACTTGGTTCTTTCGAAAAAACCACTTGTAGATCTTTAGATCCATATGTTTATAACCTTATTTTTCAAGAAAAATTATATTTATTCAAGTTCAAAGTTCATGAATGGATGGTTTCACCATCCTTCATAACTCTATCATTTATATCTTGCTAGTTCATGTTCTTAAACATGAGCTAGCAAGTCTTGATGATGAACCATCTCACTTATACTAACAACAACATCCAATAATCATAACAACACAAGATCTACATGATTTAACCATACATTTACTCTTTATCCACTCTTTACCCCTTTATGTTTCATGTCTTGGATTATGTTCATTAGTGTTCTTAACATTTAATCATTCTATCATCTATTAACCACTAAAAATAAGAACAAGATGTAGTTTTAAAGCACTTACTACTAGCACAAGGCTAGGGGAGAAACAAGGCGTAAAAGTGGTGGATAAAAGAAATCTAGGGTGGTCCTTGAGCTTCCGAACACACCAAGCTTCGTTGTATGATCACTAACACCTTTGTACACCCTTAGAATGTTTGAAGATGAGCAAATGATGGTGGTGATGGTGGTGGTTGGGGTCGACCGTAGCCAAGAAGAAGAAGGAGAGAAGAATTGGGTGTGTAGTGTGTGAAGTTGTGAGGGTTATGTCTCATGTGCCATTCTTATATCCAATTTCTCATTAACCACTAGGTCTTATGTCTTCAAGATACTTAACCATATCAATTAAACTATTAAAAGAAATCAAGGGGAGTGTACCCCTTGTCTAGAACCGGTCATGGGGGGGGGGTAGTTTAGTTGGTTTGCAATGGTTAGTTAACTTAGTTAGTTAGAAGGTTAAGTGTTTAATTAGTGGTTTAGGTGTGTTATGAAATATATAGTGTGTTAGGGTGTTCGGGGACCCTAACTAGCTTAGAAAAATAAAAACAATGCTTCTAGCATTATTTTGGTGTTCCGGGTAATACCCGATTGTTCGGTTATATATCGTCACTAAACACATTCCATAAATTGTAGCCATTAGGAATCTGATGCCATCACTAAACACATTCCATAAATTGTAGCCATTTGTTGAGTGTTTTTTTTTTGGTGTCTAATCCGCATATATATATCACCATTGCCCTTGATTTTCTTGACTGTATATCTCTTAAATGTCAACATATACACGTGTGATATAGTTTACGAAGATTTTTCAATGCCGAGAACCTCGATCAGAGAGTAAAAAAGGCGTAAGGTTCACAATGGTGTAAGATTAAAATGGGATATATCGGGCTAGAATTCGAGTTACAGGAACAAGGGCCAAACCAACCACCCAAGAATGGAATCATCGAGCGAAAACACTTGACAACCTACTAGAAGCAGCTTTTCTTACCACCAGACATTTCTCCATCAATTAGGAATCTGATGCCGTCACTAAACACATTCCTTAAATTGTAGCCATTTGTTCAGTGTTTTTTTTTTTGTGTCTAATCCGCATATATATCACCATTGCCCTTGATTTTCTTGACTGTATATCTCTTAAATATCAACATATACACGTGTGATTTTGTTTACGAAGATTTTTCAATGCCGAGAACCTCTATCAGAGAGTAAAAATGGCGTAAGGTTCACAATGGTGTAAAATTAAAATGGGATATACCGTGCTAGGATTCGAGTTACAGGAACAAGGGCCAAACCAACCACCCAAGAATGGAATCGTCGAGCAAAAACACTTGACAACCTCCTAGAAGCAGCTTTTCTTACCACCAGACCTTTCTCCATCAATTAGGAATCTAATGCCGTCACTAAACACATTCCTTAAATTGTAGTCATTTGTAGAGTGTTTTTTTTTTTGTGTCTAATCCCCATATATATCACCATTGCCCTTGATTTTCTTAACTCTATATCTCTTAAATATCAACATATACACGTGTGATTTAGCTTACGAAGATTATTCAATGCCGAGAACCTCGATCAGAGAGTAAAAAGGGCGTAAGGTTCACAATGGTGTAAAATTAAAATGGGATATACCGGGCTAGGATTCGTGTTACAGGAACAAGGGCCAAACCAACCACCCAAGAATGGAATCGTCGAGCGAAAACACTTGACAACCTCCAAGAAGCAGCTTTTCTTGCCACCAGACCTTTCTTCATCAATTAGGAATTTGATACCGTCACTAAACACATTCCTTAAATTGTAGCCATTTGTTGAGTGTTTTTTTTGGTGTCTAATCCGCATATATATCTCCATTGCCCTTGATTTTCTTGACAATATATTTCTTTTAAATATCAACATATACACGTGTGATTTAGTTTACGAAGAGTTTTCAATGCCGAGAACCTCGATCAGAGACTAAAAAAGGCGTAAGGTTCACAATGGTGTAAAATTAAAATGGGATATATGGGGCTAGGATTCGAGTTACAGGAACAAGGGTCAAACCAACCACCCAAGAATGGAATCGTCGAGCGAAAACACTTGACAACCTCCTAGAAGCAGCTTTTCTTGCCACCAGACCTTTCTCCATCAATTAGGAATCTGATCCGTCACAAAACACATCCCTTAAATTGTAGCAATTTGTTGAGTGTTTTTTTTTTTGTGTCTAATCCGCATATATATCACTATTGCCCTTGATTTTCTTGACTGTATATCTCTTAAATGTCAACATATACACGTGCGATTTAGTTTACGAAGATTTTTCATTGCCGAGAACCTCGATCAGAGAGTAAAAAGGGCGTAAGGTTCACAATGGTGTAAAATTAAAATGGGATATACCGGGCTAGGATTCGAGTTATAGGAACAAGGGCCAAACCAACCACCCAAGAATGGAATCGTTGAGCGAAAACACTTGACAACCTCCTAGAAGCAGCTTTTCTTGCCACCAGACCTTTCTCCATCAATTAGGAATCTGATGCCGTCACTAAACACATTCCTTAAATTGTAGCCATTTTTTGAGTGTTTATTTTTTGGTGTATAATCCGCATATATATCACCATTGCCCTTGATTTTCTTGACTGTATATCTCTTAAATATCAACATATACACGTGTGATTTAGTTTATGAAGATTTTTCAATGCCGAGAACCTCGATCAGAGAGTAAAAAAGGCGTAAGGTTCACAATGATGTAAAATTAAAATGGGATATAACGGGCTAGGATTCGAGTTACAGGAACAAGGGCCAAACCAACCACCCAAGAATGGAATCATCGAGCGAAAACACTTGACAACCTCCTAGAAGCATCTTTTCTTACCACCAGACCTTTCTCCATCAATTAGGAATCTGATGCCGTCACTAAACACATTCTTTAAATTGTAGCCAATTGTTGGGTGTTTTTTTTGGTGTCTAATCCGCATATATATCACCATTCCCTTGATTTTCTTGACTGTATATCTCTTAAATGTCAACATATACACGTGTGATTTAGTTTACGAAGATTTTTCCATGCCGAGAACCTCGATCGGAGAGTAAAAGAGGCGTAAGGTTCACAATGGTGTAAGATTAGAATGGGATATACCGGGCTAGGATTCGAGTGAATTTTTTTTGTCCATCAATTTCGAATCTGATGCCGTCACTCGAATCCTAGCCCGGTATATCCCATTTTAATTTTACACCATTGTGAACCTTACGCCTTTTTTACTCTCTGATCGAGGTTCTCGGCATTGAAAAATCTTCGTAAAGTAAATCACACGTGTATATGTTTACATTTAAGAGATATACAGTCAAGAAAATCAAGGGCAATGGTGATATATATGCGGATTAGACACCAAAAAAAAAACACTCAACAAATTGCTACAATTTAAGGAATGTGTTTAGTTACGGCATCAGATTCCTAATTGATGGAGAAAGGTCTGGTGGCAAGAAAAGCTGCTTCTAGGAGGTTGTCAAGTGTTTTCGCTAGACGATTCCATTCTTGGGTGGTTCGTTTGGCCTTTTTTCCTGTAACTCGAATCCTAGCCCCGGTATATCCCATTTTAATTTTACACCATTGTGAACCTTACGCCTTTTTTACTCTCTGATCGAGGTTCTCGGCTTTGAAAAATCTCCATAAACTAAATCACACGTGTATATGTTGACATTTAAGAGATATACAGTCAAGAAAATCAAGGGCAATGGTGATATATATGCGGATTAGACACCAAAAAAAAAATACACTCAACAAATGGCTACAATTTAAGGAATGTGTTTAGTGACGGCATCAGATTCCTAATTGATGGAGAAAGGTCTGGGGGCAAGAAAAGCTGCTTCTAGGAGGTTGTCAAGTGTTTTCGCTCGACGATTCCATTCTTGGGTGGTTGGTTTGGCCCTTGTTCCTGTAACTCGAATCCTATCCTGGTATATCCCATTTTAATTTTACACCATTGTGAACCTTACGCCTTTTTTTCTCTCTGATTGAGGTTCTCGGCATTGAAAAATCTTCGTAAACTAAATCACATGTGTAAATGTTGACATTTAAGTGACATACAGTCAAGAAAATCAAGGGCAATGGTGATATATATGCGGATTAGACACCAAAAAAACACTCAACAAATGGCTACAATTTAAGGAATGTGTTTAGTGACGGCATTAGATTCTTAATTGATGAAGAAAGGTCTGGTGGCAAGAAAAGCTACTTCTTGGTGGTTGTCAAGTGTTTTCGCTCGATGATTCCATTCTTGGGTGGTTAGTTTGGTCCTTGTTCCTATAACTCGAATCCTAGCCCGGTATATCCCATTTTAATTTTACACCATTGTGAACCTTACGCCTTTTCTACTCTCTGATCGAGGTTCTCAACACTGAAAAATCTTTGTAAATTAAATCACACGTGTATATGTTGACATTTAAGAGATATACAGTCAAGAAAATCAAGGGTAATGGTGATATATATGCGGATTAGACACAAAAAAAACACTCAACAAATGGGTGCAATTTAAGGAATGTGTTTAGTGACGGCATCAGATTCCTAATTGATGGAGAAAGGTCTGGGGGCAGGAAAAGCTGCTTCTAGGTGGTTGTCAAGTGTTTTCGCTCGACGATTCCATTCTTGGGTGGTTGGTTTGGCCCTTGTTCCTGTAACTCGAATCCTAGCCCGGTATATCCCATTTTAATTTTACACCATTGTGAACCTTACGCCTTTTTTACTCTCTGATCGAGTTTCTCGGCATTGAAAAATCTTCATAAACTAAATCACACGTGTATATGTTGACATTTAAAAGATATACCGTCAAGAAAATCAAGGGCAATGGTGATATATATGCGGATTAGACACTCAAAAAAAACACTCAACAAATGGCTACAATTTAAGGAATGTGTTTAGTGAGGGCATCAGATTCCTAATTGATGGAGAAAGGTCTGGTGGCAAGAAAAGCTGCTTCTAGGAGGTTGTCAAGTGTTTTCGCTCGACGATTCCATTCTTGGGTGGTTGGTTTGGCCGTTGTTCATGTAACTCGAATCCTATCCCGGTATATCCCATTTTAATTTTACACCATTGTGAACCTTACGCCTTTTTTACTCTCTGATCGAGGTTCTCGGCATTGAAAAATCTTCGTAAACTAAATCACACATGTATATGTTGACATTTAAGAGATATACAGTCAAGAAATTCAAGGGCAATGGTGATATATATGCGGATTAAACACAAAAAAAAAACACTCAACAAATGGCTACAATTTAAGGAATGTGTTTAGTGACGGCATCAGATTCCTAATTGATGGAGAAAGGTCTGGTGGCAAGAAAAGCTGCTTCTAGGAGGTTGTCAAGTGTTTTCGCTCGACGATTCCATTCCTGAGTGGTTGGTTTGCCCCTTGTTCCTGTAACTCAAATCCTAGCCCGGTATATCCCATTTTAATTTTACACCATTGTGAACCTTACGCCTTTTTTACTCTCTGATCAAGGTTCTCGGTATTGAAAAATCTTCGTAAACTAAATCACACGTGTATTTGTTGACATTTAAGAGATATACAGTCAAGAAAATCAAGGGAAATGGTGATATATAAGCGGATTAGACACCAAAAAAAATCACTCAACAAAAGGCTACAATTTAAGGAATGTGTTTAGTGACGGCATCCGATTCCTAATTGATGGAGAAAGGTCTGGTGGCAAGAAAAGCTGCTTCTAGGAGGTTGTCAAGTGTTTTCGCTCGACGATTCCATTCTTGGGTGGTTGGTTTGGCCCTTGTTCCTGTAACTCGAATCCTAGCCCGATATATCCCATTTTAATTTTACACCATTGTGAACCTTACACCTTTTTTACTCTCTGATCGAGGTTCTCGGCATTGAAAAATCTTTGTAAACTAAATCACACGTGTATATGTTGACATTTAAGAGATTTACAGTCAAGAAAATCAAGGGCAATGGTGATATATATGCGGATTAGACACCAAAAAAAACACTCAACAAATGGCTACAATTTAAGGAATGTGTTTAGTGACGGCATCAGATTCCTAATTGATTGAGAAAGGTCTGGTGGCAAGAAAAGCTGCTTCTAGGAGGTTGTCAAGTGTGTTCGCTCGACGACTCCATTCTTGAGTGGTTGGTTTGGCCCTTGTTCCTGTAACTCGAATCCTAGCCCGGTATATCCCATTTTAATTTTACACCATTGTGAACCTTACGCCTTTTTTACTCTCTGATCGAGGTTCTCGGCATTGAAAAATCTTCGTAAACTAAATCACACGTGTATTTGTTGACATTTAAGAGATATACAGTCAAGTAAATCAAGGGCAATGGTGATATATATGCGGATTAGACACCAAAAAAAACACTCAACAAATGGCTACAATTTAAGGAATGTGTTTAGTGACGGCATCAGATTCCTAATTGATGGAGAAAGGTGTTAGTGCATACATCTGTCGACTTCGTCTTGTATCGAGTCTTAGGCTAAGTTTGTTAGATCAGGGCACGATGTACGAGAAAATAGGAAGGTTTAAAGTGTGTTTAAGGCTAGTTCGCTTGAAGAAGGCCAGTCCGCTTGAAATGACATTGGTCAGTTTCAAGCGAAACCAGCATATGGTAGTTCGCTTGAACTGTATCTGGTCACTTTCAAGCGAAACATCATGGCCTATAAATACCTCTCAAGCGATCTCATTTGGAAGGGTTGCTGATTTCATACCGAGGTGCTGCCGGTGTAACGTTTGCTTGTAATCATTGTTAATTCAATATACAAGATGTTTAAAGTGAAGAACAAGCTGTTTCAACATTTGTTTCTTGTTTTCCACACCTGAAACAGATAAGAACTTCTCTGAACGACTCATTCTGGTCTATCACACGATCCTACAATTGGTATCAGAGCTCAGGAGGAGGAGTTCTGCAGTTTACAGCTTGTTTTCATTGGATTTTCTTACATCTACACTCTCTTTCTTCATCAGAACAAGATTTTATGGTCAAAATCGGATCATGTTTTCACAGTTTGTGTAAAAATACATACTAACAAATCCTTGAAAGTTTCACATTAAAATACGGACTAAAAATGGATAAAATGGACCTTCGAAGTAGTTTTGCTTGAACATATCATTAGTTCTCGCTTGTAAGTTTGTGTTCATTTCAAGCGAACTAAACCATTTCGCTTGAAATTGAGGGTTCGCTTGAAAAATCGTAGTCCGCTTGAATCATCTCAAGCGAATCAGGTCTTTTCGCTTCAAATTATCATTTCGCTTGAAATTCAAGTGAAATCAGGTGATTTCGCTTGAAGGGCTTATCTTGCCTGAAGTTGTTTGCAGTTGTTTTCGCTTGAACAGGTTACTTCGCTTGAAGATCCTATCTCGCTTGAAAGTGCTGTTTTGTGAAAAAGTCTCTGAATCATGAGTGAAGACTTTTACAACGCGTTTGCAACATCCCCGACTACTCCAGCTTCTATCGCTCAAAACATGAATCTGGAAAATGAAACTGGAACTACTCAAAAAACCCCTAAGCTAATGAGCATAGAAGAGTATTATGGATGGAAAGAGAGATTTGAGAACTGGGTTCAAGCAAATCATTTGAGATCTTGGGAATGTATTTTGAAGAAATATGTGTTACCACGTACTGATCTGCAAGTTGAAAAAGAAATCTCGGAATTCAATGACAAAGAACGCGACATGTACAAAACTGAAAAGATGATGATAAGTTTGCTTCAGCAAGCCATCAAAGAAGACATCTTTGTACTGCTTCAACATGACAAGACTTCAAAGTCAATTTGGGATGCTCTTAAAGTCAAGTTTGAGGGTAGTGAGAATATGATCAAGAGCAAGAAGGCACTGCTTAAGAAAGAATTTGATCTGTTTACAAGTTTGCCCGGGGAAGATACAAAGAAGCTGATTGAAAGATACTGCCACTTGGTGCGATCCATGTCGATGCTTAGTATAACAAAAGATCGTGAAGAGTGGGTAGACAAGTTAGCTGACGCTTTACCACAAAAGGAATGGGGTACATACTTGATGATTTTAAAGAACACTGGGATTTATGATGGGTTAACGATTTCTCAGTTTATCGAGAAGATTGAGGGTCAAGATTTGGAACAGCAAAAGATCGCGAGGATGAACAGTCCAAGTGGTCAACAGGATGTAAAAATGTACTACAAAGGCAGTGTTCCAGAAGTTGAAAGAAGTCCGAAAATCCAAACTGCGTTTAGTGCTGGAGATTCATTTGAAAAAGTTGATCAAAGTTCTAAAAGTAGCAGTGGTTTCTCTTCATACCCGAGTGTCAATCCAAAAGATACTACATCAAGCTTCCATTCTCAAAGCACAAAGACAGGAAATGGTTATGTGATACAATGCAACATTGCTTTGAATCTTCCAGACGGCCAAAGTTTTTCTGAAGAGGTTGCAAAAGATCACATGGCTCTACTTGGTTCTGTGTTACTTTCTTATGAAGGTTTGGTCGCAGGGCGGATCGGGAATCCTATGCTTACAAAGGAGGATTACGATCAGATAGACGCTGAAGAAATGGAACTAATGGACATCAAATGGTGTCTAGCTAGTGTCCTTAGAAGAGCTGAAAAGTTCAAGCTGATTACTGGAAGAAATGACTTTCTTGATGCACACGTTTCTACTTTGGGTTTTGACAAATCTAAAGTTACTTGTTTTCGATGCAGGGAGAAAGATCATTTTAAAAGAGAATGCAAGAACAAAGAAGCTAATGATGAAAAGAATCCGTTTGGTAAAGATGATTACTACCGAAGAGCAATATATCAACAAGTTGGTCAACAACAACAACAAGAACCGCAAGTGGCTCATGGTAGAAAAGTGATTGAGGATTCAAAGAGAGCATGTTTAGTGAATCAAGACAATTAGCTGGGAAAAATATATTTCATCCGATAACAAAGCTTGCCTAATCAATCAAGATGATGAAAGGTTACCTGAAGGGTTTAGCTGGGATATGTTTGCGGATGAGAATGGGAATTTCAAAGCATTCATTGCTAAGATTGTGAAAGAACCAGATATGTTTATCACATGGATGAAGTCTATTGGTGAGACTGTGAATAATGTGGAGGAAGAGTCTGTTGCATCTGAAGAAAGCTCACAGAGCTCAGATGAAAATTCACAAAGTGATGAAAGTTCAGAAAAGGAAGTTGTATTTGATCAAACGCCATCTGATTCTAGTTCTTCGGATGATAGTTCTGACAAATCAGTAGAGTTTGATCATTCGCCAACTGATGACAGTTGTAGTGATGATGAAGAAGAAAGACATATTAATATTGCAAAATCTCATCTTTCTCCTGAAAGTTTTCATTTTTATTTTGCAGATCGCTTGGAGAAGCTGAAGGAGAAACAAGCTGCAAAAGAAGAAAAGAAAATGGAGTCTGAAAGTGTTGCTGAAAAGGATGAGATTGTTCAAAATGAAGAAGTTAAAGTTGTTGCTAAGGAAACGGCTGAGACTGAAAAGGTGATTGAAGTTGAAAAGATTATACAAATAGAAAAGATTGTGGAGGTTATCAAGCCTTGCTTGAAGTGTTTGGAACCTTGCAAGGAATGTGCAGCTAAAGATGAGAACCTGGCAGAGTTTAAGAAGATGAAGGAACAATTACTGTTCAATCTTAACTATGTAAAGGAATCATATGATGTTTTGAACAGAACAGTAACTGGTCTTCAAAAGACAAATTCTGAGAGAGAATATGCTTTAACGATGATGAATGCAACGATGATGTCGAAGCAAAAAGCTATAAATCATTACATCGAAGAATGTGCTACACTGAAACAAGAGTTAGAGAAGGAGAAGATTGAGAATGAGAGGATCAGAAGATTATTGCAGAGTTATTCTAGTTCTGATTATCTTATTGATCGAATTTACCCGACTATTGCAGGTTTCGAAGCATTCAAGAATGAGAAGACAAAGATGAAGGATACTGGTAAGAAACCGAGTGTTACCTATAACAAGTGTCGTCCTCCAATCTGGGAAGGTTATTCTCCCAGAAAACCAAATGAGGAGCAAGTCGAAAAATCAGTCAATATAAAGCTAAAAACCGATACAACTGATGATTTACCAGAAAACATTAACGTTACTTTCACATCGTCTGACACTGATCATGAGTCTGAGTTAATCAAAAAGGTGGTCGATCAGGTGTTGGATACTGATGAGGAGACTGAGTCAAAGTCTGAGTCTGGAGGGTCAAGTTCATCAGTCAATAGTTCAAAACCGATGGTTAAAAGGGCTTACAGTAAAGAATTTTTATTATCAAAATCAAATTTGGATGATGAAACATTTGAAGTAGCATATACTTTGAATGATTCTGACAAATTATATTCTAACAAAGAGTTTCCAATAAGAAGTGTTAGATTTGAAATGATCAAAATGGTTTTCAAAATGACAGAAATTAAGATTTCTGAAATAAAAGATTTAAATCTTACTGGAAAACCTAAAAAATACACTTCAAGAGTTCAACAACGTTTAAACAAGAAAAAGGGTTACAATTCTAGTTCTGGTTTTCAAAAGAAACCAAACCATAATGGTAGCTACAAAAAGAAAGGATTAGGTTTTATTCCACCAGAAAATTATAAAAATGAGAAAAATTCTAAAACAAAAACAGAATTTGTTTCAGGAGGAAGTGCAGAAGAAGAACAGAAGAAACCGTTCTGGAAACAATCAAACCAGGAGTTTCTAGCTGAGAAGAAAAGGAATGGAACTGGAGTGTTTCATCCGAAAGAGACTCGAACCTGTTTCAAATGCAATGAAGCTGGTCACATTGCATGGAACTGTCTGAAAAATGCTAAGATTAAACAGGGAGTTACTGAAAAAATGAAAGAAATAGTTGTTGATGTTGAACCACCAACCGAAAAATTCAAAATATTTGAAAATTCAACTTATGAGGTTGGTGAACGTTCTAAAAAGAATTTTTACAAAAAGAAAGCCAAGAACAACCAAGTGTGGGTTGTAAAGAAGTCTGAAAAGAATGTCGGCAATGATTCTGGTTCCACAAAGCCAGAAGAGCCACAAGGTGAAGTAAAAGAGGTAAATTCTGTATCTTCAGTAAATGATGATGAATTTCCATCACTAAAGTTTGAGAAGATTAAACATAAAGTTGGTAAGATTGAGATCTCGGATCAATTTTACTTCGAGAAGAATGAGTTTGATGTCGAGAAAGTTTTCAATGGAAATGTTAAGAAATTTTTTGGGAAAATGCTTGATGGGAATGTAAAAGTGGTTAAAGATTTTTACGCAACAAAGAAAGCAACGTTTAACCCAACTGAACAAGAGCTAAAAGAGTTAAAAACACCCAAGGTTGGTCAGACTTGGGTGGAAATTCTTTTCCCTTGAACATTTGACTTTTCCGGAGATCCCAAGTTTATAATCGTGGATCAGGAATCAACATTCTTCTTGAAAATTGATGTTTATGAATGAATCTTATAAAGGTTGAATTTTTACAGGTTAAGTGTGAATTGCCGGAGCTTCCAGGTTGGTAAGTGTGCAGCAGGAATCGGCATCTTTATTGGTAAAATGATTTTGTGTAGATGTGGTATTCCTACAAGTTGGTTGATGAGGGTTTACAACTACAAGTGGTAAATCAAGGACATTAAGTTGTACTTGTTTTTTCCTACAAATGGTTAATCAAGGTCATTAGGTTGAACTTGATTGGATCAAACTTACAATTGGTATTTTTGAATGACAATGTGATGAACCAAACCCTAACTTACAAGTGGTGAAATTAACAAAACTTATTTTCCGGAAAAATCATTTTGGTTAAAACAAACTTAAGTGTTTTGAAATCATAATGAGAAAATAGTTTTGTGAAAGGGGGAGTTCTGATTGTTTATGCCAAGTGGATGGCGAATTGAAGTGATTCGATATTGGTTGTCAAGTTTTTGTACAGTTTGTTTTCAAATTTCCTGAAATGTGTTTGCATTTTAGGGGGAGTAGAAATTTCTGAAAATCCAAAAACATTAGAAAATTTGAAAAAGGCAAAAACATGATAAAATTCAAAAATGAGTTTTAGTGTCAAAGAAGAGGAAATGATAGTACATCAGTAGACAATCACAGTATGCTAAAGAAATGTAATGTTTAAATAGCGTTAAACAGTCTCACTGATGATATGCCGATAGGTTTTTACACATTTAGTAAGCTTTTTCGGGATATAAACTTAAATTCAAACTTGCTTATTTCGTGGGGAACACTACTTGGATATATAGGTAACCCCTGAAATCTCGTTTGAAAGGTCCATCTTTCTGAGATACTAGGTCTTTATGCTCAGTGATATCTGGGGTATTATTCCGGGACTTCTGCTGAATGGAAGTTCTGACCTAGTCCTCGAATAATACTTTACGCATGCTTGAAAAATAGCGCCGCCCTCAGCATATATGATAAGACAATAAAATTGCTAATCAATGCTGTTGTAAAAAGGATCCTCTAAAGGGGACACACCCAAAAGTCGAGTTATGATCTCTCTGCTGAACGGTAGTTCTGACCTGAGCTCTCATGATTCTTCATAATTTATAACCCCTTACAGATATCATCTGTGGTATACTCACCTGTAAGACTGAATATTGGGATCTGGATACGGGAGTATATTCAAGAGGTGGGACACATGAATGAGTTTAAGTCCTTAAAACACCTAAATCATATCCTGAATCAGTTGAAATTTGTGTGAAAATTTAATTGGATCAGTATATCGGCAATCTAAGTGAATTGTTTAATTCTTAAAGTGTAACTAAGCTCAACGGTACTGGTGACTTGTCATAAACTGATATGATCCTCTTGCACAAACTCACAAAAATATTGTCTGTAAATATTTCTTTACTGCATTTCTTTATATTCAAAAATTCAAAAAGATTTTCAGTGTGTTTTACCATAAACTTTTGAACAATTCAAAAAGATTTTTGACAACTAATGTTGGAGAGCTGATTTTCAAAATTCCAAGTGCTAAACATTACGAACAGGTTTGGGAAATAGTGTTTGAAAAGGTTAAGCATTTTGAGAGGGGGAGTCAATGTTTAAATGAGAAAATTAATTTTGAAATGAATTCAATTTTGAAAGTGGTTCATTAAAACTTAAAGGTTAAATCATTCTAAGTTATGCTCTACAAGTGGACATCAGAAAATTTACTTTTGGGTAGAGAATGTGCAGGTTTAATCAAGTTTCGATACTTAATGACTCTGAGTGTTAAGAGAGCCAGGTTTCAATATTGAACCTGTGGAAAGTGGGAGCTAGATTATGATCTTGGATTTGCGAATGCTGTTGAACTTAAGGAATCAAGAGATCTGATCAAGAGAATTAGAAGATCAAGAGCCAGGTGGAGATCCTAGAAGGAAGCCCAAAGACTGATAAAGACTGAAGATGCGAAGACTCGACACGAAAGACTCGTCAACATCTGAGGGGGAGTCTGTTAGTGCATACATCTGTCGACTTCGTCTTGTATCGAGTCTTAGACTAACTTTGTTAGATCAGGGCACGATGTATGAGAAAAAAGGAAGGTTTAAAGTGTGTTTAAGGCTAGTTCGCTTGAAGAAGGCCAGTCCGCTTGAAATGACATTGGTCAGTTTAAAGCGAAACCAACATATGGTAGTTCGCTTGAACTGTATCTGGTCACTTTCAAGCGAAACATCATGGCCTATAAATTCCTCTCAAGCGATCTCATTTGGAAGGGTTGCTGATTTCCATACCGAGGTGCTGCCGGTGTGACGTTTGCTTGTAATCACTGTTAATTCAATATACAAGGTGTTTAAAGTGAAGAACAAGCTGTTTCTACATTTGTTTCTTGTTTTCCGCACCTGAAACAGATAAGAACTTATCTGAACGACTCATTCTGGTCTATCACACGATCCTACAAAAGGTCTGGTGGCAAGAAAAGCTGCTTCTAGGAGGTTGTCAAGTGTTTTTGCTCGACGATTCCATTCTTGGGTGGTTGGTTTAGCCCTTGTTCCTGTAACTCGAATCCTAGCCCGGTATATCCCATTTTAATTTTACACCATTGTGAACCTTACGCCTTTTTTACTCTCTGATCGAGGTTCTCGGCATTGAAAAATCTTCGTAAACTAAATCACACGTGTATTTGTTGACATTTAAGAGATATACAGTCAAGAAAATCATGGGCAATGGTGATATATATGCGGATTAGACACCAAAAAAAAACACTCAACAAATGGCTACAATTTAAGGAATGTGTTTAGTGACGGCATCAGATTCCTAATTGATGGAGAAAGGTCTGGTGGTAAGAAAAGCTGCTTCTAGGACGTTGTCAAGTGTTTTCTCTCGACGATTCCATTCTTGGGTGGTTGGTTTGGCCCTTGTTCCTGTAACTCGAATCCTAGCCCGATATATCCCATTTTAATTTTACACCATTGTGAACCTTACGCCTTTTTTACTCTCTGATCGAGGTTCTCGTCATTGAAAAATCTTCATAAACTAAATCACACGTGTATATGTTGATATTTAAGAGATATACAGTTAAGAAAATCAAGGGCAATGGTGATATATATGCGGATTAGACACCAAAAAAAAACACTCAACAAATGGCTACAATTTAAGGAATGTGTTTAGTGATGGCATCATATTCCTAATTGATGGAGAAAGGTCTGTTGGCAAGAAAAGCTGCTTCTAGGAGGTTGTCAAGTGTTTTTGCTCGACGATTCCATTCTTGGGTGGTTGGTTTGGCCCTTGTTCCTGTAACTCGAATCCTAGCCCGGTATATCCCATTTTAGTTTTACACCATTGTGAACCATACGCCCTTTTTACTCTCTGATCGAGTTTCTCATCATTGAAAAATCTTCGTAAACTAAATCACACGTGTATATGTTGATATTTAAGAGATATACAGTCAAGAAAATCAAGGGCAATGGTGATAGATATGCGGATTAGACACAAAAAAAAACACTCAACAAATGGCTACAATTTAAGGAATTTGTTTAGTGACGGCATCAGATTCCTAATTGATGGAGGAAGGTCTGGTGGCTAGAAAAGCTACTTTTAGGAGATTGTCAAGTGTTTTCGCTCAACGATTCCATTCTTGGGTGGTTGGTTTGCCCTTGTTCCTGTAACTCGAATCCTAGCCCGGTATATCCCATTTTAATTTAACATCATTGTGAATCTTACGTCTTTTTTACTCTCTGATCGAGGTTCTCGGCATTGAAAAATCTTCGTAAACTAAATAGCACGTGTATATGTTGACATTTAAAAGATATACAGTCAAGAAAATCAAGGGCAATGGTGATATATTTGCGGATTAGACACAAAAAAAACACTCAACAAATGGCTACAATTTAAGGAATGTGTTTAGTGATGGCATCAGATTCCTAATTGATGGAGAAAGGTCTGGTAGCAAGAAAAGCTGCTTCTAGGAGGTTGTCAAGTGTTTACGCTCGACGATTCCATTCTTGGGTGGTTGTTTTGGCCCTTGTTCCTGTAACTCGAATCCTAGCCCGGTATATCTCATTTTAATTTTACACCATTGTGAACCTTACGCCCTTTTTACTCTCTGATCGAGGTTCTCGGCATTGAAAAATCTTCGTAAACTAAATCACACGTGTATATGTTGACATTTAAGAGATATACAGTCAAGAAAATCAAGGGCAATGGTGATATATATGCGGATTAGACACAAAAAAAAAACACTAAACAAATGGCTACAATTTAAGGAATGTGTTTAGTGACGGCATCAGATTCCTAATTGATGTAGATAAGTCTGGTGGCAAGAAAAGCTGCTTCTAGGAGGTTGTTAAGTGTTTTCGCTCGACGATTCCATTCTTGAGTGGTTGGTTTGGCCCTTGTTCCTGTAACTCGAATCCTAGCCCGGTATATCCCATTTTAATTTTACACCATTGTGAACCTTACGCCTTTTTTACTCTCTGATCGAGGTTCTCGGCATTGAAAAATCTTCGTAAACTAAATCACACGTGTATATGTTGACAATTAAGAGATATACAGTCAAGAAAATCAATGGCAATGGTGATACATATGCGGATTAGACACAAAAAAAAAACACTCAGCAAATGGCTACAATTTAAGGAATGTGTTTAGTGACGACAGCAGATTCCTAATTGATGGAGAAAGGTCTGGTGGCAAGAAAAACTGCTTCTAGGAGGTTGTCAAGTGTTTTCGCTCAAAGATTCCATTCTTGGGTGGTTGGTTTGGCCCTTGTTCCTGTAACTCGAATCCTAGCCCGGTATATCCCATATTTAACATCATTGTGAAACTTACGCCTTTTTTACTCTCTGATCGAGGTTCTCGGCATTGAAAAATCTTCGTAAACTAAATCACACGTGTATATGTTGACATTTAAGAGATATACAGTCAAGAAAATCAAGAGCAATGGTGATATATATGCGGATTAGACACAAAAAAAAACACTAAACAAATGGCTACAATTTAAGGAATGTGTTTAGTGACGGCATCAGATTCCTAATTGATGTAGATAAGTCTGGTGGCAAGAAAAGCTGCTTCTAGGAGGTTGTTAAGTGTTTTCGCTCGACGATTCCATTCTTGAGTGGTTGGTTTGGCCCTTGTTCCTGTAACTCGAATCCTAGCCCGGTATATCCCATTTTAATTTTACACCATTGTGAACCTTACGCCTTTTTTACTCTCTGATCGAGGTTCTCGGCATTGAAAAATCTTCGTAAACTAAATCACACGTGTATATGTTGACATTTAAAAGAGATACAGTCAAGAAAATCAAGGGCAATGGTGATATATTTGCGGATTAGACACAAAAAAAACACTCAACAAATGGCTACAATTTAAGGAATGTGTTTAGTGACGACATCAGATTCCTAATTTATGGAGAAAGGTCTGGTGGCAAGAAAAGCTGCTTCTAGGAGGTTGTTAAGTGTTTTCGCTCGACGATTCCATTCTTGGGTGGTTGGTTTGACCCTTGTTCCTGTGACTCGAATCCTAGCCCGGTATATCCCATTTTAATTTTACACCATTGTGAACCTTACACCTTTTTTACTCTCTGATCGAGGTTCTCGGCATCGAAAAATCATGGTAAAGTAAATCACACGTGTATATGTTGACATTTAAGAGATATACAGTCAAGAAAATCAAGAGCAATGGTGATATATATGCGGATTAGACACAAAAAAAAAACACTCAACAAATGGCTACAATTTAAGGAATGTGTTTAATGACGGCATCAGATTCCTAATTGATGGAGAAAGGTCTGCTGGCAAGAAAAGCTGCTTCTAGGAGGTTGTCAAGTGTTTTCGCTCAACGATTCCATTCCTGGGTGGTTGGTTTGGCCGTTGTTCCTGTAACTCGAATCCTAGCCAGGTATATCCCATTTCAATTTAACATCATTGTGAATCTTACGCCTTTTTTACTCTCTGATCGAGCTTCACGGCATTGAAAAATCTTCGTAAACTAAATCACACGTGTATATGTTGACATTTAAAAGATATACCGTCAAGAAAATCAAGGGCAATGTTGATATATTTGCGGATTAGACACAAAAAAAAAACTCAACAAATGGCTACAATTTAAGGAATGTGTTTAGTGACGGCATCAGATTCCTAATTGATGCAGAAAGGTCTGGTGGCAAGAAAAGCTGCTTCTAGGAGGTTGTCAAGTGTTTTCGCTCTACGATTCCATTCTTGGGTGGTTGTTTTGGCCCTTGTTCCTGTAACTCGAATCCTAGCCCGGTATATCACATTTTAATTTAACATCATTGTGAATCTTACGCCTTTTTTACTCTCTGATCGAGGTTCTCGGCATTGAAAAATCTTCGTAAACTAAGTCACACGTGTATTTGTTGACATTTAAGAGATATACAATCAAGAAAATCATGGGCAATGGTGATATATATGCGGATTAGACACCAAAAAAAACACTCAACAAATGGCTACAATTTAAGCAGTGTGTTTAGTGACGGCATCAGATTCCAAATTGATGGAGAAAGGTCTGGTGGCAAGAAAAGCTGCTTCTAGGAGGTTGTCAAGTGTTTTCGCTCGACGATTCCATTCTTGGGTGGTTATTTTGGCCCTTGTACCTGTAACTCGAATCCTAGCCCGGTATATCCCATTTTAATCTTACACCATTGTGAACCTTACGCCTTTTTTACTCTCTGATCGAGGTTCTCGGCATTGAAAAATCTTCGTAAACTAAATCACACGTGTATTTGTTGACATTTAAGACATATACTGTCAAGAAAATCATGGGCAATGGTGATATATATGCGGATTAGACACCAAAAAAAACACTCAACAAATGGCTACAATTTAAGGAATGTGTTTAGTTACGGCATCAGATTCCTAATTGATGGAGAAAGGTCTGCTGGCAAGAAAAGCTGCTTCTAGGAGGTTGTCAAGTGTTTTCGCTCAACGATTCCATTCCTGGGTGGTTGGTTTGGCCTTTGTTCCTGTAACTCGAATCCTAGCCAGGTATATCCCATTTTAATTTAACATCATTGTGAATCTTACGCCATTTTTACTCTCTGATCGAGCTTCTCGGCATTGAAAAATCTTCGTAAACTAAATCACACGTGTATATGTTGACATTTAAAAGATATACCGTCAAGAAAATCAAGGGCAATGGTGATATATTTGCGGATTAGACACAAAAAAAAACACTCAACAAATGGCTACAATTTAAGGAATGTGTTTTGTGACGGCATCAGATTCCTAATTGATGCAGAAAGGTCTGGTGGCAAGAAAAGCTGCTTCTAGGAGGTTGTCAAGTGTTTTCGCTCGACGATTCCATTCTTGGGTGGTTGTTTTGGCCTTGTTCCTGTAACTCGAATCCTAGCCCGGTATATCCCATTTTAATTTAACATCATTGTGAATCTTACGCCTTTTTTACTCTCAGATCGAGGTTCTCGGCATTGAAAAATCTTCGTAAACTAAATCACACGTGTATTTGTTGACATTTAAGAGATATACAGTCAAGAAAATCATGGGCAATGGTGATATATATGCGGATTAGACACCAAAAAAACACTCAACAAATGGCTACAATTTAAGCAATGTTTTTAGTGATGGCATCAGATTCCTAATTGATGGAGAAAGGTCTGGTGGCAAGAAAAGCTGCTTCTAGGAGGTTGTCAAGTGTTTTCGCTCGACGATTCCATTCTTGGGTGGTTATTTTGGCCCTTGTTCCTGTAACTCGAATCCTAGCCCGGTATATGCCATTTTGATTTAACATCATTGTGAATCTTACGCCTTTTTTACTCTCTGATCGAGGTTCTCGTCATTGAAAAATCTTCGTAAACTAAATCACACGTGTATTTGTTGACATTTAAGAGATATACAGTCAAGAAAATCATGGGCAATGGTGATATATATGCGGATTAGACACCAAAAAAAACACTCAACAAATGGCTACAATTTAAGGAATGTGTTTAGTTACGGCATCAGATTCCTAATTGATGGAGAAAGGTCTGGTGGCAAGAAAAGCTGCTTCTAGGTGGTTGTCAAGTGTTTTCGCTCGACGATTCCATTCTTGGGTGGTTATTTTGGCCCTTGTTCCTGTAACTCGAATCCTAGCCCGGTATATCCCATTTTAATTTAACATCATTGTGAATCTTACGCCTTTTTTACTCTCTGATCGAGGTTCTCGGCATTGAAAAATCTTCGTAAACTAAATCACACGTGTATTTGTTGACATTTATGAGATATACTGTCAAGAAAATCATGGGCAATGGTGATATATATGCGGATTAGACACCAAAAAAAACACTCAACAAATGGCTACAATTTAAGGAATGTGTTTAGTTACGGCATCAGATTCCTAATTGATGGAGAAAGGTCTGCTGGCAAGAAAAGCTGCTTCTAGGAGGTAGTCAAGTGTTTTCGCTCAACGATTCCATTCCTGGGTGGTTGGTTTGGCCTTTGTTCCTGTAACTCGAATCCTAGCCAGGTATATCCCATTTTAATTTAACATCATTGTGAATCTTACGCCATTTTTACTCTCTGATCGAGCTTCTCGGCATTGAAAAATCTTCGTAAACTAAATCACACGTGTATATGTTGACATTTAAAAGATATACCGTCAAGAAAATCAAGGGCAATGGTGATATATTTGCAGATTAGACACAAAAAAAAACACTCAAGAAATGGCTACAATTTAAGGAATGTGTTTTGTGACGGCATCAGATTCCTAATTGATGCAGAAAGGTCTGGTGGCAAGAAAAGCTGCTTCTAGGAGGTTGTCAAGTGTTTTCGCTCGACGATTCCATTCTTGGGTGGTTGTTTTGGCCCTTGTTCCTGTAACTCGAATCCTAGCCCGGTATATCCCATTTTAATTTAACATCATTGTGAATCTTACGCCTTTTTTACTCTCAGATCGAGGTTCTCGGCATTGAAAAATCTTCGTAAACTAAATCACACGTGTATTTGTTGACATTTAAGAGATATACAGTCAAGAAAATCATGGGCAATGGTGATATATATGCGGATTAGACACCAAAAAAACACTTAACAAATGGCTACAATTTAAGCAATGTGTTTAGTGACGGCATCATATTCCTAATTGATGGAGAAAGGTCTGGTGGCAAGAAAAGCTGCTTCTAGGAGGTTGTCAAGTGTTTTCGCTCAACGATTCCATTCTTGGGTGGTTATTTTGGCCCTTGTTCCTGTAACTCGAATCCTAGCCCGGTATATCCCATTTTGATTTAACATCATTGTGAATCTTACGCCTTTTTTACTCTCTAATCGAGCTTCTCGGCATTGAAAAATCTTCGTAAACAAAATCACACGTGTATATGTTGACATTTAAAAGATATACAGTCAAGAAAATCAAGGGAAATGGTGATATATTTGCGGATTAGACACAAAAAAAACACTCAACAAATGGCTACAATTTAAGGAATGTGTTTAGTGACGGCATCAGATTCCTAATTGATGGAGAAAGGTCTGGTGGCAAGAAAAGCTGCTTCTAGGAGGTTGTCAAGTGTTTTCGCTCGACGATTCCATTCTTGGGTGGTTGGTTTGGCCCTTGTTCCTGTAACTCGAATCCTAGCCCGGTATATCCCATTTTAATTTTACACCATTGTGAACCTTACACCTTTTTTACTCTCTGATCGAGGTTCTCGGCATTGAAAAATCTTGGTAAACTAAATCACACGTGTATATGTTGACATTTAAGAGATATACAGTCAAGAAAATCAAGAGCAATGGTGATATATATGCGGATTAGACACAAAAAAAAAACACTCAACAAATGGCTACAATTTAAGGAATGTGTTTAGTGACGGCATCAGATTCCTAATTGATGGAGAAAGGTCTGGTGGCAAGAAAAGATGCTTCTAGGATGTTGTCAAGTGTTTTCGCTCGACGATTCCATTCTTGGGTGGTTGTTTTGGCCCTTGTTCCTGTAACTCGAATCCTAGCCCGGTATATCCCATTTTAATTTAACATCATTGTGAATCTTACGCCTTTTTTACTCTCTGATCGAGGTTCTCGGCATTGAAAAATCTTCGTAAACTAAATCACACGTGTATTTGTTAACAATTAAAAGATATACAGTCAAGAAAATCATGGGCAATGGTGATATATATGCGGATTAGACACAAAAAAAAACACTCAACAAATGGCTACAAATTAAGGAATGTGTTTAGTTATGGCATCAGATTCCTAATTGATGGAGAAAGGTCTGGTGGTAGGAAAAGCTGCTTCTAGGACGTTGTCAAGTGTTTTCGCTCAACGTTTCCATTTTTGGGTGGTTGGTTTGGCCCTTGTTCCTGTAACTCGAATCCTAGCCCGATATATCCCATTTTAATTTTACACCATTGTGAACCTTACGCCTTTTTTACTCTCTGATCGAGGTTCTCGTAATGGAAAAATCTTCATAAACTAAATCACACGTGTATATGTTGATATTTAAGAGATATACAGTTAAGAAAATCAAGGGCAATGGTGATATATATGCGGATTAGACACCAAAAAAAAAACACTCAACAAATGGCTACAATTTAAGGAATGTGTTTAGTGATGGCATCATATTCCTAATTGATGGAGAAAGGTCAAGTGGCAAGAAAAGCTACTTCTAGGAGGTTGTCAAGTGTTTTTGCTCGACGATTCCATTCCTGGGTGGTTGGTTTGGCCCTTGTTCCTGTAACTCGAATCCTAGCCCGATATATCCCATTTTAATTTTACACCATTGTGAACCTTACGCCTTTTTTACTCTCTGATCGAGGTTCTCGTCATTGAAAAATATTCATAAACTAAATCACACGTGTATATGTTGACATTTAAGAGATATACAGTCAAGAAAATCATGGACAATGGTGATATATATGCGGATTCGACACCAAAAAAAACACTCAACAAATGGCTACAATTTAAGGAATGTGTTTAGTGATGGCATCAGATTCCTAATTGATGGAGAAAGGTCTGGTGGTAAGAAAAGCGGCTTCTAGGACGTTGTCAAGTGTTTTATCTCGACGATTCCATTCTTGGGTGGTTGTTTTGGCCCTTGTTCCTGTAACTCGAATCCTAGCCCGGTATATCCCATTTTAATTTAACATCATTGTGAATCTTACGCCTTTTTTACTCTCTAATCGAGCTTCTCGGCATTGAAAAATCTTCGTAAACGAAATCACACGTGTATATGTTGACATTTAAAAGATATACAGTCAAGAAAATCAAGGGCAATGGTGATATATTTGCGGATTAGACACAAAAAAAAACACTCAACAAATGGCTACAATTTAAGGAATGTGTTTAGTGACGGCATCAGATTCCTAATTGATGGAGAAAGGTCTAGTGGCAAGAAAAGCTGCTTCTAGGAGGTTGTCAAGTGTTTTCGCTCGACGATTCCATTCTTGGGTGGTTGGTTTGGCCCTTGTTCCTGTAACTCGAATCCTAGCCCGGTATATCCCATTTTAATTTTACACCATTGTGAACCTTACACCTTTTTTACTCTCTGATCGAGGTTCTCGGCATTGAAAAATCTTGGTAAACTAAATCACACGTGTATATGTTGACATTTAAGAGATATACAGTCAAGAGAAATCAAGAGCTATGGTGATATATATGCGGATTAGACACAAAAAAAAACACTCAACAAATGGCTACAATTTAAGGAATGTGTTTAGTGACGGCATCAGATTCCTAATTGATGGAGAAAGGTCTGGTGGCAAGAAAAGATGCTTCTAGGAGGTTGTCAAGTGTTTTCGCTCGACGATTCCATTCTTGGGTGGTTGTTTTGGCCCTTGTTCCTGTAACTCGAATCCTAGCCCGGTATATCCCATTTTAATTTAACATCATTGTGAATCTTACGCCTTTTTTACTCTCTGATCGAGGTTCTCGGCATTGAAAAATCTTCGTAAACTAAATCACACGTGTATTTGTTGACAATTAAGAGATATACAGTCAAGAAAATCATGGGCAATGGTGATATATATGCGGATTAGACACCAAAAAAAACACTCAATAAATGGCTACAAATTAAGGAATGTGTTTAGTTATGGCATCAGATTCCTAATTGATGGAGAAAGGTCTGGTGGTAAGAAAAGCTGCTTCTAGGACGTTGTCAAGTGTTTTCGCTCAACGTTTCCATTCTTGGGTGGTTGGTTTGGCCCTTGTTCCTGTAACTCGAATCCTAGCCCGATATATCCCATTTTAATTTTACACCATTGTGAACCTTACGCCTTTTTTACTCTCTGATCGAGGTTCTCGTCATTGAAAAATCTTCATAAACTAAATCACACGTGTATATGTTGATATTTAAGAGATATACAGTTAAGAAAATCAAGGGCAATGGTGATATATATGCGGATTAGACACCAAAAAAAAAACACTCAACAAATGGCTACAATTTAAGGAATGTGTTTAGTGATGGCATCATATTCCTAATTGATGGAGAAAGGTCAAGTGGCAAGAAAAGCTACTTCTAGGAGGTCGTCAAGCGTTTTTGCTCGACGATTCCATTCCTGGGTGGTTGGTTTGGCCCTTGTTCCTGTAACTCGAATCCTAGCCCGATATATCCCATTTTAATTTTACACCATTGTGAACCTTACGCCTTTTTTACTCTCTGATCGAGGTTCTCGTCATTGAAAAATATTCATAAACTAAATCACACGTGTATATGTTGACATTTAAGAGATATACAGTCAAGAAAATCATGGGCAATGGTGATATATATGCGGATTCGACACCAAAAAAAACACTCAACAAATGGCTACAATTTAAGGAATGTGTTTAGTGATGGCATCAGATTCCTAATTGATGGAGAAAGGTCTGGTGGTAAGAAAAGCTGCTTCTAGGACGTTGTCAAGTGTTTTCTCTCGACGATTCCATTCTTGGGTGGTTGTTTTGGCCCTTGTTCCTGTAACTCGAATCCTAGCCCGGTATATCCCATTTTAATTTAACATCATTGTGAATCTTACGCCTTTTTTACTCTCTGATCGAGGTTCTCGGCATTGAAAAATCTTCGTAAACTAAATCACACGTGTATTTGTTGACATTTAAGAGATATACAGTCAAGAAAATCATGGGCAATGGTGATATATATGCGGATTAAACACCAAAAAAAACACTAAACAAATGGCTATAATTTAAGGAATGTGTTTAGTGACGGCATCAGATTCCTAATTGATGGAGAAAGGTCTGGTGGTAAGAAAAGTTGCTTCTAGGACGTTGTCAAGTGTTTTCTCTCGACGATTCCATTCTTGGGTGGTTGGTTTGGCCCTTGTTCCTGTAACTCGAATCCTAGCCCGATATATCCCATTTTAATTTTACACCATTGTGAACCTTACGCCTTTTTTACTCTCTGATCGAGATTCTCGTCATTGAAAAATCTTCATAAACTAAATCACACGTGTATATGTTGATATTTAAGAGATATACAGTTAAGAAAATCAAGGGCAATGGTGATATATATGCGGATTAGACACAAAAAAAAACACTCAACAAATGGCTACAATTTAAGGAATGTGTTTAGTGATGGCATCATATTCCTAATTGATGGAGAAAGGTCTGGTGGCAAGAAAAGCTGCTTCTTGGAGGTTGTCAAGTGTTTTTGCTCGACGATTCGATTCTTGGGTGATTGGTTTGGCCTTTGTTCCTGTTACTCGAATCCTAGCCCGGTATATCCCATTTTAATTTTACACCATTGTGAACCTTGCGCCTTTTTTACTTTCTGATCGAGGTTCTCGTCATTGAAAAATCTTCGTAAACTAAATCACACGTGTATATGTTGATATTTAAGAGATATACATTCAAGAAAATCAAGAGCAATGGTGATAGATATGCGGATTAGACACAAAAAAAAACACTCAACAAATGGCGACAATTTAAGGAATGTGTTTAGTGACGGCATCAGATTCCTAATTGATGGAGAAAGGTCTGGTGGCAAGAAAAGCTGCTTCTAGGAGATTGTCAAGTGTTTTCGCTCAATGATTCCATTCTTGGGTGGTTGGTTTGCCCTTGTTCCTGTAACTCGAATCCTAGCCCGGTATATCCCATTTTAATTTAACATCATTGTGAATCTTACGTCTTTTTTACTCTCTGATCGAGGTTCTCGGCATTGAAAAATCTTCGTAAACTAAATCACACGTGTATATGTTGACATTTAAAAGATATGCAGTGAAGAAAATCAAGGTAATGGTGATATATTTGCGGATTAGACACAAAAAAAACTTTCAACAAATGGCTGCAATTTAAGGAATGTGTTTAGTGACGGCATCAGATTCCTAATTGATGGAGAAAGGTCTGGTGGCAAGAAAAGCTGCTTCTAGGAGGTTGTCAAGTGTTTTCGCTCGACGATTCCGTTCTTGGGTGGTTGTTTTGGCCCTTGTTCCTGTAACTCGAAGCCTAGCCCGGTATATCCCATTTTAATTTTACACCATTGTGAACCTTACGCCTTTTTTACTCTCTGATCGTGTTTCTCGGCATTGAAAAATCTTCATAAACTAAATCACACGTATATATGTTGACATTTTAAAGATATACAGTCAAGAAAATCATTTAAGGAATGTGTTTAGTGACGGCATCAGATTCCTAATTGATGGAGAAAGGTCTGGTGGCAAGAAAAGCTGCTTCTATGAGGTTGTCAAGTGTTTTCGCTCGACGATTCCGTTCTTAGGTTGTTGTTTCGGCCCTTGTTCCTGTAACTCGAATCCTAGCCCTGTATATCCCATTTTAATTTTACACCTTTGTGAACCTTACGCCTTTTTTACTCTCTGATCGAGGTTCTCGGCATTGAAAAATCTTCGTAAACTAAATCACACGTGTATATGTTGACATTTAAGAGATATACAGTCAAGAAAATCAAGGGCAATGGTGATATATATGTGGATTAGACACAAAAAAAACACCCAACAAATGGCTACAATTTAAGGAATGTTTTTAGTGACGGCATCAGATTCCGAATTGATGGAGAAAGGTCTGGTGGCAAGAAAAGCTGCTTCTAGGAGGTTGTCAAGTGTTTTCGCTCGATGATTCCATTCTTGGGTGGTTGGTTTGGCCCTTGTTCCTGTAACTCGAATCCTAGCCCAGTATATCCCATTTTAATTTTACACCATTGTGTACCTTACGCCTTTTTTACTCTCTGATCGAGGTTCTCGGCATTGAAAAATCTTCATAAACTAAATCACACGTGTATATGTTGACATTTAAGAGATATACAGTCAAGAAAATCAAGGGCAATGGTGATATATATGCGGATTAGACACAAAAAAAAAACACTCAGCAAATGGCTACAATTTAAGGAATGTGTTTAGTGACGGCATCAGATTCCTAATTGATGGAGAAAGGTCTGGTGGCAAGAAAAGCTGCTTCTAGGAGGTTGTCAAGTGTTTTCGCTCGACGATTCCATTCTTGGCTGGTTGGTTTGGCCCTTGTTCCTGTAACTCCAATCCTAGCCCGGTATATCCCATTTTAATTTTACACCATTGTGAACCTAACGCCTTTTTTACTCTCTGATCGAGGTTCTCGGCATTGAAAAATCTTCGCAAACTAAATCACACGTGTATATGTTGACATTTAAGAGATATACAGTCAAGAAAATCAAGGGCAATGGTGATATATATGCGGATTAGACACAAAAAAAAACACTCAGCAAATGGCTACAATTTAAGGAATGTGTTTAGTGACGGCATCAGATTCCTAATTGATGGAGAAAGGTCTGGTGGCAAGAAAAGCTGCTTCTAGGAGGTTGTCAAGTGTTTTCGCTCAACGATTCCATTCTTGGGTGGTTGGTTTGGCCCTTGTTCCTGTAACTCGAATCCTAGCCCGGTATATCCCATTTTAATTTATCATCATTGTGAATCTTACGCCTTTTTTACTCTCTGATCGAGGTTCTCGGCATTGAAAAATCTTCGTAAACTGAATCACACGTGTTTATGTTGACATTTAAGAGATATACAGTGAATAAAATCAAGAGCAATGGTGATATATATGCGGATTAGACACAAAAAAAAACACTCAACAAATGGCTACAACTTAAGGAATGTGTTTAGTGACGGCATCAGATTCCTAATTGATGGAGAAAGGTCTGGTGGCAAGAAAAGCTGCTTCTAGGAGGTTGTCAAGTATTTTCACTCAACGATTCCATTCCTGGGTGGTTGGTTTGGCCCTTGTTCCTGTAACTCGAATCCAAGCCCTGTATATCCCATTTTAATTTAACATCATTGTGAATCTTACGCCTTTTTTACTCTCTGATCGAGCTTCTCGGCATTGAAAAATCTTCGTAAACTAAATCACATGTGTATATGTTGACATTAAAAAGATATACAGTCAAGAAAATCAAGGGCAATGGTGATATATTTGCGGATTAGACACAAAAAAAAACACTCAACAAATGGCTACAATTTAAGGAATGTGTTTAGTGACGGCATCAGATTCCTAATTGATGGAGAAAGGTCTGGTGGCAAGAAAAGCTTCTTCAAGGAGGTTGTCAAGTGTTTTCGCTGGACGATTCCGTTCTTGGGTGGTTGTTTTGGCCCTTGTTCCTGTAACTCGAATCCTAGCCCGGTATATCCCATTTTAGTTTTACACCATTGTGAACCTTACGCCTTTTTTACTCTCTGATCGAGGTTCTCGGCATTGAAAAATCTTCGTAAACTAAATCACACGTGTATATGTTGACATTTAAGAGATATACAGTCAAGAAAATCAAGGGCAATGGTGATATATTTGCGGATTACACACCAAAAAAAACACTTAACAAATGGCTATAATTTAAGGAATGTGTTTAGTTACGGCATCAGATTCCTAATTGATGGAGAAAGGTCTGGTGGCAAGAAAAGCTGCTTCTAGGAGGTTGTCAAGTGTTTTCGCTCAACGATTCCATTCCTGTGTGGTTGGTTTGGCCCTAGTTCCTGTAACTCGAATCCTAGCCCGGTATATCCCATTTTAATTTAACAGCATTGTGAAGCTTACGCCTTTTTTACTCTCTGATTGAGGTTCTCGGCATTGAAAAATCTTCGTAAACTAAATCACACGTGTATATGTTGACATTTAAGAGATATACAGTCAAGAAAATCAAGGTCAATGTTGATATATATGCGGATTAGACACCAAAAAAAACACCCAACAAATGGCTACAATTTAAGGAATGTTTTTAGTGACGGCATCAGATTCCTAATTGATGGAGAAAGGTCTGGTGGCAAGAAAAGATGCTTCTAGGAGGTTGACAAGTGTTTTCGCTCGACGATTCCATTCTTGTGTGCTTGGTTTGGCACTTGTTCCTGTAACTCGAATCCTAGCCCGGTATATCCCATTTTAATTTTACACCATTGTGAACCTTACGCCTTTTTTACTCTCTGATTGAGGTTCTCGGCATTGAAAAATCTTCGTAAACTAAATCACACGTGTATATGTTGACATTTAAGAGATATACAGTTAAGAAAATCAAGGGCAATGGGGATATATATGCGGATTAGACACAAAAAAAACACTCAGCAAATGGCTACAATTTAAGGAATGTGTTTAGTGACGGCATCAGATTCCTAATTGATGGAGAAAGGTCTGGTGGTAAGAAAAGTTCCTTCTAGGAGGTTGTCAAGTGTTTTCGCTCAACGATTCCATTCTTGGGTGGTTGGTTTGGCCCTTGTTCCTGTAACTCGAATTCTAGCCCGGTATATCCCATTTTAATTTAACATCATTGTGAATCTTACGCCTTTTACTCTCAGATCGAGGTTCTCGGCATTGAAAAATCTTCGTAAACTAAATCACACGTGTATATGTTGACATTTAAGAGATATACAGTTAAGAAAATCACGAGCAATGGTGATATATATGCAGATTAGACACAAAAAAACACTCAACAAATGGCTACAATTTAAGGAATGTGTTTAGTGACGGCATCAGATTCCTAATTGATGGAGAAAGGTCTGCTGGCAAGAAAAGCTGCTTCTAGGAGGTTGTCAAGTGTTTTCACTCAACGATTCCATTCCTGGGTGGTTGGTTTGGCCCTTGTTCCTGTAACTCGAATCCTAGCCCGTATATCCCATTTTAATTTAACATCATTGTGAATCTTACGCCATTTTTACTCTCTGATCGAGCTTCTCGGCATTGAAAAACATTCGTAAACTAAATCACACGTGTATATGTTGACATTAAAAAGATATACAGTCAAGAAAATCAAGGACAATGGTGATATATTTGCGGATTAGACACAAAAAAAAAAACACTCAACAAATGGCTACAATTTAAGGAATGTGTTTAGTGACGACATCAGATTCCTAATTGATGGAGAATTGTCTGGTGGCAAGAAAAGCTGCTTCTAGGAGGTTGTCAAGTGTTTTCACTCGACGATTCCGTTCTTGGGTGGTTGTTTTGGCCCTTGTTCCTGTAACTCGAATCCTAGCCCGGTATATCCCATTTTAATTTTATACCATTGTGAACCTTACGCCTTTTTTACTCTCTGATCGAGGTTCTCGGCATTGAAAAATCTTCGTAAACTAAATCACCCGTGTATATGTTGACATTTAAGAGATATACAGTCTAGAAAATCAAGGGCAATGGAGTTATATATGCGGATTAGACACAAAAAAAAACACCCAACAAATGGCTACAATTTAAGGAATGTGTTTATTGACGGCATCAGATTCCTAATTGATGGAGAAAGGTCTGCTGGCAAGAAAAGCTGCTTCTAGGAGGTTGTCAAGTGTTTTCGCTCGACGATTCCATTCTTGAGTGGTTGGTTTGGCCCTTGTTCCTGTAACTCGAATCCTAGCCCGGTATATCCCATTTTAATTTTACACCATTGTGAACCTTACGCCTTTTTTACTCTCTGATCGAGGTTCTCGGCATTGAAAAATCTTCGTAAACTAAATCTCACGTGTATATGTTGACATTTAAGAGATATACAGTTAAGAAAATCAAGGGCAATGGGGATATATATGCGGATTAGACACAAAAAAAACACTCAGCAAATGGCTACAATTTAAGGAATGTGTTTAGTGACGGCATCAGATTCCTAATTGATGGAGAAAGGTCTGGTGGTAAGAAAAGTTCCTTCTAGGAGGTTGTCAAGTGTTTTCGCTCAACGATTCCATTCTTGGGTGGTTGGTTTGGCCCTTGTTCCTGTAACTCGAATTCTAGCCCGGTATATCCCATTTTAATTTAACATCATTGTGAATCTTACGCCTTTTACTCTCAGATCGAGGTTCTCGGCATTGAAAAATCTTCGTAAACTAAATCACACGTGTATATGTTGACATTTAAGAGATATACAGTTAAGAAAATCACGAGCAATGGTGATATATATGCAGATTAGACACAAAAAAACACTCAACAAATGGCTACAATTTAAGGAATGTGTTTAGTGACGGCATCAGATTCCTAATTGATGGAGAAAGGTCTGCTGGCAAGAAAAGCTGCTTCTAGGAGGTTGTCAAGTGTTTTCACTCAACGATTCCATTCCTGGGTGGTTGGTTTGGCCCTTGTTCCTGTAACTCGAATCCTAGCCCGTATATCCCATTTTAATTTAACATCATTGTGAATCTTACGCCATTTTTACTCTCTGATCGAGCTTCTCGGCATTGAAAAACTTTCGTAAACTAAATCACACGTGTATATGTTGACATTAAAAAGATATACAGTCAAGAAAATCAAGGACAATGGTGATATATTTGCGGATTAGACACAAAAAAAAAAACACTCAACAAATGGCTACAATTTAAGGAATGTGTTTAGTGACGACATCAGATTCCTAATTGATGGAGAATTGTCTGGTGGCAAGAAAAGCTGCTTCTAGGAGGTTGTCAAGTGTTTTCACTCGACGATTCCGTTCTTGGGTGGTTGTTTTGGCCCTTGTTCCTGTAACTCGAATCCTAGCCCGGTATATCCCATTTTAATTTTATACCATTGTGAACCTTACGCCTTTTTTACTCTCTGATCGAGGTTCTCGGCATTGAAAAATCTTCGTAAACTAAATCACCCGTGTATATGTTGACATTTAAGAGATATACAGTCTAGAAAATCAAGGGCAATGGAGTTATATATGCGGATTAGACACAAAAAAAAACACCCAACAAATGGCTACAATTTAAGGAATGTGTTTATTGACGGCATCAGATTCCTAATTGATGGAGAAAGGTCTGCTGGCAAGAAAAGCTGCTTCTAGGAGGTTGTCAAGTGTTTTCGCTCGACGATTCCATTCTTGAGTGGTTGGTTTGGCCCTTGTTCCTGTAACTCGAATCCTAGCCCGGTATATCCCATTTTAATTTTACACCATTGTGAACCTTACGCCTTTTTTACTCTCTGATCGAGGTTCTCGGCATTGAAAAATCTTCGTAAACTAAATCTCACGTGTATATGTTGACATTTAAGAGATATACAGTTAAGAAAATCAAGGGCAATGGGGATATATATGCGGATTAGACACAAAAAAAACACTCAGCAAATGGCTACAATTTAAGGAATGTGTTTAGTGACGGCATCAGATTCCTAATTGATGGAGAAAGGTCTGGTGGTAAGAAAAGTTCCTTCTAGGAGGTTGTCAAGTGTTTTCGCTCAACGATTCCATTCTTGGGTGGTTGGTTTGGCCCTTGTTCCTGTAACTCGAATTCTAGCCCGGTATATCCCATTTTAATTTAACATCATTGTGAATCTTACGCCTTTTACTCTCAGATCGAGGTTCTCGGCATTGAAAAATCTTCGTAAACTAAATCACACGTGTATATGTTGACATTTAAGAGATATACAGTTAAGAAAATCACGAGCAATGGTGATATATATGCAGATTAGACACAAAAAAACACTCAACAAATGGCTACAATTTAAGGAATGTGTTTAGTGACGGCATCAGATTCCTAATTGATGGAGAAAGGTCTGCTGGCAAGAAAAGCTGCTTCTAGGAGGTTGTCAAGTGTTTTCACTCAACGATTCCATTCCTGGGTGGTTGGTTTGGCCCTTGTTCCTGTAACTCGAATCCTAGCCCGTATATCCCATTTTAATTTAACATCATTGTGAATCTTACGCCATTTTTACTCTCTGATCGAGCTTCTCGGCATTGAAAAACATTCGTAAACTAAATCACACGTGTATATGTTGACATTAAAAAGATATACAGTCAAGAAAATCAAGGACAATGGTGATATATTTGCGGATTAGACACAAAAAAAAAACACTCAACAAATGGCTACAATTTAAGGAATGTGTTTAGTGACGACATCAGATTCCTAATTGATGGAGAATTGTCTGGTGGCAAGAAAAGCTGCTTCTAGGAGGTTGTCAAGTGTTTTCACTCGACGATTACGTTCTTGGGTGGTTGTTTTGGCCCTTGTTCCTGTAACTCGAATCCTAGCCCGGTATATCCCATTTTAATTTTATACCATTGTGAACCTTACGCCTTTTTTACTCTCTGATCGAGGTTCTCGGCATTGAAAAATCTTCGTAAACTAAATCACCCGTGTATATGTTGACATTTAAGAGATATACAGTCTAGAAAATCAAGGGCAATGGAGTTATATATGCGGATTAGACACAAAAAAAAACACCCAACAAATGGCTACAATTTTAGGAATGTGTTTATTGACGGCATCAGATTCCTAATTGATGGAGAAAGGTCTGCTGGCAAGAAAAGCTGCTTCTAGGAGGTTGTCAAGTGTTTTCGCTCGACGATTCCATTCTTGAGTGGTTGGTTTGGCCCTTGTTCCTGTAACTCGAATCCTAGCCCGGTATATCCCATTTTAATTTTACACCATTGTGAACCTTACGCCTTTTTTACTCTCTGATCGAGGTTCTCGGCATTGAAAAATCTTCGTAAACTAAATCACACGTGTATATGTTGACATTTTAAAGATATACAGTAAAGAAAATTAATGGCACTGGTGATATATATGCGGATTAGACACCAAAAAAAACACCCAACAAATGGCTACAATTTAAGGAATGTGTTTAGTGACGGCATCAGATTCCTAATTGATGGAGAAAGGTCTGGTGGCAAGAAAAGCTGTTTCTAGGAGGTTGTCAAGTGTTTTCGCTCGATGATTCCATTCTTGGGTGGTTGGTTTGGCACTTGTTTCTGTAACTCGAATCCTAGCCCGGTATATCCCATTTTAATTTTACACCATTCTGTACCTTACGCCTTTTTTACTCTCTGATCGAGGTTCTCGGCATTGAAAAATCTTCGTAAACTAAATCACACTTGTATATGTTGACATTTAAGAGATATACAGTCAATAAAATAAAGGGCAATGGTGATAATTATGCGGATTAGACACCAAAAAAAACACTCAACAAATGGCTACAATTTAAGGAATGTGTTTAGTGACGGCATCAGATTCCTAACTGATGGAGAAAGGTCTGGTGGCAAGAAAAGCTGCTTCTAGGAGGTTGTCAAGTGTTTTCGCTCGACGATTCCATTCTTGAGTGGTTGGTTTGGTGCTTGTTTCTGTAACTCGAATCCTAGCCCCGGTATATCCCATTTTAATTTTACACCATTGTGAACCTTACTCCTTTTTTACTCTCTGATCGAGGTTCTCGGCATTAAAAAAACTTCGTAAACTAAATCACACGTGTATTTGTTGACATTTAAGAGATATACAGTCAAGAAAATCAAGGGCAATGGTGATATATATGCGGATTAGACACCAAAAAAACACTCAACAAATGGCTACAGTTTAAGGAATGTGTTTAGTGACGACATCAGATTCCTAATTGATGGAGAAAGGTCTGGTGGTAAGAAAAGCTGCTTCTAGGAGGTTGTCAAGTGTTTTCGCTCGACGATTCCATTCTTGGGTGGTTGGTTTGGCCCTTGTTCCTGTAACTCGAATCCTAGCACGGTATATCCCATTTTAATTTTACACCATTGTAAACCTTACGCCTTTTTTACTCTCTGATCGAGGTTCTCGTCATTGAAAAATCTTCGTAAACTAAATCACACGTGTATATGTTGACATTTTAAAGATATACAGTAAAGAAAATCAAGGGCAATGGTGATATTTATGCGGATTAGACAAAAAAAAAACACCCAACAAATGGCTACAATTTAAGGAATGTGTTTAGTGACGGCATCAGATTCCTAATTGATGGAGAAAGGTCTGGTGGCAAGAAAAGCTCCTTCTAGGAGGTTGTCAAGTGTTTTCGCTCGACGATTCCATTCTTGAGTGGTTGGTTTGGCCCTTGTTCCTGTAACTCGAATCCTAGCCCGGTATATCCCATTTTAATTTTACACGATTGTGAACCTTACGCCTTTTTTACTCTCTGATCGAGGTTCTCGGCATTGAAAAATCTTCGTAAACTAAATCACACGTGTATATGTTGACATTTTAAAGATATACAGTAAAGAAAATCAAGGGCAATGGTGATATATATATGGATTAGACACCAAAAAAAAAACACCCAACAAATGGCTACAATTTAAGGAATGTGTTTAGTGACGGCATCAGATTCCTAATTGATGGAGAAAGGTCTGGTGGCAAGAAAAGCTCCTTCTAGGAGGTTGTCAAGTGTTTTCGCTCGACGATTCCATTCTTGAGTGGTTGGTTTGGCCCATGTTCCTGTAACTCGAATCCTAGCCCGGTATATCCCATTTTAATTTTACACCATTCTGAACCTTACGCCTTTTTTACTCTCTGATCGAGGTTCTCGGCATTGGAAAATTCTTTGTAAACTAAATCACACGTGTATATGTTGACATTTTAAATATATACAGTAAAGAAAATCAAGGGGAATGGTGATATATATGCGGATTAGACACCAAAAAAAACACCCAACAAATGGCTACAATTTAAGGAATGTACTTAATGACGGCATCCGATTCCTAATTGTTGGAGAAAGGTCTGGTGGCAAGAAAAGCTGCTTCTAGGAGGTTGTCAAGTGTTTTCGCTCGACAATTCCAATCTTGGGTGGTTGGTTTGGCCCTTGTTCCTGTAACTCGAATCCTAGCCCGGTATATCCTATTTTAATTTTACACCATTGTGAACCTTACGCCTTTTTTACTCTCTGATCGAGGTTCTCGGCATTGAAAAATCTTCGTAAACTAAATCACACTTGTATATGTTGACATTTAAGAGATATACAGTCAATAAAATAAAGGGCAATGGTGATATATATGCGGATTAGACACCAAAAAAAAACACTCAACAAATGGCTACAATTTAAGGAATGTGTTTAGTGACGGCATCAGATTCCCAGCTGATGGAGAAAGGTCTGGTGGCAAGAAAAGCTGCTTCTAGGAGGTTTTCAAGTGTTTTCGCTCGACGATTCCATTCTTAATTGGTTGGTTTGGTGCTTGTTTCTGTAACTCGAATCCTAGCTCGGTATATCCCATTTTAATTTTACACCATTGTGAACCTTACACCTTTTTTACTCTCTGATCGAGGTTCTCGGCATTGAAAAATCTTCGTAAACTAAATCACACGTGTATATGTTGACATTTTAAAGATATACAGTAAAGAAAATCAAGGGCAATGGTGATATATATGCGGATTAGACACCAAAAAAAACAACCAACAAATGGCTACAATTTAAGGAATGTGTTTAGTAACGGCATCAGATTCCTAATTAATGGAGAAAGGTCTGGTGGCAAGAAAAGCAGCTTCTAGGAGGTTGACAAGTGTTTTCGCTCGATGATTCCATTTTTGGGTGGTTGGTTTGGCCCTTGTTTCTGTAACTCGAATCCTAGCCCGGTATATCCCATTTTAATTTTACACCATTGTGAACCTTACGCCTTTTTTACTCTCTGATCGAGGTTCCCGGCATTGAAAAATCTTCGTAAACTAAATCACACGTGTATATGTTGACATTTTAAAGATATACAGTAAAGAAAATCAAGGGAAATGGTGATATATATGCGGATTAGACACCAAAAAAAACACCCAACAAATGGCTACAATTTAAGGAATGTGTTTAGTTACGGCATCAGATTCCTAATTGATGGAGAAAGGTCTGGTGGCAAGAAAAGCTTCTTCTAGGAGGTTGTCAAGTGTTTTCGCTCGACGATTCCATTCTTGAGTGGTTGGTTTGGCCCTTGTTCCTGTAACTCGAATCCTAGCCCGGTATATCCAATTTTAATTTTACACCATTCTGAACCTTACGCCTTTTTTACTCTCTGATCGAGGTTCTCGGCATTGAAAAATCTTCGTAAACTAAATCACACTTGTATATGTTGACATTTTAAAGATATACAGTAAAGAAAATCAAGGGCAATGGTGATATATATGCGGATTAGACACCAAAAAAAACACCCAACAAATGGCTACAATTTAAGGAATGTGTGTAGTGACGGCATCAGATTCCTAATTGATGGAGAAAGGTCTGGTGGCAAGAAAAGCTCCTTCAAGGAGGTTGTCAAGTGTTTTCGCCCGACGATTCCATTCTTGAGTGGTTGGTTTGGCCCTTGTTCCTGTAACTCGAATCCTAGCCCGGTATATCCCATTTTAATTTTACACCATTGTGAACCTTACGCCTTTTTTACTCTCTGATCGAGGTTCTCGGCATTGAAAAATCTTCGTAAACTAAATCACACGTGTATATGTTGACATTTTAAAGATATACAGTAAAGAAAATCAATGGCAATGGTGATATATATGCGGATTAGACACCAAAAAAAAAAACACCCAACAAATGGCTACAATTTAAGGAATGTGTTTAGTGACGGCATCAGATTCCTAATTGATGGAGAAATGTCTGGTGGCAAGAAAAGCTGCTTCTAGGAGGTTGTCAAGTGTTTTCGCTCGATGTTTCCATTCTTGGGTGGTTGGTTTGGCCCTTGTTTCTGTAACTCGAATCCTAGCCCGGTATATCCCATTTTAATTTTACACCATTTTGAACCTTACGCCTTTTTTACTCTCTGATCGAGGTTCTCGGCATTGAAAAATCTTCGTAAACTAAATCACACGTGTATATGTTGACATTTTAAAGATATATAGTAAAGAAAATCAAGGGCAATGGTGATATATATGCGGATTAGACACCAAAAAAACACCCAACAAATGGCTACAATTTAAGGAATGTGTTTAGTGACGGCATCAGATTCCTAATTGATGGAGAAAGGTCTGGTGGCAAGAAAAGCTCCTTCTAGGAGGTTGTCAAGTGTTTTCGCTCGACGATTCCATTCTTGAGTGGTTGGTTTGGCCCTTGTTCCTGTAACTCGAATCCTAGCCCGGTATATCCCATTTTAATTTTACACCCTTCTGAACCTTACGCCTTTTTTACTCTCTGATCGAGGTTCTCGGCATTGAAAAATCTTCGTAAACTAAATCACACGTGTATATGTTGACATTTTAAATATATACAGTAAAGAAAATCAAGGGCAATGGTGATATATATGCGGATTAGACACCAAAAAAAACACCCAACAAATGGCTACAATTTAAGGAATGTGTTTAGTGACGGCATCAGATTCCTAATTGATGGAGAAAGGTCTGGTGGCAAGAAAAGCTGCTTCTAGGAGGTTGTCAAGTGTTTTCGCTCGACGATTCCATTCTTGAGTGGTTGGTTTGGCCCTTGTTCCTGTAACTCGAATCCTAGCCCGGTATATCCCATTTTAATTTTACACCATTCTGAACCTTACGCCTTTTTTACTCTCTGATCGAGTTTCTCGGCATTGAAAAATCATCGTAAACAAAATCACACGTGTATATGTTGACATTTTAAAGATATACAGTAAAGAAAATCAAGGGCAATGGTGATATATATGCGGATTAGACACCAAGAATAACACCCAACAAATGGCTACAATTTAAGGAATGTGTTTAGTGACGGCATCAGATTCCTAATTGATGGAGAAAGGTCTGGTGGCAAGAAAAGCTCCTTCTAGGAGGTTGTCAAGTGTTTTCGCCCGACGATTCCATTCTTGAGTGGTTGGTTTGGCCCTTGTTCCTGTAACTCGAATCCTAGCCCGGTATATCCCATTTTAATTTTTCACCATTCTGAACCTTACGCCTTTTTTACTCTCTGATCGAGGTTCTCGGCATTGAAAAATCTTCGTAAACTAAATCACACGTGTATATGTTGACATTTTAAAGATATACAGTAAAGAAAATCAATGGCAATGGTGATATATATGCGGATTAGACACCAAAAAAAAACACCCAACAAATGGCTACAATTTAAGGAATGTGTTTAGTGACGGCATCAGATTCCTAATTGATGGAGAAATGTCTGGTGGCAAGAAAAGCTGCTTCTAGGAGGTTGTCAAGTGTTTTCGCTCGATGTTTCCATTCTTGGGTGGTTGGTTTGGCCCTTGTTTCTGTAACTCGAATCCTAGCCCGGTATATCCCATTTTAATTTTACACCATTTTGAACCTTACGCCTTTTTTACTCTCTGATCGAGGTTCTCGGCATTGAAAAATCTTCGTAAACTAAATCACACGTGTATATGTTGACATTTTAAAGATATATAGTAAAGAAAATCATGGGCAATGGTGATATATATGCGGATTAGACACCAAAAAAACACCCAACAAATGGCTACAATTTAAGGAATGTGTTTAGTGACGGCATCAGATTCCTAATTGATGGAGAAAGGTCTGGTGGCAAGAAAAGCTCCTTCTAGGAGGTTGTCAAGTGTTTTCGCTCGACGATTCCATTCTTGAGTGGTTGGTTTGGCCCTTGTTCCTGTAACTCGAATCCTAGCCCGGTATATCCCATTTTAATTTTACACCATTGTGAACCTTACGCCTTTTTTACTCTCTGATCGAGGTTCTCGGCATTGAAAAATCTTCGTAAACTAAATCACACGTGTATATGTTGACATTTTAAAGGTATACAGTAAAGAAAATTAATGGCAATGGTGATATATATGCGGATTAGACACCAAAAAAAACACCCAACAAATGGCTACAATTTAAGGAATGTGTTTAGTGATGGCATCAGATTCCTAATTGATGAAGAAAGGTCTGGTGGAAAGAAAAGCTGTTTCTAGGAGGTTGTCAAGTGTTTTCGCTCGATGATTCCATTCTTGGGTGGTTGGTTTGGCACTTGTTTCTGTAACTCGAATCCTAGCCCGGTATATCCCATTTTAATTTTACACCATTCTGTACCTTACGCCTTTTTTACTCTCTGATCGAGGTTCTCGGCATTGAAAAATCTTCGTAAACTAAATCACACTTGTATATGTTGACATTTAAGAGATATACAGTCAATAAAATAAAGGGCAATGGTGATAATTATGCGGATTAGACACCAAAAAAAACACTCAACAAATGGCTACAATTTAAGGAATGTGTTTAGTGACGGCATCAGATTCCTAACTGATGGAGAAAGGTCTGGTGGCAAGAAAAGCTGCTTCTAGGAGGTTGTCAAGTGTTTTCGCTCGACGATTCCATTCTTGAGTGGTTGGTTTGGCCCTTGTTCCTGTAACTCGAATCCTAGCCCGGTATATCCCATTTTAATTTTACACCATTGTGAACCTTACGCCTTTTTTACTCTCTGATCGAGGTTCTCGACATTGAAAAATCTTCGTAAACTAAATCACACGTGTATATGTTGACATTTTAAAGGTATACAGTAAAGAAAATTAATGGCAATGGTGATATATATGCGGATTAGACACCAAAAAAAACACCCAACAAATGGCTACAATTTAAGGAATGTGTTTATTGACGGCATCAGATTCATAATTGATGGAGAAAGGTCTGCTAGCAAGAAAAGCTGCTTCTAGGAGGTTGTCAAGTGTTTTCGATCGACGATTCCATTCTTGAGTGGTTGGTTTGGCCCTTGTTCCTGTAACACGAATCCTAGCCCGGTATATCCCATTTTAATTTTACACCATTGTGAACCTTACGCCTTTTTTACTCTCTGATCGAGGTTCTCGGTATTGAAAAATCTTCGTAAACTAAATCACACGTGTATATGTTGACATTTTAAAGATATACAGTAAAGAAAATCAATGGCAATGGTGATATATATGCGGATTAGACACCAAAAAAAAAAACACCCAACAAATGGCTACAATTTAAGGAATGTGTTTAGTGACGGCATCAGATTCCTAATTGATGGAGAAATGTCTGGTGGCAAGAAAAGCTGCTTCTAGGAGGTTGTCAAGTGTTTTCGCTCGATGTTTCCATTCTTGGGTGGTTGGTTTGGCCCTTGTTTCTGTAACTCGAATCCTAGCCCGGTATATCCCATTTTAATTTTACACCATTTTGAACCTTACGCCTTTTTTACTCTCTGATCGAGGTTCTCGGCATTGAAAAATCTTCGTAAACTAAATCACACGTGTATATGTTGACATTTTAAAGATATATAGTAAAGAAAATCAAGGGCAATGGTGATATATATGCGGATTAGACACCAAAAAAACACCCAACAAATGGCTACAATTTAAGGAACGTGTTTAGTGACGGCATCAGATTCCTAATTGATGGAGAAAGGTCTGGTGGCAAGAAAAGCTCCTTCTAGGAGGTTGTCAAGTGTTTTCGCTCGACGATTCCATTCTTGAGTGGTTGGTTTGGCCCTTGTTCCTGTAACTCGAATCCTAGCCCGGTATATCCCATTTTAATTTTACACCCTTCTGAACCTTACGCCTTTTTTACTCTCTGATCGAGGTTCTCGGCATTGAAAAATCTTCGTAAACTAAATCACACGTGTATATGTTGACATTTTAAATATATACAGTAAAGAAAATCAAGGGCAATGGTGATATATATGCGGATTAGACACCAAAAAAAACACCCAACAAATGGCTACAATTTAAGGAATGTGTTTAGTGACGGCATCAGATTCCTAATTGATGGAGAAAGGTCTGGTGGCAAGAAAAGCTCCTTCTAGGAGGTTGTCAAGTGTTTTCGCCCGACGATTCCATGCTTGAGTGGTTGGTTTGGCCCTTGTTCCTGTAACTCGAATCCTAGCCCGGTATATCCCATTTTAATTTTTCACCATTCTGAACCTTACGCCTTTTTTACTCTCTGATCGAGGTTCTCGGCATTGAAAAATCTTCGTAAACTAAATCACACGTGTATATGTTGACATTTTAAAGATATACAGTAAAGAAAATCAATGGCAATGGTGATATATATGCGGATTAGACACCAAAAAAAAAACGCCCAACAAATGGCTACAATTTAAGGAATGTGTTTAGTGACGGCATCAGATTCCTAATTGATGGAGAAATGTCTGGTGGCAAGAAAAGCTGCTTCTAGGAGGTTGTCAAGTGTTTTCGCTCGATGTTTCCATTCTTGGGTGGTTGGTTTGGCCCTTGTTTCTGTAACTCGAATCCTAGCCCGGTATATCCCATTTTAATTTTACACCATTTTGAACCTTACGCCTTTTTTACTCTCTGATCGAGGTTCTCGGCATTGAAAAATCTTCGTAAACTAAATCACACGTGTATATGTTGACATTTTAAAGATATATAGTAAAGAAAATCAAGGGCAATGGTGATATATATGCGGATTAGACACCAAAAAAACACCCAACAAATGGCTACAATTTAAGGAATGTGTTTAGTGACGGCATCAGATTCCTAATTGATGGAGAAAGGTCTGGTGGCAAGAAAAGCTCCTTCTAGGAGGTTGTCAAGTGTTTTCGCTCGACGATTCCATTCTTGAGTGGTTGGTTTGGCCCTTGTTCCTGTAACTCGAATCCTAGCCCGGTATATCCCATTTTAATTTTACACCCTTCTGAACCTTACGCCTTTTTTACTCTCTGATCGAGGTTCTCGGCATTGAAAAATCTTCGTAAACTAAATCACACGTGTATATGTTGACATTTTAAATATATACAGTAAAGAAAATCAAGGGCAATGGTGATATATATGCGGATTAGACACCAAAAAAAACACCCAACAAATGGCTACAATTTAAGGAATGTGTTTAGTGACGGCATCAGATTCCTAATTGATGGAGAAAGGTCTGGTGGCAAGAAAAGCTCCTTCTAGGAGGTTGTCAAGTGTTTTCGCCCGACGATTCCATGCTTGAGTGGTTGGTTTGGCCCTTGTTCCTGTAACTCGAATCCTAGCCCGGTATATCCCATTTTAATTTTTCACCATTCTGAACCTTACGCCTTTTTTACTCTCTGATCGAGGTTCTCGGCATTGAAAAATCTTCGTAAACTAAATCACACGTGTATATGTTGACATTTTAAAGATATACAGTAAAGAAAATCAATGGCAATGGTGATATATATGCGGATTAGACACAAAAAAAAAAACGCCCAACAAATGGCTACAATTTAAGGAATGTGTTTAGTGACGGCATCAGATTCCTAATTGATGGAGAAATGTCTGGTGGCAAGAAAAGCTGCTTCTAGGAGGTTGTCAAGTGTTTTCGCTCGATGTTTCCATTCTTGGGTGGTTGGTTTGGCCCTTGTTTCTGTAACTCGAATCCTAGCCCGGTATATCCCATTTTAATTTTACACCATTTTGAACCTTACGCCTTTTTTACTCTCTGATCGAGGTTCTCGGCATTGAAAAATCTTCGTAAACTAAATCACACGTGTATATGTTGACATTTTAAAGATATATAGTAAAGAAAATCATGGGCAATGGTGATATATATGCGGATTAGACACCAAAAAAACACCCAACAAATGGCTACAATTTAAGGAATGTGTTTAGTGACGGCATCAGATTCCTAATTGATGGAGAAAGGTCTGGTGGCAAGAAAAGCTCCTTCTAGGAGGTTGTCAAGTGTTTTCGCTCGACGATTCCATTCTTGAGTGGTTGGTTTGGCCCTTGTTCCTGTAACTCGAATCCTAGCCCGGTATATCCCATTTTAATTTTACACCATTGTGAACCTTACGCCTTTTTTACTCTCTGATCGAGGTTCTCGGCATTGAAAAATCTTCGTAAACTAAATCACACGTGTATATGTTGACATTTTAAAGGTATACAGTAAAGAAAATTAATGGCAATGGTGATATATATGCGGATTAGACACCAAAAAAAACACCCAACAAATGGCTACAATTTAAGGAATGTGTTTAGTGACGGCATCAGATTCCTAATTGATGGAGAAAGGTCTGGTGGAAAGAAAAGCTGTTTCTAGGAGGTTGTCAAGTGTTTTCGCTCGATGATTCCATTCTTGGGTGGTTGGTTTGGCACTTGTTTCTGTAACTCGAATCCTAGCCCGGTATATCCCATTTTAATTTTACACCATTCTGTACCTTACGCCTTTTTTACTCTCTGATCGAGGTTCTCGGCATTGAAAAATCTTCGTAAACTAAATCACACTTGTATATGTTGACATTTAAGAGATATACAGTCAATAAAATAAAGGGCAATGGTGATAATTATGCGGATTAGACACCAAAAAAAACACTCAACAAATGGCTACAATTTAAGGAATGTGTTTAGTGACGGCATCAGATTCCTAACTGATGGAGAAAGGTCTGGTGGCAAGAAAAGCTGCTTCTAGGAGGTTGTCAAGTGTTTTCGCTCGACGATTCCATTCTTGAGTGGTTGGTTTGGCCCTTGTTCCTGTAACTCGAATCCTAGCCCGGTATATCCCATTTTAATTTTACACCATTGTGAACCTTACGCCTTTTTTACTCTCTGATCGAGGTTCTCGACATTGAAAAATCTTCGTAAACTAAATCACACGTGTATATGTTGACATTTTAAAGGTATACAGTAAAGAAAATTAATGGCAATGGTGATATATATGCGGATTAGACACCAAAAAAAACACCCAACAAATGGCTACAATTTAAGGAATGTGTTTATTGACGGCATCAGATTCCTAATTGATGGAGAAAGGTCTGCTAGCAAGAAAAGCTGCTTCTAGGAGGTTGTCAAGTGTTTTCGATCGACGATTCCATTCTTGAGTGGTTGGTTTGGCCCTTGTTCCTGTAACACGAATCCTAGCCCGGTATATCCCATTTTAATTTTACACCATTGTGAACCTTACGCCTTTTTTACTCTCTGATCGAGGTTCTCGGCATTGAAAAATCTTCGTAAACTAAATCACTCGTGTATATGTTGACATTTTAAAGATATACAGTAAAGAAAATCAATGGCAATGGTGAAATATATGCGGATTAGACACCAAAAAAAAACACCCAACAAATGGCTACAATTTAAGGAATGTGTTTAGTGACGGCATCAGATTCCTAATTGATGGAGAAAGGTCTGGTGGCAAGAAAAGCTCCTTCTAGGAGGTTGTCAAGTGTTTTCGCTCGACGATTCCATTCTTGAGTGGTTGGTTTGGCCCTTGTTCCTGTAACTCGAATCCTAGCCCGGTATATCCCATTTTAATTTTACACCATTGTGAACCTTACGCCTTTTTTACTCTCTGATCAAGGTTCTCGGCATTGAAAAATCTTCGTAAACTAAATCACACGTGTATATGTTGACATTTTAAAGATATACAGTAAAGAAAATCAATGGCAATGGTGATATATATGCGGATTAGACACCAAAAAAAAAACACCCAACAAATGGCTACAATTTAAGGAATGTGTTTAGTGACGGCATCAGATTCCTAATTGATGGAGAAAGGTCTGGTGGCAAGAAAAGCTCCTTCTAGGAGGTTGTCAAGTGTTTTCGCTCGACGATTCCATTCTTGAGTGGTTGGTTTGGCCCTTGTTCCTGTAACTCGAATCCTAGCCCGGTATATCCCATTTTAATTTTACACCATTCTGAACCTTACGCCTTTTTTACTCTCTGATCGAGTTTCTCGGCATTGAAAAATCATCGTAAACTAAATCACACGTGTATATGTTGACATTTTAAAGATATACAGTAAAGAAAATCAAGGGCAATGGTGATATATATGCGGATTAGACACCAAAAATAACACCCAACAAATGGCTACAATTTAAGGAATGTGTTTAGTGACGGCATCAGATTCCTAATTGATGGAGAAAGGTCTGGTGGCAAGAAAAGCTCCTTCTAGGAGGTTGTCAAGTGTTTTCGCCCGACGATTCCATTCTTGAGTGGTTGGTTTGGCCCTTGTTCCTGTAACTCGAATCCTAGCCCGGTATATCCCATTTTAATTTTTCACCATTCTGAACCTTACGCCTTTTTTACTCTCTGATCGAGGTTCTCGGCATTGAAAAATCTTCGTAAACTAAATCACACGTGTATATGTTGACATTTTAAAGATATACAGTAAAGAAAATCAAAGGCAATGGTGATATATATGCGGATTAGACACCAAAAAAAAAAAACACCCAACAAATGGCTACAATTTAAGGAATGTGTTTAGTGACGGCATCAGATTCCTAATTGATGGAGAAATGTCTGGTGGCAAGAAAAGCTGCTTCTAGGAGGTTGTCAAGTGTTTTCGCTCGATGTTTCCATTCTTGGGTGGTTGGTTTGGCCCTTGTTTCTGTAACTCGAATCCTAGCCCGGTATATCCCATTTTAATTTTACACCATTTTGAACCTTACGCCTTTTTTACTCTCTGATCGAGGTTCTCGGCATTGAAAAATCTTCGTAAACTAAATCACACGTGTATATGTTGACATTTTAAAGATATATAGCAAAGAAAATCAAGGGCAATGGTGATATATATGCGGATTAGACACCAAAAAAACACCCAACAAATGGCTACAATTTAAGGAATGTGTTTAGTGACGGCATCAGATTCCTAATTGATGGAGAAAGGTCTGGTGGCAAGAAAAGCTCCTTCTAGGAGGTTGTCAAGTGTTTTCGCTCGACGATTCCATTCTTGAGTGGTTGGTTTGGCCCTTGTTCCTGTAACTCGAATCCTAGCCCGGTATATCCCATTTTAATTTTACACCATTGTGAACCTTACGCCTTTTTTACTCTCTGATCGAGGTTCTCGGCATTGAAAAATCTTCGTAAACTAAATCACACGTGTATATGTTGACATTTTAAAGGTATACAGTAAAGAAAATTAATGGCAATGGTGATATATATGCGGATTAGACACCAAAAAAAACACCCAACAAATGGCTACGATTTAAGGAATGTGTTTAGTGACGGCATCAGATTCCTAATTGATGGAGAAAGGTCTGGTGGAAAGAAAAGCTGTTTCTAGAAGGTTGTCAAGTGTTTTCGCTCGATGATTCCATTCTTGGGTGGTTGGTTTGGCACTTGTTTCTGTAACTCGAATCCTAGCCCGGTATATCCCATTTTAATTTTACACCATTCTGTACCTTACGCCTTTTTTACTCTCTGATCGAGGTTCTCGGCATTGAAAAATCTTCGTAAACTAAATCACACTTGTATATGTTGACATTTAAGAGATATACAGTCAATAAAATAAAGGGCAATGGTGATAATTATGCGGATTAGACACCAAAAAAAACACTCAACAAATGGCTACAATTTAAGGAATGTGTTTAGTGACGGCATCAGATTCCTAACTGATGGAGAAAGGTCTGGTGGCAAGAAAAGCTGCTTCTAGGAGGTTGTCAAGTGTTTTCGCTCGACGATTCCATTCTTGAGTGGTTGGTTTGGTGCTTGTTTCTGTAACTCGAATCCTAGCCCGGTATATCCCATTTTAATTTTACACCATTGTGAACCTTACTCCTTTTTTACTCTCTGATCGAGGTTCTCGGCATTAAAAAAACTTCGTAAACTAAATCACACGTGTATTTGTTGACATTTAAGAGATATACAGTCAAGAAAATCAAGGGCAATGGTGATATATATGCGGATTAGGCACCAAAAAAACACTCAACAAATGGCTACAATTTAAGGAATGTGTTTAGTGACGACATCAGATTCCTAATTGATGGAGAAAGGTCTGGTGGTAAGAAAAGCTGCTTCTAGGAGGTTGTCAAGTGTTTTCGCTCGACGATTCCATTCTTGGGTGGTTGGTTTGGCCCTTGTTCCTGTAACTCGAATCCTAGCACGGTATATCCCATTTTAATTTTACACCATTGTAAACCTTACGCCTTTTTTACTCTCTGATCGAGGTTCTCGTCATTGAAAAATCTTCGTAAACTAAATCACACGTGTATATGTTGACATTTTAAAGATATACAGTAAAGAAAATCAAGGGCAATGGTGATATTTATGCGGATTAGACACAAAAAAAAACACCCAACAAATGGCTACAATTTAAGGAATGTGTTTAGTGACGGCATCAGATTCCTAATTGATGGAGAAAGGTCTGGTGGCAAGAAAAGCTCCTTCTAGGAGGTTGTCAAGTGTTTTCGCTCGACGATTCCATTCTTGAGTGGTTGGTTTGGCCCTTGTTCCTGTAACTCGAATCCTAGCCCGGTATATCCCATTTTAATTTTACACCATTGTGAACCTTACGCCTTTTTTACTCTCTGATCGAGGTTCTCGGCATTGAAAAATCTTCGTAAACTAAATCACACGTGTATATGTTGACATTTTAAAGATATACAGTAAAGAAAATCAAGGGCAATGGTGATATATATATGGATTAGACACCAAAAAAAAACACCCAACAAATGGCTACAATTTAAGGAATGTGTTTAGTGACGGCATCAGATTCCTAACTGATGGAGAAAGGTCTGGTGGCAAGAAAAGCTCCTTCTAGGAGGTTGTCAAGTGTTTTCGCTCGACGATTCCATTCTTGAGTGGTTGGTTTGGCCCTTGTTCCTGTAACTCGAATCCTAGCCTGGTATATCCCATTTTAATTTTACACCATTCTGAACCTTACGCCTTTTTTACTCTCTGATCGAGGTTCTCGGCATTGGAAAATTCTTTGTAAACTAAATCACACGTGTATATGTTGACATTTTAAAGATATACAGTAAAGAAAATCAAGGGCAATGGTGATATTTATGCGGATTAGACACAAAAAAAAAACACCCAACAAATGGCTACAATTTAAGGAATGTGTTTAGTGACGGCATCAGATTCCTAATTGATGGAGAAAGGTCTGGTGGCAAGAAAAGCTCCTTCTAGGAGGTTGTCAAGTGTTTTCGCTCGACGATTCCATTTTTGAGTGGTTGGTTTGGCCCTTGTTCCTGTAACTCGAATCCTAGCCCGGTATATCCCATTTTAATTTTACACCATTGTGAACCTTACGCCTTTTTAATTCTTTGTAAACTAAATCACACGTGTATATGTTGACATTTTAAAGATATACAGTTAAGAAAATCAAGGGCAATGGTGATATTTATGCGGATTAGACACAAAAAAAAAACACCCAACAAATGGCTACAATTTAAGGAATGTGTTTAGTGACGGCATCAGATTCCTAATTGATGGAGAAAGGTCTGGTGGCAAGAAAAGCTCCTTCTAGGAGGTTGTCAAGTGTTTTCGCTCGACGATTCCATTTTTGAGTGGTTGGTTTGGCCCTTGTTCCTGTAACTCGAATCCTAGCCCGGTATATCCCATTTTAATTTTACACCATTGTGAACCTTACGCCTTTTTTACTCTCTGATCGAGGTTCTCGGCATTGAAAAATCTTCGTAAACTAAATCACACGTGTATATGTTGACATTTTAAAGATATACAGTAAAGAAAATCAAGGGAAATGGTGATATATATATGGATTAGACACCAAAAAAAAAACACCCAACAAATGGCTACAATTTAAGGAATGTGTTTAGTGACGGCATCAGATTCCTAATTGATGGAGAAAGGTCTGGTGGCAAGAAAAGCTGCTTCTAGGAGGTTGTCAAGTGTTTTCGCTCGACAATTCCAATCTTGGGTGGTTGGTTTGGCCCTTGTTCCTGTAACTCGAATCCTAGCCCGGTATATCCTATTTTAATTTTACACCATTGTGAACCTTACGCCTTTTTTATTCTCTGATCGAGGTTCTCGGCATTGAAAAATCTTCGTAAACTAAATCACACTTGTATATGTTGACATTTAAGAGATATACAGTCAATAAAATAAAGGGCAATGGTGATATATATGCGGATTAGACACAAAAAAAAAAACACTCAACAAATGGCTACAATTTAAGGAATGTGTTTAGTGACGGCATCAGATTCCCAACTGATGGAGAAAGGTCGGGTGGCAAGAAAAGCTGCTTCTAGGAGGTTGTCAAGTGTTTTCGCTCGACGATTCCATTCTTAATTGGTTGGTTTGGTGCTTGTTTCTGTAACTCGAATCCTAGCTCGGTATATCCCATTTTAATTTTACACCATTGTGAACCTTACACCTTTTTTACTCTCTGATCGAGGTTCTCGGCATTGAAAAATCTTCGTAAACTAAATCACACGTGTATATGTTGACATTTTAAAGATATACAGTAAAGAAAATCAAGGGCAATGGTGATATATATGCGGATTAGACACCAAAAAAAACAACCAACAAATGGCTACAATTTAAGCAATGTGTTTAGTAACGGCATCAGATTCCTAATTAATGGAGAAAGGTCTGGTGGCAAGAAAAGCTGCTTCTAGGAGGTTGTCAAGTGTTTTCGCTCGATGATTCCATTTTTGGGTGGTTGGTTTGGCCCTTGTTTCTGTAACTCGAATCCTAGCCCGGTATATCCCATTTTAATTTTACACCATTGTGAACCTTACGCCTTTTTTACTCTCTGATCGAGGTTCCTGGCATTGAAAAATCTTCGTAAACTAAATCACACGTGTATATGTTGACATTTTAAAGATATACAGTAAAGAAAATCAAGGGAAATGGTGATATATATGCGGATTAGACACCAAAAAAAAACACCCAACAAATGGCTACAATTTAAGGAATGTGTGTAGTGACGGCATCAGATTCCTAATTGATGGAGAAAGGTCTGGTGGCAAGAAAAGCTCCTTCTAGGAGGTTGTCAAGTGTTTTCGCTCGACGATTCCATTCTTGAGTGGTTGGTTTGGCCCTTGTTCCTGTAACTCGAATCCTAGCCTGGTATATCCCATTTTAATTTTACACCATTGTGAACCTTACGCCTTTTTTACTCTCTGATCGAGGTTCTCGGCATTGAAAAATCATCGTAAACTAAATCACACGTGTATATGTTGACATTTTAAAGATATACAGTAAAGAAAATCAATGGCAATGGTGATATATATGCGGATTAGACACCAAAAAAAACACCCAACAAATGGCTACAATTTAAGGAATGTGTTTAGTGACGGCATCAGATTCCTAATTGATGGAGAAAGGTCTGCTGGCAAGAAAAGCTGCTTCTAGGAGGTTGTCAAGTGTTTTCGCTCGACGATTCCATTCTTGAGTGGTTGGTTTGGCCCTTGTTCCTGTAACACGAATCCTAGCCCGGTATATCCCATTTTAATTTTACACCATTGTGAACCTTACGCCTTTTTTACTCTCTGATCGAGGTTCTCGGCATTGAAAAATCTTCGTAAACTAAATCACACGTGTATATGTTGACATTTTAAAGATATACAGTAAAGAAAATCAATGGCAATGGTGATATATATGCAGATTAGACACCAAAAAAAAAACCCAACAAATGGCTATAATTTAAGGAATGTGTTTAGTGACGGCATCAGATTCCTAATTGATGGAGAAATGTCTGGTGGCAAGAAAAGCTGCTTCTAGGAGGTTGTCAAGTGTTTTCGCTCGATGTTTCCATTCTTGGGTGGTTGGTTTGGCCCTTGTTTCTGTAACTCGAATCCTAGCCCGGTATATCCCATTTTAATTTTACACCATTTTGAACCTTACGCCTTTTTTACTCTCTGATCGAGGTTCTCGGCATTGAAAAATCTTCGTAAACTAAATCACACGTGTATATGTTGACATTTTAAAGATATATAGTAAAGAAAATCAAGGGCAATGGTGATATATATGCGGATTAGACACCAAAAAAACACCCAACAAATGGCTACAATTTAAGGAATGTGTTTAGTGACGGCATCAGATTCCTAATTGATGGAGAAAGGTCTGGTGGCAAGAAAAGCTCCTTCTAGGAGGTTGTCAAGTGTTTTCGCTCGACGATTCCATTCTTGAGTGGTTGGTTTGGCCCTTGTTCCTGTAACTCGAATCCTAGCCCGGTATATCCCATTTTAATTTTACACCATTCTGAACCTTACGCCTTTTTTACTCTCTGATCGAGGTTCTCGGCATTGAAAAATCTTCGTAAACTAAATCACACGTGTATATGTTGACATTTTAAATATATACAGTAAAGAAAATCAAGGGCAATGGTGATATATATGCGGATTAGACACCAAAAAAAACACCCAACAAATGGCTACAATTTAAGGAATGTGTTTAGTGACGGCATCAGATTCCTAATTGATGGAGAAAGGTCTGGTGGCAAGAAAAGCTGCTTCTAGGAGGTTGTCAAGTGTTTTCGCTCGACGATTCCATTCTTGAGTGGTTGGTTTGGCCCTTGTTCCTGTAACTCGAATCCTAGCCCGGTATATCCCATTTTAATTTTACACCATTCTGAACCTTACGCCTTTTTTACTCTCTGATCGAGTTTCTCGGCATTGAAAAATCATCGTAAACTAAATCACACGTGTATATGTTGACATTTTAAAGATATACAGTAAAGAAAATCAAGGGCAATGGTGATATATATGCGGATTAGACACCAAAAAAAACACCCAACAAATGGCTACAATTTAAGGAATGTGTTTAGTGACGGCATCAGATTCCTAATTGATGGAGAAAGGTCTGCTGGCAAGAAAAGCTGCTTCTAGGAGGTTGTCAAGTGTTTTCGCTCGACGATTCCATTCTTGAGTGGTTGGTTTGGCCCTTGTTCCTGTAACACGAATCCTAGCCCGGTATATCCCATTTTAATTTTACACCATTGTGAACCTTACGCCTTTTTTACTCTCTGATCGAGGTTCTCGGCATTGAAAAATCTTCGTAAACTAAATCACACGTGTATATGTTGACATTTTAAAGATATACAGTAAAGAAAATCAATGGCAATGGTGATATATATGCGGATTAGACACCAAAAAAAAACACCCAACAAATGGCTACAATTTAAGGAATGTGTTTAGTGACGGCATTAGATTCCTAATTGATGGAGAAATGTCTGGTGGCAAGAAAAGCTGCTTCTAGGAGGTTGTCAAGTGTTTTCGCTCGATGTTTCCATTCTTGGGTGGTTGGTTTGGCCCTTGTTTCTGTAACTCGAATCCTAGCCCGGTATATCCCATTTTAATTTTACACCATTTTGAACCTTACGCCTTTTTTACTCTCTGATCGAGGTTCTCGGCATTGAAAAATCTTCGTAAACTAAATCACACGTGTATATGTTGACATTTTAAAGATATATAGTAAAGAAAATCAAGGGCAATGGTGATATATATGCGGATTAGACACCAAAAAAACACCCAACAAATGGCTACAATTTAAGGAATGTGTTTAGTGACGGCATCAGATTCCTAATTGATGGAGAAAGGTCTGGTGGCAAGAAAAGCTCCTTCTAGGAGGTTGTCAAGTGTTTTCGCCCGACGATTCCATTCTTGAGTGGTTGGTTTGGCCCTTGTTCCTGTAACTCGAATCCTTGCCCGGTATATCCCATTTTAATTTTTCACCATTCTGAACCTTACGCCTTTTTTACTCTCTGATCGAGGTTCTCGGCATTGAAAAATCTTCGTAAACTAAATCACACGTGTATATGTTGACATTTTAAAGATATACAGTAAAGAAAATCAAGGGCAATGGTGATATATATGCGGATTAGACACCAAAAAAAAAACACCCAACAAATGGCTACAATTTAAGGAATGTGTTTAGTGACGGCATCAGATTCCTAATTGATGGAGAAAGGTCTGGTGGTAAGAAAAGCTGCTTCTAGGAGGTTGTCAAGTGTTTTCGCTCGACAATTCCATTCTTGGGTGGTTGGTTTGGCCCTTGTTTCTGTAACTCGAATCCTAGCCCGGTATATCCCATTTTAATTTTACACCATTGTGAACCTTACGCCTTTCTTACTCTCTGATCGAGGTTCTCAGCATTGAAAAATCTTCGTAAACTAAATCACACGTGTATATGTTGACATTTTAAAGATATACAGTAAAGAAAATCAAGTGAAATGGTGATATATATGCGGATTAGACACCAAAAAAAACACCCAACAAATGGCTACAATTTAAGGAATGTGTTTAGTGACGGCATCAGATTCCTAATTGATGGAGAAAGGTCTGGTGGCAAGAAAAGCTCCTTCTACGAGGTTGTCAAGTGTTTTCGCTTGACGATTCCATTCTTGAGTGGTTGGTTTGGCCCTTGTTCCTGTAACTCGAATCCTAGCCCGGTATATCCCATTTTAATTTTACACCATTCTGAACCTTACGCCTTTTTTACTCTCTGATCGAGGTTCTCGGCATTGAAAAATCTTCGTAAACTAAATCACACGTGTATATGTTGACATTTTAAAGATATACAGTAAAGAAAATCAAGGGCAATGGTGATATATATGCGGATTAGACACCAAAAAAAAACACCCAACAAATGGCTACAATTTAAGGAATGTGTTTAGTGACGGCATCAGATTCCTAATTGATGGAGAAAGGTCTGGTGGCAAGAAAAGCTCCTTCTAGGAGGTTGTCAAGTGTTTTCGCTCGACGATTCCATTCTTGAGTGGTTGGTTTGGCCCTTGTTCCTGTAACTCGAATCCTAGCCCGGTATATCCCATTTTAATTTTACACCATTCTGAACCTTACGCCTTTTTTACTCTCTGATCGAGGTTCTCGGCATTGAAAAATCTTCGTAAACTAAATCACACGTGTATATGTTGACATTTTAAAGATATACAGTAAAGAAAATCAAGGGCAATGGTGATATATATATATGCGGATTACACACCAAAAAAAACACCCAACAAATGGCTACAATTTAAGGAATGTGTTTAGTGACGGCATCAGATTCCTAATTGATGGAGAAAGGTCTGGTGGCAAGAAAAGCTACTTCTAGGAGGTTGTCAAGTGTTTTCGCTCGACAATTCTATTCTTGGGTGGTTGGTTTGGCCCTTGTTCCTGTAACTCGAATCCTAGCCCGGTATATCCCATTTTAATTTTACACCATTGTGAACCTTACGCCTTTTTTACTCTCTGATCGAGGTTCTCGTCATTGAAAAATCTTCGTAAACTAAATCACACTTGTATATGTTGACATTTAAGAGATATACGGTCAATAAAATAAAGGGCAATGGTGATATATATGCGGATTAGACACAAAAAAAAACACTCAACAAATGGCTACAATTTAAGGAATGTGTTTAGTGACGGCATCAGATTCCTAACTGATGGAGAAAGGTCTGGTGGCAAGAAAAGCTGCTTCTAGGAGGTTGTCAAGTGTTTTCGCTCGACGATTCCATTCTTGAGTGGTTGGTTTGGTGCTTGTTCTTGTAACTCGAATCCTAGCCCGGTATATCCCATTTTAATTTTACACCATTGTGAACCTTACGCTTTTTTACTCTCTGAACGAGGTTCTCGGCATTAAAAAATCTTCGTAAACTAAATCACACGTGTATATGTTGACATTTTAAAGATATACAGTAAAGAAAATCAAGGGCAATGGTGATATATATATATGCGGATTACACACCAAAAAAAACACCCAACAAATGGCTACAATTTAAGGAATGTGTTTAGTGACGGCATCAGATTCCTAATTGATGGAGAAAGGTCTGGTGGCAAGAAAAGCTACTTCTAGGAGGTTGTCAAGTGTTTTCGCTCGACAATTCCATTCTTGGGTGGTTGGTTTGGCCCTTGTTCCTGTAACTCGAATCCTAGCCCGGTATATCCCATTTTAATTTTACACCATTGTGAACCTTACGCCTTTTTTACTCTCTGATCGAGGTTCTCGTCATTGAAAAATCTTCGTAAACTAAATCACACTTGTATATGTTGACATTTAAGAGATATACGGTCAATAAAATAAAGGGCAATGGTGATATATATGCGGATTAGACACAAAAAAAAAACACTCAACAAATGGCTACAATTTAAGGAATGTGTTTAGTGACGGCATCAGATTCCTAACTGATGGAGAAAGGTCTGGTGGCAAGAAAAGCTGCTTCTAGGAGGTTGTCAAGTGTTTTCGCTTGACGATTCCATTCTTGAGTGGTTGGTTTGGTGCTTGTTCTTGTAACTCGAATCCTAGCCCGGTATATCCCATTTTAATTTTACACCATTCTGAACCTTACGCCTTTTTTACTCTCTGATCGAGGTTCTCGGCATTGAAAAATCTTCGTAAACTAAATCACACGTGTATATGTTGACATTTTAAAGATATACAGTAAAGAAAATCAAGGGCAATGGTGATATATATATATGCGGATTACACACCAAAAAAAACACCCAACAAATGGCTACAATTTAAGGAATGTGTTTAGTGACGGCATCAGATTCCTAATTGATGGAGAAAGGTCTGGTGGCAAGAAAAGCTACTTCTAGGAGGTTGTCAAGTGTTTTCGCTCGACAATTCCATTCTTGGGTGGTTGGTTTGGCCCTTGTTCCTGTAACTCGAATCCTAGCCCGGTATATCCCATTTTAATTTTACACCATTGTGAACCTTACGCCTTTTTTACTCTCTGATCGAGGTTCTCGTCATTGAAAAATCTTCGTAAACTAAATCACACTTGTATATGTTGACATTTAAGAGATATACGGTCAATAAAATAAAGGGCAATGGTGATATATATGCGGATTAGACACAAAAAAAAAACACTCAACAAATGGCTACAATTTAAGGAATGTGTTTAGTGACGGCATCAGATTCCTAACTGATGGAGAAAGGTCTCGTGGCAAGAAAAGCTGCTTCTAGGAGGTTGTCAAGTGTTTTCGCTTGACGATTCCATTCTTGAGTGGTTGGTTTGGTGCTTGTTCTTGTAACTCGAATCCTAGCCCGGTATATCCCATTTTAATTTTACACCATTCTGAACCTTACGCCTTTTTTACTCTCTGATCGAGGTTCTCGGCATTGAAAAATCTTCGTAAACTAAATCACACGTGTATATGTTGACATTTTAAAGATATACAGTAAAGAAAATCAAGGGCAATGGTGATATATATATATGCGGATTACACACCAAAAAAAACACCCAACAAATGGCTACAATTTAAGGAATGTGTTTAGTGACGGCATCAGATTCCTAATTGATGGAGAAAGGTCTGGTGGCAAGAAAAGCTACTTCTAGGAGGTTGTCAAGTGTTTTCGCTCGACAATTCCATTCTTGGGTGGTTGGTTTGGCCCTTGTTCCTGTAACTCGAATCCTAGCCCGGTATATCCCATTTTAATTTTACACCATTGTGAACCTTACGCCTTTTTTACTCTCTGATCGAGGTTCTCGTCATTGAAAAATCTTCGTAAACTAAATCACACTTGTATATGTTGACATTTAAGAGATATACGGTCAATAAAATAAAGGGCAATGGTGATATATATGCGGATTAGACACAAAAAAAAAACACTCAACAAATGGCTACAATTTAAGGAATGTGTTTAGTGACGGCATCAGATTCCTAACTGATGGAGAAAGGTCTCGTGGCAAGAAAAGCTGCTTCTAGGAGGTTGTCAAGTGTTTTCGCTCGACGATTCCATTCTTGAGTGGTTGGTTTGGTGCTTGTTCTTGTAACTCGAATCCTAGCCCGGTATATCCCATTTTAATTTTACACCATTGTGAACCTTACGCCTTTTTTACTCTCTGAACGAGGTTCTCGGCATTAAAAAATCTTCGTAAACTAAATCACACGTGTATTTGTTGACATTTAAGAGATATACAGTCAAGAAAATCAAGGGAAATGGTGATATATATGCGGATTAGACACCAAAAAAACACTCAACAAATGGCTACAATTTAAGGAATGTGTTTAGTGACGACATCAGATTCCTAATTAATGGAGAAAGGTCTGGTGGTAAGAAAAGCTGCTTCTAGGAGGTTGTCAAGTGTTTTCGCTCGACGATTCCATTCTTGGGTGGTTGGTTTGGCCCTTGTTCCTGTAACTCGAATCCTAGCACGATATATCCCATTTTAATTTTACACCATTGTGAACCTTACGCTTTTTTTACTCTCTGATCGAGGTTCTCGTCATTGAAAAATATTCGTAAACTAAATCACACGTGTATATGTTGACATTTTAAAGATATACAGTAAAGAAAATCAAGGGCAATGGTGATATATATGCGGATTAGACACCAAAAAAAATACCCAGCAAATGGCTACAATTTAAGGAATGTGTTTAGTGACGGCATCAGATTCCTAATTGATGGAGAAAGGTCTGGTGGCAAGAAAAGCTGCTTCTAGGAGGTTGTCAAGTGTTTTCGCTCGATGATTCCATTCTTGGGTGGTTGGTTTGGCCCTTGTTTCTGTAACTCAAATCCTAGCCCGGTATATCCCATTTTAATTTTACACCATTGTGAACCTTACGCCTTTTTTACTCTCTGATCGAGGTTCTTGGCATTGAAAAATCTTCGTAAACTAAATCACACGTGTATATGTTGACATTTTAAAGATATACAGTAAAGAAAATCAAGGGCAATGGTGATATATATGCGGATTAGACACCAAAAAAAACACCCAACAAATGGCTACAATTTAAGGAATGTGTTTAGTGACGGCATCAGATTCCTAATTGATGGAGAAAGGTCTGGTGGCAAGAAAAGCTCCTTCTAGGAGGTTGTGAAGTGTTTTCGCTCGACGATTCCATTCTTGAGTGGTTGGTTTGGCCCTTGTTCCTCTAACTCGAATCCTAGCCCCGGTATATCCCATTTTAATTTTACACCATTGTGAACCTTACGCCTATTTTACTCTCTGATCGAGGTTCTCGGCATTGAAAAACCTTCGTAAACTAAATCACACGTGTATATGTTGACATTTTAAAGATGTACAGTAAAGAAAATCAAGGGCAATGGTGATATATATATGCGGATTACACACCAAAAAAACACCCAACAAATGGCTACAATTTAAGGAATGTGCTTAGTGACGGCATCAGATTCCTAATTGATGGAGAAAGGTCTGGTGGCAAGAAAAGCTGCTTCTAGGAGGTTGTCAAGTGTTTTCGCTCGACAATTCCATTCTTGGGTGGTTGGTTTGGCCCTTTTTCCTGTAACTCGAATCCTAGCCCGGTATATTCCATTTTAATTTTACACCATTGTGAACCTTACGCCTTTTTTACTCTCTGATCGAGGTTCTCGGCATTGAAAAATCTTCGTAAACTAAATCACACTTGTATCTGTTGACATTTAAGAGATATACAGTCAATAAAATAAAGGGCAATGTTGATATATATGCGGATTAGACACCAAAAAAAACACTCAACAAATGGCTACAATTTAAGGAATGTGTTTAGTGACGGCATCAGATTCCCAACTGATGGAGAAAGGTCTGGTGGCAAGAAAAGCTGCTTCTAGGAGGTTGTCAAGTGTTTTCGCTCGACGATTCCATTCTTGAGTGGTTGGTTTGGTGCTTGTTCCTGTAACTCGAATCCTAGCCCGGTATATCCCATTTTAATTTTACACCATTGTGAACCTTACGCCTTTTTTACTCTCTGATCTAGGTTCTCGGCATTAAAAAATCTTCGTAAACTAAATCACACGTGTATTTGTTGACATTTAAGAGATATACAGTCAAGAAAATCAAGGGCAATGGTGATATATATGCGGATTAGACACCAAAAAAACACACAACAAATGGCTACAATTTAAGGAATGTGTTTAGTGACGACATCAGATTCCTAATTAATGGAGAAAGGTCTGGTGGCAAGAAAAGCTGCTTCTAGGAGGTTGTCAAGTGTTTTCGCTCGACGATTCCATTCTTGGGTGGTTGGTTTGGCCCTTGTTCCTGTAACTCGAATCCTAGCACGATATATCCCATTTTAATTTTACACCATTGTGAACCTTACGCTTTTTTTACTCTCTGATCGAGGTTCTCGTCATTGAAAAATCTTCGTAAACTAAATCACACGTGTATATGTTTACATTTTAAAGATATACAGTAAAGAAAATCAAGGGCAATGGTGATATATATGCGGATTAGACACCAAAAAAAAATACCCAACAAATGGCTACAATTTAAGGAATGTGTTTAGTGACGGCATCAGATTCCTAATTGATTGAGAAAGGTCTGGTGGCAAGAAAAGCTGCTTCTAGGAGGTTGTCAAGTGTTTTCGCTCGATGATTCCATTATTGGGTGGTTGGTTTGGCCCTTGTTTCTGTAACTCAAATCCTAGCCCGGTATATCCCATTTTAATTTTACACCATTGTGAACCTTACGCCTTTTTTACTCTCTGATCGAGGTTCTCGTCATTGAAAAATCTTCGTAAACTAAATCACACTTGTATATGTTGACATTTAAGAGATATACGGTCAATAAAATAAAGGGCAATGGTGATATATATGCGGATTAGACACAAAAAAAAACACTCAACAAATGGCTACAATTTAAGGAATGTGTTTAGTGACGGCATCAGATTCCTAACTGATGGAGAAAGGTCTGGTGGCAAGAAAAGCGGCTTCTAGGAGGTTGTCAAGTGTTTTCGCTCGACGATTCCATTCTTGAGTGGTTGGTTTGGTGCTTGTTCTTGTAACTCGAATCCTAGCCCGGTATATCCCATTTTAATTTTACACCATTGTGAACCTTACGCCTTTTTTACTCTCTGAACGAGGTTCTCGGCATTAAAAAATCTTCGTAAACTAAATCACACGTGTATTTGTTGACATTTAAGAGATATACAGTCAAGAAAATCAAGGGAAATGGTGATATATATGCGGATTAGACACCAAAAAAACACTCAACAAATGGCTACAATTTAAGGAATGTGTTTAGTGACGACATCAGATTCCTAATTAATGGAGAAAGGTCTGGTGGTAAGAAAAGCTGCTTCTAGGAGGTTGTCAAGTGTTTTCGCTCGACGATTCCATTCTTGGGTGGTTGGTTTGGCCCTTGTTCCTGTAACTCGAATCCTAGCACGATATATCCCATTTTAATTTTACACCATTGTGAACCTTACGCTTTTTTTACTCTCTGATCGAGGTTCTCGTCATTGAAAAATCTTCGTAAACTAAATCACACGTGTATATGTTGACATTTTAAAGATATACAGTAAAGAAAATCAAGGGCAATGGTGATATATATGCGGATTAGACACCAAAAAAAATACCCAGCAAATGGCTACAATTTAAGGAATGTGTTTAGTGACGGCATCAGATTCCTAATTGATGGAGAAAGGTCTGGTGGCAAGAAAAGCTGCTTCTAGGAGGTTGTCAAGTGTTTTCGCTCGATGATTCCATTCTTGGGTGGTTGGTTTGGCCCTTGTTTCTGTAACTCAAATCCTAGCCCGGTATATCCCATTTTAATTTTACACCATTGTGAACCTTACGCCTTTTTTACTCTCTGATCGAGGTTCTTGGCATTGAAAAATCTTCGTAAACTAAATCACACGTGTATATGTTGACATTTTAAAGATATACAGTAAAGAAAATTAAGGGCAATGGTGATATATATGCGGATTAGACACCAAAAAAAACACCCAACAAATGGCTACAATTTAAGGAATGTGTTTAGTGACGGCATCAGATTCCTAATTGATGGAGAAAGGTCTGGTGGCAAGAAAAGCTCCTTCTAGGAGGTTGTGAAGTGTTTTCGCTCGACGATTCCATTCTTGAGTGGTTGGTTTGGCCGTTGTTCCTGTAACTCGAATCCTAGCCCGGTATATCCCATTTTAATTTTACACCATTGTGAACCTTACGCCTATTTTACTCTCTGATCGAGGTTCTCGGCATTGAAAAACCTTCGTAAACTAAATCACACGTGTATATGTTGACATTTTAAAGATGTACAGTAAAGAAAATCAAGGGCAATGGTGATATATATATGCGGATTACACACCAAAAAAACACCCAACAAATGGCTACAATTTAAGGAATGTGCTTAGTGACGGCATCAGATTCCTAATTGATGGAGAAAGGTCTGGTGGCAAGAAAAGCTGCTTCTAGGAGGTTGTCAAGTGTTTTCGCTCGACAATTCCATTCTTGGGTGGTTGGTTTGGCCCTTGTTCCTGTAACTCGAATCCTAGCCCGGTATATCCCATTTTAATTTTACACCATTGTGAACCTTACGCCTTTTTTACTCTCTGATCGAGGTTCTCGGCATTGAAAAATCTTCGTAAACTAAATCACACTTGTATCTGTTGACATTTAAGAGATATACAGTCAATAAAATAAAGGGCAATGTTGATATATATGCGGATTAGACACCAAAAAAAACACTCAACAAATGGCTACAATTTAAGGAATGTGTTTAGTGACGGCATCAGATTCCCAACTGATGGAGAAAGGTCTGGTGGCAAGAAAAGCTGCTTCTAAGAGGTTGTCAAGTGTTTTCGCTCGACGATTCCATTCTTGAGTGGTTGGTTTGGTGCTTGTTCCTGTAACTCGAATCCTAGCCCGGTATATCCCATTTTAATTTTACACCATTGTGAACCTTACGCCTTTTTTACTCTCTGATCTAGGTTCTCGGCATTAAAAAATCTTCGTAAACTAAATCACACGTGTATTTGTTGACATTTAAGAGATATACAGTCAAGAAAATCAAGGGCAATGGTGATATATATGCGGATTAGACACCAAAAAAACACTCAACAAATGGCTACAATTTAAGGAATGTGTTTAGTGACGACATCAGATTCCTAACTAATGGAGAAAGGTCTGGTGGTAAGAAAAGCTGCTTCTAGGAGGTTGTCAAGTGTTTTCGCTCGACGATTCCATTCTTGGGTGGTTGGTTTGGCCCTTGTTCCTGTAACTCGAATCCTAGCACGATATATCCCATTTTAATTTTACACCATTGTGAACCTTACGCTTTTTTTACTCTCTGATCGAGGTTCTCGTCATTGAAAAATCTTCGTAAACTAAATCACACGTGTATATGTTGACATTTTAAAGATATACAGTAAAGAAAATCAAGGGCAATGGTGATATATATGCGGATTAGACACCAAAAAAAAATACCCAACAAATGGCTACAATTTAAGGAATGTGTTTAGTGACGGCATCAGATTCCTAATTGATGGAGAAAGGTCTGGTGGCAAGAAAAGCTGCTTCTAGGAGGTTGTCAAGTGTTTTCGCTCGATGATTCCATTCTTGGGTGGTTGGTTTGGCCCTTGTTTCTGTAACTCAAATCCTAGCCCGGTATATCCCATTTTAATTTTACACCATTGTGAACCTTACGCCTTTTTTACTCTCTGATCGAGGTTCTTGGCATTGAAAAATCTTCGTAAACTAAATCACACGTGTATATGTTGACATTTTAAAGATATACAGTAAAGAAAATCAAGGGCAATGGTGATATATTTACGGATTAGACACCAAAAAAAACACCCAACAAATGGCTACAATTTAAGGAATGTGTTTAGTGACGGCATCAGATTCCTAATTGATGGAGAAAGGTCTGGTGGCAAGAAAAGCTCCTTCTAGGAGGTTGTGAAGTGTTTTCGCTAGACGATTCCATTCTTGAGTGGTTGGTTTGGCCCTTGTTCCTGTAACTCGAATCCTAGCCCGGTATATCCCATTTTAATTTTACACCATTGTGAACCTTACGCCTATTTTACTCTCTGATCGAGGTTCTCGGCATTGAAAAACCTTCGTAAACTAAATCACACGTGTATATGTTGACATTTTAAAGATATACAGTAAAGAAAATCAAGGGCAATGGTGATATATATATGCGGATTACACACCAAAAAAACACCCAACAAATGGCTACAATTTAAGGAATGTGCTTAGTGACGGCATCAGATTCCTAATTGATGGAGAAAGGTCTGGTGGCAAGAAAAGCTGCTTCTAGGAGGTTGTCAAGTGTTTTCGCTCGACAATTCCATTCTTGGGTGGTTGGTTTGGCCCTTGTTCCTGTAACTCGAATCCTAGCCCGGTATATCCCATTTTAATTTTACACCATTGTGAACCTTACGCCTTTTTTACTCTCTGATCGAGGTTCTCGGCATTGAAAAATCTTCGTAAACTAAATCACACTTGTATATGTTGACATTTAAGAGATATACAGTCAATAAAATAAAGGGCAATGTTGATATATATGCGGATTAGACACCAAAAGAAACACTCAACAAATGGCTACAATTTAAGGAATGTGTTTAGTGACGGCATCAGATTCCTAACTGATGGAGAAAGGTCTGGTGGCAAGAAAAGCTGCTTCTAGGAGGTTGTCAAGTGTTTTCGCTCGACGATTCCATTCTTGAGTGGTTGGTTTGGTGCTTGTTCCTGTAACTCGAATCCTAGCCCGGTATATCCCATTTTAATTTTACACAATTGTGAACCTTACGCCTTTTTTACTCTCTGATCTAGGTTCTCGGCATTAAAAAATCTTCGTAAACTAAATCACACGTGTATTTGTTGACATTTAAGAGATATACAGTCAAGAAAATCAAGGGCAATGGTGATATATATGCGGATTAGACACCAAAAAAACACTCAACAAATGGCTACAATTTAAGGAATGTGTTTAGTGACGACATCAGATTCCTAATTGATGGAGAATGGTATGGTGGTAAGAAAAGTTGCTTCTAGGAGGTTGTCAAGTGTTTTCGCTCGACGATTCCATTCTTGGGTGGTTGGTTTGGCCCTTGTTCTTGTAACTTGAATCCTAGCACGATATAACCCATTTTAATTTTACACCATTGTGAACCTTACGCCTTTTTTACTCTCTGATCGAGGTTCTCGTCATTGAAAAATCTTCGTAAACTAAATCACACGTGTATATGTTGACATTTTAAAGATATACAGTAAAGAAAATCAAGGGCAATGGAGATATATATGCGGATTAGACACCAAAAAAAACACCCAACAAATGGCTACAATTTAAGGAATGTGTATAGTGACGGCATCAGATTCCTAATTGATGGAGAAAGGTCTGATGGCAAGAAAAGCTGCTTCTAGGAGGTTGTCAAGTGTTTTCGCTCGATGATTCCATTCTTGGGTGGTTGGTTTGGCCCTTGTTTCTGTAACTCAAATCCTAGCCCGGTATATCCCATTTTAATTTTACACCATTGTGAACCTTACGCCTTTTTTACTCTCTGATCGAGGTTCTCGGCATTGAAAAATCTTCGTAAACTAAATCACACGTGTATATGTTGACATTTTAAAGATATACAGTAAAGAAAATCAAGGGCAATGGTGATATATATGCGGATTAGACAACAAAAAAAACACCCAACAAATGGCTACAATTTAAGGAATGTGTTTAGTGACGACATCAGATTCCTAATTGATGGAGAAAGGTCTGGTGGCAAGAAAGGCTCCTTCTAGGAGGTTGTCAAGTGTTTTCGCTCGACGATTCCATTCTTGAGTGGTTGGTTTGGCCCTTGTTCCTGTAACTCGAATCCTAGCCCGGTATATCCCATTTTAATTTTACACCATTCTGAACCTTACGCCTTTTTTACTCTCTGATCGAGGTTCTCGGCATTGAAAAATCTTCGTAAACTAAATCACACGTGTATATGTTGACATTTTAAAGATATACAGTAAAGAAAATCAAGGGCAATGGTGATATATATATGCGGATTACACACCAAAAAAACACCCAACAAATGGCTACAATTTAAGGAATGTGTTTAGTGACGGCATCGGATTCCTAATTGATGGAGAAAGGTCTGGTGGCAAGAAAAGCTCCTTCTAGGAGGTTGTCAAGTGTTTTCGCTCGACGATTCCATTCTTGAGTGGTTGGTTTGGCCCTTGTTCCTGTAACTCGAATCCTAGCCCGGTATATCCCATTTTAATTTTACACCATTGTGAACCTTACGCCTTTTTTACTCTCTGATCGAGGTTCTCGGCATTAAAAAATCTTCGTAAAATAAATCACAGGTGTATTTGTTGACATTTAAGAGATATACAGTCAAGAAAATCAAGGGCAATGGTGATATTAGACACCAAAAAAAACACTCAACAAATGGCTACAATTTAAAGAATGTGTTTAGTGACGACATCAGATTCCTAATTGATGGAGAAAGGTCTGGTGGTAAGAAAAGCTGCTTCTAGGAGGTTGTCAAGTGTTTTCGCTCGACGATTCCATTCTTGGGTGGTTGGTTTAGCCCTTGTTCCTGTAACTCGAATCCTAGCACGGTATATCCCATTTTAATTTTACACCATTGTGAACCTTACTCCTTTTTTACTCTCTGATCGAGGTTCTCGGCATTGAAAAAATCTTCGTAAACTAAATCAAACTTGTATATGTTGACATTTAAGAGATATACAGTCAATAAAATAAAGGGCAATGGTGATATATATGCGGATTAGACACCAAAAAAAACACTCAACAAATGGCTACAATTTAAGGAATGTGTTTAGTGACGGCATCAGATTCCTAACTGATGGAGAAAGGTCTGTTGGCAAGAAAAGCTGCTTCTAGGAGGTTGTCAAGTGTTTTCGCTCGACGATTCCATTCTTAAGTGGTTGGTTTGGCCCTTGTTCCTGTAACTCGAATCCTAGCCCGGAATATCCCATTTTAATTTTACACCATTGTGAACCTTACGCCTTTTTTACTCTCTGATCGAGGTTCTCGGCATTAAAAAATCTTCGTAAAATAAATCACACGTGTATTTGTTGACATTTAAGAGATATACAGTCAAGAAAATCAAGGGCAATGGTGATATTAGACACCAAAAAAAACACTCAACAAATGGCTACAATTTAAGTAATGTGTTTAGTGACGACATCAGATTCCTAATTGATGGAGAAAGGTCTGGTGGTAAGAAAAGCTGCTTCTAGGAGGTTGTCAAGTGTTTTCGCTCGACGATTCCATTCTTGGGTGGTTGGTTTAGCCCTTGTTCCTGTAACTCGAATCCTAGCACGGTATATCCCATTTTAATTTTACACCATTGTGAACCTTACGCCTTTTTTACTCTCTGATCGAGGTTCTCGTCATTGAAAAATCTTCGTGAACTAAATCACACATGTATATGTAGATATTTAAAAGATATACAGTCAAGAAAATCATGTGCAATGGTGATATATATGCGGATTAGACACCAAAAAAAACACTCAACAAATGGCTACAATTTAAGGAATGTGTTTAGTGACGGCATCAGATTCCTAATTGATGGAGAAAAGTCTGGTGGCAAGAAAAGCTGCTTCTAGGAGGTTGTCAAGTGTTTTCACTCGACGATTCCATTCTTGGGTGGTTGGTTTGGCCCTTGTTCCTGTAACTCGAATCCTAGGCCGATATATCCCATTTTAATTTTACACCATTGTGAACCTTACGCCTTTTTTACTCTCTGATCGAGGTTCTGGGCAATGAAAAATCTTCGTAAACTAAATCACACGTGTATATGTTGATATTTAAGAGATATACAGTGAAGAAAATCAAGGGCAATGGTGATATATATGCGGATTAGACACAAAAAAAAAACACTCAACAAATGGCTACAATTTAAGGAATGTGTTTAGTGACGGTATCAGATTCCTAATTGATGGAGAAAGGTCTGGTGGCAAGAAAAGCTGCTTCTAGGAGGTTGTCAAGTGTTTTCGCTCAACGATTCCATTCTTGGGTGGTTGGTTTGGCCCTTGTTCCTGTAACTCGAATCCTAGCCCGGTATATACCATTTTAATTTAACATCATTGTGAATCTTACGCCTTTTTTACTCTCTGATCGAGCTTCTCGGCATTGAAAAATCTTGGTAAACTAAATCACACGTGTATATGTTGACATTAAAAAGATATACAGTCAAGAAAATCAAGGGCAATGGTGATATATTTGCGGATTAGCCACAAAAAAAAAACACACAACAAATGGCTACAATTTAAGGAAGGTGTTTAGTGACGGCATCAGATTCCTAATTGATGGAGAAATGTCTGGTGGCAAGAAAAGCTGCTTCTAGGAGGTTGTCAAGTGTTTTCACTCGACGATTCCGTTCTTGGGTGGTTGTTTTGGCCCTTGTTCCTGTAACTCGAATCCTAGCCCGGTATATACCATTTTAATTTTATACCATTGTGAACCTTACGCCTTTTTTACTCTCTGATCGAGGTTCTCGGCATTGAAAAATCTTCGTAAACTAAATCACACGTGTATATGTTGACATTTAAGAGATATACAGTCAAGAAAATCAAGGGCAATGGTGTTATATATGCGGATTAGACACAAAAAAAAACACTCAACAAATGGCTATAATTTAAGGAATGTGTTTAGTGACGGCATCAGATTCCTAATTGATGGAGAAAGGTCTGGTGGCAAGAAAATCTGCTTCTAGGAGGTTGTCATGTGTTTTCGCTCGACGATTCCATTCTTGAGTGGTTGGTTTGGCCCTTGTTCCTGTAACTCGAATCCTAGCCCGGTATATCCCATTTTAATTTTACACCATTGTGAACCTTACGCCTTTTTTACTCTCTGATCGAGGTTCTCGGCATTGAAAAATCTTCGTAAACTAAATCACACGTGTATATGTTGACATTTTAAAGATATACAATAAAGAAAATCAAGGCCAATGGTGATATATATATGCGGATTAGACACCAAAAAAAACACCCAACAAATGGCTACAATTTAAGGAATGTGTTTAGTGACGGCATCAGATTCCTAATTGATGGAGAAAGGTCTGCTGGCAAGAAAAGCTGCTTCTAGGAGGTTGTCAAGTGTTTTCACTCGACGATTCCATTCTTGAGTGGTTAGTTTGGCTCTTGTTCCTGTAACTCGAATCCTAGCACGGTATATCCCATTTTAAATTTACACCATTGTGAACCTTACGCCTTTTTTACTCTCTGATCGAGGTTCTCGGCATTGAAAAATCTTCGTAAACTAAATCACACGTGTATATGTTGACATTTTAAAGATATACAGTAAAGAAAATCAAGGGCAATGGTGATATATATGCGGATTAGACACAAAAAAAAACACCCAACAAATGGCTACAATTTAAGGAATGTGTTTAGTGACGGCATCAGATTCCTAATTGATGGAGAAAGGTCTGGTGGCAAGAAAAGCTGCTTCTAGGAGGTTTTCAAGTGTTTTCGCTCGATGATTCCATTCTTGGGTGGTTGGTTTGGCCCTTGTTTCTGTAACTCGAATCCTAGCCCGGTATATCCCATTTTAATTTTACACCATTGTGAACCTTACGCCTTTTTTACTCTCTGGTCGAGGTTCTCGGCATTGAAAAATCTTCGTAAACTAAATCACACGTGTATATGTTGACATTTTAAAGATATACAGTAAAGAAAATCAAGGGCAATGGTGATATATATGCGGATTAGACACAAAAAAAAACACCCAACAAATGACTACAATTTAAGGAATGTGTTTAGTGACGGCATCAGATTCCTAATTGATGGAGAATGGTCTGGTGGCAAGAAAAGCTCCTTCTAGGAGGTAGTCAAGTGTTTTCGCTCGACGATTCCATTCTTGAGTGGTTGGTTTGGCGCTTGTTCCTGTAACTCGAATCCTAGCCCGGTATATCCCATTTTAATTTTACACCATTGTGAACCTTACGCCTTTTTTACTCTCTGATCGAGGTTCTCGGCATTGAAAAATCTTCGTAAACTAAATCACACGTGTATATGTTGACATTTTAAAGATATACAGTAAAGAAAATCAAGGGCAATGGTGATATATATGCGGATTAGACACCAAAAAAAACACCCAACAAATGGCTACAATTTAAGGAATGTGTTTAGTGACGGCATCAGATTCCTAATTGATGGAGAAAGGTCTGGTGGCAAGAAAAACTCCTTCTAGGAGGTTGTCAAGTGTGTTCGCTCGACGATTCCATTCTTGAGTGGTTGGTTTGGCCCTTGTTCCTGTAACTCGAATCCTAGCCCGGTATATCCCATTTTAATTTTACACCATTCTGAACCTTACGCCTTTTTTACTCTCTTATCGAGGTTCTCGGCATTGAAAAATATTCGTAAACTAAATCACACGTGTATATGTTGACATTTTAAAGATATACAGTAAATAAAATCAAGGGCAATGGTGATATATATATGCGGATTACACACCAAAAAAAAACACCCAACAAATGGCTACAATTTAAGGAATGTGTTTAGTGACGGCATCAGATTCCTAATTGATGGAGAAAGGTCTGGTGGCAAGAAAAGCTGCTTCTAGGAGGTTGTCAAGTGTTTTCGCTCGACAATTCCATTCTTGGGTGGTTGGTTTGGCCCTTGTTCCTGTAACTCGAATCGTAGCCCGGTATATCCCATTTTAATTTTACACCATTGTGAACCTTACGCCTTTTTTACTCTCTGATCGAGGTTCTCGGCATTGAAAAATCTTCGTAAACTAAATCACACTTGTATATGTTGACATTTAAGAGATATACAGTCAATAAAATAAAGGGCAATGGTGATATATATGCGGATTAGACACCAAAAAAAACACTCAACAAATGGCTACAATTTAAGGAATGTATTTAGTGACGGCATCAGATTCCTAACTGATGGAGAAAGGTCTGGTGGCAAGAAAAGCTGCTTCTAGGAGGTTGTCAAGTGTTTTCGCTCGACGATTCCATTCTTGAGTGGTTGGTTTGGCGCTTGTTCCTGTAACTCGAATCCTAGCCCGGTATATCCCATTTTAATTTTACACCTTTGTGAACCTTACGCCTTTTTTACTCTCTGATCGAGGTTCTCGGCATTAAAAAATCTTCGTAAACTAAATCACACGTGTATTTGTTGACATTTAAGAGATATACAGTCAAGAAAATCAAGGGCAATGGTGATATATATGCGGATTACACACCAAAAAAAACACTCAACAAATGGCTACAATTTAAGGAATGTGTTTAGTGATGACATCAGATTCCTAATTGATGGAGAAAGGTCTGGTGGTAAGAAAAGATGCTTCTAGGAGGTTGTCAAGTGTTTTCGCTCAACGATTCCATTCTTGGGTGGTTGGTTTGGCCCTTGTTCCTGTAACTCGAATCCTAGCACGGTATATCCCATTTTAATTTTACACCATTGTGAACCTTACGCCTTTTTTACTCTCTGATCGAGGTTCTCCTCATTGAAAAATCTTCGTAAACTAAATCACACGTGTATATGTTGATATTTAAGAGATATACAGTCAAGAAAATCAAGTGCAATGGTGATATATATGCGGATTAGATACCAAAAAAAACACTCAACAAATGGCTACAATTTAAGGAATATGTTTAGTGACGGCATCAGATTCCTAATTGATGGAGAAAAGTCTGGTGGCAAGAAAAGCTGCTTCAAGGAGGTTGTCAAGTGTTTTCGCTCGACGATTCCATTCTTGGGTGGTTGGTTTGGCCCTTGTTCCTGTAACTCGAATCCTAGGCCGATATATCCCATTTTAATTTTACACCATTGTGAACCTTACGCCTTTTTTACTCTCTGATCGAGGTTCTGGGCATTGAAAAATCTTCATAAACTAAATCACACGTGTATATGTTGATATTTAAGAGATATACAGTGAAGAAAATCAAGGGCAATGGTGATATATATGCGGATTAGACACCAAAAAAAACACTCACCAAATGGCTACAATTTAAGGAATGTGTTTAGTGACGGCATCAGATTCCTAATTGATGGAGAAAGGTCAGGTGGCAAGAAAAGCTGCTTCTAGGAGGTTGTCAAGTGTTTTCGCTCGACGATTGCCTTCTTGGGTGGTTGGTTTAGCCCTTGTTCCTGTAACTCGAATCCTAGTCCGGTACATCCCATTTTAATTTTACACCATTGTGAACCTTACGCCTTTTTTACTCTCTGATCGAGTCTCTCGGCATTGAAAAATCTTCGTAAACTAAATCCCACGTGTATATGTTGACATTTAAGAGATGTACAGTCAATAAAATCAAGGGCAGTGGTGATATATATGCGGATTAGACACAAAAAAAAAAAACACTCAACAAATGGCTACAATTTAAGGAATGTGTTTAGTGACGGCATCAGATTCCTAATTGATGGAGAAAGGTCTGGTGGCAAGAAAAGCTGCTTCTAGGAGGTTGTCAAGTGTTTTCACTCGACGATTCCATTCTTGAGTGGTTGGTTTGGCGCTTGTTCCTGTAACTCGAATCCTAGCCCGGTGTATCCCATTTTAATTTTACACCATTGTGAACCTTACGCCTTTTTTACTCTCTGATCGAGGTTCTCGGCATTGAAAAATCTTCGTAAACTAAATCACACGTGTATTTGTTGACATTTAAGAGATATAAAGTCAAGAAAATCAAGGGCAATGGTGATATATATGCGGATTAGACACAAAAAAAAAAACACTCAACAAATGGCTACAATTTAAGGAATGTGTTTAGTGACGACATCAGATTCCTAATTGATGGAGAAAGGTCTGGTGGTAAGAAAAGCTGCTTCTTGGAGGTTGTCAAGTGTTTTCGCTCGACGATTCCATTCTTGGGTGGTTGGTTTGGCCCTTGTTCCTGTAACTCGAATCCTAGCCCGGTATATCCCATTTTAATTTTACACCATTGTGAACCTTACGCCTTTTTACTCTCTGATCGAGGTTCTCGGCATTGAAAAATCTTCGTAAACTAAATCACACGTGTATATGTTAATATTTAAGAGATATACAGTCAAGAAAATCAAGGGCAATGGTGATATATATGCGGATTAGACACAAAAAAAAACTCAACAAATGGCTACAATTTAAGGAATGTGTTTAGTGACGGCATCAGATTCCTAATTGATGGAGAAAGGTCTGGTGGCAAGAAAAGCTGCTTCTAGGAGGTTGTCCTATGTTTTCCCTCGACGATTCCATTCTTGGGTGGTTGGTTTGGCCCTTGTTCCTGTAACTCGAATCCTAGCCCGGTATATCCCATTTTAATTTTACACCATTGTGAACCTTACGCCTTTTTTACCCTCTGATAGAGGTTCTCGGCATTGAAAAATGTTCGTAAACTAAATCACACATGTATATGTCGACATTTAAGAGATATATACAATCAAGAAAATCAAGGGCAATGGTGATATATATGCGGATTAGACACCAAAAAAAACACTCACCAAATGGCTACAATTTAAGGAATGTGTTTAGTGACGGCATCAGATTCCAAATTGATGGAGAAAGGTCTGGTGGCAAGAAAAGCTGCTTCTAGGAGGTTGTCAAGTGTTTTCCCTCGACGATTCCATTCTTGGGTGGTTGGTTTGGCCCTTGTTCCTGTAACTCGAATCCTAGCCCGATATATCCCATTTTAATTTTACACCATTGTGAACCTTACGCCTTTTTTACTCTCTGATCGAGGTTCTGGGCATTAAAAATCTTCGTAAACTAAATCACACGTGTATATGTTGATATTTGAGAGATATACAGTGAAGAAAATCAAGGGAAATGGTGATATATATGCGGATTAGACACCAAAAAAAAAACACTCAACAAATGGCTACAATTTAAGGAATGTGTTTAGTGACGGCATTAGATTCCTAATTGATGGAGAAAGGTCTGGTGGCAAGAAAAGCTGCTTCTAGGAGGTTGTCAAGTGTTTTTGCTCGATGATTCCATTATTGGGTGGTTGGTTTGGCCCTTGTTTCGGTAACTCGAATCCTAGCCCGGTATATCCCATTTTAATTTTACACCATTGTGAACCTTACGCCTTTTTTACTCTCTGATCGAGGTTCTCGACATTGAAAAATCTTCGTAAACTAAATCACACGTGTATATGTTGACATTTAAGAGATATACAGTCAAGAAAATCAAGGGCAATGGTGATATATATGCGAATTAGACACCAAAAAAAACACTCAACAAATGGCTACAATTTAACGAATGTGTTTAGTGACGGCATCAGATTCCTAATTGATGGAGAAAGGTCTGGTGGCAAGAAAAGCTGCTTCTAGGAGGTTGCCAATAGTTTTCTCTTGACGATTCCATTCTTGGGTGGTTGGTTTGGCCCTTGTTCCTGTAACTCGAATCCTTGCCCGGTATATCCCATTTTAATTTTACACCATTGTGAACCTTACGCCTTTTTTACTCTCTGATCGAGGTTCTCGGCATTGAAAAATCTTCGTAAACTAAATCAAACATGTATATGTTGATATTTAAGAGATATACAGTCAAGAAAATCAAGGGCAATGGTGATATATATGCGGATTAGACACAAAAAAAAACAATCAACAAATGGCTACAATTTAAGGAATGTGTTTAGTGATGGCATCAGATTCCTAATTGATGGAGAAAGGTCTGGTGGAAAGAAAAGCTGCTTCTAAGAGGTTGTAAAGTGTTTTCGCTCGACGATTCCATTCTTGGGTGGTTGGTTTGCCCTTGTTCCTGTAACTCGAATCCTAGCCCGGTATATCCCATTTTAATTTTACACCATTGTGAACCTTACGCCTTTTTTACTCTCTGATCGAGGTTCTCGACATTGAAAAGTCTTCGTAAACTAAATCACACGTGTATATGTTGACATTTAAGAGATATACAGTCAAGAAAATCAAGGGCAATGGTGATATATATGCGGATTAGACACCAAAAAAAACACTCAACAAATGGCTACAATTTAACGAATGTGTTTAGTGACGGCATCAGATTCCTAATTGATGGAGAAAGGTCTGGTGGCAAGAAAAATCTGCTTCTTGGAGGTTGTCAAGTGTTTTCGCTCAACGATTCCATTCTTGGGTGGTTGGTTTGGCCCTTGTTCCTGTAACTCGAATCCTAGCTCGGTATATCCCATTTTAATTTAACATCATTGTGAATCTTACGCCTTTTTTACTCTCTGATCGAGGTTCTCGCCATTGAAAAATCTTCGTAAACTAAATCACACGTGTATATGTTGATATTTAAGAGATATACAGTCAAGAAAATCAAGGGCAATGGTGATATATATGCGGACTAGACACAAAAAAAACACTCAACAAATGGCTACAATTTAAGGAATGTGTTTAGTGATGGCATCAGATTCCTAATTGATGGAGAAAGGTCTGGTGGTAAGAAAAGCTGCTTCTAGGAGGTTGTCAAGTGTTTTCGCTCAACGATTCCATTCTTGGGTGGTTGGTTTGGACCTTGTTCCTGTAACTCGAATCCTAGCCCGGTATATCCCATTTTAATTTAACATCATTGTGAATCTTACGCCTTTTTTACTCTCTGATCGAGGTTCTCGGCATTGAAAAATCTTCGTAAACTAAATCACACGTGTATATGTTGACATTTAAAAGATATACAGTCAAGAAAATCAAGGGCAATGGTGATATATTTGCGGATTCGACACAAAAAAACACTCAACAAATGGCTACAATTTAAGGAATGTGTTTAGTGACGGCATCAGATTCCTAATTGATGGAGAAAGGTCTGGTGGCAAGAAAAGCTGCTTCTAGGAGGTTGTCAAGTGTTTTTGCTCGACGATTCCATTCTTGGGTGGTTGTTTTGGCCCTTGTTCTTGTAACTCGAATCCTAGCCCGAAATATCCCATTTTAATTTTAGACCATAGTGAACCTTACGCCTTTTTTACTCTTTGATCGAGGTTCTCGGCATTGAAAAATCTTCGTAAACAAAATCACACGTGTATATGTTGACATTTAAGAAATATACTGTCAAGAAAATCAAGGGCAATGGTGATATATATGTGGATTAGACACAAAAAAAAACACTCAACAAATGGCTACAATTTAAAGAATGAGTTTAGTGACGGCATCAGATTCCTAATTGATGGAGAAAAGTCGGGTGGCAAGAAAAGCTTCTTCTAGGAGGTTGTCAAGTGTTTTCGCTCGACGATTCCATTCTTGGGTGATTGGTTTGGCCCTTGTTCCTGTAACTCGAATCCTAGCCCGGTATATCCCATTTTTATTTTACACCATTGTGAACCTTACGCCTTTTTTACTCTCTGATCGAGGTTCTCGCCATTGAAAAATCTTCGTAAACTAAATCACACGTGTATATGTTGATATTTAAGAGATATACAGTCAAGAAAATCAAGGGCAATGGTGATATATATGCGGATTAGACACAAAAAAAAAACCACTCAACAAATGGCTACAATTTAAGGAATGTGTTTAGTGATGGCATCAGATTCCTAATTAATGGAGAAAGGTCTGGTGGTAAGAAAAGCTGCTTGTAGGAGGTTGTCAAGTGTTTTCGCTCAACGATTCCATTCTTGGGTGGTTGGTTTGGCCCTTGTTCCTGTAACTCGAATCCTAGCCCGGTATATCCCATTTTAATTTACAACATTGTGAACCTGACGCCTTTTTTACTCTCTGATCGAGGTTCTCGGCATTGAAAAATCTCTGTAAACTAAATCACACGTGTATATGTTGACATTTAAGAGATATACAGTCAAGAAAATCAAGGGCAATGGTGATATATATGCGGATTAGACACAAAAAAAATACTCAACAAATGACTACTGTTATGGGTCATTTTCTGAGTATACATATCCTGACTAATATCCCGCTTTCAATTGTTTATTTGTGACCAGGATACTGGACGGGGATATTGCTAACATCCCGGGCGATATCCTAAGGTTGAGTGAATTAAACACGTGCAGGTTAATGGCTGTAAGTTACTAACGGTCATCAGGACTTCTTCTCCTCAAGACTCGGGCGTATGTGTTATGAGGAAGCCGTTGAACCCGAAAGACTTGGTCCTCAACGTTCGAGTGGGAATATTCGCTGGATCCTGGAAGTTTAGGATAGTTTGTTACATTATCTTTACTATAAATAGATGAGGGCGGATCAGTTTAAGGCACGAAATTTCACACTTACACTCTCGAACACTTCCTCTCTAGTTCATTTCAAACACTACACACAACACTTGTTCTCAAATTACATTGTAACACATAGTCGATCCGCACCACATCCTGCACTGTTTCCTGATATTTGAAGCAATAGAAGAACAAGGCAGCTGCGATTGTCAGCTCCCGAGGTTTTATGCCGGCGATCTAGATTGATCAAGGGCTTTCCTCGTACATCACGTGTCAACCTTTACTTTTTTGCTCATTGTTTGATCATAGACACAGCTTTATATCCTGAGCTGTATCCTGAAACTGTTTTTATATAAAATATTGTTAACACATTTTTCATACATATTTCTAGCACACTACCTCACTTAACTAATTTGATCACTAAATTGCTTAGGTAATTTTTGACCAAAACAATTTGGCGCCCACCGTGGGGCAAGTGGTGCTACTTTTACTAAAAATCTTTGCAAAATCATTAATCGGTTTTCTATTTTTAACAATTTGGCGCCCACCGTGGGGCAAGTGGTGCTACTTTTACTAAAAATCTTTGTAAAATCATTAATCGGTTTTCTATTTTCAAAACTTTTTGCCACATTGTTTACAATGGCCTCAAGATCAAACATGAGCTCTTCCACTATGCCTGCTACAACCTCTACTACTACTGGTTCAGTGCTTCCACCACCTCCTCCAAGGATGCCATTTTCTTCACAATCTCAATATGTTATCCCTACTCGGAGTGTCCAGGGATCTGCTCCCGTTTTAGCCTCTAATGATGAAATTTTGACTTTATTTGGAAGTGTGCAGGAACAAATGAGGCAGCAACAGGAGACTAACCAAATGCTGTTAAGAGAAATACAACTCTTAAAAGCTAGCTCGAGTAGACCCGCTGAAGAAACTGTCACTCCTATACAGCCCAGGGCTTTGAACTTCAGTTCCGCAGTTTACACTGAGGATAATAGGGGGAATATCGTCCCAAGCCATTCTCAGAATCATACCCTTGAGATACCCTCTTCGGTCAGGATATCGACTGTGAGAAGCTCAGGATATGCTTCAGGATATGGCCAAAATCCTCAGAACGGTAATGTGTCGAATAATAATATTCTTGCTACTAACAATAATGGCTCTTTGCAGGATGTAGGTATGACGTCAACATTTACCAGGGAGCTCCAGCAATTGAAGGACATGATATCCAGTGTACCTGGAGTGGTCCAGCCAATTCCGGAAGTATCCCCGAACAGCCACAGGATATCCCGCTTTGCATATCCCATCTGTGATGCTGAAATCCCAAAAAAGATTTCAGACTCCCAACATGAAGCTGTATGATGGGACTACGGATCCTGAAGAGCATATTGCCCAGTATAGGGAAAGAATGGAGATTAACCCTATCCCTCCGGAGCTCAAGGAAGCATGCTTGTGCAAGGGATTTGGTTCTACCCTGACAGGGTCAGCCTTAAAATGGCTGTTAAACGTCCCTCCTCACTCAATTACTTCGTTTGCTCATTTGGTTAATTTATTTAACAGTCAATTTTCTTGTAGTCAGAGTTTTGAGAAACTAACCAGCGATCTTTACAGGATAACTCAAGGGCCTCAGGAACCCTTGAGGGATTATGTGAACAAATTCAGTCGAGAATCCTTGGATATCCCACATCTTGATGTTGCAACAGCTGTGCAAGCTTTTAAGATGGGGTTGCAAAAGGATTCTCAGTTTTATCAGGATCTCGTAATGAATCCCTGCAGGAATTTCGACGAAGCTCGTAACAGGGCTTTGAGATATATCCGTCTGGAAGATGACAAGAAGATGCAAGAGAGGATGAATTCTACCTCAACCTATGAATCAACTAACAGGAAATCAGAAACCTCATATAAGCCATATCGCTCTAGGCCATATGGCAGAAATGATAACAAGAAAGTGAACGTTGTTGAAGACGAGGATCCTGAAGAATATCCTGATTTATCTGAATACTGCTTTTCTGTTAATATACCTGAATTAATGTATGCTATGCAGGGCTTAGGGGATAAAGCTAGGTGGCCTCGGAAGAACCTGCAGAAAGCTGATTGGAAGGATAAATCCAAATGGTGTGCCTTCCACGAAGACTTCGGACATATGACCGAGGATTGCATTGCTTTAAGGAAAGAGATAAGTTACCTGTTAAGCAAGGGGTATCTGAAGGACTTGCTGGGAAAAAAGAAGAATAAAGGGCAGGATCCCGAGAAGGATCCTGAACGAGCAGCATCACCCCCAGCAGATGCCAAGATAATTAACTTTATTTCAGGAGGATCCGACATTTGTGGGACTTCGTATTCGGCGGCCAAGAGACACGCAAAGGAAGCTAAGAGCGAGAGGGGAGACAGACCAGTCAGAATTACTACCCTCACAACTGATAAAGTGATCACTTTCGATAGTGATGACAGGGATACTGTTCAGGATCCTCACCATGATGCTTTAGTAATAACATTATATGTGGCTAACCATTTTGTACGCAGGATACTGGTAGACAACGGTAGTTTCGTCAATATAATTCAGCTGGAAACATTGAAGAGGATGAATGTATCTCCGATGGACATTACTTCAAAGTCCACTGTGCTCGTTGGTTTCAATGGAGAGGCTAGGAATACCGTGGGCGAGATAAAGTTACCAGTATATGTTGAAGGGGTCAACTCAATACAACGCTTCTGTGTGATGGACTCCTTATCCTGCTATAACATCATACTGGGAAGACCATGGATTCACGATATGAAAGCTGTGCCATCAACATATCACCAATGCATCAAGATCCCTACCCCTTGGGGGTTGTCAAGGTGGAAAGTGATCAACAGGAAGCGAAAGAATGCTACTCATCCTCGATGAAACCCTCAACTAAGCCTAGTACAGCATAGCAATTAAAGACGCGGGCCCAGGATATCGTGGAGGATTCGGAGCAGGATGTGAAGAAAATTATCCTGGATCAGGATAATCCTGATATCTCGGTGCTCGTAGGAACCAATATCCCTCAGGATATTGAAGAACAGTTAACTAACTTTTTGAAATGCAGGATGTCAACATTTGCATGGAAGCATGAGGATATGACATGCATATCCAAAGACATTATCACTCACAAGCTTGGAATTGACAAATCATTCAAGCCTGTTCAGCAAAAAAGAAGAAAATTCGCTCCTGAGCGGAATGCGATTATCCAAGAGGAAGTTGAAAGACTGTTGAAGTCCAGGATGATCAGAGAAGTCAAGTTCCCAAAGTGTCTAGCAAACGTAGTTGTGGTACAGAAGAAAAACGGGAAATGGAGAGTCTGTGTAGATTACACGGACTTGAACAAGGCTTGTCCTAAAGATCCATTTCCTCTCCCTCATATCGATGCAATGGTAGATGCTACCGCTGGACATGAAATGTTAACATTCATGGACGCATCCTCAGGGTTTCAGCAGATTCAAATGGAGCCTTCGGATCAGGAGGATACTGCTTTCATGACACCAACAGGTATATATTGCTATACTGCTATGCCTTTCGGTTTGAAAAATGCAGGTGCAACATACCAGAGATTGGTAAACATGATGTTCAAAGACAAGCTGGGGGACACCATGGAGGTATATATTGACGATATGGTGGTAAAATCTAAAAGAGCTGAGGATCACCTCCAGGATATCAAGGGAGCATTTGATATCCTGGATCAATACAACATGAAGCTGAATCCTGCTAAGTGCCATTTCGGAGTGGGGGCAGGAAAGTTTCTTAGATATATGGTGACGAAAAGGGGGATAGAGGCAAGCCCGGAGCAGATTAAAGCTATCCTGGATATAAAATCACCCTCGAATATGAAGGACGTACAACGGTTAACAGGCCGAGTAGCAGCTTTGAATAGATTTATTTCAAGATCCTCAGAAAAATGCAAGGAAGGAATTCTATGATATCCTCAAGAAGAATAAGAAATTTGAATGGGGAGCAAAGCATGAAGCAGCCTTGCAGGATTTGAAGCGATATCTCTCAACCGCACCTCTATTGATGAAGCCTGAAAATGGTGAACCACTATCCCTATACCTCGCTGTATCAGGGAATGCTGTAAGTGCCGTTCTTATAAAAGACCATGAAGGTCAGCAATATCCTGTATATTATGTTAGTAAAAGTTTGTTAGATGCTGAAACTAGGTATTCTCATTTAGAAAAATTGATATTAGCTCTAGTCATGGCATCGACAAAGCTTAGACATTATTTTGAGACACATAGGATCCATGTTAAAACGAATTATCCTGTCAAAAATGTGCTTAGGAAACCAGAGATGTCAGGCAGGATGGCCAAGTGGTCAGTAAAGTTAAGTGCTTATGATTTAGTATATGAACCTAGAAATGCCATAAAGTCTCAGGCTTTAGCTGACTTTGTGGCTAATTTCAGTAGTGATATTCAGGATGAGGTAGACCTAGAAGTTCAACAGTTAGGAGAATCTTCAGGATCCTGGACATTATATACTGATGGTGCATCCAATATAAGAGGTGTAGGTTTAGGTATACTACTAAAATCGCAACAGGGGGACATATTACCCCAGGCTATTAGGTGTGAATTTCCTGCTACTAATAATGAGGCAGAATATGAAGCTTTAATTGCAGGATTAGAATTGGCTAAGAATATGAGTATCAAGAATTTGCAAGTATATGTTGACTCCTTGTTAATTACTAACCATTTTAATGGATCCTATGCAGTTAAGGGTGAGAGATTAATCGAATATCTCGATATTCTCAAAAAATTAGCAGGATATTTCGATGTTTTTACACTTGAACATGTACCAAGGGAGGATAATGCTGAAGCGGATGCCTTAGCAAATTTGGGATCATCGATCAGGATACCTGAAGGGACCCAAATACCAATATTACATGTCTTATATCCTGTAACGAATCCTCAGGATAAAGAAGTAGCGGGTATTCGGGATCCTGGAGCGGAATATCCTGAACAGGATCCTAAATCCTGGACGGCTCCAATTGTGAGATATCTCAAAGAAGGACACATCCCCGGAAATGAAAATCCTAAGGCATTTAGGATGAAGGTATCACGATTTACTATTATAAATAATGTTTTATACAAAAAATCTCTTGCAGGACCGTATTTGAGGTGCTTGGAGGATCCTGAAGCCAAAGAAGTACTTCAGGATATACATGAAGGGGATTGTGGTAACCATACTGGGGGCAGGTCATTATTCTCAAAAGTATTAAGGACAGGATATTATTGGCCAACAATGAGAAAAGATGCCGCGGAATATGCTCGAAGATGTGACGCATATCAAAGACATAGTAACATATTACATCAGCCTGCTGAACCGCTGTATCCTATTGTTTCCCCTTGGCCGTTTATGAAGTGGGGTATGGATATAGTGGGAAAGCTTCCGAAAGCTCCAGGAGGAAAGGTTTTCATGTTGGCAATGACGGATTATTTCTCCAAGTGGGTTGAAGCAAAAGCATTTGTTCAAGTTAGGGATCAAGAAGTAGTATCCTTCATAAAGAGAAATATCCTGACCAGATTTGGAGTACCAGCCGAGATAATCTGTGACAATGGTTCTCAATTTATAAGCAAAAGGACTACTGACTTTTGCAAGAGTTGGGGAATCAAAATGATAACATCTACTCCAGTACATCCTCAAGGGAATGGACAAGCAGAATCCTCAAACAAGATAATTGTCAATAACCTAAAGAAGAGGCTTGGAACCAAAAAAGGAAGATGGGCAGAATAATTACCCTTTGTTTTGTGGGCTGATAGGACAACGGTAAAGAACGCAACAGGCCAAACCCCATTTTCCTTGGTATTTGGAGCAGAAGCAATGATTCCAACGGAAATGACAATACCTACTGCAAGATCTACCCTAAGTGATCCTGAACAGAATCCTGAAGCCTTGAGTCAAGATTTGGATACTATAGATGAAAAAAGAGATGCAGCAAGGCTAAGGATGGCAGCATATCAACAAAGAATATCCAGAGCATATAACAAGAATATCAGGACCAGAAGATTTAAGGTTGGAGATTGGGTGTTAAGAAAGGCTTTTCAGAATACTACTAATCCTGCCGATGGCAAGTTAGCTCCAAAATGGGAAGGACCATATGAAGTTGAATCAGAAGCAGGGAAATGAGCATATAGACTCAAGAATATGGAAGGGGATATGCTACCGAGATCTTGGAATGCTATACACCTTAAGCTTTATTTCAAGTGAGTTTGGAATTTAATTTCTAACTCAGGATGGTATGAATTCTATCCTTTTTAAATATGTTTTGGTTTAATTTATTCTTTGAAACCCAGTACTAACTTAAGCATCGGAGGGGTGTTAGCCAAGCTAACACCCACCTTAGTTTAAGGATGTTTTGCAGTATATGCTCCAGGATATAGCTCCAGGATGCTCGCTCAAGATACTTCGGAAGATTAGAGGATTGGCCCCCTCTCTCAAGTATAAGGGATCCTGATCCCTTCACAGGTTTAAAGGTATTCACCTTTCTTCCGAATTGGGTTTAAACACCCCGCCTGGAGCGCAAGTTATTCAGGGATAGTTCAAGGTGGCGGGACCAGTCCATGTAAAAGTGGCTGACAATTTCGTTACTGTTGGCTATATCCTGAATCCTAAAGGTATATGAGGATTGATCACCCTCTCTCACGAAAGGGTATTTTCATACTCTCTAAGGTTTAAAGGTTTTCACCTTTCTAAGTCTTGGAGTTTATACACTCCCGCCTGTAGCGCATGAAAATTTGGGATTTTCCCCAGGATACAAGGAATTTATCTCCAGTACATTCTTGGGTTTTACCCCTGTGACATGAAAAGTTGCCTATGCAATGGAAACTGATATCCAGAAGATTTCTAAGTATTTGAAGACATTGTATACAGGGGACATTCCTACCAAGGCAATGATGTGAAGCTCAAAGGATAAGATTCAGAACTAATGCCCTAAGTGTCTCAGACAGGGGACATCTTCATTGGAAGAGTTGCAAAGGGATTGAAGTTTGGTAATAGGTTTATACCCTATTCCTGGTATGATCTTTCCTTTGAAAACATCGTTTAAGTTTTTGATAATACTATGTTTGGTAAGAGATTAAATATCCTGGTATGTTCTCAAAATATATTTCTCAAAATATTTGATACTAATACTAGTTCGAAACTTTGATCATTTAAGTATTATCAAAACAGGAAAGATAGGTTGTTTTTCACTCTTTAAAGAACTTTCTACAAAGTTGAACGAATCTAATAACAGTTTTTAATATATATCATTGAGCATATTGATCAGGATATTTTCATAAGATAACAATACAAAATTTTTACAAAGCTAAGAGTTACACTAAGTAATGCAAGGCAACAGCAAATAAGTCAAAAGATAGTTATATTATTAACAAGTCAAAAGTTGTGCTTTTGGTTTCAACTCAAACCGAGGCCCATCCACCAAAAGCACAATTAGTTTCTACCATACTTGTGTAACGGTTGGAGGATCAATCTCAAAACAGGACCTGTCCACCTACAACCGTTACCACATTCAAAACAGGTTATACTAATCGATGACCAAGGGCTTCATCCTAAAACCTAGGACCCATCCACCTTTGGTCATCATATTGTTCTAATGCAGGAAATGTAAATTGTTCGAAGACAGGAAAAGTAAATTGTTTATGCAACCACAACCATGAAATTTAAAAGTGGGCTCCGGCCTTGGCACGTATATCCATCATCGCCCACTCCGCTGCCTAAGGGGCAGCACCTTCTTGAACATCAACCTCTTTCCCGGCATCCGTACCAGCATCATCCTCCGGATTCTTCTCAGCATCTGCAGCAGCATCCTTTTCACCAGCATTCTTCCCAGCATTTGCCCCAGCATTCTCAGAAACATCCTTTGAAGCGCTAGCATCCATTGCTTTGGTGGACTCTTCCACAGCAGATTTGGCAGGAGGCTCCACAGGATTTCCCCCAAGATCTCTTAACTTCGCCTCCCAGGCCTTGATGTTCCAAGAAGGGCATTGCAAACCCAAAGCCATCGCCTCGAAAGCCATTTTCAGCCTGGCCTCGAGAAGGGAGATCACGACGGAATTCTTGAGGCTCTCTCGGTATGAAGCCATGGCCTGCTCGTGTTGGAGTTGGGCTGCGTCAGACTTGGCTTGAGCCTCTTGGGTGATCTTTTGGATGGCGGCTTGGTGATCCTGAGTCATAGCCATATACTTAGCTTCATAGTGTTCCGATTTAGCGGTGGCAAATGCTGCTTGATCTGCAATGGTGGCCTTGGCCTTTTTCAGCTGGCTTTCAAGCATGACGTTGGAGCCGCATGCGTCCTCGTAAAGGAAGACCAGGCGTTCAAGGCCCTGCAAGGTAATAAAACATGCATTATTCTAAATGAACATTTATATTAAGCATATGATGCAGGATACAGGTTAGGATATTAACCTGGTTAAGGAAGCCGGTCATAAATGTGCTGGATTCTGTGAACCCGTGGTTCTCGAATGGGAATACATGGGGTGGAGCAGAGGGTTCGACTTCCTTTCTTTTCCGGGAGCTGGATGCCCGGGTCCGGGATGCTGGGGGTGCTTTGGGAACAGTGGAGGTCTTTGAACTGGTGAGTTTTGGTGTAACGGATGATTTCGGGTTAGATTCTTGCTTGACAGGTTCAAGGCTGGAATAACTGTCCAGTTCATCGAGTTGGAAGCCTTCGAGGTTAATAACTGGCACTGCACGAGGGAAGATGTTTTAAACTTGTTATATTACTATACAATAAAATAATAATCAATTTAATATGAAGATAATTCTTGAAAATATGCTTACCAGACATGTTGGAGCTTGATCTCTGACTAGAGCTTGTGAGTAACAGGTTAAAGGTTCTTTCACCCTCTGGAAGCTTGTAGATCTCTTTTATTCTTCCTTCTAGTTCAGCACTAGGGGGAGCTAGTTCCTTGAAGTTTGCTGCAAGAAAGAGAATAAACACATCAGGATATTGGTTCAGGATTGAGGTTCGGGATATGATTGGGGATAGTCCTAAAACCCTAAGTCCTACCAGAAGTCAACCATCTTTTAGGGAGGTCAAAACCCTTATCAATGGAGTCTCTTTTCACAAAGAAGAATTTTCTTGTCCAATTATCCTCACTCTTAGTGGCCTTAAGAATGAGAGGGTTGCTGGAAATAGAAAAAAGGAGAAACCGGCTGGAACCATGTGACCTTAGACGGTAGGCCATCGGAAGGTCTTCGATGCATAGATCAGGCATATGATGAGCCTTAATCTGCTCCAGGGTGATTAACACGCGCCAAACCATGGGCATGGTTTGGGCAAAACTAAGACCGGTAAGCTCAAAGAAGCGAGAAATGAAGGGAGAAAATGGATATCGAAGCCCTAATGAAAAAGGATATGCAAAAAAGCAAACCCATTCGTCGGAACAAAAATCCGATCGGACCTCTCGATCGAATGGACGGAAGATTGTTCCGGCGGGAAAAGCACCGGAAGCTGGTAGGGCTGCGATGTCGGAATTATCAAAAGAACACACCTCTTTTGAAGGTTTTTGAAGTAAATTTTGTTTATGGAAGGGAGAATCAGAATCCGCCATTTGCGATCTAGTGCGGATCGCCATGAAGGATAACAGTCGGAGAGAAGGAAATATGAACAATGGAAATAGATAAGAGAGAGGGAGAAAGTACCTGATATTCTCTTGAAGATAAAGATAACCATAATGTGAAGTCCCTCGGTTAATATAGGCTAAATGTAGGGGGTAAAGAGTAAATAATGCCTTGGAAGTTGCACATTGTCATTTCAGGGGTCTCGTCACATTGATTGCCTTAATTGGTGAAATAAAACTTTTAAAATATATCCGTTGTATTGGTATACCAACCGATATATTTGGGGACAATTGTTATGGGTCATTTTCTGAGTATACATATCCTGACTAATATCCCGCTTTCAATTGTTTATTTGTGACCAGGATACTGGACGGGGATATTGCTAACATCCCGGGCGATATCCTAAGGTTGAGTGAATTAAACACATGCAGGTTAATGGCTGTAAGTTACTAACGGTCATCAGGACTTCTTCTCCTCAAGACTCGGGCGTATTTGTTATGAGGAAGCCGTTGAACCCGAAAGACTTGGTCCTCAACGTTCGAGTGGGAATATTTGCTGGATCCCGGAAGTTTAGGATAGTTTGTTACATTATCTTTACTATAAATAGATGAGGGCAGATCAGTTTAAGGCACGAAATTTCACACTTACACTCTCGAACACTTCCTCTCTAGTTCATTTCAAACACTACACACAACACTTGTACTCAAATTACATTGTAACACATAGTCGATCCGCACCACATCCTGCACTGTATCCTGATATTTGAAGCAATAGAAGAACAAGGCAGCTGCGATTGTCAGCTCCCGAGGTTTTATGCCGGCGATCTAGATTGATCAAGGGCTTTCCTCGTACATCACGTGTCAACCTTTACTTTTTTGCTCATTGTTTGATCATAGACACAGCTTTATATCCTAAGCTGTATCCTGAAACAGTTTTTATATAAAATATTGTTAACACATTTTTCATACATATTTCTAGCACACTACCTCACTTAACTAATTTGATCACTAAATTGCTTAGGTAATTTTTGACCAAAACAACTACAATTTAAGGAATGTGTTTAGTGACGGCATCAGATTCCTAATTGATGGAGAAAGGTCTGGTGGCAAGAAAAGCTGCTTCTAGGAGGTTGTCAAGTGTTTTCGCTCTACGATTCCATTCTTGGGTGGTTGGTTTGGCCCTTGTTCCTGTAACTCGAATCCAAGCTTGGTATATCCTATTTTAATTTTACTCCATTGTGAACCTTACACCTTTTTTACTCTCTGATCGATGTTCTCGGCATTGAAAATTTTTCATAAACTAAATCACACGTGTATATGTTGATATTTAAGAGATATACAGTCAAGAAAATCAAGGGCAATGGAGATATATATGCGGATTAGACACAAAAAAAAAACACTCAACAAATGGCTACAATTTAAGGAATGTGTTTAGTGATGGCATCAGATTCCTAATTGATGGAGAAAGGTCTGGTGGTAAGAAAAGCTGCTTCTAGGAGGTTGTCAAGTGTTTTCGCTCGACGATTCCATTCTTGGGTGGTTGGTTTGGCCCTTGTTCCTGTAACTCGAATCCTAACCCGGTATATCCCATTTTAATTTTACACCATTGTGAACCTTACGCCTTTTTTACTCTCTGGCCGAGGTTCTCGATATTGAAAAATCTTCGTAAACTAAATCACACGTGTATATGTTGACATTTAAGAGATATACAGTCAAGAAAATCAAGGGCAATGGTGATATATATGCGGATTCGACACCAAAAAACACACACAACAAATGGCTACAATTTAAGGAACGTGTTTAGTGATGGCATCATATTCCTAATTGATGGAGAAAGGTCTGGTGGCAAGAAAAGCTGCTTCTAGGAGGTTGTCAAGTGTTTTCGCTCGACGATTCCATTCTTGGGTGGTTGGTTTGGCCCTTGTTCCTGTAACTTGAATCCTAGCCCGGTATATCCCATTTTAATTTTACACAATTGTGAACCTTACACCTTTTTTACTCTCTGATCGAGGTTCTCGGCATTGAAAAATCTTCGTAAACTAAATCACGCGTGTATATGTTGACATTTAAGAGATATACATTCAAGAAAATCATGGGCAATGGTGATATATATGCGGATTAGACACCAAAAAAACACTCAACAAATGGCTACAATTTAAGGAATGTTTTTAGGGACGGCATGAGATTCCTAATTGATGGAGAAAGGTCTGGTGGTAAGAAAGGCTGCTTCTTTAAGGTTGTCAAGTGTTTTCGCTCGACGATTCCATTCTTGGGTGGTTGGTTTGGCCCTTGTTCCTGTAACTCGAATCCTAGCCCGGTATATCCCATTTTAATTTTACACCATTGTGAACCTTACGCCTTTTTTACGCTCTGATCGAGGTTCTCGGCATTGAAAAATCTACATAAACTAAATCATGCGTGTATATGTTGACATTTAAGAGATATACAGTCAAGAAAATCAAGGTCAATGGTGATATATATGCGGATTAGACACCAAAAAAAAACACTGAACAAATGGCTACAATTTAAGGAATGTTTTTAGTGACGGCATGAGATTCCTAATTGATGGAGAAAGATCTGGTGGTAAGAAAGGCTGCTTCTATAAGGTTGTCAAGTGTTTTTGCTCGTCGATTCCATTCTTGGGTGGTTGGTTTGGCCCTTGTTCCTGTAACTCGAATCCTAGCCCGGTATATCCCATTTTAATTTTACACCATTGTGAACCTTACGCCTTTTTTACGCTCTGATCGAGGTTCTCGGCATTGAAAAATCTTCGTAAACTAAATCACACGTGTATATGTTGACATTTAAGAGATATACAGTCAAGAAAATCAAGGTCAATGGTGATATATATGCGGATTAGACACCAAAAAAAACACTGAACAAAATGGCTACAATTTAAGGAATGTGTTTAGTGACTGCATCAGATTCCTAATTCATGGAGAAAGGTCTGGTGGCAAGAAAAGCTGCTTCTAGGAGGTTGTCAAGTGTTTTCACTCGACGATTCCATTCTTGGGTGGTTGGTTTGGCCATTGTTCCTGTAACTCGAATCCTAGCCCGGTATATCCCATTTTAATTTTACACCATTGTGAACCTTACGCCTTTTTTACTCTCTGATTGATGTTCTCAGCATTGAAAAATCTTCGTAAACTAAATCACAAGTGTATATGTTGATATTTAAGAGATATACAGTCAAGAAAATCAAGGGCAATGGTGATATATATGCGGACTAGACGCAAAAAAAAAAACACTCAACAAATGGCTACAATTTAAGGAATGTGTTTAGTGACGGCATCAGATTCCTAATTGATGGAGAAAGGTCTGGTGGCAAGAAAAGCTGATTCTAGGAGGTTGTCAAGTGTTTTCGCTCGACGATTCCATTTTTGGGTGGTTGGTTTGGCCCTTGTTCTTGTAACTCGAATCCTAGCCCGGTATATCCCATTTTAATTTTACACCATTGTGAACCTTACGCCTTTTTTACTCTCAGATCGATGTTCTTAGCATTGAAAAATTTTCATAAACTAAATCACACGTGTATATGTTGATATTTAAGAGATATACAGTCAAGAAAATCAAGGGAATGGAGATATATATGCGGATTAGACACAAAAAAAAACACTCAACAAATGGCTACAATTTAAGGAATGTGTTTAGTGACGGCATCAGATTCCTAATTGATGGAGAAAGGTCTGGTGGTAAGAAAAGCTGCTTCTAGGAGGTTGTCAAGTGTTTTCGCTCGACGATTCCATTCTTGGGTGGTTGGTTTGGCCCTCGTTCCTGTAACTCGAATCCTAGCCCGGTATATCCCATTTTAATTTTACACCATTGTGAACCTTACGCCTTTTTTACTCTCTGAACGAGGTTCTCGGCATTGAAGTATCTTCGTAAACTAAATCACACGTGTATATGTTGACATTTAAGAGATATACAGTCAAGAAAATCAAGGGCAATGGTGATATATATGCGGATTAGACACAAAAAAAAAACACACAACAAATGGCTACAATTTAAGGAACGTGTTTAGTGACGGCATCAGATTCCTATATTATGGAGAAAGGTCTGGTGGTAAGAAAAGCTGCTTCTAGGAGGTTGTCAAGTGTTTTTGCTCGACGATTCCATTCTTGGGTGGTTGGTTTGGCCCTTTTTCCTGTAACTCGAATACTAGCCCGGTATATCCCATTTTAATTTTACACCATTGTGAACCTTACACCTTTTTTACTCTCTGATCGAGGTTCTCGGCATTAAAAAATCTTCGTCAGCTAAATCACACGTGTATATGTTGACATTTAAGAGATATACAGTCAAGAAAATCATGGGCAATGGTGATATATATGCGGATTAGACACCGAAAAAAAAAACACTCAACAAATGGCTACAATTTAAGGAATGTTTTTAGTGACGGCATGAGATTCCTAATTGATGGAGAAAGGTCTGGTGGTAAGAAAAGCTGCTTCTAGAAGGTTGTCAAGTGTTTTTGCTCGACGATTCCATTCTTGGGTGGTTGGTTTGGCCCTTGTTCATGTAACTCGAATCCTAGCCCGGTATATCCCATTTTAATTTTACACCATTGTGAACCTTACGCCTTTTTTACTCTCTGATCGAGGTTCTCGGCATTGAAAAATCTTCGTAAACTAAATCACACGTGTATATGTTGACATTTAAGAGATATACAGTCAAGAAAATCAAGGTCAATGGTGATATATATGTGGATTAGACACCAAAAAAAACACTGAACAAATGGCTACAATTTAACGAATGTGTTTAGTGACGGCATCTGATTCCTAATTGATGGAGAAAGGTCTGGTGGAAAGAAAAGCTGCTTCTAGGAGGTTGTCAAGTGTTTTCGCTCGACGATTCCATTCTTGGGTGGTTGGTTTGGCCCTTGTTCCTGTAACTCGAATCCTAGCCCGGTATATCCCATTTTAATTTTACACCATTGTGAACCTTAGGCCTTTTTTACTCTCTGACCGAGGTTCTCGACATTGAAAAATCTTCGTAAACTAAATCACACGTGTATATGTTGATATTTAAGAGATATACAGTCAAGAAAATCAAGGGCAATGGTGATATATATTCGGATTAGACACAAAAAAAATACACTCAACAAATGGCTACAATTTAAGGAACGTGTTTAGTGACGGCATCAGATTCCTAATTGATGGAGAAAGGTCTGGTGGCAAGAAAAGCTGCTTCTAGGAGGTTGTCAAGTGTTTTCGCTCGACGATTCCATTCTTGGGTGGTTGGTTTGGCCCTTGTTCCCGTAACCCGAATCCTAGCCCGGTATATCCCATTTTAATTTTACACCATTGTGAACCTTACACCTTTTTTACTCTCTGATCGAGGTTCTCGGCATTGAAAAATCTTCGTAAACTAAATCACACGTGTATATGTTGATATTTAAGAGATATACAGTCAAGAAAATCAAGGGCAATGGTGATATATATGCGGATTAGACACAAAAAAAACACACTCAACAAATGGCTACAATTTAAGGAACGGGTTTAGTGATGGCATCAGATTCCTAATTGATGGAGAAAGGTCTGGTGGCAAGAAAAGCTGCTTCTAGGAGGTTGTCAAGTTTTTCGCTCGACGATTCCATTTTTGGGTGGTTGGTTTGGCCCTTGTTCCTGTAACTCGAATCCTAGCCCGGTATATCCCATTTTAATTTTACACCATTGTGAACCTTACGCCTTTTTTACTCTCTGATCGAGGTTCTCGGCATTGAAAAATCTTCGTAAACTAAATCACACGTGTATATGTTGATATTTAAGAGATATACAGTCAAGAAAATCAAGGGCAATGGTGATATATATGCGGATTAGACACCAAAAAAAAAACACTGAACAAATGGCTACAATTTAAGGAATGTGTTTAGTGACGGCATCAGATTCCTAATTGATGGAGAAAGGTCTGGTGGCAAGAAAAGCTGCTTCAAGTAGGTTGTCAAGTGTTTTCGCTCGGCGATTCCATTCTTGGGTGGTTGGTTTGGCACTTGTTCCTCTAACTTGAATCCTAGCCCGGTATATCCCATTTTAATTTTACACCATTGTGAACCTTACGCCTTTTTTACTCTCTGATCGAGGTTCTCGGCATTGAAAAATCTTCGTAAACTAAATCACACGTGTATATGTTGACATTTAAGAGATATACAGTCAAGAAAATCAATGTCAATGGTGATATATATGCGGATTAGACACCAAAAAAAACACTGAACAAATGGCTACAATTTAAGGAATGTGTTTAGTGACGGCATAAGAATTCCTAATTGATGGAGAAAGGTCTGGTGGCAAGAAAAGCTGCTTCTAGGAGGTTGTCAAGTGTTTTCACTCGACGATTCCATTCTTTGGTGGTTGGTTTGGCCATTGTTCCTGTAACTCGAATCCTAGCCCGGTATATCCCATTTTAATTTTACACCATTGTGAACCTTACGCCTTTTTTACTCTCTGATCGATGTTCTCAGCATTGAAAAATCTTCGTAAACTAAATCACACGTGTATATGTTGATATTTAAGAGATATACAGTCAAGAAAATCAAGGGCAATGGTGATATATATGCGGATTAGACACAAAAAAAAAACACTCAACAAATGGCTACAATTTAAGGAATGTGTTTAGTGACGGCATCAGATTCCTAATTGATGGAGAAAGGTCTGGTGGCAAGAAAAGCTGCTTCTTGGAGGTTGTCAAGGGTTTTCGCTCGACGATTCCATTTTTGGGTGGTTGGTTTGGCCCTTGTTCCTGTAACTCGAATCCTAGCCCGGTATATCCCATTTTAATTTTACACCATTGTGAACCTTACGCCTTTTTTACTCTCTGATCGATGTTCTCAGCATTGAAAAATTTTGATAAACTAAATCACACGTGTATATGTTGATATTTAAGAGATATACAGTCAAGAAAATCAAGGGAATGGAGATATATATGCGGATTAGACACCAAAAAAAAACACACAACAAATGGCTACAATTTAAGGAACGTTTTTAGTGACGCCATCAGATTCCTAATTGATGGAGAAAGGTCTGGTGGTAAGAAAAGCTGCTTCTAGGAGGTTGTCAAGTGTTTTCGCTCGACGATTCAATTCTTGGGTGGTTGGTTTGGCCCTTGTTCCTGTAACTCGAATACGAGCCCGGTATATCCCATTTTAATTTTACACCATTGTGAACCTTACGCCTTTTTTACTCTCTGATCGAGGTTCTCGGCATTGAAGAATCTTCGCAAACTAAATCACACGTGTATATGTTGACATTTAAGAGATATACAGTCAAGAAAATCAAGGGCAATGGTGATATATATGCGGATTAGACACCAAAAAAAACACTGAACAAATGGCTACAATTTAAGGAATGTGTTTAGTGACGGCATAAGAATTCCTAATTGATGGAGAAAGGTCTGGTGGCAAGAAAAACTGCTTCTAGGAGGTTGTCAAGTGTTTTCACTCGACGATTCCATTCTTTGGTGGTTGGTTTGGCCATTGTTCCTGTAACTCGAATCCTAGCCCGGTATATCCCATTTTAATTTTACACCATTGTGAACCTTACGCCTTTTTTACTCTCTGATCGATGTTCTCGGCATTGAAAAATCTTCGTAAACTAAATCACACGTGTATATGTTGATATTTAAGAGATATACAGTCAAGAAAATCAAGGGCAATGGTGATATATATGCGGATTAGACACAAAAAAAAACACTTAACAAATGGCTACAATTTAAGGAATGTGTTTAGTGACGGCATCAGATTCCTAATTGATGGAGAAAGGTCTGGTGGCAAGAAAAGCTGCTTCTTGGAGGTTGTCAAAGGTTTTCGCTCGACGATTCCATTTTTGGGTGGTTGGTTTGGCCCTTGTTCCTGTAACTCGAATCCTAGCCCGGTATATCCCATTTTAATTTTACACCATTGTGAACCTTACGCCTTTTTTACTCTCTGATCGATGTTCTCAGCATTGAAAATTTTTGATAAACTAAATCACACGTGTATATGTTGATATTTAAGAGATATACAGTCAAGAAAATCAAGGGAATGGAGATATATATGCGGATTAGACACCAAAAAAAACACACAACAAATGGCTACAATTTAAGGAATGTGTTTAGTGACGGCATCAGATTCCTAATTGATGGAGAAAGGTCTGGTGATAAGAAAAGCTGCTTCTAGGAGGTTGTCATGTGTTTTCGCTCGACGATTACATTCTTGGGTGGTTGGTTTGGCCCTTGTTCCTGTAACTCGAATCCGAGCCCGGTATATCCCATTTTAATTTTACACCATTGTGAACCTTACGCCTTTTTTACTCTCTGACCGAGGTTCTCGACATTGAAGAATCTTCGCAAACTAAATCACACATGTATATGTTGACATTTAAGAGATATACAGTCAAGAAAATCAAGGGCAATGGTGATATATATGCGGATTAGACACAAAAAAAAAACACTCAACAAATGGCTAAAATTTAAGGAATGTTTTTAGTGACGGCATGATGTTCCTAATTGATGGAGAAAGGTCTGGTGGTTAGAAAAGCTGCTTCTAGAAGGTTGTCAAGTGTTTTTGCTAGACGATTCCATTCTTGGGTGGTTGGTTTGGCCCTTGTTCCTGTAACTCGAATTCTAGCCCGGTATATCCCATTTTAATTTTACACCATTGTGAACCTTACGCCTTTTTTACTCTCTGATCAAGGTTGTCGGCATTGAAAAATCTTCGTAAACTAAATCACACGAGCATATGTTGACATTTAAGAGATATACAGTCAAGAAAATCAAGGTCAATGGTGATATATATGCGGATTAGACACCAAAAAAAAAACACTCAACAAATGGCTACAATTTAAGGAATGTGTTTGGTGACGGCATCAGATTCCTAATTGATGGAGAAAGGTCTGGTGGCAAGAAAAGCTGCTTCTAGGAGGTTGTCAAGTGTTTTCGCTCGACGATTCCATTCTTGGGTGGTTGGTTTGGACCTTGTTCCTGTAACTCGAATCCTAGCCCGGTATATCCCATTTTATTTTACACCATTGTGAACCTTACACCTTTTTTACTCTCTGATCGAGGTTCTCGGCATTGAAAATTCTTCGTAAACTAAATCACACGTGTATATGTTGACATTTAAGAGATATACAGTCAAGAAAATCAAGGTCAATGGTGATATATATGCGGATTAGACACCAAAAAAAACACTCAACAAATGGCTACAATTTAAGGAATGTGTTTAGTGACGGCATCAGATTTCTAATTGATGGAGAAAGGTCTGGTGGCAAGAAAAGCTGCTTCTAGGAGGTTGTCAAGTGTTTTCGCTCGACGATTCCATTCTTGGGTGGTTGGTTTGGCCCTTGTTCCTGTAACTCGAATCCTAGCCCGGTATATCCCATTTTAATTTTACACCATTGTAAACCTTACACCTTTTTTACTCTCTGACCGAGGTTCTCGGCATTGAAAAATCTTCGTAAACTAAATCACACGTGTATATGTTGACATTTAAGAGATATACAGTCAAGAAAATCAAGGGCAATGGTGATATATATGCGGATTAGACACCAAAAAAAAACACACAACAAATTGCTACAATTTAAGGAATGTGTTTTGTGACGGCATCAGATTCCTAATTGATGGAGAAAGATCTGGTGGTAAGAAAAGCTGCTTCTAGGAGGTTGTCAAGTGTTTTCGCTCGACGATTCCATTCTTGGGTGGTTGGTTTGGCCCTTGTTCCTGTAACTCGAATCCTAGCCCGGTATATCCCATTTTAATTTTACACCATTGTGAACCTTACGCCTTTTTTTACTCTCTGATCGAGGTTCTCGGCATTGAAAAATCTTCGTAAACTAAATCACACGTGTATATGCTGACATTTAAGAGATATATAGTCAAGAAAATCAAGTGCAATGGTGATATATATGCGGATTAAACACCAAAAAAAACACTCAACAAATGGCTACAATTTAAGGAACGTGTTTAGTGACGGCATCAAATTTCTAATTAATGGAGAAAGGTCTGGTGGCAAGAAAAGCTGCTTCTAGGAGGTTGTCAAGTGTTTTCGCTCGACGATTCCATTCTTTGGTGGTTGGTTTGGCCCTTGTTCCTGTAACTCGAATCCTAGCCCGGTATATCCCATTTTAATTTTACACCATTGTGAACCTTACGCCTTTTTTACTCTCTGATCGAGGTTCTCGGCATTGAAAAATCTTCGTAAACTAAATCACACGTGTATATACTGACATTTAAAAGATATACATTCAAGAAAATCAAGGGCAATGGTGATATATATGCGAATTAAACACCAAAAAAAACACTCAACAAATGGCTACAATTTAAGGAACGTGTTTAGTGACGGCATCAGATTTCTAATTGATGGAGAAAGGTCTGGTGGCAAGAAAAGCTGCTTCTAAGAGGTTGTCAAGTGTTTTCGCTCGACGATTCCATTCTTGGGTGGTTGGTTTGGCCATTGTTCCTGTAACTCGAATCCTAGCCCGGTATATCCCATTTTATTTTACACCATTGTGAACCTTACACCTTTTTTACTCTCTGATCGAGGTTCTCGGCATTGAAAATTCTTCGTAAACTAAATCACACGTGTATATGTTGACATTTAAGAGATATACAGTCAAGAAAATCAAGGGCAATGGTGATATATTTGCGAATTAGACAAAAAAAAAACACTCAACAAATGGCTACAATTTAAGGAATGTGTTTAGTGACGGCATCGGATTCCTAATTGATGGAGAAAGGTCTGGTGGCAAGAAAAGCTGCTTCTAGGAGGTTGTCAAGTGTTTTCGCTCGACGATTCCATTCTTGGGTGGTTGGTTTGGCCCTTGTTCCTGTAACTCGAATCCTAGCCCTGTATATCCCATTTTAATTTTACACCATTGTAAACCTTACGCCTTTTTTACTCTCAGATCGAGGTTGTCGGCATTGAAAAATCTTCGTAAACTAAATCACACGTGCATATGTTGACATTTAAGAGATATACAGTCAAGAAAATCAAGGTCAATGGTGATATATATGCGGATTAGAGACAAAAAAAAAACACTCAACAAATGGCTACAATTTAAGGAATGTGTTTAGTGACGGCATCAGATTCCTAATTGATGGAGAAAGGTCTGGTGGCAAGAAAAGCTGCTTCTAGGAGGTTGTCAAGTGTTTTCGCTCGACGATTCCATTCTTGGGTGGTTGGTTTGGCCCTTGTTCCTGTAACTCGAATCCTAGCCCAGTATATCCCATTTTATTTTACACCATTGTGAACCTTACACCTTTTTTACTCTCTGATCGAGGTTCTCGGCATTGAAAATTCTTCGTAAACTAAATCACATGCGTATATGTTGACATTTAAGAGATATACAGTCAAGAAAATCAAGGGCAATGGTGATATATATGCGGATTAGACACCAAAAAAAACACTCAACAAATGGCTAAAATTTAAGGAATGTTTTTAGTGACGGCATGATGTTCCTAATTGATGGAGAAAGGTCTGGTGGTAAGAAAAGCTGCTTCTAGAAGGTTGTCAAGTGTTTTTGCTAGACGATTCTATTCTTGGGTGGTTGGTTTGGCCCTTGTTCCTGTAACTCGAATCCTAGCCCGGTATATCCAATTTTAATTTTACACCATTGTGAACCTTACGCCTTTTTTACTCTCTGATCGAGGTTGTCGGCATTGAAAAATCTTCGTAAACTAAATCACACGTGCATATGTTGACATTTAAGAGATATACAGTCAAGAAAATCAAGGTCAATGGTGATATATATGCGGATTAGACACCAAAAAAAACACACTAAACAAATGGCTACAATTTAAGGAATATGTTTAGTGACGGCATCAGATTCCTAATTGATGGAGAAAGATCTGGTGGTAAGAAAAGCTGCTTCTAGGAGGTTGTCAAGTGTTTTCGCTCGACGATTCCATTCTTGGGCGGTTGGTTTGGCCCTTGTTCCTGTAACTCGAATCCTATCCCAGTATATCCCATTTTAATTTTACACCATTGTGAACGTTACGCCTTTTTTACTCTCTGATCGAGGTTCTCGGCATTGAAAAATCTTCGTAAACTAAATCACACGTGTATATACTGACATTTAAGAGATATACAGTCAAGAAAATCAAGGGCAATGGTGATATATATGCGAATTAAACACCAAAAAAAACACTCAACAAATGGCTACAATTTAAGGAACGTGTTTAGTGACGGCATCAGATTTCTAATTGATGGAGAAAGGTCTGGTGGCAAGAAAAGCTGCGTCTAAGAGGTTGTCAAGTGTTTTCGCTCGACGATTCCATTCTTGGGTGGTTGGTTTGGCCCTTGTTCCTGTAACTCGAATCCTAGCCCGGTATATCCCATTTTATTTTACACCATTGTGAACCTTACACCTTTTTTACTCTCTGATCGAGGTTCTCGGCATTGAAAATTCTTCGTAAACTAAATCACACGTGTATATGTTGACATTTAAGAGATATACAGTCATGAAAATCAAGGGCAATGGTGATATATTTGCGAATTAGACAAAAAAAAAACACTCAATAAATGGCTACAATTTAAGGAATGTGTTTAGTGACGGCATCAGATTCCTAATTGATGGAGAAAGGTCTGGTGGCAAGAAAAGCTGCTTCTAGGAGGTTGTCAAGTGTTTTCGCTCGACGATTCCATTCTTGGGTGGTTGGTTTGGCCCTTGTTCCTGTAACTCGAATCCTAGCCCTGTATATCCCATTTTAATTTTACACCATTGTAAACCTTACGCCTTTTTTACTCTCTGACCGAGGTTCTCGGCATTGAAAAATCTTCGTAAACTGAATCACACGTGTATATGTTGACAATTAAGAGATATACAGTCAAGAAAATCAAGGGCAATGGTGATATATATGCGGACTAGACACCAAAAAAAAACACACAACAAATTGCTACAATTTAAGGAATGTGTTTTGTGACGGCATCAGATTCCTAATTGATGGAGAAAGATCTGGTGGTAAGAAAAGCTGCTTCTAGGAGGTTGTCAAGTGTTTTCGCTCGACGATTCCATTCTTGGGTGGTTGGTTTGGCCCTTGTTCCTGTAACTCGAATCCTATCCCAGTATATCCCATTTTAATTTTACACCATTGTGAACGTTACGCCTTTTTTTACTCTCTGATCGAGGTTCTCGGCATTGAAAAATCTTCGTAAACTAAATCACACGTGTATATGCTGACATTTAAGAGATATATAGTCAAGAAAATCAAGGGAAATGGTGATATATATGCGGATTAAACACCAAAAAAAACACTCAACAAATGGCTACAATTTAAGGAACGTGTTTAGTGACGACATCAGATTTCTAATTGATGGAGAAAGGTCTGGTGGCAAGAAAAGCTGCTTCTTGGAGGTTGTCAAGTATTTTCGCTCGACGATTCCATTCTTGGGTGGTTGGTTTGGCCCTTGTTCCTGTAACTCGAATCCTAGCCCGGTATATCCCATTTTAATTTTACACCATTGTGAACTTTACGCCTTTTTTACTCTCTGATCGAGGTTCTCTGCATTGAAAAATCTTCGTAAACTAAATCACACGTGTATATGTTGATATCTAAGAGACATACAGTCAAGAAAATCAAGGGCAATGGTGATATATATGCGGATTAGACACCAAAAAAAAACACTGAACAAATGGCTACAATTTAAGGAATGTGTTTAGTGACGGCATAAGATTCCTAATTGATGGAGAAAGGTCTGGTGGCAAGAAAAGCTGCTTCTAGGAGGTTGTCAAGTGTTTTCGCTCGAAGATTCCATTCTTGGGTGGTTGGTTTGGCCCTTGTTCCTGTAACTCGAATCCTAGCCCGGTATATCCCATTTTAATTTTACACCATTGTGAACCTTACACCTTTTTTACTCTCTGATCGAGGTTCTCGGCAATGAAAAATCTTTGTAAACTAAATCACACCTGTATATGTTGACATTTAAGAGATATACAGTCAAGAAAATCAAGGGCAATGGTGATAAATATGCGCATTAGACACCAAAAAAAACACTCAACAAATGGCTAAAATTTAAGGAATGTTTTTAGTGACGGCATGAGATTCCTAATCGATGGAGAAAGGTCTGGTGGTAAGAAAAGCTGCTTCTAGAAGGTTGTCAAGTGTTTTTGCTAGACGATTCCATTCTTGGGTGGTTGGTTTGGCCCTTGTTCCTGTAACTCGAATCCTAGCCCGGTATATCCCGTTTTAATTTTACACCATTGTGAACCTTACGCCTTTTTTACTCTCAGATCGAGGTTGTCGGCATTGAAAAATCTTCGTAAACTAAATCACACGTGCATATGTTGACATTTAAGAGATATACAGTCAAGAAAATCAAGGTCAATGGTGATATATATGCGGATTAGACACCAAAAAAAACACTAAACAAATGGCTACAATTTAAGGAATATGTTTAGTGACGGCATCAGATTCCTAATTGATGGAGAAAGGTTTGGTGGCAAGAAAAGTTGCTTCTAGGAGGTTGTCAAGTGTTTTCGCTCGACGATTCCATTCTTGGGTGGTTGGTTTGGCCCTTGTTCCTGTAACTCGAATCCTAGCCCGGTATATCCCATTTTATTTTACACCATTATGAACCTTACACCTTTTTTACTCTCTGATCGAGGTTCTCGGCATTGAAAATTCTTCGTAAACTAAATCACACGTGTATATGTTGACATTTAAGAGATATACAGTCAAGAAAATCAAGGGCAATGGTGATATATATGCGAATTAGACAAAAAAAAACACTCAACAAATGGCTACAATTTATGGAATGTGTTTAGTGACGGCATCAGATTCCTAATTGATGGAGAAAGGTCTGGTGGTAAGAAAAGCTGCTTCTAGGAGGTTGTCAAGTGTTTTCGCTCGACGATTCCATTCTTGGGTGGTTGGTTTGGCCCTTGTTCCTGTAACTCGAATCCTATCCCAGTATATCCCATTTTAATTTTACACCATTGTGAACCTTACGCCTTTTTTTACTCTCTGATCGAGGTTCTCGGCATTGAAAAATCTTCGTAAACTAAATCACACGTGTATGTGCTGACATTTAAGAGATATACAGTCATGAAAATCAAGGGCAACGGTGATATATATGCGGATTAAACACCAAAAAAACACTCAACAAATGGCTACAATTTAAGGAACGTGTTTAGTGACGGCATCAGATTTCTAATTGATGGAGAAATGTCTGGTGGCAAGAAAAGCTGCTTCTAGGAGGTTGTCAAGTGTTTTCTGTGACAACCCTCACTAAACCAGGTATCCGTACGACTTAATTAATAATTAATTACTGCTTAATTACTGTGCTTGCTTGAACTTGTGAATAAACTGCTACTTGAATACTGATACATGTACTTACTTGCATCATACTTTACTTGCTGTCACTACATTATATATATGCTGAACCTTAGTGACAAACATGATGCACAAAAAGCACAGTAGCACTATAAACGGATAACCTATTGAACATGCTGATAGAGCCAGCATCAGGCAGACACTGCCTCTAAGGCCTGTATGAGCCAGAAAAATCTTACTACACTAGTGGTGAGTGTAGGGATACAAGGGTTGTAGAACTGCGTCTCTAGGAATAAGTTACAATGACTGGATGTGCCTAAAACGTGCTCTAAACACAAAATTCAGCACTTTACATAATAATTCAGCATTTAGCTACCTAATAAAGTGCCAAAACATGAGAAAAATATTATTAGACACTTTCCAAAGTGTCAGAAATGAGTTGTGTCACTAAAAAGGGTATTAACGACACTTTAAAGCTTTGTTAAGCACTTTAACGGATTACTATCCAACCGAACAACCGGATTTTACCCGGAACATGAAAATATTGTCATTTTCATTGTTTATCTTTTTCTGAGCCAGTTAGGGTCCCTGAATACCCTAACACCCGTCATAACACACTACACACTAGTAACCGGGTTAATCAATTAACTTAACTAGATTAACCTAACTAATATCCTAACTACTAGTTGGAATCGAACTAGTACCCCCCCCCCCCTTAACCAAACCGTCCCCAAGAGGGGGATATACCTTGTCCTTTATTTGATTATATTAATCTTGTGCTTAATATCTAAGTAACACAAGATCCATTGGTTATTAGAGCATGATGGATTTATAAATTAACCCTAAGATCATGAAGTTCTTTTCCACAAAACAACTCTCAACTTAACTCCCTCTCTCTCCCTCTAAAGGCTTCGGCCGAACACACCCACAAACACCCATCATATTTTCGGTTTTGATCTTCACATTCCAAGATCATTCAAGTGTTAAGGATCGCATATAAGGAAGCTTGGTGCAATCGGAAGGCGAAGGACCTCACTACATTGCTTTTATCCACGCATTTTTCGCTTAGATTCTTCCCTAGCCTCGAGCTAGTAGTAAGTTGCTTAAATCACCTTCTCAAACTATTTTAAAGTGGTTAATATGATTTGTAACGGTTAAAAGTCGCAAACATACAAGATGAAGCATAAAAGTCTACTAAAAATGCTAAAAGTGATGGTTAAAAGCTCATATGTTGTGTAAATCTTGTAGTAATTGATTTGTGTGATTATTTGGACCCGATCTATGTTGTGGTAGCTCGGATCATCATTTAACCCGGGTTGGTCATGATCATAGATCATGACATAAGGTTGTTTTGGAAGTAATAAGGGTTAAAGGATGAAACTCTACCACACACGAAACATGAACTTGTGTAAAAGCGATTTTGCTTGTGAAATAGTGTTTAAAACTAGTAGATCTACGTATCTACAAGCGGTATTTTCAAAGAACCAAGTATCAAAGAAATCATGTTTTCTAAAGACGGATCTTATACTAACACGAATGATTTTTAGAACACACAAGTGTGTAAACACTTGTGTAGCACACACCTTCAACAAAATAACTACTTTTGAAAAAGATGACGAGAAGTTGTAAAGATGGAATTTCTTTAAAAATGGGGTTTTTACGAAACCGGATTGATTTATATAAAGATCCGCTTAAAGTATTGGGATTTACATCATAATGTTGGAAAAACTACAAGTTCATGTGATTTTTTCGATTTACATGTTTATGGACTAGTTGATGCGTTGAATATTGTTTTGATTGAGTAAGGAAATCGTTGATTTGGTTTGTAAAAGAAAATGATACGCTTGAAAGCGTGGCCACCTCCAGTTACAGAGGAAACTCTGGCGAAATTTTTTTCCAAAAGCCTAACACTTAGAAATATTTTCACTATGAGTGTTAGAAATACATTTTGACTTGTTTTCAAATTATAGATTTCGCCACGACTTATTTACAAAACATCGGAGGTGGGATTTCACAAAATAAAACGTGATATATATATATATATATATATATATATATATATATATATATATATATATATATATATATATATATATATATTTAGTATATATTTTTCACAACATCACTTGTATAAGTGTTTATGGTCATTTTGTGAACTACGTAAATATTATTTTTAGCGTAAAAATAATATTACTGAGTATTATTTTGGGAAAATTATGTAATGGAAAATATAATATTTTTGAGAAGAATAATTATATTTTGGAGTTGGAAATAAAATATATTTTAAGTGAGACTTAATAATATATTTCGAAATTATACGAATACACATGTATTAAATCCCCCATCCTTGGGAAGGAAAATGACTACCAAGTATATACAGAATGTAAACACGAAATAGTTGCCTAACTATTTCCCAAAAACTTAAACCATAAAGCTAAGGCACGGCCGTCCGTCTAATAGAATTAGTACGTGTAGGTCGTCACACAGCTGATTGATTTGGAGGCATACTTGGTAGAGACGCACCACTGTGAGTTCATGTCCCCCTTTTCTCTTAACTGTTTTCAGTTTTCTAAACTACGGGGGTGAAATACATGTTACTTTGATTACAAGTACTTTATACATGGTATGGTTAGCGTAAGGAGGTTTACTACTTAGATCATGTGAGTGGGTAGGCGGGAACTGGAGGCCATTAATCCTCATTGTAGGACCGAGGGACGTAGGCGGTAGATCTATCTGGGTGTAGCGAGCCCAGCCCCAGGCCCAACCAGAACGGACCTCGGGGTGACTTTGTACCCATCGCGAAATCTGCTAGGTTTGAGTCTTCCTACTTGCACTTCACACATATCAATGGCCTTACAAACCATTGGTGATCTCTTTTTCCTTATTTGCTACATACCAGGATTTTTATGCATACAAGGTTTATTTACTCACTTACACATGAACTCGCTCAACATTATTGTTGATTTTTCAACTTACATGTATTTCAGGGAATTAAAGGATCTGGCGCGGTATGGCACGTTTTCCCGCTGCACTAGTTACGAGGTCATCCGGGTTTGGGGAATGTGACTCTTTCCTGGACAAGTCATAATCCTTAAACTGTGTTTATGACATGTTGATGTTTGTGTTTGTTGAACAATGTCGTTAGGATGTGTTTTCGTTAAGACAATGATGTTGTATTTGGTTTTTAAAACTTAATTAAATGGATGATCTTGCATGGTTTTATTTCATATAGCTTTGTTATGGTTAAGCTATGGTATTAAGAAGTCACACCAAATTAACCACGCTTCCGCAAAGCCAGGGTGTGACAGCTTGGTATCAGAGCTCTGATCATAGCGAACTAGGATTCTTTCTCGAGTCTAGACTATGATCACTAGGGCTCTCACGAAAACATTTTTACTGCATACCACTTAAGTCCAGATCCAAAACGTTTTTACAAACAAATGTTGAGCACATTTATTTATTATTTTTAGGCTCAGTCCGGAAAGACTGAGGCTCGGTCTTGGAGGCCGAGGCTCGGTCTGGGAGATCGAGGTAGTTGGCTAGTGGGACTAGGAGAATTGGCTAGTGGGACTAGGAGAATTGGCTAGTGGGACTAGGAAGAGCAGTCTGAGAGGCTGGGAGAATTTGGCTAGTGGGACTAGGAAGAGCAGTCTGAGAGGCTGGGAGAATTTGGCTAGTGGGACTAGGAAGACCAGTCTGAGAGGCTGGGAGAATTTGGCTAGTGGGACTAGGAAGAGCAGTCTGAGAGGCTGGGAGGCTAGTGGGACTAGGAGAATTATTTGAATGCTTACTTGGTGACTTATGTGATTATTTGATTGTATGATTGACTGTTTGTGCATGTTTGTGTTTATGTTACAGACACTATGGACACCTCTGGCACAGGTGACTCAGACACCACAGGACCTAGACCTATAGTATCAGATTACCTAGAGCCTTCAGAGCACGAGGTCCACACATCCGACGTTACTAGCACAGACGAGGATGATTTTCAGCCCTTTGCTTTACCTGATGGTGCTGATGAGCTCGCTGATGGCCCTTTGGCCGGGGACCTACCGTTAGTGGAGATCCCTGCTCCCATACCGCTTGCTTCATATCCTGCTTATGATTTGCTTCTCGACGCCGACGATGATGGCGACGTCGATCTGTTTGATGACGAGCCCTTAGAGGATGAGGTTCAGGGCGAGGCCCTTCTTCCTGCTGGAGATCTTTTGTTGATCGCAGATGCTCCCGCCGAGGAGTCACCTGCTCACTCACCGGTCCCAGACTCTTTCGAGTCTGTGGCCTCCGCACCTTCACACACCCAGAGTACGCAGCACTTCTCACATGGATCAGATCCCGACCAGGCATCCTCTGTTGCCCCTATTCCTAGTTTTACTTTCGACCACGATGATGTGGAGGATTCCGATCTTGTCTTTCCCCCAGGATTCGACCCAGATGAGGATATAGAGTTTATACCCATGGATCAGCCTATGGAGGATCCGGTTGACCCAGTTGATCCCATCGACCCTGAGTTTGATTTTGAGATGGCCTTTGATGAGCCCGAGCAGCCACTGGACCCTGCTCCTGACCCAGTGCTTGAGCATGACCCTGCTCATGCTGGCATGATTATTGAGCCTGTCATTGCTGACCCACCTATTGATGATCACCCAGTAGATGCTCCGTTGTTGGAGGGCGATCATGTCATTGCTGCTGATCATGTTGATCCCCCACTTATTGCTGACGCACCAGTTGACCCTCTTGTTGCACCTCACCATGATCCTATGCCAGTTCAGTTTGATCGTGCCCTTTTTGAGGCACAGATGGACCCACGAGATGAGCACGCCCAGTGTGGGTGGATTCCTGCTGACGACGAGGTCCCACCTATTCCCCCTCAGATCACTGATACCCGTCACATTGATACCTCCTTTTCATTTCCTCGGTTTACACCTCCAGCGCGACCTGGAGAAGGTTCTTCGGCTCACCCTTTTGGACATGTACCGGTATCTATCCATGCTATACCACCGTCTGCTACTTTTCCCTCTGTTTCTCCATTTCATGTGGCACCTTTTGATCCCACCAGTGAGCCGTTTCTTTGGACATCACCTTCTGCTATGCCACCGACTGACCCCTACCATTCGTTCCACATGGGGTATACTATTGAGGACGTTTTGATGTCTTTTGTCGCCCAGCATGAGGCACACACGCAGCGCATTCAGGAGCTTGAGAGAGCCCAGCCGCCGCCGTGTCAGTGCCAGGGTCAGACCCACGCTCCTTTGCAGCCCTCTCGACCTTTACCACCAGACTATGCTGCACGCCTTTTTGCCCTGGAGCAGCAGGTTGCTTCTTTCTTGCATACCCAGAGAGCCATGGAGGAGGACTGGCTCCATTTGCGCCGTTTGTTCTACACTCACTTTCCCCCTCCTCCACCGCCATCCGTGTAGAGCTCTTCAGTACCGTATGGGTAGACGCTGGTGAGAAGACGGCGATTGCTTTTGACTGCACAACATTTTTGGAGACTACATTTTGATTCTGATTTTTGTTGATCATGTATTTGATGTATTGACACTGATTTGATATAGTTTTTGGACTAGGGTGATGTAGCCCTTAGTCGACTGATGTTGTATGACACTGTGATGTACTTATACACTTACAATGTGGTCTCATTATATGGCAATCGCAGTATTCTCATCATATTTGATGCTTGATTTGGTTATTTGTATTCTATAACATGGGATGTTGTGTGATTGATATGATTATAACATGAGATGTTATGTACTATTACTATCATTATATACATACGCTACATTATGACCTGACTTATGTATTATAACATGGGATCTTTACTATGGCCTCACCGACGTAAACACATCTTTTAGAAGATGTCGCCGAGACGTGAGACATGCATGCCTACCAATGAGGCAGAACTCCAACAAGTCATCGCTGCTGCCATCGCACAATACGCCGCTTCGCAAGGAGGACCCAGCGGAAGCAGCTCAAACAACAATGGCAACAATAATCCACCTCATGGTAATACTAAGACATTTAGACATACCATGACCTAATTGGATATCTTTAGCAATGATGCTAATGCCGATCGTATGTTATAACGTATGTGCAGGGTGCACCTACAAGCAGTTTCTAGACTGCAAACCGGTCAACTTTGATGGCACAGGAGGTGCTGTCGCCTTTGTTCGTTGGGCCGAGAAAACTGAATCTGTTCTTCGCATGAGCAAATGCGCACTAGATCAGCAAGTCACCTATATCTCAGGGCTATTCTTGGATGGAGCCCTCTCTTGGTGGAATTTGCAAGTACAGACACTTGGTGAAGCTGCTGCCTACGCGCTAACCTGGACCGAACTGAAAGAACTTATGCGCAGGAAGTACTGCTCTCGCGCGGAAATCCAAAGATTGGAAACCGAGTTCTGGCATTTGAAAATGGACGGTCCAAAGATCGCAGAATACGTTCAAAGGTTCCATGACTTATCGCATGTGGTACCCTACATGGTCACTCCGGAGTTCAAGCGGATTGAACGTTTCATTTGGGGATTAACTCCTCAAATCATAAGCATGGTGACCTCATCCAAGCCTGCGACCATTACTGAGGCAATCGATTTGAGCGTGACTCTCACTGAGGAGGCTATCCGCCTGAACAAGTTTGATGAGATTAAGACGAAGAAGGCAGAGACTCACGTCGAGCCATCAGGAGGTAACAAACGGAAGTTCTCGAACTTCAAGCAAGGCGCCAGTGTGGTTGTTAAGAAAGGAGAGCCAAATGCGCCAGCTCATGTTACAGCTGGTAGTGGGAAGAAAGGAAAGGGATATATGGGCACCCAGCCCAAGTGCAACACCTGCCAGCGTCACCATTCTGGCCGATGCGGGCCAAAAGTATGTGAAGCTTGTGGAAAGACTGGACACTTGAAGGATTCTTGTTGGGCTAGTGCTGGCCGGGGAGGCCAAGGAGGATTTGGGAATAGAAATAATAATCGTGGTGGTAATGGAAATCGCCCACAAGGGAACAATGGAGGTGGAAACGGGCAAAGACTTGGATGCTTTAACTGTGGTGATATCGGGCACTTTAAGAGGAACTGCCCAGAGTTAAACCAAGCCCGTGGAAGAGTGTTCCAAATCGAAGCAAGGGAAGCGCACCAGGACCCCAATGTCGTTACTGGTACGTTCCCTGTAAACCAACGCTATGCATCCGTTTTATTTGATACTGGTGCCGATTATAGCTTCGTATCGTTAGAGTTTAAGAATATGCTTGGTTTAGCCGCTAGTAAATTAGATATTCCGTACTCAATCGAATTGGCTAATGGGAAGTTAGTAGAAGCCAATGAAGTGATCAGAGGCTGTGTGATCGAATTAGGAGAGCGTGAGTTTGCTTTGGATCTTCTACCAGTCCAGCTGGGGAGCTTTGACATAGTAGTAGGAATGGATTGGCTATCAAGTAACAAGGCGGAAATAGTTTGTCACGAAAAGGTTGTTCGTATCCCAATCGAAGATGGCGAAACAATTGTGGTTCACGGGGAGAAGCGTGATACGCCGTTGAGAATTATCAGCTGCCTGAAAGCGCGGAAGTGTTTGAAGAAGGGATGTGTTGCCTTCCTGGCACACATTGTGGATAAGGAGGCTGCTGAGCCAAGAATAGAAGACATCCCTGTCGTGAGGGAATATCCAGAAGTCTTCCCAGAGGACTTACCTGGACTGCCACTTCAGAGACAAGTAGATTTCCGCATTGACTTAGTTCCAGGCGCCACGCCTGTGGCTAAGGCACCTTACAGACTTGCTCCGTCTGAGATGCAGGAACTGTCAACACAACTTCAAGAGTTGTTAGACAAGGGTTTTATCCGACCAAGCTTCTCGCCTTGGGGAGCTCCGGTCCTGTTTGTCAAGAAGAAGGACGGTAGTTTTCGTATGTGCATTGACTACCGAGAGTTGAACAAGCTGACGATCAAGAATAGATATCCTCTGCCAAGGATTGATGATCTGTTTGATCAACTGCAAGGCTCAAGCTTTTATTCAAAGATCGACTTGCGATCTGGATACCATCAGTTAAGGATACAAGAGGAGAGTATCCCAAAGACAGCCTTCAGAACTCGTTATGGGCACTACGAGTTCCTTGTTATGCCGTTTGGTTTGACAAACGCACCTGCAGTCTTTATGGACTTGATGAATAGAGTTTGCAAGCCGTACTTGGACAAGTTCGTGATTGTGTTTATCGACGATATCTTGATTTATTCAAAGACGAAGGCTGAGCACGAACAGCATTTAAGAGCAATTTTGGAGTTGCTGAGGAAGGAACAGTTGTATGCCAAGTTCTCTAAGTGCGAGTTTTGGCTACGTGTAGTACAATTTCTTGGACACGTGGTGAACGGAGATGGAATCCATGTGGATCCAACCAAGATCGAAGCGATCAAGAATTGGGAAACGCCAAAGACGCCAACCGAGATTCGACAATTCTTGGGTTTGGCTGGCTACTATCGAAGGTTCATTGAGGATTTTTCAAAAATCGCTCAACCTTTGACACTCCTCACGCAGAAAGATAAGAAGTTTGATTGGGGAATCAAATAGGAAGAAGCGTTCCAGATTTTGAAGGATAAGCTCTGCAATGCGCCAATCTTAGCACTACCAGAAGGTACAGATGATTTTGTGGTATACTGCGATGCCTCACGTCAAGGATTGGGTTGTGTGTTGATGCAACGCCAAAAGGTTATTGCTTACGCATCGCGTCAATTGAAAGTGCACGAAAAGAACTATACCACACATGATTTGGAACTTGGCGCAGTGGTATTTGCATTAAAGATCTGGAGACACTACCTTTATGGTACAAAGTGTATAATCTTCACAGATCACAAGAGCCTACAACACATATTCAACCAGAAGGAGCTGAATATGAGGCAGAGACGATGGGTTGAATTGCTGAACGATTACGACTGCGAGATAAAGTACCACCCAGGGAAGGCGAATGTGGTCGCCGATGCCCTAAGTCGAAAGGAGAGGATCAAGCCCATAAGGGTTAGGGCTTTAGAAATGATTATTCGAACCGATCTTTCCTTGCGCATTCGTGCCGCGCAGAAAGAAGCTCTCAAGGAAGGAAACCTTGAAGAAGAATATCTCCGTGCGATGGAGAAGCTACTGGTACCAAACGAGGAAGGAACGTTATGTTTTGAGAAAAGGATTTGGGTTCCTCTGTTTGGAGGTTTAAGGAAGGTTATTTTCGATGAAGCTCACAAGTCGCGGTACTCTATCTACCCTGGAGCGGATAAGATGTACCAAGATCTCAAAGATTATTATTGGTCGCCTAGGATGAAAGGCGATGTTGCTGTTTATGTGAGCAAATGTTTAACGTGTGCTAAGGTTAAAGCGGAATACCAGAAGCCTTCAGGACTTCTGCAACAACCCGAGATTCCCAAGTGGAAATGGGAACAAATCTCCATGGATTTTATTACAAAGTTGCCAAGAACGCCGAGAGGCCATGACACTATTTGGGTAATAGTGGATCGATTAACGAAGTCAGCACACTTCTTACCTATCAGAGAGAAAGATAATACGAGCAAGTTGGCCGAAATTTACATGAGAGAGATCGTTACGCGCCATGGAGTACCTCTCTCAATCATCTCTGATAGAGACGGAAGGTTTGTGTCAAGGATATGGCAATCCTTCCAAGAAGCTTTTGGCTCGCAATTGAATCTGAGCACTGTGTTTCATCCGCAAACTGACGGTCAAAGCGAGCGAACGATACAGACTTTGGAAGACATGCTGAGAGCGTGTGTTATGGATTTGGGCGGTAGCTGGGACAAGCATTTGCCTTTGGTCGAATTTTCATACAACAACAGCTACCACACCAGTATTGGTGTCGCGCCATTTGTACCCTTTACGGACGCAAGTGCCGATCACCCCTATGCTGGGCTGACGCAGGTGATAGGCAGCTTGCTAGTCCCGAAATCGTCCAAGAGACGACAGACAAGATTGCGCAGATTCTAAAACGCATCGAAGCAGCTCGCCACAGACAGAAAGCCTATGCAGATCCAAACCGGAAACACTTGGAATTCCAAGTGGGAGAAATGGTGTTATTGAAAGTTTCACCCTGGAAGGGTGTGGCACGCTTCGAAAAGCGTGGGAAGTTAAATCCGCGCTACATTGGTCCTTTCAGAGTTTTGGAAAGAATAGGATTAGTAGCATACAAGTTGGACCTACCTGCTGAACTCCATTCAGTTCACGATACATTTCATGTATCCAACCTGAAGAAGAGTCCAACTCAAGATACCATTGCCATTCCCATCGACGAGATTCATGTTGACGACACGCTCCATTTCGTTGAAGAACCGGTTGAGGTTACAGATTGGAAAGTAAACAAGACCCGCTGGAGCAGTGTCAAGCTCGTCAAAGTTCGTTGGAATGCCAGACATGGTCCTGAATACACCTGGGAGCGTGAGGACCGGATGAAAGAGAAATACACCCACTTATTTCCTAAGAACCCTGCATCTACAAGCAGAACTTAAAATTTCGGGACGAAATTTTTCTAACGGGGGGAGAATGTGACAACCCTCACTAAACCAGGTATCCGTATGACTTAATTAATAATTAATTACTACTTAATTACTGTGCTTGCTTGAACTTGTGAATAAACTGCTACTTGAATACTGATACATGTACTTACTTGCATCATACTTTACTTGCTGTCACTACATTATATATATGCTGAACCTTAGTGACAAACATGATGCACAAAAAGCACAGTAGCACTATAAACGGATAACCTATTGAACATGCTGATAGAGCCAGCATCAGGCAGACACTGCCTCTAAGGCCTGTATGAGCCCGAAAAATCTTACTACACTAGTGGTGAGTGTAGGGATACAAGGATTGTAGAACTGCGTCTCTAGGAATAAGTTACAATGACTGGATGTGCCTAAAACGTGCTCTAAACACAAAGTTCAGCACTTTACATAATAATTCAGCATTTAGCTACCTAATAAAGTGCCAAAACATGAGAAAAATATTATTAGACACTTTCCAAAGTGTCAGAAATGAGTTGTGTCACTAAAAAGGGTATTAACGACACTTTAAAGCTTTGTTAAGCACTTTAACGGATTACTATCCAACCGAACAACCGGATTTTACCCGAAACATGAAAATATTGTCATTTTCATTGTTTATCTTTTTCTGAGCCAGTTAGGGTCCCTGAATACCCTAACACCCGTCATAACACACTACACACTAGTAACCGGGTTAATCAATTAACCTAACTAGATTAACCTAACTAGATTAACCTAACTAGATTAACCTAACTAATATCCTAACTACTAGTTGGAATCGAACTAGTACCCCCCCCCCTAACCAAACCGTCCCCAAGAGGGGGACATACCTTGTCCTTTATTTGATTATATTAATCTTGTGCTTAATATCTAAGTAACACAAGATCCATTGGTTATTAGAGCATGATGGATTTATAAATTAACCCTAAGATCATGAAGTTCTTTTCCACAAAACAACTCTCAACTTAACTCCCTCTCTCTCCCTCTAAAGGCTTCGGCCGAACACACCCACAAACACCCATCATATTTTCGGTTTTGATCTTCACATTCCAAGATCATTCAAGTGTTAAGGATCGCATATAAGGAAGCTTGGTGCAATCGGAAGGCGAAGGACCTCACTACATTGCTTTTATCCATGCATTTTTCGCTTAGACTCTTCCCTAGCCTCGAGCTAGTAGTAAGTTGCTTAAATCACCTTCTCGAACTATTTTAAAGTGGTTAATATGATTTGTAACGGTTAAAAGTCGCAAACATACAAGATGAAGCATAAAAGTCTACTAAAAATGCTAAAAGTGATGGTTAAAAGCTCATATGTTGTGTAAATCTTGTAGTAATTGATTTGTGTGATTATTTGGACCCGATCTATGTTGTGGTAGCTCGGATCATCATTTAACCCGGGTTGGTCATGATCATAGATCATGACATAAGGTTGTTTTGGAAGTAATAAGGGTTAAAGGATGAAACTCTACCACACACGAAACATGAACTTGTGTAAAAGCGATTTTGCTTGTGAAATAGTGTTTAAAACTAGTAGATCTACGTATCTACAAGCGGTATTTTCAAAGAACCAAGTATCAAAGAAATCATGTTTTCTAAAAACGGATCTTATACTAACACGAATGATTTTTAGAACACACAAGTGTGTAAACACTTGTGTAGCACACACCTTCAACAAAATAACTACTTTTGAAAAAGATGACGAGAAGTTGTAAAGATGGAATTTCTTTAAAAACGGGGTTTTTACGAAACCGGATTGATTTATATAAAGATCCGCTTAAAGTATTGGGATTTACATCATAATGTTGGAAAAACTACAAGTTCATGTGATTTTTGCGATTTACATGTTTATGGACTAGTTGATGCGTTGAATATTGTTTTGATTGAGTAAGGAAATCGTTGATTTGGTTTGTAAAAGAAAATGATACGCTTGAAAGCGTGGCCACCTCCAGTTACAGAGGAAACTCTGGCGAAATTTTTTTCCAAAAGCCTAACACTTAGAAATATTTTCACTATGAGTGTTAGAAATACATTTTGACTTGTTTTCAAATTATAGATTTCGCCACGACTTATTTACAAAACATCGGAGGTGGGATTTCACAAAATAAAACGTGATATATATATATATATATATATATTTAGTATATATTTTTCACAACATCACTTGTATAAGTGTTTATGATCATTTTATGAACTACGTAAATATTATTTTTAGGGTAAAAATAATATTACTGAGTATTATTTTGGGAAAATTATGTAATGGAAAATATAATATTTTTGAGAAGAATAATTATATTTTGGAGTTGGAAATAAAATATATTTTAAGTGAGACTTAATAATATATTTCGAAATTATACGAATACACATGTATTAAATCCCCCATCCTTGGGGAAGGAAAATGACTACCAAGTATATACAGAATGTAAACACGAAATAGTTGCCTAACTATTTCCCAAAAACTTAAACCATAAAGCTAAGGCACGGCCGTCCGTCTAATAGAATTAGTACGTGTAGGTCGTCACACAGCTGATTGATTTGGAGGCATACTTGGTAGAGACGCACCACTGTGAGTTCATGTCCCCCTTTTCTCTTAACTGTTTTCAGTTTTCTAAACTACGGGGGTGAAATACATGTTACTTTGATTACAAGTACTTTATACATGGTATGGTTAGCGTAAGGAGGTTTACTACTTAGATCATGTGAGTGGGTAGGCGGGAACTGGAGGCCATTAATCCTCATTGTAGGACCGAGGGACGTAGGCGGTAGATCTATCTGGGTGTAGCGAGCCCAGCCCCAGGCCCAACCAGAACGGACCTCGGGGTGACTTTGTACCCATCGCGAAATCTGCTAGGTTTGAGTCTTCCTACTTGCACTTCACACATATCAATGGCCTTGCAAACCATTGGTGATCTCTTTTTCCTTATTTGCTACATACCAGGATTTTTATACATACAAGGTTTATTTACTCACTTACACATGAACTCGCTCAAGATTATTGTTGATTTTTCAACTTACATGTATTTCAGGGAATTAAAGGATCTGGCGCGGTATGGCACGTTTTCCCGCTGCACTAGTTACGAGGTCATCCGGGTTTGGGGAATGTGACTCTTTCCTGGACATGTCACAATCCTTAAACTGTGTTTATGACATGTTGATGTTTGTGTTTGTTGAACAATGTCGTTAGGATGTGTTTTCGTTAAGACAATGATGTTGTATTTGGTTTTTAAAACTTACTTAAATGGATGATCTTGCATGGTTTTATTTCATATAGCTTTGTTATGGTTAAGCTATGGTATTAAGAAGTCACACCAAATTAACCACGCTTCCGCAAAGCCAGGGTGTGACATTTTCGCTCGACGATTCCATTCTTGGGTGGTTGGTTTGGCCCTTGTTCCTGTAACTCGAATCCTAGCCCGGTATATCCCATTTTAATTTTACACCATTGTAAACCTTACGCCTTTTTTACTCTCTGATCGAGGTTCTCTGCATTGAAAAATCTTCGTAAACTAAATCACACGTGTATATGTTGATATCTAAGAGATATACAGTCAAGAAAATCAAGGGCAATGGTGATATATATGCGGATTAGACACCAAAAAAAACACAGAACAAATGGCTACAATTTAAGGAATGTGTTTAGTGACGGCATAAGATTCCTAATTGATGGAGAAAGGTCTGGTGGCAAGAAAAGCTGCTTCTAGGAGGTTGTCAAGTGTTTTCGCTCGAAGATTCCATTCTTGGGTGGTTGGTTTGGCCCTTGTTCCTGTAACTCGAATCCTAGCCCGATATATCCCATTTTAATTTTACACCATTGTGAACCTTACACCTTTTTTACTCTCTGATCGAGGTTCTCGGCATTGAAAAATCTTCGTAAACTAAATCACACGTGTATATATTGACATTTAAGAGATATACAGTCAAGAAAATCAAGGGCAATGGTGATATATATGCGGATTAGACACCAAAAAAACACTCAACAAATGGCTAAAATTTAAGGAATGTTTTTAGTGACGGCATGAGATTCCTAATTGATGGAGAAAGGTCTGGTGGTAAGAAAAGCTGCTTCTAGAAGGTTGTCAAGTGTTTTTGCTAGACGATTCCATTCTTCGGTGGTTGGTTTGGCCCTTGTTCCTGTAACTCGAATCCTAGCCCGGTATATCCCATTTTAATTTTACACCATTGTGAACCTTACGCCTTTTTTACTCTCTGATGGAGGTTGTCGGCATTGAAAAATCTTCGTAAACTAAATCACACGTGCATATGTCGACATTTAAGAGATATACAGTCAAGAAAATCAAGGTCAATGGTGATATATATGCGGATTAGACACCAAAAAAAACACTCAACAAATGGCTACAATTTAAGGAATGTGTTTAGTGACGGCATCAGATTCCTAATTGATGGAGAAAGGTCTGGTGGCAAGAACAGCTGCTTCTAGGAGGTTGTCAAGTGTTTTCGCTCGACGATTCCATTCTTGGGTGGTTGGTTTGGCCCTTGTTCCTGTAACTCGAATCCTAGCCCGGTATATCCCATTTTATTTTACACCATTGTGAACCTTACACCTTTTTTACTCTCTGATCGAGGTTCTCGGCATTGAAAATTCTTCGTAAACTAAATCACACGTGTATATGTTGACATTTAAGAGATATACAATCAAGAAAATCAAGGGCAATGGTGATATATATGCGGATTAGACACAAAAAAAAACACTCAACAAATGGCTACAATTTAAGGAATGTGTTTAGTGACGGCATCAGATTCCTAATTGATGGAGAAAGGTCTGGTCGCAAGAAAAGCTGCTTCTAGGAGGTTGTCAAGTGTTTTCGCTCGACGATTCCATTCTTGGGTGGTTGGTTTGGCCCTTTTTCCTGTAACTCGAATCCTAGCCCGGTGTATCCCATTTTAATTTTACACCATTGTGAACCTTACGCCTTTTTTACTCTCTGATCGAGGTTGTCGGCATTGAAAAATCTTCGTAAACTAAATCACACGTGCATATGTTGACATTTAAGAGATATACAGTCAAGAAAATCAAGGTCAATGGTGATATATATGCGGATTAGACACCAAAAAAAAACACTCAACAAATGGCTACAATTTAAGGAATGTGTTTAGTGACGGCATCAGATTCCTAATTGATGGAGAAAGGTCTGGTCGCAAGAAAATCTGCTTTTAGGAGGTTGTTAAGTGTTTTCGCTCGACGATTCCATTCTTGGGTGGTTGGTTTGGCCCTTTTTCCTGTAACTCGAATCCTAGCCCGGTATATCCCATTTTAATTTTACACCATTGTGAACCTTACGCCTTTTTTACTCTCTGATCGAGGTTATCAGCATTGAAAAATCTTCGTAAACTAAATCACACGTGTATATGTTGATATTTAAGAGATATACAGTCAAGAAAATCAAGGGCAATGGTGATATATATGCGGATTAGACACCAAAAATAAAACTCAACAAATGGCTAAAATTTAAGGAATGTTTTTAGTGACGGCATGAGATTCCTAATTGATGGAGAAAGATCTGGTGGTAAGAAAAGCTGCTTCTAGAAGGTTGTCAAGTGTTTTTGCTAGACGATTCCATTCTTGGGTGGTTGGTTTGGCCCTTGTTCCTGTAACTCGAATCCTAGCCCGGTATATCCCATTTTAATTTTACACCATTGTGAACCTTACGCCTTTTTTACTCTCTGATCGAGGTTATCGGCATTGAAAAATCTTCGTAAACTAAATCACACGTGCATATGTTGACATTTAAGAGATATACAGTCTAGAAAATCAAGGTCAATGGTGATATATATGCGGATTAGACACCAAAAAAAAAAACACTAAACAAATGGCTACAATTTAAGGAATGTGTTTAGTGACGGCATCGGATTCCTAATTGATGGAGAAAGGTTTGGTGGCAAGAAAAGCTGCTTCTTGGAGGTTGTCAAGTGTTTTCGCTCGACGATTCCATTCTTGGGTGGTTGGTTTGGCCCTTTTTCCTGTAACTCGAATCCTAGCCCGGTATATCCCATTTTATTTTACACCATTGTGAACCTTACACCTTTTTTACTCTCTGATCGAGGTTCTCGGCATTGAAAATTCTTCGTAAACTAAATCATACGTGTATATGTTGACATTTAAGAGATATACAGTCAAGAAAATCAAGGGCAATGGTGATATATATGCGGATTAGACACAAAAAAAAACACTCAACAAATGGCTACAATTTAAGGAATGTGTTTAGTGACGCCATCAGATTCCTAATTGATGGAGAAAGGTCTGGTCGCAAGAAAAGCTGCTTCTAGGAGGTTGTCAAGTGTTTTCGCTCGACGATTCCATTCTTGGGTGGTTGGTTTGCCTCTTTTTCCTGTAACTCGAATCCTAGCCCGGTATATCCCATTTTAATTTTACACCATTGTGAACCTTACGCCTTTTTTACTCTCTGATCGAGGTTGTCGGCATTGAAAAATCTTCGTAAACTAAATCACACGTGTATATGTTGATATTTAAGAGATATACAGTCAAGAAAATCAAAGGCAATGGTGATATATATGCGGATTAGACACCAAAAAAAACACACAACAAATGGCTAAAATTTAAGGAATGTTTTTAGTGACGGCATGAGATTCCTAATTGATTGAGAAAGATCTGGTGGTAAGAAAAGCTGCTTCTAGAAGGTTGTCAAGTTTTTTTGCTAGACGATTCCATTCTTGGGTGGTTGGTTTGGCCCTTGTTCCTGTAACTCGAATCCTAGCCCGGTATATCCCATTTTAATTTTACACCATTGTGAACCTTACGCCTTTTTTACTCTCTGATCGAGGTTGTCGGCATTGAAAAATCTTCGTAAACTAAATCACACGTGCATATGTTGACATTTAAGAGATATACAGTCAAGAAAATCAAGGTCAATGGTGATATATATGCGGATTAGACACCAAAAAAAAAACACTAAACAAATGGCTACAATTTAAGGAATGTGTTTAGTGACGGCATCAGATTCCTAATTGATGGAGAAAGGTTTGGTGGCAAGAAAAGCTGCTTCTTGGAGGTTGTCAAGTGTTTTCGCTCGACGATTCCATTCTTGGGTGGTTGGTTTGGCCCTTTTTCCTGTAACTCGAATCCTAGCCCGGTATATCCCATTTTATTTTACACCATTGTGAACCTTACACCTTTTTTACTCTCTGATCGAGGTTCTCGGCATTGAAAATTCTTCGTAAACTAAATCACACGTGTATATGTTGACATTTAAGAGATATACAGTCAAGAAAATCAAGGGCAATGGTGATATATATGCGGATTAGACACCAAAAAAAAAATACTCAACAAATGGCTACAATTTAAGGAATGTGTTTAGTGAAGCCATCAGATTCCTAATTGATGGAGAAAGGTCTGGTCGCAAGAAAAGCTGCTTCTAGGAGGTTGTCAAGTGTTTTCGCTCGACGATTCCATTTTTGGGTGGTTGGTTTGGCCCTTTTTCCTGTAACTTGAATCCTAGCCCGGTGTATCCCATTTTAATTTTACACCATTGTGAACCTTACGCCTTTTTTACTCTCTGATCGAGGTTGTCGGCATTGAAAAATCTTCTTAAACTCAATCACACGTGCATATGTTGACATTTAAGAGATATACAGTCAAGAAAATCAAGGTCAATGGTGATATATATGCGGATTAGACACCAAAAAAAAACACTCAACAAATGGCTACAATTTAAGGAATGTGTTTAGTGACGGCATCATATTCCTAATTGATGGAGAAAGGTCTAGTCGCAAGAAAAGCTGCTTCTAGGAGGTTGTCAAGTGTTTTCGCTCGACGATTCCATTCTTGGGTGGTTGGTTTGGCCCTTTTTCCTGTAACTCGAATCCTAGCCCGGTATATCCCATTTTAATTTTACACCATTGTAAACCTTACGCCTTTTTTACTCTCTGATCGAGGTTGTCGGCATTGAAAAATCTTCGTAAACTAAATCACACGTGCATACGTTGACATTTAAGAGATATACAGTCAAGAAAATCAAGGTCAATGGTGATATATATGCAGATTAGACAGCAAAAAAAAACACTCAACAAATGGCTACAATTTAAGGAATGTGTTTAGTGACGGCATCAGATTCCTAATTGATGGAGAAAGGTCTGGTCGCAAGAAAAGCTGCTTCTAGGAGGTTGTCAAGTGTTTTCGCTCGACGATTCCATTCTTGGGTGGTTGGTTTGGCCCTTTTTCCTGTAACTCGTATCCTAGCCCCGTATATCCCATTTTATTTTACACCATTGTGAACCTTACACCTTTTTTACTCTCTGATCGAGATTCTCGGCATTGAAAATTCTTCGTAAACTAAATCACACGTGTATATGTTGACATTTAAGAGATATACAGTCAAGAAAATCAAGGGCAATGGTGATATATATGCGGATTAGACACCAAAAAAAAAACACTCAACAAATGGCTACAATTTAAGGAATGTGTTTAGTGACGGCATCAGATTCCTAATTGATGGAGAAAGGTCTGGTCGCAAGAAAAGCTGCTTCTAGGAGGTTGTCAAGTGTTTTCGCTCGACGATTCCATTCTTGGGTGGTTGGTTTGGCCCTTTTTCCTGTAACTCGAATCCTAGCCCGGTATATCCCATTTTATTTTACACCATTGTGAACCTTACACCTATTTTACTCTCTGATCGAGGTTCTCGGCATTGAAAATTCTTCGTAAACTAAATCACACGTGTATATGTTGACATTTAAGAGATATACAGTCAAGAAAATCAAGGGCAATGGTGATATATATGCGGATTAGACACCAAAAAAAACACTCAACAAATGGCTACAATTTAAGGAATGTGTTTAGTGACGTCATCAAATTCCTAATTGATGGAGAAAGGTCTGGTCGCAAGAAAAGCTGCTTCTAGGAGGTTGTCAAGTGTTTTCGCTCGACGATTCCATTCTTGGGTGGTTGGTTTGGCCCTTTTTCCTGTAACTCGAATCCTAGCCCGGTATATCCCATTTTAATTTTACACCATTGTGAACCTTAAGCCTTTTTTACTCTCTGATCGAGGTTGTCGGCATTGAAAAATCTTCCTAAACTAAATCACACGTGCATATGTTGACATTTAAGAGATATACAGTCAAGAAAATCAAGGTCAATGGTGATATATATGCGGATTAGACACCAAAAAAAAAACACTCAACAAATGGCTACAATTTAAGGAATGTGTTTAGTGACGGCATCAGATTCCTAATTGATGGAGAAAGGTCTGGTCGCAAGAAAAGCTGCTTCTAGGAGGTTGTCAAGTGTTTTCGCTCGATGATTCCATTCTTGGGTGGTTGGTTTGGCCCTTGTTCCTATAACTCGAATCCTAGCCCGGTATATCCTATTTTAATTTTACACCATTGTGAACCTTACGCCTTTTTTACTCTCTAATCGAGGTTGTCGGCATTGAAAAATCTTCGTAAACTAAATCACACGTGCATACGTTGTCATTTAAGAGATATACAGTCAAGAAAATCAAGGTCAATGGTGATATATATGCAGATTAGACAGCAAAAAAAAAAAACACTCAACAAATGGCTACAATTTAAGGAATGTGTTTAGTGACGGCATAAGATTCCTAATTGATGGAGAAAGGTCTGGTCGCAAGAAAAGCTGCTTCTAGGAGGTTGTCAAGTGTTTTCGCTCGACGATTCCATTCTTGGGTGGTTGGTTTGGCCCTTTTTCCTGTAACTCGTATCCTCGCCCGGTATATCCCATTTTATTTTACACCATTGTGAACCTTACACCTTTTTTACTCTCTGATCGAGATTCTCGGCATTGAAAATTCTTCGTAAACTAAATCACACGTGTATATGTTGACATTTAAGAGATATACAGTCAAGAAAATCAAGGGCAATGGTGATATATATGCGGATTAGACACCAAAAAAAAACACTCAACAAATGGCTACAATTTAAGGAACGTGTTTAGTGACGGCATCAGATTCCTAATTGATGGAGAAAGGTCTGGTCGCAAGAAAAGCTGCTTCTAGGAGGTTGTCAAGTGTTTTCACTCGACGATTCCATTCTTGGGTGGTTGGTTTGGCCCTTTTTCCTGTAACTCGAATCCTTGCCCGGTATATCCCATTTTAATTTTACACCATTGTGAACCTTACGCCTTTTTTACTCTCTGATTGAGGTTGTCGGCATTGAAAAATCTTCGTAAACTAAATCACACGTGCATATGTTGACATTTAAGAGATATACAGTCAAGAAAATCAAGGTCAATGGTGATATATATGCGGATTGACACCAAAAAAAAAACACTCAACAAATGGCTACAATTTAAGGAATGTGTTTAGTGACGGCATCAGATTCCTAATTGATGGAGAAAGGTCTGGTCGCAAGAAAAGCTGCTTCTAGGAGGTTGTCAAGTGTTTTCGCTCGATGATTCCATTCTTGGGTGGTTGGTTTGGCCCTTGTTCCTATAACTCGAATCCTAGCCCGGTATATCCTATTTTAATTTTACACCATTGTGAACCTTACGCCTTTTTTACTCTCTAATCGAGGTTGTCGGCATTGAAAAATCTTCGTAAACTAAATCACACGTGCATACGTTGTCATTTAAGAGATATACAGTCAAGAAAATCAAGGTCAATGGTGATATATATGCAGATTAGACAGCAAAAAAAAAAACACTCAACAAATGGCTACAATTTAAGGAATGTGTTTAGTGACGGCATAAGATTCCTAATTGATGGAGAAAGGTCTGGTCGCAAGAAAAGCTGCTTCTAGGAGGTTGTCAAGTGTTTTCGCTCGACGATTCCATTCTTGGGTGGTTGGTTTGGCCCTTTTTCCTGTAACTCGTATCCTCGCCCGGTATATCCCATTTTATTTTACACCATTGTGAACCTTACACCTTTTTTACTCTCTGATCGAGATTCTCGGCATTGAAAATTCTTCGTAAACTAAATCACACGTGTATATGTTGACATTTAAGAGATATACAGTCAAGAAAATCAAGGGCAATGGTGATATATATGCGGATTAGACACCAAAAAAAAACACTCAACAAATGGCTACAATTTAAGGAATGTGTTTAGTGACGGCATCAGATTCCTAATTGATGGAGAAAGGCCTGGTCGCAAGAAAAGCAGCTTCTAGGAGGTTGTCAAGTGTTTTCACTCGACGATTCCATTCTTGGGTGGTTGGTTTGGCCCTTTTTCCTGTAACTCGAATCCTTGCCCGGTATATCCCATTTTAATTTTACACCATTGTGAACCTTACGCCTTTTTTACTCTCTGATTGAGGTTGTCGGCATTGAAAAATCTTCGTAAACTAAATCACACGTGCATATGTTGACATTTAAGAGATATACAGTCAAGAAAATCAAGGTCAATGGTGATATATATGCGCATTAGACACCAAAAAAAACACTCAACAAATGACTACAATTTAAGGAATGTGTTTAGTGACGGCATCAGATTCCTAATTGATGGAGAAAGGTCTGGTCGCAAGAAAAGCTGCTTCTAGGAGGTTGTCAAGTGTTTTCGCTCGACGATTCCATTCTTGGGTGGTTGGTTTGGCCCTTTTTCCTGTAACTCGAATCCTAGCCCGGTATATCCCATTTTAATTTTACACCATTGTTAACCTTACGCCTTTTTTACTCTCTGATAGAGGTTCTCGGCATTGAAAAATCTTCGTAAACTAAATCACACGTGTATATGTTGACATTTAAGAGATCTACAGTCAAGAAAATCAAGGGCAATGGTGATATATATGCGGATTAGACACCAAAAAAAAACACACAACAAAATGCTACAATTTAAGGAATGTGTTTTGTGACGGCATCAGATTCCTAATTGATGGAGAAAGATCTGGTGGTAAGAAAAGCTGCTTCTAGGCGGTTGTCAAGTGTTTTCGCTCGACGATTCCAATCTTGGGTGGTCGGTTTGGCCCTTGTTCCTGTAACTCGAATCCTAGCCAGGTATATCCCATTTTAATTTTACACCATTGTGAACCTTACGCCTTTTTTACTCTCTGATCGAAGTTCTCGGCATTGAAAAATCTTGGTAAACGAAATCACACGTGTATATGTTGATATTTAAGAGATATACAGTCAAGAAAATCTAGGGCAATGGTGATATATATGCGGATTAGACACAAAAAAATAACACTCAACAAATGGCTACAATTTAAGGAATGTGTTTAGTGACGGCATCGGATTCCTAATTGATGGAGAAAGGTCTGGTGGCAAGAAAAGCTGCTTCTAGGAGGCTGTCAAGTGTTTTCGCTTGACGATTCCATTCTTGGGTGGTTGGTTTGGCCCTTGTTCCTGTAACTCGAATCCTAGCCCGGTATATCCCATTTTAATTTTACACCATTGTGAACCTTACGCCTTTTTTACTCTCTGATCGAGGTTGTCGGCAATGAAAAATCTTCGTAAACTAAATCACACGTGTATATGTTGACATTTAAGAGATATACAGTGAAGAAAATTAAAGGCAATGGTGATATATATGCGGATTAGACACAAAAAAAAACACTCAACAAATGGCTACAATTTAAGGAATGTGTTTAGTGACGGCATCAGATTCCTAATTGATGGAGAAATGTCTGGTCACAGGAAAAGCCGCTTCTAGGAGGTTGTCAAGTGTTTTCGATCGACGATTCCATTCTTGGGTGGTTGGTTTGGCCCTTGTTCCTGTAACTCGAATCCTAGCCCGGTATATCCCATTTTAATTTTACACCATTGTGAACCTTACGCCTTTTTTACTCTCTGATCGAGGTTGTCGGCATTGAAAAATCTTCGTAAACTAAGTCACACGTGCATACGTTGACATTTAAGAGATATACAGTCAAGAAAATCAAGGTCAATGGTGATATATATGCAGATTAGACACCAAAAAAAAACACTCAACAAATGGCTACAATTTAAGGAATGTGTTTAGTGACGGCATCAGATTCCTAATTGATGGAGAAAGGTCTGGTCGCAAGAAAAGCTGCTTCTAGGAGGTTGTCAAGTGTTTTCGCTCGACGATTCCATTCTTGGGTGGTTGGTTTGGCCCTTTTTCCTGTAACTCGAATCCTAGCCCGGGATATCCCATTTTAATTTTACACCATTGTTAACCTTACGCCTTTTTTACTCTCTGATAGGGGTTCTCGGCATTGAAAAATCTTCGTAAACTAAATCACACGTGTATATGTTGACATTTAAGAGATATACAGTCAAGAAAATCAAGGGCAATGGTGATATATATGCGGATTAGACACCAAAAAAAAAACACACAACAAATTGCTACAATTTAAGGAATGTGTTTTGTGACGGCATCAGATTCCTAATTGATGGAGAAAGATCTGGTGGTAAGAAAAGCTGCTTCTAGGAGGTTGTCAAGTGTTTTCGCTCGACGATTCCAATCTTGGGTGGTCGGTTTGGCCCTTGTTCCTGTAACTCGAATCCTAGCCCGGTATATCCCATTTTAATTTTACACCATTGTGAACCTTACGCCTTTTTTACTCTCTGATCGAAGTTCTCGGCATTGAAAAATCTTGGTAAACGAAATCACACGTGTATATGTTGATATTTAAGAGATATACAGTCAAGAAAATCTAGGGCAATGGTGATATATATGCGGATTAGACACAAAAAAATAACACTCAACAAATGGCTACAATTTAAGGAATGTGTTTAGTGACGGCATCGGATTCCTAATTGATGGAGAAAGGTCTGGTGGCAAGAAATGCTGCTTCTAGGAGGTTGTCAAGTGTTTTCGCTTGACGATTCCATTCTTGGGTGGTTGGTTTGGCCCTTGTTCCTGTAACTCGAATCCTAGCCCGGTATATCCCATTTTAATTTTACACCATTGTGAACCTTACGCCTTTTTTACTCTCTGATCGAGGTTGTCGGCAATGAAAAATCTTCGTAAACTAAATCACACGTGTATATGTTGACATTTAAGAGATATACAGTCAAGAAAATTAAAGGCAATGGTGATATATATGCGGATTAGACACAAAAAAACACTCAACAAATGGCTACAATTTAAGGAATGTGTTTAGTGACGGCATCAGATTCCTAATTGATGGAGAAATGTCTGGTCGCAGGAAAAGCTGCTTCTAGGAGGTTGTCAAGTGTTTTCGCTCGACGATTCCATTCTTGGGTGGTTGGTTTGGCCCTTGTTCCTGTAACTCGAATCCTAGCCCGGTATATCCCATTTTAATTTTACACCATTGTGAACCTTACGCCTTTTTTACTCTCTGATCGAGGTTGTCGGCATTGAAAAATCTTCGTAAACTAAATCACACGTGCATACGTTGACATTTAAGAGATATACAGTCAAGAAAATCAAGGTCAATGGTGATATATATGCAGATTAGACACCAAAAAAAAAAACACTCAACAAATGGATACAATTTAAGGAATGTGTTTAGTGATGGCATCAGATTCCTAATTGATGGAGAAAGGTCTGGTCGCAAGAAAAGCTGCTTCTAGGAGGTTGTCAAGTGTTTTCGCTCGACGATTCCATTCTTGGGTGGTTCGTTTGGCCCTTTTTCCTGTAACTCGAATCCTTGCCCGGTATATCCCATTTTAATTTTACACCATTGTGAACCTTACGCCTTTTTTACTCTCTGATCGAGGTTGTCGGCATTGAAAAATCTTCGTAAACTAAATCACACGTGCATATGTTGACATTTAAGAGATATACAGTCAAGAAAATCAAGGTCAATGGTGATATATATGCGCATTAGACACCAAAAAAAACACTCAACAAATGGCTACAATTTAAGGAATGTGTTTAGTGACGGCATCAGATTCCTAATTGATGGAGAAAGGTCTGGTCGCAAGAAAAGCTGCTTCTAGGAGGTTGTCAAGTGTTTTCGCTCGACGATTCCATTCTTGGGTGGTTGGTTTGGCCCTTTTTCCTGTAACTCGAATCCTAGCCCGGTATATCCCATTTTAATTTTACACCATTGTTAACCTTACGCCTTTTTTACTCTCTGATAGAGGTTCTCGGTATTGAAAAATCTTCGTAAACTAAATCACACGTGTATATGTTGACATTTAAGAGATATACAGTCAAGAAAATCAAGGGCAATGGTGATATATATGCGGATTAGACACCAAAAAAAAAACACACAACAAATTGCTACAATTTAAGGAATGTGTTTTGTGACGGCATCAGATTCCTAATTGATGGAGAAAGATCTGGTGGTAAGAAAAGCTGCTTCTAGGAGGTTGTCAAGTGTTTTCGCTCGACGATTCCAATCTTGGGTGGTCGGTTTGGCCCTTGTTCCTGTAACTCGAATCCTAGCCTGGTATATCCCATTTTAATTTTACACCATTGTGAACCTTACACCTTTTTTACTCTCTGATCGAAGTTCTCGGCATTGAAAAATCTTGGTAAACGAAATCACACGTGTATATGTTGATATTTAAGAGATATACAGTCAAGAAAATCTAGGGCAATGGTGATATATATGCGGATTAGACACAAAAAAATAACACTCAACAAATGGCTACAATTTAAGGAATGTGTTTAGTGACGGCATCAGATTCCTAATTGATGGAGAAAGGTCTGGTGGCAAGAAAAGCTGCTTCTAGGAGGTTGTCAAGTGTTTTCGCTTGACGATTCCATTCTTGGGTGGTTGGTTTGGCCCTTGTTCCTGTAACTCGAAGCCTAGCCCGGTATATCCCATTTTAATTTTACACCATTGTGAACCTTACGCCTTTTTTACTCTCTGATCGAGGTTCTCGGCATTGAAAAAACTTCGTAAACTAAATCACACGTGTATATGTTGACATTTAAGAGATATACAGTCAAGAAAATTAAAGGCAATGGTGATATATATGCGGATTAGACACAAAAAAAAACACTCAACAAATGGCTACAATTTAAGGAATGTGTTTAGTGACGGCATCAGATTCCTAATTGATGGAGAAAGGTCTGGTCGCAAGAAAAGCTGCTTCTAGGAGGTTGTCAAGTGTTTTCACTCGACGATTCCATTCTTGGGTGGTTGGTTTGGCCCTTGTTCCTGTAACTCGAATCCTAGCCCGGTATATCCCATTTTAATTTTACACCATTGTGAACCTTACGCCTTTTTTACTCTCTGATCGAGGTTGTCGGCATTGAAAAATCTTTGTAAACTAAATCACACGTGCATACGTTGACATTTAAGAGATATACAGTCAAGAAAATCAAGGTCAATGGTGATATATATGCAGATTAGACACCAAAAAAAAAACACTCAACAAATGGCTACAATTTAAGGAATGTGTTTAGTGACGGCATCAGATTCCTAATTGATGGAGAAAGGTCTGGTCGCAAGAAAAGCTGCTTCTAGGAGGTTGTCAAGTGTTTTCGCTCGACGATTCCATTCTTGGGTGGTTCGTTTGGCCCTTTTTCCTGTAACTCGAATCCTTGCCCGGTATATCCCATTTTAATTTTACACCATTGTGAACCTTACGCCTTTTTTACTCTCTGATCGAGGTTGTCGGCATTGAAAAATCTTCGTAAACTAAATCACACGTGCATATGTTGACATTTAAGAGATATACAGTCAAGAAAATCAAGGTCAATGGTGATATATATGCGCATTAGACACCAAAAAAAACACTCAACAAATGGCTACAATTTAAGGAATGTGTTTAGTGACGGCATCAGATTCCTAATTGATGGAGAAAGGTCTGGTCGCAAGAAAAGCTGCTTCTAGGAGGTTGTCAAGTGTTTTCGCTCGACGATTCCATTCTTGGGTGGTTGGTTTGGCCCTTTTTCCTGTAACTCGAATCCTAGCCCGGTATATCCCATTTTAATTTTACACCATTGTTAACCTTACGCCTTTTTTACTCTCTAATAGAGGTTCTCGGCATTGAAAAATCTTCGTAAACTAAATCACACGTGTATATGTTGACATTTAAGAGATATACAGTCAAGAAAATCAAGGGCAATGGTGATATATATGCGGATTAGACACCAAAAAAAACACACACAACAAATTGCTACAATTTAAGGAATGTGTTTTGTGACGGCATCAGATTCCTAATTGATGGAGAAAGATCTGGTGGTAAGAAAAGCTGCTTCTTGGAGGTTGTCAAGTGTTTTCGCTCGACGATTCCAATCTTGGGTGGTCGGTTTGGCCCTTGTTCCTGTAACTCGAATCCTAGCCTGGTATATCCCATTTTAATTTTACACCATTGTGAACCTTACGCCTTTTTTACTCTCTGATCGAAGTTCTCGGCATTGAAAAATCTTGGTAAACGAAATCACACGTGTATATGTTGATATTTAAGAGATATACAGTCAAGAAAATCTAGGGCAATGGTGATATATATGCGGATTAGACACAAAAAAATAACACTCAACAAATGGCTACAATTTAAGGAATGTGTTTAGTGACGGCATCAGATTCCTAATTGATGGAGAAAGGTCTGGTGGCAAGAAAAGCTGCTTCTAGGAGGTTGTCAAGTGTTTTCGCTTGACGATTCCATTCTTGGGTGGTTGGTTTGGCCCTTGTTCCTGTAACTCGAATCCTAGCCCGGTATATCCCATTTTAATTTTACACCATTGTGAACCTTACGCCTTTTTTACTCTCTGATCGAGGTTCTCGGCATTGAAAAATCTTCGTAAACTAAATCACACGTGTATATGTTGACATTTAAGAGATATACAGTCAAGAAAATTAAAGGCAATGGTGATATATATGCGGATTAGACACAAAAAAAAACACTCAACAAATGGCTACAATTTAAGGAATGTGTTTAGTGACGGCATCAGATTCCTAATTGATGGAGAAAGGTCTGGTGGCAAGAAAAGCTGCTTCTAGGAGGTTGTCAAGTGTTTTCGCTCGACGATTCCATTCTTGGGTGGTTGGATTGGCCCTTTTTCCTGTAACTCGAATCCTTGCCCGGTATATCCCATTTTAATTTTACACCATTGTGAACCTTACGCCTTTTTTACTCTCTGATCGAGGTTGTCGGCATTGAAAAATCTTCGTAAACTAAATCACACGTGCATATGTTGACATTTAAGAGATATACAGTCAAGAAAATCAAGGTCAATGGTGATATATATGCGCATTAGACACCAAAAAAACACTCAACAAATGGCTACAATTTAAGGAATGTGTTTAGTGACGGCATCAGATTCCTAATTGATGGAGAAAGGTCTGGTCGCAAGAAAAGCTGCTTCTAGGAGGTTGTCAAGTGTTTTCGCTCGACGATTCCATTCTTGGGTGGTTGGTTTGGCCCTTGTTCCTGTAACTCGAATCCTAGCCCGGTATATCCCATTTTAATTTTACACCATTATGAACCTTACGCCTTTTTTACTCTCTGATCGAGGTTCTCGGCATTGAAAAATCTTCGTAAACTAAATCACACGTGTATATGTTGACATTTAAGAGATATACAGTCAAGAAAATTAAAGGCAATGGTGATATATATGCGGATTAGACACAAAAAAAAACACTCAACAAATGGCTACAATTTAAGGAATGTGTTTAGTGACGGCATCAGATTCCTAATTGATGGAGAAAGGTCTGGTGGCAAGAAAAGCTGCTTCTAGGAGGTTGTCAAGTGTTTTCGCTCGACGATTCCATTCTTGGGTGGTTGGATTGGCCCTTTTTCCTGTAACTCGAATCCTTGCCCGGTATATCCCATTTTAATTTTACACCATTGTGAACCTTACGCCTTTTTTACTCTCTGATCGAGGTTGTCGGCATTGAAAAATCTTCGTAAACTAAATCACACGTGCATATGTTGACATTTAAGAGATATACAGTCAAGAAAATCAAGGTCAATGGTGATATATATGCGCATTAGACACCAAAAAAAACACTCAACAAATGGCTACAATTTAAGGAATGTGTTTAGTGACGGCATCAGATTCCTAATTGATGGAGAAAGGTCTGGTCGCAAGAAAAGCTGCTTCTAGGAGGTTGTCAAGTGTTTTCGCTCGACGATTCCATTCTTGGGTGGTTGGTTTGGCCCTTTTTCCTGTAACTCGAATCCTAGCCCGGTATATCCCATTTTAATTTTACACCATTGTTAACCTTACGCCTTTTTTACTGTCTGATAGAGGTTCTCGGCATTGAAAAATCTTCGTAAACTAAATCACACGTGTATATGTTGACATTTAAGAGATATACAGTCAAGAAAATCAAGGGCAATGGTGAGATATATGCGGATTAGACACCAAAAAAACACACAAAACAAATTGCTACAATTTAAGGAATGTGTTTTGTGACGGCATCAGATTCCTAATTGATGGAGAAAGATCTGGTGGTAAGAAAAGCTGCTTCTAGGAGGTTGTCAAGTGTTTTCGCTCGACTATTCCAATCTTGGGTGGTCGGTTTGGCCCTTGTTCCTGTAACTCGAATCCTAGCCTGGTATATCCCATTTTAATTTTACACCATTGTGAACCTTACGCCTTTTTTACTCTCTGATCGAAGTTCTCGGCATTGAAAAATCTTGGTAAACGAAATCACACGTGTATATGTTGATATTTAAGAGATATACAGTCAAGAAAATCTAGGGCAATGGTGATATATATGCGGATTAGACACAAAAAAATAACACTCAACAAATGGCTACAATTTAAGGAATGTGTTTAGTGACGGCATCAGATTCCTAATTGATGGAGAAAGGTCTGGTGGCAAGAAAAGCTGCTTCTAGGAGGTTGTCAAGTGTTTTCGCTTGACGATTCCATTCTTGGGTGGTTGGTTTGGCCCTTGTTCCTGTAACTCGAATCCTAGCCCGGTATATCCCATTTTAATTTTACACCATTGTGAACCTTACGCCTTTTTTACTCTCTGATCGAGGTTCTCGGCATTGAAAAATCTTCGTAAACTAAATCACAACTGTATATGTTGACATTTAAGAGATATACAGTCAAGAAAATTAAAGGCAATGGTGATATATATGCCGATTAGACACAAAAAAAAACACTCAACAAATGGCTACAATTTAAGGAATGTGTTTAGTGACGGCATCAGATTCCTAATTGATGGAGAAAGGTCTGGTGGCAAAAAAAGCTGCTTCTAGGAGGTTGTCAAGTGTTTTCGCTCGACGATTCCATTCTTGGGTGGTTGGTTTGGCCCTTTTTCCTGTAACTCGAATCCTTGCCCGGTATATCCCATTTTAATTTTACACCATTGTGAACCTTACGCCTTTTTTACTCTCTGATCGAGGTTGTCGGCATTGAAAAATCTTCGTAAACTAAATCACACGTGCATATGTTGACATTTAAGAGATATACAGTCAAGAAAATCAAGGTCAATGGTGATATATATGCGCATTAGACACCAAAAAAAACACTCAACAAATGGCTACAATTTAAGGAATGTGTTTAGTGACGGCATCAGATTCCTAATTGATGGAGAAAGGTCTGGTCGCAAGAAAAGCTGCTTCTAGGAGGTTGTCAAGTGTTTTCGCTCGACGATTCCATTCTTGGGTGGTTGGTTTGGCCCTTTTTCCTGTAACTCGAATCCTAGCCCGGTATATCCCATTTTAATTTTACACCATTGTTAACCTTACGCCTTTTTTACTCTCTGATAGAGGTTCTCGGCATTGAAAAATCTTCGTAAACTAAATCACACGTGTATATGTTGACATTTAAGAGATATACAGTCAAGAAAATCAAGGGCAATGGTGAGATATATGCGGATTAGACACCAAAAAAACACACACAACAAATTGCTACAATTTAAGGAATGTGTTTTGTGACGGCATCAGATTCCTAATTGATGGAGAAAGATCTGGTGGTAAGAAAAGCTACTTCTAGGAGGTTGTCAAGTGTTTTCGCTCGACGATTCCAATCTTGGGTGGTCGGTTTGGCCCTTGTTCCTGTAACTCGAATCCTAGCCCGGTATATCCCATTTTAATTTTACACCATTGTGAACCTTACGCCTTTTTTACTCTCTGATCGAGGTTCTCGGCATTGAAAAATCTTCGTAAACTAAATCACACGTGTATATGTTGACATTTAAGAGGTATACAGTCAAGAAAATTAAAGGCAATGGTGATATATATGCGGATTAGACACAAAAAAAAAACACTCAACAAATGGCTACAATTTAAGGAATGTGTTTAGTGACGGCATCAGATTCCTAATTGATGGAGAAAGGTCTGGTCGCAAGAAAAGCTGCTTCTAGGAGGTTGTCAAGTGTTTTCACTCGACGATTCCATTCTTGGGTGGTTGGTTTGGCCCTTGTTCCTGTAACTCGAATCCTAGCCCGGTATATCCCATTTTAATTTTACACCATTGTGAACCTTACGCCTTTTTTACTCTCTGATCGAGGTTGTCGGCATTGAAAAATCTTCGTAAACTAAATCACACGTGCATACGTTGACATTTAAGATATATACAGTCAAGAAAATCAAGGTCAATGGTGATATATATGCAGATTAGACACCAAAAAAAAAACACTCAACAAATGGCTACAATTTAAGGAATGTGTTTAGTGACGGCATCAGATTCCTAATTGATGGAGAAAGGTCTGGTCGCAAGAAAAGCTGCTTCTAGGAGGTTGTCAAGTGTTTTTGCTCGACGATTCCATTCTTGGGTGGTTCGTTTGGCCCTTTTTCCTGTAACTCGAATCCTTGCCCGGTATATCCCATTTTAATTTTACACCATTGTGAACCTTACGCCTTTTTTACTCTCTGATCGAGGTTGTCGGCATTGAAAAATCTTCGTAAACTAAATCACACGTGCATATGTTGACATTTAAGAGATATACAGTCAAGAAAATCAAGGTCAATGGTGATATATATGCGCATTAGACACCAAAAAAAACACTCAACAAATGGCTTCAATTTAAGGAATGTGTTTAGTGACGGCATCAGATTCCTAATTGATGGAGAAAGGTCTGGTCGCAAGAAAAGCTGCTTCTAGGAGGTTGTCAAGTGTTTTCGCTCGACGATTCCATTCTTGGGTGGTTGGTTTGGCCCTTTTTCCTGTAACTCGAATCCTAGCCCGGTATATCCCATTTTAATTTTACACCATTGTTAACCTTACGCCTTTTTTACTCTCTGATAGAGGTTCTCGGCATTGAAAAATCTTCGTAAACTAAATCACACGTGTATATGTTGACATTTAAGAGATATACAGTCAAGAAAATCAAGGGCAATGGTGATATATATGCGGATTAGACACCAAAAAAAACACACACAACAAATTGCTACAATTTAAGGAATGTGTTTTGTGACGGCATCAGATTCCTAATTGATGGAGAAAGATCTGGTGGTAAGAAAAGCTGCTTCTTGGAGGTTGTCAAGTGTTTTCGCTCGACGATTCCAATCTTGGGTGGTCGGTTTGGCCCTTGTTCCTGTAACTCGAATCCTAGCCTGGTATATCCCATTTTAATTTTACACCATTGTGAACCTTACGCCTTTTTTACTCTCTGATCGAAGTTCTCGGCATTGAAAAATCTTGGTAAACGAAATCACACGTGTATATGTTGATATTTAAGAGATATACAGTCAAGAAAATCTAGGGCAATGGTGATATATATGCGGATTAGACACAAAAAAATAACACACACAACAAATTGCTACAATTTAAGGAATGTGTTTTGTGACGGCATCAGATTCCTAATTGATGGAGAAAGATCTGGTGGTAAGAAAAGCTGCTTCTTGGAGGTTGTCAAGTGTTTTCGCTCGACTATTCCAATCTTGGGTGGTCGGTTTGGCCCTTGTTCCTGTAACTCGAATCCTAGCCCGGTATATCCCATTTTAATTTTACACCATTGTGAACCTTACGCCTTTTTTACTCTCTGATCGAAGTTCTCGGCATTGAAAAATCTTGGTAAACGAAATCACACGTGTATATGTTGATATTTAAGAGATATACAGTCAAGAAAATCTAGGGCAATGGTGATATATATGCGGATTAGACACAAAAAAATAACACTCAACAAATGGCTACATTTTAAGGAATGTGTTTAGTGACGGCATCAGATTCCTAATTGATGGAGAAAGGTCTGGTGGCAAGAAAAGCTGCTTCTAGGAGGTTGTCAAGTGTTTTCGCTTGACGATTCCATTCTTGGGTGGTTGGTTTGGCCCTTGTTCCTGTAACTCGAATCCTAGCCCGGTATATCCCATTTTAATTTTACACCATTGTGAACCTTACGCCTTTTTTACTCTCTGATCGAGGTTCTCGGCATTGAAAAATCTTCGTAAACTAAATCACAACTGTATATGTTGACATTTAAGAGATATACAGTCAAGAAAATTAAAGGCAATGGTGATATATATGCCGATTAGACACAAAAAAAAACACTCAACAAATGGCTACAATTTAAGGAATGTGTTTAGTGACGGCATCAGATTCCTAATTGATGGAGAAAGGTCTGGTGGCAAGAAAAGCTGCTTCTAGGAGGTTGTCAAGTGTTTTCGCTCGACGATTCCATTCTTGGGTGGTTGGTTTGGCCCTTTTTCCTGTAACTCGAATCCTTGCCCGGTATATCCCATTTTAATTTTACACCATTGTGAACCTTACGCCTTTTTTACTCTCTGATCGAGGTTGTCGGCATTGAAAAATCTTCGTAAACTAAATCACACGTGCATATGTTGACATTTAAGAGATATACAGTCAAGAAAATCAAGGTCAATGGTGATATATATGCGCATTAGACACCAAAAAAAACACTCAACAAATGGCTACAATTTAAGGAATGTGTTTAGTGACGGCATCAGATTCCTAATTGATGGAGAAAGGTCTGGTCGCAAGAAAAGCTGCTTCTAGGAGGTTGTCAAGTGTTTTCGCTCGACGATTCCATTCTTGGGTGGTTGGTTTGGCCCTTTTTCCTGTAACTCGAATCCTAGCCCGGTATATCCCATTTTAATTTTACACCATTGTGAACCTTACGCCTTTTTTACTCTCTGATCGAAGTTCTCGGCATTGAAAAATCTTGGTAAACGAAATCACACGTGTATATGTTGATATTTAAGAGATATACAGTCAAGAAAATCTAGGGCAATGGTGATATATATGCGGATTAGACACAAAAAAATAACACACACAACAAATTGCTACAATTTAAGGAATGTGTTTTGTGACGGCATCAGATTCCTAATTGATGGAGAAAGATCTGGTGGTAAGAAAAGCTGCTTCTTGGAGGTTGTCAAGTGTTTTCGCTCGACTATTCCAATCTTGGGTGGTCGGTTTGGCCCTTGTTCCTGTAACTCGAATCCTAGCCCGGTATATCCCATTTTAATTTTACACCATTGTGAACCTTACGCCTTTTTTACTCTCTGATCGAAGTTCTCGGCATTGAAAAATCTTGGTAAACGAAATCACACGTGTATATGTTGATATTTAAGAGATATACAGTCAAGAAAATCTAGGGCAATGGTGATATATATGCGGATTAGACACAAAAAAATAACACTCAACAAATGGCTACAATTTAAGGAATGTGTTTAGTGACGGCATCAGATTCCTAATTGATGGAGAAAGGTCTGGTGGCAAGAAAAGCTGCTTCTAGGAGGTTGTCAAGTGTTTTCGCTTGACGATTCCATTCTTGGGTGGTTGGTTTGGCCCTTGTTCCTGTAACTCGAATCCTAGCCCGGTATATCCCATTTTAATTTTACACCATTGTGAACCTTACGCCTTTTTTACTCTCTGATCGAGGTTCTCGGCATTGAAAAATCTTCGTAAACTAAATCACAACTGTATATGTTGACATTTAAGAGATATACAGTCAAGAAAATTAAAGGCAATGGTGATATATATGCGGATTAGACACAAAAAAAAACACTCAACAAATGGCTACAATTTAAGGAATGTGTTTAGTGACGGCATCAGATTCCTAATTGATGGAGAAAGGTCTGGTGGCAAGAAAAGCTGCTTCTAGGAGGTTGTCAAGTGTTTTCGCTCGACGATTCCATTCTTGGGTGGTTGGTTTGGCCCTTTTTCCTGTAACTCGAATCCTTGCCCGGTATATCCCATTTTAATTTTACACCATTGTGAACCTTACGCCTTTTTTACTCTCTGATCGAGGTTGTCGGCATTGAAAAATCTTCGTAAACTAAATCACACGTGCATATGTTGACATTTAAGAGATATACAGTCAAGAAAATCAAGGTCAATGGTGATATATATGCGCATTAGACACCAAAAAAAACACTCAACAAATGGCTACAATTTAAGGAATGTGTTTAGTGACGGCATCAGATTCCTAATTGATGGAGAAAGGTCTGGTCGCAAGAAAAGCTGCTTCTAGGAGGTTGTCAAGTGTTTTCGCTCGACGATTCCATTCTTGGGTGGTTGGTTTGGCCCTTTTTCCTGTAACTCGAATCCTAGCCCGGTATATCCCATTTTAATTTTACACCATTGTTAACCTTACGCCTTTTTTACTCTCTGATAGAGGTTCTCGGCATTGAAAAATCTTCGTAAACTAAATCACACGTGTATATGTTGACATTTAAGAGATATACAGTCAAGAAAATCAAGGGCAATGGTGAGATATATGCGGATTAGACACCAAAAAAACACACACAACAAATTGCTACAATTTAAGGAATGTGTTTTGTGACGGCATCAGATTCCTAATTGATGGAGAAAGATCTGGTGGTAAGAAAAGCTGCTTCTAGGAGGTTGTCAAGTGTTTTCGCTCGACTATTCCAATCTTGGGTGGTCGGTTTGGCCCTTGTTCCTGTAACTCGAATCCTAGCCTGGTATATCCCATTTTAATTTTACACCATTGTGAACCTTACGCCTTTTTTACTCTCTGATCGAAGTTCTCGGCATTGAAAAATCTTGGTAAACGAAATCACACGTGTATATGTTGATATTTAAGAGATATACAGTCAAGAAAATCTAGGGCAATGGTGATATATATGCGGATTAGACACAAAAAAATAACACTCAACAAATGGCTACAATTTAAGGAATGTGTTTAGTGACGGCATCAGATTCCTAATTGATGGAGAAAGGTCTGGTGGCAAGAAAAGCTGCTTCTAGGAGGTTGTCAAGTGTTTTCGCTTGACGATTCCATTCTTGGGTGGTTGGTTTGGCCCTTGTTCCTGTAACTCGAATCCTAGCCCGGTATATCCCATTTTAATTTTACACCATTGTGAACCTTACGCCTTTTTTACTCTCTGATCGAGGTTCTCGGCATTGAAAAATCTTTGTAAACTAAATCACACGTGTATATGTTGACATTTAAGAAATATACAGTCAAGAAAATTAAAGGCAATGGTGATATATATGCGGATTAGACACAAAAAAATACACTCAACAAATGGCTACAATTTAAGGAATGTGTTTAGTGACGGCATCAGATTCCTAATTGATGGAGAAAGGTCTGGTCGTAAGAAAAGCTGCTTCTAGGAGGTTGTCAAGTGTTTTCGCTCGATGATTCCATTCTTGGGTGGTTGGTTTGGCCCTTGTTCCTGTAACTCGAATCCTAGCCCGGTATATCCCATTTTAATTTTACACCATTGTGAACCTTACGCCTTTTTTACTCTCTGATCGAGGTTCTCGGCATTGAAAAATCTTCGTAAACTAAATCACAACTGTATATGTTGATATTTAAGAGATATACAGTCAAGAAAATCAAGGGCAATGGTGATATATATGCGGATTAGACACAAAAAAACACTCAACAAATGGCTATAATTTAAGGAATGTGTTTAGTGACGGCATCAGATTCCTAATTGATGGAGAAAGGTCTGGTGGCAAGAAAAGCTGCTTCTAGGAGGTTGTCAAGTGTTTTCACTCGACGATTCCATTCTTGGGTGGTTGGTTTGCCCCTTTTTCCTGTAACTCGAATCCTAGCCCGGTATATCCCATTTTAATTTTACACCATTGTTAACCTTTCGCCTTTTTTACTCTCTGATCGAGGTTCTCGGCATTGAAAAATCTTCGTAAACTAAATCACAACTGTATATGTTGATATTTAAGAGATATACAGTCAAGAAAATCAAGGGAAATGGTGATATATATGCCGATTAGACACCAAAAAAACACTCAACAAATGGCTACAATTTAAGGAATGTGTTTAGTGACGGCATCAGATTCCTAATTGATGGAGAAAGGTCTGGTGGCAAGAAAAGCTGCTTCTAGGAGGTTGTTAAGTGTTTTCGCTCGACGATTCCATTCTTGGGTGGTTGGTTTGGCCCTTGTTTCTGTAACTCGAATCCTAGCCCGGTATATCCCATATTAATTTTACACCATTGTGAACCTTACGCCTTTTTTACTCTCTGATCGAGGTTCTCGGCATTGAAAAATCTTCGTAAACTAAATCACACGTGTATATGTTGACATTTAAGAGATATACAGTCAAGAAAATCAAGGGCAATGGTGATATATATGCGGATTAGACACAAAAAAAACACTCAACAAATGGCTACAATTTAAGGAATGTGTTTAGTGACGGCATCAGATTCCTAATTGATGGAGAAAGGTCTGGTGGTAAGAAAAGCTGCTTCTTGGAGGTTGTCAAGTGTTTTCGCTCGACGATTCCATTCTTGGGTGGTTGGTTTGGCCCTTGTTTCTGTAACTCGAATCCTAACCCGGTATATCCCATTTTAATTTTACACCATTGTTTACCTTACGCCTTTTTAACTCTCTGATAGAGGTTCTCGGCATTGAAAAATCTTCGTAAACTAAATCACACGTGTATATGTTGATATTTAAGAGATATACTGTCAAGAAAATCAAGGGCAATGGTGATATATATGCAGATTAGACACAAAAAAAAAACACTCAACAAATGGCTACAATTTAAGGAATGTGTTTAGTGACGGTATCAGATTCCTAATTGATGGTGAAAGGTCTGTTGGCAAGAAAAGCTGCTTCAAGGAGGTTGTCAAGTGTTTTCGCTCGACGATTCCATTCTTGGGTTGTTGGTTTGGCCCTTGTTCCTGTAACTCGAATCCTAGCCCGGTATATCCCATTTTAATTTTACCCCATTGTGAACCTTACGCCTTTTTTACTCTCTGATCGAGGTTCTCGGCATTAAAAAATCTTCGTAAACTAAATCACACGTGTATATGTTGATATTTAACATATATACAGTCAAGAAAATCAAGGGCATTGGTGATATATAGGTGGATTAGACAAAAAAAAAACACTAAACAAATGGCTACAGTTTAAGGAATGTGTTTAGTGACGGCATCAGATTCCTAATTTATGGAGAAAGGTCTGGTGGCAAGAAAAGCTGCTTCTAGGAGGTTGTCAACTGTTTTCGCTCGACGATTCCATTCTTGGGTGGTTGGTTTGGCCCTTGTTCCTGTAACTCGAATCATGGCCCGGTATATCCCATTTTAATCTTACTCCATAGTGAACCTTACGCCTTTTTTACTCTCTGATCGAGGTTCTCGGCATTGAAAAATCTTCATAAACTAAATCACACGTGTATATGTTGACATTTAAAAGATATACAGTCAAGAAAATCAAGGGTAATGGTGATATATATGCGGATTAGACACAAAAAAATCACTCAACAAATGGCTACAATTTAAGGAATGTGTTTACTGACAGCATCAGATTCCTAATTGATGGAGAAAGGTCTGGTGGTAAGAAAAGCTGCTTCTTGGAGGTTGTCAAGTGTTTTCGCTCGACGATTCCATTCTTGGGTTGTTGGTTTGGCCCTTGTTTCTGTAACTCGAATCCTAACCCGGTATATCCCATTTTAATTTTACACCATTGTGAACCTTACGCCTTTTTTACTCTCTGATAGAGGTTCTCGGCATTGAAAAATCTTCGTAAACTAAATCACACGTGTATATGTTGACATTTAAGAGATATACAGTCAAGAAAATCAAGGGCAATGGTGAGATATATGCGGATTAGACACCAAAAAAACACACACAACAAATTGCTACAATTTAAGGAATGTGTTTTGTGACGGCATCAGATTCCTAATTGATGGAGAAAGATCTGGTGGTAAGAAAAGCTGCTTCTAGTAGGTTGTCAAGTGTTTTCGCTCGACTATTCCAATCTTGGGTGGTCGGTTTGGCCCTTGTTCCTGTAACTCGAATCCTAGCCTGGTATATCCCATTTTAATTTTACACCATTGTGAACCTTACGCCTTTTTTACTCTCTGATCGAAGTTCTCGGCATTGAAAAATCTTGGTAAACGAAATCACACGTGTATATGTTGATATTTAAGAGATATACAGTCAAGAAAATCTAGGGCAATGGTGATATATATGCGGATTAGACACAAAAAAATAACACTCAACAAATGGCTACAATTTAAGGAATGTGTTTAGTGACGGCATCAGATTCCTAATTGATGGAGAAAGGTCTGGTGGCAAGAAAAGCTGCTTCTAGGAGGTTGTCAAGTGTTTTCGCTTGACGATTCCATTCTTGGGTGGTTGGTTTGGCCCTTGTTCCTGTAACTCGAATCCTAGCCCGGTATATCCCATTTTAATTTTACACCATTGTGAACCTTACGCCTTTTTTACTCTCTGATCGAGGTTCTCGGCATTGAAAAATCTTCGTAAACTAAATCACACGTGTATATGTTGACATTTAAGAAATATACAGTCAAGAAAATTAAAGGCAATGGTGATATATATGCGGATTAGACACAAAAAAATACACTCAACAAATGGCTACAATTTAAGGAATGTGTTTAGTGACGGCATCAGATTCCTAATTGATGGAGAAAGGTCTGGTCGTAAGAAAAGCTGCTTCTAGGAGGTTGTCAAGTGTTTTCGCTCGACGATTCCATTCTTGGGTGGTTGGTTTGGCCCTTGTTCCTGTAACTCGAATCCTAGCCCGGTATATCCCATTTTAATTTTACACCATTGTGAACCTTACGCCTTTTTTACTCTCTGATCGAGGTTCTCGGCATTGAAAAATCTTCGTAAACTAAATCACAACTGTATATGTTGATATTTAAGAGATATACTGTCAAGAAAATCAAGGGCAATGGTGATATATATGCGGATTAGACACAAAAAAACACTCAACAAATGGCTATAATTTAAGGAATGTGTTTAGTGACGGCATCAGATTCCTAATTGATGGAGAAAGGTCTGGTGGCAAGAAAAGCTGCTTCTAGGAGGTTGTCAAGTGTTTTCACTCGACGATTCCATTCTTGGGTGGTTGGTTTGCCCCTTTTTCCTGTAACTCGAATCCTAGCCCGGTATATCCCATTTTAATTTTACACCATTGTTAACCTTTCGCCTTTTTTACTCTCTGATCGAGGTTCTCGGCATTGAAAAATCTTCGTAAACTAAATCACAACTGTATATGTTGATATTTAAGAGATATACAGTCAAGAAAATCAAGGGAAATGGTGATATATATGCCGATTAGACACCAAAAAAACACTCAACAAATGGCTACAATTTAAGGAATGTGTTTAGTGACGGCATCAGATTCCTAATTGATGGAGAAAGGTCTGGTGGCAAGAAAAGCTGCTTCTAGGAGGTTGTTAAGTGTTTTCGCTCGACGATTCCATTCTTGGGTGGTTGGTTTGGCCCTTGTTTCTGTAACTCGAATCCTAGCCCGGTATATCCCATATTAATTTTACACCATTGTGAACCTTACGCCTTTTTTACTCTCTGATCGAGGTTCTCGGCATTGAAAAATCTTCGTAAACTAAATCACACGTGTATATGTTGACATTTAAGAGATATACAGTCAAGAAAATCAAGGGCAATGGTGATATATATGCGGATTAGACACAAAAAAAACACTCAACAAATGGCTACAATTTAAGGAATGTGTTTAGTGACGGCATCAGATTCCTAATTGATGGAGAAAGGTCTGGTGGTAAGAAAAGCTGCTTCTTGGAGGTTGTCAAGTGTTTTCGCTCGACGATTCCATTCTTGGGTGGTTGGTTTGGCCCTTGTTTCTGTAACTCGAATCCTAACCCGGTATATCCCATTTTAATTTTACACCATTGTTTACCTTACGCCTTTTTAACTCTCTGATAGAGGTTCTCGGCATTGAAAAATCTTCGTAAACTAAATCACACGTGTATATGTTGATATTTAAGAGATATACTGTCAAGAAAATCAAGGGCAATGGTGATATATATGCAGATTAGACACAAAAAAAAAACACTCAACAAATGGCTACAATTTAAGGAATGTGTTTAGTGACGGTATCAGATTCCTAATTGATGGTGAAAGGTCTGTTGGCAAGAAAAGCTGCTTCAAGGAGGTTGTCAAGTGTTTTCGCTCGACGATTCCATTCTTGGGTTGTTGGTTTGGCCCTTGTTCCTGTAACTCGAATCCTAGCCCGGTATATCCCATTTTAATTTTACCCCATTCTGAACCTTACGCCTTTTTTACTCTCTGATCGAGGTTCTCGGCATTAAAAAATCTTCGTAAACTAAATCACACGTGTATATGTTGATATTTAACAGATATACAGTCAAGAAAATCAAGGGCATTGGTGATATATAGGTGGATTAGACAAAAAAAAAAACACTAAACAAATGGCTACAGTTTAAGGAATGTGTTTAGTGACGGCATCAGATTCCTAATTTATGGAGAAAGGTCTGGTGGCAAGAAAAGCTGCTTCTAGGAGGTTGTCAACTGTTTTCGCTCGACGATTCCATTCTTGGGTGGTTGGTTTGGCCCTTGTTCCTGTAACTCGAATCATGGCCCGGTATATCCCATTTTAATCTTACTCCATAGTGAACCTTACGCCTTTTTTACTCTCTGATCGAGGTTCTCGGCATTGAAAAATCTTCATAAACTAAATCACACGTGTATATGTTGACATTTAAAAGATATACAGTCAAGAAAATCAAGGGTAATGGTGATATATATGCGGATTAGACACAAAAAAATCACTCAACAAATGGCTACAATTTAAGGAATGTGTTTAGTGACAGCATCAGATTCCTAATTGATGGAGAAAGGTCTGGTGGTAAGAAAAGCTGCTTCTTGGAGGTTGTCAAGTGTTTTCGCTCGACGATTCCATTCTTGGGTTGTTGGTTTGGCCCTTGTTTCTGTAACTCGAATCCTAACCCGGTATATCCCATTTTAATTTTACACCATTGTGAACCTTACGCCTTTTTTACTCTCTGATAGAGGTTCTCGGCATTGAAAAATCTTCGTAAACTAAATCACACGTGTATATGTTGACATTTAAGAGATATACAGTCAAGAAAATCAAGGGCAATGGTGATATATATGCAGATTAGACACAAAAAAACACTCAACAAATGGCTACAATTTAAGGAATGTGTTTTGTGACGGTATCAGATTCCTAATTGATGGAGACAGGTCTAGTGGCAAGAAAAGCTGCTTCTAGGAGGTTGTCAAGTGTTTACGCTCGACGATTCCATTCTTGGGTTGTTGGTTTGTCCCTTGTTCCTGTAACTTGAATCCTAGCCAAGTATATCCCATTTTAAATTTACACCATTGTGAACCTTACCCCTTTTTTACTCTCTGATCGAGGTTCTCGGCAGTGAAAAATCTTCGTAAACTAAATCAAACGTGTATATGTTGACATTTAAGAGATATACAGTCAAGAAATTCAAGGGCAATGGAGATATATATGCGGATTAGACACAAAAAAAACACTCAACAAATGGCTACAATTTAAGGAATGTGTTTAGTGACGGTATCAGATTCCTAATTGATGGAGAAAAGGTCTGGTGGCAAGAAAAGCTGCTTCTAGAAGGTTGTCAAGTGTTTTCAATCGACGATTCCATTCTTGGGTGGTTGGTTTGGCCCTTGTTCCTGTAACTCGAATCCTAGCCCGGTATATCCCATTTTAATTTTACACCATTGTGAACCTTACGCCTTTTTTACTCTCTGATCGAGGTTCTCGGCATTGAAAAATCTTCGTAAACTAAATCACACGTGCGTATGTTGACATTTAAGAGATATACAGTCAAGAAAATCAAGGGCAATTGTGATATATATGCGGATTAGACACAAAAAAAACACTCAACAAATGGCTACAATTTAAGGAATGTATTTAGTGACGGTATCAGATTCCTAATTGATGGAGAAAGGTCTGGTGGCAAGAAAAGTTGTTTCTAGGAGGTTGTCAAGTGTTTTCGCTCGACGATTCCATTCTTGGGTTGTTGGTTTGGCCCTTGTTCCTGTAACTTGAATCCTAGCCCGGTATATCCCATTTTAATTTTAAACCATTGTGAACCTTACCCCTTTTTTACTCTCTGATCGAGGTTCTCGGCAGTGAAAAATCTTCGTAAACTAAATCACACGTGTATATGTTGACATTTAAGAGATATACAGTCAAGAAAATCAAGGGCAATGGTGATATATATGCAGATTAGACACAAAAAAAAACACTCAACAAATGGCTACAATTTAAGGAATGTGTTTAGTGACGGTATCAGATTCCTAATTGATGGAGAAAAGGTCTGGTGGCAAGAAAAGCTGCTTCTAGGAGGTTGTCAAGTGTTTTCGCTCGATGATTCCATTCTTGGGTGGTTGGTTTGGCCCTTATTCCTGTAACTCGAATCCTAGCCCGGTATATCCCATTTTAATTTTACACCATTGTGAACCTTACGCCTTTTTTACTCTCTGATCGAGGTTCTCGGCATTGAAAAATCTTCGTAAACTAAATCACACGTGTATATGTTGACATTTAAGAGATATACAGTCAAGAAAATCAAGGGCAATGGTGATATATATGCGGATTAGACACAAAAAAAACACTCAACAAATGGCTACAATTTAAGGAATGTGTTTAGTGACGGCATCAGATCCCTAATTGATGGAGAAAGGTCTGGTGGTAAGAAAAGCTGCTTCTTGGAGGTTGTCAAGTGTTTTCGCTCGACGATTCCATTCTTGGGTGGTTGGTTTGGCCCTTATTCCTGTAACTCGAATCCTAGCCCGGTATATCCCATTTTAATTTTACACCATTGTGAACCTTACGCCTTTTTTACTCTCTGATCGAGGTTCTCGGCATTGAAAAATCTTCGTAAACTAAATCACACGTGTATATGTTGACATTTAAGAGATATACAGTCAAGAAAATCAAGGGCAATGGTGATATATATGCGGATTAGACACAAAAAAAACACTCAACAAATGGCTACAATTTAAGGAATGTGTTTAGTGACGGCATCAGATCCCTAATTGATGGAGAAAGGTCTGGTGGTAAGAAAAGCTGCTTCTTGGAGGTTGTCAAGTGTTTTCGCTCGACGATTCCATTCTTGGGTGGTTGGTTTGGCCCTTGTGTCTGTAACTCGAATCTTAACCCGGTATATCCCATTTTAATTTTACACCATTGTGAACCTTACGCCTTTTTTACTCTCTGATAGAGGTTCTCGGCATTGAAAAATCTTCGTAAACTAAATCACACGTGTATATGTTGACATTTAAGAGATATACAGTCAAGAAAATCAAGGGCAATGGTGATATATATGCAGATTAGACACAAAAAAAAACACTCAACAAATGGCTACAATTTAAGGAATGTGTTTAGTGACGGTATCAGATTCCTAATTGATGGAGAAAAGGTCTGGTGGCAAGAAAAGCTGCTTCTAGGAGGTTGTCAAGTGTTTTCGCTCGATGATTCCATTCTGGGGTGGTTGGTTTGGCCCTTATTCCTGTAACTCGAATCCTAGCCCGGTATATCCCATTTTAATTTTACACCATTGTGAACCTTACGCCTTTTTTACTCTCTGATCGAGGTTCTCGGCATTGAAAAATCTTCGTAAACTAAATCACACGTGTATATGTTGACATTTAAGAGATATACAGTCAAGAAAATCAAGGGCAATGGTGATATATATGCGGATTAGACACAAAAAAACACTCAACAAATGGCTACAATTTAAGGAATGTGTTTAGTGACGGCATCAGATTCCTAATTGATGGAGAAAGGTCTGGTGGTAAGAAAAGCTGCCTCTTGGAGGTTGTCAAGTGTTTTCGCTCGACGATTCCATTCTTGGGTGGTTGGTTTGGCCCTTGTGTCTGTAACTCGAATCCTAACCCGGTATATCCCATTTTAATTTTACACCATTGTGAACCTTACGCCTTTTTTACTCTCTGATAGAGGTTCTCGGCATTGAAAAATCTTCCTAAACTAAAACACACGTGTATATGTTGATATTTAAGAGATATACTGTCAAGAAAATCAAGAGCAATGGTGATATATATGCAGATTAGACACAAAAAAAAACACTCAACAAATGGCTACAATTTAAGGAATGTGTTAAGTGACGGTATCAGATTCCTAATTGATGGAGAAAGGTCTGGTGGCAAGAAAAGCTGTTTCTAGGAGGTTGTTGGTTTGGCCCTTGTTCCTGTAACTTGAATCCTAGCCTGGTATATCCCATTTTAATTTTACACCATTGTGAACCTTACCCCCTTTTTACTCTCTGATCGTTGTTCTCGGCAGTGAAAAATCTTCGTAAACTAAATCACATGTGTATATGTTGACATTTAAGAGATATACAGTCAAGAAAATCAAGGGCAATGGTGATATATATGCGGATTAGACACAAAAAAAAACACTCAACAAATGGCTACAATTTAAGGAATGTGTTTAGTGACGGTATCAGATTCCTAATTGATGGAGAAAGGTCTGGTGGCAAGAAAAGCTGCTTCTAGGAGGTTGTCAAGTGTTTTCGCTCGACGATTCCATTCTTGGGTTGTTGGTTTGGCCCTTGTTCCTGTAACTTGAATCCTAGCCCGGTATATCCCATTTTAATTTTACACCATTGTGAACCTTACCCCCTTTTTACTCTCTGATCGAGGTTCTCGGAAGTGAAAAATCTTCGTAAACTAAATCACACGTGTATATGTTGACATTTAAGAGATATACAGTCAAGAAATTCAAGGGCAATGTTGATATATATGCGGATTAGACACAAAAAAAAACACTCAACAAATGGCTACAATTTAAAGAATGTGTTTAGTGACGGTATCAGATTCCTAATTGATGGAGAAAAGGTCTGGTGGCAAGAAAAGCTGCTTCTAGGAGGTTGTCAAGTGTTTTCGCTCGACGATTCCATTCTTGGGTGGTTGGTTTGGCCCTTGTTCCTGTAACTCGAATCCTAGCCCAATATATCCCATTTTAATCTTACACCATTGTGAATCTTACGCCTTTTTTACTCTCTAATCGAGGTTCTCGGCATTGAAAAATCTTCATAAACTAAATCACACGTGTATATGTTGACATTTAAAGGATATACAGTCAAGAAAATCAAGGGCAATGGTGATACTTATGCGGATTAGACACAAAAAAAACGCTCAACAAATGGCTAAAATTTAAGGAATGTGTTTAGTGACGGCATCAGATTCCTAATTGATGGAGAAAGGGCCTGGTGGTAAGAAAAGCTGCTTCTAGGAGGTTGTCAAGTATTTTCGCTCGACGATTCCATTCTTTCGTGGTTGGTTTGGCCCTAGTTCCGGTAACTCGAATCCTAGCCCGGTATATCCCATTTTAATCTTACACCATTGTGAACCTTACGCCTTTTTTACTCTCTGATCGTGGTTCTCGGCATTGAAAAATCTTCGTAAACTAAATCACACGTGTATATGTTGATATTTAAGAGATATACTGTCAAGAAAATCAAGAGCAATGGTGATATATATGCAGATTAGACACAAAAAAAAAACACTCAACAAATGGCTACAATTTAAGGAATGTGTTTAGTGACGGTATCAGATTCCTAATTGATGGAGAAAGGTCTGGTGGTAAGAAAAGCTGTTTCTAGGAGGTTGTCAAGTGTTTTCGCTCGACGATTCAATTCTTGAGTTGTTGGTTTGGCCCTTGTTCCTGTAACTTGAATCCTAGCCCGGTATATCCCATTTTAATTTTACACCATTGTGAACCTTACCCCTTTTTTACTCTCTGATCGAGGTTCTCGGCAGTGAAAAATTTTCGTAAACTAAATCACAAGTGTATATATTGACATTTAAGAGATATACAGTCAAGAAATTGAAGGGCAATGGTGATATATATGCGGATTAGACACAAAAAAAAAACACTCAACAAATGGCTACAATTTAAGGAATGTGTTTAGTGACGGTATCAGATTCCTAATTGATGGAGAAAAGTTCTGGTGGCAAGAAAAGCTGCTTCTATTTGGTTGTCAAGTGTTTTCGCTCGACGATTCCATTCTTGGGTGGTTGGTTTGGCCCTTGTTCCTGTAACTCGAATCCTAGCCCAGTATATCCCATTTTAATCTTACACCATTGTGAACCTTACGCCTTTTTTACTCTCTGATCGAGGTTCTCGACATTGAAAAATCTTCATAAACTAAATCACACGTGTATATGTTGACATTTAAAAGATATACAGTCAAGAAAATCAAGGGTAATGGTGATATATATGCGGATTAGACACAAAAAAAAATCACTCAACAAGTGGCTATAATTTAAGGATTGTGTTTAGTGACGGCATCAGATTCCTAATTGATGGAGAAAGGTCTGGTGGTAAGAAAAGCTGCTTCTTGGAGGTTGTCAAGTGTTTTCGCTCGACGATTCCATTCTTGGGTGGTTGGTTTGGCCCTTGTTTCTGTAATTCGAATCCTAACTCGGTATATCCCATTTTAATTTTACACCATTGTGAACCTTACGCCCTTTTTACTCTCTGATAGAGGTTCTCGGCATTGAAAAATCTTCGTAAACTAAATCACACGTGTATATGTTGACATTTAAGAGATATACTGTCAAGAAAATCAAGGGCAATGGAGATATATATGCAGATTAGACACAAAAAAAAAAAAACACTCAACAAATGGCTACAATTTAAGGAATGTGTTTAGTGACGGTATCAGATTCATAATTGATGGAGAAAGGTCTGGTGGCAAGAAAAACTGCTTCTAGGAGGTTGTCAAGTGTTTTCGCTCGACGATTCCATTCTTGGGTTGTTGGTTTGGCCCTTGTTCTTGTAACTCGAATCCTAGCTCGGTATATCCCATTTTAATTTCACACCATTGTGAACCTTACGCCTTTTTTACTCTCTGATCGAGGTTCTCGGCATTGAAAAATCTTCGTAAACTAAATCACACGTGTATATGTTGACATTTAAGAGATATACTGTCAAGAAATTCAAGGGCAATGGTGATATATATGCGGATTAGACACCAAAAAAACACTCAACAAATGGCTACAATTTAAGGAATGTGTTTAGTGACGGTATCAGATTTGTAATTGATGTAGAAAAGGCCTGGTGGCAAGAAAAGCTGCTTCTAGGAGGTTGTCAACTGTTTTAGCTCGACGATTCCATTCTTGCGTAGTTGGTTTGGCCCTTGTTCCTGTAACTCGAATCCTAGCCCGTTATATCCCATTTTAATCTTACACCATTGTGAACCTTACGCCTTTTTTACTCTCTGATCGAGGTTCTCGGCGTTGAAAAATCTTCGTAAACTAAATCGCACGTGTATATGTTGACATTTAAGAGATATACAGTCAAGAAAATCAAGGGCAATGGTGATATATATGCGGATTAGACACCAAAAAAAACACTCAACAAATGGCTACAATTTAAGGAATGTGTTTATTGACGACATCAGATTCCTAATTGATGGAGAAAGGTCTGGTGGGAAGAAAAGCTGCTTCTAGGAGGTTGTCAAGTATTTTAGCTCGACGATTCCATTCTTGCGTGGTTGGTTTGGCCCTTGTTCCTGTAACTCGAATCCTAGCCCGATATATCTCCTTTTAATTTTACACCACCGTGAAACTTACGCCTTTTTTACTCTCTGATAGAGGTTCTCGGCATTGAAAAATCTTTGTAAACTAAATCACACGTGTATATGTTGACATTTAAGAGATATACAATCATGAAAATCATGGGCAATGGTGATATATATGCGGATTAGACACAAAAAAAAAACACTCAACAAAACGCTACAATTTAAAGAATGTGTTTAGTGACGGCATCAGATTCCTAATTGATGGAGAAAGGTCTGTTGGCAAGAAAAGCTGCTTCTAGGAGGTTGTCAAGTATTTTCGCTTGACGATTCCATTCTTTCGTGGTTGGTTTGGCCCTAGTTCCGGTAACTCGAATCCTAGCCCGGTATATCCCATTTTAATCTTACACCATTGTGAACCTTACGCCTTTTTTACTCTCTGATCGTGGTTCTCGGCATTGAAAAATCTTCGTAAACTAAATCACACGTGTATATGTTGATATTTAAGAGATATACAGTCAAGAAAATCAAGGACAATGGTGATATATATGCGGATTAGACACCAAAAAAACACTCAACAAATGGCTATAATTTAAGGAATGTGTTTAGTGACGGCATCAGATTCCTAATTGATGGAGAAAGGTCTGGTGGTAAGAAAAGCTGCTTCTAAGAGGTTGTCAAGTGTTTTCGCTCGACGATTCCATTCTTGGGTGGTTGTTCCTTGTTCCTGTAACTCGAATCCTAGCCCGGTATATCCCATTTTAATTTTACACCATTGTGAACCTGACGCCTTTTTTAGTCTCTGATCGAGGTTCTCGGCATTGAAAAATCTTCGTAAACTAAATCACACGTGTATATGTTGACATTTAAGAGATATACAGTCAAGAAAATCAAGGGCAATGGTGATATATATGCGTATTAGACACCAAAAAATAAAACACTCAACAAATGGCTACAATTTAAGGAATGTGTTTAGTGACGGCATCAGATTCCTGATTGATGGAGAAAGGTCTGGTGGTAAGAAAAGCTACTTCTAAGAGGTTGTCAAGTGTTTTCGCTCGACGATTCCATTCTTGGGTGGTTGGTTTGGCCCTTGTTCTTGTAACTCGAATCCTAGCTCGGTATATCCCATTTTAATTTCACACCATTGTGAACCTTACGCCTTTTTTAGTCTCTGATCGAGGTTCTCGGCATTGAAAAATCTTCGTAAACTAAATCACACGTGTATATGTTGACATTTAAGAGATATACAGTCAAGAAATTCAAGGGCAATGGTGATATATATGCGGATTAGACACCAAAAAAACACTCAACAAATGGCTACAATTTAAGGAATGTGTTTAGTGACGGTATCAGATTCGTAATTGATGGAGAAAAGGTCTGGTGGCAAGAAAAACTGCTTCTAGGAGGTTGTCAACTGTTTTAGCTCGATGATTCCATTCTTGGGTAGTTGGTTTGGCCCTTGTTCCTGTAACTCGAATCCTAGCCCGGTATATCCCATTTTAATTTTACACCATTGTGAACCTTACGCCTTTTTTACTCTCTGATAGAGGTTCTCGGCATTGAAAAATCTTCGTAAACTAAATCACACGTGTATATGTTGATATTTAAGAGATATACTGTCAAGAAAATCAAGAGCAATGGTGATATATATGCAGATTAGACACAAAAAAAAAAAAACACTCAACAAATGGCTACAATTTAAGGAATGTGTTTAGTGACGGTATCAGATTCCTAATTGATGGAGAAAGGTCTGGTGGCAAGAAAAGCTGTTTCTAGGAGGTTGTCAAGTGTTTTCGCTCGACGATTCAATTCTTGAGTTGTTGGTTTGGCCCTTGTTCCTGTAACTTGAATCCTAGCCCGGTATATCCCATTTTAATTTTACACCATTGTGAACCTTACCCCTTTTTTACTCTCTGATCGAGGTTCTCGGCAGTGAAAAATTTTCGTAAACTAAATCACACGTGTATATATTGACATTTAAGAGTTATACAGTCAAGAAATTCAAGGGCAATGGTGATATATATGCGGATTAGACACAAAAAAAAAACACTCAACAAATGGCTACAATTTAAGGAATGTGTTTAGTGACGGTATCAGATTCCTAATTGATGGAGAAAAGTTCTGGTGGCAAGAAAAGCTGCTTCTAGTTGGTTGTCAAGTGTTTTCGCTCGACGATTCCATTCTTGGGTGGTTGGTTTGGCCCTTGTTCCTGTAACTCGAATCCTAGCCCAGTATATCCCATTTTAATCTTACACCATTGTGAACCTTTCGCCTTTTTTACTCTCTGATCGAGGTTCTCGACATTGAAAAATCTTCATAAACTAAATCACACGTGTATATGTTGACATTTAAAAGATATACAGTCAAGAAAATCAAGGGTAATGGTGATATATATGCGGATTAGACACAAAAAAAAATCACTCAACAAGTGGCTATAATTTAAGGATTGTGTTTAGTGACGGCATCAGATTCCTAATTGGTGGAGAAAGGTCTAGTGGTAAGAAAAGCTGCTTCTTGGAGGTTGTCAAGTGTTTTCGCTCGACGATTCCATTCTTGGGTGGTTGGTTTGGCCCTTGTTTCTGTAATTCGAATCCTAACCCGGTATATCCCATTTTAATTTTACACCATTGTGAACCTTACGCCTTTTTTACTCTCTGATAGAGGTTCTCGGCATTGAAAAATCTTCGTAAACTAAATCACACGTGTATATGTTGACATTTAAGAGATATACTGTCAAGAAAATCAAGGGCAATGGTGATATATATGCAGATTAGACACAAAAAAAAAACACTCAACAAATGGCTACAATTTAAGGAATGTATTTAGTGACGGTATCAGATTCCTAATTGATGGAGAAAGGTCTGGTGGGAAGAAAAACTGCTTCTAGGAGGTTGTCAAGTGTTTTCGCTCGACGATTCCATTCTTGGGTTGTTGGTTTGGCCCTTGTTCTTGTAACTCGAATCCTAGCTCGGTATATCCCATTTTAATTTCACACCATTGTGAACCTTACGCCTTTTTTACTCTCTGATCGAGGTTCTCGGCATTGAAAAATCTTCGTAAACTAAATCACACGTGTATATGTTGACATTTAAGAGATATACAGTCAAGAAATTCAAGGGCAATGGTGATATATATGCGGATTAGACACCAAAAAAACACTCAACAAATGGCTACAATTTAAGGAATGTGTTTAGTGACGGTATCAGATTTGTAATTGATGTAGAAAAGGCCTGGTGGCAAGAAAAGCTGCTTCTAGGAGGTTGTCAACTGTTTTAGCTCGACGATTCCATTCTTGCGTAGTTGGTTTGGCCCTTGTTCCTGTAACTCGAATCCTAGCCCGTTATATCCCATTTTAATCTTACACCATTGTGAACCTTACGCCTTTTTTACTCTCTGATCGAGGTTCTCGGCGTTGAAAAATCTTCGTAAACTAAATCGCACGTGTATATGTTGACATTTAAGAGATATACAGTCAAGAAAATCAAGGGCAATGGTGATATATATGCGGATTAGACACCAAAAAAAACACTCAACAAATGGCTACAATTTAAGGAATGTGTTTATTGACGACATCAGATTCCTAATTGATGGAGAAAGGTCTGGTGGGAAGAAAAGCTGCTTCTAGGAGGTTGTCAAGTATTTTAGCTCGACGATTCCATTCTTGCGTGGTTGGTTTGGCCCTTGTTCCTGTAACTCGAATCCTAGCCCGATATATCTCCTTTTAATTTTACACCACCGTGAAACTTACGCCTTTTTTACTCTCTGATAGAGGTTCTCGGCATTGAAAAATCTTTGTAAACTAAATCACACGTGTATATGTTGACATTTAAGAGATATACAATCATGAAAATCATGGGCAATGGTGATATATATGCGGATTAGACACAAAAAAAAAACACTCAACAAAACGCTACAATTTAAAGAATGTGTTTAGTGACGGCATCAGATTCCTAATTGATGGAGAAAGGTCTGTTGGCAAGAAAAGCTGCTTCTAGGAGGTTGTCAAGTATTTTCGCTCGACGATTCCATTCTTTCGTGGTTGGTTTGGCCCTAGTTCCGGTAACTCGAATCCTAGCCCGATATATCCCATTTTAATCTTACACCATTGTGAACCTTACGCCTTTTTTACTCTCTGATCGTGGTTCTCGGCATTGAAAAATCTTCATAAACTAAATCACACGTGTATATGTTGATATTTAAGAGATATACAGTCAAGAAAATCAAGGACAATGGTGATATATATGCGGATTAGACACCAAAAAAACACTCAACAAATGGCTATAATTTAAGGAATGTGTTTAATGACGGCATCAGATTCCTAATTGATGGAGAAAGGTCTGGTGGTAAGAAAAGCTGCTTCTAAGAGGTTGTCAAGTGTTTTCGCTCGACGATTCCATTCTTGGGTGGTTGTTCCTTGTTACTGTAACTCGAATCCTAGCCCAGTATATCCCATTTTAATTTTACACCATTGTGAACCTGACGCCTTTTTTAGTCTCTGATCGAGGTTCTCGGCATTGAAAAATCTTCGTAAACTAAATCACACGTGTATATGTTGACATTTAAGAGATATACAGTCAAGAAAATCAAAGGCAATGGTGATATATATGCGTATTAGACACCAAAAAATAAAACACTCAACAAATGGCTACAATTTAAGGAATGTGTTTAGTGACGGCATCAGATTCCTGATTGATGGAGAAAGGTCTGGTGGTAAGAAAAGATACTTCTAAGAGGTTGTCAAGTGTTTTCGCTCGACGATTCCATTCTTGGGTGGTTGGTTTGGCCCTTGTTCTTGTAACTCGAATCCTAGCTCGGTATATCCCATTTTAATTTCACACCATTGTGAACCTTACGCCTTTTTTAGTCTCTGATCGAGGTTCTCGGCATTGAAAAATCTTCGTAAACTAAATCACACGTGTATATGTTGACATTTAAGAGATATACAGTCAAGAAATTCAAGGGCAATGGTGATATATATGCGGATTAGACACCAAAAAAACACTCAACAAATGGCTACAATTTAAGGAATGTGTTTAGTGACGGTATCAGATTCGTAATTGATGGAGAAAAGGTCTGGTGGCAAGAAAAACTGCTTCTAGGAGGTTGTCAACTGTTTTAGCTCGATGATTCCATTCTTGGGTGGTTGGTTTGGCCCTTGTTCCTGTAACTCGAATCCTAGCCCGGTATATCCCATTTTAATTTTACACCATTGTGAAACTTAGGCCTTTTTTACTTTCTGATCGAGGTTCTCGGCATTGAAAAATCTTCGTAAATTAAATCACACGTGTATATATTGATATTTTAGAGATACACAGTCAAGAAAATCAAGGGCAATGGTGATATATATGCGGATTAGACACCAAAAAAAAACACTCAACAAATGGCTACAATTTAAGGAATGTGTTTAGTGACGACATCAGATTCCTAATTGATGGAGAAAGGTCTGGTGGTAAGAAAAGCGGCTTCTTGGAGGTTGTCAAGTGTTTTCGCTCGACGATTCCATTCTTTGGTGGTTGGTTTGGCACTTTTTCCTGTAACTCGAATCCTAGCCTTGTATATCCCATTTTAATTTTACACCATTGTGAACCTTACACCTTTTTTACTCTCTGATCGAGGTTCTCGGCATTGAAAAATCTTCGAAAACTAAATCACACGTGTATATGTTGACATTTAAGAGATATACAGTCAAGAAAATCAAGGGCAATGGTGATATATATGCGGATTAGACACCAAAAAAACACTCAACAAATGGCTACAATTTAAAGAATGTGTTTAGTGACGGCATAAGATTCCTAATTCATGGAGAAAGGTCTGGTGGCAAGAAAAGCTGCTTCTAGGAGGTTGTCAAGTATTTTGGCTCGACGATTCCATTCTTGGGTGGTTGGTGTGCCCCGTGTTCCTGTAACTCGAATCCTAGCCCGGTATATCCCATTTTAGTTTTACACCATTGTGAACCTTACGCCTTTTTTACTCTCTGATAGAGGTTCTCGGCATTGAAAAATCTTCGTAAACTAAATCACCTGTGTATATGTTGACATTTAAGAGATATACAGTCAAGAAAATCAAGGGCAATGGTGATATATATGCGGATTAGACACCAAAAAAAACACTCAACAAATGGCTACCCTTTAAGGAATGTGTTTAGTGACGGCATCATATTCCTAATTGATGAAGAAAGGACTGGTGGTAAGAAAAGCTGCTTCTAAGATGTTGTCAAGTGTTATCGCCCGACGATTCCATTCTTGGGTGGTTGGTTTGGCCCTTGTTCCTGTAACTCGAATCCTAGCCCGATATATCCCATTTTAATTTTACACCATTGTGAACCTTACGCCTTTTTAGTCTTTGATCGAGGTTCTCGGCATTGAAAAATCTTCGTAAACTAAATCACACGTGTATATGTTGATATTTAAGAGATATACAGTCAAGAAAATCAAGGGCAATGGTGATATATATGCGGATTAGACCCCAAAAAATAAAACACTCAACAAATGGCTACAATTTAAGGAATGTGTTTAGTGGCGGCGTCAGATTCCTAATTGATGGAGAAAGGTCTGGTGAAAAGCTACTTCTAGGAGGTTGTCAGGGGTTTTCGCTCGACGATTCCATTCTTGGGTGGTTGGTTTGGCCCTTGTTCCTGTAACTCGAATACTAGCCCGGTATATCCCATTTTAATTTTACACCATTGTGAACCTTACGCCTTTTTTAGTCTCTGATCGAGGTTCTCGGCATTGAAAAATCTTCGTAAACTAAATCACACGTTTATATGTTGACATTTAAGAGATATACAGTCAAGAAAATCAAGGGCAATGGTGATATATATGCGGATTAGACACCAAAAAAAACACTCAACAAATGGCTACCATTTAAGGAATGAGTTTAGTGACGGCATCAGATTCCTAATTGATGGAGAAAGGACTGGTGGTAAGAAAAGCTGCTTCTAAGAGGTTGTCAAGTGTTTTCGCCCGACGATTCCATTCTTGGGTGGTTGGTTTGGCCCTTGTTCCTGTAATTCGATTCTTAGCCCGATATATCCCATTTTAATTTTACACCATTGTGAACCTTACGCCTTTTTTAGTCTCTGATCGAGGTTCTCGGAATTGAAAAATCTTTGTAAACTAAATCACACGTGTATATGTTGATATTTAAGAGATATACAGTCAAGAAAATCAAGGGCAATGGTGATATATATGCGGATTAGACACCAAAAAATAAAACACTCAACAAATGGCTACAATTTAAGGAATGTGTTTAGTGACGGCGACAGATTCCTAATTGATGGAGAAAGGTCTGGTGGCAAGAAAAGCTACTTCTAGGAGGTTGTCAAGTGTTTTCGCTCGACGATTCCATTCTTGGGTGGTTGGTTTGGCCCTTGTTCCTGTAACTCGAATCCTAGCCCGGTATATACCATTTTAATTTTACACCATTATGAAACTTACGCCTTTTTTACTCTCTGATCGAGGTTCTCGGCATTGAAAGATCTTCGTAAACTAAATCACACGTGTATATATTGATATTTAAGAGATACAAAGTCAAGAAAATCAAGGGCAATGGTGATATATATGCGTATTAGACACCAAAAAAAACACTCAACAAAAGGCTACAATTTAAGGAATGTGTTTAGTGATGACATCAGATTCCTAATTGATGGAGAAAGGTCTGGTGGTAAGAAAAGCTGCTTCTACGAGGTTGTCAACTGTTTTCGCTCGACGATTCCATTATTGGGTGGTTGGTTTGGCCCTTGTTCCTGTAACTCGAATCCTAGCCCGGTATATACCATTTTAATTTTACACCATTGTGAAACTTACGCCTTTTTTACTCTCTGATCGAGGTTCTCGGCATTGAAAGATCTTCGTAAACTAAATCACACGTGTATATATTGATATTTAAGAGATACAGAGTCAAGAAAATCAAGGGCAATGGTGATATATATGCGTATTAGACACCAAAAAAAACACTCAACAAAAGGCTACAATTTAAGGAATGTGTTTAGTGACGGCATCAGATTCCTAATTGATGGAGAACGGTCTGGTGGTAAGAAAATCTGCTTCTAGGAGGTTGTCAAGTGTTTTCGCTCGACGATTCCATTCTTGGGTGGTTGGTTTGTCCCTTGTTCCTGTAACTCGAATCCTAACCCGGTATATCCCTTTTTAATATTACATCATTGTGAACCTTACGCCTTTTTTACTGTCTGATCCAGGTTCTCGGCATTGAAAAATCTTCGTAAACTAAATCACACGTGTATATGTTGATATTTAGGAGATATACAGTCAAGAAAATCAAGGACAAGGGTGAAATATATGCGGATTAAACACCAAAAAAAATCACTCAACAAATGGCTACAATTTAAAGAATGTGTTTAGTGATGACATCAGATTCCTAATTGATGGAGAAAGGTCTGGTGGCAAGAAAAGCGGCTTCAAGGAGCTTGTCAAGTGTTTTCGCTCGACGATTCCATTCTTGGGTGGTTGGTTTGGCCCTTGTTCCTGTAACTCGAATCATAGCCCGGTATATCCTATTTTAATTTTACACCATTGTGAATCTTACGCCTTTTTTACTCTCTGATCGAGGTTCTCGGCATTGAGAAATCTTCGTCAACTAAATCACACGTGTATATGTTGACATTTAAGAGATATACAGTTAAGAAAATCAAGGGCAATAGTGATATATATGCGGATTAGACACCAAAAAAACAACTCAACAAATGGCTAAAATTTAAGGAATGTGTTTAGTGACGACCTCAGATTCCTAATTGATGGAGAAAGGTCTAGTGGTAAGAAAAGCTGCTTCTAGGAGGTTGTCAAGTGTTTTTGCTCGACGATTTCATTCTTGGGCGGTTGGTTTGGCCCTTGTTCCTGTAACTCGAATCCTAGCCCAGTATATCCCATTTTAATTTTACACCATTGTGAACCTTACGTGTTTTTTACTCTCTGATCCAGGTTCTCGGCAGGTTGTCAAGTATTTTCGCTAGACGATTCCATTCTTGGGTGGTTGGTTTGGCCCTTGTTCCTGTAACTCGAATCCTAGCCTGGTATATCCCTTTTAAATTTTACACCATTGTGAACCTTACGCCTTTTTTACTCTCTGATCGAGGTTCTCGGCATTGAAAAAGCTTCGTAAACTAAATCACACGTGTATATGTTGATATTTAAGAGATATACAGTCAAGAAAATCAAGGGCAATGGTGATATATATGCGGATTAGACACCAAAAACAACCACTCAACAAATGGCTACAATTTAAGGAATGTGTTTAGTGACGACATCAGATTCCTAATTGATGGAGAAAGGTCTGGTGGCAAGAAAATCTGCTTCTAGGAGGTTGTCAAGTGTTTTCGCTCGACGATTCTATTCTTGGGTGGTTGGTTTGGCCCTTGTTCCTGTAACTCGAATCCTAGCCCGGTATGTCCCATTTTAATTTTACACCATTGTGAACCTTACGCCTTTTTTACTCTCTGATAGAGGTTCTCAGCATTAAAAAATCTTCGTAAACTAAATCACACATGTATATGTTGATATTTAAGAGATATACAGTCAAGAAAATCAAGGGCAATGGTGATATATATGCGGATTAGACACCAAAAAAAACACTCAACAAATAGCTACAATTTAAGGAATGTGTTTACTGACGGCATTAGATTCCTAATTGATGGAGAAAGGTCTGGTGGTAAAAAAAGCTGCTTCTAGGAGGTTGTCAAGTGTTTTCGCTCGACGATTCCATTCTTGGGTGGTTGGTTTGGCCTTTTTTCCTGTAACTCGATTCCTAGCCCGGTATATCCCATTTTAATTTTACACCATTGTGAACCTTACGCCTTTTTTACTCTCTGATAGAGGTTCTCGGTATTGAAAAATCTTCGTAAACTAAATCACACGTGTATATGTTGACATTTAAGAGATATACAGTCAAGAAAATCAAGGGAAATTGTGATATATATGCAGATTAGACACCAAAAAAAACACTCAACAAATGGCTACAATTTAAGGAATGTGTTTAGTGACGGCATCAGATTCCTAGTTGATGGAGAAAGGTCTGGTGGTAAGAAAAGCTGCTTCTAGGAGGTTGTCAAGTGTTTTTGCTAGACGATTACATTCTTGGGCGGTTGGTTTGGCCCTTGTTCCTGTAACTCGAATCCTAGCCCAGTATATCCCATTTTAATTTTACACCATTATGAACCTTACGCATTTTTTACTCTCTGATCCAAGTTCTCGGCATTGAAAAATCTTCGTAAACTAAATCATACGTGTATATGTTGACATTTAAAAGATATACAGTCAAGAAAATCAAGGGCAATGGTGATATATATGCGGATTAGACACAAAAAAAAAACACTTAACAAAAGCCTACAATTTAAGGAATGTGTTTAGTGACGGCATCAGATTCCTAATTGATGGAGAAAGGTCTGGTGGCAAGAAAAGCAGCTTCTAGGAGTTTGTCAAGTGTTTTCACTCGACGATTCCATTCTTGGGTGGTTGGTTTGGCCCTTGTTCTTGTAACTCGAATACCAGCCCGGTATATCCTACTTTAATTTTACACCATTGTGAACCTTACGCCTTTTTTACTCTCTGATCGAGGTTCTCGGCATTGAAAAATCTTCGTAAACTAAATCCCACGTGTATATGTTTACATTTAAGAGATATACAGTCAAGAAAATCAAGGGCAATGGTGATATATATATGCGGATTAGACACAAAAAAAACACTCAATAAATGGCTACAATTTAAGGAATGTGTTAGGTGACGGCATCAGATTCCTAATTGATGGAGAAATGTCTGGTGGCAAGAAAATCTGCCACTAGGAGGTTGTCAAGTGTTTTCGCTCGATGATTCCATTCTTGGGTGGTTGGTTTGGCCCTTGTTCCTGTAACTCGAATCCTAGCCCGGTATATCCCATTTTAATTTTACACCATTGTGAACCTTACGCCTTTTTTACCCTCTGATCGAGGTTCTCGGCATTGAAAAATCTTCGTAAACTAAATCACACGTGTATATGTTGATATTTAAAAGATATACGGTCAAGAAAATTAAGGGCAATGGTTATATATATGCGGATTAGACAACAAAAAAAAAACACTCAACAAATGGCTACAATTTAAGGAATGTGTTTAGTGTTGGCATCAGATTCCTAATTGATGGAGAAAGGTCTGGTGGCAAGAAAAGCTGCTTCTAGGAGGTTGTCAAGTGTTTTCGCTCGACGATTCCATTCTTGGGTGGTTGGTTTGGCCCTTGTTCCTGAAACTCGAATCCGAGCCCTGTATATCCTATTTTAATTTTACACCATTGTGAATCTTACGCCTTTTTTACTCTCTGATCGAGGTTCTCCGCATTGAAAAATCTTCGTAAACTAAATCATACGTGTATATGTTGACATTTAAGAGATGTACAGTCAAGAAAATCAAGGGCAATGGTGATATATATGCGGATTAGACACCAAAAAAACACTCAACAAATGGCTAAAATTTAAGGAATTTGTTTAGTGACCGCATCAGATTCCTAATTGATGGCGAAAGGTCTGGTGGCAAGAAAAGCTGCTTCTAGGAGGTTGTCAAGTGTTTTCGCTCGACGATTCCATTCTTGGGTGGTTGGTTTGTCCCTTGTTCCTGTAACTCGAATCCTAGCCCGGTATATCCCATTTTAATTTTAGACCATTGTGAACCTTACGCCTTTTTTACTCTCTGATCGAGGTTCTCGGCATTGAAAAATCTTCGTAAACTAAATCACACGTGTATATGTTGATATTTAAGAGATATACAGTCAAGAAAATCAAGGGCAATGGTGATATATATGCGGATTAGACGCCAAAAAAAACACTCAACAAATGGCTAAAATTTAAGGAATGTGTTTAGTGACGGCATCAGATTCCTAATTGATGGAGAAAGGTCTGGTGGCAAGAAAAGCTGCTTCTATGATGTTGTCAAGTGTTTTCGCTCGACGATTCCATTCTTAGGTGGTTAGTTTGGCTCTTGTTGATGTAACTCGAATCCTAGCCCGGTATATCCTATTTTAATTTTACACCATTGTGAATCTTACGCCTTTTTTACTCTCTGATCGAGGTTCTCGGCATTGAAAAATTTTCGTAAACTAAATCACACGTGTATATGTTGACATTTAAGAGATATACAGTCAAGAAAATCAAGGGCAATGGTGATATATATGCGGATTAGACACACAAAAAAACACTCAACAAATGGCTAAAATTTAAGGAATGTGTTTAGTGACGGCATCAGATTCCTAATTGATGGAGAATGGTCTGGTGGCAAGAAAAGCTGCTTCTAGGATGTTGTCAAGTGTTTTCGCTTGACGATTCCATTCTTGGGTGGTTGGTTTGGCCCTTGTTCATGTAACTCGAATCCTAGCCCGGTATATCCTATTTTAATTTTACACCATTGTGAATCTTACGCCTTTTTTACTCTCTGATCGAGGTTCTCGGCATTAAAAATCTTCATAAACTAAATCACGCGTGTATATGTTGATATTTAAGAGATATACAGTCAAGAAAATCAAGGGCAATGGTGATATATATGCGGATTAGACACCAAAAACAATCACTCAACAAATGGCTACAATTTAAGGAATGTGTTTACTGACGACGTCAGATTCCTAATTGATGGAGAAAGGTCTGGTGGCAAGAAAAGCTGCTTCTAGGAGGTTGTCAAGTGTTTTCGCTCGACGATTCCATTCTTGGGTGGTTGGTTTGGCCCTTGTTCCTGAAACTCGAATCCTAGCCCGGTATATCCTATTTTAATTTTACACCATTGTGAATCTTACGCCTTTTTTACTCTCTGATCGAGGTTCTCGGCATTAAAAATCTTCATAAACTAAATCACGCGTGTATATGTTGATATTTAAGAGATATACAGTCAAAAAAATCAAGGGCAATGGTGATATATATGCGGATTAGACACCAAAAACAATCACTCAACAAATGGCTACAATTTAAGGAATGTGTTTAGTGACGGTATCAGATTCGTAATTGATGGAGAAAAGGTCTGGTGGCAAGAAAAACTGCTTCTAGGAGGTTGTCAACTGTTTTAGCTCGATGATTCCATTCTTGGGTGGTTGGTTTGGCCCTTGTTCCTGTAACTCGAATCCTAGCCCGGTATATCCCATTTTAATTTTACACCATTGTGAAACTTAGGCCTTTTTTACTTTCTGATCGAGGTTCTCGGCATTGAAAAATCTTCATAAATTAAAACACACGTGTATATATTGATATTTTAGAGATACACAGTCAAGAAAATCAAGGGCAATGGTGATATATATGCGGATTAGACACCAAAAAAAAACACTCAACAAATGGCTACAATTTAAGGAATGTGTTTAGTGACGACATCAGATTCCTAATTGATGGAGAAAGGTCTGGTGGTAAGAAAAGCGGCTTCTAGGAGGTTGTCAAGTGTTTTCGCTCGACGATTCCATTCTTTGGTGGTTGGTTTGTCCCTTGTTCCTGTAACTCGAATCCTAGCCCGGTATATCCCATTTTAATTTTACACCATTGTGAACCTTACACCTTTTTTACTCTCTGATCGAGGTTCTCGGCATTGAAAAATCTTCGTAAACTAAATCACACGTGTATATGTTGACATTTAAGATATATACAGTCAAGAAAATCAAGGGCAATGGTGATATATATGCGGATTAGACACCAAAAAAACACTCAACAAATGGCTACAATTTAAAGAATGTGTTTAGTGACGGCATAAGATTCCTAATTCATGGGGAAAGGTCTGGTGGCAAGAAAAGCTGCTTCTAGGAGGTTGTCAAGTATTTTGGCTCGACGATTCCATTCTTGGGTGGTTGGTTTGCCCCGTGTTCCTGTAACTCGAATCCTAGCCCGGTATATCCCATTTTAGTTTTACACCATTGTGAACCTTACGCCTTTTTTACTCTCTGATAGAGGTTCTCGGCATTGAAAAATCTTCGTAAACTAAATCACCTGTGTATATGTTGACATTTAAGAGATATACAGTCAAGAAAATCAAGGACAATGGTGATATATATGCGGTTTAGACACCAAAAAAAACACTCAACAAATGGCTACCCTTTAAGGAATGTGTTTAGTGACGGCATCATATTCCTAATTGATGAAGAAAGGACTGGTGGTAAGAAAAGCTGCTTCTAAGATGTTGTCAAGTGTTATCGCCCGACGATTCCATTCTTGGGTGGTTGGTTTGGCCCTTGTTCCTGTAACTCGAATCCTAGCCCGATATATCCCATTTTAATTTTACACCATTGTGAACCTTACGCCTTTTTTAGTCTCTGATCGAGGTTCTCGGCATTGAAAAATCTTCGTAAACTAAATCACACGTGTATATGTTGATATTTAAGAGATATATAGTCAAGAAAATCAAGGGCAATGGTGATATATATGCGGATTAGACCCCAAAAAATAAAACACTTAACAAATGGCTACAATTTAAGGAATGTGTTTAGTGACGGCGTCAGATTCCTAATTGATGGAGAAAGGTCTGGTGGCAAGAAAAGCTACTTCTAGGAGGTTGTCAAGGGTTTTCGCTCGACGATTCCATTCTTGGGTGGTTGGTTTGGCCCTTGTTCCTGTAACTCGAATCCTAGCCCGGTATATCCCATTTTAATTTTACACCATTGTGAACCTTACGCCTTTTTTAGTCTCTGATCGAGGTTCTCGGCATTGAAAAATCTTCGTAAACTAAATCACACGTTTATATGTTGACATTTAAGAGATATACAGTCAAGAAAATCAAGGGCAATGGTGATATATATGCGGATTAGACACCAAAAAAAACACTCAACAAATGGCTACCATTTAAGGAATGAGTTTAGTGACGGCATCAGATTCCTAATTGATGGAGAAAGGACTGGTGGTAAGAAAAGCTGCTTCTAAGAGGTTGTCAAGTGTTTTCGCCCGACGATTCCATTCTTGGGTGGTTGGTTTGGCCCTTGTTCCTGTAATTCGAATCTTAGCCCGATATATCCCATTTTAATTTTACACCATTGTGAACCTTACGCCTTTTTTAGTCTCTGATCGAGGTTCTCGGAATTGAAAAATCTTTGTAAACTAAATCACACGTGTATATGTTGATATTTAAGAGATATACAGTCAAGAAAATCAAGGGCAATGGTGATATATATGCGGATTAGACACCAAAAAATAAAACACTCAACAAATGGCTACAATTTAAGGAATTTGTTTAGTGACGGCGTCAGATTCCTAATTGATGGAGAAAGGTCTGGTGGCAAGAAAAGCTACTTCTAGGAGGTTGTCAAGTGTTTTCGCTCGACGATTCCATTCTTGGGTGGTTGGTTTGGCCCTTGTTCCTGTAACTCGAATCCTAGCCCGGTATATACCATTTTAATTTTACACCATTGTGAAACTTACGCCATTTTTACTATCTGATCGAGGTTCTCGGCATTGAAAGATCTTCGTAAACTAAATCACACGTGTATATATTGATATTTAAGAGATACAGAGTCAAGAAAATCAAGGGCAATGGTGATATATATGCGTATTAGACACCAAAAAAAACACTCAACAAAAGGCTACAATTTAAGGAATGTGTTTAGTGATGACATCAGATTCCTAATTGATGGAGAAACGTCTGGTGGTAAGAAAAGCTGCTTCTACGAGGTTGTCAACTGTTTTCGCTCGACGATTCCATTATTGGGTGGTTGGTTTGGCCCTTGTTCCTGTAACTCGAATCCTAGCCCGGTATATACCATTTTAATTTTACACCATTGTGAAACTTACGCCTTTTTTACTCTCTGATCGAGGTTCTCGGCATTTAAAGATCTTCGTAAACTAAATCACACGTGTATATATTGATATTTAAGAGATACAGAGTCAAGAAAATCAAGGGCAATGGTGATATATATGCGTATTAGACACCAAAAAAAACACTCAACAAAAGGCTACAATTTAAGGAATGTGTTTAGTGATGGCATCAGATTCCTAATTGATGGAGAACGGTCTGGTGGTAAGAAAATCTGCTTCTAGGAGGTTGTCAAGTGTTTTCGCTCGACGATTCCATTCTTGGGTGGTTGGTTTGTCCCTTGTTCCTGTAACTCGAATCCTAACCCGGTATATCCCTTTTTAATATTACATCATTGTGAACCTTACGCCTTTTTTACTGTCTGATCCAGGTTCTCGGCATTGAAAAATCTTCGTAAACTAAATCACACGTGTATATGTTGATATTTAGGAGATATACAGTCAAGAAAATCAAGGCCAAGGGTGATATATATGCGGATTAAACACCAAAAAAAATCACTCAACAAATGGCTACAATTTAAGGAATGTGTTTAGTGACGACATCAGATTCCTAATTGATGGAGAAAGGTCTGGTGGCAAGAAAAGCGGCTTCTAGGAGCTTGTCAAGTGTTTTCGCTCGACGATTCCATTCTTGGGTGGTTGGTTTGGCCCTTGTTCCTGTAACTCGAATCCTAGCCCGGTATATCCTATTTTAATTTTACACCATTGTGAATCTTACGCCTTTTTTACTCTCTGATCGAGGTTCTCGGCATTGAGAAATCTTCGTCAACTAAATCACACGTGTATATGTTGACATTTAAGAGAAATACAGTTAAGAAAATCAAGGGCAATAGTGATATATATGCGGATTAGACACCAAAAAAAAAAACTCAACAAATGGCTAAAATTTAAGGAATGTGTTTAGTGACGACCTCAGATTCCTAATTGATGGAGAAAGGTCTGGTGGTAAGAAAAGCTGCTTCTAGGAGGTTGTCAAGTGTTTTTGCTCGACGATTTCATTCTTGGGCGGTTGGTTTGGCCCTTGTTCCTATAACTCGAATCCTAGCCCAGTATATCCCATTTTAATTTTACACCATTGTGAACCTTACGTGTTTTTTACTCTCTGATCCAGGTTGTCGGCAGGTTGTCAAGTATTTTCGCTAGACGATTCCATTCTTGGGTGGTTGGTTTGGCCCTTGTTCCTGTAACTCGAATCCTAGCCTGGTATATCCCTTTTAAATTTTACACCATTGTGAACCTTACGCCTTTTTTACTCTCTGATCGAGGTTCTCGGCATTGAAAAAGCTTCGTAAACTAAATCACACGTGTATATGTTGATATTTAAGAGATATACAGTCAAGAAAATCATGGGCAATGGTGATATATATGCGGATTAGACACCAAAAACAATCACTCAACAAATGGCTACAATTTAAGGAATGTGTTTAGTGACGACATCAGATTCCTAATTGATGGAGAAAGGTCTGGTGGCAAGAAAATCTGCTTCTAGGAGGTTGTCAAGTGTTTTCGCTCGACGATTCCATTCTTGGGTGGTTGGTTTGGCCCTTGTTCCTGTAACTCGAATCCTAGCCCGGTATGTCCCATTTTAATTTTACACCATTGTGAACCTTACGCCTTTTTTACTCTCTGATAGAGGTTCTCAGCATTAAAAAATCTTCGTAAACTAAATCACACATGTATATGTTGATATTTAAGAGATATACAGTCAAGAAAATCAAGGGCAATGGTGATATATATGCGGATTAGACACCAAAAAAAACACTCAACAAATAGCTACAATTTAAGGAATGTGTTTACTGACGGCATTAGATTCCTAATTGATGGAGAAAGGTCTGGTGGAAAAAAAAGCTGCTTCTAGGAGGTTGTCAAGTGTTTTCGCTCGACGATTCCATTCTTGGGTGGTTGGTTTGGCCTTTTTTCCTGTAACTCGAATCCTAGCCCGGTATATCCCATTTTAATTTTACACCATTGTGAACCTTACGCCTTTTTTACTCTCTGATAGTGGTTCTCGGTATTGAAAAATCTTCGTAAACTAAATCACACGTGTATATGTTGACATTTAAGAGATATACAGTCAAGAAAATCAAGGGCAATTATGATATATATGCAGATTAGACACCAAAAAAACACTCAACAAATGGCTACAATTTAAGGAATGTGTTTAGTGACGGCATCAGATTCCTAGTTGATGGAGAAAGGTCTGGTGGCAAGAAAAGCTGCTTCTAGGAGGTTGTCAAGTGTTTTTGCTTGACGATTACATTCTTGGGCGGTTGGTTTGGCCCTTGTTCCTGTAACTCGAATCCTAGCCCAGTATATCCCATTTTAATTTTACACCATTATGAACCTTACGCATTTTTTACTCTCTGATCCAAGTTCTCGGCATTGAAAAATCTTCGTAAACTAAATCATACGTGTATATGTTGACATTTAAGAGATATACAGTCAAGAAAATCAAGGGCAATGGTGATATATATGCGGATTAGACACAAAAAAAAACACTCAACAAATGCCTACAATTTAAGGAATGTGTTTAGTGACGGCATCAGATTCCTAATTGATGGAGAAAGGTCTGGTGGCAAGAAAAGCAGCTTCTAGGAGTTTGTCAAGTGTTTTCACTCGACGATTCCATTCTTGGGTGGTTCGTTTGGCCCTTGTTCTTGTAACTCGAATACCAGCCCGGTATATCCTACTTTAATTTTACACCATTGTGAACCTTACGCCTTTTTTACTCTCTGATCGAGGTTCTCGGCATTGAAAAATCTTCGTAAACTAAATCACACGTGTATATGTTTACATTTAAGAGATATACAGTCAAGAAAATCAAGGGCAATGGTGATATATATATGCGGATTAGACACAAAAAAAACACTCAATAAATGGCTACAATTTAAGGAATGTGTTAGGTGACGGCATCAGATTCCTAATTGATGGAGAAATGTCTGGTGGCAAGAAAATCTGCCACTAGGAGGTTGTCAAGTGTTTTCGCTCGACGATTCCATTCTTGGGTGGTTGGTTTGGCCCTTGTTCCTGTAACTCGAATCCTAGCCCGGTATATCCCATTTTAATTTTACACCATTGTGAACCTTACGCCTTTTTTACCCTCTGATCGAGGTTCTCGGCATTGAAAAATCTTCGTAAACTAAATCACACGTGTATATGTTGATATTTAAAAGATATACGGTCAAGAAAATTAAGGGCAATGGTTATATATATGCGGATTAGACAACAAAAAAAAAACACTCAACAAATGGCTACAATTTAAGGAATGTGTTTAGTGTTGGCATCAGATTCCTAATTGATGGAGAAAGGTCTGGTGGCAAGAAAAGCTGCTTCTAGTAGGTTGTCAAGTGTTTTCGCTCGACGATTCCATTCTTGGGTGGTTGGTTTGGCCCTTGTTCCTGTAACTTAAATCCTAGCCCGGTATGTCCCATTTACTCTCTGATAGAGGTTCTCGGCATTGAGAAATCTTCGTAAACTAAATCACACGTGTATATGTTGACATTTAAGATATATACAGTCAACAAAATCAAGGGCAATGGTGATATATATGCGGATTAGACTCAAAAAAAAAACACTCGACAAATAGCTATAATTTAAGGAATGTGTATAGTGACGGCTTCAGACTCCTAATTGATGGAGAAAGGCCTGGTGGCAAGAAAAGCTGCTTCTAGGAGGTTGTCAAGTGTTTTCGCTCGACGATTACATTCTTGGGTGGTTGGTTTGGCCCTTGTTCCTGAAACTCGAATCCGAGCCCGGTATATCCTATTTTAATTTTACACCATTGTGAATCTTACGCCTTTTTTACTCTCTGATCGAGGTTCTCCGCATTGAAAAATCTTCGTAAACTAAATCATACGTGTATATGTTGACATTTAAGAGATGTACAGTCAAGAAAATCGAGGGCAATGGTGATATATATGCGGATTAGACACCAAAAAAACACTCAACAAATGGCTAAAATTTAAGGAATTTGTTTAGCGACCGCATCAGATTCCTAATTGATGGCGAAAGGTCTGGTGGCAAGAAAAGCTGCTTCTAGGAGGTTGTCAAGTGTTTTCGCTCGACGATTCCATTCTTGGGTGGTTGGTTTGTCCCTTGTTCCTGTAACTCGAATCCTAGCCCGGTATATCCCATTTTAATTTTACACTATTGTGAACCTTACGCCTTTTTTACTCTCTGATCGAGGTTCTCGGCATTGAAAAATCTTCGTAAACTAAATCACACGTGTATATGTTGATATTTAAGAGATATACAGTCAAGAAAATCAAGGGCAATGGTGATATATATGCGGATTAGACGCCAAAAAAAACACTCAACAAATGGCTAAAATTTAAGGAATGTGTTTAGTGACGGCATCAGATTCCAAATTGATGGAGAAAGGTCTGGTGGCAAGAAAAGCTGCTTCTAAGAGGTTGTCAAGTGTTTTCGCCCGACGATTCCATTCTTGGGTGGTTGGTTTGGCCCTTGTTCCTGTAACTCGAATCCTAGCCCGGTATATCCCATTTTAATTTTACACCATTGTGAACCTTACGCCTTTTTTAGTCTCTGATCGAGGTTCTCGGCATTGAAAAATCTTCGTAAACTAAATCACACGTTTATATGTTGACATTTAAGAGATATACAGTCAAGAAAATCAAGGGCAATGGTGATATATATGCGGATTAGACACCAAAAAAAACACTCAACAAATGGCTACCATTTAAGGAATGAGTTTAGTGACGGCATCAGATTCCTAATTGATGGAGAAAGGACTGGTGGTAAGAAAAGCTGCTTCTAAGAGGTTGTCAAGTGTTTTCGCCCGACGATTCCATTCTTGGGTGGTTGGTTTGGCCCTTGTTCCTGTAATTCGAATCTTAGCCCGATATATCCCATTTTAATTTTACACCATTGTGAACCTTACGCCTTTTTTAGTCTCTGATCGAGGTTCTCGGAATTGAAAAATCTTTGTAAACTAAATCACACGTGTATATGTTGATATTTAAGAGATATACAGTCAAGAAAATCAAGGGCAATGGTGATATATATGCGGATTAGACACCAAAAAATAAAACACTCAACAAATGGCTACAATTTAAGGAATTTGTTTAGTGACGGCGTCAGATTCCTAATTGATGGAGAAAGGTCTGGTGGCAAGAAAAGCTACTTCTAGGAGGTTGTCAAGTGTTTTCGCTCGACGATTCCATTCTTGGGTGGTTGGTTTGGCCCTTGTTCCTGTAACTCGAATCCTAGCCCGGTATATACCATTTTAATTTTACACCATTGTGAAACTTACGCCATTTTTACTATCTGATCGAGGTTCTCGGCATTGAAAGATCTTCGTAAACTAAATCACACGTGTATATATTGATATTTAAGAGATACAGAGTCAAGAAAATCAAGGGCAATGGTGATATATATGCGTATTAGACACCAAAAAAAACACTCAACAAAAGGCTACAATTTAAGGAATGTGTTTAGTGATGACATCAGATTCCTAATTGATGGAGAAACGTCTGGTGGTAAGAAAAGCTGCTTCTACGAGGTTGTCAACTGTTTTCGCTCGACGATTCCATTATTGGGTGGTTGGTTTGGCCCTTGTTCCTGTAACTCGAATCCTAGCCCGGTATATACCATTTTAATTTTACACCATTGTGAAACTTACGCCTTTTTTACTCTCTGATCGAGGTTCTCGGCATTTAAAGATCTTCGTAAACTAAATCACACGTGTATATATTGATATTTAAGAGATACAGAGTCAAGAAAATCAAGGGCAATGGTGATATATATGCGTATTAGACACCAAAAAAAACACTCAACAAAAGGCTACAATTTAAGGAATGTGTTTAGTGATGGCATCAGATTCCTAATTGATGGAGAACGGTCTGGTGGTAAGAAAATCTGCTTCTAGGAGGTTGTCAAGTGTTTTCGCTCGACGATTCCATTCTTGGGTGGTTGGTTTGTCCCTTGTTCCTGTAACTCGAATCCTAACCCGGTATATCCCTTTTTAATATTACATCATTGTGAACCTTACGCCTTTTTTACTGTCTGATCCAGGTTCTCGGCATTGAAAAATCTTCGTAAACTAAATCACACGTGTATATGTTGATATTTAGGAGATATACAGTCAAGAAAATCAAGGCCAAGGGTGATATATATGCGGATTAAACACCAAAAAAAATCACTCAACAAATGGCTACAATTTAAGGAATGTGTTTAGTGACGACATCAGATTCCTAATTGATGGAGAAAGGTCTGGTGGCAAGAAAAGCGGCTTCTAGGAGCTTGTCAAGTGTTTTCGCTCGACGATTCCATTCTTGGGTGGTTGGTTTGGCCCTTGTTCCTGTAACTCGAATCCTAGCCCGGTATATCCTATTTTAATTTTACACCATTGTGAATCTTACGCCTTTTTTACTCTCTGATCGAGGTTCTCGGCATTGAGAAATCTTCGTCAACTAAATCACACGTGTATATGTTGACATTTAAGAGAAATACAGTTAAGAAAATCAAGGGCAATAGTGATATATATGCGGATTAGACACCAAAAAAAAAAACTCAACAAATGGCTAAAATTTAAGGAATGTGTTTAGTGACGACCTCAGATTCCTAATTGATGGAGAAAGGTCTGGTGGTAAGAAAAGCTGCTTCTAGGAGGTTGTCAAGTGTTTTTGCTCGACGATTTCATTCTTGGGCGGTTGGTTTGGCCCTTGTTCCTATAACTCGAATCCTAGCCCAGTATATCCCATTTTAATTTTACACCATTGTGAACCTTACGTGTTTTTTACTCTCTGATCCAGGTTGTCGGCAGGTTGTCAAGTATTTTCGCTAGACGATTCCATTCTTGGGTGGTTGGTTTGGCCCTTGTTCCTGTAACTCGAATCCTAGCCTGGTATATCCCTTTTAAATTTTACACCATTGTGAACCTTACGCCTTTTTTACTCTCTGATCGAGGTTCTCGGCATTGAAAAAGCTTCGTAAACTAAATCACACGTGTATATGTTGATATTTAAGAGATATACAGTCAAGAAAATCATGGGCAATGGTGATATATATGCGGATTAGACACCAAAAACAATCACTCAACAAATGGCTACAATTTAAGGAATGTGTTTAGTGACGACATCAGATTCCTAATTGATGGAGAAAGGTCTGGTGGCAAGAAAATCTGCTTCTAGGAGGTTGTCAAGTGTTTTCGCTCGACGATTCCATTCTTGGGTGGTTGGTTTGGCCCTTGTTCCTGTAACTCGAATCCTAGCCCGGTATGTCCCATTTTAATTTTACACCATTGTGAACCTTACGCCTTTTTTACTCTCTGATAGAGGTTCTCAGCATTAAAAAATCTTCGTAAACTAAATCACACATGTATATGTTGATATTTAAGAGATATACAGTCAAGAAAATCAAGGGCAATGGTGATATATATGCGGATTAGACACCAAAAAAAACACTCAACAAATAGCTACAATTTAAGGAATGTGTTTACTGACGGCATTAGATTCCTAATTGATGGAGAAAGGTCTGGTGGAAAAAAAAGCTGCTTCTAGGAGGTTGTCAAGTGTTTTCGCTCGACGATTCCATTCTTGGGTGGTTGGTTTGGCCTTTTTTCCTGTAACTCGAATCCTAGCCCGGTATATCCCATTTTAATTTTACACCATTGTGAACCTTACGCCTTTTTTACTCTCTGATAGTGGTTCTCGGTATTGAAAAATCTTCGTAAACTAAATCACACGTGTATATGTTGACATTTAAGAGATATACAGTCAAGAAAATCAAGGGCAATTATGATATATATGCAGATTAGACACCAAAAAAACACTCAACAAATGGCTACAATTTAAGGAATGTGTTTAGTGACGGCATCAGATTCCTAGTTGATGGAGAAAGGTCTGGTGGCAAGAAAAGCTGCTTCTAGGAGGTTGTCAAGTGTTTTTGCTTGACGATTACATTCTTGGGCGGTTGGTTTGGCCCTTGTTCCTGTAACTCGAATCCTAGCCCAGTATATCCCATTTTAATTTTACACCATTATGAACCTTACGCATTTTTTACTCTCTGATCCAAGTTCTCGGCATTGAAAAATCTTCGTAAACTAAATCATACGTGTATATGTTGACATTTAAGAGATATACAGTCAAGAAAATCAAGGGCAATGGTGATATATATGCGGATTAGACACAAAAAAAAACACTCAACAAATGCCTACAATTTAAGGAATGTGTTTAGTGACGGCATCAGATTCCTAATTGATGGAGAAAGGTCTGGTGGCAAGAAAAGCAGCTTCTAGGAGTTTGTCAAGTGTTTTCACTCGACGATTCCATTCTTGGGTGGTTCGTTTGGCCCTTGTTCTTGTAACTCGAATACCAGCCCGGTATATCCTACTTTAATTTTACACCATTGTGAACCTTACGCCTTTTTTACTCTCTGATCGAGGTTCTCGGCATTGAAAAATCTTCGTAAACTAAATCACACGTGTATATGTTTACATTTAAGAGATATACAGTCAAGAAAATCAAGGGCAATGGTGATATATATATGCGGATTAGACACAAAAAAAACACTCAATAAATGGCTACAATTTAAGGAATGTGTTAGGTGACGGCATCAGATTCCTAATTGATGGAGAAATGTCTGGTGGCAAGAAAATCTGCCACTAGGAGGTTGTCAAGTGTTTTCGCTCGACGATTCCATTCTTGGGTGGTTGGTTTGGCCCTTGTTCCTGTAACTCGAATCCTAGCCCGGTATATCCCATTTTAATTTTACACCATTGTGAACCTTACGCCTTTTTTACCCTCTGATCGAGGTTCTCGGCATTGAAAAATCTTCGTAAACTAAATCACACGTGTATATGTTGATATTTAAAAGATATACGGTCAAGAAAATTAAGGGCAATGGTTATATATATGCGGATTAGACAACAAAAAAAAAACACTCAACAAATGGCTACAATTTAAGGAATGTGTTTAGTGTTGGCATCAGATTCCTAATTGATGGAGAAAGGTCTGGTGGCAAGAAAAGCTGCTTCTAGTAGGTTGTCAAGTGTTTTCGCTCGACGATTCCATTCTTGGGTGGTTGGTTTGGCCCTTGTTCCTGTAACTTAAATCCTAGCCCGGTATGTCCCATTTACTCTCTGATAGAGGTTCTCGGCATTGAGAAATCTTCGTAAACTAAATCACACGTGTATATGTTGACATTTAAGATATATACAGTCAACAAAATCAAGGGCAATGGTGATATATATGCGGATTAGACTCAAAAAAAAAACACTCGACAAATAGCTATAATTTAAGGAATGTGTATAGTGACGGCTTCAGACTCCTAATTGATGGAGAAAGGCCTGGTGGCAAGAAAAGCTGCTTCTAGGAGGTTGTCAAGTGTTTTCGCTCGACGATTACATTCTTGGGTGGTTGGTTTGGCCCTTGTTCCTGAAACTCGAATCCGAGCCCGGTATATCCTATTTTAATTTTACACCATTGTGAATCTTACGCCTTTTTTACTCTCTGATCGAGGTTCTCCGCATTGAAAAATCTTCGTAAACTAAATCATACGTGTATATGTTGACATTTAAGAGATGTACAGTCAAGAAAATCGAGGGCAATGGTGATATATATGCGGATTAGACACCAAAAAAACACTCAACAAATGGCTAAAATTTAAGGAATTTGTTTAGCGACCGCATCAGATTCCTAATTGATGGCGAAAGGTCTGGTGGCAAGAAAAGCTGCTTCTAGGAGGTTGTCAAGTGTTTTCGCTCGACGATTCCATTCTTGGGTGGTTGGTTTGTCCCTTGTTCCTGTAACTCGAATCCTAGCCCGGTATATCCCATTTTAATTTTACACTATTGTGAACCTTACGCCTTTTTTACTCTCTGATCGAGGTTCTCGGCATTGAAAAATCTTCGTAAACTAAATCACACGTGTATATGTTGATATTTAAGAGATATACAGTCAAGAAAATCAAGGGCAATGGTGATATATATGCGGATTAGACGCCAAAAAAAACACTCAACAAATGGCTAAAATTTAAGGAATGTGTTTAGTGACGGCATCAGATTCCAAATTGATGGAGAAAGGTCTGGTGGCAAGAAAAGCTGCTTCTAGGATGTTGTCAAGTGTTTTCGCTCGACGATTCCATTCTTAGGTGGTTAGTTTGGCTCTTGTTGATGTAACTCGAATCCTAGCCCGGTATATCCTATTTTAATTTTACACCATTGTGAATCTTACGCCTTTTTTACTCTCTGATCGAGGTTCTCGGCATTGAAAAATTTTCGTAAACTAAATCACACGTGTATATGTTGACATTTAAGAGATATACAGTCAAGAAAATCAAGGGCAATGGTGATATATATGCGGATTAGACACACAAAAAAACACTCAACAAATGGCTAAAATTTAAGGAATGTGTTTAGTGACGGCATCAGATTCCTAATTGATGGAGAATGGTCTGGTGGCAAGAAAAGCTGCTTCTAGGATGTTGTCAAGTGTTTTCGCTTGACGATTCCATTCTTGGGTGGTTGGTTTGGCCCTTGTTCCTGTAACTCGAATCCTAGCCCGGTATATCCTATTTTAATTTTACACCATTGTGAATCTTACGCCTTTTTTACTCTCTGATCGAGGTTCTCGGCATTAAAAATCTTCATAAACTAAATCACGCGTGTATATGTTGATATTTAAGAGATATACAGTCAAGAAAATCAAAGGCAATGGTGATATATATGCGGATTAGACACCAAAAACAATCACTCAACAAATGGCTACAATTTAAGGAATTTGTTTAGTGACGGCATCAGATTCCTAATTGATGGCGAAAGGTCTGGTGGCAAGAAAAGCTGCTTCTAGGAGGTTGTCAAGTGTTTTCGCTCGACGATTCCATTCTTGGGTGGTTGGTTTGGCCCTTGTTCCTGTAACTCGAATCCTAGCCCGGTATATCCCATTTTAATTTTACACCATTGTGAACCTTACGCCTTTTTTACTCTCTGATCGAGGTTCTCGGCATTGAAAAATCTTCATAAACTAAATCACACGTGTATATGTTGATATTTAAAAGATATACAGTCAAGAAAATCAAGGGCAATGGTGATATATATGCAGATTAGACACCAAAAAAAAACACTCAACAAATGGCTAAAATTTAAGGAATGTGTTTAGTGACGGCATCAGATTCCTAATTGATGGAGAAAGATCTAATGGCAAGAAAAGCTGCTTTTAGGATGTTGTCAAGTGTTTTCGCTCGACGATTCCATTCTTGGGTGGTTAGTTTGGCTCTTGTTCATGTAACTCGAATCCTAGCCCGGTATATCCTATTTTAATTTTACACCATTGTGAATCTTACGCCTTTTTTACTCTCTGATCGAGGTTCTCGGCATTGAAAAATTTTCGTAAACTAAATCACACGTGTATATGCTGACATTTAAGAGATATACAGTCAAGAAAATCAAGGGCAATGGTGATATATATGCGGATTAGACACCAAAAAAAAAAAAACACTCAACAAATGGCTAAAATTTAAGGAATGTGTTTTGTGACGGCATCAGATTCCTAATTGATGGAGAAAGGTCTGGTGGCAAGAAAAGCTGCTTCTAGGAGGTTGTCAAGTGTTTTCGCTTGACGATTCCATTCTTGGGTGGTTGGTTTGGCCCTTGTTCCTGTAACTCGAATCCTAGCCCAGTATATCCCTTTTTAATTTTACACCATTGTGAACCTTACGCCTTTTTTACTCTCTGATCGAGGTTCTCGGCATTGAAAAATCTTCGTAAACTAAACCACATGTGTATATGTTGATATTTAAGAGATATACAGTCAATAAAATCAAGGGCAATGGTGATATATATGCGGATTAGACACCAAAAACAATCACTCAACAAATGGCTACAATTTAAGGAATGTGTTTAGTGACGACATCAGATTCCTAATTGATGGAGAAAGATCTGGTGGCAAGAAAAGCTGCTTCTAGGAGGTTGTCAAGTGTTTTCGCTCGGCGATTCCATTCTTGGGTGGTTGGTTTGGCCCTTGTTCCTGAAACTCGAATCCTAGCCCGGTATATCCTGTTTTAATTTTACACCATTGTGAATCTTACGCCTTTTTTACTCTCTGATCGAGGTTCTCGGCATTGAAAAATCTTTGTAAACTAAATCACACGTGTATATGTTGACATTTAAGAGATATACAGTCAAGAAAATCAAGGGCAATGGTGATATACATGCGGATTAGACACCAAAAAAAACACTCAACAAATGGCTAAAATTTAAGGAATTTGTTTAGTGACGGCGTCAGATTCCTAATTGATGGCGTAAGGTCTGGTGGCAAGAAAAGCTACTTCTAGGAGGTTGTCAAGTGTTTTCGCTCGACGATTCCATTCTTGGGTGGTTGGTTTGGCCCTTGTTCCTGTAACTCGAATCCTAGCCCGGTATATCCCATTTTAATTTTACACCATTTTGAACCTTACGCCTTTTTTAATCTCTGATCGAGGTTCTCGGCATTGAAAAATCTTCGTAAACTAAATCACACGTGTATATGTTGATATTTAAGAGATATACAGTCAAGAAAATCAAGGGCAATGGTGATATAAATGCGGTTTAGACACCAAAAAAAAACACTCAACAAATGGCTAAAATTTAAGGAATGTGTTTAGTGACGGCATCAGATTCCTAATTGATGGAGAGAGGTCTGGTGGAAAGAAAAGCTGCTTCTAGGATGTTGTCATGTGTTTTCGCTCGACGATTCCATTCTTGGGTGGTTAGTTTGGCTCTTGTTCATGTAACTCGAATCCTAGCCCGGTATATCCTATTTTAATTTTACACCATTGTGAACCTTACGCCTTTTTTACTCTCTGATCGAGGATCTCGGCATTGAAAAAATTTCGTAAACTAAATCACACGTGTATATGTTGACATTTAAGAGATATACAGTCAAGAAAATCAAGGGCAATGGTGATATATATGCGGATTAGACACAAAAAAAAACACTCAACAAATGGCTAAAATTTAAGGAATGTGTTTAGTGACGGCATCAGATTCCTAATTGATGGAGAAAGGTCTGGTGGCAAGAAAAGCTGCTTCTAGGAGGTTGTCAAGTGTTTTCGCTCGACGATTCCATTCTTGGGTGGTTGGTTTGGCCCTTGTTCCTGAAACTCGAATCCTAGCCCGGTATATCCTATTTTAATTTTACACCATTGTGAATCTTATGCCTTTTTTACTCTCTGATCGAGGTTCTCGGCATTGAAAAATCTTCGTAAACTAAATCACACGTGTATATGTTGACATTTAAGAGATATACAGTCAAGAAAATCAAGGGCAATGGTGATATATACGCGGATTAGACACCCCAAAAAAACACTCAACAAATGGCTAAAATTTAAGGAATGTGTTTAGTGACGGCATCAGATTCCTAATTGATGGAGAAAGGTCTGGTGGCAAGAAAAGCTGCTTCTAGGAGGTTATCAAGTGTTTTCGCTTGACGATTCCATTCTTGGGTGGTTGGTTTGGCCCTTGTTCCTGTAACTCGAATCCTAGCCCGGTATATCCCATTTTAATTTTACACCATTGTGAACCTTACACCTTTTTTACTCTCTGATTGAGGTTCTCGGCATTGAACAATCTTCGTAAACTAAATCACACGTCTATATGTTGATATTTAAGAGATATACAGTCAAGAAAATCAAGGGCAATGGAGATATATATGCGGATTAGACACCAAAAAAAATCACTCAACAAATGGCTACAATTTAAGGAATGTGTTTAGTGACGGCATCAGATTCCTAATTGATGGTGAAAGGTCTGGTGGCAAGAAAAAGCTACTTCTAGGAAGTTGTCAAGTGTATTCGCTCGACGATTCCATTTTTGGGTGGTTGGTTTGGCCCTTGTTCCTGTAAGTCGAATCCTAGCCCGGTATATCCCATTTTAATTTTACACCATTGTGAACCTTACGCCTTTTTTACTCTCTGATCGAGGTTCTCGGCAGTGAAAAATCTTCGTAAACTAAATCACACGTGTATATGTTGATATTTAAGAGATATACAGTCTAGAAAATCAAGGGCAATGGTGATAAATATGCGGATTAGACACACAAAAAAAAATCACTCAACAAATGGCTACAATTTAAGGAAATTGTTTAGTGACGGCATCAGATTCCTAATTGATGGAGAAAGGTCTGGTGGCAAGAAAAGCTGCTTCTAGGAGGTTGTCAAGTTTTTTCGCTCGAAGATTCCATTCTTGGGTGGTTGGTTTGGCCCTTGTTCATGTAACTCGAATCCTTGCCTAGTATATCATATTTTAGTTTTACACCATTGTGAATCTTACGCCTTTTTTACTCTCTGATCGAGGTTCTCGGCATTGAAAAATCTTCGTAAACTAAATCACACGTGTATATGTTGACATTTAAGAGATATACAGTCAAGAAAATCAAGGGCAATGGTGATATATATGTGGATTAGACACCAAAAAAACACTCAACAAATGGCTAAAATTTAAGGAATGTGTTTAGTGACGGAATCAGATTCCTAATTGATGGAGAAAGGTCTGGTGGCAACAAAAGCTGCTTCTAGGAGGTTGTCAAGTGTTTTCGCTCGACGATTCCATTCTTGGGTGGTTGGTTTGGCCCTTGTTCCTGTAACTCGAATCCTAGCCCGGTATATCCCGTTTTAATTTTACACCATTGTGAACCTTACGCCTTTTTTACTCTCTGATTGAGGTTCTCGGCTTTGAAAAATCTTTGTAAACTAAATCACACGTGTATATGTTGATATTTAAGAGATATACAGTCAAGAAAATCAAGGGCAATGGTGATATATATGCGGATTAGACACAAAAAAAAAACACTCAACAAATGGCTACAATTTAAGGAATGTGTTTAGTGACGGCATCAGATTCCTAATTGATGGAGAAAGGTCTGGTGGTAAGAAAAGCTGCTTCTAGGAGGTTGTCAAGTGTTTTCGCTCGACGATTCCATTCTTGGGTGGTTGGTTTGGCCATTGTTCCTGTAACTCGAATCCTAGCCCGGTATAACCCATTTTAAATTTACAGCATTGTGAACCTTACGCCTTTTTTACTCTCTGATAGAGGTTCTCGGCATTGAAAAATCTTCGTAAACTAAATCACACGTGTACATGTTGACATTTAAGAGATATACAGTCAAGAAAATCAAGGGAAATGTTGATATATATGCGGATTAGACACCAAAAACAAACACTCAACAAGTGGCTACAATTTAAGGAATGTGTTTAGTGACGACATCAGATTCCTAATTGACGGAGAAAGGTCTGGGGGCAAGAAAAGCTGCTTCTAGGAGGTTGTCAAGTGTTTTCGCTCGACGATTCCATTCTTGGGTGGTTGGTTTGGCCCTTGTTCCTGAAACTCGAATCCTAGCCCGGTATATCCTATTTTAATTTTACACCATTGTGAATCTTATGCCTTTTTTACTCTCTGATCGAGGTTCTCGGCATTGAAAAATCTTCGTAAACTAAATCACACGTGTATATGTTGACATTTAAGAGATATACAGTCAAGAAAATCAAGGGCAATGGTGATATATACGCGGATTAGACACAAAAAAAAACACTCAACAAATGGCTAAAATTTAAGGAATGTGTTTAGTGACGGCATCAGATTCCTAATTAATGGAGAAAGGTCTTGTGGTCAGAAAAGTTGCTTCTAGGAGGTTATCAAGTGTTTTCGCTCGACGATTCCATTCTTGGGTGGTTGGTTTGGCCCTTGTTCCTGTAACTCGAATCCTAGCCCGATATATCCCATTTTAATTTTACACCATTGTGAACCTTACACCTTTTTTACTCTCTGATTGAGGTTCTCGGCATTGAAAAATCTTCGTAAACTAAATCACACGTCTATATGTTGATATTTAAGAGATATACAGTCATGAAAATCAAGGGCAATGGAGATATATATGCGGATTAGACACCAAAAAAAAAATCACTCAACAAATGGCTACAATTTAAGGAATGTGTTTAGTGACGGCATCAGATTCCTAATTGATGGTGAAAGGTCTGGTGGCAAGAAAAAGCTACTTCTAGGAAGTTGTCAAGTGTTTTCGCTCGACGATTCCATTTTTGGGTGGTTGGTTTGGCCCTTGTTCCTGTAACTCGAATCCTAACCCGGTATATCCCATTTTAATTTTACACCATTGTGAACCTTACGCCTTTTTTACTCTCTGATCGAGGTTATCGGCAGCGAAAAATCTTCGTAAACTAAATCACACGTGTATATGTTGATATTTAATAGATATACAGTCTAGAAAATCAAGGGCAATGGTGATAAATATGCGGATTAGACACACAAAAAAAATCACTCAACAAATGGATACAATTTAAGGAATGTGTTTAGTGACGGCATCAGATTCCTAATTGATGGAGAAAGGTCTGGTGGCAAGAAAAGCTGCTTCTAGGAGGTTGTCAAGTTTTTTCGCTCGAAGATTCCATTCTTGGTTCGTTGGTTTGGCCCTTGTTCCTGTAACTCGAATCCTAGCCTGGTATATCATATTTTAGTTTTACACCATTGTGAATCTTACGCCTTTTTTACTCTCTGATCGAGGTTCTCGGCATTGAAAAATCTTCGTAAACTAAATCACACGTGTATATGTTGACATTTAAGAGATATACAGTCAAGAAAATCAAGGGCAATGGTGATATATATGCGGATTAAACACCAAAAAAACACTCAACAAATGGCTAAAATTTAAGGAATGTGTTTAGTGACGGAATCAGATTCCTAATTGATGGAGAAAGGTCTGGTGGCAAGAAAAGCTGCTTCTAGGAGGTTGTCAAGTGTTTTCGCTCGACGATTCCATTCTTGGGTGGTTGGTTTGGCCCTTGTTCCTGTAACTCGAATCCTAGCCCGGTATATCCCGTTTTAATTTTACACCATTGTGAACCTTAGGACTTTTTTACTCTCTGATTGAGGTTCTCGGCATTGAAAAATCTTTGTAAACTAAATCACACGTGTATATGTTGATATTTAAGAGATATACAATCAAGAAAATCAAGGGCAATGGTGATATATATGCGGATTAGACACCAAAAAAAAATCACTCAACAAATGGCTACAATTAAAGGAATGTGTTTAGTGACGGCGTCAGATTCCTAATTGATGGAGAAAGTTCTGGTGGCAAGAAAAAGCTGCTTCTAGGAGGTTGTCAAGTGTTTTCGCTCGACGATTCCATTCTTGGGTGGTTGGTTTGGCCCTTGTTCCTGTAACTCGAATCCTAGCCCGGTATATCCCATTTTAATTTTACACCATTGTGAACCTTTCGCCTTTTTTACTCTCTGATCGAGGTTCTCGGCATTGAAAAATCTTCGTAAACTAAATCACACGTGTATATGTTGATATTTAAGAGATATACAGTCAGGAAAATCAAGGGCAATGGGGATATATATGCGGATTAGACACAAAAAAAAACACTCAACAAATGGCTACAATTTAAGGAATGTGTTTAGTGACGGCATAAGATTCCTAATTGATGGAGAAAGGTCTGGTGGTAAGAAAAGCTGCTTCTAGGAGGTTGTCAAGTGTTTTCGCTCGACGATTCCATTCTTGGGTGGTTGGTTTGGCCCTTGTTCCTGAAACTCGAATCCTAGCCCGGTATATCCTATTTTAATGTTACACCATTGTGAATCTTACGCCTTTTTTACACTGTGATCGAGGTTCTCGGCATTGAAAAATCTTCATAAACTAAATCACACGTGTATTTGTTGACATTTAAGAGATATACAGTCAAGAAAATCAAGGGCAATGGTGATATATATGCGGATTAGACACCAAAAAAACACTCAACAAATGGCTACAATTTAAGGAATGTGTTTAGTGACAGCATCAGATTCCTAATTAATGGAGAAAGGTCTTGTGGTAAGAAAAGTTGCTTCTAGGAGGTTATCAAGTGTTTTCGCTCGACGATTCCATTCTTGGGTGGTTGGTTTGGCCCTTGTTCCTGTAACTCGAATCCTAGCCCGGTATAACACATTTTAAATTTACAGCATTGTGAACCTTACGCCTTTTTTACTCTCTGATAGAGGTTCTCGGCATTGGAAAAATCTTCGTAAACTAAATCACACGTGTATATGTTGACATTTAAGAGATATACAGTCAAGAAAATCAAGGGAAATGTTGATATATATGCGGATTAGACACCAAAAACAATCACTCTACAAATGGCTACAGTTTAAGGAATGTGTTTAGTGACGACATCAGATTCCTAATTGATGGAGAAAGGTCTGGTGGCAAGAAAAGCTGCTTCTAGAAGGTTGTCAAGTGTTTTCGCTCGACGATTCCATTCTTGGGTGGTTGGTTTGGACCTTGTTCCTGAAACTCGAATCCTAGGCCGGTATATCATATTTTAATTTTACACCATTGTGAATCTTACGCCTTTTTTACTCTCTCTTCGAGGTTCTCGGCATTGAAAAATCTTCGTAAACTAAATCACACGTGTATATGTTGACATTTAAGAGATATACAGTCAAGAAAATCAACGGCAATGGTGATATATATGCGGATTAGATAACAAAAAAAACACTCAACAAATGGCTACAATTTAAGGAATGTGTTTAGTGACAGCATCGGATTCCTAATTGATGAAGAAAGGTCTGGTGGCAAGAAAAGATGCTTCTAGGAGGTTGTTAAGTGTTTTCGCTCGACGATTCCATTCTTGGGTGGTTGGTTTGGCCTTTGTTCCTGTAACTCGAATCCTAGCCCGGTATATCCCTTTTTAATTTTACACCATTGCGAACCTTACGCCTTTTTTACTCTCTGATATAGGTTCTCGGTATTGAAAAATCTTCGTAAACTAAATCGTACGTGTATAAGTTGATATTTAAGAGATATACAGTCAAGAAAATCAAGGGCAATGGTGATATATATGCGGATTAGACACCAAAAAAAACACTCAACAAATGGCTAAAATTTAAGAAATGTGTTTAGTGACGGCATCAGATTCCTAATTGTTGGAGAAAGGTCTGGTGGCAAGAAAAGCTGCTTCTAGGAGGTTGTCAAGTGTTTTCGCTCGACGATTCCATTCTTGGGTGGTTGGTTTGGCCCTTGTTCCTGTAACTCGAATCCTAGCCCGGTATTTCCCATTTTAATCTTACACCATTGTGAACCTTATGCCTTTTTTACTCTCTGTTTGAGGTTCTCGGCATTGAAAAATCTTCGTAAACTAAATCACACATGTATATGTTGATATTTAAGAGATATACAGTCAAGAAAATCAAGGGTAATGGTGATATATATGCGGATTAGACACCAAAAAAAAATCACTCAACAAATGGCTACAATTTAAGGAATGTGTTTAGTGACGGCAACAAATTCCTAATTGATGGAGAAAGGTCTGGTGGCAAGAACAAGCTGCTTCTAGGAGGTTGTCAAGTGTTTTCGCTCGACGATTCCATTCTTGAGTGGTTGGTTTGGCCCTTGTTACTGTAACTCGAATCCTAGCCCGGTATATCCTATTTTAATTTTACACCGTTGTGAATCTTACGCCTTTTTTACTCTCTGATCGAGGTTCTCGGCATTGAAAAATCTTCGTAAAGTAAATCACACGTGTATATGTTGATATTTAAGAGATATACAGTCAAGAAAATCAAGGGCAATGGTGATAAATATGCGGATTAGACACAAAAAAATCACTCAACAAATGGCTAAAATTTAAGGAATGTGTTTAGTGACGGCATCAGATTCCTAATTGATGGAGAAAGGTCTGGTGGCAAGAAAAAGCTGCTTCTAGGAGGTTGTCAAGTGTTTTCGCTCGACGATTCCATTCTTGGGTGGTTGGTTTGGCCCTTGTTACTGTAACTCGAATCCTAGCCCGGTATATCCTATTTTAATTTTACACCGTTGTGAATCTTACGCCTTTTTTACTCTCTGATCGAGGTTCTCGGCATTGAAAAATCTTCGTAAACTAAATCACACGTGTATATGTTGATATTTAAGCGATATACAGTCAAGAAAATCAAGGGCAATGGTGATAAATATGCGGATTAGACACAAAAAAACCACTCAACAAATGGCTACATTTTAAGGAATGTGTTTAGTGACGGCATCAGATTCCTAATTGATGGAGAAAGGTCTGGTGGCAAGAAAAGCTGCTTCTCGGAGGTTGTCAAGTGTTTTCGCTCGACGATTCCATTCTTGGGTGGTTGGTTTGGCCATTGTTCCTGTAACTCGAATCCTAGCCCGGTATATCCCATTTTAATCTTACACCATTGTGAACCTTACGCCTTTTTTACTCTCTGATCGTGGTTCTCGGCATTGAAAAATCTTCGTAAACTAAATCACACGTGTATATGTTGACATTTAAGAGATATACAGTGAAGAAAATCAAGGGCAATAGTGATATATATGCGGATTAGACACCAAAAAAAACACTCAACAAATGGTTAAAATTTAAGGAATGTGTTTAGTGACAGCATCAGATTCCTAATTGATGGAGAAAGGTCTGGTGGCAAGAAAAGTTGCTTCTAGGAGGTTGTCAAGTGTTTTCGCTCGACGATTCCATTCTTGGGTGGTTGGTTTGGCCCTTGTTCCTGAAACTCGAATCCTAGCCCGGTATATCCTATTTTAATTTTACACCATTGTGAATCTTACGCCTATTTTACTCTCTGATCGAGGTTCTCGGCATTGACAAATCTTCGTAAACTAAATCACACGTGTATATGTTGACATATAAGAGATATTCAGTCAAGAAAATCAAGGGCAATGGTGATATATATGCGGATTAGACATAAAAAAAACACTCAACAAATCGCTAAAATTTAAGGAATGTGTTTAGTGACGGCATCAGATTCCTAATTAATTGAGAAAGGTCTGGTGGCAAGAAAAGCTGCTTCTAGGTGGTTGTCAAGTGTTTTCGCTCGATGATTCCATTCTTGGGTGGTTGGTTTGGCCTTTGTTCCTGTAACTCGAATCCTAGCCCGGTATATCCCATTTTAATTTTAAACCATTGTTAACCTTACGCCTTTTTTACTCTATGATTGAGGTTCTCGGCATTGAAAAATCTTCGTAAACAACACGTGTATATGTTGATATTTAAGAGATATATAGTTAAGAAAATCAAGGGCAATGGTGATATATATGCGGATTAGACACCAAAAAAAAATCACTCAACAAATGGATACAATTTAAGGAAAGTGTTTAGTGACGGCATCAGATTCCTAATTGATGGAGAAAGGTCTGGTGGCAAGAAAAAGCTGCTTCTAGGAGGTTGTCAAGTATTTTCGCTCGACGATTCCATTCTTGGGTGGTTAGTTTGGCCCTTGTTCATGTAACTCGAATCCTAGCCCGGTATATCCTATTTTAATTTTACACCATTGTGAATCTTACGCCTTTTTTACTCTGTGATCGAGGTTCTCGGCATTGAAAAATCTTCGTAAACTAAATCACACGTGTATATGTTGACATTTAAGAGATATACAGTCAAGAAAATCAAGGGCAATGGTGATATATATGCGGATTAGACACCAAAAAAACACTCAACAAATGGCTAAAATTTAAGGAATGTGTTTAGTGACGGAATCAGATTCCTAATTGATGGAGAAAGGTCTGGTGGCAAGAAAAGCTGCTTCTAGGAGGTTGTCAAGTGTTTTCGCTCGACGATTCCACTCTTGGGTGGTTGGTTTGGCCCTTGTTCCTGTAACTCGAATCCTAGCCCGGTATATCCCGTTTTAATTTTACACCATCGTGAACCTTACGCCTTTTTTACTCTCTGATCGAGGTTCTCGGCATTGAAACATCTTCGTAAACTAAATCACACGTGTATATGTTGATATTTAAGAGATATACAGTCAAGAAAATCAAGGGCAATGGTGATATATATGCGGATTAGAGACCAAAAACAATCACTCAACAAATGGCTACAATTTAAGGAATGTGTTTAGTGACGACATCAGATTCCTAATTGATGGAGAAAGGTCTGGTGGCAAGAAAAGCTGCTTCTAGGAGGTTGTCAAGTTTTTTCGCTCGACGATTCCATTCTTGGGTGGTTGGTTTGGCCCTTGTTCCTGTAACTCGAATCCTAGCCCGGTATATCCTATTTTAATTTTACACCATTGTGAATCTTACGCCTTTTTTACTCTCTGATCGAGGTTCTCGGCATTGAAAAATCTTCGTAAACTAAATCACACGTGTATATGTTGACATTTAAGAGATATACAATCAAGAAAATCAAGGGCAATGGTGATATATATGTGGATTAGACACCAAAAACAAACACTCAACAAATGGCTACAATTTAAGGAAAGTGTTTAGTGACGACATCAGATTCCTAATTGATGGATAAAGGTCTGGTGGCAAGAAAAGCTGCTTCTAGGAGGTTGTCAAGTGTTTTCGCTCGACGATTCCATTCTTGGGTGGTTGGTTTGGCCCTTGTTCCTGTAACTCGAATCCTAGCCCAGTATATCTCGTTTTAATTTTACACCATTGTGAATCTTACGCTTTTTTTACTCTCTGATCGAGGTTCTCGGCATTGAAAATCTTCGTAAACGAAATCACACGTGTATATGTTGATATTTAAGAGATATACAGTCAAGAAAATCAAGGGCAATGGTGATATATATGCGGATTAGACACCAAAAAAAACCACTCAACAAATGGCTACAATTTAAGGAATGTGTTTAGTGACGACATCAGATTCCTAATTGATGGAGAAAGGTCTGGTGGCAAGAAAAGCTGCTTCTAGGAGGTTGTCAAGTTTTTTCGCTCGACGATTCCATTCTTGGGTGGTTGGTTTGGCCCTTGTTCCTGTAACTCGAATCCTAGCCCGGTATATCCTATTTTAATTTTACACCATTGTGAATCTTACGCCTTTTTTACTCTCTGATCGAGGTTCTCGGCATTGAAAAATCTTCGTAAACTAAATCACACGTGTATATGTTGACATTTAAGAGATATACAATCAAGAAAATCAAGGGCAATGGTGATATATATGTGGATTAGACACCAAAAACAAACACTCAACAAATGGCTACAATTTAAGGAATGTGTTTAGTGACGACATCAGATTCCTAATTGATGGATAAAGGTCTGGTGGCAAGAAAAGCTGCTTCTAGGAGGTTGTCAAGTGTTTTCGCTCGACGATTCCATTCTTGGGTGGTTGGTTTGGCCCTTGTTCCTGTAACTCGAATCCTAGCCCGGTATATCCCGTTTTAATTTTACACCATCGTGAACCTTACGCCTTTTTTACTCTCTGATCGAGGTTCTCGGCATTGAAACATCTTCGTAAACTAAATCACACGTGTATATGTTGATATTTAAGAGATATACAGTCAAGAAAATAAAGGGCAATGGTGATATATATGCGGATTAGACACCAAAAACAATCACTCAACAAATGGCTACAATTTAAGGAATGTGTTTATTGACGACATCAGATTCCTAATTGATGGAGAAAGGTCTGGTGGCAAGAAAAGCTGCTTCTAGGAGGTTGTCAAGTTTTTTCGCTCGACGATTCCATTCTTGGGTGGTTGGTTTGGCCCTTGTTCCTGTAACTCGAATCCTAGCCCGGTATATCCTATTTTAATTTTACACCATTGTGAATCTTACGCCTTTTTTACTCTCTGATCGAGGTTCTCGGCATTGAAAAATCTTCGTAAACTAAATCACACGTGTATATGTTGACATTTAAGAGATATACAATCAAGAAAATCAAGGGCAATGGTGATATATATGTGGATTAGACACCAAAAACAAACACTCAACAAATGGCTACAATTTAAGGAATGTGTTTAGTGACGACATCAGATTCCTAATTGATGGATAAAGGTCTGGTGGCAAGAAAAGCTGCTTCTAGGAGGTTGTCAAGTGTTTTCGCTCGACGATTCCATTCTTGGGTGGTTGGTTTGGCCCTTGTTCCTGTAACTCGAATCCTAGCCCAGTATATCTCGTTTTAATTTTACACCATTGTGAATCTTACGCTTTTTTTACTCTCTGATCGAGGTTCTCGGCATTGAAAATCTTCGTAAACGAAATCACACGTGTATATGTTGATATTTAAGAGATATACAGTCAAGAAAATCAAGGGCAATGGTGATATATATGCGGATTAGACACCAAAAAAAACCACTCAACAAATGGCTACAATTTAAGGAATGTGTTTAGTGACGACATCAGATTCCTAATTGATGGAGAAAGGTCTGGTGGCAAGAAAAGCTGCTTCTAGGAGGTTGTCAAGTTTTTTCGCTCGACGATTCCATTCTTGGGTGGTTGGTTTGGCCCTTGTTCCTGTAACTCGAATCCTAGCCCGGTATATCCTATTTTAATTTTACACCATTGTGAATCTTACGCCTTTTTTACTCTCTGATCGAGGTTCTCGGCATTGAAAAATCTTCGTAAACTAAATCACACGTGTATATGTTGACATTTAAGAGATATACAATCAAGAAAATCAAGGGCAATGGTGATATATATGTGGATTAGACACCAAAAACAAACACTCAACAAATGGCTACAATTTAAGGAATGTGTTTAGTGACGACATCAGATTCCTAATTGATGGATAAAGGTCTGGTGGCAAGAAAAGCTGCTTCTAGGAGGTTGTCAAGTGTTTTCGCTCGACGATTCCATTCTTGGGTGGTTGGTTTGGCCCTTGTTCCTGTAACTCGAATCCTAGCCCGGTATATCCCGTTTTAATTTTACACCATCGTGAACCTTACGCCTTTTTTACTCTCTGATCGAGGTTCTCGGCATTGAAACATCTTCGTAAACTAAATCACACGTGTATATGTTGATATTTAAGAGATATACAGTCAAGAAAATAAAGGGCAATGGTGATATATATGCGGATTAGACACCAAAAACAATCACTCAACAAATGGCTACAATTTAAGGAATGTGTTTATTGACGACATCAGATTCCTAATTGATGGAGAAAGGTCTGGTGGCAAGAAAAGCTGCTTCTAGGAGGTTGTCAAGTTTTTTCGCTTGACGATTCCATTCTTGGGTGGTTGGTTTGGCCCTTGTTCCTGTAACTCAAATCCTAGCCCGGTATATCCTATTTTAATTTTACACCATTGTGAATCTTACGCCTTTTTTACTCTCTGATCGAGGTTCTCCGTATTGAAAAATCTTCGTAAACTAAATCACACGTGTATATGTTGACATTTAAGAGATATACAGTCAAGAAAATCAAGGGCAATGGTGATATATATGTGGATTAGACACCAAAAACAATCACTCAACAAATGGCTACAATTTAAGGAATGTGTTTAGTGACGACATCAGATTCCTAATTGATGGATAAAGGTCTGGTGGCAAGAAAAGCTGCTTCTAGGAGGTTGTCAAGTGTTTTCGCTTGACGATTCCATTCTTGGGTGGTTGGTTTGGCCCTTGTTCCTGTAACTCAAATCCTAGCCCGGTATATCCTATTTTAATTTTACACCATTGTGAATCTTACGCCTTTTTTACTCTCTGATCGAGGTTCTCCGTATTGAAAAATCTTCGTAAACTAAATCACACGTGTATATGTTGACATTTAAGAGATATACAGTCAAGAAAATCAAGGGCAATGGTGATATATATGTGGATTAGACACCAAAAACAATCACTCAACAAATGGCTACAATTTAAGGAATGTGTTTAGTGACGACATCAGATTCCTAATTGATGGATAAAGGTCTGGTGGCAAGAAAAGCTGCTTCTAGGAGGTTGTCAAGTGTTTTCGCTCGACGATTCCATTCTTGGGTGGTTGGTTTGGCCCTTGTTCCTGTAACTCGAATCCTAGCCCAGTATATCTCGTTTTAATTTTACACCATTGTGAATCTTACGCCTTTTTTTCTCTCTGATCGAGGTTCTCGGCATTGAAACATCTTCGTAAACGAAATCACACGTGTATATGTTGATATATAGGAGATATACAATCAAGAAAATCAAGGGCAATGGTGATATATATGCGGATTACACACCAAAATAAAATCACTCAACAAATGGCTACAATTTAAGGAATGTGTTTAGTGACGACATCAGATTCCTAATTGATGGAGAAAGGTCTGGTGGCAAGAAAAGCTGCTTCTCGGAGGTTGTCAAGTGTTTTCGCTCGACGATTCCATTCTTGGGTGGTTGGTTTGGCCCTTGTTCCTGAAACTCGAATCCTAGCCCGGTATATCCTATTTTAATGTTACACCATTGTGAATCTTACGCCTTTTTTACTCTGTGATCGAGGTTCTCGGCATTGAAAAATCTTCATAAACTAAATCACATGTGTATATGTTGACATTTAAGAGATATACAGTCAAGAAAATCAAGGGCAATGGTGATATATATGCGGATTAGACACCAAAAAAACCCTCAACAAATGGCTAAAATTTAAGGAATGTGTTTAGTGACGGAATCAGATTCCTAATTGATGGAGAAAGGTCTGGTGGCAAGAAAAAGCTGCTTCTAGGAGGTTGTCAAGTGTTTTCGCTCGACGATTCCACTCTTGGGTGGTTGGTTTGGCCCTTGTTCCTGTAACTTGAATCCTAGCCCGGTATATCCCGTTTTAATTTTACACCATCGTGAACCTTACGCCTTTTTTACTCTCTGATCGAGGTTCTCGGCATTGAAACATCTTCGTAAACTAAATCACACGTGTATATGTTGATATTTAAGAGATATACAGTCAAGAAAATCAAGGGCAATGGTGATATATATGCGGATTAGACACCAAAAACAATCACTCAACAAATGGCTACAATTTAAGGAATGTGTTTAGTGACGACATCAGATTCCTAATTGATGGAGAAATGTCTGGTGGCAAGAAAAGCTGCTTCTAGGAGGTTGTCAAGTGTTTTCGCTCGACGATTCCATTCTTGGGTGGTTGGTTTGGCCCTTATTCCTGTAACTCGAATCCTAGCCCAGTATATCTCGTTTTAATTTTACACCATTGTGAATCTTACGCCTTTTTTACTCTCTGATCGAGGTTCTCGGCATTGAAAAATCTTCGTAAACTAAATCACACGTGTATATGTTGACATTTAAGAGATATACAGTCAAGAAAATCAAGGGCAATGGTGATATATATGTGGATTAGACACCAAAAACAATCACTCAACAAATGGCTACAATTTAAGGAATGTGTTTAGTGACGACATCAGATTCCTAATTGATGGATAAAGGTCTGGTGGCAAGAAAAGCTTCTTCTAGGAGGTTGTCAAGTGTTTTCGCTCGACGATTCCATTCTTGGGTGGTTGGTTTGGCCCTTGTTCCTGTAACTCGAATCCTAGCCCAGTATATCTCGTTTTAATTTTACACCATTGTGAATCTTACGCCTTTTTTACTCTCTGATCGAGGTTCTCGGCATTGAAAATCTTCGTAAACGAAATCACACGTGTATATGTTGATATTTAAGAGATATACAGTCAAGAAAATCAAGGGCAATGGTGATATATATGCGGATTAGACACCAAAAAAAATCACTCAACAAATGGCTACAATTTAAGGAATGTGTTTAGTGACGGCATCAGATTCCTAATTGATGGAGAAAGGTCCGGTGGCAAGAAAAAGCTGTTTCTAGGAGGTTGTCAAATGTTTTCGCTCGACGATTCCATTCTTGGGTGGTTTGTTTGGCCCTTGATCCTGTAACTCGAATCCTAGCCCGATATATCCCATTTTAATTTTACACCATTGTGAACCTTACGCCTTTTTTAATCTCTGATCGAGGTTCTCGGCATTGAAAATCTTCGTAAACTAAATCACACGTGCATATGTTGATATTTAAGAGATATAAAGTCAAGAAAATCAAGGGCAGTGGTGATATATATGCGGATTAGACACCAAAAACAATCACCCAACAAATGGCTACAATTTAAGGAATGTGTTTAGTGACGACATCAGATTCCTAATTGATGGAGAAAGGTCTGGTGGCAAGAAAAGCTGCTTCTAGGAGGTTGTCAAGTTTTTTCGCTCGACGATTCCATTCTTGGGTGGTTGGTTTGGCCCTTGTTCCTGTAACTCGAATCCTACCCCGGTATATCCTATTTTAATTTTACAACATTGTGAATATTACGCCTTTTTTACTCTCTGATCGAGGTTCTCGGCATTGAAAAACCTTCGTAAACTAAATCACACGTGTATATGTTGACATTTAAGAGATATACAGTCAAGAAAATCAAGGGCAATGGTGATATATATGCGGATTAGACACCAAAAAAACACTCAACAAAAGGCTAAAATTTAAGGAATGTGTTTAGTGACGGAATCAGATTCCTAATTGATGGAGAAAGGTCTGGTGGCAAGAAAAGCTGCTTCTAGGAGGTTGTCAAGTGTTTTCGCTCGACGATTCCATTCATGGGTGGTTGGTTTGGCCCTTGTTCCTGTAACTCGAATCCTAGCCCAGTATATCTCGTTTTAATTTTACACCATTGTGAATCTTACGCCTTTTTTACTCTCTGATCGAGGTTCTCGGCATTGAAAATCTTCGTAAACGAAATCACACGTGTATATGTTGATATTTAAGAGATATACAGTCAAGAAAATCAAGGGCAATGGTGATATATATGCGGATTAAACACCAAAAAAAATCACTCAACAAATGGCTACAATTTAAGGAATGTGTTTAGAGACGGCATCAGATTCCTAATTGATGGAGAAAGGTCCGGTGGCAAGAAAAAGCTGTTTCTAGGAGGTTGTCAAATGTTTTCGCTCAACGATTCCATTCTTGGGTGGTTTGTTTGTCCCTTGATCCTGTAACTCGAATCCTAGCCCGGTATATCCCATTTTAATTTTACACCATTGTGAACCTTACGCCTTTTTTAATCTCTGATCGAGGTTCTCGGCATTGAAAATCTTCGTAAACTAAATCACACGTGTATATGTTGATATTTAAGAGATATAAAGTCAAGAAAATCAAGGGCAGTGGTGATATATATGCGGATTAGACACCAAAAACAATCACTCAACAAATGGCTACAATTTAAGGAATGTGTTTAGTGACGACATCAGATTCCTAATTGATGGAGAAAGGTCTGGTGGCAAGAAAAGCTGTTTCTAGGAGGTTGTCAAGTTTTTTCGCTCGACGATTCCATTCTTGGGTAGTTGGTTTGGCCCTTGTTCCTGTAACTCGAATCCTAGCCCGGTATATCCTATTTTAATTTTACAACATTGTGAATCTTACGCCTTTTTTACTCTCTGATCGAGGTTCTCGGCATTGAAAAACCTTCGTAAACTAAATCACACGTCTATATGTTGACATTTAAGAGATATACAGTCAAGAAAATGAAGGGAAATGGTGATATATATGCGGATTAGACACCAAAAAAACACTCAACAAAAGGCTAAAATTTAAGGAATGTGTTTAGTGACGGAATCAGATTCCTAATTGATGGAGAAAGGTCTGGTAGCAAGAAAAGCTGCTTCTAGGAGGTTGTCAAGTGTTTTCGCTCGACGATTCCATTCTTGGGTGGTTGGTTTGGCCCTTGTTCCTGTAACTCGAATCCTAGCCCGGTATATCCCGTTTTAATTTTACACCATTGTGAACCTTACGCCTTTTTTACTCTCTGATCGAGGTTCTCAGCATTGAAACATCTTCGTAAACTAAATTACACGTGTATATGTTGATATTTAAGAGATATACAGTCAAGAAAATCAAGGGCAATGGTGATATATATGCGGATTAGACACCAAAAACAATCACTCAACAAATGGCTACAATTTAAGGAATGTGTTTAGTGACGACATCAGATTCCTAATTGATGGAGAAAGGTCTGGTGGCAAGAAAAGCTGCTTCTAGGAGGTTGTCAAGTTTTTTCGCTTGACGATTCCATTCTTGGGTGGTTGGTTTGGCCCTTGTTCCTGTAACTCAAATCCTAGCCCGGTATATCCTATTTTAATTTTACACCATTGTGAATCTTACGCCTTTTTTTCTCTCTGATCGAGGTTCTCGGTATTGAAAAATCTTCGTAAACTAAATCACACGTGTATATGTTGACATTTAAGAGATGTACAGTCAAGAAAATCAAGGGCAATGGTGATATATATGCGGATTAGACAGCAAAAACAATCACTCAACAAATGGCTACAATTTAAGGAATGTGTTTAGTGACGACATCAGATTCCTAATAGATGGAGAAAGGTCTGGTGGCAAGAAAAGCTGCTTCTAGGAGGTTGTCAAGTGTTTTCGCTCGACGATTCCATTCTTGGGTGGTTGGTTTGGCCCTTGTTCCTGTAACTCGAATCCTAGCCCGGTATATCCCGTTTTAATTTTACACCATTGTGAACCTTACGCCTTTTTTACTCTCTGATCGAGGTTCTCAGCATTGAAAAATCTTCGTAAACTAAATCACACGTGTATATGTTGATATATAGGAGATATACAATCAAGAAAATCAAGGGCAATGGTGATATATATGCGGATTAGACACCAAAATAAAATCACTCAACAAATGGCTACAATTTAAGGAATGTGTTTAGTGACGACATCAGATTCCTAATTGATGGAGAAAGGTCTGGTGGCAAGAAAAGCTGCTTCTCGGAGGTTGTCAAGTGTTTTCGCTCGACGATTCCATTCTTGGGTGGTTGCTTTGGCCCTTGTTCCTGAAACTCGAATCCTAGCCCGGTATATCCTATTTTAATTTTACACCATTGTAAATCTTACGCCTTTTTTACTCTCTGATCGAGGATCTCGGCATTGAAAAATCTTCGTAAACTAAATCACACGTGTATATGTTGACATTTAAGATTTATACAGTCAAGAAAATCAAGGGCAATGGTGATATATATGCGGATTAGACACCAAAAAAAACACTCAACAAATGGCTAAAATTTAAGGAATGTGTTTAGTGACGGCATCAGATTCCTAATTGATGGATAAAGGTCTGGTGGCAAGAAAAGCTACTTCTAGGTGGTTGTAAAGTGTTTTCGATCGACGATTCCATTCTTGGGTGGTTGGTTTGGCCTTTGTTCCTGTAACTTGAATCCTAGCCCGGTATATCCCATTTTAATTTTACACCATTGTGAACCTTACGCCTTTTTTACTCTCTGATTGAGGTTCTCGGCATTGAAAAATCTTTGTAAACTAAATCACACGTGTATATGTTGATATTTAAGAGATATACAGTAAAGCAAATCAAGGGCAATGGTGATATATATGCGGATTAGACACCAAAAAAAATCACTCAACAAATGGCTACAATTTAAGGAATGTGTTTAGTGACGGCGTCAGATTCCTAATTGATGGAGAAAGGTCTGGTGGCAAAAAAAAGCTGCTTCTAGGAGGTTGTCAAGTGTTTTCGCTCGACGATTCCATTCATGGGTGGTTGGTTTGGCCCTTGTTCCTGTAACTCGAATCCTAGCCCGGTATATCCCATTTTAATTTTACACCATTGTGAACCATACGCCTTTTTTACTCTCTGATCGAGGTTTTCGGCATTGAAAAATCTTCGTAAACTAAATCACACGTGTATATGTTGATATTTAAGAGATATACAGTCAATAAAATCAAGGGCAATAGTGATATATATGCGGATTAGACACCAAAAAAAACACTCAACAAATGGCTACAATTTAAGGAATGTGTTTAGTGACGGCATCAGATTCCTAATTGATGGAGAAAGGTCTGGTGGTAAGAAAAGCAGCTTCTAGGAGTTTGTCAAGTGTTTTCGCTCTACGATTCCATTCTTGGGTGGTTGGTTTGGCCCTTGTTCCTGTAACTCGAATCCTATCCCGGTATATCCCATTTAAATTTTACACCATTGTGAACCTTACGCCTTTTTTACTCTCTGATAGAGGTTCTCGGCATTGAAAAATCTTCGTAAACTAAATCACACGTGTATATGTTAACATTTAAGAGATATACAGTCAAGAAAATCAAGGGAAATGTTGATATATATGCGGATTAGACACCAAAAACAATCACTCAACAAATGGCTACAGTTTAAGGAATGTGTTTAGTGACGACATCAGATTCCTAATTGATGGAGAAAGGTCTGGTGGCAAGAAAAGCTGCTTCTAGGAGGTTGTCAAGTGTTTTCGCTCGACGATTCCATTCTTGGGTGGTTGGTTTGGCCCTTGTTCCTGAAACTCGAATCCTAGCCCGGTATATCCTATTTTAATTTTACACCATTGTGAATCTTACCCCTTTTTTACTCTCTGATCGAGGTTCTCGGCATTGAAAAATCTTCGTAAACTAAATCACCCGTGTATGTGTTGACATTTAAGAGATATACAGTCAAGAAAATCAAGGGCAATGGTGATATATATGCGGATTAGACACCAAAAAAAAACACTCAACAAATGGCTAAAATTTAAGGAATGTATTTAGTGACGGCATCAGATTCCTAATTGATGGAGAAAGGTCTGGTGGCAAGAAAAGCTGCTTCTTGGAGGTTGTCAAGTGTTTTCGCTCGACGATTCCATTCTTGGGTGGTTGGTTTGGCCTTTGTTCCTGTAAATCGAATCCTAGCCCGGTATATCCCTTTTTAATTTTACAGCATTGTGAACCTTACGCCTTTTTTACTCTCTGATCGAGGTTCTCGACATTAAAAAATCTTCGTAAACTAAATCACACGTGTATATGTTGATATTTAAGAGATATACAGTCAAGAAAATCATGGGCAATGGTGATATATATATGCGGATTAGACACCAAAAAACAATCACTCAACAAATGGCTACAATTTAAGGAATGTGTTTAGTGACGAAATCAGATTCCTAATTGATGGAGAAAGGTCTGGTGGCAAGAAAAGCTGCTTCTAGGAGGTTGTCAAGTGTTTTCGCTCGACGATTCCATTCTTGGGTGGTTGGTTTGGCCCTTGTTCCTGTAACTCGAATCCTAGCCCGATATATCCCATTTTAATTTTACACCATTGTGAACCTTACGCCGTTTTTTAATCTCTGATCGAGGTTCTCGGCACTGAAAAATCTTCGTAAACTAAATCACACGTGTATATGTTGATATTTAAGAGATATACAGTCAAGAAAATCAAGGGCAATGGTGATATATATGCGGATTAGACACCAAAAACAATCACTCAACAAATGGCTACAATTTAAGGAATGTGTTTAGTGACGACATCAGATTCCTAATTGATGGAGAAAGGTCTGTTGGCAAGAAAAGCTGCTTCTAGGAGGTTGTCAAGTGTTTTCGCTCGACGATTCCATTCTTGGGTGGTTGGTTTGGCCCTTGTTCCTGTAACTCGAATCCTAGCCCGGTATATCCCATTTTAATTTTACACCATTGTGAACCTTACGCCTTTTTTACTCTCTGATCGAGGTTCTCGGCATTGAAAATTCTTCGTAAACTAAATCACACGTGTATATGTTGATATTTAAGAGATATACAGTCAAGAAAATCAAGGGCAATGGTGACATATATGCGGATTAGACACCAAAAAAATCACTCAACAAATGTCTACAATTTAAGGAATGTGTTTAGTGACGGCATCAGATTCCTAATTGATGGAGAAAGGTCTGGTGGCAAGAAAAGCTGCCTCTAGGAGGTTGTCGAGTGTTTTCGCTCGACGATTCCATTCTTGGGTGGTTGGATTGGCCCTTGTTCCTGTAACTCGAATCCTAGCCCGGTATATCCTATTTTAATTTTACACCATTGTGAATCTTACGCCTTTTTTACTCTCTGATCGAGGTTTTCGGCATTCAAAAATCTTCGTAAACTAAATCACACGTGTATATGTTGACATTTAAGAGATATACAGTCAAGAAAATCAAGGGCAATGGTGATATATATGCGGAATAGACACCAAAAAAAACACTCAACAAATGGCTAAAATTTAAGGAATGTGTTTAGTGATGGCATCAGATTCCTAATTGATGGAGAAAGGTCTGGTGGCAAGAAAAGCTGCTTCTAGGAGGTTGTCAAGTGTTTTCGCTCGACGATTCCATTCTTGGGTGGTTTGTTTGTCCCTTGATCCTGTAACTCGAATCCTAGCCCGGTATATCCCATTTTAATTTTACACCATTGTGAACCTTACGCCTTTTTTAATCTCTGATCGAGGTTCTCGGCATTGAAAATCTTCGTAAACTAAATCACACGTGTATATGTTGATATTTAAGAGATATAAAGTCAAGAAAATCAAGGGCAGTGGTGATATATATGCGGATTAGACACCAAAAACAATCACTCAACAAATGGCTACAATTTAAGGAATGTGTTTAGTGACGACATCAGATTCCTAATTGATGGAGAAAGGTCTGGTGGCAAGAAAAGCTGTTTCTAGGAGGTTGTCAAGTTTTTTCGCTCGACGATTCCATTCTTGGGTAGTTGGTTTGGCCCTTGTTCCTGTAACTCGAATCCTAGCCCGGTATATCCTATTTTAATTTTACAACATTGTGAATCTTACGCCTTTTTTACTCTCTGATCGAGGTTCTCGGCATTGAAAAACCTTCGTAAACTAAATCACACGTGTATATGTTGACATTTAAGAGATATACAGTCAAGAAAATGAAGGGAAATGGTGATATATATGCGGATTAGACACCAAAAAAACACTCAACAAAAGGCTAAAATTTAAGGAATGTGTTTAGTGACGGAATCAGATTCCTAATTGATGGACAAAGGTCTGGTAGCAAGAAAAGCTGCTTCTAGGAGGTTGTCAAGTGTTTTCGCTCGACGATTCCATTCTTGGGTGGTTGGTTTGGCCCTTGTTCCTGTAACTCGAATCCTAGCCCGGTATATCCCGTTTTAATTTTACACCATTGTGAACCTTACGCCTTTTTTACTCTCTGATCGAGGTTCTCAGCATTGAAACATCTTCGTAAACTAAATTACACGTGTATATGTTGATATTTAAGAGATATACAGTCAAGAAAATCAAGGGCAATGGTGATATATATGCGGATTAGACACCAAAAACAATCACTCAACAAATGGCTACAATTTAAGGAATGTGTTTAGTGACGACATCAGATTCCTAATTGATGGAGAAAGGTCTGGTGGCAAGAAAAGCTGCTTCTAGGAGGTTGTCAAGTTTTTTCGCTTGACGATTCCATTCTTGGGTGGTTGGTTTGGCCCTTGTTCCTGTAACTCAAATCCTAGCCCGGTATATCCTATTTTAATTTTACACCATTGTGAATCTTACGCCTTTTTTTCTCTCTGATCGAGGTTCTCGGTATTGAAAAATCTTCGTAAACTAAATCACACGTGTATATGTTGACATTTAAGAGATGTACAGTCAAGAAAATCAAGGGCAATGGTGATATATATGCGGATTAGACACCAAAAACAATCACTCAACAAATGGCTACAATTTAAGGAATGTGTTTAGTGACGACATCAGATTCCTAATAGATGGAGAAAGGTCTGGTGGCAAGAAAAGCTGCTTCTAGGAGGTTGTCAAGTGTTTTCGCTCGACGATTCCATTCTTGGGTGGTTGGTTTGGCCCTTGTTCCTGTAACTCGAATCCTAGCCCGGTATATCCCGTTTTAATTTTACACCATTGTGAACCTTACGCCTTTTTTACTCTCTGATCGAGGTTCTCAGCATTGAAAAATCTTCGTAAACTAAATCACACGTGTATATGTTGATATATAGGAGATATACAATCAAGAAAATCAAGGGCAATGGTAATATATATGCGGATTAGACACCAAAATAAAATCACTCAACAAATGGCTACAATTTAAGGAATGTGTTTAGTGACGACATCAGATTCCTAATTGATGGAGAAAGGTCTGGTGGCAAGAAAAGCTGCTTCTCGGAGGTTGTCAAGTGTTTTCGCTCGACGATTCCATTCTTGGGTGGTTGCTTTGGCCCTTGTTCCTGAAACTCGAATCCTAGCCCGGTATATCCTATTTTAATTTTACACCATTGTAAATCTTACGCCTTTTTTACTCTCTGATCGAGGATCTCGGCATTGAAAAATCTTCGTAAACTAAATCACACGTGTATATGTTGACATTTAAGATTTATACAGTCAAGAAAATCAAGGGCAATGGTGATATATATGCGGATTAGACACCAAAAAAAACACTCAACAAATGGCTAAAATTTAAGGAATGTGTTTAGTGACGGCATCAGATTCCTAATTGATGGATAAAGGTCTGGTGGCAAGAAAAGCTACTTCTAGGTGGTTGTAAAGTGTTTTCGATCGACGATTCCATTCTTGGGTGGTTGGTTTGGCCTTTGTTCCTGTAACTTGAATCCTAGCCCGGTATATCCCATTTTAATTTTACACCATTGTGAACCTTACGCCTTTTTTACTCTCTGATTGAGTTTCTCGGCATTGAAAAATCTTTGTAAACTAAATCACACGTGTATATGTTGATATTTAAGAGATATACAGTAAAGCAAATCAAGGGCAATGGTGATATATATGCGGATTAGACACCAAAAAAAATCACTCAACAAATGGCTACAATTTAAGGAATGTGTTTAGTGACGGCGTCAGATTCCTAATTGATGGAGAAAGGTCTGGTGGCAAAAAAAAGCTGCTTCTAGGAGGTTGTCAAGTGTTTTCGCTCGACGATTCCATTCATGGGTGGTTGGTTTGGCCCTTGTTCCTGTAACTCGAATCCTAGCCCGGTATATCCCATTTTAATTTTACACCATTGTGAACCATACGCCTTTTTTACTCTCTGATCGAGGTTTTCGGCATTGAAAAATCTTCGTAAACTAAATCACACGTGTATATGTTGATATTTAAGAGATATACAGTCAATAAAATCAAGGGCAATAGTGATATATATGCGGATTAGACACCAAAAAAAACACTCAACAAATGGCTACAATTTAAGGAATGTGTTTAGTGACGGCATCAGATTCCTAATTGATGGAGAAAGGTCTGGTGGTAAGAAAAGCAGCTTCTAGGAGTTTGTCAAGTGTTTTCGCTCTACGATTCCATTCTTGGGTGGTTGGTTTGGCCCTTGTTCCTGTAACTCGAATCCTATCCCGGTATATCCCATTTAAATTTTACACCATTGTGAACCTTACGCCTTTTTTACTCTCTGATAGAGGTTCTCGGCATTGAAAAATCTTCGTAAACTAAATCACACGTGTATATGTTAACATTTAAGAGATATACAGTCAAGAAAATCAAGGGAAATGTTGATATATATGCGGATTAGACACCAAAAACAATCACTCAACAAATGGCTACAGTTTAAGGAATGTGTTTAGTGACGACATCAGATTCCTAATTGATGGAGAAAGGTCTGGTGGCAAGAAAAGCTGCTTCTAGGAGGTTGTCAAGTGTTTTCGCTCGACGATTCCATTCTTGGGTGGTTGGTTTGGCCCTTGTTCCTGAAACTCGAATCCTAGCCCGGTATATCCTATTTTAATTTTACACCATTGTGAATCTTACCCCTTTTTTACTCTCTGATCGAGGTTCTCGGCATTGAAAAATCTTCGTAAACTAAATCACCCGTGTATGTGTTGACATTTAAGAGATATACAGTCAAGAAAATCAAGGGCAATGGTGATATATATGCGGATTAGACACCAAAAAAAAACACTCAACAAATGGCTAAAATTTAAGGAATGTATTTAGTGACGGCATCAGATTCCTAATTGATGGAGAAAGGTCTGGTGGCAAGAAAAGCTGCTTCTTGGAGGTTGTCAAGTGTTTTCGCTCGACGATTCCATTCTTGGGTGGTTGGTTTGGCCTTTGTTCCTGTAAATCGAATCCTAGCCCGGTATATCCCTTTTTAATTTTACAGCATTGTGAACCTTACGCCTTTTTTACTCTCTGATCGAGGTTCTCGACATTAAAAAATCTTCGTAAACTAAATCACACGTGTATATGTTGATATTTAAGAGATATACAGTCAAGAAAATCATGGGCAATGGTGATATATATATGCGGATTAGACACCAAAAAACAATCACTCAACAAATGGCTACAATTTAAGGAATGTGTTTAGTGACGAAATCAGATTCCTAATTGATGGAGAAAGGTCTGGTGGCAAGAAAAGCTGCTTCTAGGAGGTTGTCAAGTGTTTTCGCTCGACGATTCCATTCTTGGGTGGTTGGTTTGGCCCTTGTTCCTGTAACTCGAATCCTAGCCCGATATATCCCATTTTAATTTTACACCATTGTGAACCTTACGCCGTTTTTTAATCTCTGATCGAGGTTCTCGGCACTGAAAAATCTTCGTAAACTAAATCACACGTGTATATGTTGATATTTAAGAGATATACAGTCAAGAAAATCAAGGGCAATGGTGATATATATGCGGATTAGACACCAAAAACAATCACTCAACAAATGGCTACAATTTAAGGAATGTGTTTAGTGACGACATCAGATTCCTAATTGATGGAGAAAGGTCTGTTGGCAAGAAAAGCTGCTTCTAGGAGGTTGTCAAGTGTTTTCGCTCGACGATTCCATTCTTGGGTGGTTGGTTTGGCCCTTGTTCCTGTAACTCGAATCCTAGCCCGGTATATCCCATTTTAATTTTACACCATTGTGAACCTTACGCCTTTTTTACTCTCTGATCGAGGTTCTCGGCATTGAAAATTCTTCGTAAACTAAATCACACGTGTATATGTTGATATTTAAGAGATATACAGTCAAGAAAATCAAGGGCAATGGTGACATATATGCGGATTAGACACCAAAAAAATCACTCAACAAATGTCTACAATTTAAGGAATGTGTTTAGTGACGGCATCAGATTCCTAATTGATGGAGAAAGGTCTGGTGGCAAGAAAAGCTGCCTCTAGGAGGTTGTCGAGTGTTTTCGCTCGACGATTCCATTCTTGGGTGGTTGGATTGGCCCTTGTTCCTGTAACTCGAATCCTAGCCCGGTATATCCTATTTTAATTTTACACCATTGTGAATCTTACGCCTTTTTTACTCTCTGATCGAGGTTCTCGGCATTCAAAAATCTTCGTAAACTAAATCACACGTGTATATGTTGACATTTAAGAGATATACAGTCATGAAAATCAAGGGCAATGGTGATATATATGCGGAATAGACACCAAAAAAAACACTCAACAAATGGCTAAAATTTAAGGAATGTGTTTAGTGATGGCATCAGATTCCTAATTGATGGAGAAAGGTCTGGTGGCAAGAAAAGCTGCTTCTAGGAGGTTGTCAAGTGTTTTCGCTCGACGATTCCATTCTTGGGTGGTTGGTTTGGCCCTTGTTCCTGTAACTCGAATCCTAGCCCGGTATATCCCATTTTAATCTTACACCAATGTGAACCTTAGGCCTTTTTTACTCTCTGATCGAGGTTCTCGGCATTGAAAAATCTTCGTAAACTAAATCACACGTGTATATGTTGACATTTATGAGATATACAGTCAAGAAAATCAAGGGCAATAGTGATATATATGCGGATTAGACACCAAAAAATACACTCAACAAATGGCTAAAATTTAGGGAATGTGTTTAGTGACGGCCTCAAATTCCTAATTGATGGAGAAAGGTCTAGTGTCAACAAAAGCTGCTTCTAGGAGGTTGTCAAGTGTTTTCGCTCGACGATTCCATTCTTGGGTGGTTGGTTTGGCCCATGTTCCTGTAACTCGAATCCTAGCCCGGTATATCCCATTTTAATTATACACCATTGTGAACTTTACGCCTTTTTTACTCTCTGATCGAGTTTCTCGGCATTGAAAAATCTTCGTAAACTAAATCGCACGTGTATATGTTGATATTTAAGAGATATACAGTCAAGAAAATCAAGGGCAATGGTGATATATATGCGGATTAGACACCAAAAAAACACTCAACAAATGGCTACAATTTAAGGAATGTGTTTAGTGACGGCATCAGATTCCTAATTGATGGAGAAAGGTCTGGTGGTAAGAAAAGCTGTTTCTAGGAGGTTGTCAAGTATTTTCGCTCGATGATTCCATTCTTGGGTGGTTGGTTTGGCCCTTGTTCCTGTAACTCGAATCCTAGCCCGGTATATCCCATTTTAATTTTACACCATTGTGAACCTTACGCCTTTTTTACACTTTGATAGAGGTTCTCGGCATTGAAAAATCCTCGTAAACTAAATCACACGTGTATATGTTGACATTTAAGAGATATACAGTCAAGAAAATCAAGGGCAATAGTGATATATATGCGGATTAGACACCAAAAAAAAAACACTCAACAAATGGCTACAATTTAAGGAATGTGTTTAGTCACGGCCTCAGATTCCTAATTGATGGAGAAAGGTCTAATGGCAAGAAAAGCTGCTTCTAGGAGGTTGTCAAGTGTTTTCGCTCGACGATTCCATTCTTGGGTGGTTGGTTTGGCCCTTGTTCCTGTAACTCGAATCCTAACCCGGTATATCCCATTTTAATTTTACATCATTGTGAACCTTATGCCTTTTTTACTCTCTGATCGAGTTTCTCAGCATTGAAAAATCTTCGTAAACTAAATCACACGTGTATATGTTGATATTTAAGAGATATACAGTCAAGAAAATCAAGGGCAATGGTGATATATATGCGGATTAGACACAAAAAAAAACACTCAACAAGTGGCTACAATTTAAGGAATGTGTTTAGTGACGGCATCAGATTCCTAATTGATGGAGAAAGGTCTGGTGGTAAGAAAAGCTTCTTCTAGGAGGTTGTCAAGTGTTTTCGCTCGACGATTCCATTCTTGCGTTGTTGGTTTGGCCCTTGTTCCTGTAACTCGAATCCTAGCCCGGTATATCCCATTTTAATTTTACACCATTGTGAACCTTACGCCTTTTTTTACTCTTTGATCGAGGTTCTTGGCATTGAAAAATGTTCGTAAACTAATCCGTATATATATCACCATTGCCCTTGATTTTCTTGACTGTATATCTCTTAAATGTCAACAAATGCACGTGTGATTAGACACCAAAAAAAAAACACTCAACAAATGGCTACAATTTAAGGAATGTGTTTAATGACCGCATCAGATTCCTAATTGATGGAGAAAGGTCTGGTGGTAAGAAAAGCTACTTTTAGGAGGTTGTCAAGTGTTTTCGCTCGACGATTCCATTCTTGGGTGGTTGGTTTGGCCCTTGTTCCTGTAACTCGAATCCTAGCCCGGTATATCCCATTTTAATCTTACACCATTGTGAACCTTATGCCTTTTTTACTCTCTGATCTAGGTTCTCGGCATTGAAAAATCTTCATAAACTAAATCGCACGTGTATATGTTGATATTTAAGAGATATACAGTCAAGAAAATCAAGGGCAATGGTGATATATATGCGGATTAGACACCAAAAAAAACACTCAACAAATGGCTACAATTTAAGGAATGTGTTTAGTGACGGCATCAGATTCCTAATTGATGGAGAAAGGTCTGTTGGTAAGAAAAGCTGTTTCTAGGAGGTTGTCAAGTATTTTCGCTCGATGATTCCATTCTTGGGTGGTTGGTTTGGCCCTTTTTCCTGTAACTCGAATCCTAGACCCGGTATATCCCATTTTAATTTTACACCATTGTGAACCTTACGCCTTTTTTACACTCTGATAGAGGTTCTCGGCATTGAAAAATCCTCGTAAACTAAATCACACGTGTATATGTTGACATTTAAGAGATATACAGTCAAGAAAATCAAGGGCAATAGTGATATATATGCGGATTAGACACCAAAAAAAAACACTCAACAAATGGCTACAATTTAAGGAATGTGTTTAGTGACGGCCTCAGATTCCTAATTGATGCAGAAAGGTCTAATGGCAAGAAAAGCTGCTTCTAGGAGGTTGACAAGTGTTTTCGCTCGACGATTCCATTCTTGGTGGTTGGTTTGGCCCTTGTTCCTGTAACTCGAATCCTAGCCCGGTATATCCCATTTTAATTTTACACCATTGTGAACCTTACGCCTTTTTTACTCTCTGATCGAGTTTCTCGGCATTGAAAAATCTTCGTAAACTAAATCACACTTGTATATGTTGATATTTAAGAGATATACAGTCAAGAAAATCAAGGGTAATGGTGATATATATGCGGATTAGACACAAAAAAAAAACACTCAACAAGTGGCTACAATTTAAGGAATGTGTTTAGTGACGGCATCAGATTCCTAATTGATGGAGAAAGGTCTGGTGGTAAGAAAAGCTTCTTCTAGGAGGTTGTCAAGTGTTTTCGCTCGACGATTCCATTCTTGGGTGGTTGGTTTGGCCCTTGTTCCTGTAACTCGAATCCTTGCCCGGTATATCCCATTTTAATTTTACACCATTGTGAACCTTACGCCTTTTTTTACTCTCTGATCGAGGTTCTTGGCATTGAAAAATGTTCGTAAACTAATACGCATATATATCACCATTGCCCTTGATTTTCTTGACTGTATATCTCTTAAATGTCAACATATGCACGTGTGATTAGACACCAAAAAAAAAACACTCAACAAATGGCTACAATTTTAGGAATGTGTTTAGTGACGGCATCAGATTCCTAATTGATGGAGAAAGGTCTGGTGGTAAGAAAAACTACTTTTAGGAGGTTGTCAAGTGTTTTCGCTCGACGATTCCATTCTTGGGTGGTTGGTTTGGCCCTTGTTCCTGTAACTCGAATCCTAGCCCGGTATATCCCATTTTAATCTTACACCATTGTGAACCTTACGCCTTTTTTACTCTCTGATCGAGGTTCTCGGCATTGAAAAATCTTCATAAACTAAATCACACGTGTATATGTTGACATTTAAGAGATATACAGTCAAGAAAATCAAGGGCAATGGTGATATACATGCGGATTAGACACAAAAAAAAAACACTCAACAAATGGCTACAATTTAAGGAATGTGTTTAGTGGCAAGAAAAGCTGCTTCTAAGAGGTTGTCAAGTGTTTTCGCTCGACGATTCCATTGTTGGGTGGTTGGTTTGGCCCTTGTTCCTGTAACTCGAATCCTAGCCCGGGATATCCCATTTTAATTTTACACCATTGTGAACCTTACGCCTTTTTTTACTCTCTGATCGAGGTCCTTGGCATTGAAAAATGTTCGTAAACTAATCCGCATATATATCACCATTGCCCTTGATTTTCTTGAATGTGTATCTCTTAAATGTCAACATATGCACATGTGATTACACACCAAAAAAAAAACACTCAACAAATGGCTACAATTTAAGGAATGTGTTTAGTGACGGCATCAGATTCCTAATTGATGGAGAAAGGTCTGGTGGTAAGAAAAGCTACTTTTAGGAGGTTGTCAAGTGTTTTCGCTCGACGATTCCATTCTTGGGTGGTTGGTTTGGCCCTTGTTCCTGTAACTCGAATCCTAGCCCGGTATATCCCATTTTAATCTTACACCATTGTGAACCTTACGCCTTTTTTACTCTCTGATCGAGGTTCTCGGCATTGAAAAATATTCATAAACTAAATCACACGTGTATATGTTGACATTTAAGAGATATACAGTCAAGAAAATCAAGGGCAATGGTGATATATATGCGGATTAGACACAAAAAAACACTCAACAAATGGCTACAATTTAAGGAATGTGTTTAGTGACGGCATCAGATTCCTAATTGATGGAGAAAGGTCTGGTGGCAAGAAAAGCTGCTTCTAGGAGGTTGTCAAGTGTTTTCGCTTGACGATTCCATTCTTGGGTGGATGGTTTGGCCCTTGTTCCTGTAACTCGAATCCTAGCCCGATACATCCCATTTTAATTTTACACCATTGTGAACCTTACGCCTTTTTTACTCTCTGATCGAGGTTCTCGGCATTGAAAAATCTTCGTAAACTAAATCACACGTGTATATGTTGACATTTAAGAGATATACAGTCATGAAAATCAAGGGCAATGGTGATATATATGCGGATTAGACACCAAAAAAAAAACACTCAACAAATGGCTACAATTTAAGGAATGTATTTAGTGACGGCATCAGATTCCTAATTGATGAAGAAAGGTCTGGTGGCAAGAAAAGCTGCTTCTAGGAGGTTGTCAAGTGTTTTCGCTTGACGATTCCATTCTTGGGTGGTTGGTTTGGCCCTTGTTCCTGTAACTCGAATCCTAGCCCGTTATATCCCATTTTAATCTTACACCATTGTGAACCTTACGCCTTTTTTACTCTCTGATCTAGGTTCTCGGCAATGAAAAATCTTCGTAAACTAAATCACACGTGTATATGTTGACATTTAAGAGATATACAGTCAAGAAAATCAAGGGCACTGATGATATATATGCGGATTAGACACAAAAAAAAACACTCAACAAATGGCCACAATTTAGGAATGTGTTTATTGACGGCATCAGATTCCTAATTGATGGAGAAAGGTCAGGTGGTAAGAAAAGCTGATTCTAGGAGTTTGTCAAGTGTGTTCGCTCGATTATTCCATTATTGGGTGGTTGGTTTGGCCCTTGTTCCTGTAAGTCGAATCCTAGCCGGTATATCCCATTTTAATCTTACACCATTGTGAACCTTACGCCTTTTTTACTCTCTGATCTAGGTTCTCGGCAATGAAAAATCTTCGTAAACTAAATCACACGTGTATATGTTGACATTTAAGAGACATATAATCAAGAAAATCAAGGGCAATGGTGATATATATGCGGATTAAACACCAAAAAAACAATCACTCAACAAATGGCTACAATTTAAGGAGTGTGTTTAGTGACGGCATCAGATTCCTAATTGATAAGTGTTTTCGCTCGACGATTCCATTCTTGGGTGGTTGGTTTGGCCTTTGTTCCTATAACTGGAATACTAGCTCGGTATATCCCATTTTAATTTTACTCCATTGTGAACCTTACGCCTTTTTTACTCTTTGATCGAGGTTCTCGGCATTGAAAAATCTTCGTAAACTAAATCACTCGTGTATATGTTGATATTTAAGAGATATACAGTCAAGAAAATCAAGGGCACTGATGATATATATGCGGATTAGACACAAAAAAAAACACTCAACAAATGGCCACAATTTAAGGAATGTGTTTAGTGACGGCATCAGATTCCTAATTGATGGAGAAAGGTCGGGTGGTAAGAAAAGCTGATTCTAGGAGTTTGTCAAGTGTTTTCGCTCGATTATTCCATTATTGGGTGGTTGGTTTGGCCCTTGTTCCTGTAAGTCGAATCCTAGCCCGGTATATCCCATTTTAATCTTACACCATTGTGAACCTTACGCCTTTTTTACTCTCTGATCTAGGTTCTCGGCAATGAAAAATCTTCGTAAACTAAATCACACGTGTATATGTTGACATTTAAGAGACATACAATCAAGAAAATCAAGGGCAATGGTGATATATATGCGGATTAAACACCAAAAAAACAATCACTCAACAAATGGCTACAATTTAAGGAGTGTGTTTAGTGACGGCATCAGATTCCTAATTGATGGAGAAAGATCTGGTGGTAAGAAAAGCTGCTTCTAGGAGGTTGTCAAGTGTTTTCGCTTGACGATTCCATTCTTGGGTGGTTGGTTTGGCCCTTGTTCCTGTAACTCGAATCCTAGCCCGGTATATCCCATTTTAATTTTACACCATTGTGAACCTTATGCCTTTTTTACTCTATAATAGAGGTTCTCGGCATTGAAAAATCTACGTAAACTAAATCACATGTGTATATGTTGATATTTAAGAGATATACAGTCAAGAAAATCAAGGGCAATGTTGATATATATGCGGATTAGACACAAAAAAAACACTCAACAAATGGCTACAATTTAAGTAATGTGTTTAATGACGGCATCAGATTCCTAATTGATGGATAAAGGTCTGGTGGCATGAAAAGCTGCTTCTAGGAGGTTGTCAAGTGTTTTAGCTCGACGATTCCATTCTTGGGTGGTTGGGTTGGCCCTTGTTCCTGTAACTCGAATCTTAGCCCGGTATATCCCATTTTAATCTTACACCATTGTGAACCTTCCGTCTTTTTTACTCTCTGATCGAGGTTCTCGGCATTGAAAAATCTTCATAAACTAAATCACACGTGTATATGTTGACATTTAAGAGATATATACAGTCCAGAAAATCAAGGGCAATGGTGATATATATGCGGATTAGACACCAAAAAAAAAAACACTCAACAAATGGCTACAATTTAAGAATTGTGTTTAGGGACGGCATCAGATTCCTAATTGATGGAGAAAGGTCTGGTGGTAAGAAAAGCTGCTTCTAGGAGGTTGTCAAGTGTTTTCGATCGATGATTCCATTCTTGGGTGGTTGGTTTGGCCTTGTTCCTATAAACTCGAATCCTAGCCCGGTATATCCCATTTTAATTTTACAGCATTGTGAACCTAACGCCTTTTTTACTCTCTGATCGAGGTTCTCAGCATTGAAAAATCTTCGTAAACTAAATCACACTTGTATATGTTGATATTTAAGAGATATACAGTCAAGAAAATCAAGGGCAATTGTGATATATATGCGGATTAGACACAAAAAAACACTCAACAAATGGCTACAATTTAAGGAATGTGTTTAATGACGGCATCAGATTCCTAATTGATGGATAAAGGTCTGGTGGCATGAAAAGCTGCTTCTAGGAGGTTTTCAAGTGTTTTAGCTCGACGATTCCATTCTTGGGTGGTTGGTTTGGCCCTTGTTCCTGTAACTCGAATCTTAGCCTGGTATATCCCATTTTAATCTTACACCATTGTGAACCTTACGTCTTTTTTACTCTCTGATCGAGGTTCTCGGCATTGAAAAATCTTCATAAACTAAATCACACGTGTATATGTTGATATTTAAGAGATATACAGTCAAGAAAATCAAGGGCAATGGTGATATATATGCGGATTAGACACCAAAAAAAACTCAACAAATGGCTACAATTTAAGGAATATGTTTAGTGACGGCATCAGATTCCTAATTGATGGAGAAAGGTCTGGTGGCAAGAAAAGCTGCTTCTAGGAGGTTGTCAAGTGTTTTCGCTTGACGATTCCATTCTTGGGTGGTTGGTTTGGCCCTTGTTCCTGTAACTCGAATCCTAGCCCGATACATCCCATTTTAATTTTACACCATTGTGAACCTTACGCCTTTTTTACTCTCTGATCGAGGTTCTCGGCATTGAAAAATCTTCATAAACTAAATCACACGTGTATATGTTGATATTTAAGAGATATACAGTCCAGAAAATCAAGGGCAATGGTAATATATATGCGGATTAGACACCAAAAAAAAAACACTCAACAAATGGCTACAATTTAAGAATTGTGTTTAGGGACGGCATCAGATTCCTAATTGATGGAGAAAGGTCTGGTGGTAAGAAAAGCTGCTTCTAGGAGGTTGTCAAGTGTTTTCGATCGACGATTCCATTCTTGGGTGGTTGGTTTGGCCTTGTTCCTGTAACTCGAATCCTAGCCCGGTATATCCCATTTTAATTTTACACCATTGTGAACCTAACGCCTTTTTTACTCTCTGATCGAGGTTCTCAGCATTGAAAAATCTTCGTAAACTAAATCACACTTGTATATGTTGATATTTAAGAGATATACAGTCAAGAAAATCAAGGGCAATTGTGATATATATACAGATTAGACACAAAAAAACACTCAACAAATGGCTACAATTTAAGGAATGTGTTTAATGACGGCATCAGATTCCTAATTGATGGATAAAGGTCTGGTGGCATGAAAAGATGCTTCTAGGAGGTTGTCAAGTGTTTTAGCTCGACGATTCCATTCTTGGGTGGTTGGTTTGGCCCTTGTTCCTGTAACTCGAATCTTAGCCCGGTATATCCCATTTTAATCTTACACCATTGTGAACCTTACGTCTTTTTTACTCTCTGATCGAGGTTCTCGGCATTGAAAAATCTTCATAAACTAAATCACACGTGTATATGTTGACATTTAAGAGATATACAGTCAAGAAAATCAAGGGCAATGGTGATATATATGCGGATTAGACACAAAAAAAAACACTCAACAAATGGCTACAATTTAAGGAATGTATTTAGTGACGGCATCAGATTCCTAATTGATGAAGAAAGGTCTGGTGGCAAGAAAAGCTGCTTCTAGGAGGTTGTCAAGTGTTTTCGCTTGACGATTCCATTCTTGGGTGGTTGGTTTGGCCCTTGTTCCTGTAACTCGAATCCTAACCCGATACATCCCATTTTAATTTTACACCATTGTGAACCTTACGCCTTTTTTACTCTCTGATCGAGGTTCTCGGCATTGAAAAATCTTCGTAAACTAAATCACACGTGTATATGTTGACAATTAAGAGATATACAGTCAAGAAAATCAAGGGCAATGGTGATATATATGCGGATTAGACACCAAAAAAAACGCTCAACAAATGGCTACAATTTAAGGAATGTATTTAGTGACGGCCTCAGATTCCAAATTGATGAAGAAAGGTCTGGTGGCAAGAAAAGCTGCTTCTAGGAGGTTGATAAGTGTTTTCGCTCGACGATTCCATTCTTGGGTGGTTGGTTTGGCCTTTGTTCCTGTAACTCGAATACTAGCTCGGTATATCCCATTTTAATTTTACACCATTGTGAACCTTACGCCTTTTTTACTCTTTGATCGAGGTTCTCGGCATTGAAAAATCTTCGTCAACTAAATAACACGTGTATATGTTGATATTTAAGAGATATACAGTCAAGAAAATCAAGGGCACTGATGATATATATGCGGATTAGACACCAAAAAAACAATCACTCAACAAATGGCTACAATTTAAGGAGTGTGTTTAGTGACGGCATCAGATTCCTAATTGATGGAGAAAGGTCTGGTGGCAAGAAAAGATGCTTCTAGGAGGGTGTCAAGTGTTTTCGCTCGACGATTCCATTCTTGGGTGGTTGGTTTGGCCCTTGTTCCTGTAACTCGAATCCTAGCCCGGTATATCCCGTTTTAATTTTACACCATTGTGAACCTTACGCCTTTTTTTATCTCTGAACGAGGTTCTCGGCATTGAAACATCTTCGTAAACTAAATCACACGTGTATATGTTGATATTTAAGAGATATACAGTCAAGAAAATCAAGGGCAATGGTGATATATATGCGGATTAGACACCAAACACAATCACTCAACAAATGGCTACAATTTAAGGAATGTGTTTAGTGACGACATCAGATTCCAAATTGATGGAGAAAGGTCTGGTGGCAAGAAAAGCTGCTTCTAGGAGGTTGTCAAGTTTTTTCGCTCGACGATTCTATTCTTGGGTGGTTGGTTTGGCCCTTGTTCCTGTAACTCGAATCCTAGCCCGGTATATCCCGTTTTAATTTTACACCATTGTGAACCTTACGCCTTTTTTACTCTATGATAGAGGTTCTCGGCATTGAAAAATCTTCATAAACTAAATCACATGTGTATATGTTGACATTTAAGAGATATACAGTCAAGAAAATCAAGGGCTATGTTGATATATATGCGGATTAGACACAAAAAAAAAACAGTCAACAAATGACTACAATTTAAGGAATGTGTTTAATGATGGCATCAGATTCCTAATTGATGGATAAAGGTCTGGTGGCATGAAAAGCTGCTTCTAGGAGGTTGTCAAGTGTTTTAGCATTGTGAACCTTACGCCTTTTTTACTCTCTGATCGAGGTTCTCGGCATTGAAAAATCTTCGTAAACTAAATCACACGTGTATATGTTGACATTTAAGAGATATACAGTCAAGAAAATCAAGGGCAATGGTTATATATATGCGGATTAGACACAAAAAAAAAAACACTCAACAAATGGCATTGAAAAATCTTCGTAAACTAATCCGCATATATATCACCATTGCCCTTGATTTTCTTGACAGTATATCTCTTAAATGTCAACATATACACGTGTGATTAGACAACAAAAAAAACACTCAACAAATGGCTACAATTTAAGGAATGTATTTAGTGACGGCATCAGATTCCTAATTGATGAAGAAATGTCTGGAGGCAAGAAAAGCTGCTTCTAGGAGGTTGATAAGTGTTTTCGCTCGACGATTCCATTCTTGGGTGGTTGGTTTGGCCTTTGTTCCTGTAACTCGAATACTAGCTCGGTATATCCCATTTTAATTTTACACCATTGTGAACCTTACGCCTTTTTTACTCTTTGATCGAGGTTCTCGGCATTGAAAAATCTTCGTAAACTAAATCACACGTGTATATGTTGATATTTAAGAGATATACAGTCAAGAAAATCAAGGGCACTGATGATATATATGCAGATTAGACACAAAAAAAAAAACACTCAACAAATGGCCACAATTTAAGGAATGTGTTTAGTGACGGCATCAGATTCCTAATTGATGGAGAAAGGTCTGGTGGTAAGAAAACCTGCTTCTAGGAGTTTGTCAAGTGTTTTCGCTCGATTATTCCTTTATTGGGTGGTTGGTTTGGCCCTTGTTCCTATAATTCGAATCCTATCCCGGTATATCCCATTTTAATCTTACACCATTGTGAACCTTACGCATTTTTTACACTCTGATCGAGGTTCTCGGCATTGAAAAATCTTCATAAACTAAATCGCACGTGTATATGTTGAATTTTAAGAGATATACAGTCAAGAAAATCAAGGGCAATGGTGATATATATGCGGATTAGACACCAAAAAAAAATCACTCAACAAATGGCTACAATTTAAGGAATGTGTTTAGTGACGGCATCAGATTTCTAATTGACGGAGAAAGGTCTGGTGGTAAGAAAAGCTGCTTCTTGGAGGTTGTCAAGTGTTTTCGCTCGACGATTCCATTCTTGGGTGGTTGGTTTGGCCGTTGTTCCTGTAACTCGAATCCTAACCCGGTATATCCAATTTTAATTTTACACCATTGTGAACCTTACGCCTTTTTTACTCTCTGTTAGAGGTTCTCAGCATTGAAAAATCTTCGTAAACTAAATAACGCGTGTATATGTTGACATTTAAGAGATATACAGTCAAGAAAATCAAGGGCAATGGTGATATATATGCGGATTAGACACCAAAAAAACACTCAACAAATGGCTACAATTTAAGGAATGTGTTTAGTGACGGCATCAGATTCCAAATTGATGGAGAAAGGTCTGGTGGTAAGAAAAGCTGCTTCTAGGAGGTTTGCAAGTGTTTTCGCTCGACGATTCCATTATTGGGTGGTTGGTTTGTCCCTTGTTCCTGTAACTCGAATCCTAGCCCGGTATATCCCATTTTAATCTTACACCATTGTGAACCTTACGCATTTTTTACTCTCTGATAGAGGTTCTCGGCATTAAAAAATCTTCGTAAACTAAATCACATGTGTATATGTTGATATTTAAGAGATATACAGTCAAGAAAATCAAGGGCAGTGGTGATATATATGCGGATTAGACACCAAAAAAAAATCACTCAACAAATGGCTACAATTTAAGAAATGTGTTTAGTGACGGCATCAGATTCCTAATTGATGGAGAAAGGTCTGGTGGTAAGAAAAGCTGCTTCTAGGAGGTTGTCAAGTGTTTTCGCTCGACAATTCCATTCTTGGGTGGTTGGTTTGGCCCTTGTTCCTGTAACTCGAATCCTAGCCCGGTATATCCCATTTTAATTTTACACCATTGTGAACCTTATGCCTTTTTTACTCTCTGATAGAGGTTCTCGGCATTGAAAAATCTTCGTAAACTAAATCACACGTGTATATGTTGACATTTAAGAGATATACAATCAAGAAAATCAAGGACAATGGTGATATATATGCGGATTAGACACCAAAAAAAACACTCAACAAATGCCTACAATTTAAGAATTGTGTTTAGTGACGGCATCAGATTCCTAATTGATGGAGAAAGGTCTGGTGGTAAGAAAAGCTGCTTCTATGAGGTTGTCAAGTGTTTTCGCTCGACGATTCCATTCTTGGGTGTTTGGTTTGGCCCTTGTTCCTGTAACTCGAATCCTAGCACGGTATATCCCATTTTAATTTTACTCCATTGTTAACCTTATGCCTTTTTTACTCTCTGATCGAGGTTCTCGGCATTGAAAAATCTTTGTAAACTAATCCGCATATATATCACCATTGCCCTTGATTTTCTTGACAGTATATCTCTTAAATGTCAACATATACACGTGTGATTTGACAAAAAAAAACACTCAACAAATAGCTACAATTTAAGGAATGTGTTTAGTGACGGCATCAGATTCCTAATTGATAGAGAAAGGTCTGGTGGTAAGAAAAGATGCTTCTTGGAGGTTGTCAAGTGTTTTCGCTCGACGATTCCATTATTGGGTGGTTGGTTTGTCCCTTGTTCCTGTAACTTGAATCCTAGCCCGGTATATCCCATTTTAATCTTACACCATTGTGAACCTTACGCATTTTTTACTCTCTGATATAGGTTCTCGGCATTGAAAAATCTTCGTAAACTAAATCACACGTGTATATGTTGATATTTAATAGATATACAGTCAAGAAAATCAAGGGCAATGGTGATATATATGCGGATTAGACACCAAAAAAAAATCACTCAACAAATGGCTACAATTTAAGGAATGTGTTTAGTGACGGCATCAGATTCCTAATTGATGGAGAAAGGTCTGGTGGTAAGAAAAGCTGCTTCTAGGAGGTTGTCAAGTGTTTTCGCTCGACGATTCCATTCTTGGGTGGTTGGTTTGGCCCTTGTTCCTGTAACTCGAATCCTAGCCCGGTATATCCCATTTTAATTTTACACCATTGTGAACCTTACGCCTTTTTTTCTCTCTGATCGAGGTTCTCGGCATTGACAAATATCCGCATATATATCACCATTGCCCTTGATTTTCTTGACTGTATATCTCTTAAATGTCAACATATACACGTGTGATTAGACACAAAAAAAACACTCAACAAATGGCTACAATTTAAGGAATGTGTTTAGTGACGGCATCAGATTCCTAATTGATGGAGAATGGTCTAGTGGCAAGAAAAGCTGCTTCTAGGAGGTTGTCAAGTGTTTTCGCTCGACGATTCCATTCTTTGGTGGTTGGTTTGGCCCTTGTTCCTGTAACTCGAATCCTAGCCCGGTATATCTCATTTTAATTTTACACCATTGTGAACCTTACGCCTTTTTTATTCTCTGATCGAGGTTCTCAGCATTGAAAAATCTTCGTAAACTAAATCACACGTGTATATGTTGATATTTAAGAGATATACAGTCAAGAAAATCAAGGGCAATGGTGATAAATATGCGGAATAGACACCAAAAAAAAACACTCAACAAATGGCTACAATTTAAGAATTGTGTTTAGTGATGGCATCAGATTCCTAATTGATGGAGAAAGGTCTGGTGGTAAGAAAAGTTGCTTCTAGGAGGATGTCAAGTGTTTTCACTCGACGATTCCATTCTTGGGTGGTTGGTTTGGCCCTTGTTCCTGTAACTCGAATCCTAGCCGGTATATCCCATTTTAATTTTACACCAATGTGAACCTTACGCCATTTTTACTCTCTGATAGAGGTTCTCGGCATTGAAAAATCTTCGTAAACTAAATCACACGTCTATATGTTGACATTTAAGAGATATACAGTCAAAAAAATCAAGGGCAATGGTGATATATATACGGATTAGACACAAAAAAAAAACACTCAACAAATGGCTACAATTTAAGAATTGTGTTTAGTGACGGCATCAGATTCCTAATTGATGGAGAAAGGTCTGGTGGTAAGAAAAGCTGCTTCTAGGAGGTTGTCAAGTGTTTTCGCTCGACGATTCCATTCTTGGGTGGTTGGTTTGGCCCTTGTTCCTGTAACTCGAATCCTAGCCCGGTATATCCCATTTTAATTTTACCCCATTGTGAACCTTACGCCTTTTTTATTCTCTGATCAAGGTTCTCAGCATTTAAAAATCTTCGTAAACTAAATCACACGTGTATATGTTGATATTTAGGAGATATACAGTCAAGAAAATCAAGGGCAATGGTGATATATATGCAGATTAGACACAAAAAAAAAAAAAGCACTCAACAAATGGCTACAATTTAAGGAATGTGTTTAGTGACGGCATCAGATTCCTAATTGATGGATAAAGGTCTGGTGGCAAGAAAAGCTGCTTCTAGGAGGTTGTCAAGTGTTTTCGCTCGACGATTCCATTCTTGGGTGGTTGGTTTGGCCCTTGTTCCTGTAACTCGAATCTTAGCCCGGTATATCCCATTTTAATCTTACACCATTGTGAACCTTACGTCTTTTTTACTCTTTGATCAAGGTTCTCGGCATTGAAAAATCTTCGTAAACTAAATCACACGTGTATATGTTGACATTTAAGAGACATACAGTCAAGAAAATCAAGGGCAATGTTGATATATATGCGGATTATACACCAAAAAATAAACACTCAAAAAATGGCTACAATTTAAGGAATGTGTTTAGTGACAGCATCAGATTCCTAATTGATGGTGAAAGGTCTGGAGGCAAGAAAATCTGCTTCCAGTAGGTTATCAAGTGGTTTCGCTCGACGATTCCATTCTAGGGTGGTTGGTTTGGCCGTTGTTCCTGTAACTCGAATCCTAGCCCGGTATTTGCCATTTTAGTTTTACACCATTGTGAACCTTACGCCTTTTTTACTCTCTGGTCAAGGATTTCGGCATTGAAAAATCTTTGTAAACTAAATCACACGTGTATATGTTGACATTTAAGAGATTTACAGTCAAGAAACCCAAGAGCAATGGTGATATATATGCGGATTAGACACCAAAAAATAAACACTCTAAAAATGGCTACAATTTAAGGAATGTGTTTAGTGACGGCATCAGATTCCTAATTGATGGAGAAAGGTCTGGGGGCAAGAAAAGCTGCTTCCAGGAGGTTGTCAAGTGTTCTCACTCGACGATTCCATTCTTGGGTGGTTGGTTTGGCCCTTGTTCCTGTAACTCGAATCCTAGCCCAGTATATCCCACTTTACTTTTACACCATTGTGAACCTTACGCCTTTTTTACTCTCCGATCGAGGTTCTCAGCGTTGAAAAATCTTCGTTAACTAAATCGAACGTGTATATGTTGATATTTAAGTGATATACAGTCAAGAAAATCAAGAGCAATGGTGATATATATGCGGATTAGACACAAAATATCAGAATATCAGAAATCAGAAACCGTCCGGCCTACCTGTGCCAAGGTCAAGGCAGAATATCAGAAACCGTCCGGCCTACTACAACAACCAGAGATTCCCGTGTGGAAGTGGGAACAAATCTCGATGGACTTCATAACAAAATTACCCAGGACCCCGAGAGGGCACGATATGATATGGGTAATAGTTGATCGGTTAACAAAGTCTGCGCACTTCCTACCGATCCGAGAAAAAGACAGCACTGGAAAGCTTGCTGAAATATACTTAAGAGAAATTGTGGCACGTCATGGAGTGCCAATCTCAATCATTTCAGACAGAGATGGACGCTTTGTCTCAAGAATCTGGCAATCATTTCAGGAAGCCTTTGGATCTCAGTTAGATCTGAGCACGGCGTTCCATCCGCAAACAGACGGCCAGAGCGAACGGACTATACAAACGCTAGAAGATATGCGTCGCGCATGTGTCATGGATCTAGGCGGCAGCTGTGATACTCATCTACCTTTAGTTGAGTTTTCCTACAATAACAGTTATCATACGAGCATAAAAGCCGCGCCGTTCGAAGCTCTGTATGGCCGCAAATGCCGATCGCCCTTATGTTAGGCAGATGCCGGAGATAAGCGAATGGTTGGTCCTGAACTTGTACAAGAGACAACCGACAAGATTGCGCAGATCTGAGAGCGCATTAAGGCGGCTCGAGAACGACAAAAGATCTACGCCGATCCGAAAAGGAAATCAGTAGAATTCAAGGTAGGAGACAAAGTGTTGTTAAAAGTCTCACCTTGGAAGGGCGTAGTCAGATTTGGAAAGCGTGGAAAGCTGAATCCACGATACATCGGACCATTCAGAATATTAAAGAGAATTGGTACCGTGGCATACAAGTTGGAGTTACCGGAAGAACTTAATGGAGTACATGATACGTTTCATGTATCCAACCTGAAGAAGAGTCCAACACAAGAAAGCGTGATCATCCCGATGGATGAAGTGCATATTGATGAAGCCCTCAGATTTACAGAACAACCCGTTGAGGTTACCGACTGGAAAGTCAACAAGACCAGGAGGAGCAGTGTGAAGCTTGTCAAAGTACGTTGGAGCTCTAAGCACGGACCCGAGTACACATGGGAACGTGAAGACCAGTTCAAGAAAAAGTATCCCCACCTATTCAAGAAGACTCCAGCGAGAGTGAGTTCAGCCTGAATTTCGGGACGAAATTCTTTTAACAGGGGGAGACTGTGACAACTGACACAAACCGGTAATTTCCGTACACTTTAATCATTATTTAATGATTGCAATTATGTGCTTAATTGTCAGCAATGTCTGAACACATGATTAAACAAGTGAATTCATGCACGTTGTATACTACAAAATATTGCTTTATGCATAAACGAGAGCGTTGCGTCAGAAATACTAGTAAACTCACCGGTAAGACACACTGTGTCAACTGAACTGCAGAAAGCAGTCAGACAATAAAATTGGAGCCTAGGTGTAGGTCCGACAACAAGAATGCATTAAAACCCAAGAGTACATACAAGGGTTAATATATATGCAATACGAAAGCAAAAATAAGCACTAAAAAGCACCCGAAACGCACTTTAAGTGCAGAAATTATATAATTCAGCAATAATTCAGCATTTAAGCATATGAATATTTTGCAGAAATGCCGTTTATCATTCAGAATACTTCCCTAAGTGTCGGGAACTGAAAAGGGTACAAAAAGGTACTTAAAAGACACTAAAAAGTGTAATTTAGCACTTTAATGAATCGGTATGTGACCGAACAACCGGATATTACCCGGAGCACCAAAATAATGCTAGAAGCATTGTTTTTATTTTTCTAAGCTGGTTAGGGTCCCCGAACACCCTAACACACTATAGATTGCTTAACATACATGAACCACTAAATATTTCATTTATTTACTAACTAGATTAGTAACTTGGAATTGAAAACAAACTAAGCCAACCCCCCCCCCCCATAACCGGCCCTAGACAAGGGGTACACCCCATTGATTTCTTTGAATAAAAAATAAGATCATGTTTGATATCATGAAGACACTTTGACTAGAGGATATTAGTATGTTGGTGGATTATAAGTTAATACACAAGATCAAGACCTTTCATTCTCACTCATCACCAACACCCACACTTCCTCCCTTCCACTCTTGCTTGGTCACGGCCAAGAACATCCACCACACCACCATCCTTTTCAAGCTTCCATCTTCTATTCTAAGGTGCTATTAAGGTGTAAGAAGGTCACTAACGAAGCTCGGTGCAAGCGGATCTTGAAGGACCTTCACCATTTGCTTTTATCCACTTCATTTACCCTCTTGAACTTCCCTAGCCTTGTGCTAGTAGTAAGTGCTCTAAAACACTTCCTTGTTCATGATTAAAGTGGTTAATAAGAAGTTTATTGGTTAAAAAGCAAGAACACACAAGAACATTACATAAAGTCTTGATCATTTGATGAATAAGTTGGATAAAAACTATAATGTTGTGTAAAACTTGTAAGACTTGTCTTGTGGTGATTATTTAGTGCCGATCTATGTTGTGGTAGCTCGGATCATCATCTAACCCGGATTGTCATGTTCAAGAATCATGGCATAGAGTTTGTTAAAGTGTGAAAAGGGGTTAAATGATGAAACACTACTACACACTAAACATGAACTTGTGTAAAAACAATTTTTCTTATGAAATGAAGTTCTAAACTAGTAGATCTAAAGATCTACAAGTGGTTTTTCGGAAGAACCAAGCAAAAATATTAGTCTTGTTTAAAACTCGGATCTTACATGAACTAAAAATATTTTTAGTAAATAAACAAGTGTGTAAACACTTGTGTAACAAGGAAGTTCAACAAAGAAATATTTTTGTGAATCTTGACTAGAAGTTGTGAAACTTCATATTCTTTAAAAATAAAGTTTTTAAGAAATTAAACTTATTTTTAAAGATCACAAGACTTACTAAATGTGCTAGTAAGTTACTACACATTTTTGTAAATATTCAAGTTCATGAAATAGAGAAATTAGTGGTTATTGTTGATGATTATTGTTGATAATTGTTGTTGATGATTGATGACGATTTAAAAGAAAATAAACACATGTTTTGAAAACATGGGAAACGTCCATTTTTAGGGGAAACTCTGTCAAAATTTTTATAAATTTTGACACTTAGAAAAATATAAGTTTTTGAGAAACTTATTCCCTAAAAATGTATTTAAAAGTATTACCAAGGTTTCCCTAATTTTTGGTGATAAGAAATGGTGATTCTTCAAAAATAAAAATGGATCTTATGTATATATATTTTTGAGAGAAAAATATATATTATTTTATCACCAACTTTTGTGCTAAGTGTATATAGTATGTGTTATACGTGCTAGTGTATTAAGACTTAAAAATACACTAAATACTCATGAGGAGTAGAAATATAAAAATACACATACAACATACAAGATACATAATTCGGGTGCAAAGTGCAAAACAAGAGATACTTATATTAATTTTAGAGAAAATAATATAAGTAAGATACGTAGTTAAAAATATAGAATATTTTTAACACAAGAGTATATACACAAAAGAGAGTGACTGTACTTGTGCGACGCAAGTCTAGTGACTAACGTTAAGAAAACGCGTATAGGTTACGACGTTAATTAAGCAAATCCGGTGAAGTTTACGACGCAAGGAACGCAAAGTTGTGAGTTCATGCTCCCCCTTTTCTCTTTAACTGTTTTCAGTTTTTATAACTTCGGGGGTGAAATACATGTACAAAAGTACAATATTTATAATTGGTATGATATAAATACAAGAAGTACACTTGGTGAGAACGAGAACCAAGTGTGACAAAATATAAGATAATAAGAAACGCACTTGGTGAGGACGAGAACCAAGTTGGATGTGTTATGAGAAATGATAAAAAGAAACGCGCTTGGTGAGGACGAGAACCAAGTAGGATGCGTTATGAGAAATAGTGTCACGAATAGGGTACAGAAGCACCATTAATCGTGTACATACTTAGACCGCAGAACAAAAGGTTAGATCTAACGGGTGCCTGGCAGCCACACTCTCGGTGAGGGCGAGAATTGAGTAGTGCTTTTGTGTCTCAGAATATACCAATTAAATGTCTTAGGTTTGGTGACTTCCTATGTCGTGTCACATGTTAATGGCTTTGCAACCCATTAACAATCCTGATATTTACAGAAATACTGTATTTATATAAAATTCATACCATACAAGAATTGATATATAACTTGAAGTACGTGGGGTACTCAAGAAAATTGATATATAACTTGAAGTACGTGGGGTACTCAAGAAAATTGATATATAACTTGAAGTACGTGGGGTACTCAAGAAGATTGATATATAACTTGAAGTACGTGGAGTACTCAAGAAAAACTTGATTTATTCACAACTATGTTTTTATACAAAGTATACAAACGTGAAATACAAAACTGCATGAATTCACACCAACATTATGTTGACGTTTTTCCAAAAACTCACATGTATTTCAGGTAACTAGGATGGATGTGCGCGCGGTCTTGCTTATGCTCATGGATGTCGCTTGTGTTTAACTTTAAATAAAGTTGTAAACTTTTAAGACAATGTTTTAAGCTGTCTAGCGATGTAAACGCTAAACTTATGTTTTCAAATCATGGTATTTGATGTTATTTTACGAGCATGTAGCAAGTTTACTCTTCGTATGCAATGAGAACCTTTCATGATCACACCTCGTGCTTCCGCCGCAGAAAGGGGTGTGACATTTTTGGCATTGAAAAATCTTCGTAAACTAAATAACACGTGTATATGTTGATATTTAAGAGATATACAGTCGAGAAAATCAAGAGCAATGGTGATATATATGAGGATTAGACACCAAAAAATAAACACTCAAAAAATGGCTACAATTTTAGGAATGTGTTTAGTGACGGCATCAGATTCCTAATTAACGGAAAAAGGTCTGGTGGCACGAAAAGATGCTTCCAGTAGGTTGTCAAGTGTTCTCGCTTGACGATTCCATTCTTAGGTGGTTGGTTTAGTCCTTGTTCCTGTAACTCGAATCCTATCCCGGTATATCCCATTTTAGTTTTACACCATTGTGAACCTTACGCCTTTTTTACTCTCTTATCGAGGTTCTCGACATTGAAAAATCTTCGTAAACTAAATGACACGTGTACATGTTGACATTTAAAAGATATACAGTCAAGAAAATCAAGAGCAATGGTGATATATATGCGGATTATATACCAAAAAATAAACACTCAAAAAATGGCTACAATTTAAGGAATGTGTTTAGTGACGGCATCAGATTCCTAATTGATGGAGAAATGTCTGGTGGCAAGAAAAGCTGCTTCCAGTAGGTTATCAAGTGTTTTCGCTTGTTGATTCCATTATTGGGTGGTTGGTTTGGCCCTTGTTCCTGTAACTCGAATCCTAGCCCGTTATTTCCCATTTTAGTTTTACACCATTGCGAACCTTACGCCTTTTTTACTCTCTGATCGAGGTTCTCGGCATTGAAAAATCTTTGTAAACTAAATCACACGTGTATATGTTGACATTTAAGAGATATACAGTCAAGAAAATCAAGAGCAATGGTGATATATATGCGGATTATACACCAAAAAATAAACACTCAAAAAATGGCTACAATTTAAGGAATGTGTTTAGTGACGGCATTAGATTCCTAATTGATAGAGAAAGGTCTGGAGGAAAGAAAATCTGCTTCCACTAGGTTGTCAAGTGTTTTCGCTCGACGATTCCATTCTTGGGTGGTTGGTTTGGCCGTTGTTCCTGTAACTCGAATCCTAGCCCGGTATTTCCCATTTTAGTTTTACACCATTGTGAAACTTACGCCTTTTTTACTCTCTGATCGAGGTTCTCGGCATTGAAAAATATTTGTAAACTAAATCACACGTGTATATGTTGACATTTAAGAGATATACAGTCAAGAAAATCAAGAGCAATGGTGATATATATGCGGATTAGACACCAAAAATAAACACTCAAAAATGGCTACAATTTAAGGAATGTGTTTAGTGACGGCATCAGATTCCTAATTGATGGAGAAAGGTCTGGAGGCAAGAAAAGCTACTTCCAGGAGGTTGTCAAGTGTTTTCGCTCGACGATTCCATTCTTGGGTGGTTGGTTTGGCCCTTGTTCCTGTAACTCGAATCCTAGCCCGGTATATCCCAATTTAGTTTACACCATTGTGAACCTTACACCTTTTTTACTCTCTGATCGAGGTTCTCGGCATTGAAAAATCTTCGTAAACTAAATCACACCTGTATATGATGACATTTAAGAGATATACAGTCAAGAAAATCAAGAGCAATGCTGATATATATGCGGATTAGACCCCAAAAACTAAACACTCAAAAAATAGCTACAATTTAAGGAATGTGTTTAGTGACGGCTTAAGATTCCTAATTGATGGAGAAAGGTCTGGTGGCAAGAAAAGCTGCTTCCAGGAGGTTGTCAAGTGTTTTCGCTCGACGATTCCATTCTTGGGTGGTTGGTTTAGCCCTTGTTCCTGTAACTCGAATCTAAGCCTGGTATATCCCATTTCAGTTTTACACCATTGTGAACCTTACACCTTTTTTACTCTCTGATTGAGGTTTTTGGCATTGAAAAAACTTCGTAAACTAAATCACACATGTATATGTTGACATTTAAGAGATTGTTAGTGCAGTATGTCTATCGCCTCCGTCATCTCAAGATCGTAGCTGAAACAATTTAAATCTAGGCTTTATATTGTTATAAATAGGAAAAGGCAAGGTGGGATTTTTGTAAATAATGAGATCTCTCGTTATATCCCTGGGCCTATAAATAGGAACCTAAGGTGTTTGGTTTAGAACTTTTGTGACTTTTGCCACTTTTGCACTTTGGAGAGCTCTAGTGTTAGAGAGAGAAAGTGCTGTCCACGTGATTCAGGTGCTGTACGTTTTCAGATCTGTTAATAGAACCACAGTTATAATTACATCTCGTGTGTTTGGTCACGTTCGTGTACGGATTCCACACGTCACACGTTCGGTTCGCAATCGTTTCGGAGTCAAATCCGGTCCTAACAAGTGGTATCAGAGCAGGAGCTCGATTGAACGGATCAAACGCACGATTTCGCACAGAAAATCATCAGAATCAGATTCAAATTTCACTCACATTTGTCAAATTTCTTCATCTTTACATTTCTTCACGTTTTCGACCGAAAATCGTCAAATTAAATGGGTTTTAACGGTTCAAAATTGCTAATTTTTGGATATGTTGTGCGAAAACATCTGATCTACAAGCCTACAAATTTTCAGAATCCAATTCTTAACGGTTTGGGAGAAATTAAAGATTTTTTTGATCGAAAAAGTTAAAAAGATGTTGAATGTTGCTGTTCATGAACTATTGAATGCCAACCGATCGGCCAGCTGACCGATCGGCTAGCTAACTGATTCAAAGCATTCCTCATTGTAATTCATTTAATTCGTTGACTTTGACTTTCCAGCCGATCGACCGGCACTCTGGCCGAACGGATAGCAAAGCATATCACTGCATCACACTTTACATTTCTCTAAAATTGTTGACTTGTTGACTGGCTAACCGATCGGACACCTGTCCGATCCATGGCATCACTTTATAATTCATTTGTTGACTGCTGACCGAACGGACAGCAGTCCGATCGAGCGTCTGTCCGATTCAGTGTCACATATTAACTGCCATTCATTTAAAAGTTGTTGGCCTGTTGACTTGCCAACTGATCGGTCAGCATCATCACTTCAATTCATTAAAGCTTTTGACTTTGTTGACCTAACCGATCGGACAGCTGGCCGAACGGCTAGCTGTAACACCCCGAAAACGGGTTTGGTAATCAAACCACGTTTATACTAAAAGACGGGTAATTTACCTTTAGTGGTAAAAGTAACCCGGTGAATATTAGAATTCTTAAATAAACAAATCTATTATTAAAATAAAATTTAAACGAAAGTATTTGAAGAAATAAAGTTTATAGAAGCCCGAGGGACGGGAGTTAAAAATAAACTTAGTCATAATTTCCCTAACCCCACTAAGTTAACTAGGAATGTTTAACCTAGTTAATAAATGGGAACATTATTTGAAATAAGTAGGATGTCGCCTACTTAATAACGAACCAAACATGAGGGACCGAACTTGGATATCTAGAAAATGGTTTTATAAAAAAAAAAAAAAAAACAAACAAACACACATATATGTGTGTGTGTACGTGAGAAGCCAGGAGCAAGCTTCCATGGAACTCAACCCTAAAACTCAACAAAACCCTCAAATTGAAGGATCAAACAAGGGCCAAATTCGGATTTGAACACATAGAAACGGTCACCAAGTCAAGGGGATCGTAAGGTATGTCGAATTTCTAACATTCTTGAAGTTGTGAAAATCGATTAATCTTGCATGATACGATTTATGTATGAATCATAGAAGTTATGGCTGAATTTGGGATGTAGGATTGCTTAGGAACAAACCCTAAGTGAAGATTTAGAATAAACTGCTATGATTTAGGTGTTTGGTTGAATCACCACACCTAGCTAAGTGGGTTTTATTGTTATGATGAAATTGATGATAAGACTATGTTTAGAATCATCATGCATGATAATGAATGGAAGGTGTTTGATTAAACCATGAAATTTGGGTACATGATCATACTTTCATGAAAAGGGTTCAATAAATTATGATGAAACTAGTGATTTTGGTTCATATAAATGGGTGTTGGAATCATGATGTCTACTAATTAATATGTAGAACTTGATTATATTTGATGATTACTTTTGTATGTGCTAAGTGGGTTTTGACTAAATAATAAAGATGATGATATGTTTGTGCTAGAAATCGTCATAATCGATAGTTGATGCGAGATACTTAAACAATTTGCAAGTTTGAGTATTAATCATACATAATTGAGATGGGTTCTTAGAATGTTGTAATGAAATTGGTAAATTATTCATGAATATGGATGTTTGAAACCATGATATTAATTAGTTGAATATAGAACTTGATTTGAATAGGTAGTCGAATGAATACCTAATGACATGATGAAACGGGTTTCACTTATAGATGGAACCCGTAGAATTTGCCTAATGAAAGAAAGAGTTTTATATAATTAGATGATTTTATGATGTATATAAACTATGTTAACGAATGTAGTTAAATTAGTTGCCTAAAAATAGCTACGACCGAATAGTCGAAGAAATGCTCAAGTGGGTTCGTTGAACTCAATTGTGCATTTCATATATTAAAAAGGGAGTGGAACGGTAAATTAGTCAAGAAAAGAATAAGATAAAATGAGTTTTCGAACGACTACTTTATAAGTAAGCCAAAACTAGTAAAAAGAGTAAAAAGGGATCAAATGGTAATATTGATACCCTTTGACAAATAACGACTAATAAGTGTATGTCGAGTCTTATGCTCGTAGGATGAACGGCTCGGGAATTAGCGAAGCTATGAAATAAAAAATAATTCAAGACAAGGTATTAAAACGGGTCAATACGTTGATCCGAGCCAGGTACGCATAATTATGTTGTAGTTGGAAGTGCAATTTTGTTCGAATAATTGGTGAGAGTCCTTCGTCGTAAAAGAAGGACCAAAATCGACCAAAACGCCCTTGTAGGCTAAATAGAACAAACAACCCTTAAAGGTTGTTTGGAAACGAATTTTATGATTAGATAGATACTTAGAATAAGTATAGAAGTTGAAAGATGTAATATGTTAGTCAAATGGCTCTATTTGAGTCTTGCCGTAAAATAATAATCTGAGGGGTAAAACTCGGAACATATAGATATCCACATTAAAAACCAACGCATATATAGTTGTGGTGGAGGGTTACTTGATAAGAAATGTAGGAATAAGATACTAGAAATGAATTAAAGCTATTTCAAGCTTAAAAGTGCTTAAATACCCTTAACGGGTCAATATAAGCATACAAGCGAAAACGGGTTTAATTTGTGTAATAAACCGGTGATTAGAATCTTTATGGTAGATAACGTTAATTTGAAAAAGTGTATGTGATATAAGGATCAAGAAAACACGTTTGATGATGAAATCACGAACGGGTCAAAAGTTGGTAAAAAGGGTAATAAGCCGAAGAGTTAAAAGTCTGAAAATTTATTAAGTAGGATGTTGGATTTCAACTCCATTAGATGGAGAATAAAATTACGGTCGCGTAGGAAAAAGAATCGGGTAAAACGGATCAATAACGAAGAAGTTATGGTCGTTTCCGTAAAAACAGGCATAGCTGAAAATGCAGGACCCAGATCTGAACTCGCTGGAAAATCATACCTGCCGCGCCACGCGATAGATGACCAGAAACACGTCGCGACACGCGACGATACGTCGCGACACGCGTGAGACGAGGGTGTCTCTGTCGCGACCCGCGTGAGAACCCAAAGCTGGCAAATTCATTTTTCTTGTCCGTTTTCGTATCCGGACTTGTTCTAAACTCATTTTAAGCCGGTATAACTAATCATTTCATGGTTTATGAAATGCAGGTATAACTTTGAACTCCGGATGACAATCAAGCTCAACAAAGTACCGAACACAATCAAGAATCAAGCTTCCGCACACCGTTTCGTTGTTACTTTTAAATGACGAACTAAATTACATTATGTTGTAAACTTTTAAATTGTAAAAGTTTTAAATTAACCGTATTTTTCAAAGTACATGTAATTATAATTAAATGTTTATTCCGTAAACTATACGAAAACCTTAAAATAATAACTAGGGTGTTACAAGTTGGTATCAGAGCCTTGGTTTAAGAGATTCAAGTATGGCGGGGAAAACCATGCTTGGACTTAAACCTTATGCTCTTAATAAAGATTGGTGTTCGGTTCGAGGCTTGATCGCAAATCCGGTAAGTACATGTATGTTACTAGTTTAGCATGCTAAGTGTTGTAAACAACACATAGGGCTATCGTGTGATACACGTTACCCCAATTAAAATGATTGATATAGTTGATGAAAATACGCGTGTCGACGCGTATAGTAGAAAATGCCTTGTATTATAATACAGGCGATTATTGAAGTTGACGTTACTAACTTTTGTGAATGTTTTAATTGAAGGACACTCGCGTTTGAAGACGACGAGAGTCAAACGAATTGTAGATTTGATGATGGAACGGTCCGAGATATGGCAAGGAAAGCATAATCACCAAGGACCTAAATCGCGCAACGATTGCGAATAAGTTAATGGCAAGGGGAGCCTATTAGAGCAAGCATGATCAGGTGCACGTTTTAAATTATTGCATAAATAGTAATATGCAACAAATATGTAGAGATTGAAAGTTGCATATGTAGATTGAAAACTTGGAAAAACCTGAATAGAAAACCTATCCGGGATATTGTTTCCAAGAAAAACAAATAGTGGCATTACTTACATGGGGTGTAATGTGAAAATTATAAAAAGGTCATGTATATCAGGTGTTGATCGCTTACTCTGGCCAAGTAAGTAGTGAACACGTGGTAACATGAACTTCTTATAGCGGACACGTTTACATCCGATGTAGTAAGGACGGGGTGAATGGGACAAATTAAAAAGTACCCAAATGAACAAAATAATTGATAATAATGTAAACGCACAGCCGGGTGTCGGAAGCGTATTACATTAGGAAAATGAGCCTGAGAGAAGGGACAAGGATTAATGTAGACGATGATATAAATGAATGATCAAAAGAAAAATTCACAAAAATAAGTCATCTTGGACGAAAGAGCCATGGTGAACAAAATGGGCAAGTAAAACCAAAGTATAGATGATCCGCCGGGTCATAAAAACAAAGGTGTTGTCCACGCGAAAAAGATAATCCCAGTTGTTAACTTTAGTCATAGCAAGGAAAGGGTAACGATGATAATCGTCACTCATAGTTAATAGGGCCGCCAATGGTGGTTACGTAAAGAATAAAAGACATGGTCAAGTAAAAGCGACGGATTTCGCTAAGATGACCAAGTAAACCGAAATGAAGTCTTAACGCATACCGGAAGGGTGCAATGATAACGATTTCGGTAAAACACCCGGTGGATGGGTAAGAATTAAACGTATGCGTAGACTGAGAGACGGGAACTCGGATGGAAATTTAAAAGACTCGGGTTTTGAGTCATAACTAAAAGACGACAAGATAATGTAAATAGAAATTTTGAATAAATTATGTTCAACTACTTTAAAGTTGAACGGGTCAAATATAATATCGTGCCGAATGGCATAAGTAAACGTAAGCAGGATAAAGGTAGTGTTAAATGCGAAAGAGTAATGAGCCCGGTAATGGGACATAACCAAATAAGAATATATGCAAGTCAAATAGCAATAAGCATCAGAAGAACTGACGCATAAATGACGTGAGAAGTTGTAAGTCGGAAAATTGTCCGAAAGAAAACAATTGTAGCCACAAAACTACAATCAAGGTTAACGGAACCTAAGATTGAAACCAAATGATTCTTCGAACAAAAACAGGGTGCCATGACACCAAACACGTATTTTAAGAATGACATGAGTAAGGAGTGATCTACGGGATCAACATAACCTTTAGGGTTATAATCAAATAAAAGGTCTACAAGACCAAAATGACCCACGGGTCATAAATTGAAGCAAATGAATAATAAGGGCCTCGCCTTAAAGAGGTGAAAGCCTAAGGAAATAGCCTACGAGGTTAAGAGAAGGAACCTACAGGTCAGTAGTGTAAGACGAGGGAACTTGTTACAATTCCCCGCGTAAAACGAGAACAGAAAACAATAAATTATGGGTTGTCAATATCCTCGTATGAGTAATTAACAAAAGTTAAGGAGAAGATCCTAAAACTAAAACTTTGGTTTTAGTAAGAAATAACGTTTTTACAAACATGAATTCTGATAGGAATTTAAATAATAAGCATGAAAGATACAAGTCCTGACACTGATAGGCGCAAGACAATATATTCGAAAAGTGATAATTTTCAAAAATGAAAGATTGATATAAATTAAACAAGATGTGACATGATCACGGTCAAGAGATGCAATGTGAAGTGGAACCACATTATAACCAAGCGAGCGGTAAAAAGTAACTGGACTAATAAGTCTAGTTAGTGAGAACGATTAAGGTCATTTAAATAAATATGGTTGCTTGCAAGCGGTGGATTCGGTATAACTGAACCGAATAAGTATATTTGAAGACAAAGGAAATTGTTTCTAAAAGTGAAGGATTTCACTAAAGACCTTTAAACGGGCCAAGGTAACGGATTCACAAAGAGTTCGATAATAAATAAAATCGATGGATAACGCTAAGTTAACTAAACTAATAGAAATAACGGAATTACGTTATTTCAAGTTGCATTATGTTGTATGAGGTACGTAAATGTTCTGTAACCAAAAAGATATTACCATAATTTTTCTGGTAATATTAATAATTGGTTAAAGTATGACTAATGCTTAAAAGATTACTCAGGTCAAATGCATTGAGTTTAAAACTCGATGGACTATGTAAGAAAGGTTTCGAGGACGAAACCTCTTTAAGGGGGGTAGACTTGTAACACCCCGAAAACGGGTTTGGTAATCAAACCACGTTTATACGAAAAGACGGGTAATTTACCTTAAGTGGTAAAAGTAACCCGGTGAATATTAGAATTCTTAAATAAACAAATCTATTATTAAAATAAAAGTTAAACGAAAGTATTTGAAGAAATAAAGTTTATAGAAGCCCGAGGGACGGGAGTTAAAAATAAACTTAGTCATAATTTCCCTAACCCCACTAAGTTAACTAGGAATGTTTAACCTAGTTAATAAATGGGAACATTATTGGAAATAAGTAGGATGTCGCCTACTTAATAACGAACCAAACATGAGGGACCGAACTTGGATATCTAGAAAATGGTTTTATAAAAAAAAAAAAAAAAAACAAACAAACACACATATATGTGTGTGTGTACGTGAGAAGCCAGGAGCAAGCTTCCATGGAACTCAACCCTAAAACTCAACAAAACCCTCAAATTGAAGGATCAAACAAGGGCCAAATTCGGATTTGAACACATAGAAACGGTCACCAAGTCAAGGGGATCGTAAGGTATGTCGAATTTCTAACATTCTTGAAGTTGTGAAAATCGATTAATCTTGCATGATACGATTTATGTATGAATCATAGAAGTTATGGCTGAATTTGGGATGTAGGATTGCTTAGGAACAAACCCTAAGTGAAGATTTAGAATAAACTACTATGATTTAGGTGTTTGGTTGAATCACCACACCTAGCTAAGTGGGTTTTATTGTTATGATGAAATTGATGATAAGACTATGTTTAGAATCATCATGCATGATAATGAATGGAAGGTGTTTGATTAAACCATGAAATTTGGGTACATGATCATACTTTCATGAAAAGGGTTCAATAAATTATGATGAAACTAGTGATTTTGGTTCATATAAATGGGTGTTGGAATCATGATGTCTACTAATTAATATGTAGAACTTGATTATATTTGATGATTACTTTTGTATGTGCTAAGTGGGTTTTGACTAAATAATAAAGATGATGATATGTTTGTGCTAGAAATCGTCATAATCGATAGTTGATGCGAGATACTTAAACAATTTGCAAGTTTGAGTATTAATCATACATAATTGAGATGGGTTCTTAGAATGTTGTAATGAAATTGGTAAATTATTCATGAATATGGATGTTTGAAACCATGATATTAATTAGTTGAATATAGAACTTGATTTGAATAGGTAGTCGAATGAATACCTAATGACATGATGAAACGGGTTTCACTTATAGATGGAACCCGTAGAATTTTCCTAATGAAAGAAAGAGTTTTATATAATTAGATGATTTTATGATGTATATAAACTATGTTAACGAATGTAGTTAAATTAGTTGCCTAAAAATAGCTACGACCGAATAGTCGAAGAAATGCTCAAGTGGGTTCGTTGAACTCAATTGTGCATTTCATATATTAAAAAGGGACAGTTGACTTTTGAAAAGTCAAACTGACCATTAACAAGATCGAATGATAATTTTGATAGAAAATACGTGAGGTGGAATAGTCGTGATTATAAATGACTAAACTAACCATCTTGCGAATCATTATGCTAGTTTGAAGCTTAACAAGCTAGGTGAAGCTTGGGGAGGAAGCGGGTCAAACAAATCAAGCATGAAGAGGAACGAGTGGCTTGGGTGTGAGGTAAGTGAAACTTACACCTTTTTGTAGAATACATATCTATTCTAATAGTTATAAATACAATGGAGATAATATTCGAAATACGGTTTCCGACACGAAATGATTTGGGTCGGAATCAGAAACAAATATTAGAAACCATAGAAATGGTAGAACGGGGTGGAACGGTAAATTAGTCATGAAAAGAATAAGATAAAATGAGTTTTTGAACGGCTACTTTATAAGTAAGCCAAAATTAGTAAAAAGAGTAAAAAGGGATCAAATGGTAATATTGATACCCTTTGACAAATAACGACTAATAAGTGTATGTCGAGTCTTATGCTCGTAGGATGAACGGCTCGTGAATTAGCGAAGCTATGAAATAACAAATAATTCAAGACAAGGTACTAAAACGGGTCAATACGTTGATCCGAGCCAGGTACGCATAATTATGTTGTAGTTGGAAGTGCTATTTTGGTCGAATAATTGGTGAGAGTCCTTCGTCGTAAAAGAAGGACCAAAATTGACCAAAACGCCCTTGTAGGCTAAATAGAACAAACAACCCTTAAAGGTTGTTTGGAAACAAATTTTATGATTAGATAGATACTTAGAATAAGTATAGAAGTTGAAAGATGTAATATGTTAGTCAAATGGCTCTATTTGAGTCTTGCCGTAAAATAATAATCCGAGGGGTAAAACTCGGAACATATAGATATCCACATTAAAAACCAACGCATATATAGTTGTGGTGGAGGGTTACTTGATAAGAAATGAAGGAATAAGATACTAGAAATGAATTAAAGCGATTTCAAGCTTAAAAGTGCTTAAATACCCTTAACGGGTCAAAATAAGCATACAAGCGAAAACGGGTTTAATTTGTGTAATAAACTGGTGATTAGAATCTTTATGGTAGATAACGTTAATTTGAAGAAGTGTATGTGATATAAGGATCAAGAAAACACGTTTGATGATGAAATCACGAACGGGTCAAAAGTTGGTAAAAAGGGTAATAAGCCGAAGAGTTAAAAGTCTGAAAATTTATTAAGTAGGATGTTGGATTTCAACTCCATTAGATGGAGAATAAAATTACGGTCGCGCAGGAAAAAGAATCGGGTAAAACGGATCAATAACGAAGAAGTTATGGTCGTTTCCGTAAAAACAGGCATAGCTGAAAATGCAGGACCCAGATCTGAACTCGCTGGAAAATCATACCTGCCGCGCCACGCGACAGATGACCAGAAACACGTCGCGACACGCGACGTTACGTCGCAACACGCGTGAGACGAGGTGTCTCTGTCGCGACCCGCGTGAGAACCCAAAGCTGGCAAATTCATTTTTCTTGCCGTTTTCGTATCCGGACTTGTTCTAAACTCATTTTAAGCCGGTATAACTAATCATTTCATGGTTTATGAAATGCAGGTATAACTTTGAACTCCGGATGACAATCAAGCTCAACAAAGTACCGAACACAATCAAGAATCAAGCTTCCGCACACCGTTTCGTTGTTACTTTTAAATGACGAACTAAATTACATTATGTTGTAAACTTTTAAATTGTAAAAGTTTTAAATTAACCGTATTTTTCAAAGTACATGTAATTATAATTACATGTTTATTCCGTAAACTATACGAAAACCTTAAAATAATAACTAGGGTGTTACACTAGCATCCCAACCGATCGGTCGGCACGGTCGGCAATTCAATTCAAAGCATCTCATTCAATTCACTTCACTTAGTCAACATTAATCAGATTTAATCAGAAAACTTTATCAGCTGTATTAATTGAATTGATATATCGATGCATGTAATTGATTTTGAGGTCCAATTGGTAATAGATTAACATCACAGTTGTCGGCCATTACCATTTGTGCATGTGAATTTGTAAGTTTGCATGTGATAAGCATATCATTAAAGTCAAACTACATGTGAATTGTCAGTTCACTATCATTTGAGGTCCAATAGAATTAAAACTTGATTAATTGTTGTCGGCAAGTGATAAGTGTCAAAATCTCATACTGCCACCCGATCGGACAACATATTTGTCGTGTAGTGTCAACCGATCGAACAGAGGGCCGAACGGACAACCAACAGATTCAATATACAATCCCAGCCGATCGGACAACAAGTTGACTTTTGTTGACTCACTTGATCAATTACCTGTCCGATCGAACAGCACCCCTGTCTGATCTAACAGCAACCTGTCCGATTGACCAGCATTCTGTTCGATCGATCAACCTCCCGTCCGATTCAAGTTGTTTGATAATTTTTAGAACTGATCATTGTTGTTTGTGTGATTCAGGTGATTAAAAGGTGCTGTGATTCGAGGAGATAACATCATGGCTAAAGAGTTCTACAACACGTTTTACAACGCGTTTACATCCGAATCATCTGAGACTTCAACTGTCACACCCAAATCCATAACAAAAATGATCAATGACAATATAAAACATGATAATTTCTATGGAACCTATTCGAAACCACCTAAGCTTGAGAAAATAGAGGATTACACTTGGTGGAAAGAAAGATTCCTGAACTGGACCAAGGCATATGCTCACGAGAGCTGGTTCTGCTTAGAGTTTGATACAGTCGACCAATCAATGACAAGAAAGAAGAGATACCTCTCAAAGATCTTTCAGATGAAGACAAATGGAAATTCTCATATGAGCTGAAGATGATCTCTTTGATTCAACAATCTATCCAAGATGATATATTTTATTTGTTAAATCATGATGGGTCATCAAAATCGGATTGGGAAGCATTAAGGGTTAAAGCCGAAGGTGGCAAACAAATTAAAAAGAACAAAATTGCTTTACTAAAAAAGGAATTTGATTTGTTTGATAGCTTAAAAGGAGAGTCAGTGAGACAAATGATTGAACGTTTTTGTCATTTAAAAATTGAACTCGAAAGGTTTGAGATTGAGAAAACGAGAGAAGAAATAATCGATAAAATCATAGAAGCGTTACCACGAGCTGATCAGTGGCAAACATTTGTGTTTATCTTGAAAAATGATGTTTTATATGATTCAATTTCTCTTGATGCTTTGATAGAAAAAATTGAAAGTCATGAACTTGAGCTACAAAAGCAAAGCAAGATGAGCGGTTCTTCTCATCATCAGAATGTCAGTCTTTACTACAAGGGCAATGCTCCTTCGGTGAAAGTTGGTGAATCACCAAAGACCGGATTTAGCGTTGAAAAGACGAAAGAACCACAAACAAGCTCATCAAGCTACAATCCAGGATATCACTCATCTTCTTCAAAAACAAATCCTGATGAATCAGAGGAAATACTGTGCAATATTGCTCTTAAGCTAAAGAATTCTCCGGCTATGAGCATCAATGCAGCTAAGCAGCAAATGAGTTTCCTTGCATCTGTTCTGGAATCATATGAAGGTCTAGTAGCTGGTAAAATTGGAAATTTTGAATTGACCAAAGAAGACTACGACCAGATTGATCCGGAAGAGATGCAACTTATCGATATCCGCTGGTGTTTGGCAAGTTGCATCCGCAGAGCTCAAAGATATATGGAGATTACTGGGAAGCAATCAATAGGTGGTCCATCAACTAAGCTGGGATTTGATAAATCCAAAGTGACCTGCTTCAAATGCAAGCAAAAAGGTCATTTCAAGAGAGAATGCAACAACTCTGTAGTTGATGGAAATGAACATCCTTTCAATGACGATTATTATCGAAAGGCGATCTACCACCGAAGCAAAGAAGAGCCGAAATTGATTGAAAATATTCCCAAAGGGAAATCAAGAGCTTGTGCAGTAATCCATGATGACGAAGGGTTTGATTGGAGTGAGATTCTTCCAGAAGAAGATCGTTTTGAAACAGCACATGGCAGAACATCATCAAAAAGCAAACATCATATTTTTGTTGCTGAAATCAAGGAAAGAACTCGAGAAGAAACTCTGAGTGAGAAAACTGTTCTTTACAGGATGCAGGATTGAGAAAATGCAAGAAGAATACGAAGATGCAAAATACTATGGAAGATACGACAAGAAGAGAGATTGCTATGTCAACAGAAATGGTGATCCTGTCGTTCACAGAAAAGAAGTGGTTTTTGATGATGTTCTTGCAATAATTCCTCTGTCCGGCGAATACTACTCGAATATTGCGAAAGATAAAACAGGTTATCTGAAAAAGCTGGATAAGATAATTCGTGACGTGATGACTGTGAGTTTGAAAAAGAGGGATGAAGAGAGAATGAAAAAAGAATGTTGAAGAGTTAGTCGATGATTTGAAGAAAGTTGTTGATGTAGTCAAAGTCGAAGCCGTGAAAATTGAAGATGAGAAAATTATAGAAGAGAAGGTGATAAAAGAAGTTGTTGAAGAAAAAGCTGTTACTGAATAACAGCATGTTGGTCAAGAAGAGATGATGAAGAAAGAAGAAGAAGAGGTAAAGAATGAGAGTTTAGTTGCTAGTGATGATGGTGATGAAGCTGTTAGTGAAGAAGAAAAGAAGAAAGATGCTGATCAGACTGAAATAGCAAACAACACCGAGGTGCCAATCACTGAGGTAAATTTCTGACTCTAAGATCTTAAACGAATCTGTTGAACAGTGCAAGAAATGCATGGAACCATGCAGTGCTTGTACTGAAAAAGACGAAAAATTCAGAACAAGAGATCTTGAATTCAATAAAATCGAAGAAGTTTTCAAAAACAAGTGCAAAGAAATGTTAGAAAACGAAAAAGTTTTGAAAGATAATGACGAAAAGCTAACACAAAAATGCACGAATTTAGAAAAAGAAAATGAGATTTTGAAAGAAAAAGTTTCGAAAATGACAGAAGAGTGTTTACAAAAAGAAAATGCATGTCAAGAAATGAAAAAAGAATATGATTCAATAAAATTGGCATATCACATTACAAAAGAGTCATATGAAGATGTGAAAAGTCAAATGAAACTTGTTCAATCGAGATTGAAATACTGTTCTGAAACAACTGATATGCTTAAGCGACAGTATTCAATAAAGCAACAAGTTGTCAATTCTTACATTGAGGATGTTGCTAAGCTAAATCGTCAAATAGCTGATTTAGAACAGGATAACAACAAGTTACATAGTTATCATGCATCATCATATGTGCTTGAAAGAATTTTCAATCTAAAACCGGATGGTAAAGATTCTGAGCAAAACAAGAAAGGTATTGACTCAGAGTTTCATCAAGTTCCACCACCGGAAAAGTTCGCATTTTATGATGATGAGAAGGTCGAAAAAGCTTTGAACATGGTCGATCAATTTCCAGATAACATTGACGTAACCTATTCCAAATCTGATGATTCAAGTGATTCAGAGGTGGTAGGTAAGGTCGTTGAAAGTGTGTTGAATGAAGAGTCGGTGGAAACAGGTAAATCTGAATCACAGGATGGAGATGAAGGTAGTTTTCATGAAGAATATCTAAAAAACTCAAAATCTGAGAAAAAATTGAATGATGATTCAAAAGGATTGGTTTATACCATGATTGGATCGGACAAACTATTCTTAGATATTGTATTCCCGATTCAGAATGTGATTTCAAAAAAGATTGATAAAGTTTTCAAAATGGTTGAGATTGAAAAGTCTGAAATTTCAAAGTTTGCTGGAAAGTGTCACAAAACTTTTTATAACAAACCTGGTTACAAGAAGAAAAACATGAAGGCTGGGTTGGGTTATAAAAGGAAACAAAGTTGGAAAAGAAATGAAATGCCAAATTATCTGACAAAAATGAATTTTGTTCATGGAACAAGTTCAGAAGAAGAGAAAGAACTTCAATTTAGACGACAGTCTAATGAAGAGTTCTATGCTCAGAAAAAGCAACAACAACAGGTCAAAGATGTGTCCAAGAGAACATGTTTCAAATGTGATCAAATAGAACATCTTGCTCGTAAGTGTCCAAATCTGAAACCTGTTGATGTTGAAACGAAAAAGAAGTCTGATGTTGTGAATCAGAAGTCAACCAAGTTTGATTCAAAGCAAACTTGGAAGCCGAAAATGTCAAAGGCTGACTCACAACAAACATGGAAACCTGTGACACCCAGACTTAGAACAACACAAAGTTGGAAAACAACAGTTGATACAACGAAACAAAACCAGTTTTGGAAACCAAAAGTTGTTGCTCAGAATCAAAATGTTCAAAAAGAGTCACATTTTTACAAACGAGGTACTCCTAAAGGTCTAACATGGAGTATTAAGAAACAAGTGACTTCGGTAAATGATGAAAAAATCGATGCTAAAATTGAAAAAGTCTTTGTACAAAATGACAAAAATATGTTTTTATTTTGTCATAAATTCAAAAATTTTTTAAAAAAATATATGTTACGTGAATACGCTGAAACCCTCACGGCTGAACAAACATGATTAATTTCACAAGATTGAAAAATGGTTTTCAAACTGTAAAAAATCAATGTGTTGTAAATCATGGGGGTATTTACTGCTTCTTATGTTAGATTTTCTGCAAAACAGAGCACTTTAAGCAGAAAATGGATGGTGAGACAAAGCTATCAGTATTGATTGTCAAATTTTCTTTAAATGATTTTGCATTTTAGGGGGAGTAATATTGTTAGAAAATCCAAAAACATTTGAAAATTTGAAAAAGGCAAAAACATGATAAAATTCAAAAATTGAGTTTTTGTGTATATAGAGGAAATGATAGTACATCAGTAGACAGTTACAGTATGCTAAAGAAATGTAATGTTTTATATAGCGTTAAACAGTCTCACTGATGATATGCCGATAGGTTTTTATACATTTAGTAAACTTTTTCGGGATATAAACTTAAATTTAAACTTGCTTATTTCGTGGGGAACACTACTTGGATATATAGGTAACCCCTGAAATCTCGTTTGAAGGACCCCTCTTTCTGAGATACTAGGTCTTTATGCTTAGTGATATCTGGGGTATTATCCCGGGACTTCTGATTTTGCGGAAGCAATGGCCTAGTCCCCGTATAATACTTTCTGCTTGCTTGAAACATAGCATCGCCCTCAGCATAAAAATGATGAAACATTGAAAAATGCTAATCATGTGCTATTGAAGAAAAGATCCTCTAAAGGGGACACAGCAAAAGTCGAAGCCGTCATCTCTTTGCTGAACGGAAGTTCTGACCTGAGCTCTCACGGCCTTCGCAATTTTAACCCCTTACAGATATCATCTAGGTATACTCACATGTAAGACTGAATATTGGGATCTGGATACGGGAGTATATTCAAGAGGTGGGACACATGAATGAGTTTAAGTTCTTAAAACATCTAATTCGTTTCCTGAATCAGTTAAACTTTGTGTGAAAATTTAAGTGGATCAATATATCGACAATCTAAGTGAATTGTTTAATTCTTAATGTGTAACTAAGCTCAATGGTACTTGTGACTTGTCAAAATCTGATATGATCCTCTGACGCAAACTCAAACAAAAATATTGTCTGTAAATATGTTTGTAAATATTTCTTTACTACTTTATGTTTCAGAAAATACAAAAAGATTTTTTATTCTACATTATTTTCGACAACCGATGTCTGAAATGCTGAGTTTCAAAATCTAAGTAAGCTGATTGTGTTTCTGAAAATAAAACAAGTTCATTAATTTGAAACTTGAAGTTTTTAAACAAAAATCAAAAACAGTTTGTAATATCTCCAAGGTCATTAGTTTGGACTTGGATGATTCACTGTGAGGGATTTGGATGATTATATTGTTAAAATCTATTGAATAGAGCCAGTTTCCAATCCTGTTCATTGAAACTGCCAAATGTTTAAAGATTGTTGATAGGGGGAGAGAATCAAGTAATCCTGGATATATCTATATTATTATATCTTAGAACCAGGATCTTGATTTAGAAAGTTTAATAGAGCCAGGTCATGATTCCTGGAAAAACGAAAATGCTTTCATTGTTGAAATGTTTTAGCTTATGCTGAGAGAGCTAGGGTTTTCAATCCTAGAAGTTCAAAACATTTTCACTTATAAACGTTTGAAAGTTGTAGATGTTGTACAAGACTACGATCCCGACAGCCGAGTCTAAGGGGGAGTCTGAAGACGAGCTCAACGCAAGGGGAAGCGTGTAAGGAGCCAGGAAACATTCCCAGAAGAGCTTGTAACCGAAAAGCCAGGTGTCGATCCCAAAGCATGGAAGCTTGATGAAAGGGGGAGCCTGAAGAGTCTACCGAAAGAAGAAGCTGAAGACAGATCCACAGGGATTTTGTTCAAGCAATAAGACTCAGTGAGAGAGAGAAAGATAAGACGCTACGAGTTTGACTAAATGATTAAGATTTACTGCGGCAATATCGAAGGGGGAGTCTGTTAGTGCAGTATGTCTAACGCCTTCGTCATCTCAAGATCGTAGCTGAAACAGTTTAAATCTAGGCTTTATATTGTTATAAATAGGAAAAGGCAAGGTGGCATTTATGTAAGTAATGAGATCTCTCATTATATCCCTTGGCCTATAAATAGGAACCTAAGGTGTTAGGTTTAGAACTTTTGTGACTTTTGCACTTTGGAGAGCTCTAGTGTTAGAGAGAGAAGCTAGAGAGAGAAACTGTTGTCCACGTGATTCAGGTGCTGTACGTTTTCAGATCTATTAATAGAATCACAGTTATAATTACGTCTCGTGAGTTCGGTCACGTTCTTGTACGGATTCCGCACGTCACACGTTCGGTTCGCAATCGTTTCGGAGTCAAAACCGGTCCTAACAGAGATATACAGTCATGAAAATCCAGAGCAATGGTGATATATATGCGGATTAGACACCAAAAAATAAACACTCAAAAAATGGCTACAATTTAAGGAATGTGTTTAGTAACGGCATCAGATTCCTAATTGATGGAGAAAGGTCTGGTGGCAAGAAAAGCTACTTCCAGGAGGTTGTCAAGTGTTTTCACTCGATGATTCCATTCTTGGGTGGTTGGTTTGGCCCTTGTTCCTGTTACTCGAATCTGAGCCCGGTATATCCCATTTCAGTTTTACACCATTGTGAACCTTACGCCTTTTTTACTCTCTAATCGAGGTTTTCGGCATTGAAAAGTCTTCATAAACTAAATCACACGTGTATATGTTGACATTTAAGAGATATACAGTCAAGAAAATCAAGAGCAATGGTGATATATATGCGGCTTAGACACCAAAAAATAAACACCCAAAAAATGGCTACAATTTTAGGAATGTGTTTAGTGACGGCATCAAATTCCTAATTGACGGAGAAAGGTTTGGTGGTACGAAAAGCTGCTTCCATGAGGTTGTCAAGTGTTTTCGCTCGACGATTCCATTCTTGGGTGGTTGGTTTGGCCCTTGTTCCTGTAACTCGAATCCTAGCCCGGTATATCCCATTTTAGTTTTACACCATTGTGAACCTTATGCGTTTTTTACTCTCTGATCGAGGTTCTCGGCATTGAAAAATCTTCGTAAACCAAATCACACGTGTATATGTTGACATTTAAGAGATATACAGTCAAGAAAATCATGAGCAATGGTGATATATATGCGGATTAGACTCCAAAAAATAAACACTCAAAAAATGTCTTCAATTTAAGGAATGTGTTTAGTGACGGTATCAGATTCCTAATTGACAGAGAAAGGTCTGGTGGCAAGAAAAGCTGCTTCCAGGTGGTTGTCAAATGTTTTCGCTCGACAATTCCATTCTTTGGTGGTTGGTTTAGCCCTTGTTCCTGTAACTCGAATCTGAGCCCGGTATATCCCATTTCAGTTTTACACCATTGTGAACCTTATGCCTTTTTTACTCTCTAATCGAGGTTCTCGGCATTGAAAAATCTTCGTAAACCAAATCACACGTGTATATGTTGACATTTAAGAGATATAAAGTCAAGAAAATCAAGAGCAATGGTGATATATATATATATATATATATGCGGATTAGACACCAAAAAATAAACACTCAAAAAATGGCTACAATTTAAGGAATGTGTTTAGTGACGGTATCCGATTCCTAATTGACAGAGAAAGGTCTGGTGGCAAGAAAAGCTGCTTCCAGGAGGTTGTCAAGTGTTTTTGCTCGACGATTCCATTCTTGGGTGGTTGGTTTGGCCCTTGTTCCAGTAACTCGAATCCTAGCCCGGTATAACCCATTTTAGTTTTACACCATTGTGAACCTTACGCCTTTTTTACTCTCTGATCGAGGTTCTCGGCATTGAAAAATCGTCGTAAACTAAATCACGCGTGTATATGTTGACATATAAAAGATATACAATCAAGAAAATCAAGAGCAACGGTGATATATATGCGGATTAGACCCCAAAAAATAAACACTCAAAAAATGGCTAAAATTTAAGGAATGTGTTTAGTGACGGCATCAGATTCCTAATTGATAGAGAAATGTCTGGAGGCAAGAAAAGCTGCTTCCAGTTGGTTGTCAAGTGTTTTCGCACAACGATTCCATTCTTGGATGGTTGGTTTGGCCCTTGTTCCTGTAACTCGAATCAAAGCCCGGTATTTCGCATGTTAGTTTTACACCATTGTGAACCTTACGCCTTTTTTACTCTCTGATCGAGGTTCTCGGCATTGAAAAATCTTCGTACACTAAATCACACGTGTATATGTTGACATTTAAGAGATATACAGTCAAGAAAATCAAGAGCAATGGTGATATATATGCGGATTAGACACCAAAAAAATAAACACTCAAAAAATGGCTACAATTTAAGGAATATGTTTAGAGATGGTATCAGATTCCTAATTGACGGAGAAAGGTCTGGTGGCAAGAAAAGCTGCTTCCAGGAGGTTGTCAAATGATTTCGCTCGACGATTCCATTCTTGGGTGGTTGGTTTGGCCCTTGTTCCTGTAACTCGAATCTGTGCCCGGTATATCCCATTTCAGTTTTACACCATTGTAAACCTTACGCCTTTTTTACTCTCTGATCGAGGTTCTCGGCATTGAAAAATCTTTGTAAACTAAATCACACGTGTATATGTTGACATTTAAGAGATATACAGTCAAGAAAATCAAGAGCAATGGTGATATATATGCGGATTAGACACCAAAAAATAAACACTCAAAAAATGGCTACAATTTAAGGAATGTGTTTAGTGACGGCATCAGATTCCTAATTGAGGGAGAAAGGTCTGGTGGCAAGAAAAGCTGCTTCCAGGAGATTGTCAACTGTTTTCGCTTGACGAATCCATTCTTGGGTGATTGGTTTGGCCCTTGTTTCTGTAACTCGAATCCTAGCCCGGTATATCCCATTTTAGTTTTACACCATTGTGAACCTTACGCCTTTTTTACTCTCTAATCGAGGTTCTCGGCATTGAAAAATTTTTGTAAACTAAATCACACGTGTTTATGTTGACATTTAAGAGATATACAGTCAAGAAAATCAAGAGCAGTGGTGATATATATATATATGCGGATTAGACACCAAAAATAAACACTCAAAAAATGGCTAGAATTTAAGGAATGTGTTTAGTGACGGCATAAGATTCCAAATTAATGGATAAAGCTCTGGTGGCAAGAAAAGCTACTTCCAGGAGGTTGTCAAGTGTTTTCGCTCGACGGTTCCATTCTTGGGTGGTTGGTTTGACCCTTGTTCTTGTAACTCGAATGCTAGCCCGGTATATCCCATTTAATTTTACACCATTGTGAACCTTACGCCTTTTTTACTCTCTGATCGAAGTTCTCGGCGTTGAAAAATCTTCGTAAACTAAATCACACGTGTATATGTTGACATTTAAGAGATATACAGTCAAGAAAATCAAGAGCAATGGTGATATATATGCGTATTATACACCAACAAATAAACACTCAAAAAATGGCTACAATTTAAGGAATGTGTTTAGTGACGGCATCAGATTTCTAATTTATGGGGAAAGTTATGGTGGCAAGAAAAGCTGCTTCCAGGAGGTTGTCATGTGTTTTCGCTCGACGATTCCATTCTTGGGTGGTTGGTCTGGCCCTTGTTCCTGTAACTCGAATTCTAGCCCGGTATATCCCATTTTAGTTTTACACCATTGTGAAACTTACGCCTTTTCTGACAACTCGAGTTTCCGAGATTCCACTTTTGCATTTACTGCACGTTGACTGTTTAGTTGCTTGATTGTTTGACTTGTATCTGTACACTGAATTATTATATAAGAGATTATTATTTGATATGCTATGTGTTTTATATAAGGTGTTTGATTTGGGAACCTGTAAACTTAAACTGTTTAAGACTTTAAGACTTGAACAACCGACGAAACACAAGTGTGTTTTGCCATAACCCACACGACTAGACGAAGTGATTCGCCATGACCAATCACGACGAAACAGAAATGTGTTTCGTCATCCCAATCGCGACGAAACGGGTGTTTCGCCGAAGCCCAGTTTCGCCAAAGCCCATTACGGCCCAGTACGCGTATATATTGGGTATTACGGTTTCACTTGTCACACTTTAACAAATTAGAAAACCCTAGAGCCCCTCCTCTGTGTGACGGCAGTTTGGAATCTTCGAAGCCATCCAAGATCGATCAAATCTTTGTTCCGTTCCATCGGTTTGTGATTTACATGTTTGGTTTGATTTTTTTTTTTAAATTACGAATATATGTGTATATTGTTCTTGATCGCGGTATGATTAATTAATCAGATACATAACTCTATGCGAAACATAATACGATTGAATAACTTGACCTTGAATGTTGTTAAGGTGGTCTGGATCTGAATGCACGGTAACATAATAATAGGGCTTGATGATGTGGTTGTATTATGGTTGTATATGTTAATGCATGAGATTTAAGAATAGCATATGGAATTGATGCATCAGTATGTTAATCGGTCCAATCAAATAGAAGGAATATGGCCCATGTGCTTGTGCAATCTTTATTTCATCAATCCATGTGCACGTAAATGATGGCTCATGAGTGTTTGTCAGAATTAGTCAAAGTTACTAATGTGTTGAGCATTAAATGAGGTGATGATGTCTTGATGTTTATATGGCCATTGATCCGATGACTGTTGTATGTAATCGATTATATTGTGTGGTAATATGATTTCATGTATTAACAGTTAGTGGGTAATGATGATGAGCATGTGATTGTGAACTGATATGTATTTTTTGGGATTCGTATGATCTGATGCAAGATCGGTTATGTGATGATATCGATTATTTTGATTGACCGGTTGTTAACAAGATGTTATCGATGTATTTTGCATGATGATAATGATGAGCTAGTTGATTTATGATTTGGTGATGAAACGGCTGATATTGATGATGATTAGAGTATTCATTTGTTGAAACTGTTGTTGATGATTACTGATAACGACGTAACTGACTTTTGACGAAACGAAACTCACGGCGAAACAGATCGTGATTCGCCGAAGGGTATACGACGAAACAGAAAGTGTTTCGTCGAAGGGGTTCATGGCGAAACAAGGGTGTTTCGCCAAATGAGTAATCGGCACAGTAACTTGATTTCTTTCTGTTAAAAGTTAACTGGACTAACTAACTGATGTTAAATGATACGAATGACTAGTACGATCATGGATGCATGCAATGTGTTACTTGGTGATTGTGTGATGTGCCGTCTACTATGATTATACTTACGTGCCAACTTCGTGAATACAAACTGATTATGTATACGTGCGTACTTTAGGACGTGATTGATTAACTGTGAGAATACTTAGCATACCAAGCAAACCAAGGTGAGTTCACACTCTTACCAAGGCATGGGATTCCCGGGGTGGGAATGGGTTGAATGATACTTGTACTTACATGATTAATGGGATTATTCCTCGGGAGAGGAAGGGAATTTGTAGATACTGCTAGACTAGTGATACATATACTTCTCTTCGCACACACGCCGGGATTGGCCGCGATACGAATACTTAACTTCGCACACATGCCTGGAATGGCCGCGATACGAATACTTAACTTCGCACACATGCCTGGAATGGCCGCGATACGAATACTAAACTTCGCACACATGCCTGGAATGGCCGCGATACGAATACTAAACTTCGCACACATGCCTGGAGGGTCGCGATACAAATATACCTAGTCTAGAAAACATGGGAAACCCCCACTAAACTTCGCAAACATGCCTAGAGGGCCGCGATACCATTACATACGATACATGATTACTAAACGAACTTACGATTTACGATACGAACACTATAACTGAATAACCAACTGTGAACTCGCTCAACTAGTTGTTGACTCTCTGTTACATGCCTTGCAGGACCATAGGTACTCTTGGAGCTTGCACGGGAGGCGCAGTCGTTGTGGAACATGGATCGAGGATGTTACGTTAAAACATCTAGACATTGAACTTATTACTTACTTTGGGTTTACAATTATGCTTCCGCTAGACACTTAATATGTTTTGTTTGAACACCTTTCACATCGTTTGGTTTAAATTACATTTATCACATATTATGTTTGATATGATTGGTGGCTTGATCCTGGTCAGTCACGCCTCCAAGCGGTGGTACTCCGCATGTGGATTTTGGGGGTGTGACACCTTTTACTCTAAGATCGAGGTTCTTGGCATTGAAAAATCTTCGTCAACTAAATCACACGTGCATATGTTGACATTTAAGAGATATGCAGTCAAGAAAATCAAGAGGAATGGTGATATATATATATATATATATATATATATATATATATATATATATATATATATATATATATATATATACGTATTATACACCAACAAATAAACACTCAAAAAATGGCAACAATTTAAGGAATGTGTTTAGTGACGGCATCAGATTCCTAATTGATGAGGAAAGTTATGGTGGCAATAAAAGCTGCTTCCAGGAGGTTGTCAAGTGTTTTCGCTCAACGATTCCATTTTTTGGGTGGTTGGTATGGCCCTTGTTCCTGTAACTCGAATCCTAGCCCGGTATATCCCATTTTAGTTTTACAGCATTGTGAACCTTACGCCTTTTTTACTCTCTGATCGAGGTTCTCGGCATTGAAAAATCTTCGTAAAGTTAATCACATGTGTATATGTTGACATTTAAGAGATATACAGTCAAGAAAATCAAGAGCAATGGTGATATATATATATGGATTAGACACCAAAAAATAAAGACTCAAAAAATGGCTACAATTTAAGATATGTGCTTAGTGACGGCATCAGATTACTAATTGATGGAGAAAGGTCTGGTGGCAAGAAAAGCTGCTTCCAGGAGGTTGTCAAGTGTTTTCGCTCGACGATTCCATTGTTGGGTGGTTGGTTTGGCCCTTGTTCCTGTAACTCGAATCCTAGCCCGGTATATCCCATTTTAGCTTTACACCATTGTGAACCTTATGCCTTTTTTACTCTCTGATCGAGGTTCTCGGCAATGAAAAATCTTCGTAAACTAAATCACACGTGTATATGTTGACATTTTAGAGATATACAGTCAAGAAAATCAAGAGCAATGGTGATAAATATGCGGATTAGACACCAAAAAATAAACACTAAAAAAATGGCTACAATTTAAGGAATGTATTTAGTGACGGCAACAGATTCCTAATTGATGGAATAAGGTCTGGTGGCAAGAAAAGCTGCTTCCAGGTGGTTTCCAAGTGTTTTCGCTTGACGATCCCATTTTAGTTTTACAGCATTGTGAACCTTACGCCTTTTTTACTCTCTGATCGAGGTTCTCGGCATTGAAAAATCTTCGTAAACTTAATCACATGTGTATATGTTGACATTTAAGAGATATACAGTCAAGAAAATCAAGAGCAATGGTGATATATATATATGGATTAGACACCAAAAAATAAAGACTCAAAAAATGGCTACAATTTAAGATATGTGCTTAGTGACGGCATCAGATTACTAATTGATGGAGAAAGGTCTGGTGGCAAGAAAAGCTGCTTCCAGGAGGTTGTCAAGTGTTTTCGCTCGACGATTCCATTGTTGGGTGGTTGGTTTGGCCCTTGTTCCTGTACCTCGAATCCTAGCCCGGTATATCCCATTTTAGTTTTACACCATTGTGAACCTTACGCCTTTTTTACTCTCTGATCGAGGTTCTCGGCAATGAAAAATCTTCGTAAACTAAATCACACGTGTATATGTTGACATTTTAGAGATATACAGTCAAGAAAATCAAGAGCAATGGTGATATATATGCGGATTAGACACCAAAAAATAAAATCTCAAAAAATGGCTACAATTTAAGGAATGTGTGTAGTGACGGCATCAGATTCCTAAATGATGGAGAAAGGTCTGGTGGTAAGAAAAGCTGCTTCTAGGAGGTTGTCAAGTGTTTTCGCTCGACGATTCCATTCTTGGGTGGTAGGTTTGGTCCTTGTTCCTGTAACTTGAATGCTAGCCCGATTTATCCCATTTTAGTTTTACAACATTATGATCCTTACGCCCTTTTTACTCTCTGATAGAGGTTCTCGGCATTGAAAAATCTTCGTAAACTAAATCACACGTGTATATATTGACATTTAAGAGATATACAGTCAAGAAAATCGAGAGCAATGGTGATATATATGCGGATTAGACACCATAAAATAAACACTCAAAAAATGGATACAATTAAAGGAATGTGTTTAGTGACAACATCAGATTCCAAATTAACGGAGAAAAGTCTGGTGTTTAGTGACGGCATAAGATTCCTAATTGATGGATAATGGTCTGGTGGCAAGAAAAGCTGCTTCCATGAGGTTGTCAAGTGTTTTCGCTCGACGATTCCATTCTTGGGTGGTTGGTTTGGCCCTTGTTCCTGTAACTCGAATCTGAGCCCGGTATATCCCATTTTAGTTGTCACACCCCGACCACGTAAAACAACAAAACGTGGTGGAAACGTTGCGGAGTGTTGTAACAGAATCATTGTTTCACAACCATGGATTAAACAGTTTCGTTTTATTGAATTAAATGTATTACATTACATTGGAATTAGAAACAAAACATGAACAAATAGACTTTCATTTTTAATAAGTCACTAAGGCCTCGTCCATTCCTATGTGAGCATACACCAATATCATCATCAAACGTCATCAACTATGGTACCTGAAACACATGTGAAAATACGTCAGCATAAAAATGCCGGCGAGTACATAGGTTTTATATGAGTGTCAGATTCATGGCTCATTTTACATGTTGCAATACTTATTTAAAAACCTTGTTTTGAAAAGTATAATATTGCGACATAATTAACCAACTCAAATCAAGTTGGTTATAATTTGCAAAATCTCGTAGCCATGATTCTTAACTCCAAAACATTTGTTTTATTAAATCAAATTGTAAAATATCTCATAAAAAATCGTTAATAAAACTCCTATGGTTTATATTATTCAGAAAACATCCTTGTGTGACATTGTTTCGAAATCGTTTACCCAAGTGATCTAGATAACGCAACGATATATAATGTGTTAAAAGAACTTATATATATAGGAAGTACCAGCGGTGTATCCACCATGCTTTTAACACATTACACCCCCCCCCGGTTACCTAATCACTTCCCTAACCCAATGGCTCAAACAGTTACAAATGGTTCACATACATCAAATGGTTACAAATGGTTCACATACATCCAATGATTACAAATGGTTCACATACATCCAATGATTACAAATGGTTCACATACATCCAACGATTACAAATGGTTCAAAACGTAAAACAATTGTGCTAGCATGTTAAGTGGACATACATAGCAAAACATAATAAAATCATGTACTAATAGTGTACTAATGAACATAGCAAGTATATGATATGAAAACATGGAAAGCACGAAAATAACAAGTAGGCACATGTGTTTCACCCCAAAACGTTTGGAAAACAGTAAAAGAAGGGTCTATGTACTCACCTGAGGGTTCTTAGAAGTCTTGAATAACAACCAAGAAAAGCTAGAGGGATCACGGAATCAAGCGACACCTAATATAGGTAACTATGTAAATAAACGGACCTAAATCGGAAGATCGGATAAAATGTGGTTTCGTAAACCAAATGAGTATAGGAACTCATGTAATATGGTTTAACAAAGCCTACATTCTAAAATGAAACCTATCCTAAGTGCTTACGACCCATTACGACTTGTTTAGGTAGCTTACGCTACTTTAACGCGTCGTTCGCGTAAAACACGTTCGGACCGCTTAACTAGTCCAATAACAAGTAAAATATGCCTTAACATGTCTAATATTGTTGTCTAATCAGTTTAGATATCGAAAATTATGTTACATATGCTTAAAGTGAATTTTGGCGTAAAAAGGGCATTTTGGTAATTTTCCTAAGGCATATAAACTACCTATCATACAACTAACTAAACGATGTGACCATAAGGTATAACCTCGGAAGGTTATTCCCTATACAACTATGGTCACCTAATGCGTTTGGTCGGATCCTAATGATCGACCAAACGGGTCGGGTTCGTAAGTCTAAGCGATTGTTTAGACCGCTTACCTTACGACCCTATATAAGCACTAAACCTAAAGTGACGAGCTAAACATGTTAAAACATGTTTAACAAGGTTTGAAAACAAGTTTGCTATCAAAACAAACGGTTTTGATACCCAAGAGTAGTTTGGTTACAAAATACGCATAAACGCGTATTCTAGCCGAAACTACGACTCGTCACTAAGACTAAATAACGTGGTAATCAGTAGGTATAGTCATGAGAGACTAAAACCATCGTGATTACGCTCACGTTATGAAGTTCAAACGAACTTCGTGTTGACCATAAACTGGTCAATGCAGAAAGTCAAACAAAGTTTGACTTTCGTGCTAAAACACATAAAAGAATGAAAGAGGACTTACAAAGGGTCCAAGAATGGAGGTTTGATTCCAAATATTCTCAGGTATGAAGTGATAATCACATCAACTTAGAGAAATTTCAAAATCAAAGTGTGAAGAATGCAAATGAGGAAGGTGGGTATTTATAGAAAGTGAAGAACCGTTAGGATAGTTCCTAGATAAACGAGCATCAATCTGGACCGTCCAAGTGGGCACAAGGTTTTGGAATACTAGGGGTGCCCCAAAACCATCAACCGGTATTGAAAAAGTTACAAAAAAGACCCCCAAGTTCAATCCCATTGCTGAAAAATGCTAAAAATCAATTTTCTGCCCAGATAGGGCCATGGCGTCGCACCACGGCAAAGGCTTATGGTGGTGGCGCAGCGCCACCATGTGCCAGCTCCAGCAACTTTGTCAAAATGGCAGAAATGGTCCCTACACAAGTTTAAGGCCTGTTTTGATGCGTTTAAACCCCGTTAACCTCATTTCAAGGCTCTAAAATGAAGTTAAAGTATAGGGAACTTGAAACATGCTCAAAATATCCTGGATGTCGGTTCGTTTGGTCGTACGGTTGCGTTATTCGGTTAATTACGACGAAACACGAACGAACGCGAAAAACGATCCAAATTACGCGACGAATGGATTTTTATCAAGCCAATCACTAAAATAAAATATTTTATTGATTACATAAATTTTTGGATGTCCGGATGTATTCAGAACGTAAGATATGCGCGAAAATGCAAACTTATGCACTTTTTGACGCTTTTAGTCCTTATTGATAAAGAAAGTTTATTTTTGCGCACCAAACACCTCAAAGCCTGTTTCTAAGCTATGTAAAGAATATTTAGGGCATATTTAACTTATGAACATGTTCCGGAATGTTCTTTACGGTATAAATCGGCATACTTTCGCAGTTTATCGAAATTAGTCCCTGTAAGCGAATAAACTTGATTTCGCCACACCTAACCCTCCAAAACTTATTTATAAGTTATGTAAAGGTTATTTAAGGTATGTTAAGCCTATTTCACTATTCTGGAGTTTTCGTTGCATTAAACTGGTTATATTTACGCATCACTGTGCGTATAACCTTCCAGAAAGCGATTTAAAGCTTGAAATCGAACATGAATTGATATGTGCAAACAATAGACGTATTTTTACAAATCCCAATTATGAAACACAATATTTCATAAATTTGGTATTTGTTTGATGGTCGCAGAGGCACAGGTGTCACATTAGTTTTACCCCATTGTGAACCTTACGCCTTTTTTACTCTCTAAACGAGGTTTTTGGCATTGAAAAATCTTCGTGAACTAAATCACATGAGTATATGTTGACATTTAAAAGATATAAAGTTAAGAAAATCAAGAGCAATGGTGATATATATGAGGATTAGACACTAAAAAATAAACAATCAAAAAATGGCTACAATTTAAGGAATGTGTTTAGTGACAGCATCAGATTCCTAATAGATGGAGAAAGGTCTGGTGGCAAGAAAAGCTGCTTCCAGGAGGTTGTCAAGTGTTTTCGCTCGACGATTCCATTCTTGGGTGGTTGGTTTGGCCCTTGTTTCTGTAACTCGAATCCTAGCCCGGTATATACCATTTTAGTTTTACACCATTGTGAACCTAACGCCTTTTTTACTCTCTGATCGAGGTTCTCGGCATTGAAAAATCTTCGTAAACTAAATCACACGTGTAAATGTTGACATTTAAGAGATATACAGTCAAGAAAATCAAGAGCAATGGTGATATATATGCGGATTAGACACCAAAAAATAAACACTCAAAAATGGGAACAATTTAAGGAATGTGTTTAGTGACGGCATCAGATTCCTAATTAACGGATAAAGATCTGGTGGCAAGACAAGCTGCTTCCAGGAGGTTGTCAAGTGTTTTCGCTCGGCAATTCCATTCATGGGTGGTTAGTTTGGCCCTTGTTCCTGTAAGTCGAATCCTAGCCCGGTATATCTCATTTAATTTTACACCATTGTGAACCTTACGCCTTTTTACTCTCTGATCAAGGTTCTCGGCATTGAAAAATCTTCAAAAACTAAATCACACATGTACATGTTTACATTTAAGAGATATACAGTCAAGAAAATCAAAAGCAATGGTGATATATATATGCGGATTAGACACAAAAAATAAACACTCAAAAAATGGCTACAATTTAAGGAATGTGTTTAGTGACGGCATCAGATTCCTAATTGATGGAGAAAGGTCTGGAGGCAAGAAAAGCTGCTTCTAGGAGGTTGTCAAGTGTTTTCGCTCGACGATTCCATTCTTGGGTTCTTGGTTTGGCCCTTGTTCCTGAAACTCGAATCCTAGACCGGTATATCCCATTTTAATTTTACACCATTGTGAACCTTACGCCTTTTTTACAATCTGATCGAGGTTCTCGGCATTGAAAATTCTTCATAAACTAAATCACACGTGTATATGTTGACATTTAAAAGATATACAGTCAAGAAAATCAAGAGCAATGGTGATATATATCCGGATTAGACACCGAAAAATAAACACTCAAAAAATGGCTTCAATTTAAGGAATGTGTATAGTGACGGCATCAGATTCCTAATTGATGCAGAAAGGTCTGGTGGCAAGAAAAACTGCTTCCAGGAGGTTGTCAAGTGTTTTCGCCCGACGATTCCATTCTTGGGTGGTTGGTTTGGCCCTTGTTCCTGTAACACGAATCCTATCCCGGTATATCCCATTTTAGTTTTACACCATTGTGAACCTTACGCCTTTTTTACACTCTGATCGAGGTTCTCGGCATTGAAAAATCTTCGTAAACTAAATCACACGTGTATATGTTGACATTTAAGAGATTCAAGAAAATCAAGAGCAATGGTGATATATATGCGTATTAGACACCAAAAAATAAGCACACAAAAAATGGCTACAATTTAAGGATTGTGTTTAGTGACGACATCAGGTTACTAATTGATGGAGAAAGGTCTGATGGAAAGAAAAGCTGCTTCCAGGAGGTTGTCAAGTGTTTTCGCTCGACGATTCCATTTTTGGGATGTTGGTTTGGCCCTTTTTCCTGTAACTTGAATCCTAGCCCAGTATATCCCATTTTAGTTTTACACCATTGTGAACCTCACGCCTTTTTTTCTCCATGATCGATGTTCTCGGCATTGAAAAATATTCGTAAACTAAATCACACGTGTATATGTTGACATTTAAGAGATATACAGTCAAGAAAATCAAGAGCAATGGTGATATATATGCGGATTAGACACCAAAAAATAAACACTAAAAAAATGGCTACAATTTAAGGAATGTGTTTAGTGACGGCATCAGATTCCTAAATGATGGGGAAAGGCCTGGTGGCAAGAATAGCTGCTTCTAGGAGGTTATCAAGTGTTTTCTCTCGACGACTCCATTCTTGGGTGGTTGGTTTGGCCCTTGTTCATTTAACTCGAATGCTAGCCCGATTTATCCCAATTTAGTTTTACACCATTATGAACCTTACACCTTTTTGACTCTCTAATCGAGGTATTCGGCATTGAAAAATGTTCGTGAACTAAATCACACGAGTATATGTTGATATATAAAAGATATAAAGTCAAGAAAATCAAGAGCAATGGTGATATATATGGGGATTAGACACCAAAAAATAAACACTTAAAAAATGGCTACAATTTAACGAATGTGTTTAGTGACGACATCAAATTCCTAATAGATCGAGAAAGGTCTGGTGGCAAGAAAAGCTGCTTCCAGGAGGTTGTCATGTGTTTTCGATCGACGATTCCATTCTTGGGTGGTTGGTTTCGCCCTTGTTCCTGTTACTGAATCCTAGCCCGGTATATACCATTTTAGTTTTACACCATTGTGAACCTAACGACTTTTTTACTCTCTGATCGAGGTTATCGGCATTGGAAAATCTTCGTAAACTAAATCACACGTGTATATGTTGACATTTAAGAGATATACAGTCAAGAAAATCAAGAGCAATGGTGATATATATGCGGATTAGACACCAAAAAATAAACACTCAAAAAATGGCTACAATTTAAGGAATGTGTTTAGTGACGGCATCAGATTCCTAATTAACGGAGAAAGATCTGGTGGCAAGACAAGCTGCTTCCAGGAGGTTGTCAAGTGTTTTCGCTCGACGATTCCATTCTTGGGTGGTTGGTTTGGCCCTTGTTCCTGTAAGTCGAATCCTAGCCCGGTATATCTCATTTAATTTTACACCATTGTGAACCTTACGCCTTTTTTACTCTCTTATCGAGGTTCTCGGCATTGAAAAATCTTCATAAACTAAATCACACATGTACATGTTTACATTTAAGAGATATACAGTCAAGAAAATCAAGAGCAATGGTGATATATATATGCTGATTAGACACCAAAAATAAACACTCAAAAAATGGCTACAATTTAAGGAATGTGTTTAGTGACGGGATTAGATTCCTAATTGATGGAGAAAGGTCTGGAGACAAGAAAAGCTGCTTCCAAGAGGTTGTCAAGTGTTTTCGCTCGACGATTCCATTCTCGGGTTGTTGGTTTGGCCCCTGTTCCTGTAACTCGAATCCTAAACCGGTATATCCCGTTTTAGTTTTACACCATTGTGAACCTTACGCCTTTTTTATACTCTGATCGAGGTTCTCGGCATTGAAAAACCTTCGTAAACTAAATCACACGTGTATATGTTGACATTTAAGAGATATACAGTCAAGAAAATCAAGAGCAATGGTGATATATATGCGGATTATACACCGAAAAATAAACACTCAAAAAATGGCTTCAATTTAAGGAATGTGTATAGTGACGGCATCCGATTCCTAATTGATGGAGAAAGGTCTGGTGGCAAGAAAAACTACTTCCAGGAGGTTGTTAAGTGTTTTCGCTCGACGAGATTCCATTCTTGGGTGGTTGGTTTGGCCCTTGTTCCTGTAACACGAATCCTATCCCGATATATCCCATTTTAGTTTTACACCATTGTGAACCTTATGCCTTTTTTACACTCTGATCGACGTTCTCGGCATTGAAAAATCTTCGTAAACTAGATCACACGTGTATATGTCGACATTTAAGAGATTCAAGAAAATCAAGAGCAATGGTGATATATATGCGTATTAGACACCAAAAAATAAACGCACCAAAAATGGCTACAATTTAAGGAATGTGTTTAGTGACGACATCAGGTTACTAATTGATGGAGAAAGGTCTGATGGCAAGAAAAGCTGCTTGCAGGAGGTTGTCAAGTGTTTTAGCTCGACGATTCCATTTTTAGGTGGTTGGTTTGGCCCTTTTTCCTCTAACTTGAATACTAGCCCAGTATATCCCATTTTAGTTTTACACCATTGTGAATCTCACGCCTTTTTTACTCCCTGATCGATGTTCTCGGCATTGAAAAATCTTCGTAAACTAAATCACACGTGTATATGTTGACATTTAAGAGATATACAGTCAAGAAAATCAAGAGCAATGGTGATATATATGTGGATTAGACACCAAAAAATAAACACTCAAAAAATGGCTACAATTTAAGGAATGTGTTTAGTGACGGCATCAGATTCCTAAATGATGGAGAAAGGCCTGGTGGCAAGAAAAGCTGCTTCCAGGAGGTTATCAAGTGTTTTCGCTCGATGATTTCATTCTTGGGTGGTTGGTTTGGCCCTTGTTCATGTAACTCGAATGCTAGCCCGATTTATCCCATTTTAGTTTTACACCATTATGAACCTTACGCTTTTTTTACTATCTAATCGAGGTTCTCGGCATTGAAAAATCTTCGTAAACTAAGTCACACGTGTATATATTGACATTTAAGAGATATACAGTCAAGAAAATCAAGAGCAATGGTGATATATATGCGGATTCGACACCAAAAAATAAACACTGAAAAAATGGATACAATTTAAGGAATATGTTTAGTGACGACATCAGATTCCAAATTGATGGAGAAAGGTATGGTGGCAAGAAAAGCTGCCTCCAGGAGGTTGTCAAGTGTTTTCACTCGAGGATTCCATTCTTGGGTGGTTGGTTTGGCCATTGTTCCTGTAAGTCGAATCCTAGCCCGGTATATCTCTTTTTTGCTCTCTGATCGAGGTTCTCGGCATTGAAAAATCTTCGTAAACTAAATCACACATGTACATGTTTACATTTAAGAGATATACAGTCAAGAAAATCAAGAGCAATGGTGATATATATATGCTGATTAGACACCAAAAAATAAACACCCAAAAAATGGCTACAATTTAAGGAATGTGTTTAGTGACGGCATTAGATTCCTAATTGATGGAGAAAGGTCTGGAGACAAGAAAAGCTGCTTCCAAGAATTTGTCAAGTGTTTTCGCTTGACGATTCGATTCTCGGGTTGTCGGTTTGGACCTTGTTCCTGTAACTCGAATCCTAGACCGGTATATCCCGTTTTAGTTTTACACCATTGTGAACCTTACGACTTTTTTCCACTCTGATCGAGGTTCTCGGCATTGAAAAACCTTCGTAAACTAAATCACACGTGTATATGTTGACATTTAAGAGATATACAGTCAAGAAAATCAAGAGCAATGGTGATATATATGCGGATTATACACCGAAAAATAAACACTCAAAAAATGGTTTCAATTTAAGGAATGTGTATAGTGACGGCATCCGATTCCTAATTGATTGAGAAAGGTCTGGTGGCAAGAAAAACTCCTTCCAGGAGATTGTCAAGTGTTTTTGCTCGACGATTCCATTCTTGGGTGGTTGGTTTGGCCCTTGTTCCTGTAACACGAATCCTATCCCGATATATCCCATTTTAGTTTTACACCATCGTGAACCTTATGCCTTTTTTACACTCTGATCGACGTTCTCGGCATTGAAAAATCTTCGTAAACTAGATCACACGTGTATATGTTGACATTTAAAAGATTCAAGAAAATCAAGAGCAATGGTGATATATATGCGTATTAGACACCAAAAAATAAACACATAAAAAATGGCTACAATTTAAGGAATGTGTTTAGTGACGACATCAGGTTACTAATTGATGGAGAAAGGTCTGATGGCAAGAAAAGCTGCTTGCAGGAGGTTGTCAAGTGTTTTCACTCGACGATTCCATTTTTAGGTGGTTGGTTTGGCCCTTTTTCCTCTAACTTGAATACTAGCCCAGTATATCCCATTTTAGTTTTACACCATTGTGAACCTCACGCCTTTTTTACTCCCTGATCGATGTTCTCGGCATTGAAAAATCTTCGTAAACTAAATCACACGTGTATATGTTGACATTTAAGAGATATACAGTCAAGAAAATCAAGAGCAATGGTGATATATATGCAGATTAGACACCAAAAAATAAACACTCAAAAAATGGCTACAATTTAAGGAATGTGTTTAGTGACGGCATCAGATTCCTAAATGATGAAGAAAGGCCTGGTGGCAAGAAAAGCTGCTTCCAGGAGGTTATCAAGTGTTTTCTCTCGACAATTCCATTCTTGGGTGGTTGGTTTGTCCCTTGTTCATGTAACTCGAATGCTAGCCCGATTTATCCCATTTTAGTTTTACACCATTATGAACCTTACGCCTTTTTTTACTATCTAATTGAGGTTCTCGGCATTGAAAAATCTTCGTAAACTAAGTCATACGTGTATATATTGACATTTAAGAGATATACAGTCAAGAAAATCAAGAGCAATGGTGATATATATGCGGATTAGACACCAAAAAATAAACACTCAAAAAATGGATACAATTTAAGGAATATGTTTAGTGACGACATCAGATTCCAAATTGATAGAGAAAGGTCTGGTGGCAAGAAAAGCTGCTTCCAGGAGGTTGTCAAGTGTTTTCACTCGATGATTCCATTCTTGGGTGGTTGGTTTGGCCCTTGTTCCTGTAAGTCGAATCCTAGCCCGGTATATCTCATTTAATTTTACACCATTGTGAACCTTACGCCTTTTTTACTCTCTGATCGAGGTTCTCGGCATTGAAAAATCCTTGTAAACTAAATCACACATGTAGCTGTTTACATTTAAGAAATATACAGTCAAGAAAATCAAGAGCAATGTTGATATATATATGCGGATTAGACACCAAAAAATAAACACTCAAAAAATGGCTACAATTTAAGGAATGTGTTTAGTGACGGCATTAGATTCCTAATTGATGGAGAAAGGTCTGGATGTAAGAAAAGCTGCTTCCAAGAGGTTGTCAAGTGTTTTCGCTCGACGATTCCATTCTTGGGTTGTTGGTTTGGCCCTTGTTCCTGTAACTCGAATCCTAGACCGGTATATCCCATTTTAGTTTTACACCATTGTGAACCTTACGCCTTTTTTATACTCTGATCGAGGTTCTCGACATTGAAAAATCTTCGTAAACTAAATCACACGTGTATATGTTGACATTTAAGAGATATACAGTCAATAAAATCAAGAGCAATGGTGATATATATGCGGATTACACACCGAAAAATAAACACTCAAAAAATGGCTTCAATTTAAGGAATGTGTATAGTGACGGCATCAGATTCCTAATTGATGGAGAAAGGTCTGGTGGAAAGAAAAACTGCTTCCAGGAGGTTGTCAAGGGTTTTCGCTCGACGATTCCATTCTTGGGTGGTTGGTTTGGCCCTTGTTCCTGTAAAACGAATCCTATCCTGGTATATCCCATTTTAGTATTACACCATTGTGAACCTTATGCCTTTTTTACACTCTGATCGAGGTTCTCGGCATTGAAAAATCTCCGTAAATAAATCACACATGTATATGTTGACATTTAAGAGATTCAAGATAATCAAGAGCAATGGTGATATATATGCGTATTAGACACCAAAAAATAAACACACAAAAATGGCTACAATTTAAGGAATGTGTTTAGTGACGACATCAGGTTACTAATTGATGGAGAAAGATCTGATATCAAGAAAACCTGCTTCCAGGAGGTTGTCAAGTGTTTTCGCTCGACGATTCCATTTTTGGGTGGTTGGTTTGGCCCTTTTTCCTGTAACTTGAATCCTAGCCCAGTATATACCATTTTAGTTTTACACCATTGTGAACCTTACGCCTTTTTTACTCCCTGATCGATGTTCTCGGCATTGAAAAATCTTCATAAACTAAATCACACGTGTATATGTTGACATTTAAGAGATATACAATTAAGAAAATCAAGAGCAATGGTGATATATATGCGGATTAGACACCAAAAAATAAACACTAAAAAATGGCTACAATTTACAGATGTGTTTAGTGACGACATCAGATTCCTAAATGATGGAGAAAGGCCTGGTGGCAAGAAAAGCTGCTTCCAGGAGGTTATTAAGTGTTTTCGCTCGGCGATTCCATTCTTGGGTGTTTGGTTTGGCCCTTGTTCATGTAACTCGAATGCTAGCCCGATTTATCCCATTTTAGTTTTACACCATTATGAACCTTAAGCCTTTTTTACTCTCTAATCGAGGTTCTCGCCATTGAAAAATCTTCGTAAACTAAATCACACGGGTATATATTGACATTTAAGAGATATACAGTCAAGAAAATCAAGAGCAATGGTGATATATATGCGGATTAGACACCAAAAAATAAACACTCAAAAAATGGATACAATTTAAGGAATATGTTTAGTGACGACATCATATTCCAAATTGATGGAGAAAGGTCTGGTGCCAAGAAAAGCTGCTTCCAGGAGGTTGTCAAGTGTTTTCACTCGACGATTCCATTCTTGGGTGGTTGGTTCGGCCCTTGTTCCTGTAACTCGAATCCGAGCCCGGTATATCTCTTTTTAGTTTTACACCATTGTGAACCTTACGCCTTTTTTACTCCCTGATAGTGGTTTTCGGCATTGAAAAACCTTTGTAAACTAAACCACACGGGTAGGTGTTGACATTTAGAAGATATAAAGTCAAGAAAGTCAAGGGCAATGGTGATATATATGCGGATTAGGCACCAAAAAATAAACACTCAAAAAATGGCTACAATTTAAGGAATGTGTTTAGTGATGGCATCAGATTCCTAATTGATTGAAAAATGTCTGGTGGCAAGAAAAGCTGCTTCCAGGAGGTTGTCAAGTGTTTTCGCTCGACGATTCCATTCTTGGGTGGTTGGTTTGGCCCTTTTTCCTGTAACTTGAATCCTAGCCCGGTATATCCCATTTTAGTTTTACACCATTGTGAACCTTACGCCTTTTTTACTCCCTGATTAATGTTCTCAACATTGAAAAATCTTCGTAAACTAAATCACACATGTATATGTTGACATTTAAGACATAGACAGTCAAGAAAATCAAGAGCAATGGTTATATATATGCGGATTAGAAACCAAAAAATAAACACTCAAAAAATGGCTACAATCTAAGGAATGTGTTTAGTGACGGCATCAGATTCCTAATTGATTGAAAAACGTCTGGTGGCAAGAAAAGCTGCTTCCAGGAGGTTGTCATGTGTTTTCGCTCGACGATTTCATTCTTGGGTGGTTGGTTTGGCCCTTTTTCCTGTAATTTGAATCCTAGCCCGGTATATCCCATTTTAGTTTTACACCATTGTAAACCTTACGCCTTTTTTACTCCCTGATCGATGTTCTCGGCATTGAAAAAATCTTCGTAAACTAAATCACACGTGTATATGTTGACATTTAAGAGATATACAGTTAAAAAAATCAAGAGCAATGATGATATAGATGCGGATTAGACACCAAAAAATAAACACTCAAAAAATGGCTACAATTTATGGATGTGTTTAGTGACGGCATCAGATTCCTAAATAATGGAGAAACGCCTGGTGGCAAGAAAAGCTACTTCCAGGAGGTTATAAAGTGTTTTCGCTCGACGATTCCATTCTTGGGTGTTTGGTTTGGCCCTTGTTCATGTAACTCGAATGCTAGCCCGATTTATCCCATTTTAGTTTTACACCATTATGAACCTAAAGCCTTTTTTACTCTCTAATCGAGGTTCTCGGCAATGGAAAATCTTCGTAAACTAAATCACACGTGTATATATTGACATTTAAGAGATATACAGTCAAGAAAATCAAGAGCAATGGTGATATATATGCGGATTAGACACCAAAAATAAACACTCAAAAAATGGATACAATTTAAGTAATATGTTTAGTGACGACACCAGGTTCCAAATTGATGGAGAAAGGTCTGGTGCCAAGAAAAGCTGCTTCCAGGAGGTTGTCAAGTGTTTTCACTCGACGATTCCATTCTTGGGTGGTTGGTTTGGCCCTTGTTCCACACGGGTATATGTTGACATTTAGAAGATATAAAGTCAAGAAAGTGAAGAGCAATGGTGATATATATATGCGGATTAGGCACCAAAAAATAAACACTCAAAAAATGGCTACAATTTAAGGAATGTGTTTAGTGACGGCATCAGATTCCTAACTGATTGAAAAATGTCTGGTGGCAAGAAAAGCTGCTTCCATGAGGTTGTCAAGTGTTTTCGCTCGACGATTCCATTCTTGGGTGGTTGGTTTGGCCCTTTTTCCTGTAACTTGAATCCTAGCCCGGTATATCCCATTTTAGTTTTACACCATTGTGAACCTTACGCCTTTTTTACTCCCTGATTGATGTTCTCAGCATTGAAAAATCTTCGTAAACTAAATCACACGTGTATATGTTGACATTTAAGAGATATACAGTCAAGAAACTCAAGAGCAATGGTGATATATATGCGGATTAGACACCAAAAAATAAACACACAAAAAATGGCTACAATTTAAGGAATGTGTTTAGTGAAGGCATCAGATTCCTAATTGATGGAGAATGGTGTGGTGGCAAGAAAAACAGCTTCTAGGAGGTTGTCAAGTGTTTTCGCTCGACGATTCCATTCTTAGGTGGTTGGTTTGGCCCTTGTTCCTGTAACACGAATCCTAGCCCGGTATATCGCATTTTAGTTTTACACCATTTTGAACCTTACGCCTTTTTTAATCTCTGATCGAGGTTCTCGGCATTGAAAAATCTTCGTGAACTAAATCACACGTGTATATGTTGACATTTAAGAGATATACAGTCAAGAAAATCAAGAGCAATGGTGATATATATGCGGATTAGACTCCAAAAAATAAACACTCAAAAAATGGCTACAATTTAAGGAATGTGTTTAGTGACGGCATCAGATTCTTAATAGATGAAGAAAGGTCTGGTGGCAAGAAAAGCTGCTTCCAGGAGGATGTCAAGTGTTTTCGCTCGACAATTCCATTCTTGGGTGGTTGGTTTTGCCCTTGTTCTTCTAACTCGAATCCGAGCCCGGTATATCCTATTTTAGTTTTACACCATTGTGAACCTTACGCCTTTTTTACTCTCTGATCGAGGTTTTCGGCATTGAAAAATCTTCGTAAACTAAATCACACGTGTATATCTTGACATTTAAAAGATATACAGTTAATAAAATCAAGAGCAATGGTGATATATATGCGGATTAGACACCAAAAAATAAACACTCAAAAAATGGCTACAATTTAAGGAATGTGTTTAGTGAAGGCATCAGATTCCTAATTGATAGAGAATGGTCTGGTGGCAAGAAAAGCTGCCTACAGGAGTTTGTCAAGTGTTTTCGCTTGACGATTCCATTCTTGGGTGGTTGGTTTGGCCCTTGTTCTTGTAACTCGAATCCTAGCTCGGAATATCCCATTTTAGTTTTACACCATTGTGAACCTTACGCCTTTTTTACTCTCTCATCAAGGTTCTCGACATTTAAAAAAATCTTCGTAAACTAAATCACACGTGTATATGTTGACATTTAAGAGATATACACACAAGAAAATCAAGAGTAATGGTGACATATATGCGGATCAGACACCAAAAAATAAACACTCAAAAAATGGCTACAATTTAAGGAATGTGTTGAGTGATGGCATCGGATTCCTAATTGATGGAGAAAGGTCTAGTGGCAAGAAAAGCTGCTTCCTGGAGGTTGTCAAGTGTTTTCGCTTGACGATTCCATATTTGGGTGGTTGGTTTGGGCCTTGTTCCTGTAACTCCAATCCTAGCCCGGTACATCGCATTTTAATTTTACACCATTTTGAACCTTACGCCTTTTTTAATCTCTGATCGAGGTTCTCGACATTGAAAAATCTTCGTAAACTAAATCACACGTGTATATGTTGACATTTAAGAGATATACAGTCAAGAAAATCAAGAGCAATGGTGATATATATGCGGATTAGACACCAAAAAATAAACACTCAAAAAATGGGTACAATTTAAGGAATGTGTTTAGTGAAGGCATCAGATTCCTAATTGATGGAGAATGGTGTGGTGGCAAGAAAAACTGCTTTTAGGAGGTTGTCAAGTGTTTTCGCTCGACGATTCCATTCTTGGGTGGTTGGTTTGGCCCTTGTTCCTATAACTCGAATCCTAGCCCCGGTATATCGCATTTTAGTTTTACACCATTTTGAACCTTAAGCCTTTTTTAATCTCTGATCGAGGTTCTCGGCATTGAAAAATCTTCGTAAACTAAATTACACATGTATATGTTGACATTTATGAGATATACAGTCAAGAAAAAATAGAGCAATGGTGATATATATGCGGATTAGACACCAAGAAACAAACCCTCAAAAAATGGCTACAATTTAAGGAATGTGTTTAGTGACGGCATCAGATTCCTAATTGATGGAGAAAGGCATAGTGGCAAGAAAGCTGCTTCCAGGAGGTTGTCAAGTGTTTTCGCTCGACGATTCCATTCTTGGGTGGTTGGTTTGGCTCTTGTTCCTGTAACTCGAATCCTAGCCCGGTATATCCCATTTTAGTTTTACACCCTTGGGAACCTTACGCCTTTTTTACTCTCTGATCAAGGTTCTCGGCATTGAAAAATCTTTGTAAACTAAATCACACGTGTATATGTTGACATTTAAGAGATATACAGACAAGAAAATCAAGAGAAATGGTGATATATATGCGGATAAGACACCAAAAAATAAACACTCAAAAAATGGCTACAATTTAAGGAATGTGTTTAGTGAAGGCATCAGATTCCTAATTGATGGAGAATGGTCTGGGGGCAAGAAAAGTTGCTTCCAGGAGGTTGTCAAGTGTTTTCGCTCGACGATTCCATTCTTGGGTGGTTGGTTTGGCCCTTGTTCCTGTAACTCAAATCCTAGCCCGGTGTATCCCATTTTAGTTTTACACCATTGTGAACCTTACGCCTTTTTTACTCTCTGTTCGAGGTTCTCGGCGTTGAAAAATCTTCGTAAACTAAATCACACGTGTATATGTTGACATTTAAGAGATATACACTCAAGAAAATCAAGAGCAATGGTGATATATATGCGGATTAGACACCAAAAAATAAACACTCAAAAAATGGCTACAATTTAAGGAATGTGTTTAGTGATGTTATCAGATTCCTAATTGATGGAGAAAGGTCTGGTGGTAAGAAAAGCTGCTTCTAGGACATTGTCAAGTGTTTTCGCTAGACGATTCCATTCTTGGGTGATTGGTTTAGCCCTTGTTCCTGTATCTTGAATCCTAGCACGGTATATCCCATTTTAGTTTTACACCATTGTGAACCTTATGCCTTTTTTACTCTCTGATCGAGGTTCTCGTCATTGAAAACTCTTTGTCAACTAAATCACATGTGTATATGTTGACATTTAAGAGATATACAGACAAGAAAATCAAGAGAAATGGTGATATATATGCGGATAAGACACCAAAAAATAAACACTCAAAAAATGGCTACAATTTAAAGAATGTGTATAGTGACGGCATCAGATTCCTAATTGATGGAGAAAGGTCTAGAGGCAAGAAAAGCTGCTTCCAGGAGGTTGTCAAGTGTTTTCGCTCGACGATTCCATTCTTGGGTTTTTGGTTTGGCCCTTCTTCCTGTAACTCGAATCCTAGCCCGGTATATCCCATTTTAGTTTTACACCATTGTGAACCTTACGCCTTTTTTACACTCTGATCGAGGTTCTCGGCATTGAAAAATTTTCGTAAACTAAATCTCACGTGTATATGTTGACATTTAAGAGATATATAGTCAATTAAATCAAGAGCACTGGTGATATATATGCAGATTTGACACCAAAAAATAAACACTCAAAGAATGGCTTCAATTTAAGGAATGTGTTTAGTGACGGCATCAAATTCCTAATTGATGGAGAAAGGTCTGGTGGCAAGAAAAACTGCATCCAGGAGGTTGTCAAGTGTTTTCGCTCGATGATTCCATTCTTGGGTGGTTGGTTTGGCCCTTGTTCCTGTAACTCGAATCCTAGCCCGGTATATCCCATTTTAGTTTTACACCATTGTGAACCTTACGCCTTTTTTTCTCTCTGATCGAGGTTCTCGGCATTTAAAATCTTCGTAAACTAAATTACACATGTATATGTTGACATTTATGAGATATACAGTCAAGAAAAAATAGAGCAATGGTGATATATATGCGAATTAGACACCAAAAACAAACCCTCAAAAAATGGCTACAATTTAAGGAATGTATTTAGTGACGGCATCAGATTCCTAATTGATGGAGAAAGGCTTAGTGGCAAGAAAAGCTGCTTCCAGGAGGTTGTCAAGTGTTTTCGCTCGACGATTCCATTCTTGGGTGGTTGGTTTGGCTCTTGTTCCTGTAACTCGAATCCTATCCCTGTATATCCCATTTTAGTTTTACACCCTTGTGAACCTTACGCCTTTTTTACTCTCTGATCGAGGTTCTCGGCATTGAAAAATCTTCGTAAACTAAATCACACGTGTATATGTTGACATTTAAGAGATATATAGTCAAGAAAATCAAGAGCAATGGTGATATATATGCAGATTAGACACCAAAATGTAAACACTTAAAAAATGGCTACAATTTAAGCAATGTGTTTAGTGACGGCATCAGGTTCCTAATTGATGGAGAAAGGTCTTGTGGCAAGAAAAGCTGCTTCCAAGATGTTTTCAAGTGTTTTCGCTCGACGATTCCATTCTTGGGTTGTTGGTTTGGCCCTTGTTCCTGTAACTCGAATCCTAGCCCGGTATATCCCATTTTAGTTTTACACCATTGTGAACCTTAAGCCTTTTTTACTCTCTGATCGAGGTTCTCGGCATTGAAAAATCTTCATAAAGTAAATCACACGTGTATATGTTGACATTTAAGAGATATACAATGAAGAAAATCAAGAGCAATGGTGATATATATGCGGATTAGACACCAAAAAATAGACACTCAAAAAATGGCTACAATTTAAGGAATGTGTTTAGTGACGGCATCAGATTCCTAATTGATGGAGTAAGGTCTGGTGGCAAGAAAAGCTGCTTCCAGGAGGTTGTCAAGTGTTTTTGCTCGACGATTCCGTTCTTGGGTGGTTGGTTTGGCCCTTGTTACTGTTGGGATTGAACCCTACAAAGGAGCAGTTGATAAAGCCAAAATTGTATCAAATCAGTGGATCCAGAATAAGCAGTTGTTTGCATTAGTCTTTCCCTTTGAATGTGACCTAACATCTGATGCCCTCTAAGTACTGTCTTCCTAGAACAACTGCTGATCTACATCAACTACTGTTCACTCAAAGACTACTGAAGACTAAACACTGATGAGTCAATCTGCTGTTGTAGTTCAAGCACTGCTGAAGACACAAGGCACTGATGGGGCTAAAGTAGTGGAATGAAGAAGCAGCAGTTAGACTAGTATTTGTATTCATTTATTGCAATCAGTTGTTAGATAACAGTGTTTGTATTAGTCAGTGGTTATAGTTTGTTAGGAGGTTAGATGTCACTTTCATGGTGACGTCAGCAAAGATGCCACAGTGGTTTGTTCTGTACTATAAATAGAACAGTACCCAGTAATGTTCTATTAGCTCTCTTCTTCCACAAGTCATTCTATACGAACAAACCATTTGTGAGCTCAGGCTGAGGGGGAGATTGTATGCATGCATGCTTTGTTATTGAAGATTGTAATAAATATAACCATTCGATTTCATGTTAAACATGTTTGCTTAAAACAATTCTCTCTTTGATTGTGTTGAAAGTTTGTTCCATCTTATTTCCGCTGCACTTAATCTTATTTCATCTTCATTATATTCAAACAAGCACAATCTTATGAAAATCAGATCCTAACAATTGGTATCAGAGCATGGACAGTCAAACTTGATCTAACAATCATTTTGACGTAAAAAGTTTAGCTCAAAATCGTTGATACTTTTAATTGTTCATTTCGTTTAAAAACAGAGTAATGTTTAATCACGAGCAAAGTTGATTAATCAGTGCCTGTAAAACAACCAGAATGACGTCACAATCACAAGATATGAACAATAACATTGGTTCTCTCTTCAAACCACCTATGTTGAAGAGAAATGAATACAACATCTGGGAGCGAAGGATGTGTCACATCTTAGCTCAACAGAATACCGGATGTTAGAAGTCGGTTATCTTTGGACCACATGTTCCAATGGTACTAAGTGCTGAGGATCCAAAAGTTTTTTAACCTAAGAAAATTGAGAACTATACAGATCAGGATTTTCAGAAAATTGAACGGGATGCCAAAGCAGTTAGCATCGTTGCATTTGCACTACCAAATGAGATTTATGCTGGACTGTTACACTGTAACAGTGCCAAGGAATTATGGGATGCACTTAAGGAACAATTTGGGGGGACTGAAGAAGTAATTGAAAATAACAGGGAAATTTTGAACCAACAGTATGAAACCTTTTGTCACATTAAGGGTGAAACATTAACACTGCAGTTTGAGCGATTTAGTTGTCTCATAAGCTTGTTAAAACTGAATTTCCTAAATCAACTGTAAACAGCAGGTTTTTAAGGTCACTTCCTGAAAAATGGGACACAATTGCTTTCGTAACCAGAAACTCTGTTGAGTTTAAAGATCTAACCCTGACCCAACTTCATGGTAGACTCCTGACCTATGAAAGGGAGTTAAACCAGAAAAATAAGTTACAAGAGTCTGGAAAAGTTGCAGATGATTATTCATTTGGCAGCACAACTCTTTTGGGTCAAGAAGAATCTGGTAGTAGTAAGGATCAGAGTTATGATCATTATGTAGGATCGTTTTGACGACCAAATGAGTCAATCAGAATCAATACACAACTGTTTGAGAGGTGGAAACAAACAAACAGCCTAGAATCAGTGTAAGAAATGAGTAGAAACAGAGTATGATACTTAAAACAAGCTTCTCATTAATATTTGACTTGAAAATCGGGCAGCACTTCGTTACACCTCAGCTAATTCCGTGCCAAATGAGAAACTACACATGCATATTTATAGGCTGGTGATTTCGCATGAAATGACCACATGTCATTTCAAGCGAAATTACCATCTTTAATTTCGTGTGAAATAGTCACAGATCATTTCAAACGAAATTACTACTTTAATTTCGTGTGGAATTAAATTCCATTTCGTGCATCTTATTTCGTGTGAAGATATAATTCCATGATGTAAGATTGTGATGTCATATGTATGATGTCATCATTGAGAATGATGACATCATTCTTGTTCAGATTCGCTCCCTTTGTATCGTGTCATACTGTATACTGATCTTGTTTTGCGTTCCCTGATTTATCTAAACGAATGCAAGACTTGATACAAGACGAAGTCAACAGACATATGCACCAACAGTCTCCCCCTTGGATGTTGACGGAGTCTTTAGTACGAGACTTTAGTACGTCAAAACTTCAGTCTTGATCAGTCTTCTTGATTTCTCCAAAATATTTGACTCTGAAGCATCCTTCAAACTCTCTTTTTCTCTTTTCTTACCATTATCAACTATTCTTCCATAATCTGAATCTGGTTTTTTTTTCACTCTTCAATCTCCCCTTTGTTAACAGACTCCCCTTTAAGTTGTTCCGGGATCGCAGTCTGGAATTTGTAGCTTAGAATCGAAAACCTGGCATTAATCCTCAGGAATCGAAACCTAGCTTTTTCAACGTTTCCTGCACATTCTCTACCCAAAACATAAGTTTTTACTTATATCACTTTGAAAAACTTATTGATAGAGAGCATTCATTCACCAAACGTTAATAGTTACATCAAATTCAAATTAATGAACTTGATTGACTAATCATATAATCATTCTCAAAAACATTTCTCATTTAAACAAACTCACCAACCCAATGTTGTTCATCATGTTTAGCACTCGGAATTTTGAAAATCAACTCTTCAACATCAGTTGTCGAAAATAAGATGAAGTAAAATCTTTTTGATTTTTTCAAAATTCATGCTAAACCCCATTCTTTTTGGATTTTTGTTTTAAATGAAAAGCTGAGTTGAAATATTTACAAACAATATTTTTGTGAGATTGCGATAGAGGATCATATCAGTTTAATGAGACATATCAGCTGCACCGTTGATCTAAAAATTTACCACTTAAAGCTTTTAAACAATTCACCCTAGATCATCGATATTGTGATCCACTTAAACTCCTCTAAGATTTTAGTAATGCTTACTGATACGATTAGTGTACATTAGATAGCACTAAAGTCTTATATACCCCACGATCTTAGCATATCCCCTTATCATGCAATACACTAACTCACTTAATGCCTTTAAACTTTTATCAACTGTGATTCGTGTAAAAATAAAGCAGAATGTTTAAACATTAACAATCAGGTCGATACTTCCGTATACGCAGAGAAAGTCCAATGTTTAAACAAAATAAGAAATAAAAACAAGTTGAAATTGTTTAGGCTTTAACCACCAGGTCGATACTCCCGTATACGCAGAGGTGATCCAAAGCTTAAACGAAACACCAAAGAAAATAAAGTAGAACGTTTAGGCACTAACATCCAGGTCGATACTCACATATACGCAGAGGATGTCCAATGCTTAAACAAAATAATGAAATAAAACAAGTTTAAATTTTTTCAAAAAGAAAACACAAAATCACAGTGACTTTTCAGCAAATTTGTGAAAGCTCACAAACTTAACCGGTTTTATGTCCTAAGACAATCAGCGATTACTGAGCAGGCACACAGTCAAGAAGGACAAAACTAAGTACTATGCGTTCGACTGTGTTTCCCACCAGACTTAGGTATTTTGCTTTATGTTTGTATCATTTTCGCAAAACTACTAGTCTTAGCTGAGCCTATCGACACATCCCTAGTGAGACTGTTTAAAACTTTATAAAATTTCACATTTCTCTAGCGTGCACTGATAGTCCACTGATGTACTATCATTTCCTCTTGTCTCAACAAAACTCATTTTTGAATTTTTCAATGTTTTTGACATTTTCAAATTTTTTATTTTTTTTTTTAATTTTTCTCCCCCTAAAATCAAAATATGTTTCAATTTTGATTTTCTGGGAAAATTTGAAAACAAACTGTACAAATAAAGTGACAACTGTTGTGATTAGCTTCAATTCGCCATCCACTTGGCGTAAACAATCAAAACTCCCCCTGACAACAAACTATTTTCCCATTATGATTTCAAAACACTTAAGTTTGTTTTAATCAAAATGGTTTTTCCGGAAAATTTGTTTTGTTTGTCGTTTCACAAACATGGGGTTTAATTCATCACACTGTTTTCAACCACTTGTAGGTTTATCACAAAAACAATTTCCAATAATCAAACCACTTGTAAGATAGTTACATCAAGTACAACTTAATGTCCTTGATTAACCACTTGTAAGTCGAAATATCACATAACAACCACTCTTCACATCTGTGATATTTTTCAAGAAAGATGCTGATTCCTACTCCTCAATTACCAACCTGGGAGTTCCGGCAAGTCAGGATTTTAAGCAAAGAATGCAGGCACCCAAGCCTGACCAGCCTTGGGTGTGACCTTTTCAATTTCAGTCGGGGTTTGATCATTCCTTTTTGCTTCATAAAATTCTTTTACCCCTTTTACCTTACCCTCGACCATTTTTTCAAAAATATTTTTCACTTTGCTATTAAAAGCTTTTTCGACATTTTGTTTAAAATTTTCAGTCCGCAATGGTGGAAAATTGACATCATCCATTGGCGGAACTGAATTTTCTTCTTTTTGTTCAACTGGTGGCTCCTCTGACTTTGACGAATCAGATTCATCGCCATGAAGTGAAAATCTCACTTTCTTTGATTTGTTAATCGTTTGATTAACCACTTTTTCTTTCTTTACTTTCTCTTCTGTCCTCATATTTGTATCTGATGAATTCGTTTTACTTGATTGATCATTCTTTGGAGAGCAAAACGATTTATCTGAACTGTTATCTGATTTTCTGGTTGTATCCGAGGACAAAATCCTTTCAAGATACTCTCTTGCTTTCTTTCTTTTCTTTCTCAGTCTGTCTTTCTGCCCCTGTGAAAGCTTCATTTTCTGTTCTTTCACTTTTTGTTCTTTGGGCTTTTCAGCATTTTTGACTGAGTTCTTCACCAATTTCTGAGATTCAACCCTCGATCTTCTCTTTGATCTCATTGGGCAATCTCTGGCAATATGTCCTTTGATTTGACATTCATAGCATCTTCTTGTTTCAAAACTCTGACTCTGGCAGTTAACCGCAATGTGTCCTTGAAAACCACATTTGTAACACACTATGTTATCGTACCATTCACCACTTTCAAACCAGACACTCAAATCATAACACTGATTTGATTTGTAGTACTGATCATTTCTCAGTTTTCTATCATTGTAATGATTTGTCTTTGAAGAATCCTCATCCCATCTTTTCCTAAAAGCTTGACTTGACTTTTGAGCACTGTGGTCAAACCTGCACCACTTATTATCAACTTTTTGTGAGTTTTGATTTTCAAATTTTTGTGGTTTTTTATAACGATTGGATGACTGAACTGGTGACCTTTTATTGTTGTTTTGAAAATTTTTCGAATTTTTTACATTTTGTTTTTGTTCTACATTCTTCTTAACATGTTTTTGCTTTGAGCATTCACCTATTTCAGTCGAATGTAAAACAGTTTCTTTAAATTTTTCTTTTAATTCCAAAAATATTTTCTTTTTCTCTTTTTCATCATCAGCTTTATCATCACAATCTTTAATTATGACTTTATCATAATTTGTGACATTGTCACTTATTGGAATTTCATTGATCGGTTTTGGACATATATGATCTAGCAATGCAGACGAGGTCACAAAACCTTTCAATGTCTTTTCTAACTCAGCAATTTTATTTCTAGCATTCTCAACTTCTTTTTCAAGTTGAGAGATTTTTTCACGATGAGAATTTATTGCTTTTTCAATTTTATTCTTTTTAAGAACATATTTTTCATTTTCTAAAACTTTTATTTGACTTTAAAATTTTGTTTCTTTTTCTTTTAAATTTTTATTTTCCAATTTTATCCAAAAATCTTCATTTTCTGAAATTTTTATTTTGTTTTCAAAATCTTTTTCAATTTTTAACTTTTCATTTTCTAAAAATGTTATTTTATTTTGAAAAACTTTTTCATTTTCTTTTAACTTTTTGTTTTCCAATGTCAAACTCTCCACATCTTTCAAGAGTTTGACATTGTCTGCTCCAGATTTATCACAGTTTAAGCACTTCTCAGGCATCTTTACAGCAACTTCTTCTTTCTCAATCTTGGCAGCTGGAATTTGATCAACTTGCTTTTTCACATCAGGTTTGATTTGACCTTCAGCTGTTTCTGGTTTTGCTTCTTTCTCAGCTTTGACCTCTTCTTTAACAGTTGTTGCCTTTTGATTCTTCCTTTTCGCAGCTTGTTTTTCTTTTATCTTTTCAATTTTCCTGCATAAAATAACTTTCCATTATGATTTTCAGGTGAAAGTTGTTCTTTACAATATTGAAGCCTCCGGATTTCCTCTTCATCGTTGTCACTCTCTTCATCAGACGAATGATCAAAAACAGGAACCTTTTCCGAGACGTTTTCTTGTTTTTCAATTTTACTTCCGGTTTTATCAATCTCTCCGGACTCTGAATCAAACTCCTCTCCTGAATCAGACTTCATTTTTCTAATCTGTTGGAGTTCAAGTTCTTGAGCTTCAATCTTCTCAATGAATGTGCTCAAATTGAAACCAATATATTCCATGTTTTTCTTCCAAGCCAACATATATGTGCCCCCACATCACTCGGTAAAGCATTTGCCAACTTGTCAACCCACTCCTCATCCATTTTGCTGATGTTCAAATTTCTCATTTCTACATACAACTTGCAATACCTTTCGATCAATTCTTTTGTAGACTCTCCCTTGATACCCGTAAAACTATCAAACTTCTTCTGTGCAATATTTGCTGGATTCTGAACAAGCATACCATATCCAAAAACCGAGTTATAAAATTCAGAATCCATGTTTCGATATCGAAAGTTTTCTCAAACAAGCTTTCAAACAAACTGGTTTACTTCGTGAAGCACCTGAAAATACAAAAACAAGTGATCAGTTTAAACAAACTGAATACGTGAGTGTGTGTGACGGTTGAACCGATCTAGGACTCGTGTCGTAGAATTGCGGACTTGTTCAATGTATTTTGGGTATAATCACTTGAATGAATGGGCTGGTCAAAAAGATATGGATTCAATTGGGCCGACTAACTTGATATTGAACAATTTCTGATTGGGCTGATTAAAAGGATTCACAACATATGGGCCGACAAACTTGATTTTACTCAATTGCTAATTGGGCCGATGAATATTGTTCACATGCAATCTGGATACTAACAAATGTATTGGATTTCTATGTATTGATTTATTTTCAAACAAATATAAACTGAGATTATGTGGCAAACAACACAAAAGCTATACTCAATTTTGATTGGGCCGTGATTAATTGGGCTGACAACAATAATACCAATCAATTTTTGTTGGACCGCTTATATCATGTGACTTCTGATTCCTAACAATACAAGAAAAATTTTAAAACAAGTTTTAATTGCCGACAACCTGTTATGCTTCACATGCAATTCTTGGGCCAAACAAGATGTAATAAATCGACCTGACACCTCTCGTGAATTATTGATATTCTCAATTAAAATAGCCGACAACTATGATATTCAACAACTTTTTATTGGACCGTTCAAGTAATGTTCAGACAATTAATTGTTAACAGATATGTTCACTTGGGCCGATGATCTTTATTGACTAGTCCAATTAATTTGTCTGACACACCACATACAAAATATACTACTCGAAATCTAATTGGGCCTCCCTTATCACATGCAACCCTTATCACTCTATTCAAACAGATCACATGCAGCCTGATTACTTCAATTTACGAGACCTGGAACTTTTCAAACGAAATGATAATATCACATGAATTGGATCTTTCACACGAAATATCAATTTCACACGAAATACTTTCACACGAAATCACACGAAATAAACCACCATCATACGAAATCAGATATATTTCACGCGGAATAAGTAATTTCGTGTGAAATTACCTAAACTTTTCAAACGAAATCAGATGTTTTCAAACGGAATAAGTAATTTCGTTTGAAATTACCTAAAATTTTCAAACGAAATCAGGTGCTCGTTCAAACGAAATTAACTTTTTGGCCCGTTTTTTTCACTTTTAAACTGAATTTTGATCCGATTCTTTCAAGGGTTTGTTAAAACTGTATTTTACACACAATATCAAAAAATCAGTCCATTTTGTCCATGAATTTGTCCAAAAGTCCAAAAATGAGAATTCTAAGCACGGATTCAAGTGTATTGACTCTTCCTGAGCTCTGATAGCACTTGTAGGATCGTTTTGACGACCAAATGAGTCAATCAGAATCAATACACAACTGTTTGAGAGGCGGAAACAAACAAACAGCCTAGAATCAGTGTAAGAAATGTGTAGAAACAGAGTATGATACTTAAAACAAGCTTCTCATTAATATTTGACTTGAAAATCGGGCAGCAATTCGTTACACCTCAGCTAATTACGTGCCAAATGAGAAACTACACATGCCTATTTATAGGCTGGTGATTTCGCATGAAATGACCACATGTCATTTCAAGCGAAATTACCATCTTTAATTTCGTGTGAAATAGTCACAAATCATTTCAAACGAAATTACTACTTTAATTTCGTCTGGAATTAAATTCCATTTCGTGTATCTTATTTCGTGTGAAGATATAATTCCATGATGTAAGATTGTGATGTCATATGTATGATGTCATCATTGAGAATGATGACATCATTCTTGTTCAGATTCGCTCCTTTGTATCGTGTCATACTGTATACTGATCTTGTTTTGCGTTCCCTGATTTATCTAAACGAATCCAAGACTTGATACAAGACGAAGTCAACAGACATATGCACCAACACAATATATTGACAAAACCACTGGTGGAGCCTTTAACAACACTGATTCTTACTCAAATAACTATGCTTTCACAGCTAGTAGTGAAAACTAGAATTCTGACAATCTGTGCTTTGAACTCAATGATTTGCAGCATTTTGATCCAACTGACTTAAGAGGAAATGGACATTTTGCACCATCTTGCACTGCTGAGTGTTAGAACCAGCAAGTTTTACAAAAGGACAGGTAGAAAATTTCCAGGGTTACATGGGAACCTAAAAATAGGGCAGGATAAGTCAAAGATTAAATGCTATAAGTGTAATAGGTTAGGTCATTTTGCTAGGGAGTGCAGGAGTCAAACCAATGGACCAATTATTACACATCCAAGCTCAAACCCTAGACCACAAAATAATCAAAACACTGTGCATTATGCCCAGTATGCCCCTGCTGCTCATGTAAACACTGCTCACTATGCACACACTACAACCCCTGTTCATGTGTACTATGTTCAAACCACTGTCCCTCAGATACAGTATGTCCAGGCCCCTGCTCCTCAGGTTCAGGTTCAGGTGCAACAAGCTGCACCTCAACAAGCTGCACCAGCAGTGGTTAAACCAGATCAGCAAAGTTTTTTTACCCAAGTCCTTGTTGACTGGAGCAGCTTACCTGAAGAGTTAGGAGATGAAAATTTTGAACTCTATGCTCAGATTAAATGTTTCTAGTGATGATGTTTGTTTTATAGAATTGGAGTCTATACCAGAAGGGCTGGAAGCTGAAGAAGGACAGTCAAGTGATGAAACAGTTGACAAAATTGCTAAAGCAGTGGTTACTGTTGTTGCTGACGAAATACTGCTAGGAGAAAGTTCAGAACCCCTGTTGGAACCACTATCTGACCCCTGGTCTGAAGAAGAAGAAGAAGAAGAAGAAAAGAAGAAGAAACGAGGTGAAAAAGAAGAGAAAGCTCAAGAAGAAAGTGATCATACCTGTGATTGTGCCATGATGGCTACAACTAAGGTATCACCCCAGGTTCTCAAAAACCTTTGTTCAGACAAATGCATCATAGCATTTGAAAACATTAAGGAGGTGAATGAAAACCGTAGAGATAGGTTATTAACTGGTGAAGTTCAATTTGAAAAGTCTTTAAAAGAATTGAAAAACAAATTGACTGAAAAAGAAAATGAAATTTTCAGCATCAAACAAGAGCATAGCATAACTAAGGACCAACTCCAGATCATGATAGAAAAATATCATGTCCGCAAAAAGGAGTTGGAAGCCACCCAAATCACTAGTGAAAAATGGGTAGAATCCTGCAAAGGTTATGAGATCATGCTTGAAAAACAGCTTGAAAGTAATGTCAAATTTGGCATAGGGTTTAGAAAAAATGACCAAGTTGAAAGCATTGCTACAAATCAAGCTGGTTCTGTTGAAATCATACCAACCAACAAGAATGGCCAAGAAGTTAAAATAACTGATAAACTTGGTAACAAAATCACTTTGGAAAGATCTGTGGGATCCTCAACTTTTGAGGAGATTGAGAAATATCAATTCAAACCCACATGGTCTGATGAGTGTGACATTGTTGAAAACTTCAAACCCATGGACTTCACAACTGTGGATGGTGTCAAAGCTCCTAAGGCAAAGGTCATTCCTCATAAGGACATCCCAACAGTAGTTCAAAACTATGTTGCAAAGGAGTCTGAAAAGAAGAAAAGAAAAGAAAAGGTTAAAAACTTGTTTTGTGATTTCTGTGAGAAGAAAAATCATTTGACCAAAGATTGTTTTCATTTAAAAGCATATGATATTAACAAAACAAGCATCATTGTGCCTTCCCAGAGCTACACCATCTGTGGTAAAACAAACCACCTCACTCAGGGATGTGTGTATCTCAAATCCTTTGATGTAAAAAAGAATGAGTACACTTCAAAAACATCCATCAGTTCATCAAAACCACCAATCAAGAATCAACCACTGTTTGTACCAGTTCAAACAGCTGTTACAAAACAGCTGAACCAAACCTCTGTTAAAAGAGATGTTCAAGTAACTGATGCACCCCCTGCTAACCAATACCAAAGAGGTAAAGGTCAACCACCATATCCTAGGGTCCCTCACGTTTATGAAACCTATAAAAGGCCTTCTAAACCAAAAGGAAATGGTCCTCAATAGTGGTTAAAGAAACAAGGTGCAACAATTAATCAATCCCCTTATCTAACCACTGTCCATCTTCCTGACCTTAACATAGACACTGTTGAGACCCCATCCAAAGCCTTATTGGCTTTGGAGACCCTCCGGAACTAATTATTTACTTGATGTGCAGGGAGCTTCTGCATGCTTAGATAGTCTTTGGTATGTAGATAGTGGAGGCTCCAGGCACATGACTAGATCTAGAGCCCTACTCAAAGAATTCAAAACTCATGGAGGGGGTGATATATCTTTTGGAAATAATAATAATGTCACACCCCGACCACGTAAAACAACAAAGCGTGGCGGAAACGTCGGGGAGTGTTGTAACAGAATTATCGTTTCATAACCATGGATACAAAAAGTGTTTCGTTTTATTTATAATATTAAACTTTAACATTGTTTTAACACATAACAAACAAGTTTTATATCGACTATCATTGTTTCATGTCACTAAGGCCTCGTCCAGATCCTATGTGACGCATGCATCCTAGAACGTCAATCAAGCAACAATACCTGAAACATATGTAAAAACAAAGTCAGTAAAGAAATGCTGGCGAGTACATAGGTTTTATAAAAGTATCGGAATCATGGCTTGTTTACATATATTGCAATACCTTGAAAACCTTGTTTTGAAAAGAGTATAACATTGCAACTTAATTAACCAACTCAAATCAAGCGGGTTATAATTTAAAAAACCTCGTAGCCGTGATTCTTAACCCAAAAGCTTTTGTTTTAGAAAACCATCTTGTAAAACATCTCGTATAAACTCGTTAATAAAACTCGTATTTTATTTCGAAAACATCGTTGAGTGACATCATTTCAATATCGTTTACCCAAGTGAACTAAATAACGCCACGGTATGTAATATGTTGAAAACACTTATATATAAGAAGTACCAGCGGCGTATCTACCATGTTTTCACCATATTACACCCGTCCCATTATCTAAACACTAACCAAAAACCAATCGTTTACCCAAATTGTTTAACATCGTTTCCAAATCATTTCCAAATCGTTTCCAAATCGTTTACTCGTTTAAATCATCCTCGTTTTAATTGTGATAACTTATACATAGTCATCTCGCTAATAACATTCAAACCTTCGTGGCTCGACTTCCTCGTTCCTCGCTTCTCGTATTAACAAACCCCCAAAGGATAAGTTAATAATTACAGATTCAGTCGTTACCCACAACAACCACACATAACCATGGGTATAGTGAAATAACGTGATTTGTCAGATCCTATGGTACCATAACCTAATACTGGTCGGTTCGGGCAAATTTAATGAATGTCATTCGTTATGTAACTACAACCAACAAGTTCGTTCACATTATCGAAATCGTTATTAGTTTAGTATAAATCGTTTTAATCATTTTTGAAATTATCGTTAACACCTTGAAAACATTATGTACATATGAATCACCCCAAAAGATTTGAAAACAGTAAAATAGGGGAACTATGTACTCACGTGTAGTGCAAGGTATCCTCAATCAATAGTACTTCAACAAACTCGAGTAAACCAGAGAAATCAAGCAGCACCTAGTAATCGAACCACTAGTCAAACATTAGACGCCTAAATCGGAAGATCGGACAGAATGAGGTCTTGCAACCCAAATGAGTGTTGGAACTCATGTGATATGGTTTAACAAAGCCTACATCCTAAATCGGAACCTAACCTAAGTGCTTTCGACCCATCGCGACCCATTAAGGTAGCTTATGCTACTTTAACGCGTCGTGCGCACAAACGCGCGTTCGAGACGTCTAACTAGTCCTATGACAAGTATTATATGCCTATACAAGTTTAATCATGTTGTATAATCAGTTATGTGACAAAAATTTAGGTTACATATGCTTAATTACCAATTATGCATGAAAAAGGCATTTTGGTCATTTACCTAAGGCATATAAACTACTTATCATACAACCATCTAAACTAGGTGACCATAAGGTATAACCTCGGAAGGTTATTCCATATGCTACTATGGTCACCTAATGTGTTTGGTCAGATCCTAATGATCGACCAAACGGGCCGGGTTCGAAAGTATAAGCGATTGATTAGATCGCTTACCTTTACGACCCTATATAAGCACTAAACTAAAAGTGACGAGCTAAGCATGTTAAAACATGCTTAACTAAGTTAGAAAACAGGTTTTGATATCAAAACTAACGGTTTTGATATCCTAAAGTAGTTTGGTTACAAAATACGCGTAAATGCGCATTTTGGCCGAAACTTCGACTCGTCACTGAGCCTAGATCACGTGGTAATCAGTAGGTATAGTCACTAGGGGCTATAACCATCGTGATTACACTCACGTTATGAAGTTCAAATGAACTTCACATTGACCATAAACTGGTCAATGCAGAAAGTCAAACGCAGTTTGACTTTAACGCTAAAACAAATGAAAAGAACGAAAGAACACTTACAAAAGGTCCCCGCAAGATTTGATTCCGTTTTTTCTCTCAGGTAGGAAGCATATACTTCCACTTAGAGAGCATAAATCAGATTTCAAATTGGGGGTTTTGAAGTGAAATGGATGGGGTATATATAGGATTTCTAGAACCGTTAAGATCGTTCCTCGAAAACTGAGCTTTGATCTGGACCTTACATGTGTGCCCATGGTTTTCTAAAACCATGGGAGCCCCTAATATGGACTATGTTCATTGAATACCAGCCCATGGTTTTGCAAAAGCATGGGTTAAAACCATCAACACTTCAAAATGGACTAGGTTCATTGAATCTGCCAGAAATTTCAAAAATGGTCCCTGCACTTGTAAAACTTGATTTTTTTGGCACTTTTAAGCCCCGTTAACCCCATTTCCAGACTCTAAAATAAAGTTAAAGTATAGGGAACTTAAAATATGCTCAAAAAAATCTCGGATGTCAGTTCGTTTGGTCGTACAGTTGCGTTATTCGCTTAATTACGACAGAAGTCGTAACGAACGTAAAAACGATCCAAGTTAAGCGACGAATGGAATTTTATCATACCAAACACTAAAATAAAATATTTTAATGCTTACATAAATTTTTGGATGTCCGGATGTATTCAGAACGTAAGTTATGCGCGAAAATGAAAACTTATGCACTTTTTAACGCTTTTAGTCCCTGAATGAGCATAAAGTTTATTTTAGCATACCGAACCCCTCAAAGTCTATTTCTAAGCTATGTAAAGGTTATTTAGGGTATGTTTAACTTATGATCAAGTTCCGGAATGTTCGTTACTATACAAATCGGCATAGTTTCGCAGTTTGACACAAATAGTCCTTGCGATCGAACAAAGTTGATTTTGACACACCAAACCATTCAAAACTTATTTATAAGTTATGTGGTGGTTATTTAAGGTATGTTAAGCCTATGTCACTATCCCGGAGTGTTTTTCACGTTATACTGACTGCGTTTAAGCACCAGTTTGCGTATAACCTTCCAGAACGCGATTTAAAGCTTGCAATCGGAATCGAATCGAATTGTAAAATCACCAATCACAAATACACACATAGAAACACCAAAAAACATATAATAACACCAAAGCACATTGTTTTATTAATAATCATCATTGTTTTACATCGTGTATCGATTACAGAACACAGTTGTCACAGTCTCCCCTACTTCAGGAAATTTCGTCCCGAAATTTTAACTAGAGGAAGCTTCTGAAAACAAATGCGGATAGTTCGTTTTCATCTGGTCCTCACGTTCCCAAGTAAACTCTGGGCCACGTTTGGATTCCCAGCGAACTTTGACCAATCGAATCCGTTTGTTCTTCAACTGTTTGAAAGCACGGTCCACGATCTCCACGGGTTTCTCGACAAAGTGCATTGTTTCATTGATTTGGATCTCGTTGAGAGGAATGTGTAGATCAGCGTCATCTAAACACTTTCGCAGATTGGACACGTGAAAAGTTGGGTGAATATTTCCAAGCTCTGGAGGTAGCTCTAGACGATAGGCAACCTTTCCAATTCTTTCCACAATCTTAAATGGTCCCACATATCGAGGTGCAAGTTTTCCTTTCTTTCCAAATCTCACCACTCCCTTCCAAGGTGACACCTTGAGTAGGACACAGTCTCCGATTTGAAATTCTAAGGGCTTGCGTCGCAGATCCGCATATCTCTTTTGACGGTTTGGCGCTGTCACTAGATTATCGCGGATTCTCGTGATTTTGTCTGTTGTTTCCAGAACGAGCTCAGGTCCAGTAAGCTGAGCTTCACCGGTCTCGTTCCAACAGACAGGCGAACGACATTTTCGACCGTAGAAAGCTTCGAATGGTGCCATTTTAACGCTAGCATGATAGCTATTGTTGTAAGAGAACTCGATCAGTGGCAGATGAGAATCCCAATTACCACCAAAGTCTATCACGCATGCTCTAAGCATATCCTCCAAAGTTTGAATCGTTCTCTCAGGTTAGCCATCTGTTTGGGGATGATAAGCAGTTCTTAGATTCAGTTGGGTTCCCAAGGCAGATTGCATGGCCTTCCAGAACTGAGATGAAAATCGAGCATCACGATCAGAGATGATATCCAAGGGCACACCATGTCGTGTCACAATCTCATCAACATAAATCTTTGCAAGTTTATCAGCAGATAGATCCTCGCGAATCGGAATGAAATGAGCTGATTTCGTTAATCGATCGATAATAACCCAGATAGCATCATGACCTTTAGATGTACGCGGTAACTTAGTGATGAGATCCATCGCAATGTTCTCCCACTTCCAAACCGGTATCTCTGGTTGTACAAGCAAGCCAGAAGGTCGTTGATGTTCGGCCTTGACTTTGAGACAAGTTAGGCATTTCGATACATACAAGGCAACATCCTTCTTCATACCAGGCCACCAGCACCGAGTACGAAGATCCTTGTACATTTTATCAGCACCAGGATGGATAGAATATCGAGACTTATGAGATTCGTCCATTACCAAGGTGCGAAGATCGTCTTGTTTCGGAATCCACAATCGATCCTTAAAATAGAGCAAACCATCGTCTTTCGCTTCGAGCATAAGCTCAAGTTGACGTGGTAATTCCATACCCATCAAATTTTGTGAAACACGAAATTGTTGAGCTTGAAGGACACGAGATTGAAGATCAGCTAGAGTTCGAACAGAATGAAGCTTGACTCGTTCTTTTCGACTAAGCGCATCAGCTACGACAGAGTTCAACCCAACGTCGTTGCCTCATATTCAGCTTTTTCTGATGAAGAATATGCTGGAGACTTTTGTGGTCTGTGAAAACCACACACTTTGTTCCATAGAGGTAGTGTCTCCATATTTTAAGCGAGAAAACCACAGATCCTAACTCAAGATCATGAGTCGTATAGTTCTTCTCATGAACTTTCAGCTGTCTAGATGCATATGCAATAACCTTACCTCGTTGCATAAGGACGCAACCAAGGCCTAAGTTGGACGCATCGCAATAGACAACGAAATCATCGCTTCCTTCAGGCAGAGATAGAACAGGAGCATCACATAACTTCCTCTTCAGTGTTTGGAACGCTCCTTCTTGCTTGGGTCCCCACTCGAAAGGCTTATTCTTTTGAGTCAAAGCAGTGAGTGGAACCGCAATCTTTGAGAAATTTGAAATGAATCGACGATAATAACCAACAAGACCAAGAAAAGATCGAATCTCCGTAGGCGTCGTCGGTGTATTCCAGTCCTTAATAGCAGCAATCTTGGATGGATCCACATGAATACCCTGCTCATTGACTATATGACCCAAGAATTGAACTTCTTTAAGCCAGAATTCACACTTGGAGAATTTCGCAAAAAGTTGTTCCTTCTTCAGGAGTTCCAATGTTAAGCGAAGGTGTTGCTCGTGCTCGGCTCAAGATTTTGAATAAATGAGAATATCGCCGATGAGCACAATAATGAACTTGTCCAAATAAGGTTTGCAGACCCTATTCATTAAGTCCATAAAGATAGCTGGAGCATTCGTCAAACCAAAAGGCATGATAGTGAACTCGTAATGCCCATATCTTGTGCGGAAAGCAGTTTTGGGAATATCTTCTTCGAGAACACGAAGTTGATGATACCCAGAACGCAGATCGATCTTGGAAAAACCTGAAGCACCATGCAGCTGGTTGAAGAGATCATCAATTCAAGGTAGGGGATATCGATTCTTGATGGTGAGCTTATTAAGCTCACGATAATCGATACACATTCGAAAGGATCCGTCTTTCTTTTTCACGAAGAGGACAGGAGCTCCCCAAGGTAAAAAGCTCGGTCGGGTGAATCCTTTATCAGATAACTCTTGAAGCTGTTTCGATAACTCTTGCATCTCCAACGGTGCAAGACGATAAGGTGCTTTTGCAATCGGGTTGGCATTGGGTACAAGGTCAATATGAAACTCGACCTGACGAACTGGGGGCAAACCAGGCAATTCATCAGGAAACACCTCCGGATAATCCCGAACAATCAGAATATCCTGAATACTCTTGCTCTTGCTTTTCTCCTCGGTGACATGTGCCAGAAAAGCAACATATCCTTTTCGTAAATACCTTTGGGCTTCCATACACGACATAAGCTTCAATCCACCTAAAGGTTTCTCGCCACGAATCTCCAGAACATCGCCAGAAGATAAAGGAATACGAACAATCTTATCGAAACAAACCACCTCAGCGTGGTGTTTGGTTAACCAGTCCATTCCAATGATAATATTGAAACTCCCAAGTTGCATCCGTCTGAGGTCAATAGGAAAAAGATGGTTATCAAGGTTCAACTGACAATTACAAATAATAGAATCGAGAACAAGAGGTTTACCAGTGGCAACTTCAATAGATAAGGGTTTCCTCAGTTTAGTTCTAGGTATCGCAAGCAAAGGCTCAAATGACAGGGAAACAAAACTTATATCGGCACCAGAATCAAAAAGAATAGATGTAGGTCGATTGTTAACAAGAAACGTACCATTGACAACCAAGGTACCTCTGACAACGAGGTTGTCAGCTCGAGCCTCGTTTGCATTCAGATTGTACGCTCGCCCATGAGTGGGATCGACAATTGGAAAAACAAAGAGGTATTGAAAACATCGACAAAACACAAGGAAGGCGGTCATTTGTTCGTTACCTCGGACAAACAAATGACACGCAGTGACTAATCAAAGTAAATAGGTCAAAAATAATGTATCACGAAGACATGCTCGCCTATAAGTGAACACTCACCCCAAGAGTTCCCAGGTAAGAGTGACTGGTCCGATTATGTGGATTTGTACGAACACTCTAGCCTTAGACAGAAAACTCAGAGTACAGGCACTCACTCTTCCAGTTTGCACGTGTTCACATTATTTAGACCCAAACTTTGACGAGATTTTGAAAACTCAGAAGGCACTAAGCGAAAAATGAGTTAAACTGGAAGGGTTCAAAACCTTACAACAGAGGGTTCAAAACCTAGTAATCAATCATCCTAGAATGGATGATTAATTTTTGAAGCAGATTCGGATTTTGATTTAAAAAAATTTTAAACGCAAATAAACTTGCGTTGGGGTCCTAGAAGTTCTAGTCTAGGTCAAAGCATTACTAATAACCTAATTCCCTATAACCATTGGCTCTGATACCAACTCTTCTGTCACACCCCGACCACATAAAACAACAAAGCGTGGCGGAAACGTCGGGGAGTGTTGTAACAGAATTATCGTTTACTCGTTTAAATCGTTTAAATCATCCTCGTTTTAATTGTGATAACTTATACATAGTCGTCTCGCTAATAACATTCAAACCTTCGTGACTCGACTTCCTCGTTCCTCGCTTCTTGTATTAACAAACCCCCAAAGGATAAGTTAATAATTACAGATTCAGTCGTTACCCACAACACCCACACATAACCATGGGTATAGTGAAATAACGGGATTTGTCAGATCCTATGGTACCATAAACTAATACTGGTCGGTTTGGCAAATTTAATGAATGTCATTCGTTATGTAACTACAACCAACAATTTCGATCACATTATCGAAATCGTTATTAGTTTAGTATAAATCGTTTTTGAAATTATCGTTAACACCTTGAAAACATTATGTACATATGAATCACCCCAAAACATTTGAAAACAGTAAAATAGGGGAACTATGTACTCAAATGTAGTGCAAGGTATCCTCAATCAATAGTACTTCAACAAACTCGCGTAAACCAGAGAAATCAAGCAGCACCAAGTAATCGAACCACTAGTCAAACATTAGACGCCTAAATCGGAAGATCGGACAGAATGAGGTCTTGCAACCCAAATGAGTGTTGGAACTCATGTGATATGGTTTAACAAAGCCTACATCCTAAATCGGAACCTAACCTAAGTGCTTTCGACCCATCGCGACCCATTAAGGTAGCTTATGCTACTTTAACGCGTCGTGCGCGCAAACGCGGGTTCGAGACGTCTAACTAGTCCTATGAAAAGTATTATATGCCTATACAAGTTTAATCATGTTGTATAATCAGTTATGTGACAAAATTTTAGGTTACATATGCTTAATTACCAATTATGCATGAAAAGGGCATTTTGGTCATTTACCTAAGGCATATAACTACTTATCATACAACCATCTAAACTAGGTGGCCATAAGGTATAACCTCGGAAGGTTATTCCCTATGCTACTATGTTCACCTAATGTGGTTGGTCGGATCCTAATGATCGACCAAACGGGTCGGGTTCGAAAGTATAAGCGATTGATTAGATCGCTTACCTTTACGACCCTATATAAGCACTAAACTAAAAGTGACGAGCTAAGCATGTTAAAACATGCTTAACTAAGTTAGAAAACTGGTTTTGATATCAAAACTAACGTTTTGATATCCTAAAGTAGTTTGGTTACAAAATACGCGTAAATGCGCATTTTGGCCGAAACTTCGACTCGTCACTGAGCCTAGATAACGTGGTAATCAGTAGGTATAGTCACTAGGGGCTATTACCATCGTGATTACACTCACGTTATGAAGTTCAAATGAACTTCACATTGACCAAAAACTGGTCAATGCAGAAAGTCAAACGCAGTTTGACTTTAATGCTAAAACGAATGAAAAGAACGAAAGAACACTTACAGAAGGTCCCCGCAAGATTTGATTCCAATTTTTATCTCAGGTAGGAAGCATATACTTCCACTTAGAGAGCATAAATCAGATTTCAAATTGTGGATTTTGAAGTGAAATGGATGGGGTATATATAGGATTTCTTGAACCGTTAAGATCGTTCCTCGAAAACTGAGCTTTGATCTGGACCTTACATGTGTGCCCATGGTTTTCTAAAACCATGGGAGCCGCTAATATGGACTGTGTTCATTGAATACCAGCCTATGGTTTTGCAAAACCATGGGTTAAAACCATCAACACTTCAAAATGGACAAGGTTCACTGAATCTGCCAGAAATTTCAAAAATGGTCCCTGCACTTGTAAAACATGATTTTTTGGCACTTTTAAGCCCCGTTAACCCCATTTCAAGACTCTAAAATAAAGTTAAAGTATAGGGAACTTAAAATATGCTAAAAAACATCTCGGATGTCAGTTCGTTTGGTCGTACGGTTGCGTTATTCGCTTAATTACGACGGAAGTCGTAACGAACGCAAAAACGATCCAAATTAAGCGACGAATGGAATTTTATCATGCCAAACACTAAAATAAAATATTTCAATGCTTACATAAATTTTTGGATGTCCGGATGTATTCAGAACGTAAGTTATGCGCGAAATTGCAAACTTATGCACTTTTTGACGCTTTTAGTCCTTGAATGAGCATAAAGTTTATTTTAGTATACCGAACCCCTCAAAGCCTATTTCTAAGCTATGCAAAGGTTATTTAGGGTATGTTTAACTTATGATCAAGTTTCGGAATGTTCGTTACTATACAAATCGGCATAGTTTCGCAGTTTGACACAAATAGTCCCTGCGATCGAACAAAGTTGATTTCGACACACCAAACCATTCAAAACTTATTTCTAAGTTATGTGGAGGTTATTATAGGTATTTTAAGACTATGTCACTATCCCAGAGTGTTTGTCGGATTATACTGACTGCGTTTAAGCACCAGTTTGCGTATAACCTTGCAGAACGCGATTTAAAGCTTGCAATCGGAATCGAATCGAATTGTAAAATCACCAGTCACAAATACACACATAGAAACACCAAAACACATATAATAACACCAAAGCACATTGTTTTATTAACAATCATCAGTGTTTTACATCGTGCATCGATCACAGAACACAGTTGTCACAGTCTCCCCTACTTCAGGAAATTTCGTCCCGAAATTTTAACTAGAGGAAGCTTGTGAAAACAAATGCGGATATTTCATTTTCATCTGGTCCTCACGTTCCCAAGTAAACTCTGGGCCACGTTTGGATTCCCAGCGAACTTTGACCAATCGAATCCGTTTGTTCTTCAACTGTTTGAAAGCACGGTCCACGATCTCCACGGGTTTCTCGACAAAGTGCATTGTTTCATCGATTTGGATCTCGTCGAGAGGAATGTGTAGATCAATTTCATCTAAACACTTTCGCAGATTGGACAAGTGAAAAGTTAGGTGAATATTTCCAAGCTCTGGAGGTAGCTCTAGACGATAGGCAACCTTTCCAATTCTTTCCACAATCTTAAATGGTCCCACATATCGAGGTGCAAGTTTTCCTTTCTTTTCAAATCTCACCACTCCCTTCTAAGTTGACACCTTGAGTAGGACACGGTCTACGATTTGAAATTCTAAGGGCTTGCGTCGCAGATCCGCATATCTCTTTTGACGGTTTTGCGCTGTCACATGATTATCGCGGATTCTCTTGATTTTGTCTGTTGTTTCTAGAACGAGCTCAGGTCCAGTAAGCTGAGCTTCACCGATCTCGTTCCAACAGACAGGTGAATGACATTTTCGACCATAGAGAGCTTCGAATGGTGCCATTTTAATGCTAGCATGATAGCTATTGTTGTAAGAGAAGTCGATCAGTGGCAGATGAGAATCCCAATTACCACCAAAGTCTATCACGCATGCTCTAAGCATAACCTCCAAAGTTTGAATCGTTCTCTCAGATTGGCCATCAGTTTGGGGGTGATAAGCAGTGCTTAGATTCAGTTGGGTTCCCTAGGCAGATTGCATGGCCTTCCAGAAATGAGATGAAAATCGAGCATCACGATCAGAGATGATATCCAAGGGCACACCATGTCGTGTCACAATCTCATCAACATAAATCTTTGCAAGTTTATCAGCAGATAGATCCTCGCGAATCGGAATGAAATGAGCTGATTTCGTTAATCGATCGACAATAACCCAGATAGCATCATGACCTTTAGACGTACGCGGTAACTTAGTGATGAGATCCATCGCAATGTTCTCCCACTTCCAAACCGGTATCTCTGGTTGTACAAGCAAGCCAGAAGGTCGTTGATGTTCGGCCTTGACTTTGAGACAAGTTAGGCATTTCGATACATACAAGGCAACATCCTTCTTCATACCAGGCCACCAGCACCGAGTACGAAGATCCTTGTACATTTTATCAGCACCAGGATGGATAGAATATCGAGACTTAGGAGATTCGTCCATTACCAAGGTGCGAAGATCGTCTTGTTTCGGAATCCACAATCGATCCTTAAAATAGAGCAAACCATCGTCTTTCGCTTCGAGCATAAGCTCAAGTTAACGTGGTAATTCCGTACCCATCAAATTTTGTGAAACACAAAATTGTTGAGCTTGAAGGACACGAGATTGAGGATCAGCTAGAGTTCAAACAGAATGAAGCTTGACTCGTTCTTTTTTACTAAGCGCATCAGCTACGACATTCGCCTTACCAGGATGGTAGCGAATCTCGCAATCATAGTCGTTCAAGAGTTCAACCCAACATCGTTGCCTCATATTCAGCTCTTTCTGATGAAGAATATGCTGGAGACTTTTGTGGTCTGTGAAAACCACAAACTTTGTTCCATAGAGGTAGTGTCTCCAGATTTTAAGCGCGAAAACCACAGCTCCTAACTCAAGATCATGAGTCGTATAGTTCTTCTCGTGAACTTTCAGCTGTCTAGATGCATATGCAATAACCTTACCTCGTTGCATAAGGACGCAACCAAGGCCTAAGTTGGACGCATCACAATAGACAACGAAATCATCGCTTCCTTCAGGCAGAGATAGAACAGGAGCATCACATAACTTCTGCTTCAGCGTTTGGAACGCTCCTTCTTGCTTGGGTCCCCACTCGAAAGGCTTATTCTTCTGAGTCAAAGCAGTGAGTGGAACCGCAATCTTCGAGAAATTTGAAATGAATCGACGATAATAACCAGCAAGACCAAGAAAAGATCGAATCTCCGTAGGCATCGTCGGTGTATTCTAGTCCTTAATAGCAGCAATCTTGGATGGATCCACATGAATACCCTGCTCATTGACTATATGACCCAAGAATTGAACTTCTTTAAGCCAGAATTCACACTTGGAGAATTTCGCAAAAAGTTGTTCCTTCTTCAGGAGTTCCAATGTTAAGCGAAGGTGTTGCTCGTGCTCGGCTCGAGATTTTGAATAAATGAGAATATCGTCGATGACCACAATAATGAACTTGTCCAAATAAGGTTTGCAGACCCTATTCATTAAGTCCATAAAGATAGCTGGAGCACTCGTCAAACCAAAAGGCATGACAGTGAACTCGTAATGCCCATATCTTGTGCGGATAGCAGTTTTGGGAATATCTTCTTCGAGAACACGAAGTTGATGATACCCAGAACGCAGATCGATCTTGGAAAAACATGAAGCACCCTGCAGCTGGTCGAAGAGATCATCAATTCGAGGTAGGGGATATCGATTCTTGATGATGAGCTTATTAAGCTCACGATAATCGATACACATTCGAAAGGAATCTCCAGAACATCGCCAGAAGACAAAGGAATACGAACAATCTTATCGAAACAAACCACCACAGCGTGGTGTTTGGTTAAACAGTCTATTCCAATGACAATATCGAAACTCCCAAGTTGCATCGGTGTGAGGTCAATAGGAAAAAGATGGTTATCAAGGTTCAACTGACAATTACGAATAATAGAATCGAGAACAAGAGGTTTACCAGTGGCAACTTCAACAGATAAGGGTTTCCTCAGTTTAGTTCTAGGTATCGCAAGCAAAGGCTCAAATGACAGGGAAACAAAACTTATATCGGCACCAGAATCAAAAAGAATAGATGCAGGTCGATTGTTAACAAGAAACGTACCATTGACAACCAAGGTACCTCTGACAACGAGGTTGTCAGCTCGAGCCTCGTTTGCATTCAGATTGTACGCTCGCCCAAGAGTGGGATCGACAATTGGAAAAACAAAGAGGTATTGAAAACATCGACAAAACACAAGGAAGGCGATCATTGTTTGTTACCTCGAACAAACAAACGACACGCAGTGACTAATCAAAGTAAATAGGTAAAAAATAATGTATCACGAAGACATGCTCGCCTATAAGTGAACACTCACCCCAAGAGTTCCCAGGTAAGAGTGACTGATCCGATTATGTGGATTTGTACGAACACTCTAGCCTTAGACAGAAAACTCAGAGTACAGGCACTCACTATTCCAGTTTGCACGTGTACACATTATTTAGACCCAAACTTTAACGAGATTTTGAAAACTCAGAAGGCACTAAGCGAAAAATGAGTTAAACTGGAAGGGTTCAAAACCTAACAACAGAGGGTTCAAAACCAAGTAATCAATAATCCTAGAATGGATGATTAATTTTCGAAGTAGATTCAGATTTTGTTTTAAAAAAAATTTAAACGCAAATAAACTTGCGTTGGGGTCCTAGAAGTTCTTGTCTAGGTCAAAGCATTACTAATAACCTAATTCCCTATAACCATTGGCTTTGATACCAACTCTTCTGTCACACCCCGACCACGTAAAACAACAAAGCGTGGCGGAAACATCGGGGAGTGTTGTAACAGAATTATCGTTTCATAACCATGGATACAAAAAGTGTTTCGTTTTATTTATAATATTAAACTTTAACATTGTTTTAACACATAACAAACAAGTTTTATATCGACTATCATTGTTTCATGTCACTAAGGCCTCGTCCAGATCCTATGTGACGCATGCATCCTAGAACATCAATCAAGCAACAATGCCTGAAACATATGTAAAAACAAAGTCAGCAAAGAAATGCTGGCGAGTACATAGGTTTTATAAAAGTATCGGAATCATGGCTTGTTTACATATATTGCAATACCTTGAAAACCTTGTTTTGAAAAGAGTATAACATTGCAACTTAATTAACCAACTCAAATCAAGCGGGTTATAATTTATAAAACCTCGTAGCCATGATTCTTAACCCAAAAGCTTTTGTTTTGGAAAACCATCTTGTAAAACATCTCGTATAAACTCGTTAATAAAACTCGTATATTATTTCGAAAACATCGTTGAGTGACATCGTTTCAATATCGTTTACCCAAGTGAACTAAATAATGCCACGGTATGTAATATGTTGAAAACACTTATATATAAGAAGTACCAGCGGCGTATCTACCATGTTTTCACCATATTACACCCGTCCCATTATCTAAACACTAACCAAAAACCAATCGTTTACCCAAATCATTTAACATCGTTTCCAAATCATTTCCAATTCGTTTCCAAATCGTTTACTCGTTTAAATCGTTTAATTCATCCTCGTTTTAATTGTGATAACTTATACATAGTCGTCTCGCTAATAACATTCAAACCTTCATGACTCGACTTCCTCGTTCCTCGCTTCTCGTATTAACAAACCCCCAAAGGATAAGTTAATAATTACAGATTCAGTCGTTACCCACAACACCTACACATAACCATGGGTATAGTGAAATAACGGGATTTGTCAGATCCTATGGTACCATAACCTAATACTGGTCGGTTCGACCAAATTTAATGAATGTCATTCGTTATGTAACTACAACCAACAAGTTCGTTCCCATTATCGAAATCGTTATTAGTTTAGTATAAATCGTTTTTTAAATTATCGTTAACACCTTGAAAACATTATGTACATATGAATCACCCCAAAACATTTGAAAACAGTAAAATAGGGGAACTATGTACTCAAATGTAGTGCAAGGTATCCTCAATCAACAGTACTTCAACAAACTCGAGTAAACCCGAGAAATCAAGCAGCACCTAGTAATCGAACCACTAGTCAAACAATAGACGCCTAAATCTGAAGATCAGACAGAATGATGTCTTGCAACCCAAATGAGTGTTGGAACTCATGTGATATGGTTTAACAAAGCCTACATCCTAAATCAGAACCTAACCTAAGTGCTTTCGACCCATCGCGATCCATTAAGGTAGCTTATGCTACTTTAACGCTTCGTGCGCGCAAACGCGCGTTCGAGACGTCTAACTAGTCCTATGAAAAGTATTATATGCCTATACAAGTTTAATCATGTTGTATAATCAGTTATGTGACAAAATTTTAGGTTACATATGCTTAATTACCAATTATGCATGAAAAGGGCATTTTGGTCATTTACCTAAGGCATATAACTACTTATCATACAACCATCTAAACTAGGTGGCCATAAGGTATAACCTCGGAAGGTTATTCCCTATGCTACTATGTTCACCTAATGTGGTTGGTCGGATCCTAATGATCGACCAAACGGGTCGGGTTCGAAAGTATAAGCGATTGATTAGATCGCTTACCTTTACGACCCTATATAAGCACTAAACTAAAAGTGACGAGCTAAGCATGTTAAAACATGCTTAACTAAGTTAGAAAACTGGTTTTGATATCAAAACTAACGGTTTTGATATCCTAAAGTAGTTTGGTTACAAAATACGCGTAAATGCGCATTTTGGCCGAAACTTCGACTCGTCACTGAGCCTAGATAACGTGGTAATCAGTAGGTATAGTCACTAGGGGCTATAACCATCGTGATTACACTCACGTTATGAAGTTCAAATGAACTTCACATTGACCAAAAACTGGTCAATGCAGAAAGTCAAACATAGTTTGACTTTAACGCTAAAACGAATGAAAAGAACGAAAGAACACTTACAGAAGGTCCCCGCAAGTCTTGATTCCGATTTTTCTCTCAGGTAGGAAGCATATACTTCCACTTAGAGAGCATAAATCAGATTTCAAATTGTGGGTTTTGAAGTGAAATGGATGGGGTATATATAGGCTTTCTAGAACCGTTAAGATCGTTCCTCGAAAACTGAGCTTTGATCTGGACCTTACATGTGTGCCCATGGTTTTCTAAAACCATGGGAGCCCCTAATATGGACTATGTTCATTGAATACCAGCCCATGGTTTTGCAAAACCATGGGTTAAAACCATCAACACTTCAAAATGGACTAGGTTCATTGAATCTGCCAGAAATTTCAAAAATGGTCCCTACACTTGTAAAACTTGATTTTTTGGCACTTTTAAGCCCCGTTAACCCCATTTCAAGGCTCTAAAATAAAGTTAAAGTATAGGGAACTTAAAATATGCTCAAAAATATCTCAGATGTCGGTTCGTTTGGTCGTACGGTTGCGTTATTCGCTTAATTACGACGGAAGTCGTAACGAACGCAAAAACGATCCAAATTAAGCGACGAATGGAATTTTATCATGCCAAACACTAAAATAAAATATTTTAATGCTTACATAAATTTTTGGATGTCCGGATGTATTCAGAACGTAAGTTATGCGCGAAAATGCAAACTTATGCACTTTTTGACGCTTTTAGTCCCTGAATGAGCATAAAGTTTATTTTAGCATACCGAACCCCTCAAAGCCTATTTCTAAGCTATGTAAAGGTTATTTAGGGTATTTTTAACTTATGATCAAGTTTCGGAATGTTCGTTACTATACAAATCGGCATAGTTTCGCAGTTTGACACAAATAGTCCCTGCGATCGAACAAAGTTGATTTCGACACACCAAACCATTCAAAACTTATTTCTAAGTTATGTGGAGGTTATTTAAGGTATGTTAAGCCTATGTCACTATCCCGGAGTGTTTGTCGCATTATACTGACTGCGTTTAAGCAGCAGTTTGCGTATAACCTTCCAGAACGCGATTTAAAGCTAGCAATCGGAATCGAATCGAATTGTAAAATCACCAAACACAAATACACACATAGAAACACCAAAACAAGTATAATAACACCAAAGCACATTGTTTTATTAATAATCATCATTGTTTTACATCGTGCATCGATTACAGAACACAGTTGTCACAACTAAAGGGAAGGTGATGGGATTTGGTACAGTACAGTCTAGAAATGTTATGTTTGAAAATGTCAACCTGATAGATAATCTCAAATTCAACCTCCTTAGTGTTTCTCAAATGAGTGACAAAGGTTATGGTTCTTTCTTTACTAAGGAGTGTTGTAGGATTATTGGACAAGAAATGGTTGAAAAGATTGAAGAAATAATAAAAAAAATGGAATAACTAAACTTGTTGCTCAAAGAAGTGGCAATGTTTAGGTAGTTGATTTATCAAAAGAGAACCCAAGAACTGATGCCTGTCTGTTCTTAGCTGCCTTTAACAAAGAGACAGAACTTTGGCACAGAAGATAGGGGCACACAAATCTCAAGACAATCACTGCTTTGTCAAAACAGGGGCTAGTAAGAGGTCTTCCTCAAAAACTGTTCACCTGTCCTGAGCATTGTGTTTCCTGCTTAAAAGGAAAACAACATAAAAGCTCATTCAAGTCCAATGAAGACTCCAAAACAAACAAGTGCTTGCAAATGCTTCACATGGATCTGTTTGGCCCAGTTAAAGTCATGAGTCTTTGAAAGAAAAGATATTGTTTGGTAATTATAGATGACTTTTCTAGGTTTACATGGACTTATTTCTTACATTCCAAAGATGAGACTGCAGGCATTCTTCAAGATATTGTCACACAGGTTGAAAAGCAGTTTGACTTGCTAGTAAAAATCTTCAGGAGTGACAATGGCACATAATTCAGAAATAGGGAGTTGGATGAGTTTTGTGTGTCCAAAGGAATTGTAAGGCAGTACAGCATTCCCAGGACACTAGAACAAAATGGGGTAGTTGATAGAAAGAACAGAACTTTGATAGAGGCTGCCAGGACCATGCTTGCTGATTCAGGTTTGCCATTAACTTTCTGGGCAGAGCCTATAAACACTACCTGCTATGTCCAGAACATAGTTTTAATAAACCCCAGGCATCAAAAGACTGCCAATGAAATTCTGTATAAAATCAAACCACTGATTTCAATTTTAAAGTTTTTGGCTGCCCATGCTTCATTTTAAACTTAAAAGATTCTATTTCAAAGTTTGCAACCAAAATTGATTGTGGTTATCATTTGGGATACTCAACCACTGCTAAGGCCTACAAAGTGTTCAACACTAGGACTAAGACAGTGGAAGAGACTTTGAATGTGAAGTTCAACGAACTCTCTTCAATGAAAATCCTAGCAAATCCTGCAGAATTATTTGATCTTGATAAGTTTACTTTTGAAAATGTTTCTGTCAAAACTAACAGTGCAGGTCCATCTCAAAGTTCTCCATCAGACTATGGATATGAAGTCATCATTCCACAACAAAAGTCTGCATCAATTGGTAGAGTAGCAGATGTTCAAAACAGCTTTCAAAGCTCAACCACTGCTACCTCAACAGTTGTTGACCAAAGTAGCCCATTAACCCCTGCTTCCACATCATCAAGCAATGTTGATAAAAATCCCCAAACAGTGGATAAAAATCAGCATGTTTCCACACCACTTCATCCTATTCCTCCACCTCCATTTCAAGACCCTGTTGGATCCTCAAAATCACCAACAGTGGTTAGCTCAGATGATTCACATATGCAGCCTTCACCTTTAAATGCCATTGTTCCATACAAAGGAGATCTAATCTTCTTGAAGTCTCATCCACCTGACCAAATCATTGGCAACATCAGTAAAGGGTGCTCACAAGAAGTCAATCCCAAAACATCTGTCTTTTTGCTGGTTTCCTATCACTCCATCAGCCAGTCAAGTACCAAGAGGCACTAAAAGATAATAGATGGGTAGAAGCCATGCAAGAGGAGCTCCAACAGTTTAAAAGAAAACAAGTATGGGAACCTGTACCACTGCCAAAGGGTGTGAGTCCTATTGGCACAAAGTGGGTCTTTAAAAATAAAACTAATGAAAGGGGTATTGTTGTCAAGAATAAAGCAAGGCTAGTGGTTCAAGGGTTCAGACAGGAAGAGGGCATTGATTATGATGAAACTTTTGCCCCTGTAGCAAGATTGGAAGCTATCAGATTATTCATGGCCTTTGCTGTCAACCACAATATAAAGGTGTATCAAATGGACATTAAATGTTCATTCCTCTATGGTAAAATACAAGAAGAGGTATATGTTTGTCAAACTCCAGGTTTTGAGTATCCATTTAATTCAAATCATGTCTACAAGCTAAATAAAGCCTTGTATGGCTTGAAACAAGCACCTAGAGCATGGTATGAAACTCTTTCCACCTTTCTCCTTTCCATTGGGTTCACTAGAGGTAAAATTGATAAAACGTTGTTTTTAAAATGGAGAGGGAAAGATTTGATGATTATCCAGATTTATGTGGATGACATCATTTTTGGAAGCAGATGTTCTAACATGTGTGAAGAGTTCAAACAACTCATGACAGCTGAGTTTGTAATGAGTGCAATGGGTGAACTTCAGTGCTTTCTTGGTCTCCAAGTAAGGCAACAGCAAAATGGTACTTTCATCCATCAAGGCAAACATGCCAAAGAACTTTTAAAGAAATTTGAGATGGATGATTGCAAGCCATGTAGTACACCCATAGCAACCACAAAAATAGACATATCTGATGAAAAGGATGATTTGGTTGATCAAACTCTTTATAGAAGCATGATTGGGTCTTTATTGTACCTGACTGCATCTAGGCCAGACATCATGTTTGCAACATGTGTTTGTGCAAGATACCAATCAGCCCCTAGAAAGTCAAACCTTATTGCTGTAAAAAGGATATTCAGATACCTAAAAGGTACTCCCACACTTGGTATCTGGTATCCAGCTGATGGAAATATCAAGCTTTCAGGTTTCTCAGATAGTGACTTTGCTGGATGTAATACAACAAGGAAGTCCACTTCAGGATGGTGTCAATTCCTAGGCAGTTTCTTAGTGTCTTGGCAAAGCAAAAAGCAAGCAGCTTTTTCAACATCCACTACTGAGGCAGAGTATATAGTTGCTACAGGCTATACAGCCCAACTGTTAAGGCTTCAAAAATCAATTGCTGGATTTTGGTATCACTGCCTTAAAGACACCTCTCATGTTGGACAGTCAAGCAGCAGAAAATATCATCAAAAATCCAGTCTCCCATTCAACCACCAAGCACATTGATATCAGACATCACTTTGTGGGGGATTGCTATGAAAAAGATTTGATTTTGTCTGCATCATGTTCCAACTAAAGATCAGCTGGCAGATGTGCTAAGAAAAGCATTAGACACGTCCACCTTTGAAAGCTTGATCTCTAGGATTGGCATGCTGAACATGGAATAACAGGCAAAATCCTATTTTTCTATGAATAAAACCATTAAAATGTTTTCAGAAAATCAAAATTCCATCCTTAAAAATAGCTAAAAATTAAAATTTTCATTAATCCTTAAAAGTCTGCCATAACCACTGTTTTAGTTCAAACATTTGTTCTGATGATTATTGTCCACTGCTGAAAGTCAACCTCTGTTTCCTCATTTCTTTGTTAATCATTGTTGTTCAAAATCAGTGTTTTAACCATTGATGGCTATCCACTGATAGTTAAAAGTCAGCCACTGTTTTCATTTTCCCGCAGTAAACCACTGATAATTAACCCATCAGTGGTTTCCTAAACAACTGTCTCCCATTACTCATTAGAGGTTGGCACGTGGATAGTACTTATCCGTCAGATCTTTTATAACCGCTGCCACATCAGCATTCACTTTTTCCACCATATAAAACCCTGATCAAAACCCCAAATAGGGTTTTCACTGTCGAATCGAATTCAAAATTCCTTTCTCAAAGCAGTTACCATCAATTTCTCTCATATCATTCATCGTCTTCTTCTTCTCGCATACACACTCAAATCTTCATGGCTCTTCCATTCAAAACCCCTCATAACTACCTGTGCATACTTGAAAAACCAAGTGACAGCACAACCTTCAATTCCGTCATTGACACTCTTTCGACCACAAAGTACAAAACTTTGTTGACTTGTAATGCTCCTATCTTCCTGAATACCCAAGGAGAATTCTGGAAAAATGCTAAACATGTGATGGGATTTTAACATGTTTTCAAAGCAATTTCATCCATATGAAATAAAAACGCAGCGGAAATAATGTTTAAAACATGTTACTTTTATAAGATATAAAACCATTTATATGCAAAATCCCAAAACCCGGATCCATATATGAAAATGCATACTATCAAACACAACCATAGGATGTTTAGAAAAACTACCTTCTTGGAGTACAAGGATGATGAAACGGATGATGCTTCTTGAAATGGTTTTCCTCAAGAGTAGAAGACCTCAAGCTTGTATACCCCAAGCTTCCAACAAACACCTTGAGATTAGCTAGGATTTTAACACCAAAGATCAAAAACCGAACACTTGAAAACACCCTCTTATGACCGATTTTTAGAGAGCAAGAACACAAGTCTTCCATGGCTCATTTGGTCATCCAATTTATTTATAGTCTAAGAGAGAATATTGCCACCACCAACTCCCAATCAAAACACATGCAAGTATGACAACATGCAAGCCATTTCATTGGTCCTTCCAATCAAAACACATGCAAGTTATGACAACATGCAAGCCATTTCATTGGACCAAGAAGAGGTTTGTGAGTTCCCATGTGGGGGGGGGGCGGCCTAGCTTTGTTTTTTTTAAAAAAAACTTTTATAAAATTCAAGTCTTTGTTTATATATTTATAACTTTTATAAATATAACACTACATAAATGCAAGACTTTATACAACCTTTTAAAATGTTATTTAACCCATTAAATAACAAAATAAAATATTCTCTCAAAATAAATTATCCATATAATTTATTAGTTTCTCAAGTGTAATTATTTAGAACACCAATTTCTAAATATTGTAAGTGTTAATATTTATTTGTTTGATCATATCACAAATAAATAATATAAGTGTTTGTCTAGCTTGTTATTGGGTATGACTCGACTTGGATCATAACGTACTAGCCACATCAATTTAATATGTGTCTTGGGCATACAGAGTCCAACAATCTCCCACTAGCACAAGATACATAGAAGATTGATGCAAGTAGTAAATGACGCCTAACTACGGTTTACTACCCCCAATACGTATGACTATGTTGGGATTGAACCCTACTAGAGGAACAGATAATGTAAAGCCAAAACCTGGTCACAACAGTGGATTCACAATAAGCAGACGTTTACTCTAAGCTCTCCCCTTGACAGTGGTTACCTATCTGCTGATACACTCTAAGTACTGCTCAGAAGAACAACTGATGAACCAAACACTGATGAAACAACTAAAGACTGCTAAAAGGCAAACACTGAGCTCTATCTACTGCTGTCTCTTATGTACTGCAGAAGACCCAAGCACTGCTCATTCAAAGACTGATCACCTTTTGAAGAAAGCACTGATGTTCAAGTAATCAGTGCTTAGGCTACAACAGTGGAACGTGAACAGAGTTAGACTTGTTTTACATTTTATTATCAATCAGTTGTTAGACATTAGTAGTTTTGTATAGACCAGTGTTTATAGGTTGTTAGGCTGTTAGATGTCACTATCATGGTGATGTCAGCTGAGGTACATCAGTGGTTTGGTTTGCCTATAAATATGACAGTACTCTGTACTGTTATATTTGATCGTTTTGAGTGAGTTCTTCTCCTCAATTCAATCCTTTCATCTTGTGCAACCAACTATGGAGTATCAGGCTGAGGGGGAGTTTAGTCTGTAAGCTTGCACTGTAATCTTTTGCTTTTAATGTAATCTTTCGACTCTATGAAAAAGCAATTGTTTATCAAACTATATTCTCCTTTGATTGTGTTTACAAAGTTTGTTATTCATTTCCGCTGCACTTAAAACTGCTCATATCTATTTGATTTGTTCAAATCTCACAAACAAGCACAATCAGTAGATCCTCAGATCCTAACAATTGGTATCAGAGCATGGACAGTCAAATTCGATCTAACAATCAATTTGACATAACAGTTCGGCTCAAAATTCATTGATACTAGGGATGGTTGTATTTAGTTGAAAAACAGAGTAACGAGTAAATCATGATCAAAATGGTTATTCAGAAACTCTGTAAATCAACCAAGATGTCATATGACACACAAATCTCACACAACAAGTGATATCATGCATAAGTTACTCATAGTTTTCAGATCTGAAAACATATCTGTTAAACTGTGGGATTATTTCATATTTTCAAAATTGATTTCAATTGTTGTTATGAAAATTGTGATGTCACCTTATTAAAATGCTAAAGTATGAACCTCAGATTAACAAAAACCTATGTTTATAAAATATTAGTGTTTTTTATAACACAAAAGGAGGGAAATTAAAACTTTAGTCTTTCAGATCTTATTTGTTGAAAACAGGTTGAGTTCCTAAAAAGGACAAAATCAACTATGTTAAAATACATTAAGAAAATTCACAAAAACTCAAAAGTGTGTTTATCTCAAAACTTTTGATGTCAAAAGAAAAGAGTATAAACATAAAACACTTATGAGTCATAATTTAGGGTAATAATGATCATTAAGCAAATGTGTGCATTCATCTGCTCAGGAAAAGGTTTTGATTCCGGTGAATGAACTCCAAAGAGGACTAGACAAATGTTCAAAAATTCATTCATGTGTCCTCATGTTTGCAATCAACTGACAAAGAAAATGGAACCAAACAGTGGTCAAAATGTATTCAGAATGTTCTACCAACTGCTGTCAAACCACTGACCATTTTCATAAACTTGAGAATGTTATGATTACGTTTTCTTTTGAATATATACCAGATCCTTTTTGATGCTGTTCTCAGAAAATCCTTTAATTATTTTTTTATATAAAGGATTTTCTCGAATAATCAGGATATATTGTTCATTTTTTCTTTGAACAATATATTTTGAACTTTTGCTTGTTTTTGTTGGCAATAGTTTCAGTTCCTGTCAGGGTATAGTACCTTTTTTTTGTTGGTATTATTGTCCTCATAAATGGGTCAAGAGGAAATGGTTCATATGTTGAAATCATATCTTACTCAGGTTTGTTTTTAAACATTAATCAAAGGTTGGTTGCTAAACTGTGGTTAAACTACTAGGGCATCTCATGGTTTAACTTGGATATCTAACAAAAATGAGTGCCTTAGCAAAAAGTCTACATCATCTGGGGTACTAAACCACTGTCCTTTAAATTGACGTGTGGCAAAAACCTTGAATGGAAATTCTCAAAACTATTGCTGAAATACTTGTCCTTCAAATCTGTATCATTTACCCTAATCATTGCTTTGTTCAAACATCTGTTTCCTATTTACTATCCACTGCTGAAAGTCAACCACTGGTTCTTCATTTTGCTAAGACAAGCACTGATGCTCAAAATCAGTGTCTTATCCACTGATATGCTATCCACTGATAGTAAAAATCATCCACTGTCCTCATTATTACCGTTGTAACTACTGATGCTTGATTCATCAGTGGCTCTTAAAACAACTGTTCTCCACCCTTCATCCATTTCATCAGTGTTTGACACGTGGTCAGTTTTTAGCCTTCAGATCATCATAACCGCTGCCACATCAGCGATCAATTTTTTTCCCTAAATAAAACCCTGATCAAAACCCCAAACAGGGCTTTACACTGTCGAATTGAATTCCAAAAATTCTCTTCTCAAAGCAGTTTCCAACCTTTCTTCCCAAAACACTCTCCGGTTCTTCTTCATCAAAATGACGAAGTCAAAATCAAAATCAAAATCTAAACCAAAATCACCATCATCTTCAAAAGAGGTCGCTCAAACGGCCGAAGAATCCATCGAGATACCATACAAATCTCCTCATAACTATATGGGTTTGCTCACAAAACCTACCGATAACCATACCTTCAACTCCATCATTGATACACTTTCTGCATCAAAGTACAAAACTTTGTTAACCGCAGATGCCCCCATTTATCTACAAACCCAGAGAGAGTTTTGGAAAAATGCTAAGCTTGAAAAACAAGACGGAAAAGTAGTAGCCATTAACTCCTCGATACAGGGTAAAGTGACTCAAATCACTCCGCAAACAATCTCAGAAGTCTTCAAACTCGATGATCAGAATGGTAAAACTTCCTTTGACAAAAACGAGTTAAAAGCTGATTTTCGGAAAAGGGGATATGCAGAACAATCAAAGGTAGATACCTTACAAAAAGGTTATTTTCCATCTGCACCCAGATTTTTATTCCACACACTTTTAAGTTGTGTTTCTAATAAAACAACAGCGTTTAATAAAATACCATTGAAGATTCAGTGCCTGGGATATGCTATTCTAAACAATAAAGATTACAACTATTCCCAGGAGATCTTCAATGACATGGTAAAGAATGTTGACAGCAAATCATTTCTTCTTTTTCAAAGATTTCTGAGCTATTACTTTAAACAAATATTTGAAAAAGAGGATGAAAATTTGCCCAAACAAGGTGTCCATTTTCAAATAAAAAGTTTAACAATTGAAACATTTTCAAGAATGATGGCACCAATAAAATTAAAAGCAAAGGTGCCTGAGCAGACTTTAAAAACTGTCACTGATCCTCAGGCAACTTCTGCTGAGCCCACTGCTCCAGGTGATCAGAGCAGCACAACCACTGCTCTGAAACCCACACATGACATCACCAAAAAGACCAAAAGAAAATCTTCCAAAAATCCCACTAAACCCAAGAAAAAGGCAACTCTGGAAGATGAGATCCCAGAGCAACTGCCTGTGACAACACAAATGTCACCACAAACCACTGCTGCTACTTCCTCACAGCAGTTGGATGAAAGATCTCAACCTATGCCTAAAACTCCTCCTGCATCCTCACAAAAGGATCAGGTTGTAATCACAGGGACACCAAATTATGAAGCTCTGGATCCACTTGGCTCTATCTTCCACAGTCCTGATCCCAAGGACATGTCTCTTTCAACTCCCATACCCTCACCAATCATACTACCACAATCAATAATGCCCCTGTTGCATGCAGTTGATATTGCACAGACACAAACCAGTTCCTCTCTATCACCTATCACTGAGAGTATACACCCACAAGTGACTGGGTCTGATGCTTATACCTCTGCTATCCCAGCAACAACTGAGGAGGTTACACCCCCTGAGTTACAAGTAACTCTCGGTGGTAGTTCAAGTGGAGCAGCAACTACAGCTGATGGATCAACAGATCTTCAGTTGGACAGTTGTTTCATTAATAAGACTCCCTTGAAGGCAATTTCTTCCATGGCAACATCGGTAACCACCAGTGAGTTGATTCTAACCACCGGTACCATCAAAGGTTTATCGAGTGCTGAAGAAAGAAGTCCCCAGTACTAAGAACAAGGGGCATCAATGGGTGATTTCTGGGACTCAGTTCCTAAGTCACATATTGATACAACCACTACTGGTGGGGATTCAGATGATCCTACTAATGTAGGTGATGATTCAAAATATCAGGAATTGACGAAAAGAGTTGAAAAACTTGAAGATTCAGTTGCTGAAATTAAAGATATGGTGCAAGAGATTTTAAAATCTCAAAAAGCACAAGCTACTACTGTTCCTGCTCAAGCACCTGCACAACATGCATTTGCTGCAAATGAGCTTTGGAATATTTTTCAACCCATGCTTGAAAAACAGCAACATATGGCTGATCAAAAGCATGCTATTCATGTACAAATGCTGACCAACATGGTGGAATCAAGGTTTAAAGACACTCAAGCAGATATCAAGGCTATAAAGGCTAGCATTCAAAGCGCCTCTGGAAAAGTTCCTTCTTCCCTATCATTTCTTGTTAACCCCCCTTCAGATAATGCCAAAAAGGGGGAGAATATCAAGCTGTTGAGAAAAATGAATAAGATGGGAATAGAACATGACCTTTATATTGAGCCTGAAAAAGAAAAAGAAAAAGAAAAGCAGGTCTCAAAACCTGTTAGCCAAACAGCTGATACAGCAGTGGTTACAAAAACTACTGTCAGTAGCCAAACAGCTGCCATCTCTTCAACACACACCACTCCATCACACACCACCAAAACCACTGCCCTCACATCATCATCTACAATCATATTACCACCACTGCCTCCTGACATAAAGCAGAAGACAGCAGATGTTACAACATCTGCTGTAATGACAATAGTGATTGAAACACCAGTTGTTTCAACCACTGTCAGTCAATCACAATCACAAACCACTGTTATTCAATCTCAAACCACTGATCCACCCAAAACATCATCAGCCTCTCCTACATTAAAAAGGAGAAGGGTTTTCATTCCTGATGATGAGTCACCACCATCAAAAACCCCTGCTCAAAAGCAGAAGACATCTGCTGATACATCAGCAGTTGTAATGACAACAGCGGTTGAAACACCAGTTGTTTCAACCACTGTTAGTCAAACATCCACCACTGATCTCATCATTCCTACACCAAAGCCTCACAAAAGAAAAAGAGAAACAACACAGGCTACTGATGAAAAGTATGATCCTGTTGATGCTAAATATCCATTGGAATTAGAAGCTGTGAAAAATGAGATGAAACAATTTTACACTGAAGATGATCCTTTATTAAGGAAATTTCCTTCTCTCATAGGTTTCATAATTCCAGAAAACATGGATGAATATCTCGAAATAAAGGCAAGACAAGCAAGGATAAGAGCCAAAGTTGAATGTAAGGATCAAGGTGATGAAGCCATTTTGGAAAGAAGGGAATTCCTGCTCAACAAAGTCAAACAAATAGAAGAATATGCAAGTGATCTGAACAAAGAAATGTCAAGCTTATCCCCTGAAGCAGATCAACGAAATGAATTGAGAAACGAATATCTTGCATACATAATGAAAGAAAAGTTATATCCTGCTGAAGAAAAAGAATTCAAAGACTGGCCAATAGTTGCACTAAAGCATGAGGCTAACAGAATTGAAAAGATTAAACTTGATCCACGGAAGAAAAAGACAGCTCCAAATTGGAATAAATACAAGAAATTCATAGCTGATCTTATTTCCGAGCATAAAAGAAAGAAGCAGGAGTTGGTGGATGGAAAGGTGGATACTGCAGATGCCATAGCAAAATGGTCAATGCAGCAAACTGATGAAGCTTATGAAAGGCTTGAGAAACAGAGGATGAAAGTCTCCAACACTCCTAAAAAGTCTGACTACAAAAAGCTAAAGGAGCAGGTCAAGACATTTGAAACACAAATCAGTACAGCAGAAGCCTTTGTTACAAAAATGAGAAAAGAAAGGAAGGAAAAGCTGACTGTTTGTGAAGGAAAGCATAAAGAAGATGATCTGATTGAAGAAGCTACCAAGAAATTGGCTTCAGATAAAGAAAAATTAGCTAAACTACAAGACCTTGCCAAAAAGGTCAAAGTAGTAAGCCAAACATCATTAGCAGATGTCACAAGCAGTGAGCTGACTGACAAAGAAGTTGAAGCAGACATAGCTACAGCTAATGAGATTATTGAAAAAGCATTCACACGAGTTTTTGAAGCTCATGATTCTGCTCTACACTTCTTCTCTAGGCCAAACACTTTAAGTTCATCAGTCAATAAACCTCTCCCAAGAAACCCATTTGGTTTAAAAATACTAAAGTGGCTCTCTGATCAAAAGACCCACGTATTGACTCTGATCAGAATCAATGGAGAAGTGAGGCATATATCAAGGAATCAAGCACTAGGCCTGAGTGTTGAAGATCTACAAGATCTCCTTGAGCTTTCACTGTGCAGGGATGAGGCTGGTTCAAGTTCTAAGGAGTTTGAGGAAGAATTTAAAAGAAAAGCAAAGGAACTTCTGATGAAAAATAAAAATCCAGAATAATGAAGGGTTTTGGCATTATCTGTTCCATGGGGAGATTGTTGGGATTGAACCCTACCAGAGGAACAGATAATGTAAAGCCAAAACCTAGTCACAACAGTGGATTCACAATAAGCAGACGTTTACTCTAAGCTCTCCACTTAACAGTGGTTACCTATCTACTGATACACTCTAAGTACTGCTCAGAAGAACAACTAATGAACCAAACACTGATGAAACAACTAAAGACTGCTAAAAGGCAAACACTGAGCTCTATCTACTGCTGTCTCTTATGTACTGCTGAAGACCCAAGCACTGCTCATTCAAAGACTGATCACCTTTTGAAGAAAGCACTGATGTTCAAGTAATCAGTGCTTAGTCTACAACAGTGGAACGTGAACAGAGTTAGACTTGTTTTGCATTTTATTATCAATCAGTTGTTAGACATCAGTAGTTTTTTATAGACCAGTGTTTATAGGTTGTTAGGCTGTTAGATGTCACTATCATGGTGATGTCAGCTGAGGTACATCAGTGGTTTGGTTTGCCTATAAATATGACAGTACTCTGTACTGTTATATTTGATCGTTTTGAGTGAGTTCTTCTCCTCAATTCAATCCTTTCATCTTGTGCAACCAACTCTGGAGTATCAGGCTGAGGGGGAGTTTAGTCTGTAAGCTTGCACTGTAATCTTTTGCTTTTAATGTAATCTTTCGACTCTATGAAAAAGCAATTGTTTATCAAACTATATTCTCCATTGATTGTGTTTACAAAGTTTGTTATTCATTTCCGCTGCACTTAAAACTGCTCATATCTATTTGATTTGTTCAAATCTCACAAACAAGCACAATCAGTAGATCCTCAGATCCTAACAGACTATATTTGCCATTCAATAACATCATCCATTTCAAGTCCCTTACTTGAACATGATTTAGGTGAATTTATCATTTATCATTTCGTTTCAGATGTCATGTTAAATCCAGAGACATAGAGTGATCACTCTCTGTTGATTTAACTTTATCAGGCCTTAGACATCTTACTCTCAACGAATAAGAGGAACAAATCCCTTCTTGACTACATACGTCTCTCACAATCACCTTGTACCACACCTGAGTTTAGCATTGTGTACTGCCTTATTACAGACAGCAAAGACCTAGGTCAAGGTATAATACCTGGTGAGTATCAAGACCCAATATGTATCTCAGGTCAGAGGATACTATGATATTCGCTTTACTCAAAATTTACTTATGATCAATCACAAATGATTCCATGCAGTAATATTTGAGAGCGAGTCAGTCCAATATTTGTATCCCACAAATATCTATGAACTTTGGCAGCAACACTTTGCTTTATATTCATATCTAATGAATATCCACCAATCCAAATTCATAATAGTCTTACATTCATATTTGTTCCCACAAGTATGATCGACTACGGACATTTAGAATAATTAACTTATTCATGGATTTAAACATGCTAATATGAAACATAACTCAAAATACCATAAAAGAGTTAAAATAACAATTGTTTCAATATCCAAATACAAAATTGATCAAATCCAATCACTAGAATATCGAAGTCCTAAGGCACATGTATGACCCTCATGTTTTGCCCTGTCAAGGAGCTTCGTGAGTGGATCAGCAATGTTTTGATCGGTGTGAACTTGGCGGATACATATCTTTCCTTTTTCAACTTCATCCCTTATGTAGTTGAATCTCCGCTCAATATGTCTAGTCTTTTGGTGTGCACGAGGTTCCTTGATTTGAGCAATCGCACCCTCGTTATCACAAAAGATCTCTAGGGGGTCTTGAATGGTAAGGACTACCCCTAGGTCGGCAATGAATTTCTTCAACCATGCAGCTTCTTGGGTTGCCAATGAAGCGGCGATGTATTCTGATTCTGTAGTGGACAATGCTACCACGTCTTGTTTTGAGCTCTTCCAAGAGACTGCTCCTCCATTTAAAATGAAGACATACCCCGATTATGATCGAGAATCACTTCGATCGTTTTGGAAACTCGCGTCCGTGTAACCCTTTATAACGAGTTCCTCCTCACCAGATCCATATATTAAGAATATATCCTTAGTCCTCCTAAGATATTTCAATATGCTTTTAACAGCCATCCAATGACTGTTACCTGGATTCTGCTGGTATCTACTCGTCATGCTCAAGGCGCATGAGACGTCCGGTCTGGTGCATATCATTGCATACATGATGGATCCTATAGCTGACGCATATGGGATTCTTTTCATTTTCTCTTGCTCATCCTTTGAGCTTGGACATTGCAATGTATTTAATATTGTCCCCTTTTGAATAGGTACAAAACCTCTCTTAGAGTTCTCCATTTGGAACCTATTCAAGACTTTGTCAATGTATGCACTTTGGTTTAAACCTATCAAGCGCCTTGATCTATCCCTATAGACCTTTATTCCCAGAATGTAGGCTACTTCACCAAGATCCTTAATGGAAAAACAACTTCCAAGCCAAGCTTTTACCCCTTCCATGGTTGGAATGTCATTCCCAAATAGTAGAATGTCATCGACATACAGTACTAAGAAAGTGATGATGCTCCCACTAGCTTTCTTATACACACAAGCTTCATCGCCGTTCTTGATGAATCCAAAATTCTTAATTTCTTCATCAAAACGGTGATTCCAACTTCTAGATGCTTGTTTCAATCCATAGATTGATTTCTTTAACTTGCATACTTTGTCAGGATGTTTTGGATAGACAAAACCTTCAGGCTGAACCATATAGACATCTTCATCAAGATATCCATTAAGAAAAGCCATTTTGACATCCAATTGCCAGATCTCATAGTCATAATATGCAGCTATGGCAAATAATATCCTGATTGACTTTAGCATCGCCACAGGCGAGAAGGTCTCATCATAATCAATCCCTTGAGTTTGAGTGAAACCTTTTGCTACAAGTCTTGCTTTGTAAGTATCCAAGTTACCATGCATATCTGTTTTCTTCTTGAAAACCCACTTACTTCCAACTACTTTGGAGTTGAGTGGTGGTACAACCAATTCCCAAACTTGGTTGTCATACATGGATTGCATCTCTATGTTCATGGCTTCAAGCCATTTGTCACAATCGGATTTTGACATTGCATCATGGTATGTGGTTGGTTCATCTGAATCTACCACGTAGCATCCATCCATGAAAAATCCATACCTTTCAGGTGGATTACTAATTCTACCAGATCTGCGAACATTTTGTGTGTTCTGATCAACCTCTTGATCATTTTCAACAACCTCTTGTTGAGTGCTAGTATCAACCAAACGTGTATCGTCTTGTGGTTCTTGATCCTCCTCAAGTTCCACTGTTCTACCACTAGTTCCTTCCATAAGGAATTTAGCTTCTAAGAACTTACCCTTTCGAGCAACAAATACCTTTTGCTCGGTTGGGTCGTAGAAATAGTATCCTATATCATCTTTAGGATATCCTACAAAGATACACTTAGTAGATCGGACTTCCAATTTATTTTGGAGTGTATTGCTTAACATAAGCTTCACAACCCCAAACCCTTAAGAATGATAATGATGGAGGGTTTCCATGCCATATTTCAAAAGGTGTCTTTTCCACTTTCTTGGTTGGGGCCATATTTAGTATGCGAACTGCGGAGAGAAAAGCGTAACCCCAAAATGATAGAGGTAATGTGCTTCTAGCCATCATTGATCGAACCATATCTAATAGAGTTCGATTTCTCCTTTCGGACACACCATTGTGTTGTGGTGTTCCTGGCGTAGTAAGTTGTGAGATAATCCCACAACTCCTAAGATGATCTTGAAAAGCACCACTAAGGTATTCACCTCCTCTATTGGTGCGAAGGACTTTGATTGTTTTCTTGAGTTGATTTTCAACTTCATTTTTGAAGTCTTTGAACATTTCAAATGCTTCATCCTTGTGTCTTAGTAAGTACACATAACCATAACGACTATAGTCGTCGATAAAGGTAATGAAGTATCTTTCACCATTCCTAGTCATCGGCTTAAAAGGACCATATACATCTGAATGTATGATACCTAGTAAGTCTTTAGCCCTTTCAAATGTTCCACTAAAGGGTGTCTTGGTCATTTTGCCTTGTAAACAAGATTCGCATACATCAAATGAATTATCTTCATTTGTATTCAGAAGACCATTTCTTTGAAGTGTGTGCATGCGATTCTTGCTTATATGTCCAAGGCGACAATGCCAAAGGTAGGAATCACTCAAATCCATTTTGAGTTTCTTGTTGGTTACTTGGTACATTGAGCTATCATATGATGCGTTATCATGAACTAATTCATAAATACCATTTAAAGACATAGCTTTAAAATAAAACACATCATTCATAGAAACATAAATGTCTTGGTTAACAAATTTGAAATTAAAACCACATTGTCTTAAAAGGGAAACAGAAATTATGTTCCTAGTTAAACTAGGAGCATACAAAACGTTCTTCAAAATAACTTCCAAACCACTTGGAAGCTCTAAAACGTAGTTTCCTTAAGCTTCGACATCAACCTTTGCTCCGTTGCCCATGAAGAGACTAGCGTCTCCCTTCTTGTAATGTCTATTTCTTTTGAACCCCTGCAACGAATTGCAAATATGAGTTCCACATCCGGTATCTAGTACCCATGTGTTAGAAGAAATAACATTAAGCTCAACATGTATCATAAAGATAGTACCTGAGGTTTGCCCTACATCCCTCTTGTTTTTCAACTCCTTGAGATAGGTTGGACAATTTATCTTCTAATGTCCTATCTCACCACATTCAAAACATGGGTCATTTGTAGCAACCTTTTGCTTCTTCTCCTTCGGTTTGGTGGGTTCTGCTTTAGCTTTTCCCTTTCCTTTTCCCTTGACGTGTCCCTATCTTTTAGCATAGGTTGCTTTAGAGTCGGGGTGGGGCCTCTTCTTGTTGCCTCCTTCAGTGATCGCTAGGACGGGTAAAGCCTTTTTGCCCATTCCTGTTTCGGCCGTTTTGAGCATTGCATGAAGCTCACCAATGCTCTTGTCCCATCCATTCATGTTGTAATTCATTACAAAGCTCTCAAATTTCTATGTTAAAGAGTTGAGGATCAAATCCGTAGCCAACTCTTTAGAGACGGGACAATTTAGCCTTTCGAGGCAATCAATGTGGCTTTTCATCTTAAGGACATAAGATGATACCGATTGGGTTTCCTCCATTCGACATGCATGAAGCGCCCGAACAGTTTCAAAGCGTTCTACCCTTGCTTGTTGTAGGAACATTTCCTTTAACTGGGTAATTATGTCATATGCCCCGTGGTGTTCAAAATCCTTTTGAATTTCAGGAATCATAGTTCCCAACATGAGGCATGAGGCTTGCATGGAGTCCTCGGTATACTTAACCCAATCGTTGTAGGCTTCCACATCTTCCACGTTAGGTTCATCGGGAATAGGATCGTCCAACACATAGGATATCTTCTCCTGCTTGAGAACGATTCTCAAGTTTCGAAACCAATCCATGAAGTTGTTATGGTTGAGACGATCCTTTTCAAGGATGGTTCTTAATGATAGGTTTCGGACGATTTGGTTAGTCGGGTTTGCATTGTTAGCGGCCATCTACAAAATTTAACAAGTTCAATTTTAGTATTTTTGATATTATTATATTTTAATCATTAATACCCTTTTGTGTCTTAAAGACAATTAATAATTAAAATCTAGAATCCAACGTTAGATTTAAATATTGGTTAGGTGACCTTTATCCCTCTATTTAAATTAACAAGGTAGTCAACGTTTGACAATTGCAACTCTTTGCAATTTCTAGCCATATGGGACCGGTTAAACATCTTTATGTTTAGTTGGCATGTTTAATCTCATCAACACCTTTGTTCCCCATGCTTTGGTGACCGTAAGTTCATGGTTTCCAAATCAAGTCATCCAACTTACACACACGTGTGAGTTTATTCACATAAGTGGTTAGGTGACCTTTATCCCACAAACATGGTAAACCCACCTCGAACATACAAGTTCCCTCAAATGTGGTTAGGTGACCTTTATCCCACAATAAGAGTCCCAAGTTTTTCGAGTGTTGTATAAAAGGATGGTGTTTGACTTGTTTTATAAAAGGGTTTTTAATATTTCAAAATTCTAGTTTAGAAAATATTATGTACCATACATTTGCATGCATTCAAATCAATGGTACTTTAGTGAAAACTAATTTTCAAGGTTCTTTTTAATAAAACCCATTTTATTATAAAATCATTAATTTTTAATAAAACCTTTATTAACCATTTTAATGATTTTTCAAGAACCAATTTTACGCTTGTTGTTGATTATTAGTTTGTTAAGTCATGCATATCTACATATCATCTAAACAACAAAATAAACAACCACACAAGCATAACAATAGGTGCATAACCATAGCCAACTATTTTGACAACACTTGTTAGCCGAAACAAGTGTGCCAAAAGGTCCTTCCTAAAGGGTGAAAAATGACACAAGTAATGTGTCGATGAACTCCCACTTGATCCCGCATCCAAATGCTTCAAGTCTCCTTCTTGTGTTGTGATTTCTCCACCTTCTTTGAGCTTCCAAAAGTCTTTTATTTTCAGCTCCAAACTCCTTTGGACTCCAAAAATGAGTATTGGTTATCGGGTTAAAATCCCGTTGAGAACGATGAAGTTCTTTGGACCGAATATTATGGTCCAAACCAAAACCGCATTTTTGTGTGCATCTTCTTTTACAAAATATATCTTAATACATTTTTTCTAGTAAAATAAAATGCACCTAATCTATTTATTTTACATACCAAATGAAAATAAATAAAATACATATCTTCTAATGGAAGAACAAAATAATAATTATTACAACCCATTGAAATAATAAATAACAACACAATCATTCAACACAAGGTCATGGCTTGGTCATATGCACCAAAATATATATCCAAATATATATATATATTAATTTCAAGAAGCATAAAAAAATGGTTCCCTTTTATAAACATTTTCGGCTATGTTCAAAAAACCGAAAAGGTAAGTTTTGTCCAAACAAAGAAATCATCCATATGAAATAATTTTTTCAAGATTCTCTTATGCATGTAAGAAAATAATATTGAAAAACAAAGGGTTAACCATGTTAAAATTTTTGGCCATAGGGTTTTATTCAAACCCGAAACCCGAAATTTTTAATCTATTGAAGTATGCACTCGTATAAGCGGCTCTAGATGCCATTGATGGGATTTTAACATGTTTATCAAAGCAATTTCATCCATATGAAATAAAACGCAGCGGAAATAATGTTTAAAACATGTTACTTTTATAAGATATAAAACCATTTATATGCAAAATCCCAAAACCCGGATCCATATATGAAAATGCATACTATCAAACACAACCATAGGATGTTTAGAAAAACTACCTTCTTGGAGTACAAGGATGATGAAACGGATGATGCTTCTTGAAATGGTTGTCCTCAAGAGTAGAAGACCTCAAGCTTGTATACCCCAAGCTTCCAACAAACACCTTGAGATTAGCTAGGATTTTAACACCAAAGATCAAAAACCAAACACTTGAAAACACCCTCTTATGACCGATTTTTAGAGAGCAAGAACACAAGTCTTCCATGGCTCATTTGGTCATCCAATTTATTTATAGTCTAAGAGAGAATATTTCCACCACCAACTCCCAATCAAAACACATGCAAGTATGACAACATGCAAGCCATTTCATTGATCCTTCCAATCAAAACACATGCAAGTTATGACAACATGCAAGCCATTTCATTGGACCAAGAAGAGGTTTGTGAGTTCCCATGTGGGGGGGGGGCGGCCTAGCTTTGTTTTTTTTTTAAAAAAACTTTTATAAAATTCAAGTCTTTGTTTATATATTTATAACTTTTATAAATATAACACTACATAAATGCAAGACTTTATACAACCTTTTAAAATGTTATTTAACCCATTAAATAACAAAATAAAATATTCTCTCAAAATAAATTATCCATATAATTTATTGGTTTCTCAAGTATAATTATTTAGAACACCAATTTCTAAATATTGTAAGTGTTAATATTTATTTGTTTGATCATATCACAAATAAATAATATAAGTGTTTGTCTAGCTTGTTATTGGGTATGACTCGACTTGGATCATAACGTACTAGCCACATCAATTTAATATGTGTCTTGGGCATACAGAGTCCAACAACATGATGTTAAGGACAAAAAGCCCTTAGCAATAAATTCATCAATCCGGGGTATTCCAGCTACCATCACACCTCAAACTCTTTCAGAGGTCTTTGAACTCAATGATATTACAGGTAAAAGCTCTTTTCCAAAAACAGAGTACCAAACTGATTTTCTTGAGAGAGGGTATGAAGAGGAAACAAAAAAGGACACTTTACAAAAGGGCAGTTTTCCTCCTACCATGAGGTTTTTATTCCATACCCTCCTTATGTGTGTGTCAAATAAAACTACTGCTATTAATGAGATACCATTGAAAATTCAATATCTGGGTTATGCTATAATGAATGAAGAAAATTTTAACTACTCCCAGGAAATTTTCAATGACATGGTCAAAAATATTAATAATATTAAAGATAATAAGAAGCCATTTCTCTTGTTTCCAAGGTTTTTAAGTTTTTACTTACAAAAGAAATTTTCCAAGGATAATGCACATGTGCTAATCCAAGGAAATCCTTTTCAAATAAATAGCCTTTCTTTTGAAACTTTTACTAGGCTGTCAAAACCTTCAAAACACAAATAGAGGAGCCTGAGCAGAATTTAGCAGCAACAACTGCTCCTCAGGTTACTGTTGTTGAGCCCACTGCTCAAGGTGATCACAGCAGCACAACCACTGCTGTGAAACCCACACCTAAAATCACCAAGAGACCCAAAAAGAAAACTATCCAAAAGCCCCCCAAACCCACTAAAAAGGTAACTCTGGAAGATGAGATCCCAGAGATTATACCTGTGACAACACAAAAGTCACCAATAACCACTGTTGCTACTTCCTCACAGAAGTTGGATGAAAGATCTCAACCTGAGCCTCAAACTCCTCCTACTTCTTCTCAAAAAGATCAGGTTGTATCAACAGGGACACCACATTATGATTCTCTGGAATCACTTGATTCCATCATCCACAACCCAGCTCCCGGGGCAAATTCACTTTCTACACCCATATTCACTGCCCAACTTCCACCATCCATGCTACCTTAGTTGGATGCACTTGATATAGCTCAGACAGAAATCAGTTCTTCTCAACCACCAGTAACTGAGAATATACCTCAACAAGTGACTGAGTCTAAGCTCCCTATCTCTGCTAACCCACCAACAACTGAGGAAGTTACACTACAGGAATTACAAGTAATTCCTATCCGTAGTTCAAGTGGAGCAGCTACTACAAGTGTTGAACCCACTAGTTTACACTTGGACAGTAGTTTCATAAGTCAGACTCCCTTGAAGGCAATTTCTTCTTTGGGAACCATAGTGTCCACTGGTGTGTTTTCATTATACACTGGTACACTTAAAATGGTAACCTCTGCTGAAGAAAGAAGTCCCCAGTACCAAGAAAAAGGGGCATTAGTGTATAATTTTGGGAAACTTCTCCTAAGTCAACCACTGATACAACCACCACTGGTGGGAAATCAGATGATCCCATTAACTTGGGTGATGGTTTAAAATACAAAGAATTGACGGAGAAGGTTGACAAAATTGACACATATGTTGCAGAAATCAAATCTATGCTGCAACAGTTGTTACAAACTCAAAAGGCTACACCCACTACTGCAACATCTGCAACAGCTGCTCCATCATCTGCTCCTACTCCCACTGAGCTTTGGGAATTGTTTCAACCTCTGCTTCATAAACAAAGACAATATGTTGATCAACAACATGAAGTTCAAATTCAAAAGATTAGAAATTTGGTGGAAGCTAGGTTCAAGGATACACAAGCAGATATCAAGGCAATTAAGGCCCATTTACTACAAACCACTAGCACTGCTCCTCCTTCAATCATCTTTGTTGACAATCCTCCTAATGATGCCAAAAAGGGGGAGAAAAAGAAGAAGGGATATGAAGATGGCCTATACATGAAACCAGATCCACTGTCAAAATTGGTTACAGAAATCCCTAGGCCAGATGGTTCCAAAAAGGTTGATGAGACTCAAAATGCTTTTGCTGATTTAAAAGCAGGCATGAAAGAGTCAATGGAAATAAAAGGGTCTAAAAGGTTTGAGCAGGAAAAGAAAGTCTTGATGGAAAGGGAAGAGCAGGATACTTCTGAGCCTAAGGAAGAGCAGGTTATTCCTAAGCCAAAAAGAAGAAGGCCTACTAGAAAAGCAAGCCAACCCAAAACAACACCTTCCAAAACCATCAAACAAACTCCCCAAATCCCCAAAAATTCCTCTCATCAAACCTCCAAACCAACAGATGTTAAGACACCTGTTGTATCAACTGTTGTTGGTACTTCAGTGGTTTCAACAGATGTTACCCCAACAACTGCCATCACTACCACATCAACACACATTCAATCCACTGATTTACCAAAAAACAACCTCACCACCACAAAAGCCACCTGCCAAAAAGCAGAAGACCTCAGATGACACATCATCTGTTGTAATGAGAACAGTGGTTGAAACACCAGTTGTTTCAACAGTTGTTAGTCAAACACCTACCATCTCAATCACCACCACTCAATCCACCAAAACACCACCAATCTCTCCTAAGCACAAAAGGAGAAGGGTAACCAACATTGTACTGGAAGATAACACTTCCCCAACTCCAACATCTACACAACCACTGACCCTTGTCACAATTACAAATCCTGTTCCATTATCTTCAGCTCAAGTTCTCAATTCAAACACTGCTACTGTTCCAGTGGGACTACAATACCCATTGGATCTTCCAGCAGTCAGGGAGGAGATCAAATATTTTTACTCTGAAGATGACCGTGCAAAAAGGAATCTTCCTTCCATTCAAGATTATCCTTTCCTTAAAAACATAGAAGAGTATCTCAAGATAAAGGCCCAACAAGCAGAAGATATATCTAAAAGAGATACGGAGGAAAAGTCTGACAAAAAGATTCAGAGATATCTGCAATACCTGCTCACCAAGGTTAGAACTTTAGAACAGTTCTCAAAAGATCTTTGCCAAAAATTGTCTGAAAAGGATGATGAAAGTATGAGGTAAGACTACCTTGATTATATCATGGCAAACAAGAAGTACAGGGTAGAAAAGCATCAATACAAAGAATGGACTATCATTGAATTACAAGAAGAGATAGCCAGAATTCAAAAGATGCTTAAAGAAAAGGTCAAACAAACTCCTCCAGTATGGGCCAAGTACAAGAAAAATGTACCTGAAAGAACCCTGAAGCTTAAAAGAATGAAAGAAGAACTGATAGCAGCTGATTATGGATCAAGGAACCAGGTTACAAGATGGTTAGAGGATAAAGTGTTAGCCACATACAAAAGTTTGGAAGAGTTATCGAAAAGAGTTCTCACTGCTCCTCAAAAGCCTGATTATCCAGAAGCAGTGGTTCCAGTCAGACAACCAAAGTTACCAATCAGAAGATCCACTGCTCCACCTGCTGCCATCCTTTATCAAAGAAGGAAACAAAAGCAGATGGATGCAGCAACCAAAGAAGATAAGGATCAAGAAGAGCTTATCATGAAGATGGTCCTTCAGACACTTTTGGCAGAAAAACAAGAATCAGCACAATCTCAAGACCCTGCCAAAGTTGTCATCACCAGGCCTCATTCTCCAAACTCATTAGCAATAAAAACTCTCCCAAGAAACCCATTAGATTCAAAGATACTAAAGTGGAAGTCTGATCAAAAGACCCACGTATTGACTCTGCTCAGATCTAATGGTGTGGTGAAGCAAATATCAAGGGAAGTAGCACTTGGCCTAGTTTTTGAAGATATGCAAGATCTCCTTGAGCTTCCCCTGTGTAGGGATGAGGATAATGAGGACTCAATGAACTTTGAATTACAATTCAAAGGTCAAGTAAGGGAACTCTTGATGAGGCAATAAAGATCCAAAATAATGAAGAGTTTTGGCATCATCTGTTCCAGGGGGAGATTGTTGGTATTGAACCCTACAAAGGAACAGTTGATAAAGCCAAAACTGGATCAGATCAGTGGATCCAGAATAAGCAGTTGTGTGCATCAGTCTTTCCCTTTGAATGTGACCTAACATCTGATGCCCTCTAAGTACTGTCATCCTACAAGAACTACTGATCTATATCAACTGTTGTTCACTCAAAGACTGCTGAAGACTAAACACTGATGAGTCAATATGCTGCTGTAGTTCAAGCACTGCTGAAGACACAAAGCACTGCTGGGGCTAGGGGTGTGCATTGGTCGGTTTGGTTTGGTTTTTAATATTAACCATAACCATAACCGCTGGTTCGGTTATGGAGTTTTGGTAACCATAACCATAACCAAACTTCGGTTACGGTTAATCGGTTATGAAGACGGTTATGGTTCAGTTTTGGTTAATTTCGGTTAAGTAACCAAGCAAGGTTTGAAATAAATAGGGTTGTGCATGATTTGAACTTAGCTTGAGCCTATTTTATAAGATAACGGATACTAAACTTTTTGGTTAAACTAACGATTTATGGTTCTTTTTAATAAGGTAATTCTCAAACAAAAATAATTATGGCCATAACACCTTGGTTCTTTATCAAAATGAATGGCATCTACATCAAAATCATTTTGTTACTAACATACTTTTATCTTAGTAAAAACCCTCTATATGGTTTTGTAAAACACAAATCCATTATATAAAGTTAACATCACAAGTTCGGTTCGGTTTCGGTTATATCGGTTAACCAAATCGTCATAACTATAACCATAACCGATTGAGCAGTTATACAAAGTTTCATAACCATAACCATTGGTTATATTGGTTATCGGTTATTAGTGGTTCGGTTATGTCGGTTATGGTTCGGTTATCGGTTATGGTGGTTAATTTGCTCACCCCTAGCTGGGGCTAAAGCAGTGGAATGAAGAAGCAGCAGTTAGACTAGTATTTGTATTCATTTATTATAATTAGTTGTTAGATAACAGTGTTTGTATTAGTTAGTGGTTAGAGGTTGTTAGGAGGTTAGATGTCACTTTCATGGTGACGTCAGTAAAGATGCCACAGTGGTTTGTATGTACTATAAATAGAACAGTACCCTGTACTGTTCTATTAGCTCTCTTCTTCCGCAAGTCATTCTGTACGAACAAACCATCTGTGAGCTCAGGATGAGGGGGAGATTGTATGCATGCATGCATAGTTATTGAAGATTGTAATAAATATAATCATTCGATTTCATGTTAAACATGTTTGCTTAAAACAATTCTCTCTTTGATTGTGTTGAAAGTTTGTTCCATCTTATTTTTGATGCACTTAATCTTATTTCATCTTCATTATATTCAAACAAGCACAATCTTATCAAACTCAGATCCTAACAGTTCCTGTAACTCGAATCCTAGTCCGGTATATCCCATTTTAGTTTTACACAATTGTGAACCTTACGCGTTTTCTACTCTCTAATCGAGGTTCTCAGCATTGACAAATCTTCGTAAACTAAATCACACGTGTATATGTTAACATTTAAGAGATATACAGTCAAGAAAATGAAGAGCAATGGTGATATATATGCGGATTAGACACCAAAAAATAAACATTCAAAAATGGCCACAATTTAAGGAATGTGTTTAGTGACGGTATCAGTTTCCTAATTGATGGAGAAAGGTCTAGTGGCAAGAAAAGCTGCTTCCTGTAGGTTGTCAAGTGTTTTCGCTCGATGATTCCATTCTTGGGTGGTTGGTTTGGCCCTTTTTCCTGTAACTCGAATCCTAGCCCGGTATATCCCTTTTAGTTTTCCACCATTGTGAACCTTACGCCTTTTTTACTCTCTCATGGAGGTTATCGGCATTGAAAAATCTTCGTAAACTAAATCACACATGTATATGTTGACATTTAAGAGATATACAGTCAAGAAAATCAAGAACAACGGTGATATATATGCGGATTGGACACCAAAAAATAAACACTCAAATAATGGCTACAATTTAAGGAATGCGTTTAGAGACGGCATAGGATTCCTAATTTATGGTGAAAGGTTTGGTGGCAAGAAAAGCTGCTTCCACTAGGTTTTCAAGTGTTTTTGGTTGACGATTGCATTCTTGGGTGGTTGGTTTGGCTCTTGTTCCTGTAACTCGAATCCTAGCACGGTATATCCCATTTTAGTTTTACACCATTGTGAACCTTACGACATTTTTACTCTCTGATCGAGGTTCTCGGCATTGAAAAATCTTCGTAAATTAAATCACACGTGTAATTGTTGACATTTAAAAGATATACAGTCAAGAAAATTAAGCGCAATGTTGATATATATGCGGATTAGAAACCAAAGAATGAACACTCAAAAATGGCTACAACTTAAGGAATGTGTTTAGTGACGGCATCAGATTACTAATTGATGGAGAAATGTCTGGTGGCAAAAAAAGCTGCTTCGAGGAGGTTGTCAAGTGTTTTCGCTCGACGATTCAATTCTTGGGTGGTTGGTTTGGCCCTTGTTGCCCGGTATATCCCATTTTAGTTTTACACCATTGTGAAATTTACGTCTTTTTTACTCTCTGATCGAGGTTCTCGGCTTTGAAAAATCTTCGTAAACTAAATCACACGTGTATATGTTGACATTTAAGAGATATACAGACAAGAAAATCAAGAGCACTTGTGATATATATATCCGGATTAGACACCAAAAAAAACACTCAAAAAATGGCTACAATTTAAGGAATGTGTTTAGAGACGGCATCAGATTCCTAATTGATGGAGAAAGGTCTGGTGTCAAGAAAAGCTGCTTCCAGGAGGTTGTCAAGTGTTTTCGCTCGACGATTCCATTCTTGGGTGGTTGGTTTGGCCCTTGTTCCTGTAACTCGAATTGTAGCCCGGTATAACCCATTTTAGTTTTACACCATTGTGAACCTTGCGCCTATTTTAGTATCTGATCAAGGTTCTCGGCATTGAAAAATCTTCGTAATCTAAATCACACGTGTATATCTTGACATTTAGAAGATATACAGTCAAGAAAATCAAGCGCGATTGTGATATATATGCGGATTAGAAACCCAAAAATGAACACTCAAAAAATAGCTACAATTTAAGAAATGTGTTTAGTGACGGCATCAGATTCCAAATTGATGGAGAAACGTCTGGTGGCAAGAAAAGCTGCTTCCAGGAGGTTGTCAAGTGTTTTCGCTCAACGATTCCATTCTTGGGTTGTTGGTTTGGCCCTTGTTCCTGTAACTCGAATCCTAGACCGGTATATCCCATTTTAGTGTTGCACCATTGTGAACCTTACACCTTTTTACTCTCTGATCGAGGTTCTCGACATTGAAAAATCTTCGTAAACTAAATCACACGTGTATATGTTGATATTTAAGAGATATACAGTCAAGAAAATCTAGAGCAATGGTGATATATATGCGGATTAGACACCAAAAAATAAACACTCAAATAATGGCTACAATTTAAGGAATGTGTTTAGTGATGGCATCAGATTCCTAATTGCTGGTGAAAGGTTTGGTGGCAAGAAAAGCTGCTTCTAGGAGGTTGTCAAGTGTTTTCGCTCGACGATTCCATTCTTGAGTGGTTGGTTTGGCCCTTGTTCCTGTAACTCGATTCCTAGCCCGGTATATCCCATTTTAGTTTTACACCTTTGTGAACCTTACGCCATTTTTACTCTCTGATCAAGGTTCTCGGCATTGAAAAATCTTCGTAAACTAAATCACACGTGTATATATTGAAATTTAAGAGATATACAGTCTAGAAAATCAAGGGCAATGGTGATATATATGCGGATTAGACACAAAAAAAAACTCAAAAAATGGCTACAATTTAAGGAATGTGTTTAGTGACGGCATCAGATTCCTAATTGATGGAGAAAGGTCTGGTGGCAAAAAAAGCTGCTTCGAGGAGGTTGTCAAGTGTTTTCGCTCGACGATTCAATTCTTTGGTGGTTGGTTTGGCCCTTGTTCCTGAAACTCGAATCCTAGCCCGGTATATCCCATTTTAGTTTTACACCATTGTGAACCTTACGCCTTTTTTACTCTCTGAACGAGGTTCTTGGCATTGAAAAATCTTCGTAAACTAAATCACACGTGTATATGTTGACATTTAAAAGATATACAGTCAAGAAAATCAAGCGTAATGGTGATATATATGCGGATTAGAAACCCAAAAATGAACACTCAAAAAATGGATACAATTTAAGGAATGTGTTTAGTGACGGCATCAGATTCCAAATTAATGGAGAAAGGTCGGGTGGCAAGAAAAGCTGCTTCCAGGAGGTTGTCAAGTTTTTTCGCTCAACGATTCCATTCTTGGGTGGTTGGTTTGGCCCTTGTTCCTGTAACTCGAATCCTAGCCCGGTATATCGCATTTTAGTGTTGCACCATTGTGAACCTTACGCCTTTTTTACTCTCTGATTGTGGTTCTCGGCATTGAAAAATCTTCGTAAACTAAATCACACGTGCATATGTTGACATTTAAGAGATATACAGTCAAGAAAATCAAGAGAAATGGTGATATATTCGAGGATTAGACACCAAAAAATATACACTCAAAAAATGGCTATAATTTAAGGAATGTGTTTAGTGACGGCATCAGATTCCTTATTGATGGTGAAAGGTCTAGTGGCAAGAAAAGCTGCTTCCAGGAGGTTATCAAGTGTTTTCGCTCGACGATTCCATTCTTGGGTGGTTGGTTTGGCCCTTGTTCCTGTAACTCGAATTCTAGCCCGGTATATCCCATTTTAGTTTTACACCATTGTGAACCTTACGCCTTTTTTACTCTCTGATCGAGGTTCTCGGCATTGAAAAATCTTTGTAAACTAAATCACACGTGTATATGTTTACATTTAAGAGATATACAGTCAAGAAAATCAAGAGCAATGGTGATATATATGCGGATTAGACACCAAAAAATAAACACTCAAAAAATGCCTACAATTTAAGGAATGTGTTTAGTGATGGTATCAGATTCCTAATTGATGGAGAAAGATCTGGCGGCAAGAAAAGCTTCTTCCAGGAGGTTGTCAAGTGTTTTCACTCGACGATTCCATTCTTGGGTGGTTGGTTTGGCCCTTGTTCCTGTAACTTGAATCCTAGCGCGGTATATCCTGTTAGGAAACTTTATTAGTAAGTATTGAAGAAACACTTATTCAGCCTGATCTAAAGAAGAAGATAAAGTCCTGAAGATCAAACATCAAGAAGAAACAAGATAGGACGATTGAAAAGAACAACACATCTTCTTCAAAGTATCAGAAGCTGATCAAGAACAAGAGAAGATTATCAGAAAAGGCCATTCTGATGGATCTGATGATATTTCTGATGTAATATCATCAGTTTCTAGCAAATCTGATCATCAGACTTTCTGATGATTTGTTCACCAGAATTTCTGATGAAGTGGTTATCAGAAATTCTGTTAAACCCCACTCGTCTAAATGAGTTCTACCGTGCCACAATAACCGAAGCAACTTGACATTATTGGATCTCATGATGACTAAGGCAACTTGATAATTTGATTCAATGAATATGTTAAGAAGCTACTTTTTGCAGGACATATACATGAATAAACAAATGTTTATTCATGCCCCTAGGCTTTCTATAAATAGAAAGCTCATCAAGCAAAGGACGATGAGTTAAGCCAAACATTCAATACATACAACAAAACTCCATTGTCCTTTCACATCAGAATTATACAAGTATTCGTTTGTAATAGATAATAACCTCACAATCACCTTGTAAACCATTTTGTTTCAAAGTGATATACACTTGAAAATTCTATAGGTCTTGTTTCTTGAAAGTCTGATTTCTATTTTCGCACACTATTTTCATATTTGTTGAAATCACTTGCCATATTACGTGAAAAGAAGTTTTTAAGTCCAACTGGGACTAACAATTGGTATCAGAGCAGATTGAGTAAATCATTTTCAAACGATCAATTGCTCATCTCTTTTTCTCTAAATATGGCAAACTTTCAAACATGGAATAATGCTTTCAACATTGGTTCTATGTCTAAACCTCCGACCTTGGTCAGAGAGGAATACCCACAATGGAAAATCAGGATGGTCAACTTCCTTAATGGACATGACCTAACTCTGTTTCAATCCATTGTAAGGGGTCCATATGTACCAACGACTGAATTACCAGCTATTCCACCAACTGATTAATCACCAGGAGTCCCTGCCTCCTTGGCTCCTAAAAGTGAAAGTCTCTGGAGCCAAGAAGACAAGGACCTGATGGCTGCAGATGAAAGGGCAAACTCACTTTTAATAATGGCTCTTCCTAATGACATATTCTCTCAAGTTGATGCATGTGCATCAACTAAAGAGATATGGGATCAGTTAGAAAATCTTTGTGAAGGAGGGGAAAGGATGAAGAGGAACAAAAGAACAAACTGTGATTCCTCCTATAAGAGGTTTAAGATTTTACCAAATGAAAAACTTTATGAAACTTATCATAGATTTGCTAAACTTTTGAATGAGCTAAAGAAATTTGGTATTAGAAAATCAAATGATGAAAGAAACATAAAATTTCTGGATGCTTTGCCTAGAGAATGGAGAATTCTAACCATGACTTTGTCCTCAACCTTAGAACTAGGTAATATGAGTCTTCATGATTTATATAGCATTCTGGTCCCCAGAGAAGAAGAGATATTTGAAGAATCAATTCAGAGAGGGGGATCTTTAGCTTTAATCTCAACCTCACAAAGAATACCCATCAATGATCCACAAACCTCAAACAGTCAAAATTTTGAAAATTCTGATACATCATCAGATTTTTTAGCTTTTGCTAAAGCAATTGCACTGCTCACCAAAACCTTTGAGCAGAGGTTAAGGGGAGGTGGCCAAAGATACAAGAAAAGTGATAAAGGGAGGATGGAAGGAAGATCTAGGGATGAAGGAAGATCAAAGGATAAGGGAAAAGTAGAAGTTGTGTGTTACAAATGTAAACAAAAGGGTCACTATGCATCAGAGTGCAAAACCAAGAAACTGAAGGATGTTGCATACTATGAGAAGAAGCAAAGAAGCAACAACAAGTCAGTTTGATAGCAGGGACAGATACATGGCTGTCAGATGACTCTTATGATGAAGAAGAAGAAGAGATGGCTAATTTTTGCCTCATGGCACTTTCTGATGAACTACCTGAAACATCAGAACATAAGGTAAATTTATATAATCTTGACCTTGAACACAAATTAAACAAACTCATGTCAGATTTTCTAAGTCTGCAAGATAAACAGAAATCAGATAGTAAAAAATCTGATGAGTTGCAAAGAACCCTGAATAAAGTTATACTTGAAAACCAGTTACTGATAGAAGAAAGCTTAGATCACAGAGCAAAAATTGAATTTTATGAAAAAGAAAGAAAAGATCTATACAAGAAAATTCATGATAAAGAAATAAATGTAAAGGGTTTTCAACAAGCAAAGGAATTCATTAACTTTATTGAAACTACAACAAAGAACAGAGGTGAGGGTTTAGGGTATGTAAAAACAAATGAAATAAAACCCACCACCATTCTGAAAGCAACACATCAGATTTCTAATAAATTCACATCAGAATCTGATTCAGAATCATGTAGATCAATAAGTTCTGAGAACTCTTTTAATATCACAAAACTCAACTTAAAAGCAAAAAGGAGTGAATCCAAACAAAAGTGTTTAAAAACTCCAGAAGTGATTCACTCAAAATTTAAAAATTATCCAACAGTTCCATCACAAGTAGAGAAATCAAAAACTTTTGATAAAGAAACTTGTATGTGTGTTGACATTCTGAAGCTGGTTCAACACCATCTCCAAACAAAACTTGAAAATTTTGTTCATGGCTCAGCATGCAACAGATACTCTGATGAAAGTTCATCAAAAGAACATAATCTGATTAAAACTTCATCAGAAAAAAGTACCCAAGCAAGTCTGGGTACCAAAAACCCTCTAACTTTACCATTTCAAGACCATCATGTGCAGTAGATCTGGTACTGCGATTCTGGAAGCTCCAAGCACATGACTGGGGACAGGAGCTTACTCAGTAATTTTGTTTCAAAACTTGGTAAAATGGTTAATTTTGGGAATGGAGTAAAAGGGAGGATTTTGGGGTATGGATGTTTGACCATCGAAAACATAGCCTATGTCGAAGGCTTAAAGTACAATCTGCTGAGTTGTGGTCAATTCTGTGACAAAGGTTTTCAGGTAACCTTTTAACAAGAAAAATGTTTGCTAATTGGTATGGATGATAACAAGATCTATTTAAGTGGCAAAGAATAAGACAGTCAATCTACTATTTTGATTTTAAAGAGGAAAATGAACATCCAAAATTATGTTTATTTTCAAAAATTAACAAAGGTAGTAGTTGGTTGTGGCACAAAAGGTTAACCCACTTAAACTTTAAAAATTTAAGCAAATTAGCGAGCAAAGGACTGGTAAAAGGATTACCTTTCATATTCTCAAAGAAGGATAAAATTTGTGAAGCTTGTGAAATGGGTAAATCTAAAAGAAGCTCACACAAAACAATTTTTGAATCTTCAATAACACAAAATTTAGAACTTTTGCATATGGATCTTTGTGGACCCATAAGCACTGAAAGCTTTTCTGGAAAGAAGTACATACTTTACATTGTAGATGATTTTTCCAGATACACATGGGTAGAGTTTTTAAGAAAGAAAAGCGAAGCTTCTGATCTGATCATAAATTTTATCAGAAAAATTGAAAATCTGTTAATATTAACAGTCAGAAGGATCAGAACAGATAATGGAACTGAATTTAAGAACTCAAAAGTTGAGAGATTCCTTGTAAGCAAAGGAATCTCTCATGGTTTTTCTGCTCTAAGATCACCTCAACAGAATGGAGTGGTAGAAAGGAGGAACAGAACCTTAGTGGAAGTAGCCAGAACAATGCTTGCTCATGCAAAACTGCCCACTCATTTTTGGGCAGAGGCAATAGCAAATGCTTGTTTTACCCAGAATAAGTCCATAATCAACAAAAGACATAATAAAACACCCTACAACATTATAAATGGAAGAATTCTTAGTGTAAAATTTTTGCACACATTTAGTTGTAGATGTTTTCTTTCAATGATTTTTGAAATTCTTGAGAAATTTGACAGAAAAGCAGAAAAGGGTATTTTTCTTGGTTATTCAATGCCCTCAAAAGCATATAGAATTTTTATTCTAAACACAAGGACAATCAGAGAAAGTTTATATGTATCTTTTGATGATTCATTAGAAACAGAAGTTTCTGATGAATATATGAAGGAAATAAACCTTTCTGATAAACAAGAAAAACTTGAACATCTTTTTGAAATAGTAACAGAAGAATTCCTAAGACATGATCAATCTCTCACAAATAAATAAATAGAAAATTCATGTGCTAACCCTGCAGAACAAATGGAAAATGTATTTGAAACCGTGAATCAGAACAATGAAAATACATCTGACAATCAACATTCTGATACATTCCATACAAATGAGGCAAATGTTCAGGGGGAAACTTCAAATCCATCAGAACCAACAACTTTTCACAACAAGTTGAGATGGATAAAAGGACATGTTGATTCTGACATCATTGCTAATCCAAAAGATGGTGTAAGAACAAGATCTGCAACAGCACATGAGTGTGCTTTTGCTAGGTTCTTAAGCAAGATAGAACCCAAGTCTGTCAAAGAAGCTCTTAATGATTCAGATTGGATTCAAGCAATGCAATAAGAGCTTGATCAGTTTGAAAAGAGTAAGGTATGGGATCTGGTGCCAAAGCGAAATGACAAATCTGTCATAGGCTCAAAATGGGTATTTAGAAACAAATCAGATGAGAATGGCATAATAACCAGGAATAAGGCATGGTTAGTGGTCAAAGGTTATTGTCAACAAGAAGGTATTGACTACGATGAAACCTTTGCACCAGTGGCCAGATTAGAAGCAGTAAGAATCTTTCTTGCTTATGCTGCATCCAAAGACTTCAAAGTATATCAAATGGATGTGAAATCTGCTTTCCTGAATGGTAAGATTGAGGAAAAAGTTTATGTGCATCAACCTGAAGGCTTTGTTAATCCTAAATTTCAAAACCATGTTTACAAATTAAACAAAGCCTTGTATGGGTTGAAGCAAGCTCCTAGAGCATGGTATGAAACACTTTCAAACTTCTTACTCAATTCTGGCTTCACAAAAGGTACTATTGATACAACTCTTTTTCTTAAAATACACAAGGGTCACACTTTGTTAGTCCAAATTTATGTTGATGACATTATATTTGGATCAACAAATGAAAAGTTTTGCAAAAAGTTTCAAAAATTGATGACCAGCCACTTTGAGATGAGCATGATGGGTGAGTAAACCTTTTTCTTAGGTTTACAAGTCAAACAAAGAAATGATGGAATATTCCTGAGTCAATCAAAGTATGTAAAAACAATTTTGAACAAATACTCACTTGAAAAATTGCTCAATTTCAAAAACTCCCATGGAAACAGGGAACAAACTTGATTCTGATAAAGAAGGAACATGTGTGGATATTAAAACCAATAGGGGGGTGATAGGATCATTGTTATACTTAACTACAAGAAGACCAGATATTATGTTTGCTACATGTTTTCTGGCAAGATACCAATGCAATCCTAAAGAATCTCTCCTAAAAGCAGTCAAAAGGGTTTTTAAATATCTAAAGGGCACATCAGAACTTGGTCTCTAGTATCCTAAAGATACAAATCTTGAATTATTTACATACACAGATGCAGATTATGCAGGATGCAAGATTGACAGGAAGAGCACATCTGGTGCATGTCAAATCTTGGGAGATAAGTTGGTATGATGGGCAAGTAAGAAACAAAACTATGTTGCAACATTAACAGCTGAATCTGAATACGTAGCAGAAGCAAGTTGCTGTTCACAAGTGCTATGGATGCAAACTCAGCTGAAGGATTATGGAGTAAATCTGACAAAGATACCCATTCTGTGTGACTCAAAGAGTACAATTGCAATTATAGAAAATCCAGTTCATCACTCTAGAACCTAGCACATAGATGTCAGATATCACTTCATAAAGGATCATGTTGAAAAAGGTAACATAGAAATGTACTTTGTTCCAACAGAAAACCAAATTGCTGACATTTTTTACAAAACCTCTAGATGAAAAGAGACACAACTTTCTAATCAGCAAACTTGGCATGTTTAATATAAAAGATGAAGATGTTTCAGAAAATAATAAGTCACAAACTGAAAACCAAACTGATGATAATCAAGGTGCAAACATAAATTCAGATGATCAAAGAATGAAACAACAGATTTCTAATAAAGAAATCTATCAATCCGATAAAATATCAGAAAATCTGATAAATTATCAATAATCTGATAATTTATCAGAAAAACTATTGAACCATCAGAAAATCTGATGAATTATCAGAAATTCTGATAAAACATCAGAAAATTTGTTAAAACAACAGAAACACCTCTGATTATCAGACAAATTCATGAACTTCACCATCTTTATTCATATCTCATATTTGTATAAACACATAACTGTAGATAATCTGTTTTTGAATTTCTTTTTCTGTTTAAATTAAAAAAAATCAAAAAGGGGGAAAGTAACTTTCATTAAGATAAATTCAAAGCCACCATAGGGAAAATCAACAGTCACAGGTAAAAGTTTTGCAGAAAATTGAATTCTCTTCTACTTCCAATGCATGTAATGTCATCCTTCATAAGAGAATAGAGAGACATGGGGGCATAAAAGTGATTAGGGGCTATAAAAGTAGTCGCCTAGTTATAATGGGGGCTTAAAACTCTGCCATATATCCTCTGAACCAGATATCGTCTTAAATGAAGAGAAAGAAAAGGAAAAATAAAATCTTGAGTTGTTAATACTATTTATGGCATAACTATCACTTTCATCTATAAATATTAACAACTCTTGAAGACTTTCTTCATCACAACAACAACATCCACTTCAAAACATTCTCAGAATATTTCACTTTCAAAAACCTCAAATGGCAAAAGAAATGAAAACCGAGCACTTTCCTCTCATTCTTCACACATAACACAACTTTAAACTAAGGTCAAAACTGGAAGGTCCTGCATGGGTGGATTGCTAGTTTGTGTACAACATGTTAGAGCAGAGTCCTTTGGGCCATGCTATATCAACACATGTCACAATCTACCCTGAACTCCTTCAAGAGTTTTGGTGGAATGCAGAAACCGTCTACAGTGGCACCAGCATGTGGATACAAAGCAAGGTGATGGGCTTTACAATCATTCTAAAGGAGAAAACTCTCAGGGATGCCCTCCAGCTGGCTGATGATCCAGACACCACCTTCTTCCCAAGGGAAATGCTGGGAGAAACTCTGAAGGATATGGGTTATCGCACACCCAACGTTTCGAGGTAGATCAGCAAGTCTAGTTTCATTCAACCATTCCAGTACTTGGTGACACAGCTCAGTGTCTGTTTCTCAAAGAAGATTGGACACTTAAATGAGCTATCTTACAGGATGATGGAGGTGGTACATGCATTTGTACAAGAGAAACCGTACAACTTTTCCAAGTTTCTCATGAGAGACTTGGAATCAAACATGCACACTCGTCAACCTTTTCTGATCTTCCCTCGCTATGTGACCAAGGTGATAACAAGTCAGCTGGACTTCGGAGGAGTAAGAAGCTGGTACCCAAGGGGCCAGGTGGTTTTACAAGAAAACTTGAATGTTCGCTCCCTTGTTCCATCACCTAATCACAGTGGACATAGAACCTACTTATGGTTGTATGTTAAGAGTATCTATAATGAATAGGGTTTTTTTGTTGTTGCTGTAAAAAAAAATTGTTTTAAAAAGTATATATTTGCTTTATGTTTTCTCAAATACATCATAATAGATCTAGGGGAAGTAAAATAGTATATCTGATAAAATCAAGAAAAATCTGATGAAGTTCAAAGAAATCTGATGGATCTGATGAAACATCAGAAAATCTGATGATTCATCCAAAAATCTGATAAATCATCAGAAAATTGGTTAAAACATCATAAAAGTTTTAAAATAACCAGAAAATCTGATAAATCATCAGAAAATCTGTTAAAACATCATAAAAGTTTTAAAATAACCAGAAAGACTGATAAATCAACAGAAAAATGTGAAGAAATATCAGTTAACATTGCTTAAAACCAGATTCAAAGAAACTTGTGACAAAGTAGAAAAAGATTCATAAAAGTTTCTGTCAAGAATTAAAAAAAAATTGGATTAGACAATCTTAAAAGGAACGAAACAATAATGTTGTGAAATTTTTCACAACAAATACTCCTTGAAGATCAAGAGCTAAGATTTGAAGTTCAGAAATGCTATGTAAGTAATATCTTCAAAACCTTACTTATTCCCTCTCATCTCAAAAAAAAATATGATTCAATCTCTAAATTTGAATCCAATGAATTCTGATGAAGTATAGAGAAAAGCCAACACTCAAAAGTTTTGTTCAAGTATTTTCTAATACACATCACAAAAAAAGACAAGTTGGGAACAAAGTCAGTTTCAAAAAGGATTTTTATTGGACCTTTTTACAATAAAAGGGTCCCACAGGAAGAAAAGGTGCAAATAGGATGCTTGTGTTTATCTTTTAAATCCTTGAAATCTCCGGTTTTTAAATAAAAGATTTGTATTAAAATTTTAGGAGATATACCAAGGGTTTTAAAAACGGATGTTTCCTCAACGGATTAAAACATCATTAAGGTGTAATAAACCACCTTTAATACAAACAACCCACGAAAAACACTCAAAGATCTCTGTCTCAAAACACTACAAATACATCTTTCAAAGGCAGAGAATTCCACCTTCAACTTCCTTCCTCAAAAGCAAAAACCCTAAAAACTCTTTTCGAAGCAAAAACTCAATTCACCATGGCTGCAATCAACATCCACATGCCACCAGTTGAACACTATGTTCAAATCATCACAGAAACAGAATTCCTACCCTTGAAAAGCAACAATGAAGCTATGAACACCAACATAGAAGAATACGACACGAAGTGCCAAATTTTGATCGAATTTCTGACAAGGTGCCCTATTGCTCAAGCTCTAACAAAGACCAGAGATATACCTGAAAAGCTTATTCAACAAGTGGTAAAGACACTCAAACTCTCAAATCCAACCGAGCATACAGCACACGTGTGGGGAGATATCTTCATTACTATCACACCGGAGAAGATAAGGGAATGTCTGGAGTTACCCATAAGCCAAAATTATGATGAAGCACCAGAAAAGGAAGATATGTTTGCACTGCTTGATGCTGTGATAGGATACAAGGTAAAGATCTCAAAGATTGGTAAATTTAAAAGAAACCAGCTGCCTGCCTTCTGGCAAGTGCTAATGGAGATTCTAAACAAGTGCTTATCATCAAAAATTGGGGGAACAGATCAGATAAATAGGAATATTCTAACAATCATGTTCAGCCTCATCACAGGGATGAACATTGATTTTGGAGCAGAAATATTTACTCTGATCAGAAGATCAATTTTGACCAACACTGGAAGGATAGATCCACATCCACCTTTTCCCAGATTTTTGTCAATTATGATTTCTGATGCATTCTTTGAAAGGAATATGGAAATTCCTGCATTAGAAAATATATGGAGTACTGAGATAATGAGACCATGGTTTGTTGTGGGTTCCTGGAAATCAAATTTTGATGTGCATGCTCTATCAGAAAGTGTGATGAATTTGATCCCAGAGGATTTACCTTACAGAGCAGAATATCTAAATATGTTGAACAAGAAACCAGAGAATAAAGAAGTTCATGACAGTGTGTCCCCAATGGAGCATGATGCCCAAGAATCAAGTACACCACAAATAGAGCAAGAGGCTCAGTCAGAACCTCAACAAGGTGATGAAGATGTACACATGAGTCATGTGGCAGAAGAGCATCATGCAGAAATCTCACATATGGGAGAAACAGGTGCCCAATACTCTAAATTTAATATTGTTCAAGATTCTTATAATGATTCTGATGAATCAATTCATGGAGAATATATTATTGAACATAGAAGTACTGTTTCTGAAAAACAGGTTGTGAGTGAATCCAAAGACCTATTCTTTGAATCAGAAAATGAGGAGGAGAATGAGGTGGCAACAGGTAGAGATCAGTTTACTGATCAAGGAAACCTGGATGAGAAAAACAAGAGTCTCTCAATAACTCATGGAGAATCTGAAAAGGTTCAAGGATATGAGGAAAACCCGGATTTGAATAAGTTTCAATATTCTGGTAAGGGTATAGAGAATTTGGAATATTTCCAACCTTCTAACCTTAAAACAGCAGCAAGGGTGTCCTCTACTGGTGTTAGAGGTGGAACATCTGTTATTCCTCCTGTCTCCCAACAACATCAAACTATGTCAACAGAACAACTTCACAAGGAGCTTGATGACATCACAGTTGTCTGTACTGGAAAGACAACAACAGAAGAAAAACTTGATTTGATACTGGAAGAGATCAGAAACAAAAGATCTGACATTAAATCTTTATCAGAAACTGTTGAAACTGTGAAGAAACAAACAGAAGATAACACTGCAGCTCTCAGCAAACTACAGCAGTCATCAGAAAGTAAAGAAAAGTCATCAGAATTTAAGACAGCTCTCAAAGAACTTCAAGAAATCAAGACAAAGATGGCAGAAGTTTCAAGTGTAAGGGAAAGCTCAAGTGCTGGAAGGATTCTTGAAGAAATTCAAGTCCTAAGAGCTAACAGCAGTAGCATGGTTGAGGCTCTTGAAAAGTTGATGATGGAATGGTCTACACAGAAGAATCAAGATAGACTGGAGCTTTAGAAAATGCAGAAACAAGAAGAAACAAATGCTCAAACTCTTACTAATGTTCAATGGTTAGTACAGAGGTTATAGTATAATGTTGCCAAACTAGCAAATGTTGATTTTCATGATCTGAAAACTCCAATTCCACAAGATGAACCAACAAGAGGACCAGAAATTTCTAAACAACAGTCCAAACAACCAGAAATTTCTCAACAATTCAAACAACCAGAAGTCTCTCAACAAGAACCACCCAGACAACCAGAAACATCAGAACCACAAAAACAGAAGCAACCCATGGGTCCTCCTCCAAATGTACCAAAACTACTCATGGGTCCTCCAACAAGTATACCAAAACCAGTCAGATTAAAGGTTCCAAAACAAGAAGCAATTCCAGTTGAATCATCTTCCATAGCTCTCACAAATGAAACAGAATTCAGCAAACAATTTCATGAAACAGAGAAAAGAAAAAGGGAAGATGAAGTGACATCCTCAAAAAGACCAAGGATAGTGATCAGAGAAGGACTAGATGGAAAGCCAAAAGAATTTACACTCCTAACAGCTGATCTACATACAATAATGTACCATGAAGAACACTTGAAGCACTACTACTGGAATAATAAGGAAGATAAACAGGAAAGGCCACTCTCTCCAGTAAGCTCAAGAATCATTGAACTCAGAAATGAGAGAAGTTAGAAACTCTTACACAATCCTGTTACAAATCCAATGGTTGCTATTGAGAATATTAGCAATGTGAGTATTCAAGGAAGGGTCATGGATTGAGGAAGATGGAACTCCAACAACTGTTACTAATGGAGATCTGGCTGATGATATTCATCCACTGAGCCTAATAAAATTGAAACAGCTCATTGATAAAGAAAATGGCAACATAATACAGATCAGAAGAGCCCTTGAAAGCATAAAAAATGCAGGAATGAAGATATATGAAAGAGCTGCACTGGCAGACTTTGACTTGTGCATCAATTTTGAGTATAGCGAAAAGGTACTAACACCCCCTTCTAACAACACCATTCCAGCTGAAATTCCATCCTCTAAAGCAAGAACTGGAGCTATCTTCGAAAAACCAGAAATGTTAGTGGTTTTCAAAGATGCTAATGATGAGAAAGCTCTGTTCAGAATCAGTGAAATAAATAGGTATTCAAATCAGACTCTGAACTATATTAAGAACTGCATGAATGAGAAACAAGAGCAGCTCAAAAAGAAAGGGAAGAATAATGAACAACTGAGGAAGGCAGTTGAAGATATCATTGAAGGGTGGAAGGAAGCAAGAGGTTGGTACAAGGATCTTTACAAAGCAACGAACAAGATGATTGATTACAAGAAAAGGTTGAAGCCAGGAGACAAGTTCAAAAGTGGGCTAAAGATCAATTGATAATTTTATGAACTTATATTCTGTTTGGAAAACAATATTTTTCTGTTTGTTTTGAACTTGTTTGATTTTTCTGAATTTGGTTGTTTGAATTCTGTTTTTAAGGTTTAGTTGAAATTTGTTTTTGTTTGATATAGATAGTTATTTTTCTTACAATACTTAGGGGGGAAACTGTTAGGAAACTTTATTTGTAACTATTGAAGAAACACTTATTCGGCCTGATCTAAAGAAGAAGATAAAGTCCTGAAGATCAAACAACAAGAAGAAACAAGATATGACAATTAAAAAGAACAACACATCTTCTTCAAAGTATCAGAAGCTGATCAAGAACAAGAGAAGATTATCAGAAAAGGCCATTCTGATGGTACTGATCATCAGTTTCTTGCAAATCTGATCATCAGACTTTCTGATGATTTGTTCACCAGAATTTCTGATGAAGTGGTTAACAGAAATTCTGATAAACCCCACTTATCTAAATGAGTTCTACCCTGCCACAATAACCGAAGCAACTTGACATTATTGGATCTCATGATGACTAAGGCAACTTGATAATTGGATTCAATGAATATGTTAAGAAGCTACTTTTTTCACGACATATACATGAATAAACAAATGTTTATTCACGCCCCTGGGCTTTCTATAAATAGAAAGCTCATCAAGCAAAGGACGATGAGTTAAGCCAACCATTCAATACATACAATAAAACTCCATTGTCCTTTCACCTCAGAATTATACAAGTATTCGTTTGTAATAGATAATAACCTCACAATCACCTTGTAAACCTTTTTGTTTCAAAGTGATATAAACTTGAAAATTATGTAGGTCTTGTTTCTTGAAAGTCTGATTTCTATTTCCGCACACTATTTTCATATTTGTTGAAATCACATGCCATATTACATGAAAAGAAGTTTTTAAGTCCAACTGAGACTAACATATCCCATTTTAGTTTTACACCATTATGAACCTTACGCCTTTTTTACTCTCTGATAAAGGTTCTCGGCATTGAAAAATATTCGTAAACAAAATCACACGTGTATATGTTGAAATTTAATAGAAATACAGTCAAGAAAATCAAGAGCAATGGTGATATATATGCGGATTAGACACCAAAAAATAAACACACAAAAAATGGCTACAATTTATGGAATGTGTTTAGTGACGGCATCAGATTCCTAATTGATGGAGAAAGGAGTGGTGGCAAGAAAAGCTGCTACCAGGCCTTTCAAGTGTTTTCGGTCGATGATTCCATTCTTGGGTGGTTGGTTTGGCCCTTGTTCCTGTAACTCGAATACAAGCCCTGTATTTCCCATTTTAGTTTTACACCATTGTGAACCTTACGCCTTTTTTACTCTCTGATCGAGGTTCTCGGCATTGAAAAATCTTCGTAAACTAAATCACACGTGTATATGTTGACATTTAAGAGATATACAGTCAAGAAAATCAAGAGCAATAGTGATATATATGCGGATTAGACACCAAAAAAATAAACACTCAAAAATTGGCTACAATTTAAGGAATGTGTTTAGTGACGGCATCAGATTCCTAATTGATGGAGAAAGGTCTGGTGGCAAGAAAATATGCTTCCAGGAGGTTGTCAAGTGTTTTCGCTAAATGATTCCATTCTTGGGTGGTTGGATTGGCCCTTGTTCCTGTAACTATAATCCTAGCCCGGTATATCCCATTTTCGTTTTACACCATTTTGAACCTTACGCCTTTTTTTCTCCCCGATCGAGGTTCTCAGCATTGAAAAATCTTCGTAAAGTAAATCAAACATGTATATGTTGACATTTAAGAGATATACAGTCAAGAAAATCAAGAGCAATGGTGATATATATGCGGATTAGACACCAAAAAATAAACACTCAAAAAATGGCTACAATTTATGGAATGTGTTTAGTGACGATATCAGATTCCTAATTGATGGAGAAAGGTCTGGTGGCAAGAAAAGCTGCTTCAACGAGGTTTTCAAGTGTTTTCTCTTGATAATTTCATTCTTGGGTGGTTGGTTTGGCCCTTGTTCCTGTAACTCAAATCCTAGCCCGATACATCCCAGTTTAGTTTTACACCATTGTGAACCTAACGCCTTTTTTGCTCCCTGATCGAGGATCTCGGCATTGAAAAATTGTCGTAGACTAAATCAAACATGTATATGTTGACATTTAAGATATATACAGTCAAGAAAATCAAGAGCAATGGTGATATATATGAGGATTAAACAGCAAAAAATAAACACTCAAAAAATGGCTACAATTTAAGGATTGTGATTAGTGACGGCATCAGATTCCTAATTGATGGAGAAAGGTCTGGTGGCAAGAAAAGCTGCTTCCAGGAGGTTGTCAACTGTTTTCGCTCAATGATTCCATTCTTGGGTGCTTGGTTTCGCCCTTGTTCTAGTAACTCGAATTCTAGCCCGGTATATCCCATTTTAGTTATACACCATTGTGAACCACACGCCTTTTTTACTCCCGGATCGAGGTTCTCGGCGTTGAAAAATCTTCGTAAACTAAATCACACATGTATATGTTGACATTTAAGAAATTTACAGTCAATAAAATCAAGAGCAATGGAGATATATATTCGGATTAGACACCAAAAAATAAACACTCAAAAAATGGCTACAATTTAAGGAATGTGTTTAGTGACGGCATCAGATTCCTAATTGATGGAGAAAGGTCTGGTGGCTAGAAAAGTTGCTTCCAGAATGTTGTCAAGTGTTTTCGCTCGACGATTCCATTCTTGGGTGGTTGGTTTGGCCGTTGTTCCTATAACTCGAATCCTAGCCCGTTATATCCCATTTTAGTTTAACACCATTGTGAACCTTTCGCCTTTTTTACTCTCTGATCGAGGTTCTCGGCGTTAAAAAATCTTCGTAAACTAAATCACACATGTATATGTTGACATTTAAGAGATATACAATCTGGAAAATCAAGAGCAATGGTGATATATATGCGGATTAGACACCAAAAAATAAACACTCAAAAAATGGCTACAATTTAAGGAATGTGTTTAGTGATGGCATCAGATTCCTAATTGATGGAGAAAGGTCTGGTGGCAAGAAAATCTGCTTCCAGGAGGTTGTCAAGTGTTTTTGCTCGACGATTCCATTCTTGGGTGGTTGGTTTGGCCCTTCTTCCTGTAACTCGAATCCTAGCCCGGTATATCCCATTTTAGTTCTACACCATTGTGAACCTTACGCCTTTTTTACTCTCTGATCGAGGTTTTTGACATTGAAAAACCTTTGTAAACTAAATCACACGTGTATTTGTTGACATTTAAGAGATATGCAATCAAGAGCAATGGTGATAGATATGCAAATTAGACACCAAAAAGTAAACACTCAAAAAAATGGCTACAATTTATGGAATGTGTTTAGTGACGGCAAGAAATTCCTAACTGATGGAGAAAGGTCTGGCGGCAAGAAAAGCTGCTTCCTGGAGGCTGTCAAGTGTTTTCTCTCGACGATTCCATTCTTGGGTGGTTTGTTTTTTCACTTGTTCCTATAACTCGAATCCTAGCCCGGTATATCCCATTTTAGTTTACACCATTGTGAACCTTACGCCGTTTTTACTCTATGATCGAGGTTCTCGGCATTGAAAAATCTTCGTAAACAAAATCACACGTGTACATGTTGACATTTAAGAGATATGCAGTCAAGAAAAGAAAGAGCAATGGTGATATATATGTAGATTAGACACCCAAAAATAAACACTCAAAAAATGGCTACAATTTAAGAAATGTGTTTAGTGACGGCAACAAATTCCTAACTGATGGAGAAAGGTCTGGTGGCAAGAAAGACTGCTTCGTGGAGGCTGTTAAGTGTTTTCAATTGACGATTCCATTCTTGGGTGGTTGGTTTTGCCCTAGTTCCTGTAACTCGAATCCTAGCCCGGTATATCACATTTAGTTTTTCACCATTGTGAACCTTACGCCATTTTTACTCTCTGATCGAGGTTCTCGGCCTTGAAAAATCTTCCTAAACTAAATCACACGTGTATATGTTGACATTTAAGAGATATACAGTCAAGAAAATCAAGAGCAATGGTGATATATATGCGGATTAGACACCAAAAAATAAACACTCAAATAATGGCTAAAATTTAAGGAATGTGTTTAGTGACGACATCAGATTCCTAATTGATGGAGAAAGGTCTGGTGGCCAGAAAAGCTGCTTCCAGGAGGCTGTTAAGTGTTTACGCTCGACGATTCCATTCTTGGGTGGTTGGTTTGGCCCTTGTTCCTGTAACTCGAATCCTAGCACGGTATATCCCATTTTAGTTTTACATCATTGTGAACCTTACGCCTTTTTTACTCTCTGATCGAGGTTCTCGGAATTCAAAAATCTTCGTAAACTAAATCTCATGTGTATATGTTGACATTTAAGAAATATACAGTCAAGAAAATCAAGAGCGATGGTGATATATATGCGGATTAGACACCAAAAATAAACACTCAATAAATGGCTACAATTTACGGAATGTGTTTAGTGACGGCATCTGATTCCTAATTGGTGGAGAAAGGTCTGGTGGCAAGAAAAGTTGTTTCCAGGTGGTTGTCAAGTGTTTTCGCTCGACGATTCCATTCTTGGGTGGTTGGTTTGGTCGTTATTCCTGTAACTCGAATCCTAGCCCGGTATATCCCATTTTAATTTTACACCATTGTGAACCTTACGCCTTTTTACTCTCTGATTGAGGTTCTTGGCATTAAAAAACCTTCATAAACTAAATCACATGTTATATGTTGACATTTAAGAGATATACAGTGAAGAAAATCAAGAGCAATGGAGATATATATGCGGATTAGACACCAAAAAATAAACACTCAAATAATGGCTACAATTTAAGGAATGTGTTTAGTGACGGCATCAGATTCCTAATTGATGGAGAAAGGTCTGGTGGCAAGAAAAGCTGCTTCCAGGAGGCTGTCAAGTGTTTTCGCTCAACGATTCCATTCTTGGGTGGTTCGTTTGGCCCTTGTTCCAATAACTCGAATCCTAGCCCGGTATATCCCATTTTAGTTTTACACCATTGTGAACCTTACACCTTTTTTACTCTCTGATCGAGGTTCTCGGCGTTGAAAAATGTTCCACCCCGATATTTATAGCTCAGCCCGGTGGGGAGTATCGTGATGTAAGATTAGTATCGTCATGGTCAAACATATACAGAATAGCACAGCGGAAGTCTTGTAATATAAAATATTATTACAAACCCAAATGTCTGAAAATATCAAAGTATTAATTATAGACGAGCTTGTAATATCAAATCCACATGCGGATCATTACAGAATGTATGAAATGAAGTTTAGTAAGGCATCTTTAAGGATTTGCAAGGTCCTCTATTTTGACACCGAGCATCTCCCAGCCTATTACGAGTAGCACCTGTCACTTAGTCTTTTGAAAATACATTAGTTTACATTGGTAAATACAATTAACCGACTCATTTGAAAATGTTTTATGAAAATTGGTTTAGGTGCACCTGGCACGAAAATCCTTTATAACTTGGGACAATTTTTTTTATTAAAATCTTGTATATAGATTTACATGTTTGTCATAAAATTGGGGCCGGTTTGGAAGCCGGTCATGATTAACCGACTCACCACTTATGAAACCCACAAAGGAGTTATCCCCAACATGTGGGTCATTTAATATTTAGCATTTGCATTTGTCAGGTGTATGCCTACACCCGATGCTTAAGTCGTGGTCATTTACTAATGAAATGAGCCGAGGATATCTAGGACACGGTCGTATTAACCCCCAATGTTTATGTTATCAAACAAAACAGATTAAAATGGGTTATGTAATTTATTAATCACAGTCTGAGTAAATGATTCCATACCTGACCAAGCGGTATTATTATACCGTATCCCAAGCCCGTATAAGGGAAAATAAGTTAAAAGTATTTACCTGAGCTAATACTTGATTCACAGCAAAATAACTCAGTCGTATCCAATCTAACTAAATGCAGGTAGCTTTTACTGGGTGGCTCTAGTCTGGAATGATGGTAATGTATAACCAATTCAAAATGCTAATGGTCTTATTTAAGTCGTAGACTTAGACCAGCTAGCTTTAAGTATCTAAAACGGTACGATACGCTAAATTAAGCGATGACCGGAATAGAATGTTATTTAGACCCAACAAGTATGAAGACTTGTATAATATGGGTAAACTAAGTACATTCTGGATTTTGAGATAAAAATGATAAGGTTAAACCAGTTTCGGTAAACTTACGTAAACTAGTTACGCAAGTCAAACCGTACGCGTATAAGCGATCACGAGTAACCGGATGAGACATATACATGTTCCACAAGTCATTATGCTTAAAACATGTTATAATATCAGTAGGATACTAACATGTATGCCCATTAAGGTTTTAAAATCGAATCAAGCCTCATAAGGGCGTTTTGGTCATTTTCTAACTTATAAAAGGAGCTTGCAAGTAATCTGATGTTATGGTCATAAACATTCTGGAAAAATATTTGATTTATGATATGATATCAGTAGGATATCAAATATATGTGTGGTTTATGCTTTAAAACCAAACTATACACCGTATGGGCATTTTGGTCCTTTCACACATAATTTTAAGGACTTATTTGGGGATTCTGAGTTCGTGACTTATATTACTATAAAAATATTCAAAATGATTTATAAAATCAGTAAGTAAAAAGTCTTCGGTGATAAGTATGGTTTAAAACCATACTATACGCCTAATCGGCTTAAAAGTCGTTAAATGACGATATTAACGATGTTTTAGTAAATCTGATTTTTTGACCTGCTTTGAATAGTTAAAATATGTTAATTGTCATAACACATCAGTAGGTAAAATGTTTGATATGATTATAATGCTTAAAAACTAATTTAAGTGCTTTAAGGGCATTATCGTCATTTAATGATACTTATCAACGACTTGTGCATAAACTCATAATATAATCTAACTCAACATCCCAAATAATCCTAATTATGATATCATATCAGTGGGTAACAAATTTTACCAACGAAGTATGCTTAAAATCATTCTAGATGTAAAAAGGGCATTTTGGTCCTTTTAAAAGCATAGTTTACGACCATTAAACAAAGTCAGTTTATGACCAGATTTATAACATCAAAATGTGTTAAACATGTTATCATATCAGAATGCAACTTGTTTGCATGCTCATGTATGCTTAAAACCTTATTTTTAGCAAAAAGGGCAATTTAGTCAACTTAAAGCATAATATTACGATCCTAGCGAAAACTTAAATCAGTAGCAAACTAGTTCTAATTCGGTTCATAAACGAAAGTGAAAGCAGAAGTCAAACTTTGCGACTTTCGGTTGCGAACCGACCGTAAAAATGGAATTGACGAGCCGAACATGTTTACACATGTTCTAATAATTATTACCAAGTTGTTTAAATTCTAAAACATATTTTTAAATATGTTTAAACTCAGTTTATGATTATTTCAAAAACTGACGCGTTTGACTTTTAAAATACGAACATGTTTACTCGTCAAATGACCAAGCAAACGTGATTCTTAGGAGGTACCCTTTTGAGGGATTATCACCTACCTAATTACGATCACGTAGCCATGTTCGTTGCGAACAATGGCTGGACCAATAAGGTCTAAGCCGAAAGTCAAAGCCCTTTTGCGGCAACTTGACTTTCGGTCTTTAAACATATAAAAACCGAACTAAAGTGGCTAAGGACACTTACAAAGGGTGCTAGCTTGAACTTTAAACTCAGGAGGGCTTCCTTTTTTATCAGGAATCCCAATAAATGCTCAAGAAAGCTTAAGCAAGTGAGAAGAAAAGGATTTGTGAATGAGCAAGGAAATGAGGCAACACAAAGCCTCTATTTATAGTTGAAGGGAGTGATCTTGGATCATGCCAGGTGTTAGGGAGGTGTTAGGATCTTCACAAGTGTCCATGGTGGTTTTAAAAACCATCAAAAGCTGCAAGATTTCGAGTTTAAGTGAATGGTGGTTTGTTTGGAGGCCAAGGAAGAAGAAACCTGCAGCTGCAGGTCACTTTCTATGAAAATGGACACGTTGCCACGCGCGACAGCAACAGGGGGAGGCGTCGTCCAGCGCTAGGACACACACCAGGTTTCAAAAATGTCAAGTTTAGTCCCTGGTCCTCTAAAACTCTTATATACTTCATTTTTTTACATGTTTAACCCCTCTAAAGCACTTTAAGGTATATATTTGGCACAAATAATCTTTGAGATGGATTATAATTATTCTCGGGAGTGAAATCGAGTATTGTTAAGCTTCGGGTTTCGTGTAAAGGTCACTCAGAGGTTAATTTGAACATGTTGACGTTTTTAACCCATCTTCTTGATATTTTGTCTAATTATCTCATAACGATACTGAAACTTTGTGAATTTATTATTAAGTATTCCCGAGAGTATAATCAAATATTACGAAGCCCCGGGTTCGTTAAAAGGTCACTCACTCAGAGGTAAGAATTAACATGTTGACACGTTTTTGACCTCTTTGTCTTGTAAACTTTCGATTTCTTTCACAAACGGCTTCTTGCGTCCGAATATTTACTTGTTTAAGAATACGTTCATCGTGTGTGGTCAATCAGAGGCATAAGTTTAGCATGTTGACATTTTTAGTCCTTTCATATTCAAGGTTTTTGATTTTTGACGAAATTAGTCCCTCATAGTCAACGTTTGACTTTATTAGACTTTATTACACGTGTCAACACATCATTGGACACGGTTTTTACGAGGTGTTACATCCTCACCCCCCTTAAAAGAAATATCAACCTCGAGATTTGCTCAAAAAGATAGGAGTACTTCTGTCACGTAGTGAACATGACCTCCCATGTATAATCGGGGCCTCTACGGCATCCCGCTTAACCTTAATAATAGGTATATGTTTTCATCGGAGCTTCTTAATCCTTGTCAGTTCCTAATCGATACCGATTTCTCAATTAACCAAAAATTTTTATCATCTGCACATTTTCATGTGACAATGCTAGCAACTTAATGGCTAGATATTCCTTAAATTAAAAATGTGGAATACATCGTGGATTCCACCAAGCTCCTCGAGTAAGTTTTTAGCTTATAGGCTGTTAATCCGACGTATTCGATTCTTTCGAATGGTCTCATATATCCAGGGCTTGATTCGCCCTTTATACTGAAACGTATCACACCCTTCCATGTTGGTATTTCCAATAGAGTCTTATTCCCTACTTGGAACTTTAAGAGATTTGCGCCTCCTATTTGCATTGTTCATCTGCCGACTACTGGCAGCTTTCAGACGATTATGGATTCGTATGATCTTTCCATCGTCTTTAGGACAATCTCAGATCCTGATAATTGGGTTTTCCCAACTCCTACTCAACAAACGGGCGTTTGACACTCTCTCCTATACAAGGTCTCCAAAGGAGCAACCTTGATGCTTATATAATAATTATGAGTTATAGGAGAACTTAATTTGGGTGAGATGATTATTCCAATTACTAGCCAAATCAATCTTAAGGAATTAACTACCCTCATGGTTAGTCAAACAAATCGACGATCCTGGGCAGTTGATAACGATTCTCAATCGTTTCCTAGTTAGGTTTGCGGTAATCAATGCACAAGCGTATTGCCCCGTGCATTCTTTTATCAACAATAATCGGAGTTTCTGTAACAGATACAGCTCCTAATAGGATGTCAATCCTAATTCCACTTGCCTCTTAGGAGGTAATCAGAGTAGTTCTACGGAGAAGACATCAAGTTATTCAATTATGATAGAGATAGCTTCAATTTCCGACCTTGGTTCACTTACCATCACTTGTGCCATGCAAATGACACATCTGCTTTATGAATACATGGATGCCTTAAGTAGAGATGCCTACTCAGGCATTTCTATAATGGATATCTTCTTTGAATACCACTAGCCGACTTTAGTACTATATGACCATTGGAATATCTTAGTGGTTCCATGCATTAAACCTCCATACTGATCAGCCATGGACGCAATCTATGGGACGCACTGGGATACGCCAATCCTTATATGGCGCTTTTATTAATCATAGTTGGTACTCACAGTTGATAGAAATCAATGAGAGTACTCTTAGATTTTATAGAAGGATCATCGCCGTGAAATAGAAGAAACGATCTCTATGGTTTCATTGGTAAGTTCTACCTTATACTTAGTATCTAGAGTTCTTATGAGTATATTCAAAAGTTTGCTAAGCTTATAGTCTATGAAAGACTTATTACTACCTGTATTAAAATAGGACACTTAGCAGAAATTATCATTGATAAATGATAAGGAATGTACCTGATGATATTATTGATATGTACTGCCTCTGGCATTCGTCAGGTAGTTCAAGCATTTCCTTTCTTAGCCTCTCCAGGCTTAGCTGCACCTACTTTGGCAGCTTTAGGGCAATTAGTACTGATGTGGCCCTTTCTCGCCACAACTGAAACAGACCGCATTCTTTATGTCCCTATATTCGTGGGACTGATGACCAGTTATTTTACAAACGCCACACTGCTTTGGCCTTTGTTCTATTCGACACTGTCCCCGGTGCCTTTTATAGCAGGTCTTGCATACAGGTTTCTTATTGGACTTTTGTTGGTTCTTATTGAGCCCAAACTTGCTCTTTTTCTTAGATTTCTGGGAGTTATCCTCCTCCTTTTTCCTTTTTCCGTCAGTCTCAGTTTTGGCTGACTTATTTCTCAACCTATCCAGTGTGAGTGGCTGAGATAGATCCATAGTGGATCTATAAGAAGCAGGCTTTAAAGCTTTATCATGCTCCTTTATCTCTAGTGCTAAATCACCACTACATTGTGCATTATGCTTAGATCCTGGGTTAACAAAATAGGTTACTATCATAGATAATGAATTAAAGTCGGTGGCATACTGTCGACAGTCTGGATTTTTCATTTTGAGAGTCAGAAAATCTGATTCCACCTTTTCCATTTCATGTCGTGGACAGTAAGTTTTTCTGATAAGGTCCATAAACTGGGACCATTCCATATTGTATAGGGGTATTTTCCCCGTGGACTTTATTAATGTCTTCCACCACGCAAGGGCATCTCCTTTGAATGACTGTGATACATACTTCATAGTGTCATCCTTAGCACAACCATTGATCTCTACAACGGTTTCCATTTCGTCCAACCATCTCATACAATCAATGGCTCCTTTTTCGCCATTGAAGTCTCTTGGCTTGCAAGAGACGAAGTACTCGTAAGTACATCCCTTGGAGAAACGAAGCTCCTCATTATACATCATCTTCTTTGGATCATTCTTCACGCTCGAAGCATGAACAAAGCTCTATACATGAGTAGATGAATGTAGTTTTAAATGGGATTTCGAGCGAGTAACATTTGTCTCTTTGAACTTTTTCATGGCCTTTCCGACAGCCGCGTCAATCACAGCTTGGAGATTAGCTCCATTAATATTGAGGTTTATGTTTGTAGCATCATTAGCATTTGTCGCATCATTAGTATCGCGACTATTGTCTACCTCATCCGAGTTTGCCATACTCGAGGCTTAGTACTAAACATCAAATTGAACAATAGTTAGTCATCATCCTGATGACCTGACATAGATTAGCCACGGCATCATTAAACCGTATAGGCTATTAAGTTTCAAACACTCTTAATGAATGTTATTTGAAAGAATATTAATTTCATTTAGCCTAGGTCACAAGAGAACCATCAATGGCCATCAAGGTTTGGACCGATGTCACACCGCGACCACGTAAAACAACAAATCATGGCTGAAACGTCGGGGAGTGTCGTAACAGAATCATTGTTTCACAACCATGGATTAAATAAATTCGTTTTATTGAATTATTGAACTCATTGTTTTATTACAAATCAGATAAATACAAATATTATCTTTCTAGTTTTAAAGTCGCTAAGGCACGAGTCCATCCTATGTATAGCATGCATTAACTATCATCACATAACAGCACCTGAAACATGTGTAAAAATAGGTACGTCAGCATCAAAATGCGTGTGAGATACATAGGTTTTATTATAATAGGATTCATGACTTATAAGTTTTTAAAAAAAATATATTTAATCAAAAATATTCATGAACCTTAAAAATATTTTCTTTTATAAATCATACTAAAATTTATAAGAAATCAGATGATATAACAGAATAATACATAGGTAAATAAATAACTAAGTAAAATGAGTTTATATAAAATATGTTGTTTGTAAAACAACATTTTGATAAAAAGGTTTGTAATATATATATATAAAAATATACTTTGGTTTTAAGAAAGTCGAATAAGTAATATATTAAAATATATTTCAGTTCCAAAATCGTTAAACAAATAGTATATTAAATATACTTTAGATGTTAAAATAATAATTTTCAGTAGTATATCAAAAGTATACTTTGGTTTTATTAATAACATATAAAACTATGCTTTGGTTTTATAAATAACATATTAAACTATGTTTTGGTTTTATAAATAACATATTGAGCTATGTTTTGGTTTTATAAAATAACATATAAAACTATGTTTTGGTTTTATAAATAACATATTAAGCTATGTTTTGGTTTTATAAAATAACATATTAAACTATGTTTTGGTTTTATAAATAACATATCAAACTATGTTTTATTAATTAACAAAATATATGTTGGTTTTGTACATTATCACATATGAGAGCATATCAAACTATACTTTTGGGAGTATAACTAAATATACAAAAAAAAATGTGATTTAAGAATTCATTCAGACCTGAGTGCATCAAAATACACCTTTGAGACTATAGAAATACCACAAAGGCAATCCCTATTTGGATAAAATATCGGTTTCTGACATTCCATGACAACAGGAATGGGGTGTCAAATCCTATAGCGCTATATCATACTACCAACCGATCTGGTGAACATAAAATAAGTACTATCCAACAATTTACTTTTATAATCTTGGGAAAAATTAGTGTTTAAACCATAAATAATCATTCAGTTTGTCAAAAGATAAGTACTAATACGTATAATAAATTATACTTTGAAATCATGAACATAACAAATAGGTACACATGCTTCACCCCAAAACATTGAAAACAGTAAAATAGGAGACTATGTACTCACTTGAGAGTGCTTAGAAGTCTTGAACAACTACCAAGCAAGCTAGAGGGATCACGGAATCAAACGGCACCTAATATAGGTAACTAAGTAAATAAACCAGACCTAAATCGGAAGATTGGATAGAATGAGGTTTCGTAAACCAAATGAGTGTGGGAACTCATATGATGTGGTTTAACAAAGCCTACATACTAAAACGAAACCTAACCTAAGTGCTTACGACCCATTACGACTCGTTAAGGTAGCTTACGCCACTTTAACACGTCGTTCGCGTAAAACGCGTTCGGACCGCCTAACTAGTCCTATGACAAGTAATATATGCCTTAACATGTCTAATAATGTTGCCTAATCAGCTTAGATGTCAAAATTTATGTTACGTATGCTTAAAATGGATTTATGTGTAAAAAGGGCATTTTGGTCATTTACCTAAGGCATATAAACTACCTATCATACAACTACTTAAATGAAGTGACCATAAGGTATAACCTCGGAAGGTTATTCCCTATACAACTATGGTCACAAAATATGTTTGGTCGAATCCTACTGATTGACCAAACGGGTCGGGTTCGAAAGTCTAAGCGGTTGTTTAGACCGCTTATCTTATGACCCTATATAAGCACTAATCTAAAAGTTACGAGTTAAACATGTTAAAACATGTTTAACAAAGTTTAAAAACAAGTTTGATATCAAGACAAAGGGTCTTGATACCCAAGAATAGTTTGGTTGCAAAATACGCAAGAATACGCATTTTGACCGAAACTATGACTAGTCACTATGCCTAAATAACGTGGTAATCAGTAGGTATAGTCACAAGAGACTATAACCATCGTGATTACGCTCATGTTACAAAGTTCAAACGAACTTCGGGTTGACCATAGACTGGTCAAAGCAGAAAGTCAAACACTGTTTGACTTTTACACTTAAAAACGCATAAAAGAACGAAAGAAGCTTACAAAGGGTCCAAGCTAGGAAGATATGATCTATAAATTCTCAGTTATGAAGCATTTGAGCTTCAACTTAGAGAAAATTAGATCATGTCTCAGGAAAGAATGAAAATGAGGTGGGGATATACAGGATTCGGTCCACCGTTAAGATCGTTTATCGAGAACCGTGCTTTAATCATGGCCTTACACTTGGGCCCAAGGTTTTAGAATACTATGGGAACATGTAAAACCATCAAATACCAGCCCATAGGGTTCAAAACCATGGATTAAAACCATCAAAATCTCAAAAATTGACCAAGTTCAATGTATCTGCCAGAAATTTCAAAAATGGTCCCTGCACTTGTAAAACTTGATTTTTTTTTTTTTTGCACTTTTAAGCCCCGTTGTCACACCCTCAAATTACCACTTAGGGAGTGTCCCTGTTAGGCGTGTGACCACTAGTAATGAGCCACCAATTACATTGAATCCATAAGTTTAAAATAAAGTTTCATCATTTAATAGTAATAAAATCCAAACATAAGTAATTCAAAAACCATCAAGTTCAGCGGAAGCGTTAACGTAACATAATGTAAATACTTTCCAAACAACCATAGTAAATAAATGTTTGATAAATAAACCCATCAATGCAACCATGACCACTCACGCCCTCCAGCCAGCAAGTTCCTGTTCCCAAGTACCTAACGACCTGCGAGCATGTAACAAGTGTATCAGACAAAGCTGGCGAGTTCACAGTTTAAGAAAACGTTTTGTTACCAGTTGTATGTAAAACAGATCACTGACAAATGCAAGTAATATTGTTAATATCTCATTTCCGAACAAGGCGGCTCCTGAAATACATGACTGCCCTTCCCACGTACTCCTATCTAGTACTGGGCCCCGACTGGGTCATTAGTTCACATCCGTCCTATCTAGGAGCGGTGTGAGGGTGCCAAACCTAAGTAGCGCTACCAACTAATACCCGTTACCCTCCAGGTAACATAATAAGGGACTTACAAAAATGATAGGTGAGAATATTAACCAATATACCCGTTATTACCCAGACCACTGACTGTCCCCAACCACTGGGACGCATGCTCGAATGTAGTGAACTCACCTTAGGTTTGCTCGGTTAGACTAAATGCTCGTTTACAGTTGATCAGTTAAACCCTATCGTGGTTACCATAGATAGTCAGTTTCACGAATTCACAATTCATGTATCTAATCACATGTATTGCACAAGCAACAAACATCCAAACATATAGTATTACGTATGTCATAACAAGTATGGTTCGTACCATCACACATGTTATAGCAAGTATCGGTTCCGACACACATTCACATTGCAAGATAACTCCCTACATGCTTGATTCACCTAATCAATTTACAACAGATTTGATATTCGCACGCAAACATGACCCCTGGCCCAAACAAAACCAACCCGCGGCCTGTGCGGCTGTAGCCGAGCTCACGGCCCAGTTACCATTTCCAGACCCATACAAAGTGTGCAATCCATTTAATTAGTTTGTGATCATCATGCACACATAAGTTTGCTAAAATCCTAACATCATGCCAACCTGATTTTACGAGTACCTAGATTTCGATTTCTCAAACAAATCATCAACTCATCATTCAATACACATGATATTCCTACTGACAACATAACTAAATGTCTATATGATTTGGTTTGATCACACATGGGCCACCATGTTCATATTCAAGTTATTAAGTTTTGTGCAACCATGTAACTTCAACTCTATGGGGCCTTTAAAACCATTTGACATCAATGTTTATTAGTATGCCCACTACTGTTACATCAACATTAATGATCAATCACACTTTGACTTCATGCCCACACACACATCGATAACAGCCACTAACATACCATTCAATTTCATGTCTAAATCATTAATATATTACTATCATTTAAATACATGTGCAGCCCATTAACTCAAACTTTGAGGGTTTGCAATGATCAAATTTTGGATACATGCTTAGCATACATATTAGGTTATAATTCAAAGGCATGTGCTAACACATGATGACACTTTATGTGCAGATAGCATGTATGCGGCCCAAAAATTTGATGTGTACATCTGATTAGCATTCAAACAATTTAACATAATATCCTAACCCAAATGTTAACTTTATTTGTGGTATTAGCAAACAGTACTTTAACATCTTAATAATTTGTTACCTACTGATCGAGTCTCATAACCATTACACTATCCACATACAAAGATCACCAATCATCGATCCTCCAATTACAAGCAAGCAAACAGTGCAACCTACGCTATCACAAGTATATGCCTACTCAAATCGCATAATTATCACAACATACACTTCGATACAAAACATTCACCAACAGCACATAATTTAATTAGTGGGGGACAATACAAAGTGGAAGATGTACTTACCGAGGAGGTATAGAAATACATGCAAAAATTGAACGTGGAGGGCTCCACCAAAGGATTGGGTAGTAGCCAATATGAAGTGGAGAGGCATGAGGGTGCTAGGGTTTGTTTTAGTTTAGAGTTGTTATGTTGAACCACTACATAATACGTATACATGTACATATATGGATAAGGGATTGGGCCGGTTACACTTGCTAAGCAAGACAGTGGATTGGGCCGATTACATTTGCTAATCAAAATAGTGGATCGGGCCGAGACTACACAATAATGCGGAACAGCATCTGGGTCGAGTCTAAAGGTTTATTCATTGGTGTTACATATCACGTTTGGGCCAAGTTCAATCAATTATGCTAATGGATTTCCATCCGAACAAACACACACGTTGCGGCCCAATTATATGTTACCGCCCAATCGTAAGCACGACATAGAGATTGGCCCGTTACACACACACCACACAACTACAAAATATATTAGCACGTTTCTCAGAGTCACAGGTCGAATAGATAGATCAAAACAAGAACGGGGAAATCACATAACCGAAGGCACTGACCTTGAAACTTCGGGTTGTCACATCATCCCCAACTTGAAAGAAATTTCGTCCCGAAATTTGACAAGTAAGCAATCCAAAACAGCAAGTCGTTAACTCAGGATGGCTGTGGATTTTCCGCGGTTACCACATCATCCCCAACTTGAAAGGGAATTTCGTCCCGAAATTCGTCAATGATATCATAAATTGATACAACCGCTTGAACAACTGAGGATACTAGAGTTTACTCCGATCGTTGCGTTCCCACGTGAACTCCGGTCCACGCCTTGAGTTCCGACGAACTCTCACGATTGGAATTCGACTATGCTAACGAATCCTGACGTCCTGTTCCATGATTTCCGATAGATTCCCTGACAAATACAACTGGTCCGATAACCTCAGACTCTGGTAAAGGTATCACAAGTGTTTCATCGGACAAACACTGCCTTAAATTCGAGGTATAAATGTCATCGCGAACGTTATTCCATTTCGTCAGTTTACCCAAGTTTGTGAGCCATGCCACCGATTCGTTCCAGAAATCCGAATGTCCCAACGCATCGTAAACTAATCTTGCCACGTTTTCTACAGCGTACCGCACCCTCCCAAGGTGAGACTTTCGATTATGACACGTTCACCTACAGCGAACTCCCAGTGTTTCCTAAGCTTATCAGCTTTCCTGATAGTCACGCGTTGCCGTCAAACAATTTCCGATCTAAGCAATCTTCAAGAGTTTCGAGCACAAGTCCTGGACCTGTGATTAGATTGTCACCCACCTTAATCCAACAAGGAGATTAGCGTTGCTGTCCATACAATGTTTCAAACCGAGCTGTCTGAATACAAGAATGGTAACTGTTACGGTAGAACCCAGCCAAAGGTGTGTGTCATTCCAATTTTCACTAAATCAATCCCACACATGCTTACAGCATGTCTTTGAGTGTCAAGGGGAGTTCGTTTTTCTCTGATCGTTTGCCCAACAGCGATAAGCAATGTCCTGGTCCTGACGTGTGTCACGGCCCCCGACCCGGTTTGACCCGTTTCAGGAGCCGCAGGACAGAAATCCCGTGGTATTTAATTAATTGAGTGAAACAGCGGAAGTTTATCATCAGGATCTTTTTAAAACTGAAATATTTCTCGATTATTTTATTTCACAACTCGGGATAAAACCCGGTAATTTACAATCTTTTGATTTCACGAAGAAATCTTTTATTTTACAAAACATGTTTCTTTATTTTATCTTGAGCAACTTTCTTAAGACTGTAGTGCTTCACGGCACTTTTCCTGGATCATAACAGATCACCTGAAACATGTTTGAAAAAGGTTTTGTCAGCGGGAAATACTGAGTGAATCATTCTATTTACATAAAATGATGCATAGTTATCAATTACAGCATAAGAACGATTACAATGGCTTCTATCTTATTTTTATCTGGCGCTCTGTCACAATGGTGACAAGTCACAATGGTGACGATGGTCATACCACTATTAGATCAATGAACCTAAATAGTGATGATTATCCCTAGTAGGTTAATGAACCTAACTGGGAGAAAATTAGTAATGTGCACAATACCCCACTAGCCAGTGATTCAAGATATCCACGACTTAGTCCCTGTAATTATAACTCTTGAAAATAATTTGAGGTATTGTAAAATAGTTGATAAAAAGAGAATGACTCACATTGCAGATTTAATTTGAGCAGAGTTTAGCCTACTGATTAGCCTTTTAACCTAAATTTAATAACAGGCACACAATTTTGGGTTAGTAATCAATACAGCATTTACGATAACTCACGAGATCAACCCTCACAACGAATGACAAAGTGCTATGCTTAAACATCCATCGAATTAACGACTAATGACAAAGCATCACCCTAATGTGGGCAGCACTTAAACATCCATTGAGTACATTGATCGATCGGAAAATGAATCGTAATAGCGATCGAGTTAATACCCTGATTGCGACGTCGATTAGTGATTCGTGTGTGTTAATTGTGGTAAACAGAGCATAACTCAGTGCCTAAAACGAATTTCTTCGTCGAACGAACAACAGAATGCAAGTGCCAGGCCCTTCTATTTATACCCAAAATTTGCACCTCCCGCTAGTCGCGGAAGAATCCGTGGCATGTGCCGCGTGTCGCCTGGGATGTCATTTCTAGAGTAGAGTAGGCACGTGTCCCAGTAGCTTGGCTGAGTTGGTGAAATTGGAAAATTCGAATTTGACAGCACATAATTTAGATAATCGTGACTAGGGTTTACCCCCCCCCCCCCCTGAGTTTTAGGGGCCCTGATCCTGATTCTGATTGTTCTGAAAATTTTAGGGTTTTTGCAGAATCACTTGGGTGTCTTAATTAGGGTTTCCTATTGAACAAATTAATTTAATAAATATGACTTTTGATGAGAGTTGTTACATTCTCCCCACCTTAATAAAATCTCGTCCTCGAGATTTACTGGAATGATTGAGGATACTTTCGCTTCTTTTCTGATTCCAGTTCCCAAGTGTATTAGGGTCCTATCTTTGAATCCCACTTTACTTGAACTGACACTAATCGTTTGTGTTTTTAAGAAATTTGATCTTTCTATCTTCTATCTGAAGAAGTTTCTCTACAAATTTTAATTTTTCGTTTACCTTTATATCTTGGAGAGGTACTACCAAAGATTCGTCTGATAGATATTTCTTGAGATTGGATACATGAAATACATCATGTACTCAAACTAACTCTCCTGGTAGTTGTAAACGATAAGCAACTGGTCCTATACGTTGGATCACTAAAAAAATGGTCCTACGTATCTGGGACTTAGCTTTCCTTTCTTACCGAATCTAAGAACTCCTTTCCAAGGAGATACTTTCAGTAGCATTTTGTCTCTAACTTGAAACTCCAACGGCTTTCGTCTATTATCTGTATAAATCTTCTGGTGATCTCTATTCGTCTTTAGCCTTTTCTTCGTGATACTGAATATCACAGTCGTAGTTACTTAGGATTTTCATCCATCTTCTTTGCCTCATGTTTAATTCTTTTTTTTTTTTGCCCAAATATATCTTAAATTCTTATGATCCGTATAGATAGTAAACTTACTTTCATACAGATAATGTCTCAAATCTTAAGGGCAACAATTATCGCTCCTAATTCTAAGTCATGAGTGGTATAGTTTTCTTCGTACTTTTTCAATTGCCTTGATGCATACGCAATTACCTTTTTGCGTTGCATTAACCCACATCCAAATCCTAGCTTTGAAGCATCACCGTATACTTTAAAATCTTCTGTTTCTTTTGGTAAGGCTATGATTGGGGCATTTGTTAATTTATACTTTAAGATCCTAAAGGCTTCTTCTTGTTTAGGTCCCCATTCAAACTTAACTGTTTTACAGGTTAGCTTAGTTAATGGTATAGCTATCTTGGAAAAATCCTTAATAAACCGTCTATAGTATCCGGCTAAACCTACAAAACTCCTAATTTCCATTGCGGATTGCGGAACCTTTCATTTGGTAATTGCTGATATCTTATCAGGATCTATGTGAATACCTTCATGATTCACCATATAACCTAGAAATTGTACTTCTGGCAGCCAAAATTCATACTTCGAGAATTTGGCGCAAAGCTTCTCTTTTCTTAACAAAGTTAAGAGTGCATGCAAGTGCTGACAATGTTCTTCCTGAATTTTGGAATAAATAAGTATATCGTCGATGAAGACAATTACAAATTTATCCAAATATGGTTTACAGATCCTATTTATCATGTCCATGAATGCTGCAGGTGCATTCGTTAATCCGAAGGGCATGACTGTAAACTCATAATGATCATACCTAGTCCTGAAAGCAGTTTTAGGTATGTCTTCCTCTTGTATTTTCAATTGATAATATCCGGAACGTAAATCGATCTTAGAAAAATATCTATCTCCCTGGAATTGATTGAATAGATCATCAATTCTAGGTAATGGGTATCGATTCTTAATTGTAACCTTATTTAATATAATCAATACACATTCTCATCGAACCATCCTTTTTCTTAACAAACAACACTGGTGCTCCCCTAAGGGGATGAGATAGGTTGTATAAATCATTTACTTAATAATTCATCTAATTGCTTTTTCAGTTTTTAATATTTCTGTGGGTACTAACCGATAAGGTGCCTTGGCTATCGGTATAGTTCCTGGAATTAGATGAATTCTAAATTCTACCTCCCTATCTGGTAGTAACCCTGATAATTCTTCTGAGAATACATCTGGGTATTCTGAAACTACAGAAATTTCCTTAAGTTCTTTATCTTTAGTATTAATGATTACTGAAATCATATATACTATTCCTTGCTTTTGTTCATAATTAGCAACTTTCATTAGATATGAACTTTATGAGTTTACATGGCTTATCTCCTGTAATCATTATTACTTCTCCAGTGGGTGCACAAATTTCTATGGAATTCCTATCACAGATAATTCGAGCATGGTTGTTTACTAACCAATTCATTCTTAACACAACATCGAATTCAACTAATTTCATAGATAATAGGGTTACAGAAAATTTATGACTTAAAAGTTCTATTTCTATGTTTTGCAGAACCTTATTTATTTTAACTAAATTTCCATCTGCCGTTTCTACTGTAAAAATTTGCCTAATGCTGATTAAAGGTAAGTTAAGAGTTTGGCAGAATGAAGTATTTATAAAACTTTGGTTTGCACCAGAGTTAAATAATACTTTTGTGTAGACGTTGTGAACTAAGAACGTACCGGCTATCACATCTGGAATGAGTTCTGCTTCCTTAGCAGTTAGTTGGAAGGCTCTTACATTCCTTTTTGCTCCTTCTGCAGGTTTGGCTTTATTGTCAGATGGTTTGTTCAGTTTTGGACAATCTGGCCTAAGATGTCCAGCTTCTCCACAGTTGTAGCATACTGAAAATTTCTTCCTCCTGCAGTCTTCTTCTTGATGCCCCGGAATTTTGCAAAATTGCAATATCCTTTGCATCTTCCAAAATGCTTCCTTTTGCAAGAATTGCAAAATGGACTAGTGGAAGATTGCCTATTCCCTCCTTTCTTGAAATTATTATGGTTACCCGGACGGAATCCTTGGGTAATCTTTTGGGCTACTTCCTTCCTTCTATTTTCTTCTCTTGTCCGTACTAGTTCGTCAGTCAGAGTATTGGCTAAATCTACCGCATTATCAATCATGCGAGGTTTCGCAGCTTTGACGATATTACGGATTTCGGAAATTAATCCCCAAATATAACGAGAAATAAGTACCGGCTCTGGCGAAGCCAGGGTTGGTACTACTCGAGCATACTCGAAGAATGTCGTAGTATACCCTCGACAATCTACATCCACCATCCGGTGAGTTTGAAACTTATGTGTCATTTGTTCCTTTTCATACTCGGGACAGAATTTTCTTTCTGCAAAGCTCTTAAATTCTTCCCAGTTTATAGCATACGCCATCCTTCTTCCTTTTTCTTGTAACACCGTATTCCACCATTCTAGCGCCCCTTCTTTGAAAAGGTTTGACGCGTACATGACCTGATCATCCTGAGCACATTTACTTATGGCAATTACTGCCTCGGTTTTCTCTAACCAACGCAGTGCCGCAGTTGCTCCTTCATTGCCTGCAAACTCAGTGGGTTTACAAGCAAGAAATTCTTTGTAAGTGCAACCAGGCGTTGCAGCTTTCATTTTCTTAGGAAGCGGAGCTTGCCGTGGTTCATTATCATGATTAACATGATCATTGCCTCCGTTCACGCTATTACTGAAGTTATCTTCAGAAATACGTTTGCTAGGAACGATTTGTTGCGGTTCGATTGGATTTTTAATAGCAGCAACGATTGATGGAATAGCGTTGGCTATCCCTTGAGTAACTATTGCTGGAATAGCGTTGGCTATCCCTTGAGCAACGATATTTTCTATATCCTGCCTAGTCATATATTGGTCCCCCGGTTGTTGCTCAGATTGATTAACCTCATTAACTGGTTCATTATTAGCGTTTTCCATCTGATATTTAATTTATAGATAAATAATTAGTATAAAAGAAATAATCCAAGGTTACAATACATAATCACCTAAACGAATATACAAACAAAATTTATAAATTTTCTAAAAATTTTATTTGTTGTATAGATTATAGCATGCTTCTATAACCGTTTTATTATTTATTTTACAAATACTGATTTTACTATTACTATTACACCACCACAGTTCCATAAATTCCCTATCCTTTGTCAGATGATATTCTAGTAACGGCGTTCCCTCTCATCGTATTTCCAGGAGATCTGTCCCCCAATCTCTTGGATCCTATTCCCAGCATCCATTAGTTCTTTACCAAAATGATGGAGTTCAGCCATATTCTCGTTACTTATTGGTGGAATTGGTAAAGGTTCTGGATTGAACTGAGGAAAAAGCTTATAGGGATTGTTTTGGAGTTGTATTTCATTTGCCAACCATTCGTCTATTTGTGAGTGGATTGAAGGGTTTGGAATAGCTGGTTCTAAGTTCATTGGTAGTTGTGTTTTAAGAGAATGAATAAAAACATTTTCATTAACAGGCTTAATAGTATTATAGCTTGCCATTATAAAATCTAACTCTTCCTGAGATGGTAATCCCTCAATTCGCCTAGAGCTTTCCCCAATTTCCATTTTCTTAGGTTTGGGTTTCTCGAGAGGTAAAGCGTTGAATTCTATAGGTTCTTCTATGTCTGGAATATACCTATTGAAATCTCTGGAAACCTCTATTCTTACCGGATAGAGATTTAAATTCTGAAGGGCGTCAGACAAGTCACTCATGCTGTTTAGCAAAATACACACAATTACTAAGTTAAAAATCATAACAAAAATTTTTATAGAAAACTTTTAAATATTATTTCATACTAGGTAATTATCAAAACAACTGAAAATTAAAACACACTAAGTGTTATTTATAAATTTATTTATTTACTGAATAAGGTTTCTAGACTGTAAATAAAGGTGCTAAACTTTGAGTCATAATTTTTAAAGATTTATATTTACTGCTACAGTAGCTAACATATAAAGATCTGCCCATACTGTTCAAAATTAGTCAGTTAATAAAACACATAATCACAAAATAGCAATTAATAAAAATTATTAAGTATTTCTAAATACTTAATTGGCTTAAATCAGTGGCTCGATAAGTGGCTCTGATACCACCTTTTTCTGTCACGGCCCCCGACCCGGTTTGACGCGTTTCAGGAGCCGCGGGACAGAAATCCCGTGGTATTTAATTAATTGAGTTAAACAGCGGAAGTTTATCATCAGGATCTTTTTAAAACTGAAATATTTCTCGATTATTTTATTTCACAACTCGGGATAAAACCCGGTAATTTACAATCTTTTGATTTCACGAAGAAATCTTTTATTTTACAAAACATGTTTCTTTATTTTATCTTGAGCCACTTTCTTAAGCCTGTAGTGCTTCACGGCACTTTTCCTGGATCATAACAGATCACCTGAAACATGTTTGAAAAAGGTTTTGTCAGCGGGAAATACTGAGTGAATCATTCTATTTACATAAAATGATGCATAGTTATCAATTACAGCATAAGAACGATTACAATGGCTTCTATCTTATTTTTATCTGGCGCTCTGTCACAATGGTGACAAGTCACAATGGTGACGATGGTCATACCACTATTAGATCAATGAACCTAAATAGTGATGATTATCCCTAGTAGGTCAATGAACCTAACTGGGAGAAAATTAGTAATGTGCACAATATCCCACTAGCCAGTGATTCAAGATATCCACGACTTAGTCCCTGTAATTATAACTCTTGAAAATAATTTGAGGTATTGTAAAATAGTTGATAAAAAGAGAATGACTCACATTGCAGATTTAATTTGAGCAGAGTTTAGCCTACTGGTTAGCCTTTTAACCTAAATTTAATAACAGGCACACAATTCTGGGTTAGTAATCAATACAGCATTTACGATAACTCACGAGATCAACCCTCACAACGAATGACAAAGTGCTATGCTTAAACATCCATCGAATTAACGACTAATGACAAAGCATCACCCTAATGTGGGCAGCACTTAAACATCCATTGAGTACATTGATCGATCGGAAAATGAATCGTAATAGCGATCGAGTTAATACCCTGATTGCGGCGTCGATTAGTGATTTGTGTGTGTTAATTGTGGTAAACAGAGCATAACTCAGTGCCTAAAACGAATTTCTTCGTCGAACGAACAACAGAATGCAAGTGCCAGGCCCTTCTATTTATACCCAAAATTTGCACCTCCCGCTAGTCGCGGAAGAATCCGTGGCATGTGTCGCGTGTCGCCTGGGATGTCATTTCTAGAGTAGAGTAGGCACGTGTCCCAGTAGCTTGGCTGAGTTGGTGAAATTGGAAAATTCGAATTTGACACCACATAATTTAGATAATCGTGACTAGGGTTTACCCCCCCCCCTGAGTTTTAGGGGCCCTGATCCTGATTCTGATTGTTCTGAAAATTTTAGGGTTTGTGCAGAATCACTTGGGTGTCTTAATTAGGGTTTCCTATTGAACAAATTAATTTAATAAATATGACTTTTGATAAGAGTTGTTACAACGTGGGCCAAGGGTGTTGTGTATTGTCTGACATAAATGATGCATAGATCAACTTCAGAGGTAACAGGAGTTGGCTCCTCGTGCCGAAAAGCCGTCTCTCTCAAAGGAACATTCACAACTGTGAAGACTCGTCAGTTTTCTTGATTGCAAGAGAGTGTGCTGGTAACTTGAGTCCATCAATGATCACCCAGGTGATAATGTTTCTGTTTCGAGTTGTAAGTAGGCTAGTGACAGAATGCATGGCAGCCTGTTCTCATTTCCATATGGGTGATTCTGGTAGCTGATACTTCCCCTTGACTTTCCCACAAGTCCAACATCATTCATATGCGTTGCTAGGTGGGCCTTCATGCCCGATTACCAGTGCAAAATTTATAGATTCTAATATCTCTCATCGAAACCCAGACGACTAGAATATCGAGGCCGATGTACTTTGGTCAACATAATTCCCTACAGTTGTCGTATATAATGAGATCTACACTTGTTTCATGAGGTAGCAAATATCGTCCGACCTGTCAAAGGTTGCTTCTCCATGCCCCGCATGGGTTCAACTTGAAAATCCTCTTCCTTCAGTTCTCCAGTTTGAATAGAGCGAGTCTATCAGGTAAGTTAGAGTCGATAGCGAGCTGCAAAGCTTGTGCACGTTCAGGTTTCACAGTCGTACTCATTCAAAAGTTCCATCCAACGATGTCATTGCATGCTTTAGCTCTTTCGAACATCGATACACGGGAGGCCCTTGTGATTGGTCTAGGTAATGCATTTGGTACCGTCCCAGTAATGCCCCCAATTAAATCTAAGGCCATAGTTTCCACTCCCAGGTTGTGGCGCGTGCAAATCTTCTTTTACATCCACCGAGTAAGTCAATACTTCCTTCGTGTTGCGTCGGCGTGTAACTGGAACTCCTATTTGAACCGTCATGGTATACCACTAAATCACCCGCACCCTCGGGTAAAACGATGCTCAGTGCATTTTTTTTTGGGAAACGAGGGAAATCCCCCGGGCAAACCTTTTATTAATGATGTTCAAAACAAGATTACAAAAAAAGAGCATTCGGCCAAGGCCCCTCGCCAAGCACCAAACCTCAAAAAAAGAACACAAACAAGAACCAACATACATCAAACAACAACTAGAAAATAAAATAAAAGCTAAACTCCACGAACGATGTCTCTTGCCGACTCATCCATTTCGGATTCAACCTCTACCTCATCTTCAATGCTTTTTTCAATCAACGCATCTTTCACCGGATCAAACTTTGTTAACATTATATAATAAGCTTTCATCTTTTCTGACCAAGAGGAATAGACATCATCCGGCGGGCATGTGTTAGTTTCATAAAATTTCCGAACCAAGATCATTTCTTTCTCCCATAACCCAAACTCGGTGTCAAAGCACTCCTCTTCATCTTGAAGTTTACCAAATGAATTTTTTTGTTTCAACCAACGTGCTTTGTCGAGGCCCAAGATAATTTTTTGAGACATCAAAGAACCCACTACCTCGTGACTTCTCACGTAGATTATCAACCATAGCCTTCGTTGGAAAATTAGATTTCAAATTACTATTCGGTTCCTTTACACTCGGGTTCGGATCCATAGTCGGGCCCAGCCCGTCCTTAACTAAACCAGCAGCAACTGCTTTCATTGGGCCAGAGCTGATTGGGCCAGACTTGTTCAACAAAGGATACTGCATAACATCTGGGCCAGAAACAACAGTCGCAACAGTTGGGCCAACCTCTGTTGTCACATTCTTTCCAGTTCCAATATTAGGCTTACTTTGGCCCACCAATAAGGGAAATTGTTCAGCTGAATCTAAATTAATCGAGACTGGCTCCCTTGTATTTGTACCCCCCAAATCAGCGCCCAGATTGGGCCCAGCAGCCTCATCGCTGGGCCAGATTGGGCCTATATCGATGTCCAGATCCTTTGTTGGACCAGCAGCAATGTTTGAGACATTAGATGGTCCTGCACCACTAGATTTTGGGCCACTATCTAATCTATTCACATCTTTCTTAGCTAACGGAGCCCATTTTACATTGGGTTTTTTCCGAGTAACTAATGTAAAACCGTCATCCTGAACCATGGGCTTTTTCAAAACAGATTTTAAAACCAGTTGCTCTACGATATTTTTATCTTTCAACTTTTCAACCGGTTTTTTAACCATATCATGGTTTGCCTCCAAATGACCAAAAATTTTACATTTTTCACATAGTGGAGGCTTCCACTTATATGACAAATAGAGGTACTCAACCTTGCTAGGTAAATCATTAAGAGAAGGAAACCGAACCTTTACACGACTAGGAAGGCCACATGATGCTTTAGCTTCCACAAGTACACGGGCAAAGTTCAAGGGACCTTTCTTGGATTCACACCGCAAATACGTAGCTTTGTCCAACATAAGTGGTTTCCCAACACTACTAACAATTTGCCCAATTTTGCCACCATTCCATAAGCAAAGCGGTAGGTCTTTTATAGTTACCCAAACCGGAACCTTATCCAAATCTGGCTTTGATAATATGGTATCTGGTTGCCATAATTGTAACACTAGGGGAACATTTTTAACCAACCAAGGGTTTCTTTCTAACACTTGAAGCATACCCTCATCGTGCTCAAACGTAAAAAAGTAATACCCACCACTTTTCTTATTAATAGATCTCAAACCAAATTTGTGCCACATCTTAATCAAGTTTTCCTTTACTACTTGAAATGAAAGATTTTCTCCTACAAAGTACCCAAACAATTGTAGTCGATGTGCTTTAACACTTTTAGTCATAAAGTGACCATTCAAGCTAACTATGACCTCACCATCCTCCTCCATAGGCGGGTCATAAATTAACCGTGTTTCACTCTCTTCAACTTCAAGTCCCTTAGTAAGTTTTAAAAATAACTCTTGATTCCAAAATTTCGTACCAAAAACAGGATCTATATCAACACCATTTGGGCCAAATTTCAAATTCGGATCACATACAAATTGGAAAGTAGGCTTCTTATAGGACCCAAATTGCAAATTATGTGTTGTAAAATTATTAAAAGGCTCTTGAACTGTTACCGGACTAACCTTCTCAGAATTATAGCCCAATTTCACATCACTCTTTTGATCGCCATTCTGAATAACTGGACCCACCGCAGGCGAAGGTCCAGTTGTTGCAAACACCTGCTGGCCCATCTCATCAGTCTTCTGGCCCAAAACAGAGTTAGTCTCATTTCCTTTTGTATCCGAACATAAGCCCAGTTCAGCAATCTCTGGATTGTTACCAGGCCCATATTTTGTAAGCCCAACATCAGTCTGTTCTAGACTTTGGACAAGCCCATCCGCAGCCCTAATTGACGCGACATCATTTGCAGCCGCCAGGGGACATTCCCTGTCACCCAATGATTGGGTGACGTCATTTCCACACTTTCCGGCGTCCAGCTCAAAATTACTTCCCGATGACTGTTCCGATACAATTTTAACCGGAAAATTATTCTCCAGTGAAACTGCACTTGATTCCACATCTAATTTTCCGAATCCCTGTTCCAATACCGGTTTTCTAAACCTCATCGGAGGCCAACCGATATCATTCTCATCTGTATTCTTCATCAACGCCGGAGACGAAGGATTTTCCGGTGACTTTGAATCTGATTTCAATCCCGAATCTGGTGTAGACAACACAGAATCCAGAGGTGTAGTAAACGAACTAGGAGTAGAAATCATTGTTTCAGATCTAACCGAAACCGGCGAAGACATCGCTGAGACAGACGGAATAGACTCCGATTCCATGTTAACCAAGCAATTCCTAGCTTCTTCCTTAGTCATTTTGCAGAAATCCCATATTGTTAGCTTAGGACTAGCCGAAATATCTGGAACAGCCTCAGTAGCCTTCATCTCCTCCTTATCAACGAGATTCCGAGAAGACCTAGTTACACGATGAGTTGGATTAGGGCTTATAGGCGGCTGCACCTTTTTCTTCCTCCCCATTTTCACGTAAAGAACGAAATCACTTTCCCACAACACTATCAGATCTGAGATTAGAGGATGTATGGAATGAGAAAGATGAATAAGGAAGGTGGAATACGGTGGTAGATGGCGGTTCACGGTGGATGACGGCTAGATTATGGGAGAAAGAAAAGAGAGCATTTTCTCTCTCACCATAAGTGTGTGTTTAGGAAAATTGACAAATGAGACAATCTAGGGTTTTCTATAATCAGTGCATTGTAGAGTTGGATTTCAAAAGCTGAAAAGGCGTCCTCCAGCTAAAGTGGTTAAAGCTGCGCAATCTTCAAAAATCCCACGATGAATCTGCGTTAGTATCTAGCGAAACGAAGGAATTGTTGTATCCCCGAAGGAATCTTTGGTGTCGATCAGTTTCCAACAAAATGGATCTTAGCGAGATCCACATGTATCCCCACTTCGTTGGCTATCTGACCAAGAAAAGTATGCACCTCTCAAATCCAGAAGTTACACTTAACGAGACTTCACTTGTAGTGGCTCCTCCCTCGGGAGCTCTAAAATAAGATACAAATGCCGCCCATAGTTCCCTTTCTCCTGGAAATGATTCAAAACGTCCTCAATAAACACGGTCGATTCATGTGATCCGTAAAGCTGCTGGTGTGTTGATTAACCCAAAGGTCATGGAATACAAAGTTGCAAGGGCCGCACTGCGTTCGATATGCCGCTGTAGGAACATTCCTCCCTTGAACATCCATCTGATGATAGTTCGTTCGTTAGTCATCCCTCGAATAGGAGCTTAACCCTCGTAGCTGGTTTAACAGGTTGTCAATACATGGTCGAGGCAAACGGTACCTGACAGTCACCTGGTTGAGTTCTCAATAATCAGTGCACATACGAAAAGGCTTATCTTTACGGATATAACTGGGGCTCCCCAACGCGAGAAGAGCTAGGGCCGATACAACTTCTGTCGAACAATTCCCGTAGTAGATTAGACGGTTCTTGCAACCCTCCTGGTGCAAGACGGTAAAGCGTACAAGTAATCAGGGTTGCCTCTGGTGCGAGATCAAACTGAGATTATGTCTAACAGTAGTTGTGGAAGAAATCCTGAAAGGTCTTCAAGTAGCTCATTAGAAGAATTCACAAACAATTGATGGATCCTCGATCCTCTCTTCCTTAGTCTTAACGTCTGTAATGGTTGTTAACGTAGTGAGGTAATCCCTCCGTAGACACTTCTGGGCCCTCTTTGCTGATATTATGCTAACCCTTACACCACTCTGACACTTCAAAGCATAAAGTGACGCAAAATTTCCTTCCCACGGGGTATATCTACGCGATATCTAGATAACCAAAATACACAACTACTGCATCGAAACCATCAAGGATAGCAGAAGGAGGGTCGATGGCGAACACTTGTCCCACAAGGTCGAGTTTACACCCCAACGTACATACGAGGCTTCAATTAACTTGCCATCAGCCAGTTCCACAACTGGTTCGGTTTCAAGAAACATCAGGGTCAAACAGAACCGTGACGAAGCGATTTGCTACCCATACAAGCTACCATGTTGCTACTATCCTGGCGTCGCCCACGCCAATCCTAAATATCCTTATGCGTGCACCACTACCGGTGTTGTTACGATCACGTGGATTCCCCATACTATCACTGTTCCCTTGGTTGTTGTCGTCTTGAATTATCAACGGTCGATCCATGCCGTAGACACCTTCATTTCCATACTGTAGGCTACTATTATAAGTACCCTGGTGTTGCCATGACTGTTGCCTCTAATGTCGTTGCTTGAAACGGAACCCTATGATCTTTCACCAACCAAGTCCATCTTTCCACATTCTGTGCCATGTCCTATCGCGCTACTCACTGTGCTGGCAGTCGCACATTCCATACTATAATCCGTTGTCATCACTATGTCCTGATTGGCTCGTAATAGTTGACTCCCACGAGTCGCTTACTAGAGTTAAGAATTCAATTGAAGTCAAGTTGCTGGTGTTCGTTGCCGGTAATCAGGGTTGTCCATACTGAGGTCGGTAAAATACTACGCTTACCCTTTTGTCCATCAATCTAACAAGTCGATTGAGTAATAGACAGTATGCTGTAAGAGTGTTGCAGAAGTGATCACACTTCGGGGTCTAAGACCAATACGTAGAGTTCTAGCAACAAAGAAAAGTGAGAAAGGTATAGACCAATCATTGTCGTTGCAACATCCCACTCTGGGATGTCCGTACAAGCACCTAACATTCTACACAGTTCGCTAGGCGTTCAGATGGGTGTTCAGGTAAGACTCGATAGCATCGAGATTCGAAAGGATTCAGAGAGGAGTGAAAAGATCACGTTCAAGTAAGAGACAATCACTGATATGACTCTTATAGACTGTTGTGTTTCACATCGATCAAATAACGGAACGGAACCCCTTTTTCACTTGTTAAGCCTCACTGGGACTCGCATGCACCCCACATTGTTATTATGTGTGCACCCACAATAACACTGTGATTTGCATGCTCATCTCAGTTCCTCTTAACTCATGTCAAATGGTTCCTCCAACTCGAGTGGCAATCAAAGAGCATCACGTAACGTGGGTCATGAATGTTTAGGGAAATACCACCCTATCAGACACATAACAGAGGCAGGTGATACATGAATTCATACTATTATGGTAGACGTGCAATCTCATGCAATATCATATGTAAGTGTTCACTAGTTATGCAGTACAATGAGTATACGAGAGACGAACCTTGCAGTCTGGAGCTGAGTGTCATGGTCGTATTCAGAACTTGTTCGGTTATAGTCTGGTTTTATAAAGACATTTTTAAACCAAGTTCACTATAACCAGTGGCTCTGATACCAAACTGTCACACCCTCAAATTACCACTTAGGGAGTGTCCCTGTTAGGCGTGTGACCACTAGTAATGAGCCACCAATTACATTGAATCCATAAGTTTAAAATAAAGTTTCATCATTTAATAGTAATAAAATCCAAACATAAGTAATTCAAAAACCATCAAGTTCAGCGGAAGCGTTAACGTAACATAATGTAAATACTTTCCAAACAACCATAGTAAATAAATGTTTGATAAATAAACCCATCAATGCAACCATGACCACTCACGCCCTCCAGCCAGCAAGTTCCTGTTCCCAAGTACCTAACGACCTGCGAGCATGTAACAAGCGTATCAAACAAAGCTGGCGAGTTCACAGTTTAAGAAAACGTTTTGTTACCAGTTGTATGTAAAACAGATCACTGACAAATGCAAGTAATATTGTTAATATCTCATTTCCGAACAAGACGGCTCCTGAAATACATGACTGCCCTTCCCACGTACTCCTATCTAGTACTGGGCCCCGACTGGATCATTAGTTCACATCCGTCCTATCTAGGAGCGGTGTGAGAGTGCCAAACCTAAGTAGCGCTACCAACTAATACCCGTTACCCTCCAGGTAACATAATAAGGGACTTACAAAAATGATAGGTGAGAATATTAACCAATATACCCGTTATTACCCAGACCACTGACTGTCCCCAACCACTGGGACGCATGCTCGAATGTAGTGAACTCACCTTAGGTTTGCTCGGTTAGACTAAATGCTCGTTTACAGTTGATCAGTTAAACCCTATCGTGGTTACCATAGATAGTCAGTTCGCGAATTCACAATTCATGTATCTAATCACATGTATTGCACAAGCAACAAACATCCAAACATATAGTATTACGTATGTCATAACAAGTATGGTTCGTACCATCACACATGTTGTAGCAAGTATCGGTTCCGACACACATTCATATTGCAAGATAACTCCCTACATGCTTGATTCACCTAATCAATTTACAACAGATTTGATATTCGCACGCAAACATGACCCCTGGCCCAAACAAAACCAACCCGCGGCCTGTGCGGCTGTAGCCGAGCTCACGGCCCAGTTTCCATTTCCAGACCCATACAATGTGTGCAATCCATTTAATTAGTTTGTGATCATCATGCACACATAAGTTTGCTAAAATCCTAACATCATGCCAACCTAATTTTACGAGTACCTAGATTTCGATTTCTCAAACAAATCATCAACTCATCATTCAATACACATGATATTCCTACTGACAACATCACTAAATGTCTATATGATTTGGTTTGATCACACATGGGCCGCCATGTTCATATTCAAGTTATTAAGTTTTGTGCAACCATGTAACTTCAACTCTATGGGGCCTTTAAAACCATTTGACATCAATGTTTATTAGTATGCCCACTACTGTTACATCAACATTAATGATCAATCACACTTTGACTTCATGCCCACACACACATCGATAACAGCCACTAACATACCATTCAATTTCATGTCTAAATCATTAATATATTACTATCATTTAAATACATGTGCAGCCCATTAACTCAAACTTTGAGGGTTTGCAATGATCAAATTTTGGATACATGCTTAGCATACATATTAGGTTATAATTCAAAGGCATGTGCTAACACATGATGACACTTTATGTGCAGATAGCATGTATGCGGCCCAAAAATTTGATGTGTACATCTGATTAGCATTCAAACAATTTAACATAATATCCTAACCCAAATGTTAACTTTATTTGTGGTATTAGCAAACAGTACTTTAACATCTTAATAATTTGTTACCTACTGATCGAGTCTCATAACCATTACACAATCCACATACAAAGATCACCAATCATCGATCCTCCAATTACAAGCAAGCAAACAGTGCATACCTACACTATCACAAGTATATGCCTACTCAAATCGCATAATTATCACAACATACACTTCGATACAAAACATTCACCAACAGCACAAAATTTAATTAGTGGGGGACAATACAAAGTGGAAGATGTACTTACCGAGGAGGTATAGAAATACATGCAAAAATTGAACGTGGAGGGCTCCACCAAAGGATTGGGTAGCCGCCAATATCAAGTGGAGAGGCATGAGGGTGCTAGGGTTTGTTTTAGTTTAGATTTGTTATGTTGAACCACTACATAATACGTATACATGTACATATATGGATAAGGGATTGGGCCGGTTACACTTGCTAAGCAAGACAGTGGATTGGTCCGATTACATTTGCTAATAAAAATAGTGGATCGAGCCGAGACTACACAATAATGCGGAACAGCATCTGGACCGAGTCTAAAGGTTTATTCATTGGTGTTACATATCACGTTTGGGCCAAGTTCAATCAATTATGCTAATGGATTTCCATCCGAACAAACACACACGTTGCGGCCCAATTATATGTTACCGCCCAATCGTAAGCACGACATAGAGATTGGCCCGTTACACACACACCACACAACTACAAAATATATTAGCACGTTTCTCAGAGTCACAGGTCGAATAGATAGATTAAAACAAGAACGGGGAAATCACATAACCGAAGGCACTGACCTTGAAACTTCGGGTTGTCACACCCGTTAACCCCATTTCAAGGCTCTAAAATAAAGTTAAAGTATAGGGAACTTAAAATATGCTCAAAAACATTTCAGATGTCGGTTCGTTTGGTCGTACGGTTGCGTTGTTCGGTTAATTACGACGGAAATCGTAATGAACGTAAAAACGATCCAAATTACGCGACGAATGGAATTTTATCATGCCAATCACTAAAATAAAATATTTTAATGATTACATAAATTTTTGGATGTCCGGATATATTCAGAACGTAAGATATGCGCAAAAATGCAAACTTATGCACTTTTGACGCTTTTAGTCTCTATTGATCAAATAAGTTTATTTTAGCATAACGAACCCCTCAAAGCCTATTTCTAAGCTATGTAAAGGATATTTAGGGTATGTTTAACTTATGATCAAGTTCCAGAATGTTTGTTACAGTACGAATCTGCATACTTTCGCAGTTTGTCAAAATTAGTCCCTGTAAGCGAATAAACTTGATTTCGACACACCAAACCATCCAAAACTTATTTCTAAGTTATGTAAAGGTTATTTAAGGTATTTTAAGCCTATGTCACTATTCCAGAGTGTTTGTTGCATTAAACTGATTATATTTACGCATCAGATCGCGTATAATCTTCCAGAAAGCGATTTAAAGCTCGAAATCGAACAAGAATTGATATGTGCAAACGATACACATATTTATACAAATCCCAAGTATGAAATACAATATTTCATTGGTTTGGTATTTGTATAATGGTTGAAGTGACACAGGTGTCACAGTCTCCCCTACTTTAGGAAATTTCGTCCCGAAATTTAAATTTAATTTTAGAGGAAACTTGTGAAGACAACTGTGATGGTTTCGCTTTCGAATGAATCCCTCGAACCCTAAGTAAAACTCTGGGCAATGTTTGGATTCTTAGCGAAATTGTCAACCGTCAAAGTGAAGTCCTTGTAGTAACAAAACATGGAGTTTCGAACTACGGACAGAACAATGTTTCTTATGAAGACTATCATAGGAAACTTGTGTGTGCTCGAAATCAGAGTCGGAGAGTGTAAGATAAAATGATATTGGTCAAGGTCCAGGACTTCTAGTAACTTAAATAACGCTATGTTCGCAATGTAATAAGGGACACTTATATATAGGAAGTACCAGCGGCGTATCCACCATGCCCCTTTTTACATTATTCCCGTTTCGTTATTCTCATCACTATAGGTCTTAACACATGACAAAATTTGTTGTGGTTTCTATGCACTGAATTCCATAATTATGTATGCATCCATAATTATGTAATTTCTTGCACAGTCTGCACAGTTCATTTCATAATGCGCAAGGGAAAATCAATCGAATAAACATGAAGTGATTTGACTAGACCACCAAAGGATCTTTTTAACTAGATCAACGAACGATCTTTTTAACTAGATCAACATATGATCTTCTTAACTAGACCATCGTACGATCTCCTTAAATAGACCACTTACGGGATCTTTTTAATTATATCATCACATGATATTCCTATCCAGATTTTTAAATCAATCTGTTTAACTAGACCACTCAAGGGGTCCAATTATAGAATAGTACTTCATAACCCAAGGGACTTTAACTACAACGTAGAAGTCCATTAAGGAATTAAGATAGTACCTTTGGATATCCTACTATGAATCCCTTATACGAAGATATGGAAGATTCTACGTGGATTTGGATAATGAATATTCGAATCACACAAGAACACAAAACATATAAGAGAACACATAAGCACATAATCACATAATTGTTTAACTTGATCTTGTTATCTTTGGACACGGGTATTTAAAGCATACCAGGAATCCAATCCGTGGATTTCATTTGGCACTTTAAACATCTTCAAGAATCTAATTATGGAGATAGAAAGATCTTAATAGGAATTCGGCTTTGTCCTTATTGAATCGTAATGTACGTATTAAGGCATACCAATAATTCAATTAAGGGCTCCGATTTGAGCGATATTTATCCACAAGGATCTAATTATGAGGATAGAAAGATCCTATTTTGGATTTTGGAATTTGTGTGACGAGAGGTGTTTCGAAACCTTGCACAAAATGTGCTTAAGTCGATACACAAGGTAGAAAGTTCATGAGGTTGAGGTACTCGATATGCCAAGGCGACATATGAAGCAGAATTTGGAGTCTGAGCAGCAGCAGGATTTGCAACAGCTTTGTTTTGGATAGCAAAGCGGCACGTGTTAACCAAGTGTCCCCATCATCCGCAGTGGGTACATTTGAAACAGGGTATTTGATTCGGATGATGACGGTTGCATTGATTACTCCAAGGAGCGGTTCCTTTGTACGGCTTCATCCCTGAGGCGAGTCATGGTGATAGCTAAATCAACGGTCCTCTGGAATACGACGCCTGTTTGATTGCAGCACCTAGTTCGGATACTTGAGTGTTGTTGCGATGAAGAGGCATCATGAAGAAATTGAAAGACATGGGAGGAAACAAGGGAAATGAAAACAGAATGATAATGCATAAAAATTGCAATCATTTGTTTGTTACCTAAGGCAAACAAATGAAACGGTGACTAATCAAAGTAAATGGGTCAATATAATGTATCGCGAAGACATGCTCACCTATAAGTGGACACTCGCCCCAAGGGTTCTCAGGTAAGAGTGACTGGTCCGATTATGTGGATTTGTACGAACACTCTAGCCTTAGACAGAAAGCTCAGAGTACAGGCATCCACCCTTCCAGATTGCACGTGTTCACATTATAAGACCCAAACTTTGACGAGAATTTGAAAAATTAGAGGGTTCAAAACCTTATAATAAATCATCCTAGAACAGATGATTGGTTTTCAAAGCGGATTCGAAATTTGTGTTCTTATTGTGGTTGTCACCTAAGGATAAGTGACGGTATTGTTTTAAAACTAAACACAAGATAACTTGTGTTAGGGTCCTAGGAAGGTCATAGTCTAGGTCAAAGCATTACTAATAACCTAATTCCCTATAACCATTGGCTCTGATACCAACTTTTCTGTCACACCCCGACCACGTAAAACAACAAATCGTGGCGGAAACGTCGGGGAGTGTCATAACAGAATCATTGTTTCACAACCATGGATTAAATAATTTCGTTTTATTGAATTATTGAACTCATTGTTTTATTACAAATCAGATAAATACAAATATTATCTTTCTAGTTTTAAAGTCTCTAAGGCACGAGTCCATCCTATGTATAGCATGCATCAACAATCATCACATAACAGCACCTGAAACATGTGTAAAAATAGGTACGTCAGCATAAAAATGCCTGTGAGATACATAGGTTTTATTATAATAGGATTCATAACTTATAAGTTTTTAAAAAAATATATATTTAATCAAAAATATTCATGAACCTTAAAAATATTTTCTTTTATAAATCATACTAAAATTTATAAGAAATCAGATGATATAATAGAATAATACATAGGTAAATAAATAACTAAGTAAAATGAGTTTATATAAAATATGTTGTTTGTAAAACAACATTTTGATAAAAAGGTTTGTAATATATATAAAAATATACTTTGGTTTTAAGAAAGTCGAATAAGTAATATATTAAAATATATTTCAGTTCCAAAATCGTTAAACAAATAGTATATTAAATATACTTTAGACGTTAAAATAATAATTTTCAGTAGTATATCAAAAGTATACTTTGGTTTTATTAATAACATATAAAACTATGCTTTGGGTTTATAAATAACATATTAAACTATGTTTTGGTTAAAACATGTTAAAACATGTTTAAAAAAGTTTAAAAACAAGTTTGATATCAAGACAAAGGGTCTTGATACCCAAGAATAGTTTGTTGCAAAATACGCAAGAATACGCATTTTGACCGAAACTATGACTCGTCACTACGCCTAAATAACATGGTAATCAGTAGGTATAGTCACAAGAGACTATAACCATCGTGATTACGCTCATGTTACGAAGTTCAAACGAACTTCGGGTTGACCATAGACTTGTCAAAGCAGAAATTCAAACACTGTTTGACTTTTACGCTTAAAAACGCATAAAAGAACGAAAGAAGCTTACAAAGGGTCCAAGCTAGGAAGATATGATCTATAAATTCTCAGGTATGAAGCATTTGAGCTTCAACTTAGAGAAAATTAGATCATGTGTGAGGAAAGAATGAAAATGAGGTGGGGATATATAGGATTCGGTCCACCGTTAAGATCGTTTATCGAGAACCGTGCTTTAATCATGGCCTTACACTTGGGCCCAAGGTTTTAGAATACTATGGGAACATGTAAAACCATCAAATACCAGCCCATAGGGTTCAAAGCCATGGGTTAATGTCACACCCCGACCACGTAAAACAACAAAACGTGGCGGAAACGTCGGGGAGTGTTGTAACAAAATCATTGTTTCATAACACATGGAAATTGAAATATTGTTTTATTGATTAAAAGAGTTACAATGTCTTGACAATCAAAGAAACATAACATAAATAAATAGAATTCATGACTTATGTTTATGAAAATATTTAGTCATGAACCTTGTAATTTGCTTTGTCTTGTAAATCATTTGAAAAGTGATAAATAACCCAAATGATATATATGTATAAAAGAATAATTCATGGTTAAGTAAATAACCAAGTAAAATGAGTTTATAGCAGATAAGTTGTTTGTAAAACAATGTATTTTGAAAAGTATGTTATTTGTATAAAATGTTATATGTCTAAATTGAAATAATTCAAATAACGCTACGATATGTAATACCATACAAGCACTTATATATAGGAAGTATCAGCGGCGTATCCACCATGCTTGTATCATATTACACACGCCTCGTTACTTAAATCACTTACTCAAACCAAACCACCAAAGTAAAATTTTTATGTATAATCAAATGTCAAAATGTTTGTGTGAAAACCAGGTCTATGTCTAATGTAAATCGTGATTTGTGTATATCAATGTCAAAATGTTTATGTCTAATGTAAATCATGAATTGTGTATATCAATGTCAAAATGTTTATGTCTAATGTAAATCATGAATTGTGTATATCAATGTCAAAATGTTTATGTCTAATGTAAATCATGAATTGTGTATATCAATGTCAAAATGTTTATGTCTAATGCAAATCATGTAATGTGTATCCAAAATATCATGTATGGTAAGTGAAATATATCAACTAAACCATATGTAAAATGCACAAAAACAAGGTATTGAAGTAAAACATGGTTTAAATCAAAGTTATGTTTTGTGGAACAAATGCATGTTATACTGATATAAACATCTATGCGGTATTGTGAAAATGCATACATCCAAGCCTTGTGACTGTGGTGATAGACCCCTAAACGAATTTAAAGGTCTATCTGTGTTATGTTTATCGAATTCGGTCATTCCTTCCACCCAAACAAACTTAGGGTTCAGGAATGGGAGTTGTCAAGTCCTATGGTACCATTTAGGGATGAGATTTTTTACCGAAATACCGGTACCGTACCGGTACCATACCAGTACCGTACCGATGCCGTACCGTACCGATCATAAACGGTACCGGTATCGGTAATAGATTTTTCGAAATTCGGTATCGGTAAAAAACGGTATCGGTACCGGTATTTTTCGGTAAATACCGGTATTAATACCGAATTTAATAATCATCGGTAAAAAGAATGGAATCCATTGAAGTAAGTTAATTTTTTAGTGGTTTGGTTATAAATTATCAATATATCTTTTCTTATTTTTAGATTTTTAATATCTTTGTGTTTGGTTGTGTAAGGAGACGACGATATTGTTGAAGAAACCCCTTTCGTTAAACTTGATGGTGACTCGGAATTGGGTACAAGTCGAACCCATGGATGTTTAATATGTTTACCTTTTTTTACATTGCTCTATATATTACTCTAGTTCAGTTAATAATGGATGGATGGGTTGCACATAATATTTTTTTAGGTAAAACAACGGATGACACTAAAGCGGTACTAATGTGGTAAAGTACCGAAATACCGGTACCGATACCGGTACCGTACCGGTACCGAATCTATAAATACGGTACGGTAATCGGTATCCATATTTCCTCAATTTCGGTAACGGTATTTACAGTATCGGTACCGGTACGGTACCGGTATCGTACCGATCTCATCCCTAGTACCATTACCTACTAACGAGCGGCGTAGCTAATGTTAATGAATGAATATTGTCCCATTTAAACAACCCAAATGTCATACCAAAATGTAAGCATGTGATGAATAACAAATGTACTAAGTATGCAACAAATGAACATACATAGCATGTGATGTGATGTAAAACAATGTACTACGTATGCACACAATGGACATACATTGCATAAAATGTAATGTAAAACGATGTACTAAGTATGCACACAATGGACATACATAGCATAAAATGTAATGTAAAACGATGTACTAAGTATGCACACAATGGACATACATAGCATAAAATGTAATGTAAAACGATGTACTAAGTATGCACACAATGGACATACATAGCATAAAATGTAATGTAAAACGATGTACTAAGTATGCACACAATGGACATACATAGCATAAAATGTCATGTAAAACAATGTACTAAGTATGCACACAATGGACATACATAGCATGAAATGTAATGTAAAACAATGTACTAAGTATGAAACAAATGGACATACATAGCAAAAACATCATGAAATCATGTACTATAAATGTACTAATGAACATAACAAGCATATGATATGAAAGCATGAAAGGCACGAAAGTAACAAGTACGCACATGTGTTTCACCCCAAAATGTTTGGAAAACAGTAAAAGAGGGGTCTATGTACTCACTTGAGATTGCTCAATAGTCCTAGGATAACCACCAAGCAATGCTAGAGATCACGGAAATCAAACGGTACCTAATATAGGTAACTATGTTAATAAATCGGACCTAGATCGGAGGATCGGATAGAATGAGGGTTCGTAAACCAAACGAGTATGGAAACTCATGTAGTATGGTTTAACAAAGACTTCATTCCAAAATGAAACCTAACCTAAGTGCTTACGACCCATTACGACCCGTTTAGGTAGCTTATGCTACTTTAACGCGTCATTCACGTGAAACGCGTTCGGAACGCCTAACTAGTCCTATGATAAGTAAAATATGCCTTAACATGTCTAATATTGTTACTAAATCAGTTTAGATGTCAAAAATTAAGTTACATAGGCTTAAAATGAATTTTGGCGTAAAAAGGGCATTTTGGTAATTTACCTAAGGCATATAAACTACCTATCATACAACTACTTAACGAAGCGACCATAAGGTATAACTTCGGAAGGTTATTCCATATATACTATGGTCACCTAATGTGTTTGATCGGATCCTAATGATCTACCAAACGGGTCGGGTTCGAAAGTATAAGCAATTGTTTAGATCGCTTACCTTACGACCCTATATAAGCACTAAACTAAAAGTGACGAGCTAAGCATGTTAAAACATGCTTAACTAAGTTTAGAAAACAGGTTTGGTATCAAAACAAACGGTTTTGATACCTAAGAGTAGTTTGGTTACAAAATACGCAAGAATACGCATTTTGGTCGGAACTACGACTCGTCACTGAGCCTAGATAACGTGGTAATCAGTAGGTATAGCCACTAGGGACTATAACCATCGTGATTACGCTCACGTTAGGAAGTTCAAACGAACTTCGTGTTGACCATAAACTGGTCAACGCAGAAAGTCAAACATAGTTTGACTTTCGAACTCGAAAAGCGATAAAAGAACGAAGGAACACTTACAAAGGGTCCCCGCTAGTAAATCTTGATTGAATAGCTCAGGTATGAAGCAATGGCTTCAACTTAGAGATTTTAGATCAGATTTGTGGGTTTTTGGAAAGAATGGAGGTGGGTATTTATAGGAATTGGACAACCGTTACGATCGTTTCTTGGCAAGGTGGCCTACAAGCTGAACCTACCGGCAGAACTCAGCGGAGTTCATAATGTTTTCCATGTGTCGAATCTGAAGAAGTGCCTGTCAGATGAGACCCTCATAGTTCCTCTCAAGAAGCTCACTATCGACGACCAGCTGCGATTCGTCGAGGAACCAGTAGAGATTACTGATCAAGATGTTAAGATTCTCAAGCGTACCAGAATACCTCTTGTCCGAGTTCGTTGGAATTCCCGTCGTGGCCCAGAGTATACCTAGGAACGAGAAGACCAAATGAAACTCAACTATCCCCAGTTGTTTAAGAAAAGTGCAACCACTACTGAGACTGAAGCTACTGCAGAATTTCGGGACGAAATTCCAAACCAACGGGGGGATGATGTGGCACCCTAGGAAAACCAGGAAACCAGGTAACTTAACTAGCTTCCTCAATAACCACGCGCTAAATTTCGGGATGAAATTTTCTTAAGAGGGGGAGAATGTGACAACCCTCGTAATCACATGTATCCGTACGATTGATTTATGTTAATTAAAGTGCTTGATGACTGTGCTGAATTACTTAACTGCTTTCTGATTACCGCGTCATACTTACATGTGTTTGTTAACATACAAGTCTTGTGCAGAAAATTGACTAAATAGTCCTGTATGTTTTCCGAAGTGTTAGGAATTAAAAGTGTTACAAAAAGATATATAAAAGACACTTTATGGAATCATTAAACACTTTAACGGAATAGTATCAAACCGAACAACCGGACATTACCCGGGACACTAAATATTTGTCAAATACATTGTTTAATTATTTCTTGGCTAGTCATGATCCCCGAACACCCTAACACCCACTAAATATCAAGTAACTAACATATATAAGTGCATACTTGGATTCTAACTTATGATTACCATCTAGTCTCAAAATTTTACATCCAACCCCCCCCCCCCCCCCAAACCGAATTTGGTCCCAAAGGACCCACAAGATCACTAACATATCTTCTAGATTTCTTTCCCATATTTTAAGTGATTGTTGCTTGTTGAAATGAACAAAATATTAGGTAGGAAGATCTTTAAGTATGGCTTCCATAGATCCTTCATCATTCCATATCTTCACCTCTCTCTCACTAACTCTCTCTCCCTCTCTCGGCCCTCACTAGAACCGCCACCACCACCACTCTATCACCATCATCTTCATCCATTTCCAAGCTCCATTCATGTGTTAGAAGGTGCATTGTGAAGTAGGAAGCTTGAGGAACTTGAAGGAGCTTCACTACTTGCTTTCATTATCCATTCTCACCATCTTTTCCCGAGATTTTACACAATAATATTTGGATCGTTTAAGACCTTCTGTAAAAGTTGGAAATTTTTGGAATCGGTTAACTATTTTATTAAAATTCCCGAAAACAGCCCAGTTTTGAATGTAAAAGCTGAAACGACATAAGTAGTAATTTGCGTGTCTAAATGTCGGGTAGGTTATCTGAGAATGATCTAACATGTTATATGTCAATGAAAGTGTTATGTGCAATGTTGTATGTTTGTTTATGAACGGGAATAGATGGGAAGTTTATATGGGCATGAACCATTAAAGTGATGCATGTTATGTGATAGATGCGTGTAGGAACTTCATGCTTATTTGAAGTCACTAATAAACTAAGTGGTAATCATACTAGGACGTGATTGACCGATCTTGACTGTTAGCTATTTTCGAGAGTCAAACCGAGCAACCGAGGTGAGTTCACACACTTTCTAAGGCATGGGATTCCCGGTAGTTGGGAATGGGTTAATGAATTAAAACGGAACCTACATATCCTCCTTGGGTAGGATATGTACCGCCATCCTCCATAGGTAGGATGCCAATATAAATCCTGCGTATTCTCCTTGGGTAGAATACGTACGTTCGTCCTCCTTGGGTAGGACAACAACCTCAAACTTACTAGACAAAACTCTATCATGAAGTCCCTTATTTTTATATCGACTTAATCGGCAGGCCAATGGCGAGCGGGTCATTAGTTAATAGCACTATTAGGGTTGACAAGCCTCACACCGTGCCGTTCGGACGGGCGTGTACTAATGGATCTGGGCAAACTATCAATGATGATAGAACATTGACGTAGGGCACAACTATTGTTAGTCAGTTGTCGATATGGTAACGGTCTAGTGGTTAACATGGGGAAACCCCCACGGGTCATGGTTTGGGAAAGAAGGAATTGGTTAATCATATTTTCAACTATGGGGTAACCCCCACAGCAAGTAAGCCAGCGAAAGACAAACCATGTTTTCAGAAATAACTTAAAACTAAATAACCAACCGTGAACTCACTCAACTTTATTGTTGACTCGTTGTTACATGCCTTACAGGTCGTTAGATGCTTATGGAGCTTGCACGAGGAGGAGGTCGTTGTGGGATAGGGATTGTTATGTCACGTGCTTAATATTTAATCCTTATGAACCTATTAAACTTACGTTTTGAACTTTAAACTTATGAACTATGGAACTTATGTTTTGGACTTACGTTTTATGCTTTCGCTGTTAACTTAAAGTCGGTTACTGTCTTTTGGTCACCAATTGTATTGTGGTTGGTCTAATTACTTAATTACGTTGTTCAATATGATTGGTGGCTCGATCCTGGTCGCGTCACACCTCCAAGCGGTGATACTCCGCATGGTGGATTTTGGGGGTGTAACAGCATCAGATTCCTAATTGATGGAGAAAAGTTTGGTTGCAAGAAAAGCTGCTTCGAGGAGGTTGTCAAGTGTTTTCGCTCGATGATTACATTCTTGGGTGGTTGGTTTTGGCCCTTGTTCCTGTAACTCGAATCCTAGCCCAGTATATCCCATTTTAGTTTTACACCATTGTGAACCTTATGCCTTTTTTACTCTCTGATCGAGGTTCTCGGCATTGAAAAATCTTCATAAACTAAATCACACATGTATATGTTGACATTTAAGAGATATACAGTCAAGAAAATCAAGAGCAATGGTGATATATATGCGGATTAGACCCCAAAAAATAAACACTCAAAAAATGGCTACAATTTAAGGAATGTGTTTAGTGACGGGATCAGATTCCTAATTGATGGAGAAAGGTCTGGTGGCAAGACAAGCTGCTTCTAGAAGGTTGTCAAGTGTTTTCGCTTGATGATTCCATTCTTGGATGGTTGGTTTGGCCCTTGTTCCTGTAACTCGACTCCTAGCCTGGTATATCCCATTTTAGTTTTACACCATTGTGAACCTTATGCCTTTTTTACTCTCTGATCAAGGTTCTCAGCACTGAAAAATCTTCATAAACTAAATCACACGTGTATATGTTGACATTTAAGAGATATACAGTCAAGAAAATCAAGAGCAATGGTGATATATATGCGGATTAGACACCAAAAAAATACACTCAAAAAATGGCTACAATTTCAGGAATGTGTTTAGTGACAGCATCAGATTCCTAATTGATGGAGAAAGGTCTGGTGGCAAGAAAAGCTGCTACCAGCAGGTTGTCAAGTGTTTTCGCTCGATGATTCCATTCAAGGGAGGTTGGTTTTGGCCTTTGTTTCTGTATCTCAAACTAGCCCGGTATATCCCATTTTAGTTTTACACCATTGTGAACCTTACGCCTTTTTTACTCTCTGATCGAGGTTCTCGGCATTGAAAAATCTTTGTAAACTAAATCACACATGTATATGTTGACACTTAAGAGATATATAGTCAAGAAAATCAAGAGCAATGGTGATATATATGCGGATTAGACACCATAAAATAAACACTCAAAAATTGCTACAATTTAAGGAATGTGTTTAGTGATGGCATCATATTCCTAATTGATGGAGAAATGTCTGGTAGCAAGAAAAGCTGCTTCCAGGAGGTTGTCAAGTGTTTTCGCTCGACGATTCCATTCTTGGGTGGTTGGTTTGGCCATTGTTCCTGTAACTCGAATCCTAGCACGGTGTATCCCATTTTAGTTTTACACCATTGTGAACCTTACGCCTTTTTTTCTCTCTGATCGAGTTTCTCGACATTGAAAAATATTCGTAAACTAAATCACACGTGTATATGTTGACATTTATGAGATATACGGTCAAGAAAATCAAGAGCAATGGTGATATATATGCGGATTAGACAACAAAAAATAAACACTCAAAAAATGGCTACAATTTAAGGAATGTGTTTAGTGACGGCATCAGATTCCTAATTGATGGAGAAAGGTCTGGTGGCAAGAAAAGCTGCTTCCAAGATGTTGTCAAGTGTTTTCGCTCAACGATTACATTCTTCGGTGGTTGGTTTTGGCCCTTGTTCCTGTAACTCGAATCCTAGCCCGGTATATCCCATTTTAGTTTTACACCATTGTGAACCTTACGCCTTTTTTACTCTCTGATCGAGGTTCTTGGCATTGAAAAATCTTCGTGAACTAAATCACACGTGTATATGTTGACATTTAAGAGATATACAGTCAAGAAAATCCAGAGCAATGGTGATATATATGCAGATTAGACACCAAAAAAATAAACACTCAAAAAATGGCTACAATTTAAGGAATGTGTTTAGTGACTGCATCAGATTCCTAATTGATGGTGAAAGGTCAGGTGGCAAGACAAGCTGCTTCCAAGAGTTTGTCAAGTGTTTTCGCTCGACGATTCCATTCTTGGGTGGTTGGTTTTGGCCCTTGTTCCTGTAACTCGAATCCTAGCCTGGTATATCCTATTTTAGTTTTACACCATTGTGAACCTTACGCCTTTTTTACTCTCTGATTGAGGTTCTCGACATTGAAAAATCTTCGAAAACTAAATCACACGTGTATATGTTGACACTTAAGAGATATACAGTTAAGAAAATCAAGAGTAATGGTGATATATATGCGGATTAGACACCAAAAAATAAACACTCAAAAAATGGCTACAATTTAAGGAATGTGTTTAGTGACGGCATCAAATTCCTAATTGATTGAGAATGGTCTGGTGGAAAGAAAAGCTGCTTCCAAGTGGTTGTCAAGTGTTTTCGCTCGACGATTCCATTCTTGGGTGGTTGGTTTGGCTCTTGTTCCTGTACCTCGAATCCTAGCCCGTTATATCCCATTTTTGTTTTACACCATTGTGAAACTTAAGCCTTTTTTACTCTCTGATCGAGATTCTCGGCATTGAAAAATCTTCGTAAACTAAATCACACGTGTGTATGTTGACATTTATGAGACATAAATTCAAGAAAATCAAGAGCAACGGTGACATATATGCGGATTAGACACAAAAAAATAAACACTCAAAAAATGGCTACAATTTAAGGAATGTGTTTAGTGATTGCATAAGATTCCTAATTGATGGAGAAAGGTCTGGTGGCAAGAAAATCTGCTTCCAGGAGGTTGTCAAGTGTTTTCGCTCGACGATTCCATTCTTGGGTGGTTGGTTTGGCCCTTGTTCCTGTAACTCGAATCCTAGCCCGGTATATCCGATTTTAGTTCTACACCATTGTGAACCTTGCACATTTGTTATTCTCTGATCGAGGTTCTTGGCATTGAAAAATCTTCGTAAACTAAATCACACGTGTATTTGTTGACATTTAAGAGATATGCAATCAAAATGCAATGGTGATAGATATGCAGATTAGACACCAAAAACTAAGCACTCAATAAATTGCTACAATTTAAGGAATGTGTTTAGTGATGGCAACAAATTCCTAACTGATGGAGAATGGTCTGGTGATATATATGCGGATTAGACACCAAAAAATAAACACTCAAAAAATGGCTACAACTTAAGTAATGTGTTTAGTGACGGCATCAGATTCCAAATTGACGGAAAATGGTCTGGTGGAAAGAAAAGCTGCTTCCAGGTGGTTGTCAAGTGTTTTCGCTCGACGATTCCATTCTTGGGTGGTTGGTTTGGCCCTTGTTCCTGTAACTCGAATGCTAGCCCGTTATATCCCATTTTAGTTTTACACCATTGTGAACCTTACACCTTTTTTACTCTCTGATCGAGGTTCTCGGCATTGAAAAATATTCGTAAACTAAATCACACGTGTGTATGTTGACATTTATGAGATACAAATTCAAGAAAATAAAGAGCAATGGTGATATATATGCGGATTAGACACCAAAAAATAAACACTCAAAAAATGGCTACAATTTAAGGAATGTGTTTATTGACAGCATCAAATTCCTAATTGATGGAGAAAGGTCTAGTGGCAAGAAAAGCGGCATCTAGGAGGTTGTCAAGTGTTTTCGCTTGACGATTCCATTCTTAGGTTGTTTGTTTCGGCTCTTGTTCCTGTAACTCTTATCCTAGACCGGTATATCCCAATTTAGTTTTACACCATTGTGAACCTTATGTTTTTTTTACTCTCTGATCGAGGTTCTTGGCATTGAAAAAGTTTCGTAAACTAAATTACGCGTGTATATGTTGACATTTAAGAGATATACTATCAAGAAAATCAAGAGCAATGGTGATATATATGCGGATTAGACACCAAAAAAAACACTCAAAAATGGCTACAATTTTAGGAATGTGTTTAGTGACGCCATCAGATACCTAATTGATGGAGAAAGGTCTGGTGGCAAGAAAAGCTGCTTCCAAGAGGTTGTCAAGTGTTTTCGCTCGACGATTCAATTCTTGGGTGGTTGGTTTGGCCCTTGTTCCCGTAACTCGAATCCTAGCTCGTTATATCCCATTTTAGTTTTACACCATTGTGAACCTTACGCCTTTTTTACTCTCTGATCGAGGTTCTCGGCATTGAAAAATCTTTGTAAACTAAATCACACATGTATATGTTGACACTTAAGAGATATATAGTCAAGAAAATCAAGAGCAATGGTGATATATATGCGGATTAGACACCAAAAAATAAACACTCAAAAATTGCTACAATTTAAGGAATATGTTTAGTGATGGCATCATATTCCAAATTGATGGAGAAATGTCTGGTAGCAAGAAAAGCTGCTTCCAGGAGGTTGTCAAGTGTTTTCGCTCGACGATTCCATTCTTGGGTGGTTGGTTTGGCCCTTGTTCCTGTAACTCGAATCCTAGCACGGTATATCCCATTTTAGTTTTACACCATTGTGAACCTTACGCCTTTTTTTTTCTCTGATCGAGTTTCTCGACATTGAAAAATATTCGTAAACTAAATCACACGTGTATATGTTGACATTTATGAGATATACGGTCAAGAAAATCAAGAGCAATGGTGATATATATGCGGATTAGACACCAAAAAATAAACACTCAAAAAATGGCTACAATTTAAGGAATGTGTTTAGTGACTGCATCAGATTCCTAATTGATGGTGAAAGGTCAGGTGGCAAGACAAGCTGCTTCCAAGAGTTTGTCAAGTGTTTTCGCTCGACGATTCCATTCTTGGGTGTTTGGTTTTGGCCCTTGTTCCTGTAACTCGAATCCTAGCCTGGTATATCCTATTTTAGTTTTACACCATTGTGAACCTTACGCCTTTTTTACTCTCTGATCGAGGTTCTCGACATTGAAAAATCTTCGAAAACTAAGTCACACGTGTATATGTTGACACTTAAGAAATATACAGTTAAGAAAATCAAGAGTAATGGTGATATATATGCGGATTAGACACCAAAAAATAAACACTCAAAAAATGGCTACAATTTAAGGAATGTGATTAGTGACGGCATCAGATTCCTAATTGATGGAGAATGGTCTGGTGGAAAGAAAAGCTGCTTCCAAGTGGTTGTCAAGTGTTTTCGCTCGACGATTCCACTCTTGGGTGGTTGGTGTGGCCCTTGTTCCTGTACCTCGAATCCTAGCCCGTTATATCCCATTTTAGTTTTACACCATTGTGAACCTTAAGCCTTTTTTATTCTCTGATCGAGATTCTCGGCATTGAAAAATCTTCGTAAACTAAATCACACATGTGTATGTTGACATTTATGAGACATAAATTCAAGAAAATCAAGAGCAACGGTGACATATATGCGGATTAGACACCAAAAAATAAACCCTCAAAAAATGGCTACAATTTAAGGAATGTGTTTAGTGATTGCATCAGATTCCTAATTGATGGAGAAAGGTCTGGTGGCAAGAAAATCTGCTTCCAGGAGGTTGTCAAGTGTTTTCGCTCGACGATTCCATTCTTGGGTGGTTGGTTTGGCCCTTGTTCCTGTAACTCGAATCCTAGCCCGGTATATCCGATTTTAGTTCTACACCATTGTGAACCTTGCACATTTGTTATTCTCTGATCGAGGTTCTTGGCATTGAAAAATCTTCGTAAACTAAATCACACGTGTATTTGTTGACATTTAAGAGATATGCAATCAAAATGCAATGGTGATAGATATGCAGATTAGACACCAAAAACTAAACACTCAATAAATTGCTACAATTTAAGGAATGTGTTTAGTGATGGCAACAAATTCCTAACTGATGGAGAAAGGTCTGGTGATATATATGCGGATTAGACACAAAAAAATAAACACTCAAAAAATGGCTACAACTTAAGTAATGTGTTTAGTGACGGCATCAGATTCCTAATTGATGGAAAATGGTCTGGTGGAAAGAAAAGCTGCTTCCAGGTGGTTGTCAAGTGTTTTCGCTCGACGATTCCATTCTTGGGTGGTTGGTTTGGCCCTTGTTCCTGTAACTCGAATCCTAGCCCGTTGTATCCCATTTTAGTTTTACACCATTGTGAACCTTACACCTTTTTTACTCTCTGATCGAGGTTCTCGGCATTGAAAAATATTCGTAAACTAAATCACACGTGTGTATGTTGACATTTATGAGATACAAATTCAAGAAAATAAAGAACAATGGTGATATATATGCGGATTAGACACCAAAAAATAAACACTCAAAAAATGGCTACAAATTAAGGAATGTGTTTAGTGACAGCATCAGATTCCTAATTGATGGAGAAAGGTCTAATGGCAAGAAAAGCGGCATCTAGGAGGTTGTCAAGTGTTTTCGCTCGACAATTCCATTCTTAGGTTGTTGGTTTCGGCTCTTGTTCCTGTAACTCTTATCCTAGACCGGTATATCCCATTTTAGTTTTACACCATTGTGAACCTTATGCTTTTTTTTACTCTCTGATCGAGATTCTTGGCATTGAAAAAGTTTTGTAAACTAAATCACACGTGTATATGTTGACATTTAAGAGATATATACTATCAAGAAAATCAAGAGCAATGGTGATATATATGCGGATTAGACACCAAAAAAAAAACACTCAAAAAATGGCTACAATTTTAGGAATGTGTTTAGTGACGCCATCCGATTCCTAATTGATGGAGAAAGGTCTGGTGGCAAGAAAAGCTGCTTCCAAGAGGTTGTCAAGTGTTTTCGCTCGACGATTCAATTCTTGGGTGGTTGGTTTGGCCCTTGTTCCCGTAACTCGAATCCTAGCTCGGTATATCCCATTTTAGTTTTACACCATTGTGAACCTTACGCCTTTTTTATTCTCTGATCGAGGTTCTCGGCATTGAAAAATCTTCGTAAAGTAAATCACACGTGTATATGTTGACACTTAAGAAATATACAATCAAGAAAATCAAGAGCAATGGTAATATATATGCGGATTAGACACCAAAAAATAAACACTCAAAAAATGGCTACAATTTAAGGAATGTGTTTAGTGACGGAATCAGATTCCTAATTGATGGAGAAAGGTCTAGTGGCGAGAAAAGCTGCTTCCAGGAGGTTGTAAAGTATTTTCGCTCGACAATTCCATTCTTGGGTGGTTGGTTTGGCCCTTGTTCCTGTAACTCGAATCCTAGCCCGGTATATCCCATTTTAGTTTTACACCATTGTGAACCTTACGCCTTTTTTTACTCTCTAATCGAGGTTCTCGGCATTGAAAAATCTTCGTAACCTAAATCACACGTCTATATGTTGACATTTAATAGATATACAGCCAAGAAAATCAAGAGCAATGGTGATATATATGTGGATTAGACACCAAAAATTAAATACTCAAAAAATATCTACAATTTAAGGAATGTGTTTAGTGACGGCATCAGATTCCTAATTGATGGAGAAAGGTATGGTGGCAAGAAAAGCTACTTCCAGGAGGTTGTGAAATGTTTTCGCTCGACGATTCCATTCTTGAGTGGTTGGTTTGGCCATTGTTCCTGTAACTCGAATCCTAGCTCGGTATATTTCATCTTAGTTTTACAATATTGTGAACCTTACGCCTTTTTTACTCTCTGATCGAGGTTCCTGGCATTGAAAAATCTTCGTAAACTAAATCACACGTGTATATGTTGACATTAAGAGATATACAATCAAGAAAATCAAGAGCAATGGTGATATACATGCGGAATAGACACCAAAAAATAAACACTCAAAAAATGGCTACAATTTAAGGAATGTGTTTAGTGACGGCATCGGATTCCTAATTGATGGAGAAAGGTCTGGTGGCAAGAAAAGCTGCTTCCAGGCGGTTGTCAAGTGTTTTCGCTCGACGATTCCACCCTTGGTTGGTTGGTTTAACCCTTGTTCCTATAACTCGAATCCTAGCCCGATATATCCCATTTTAGGTTTACACTATTGTGAAACTTACATGTTTTTTACTCTCTGATCGAGGTTCTCGGCATTGGAAAATCTTCGTAAACTAAATCACACGTCTATATGTTGACATTTAAGAAATATACAGTCAAGAAAATCAAGAGAAATGGTGATATATATATATATATATATTTATGCGGATTGGACATAAAAAATAAACACACAAAAATGGCTACAATTTAAGGAATGTGTTTAGTGACGGCATCAGATTCCTAATTGATGGAGAAAGTTCTGGTGGCAAGAAAAGCTGCTTCAAGGAGTTTGTCAAGTGTTTTTGCTCGACTATTCCATTCTTGGGAGGTTGGTTTGGCCCTTGTTCCTGTAACTCGAATCCTAGCCCGGTATATCCCATTTTAGTTTTACACCATTGTGAACCTTACGCCTTTTTTACTCTCTAATCGAGGTTCTCGGCATTGAAAAATCTTCGTAGCCTAAATCACACGTCTATATGTTGACATTTAATAGATATACAGTCAAGAAAATCAAGAGCAATGGTGATATATACGCGGAATACACACCAAAAAATAAACACTCAAAAAATGGCTACAATTTAAGGAATGTGTTTAGTGACGGCATCGGATTCCTAATTGTTGGAGAAAGGTCTGGTGGCAAGAAAAGCTGCTTCCAGGCGGTTATCAAGTGTTTTCGCTCGACGATTCCACTCTTGGTTGGTTGGTTTGACCCTTGTTCCTGTAACTCGAATCCTAGCCCGGTATATCCCATTTTAGTTTTACACTATTGTGAAACTTACATCTTTTTTACTCTCTGATCGAGGTTCTCGGCATTGGAAAATCTTTGTAAACTAAATCACACGTGTATATGTTGACATTTAAGAAATGTGCAGTCAAGAAAATCAAGAGAAATGGTGATATATATATATATATATATATATGCGGATTGGACATAAAAAAATAAAAACACAAAAATGGCTACAATTTAAGGAATGTGTTTAGTGACGGTATCAGATTCCTAATTGATGGAGAAAGTTCTGGTGGCAAAAAAAGCTGCTTCAAGAAGTTTGTCAAGTGTTTTCGCTCGACGATTCCATTCTTGGGTGGTTGCTTTGGCCCTTGTTCCTGTAACTTGAATCCTAGCCCGGTATATCCCATTTTAGTTCTACACCATTGTGAACCTTACGCCTTTTTTACTCTGTGATCGAGATTCTCGGCATTGAAAAATCTTCGTAAACTAAATCACACGTGTATATGTTGACATTTAAAAGATATGCAGTCAAGAAATTCAAGAGCAATGATGATATATATGCGGATTAGACACCAAAAAATACACACTCAAAAAATTGCTACAATTTAAGGAATTAGTTTAGTGACGACATCAGATTCCTAATTGTCTGGTGGCAAGAAAAACTGCTTCCAGAAGGTTGTTAAATGTTTTCGCTTAATGATTCCATTCTTGGGTGGTTGGTTTGGCACTTGTTCCTATCCCTGTATATCTCATTTTAGTTTTTCACCATTGTGAACCTTACGCCTTTGTTACCCTCTTATCGAGGTTCTCGGCATTGAAAAATCTTCGTACCCTTAATCACACGTGTATATGTTGACATTTAAGAGATATACAATCAAGAAAATCAAGAGCAATGGTGATATATATGCGGATTAGACACCAAAAAATAAACACTCAAAAAATGGCTACAATTTAAGGAATGTGTTTAGTGACGGCATCGGATTCCTAATTGATGGAGAAAGGTCTAGTGGCAAGAAAAGCTGCTTCTAGGAGGTTGTCAAGTGTTTTCGCTCGACGATTCCAATCTTGGGTGGTTGGTTTGGCCCTTGTTCCTGTAACTCGAATCCTATCCCGGTATATCCCATTTTAGTTTTACATCATTGTGAACCTTACGCCTTTTTTACCCTCTGATCGAGGTTCTCGGCATTGAAAAATCTTCGTAAACAAAATCACACGTGTATATCTTGACATTTAAGAGATATACAGTCAAGAAATTCAAGAGCAATGGTGATATATATGCGGATTAGACACCAAAAAATAAACACTCAAAAAATGGCTACAATTTAAGGAATGTTTTTAGTGACGGCATCGGATTCCTAATTGATGGAGAAAGGTCTGGTGGCAAGAAAAGCTGCTTCCAGGCGGTTGTCAAGTGTTTTCGCTCGATGATTCCACTCTTGCTTGGTTGGTTTGGCCCTTGTTCCTGTAACTTGAATCCTAGCACGGTATATCCCATTTTAGTTTTACACCATTGTGAACCTTACGCCTTTTTTACTCTCTGATCGAAGTTCTCGGCATTGGAAAATCTTCGTAAACTAAATCACACGTGTATATGTTGACATTTAAGAAATATACAGTCAAGAAAATCTAGAGCAATGGTGATATATATATGCGGATTGGACATAAAAAAATAAACACACAAAAATGGCTACAATTTAAGGAATGTGTTTAGTGACGGCATCAGATTCCTAATTGATGGAGAAAGTTCTGGTGGCAAGAAAAGCTGCTTCAAGGAGTTTGTCAAGTGTTTTCGCTCGACGATTCCATTCTTGGGTGGTTGGTTTGGCCCTTGTTCCTGTAACTCGTATCCTAGCCCGGTATATCCCATTTTAGTTCTACACCATTGTGAACCTTACGCCTTTTTTACTCTCTGATCAAGATTCTCGGCATTGAAAAATCTTCGTAAACTAAATCACACGTGTATATGTTGACATTTAAAAGATATACAGTCAAGAAATTCAAGAGCAATGATGATATATATGCGGATTAGACACCAAAAAATACACACTAAAAAATTGCTACAATTTAAGGAATTAGTTTAGTGACGACATCAAATTCCTAATTGTCTGGTGGCAAGAAAAACTGCTTCCAGAAGGTTGTTAAATGTTTTCGCTTAATGATTCCATTCTTGGGTGGTTGGTTTGACACTTGTTCCTGTAACTCGAATCCTATCCCTGTATATCCCATTTTAGTTTTACACCATTGTGAACCTTACGCCTTTGTTACCCTCTTATCGAGGTTCTCGGCATTGAAAAATCTTCGTAAACTAAATCACACGTGTATATGTTGACATTTAAGAGATATACAATCAGGAAAATCAAGCGCATTGGTGATATATATGCGGATTAGACACAAAAAAATAAACACTCAAAAAATGGCTACAATTTAAGGAATGTGTTTAGTGACGGCATTGGATTCCTAATTAATGGAGAAAGGTCTGGTGGCAAGAAAAGCTGCTTCCAGGCGGTTGTCAAGTGTTTTCGCTCGACGATTCCACTCTTGGTTGGTTGGTTTGGCCCTTGTTCCTGTAACTCGAATCCTAGCCCGGTATATCCCATTTTAGTTTTACACTATTGTGAACCTTATATCTTTTTTACTCTCTGATCGAGGTTCTCAGCTTTGGAAAATCTTCGTAAACTAAATCACACGTGTATATGTTGACATTTAAGAAATATACATTCAAGAAAATCAAGAGCAATGGTGATATATATATATGCGGATTGGACAAAAAAATAAACACACAAAAATGGCTACAATTTAAGGAATGTGTTTAGTGATGGCATCAGATTCCTAATTGATGGAGAAAGTTCTGGTGGCAAGAAAAGCTGCTTCAAGGAGTTTGTCAAGTGTTTTCGCTCGACGATTCCATTATTGGGTGGTTGGTTTGGCCCTTGTTCCTGTAACTCGAATCCTAGCCCGGTATATCCCATTTTAGTTCTACACCATTGTGAACCTTACACCTTTTTTACTCTCCGATCGAGATTCTCGACATTGAAAAATCTTCGTAAACTAAATCACATGTGTATATGTTGACATTTAAAAGATATACAGTCAAGAAATTCAAGAGCAATGATGATATATATGCGGATTAGACACCAAAAAATACACACTCAAAAAATTGCTACAATTTAAGGAACTAGTTTAGTGACGACATCAGATTCCTAATTGTCTGGTGGAAAGAAAAACTGCTTCCAGGAGGTTGTTAAATGTTTTCGCTTAATGATTCCGTTCTTGGGTGGTTGGTTTGGCACTTGTTCCTGTAACTCGAATCCTATCCCTGTATATCCCATTTTAGTTTTACACCATTGTGAACCTTACGCCTTTTTTACCCTCTTATCGAGGTTCTCGGTATTAAAAAATCTTCGTAAACTAAATCACACGTGTATATGTTGACATTTAAGAGATATACAATCAAGAAAATCAAGAGCAATGGTGATATATATGCGGATTAGACACCAAAAAATAAACAGTCAAAAAATGGCTACAATTTAAGGAATGTGTTTAGTGACGGCATCGGATTCCTAATTGATGGAAATAGGTCTGGTGGTAAGAGAAGCTGCTTCTAGGAGGTTGTTAAGTGTTTTCGCTCGACGATTCCATTCTTCTGTGGTTGGTTTGGTCCTTGTTCCGGTAACTCGAATCCTAGCCTGGTATATCCCATATTAGTTTTACATCATTGTGAACCTTACGCCTTTTTTACTCTCTGATCGAGGTTCTCGGCTTTGAAAAATCTTCGTAAACTAAATGACACGTGTATATGTTGACATTTAACAGATATACAGTCTAGAAAATAAAGAACGATGGTGATATTTAGGCGGATTAGACACCAAAAAATAAACACTCAAAAAAATGAAACAATTTAAGGATTGTGTTTAGTGACGGCATCAGATTCCTAATTGATGGAGAAAGGTCTGGTGGCAAGAAAAGCTGCTTCCAGGCGGTTGTCAAGTGTTTTCGCTCGACGATTCCACTCTTGGTTGGTTGGTTTGTCCCTAGTTCCTGTAACTCGAATCCTAGCCGGTATATCCCATTTTAGTTTTACACCATTGTGAACCTTACATCTTTTTTACTCTCTGATCGAGGTTCTCGGCATTGGAAAATCTTCGTAAACTAAATCACACGTGTATATGTTGACATTTAAGAAATATACAGTCAAGAAAATCAAGAGCAATTGTGATATATATATGCGGATTGGACATAAAAAAATAAACACACAAAAATGGCTACAATTTAAGGAATTTGTTTAGTGACGGCATCAAATTCCTAATTGATGGAGAAAGTTCTGGTGGCAAGAAAAGCTGTGTTTTCGCTCGACGATTCCATTCTTGGGTGGTTGGTTTGGCCCTTGTTCCTGTAACTCGAATCCTAGCCCGGTATATCCCATTTTAGTTCTACACCATTGTGAACCTTACGCATTTTTTACTCTCTGATCGAGATTCTCAGCATTGAAAAATCTTCGTAAACTAAATCACACGTGTATATGTTGACATTTAAAAGATATACAGTCAAGAAATTCAAGAGCAATGATGATATATATATGCGGATTATACACCAAAAAATACACACTCAAAAAATTGCTACAATTTAAGGAATTAGTTTACTGACGACATCAGATTCCTAATTGTCTGGTGGCAAGAAAAACTGCTTCCAGGAGGTTGTTAAATGTTTTCGCTTTATGATTCCATTCTTGGGTGGTTGGTTTGGCACTTGTTCCTGTAACTCGAATCCTATCCCTGTATATCCCATTTTAGTTTTACACCATTGTGAACCTTACGCCTTTTTTACCCTCTTATCGAGGTTCTCGACATTGAAAAATCTTCGTAAACTAAATCACACGTGTATATGTTGACTTTTAAGATATATACAGTCAAGAAAATCAAGAGCAATGGTGATATATTTGCGGATTAGACACCAAAAAATAAACAGTCAAAAAATGGCTACAATTTAAGGAATGTGTTTAGTGATGGCATCAGATTCCTAATTGATGGAGAAAGGTCTGGTGGCAAGAAAAGCTGCTTCCAGGAGGTTATCAAGTGTTTCTGCTCGACGATTCCATTCTTGGGTGGTTGGTTTGACCCTTTTTCCTGTAACTCGAATCCTAGCCCGGTATATCCCTTTTTAGTTTTACACCATTGTGAACCTTACGCCTTTTTTACTCTCTGATCGAGGTTCTCGACATTGAAAAATCTTCGTAAACTAAATCACACGTGTATATGTTGACATTTAAGAGATATACAGTCAAGAAAATAAAGAGCGATTGTGATATATATATATATGCGGATTAGACACCAAAAAATAAACACTTAAAAAAGGCTACAATTTAAGGAATGTGTTTAGTGACGGCAACAGATTCCTAATTGATGGAGAAAGGTCTGGTGGCAAGAAAAGCTTCTTCCCTGAGGTTGTCAAGTGTTTTCGCTCGACGATTCCATTCTTGGGTGGTTGGTTTGGCCCTTGTTCCTGTAACTCGAATCCTATCCCGGTATATCCTATTTTAGTTTTTCACCATTGTGAACCTTACGCCTTTTTTACTCTCTGATCGAGGTTCTCGACATTGAAAAATCTAGGTAAACTAAGGGGCTGTTTGTTTACCTCTTAATGAGGCTCTTAATGGTTCAGACCTCTTACTGGTTCAGCACTTAATGGTTCAGTCTGTTTGTTTCACGAGCAGATGTCTGAATGGTTCAGACATTTGCCTCTGAATGGTTAAGATTTATACAAAGTCTGAATGGTTAAGACCTCTAATTAGAATTGGTTAGACATTTGCCTCTGAACGGTTAACAATATATAGGCTCTTAATGGTTCAGACCTCTTACTGGTTCAGCACTTAATGGTTCAGACCTCTTACTGGTTCAGCACTTAACCATTCAGATGTTTCCAAACGGCCCCTAAATCACACGTGTATATGTTGACATTTAAAAAATATAAAGTCAAGAAAATCAAGAGCAATGGTGATATATATGCGGATTAGACACCAAAAAATAAACACTCAAAAAATTGCTACAATTTAAGAAATATGTTTAGTGACGGCATCGGTTTCCTAATTGATGGAGAAAGGTATGGTGGTAAGAAAAGCTACTCCCAGGAGGTTGTGAAATGTTTTCGTTCGACGATTCCATTTTTGAGTGGTTGGTTTGGCCATTGTTCCTGTAACTCGAATCCTAGCCTGGTATATTCCATTTTAGTTTTACACCATTGTGAACCTTACGCCTTTTTTACTCTCTGATCGAGGTTCTTGGCATTGAAAAATCTTCATAAACTAAATCACACGTCTATATGTTGACATTTAATAGATATACAGTCAAGAAAATCAAGAGCAATGGTGATATATATGCGGATTAGACACCAAAAAATAAACACTCAAAAAATAGCTACAATTTAAGGAATGTGTTTAGTGACGGCATCAGATTCATAATTTATGGAGAAAGGTCTGGTGGCAAGAAAAGCTGCTTCCAGGAGGTTGTCAAGTGTTTCGCTCGACGATTTCATTCTTGGGTGGTTGGTTTGGCCCTTGTTCCTGTAACTCGAATCCTAGCCCAGTATATCCTATTTTAGTTTTTCACCATTGTGAACCTTACGCCTTTTTTACTCTCTGATCGAGGTTCTCGGCATTGAAAAATTTTCGTAAACTAAATCACACGTCTATATGTTGACATTTAATAGATATACAGTCAAGTAAATCAAGAGCAATGGTGATATATATGCGGATTAGACACAAAAAATAAACACTCAAAAATAGCTACAATTTAAGGAATGTGTTTAGTGACCGCATCAGATTCTTAATTGATGGAGAAAGGTATGGTGGCAAGAAAATCTACTCCCAGTAGGTTGTGAAATGTTTTCGCTCGACGATTCTATTCTTGAGTGGTTGGTTTACCATTGTTCCTGTAACTCGAATCCTAGCCCGATATATTCCATTTTAGTTTTACACCCTTGTGAACCTTACGCCTTTTTTACTCTCTAATCGAGGTTCTCGGCATTGAAAAATCTTCATAAACTAAATCACACGTGTATATGTTGATATTTAAGAGATGTACAGTTAAGAAAACTAAGAGCATTGATGATATATATGCGGATTAGACAAATAAATAAACACTCAAAAAATGGCTACAATTTAAGGAATGTGTTTAGTGACGGCATCAGATTCCTAATTGATGGAGAAAGGTCTGGTGGCAAGAAAAGCTGCTTCCAGGAGGTTGTCAAGTGTTTTCGCGCGACGATTCCATTCTTGGGTTGTTGGTTTGGCCCTTGTTCCTGTAACTCGAATCCTAGCCTGTTATATCACATTTTAGTTTTACAGCATTGTGAACCTTACGGCTTTTTTACTCTCTGATCGAGGTTCTCGGTATTGAAAAATCTTCGTAAACTAAATCACACGTGTATATGTTGACATTTAAAAGATATACAATCAAGAAAATCAAGATCAATGGTGATATATATGCGGATTAGACACCAAAAAATAAACACTCAAAAATGGCTACAATTTAAGAAATGTGTTTAGTGACGGCATCAGATTCCTAATTGATGGAGAAAGGTCTCGTGGCAAGAAAAGCTGCTTCCAGGAGGTTGTCAAGTGTTTTCGCTCGACGATTCCATTCTTGGGTGGTTCGTTTATCCCTTTTTCCTGTAACTCGAATCCTAGCCCGGTATATCCCATTTTAGTTTTACACCATTGTGAACCTTACGCCTTTTTTACTCTCTGATCGAGGTTCTCGGCATTGAAAAATCTTCGTAAACTAAATCACACGTGTATATGTTGACATTTAAGAGATATACAGTCAAGAAAATAAAGAGCGATGGTGATATATAGGCGGATTAGACACCAAAAAATAAACACTCAATAAAAGGCTACAATTTAAGGAATGTGTTTAGTGACGGCATCAGATTCCTAATGGATGGAGAAAGGTCTGGTGGCAAGAAAAGCTGCTTCCAGGAGCTTGTCTAGTGTTTTCGCTCGACGATTCCATTCTTGGGTAGTTGGTTTGGCCCTTGTTCCTGTAACTCGAATCCTGGCCCAGTATATCCTATTTTAGTTTTACACCATTGTGAACCTTACGCCTTTTTTACCCTCTGATCGAGGTTTTCGGCATTGAAAAATCTTCGTAAACTAAATCACACGTGTATATCTTGACATTTAAGAGATATACAGTCAAGAAATTCAAGAGCAATGGTGATATATATGCGGATTAGACATCAAAAAATAAACACTCAAAAAATGGCTACAATTTAATGAATGAGTTACTGACGGCATCAGATTCCTAATTGATGGAGAGAGGTCTGGTGGCAAGAAAAACTGCTTCCAGGAGGTTGTCAAGTGTTTTCGCTTGATGATTCCATTCTTGGGTGGTTGGTTTGGCCCTTGTTCTTGTAACTCGAATCCTAGCCCGGTATATCCCATTTTAGTTTTACACCATTGTGAACCTTACACCTTTTTTACTCTCTGATCGTGGTTCTCGGCATTGAAAAATTTTCGTAAACTAAATCACACGTGTATATGTTGACATTTAAGAGATATACAATCAAGAAAATCAAGAGCGATGGTGATATATATGCGGATTAAACACCAAAAAATGAACACTCAAAAAATGACTATAATTTAAGGAATGTGTTTAGTGACGGCATCAGATTCCTAATTGATTGAGAAAGGTCTGGTGGCAAGAAAAGCTGCTTCCAGGAGGTTTTCAAGTGTTTTCGCTCGGCGATTCCATTCTTCGGTAGTTGGTTTGGCCCTTGTTCCTGTAACTCGAATCCTAGCCCGGTATATCTCCTTTTAGTTTTACACCATTTTGAACCTTACGCTTTTTTTACTCTCTGATCGAGGTTCTCGGCATTGAAAAATCTTCGTAAACTAAATCACACGTGTATATTTTGACATTTAAGAGATATACAGTCAAGAAAATCAAGAGGAATGGTGATATATATGCGGATTAGACACCAAAAAATAAACACTCAAAAAATGGCTACAATTTAAGGAATGTGTTTGGGACGGCATCAGATTTCTAATTATTGGAGAAATGTTTGGTGGCAGATAGAAAGATGTAGAAGATGAATCTCTTTATTATCGAATCAATCATCACATATTTACAAACCGAAAGAGTATACATCATCTAAAAGCTGGTTTAGATCACAGAGATCTAAACCTAGCTTTCTCTCACTAACACATAGTCTCCCCCTCTCTAGAGTGTGCACACTTTGTTAAAGGATTGCTGGAGTTTTTGAGAGTTGATCCCTATGACCTATCTTATACATATATATAGGCTAGTGCAACAAACTCAACAAACTCAGACACTAAGTCCTGACAAAATAACCTTGTCCGAATTTAACATACAAATTCGGACAATACATTACAAGCTAACAAATTTGGACATGAAACAAGACATAGTATCCGAATTTTTTTACACAAATTCGGACAACCACATAATGCATAAATTCGGACTTGTTTCAAACATTAACAAATCAATAACTTTGATTGGGCCTTTGACTTTGTTGACCAAAACTGATAAAGCACAGTTACCAAAATTCGGAAACATCGGGATGAGACGAACAAATCGCTCAAAGCATCATAACACTATTGTGACAATATGATTTAAATCAAATTTCATAAAAATACTAAAGTGTCATACAAGAATCAAACATGATCAAATAGTATCAAACATCATCAAAACATTGTATGATCACCATTATGTAGGGCTGCAAATAAATCAAATGTTCAGCGAACAGTTCGTGAATCGTTCGGTGGAAAGTTCATTTGTATTCGTTCGTTTAATTAATGAACGAGCACGAACAAGAAATTATGTTCATTTAGTTAAACGAACGAACATGAACAGGGGCCATGTTTGTTCATTTATGTTCTTCGGTAACGTGTTGATTTATATTTGATTGTTTATTAGGGCTTTTTAACTCTTTTTTTAAATATTTCAAAATTCCTACTAATAAATTATGTATTTAATGTAGTGTATTATGTTTTAGTGTTACTCCTTACTTGCTGGAAGTCCTAGTTAAAAATTGTCGGTCCCGCTCTCATTCCAAGCAGACGTGACGCGACTACGCCCCCGCTCTCATTCTGGTCCGCGATTCAGAGTTTTGCGCTCGTGTTCTTCGTCATTCTTAATATAAGATATGGGTGGTTTGTGTTCGTTTATGTTCATGAGCGTTTGTTTGTTTTTGTTTGTCTTCGTTTGTGTTTTTTTGTCTTCGTTTGTGTTCATAAACGTTTGTGTTTGTTTGTCTTCGTTTGTGTTCATGAATGTTCGTTTGTGTTCGCTTTTGTCCGGCATCTAAATTTAACAAACAAACACGAACACGTTCATTTTCTTAATGAATGAACACGAACAAAAAATCTCTTCTTGAATAAATCGTGAACGTATTATATCCTTGACAAAAGTTGTGTTCATGTTTGATGTTTGCTGGCTACCATTATGTACTTTGCTTGTACCATTTTTTAATTTTTCAATCATCATCTATAACAACCACAACCTGACATTAACTCAACCAAACATAGATCCAACAAAAACATAGTTAACTAGATCATTGAAACATCATGATGATCATCAATCTACATCAACACATAACATCCGAACTCCAACAGGAAAAAAAAAACATAGATTTTTAGAACAAATCCACCACACCAAAAACATTAACACAAACACAAACACCCTATTTTTGTCCCTTCTTTTTCCACAAATCACCAAACATCCTAATCCCAGACCCCTTCCTCTTCAACCCATCATCCAACTCATCACCCAACCCTGGTGAACCCACATACCCATCAAACACACCACCATAATGCTTCTCCATCGAACCACACCGCTCCGACACCCTCCGCCCATCGTTCATATCTGCCCCACCGGATAATATTGCCGCGGCAGCATCCGCAGCCTTCCGCCATTGCTCCGTTTGCACTCTCAACCTCTTCATTTCGGTTTCTAATGCCTCTTTTGCCCCTTCAACTTCCTTCAGTTTCTCCTTCAATTGAATCCCATCATTTTGACTCTTTTTGAACTCTTGTTCAATTTGGGACAACCTCAAGTTCAACTTCTCATCTTTGACCGTAGCTTCACTCAGTTGACTTTTTAGATTCTCATTTTCTTGACTAAAAGCTTCTAACCTTTTATCTTTCTCTTCCATCTTCATTTTCAAAACACTAATAATTTCTTCATTCTTCACACCAATCTCCTCTTCCACACGAGTCTTTTCCGGTGACTCGGGTGAATCGTTGACTTTGACCTTGACCTTGACCTCACCCTGATCACCTTTTTCCACACTCACCATTTCAATTGGAACTTCAAAAACATCAGTTTCTTCACTGATCTCATTGTTCAAATCCTGGTTCTCACTCGGTGAAGACCGGGTATCTTGAACCGGAACCAGAACCAGGTCCAGACCCGGACCCGGTTCTGAAACGGGTGGTTTAGTGGCTCTGCTTCTTTTCTCTAGTTCCTTTTGGGCTTCTTTCTTTGCAGCTTCAGCTGAGGCTAACTGATCTTTAAGAATCTTGAGCTCACCTTGAGCTTGTTCTAGTTGAGTCTCCAACCCGGCGATTCGGGTTCCGAGTTTCTTCTGGTTCAGAGGGTCTGAACCAGCGCTTCTTGGTGACCGCCTATCGCCGAGTTTTGGGCTCCGGTGGTTTAATGGATCGGAGTCCGAACTCGATGTTCGGAGAGGAGCCGGGCCTCTGGTTGATACCCTGGGAGCCATTTCTGACCTGTAAATAATAATGAAAACCCTTGTGTATTATTAATCAACTATACTTGATATAATGAAGAATGTGGTTGCTAGCTAACCTTGCTCTTGGCATTTAGAAGATAATGATTTTTGTAACGAATCTTCAACTTGCTGAAATAAAGTTAAGTTAGCATGAAAAACAGTTTAAACACATACAAGTACAACAAAGTAGCATAAAAGCCTATAATTCAATGTGGGTTGACCAGCATGATCACATCTAAAAAAGATGATAAAAAAGAGAGCTTTTTTCGTCTTTTTTACAAACAAAACAAGACCCACAAATTGAGTGAAGAATATGCAAAAGACCCATGTTTTAAATTATGGAAATTGTGAGAGATCTGGGTAATGTAGTAATGTGTGTGATGATATGATTGTTTGAGATGTGTTGATAGTAGAGATTAAGAATCAAAGAGATATGGATGAATTTGTGGTGTTTACCTTGGGAGGGAGGGAAGTGTAGCAAGAAACAATGCCAACAAGAAGCCTTGAAGAAAGTGAGAGAAACAGTATGAAGTTTGAATTAAAGTGAATGAATGAATATGTGTGTGAGAGAGAGAGAGAGTATTTGGAGTAGGGTGATAGGAGAGAGAGAGAGGAACAGGGAAGATGACAAGAGAGGAACTTTTGAATTGGTACATTAGTTATTATTACTGTTTAACTAGTAATTTTGGAAATCTCCTTTCTTGTAACTTTTTTTTGGAAGGTGATTTTCTATTTACTTGACCAGTGATCACCGGTTTCATGTCGAAGACAATCCTCCGTCAGCCCCGCATCTAAGGACGCGATGTTCGATTGGGCCCCGGCCCCCGCGTAAGCTGACCTTCGCCCGGAAACCATACTGCCCCCACACGAGAGACTCGCTGGGGTAACAGCTGGGTAAAACCGGGTTGCCGTCAGGTCCGCACCATGCCTCGGTAGGATACGATCCATCATTGGGACGTCCCCCACCCCCCTAAGACCACGAATGAGAGTCGAACCGGTGACCTCCAAGGAGGGCCGGCCGACTTAACCCAAGTGGGAATACCCACTGGGCCACGAGGGGAGGATCTCCTTTCTTGCAACTTAATTAGTTATTATTGTTTGACTCCATATAAAACAATATTTTTTTTCTACTATATATCATTAAGTTTATTCTTGAGTAAACTGCAAAAATAGTACTTTAAGTTTGGTTACTTTTAATACTTTACTTCAAAACTCAAATATTTTGAATCTGTGTCATTGTGATTTCAATTTTGTTGTCATTTTCATCCAAAATAAAAAATTTAGTCAGATTTTTCAGTTAATATCTAACTTTTTTGTCTTTTTCCTCCCTTTTAATGAAGGGCAAAATAGTCAGGTTTTTTTGAAATTGTTATAATAAAACGTTAAAAGACCATTTTGCCTTTCATTAAAAGGGAGAAAAAAGACCCAAAAAAACTAGATTTTAATTGAAAAATCTTACAAAATTTTGATTTTGGATGAAAATGACAACAAAATTGAAACAACAGAGACCCAGATTCAAAAGGTTTGAGTTTTGAACTAAAGTGACCAAACCTCAAATACCATTTTTGCAGTTTACTATTTATTCTTAGAACAATTTTTAGAGCATCCATCATGATATCATTATATCAAGGTGTTCCTTTGGTTCTAGTGTCATAATTAACAACTAGATAAAATATATAGTAAACTGCAATTTTACCCACTGGGGTTTAGGCCAATTGGCAATCTGACACCCCTAACAAAATAATTACAATTTTCCCCCCAACGTTGGTGTTATGTCGCAATTTTACCCCCCGGCGTCAATTATGTTAACAGATCTGTTAACTTTAATGTGAAATGACTCTCTTACCCTTTAATATTACCCCCAACGTTCTTGTTATGTCGCATAATTACCCATCACTGGTAAATTACTAAATTGTCCTTTATTATTACCCCCCATACTTTGTGTTAAGAAACAATATTACCCCTTGCACCTTCCAAAACGCTTCCCGCCAAAAAAGTTTGACCACCCAAAGTCAACTACTGATGCGTGTGAAGTGTGTATATAAGTTTAAATATATTTTAAGCCCTTTTTTACACTTTTTTAGCCAAGTTTTAAATTTATAAAACACGATATTTACTAACACTAAACACACATATGGGCAAGTGCACCCATCGTGAGCGTAGTATAGTGTTGGTAAGATACCGAGGTCGTCCAAGGACACAAGAGATTTTAGTACCGGTTTATCCTCAACGTTTAATCAAATCAAAAAATTTAGAAAAAGGTTTTAAACTAAGAAAAATAAAACTAACTAAAATGCTGAAAATAAAATAAAAATAAAAAACAGATAGACAAGATGAATCACTTGGCTCCGACTCGTGTTTAGTGTAACCTTTGATTATTTCCGCACTTTTGCACTTTTAAGAGATTATCTTAGTTATTGTAGTAGGCCCCTCTTTTGAAGGTGATGTTACCCTCAACCCAGTAGTTTGAGTCAGCAAGGATACAATCCTAAAGGGTCGGATTATTGAAAGATAATTAATTAAGTTATTAATGCATATTATGGTAGGCTCCTCTTTTGAAGGTGACGTTACCCTCGGCTAAGTAGTCTGAGTCAGCAGGGATACAGTCCTAAGTAGCCGGGTTAAAGTATTAATAGTAGCTTACATATGAGGGGATCAAAGAGTTTGGACCCCCGCCATCCAATACCGTTAAGTATTGAAGGAGGTCCTACTAAATTTGACCCAGGTCCTTACAGGATCTATACACTGAACAAGGCAAGACTCTTACCAAACCGTTCCCTTAACCCCCGACCAGGTAGCCAACATACCTCCATATAGACCGTGGAGATATGAATGGTGAAAATCTTTTATTTTATATAGACAGTAAAATAATGCCAAGACACCACGGACAAACGATAAGGAAAAATCACCTTCAACATAAGAAACTAGTTATTAAAGTCATTAATACAAAACCAAGTAAAAAGTGCGAAATGATTAAAAATAAAAAATATTACACTAGACACTTTGTCTTCACCAAGTGATGTAAGAGACTTAGGCAAGCATGGCCTTGATTGTCAAGAACTCTTACGATCAATCTTGGATCCCGAGACGACTCACACACTCTATGATGGACAATGGATGATGGTGGTGGATTATGGTGTTATGGTGGTGGTGGGTGGTGGGTGAAGTGTGAGACAGGTGGTGTGCCAAGGGATGGTTTGAACTTGAGCCAAGCACTCCTATTTATAGGCTGAACAGAAGCTCGGGCACGGCCCCGTGTCCACATCCTTCTCTGTCTTCATTAATTGCACTTTGTCTGCATTAGTTGACCACGCCCCCGTGTCCGCTGGGCACGCCCCCGTGTGCAGAAGCATATCTGTACTATCAAGATTTGCCTGAATTCTGCGAATCTTATAGTTGACCACGGACCCGTGTGTCACACCCCCAAAAATCCACATGCGGAGTATCGCCGCTTGGAGGCGTGACTGACCAGGATCAAGCCACCAATCATATTGAACATAACAAGTAATAAGTAAAATTCAACCACACAATATGAAAGGTGTTTCAAATCAAAAACGTAGTTAAGTGTTTAGCGGAAGCATAATTTTAGAACCCAATGTAAGTATTAAGTACGAAATAAAGTAATGTTTTTAGCATGGCACACACTGCCATGACCCACAACGACCGCGCCTCCCTGTGCAAGCTCCATGAGTACCTAACGACCTGCAAGGCATGTAACAACGAGTCAACAACAAAGTTGAGCGAGTTCACAGTTGGTTGTTCAGTTAATGAATTCGTTCAGAAATCGTAAGTTAGTTCATAACCATGCATTACCCAGTATCTTTGTTTTCCCAAACCTTTACAATAATTAGTGGGGGCTTCCCATGTTGTATGGTACTAGACTAGTTGTATCTATAGGTGTCCTTCCTAATCCGAGGACAGTGGTAAGTATGAGTTTACGTAGGTTTTACGTAAGTGTCCTTCCCAAACCGAGGACAGGGGTACGTAGCGAGTACGTAGGTTTAGCGCTGGTGTCCTTCCCAAACCGAGGACAGTAGTACGTAGGTTTTACGTAGGTTCTAACACTGGTGTCCTTCCCAAACCGAGGACAATAGTACGTAGGTTTTACATAGGGTTTTGCACCGGCGTCCTTCCCAATCCGAGGACGGTAATAAGTAGTCTAGTAGTGATGAAAGTACGGGTAGTCATACAAATCCCATTCCCAACCCACCGGGAATCCCATGCCTTGGTAAGAGTGTGAACTCACCTTGGTTTGCTCAGTATGCTAAACTATGTGCTCACAAGTAATCAGTCAAGTCCTATAGTTATACACGTATACTCAATCAGTTAAGTTCGTATAGATTCACATGCCATCTATGTCACGAAGTGTGTTTAAGCAATTATCACGTATCATATAAGCAGTTAATCAAAGCCATGCAATTCATGCTTGACAGGATTAACAGACAGTTAACATACTTTACAAAGTTAACACACTTAACAGGATTTACACACTAACAATGTTACATGTTTAACAGAGTTACATGTATATCCTAACAAAGTTAATAAGTTTAACAGAGTTAACATGTTTACTGAATTAACAACTAACAGAGTTGATAACTAACAGAGTTACATACTAAACAAAACTAATATGCCAGACACTCAACGAAAACACTCCTGGGCGAAATCACCTAGTGGCGAAATCCCTCCTCTGGTGAAAACCCCGTATAGCGAAATCACTCGGGCGACGAAATCCCAAGTGATTTCGTCGGGCTTAGGTTTTGACGAAAACACTAAGTGTTTTCGTCCGGTCCTTGTGATTTCATCAGTCCCTGTGTTTTCGTTGGTTACATCCTCATTAACAACAGCAGTTACGTAAACACAGCAACCCTAATCTCATCTAACAGTTACAAGACCAATCAACGAAATCATTTAATCAAATCATTGATATATAAACATATGAATTACCAAATCATTAAACAATCCTGATCATCATTCGACTATTATTCAATCATCAATCATCAGCAAGTTGTTATGGTCATTCAGTTTTCATTATATCTTTTGACATAAAAACCCTAATCTGCTAGCCATATTAGATCAACAATAACAAACATATATCATATGCATAACACAGCAGATTTTTACATCAGTTTATAGGAATCCCTAATACATCTATCTATTCCATCTACCAACATTTAACATGACAGTTAACTCAAGATATCACCAACAATCCATAACAATTTCCATTAATTAACTATCCATATTTTTAAACTAACCCGAACAGGAGAAGCGATGAACCAGACAAAGTGAGAGGCTTCAAGGGTCTTAAGGTTGCCGTCGGGTACAAAGAAAACGAGAGAGAGGAGGGGACGTGTTTAGGGTTTCTGTCAGTTATTGATTTCGTGCACAGGTTATAACTAATCCTTAATCCAATCGCTACTGGGCCGGAGCCCATGTGTTGTTTTCGCCGATCAGTAGTGGACGAAAACACTTTAGTGTTTTCGCCACAAAGGTGTTTTCGGGTGGGGGGGGGGTGTTTTCGTGGGTGGGGGATTTCGGTAAAGGTTCCATCTTCATTTATAAAATACAAATTAATACAAAACACATTATTATTATACACTCACTTATAATGCACCCCAAATATATGTGTAAAACCCACTTTGCAAATAAATACAAGGTTAAGTCAAATAGAGACCTTGAAATCCCGGGTTGTCACACCGTGTCCGTTGAGCACGGCCCCGTGGTGGGCAATAGAAGCTTCTACAGCTTTGTCTTTTCTGCTGGGACTTGGGCACGCCCCCGTGTTCACTGAGCACGGGGCGTGTTCAGCTTTCTGTTTTCTTGTTTTGCTTGGGAAGATGCTGTCGTGGGGTCGGGCATGTCACGTTTGATCCTTTTCTTGTATTTACGTTAGATTTAGCTGTCTTTTTGCTTCTTTTGTTAATTTGAGCTCATTTAATCCTGAAAATACAAAAGGAAGACAAAAGCACACTTTTTCCAACATTAGTACTAAAAAAGGGTTAGTTTTATGCCACAATTTATGTAATTTATATGTTGCATTTTTCACACATCAACTACACATGGAAATTCACAAGAAATCTGATTTAAACTTAATAAACACTTGTATTCAAACTTAATAAACACATATACTAGAACAGGTTAGAATACAAACATGTGTAGTTGAACAGGTTTGAAGTTAACCATTGTAATGCTTATGGACATGAAACTGCTGATAAACAAACTAATGGATCATCTGAATATGATAAACAGGTTTGAAGTTACCAAATGGACATGAGACAGCAGCAGGTTTTATGGTTGCAAATGCACATGAATCCAAATGCAAATGCACATAAACAAACCAAACATGTTGTCATAAAACCTGCTGCACATAAATGGTCATCATCTAAATCTGCAAATGCGCATAACTGAATCTGCAAATGGACATCTAAATCTGCTGCACATCAGTTGCAGTGTAATCTAACATGGTCAACGACCTATGGAAAACATAACACCAACTGTAATCCTAATCCAAAAAGGCATATATTAATGTTTGGCAAAGCACATACACTCAAGCACATACCTGTAAACAGCTTGCAACAATCATCTTCATATGAATTGGTCATATTTCATCCTTCAAACATTAGCTGTAAACATACCTGGTGCAAGGCATATACACTCAAACACATACCTGCTGCACTTAACTGTAAACATACCTGCTGCACTCAAACACATACCTGCTGCACTTAACTGAGTGCAATTTGATCAATCTGCTATTGTTATACACTTAACACATACACTGTAAACATACTAGGCATATTTGATCAATCTGTTTCTGTAAAAAATAACTAGGCACATTATAACAGTATTAACACATTATAAATAGGTATATTTGATCAAATGCACATTATAACTAGGCACATTATAACAGTTATGCAAATGCACATTATAACTAGATCAGTATCAAAACATTAATATATACAATTAGATCAGTATCAAAACATTAATATATACAATTAGCATACATATTAAACCAAAAGATCCTAACAGTTATGCAACTACACAACCATTTCCTGCTGAGGGGGAAACTGGAAGTGCAAGAAAGGGAGGCCTCGCATTTTGACAACCAAGGAAACCACAATCGATCCTAGTGAAACACGAATCCTCATGTCCACTGCAAAACACAGAAAGATCCATGTTCAATAACCCCTGTTTTTTAACCTGACATTACTTGTTCTGTAACCTGACATTACTTGTTCATTAACCACAATCACAATACTTGTTCGATTTTACCTGACAAGTGCGAGAAGAGCGAGGATCGTCGGTGGACAGGTGGATCGACAGTGGATAGGGGCATCGCCGGTGGTGTGGTCGCCGTTAATGGCTCTGCTTGTGGAGGGGGAAGCATTGTGTCCTCTAATTCGCTCATTCTCTGGTGGACAAGCTTAGGAAGGATCGCCGGTGGGTGTAGTCGCCGTTGATGAGGAAGAAGGAGTGGGGGGAGTGTGGTCGACAAAGCTTAGGGGGTAAGATTGTAGTTGGGAGTGTATGTACAGGGGTAATAGTATTATATAAGGTAATATTAAGGTAAATTTACATTTCTGCCCTTTGACCCCTTTTGACCGTTTAAAGATAACCAGGGAATTTGACACCGGGGGGTAAATGTGCGACATAACACCAAAGTTGGGGGGTAAAATTGCAATTATTTCGTTAGAGGAGGTCAGAGTGCCAATTGGCCTAAACCACAGGGGGTAAAATTACAGTTTACTCTAAAATATATAAATTTAGAAGTAACATTATTGAGTGTGTAGGTTATATGTTTTCTCAACATAAACTATGTTTTTATTTTGGACAGGTTATGTGTACGGTTTTTGGTATGCCAACCGGTCTGATCATGTTTTGAAAAGGTTGAGTTGAGTTTTCAGTTCTTTAAATTCGTGATGTTAAACTGTTATAACATTTTATTATGATTTATCGCACACTTCTTGATTTATCTCAAAAGTTTGGTTTTATAAACCTTGTAACAAAATTAAGTTAGAACATGTTATGTTAATTACATAGTATGTGTCTTTATATATGCACAACCATGTTTAGTGGGTCTTCCTTGTTGTAATTTGTTAGAAAATTTTAGTGAAAACTTAGTTTTTTACGACCATTGAAAACAGATAATAATATTTTTTTCGTTATTAACATGATTATTAATTAATGGGCTCCAATCTCCGTGATGATACATTCACAAGGAGCCAAGAAGTGTTTGAAAAGAAATTAGGATGAATGAGAAAGTGATGTTTAGAGTGGTTTATTTAAAATGAGTTAACCTATTTGACTTATTCAGTTAAACGAGTCATGTTCAGATTTTTTTTTTTCAAGTGTGAGTTAATGTATTTAACACGAATAAATTTTTCTATGACTTGTTTAGGTTCATAAATCTAACTTTCCTAACTTGAGACTTCTCAACCCACCAACCCAATGCAATTACCACCTCTATTTTTTTCGGGTTAAAGTCGTGTAACAAACATATGTATAAATTTAAAAGTGACATTAGGACACCCGGAGCACTCCCATGATGAGTGCCCGGGTTCAAGTGATCAAGTGAAACACCATCACATGTAATTTGGTCAAGGCCAAGTGATGGATTGACGAGTTCACCATCACGGCTAGATGGAGAGAAAATGTAGAAAATTTATTGAGAAACGGTACGGGTTCAAGTGGTGAGCTATAACACCATCCCAACTCAGTTGATCACTTGAAACCGTAATCCAAAGAGAAGGGGTGACATAACTTGATTGGTTAGTGGAGAGAGTTTAAGTGATAGATTTTGGGAGTCTCCTTCCCCAGAAAAAAACCAATTGAAAGTGAATATTTTTTAAAGAAAAAATAAGGTAAGGGTAGATGTTGTGTCCAATTAGCAAAGTCATTAAAGTTGAGATTTTTTTTTTTTTTTTTTTTTTTTTGATCAAGGGTTCGAGTGTCTTCGAAACGGATTTATGTAATTTATGTAGTTAAAAAGAAAATAAAAATATAATAGGCGTTGCATTGGGGGTGTTACGTTGTCTTATTGTACGTGCAATGTTTAGAACAACTTTCTTGTTCATTGCATTATCTTTTTCTTGCTTTTGGGGTAGCAGTGCGTGTGCTCTGCAGTCTGTACTATCCATCTTTTCAGACAGTTTAATATTACAATAAGACTTTTTTTTTTCAATTAAAATCTATACTTCTTTACGAAATAATCATCCAATAATAATGTTTACAAAATATTCTTTTGTTGTAGAAACTTTTAAGTTGAACATAGCTTGCTTATTGGTTTCTTAGAATAAATTTACATCTTTCAGTTCTGTAGTATATTGGTAGCTTAAGCCACAACAATGCATTATATAGTCTTGTGTGATTTAAATTTATTGTTGTTAACCTTAGCATTAACAAATATGAATTTGATATATATAATCTATGTTTTCAGAGTAAGGATTAAATTATTCTATAAAAGCTACAAAAATAAGAAGTGTACAAAGACACAATGAATAACACAAGATGAAACAATGTCGAGGAAAAAGAGAGTCACAAAAAAAGAAACAATGATCAAAATATAAAAAAAAAAGACACAACGGTAAATAAAAGACAATGATAATAAAGAGTAAATTATATTTTCGTCCCTGAAGTTTGTCTATTTTAACTAGCTTTGTTCAAAAATCTAATTTATAACAAAACCAGCCCTAAGGTTTGCATTTTTAACGCTTTTCATCCAAATAGCTAAATTGGTTTGCTTTTTCATGGCCTATTGACTAGAATACCCCCAGGGACTTAAATGGAGGTTAATTCTTATATATAAAAATATTTGTGTATATATATATATTTAAAAAATATATACATATTTAAATTGTATAACGTTTGATGTTTAAAATTCTTATATATAAAAATGGGTAAACCTCAATTTTCGTCCCTATGGTTTGCTGATTTTAACACTTTCAGTCCAATAGTTTATAAATTACATTTATCATCCATTAGTTTGCTGATTTTAACAGTTTCAGACCACACTAATGTTAAATTTTAATAGTTTCAGTCCATACCAGTGTTAGTGATGTGGACTTAAACCGTTAAAATCAGGAAACTAATGGACTGAAACTGTTAAAATCAGCAAACTAATGGATGATAAATGAAATGTTTAAACTATTGGACTGAAAGTGTTAAAATTAGGAAACCAAAGGGACGAAAATTGAAGTTTACTCTATAAAGTATTATATATATTTAAAAGAGTTAAATGTCATTTTAGTCCATGTGGTTTGGCCTATTTGCCAGTTTAGTCTAAAGGTTTGAAACGTTATCATTTTAGTCCACATAGTTTCAAGCATTGCCATTTTAGTCCACTGGGTTAACTCTGTCCATTTTTTATGTTAGTTAGAAGGGTAATTCGATCATTTTATATGGTCGAATTGTCGTTCTAGTTAACAGAATTACATATAAAATGACCGAAATGCTCTTCTAGTTAACAGAATAAAGGGATGGAGTTAAACCAGTGGACTAAAATGGCAACGTTTAAAGTTGTTTGGACCAAAATGGCAACGTTTCAAACTTTTGCACTAAACTGACAAAACGACCCAAACCACGGGGACTAAAATGATATTTAACTCTATTTAAAATTTATATAAATATATCTAATTTATTATTTAATGTTTAAATTTTTGGGATGTTACAAAGTTTAAATAATCTAACTTCTAAAAAAATATCATAATGTAATTTAAATGCACCAACTCTGTCTGATTGAGTGTACTTTTTTCTTGGTTAAAATGTTTTAAAAATCGGTTTTTAAGTTGTATCAGGTTGGGCTCTGAAATGGTTCAACCGGGTTACATCGTGTGGTTGAACCGGGTTACTAATTAACCGTATAATTCCATAAAATACAAATTCATCTCAAAAAAACACTCTAATCTCATTTAGGATTTATGTAATTGATCATAGTTTTATCTAAAAACAACTATTTTATTATATAATATTAACCATTTTAAAAGTATTTTGTATAATATTAAGCATGTATTTTTATTCGTTATAAACAATATTGTATTCTACGGGGTAGCTAGCAGTTTCAACAACAATAAAATATTGGAATGGAAGGCGCTAGGTTAATTACCGGAAATATGGAAGGTCATAATACCTTAATATCGAAATTTTAAATTAAATAAAATAATCAAATATTAAGATAATGCAAACCGGTTCAACGGGTTGAACCGGTTCTACCGGATTTACCCCCGGTACATAAAACATACCGTATTCGGATTTTACAGGCCTTTATCGTACCGGACTCGTGTCTGATATCCGACTTAACCGTCATAACCGGCCGGTTCATACCGGTATCATATACAGTTATGAGTTTCTAGAAAACTAATGAAACTCGTTTATATTTCCGAACATTTGTATAAAAAATAGAACTAAACAAGTAAACATTGTTATAACGTGCAATCGACTTTAATGATATTGTAATGTAATGTAATATTTGATTATAAGTTTTTTTAATTAATAATATATATTAAAACTAAATTGTCATATTTCTGCCACAGAGGACCAGTGATAAAGTAAAGGTGAAACCAAATCATGAATAAACGACCCCTTTCCAGCACCTTTCCTTTTTCTTCTCAACTATAAATATAACTTTTTTTAGAACATTAACTTTGAGAAAGCTAAGCCATTTTTATCATATTTTGACTAACAAACATGCTAAGGTATTCTTAAATAGTTGAAACCAATCTTTTCCGTTGGTTTCGGTTTGTGTCTTTTAGAACTAAAATATGAAATATATCCATTTTCAAACTTTAACATATACCCTTTAATTTTTTTTTTTTTTTGAAAATTAACTTTCATTAAACCCAAAACACCGGACAAACTATCACCAAGACGGAGATAGAAGCCGAAAGCCACAAGAACAAAAGCGGTTACATTACATCAAAGTTACTCCATCTATCCCAGTCTACAACCTCTCCTTTAAATCTATGCTTATACCAAAGAAAACCTATAGCCTTGACGTCCGAGATCAGATCCACCACATGCGGTTCCTTGCCATTGAAAATTTTCTCGTTCCTAGCTTTCCAAAGCCGCCAACACGCAAGAGTGACTAACCCATGAATAATCACTTTCTTGTTCCCAGACGCTCCACAAAGCTCGTGCATATTAACCAAGTCTTGAACCTGAAACGCATATATATCTGGAATTCGAAACCAATTAGATAAGTCGTTCCACATCCCAGCCGAAATCACACAACCTGTAAGAATGTGCTCCATCGTTTCTTCTATGCAATCACACCATGCGCATAAACTGTTAGCCACTTGAATGCCACGCCTAGCCAAAGCAACTCTGGTAGGCAATCTATCCAAACTCGCCCGCCACATGAAAATATTACATTTAATCGGAAGCCACTTACTCCATTTAAAAACGAGAGAATCATCATCCACCGTCGAACCCGCCATCCACTTTTTAGCCGACGAAACCGTAAACCCAACATTCTTCCCGTCGGACCATTCCCACTTATCTTAACTATCCTCCATAACTACCCCATGTAACAATTGTTCCAACTGATACCTGCTTTGGTTTTCTTCGGCAGAAGAAGGGAGCCGGCTCCACTCCCAATTAATAATATGCTCAATATCGTCTACCTTAAGCCAATTCTGAATGCAAGCCTTCTTATTCTTATCCAGCAAAAACAAAGACGGGAACTTATCCTTCAATGGTTCCGAACAAAGCCAAGTGTCTAACCAAAACCGGATTTGACTACCATTCCCTACGACACCTCGAAGCACAGCATTTAACCCAAAACCATCAACCTTTAGCTTGTTCCAACAATTCACATGAGTCTTCCACACCCTTGTTAAAGCATTATTGACCGGAGCCAACCCCCAAGACCGAGATGTACCATGAATCGCAGAAATCACCTTTCTCCACATCGCTTCCTGCTCATTATAAAATCGCCACAACCATTTACAATTCAACGCTAAATTGTTCAACTCCAATTTAGCAATACCCAGCCCTCCTTTGTCTATGGGCTTCGTAACCACCTCCCACGAAACCCACGACATTTTCCTAACATCATCGGACCCTCCCCATAAAAAAACGCCTAATCAAAACTTCAAGCACGTTTATTATCTTCCTCGGCGCCTTAAATAAAGAGAAATAATAAGACGGTAGACAATCCAATACCGATTTAATTAGCGTCACACGACCACCAATAGACAACGTATTGGCTTTCCACTTAGATAACCTTCTCTTGAAAGTGTTAACTACCGGGTCCCAATTCGCCACTCTGCTCATGTTCGCACCCACTTGAATACCCAAATACAAAAACGGAATATTCCCTGCTTTACATCCTAAGGCGTCTGCTTGCAACTTCAACTCTTCACTATCTACTCCTACACCAAATAAAACGGATTTATGAAGATTAATTTTTAAACCAGAGCATAAGAAAAAAATCCGCAAAATCCTTTTCATATTATTAAAGTTGAAGTTAGACCAATTCCCCATTAACATAGCGTCGTCCGCGTATAATAAATGTGTTAAAACTGGCCCTTCACCAGCAATACGAACCCCATCAAACGCTCCCGTGTCACTAGCTTTTTTCATTAAACCAGAAGACACCTCCATTAATAGAATAAATAAAAAAGGTGATATGGGATCACCTTGGCGGATACCTTTCTGACAACCAAACTCAAAGGTCGGCGACCCATTAACCAAAACTGCGGAGCGAGCCGAAGCCAGAATACCACGAATCCACTCACACCACAATCGCGGAAACTCCATTTAGTCTAAGACTAATAACAGAAACTCCCAATTGACGTTGTCATAAGCTTTGTCAAAATCAATTTTAAACAAGAACATTTTTTCCCCGTTTCCTCGCCCACCCCAAAATCTCATTTGCCATTAACGGACCATCTAAAATATATCTTCCTGTCAAGAACGCCGATTGATTTTCTGAAATAACTTTACTCATCACCATATTTAACCGGTTCATCAACACCTTCGACACCACTTTACTGATGCACCCTATAAGATTAATCGGTCTATAATCTTTCAACTCTGCCGGGTCCCCAACCTTCGGAATAAGAGTGATAAAAGACGAACCCACCCCCGAACTAAACCTGCCAACCGAATGAAAGTGCCGCATAATATACAGAAAATCTTTCTCGAACACCTCCCAAAACGTCCTTATGAATCTGAAATTAAACCCGTCAGGACCAGGGGCCTTATCCGCCCCACACCCAAAAACCGCTTCTTTAACCTCTTGCACCGAAAACTGCTTTATCAATCCTTCAGCATCTTCTCGTCCCAATTTCTTCAACCCGTAACAAATAAGATTCGGACGACTATCCATACCTTCCTTGAACTTCAACCGAAAAAAGTTCAACACCTCGTTTTATAACATTAGGCTTCGTTTCCCATCTCCCGCTAACCATCAACCCCGAAAGGATATTTGCAGCTTTACGTTTATTAATACACCCGTGAAAAAACTTCGTATTATCATCTCCGTCTGTTGCCCATCTAATTCTCGCTTTCTGTTTAAGATCTTTTTGATGAAGATAATCTATCTCTCTTAACCGCCTTTTAATCTCTACCATCACCCAATCTTCCTCTTCCAAAAGGTTACTTTGTTCCAACTTATCATCCAAAACCGCAAGCTCCTTTTCCAACACAGAATTCTCCTCTACCTCCTTTGCGTAACATTCGGCTGCCCAATCCGATAAATGTGACCGAAGACACCTAAACTTCATCATCAATCGCGTATCTGGGTCACCAACAAAAACCCCATCATCCAGCGTCTTTCGAACCACAACCCCAAAATCGTCACGACTAATCAAAGAGTTAAAAAATTTAAAAGGCTTCGGACCGAAGTTCCTAGGAACGATTTTTAACACCAAAGGGGAATGGTCCGATTTCTTCCTCTCCAATGCCATGTACTCCGCATTTGGCCATTGCATGAAAAAATTCCAATTCACCAAAATTCTATCAATCCGACTCAACTTGTTACCTGTCGCAAAAGTAAACCTTTTCCCTTTTAGCGAGTACTCGTGAAGATTGGCTTCATTAATGAAATTATTAAACTCGTTCGCCTCTGAAGAATTAAAAAAAGAATTACGCCTTTCTTCTTCGTATCTAACTACATTAAAATCCCCCGCCACCGTCCATAACCCGTCTCCAACCCCCACCAACCCACTAATCTCTGACCATAAGAGACGTTTAGCCGCCAGAGCCTGAGCAGCGTACACATTCAACAAATGACAAGTGAAACCAGAACCTTTCACCTTACCCGAAACAAGCATAGAATTAGAAAACTTTACAACATCCTCCATATTAAAAATCATCGGGTCCCACATAGAGAGCAAACCACCAGATCTTCCCGACGACGGAACCCATTCATAACAAAAATCCCCTCTCCCCCAGAATCTCCCCAAATCCACTGAATCCACCACCGAAAACTGAGTCTCTTGAAACATAAGAAAACTAACTTCATGCTTAACACGAAGGCCCCGAACCCAATCCGCTTTGTCTACCCTCCCCAGCCCCCGAATATTAACCTTCATTAGCGATCGCCTCATGTATTTGAGGAACAAAAGTCTCAATATCATTAGCTCCCAAGGATTTTCCAAGCTTCACAGTTTCATCCACTTCGTGTGAAATAAACTCTACCCCATTCGGCTCATCCACGTTAATAACTACTCTTCCCACTTCATGATTTTCCTTATTGCTTACATCCACAATTGCCTCTGAACTTCTGTTTAAATCTGGAGTTACGAACACATCGCTCGGCACTTCCTCTTCCTCGTTAACCTGCCTCGGATTGTCGTTCAAAATACCGATTAGCTTATCTAGACCAAATAAATCATTGTCATCCCGTAAACGCTTCCTTGGTCTTTCTAATGATCCACTTGACTCTCTCCGATTTTTGAATAAGGATTTCCTTCGAAACTTCTTTTTGGTAACTGAGGTATTGGCCTTCGGGTTCTCTTCATTACTTGCCGATACGCAGCCAAAACCGTCCCCAGTCTCATTCTGAGAACCCAACCCATCTCCCGTCACATCCACAGCGGATGTATCCTCACCATTACCATTACCATTACCATTACCACGAATTTCTGCCATCTCAAAATCTCCATCAATAATAGGTGCCGACTTATGACTTTCATTACTGACCACCTCCTTTTCTATAACACAATTTCCTGCCACATTTTCAATACCATCTATAGACCCCATATCAAAATCCTCGACGCAATCGGGAACCCATTCTCCGGCGTCTTCATCAATCCACACATTATAAACGCAACCCCTCCACCTAATGTCGAACCGCTCCACAATCCTCCCACGAGATTTACAAAGCACACCTATATAAGCATAAGAAAAGTTGTTATCCGAAGTCGTCATCCGAGCCGGTTGAACCACTTCACCATAACGAGCACCCACCAAATCAAATACTTCATCAATAGCAAGATGAATTGGAATCCCATGAACTTGAAGCCAGGCAATTCTTTCATTCACCACCATGGAGCTACCATCCCAAATAACAAGGCTGTTAAAGATCCTCGACCACCACCCTTTATCCGCATAAAACCGCTCACAATCCGCTATACTTCTAAACACCAACAACACAACATAACCACTGGCATACTTGATATCTACGGAGCCCCACCCTCCCGAATTCAAACATCCCTTCAATGAAATTAGAGCTTTGAAATCTACTACCTTACCCATTAAAGAAAAGCCATTCCACTCAGAAAAACCCCGAACGTTATCATCAACATTGATCACTTCAACCGTGTTCTTGTTAAGCACCGAATCAAGATAAGTTCTACCCCCTCCATTATCGACCCGTGAAGGCCTCGAAACATTGGAGTTTACAGGAATGTATGTCGACGACCCTACCTTAGGGTTTGCATGGGTATCATTCTCCTTCATAATACTTTTACCTTTTGGCTCCTACTTGTCCTTGTATCTAGTCTCCCCATCTACAAATCTCGCCAAAACCACAAACAATTTATATGAGCCCATCCAAACATCCCCCATCTCCCCTTCCATTCTTTTCGCATGGATCACATCCCTAAATGATAAGAACGCAAACCGTTTCCCCCACCTATCCAACTTACGAGCAATATACGAACCCTCTAACGTACCGAAAGCCCCGAAAAACTCCTTGAGATCCGAAGACGAACACTTCGGTGGAAGATTGGAAACGAAAAATTTAGTGATTACCTTACTGTTAACGTCACCCTGCTGAGATCCCTTCCTTTCTTTCCTTGAGACGACATCCTGCCAATCCTCCGTTGAGTCGCCCGCCATTCTCGGAGCGGCTAGGGTTCTTTCTTCCAACATATACCCTTTAATTAACAATTGGATATCAACACTTAGAGAATAAGAAATTAAAATCGAATAAGAAAAAAGAGAAGTGTATAATAGTTATATTATAATTTCTGTATCATGATATATTTGATATTAGATTTTTCAAATGCCCTTTGTTGTCGAATCGCACAAAGTTTGGGAGAAGATTTCAATTTGTCCCCCCGCCAGAAAGCCGTCATTGAATGCCTACAGAGGCCTCATGCTCAGGATTTCTTAACTGTTATCCCTATTGAAGGTTTGGGTCAACGTATGTCAGCGGTGGAGTACCGGTCAATTCTTAAGTACCGTTTGATGATCCCCATGTTCCCGAATGATGAAAAATGCCCAGTCTGCCGTAAAGCATGCCTGGATAAATACGGGGAGCATGCGTTACACTGTAGGGAGTTGCCGGGGTTTAAGTATCGCCATGACTTTGTTCGAGACACGTTAATGGATATTCTCAGACGAGCAGGGATCTCGGCAAAGAAAGAGGCACCGGTTAATTTTCTTACAGACCCGTCGGAGGGGAGATCCACCCTACGCCCGGCTGACGTGCTAGTTTTTGGTTGGGAGGGCGGGAAACATGCTTGTGTCGATCTCACAGGTGTATCCCCCCTAGCCGGGTTCCGAGAAAATGGGTTTGTGGCGGGGAAAGCGGTACTGAAAGCAGAGTCAAGGAAGGTGGAAAAGCACGCGAAAGCTCGTGAGGATAATCAGCATGCCTTTGTCCCCTTGGCGTTTGACACATTCGGCTCCTTGGCGCCAGAGGCAGTTCGGTTCTTGTCTAGAGTCCAGCGTGTCGCCCACAGCAACTTTTCGACCCCTCAGGGGCGAGACTTTGTTTTTAGTAGATTAGGGTTTTCTATTCAGAAAGGGATGGCGGCGCAGTTTGTTGCTCGTCTACCTGCTATCCTTATGTAATTTGCCCTATGATTGGAATGAAATTGGTATTTCTTCAAAAAAAAAAAAAAAATTTTTTCGTTGGATGAATATAATACTATATAAGTTTTAAAAGCTATGTATGAAATTGTCCCTGTATATTTTCTCCTAAATGTTTTGCAGACATCTTTTCAATATTGGTAAGTCATGCTTTCGATATTACAGTTAACAAGTTTATAAATAGTAACTTTGACCACCTGTGATTTTTTTTCTTATCAACTTTGCCTGCATTTGATTTTCTTTTTTGACCAATTTTTGATCTATGACTTTCCACTTTTTAAAAGTCTACTTCTTTTTTACTTGTTTTCTCCGACCAGTAAATTCGACTAATTTTGACCTTTTTTTAAAGATTGATGTCGACTGAATTCCCGCCGCAACGCCCGGGTAATTTTACTAGTTAGTTATACAAACCACATGGGTGATTTATTTATTTATAAAGAAGCTAATCATTGAAAATAGTTTTTCCAATGTTTTCTATTACAGGATGTTAGTACTTTCAAAGATGTTTTTTTAGAAAAAAAAAAACTTGTATCAATTAGCTGTAGGTTATGCCTTATTTTTTGTTTTTTTCAGAGGTGATACTTTTATAAACTGTTAAAACTCTATAAGGTTAGGTTGAAACATTAGTTTCAATGGATCTGTCGACAATTTTGATCTTAGATCCGACTATATAACCTTAAATACATGAAGCTTTTTAGACAGTTTGGTTGGTCCGACCTAACCAGCCAAACCAACACTTGTACTCATGTAGCACATCCACTTGCCAAAACACATATATCCTATACTTTTCGATTTCCTATATATTTAATATCATTTCTCAATAATGATAGTCCATGACATTATAGTCTAGTGGTATTTTGCGTATGAGATAAGGCTTAGTGATCATTAGGTACTGAGTTTGATTCTCACAAAGGCGATTTTCTCAGATTTATTGGGTTTCCTTCTAAATTGGTGTATAGACATTCTATCAAGGTGACATGGCGGGATCTGATTGGCCAAGACAACTAGCCATTTGGGCTAGCCGTTGGCCAACGGCTAAGTGTAAAAAAAATTTATTTTTTCACTATAAAAACTCATTTCTATTCATTTTTTTACCACAACTACTCCCCCTCTTCTATAATCATCTCTATCTTATTTTAAAAAAAAATTCTTATCCAACCACAATACGAAAAATGAATCCTCATAATTGTGGTTATGAACCGAACAACCCGTGGGCATTACAAGAAAATCCTAGCCCACCACCCAATCTTCCAATTCCTCCTCCATTTTTAATACACTCCACTATGCCCGATATGGCGGGTTATGCATCGTTTCTCTCGAATCGTGTGTATACTAACTTCCCTCACAACGACGATTCTATACCTCGCCCGTTTCCACAAACGCCCATCAACCTTTCACAAACGTCCATCAACCTTTCCCAAACTGAAACCATCCCCGAAACTCAACCCCCCATCGATGGTCCTTCCGCATCAAAACCCGTCAAGAAGAGAAGTCACAAAAAAAAAAAAACCGAGGCCGAGAAAGCACTTGAAAGCGTCAAACGAAAACAACAAAGATGAGTCCTTAATAAAGAAGTTGCATTGGCGAGGGCTTAGGTTCAACAAACTCTACATCCAACTTTAGGCATTTTTAAAAATTTTGTACCCCTTATTTTAATATTTATGTTTTTTTATATAACTTTGTAATATATTAAAATTTTTTTTAATAAATAGGAAATTCTCAACATACAAACCATTTGTGGAAAGCGATCAGTAAAGCATTCCATGAAGAAATCGAAAGGGAGCTTTATCGTGAAAATGATAGCTTATCCTCGAAGTGGACCGAGATAAGCGGGCAACTCACCAAATTTAGTGGTTATTTACATAAGACAAAGCAAAACCCAAAAAGTGGTGAAACCGAAGCGGCTTTGTGACAAATGCATTGGTTACATACAAAACGAATGTGGGGAGCGACTTCCGTTTCATGCATTGTTGGGACATTTGTAAGTTCCATCCCAAGTGGGCGAATATCCTCAGTGGTAGCGAAACTAACACGTCTTCCAAAAGGTCAAGGACACCCTCGTCCCAAGCCCAATCGGATGCACGAGATCAAGAGTTGGAGGACTTTGTGGATGATTCGCCAAACCGGCCAGAATACGGAAGAGATGCCGCAAAAAGGCGCGCTCAAAAATCAAGATCGGGTACGGCATCGCCTTCAGTTCGGAGTTCGGGCTCGCGTAGGGGAGTATACAGCGATCAGTTGGAAGACATTGCATGCAAGTTAGATACATTCAACGTATTCCAACAACAAAGGGCCGAAATTCGAAAGAACAAAGAAGCCAGGGAAGCCCTGAAACAAAGACGAGATGATATGAAATTTCTAGCCCAGCCCATCGATCACCTATCAGGTGAAGAGTTGGAACTAATGTTGAAGACGAGAGAAGAGATAAAGAAAAAATATTACAAGCACTTGGAATTTTTTTATATAATTTTATTTATTTAAAAAACATTATTAAAAAAATTAAATTTGTTTTAAAAATATTAAATATTGCAGTTTGGGCTGGCCACGCCCCAAACCTCCGCCCCACCATACCGTCTTCAATGTGGGTCAGCCCAGCCAAGCCCACCCAAGCCACGTGTCATCCCAAACCCTAAACCTCGCCACACCATACCCACGTTCTTAGGGTGACGCAAACTTTTATTAGTTCACACCAATAGTCACGTGTATGAGAGTCCCTTTCTCCCTTGACTAATCATTCTCGTGAACCCTTCACGGTTGCATGCCCCATGAATCAAATGTGTAATAGCTGTAACGATCTTTTATTCATTAATTCGTTACATTTATATAATTTTAATTAATGTCTTAGTTTTATTGACAAATATATGAAATGAAATAAGATAAACGGTATATATTTGTAGGGGAAAGTGAATATGAGGTTGTTGCACATATAACTTTAGATGCGAAACCAATCAAAACTACATAGTTTTGATTAAATTTAATTAAAAGTTCATTTTTTTTAAATTGTTTCCTTGATCATCTCGAAACTACTAGTTTTCATATATTTTTACGAATACTTCGTAATATCCTAACATCGTTGCCCACCTAAAAATAGCCATCTAATTCTGAGAATTTGCTTTCGTAATGCTCCACATATATACGATTAATCAATGAGATCAATTGCTTTTTCACATTTTGATAAAGATGCAGTGGATCTTGTAGATGAACCCTAATTGGTTTTTCATTTTTTTTTTCATTTTTTGCACGGAATCAATCGTTTATTTCAAATATCCTATTACCTAAGTAAAAACCGATCATTGTCATAGAATTAACTGGTTTGAATTGGAAACCATGGGTGAAACTGAGCGTGTGAAACCGCCTCCCTGATATTGCTGCCTATGATACACATGGTGAATTTAGATTGTTTCGTAAACAATAACGAAATTGTATTGGATAGATTAATCATCTATTCAGGGCGTAAAAACCGATGATGATCATAAACAAAATGAGAACAAACAACTAATTAGTTCAAATTTCGATAACGAAATATTAATCTTGATTGTTTTGAAAACAATACATAAAGAAGCATGGAGTAGTGAGGCTATGGCTACTCATGGGGATTGAGTCGAGTAGCCTTCATTGTCATTTTGGTAAAGGAATCTGTGTTGGTCAGATAATCAAGGAAACTAATTTGTGAAAATAAAATTTTAATTGAATTTAATCAAAACTACGTAGTTTTGAGTGGTTTTACATCTAAGATTACATGTGAAACAGCCCCATATTCACATTCCCTATATTTTTATCCATCTTTTACTTCCATGATTTGTTCAAACATCTACTCTACACAAGATATACCAAAAATGGCTTGGTTTCTATATAAAAGGAGAAATTTCAGTGACATAAGAAAAGCTGATGTGGCAGCCAGATGGGCTGTCCAACAATGCTTTTCTTATGTCGTTATTGCATCATAAGTCTTAATATATAAAATCACATTAAAATTTATCTAAAAGTCTGCCATCAAAACCCCTGCCCATATACATGTATTTATGCATAAAAAATTGAAACCTCTGTCATCAAAATCTCTGCTTAGATTCAGAATTCAAAATTCTGGCTCCAGATTCAAAATTCAAAACATACACATATACATATATAACACAACTGATTCTGACTTCACATTCAAATTTCAATTTATCTCTCTCACTCATATCCGCGAGCAATCTCTCTCTCTCTCTCTCTCTCTCTCTTTCTCAAATGCAGAATTTCCATATTCAGTCGGTTCATCTCCGATTACAGATCTTTGTACCTCACATGATTCTATTAAGCATTCTAATTTTTTATTGACGTTGGGGACTTTAAAGGGGAGCAATTTAAATATTAATATTATTAACGTTTACGCTCCGCAAAAAGTCCATCTGAAAAAGGCGCTTTGGGATGCCATTGGGGTGTGATGGGTTGTTACCCGGGGAGGTGGGTGATTTTGGGTGGTTTCAATGCGGTGCGTCACCGGGTTGAGAGGAGAAACTCAATTTTTAATAAAAAATGTGCTTCTAATTTTAATAATTTTATTTATGAAAATGGGTTAAGAGAATATAAAATGAGAGGTAGGAATTTCACGTATTTTAATGAAAATGGTAACAAACACAGCAAGATTGATAGAGTTCTGGTTTGTCACGAGTTCCTTACGGAGTGGCCGGTTGCTTGCCTTCGGGCGATGCCGAGGTTTCTTTCGGATCATTGTCCTCTTATTCTGACATGCTCGGATAAAAACTTTGGTCCCAAGCCATTTAGAGTCTTCAACTCTTGGTTGAAGAGAAAGGATTTTAACGAAGTGGGTATTAAGACGTGTGGGAATTTTGTCGGGGATGGGGAACCGGATGTACTTTTAATGAAGAAGTTGAAGGAGATTAGGGAGAGCATTAAAATATGGAAAAAAGAAGTTTTACCCAAGGAAGGGGAAACGAAGATCATGAATTAGAAATTCTAAATGTTTTGTCGGAGGATAGGGTTCTCTCCGAAGAGGAGGAATGGCTAAAATGGAATGCTTAAAAGATCTTAAAGAGATAGAAAGTTACAAATCAAAGATCTTAAACAAAGAGCCAGAGTTAGATGGGATTTGGAAGGGGATGAAAACTCAGCGTTTTTTCATGGGTACATTAAAAGCAGACGGGCTTTCAACAATATTCCTGGGATTATGATTGGAGACGTATGGACCACTAAACCTTCTTTGATCAAATAAGAGATTATGGGTTTCTACAAAAGGGCGTTCGAGGAAAAAATTATAGATAGACCTAAACTCATCTACCATAATGTTTAGCGTGTATCGGAGTTGGATGCGGCGTCTCTGACGGTCCCGTTCAGCAAAGAAGAAATCAAATATGCTGTGTTTGAATGTGGATCGGACAAAGCTCCTGGGCCAGACGGTTTCAACTTCAAATTCATTAAAAGGTATTGGAATTTATTTGAATTGGATTTTTATAACTTCTTGGTTTCTTTTTACAGCAAAGGCTCTATTTCGGTGGGATGTAGCTCCTCCTTCATAACTCTTATTTTGAAGAATAAGGATCCGGTGGGCCTGAGAGAGTACCGACAAATAAACCCGATCGGGGTGATAAGCAAAACCATTTATAAGATTCTAGAAAATCGCCTCAAAGTGGCTATTGGATCTATAATTACGGAGAATCAAACGGCGTTTCTCAAAGGGAGGTACATTCATAGTCCGTTAATGTTAATGTAGGATCTTTTTCACGACCAAATGAGTCGTTCAGAAGAGTTTTTGCTCAATACGAGAGGCGGAAACAAACGTATCGAGTTGATTCAGCTTGCAATTCACTTTAAACTGTCTTTTGATTGATATAACAACGTTTTACAGCGAGTAGACACTTCGGCAGCAGTTCGGCACTGAAACCGGAAAGTTACAAATGACTTGGCACATCAAGTAATTATAGGGCTGGCTATTTCGTACGAACATGCTCACACGAAATAGCTGTTTCGTGCGAAATACCCAGTTGATTTCGTGCTGTAGGATCGTTTTCTGATCCAAATGAGTCGATCAGAAGAGAACCCGTCCAATATGATAGGCGGAAACAAACATATCGGAGTTATTTCAGCTGAATTACACAAGAAATCACTTTAATTGTCTTTTATATTGAAAACACAATGTTTTACAGCCTGGAGACACTTCGGCAGCACTTCGTTGCCGGAATCAGATCATTACAAATGACAAGGCACGAATTGGTATTTATAGGCATGGTGATTTCGTACGAAATCATTCACACGAAATCAATCTCACACGAAATAGTGATTTCGTGCGAAATACCCAAGTGATTTCGTGCGAAATGACTCACATGTCATTTCGTGCGAAATACCCATAATCATACTTTTCTCGTTTTCCGTGCCCTGATCTATCTTAAACAAATACAAGACTCGATACAAGACGAAGTCGACAGACGTATGCACCAACAGACTCCCCCTCGGATGTTGACGAAGTCTTCGGTGTCGAGTCTTCGGTTGTCAATTCTTCAGTCTCTATCAGTCTTCACACTCCCTCCAAAGTTTCTCCATTGTAAGCATCCTCAATCTTTATCTCAGTATCGTAATCCTGGCTCGTATGCTGTTTTTAGCATCAGCGTCTTCAGACTCCCCCTTTCGATAAGCTGGGATCGTAGTCTGGAATAGCTCTTGTTCCAAGATCATGACCTGGCTCATCCTCTGCAACTTTCACAAGTTCAGGACCGTAAGCTGGCTCTTACCTACACAAGCTCTACCCAAATATAAATTTCATAAATTTTAAAATTTGACAAATTTTTATCACTTTCAGTAATAGAATGATTTAACATTTAAAAGATTATGATGACCACTTGTAAGCAAACTTTCCAAAAAATTTTCTCAGTTTAAACAGACTCTCCCAAACCTGTTCATCATGTTTAGCACTTCAGAATTTTGAAAATCAGCTCTTCAACTACAGTTGTCGAAAATCTTTTTGAAATTTTTTAAACTTTTATGCTAAAACACACTGAATTTTTTTTTTTTTACTTTTGAACTTGAAAGAAAATGCAGTAAAGAAATATATACAAACAATATTTTTTCGAGTTTGTGTAAGAGGATCATATCAGTTATTGAGACAAATCACCAACACCGTTAAGCTATAAACATTTTAAGTTCTAAACGATTCACTTAGATTGTCAGTATACTGATCCATTTAAATTTTCACACAAAATTAAACTGTTTCGAGATACGAGATTAATGTTTTAGAGACTTAAACTTATACGCATATCCCAACTCAGAATATACTCCCGTATCCAGATCCCAATATTCAGTCTTACAGGTGAGTATACCTAGATGATATCTGTAAAGGGTTAAAATGCGAGGGCCATGAGAGCTCAGGCTATTGCTTCCGCAAAATCAGAGAGATGATGGTTTCGACTTTAGGTGTGTTCCCTTTAGAGAATCTTTTCTTCAACAACACATGATTAGCATTTTGCAATGTTTCATCATTTTTTATGCTGAGGGGGGTGCTATATTTCAAGCAAACAGAAAGTATTATACGGGGACTAGGCCATTGCTTCCGCAAAATCAGAAGTCCCGGGATAATACCCCAGATATCACTAAGCATAAAGACCTAGTATCTCAGAAAGAGGGACCTTTCAAACAAGATTTCGGGGGTTACCCATATATCCGAGAGATGTTCCCCACGAGATAAGTAAGTTTGAAATTTAGGTTTATATCTCGACACAATCTACTAAATGTGCAAAAACCTACTGGCACATCATCAGTGAGACCGTTTATCACTTTTTAACTTTCCAATTCTTTAGCATGCTGTGATAGTCTACTGATGTACTATCATTTCCTCTTTTCTCAACAAAACTCATTTTTGTTTTTATCATGTTTTTGGCTTTTTCAAATTTTCTAATGTTTTTGGATTTTCTGAAATTTCTTACTCCCCCTAAAATTCAAAACCATTTAAAGAAACTTTGAAAACAAACTATACAAGTAAAGTGATAACTGTTGTGAATTGCTTCAACTCGCCATCCACTTGGCATAAACAATCAGAACTCCCCCCTTACAACAAACTATTTTCCCATTATGATTTCAAAACACTTAAGTTTGTTTTAATCAAAATGGTTTTTCCGAAAAATAAGTTTTGCTGATTTCATAAAACCACTTGTAGGTTAGGAGATCAATTCATCACCTTGTTTATTTTTAACCTTTTGAAAAATATAACAATGTTAAATTCAAACAACAAATACCACTTGTAGGAAATCAAGTACAACTTAATGTCCCTGATTCACCACTTGTAGGTTTTCACAAACATACAAAATTCAAGAAAGATGCCGATTCCTGCTCCACGATTACCAACTTGGGAGCTCCGGCAAGTCCAGAGTTTAATCATAATAGATTCCATCCCAATCACAAACCTGGGATGATTCATTTTTACCTGTTTTCTTTGTTTTCTTCTCATAAAATTCCTTTACCCCTTTGACCTTCCCGTCAACCATTTTTTCAAAAATATTTTGAACTGTGGGGTTAAAAGCTTTTTCAATATCAAATTCTTTCTTTTCAGAGAAAAATTGATTTGAAATTTCAATTTTGCCAACTTTTTGTTTAAAAATTTCAGCTCGCAATGGTGGAAAATTTTCATCATCCATTGGCGGAACCGAATTTTCACCTTTTATCACAACTTGTGGCTCCTCTGACTTTGTGGAATCAGATTCATCGCCTGAAAATAGCTCCTCTGGTTTTGATGAATCAGAATCATTGCTAGAACTATCATCAGATTTCTTAATAACCCACTTTTGGTTGTCAAGCTTCACATTTCTTCTGTATAATCTTTTTGAATACTCACCAACCTCAAACTTTGAATTTTTGAAAATTTTAAATTGTTTGGTTGGTGGTTCATTCTCAACAATCTTTCCTTTCAATTTTTCAGAGACTCCCTGTTTTGGCTGGATTGCCTTTGGAAAATTCCTGGCAATATGGCCAACTGTTTTGCATTGAAAACAAGTTCTTGTCTCTTTTTTCTGTTGAGCAACATTTTTCTCCATTTCCTCTTGCTTCTTCGCAAGGAATTCTTTGTTTGATTGATTCCTGAACAACTGCTCCTTTTCTTCTTCAGATGATATTCCTGAAACAAATCCAAGACCTTTCCTTTTGAAATTACTATTATGGTTTGGTTTCTTTTGAAAACCAGAACCAGAATTGTAACCATTTTTCTTGTTTAACCGTTGTTGAACTCTTGAGGTGTACTTTTTAGGTTTTTCAACAAAATTTACATTTTTTATTTCAGAAATATTAATTTCTGTTAGTTTGAAAACCTTTTTGATCATTTCAGTTTTAACACATCTTATTGGAAATTCTTCATCAAAATATAATTTGTCCGAATCATTCAAAGTATATGCTACTTTGAATGTTTCGTCATTCAAATTAGATTTTGATAACAGAAATTCTTTATTGTAGACCCGTTTCTCCTTTTTGACTTTTGAGCTTGACTTATCGGATTCAAACTTTGACTCTGATTTTGACTCCGACTTTGACTCCTCGGTTTCATCTTTATCCAACACCTGATCGACCACTTTCTTTATTAACTCGGACTCATGATCAGTGTCAGATGATGTAAAAATGACATCAATGTTGTCTGGCAAATTATCTGAAGGTTCATATTCCCACTGTAAGTTGGTTGCCTTTTTTACTCTTTCTGAATTTGGATTTCTATGAGAATATCCATTTTCAAGCGGAGGTGGACACTTGTTGTAACTGGCACTATGTTTCTTACCAGAATTCTTCACTTCAGTATCCTTTCTTTTTTCAGAACTCTTGTCTTCAGATACTTCCTCTTCATCAAATGCCTTCATGCCTTCAACGGTTGGATAAATCCTGTCAATAACATAAGAAGTACATGAGTAACTTTTTAACAACCTGTTTACTCTCTCTGTTTCAATCCTCTGGGTTTCCAGTTTCTGTTCCAGTATAGCACACTTCTCAATGTAATTGTTAACAACTTTTTGCTTTGTCATTAAAGCTCCTTGAAGAGTCTTCATAGCTGTAGCTTGTTCACTGCTTGATTGATTGTATTGATTCATTGCTTTGTTTAGAACATCATATGATTCTTTCAATCTGTTCATGTTATGAATCAAAGTACTGTTTTGCTTTTTCACTGCTTCACAGTTTTCACATTTCACAGAAATCTTTTGTGCATCAACTTCTGCTTCAACTTTTTTTTATGCTGAGGGGGGTGCTATATTTCAAGTAAGCGAAAAGTATTATACAGGGACTAGGCCATTGCTTCCGCAAAATCAGGAGTCCCGGGATAATACCCCAGATATCACTAAGCATAAAGACCTAGTATCTCAGAAAGAGGGACCTTTCAAACAAGATTTCGGGGGTTACCCATATATCCGAGAGATGTTCCCCACGAGATAAGTAAGTTTGAAATTTAAGTTTATATCTCGAACACAATCTACTAAATGTGTAAAAACCTACTGGCATATCATCAGTGAGACCGTTTATCACATTTTGACTTTCCAATTCTTTAGCATGCTATGATAATCCACTGATGTACTATCATTTCCTCTTTTCTCAACAAAACTCATTTTTGATTTTATCATGTTTTTGGTTTTTTCAAATTTTCTAATGTTTTTGGATTTTCTGAAATTTCTTACTCCCCCTAAAATTCAAAATCATTTAAAGAAACTTTGAAAATAAACTATACAAGTAAAGTGACAACTGTTGTGAATTGCTTCAAATCGCCATCCTCTTCGCATAAACAATCAGAACTCCCCCTGACAACAAACTATTTTCCCATTAAGATTTCAAAACACTTAAGTTTGTTTTAATCAAAATGTTTTTTCCTGAAAATAAGTTTTGCTGATTTCATAAAACCAATTGTAGGTTAGGGGATCAATTCATCACCTTGTTCTTTCATCTTCAACCTTTTGAAAAACATAACAGTTTTAAATTCAATGAACAAATACCACTTGTAGGAAATCAAGTACAACTTAATGTCCCTGATTCACCACTTGTAGGTTTTCACAAACATACAAAAATTCAAGAATGATGTCGATTCCTGCTCCACGCTTACCCACCTGGAAGCTCCGGCAAGTCAGGATTTCAAGCAAAGAATGGTGACACCCAAGCCTGACCAGCCTTGGGTGCATCCGAGTTATTTTCACTCGATGTGTACGTTTTTCTCATTGATTTATAAAAATCTTTAACCCCTTTGGCCTTTCCCTCGACCATTTTCCAAAAATCTTTTTCACATTTCCAGTAAAAACCTTTTCAACATTGAATTCCTTCTTCTCAGAATAGAATTGATTCGAAATTTCAATCTTTCCAATTTTTTGTTTAAAATTTTCAGCCCTCAATGGTCGAAAATTGACATCATCCATTGGCGGTACTGATGTTTCTATTTTTAGCTCAACTTGTGGCTCTTCTGACTTTGACGAGTCAGATTCATCGCCAGATTTCTCATCTGATTTCTTAACAACCCACTTCTGGTTGTCAAGATTCACTGTTCTCTAATAAAATCTTTTTGAACATTCACCAATCTCATATGTTGAATTTTTAAACACTTTGAACTTCTCAGTTGGTGGTTCAGTTTTATCAACAACTTTTTCTTTGAGTTTAGAAACAACTTCCTGTTTTGTGTTGATTGCCTTTGGACAATTCCAGGCGATGTGACCTACTTCTTGACATCGGTAACAATTTCTTGTCTCTTTTCTTTGATAAACTCCATTCTTCTCAAACTTTTGTTTTTCTGCAAAGAACTCTTTGTTTGATTGCTTCCAGAATGAGTTTTTTTCTTCTTCCTCTGAACTTGCTCCTGAAACAAATACAGTTTTTGGTTTATAAGTTTTCTCATTTTTATGATTTTTCAATGGAATACAACTCAAACCCTTCTTTTTGTAATTACCGTTATGGTTTGGTTTCTTTTGATAACCTGAACCAGAACTGTAACCTTTTTTCTTGTTTAAATGTTGTTGAACTCTTGAAGTGTACCCTTTAGGTTTTTCAGTAAGATTTACATCTTTTATTTCAGAAATATTAATTTCTGTTAATTTGAAAACCTTTTTGATCTTTTCAATTTGAACACTTCTTATTGGAAATTCCTCATCAGAATATAATTTGTCTGAATCATTCAAAGTATATGCCACTTTGATTGGTTCGTTATTTGAATTAGATTTTGATAACAGGAATTCTTTATTATAAACCCTTTTGACTGACGACTTTGAACTATCAACTGATGAACTCGAATTCTCTGATATGGACTTTGACTCTGACTCCTCATCTTTATCCAACACCTGATCGACCACCTTTTTTATTAACTCAGACTCATGATCAGTGTCAGACGATGTGAACGTGACGTCAATGTTTTTTGGTAACTCGTTAGTTGTTTCAGACTTTAACTTTATATTGACAGCCTTTTTGACTTGCTCCTCATTTGGTTTTCTGGGAGAATAACCTTCCCAGATCGGAGGCGGACACTTGTTATAACTGACACTCTGTTTCTTACCGGTATCTTTTTCTTTTGGCTTCTCATCTTGAAAGGCTTCAAGACCTACAACAGTTGGATAAATTCTATCAATTAAATAATCAGAACTAGAATAACTCTGTAACAACCGTCTGATTCTTTCATTCTCTATTTTTTCTGTCTCCAACTCTTGCTTCCACTTTGCACTTTCTTCAATGTAATAATTGATAGCCTTTTGCTTCGACATAATTACTGCATTCATCATTGTTAATGCGTCTTCTCTTTCAGAATTTGTCTTTTGTAGACCATTCACTGTTCTATTCAATACATCATATGATTCTTTCACATAATTGAGGTCGAACAATAATTTTTCTTTCATCTTATCTTGCTCACTCAATTTCTCATCTTTTTCTTCACATTGTTTGCAAGATTCTGAACACTTTAAACATGGTTTGATAACTTCAATAATTTTTTCAACTTCAACAATTTTCTCAACTTCAATCACTTTCTCTGATTCAACTATCTTCTCAGTGACTTTAACTTCTTCACTTTGTTCATTCTTCACTTCTTGAGCAACACTTTCACTTTTCATCTTTTTCTGTTCTTTTGCTGCTCTTCTCTCCTTCAGTTTCTCCAATCTATCTGCAAAATAAAATTCAAAACTTTCAGGAGATAATACAGATTTTCCAATATTTATTTGAGTTTCTTCTTCATCATCACTACTATCAGATGATGATTGATTAAAGACTGTTGTCTTTTCTGAACTATCATCTGAAGAAACAAACTCTCCATCTTGGCTCTTCTCATCACTAGCAAACCCTTTCATCCATTCATTCATCAAATCTGTTTCTTGAACTATTTGTGCAGTTAGAGCTACCACTTTTGAAGTAGGTGGAATGTATTTGTCCCAACTAAAACCTTCTACCGCTTTTTCATCATCTTGATCAATTATGCCAAAATAAGCTTTCTTATTTGCTTCTTCGATCATTTTAGCATGTGCAGTTTATGGTTCTTTTGGTTCCTTTTGTTGATACAGTTGATGAGCAACTTGTTGATATATGGCTTTCCGATAATAATCATTACCACCGAACGGATTCTTTGCTCCACTTGCTTCTCGATTGGTACATTCCCTCTTGAAATGACCTTTCTCCCTGCATCGAAAACAAGTAACTTTAGATTTATCAAAACCCAAAGTAGAAACATTTGCATATCTGAAATCATCTCTTCCTGTAATCATCTTAAATTTTTCAGCTCTCCTCAAAACACTAGCTAAACACCATTTAATATCCATAAGCTCCATCTCTTCAGCATCGATCTGATCGTAATCCTCTTTTGTCAGCATAGGATTTCCGATTCTATCTGCAACCAATCCCTCATATGATTCTAACACTGTAGCAAGTAATGACATGTGACTTTTAGCGATCTCTTCAGAGAAATTTTGACCATTCTGAAGATGCAACGCAATGTTGCAATTTAAAACATAACCATTACTGCTGTTTGAGCTTTGGAACTGATGACTTGAGGTTGACTTTGGACTAACACTTGGATATGAAGAAAATCCACTGCTACTATTTGGACTTTGATTCACTGATCTAGGTGAGTTTTCAGCACTGAAAGCAGTTTGGACTTTCGGACTCATTTCAACATCCTGAACACTTCCTTTGTAATACATCTTGATGTCTTGTTGACCACTTAGATTGTTCATCCTTGCAATCTTTTGTTGTTCAAGATCTTGACCTTCAATCTTTTCGATGAACTGGGAAATTGTCAATTTGTCATACTCTCCAGTATTCTTCAAGATCATCAAATAGGTACCCCACTCTTTCTGAGGTAAAGCATCAGCTAGTTTGTCAACCCATTCTTCTTGATCTTTGACTATTTCCAACAAAGACATAGATCGCACTAAGTGACAATATCTTTCGATCAATTTCTTTGAAGATTCTCCTGGCAAACTTGAAAACAAATCAAACTCTTTCTTTAGTAATGATTTCTTACTCCTAATCATCTTCTCACTTCCCTCAAACTTAACTCGAAGTGCTTCCCAAATCGAACGTGAAGTATTGTCGTGTTGAAGCAATACGAAGATGTCTTCTTTCACAGCTTGCTGGAGTAAACTAATCATAATTTTTTCTGCTTTGTACATGTCTCGTTCTTTGTCCGTAAATTCAGAAATTGTTTTAATAACTCCCAAATCTGTACGCGGCTTAACATATTTTTTCTCAATACACTCCCAAGATCTCAAATGATTAGCTTGAACCCAGTTTTCAAACCGATCTTTCCAACCATAATACTCCTCAATGCCCATTAGTTTCGGGGGTTTTTGCAAAGTTCCAGTTTCATTTTCCATGTTCATGTTTTGAGCAATGGTAGCCGAAGTAGTCGGGACAGTAGCAAACGCATTATAGAATTCCTCTTCCATGATTCAGTAACTGTTGGTGCATGAGATGTCTGTTGACTTCGTTTGAATCAAGTCTTAGGTCAAGATAGGTCAACATAGGAGCTTGATTGTTAGAATTAGGGTTTAAGGATGTAATTTCGCTTATATGTACATAAGTTAGTAGGGATTTCGCTCATTAGGTCATAGGGTTTCGCTTATGTGGTCACTAGGTAGGTTTCGCTTATGTGTCAACATGGGGTTTCGCTTATATGGACTGCCATATAAGCGAAATCAGCCCATCTATATATACCTCACATGTGATCTCAGTCAGTAACCTTTGGAGCGAAACCAGGTCATGTGCTAGGTGTCGGAACTCTGTCAAATTGAACTCAGAAAGCATAAATAAAGAAGAAAATTGAAAGGATAAGCTGTGTAACTTCGTGTATACTGATTCCGCCTTTATACGTGAAGATGAACGTTCTCAACTGACTGTTTAGGGTCGGAACACGGTCCAACAAGTGGTATCAGAGCTCAGGACGAGGAGTTCATACTACTACAGCTGATTCAATCAAATTCTCTCACTTCTACTCACTTTCTATCATACTTTTTCGATTTAAACTGGTTCCTACGGTGAAATGGACTGATTTTTTAGTATAACGTGTAAAATACAGTAATAACAAACCCTAGAAAGAATCAATTTAAAATACGGATTAAAAATGGTAGAAATCAGTTAAAAACTAGGACTCGCTTTTACGGACATCGAAGTAATTGCTTAATTTCGCTCATTTGGACACATACAAATGATTTTGTTTTTTTTGTCATCAAATCATATTTCGCTTTTGTGACATAACCTAGTTTCGTTCATACGGACATAACTAGGGTTTCGCTCAAAAGGACATTCCTGATTTCGCTGATAGGGTCATTCTGTTATTTCGCTCATACGAACATTATACTATTTCGCTTATACGGACATTGCCTATTTCGCTTATAGGGACATTACCTATTTCGCTCATAGGGATATTGTTGATTTCGCTCTTGTGACAACTTGCTATTTCGCTTATCTGTCACTTACAACCTGATTTCGTTTATCAGTCATTCAGACTGATTTCGCTCATTGAAACAATCTGATTTCGTTCATAAGTCCAATCAGATTTCGCTTATAAGTTCAACATGATTTCGCTCATAGGATCAAGTGATTTCGCTCATTGTGTTGTTGTTTGATTTCGTTCCAGAGAACATAGTTTAGTTAAATACTGATTTCGCCCGAGTGTCATATTTTGCTCGAAAGTGAACATTTTTCGTGTCAAGATCATTTCACGACAATCGAGTGTTAGTATATTTCAGATTATTGGATATAGTTTAAACTGATTGAGTTTGTTTGATTGTTCTCAGGTGTTTGAAGATGTCAAGCAGTGAGGTTGATCCTGATAGATGGAGGAAAGCAGACTATGCAAGATGGGAAATCGGAAAATTAAGTGAACCATTCAAAGAAGCCCAGAGAGCCAAAAGATGGAATGATGAATTGGAATGTTACATGGATCCACGGGGTAATCCAATTGTTGACCCATCAAAGGTGGATTTTGAAGCTGTAAAAAATTTGCTTCCAAGGCAGGCTACTTTCAACACACGAAGGTTATCTGATAAAACATATCTGCCTGATTTGGAGAAGAAGATAAGAGAGGTTTGTGAAGCAAGTCTACCGAAGGTGGTAGAAATGAAGAAGCGAAAAGAAGAAGAATTGAAAAAGATGGTTGAAGATTTGAAGAAGATAGCTTTAGAGGAAATCAAAGTGGAAGCAGTAAAAACTGAAAAAGAGAAAGAAGCTGTTACTGAAAAACAGCAGGTTCTTGAAGAAGTAATTTCCGAGAAAGAAGAATCCAAGAAGAATGGATCTTCAAGTTCTAAAATTGTGTGCTCGAAATGCGAAAAATCAGAAGCAGACAATGTGAAACTCTTGAAGGATGTGGAGAGTTTGACATTGGAAAACAAAGCTTTGAAAGACGAGAAGAAAGTTGATAATGAACAGATTTTGGATTTGCGCTTGAACTGCGAAAAACTAAAATCTGAAATGACAAATTTTTGAAGAACATTGAGAGTTTGTCATTTGAAAACAAAAATTTTAAAGAAAAAGAAAATGTTTTTGAAAATGAAAAATTAAAGATTGAAAAAGATTTTCAAAGTCAAATGAAGGTTTTAGAAGATGAAAAATCTGTTATTTTTAAAAATAATCTTGAAAAGCAGATTGAAATAAATTCTCATCTTCAGAAAATCATTCGGCTTGAAAATGAAGCTGAAAGTGCTCGAAATAAAATTAACGAGCTTGAGAATAAATTGAAAGGTTTTGTGAATTCTACATCACATGTTTGTCCAAAACCGATCAATTCTATTCCAATAAGTGACAATGTCACAAATTTTGATAAAGTCAAAATTGAAAATTGTGATGAAATATCTGATGATGAAAAAGAAAAAGAAAAGAAAAGAAAAATATTTTTAGATTTACAAGAAAAATTTAAAAATACTGTTTAGCAATCTACTGAAACAGGTGAATGTTCTAAACAAAAACCTGTTAAGAAGAGTGTAGAACAGAAACAAAAAGTTAAAAATTTGAAAAATTTTAAAAATGAAAATAAAAGCTCATCAGATAAGTCATCCAATCATTATCAAAAATCACAAAAATCTAAAAATGAAAACTCACAAAATGTTGGTAATAAGTGGTGCAGGTTTGACCACAATGCTCAAAAGTCAAATCCAGCATTGAAGAGGAGAAATGACTATAACCAAGCCAAACAATGTTATGATCTGAAGGTTTGGACTGACAGAAGTGGATGGTACGATAACAGAGTGTGCTACACCTGTGGTGTGAGAGGACACATTGCTGTTAACTGCCAGAATTGGAATTATGAAACAAGAAGATGCTATAATTGTCATATCAGAGGACATATTGCCAGAGATTGCCCAAGGAGATCAAATGAAAGATTGAGGGTTGAATCTCAAAGAATGGCAAAGAAGCCAGTCAACGTCAAGCCCCATGAACAGAAGGTTTTAAAACCTAAAGTTCAAGATCAGACAATTCAAGAAAAGAAAGTTAAACTTTCACAGGGGAAGACAGACAGATTGCGAAAGAAAAGAAAGAAGGCGAGAGAGTATCTGGAGAAAATTTTGTTCTCGGGTTCACCGGACAGATTGAATAAGAGTTCTGATGAATCAACCAACTCGATTGCAAAGTCAAGAAAGACGAATTCATCGGATACAAATCTAAGGACGAAAGAAGAAAAGAAGAAGAAGAAAATGGTCGGCGATGAATCTGACGTCTCAAAGTCAGACAAGCCACCATCAGGCAATGAACCTGACAGGTCAAAGTCAGACAAGCCATGTGCAGGCAATGATTCTGGTTCATCAAAGCCAGAGGAGCCTAGTGTTGAGGTAAAAAAGGGAAATTCAGGTTTAACAATGGATGATGCAAATTTTCCATCATTGTTGAACAAGAATTCAAAATCACTCAAGGCTGGTCAGGCTTGGGTGAATCTTTTCAAATAGAAAAACCTGACTTGCCGGAGTTCCCAGGTTGGTAAGCGTGGAACATGAATCGGCACTTTTCTTGAGAAATTTCACTCTGGTGATTTTTCGCCTTACATGTGGTAAATCAGGGACATTAAGTTATACTTGATTTTCTACAAGTGTTTGTGTTGATAAGAATCTTGAACTGTTAAATTTTTCAAAATGGTTAAAGGAGAACAAAGTGATGAAGTAATCCCCTAACCAACAAGTGGTTTGTTAAGTCAAACAAAACTAATTTTCTGGAAAAACCATTTGATTAAAACAAACTTAAGTGTTTTGAAATCATAATGGGAAAATAGTTTGTTGACAGGGGGAGTTCTGATTGTTTATGCCAGGTGTATGGCGAATTGAAGTGATTTGATATCAGTTTGTCATTTTACTTGTACAGTTTGTTTCAAATTTTCCCAGAAAATCAAAATTGAAACATATTTTGATTTTAGGGGGAGAAAAATTTTGAAAAAATAGAAAATTTGAAAATGTCAAAAACATTGAAAAATCAAAAATGAGTTTTGTTGAGAAAAAGAGGAAATGATAGTAAATCAGTGAACTATCACAGCATGCTAAAGATATGAAATGTCAAATGTGATAAACGGTCTCACTGATGATATGCCAGTAGGTTTTTGCACATTTAGTAGATTGTGACGAGATATAAATCTAAATTCAAACTTGCTTATATCGTGGGTAACATCTCTCGGATATATGGGTAACCCCCGAAATCTTGTTTGAAAGATTCCTTTTTCTGATATACTAGGTTTTTATACCAGTGATATCTGGGGTATTATTCCGAGACTTCTGCTGAATGGAAGTTCTGACCTAGTCCCCGAATAATACTTTCTGCAAATGCTTGAAACATAGCATCACCCTCAGCATCAATGATAAGACAATAAAATTGCTTAGCAATGCTGTTGTAAAAAAGATCCTCTAAAGGGGACACACCTAAGTTGAGTCATGATCTCTCTGCTGAACGGTAGTTCTGACCTGAGCTCTCATGATTCTTCATAAATTATTAACCCCTTACAGATATCATTCGTGTTATAATTGCCTGTAAGACTGAATATTGGGATCTGGATACGGGAGTATATTCTGTGGTGGGACACGTGATTAAGTTTAAGTATCTAAGACATTAAACTCATATCTCGAAGCAGTTGAATTTTGTGTGAAAATTTAAGTGGACCAGTATACTGACAATCAAGGTGAATCGTTTAGAACTTAAAATGAGTAAAGCTTAACGGTGCTAGTGATTTGTTTCATAAACTGATATGATCCTCTTACACAAACTCACAAAAATATTGTTTGTATATATTTGTTTACTGCATTTCATTCGAAAACAAAAATCCAAAAAGATTTTCGACAACTGATGTTGAAGAGCTGATATTCAAAATTCCAAGTGCTAAATATGATGAACTACTTTGGGTTGGGAGAATATGTTGTAAACTTTGAATGTCATATACAAATGTTTTGAAAGATTGTGTGTTTAGTTAATCAAGGTCATTCATTTGAAATTGATGTAACTAGTATGTTTGTTGAATAATTGATGTCTACCAGTAAGTTTATTAAATTCAATTGTTATAAATTTGTGAAACTTATGTTGAGGTAGAGGATGTGCAGTGTAACAGGTTTTGGACTTCATCATTCCCACGGAAGCTAAATGTCAAAGCTTGAACCAGATAAAGACCTCAGATTCTAGCATATTGAGAGGGGGAGTCAGCGAAAGGGGGAGTCTGGATCAACAGTCAAAGGGGAGTTTGAAGATGGAGCTAGGTTGTGATCCTAAACCTGTGAAGATAGAATGCTTATGATGTGAAGACAGAGAGTTGGAGAAAAGACCAAGACTGAAGACTCAGAGCTGAAAACTTCGTCAACATCCAAGGGGGAGTCTGTTGGTGCATGAGATGTCTGTTGACTTTGTTTGAATCAAGTCTTAGGTCAAGATAGGTCAACATAGGAGCTTGATTGTTAGAATTAGGGTTTAAGGATGTAATTTCGCTTATATGTACATAAGTTAGTAGGGATTTCGCTCATTAGGTCATAGGGTTTCGCTTATGTGGTCACTAGGTAGGTTTCGCTTATGTGTCAACATGGGGTTTCGCTTATATGGACTGCCATATAAGCGAAATCAGCCCATCTATATATACCTCACATGTGATCTCAGTCAGTAACCTTTGGAGCGAAACCAGGTCATGTGCTAGGTGTCGGAACTCTGTCAAATTGAACTCAGAAAGCATAAATAAAGAAGAAAATTGAAAGGATAAGCTGTGTAACTTCGTGTATACTGATTCCGCCTTTATACGTGAAGATGAACGTTCTCAACTGACTGTTTAGGGTCGGAACACGGTCCAACAGTAACAAGTTTCACAAAATCAAACACTTTCAAGCGAAACAACACTTTCAAACGAAATGATCTTTTCAAACGAAATACCCTGTTCAAACGAAATGACCTCCAAGACAACTTCAAACGAAATCAATTCAAACGAAATGAGATGCTTTCGTACGAAATAGGTGATTTCGTACGAAATGAAATATTTTCACATGAAATAAGGTATTTCATGCGAAATGAACCAACTATCAGCTGATTTCGTGCGAAATAACAGACTTTCACACGAAATAAGAACACTTTGGTACGAAATAGTGATTTCGTATGAAATAGCTCACACGATATGCCGATTTCGTGCGAAATGAAGGGTCTATTCCGTGCAAAATACAGCTGACGTCATCATGTCGGTCAAATTTTTGTCAAATTAATCAGGTTTTAGTTTGAATTTTGGTCCAATTCTTTCAAGGCTCTATTAAAACACTGTTTCGCTTATAATGTGAGAAATTCAATCCATTTTAACCGTCAAAACTTGTTAATTTTGAAAAGAAGGTGTAGAAATCAGAATTTTGAGCTAAATCAATAAGAACTCTTCCTCCTGAGCTCTGATACCACTTGTAGGATCGTTTTCACGACCAAATGAGTCGTTCAGAAGAGTTTTTGCTCAATACGAGAGGCGAAAACAAACGTATCGAGTTGATTCAGCTTGCAATTCACTTTAAACTGTCTTTTGATTGATATAACAACGTTTTACAGCGAGTAGACACTTCGGCAGCAGTTCGGCACTGAAACCGGAAAGTTACAAATGACTTGGCACATCAAGTATTTATAGGGCTGGCTATTTCGTACGAACATGCTCACACGAAACCAGTTTCACACGAAATAGCTGTTTCGTTCGAAATACCTGGTTGATTTCGTGCGAAACGACAGTTTGTCATTTCGTGCGAAATACCCGTACAATACATATTTGACATTTTTCTCGAACTACGTGCCCTGATCTATCTATCTAGTACAAGTCTCGATACAAGAGGAAGTCGACAGACATATGCACCAACAGTTAAATGAGCTCATTGCTTGGATAAAAGACAAAAAAAGGCTTTTCTTTTAAAAATCGATATTGAAAAGGCGTATGATAATGTCAATAGGAGTTTTCTTTTAGACATAATCAGGCAAATGGGTTTTCCGGCTCTTTGGTGTAAATGGATCAAAGGAATTCTAGTTTCGGCTAGATCCTCGGTTCTTGTGAACGGATCACCTACTTTTGAATTAAACTGTTCCAAAGGGGTCAGACAGGGTGATCCGTTATCCCCATTCCTGTTCCTTTTGGTCATGGAAGGTTTATCAAACATTTTGGACAAAGCTAGGAGCGAAGGGCTATTAAGAGGGATACAGACTCCTAATAACGGTCCGGTAAGTTCTCACCTTTTTTACGCTGACGATGCTCTCATATTGGGGGATTGGGAGAGGGAAAATGTGAAGAACGTGGCTAGATGTTTGAGAATTTCTTACCTAGTCTCGGGTTTAAAAATCAATCTTCATAAATCTAGCATTTGTAGGTTGGGTATGGATAGTGGTGAAGTGTTAGATATGTCTAAAATTATTGGATGCAAGTCGGATTCTATCCCGCTTACTTACTTGGGGATTTCGGTGGGTAACAATATGAATAGAATTAACAACTGGACACCTATTATATTTTCGATAAAAGGTTGTCGGCATCGAAAGCTAAAACTTTGTCGATAGGGGGCGACTAACTTTGATCAATTCGGTGTTGGAAAGTCTGCCTATATACTATTTTTCGTTATATAAGGCGCCGGTTGGGGTTATTAAGAATCTTGAAGCCAAAATGAGAAAATTCCTTTGGGTGGGGTCTAGCAGTGTTAATAAAATGAACTGGGTGACTTGGGATTGGGTTACTTGGCCTAAAAATAAAGGAGGATTGGGTATTAACAGGCTCATTGAGGTCAATGAGGCTCTTCTTGTTAAATGGGGATGGAGGTATATGGTTGAAAACCATAATCTTTGGTGTAAAGTGGTGGAAGTTTGTCATGGTAAGGTCAAACATTGGAGCTTCCTTCCGCTTAACGGTAACATCGCATGGTGCTGGAAAAACGTGGTAAAGTTGTTAAATAAACTGAAATTAAATGGGAGGGGGTAAATAGGTTAATCGTGGGTAAGGTAGGGAATGGGGATAATATTCGTTTTTGGATCGATTCTTGGATGGGCAATCTTCCTTTTATGGAAAGATGACCGCTTTTGTTTGGTTTGGAAAAGTTCAAATTTTGCAGGGTTACAGAAAGACTTGAAGTGGATCAAGGAAATGGAGGATTTAAATGGCAATGGTCTAGATAGCCAGCGTCCAAAGAGGAGTTAAAGGAGTGGCAGAAGTGCATGAAGGTTCTTAGCCCTGTCAGACTTTCCTGCGATAAGGATAAGTGGTACCGGTTTGATGATAATCAGGATGGTTTTTCGGTGAAGTCGGTTAAAAAGACTTTGATCAAGGAAAGAGATACTTGTCACCCTCCCAATTTTATATGGTGTAAATGAGTGCCCATCAAATGCAATATTATGGCTTGGAGAGGCAATTTAGACAGACTTCCTACGAGAGTAAATTTAAGAAGAAGGAATGTAGATATTCCCTCGGTCATGTGTCCCTTTTGCGGGGATTACGAGGAGACAGTGGACCATTTATTCACTGCTTGCTCAGTGGCTATTCGAGTGTGGATGACTTTCAATACTTGGTGCAACATCCCACCGCTTTTCTTTTTTGAGTTCAAAGACATTTTAGAAATCCACAAGCTCATAAAAAGTGATAAGAAGGCGGAGAAAATCATTTACGGGCTGGTTATTATAACATGCTGGTGCATATGGAAAAACAGAAACGATACGCTTTTTAATCAGATGAAATGTAGTCCGGTTGACATCATTGGGGAGATAAAATCTAGGGGTTTTGCATGGGTTAAGATAGAAATTCCTGTAATTATATTACATGGGTGGATTGGTGTAAATATCATATGTACATGTTGTAATTTGTTCTTTGCCCGCTTGGGTCGGGGGTGTTCCTGTATGTTTGGCCTTTTGCCCGTTTGGGTCGAAGGGTGTTTTAATGAAGTATATTTTCAAAAAAAATAAAAAATTATTAAAAACTAAATAAATAGAACCTTTTATTTAAATTAAAAAAGTTTTTAAAAACTTGGAAAACTAAAAGAAGCATGTGAGCTGATCATTTAATAACAATTAAGCTTATCAATTTAAATTATCAAACTGTCCATAGTTGACTCATGCCTTGTGTACCAAAGTCCAGGTAATTAATACATTGTATCACATGCTTATAATTCACTCTTCAATTTTAATTAATTTCATTAAATGAGTGAAGTAATTAACTTGTTATGATCAATTGACTGGTTAAATTGGACTGGAGTAATTAAATTTTATAGTCAATTTACTGGAGTAATTGTCACTTTTTACGATTTTATAAAACTTGTATTTTTATTAAAGATGTTTATTATATATACACAATAATATCCTCTTTATTGTAGAAGATAAAATAAAAGAATCTATAGATATTTTTGTTGAGATATAAGTTCTATTATATAAATTATTGGTCTACTTTATGAGAAAAGAATGTAAATGTGGTCCAAATGAGAATTAAATAAAAAATATTTGATAATGAATAAGGTGTTTAAAGAAAAATTACATTATACCAAATAAAAATTAGTCTTTTTACTAAAATTTAAAATACTAATTTTTGTTAGAACTATGGTAATGTGGTTTTTCAAACATTGTGTTCTCTCGTTAAGTCTGACAAAATTTTGTTAGACCTTTAACGCATCGTTCATATCGTCTAATATAAAGGAGAGACCGCGGAGCTAGCTTGGTCGGGTAGCGGCTCCCGGATTGGGATCACTCTGGCGGTTGGGATGACCGTGCACTATCCCCCTAATATAAAGGAGAGCGTGTTGTTAAGGAGAGAAGCCTATGAGGACAGGACACCCATGGATATGGATCCATGTGAAGATAGGGGAGAAACTGGTCCTTGGCGGGCCGACATGGAGGTTAGTTAATGGCATCCGCTTTCTCCTCACGTTGCAGATGATCTTATTATGTTATGTTTTCGACTTTTCTTTACCTTATAGCGTAGTTTTTCACAATCAAATTTGTAATATTCCCTTTTAAAACTACTATACTCTAAAAAAGAAATCATGGATCCAAAAAAGTAGTTAATGTTTCTTTAAATCCATGAACATTGCATGTGAAGCTTAAATGTCCCTCCAACTACTTCCATTCAACCAAGCTATCCCTTTGGAAATAACCCTTTGGAAATTGTAGGACCAAATAAAGGAGAAGTATATGTCCCATTTTAATTATTATTTTCATACATCTTTGATTTTTGAATTTAGAATGCATATAATAATGAAACTGGGATAGATTATAGATATGCCAGATTGCCTATATTCATTGAGGCCCTACAAAATATTTAATAAGGATCATGTCTTTTTCCTGCTTTTTATACATTATTTTTTATAAACAAATAAAAAAAATATGCCCAAAAAGTTGAATTTGTCATCCTTGTAAAATTCAAACTCATGATGTTTAGAACTTTAAATTATACATTTAAAAAAGCCTCAAAACATTTTATGGCTTGCCTTGGAGCACCTGGGCTATCTCCTCTGTTCTTGATTGAATGCCTTTTAAGAACTCGACGGTGATACGCTGCTGATAAGAACCTCCCTCCTGTGTACATTTTCAAAAGAAATATATTTGGAACTTTAAATTTGAAACAAAACAAGATTATTAATAAGGGGGAATATGCATACCGTTCGAATGAGTGTTCTTTCTATTCGTTTCTTTATAGCAGCATACAGTTCATCTGGTGAGACATCCCCTTTGCCAACACTCAAATGATCTATCAACACCTTGTTCCAATCGGATTCTGGAGCTGCAATCAAACACAAGTTTATTGGTTCAAAAGTTTTTAACATGCCCAAAACCGTGTTTATAAAATCGGACTTATGAAAGAAAAGACGTGTTTAAGCGCATGAGTTACTCTAGCAGAGGTCTCAGGTAGCACCAATGGCACACCCCCCCCCAGCGACCACCAACACCGAAAACGCTCGTATTAAAAAAGAAAAAAAAATAAAATCGAATTAAAAGTAGACATAAAAACGTTGAACCACGCAAGCGACGCGTAAAACATAGAAAACAATGACTAAGTCGAGCTAGGACCAACGCGTTGCGACGGGGCTGTTAAATGGGAAAAAATAGGCGTAAAAACGTTGAACCACACACGCACACTGTTGGCGTGTTATCTGGCAAAATTTAGGCCGAAATGTAAAAGATGAAACATATAGGAAACTAAAAGTTGAAAATGAAAAAGTTTTAGTGTTAAATTGTAAGATATGTAAAAGTATTGAGTTAAAAGTATAAAAACTATATATAAAAATCAAAAGGTGAGTACAACCCACCAAAGCCCATGGTACAACCCATGATGCATACCTAAGTTGCAATTTAGTATATATACAAATATCAATTAGCAGCACCTTTGATAATTTCTTCAAGACATCGTTCGGCTTTTAAAACTTCATCCCCTGCACCAAATGATTAAACATTTGAATTAGTAAAAGGTCAAAATATCTCTTGATACATTCCATTCTAATATCTTATACATCTACTTAAAAAAACAATATAATATTACATATATACAGATGTAGCACCTTTCATGGCATAACTACGTTTTGAGAGGACTCTTGATGCATACAGTTGCAAAACTTTTTGCAGCATTGCCTCAAGACCTGGTTTGTCTTTATCTTCCTTCGCCTGAAAATTGTTTGCCAAAAAATTACTACTTCAGTTTAACAAAGTTTAGGATTAGGGTAAAATGAAAACTCCTATGAATTGTGATAACTTGGAGAACTCGTCCAAAACGAAGGCTTTTTCAAAAATTTTTTTTTTTTATCAAAATCCTAAAAAAAAATCAACTTTTCAAAAAAAAAAAAAAGTTTTTGTTGATAAAACCCTTACAAAAAGTGTAAATGCTGATGTCAGCAGTTATTGTTTGTTTTTTTATAGTTTTGTTTGTAACATTTTAATAATCTATATGTGCAAAAAATGGTGGCAAAACTCGCACGGGAAGTCGGAGTTTGCTAAGTTCTCACAACTCGGGGGGGGGGGGGGGGGTTCTCTTGATCCGAATCCTATATATATAAAGAATTTATTATTTAACTGTTAAGAAGTTATAATGAAATGAAAAGGCAAGAGTGAACGGTTTCACCTGCCGTAGTTGTGCACTGACTTCTGCTAGGAATCCCTCGTCCAATTGGCCTTCTTGCTCCCTTTGGCTTACTTCCTGCAAAAATATCATTGACTTGAAAGTGGCCCAAAGTGTATTTTAATGCATAAGTCACCTAGGTAAATTTACTTGATCAATGAAATTATCATTGAACTATTATAATTTTAACCGAATTTGACACACTAACTATTTAAGCAAACCGTACTTTTTCCATGAGGCTGAGGGCGTTTGGATCCCGAGGAGGCCAACAAATCTCTTCTTCTTCATTGACAACAGGACTTAATATTCCCTTGAGAACGTCGGTAGCTGACTCTATTTTTTCCTGCAAAAAGAAGAAAACTGCGATACGTGTAAAAAGATGTAACAGGAAGAAATAACAAAGATATCATGAAGGATAAACAATAGCTAGTTACCTTCTTAACGTAATGCTACAAGTAAAGAACTCACAAGAGTGTGTGTGTGCGACGTTAGGGCTGCATACGAACCGAGCAAACACGAACAAGACCTTGTTTGTTTGTTAAGGAAATATATATGTGTCACGAACTGTTCATGAACACTTACCGAACAAGATTTCATGTTCGTGTTTGTTCGTCAAGAAAATGAACATGTTTGTGTTTGTGTTCGCTTGTTAATTTTACGCAAACGAACGTTCATGAACACAAATGGAACAAACGAACACAAACAAGCGTTCATGAACAAAATATATAATACACTAACACTTATAAAATATTTTATGTGTCGGAATTTTGAAGTATCTAAAACACTAATGAACTACCAAACACAAACGGACATAAATGAACACGTTATCGATCTTTCACGAACATAAATGAACGAGCGCACTCTCTGTTCATGTTAAGCTCATTTAACTATATGAACGAAATTTCTTGGTCGTGTTCGTTCCTTTATTAAACGAACGAACACAAAAGAACTTCCTGTCGAATGGTTCACGAATTGTTCGCTGAACGTTCGGTTCGTTTGCAACCCTATGTGCGTGTGTAAATATGCTAGAAAATTGGTTAAGGAATAGTACATTGGTCTTGTGTACAACACGGTCAACTATGGTCATGATAGATGAAGCCAATTCTTCTAGATCTTGCTGCAAATACAAAAAGTCAATACTTTGACTTATTAGAATGCAAGAATCAAATAGAATGCAAAGAGAAAACAAGATTCAATCAAATCAAAATATGTACTTTATCATCATCTGATTTGCAGGTGTCTGTTCTAGCTGCAAGTCGTATCCAAAAACCTTCATTGAAAGCAAGAATGTTTTCCACCACAAGTTTTTGAAGCTGTTTTCAAGGAAAATAAATAATTAAAATCATATGGTAGTGACATGGAAAATCTGAATGAATAGGTAAAGAAGAGTGTGCTTACTTCGTGATCACTTGAGCTTTTCAACATGTCTATAAGCCTATCAACTTCCACCGTCTTTTTAAATGCATCCTCGGCACCTTTATTGACTGCACATACCAAATTTCTCCTGTTCATTTATATCCAAAAATAAGTAATTTAATAATTAATGGTATAACATAAAAGGGAAAAAAAATACTTTGGCAAGAACAATTGGGTTAGCATGCTAATTTAAAATTTGGTATCTTGATCACCAAAACCTGTATACACAGAGTGTTTGTGCGGATAAGATTATAACGTAGCTATATGTAAGATTCTAGAAAAGGTGGTAAATCCGATGTGATTGATCCATAAATCTGATGCACGATGCGATGGCATCACGTATGTGATGCACTCTATGTAAAAAAAACTAAGAAATTAATCATACATAACAGCTTATAAAAACATACTTAAACTAAAAATACTCATGTAATAAGAAGAAAAAGTTGTGCTTTTTGGTTCAAATAAAGCATACTAAAATATTTCTAGAACCACAAAAAAATGTTTAGGAACCATAATGGTCCAAATCAAGCATCATAAGATATTAGTTATTGAAAAAACCCAACCCATTTCAAAATTTTGAAAAAAAAAAAACAAAGCAAAACAGACAATGTTGCATGCAATAGAGCGGATCATGCGAAATCGTCGCAATATCCTTACATCACATAAACGCAACACATCAGGTGTAGCGATGATGCGCTCTCATCAGCGCAAAGGGTGCATCACGCTTCAAAACCAAGCTTGTGAGTTTTCCGGTAACGGTTTCTCATGTTACTAAAAAAGAAAATTCTAATTTGGAACTCAAATTTGATCCTCTTTTCGAAAGAGACACAATAATCCCGGTTTTGAATGAGAGACAAAAGTGAGGAACCCTCTTTTCGACTCTAGAACTCTCCCACCTTATATATGATTTCTACAGTATCTAACATGAGTCACTTTGATCGCATAAAGAAAACTTTGCATATAATGAAACAACTAAAATTATCGGCTGACTTACATACTGAACAACCAGAATGCATAACTACAACTAGAAAACGAGTCGACTTCAAATGACCATAACTTCTAATCATGGTGCTCTTACGGGCTCACAACCTACCTCCAAATTCAGAATGGGAACAATAACACATTTCTCCAAATTTTCAAGACTTTTTATTACGGGCATGTTTGGCTAAGCTTTTTGAAACAACTTATTGACTTATTGGCTTTTTGAAAAGTCATAAGCTTCAAAATGATGTTTGGCAATGAGGGTGTATGTGAGGGGGAAAAGCCAATAAGTCAATAAGTCACTCCATACTGACTTTTCCAAAAAGCTAATAAGTCAATAAGTTGTTTTGAAAAGCTTAGCCAAACATGCCCTACTTTTCGGGTGGGAAATTTCCGAATCACTGGAATTATTAGAATTTTTGTAATGGCCACATACCCAAAGACAACATCATCTTTGTAAAAGTTCCATTGTAATTCTAGAAAATAATTCATAAAATTCAACAAATTGTAACTCTTAAACCCAAATTCCCAAACATAAGATTACCAAACACAAATATATACAACAATTTAAGAATGCAAACATGTCGGAAATCATAGAATCCCTAAAAGGGGGAAGCTCAGATGAAACAATACCTTTTCTTTGTATCCATTCGAGTAGTTGCAGCAAATTCGTTACTGTTGGGTATCCGAATATGCCATGTACGAGGAGATGAAGACTGCAAACATAAAAGAAAAGATTATATAATAAGAAAGACCCAATTTCATGGAAGAACAATGGGGGAATAGAAGCTACCAAGAAGGTTGGTGAAGAAGAAGAAGTGGAGCGTAGAAGGTGAGAGGATGGAGAAGAAAGCAGAGCAGTAGCCATTTCTTCTTCACTCGTCGACAGTTAACTAACACCAACCAAAGCAGCAGCAGCAGGGAGCAGATAGGCACTCCTGTTTGGGACACTAGTTTTTCACAATTTCGGTTTAAACCTTTTTTTTTCTTTTTTCTACGGGCGAACTCACACACTCTCTAAAGTCTAAACTAGATAAACTTCCGAAAAATATTCACTGGAAAGCTTGAACTATAAATAAATATTTATTTTTACTACACACCTTTAGGGTACACAGAGCATCGATCGGGTACCCCTTGCGAGTAGTAGCCCAACTACACCACCGCAAGCCCAAACCCACTGGCAATCGGGTAGCCTAAATAGGTACTATAACCGGTATGTTTGAGGGGACTAATCTTGTCATAACTCAAAAGTTGGAGGGTGCTAAGTATTTTAGTTTATTTTATTTAGGTTTCCTAATTCTAGTCTAGGGATGTTTTCTTGGGCATCAAGGTTTATTAGATAGGTTTATCTAGTTTGTTTATTTATTTTATTAATAGAGTTTGAGTCGGGTTAGGACTAGAATAAGTTTAGTATAAATAGATGGTTAGGGTCATTGTAATTAGTGTGCTTTTATTGATAAATAATACAAAGAGTCGAACCAGTTCGTTCATCCGGTGTTTGTGTGTTCGATCAAGGGCCTGATTTCCAACAATTGGTATCAGAGCTTGGTGCCTGCGGTTTTGAGAGTCGTTTTCTGAGAAGGGGAAGCAGCCCCTCACGGGGTTGCAATAGGGATGAAAACAACAGGAGGGTTCGATGATTAGAGGTCACGGTAGAAGCACATGTGATATTTTTTGGCAACTTATTTTTTGCTTGCACGAGAAGAAAAAATATGGGGCACATGGTGTTTTTGCAAAACTTCACAGTTTACGTGCAAAATTGGGTAATGCATTGGATATGTTTGCATGGACCAATTAATAAAGGGTAAATTACTTTTTGAGTCCCTGTATTTTATGGATTTTAACTAGTTGAGTCCAAAATCAAAAAGTTTAACGACCTTTGAGTCCCTGTATTTTATGGATTTTAACTAGTTGAGTCCAAAATCAAAAAGTTTAACGACCTGAGTCCCTATAACCATTTTCTTTAACCATTTGAGTCCAAATTTTTAACATTGTTAGAATTTTTTTGTTAAGAATTGTTAAATGACAAAAATACCCTTGGACTCAAATGGTTAGAAATTTGGCTAAGTATTCTCTCTCTCTTGACCACAATCAACACCACCACCGTCACCACCACAGCCACAACCACCTCCGTCTCCAATCACCACCTCAACCACCACCTCCGCACAGCCACCATCTCCACCACTCAAAAAATTTCTTAAACATGCAAATTTCTTAAACTCTACTCTTCTTTTTCGTCTATTACTTGTCAAGTTTCCAATCAGTTGTCAATGAACAATAACAGCAAACTAATAATATCGATCATCTTTCCTCAAATTCAAAAACTTCAATGTCGATAAACACAAGTATTCATTTCAACTCAAACCTGTTTCTCGTTCCAGATTCAATCACAAACAAAAACAATAAAACTCAGATTCCTTCTTCGTTACAACAACAACAATAACACCTATAACTTCGATAAATCTAATCAACACAGAACAGTCCTACAACTTCAAATTCAGATCAAAGTTAACTTTTGAAGAACATTATCAAGTTTCAGCCTTTCTTATCTATGAGTTTTGATCAAGTTTCAGTAGTTAGAACAAACTGAAATCAATGAAAACTGTTCGAAATTCATCAAAACTTTATCCGAAAATCATCAAATTTGTCTGAAACTTATGTAAAATGACACGAATTTTTTGAAAATTTAACCAAATCAGTCACGGATTTGATGTAAACAGTTCAGATGGCATAAACGACACACCGAAAAGATCCAAAACTCTTGAACGAGAGAGAATCTGATTCTCAAGATCTTGAAGAACTGAAGAACTTGCACAACTGAACTCCTTGAACGACAGGATGCATGGGTGGGGAGGATTGTTCATATTATCATCATCATCATCATCATCAGTTGGGGCTTTACAAACCCTAAGCCTGCTGATTTGTAGTTAACAATTTGGGGAAAATAAAAAATTAGGGTTTCTTTGAAATTTTGTTGGATAGGTGGAGTGGGAGAGGCGACGGAGACATGGTGGTCTTGTATGCAGGCGGTGGTTGACAGTGGTGGTGGTCTCGTATGCAGGCGGTGGTTGACAGTGGTGGTTGACGGTCTGAGTTTGTGCGATGGTGGGGATGGTCGCGCGATGGTGAGGATGATGGTGGTGTGGTGGTGCTGATAATGGTGCGGTAGAGATGATGGTGGTGCAGTGGTGGTTCGGTGGTGGGGGTGGTGCAGCGATGGTGGTAGAGAGAGATTAGAGTGTGTGTGAGAGTGGTTGTAGAGTTTCTACATATATATAATTTATTTTTATATAGATATATTATATATTAAAAATTTATGCATTAAAGACTTGTTTCTTATACTCTTGTGCATATAAGACTTGTACTTTGTGTGTAAATGACCAAATTGCCCTTGTAGTTAACAGACTTGATGGATGAAGTTAGAAATTTGGACTCAAATAGTTAAAGAAAATGCTTACAGGGACTCAGGTCGTTAAACTTTTTGATTTTGGACTCAACTAGTTAAAATCCATAAAACACAGGGACTCAAAAAGTAATTTACCCATTAATAAATCAAGTGTGTGCTTGGGTGAGGAGTCCAACGCATGGAGTTTTTATATCGATTAGGGAAGTTTTTTTGTGTAAAAATCCGATCAAAGAAAATAAGACATTAACAGCGGAAGACGAAGACGTTATGGTGTTCGGGTCAACCGTTGTTGCGGGTAAGAACCGGTTGAGATGACGGGGGTGACCGTGATAAACATCGGTGTTCGTGGCTATTAACGATGTTCAAAGGAAGAAGATAATAGGCTGTTCGGTTGTTAGTTGCGGGTTTGTGCGGCTGGTATACAACCGGTGATAACAGTAGATGGTGAGAACGAGTGCCTTGATCGGTTGTTCGTGATAAGAGGAGACCGGCGTAGTGCGTGAAAAGCGGGCAGAATGGATCCGTCAAAGCAGGTGGCTTTGGATTCGTCTCGTTTGGCAAGGAGAAAACGGATGAAGTGGGTGGCTTGTTTTCTTTGTCGGTGGAGAGCCTCTTGAACAAAGGTGATCGGAAAAAGGTAAAGAATGGAGAAAACACGGTGACATTATGGCGTTGGAGTTCAATCGGGTGGCTTTGGATGTGACCGGGGAGAGGTCGTTGATCCGTGAAAAAGTCGTGATGTTAGAGAACGGTTTCCAACGTGAAGCCATGTTACATGTTACAAGTGTAGTGATTTTTATTCGGGTTGAACCGAGAAGACTTTGGACGTGATCGGTGGAGATCGGGTGTCCGGGATAGGTCGTAACGGTTCGGAAAGAAAAAGGAAGAGGTGAACTTGACCCGATATGAGGATGATGGACCGGCTCTAATGTGAAGAAAGTTATTGACAAGATTAGGGGGGGTGATTGTTGGGACTAATCTTGTCATAACTCAAAAGTTGGAGGGTGCTAAGTATTTTAGTTTATTTTATTTAGGTTTCCTAATTCTAGTCTAGGGATGTTTTCCTGGGCATCAAGGTTTATTAGATATGTTTATCTAGTTTGTTTATTTATTTTATTAATAGAGTTTGAGTCGGGTTAGGACTAGAATAAGTTTAGTATAAATAGATGGTTAGGGTCATTGTAATTAGTGTGCTTTTATTGATAAATAATACAAAGAGTCGAACCAGTTCGTTCATCCGGTGTTTGTGTGTTCGATTAAGGGCCTGATTTCCAACATAGGGTACACAGAGCACCGATCGGGTACCCTTGCGGGTAGTAGCCCAACTACACCCCCACAAGCCCAAACCCACTGGCAATCGGGTAGCCTAAATAGGTACTATAACCCGTATGTTTGACCATTTAACTTGAAAGACGTCATAGGGGCGGGTTCTTGAGAACAACGGCGCAAGTGGATGCGGGTTCTAGTAGGTTTAAACTTCAAATAGGGGAGATGAGGTATCAACTGGTGATTGGGTGATGAACGGGTTCCGACCGGTTCCGTCCCGAGCACCCTTATACTGCTAAGCTACAAGCCCTTTTGTAGCTTATTACTATCACACTAATTTGCTTTAACACATATGTGTTCTTGAGTTTGCTAAAGGGAAAAAAAGAAGAGAAAGATAATTTAGGAGAGAAGAGAAGGGAAAAAAATGAAAAGATATAATTTCACTTTGAATTCTCGAGTTCGAAAGAAATGAAAAGAAGGTAGTGATTTTATGTGTTTTCGAGTTGAAAGGAAGAGAAAAGAAACAATTTTACAATAATACCATCATTGGGTTTTATATTAGGTAAAGTGGGAGGGTAAAATAGTAAATTGTAAAACGATAAATGGTAAAACCTTATATTTGTCTTCCTTCCATTTCGGAAAGAAAGTTACAAGTGAAGATCTTCATTTTGTTAAAAAAAACTTTGGAATACAAAAATTTTCCACTTCCTTCAATTAGTAAACTTGAAAACACATTGTAAGGGTACATGAAATGCATGGCTGACCCATGAAAAGGGCAAGGTAGGAGACCGGCCATGGCCCACTCTGCCACCAGGTAGATAATTTTTTAATTATTTATGTCACACCCAACTGATGGCGGAAACATCGGAGTAAGACGAAAACGAGATTGTTCGAGACATCATAACGACTAATTGTGACAATATTTAAATAATTCAAATTTCATTTCATACTAAAATAGGAAATACATTGTTTTGGAATGGTATAACAACCCTCGAAAACACCCTAAATATACCCTGTATATATGTAACCGAACCTGTATAACCTTAGTTTTTATTAAAAACAAATAAAATTATTATTTTGTGTCGCTCGCAGGTCGCGACAGACACACCCTTGTGTCTCGCGGGGCGCGAGAGGCCTTACTTGCCAGACACCCTTTTGTGCCACGTGGCACAACACGCGTCGAGGCTAGGCTCATGACCAGGCGACCCTTGTGTCTCGCGGGGCGAGAGAGGCCCGATTCACCTATAAATTGAGCAGAGATGCAGCCTTTTAACCTCGTTCATCTCTTTTCTTTCTCTTTGTCCCTATAGTGCAAAAATAACAGTTATAATACCCCCTAAAACACGAAGCTCTGCCCCGTTGTAAGTATTTTAACCCCGATCACTAATACGTTACCCTACCCGATTGATTTAGGACCCACTAACGCATGTCGAGGCTCTGCCGGACTAAGTTTGTTGGGGTTCTGTCTCGCGTTGTATGGCTAATGTGATTTGGGTTATCTTACTAACACGCGTGCATTATATGTTTTTAATAGAAACTCAAGAAAATAATCAAGAAATACTACCAGGAAGCCTGTAGGATACCTAAGTTTGCAATGTGAGTCATTCTCTTTTTCTCACAGTTTGTGAGCCATTATTTCATATGTTTTACAAAACCCTAAATGTTTATCAGTTATAATTACAGTGATTAAGTCTTTGTATTCTACAATTGCTGCCAGTATTATGGGGTTTGTATACAGCACTTGATAATCTTCACAATTGGGCACGGGTATCCAATGTGTGATATGACCATAATCATAGATCCGTCGAGTGACAAGTACTGAACTAGTAATTGGGTAGATATTAACATTGTAATCGCCCTTAATACTGTAAAGTTATAACAACTGATGTTTTTATAAACTGGAATGTACTCGCCAGTATTTCTTGCTGATAAAATGTTTTTAAAACGCGTTTCAGGTAACTTAATGTGAAGCTATAAGAAGCCAGCTATGGAGCACTGAAGGCTTAAAGAAAGTGGCTATAAAGTTACCTAAATAAAAAGTTTATGTTTTCAGCAAATAAGGGTTTATCCCTGTAAAGATATAATGAATGAAACATGGGTTTTATCACATTTGTTTATTATAAAAGTTTGGTGTTTTGAAACTCTGAAATTGATTTCCTAACTACGATCCTTATGTCTCATTTCCGCTGCCAAATTAATATACACAGATACCATCGGCTCGTGTTCGCAGCTCCCGCACTCGGGGTAGGGGTCGGGGGTTGCGACAAATGGAAAGTACAACATATTGAAAATAAACAAAACAACATGAAACAAGTACGTAAATTAAAGTTTAGGTGTGTTTCTAGTCCACCCTAACCATCGTTCTTTATGTGTCATCACTAGTTTCCTGCAACATGTATTAAAACAAAATCAACAAAAGTTGGCGAGTATACAAGTTTGAATACATAGCATAATCGTGACTAAAAGTTGTCTCATATCCAACATGCTAATTTGCATATGTTGTTTATTAACATACTAGTGCTAACTATAAGTCAAACCAATGTATACCGCAATCGTGCATATCCTTGTCACCGAAATGACAAGGCCGTAAAGTAGATTACTTAACAATACCACAAGAGTACGGGCGGTGCGTTAATCCTATAGAGCTATAATTTTTAAGGTAGGCTTGCAAGGTTAATGAGCATATAGAACATAAGAATGAATATAACATGTAACAACAAGAATATAACAAGTATCATGTTTTAACGGATAAAGTGTTTATATGAATAAGTTTAATCGTGAGTATAATATAGTGTACATGTTGCACCCAAAGTGTATAAAAAGGAAAATGGGATCGATTTTACTCACGGTTTGCGTAGTAAATCCACTAACGTGAGTTTGATAAGTCTTGAGTTGGAAACACCGAAGTTACCGTAAGATGGGAAACGAAGGTGTGTGAGTTACGGATTTGACTGTTGGGTTGGATTCGGAATTTAGAGGATAATTTATAAGTTATAGTAAAATGTAAAGTAAAGGTACCATGACAATGGTCATGCAAGGAGGTAGGATGATTAGCATCCATTGAACCTCATTATATGATTCACCAAAGCACAAAATCATCAGTATTGGGGATGAGGTAGGGTTGGTTCATTTTGGTTCTTGAAAGTTACTTTGAATACTGTAACATCTAAGTCACTCAATAAACAAGTAATCTCAAACTAGACTAGTACATTCCAATCATGGCTAATGTTTGGATACTTGGTGTAGTTTGATCACTTTGTTACTAGTAAGTTTACTTAGTAACTTAGATGATTGATTAACAAATCAACAAGTGAAGTAGTGGAAATAAAGTTGGAAAGCCTAGGCTCCCACGGTTTACACTATCACCAAAGTACAAGGCTAATAACATGGAAGGTTGTGAGCTTGGATGGGTTCAACACTTGTAGGTTGCTTGGAACCTTGTTAAAACAGGAAGTTTATGAGGTATTTGGATCTCTAAACTTATGGAATCAACCATACTCAAGCCCCATAACCATGGGTTTGGTTAGAAACATGGTTGGTACAAGATTTCCATAAGAAGATTAAGTTTATGAGAAGTTTGTAAAAGATAACTCAAAACATAAAGTTTGGACCTCAAAATGGTGATGTTTCCACCTTAGTTTACCACTGAAAACTTGTGGAAACAATCCTAGAGGTGTTTCAAGCTTTCAAGAAGAAGAAAAGTGAAGAAAGCATGAAGGAAAGTAAGATGAGAGCTCACTTTTGAGCTTAAGTATAATCTGCCCAAACTTGCTATTCCAACTGATTAGAGAGTGCTTTGAGAGTGTTTGAGGGTTTGGAAAAGTGAAATAAAGGTGTAGGAAGCTTGGTTATATAGTGGTGAGCTAGGGTTTATGTTTTAATGAAGATTGAAGGTGATTGGGGAAGAAAGGATGCGAGAAAAGGTGAAATCCGGATTGGTGCAAACAACATTCTGCGGATTCATAATCCTCTTGCCGCGTGGTTTTCAAGTGTTTGCCCGCCGTGCTACGCGGTGTGTTCCTTTTGCAACCAAAGTTTGATTTTTGACACTTTTAGCCCCTAAACTTGTATAAGTTTGTTATTTTATGCCAAAAGTTTGCGTTTTGACTTGTTTTCGAGTATGGAACGTGTTTGTAAATATGCGATAAGTATCATGCGCATATAGTTGATAATTCAAGTGTATAATAAGTTTCGTTTTGCATGTAAATGTAACGCCCCAAAACTCAAATGTTTATATTTGCCTTATGTTCTAGTATAATATAACATGAAATAAATAACTAGGCTATTTAACCTAGTTAAGTGTATGATAAAAACTATAAAAGGATGAAAGTTGTGCCAATTATGTTTTAGTGGCAAACATGAGGGACTAAAGTAGGATAAGATGAAAGTTGAATTATTAAAGTAAAAATTTAACACACACAAACACACACTTCGTGTGTGTTCTGGAACGATCAGAAGAACACAAGGGGGAGCCAAACCCTAATTATGAAAGATCATCAAATTGAAGGGTGAATCAAGGCTTAAATTCATGAATGAACGTGAATTAATGATCACGTACACGAGGGGATCATGAGGTATGTTTTAAAATTTAGATTGGTGATCTTGTATGAAGTGGGTTATGTAGTAATTCGCGAATTTGTATGAAATTAGGCATGAATATTGGTTAGAATCATCATATAGAAGGTTAATTATGTTTAATTTTGCTCACTAGAATGATTTGAAGTGAAACCCACTTGATGTAGGATTATGATGAAACTTGATGATCATGAAGGTGAAAAAATTGATGTAATATTGAAGTATGAATTGTGTATTAGAGTAAATTAATAAATGAACTTGATTTAGAATGAAACCTATGTAAAATTAGTGGAATTCGATGAAAACTAAATCTGTCTAGAAAGTTACAACCAAATGTAATCGGTTGTAACTGGGTTAAATATTGTCAAAAACTGATGTTTATTGAGTTTGTAATGAACTCCCAGGAAAAACCTTTCAAACCCAACTAGAATTGCATTTTTTTCGACGAAAAATGAACGTTTTATGAATTTTTCCGTATCGAAGGTTCAGGCTGCGTTTTCTGGCAGAATTTGCAGCCCATTATGAATGTCATAACTCAATCTAGGAATTGAGTTATGTTCTCAAATTTTTACTATAGGTAGTTTCAGGTGATTCCAAAAATCTCCAGCTGGAATTTTATCAATCGCATAAACGGGGAATTTTAAATGAATTTTTCCATAAGCTGCAGTCAGAAGTGACGAATCTGATTACAGCTTAGTAAATGAATTTTTATAAATTTTTGGTCTAGAGTTAGACTATAAAAATTTAACACAAGGATAACCCCTCCGAGGGGCGCGTCACATAGAAAGATTGTAATTTTTGCAAGCCCGTAAGCACAGTAAACGGACGCCCCAAAACAGCCTTTTATGATGTCATGAGTATATGAGATTAAGCCGAAAGTTAAAATGATAAATCGTTGACTCTGAACGTCAACTACGCATAAGGAACATGGCTAGACTTGTTGTTGTGATCATAAGATTATAGATAATCGGTATAGTACATGGTATATAAATATGTGATAAATGGAATGACATGATGGTTATATGGGTTTGAAAGGATGTGAAATCGGGTACATGCCGTATGCTTGTTAGGAATGATTAATGCAAGTTGAATATGAAATTATACAAATGTATGCTCGTTATCAAGTACATTGATGTATGATAACAAGAATGTGTTGATGATAACCTGAAAGCGTAGGAGCCATGTCAACATGCACACGAGCATGGAAGGGCAATGGGTCAAAGGTAAATACGGAAGCTATGCCCGAACTCGGATGCACGAGGTAAGTGATTCCGATTCACTTCTTAGTATGTATGTAGAATTTAATAATTATAAGTGTGGAAAATTATGCAAGGACTATGTAATGAATGAAAGCATTAAGGTATGTGTTATTTTAGTATAACGAAGGAGTTATTTATAACGAAGGTAAACTAGTAGGACTAAACGGGTCGAATAATGGTATAAAGGGATTTATAAACCGTTTGCTTATAAATCAGCTCTTGATGCGACCTGAGGTGATAAATGGAATTAGTAAGGTAGGAATGATTATTGAGACTGAAAGTGGTTAGTTATGTCATAACTAAAATGGTGAAATCAAACGGGTCGATTAATGGCTTGAAGGATTTATAGGTCCTTATGTTATAATTCAGCTTTTGATGTGAGTTAGGATGGTAAACGGATCCGCAATTAAATTACGGACATGGAGAAACAAGTATTACGTAAAACGGATGTCTAGATCAAAAGTTATGCAACTTTAAGTTAAAGTTTTTGGTTAGAATTCATAGCTGGGCACCATATGCAGCAGCAAAGGAAAACAGTCTGTCGAAATAGGGCTGTCGCGCTACGCGACAGCAATTCGGTTTCACCGTCGCGCACCGCGACATCTGTCGCACCCCGTGAGCGCCCGGGTAGGGGCTGTCGCGCCCCGCGAGGGCCAGTTAGCTGGCAAATCTTGGTTTTTCTTGTTGATTTCGCAACCGGACTTGATGTTTGAATGATTTTCAATGTTTCATAACTTATTTTAAAGCCGATTTTTGTACATAAGAGATATTATGAGCCTCCAGATAGTGAAAGTACGGATTTTTCTTCTTGTTAGTGAAGGAAATGTAGATGTAACCGAGTCTAGGAACGAATAGGTATGCGAGACTATAGGTGTAGAACCTATATTATGGAAGGTTGTGATTTTGACTAGAAGCATAGATATATGTGAATAATAGCGGTAAGCGAGAGCTCGTATGTACGTGTGCGTGTACGAATGTGTGCGTATATATGTTGGTGTATATATGTTTGTATGCATGTATGAATTAAGAATGTATGCATATATGAATGTAATTCGCTATGAATGCACGTAGGAATTAGTATACATGCATGAATGCGGGATGTTATAAATGTATGAAAGAATGATTTCATTATGTTTGGGTATTAACGATTGCTAATGGTATGCCTTGAAGTTGGAATGTATGCAGGTGAAAGATCATCGGGTTCATGAGGTACCGAACTCGAAAACGGAACGAGAAACTATGAGAGGATAGTTGAATGAATCAAAGTTTATATTCTTGAATGTTATTTGATATTAAATTATATGAGAATAAATGTCGTAAGATGTTGTTAACGACTAATGGTTAAGTTTTATGGGATGTCCACATGTATTACATGGATTTCTTCTACCACGAACGAAGAGAAGCGGGCATGGATTGAGTCGAGAGCAAGGATTGTACGGAAAGAACGGTCACATAACTTTAATTTTGTAACGCCTTAAAGTGTTAATCGAAAGTGAATGTTGTATATTTCTTTTAGTTAATGTTTGACATTTCATATTTGAGCCTTTATGTAAGTTATGTGTCTAATAAAGAAAGAAATTTTTAAGGCTCTTTTTCCGCCGCGTCGTTTTTAAGTTATTACGTGTTAGGGTGTTTCAGTAAATGTGCATTCAGTGATTGTTTGCATATAACTCAAGTATAACATGTATCGGTATAAAAGTGAGTTTCCATTATGATTGAAGTCTCGGATTACAAGATTGGAAATGAAATACGAATACAATACGGATACAGGTTTCTAAATATAGAAATGTGAATACAACTCTCTAAATAAGGAAAGTTCATAAATGCGAAGCGTTACAGTCTCCCTCACTTTAGGGAATTTCGTCCCGGAATTTATTCAAGAGGGAGACTTAACGAACAAGTGTGGATACTTGGTCTTCATATCACCTTCGAGTTCTCAAGTGAATTCGGCGCCACGTTTTCCTTCCTATCGAATTTTGACTATGGGAATTCGACTGCGTCTAACTTGCTTGGTTCATCGGTTACACCCAACTGATGGCGAAAATATTGAGGCGAGACGTAATAGATTGCTCAAAAGCGTCATAACACTAGATTGAGACAATAATTAAAACTCAAAATTTTATTTCCATTAATTCAAAGAATATGATACATTGTTTCGAAGGAAAGTACAACATTTTGAAATTTCACAACAAGAACACAAAAAATACATTAGTAAAACTTGGTGAGTTTCTAGTCCACCCTAAATAGATTTCTTGTGATATCCTCATCATACATTTCCTGCAACATATAAATAAAATATCCTTCAACAAAAATTATGTTGGTGAGCATACAAGTTTTTCTATGAATAAAGTCTCAAATCCACATGTTAATTGTATACTAAGTTATATAAATCATACTAGCATGCATAAGCTAAAAATCAATCCAAAGTGTCCACTAGTGTAATCTTATCACTGAGGTGAATAAGACCGTATTCATTGAATACTTAACGATGACCCAACAAACAAGGTTGTGAGGCCTTTTCAAGTTAATTATAGATAACGTGCATAAGATTGTCCTGGTATGTATAAACAAGTAGTATAACAAATAGCATGTTTAAGGATTAAGTGCTTGCATAAGATTGATTGAGATGGTTTGGTCACGTGAAGAGGAGGCAACCGACTGAACCAGTTAGGGCAGTGGAAACCCTTATTGTGGAGGGGAGTAAGAGTAGAGGTAGGCCCAGGTTGACTTGGGATGAGCGGATTAGACATGATTTGCTAGAGTTGCACATCTCTGAGGACATGGTCTAGGATAAGAGTTCATGGAGACGTAGAATTATGGTTAAGGACATTTAGGTAGTACTGTTGTAGGTTAACTCGATCTTAAGAGCATGGGAGGCTTTGATGGTGTGCGGGGAGAACCTTCGCACAAGGCCCGCGATTTCGAGGGGCATGCGATTTAAAAAAAAAATCCGATACGTATATGTTATTTTTTTAAATAGTAAACACATACCACTTCCAATATAGGCCCTAAACCCTAAACCTACTTGGAATTAGGTTTAATGAACCCAATACTAATTTGATTTTTTTTAAATTCTCACTGGAAGCAGTGATGTGTGTAAAATGCAACATATAAATTACATCAAATGAGGCATAAAACTAACCTTTTTTTAGTACTAATTGTTTTGGTCAAAAATTACCGAAGCAATTAAGTGATCAAATTAGTTAAGTGAGGTAGTGTGCTAGAAATATGTGTGAAAAATATTGTTATGGGTGAAATTCTGAGCCCATATCCTGACACTATATCTTGATTTCATGTTAGCTGTTTATGATCAGGATACCGGACCAGGATATTGGTAACATCCTGAGGCAGTGTAGATCAGGATACCAGACCAGGATATTGGTAATATCCTGACGCAGTATCCTGGCAGTTACTAACGATTTTCTTTGGTTGCAAGGTACCAACGTTAAAGGACTTGATCTACCTGAAGATTCGCTCAAGGTGGTTGAAAAATGGACGTTAATGGTGGAAGAATGGGTCTTGTAACGGTCAGAATAGAAGAAAGGCATATTCCGCGAGAATATCGGATGCTGGTCAATGCTATTGAGGTTGTGACGGTCATATGAGCTGAAGACCCGGTTTTATAGTTAATAAGCACGTGGAAAACAAGTTAAAAGAGTCCCCCAACGTTCAGAATGGAATATTCCCAGCATCCCGGAATAATAGGGGAGTTAGTTTGTTACTTGTAACTATAAATAGGAGGCCAGATCGATAGGAACACACACTTTACTCTCCACTCTCGAACTCACACTTCTTTTTTCTTTCTATCACGCACAAACACTCAACACTTGTAATCGTTGTACCACTTAGCATTGATCTGCGCCATATCCTCTACTGTATCCTGATATTTGAAGTAATAGAAGAACAAGGCAGCTGCGATTGTCAGCTCCCGAGGTTTTATGCCGGCGATCTAGATTGATCAAGGGCTTTCCTCGTACATCTCGTGTCACCCTTTACATTTTTGCTCATTGTTTGATCACAGATACAACTCTATATCCTGAGCCGTATCCTGAAACTGTTTTCGCAAATTAACAAACCAACATATTTTTTACAAAGTATTACTAGCACACTACCTCACAAAACTAATTTGATCACTTAATTGCTTAGGTAATTTTTGACCAAAACAATTTGGCGCCCACCGTGGGGCCAGTGGTGCTATTTTTAATCAATACTTTGTTAAAATCATTACTCGATTTTCTGTTTTCGAAGTTCTTTTCAAAACTATTTCTAATGGCTTCTCAATCGAATTTGAGCTCTTCTTTCATGTCTGTTTCAACCTCTGCTGCTGCTGGTTCATTACCTCCTCCACCTTCACAAGTTCAGACTTTTCAGATGAGAAATGAAAGCCACACACCGAGAGAAATTCCTGCTGCTCAGAATGTTTCTAGATCCGGAAATTCAGGGAGAACCCATATCCTTGCTTCTAATAACGAAATTCTGTCTTTGTTTGGTAGTATACAGGAACAAATGAAGAGGCAGCAAGAAACTAACAAGACGATCATGAAGGATATACAATTCTTGAAGTCAAACTCCAGGAAACCTGTGGAGGATACAACTACTCCTCTATAGCCCAGGATGCTGATCTTTAGTTCAGCAACATTTACCGAGGATAATCAAGGCAACATGATACTGAGTCAGTCCCGGAGCAACATGCTGGAGATACCATCATCCGCCAGGATATCGACCGTGAGGGATCCAGGATATGACCCAGGATATGGTCCAGGATATGGTAACATGTTTACCAATATCAGTATCCCTGCTACTAATAATTCTGATTCTTTGCAGGATATAGGTGTAACACCAGTATTGACCAGGGAACTTCAAAAATTGAAGGATATGATATCAAGTGTTCCTGCAGTAGTGCAGCCTATACCGAAATTATCCCATGATAGTCACAGGATATCCCAATTTGCTCATCCAATTTGTGATGCTGAAATTCCAAAAAGATTCCAGACTCCCAGCATAAAGTTGTATGATGGGATGACATATCCTGAGGAGCATATTGCCCAGTATAGGGAAATGATGGAAACAAATCCAATCCTACCAGAACTTAAGGAAGCATGCTTATGCAAAGGCTTCGGTTCAACTTTAACAGGATCGGCCTTAAAATGGCTTTTAAATGCTCCACCTTATTCAATTACATCATTTTCTCATTTAGTTAATTTGTTTATCAGTCAATTTTTTTGTAGCAGGAGCTTTGAGAAACTAACAAGTGATCTTTACAGGATAACACAAGGATCACAAAAATCCCTAAGGGATTATGTTAACAAATTTAGTAGAGAATCCCTGGATATCCTGAATCTTGATATTGCTACGGCAGTACAAGCGTTCAAAAGGGGGTTACGGAAGGATCGTCAATTTTATCAGGATCTTGTAATGAATCCTTGCAGGAACTTGGACGAAGCTCGAAACAGGGCCTTGAGATATATCAGGCTGGAAGATGATAAGAAAATGCAAGAGAGGATGAATGCATCCTCAACATATGAATCAACTAACAGGAAGTCAGAATCCTCATACAAACCATATCGTTCTATGCCATATGGCAGGAATGACGGCAAGAAAGTGAATGCTGTTGAAGATGAGGATCCTGAGGAGTATCCTGAATTGTCGGGATATTGTTTTTCTGTTAATATACCTGAACTAATGTATGCTATGCAGGGTTTAGGAGACAAAGCGAGGTGGCCTAGGAAAAACCAAAAAAAAGCTGATTGGAAGGATAAATCCAAGTGGTGTGCCTTCCATGAGGATTTTGGACATGTTACGGAGGATTGCATAGCCCTAAGGAAGGAAATAAGCTACCTACTAAGCAAAGGATATCTGAAGGATCTTCTGGGCAGAAAGAAGAATAAGGGTCAGGATATTGAGAAGGATCCTGAACGAGCAGCATCACCTCCCGCCGACGCCAAGATAATTAACTTTATTTCAGGAGGGTCCGATATCTGCGGAACTTCTTATTCTGCAGCCAAAAGACATGCAAAGGAGGCTAAGGCCAAAAGGGGAAATAAGCCAACCAGGATATCGACCCTGACAACTGATAAAGTGATCACGTTCGATAGTGATGACAGGGATACTGTCCAGGATCCTCACCATGATGCTTCGGTAATAACTTTATATGTTGCTAACCATTTTGTACGCAGGATATTGGTGGACAATGGCAGCTCGGTCAACATCATCCAGTTGGAAACCTTGGAGAGAATGAACATCCCCGAGATGGAGATTACCTCAAAGTCCACTGTGCTTGTAGGGTTTAGTGGAAAAGCAAAGAATACTGTTGGGGAGATAAAACTGCCCGTATATGTTGAAAGGGTCAATTCGATACAGCGCTTCTGTGTGATGGACTCCTTATCCTACTATAATATCATATTGGGCAGGCCATGGATCCATGATATGAAAGCTGTACCGTCAACTTATCATCAGCGTATCATGATCCCTACTCCTTAGGGGGTTGTCAAGGTGGAAAGTGATCAACAGGAGGCAAAGGAATGTTACTCATCCTCGATGAAATCCTCAACCAAGCCTAATGCAGCATAGCAATTAAAGATGCAGGCCCAGGATATCGTGGAGGCTTCAGAGCAGGATGTAAAGAAAATTATCCTAGATCAGGATAATCTAGATATCTCGGTGCTCGTAGGAGCCAATATCCCTCAGGATATTGAAAATCAGTTAACTAACTTTTTGAAATGCAGGATGTCAACATTCGCATGGAAGCATGAGGATATGACAGGTATTTCTAAGGATATTATAACTCACAAGCTTGGAATTGACAGGTCTTTCAAGCCTATCTGGCAAAAGAGAAGGAAGTTTGCTCCAGAACGAAACGTAATTAATCAAGAAGAGGTTGAAAGACTATTGAAGTCCAAAATGTTCAGGGAAGTCAAATTTCCCAAGTGGCTAGCAAATGTGGTCGTGATTCAAAAGAAGAATGGAAAATGGAGAGTTTGTGTAGATTACACAGACTTGAACAAAGCATGTCCTAAAGAACCATTCCCTCTGCCTCATATAGACTCGATGGTGGATGCCACTGCTGGTCATGAGATGTTAACCTTCATGGATGCATCCTTAGGATTCCAACAGATCCAAATGGAACCTTCAGACCAGGAGGATACTGCTTTCATGACACCAACAGGTATTTACTGTTATACTGCTATGCCTTTTGGTTTGAAAAATGCAGGTGCAACGTACCAGAGATTGGTGAACATGATGTTTAAAGACAAACTGGGGGACACCATAGAGGTGTACATTGACGATATGGTAGTCAAATACAAGAAGGATGAGGATCATCTCCAGGATATTAAAGGAGCATTTGATATCCTGGACCAGTACAATATGAAACTAAATCCTGCCAAGTGTCATTTTGGAGTGGGGGCAGGAAAATTTTTAGGATGCATGGTGACTGAAAGGGATATAGAGGCAAGCCCGGAGCAGATTAAAGCTATAGTGGATATCAAATCACCTTCCAACATGAAAGATGTACAAAGACTGACGGGGCGAGTAGCGGCATTAAACAGATTTATCTCAAGATTCTCAGAAAAATGTAAAGAATTCTACGATATCCTGAAGAAGAATAAGAGGTTTGAGTGGGGAGAAAAGCATGAAGCAGCCTTACAGGAATTAAAGCAATATCTTTCAACCGCACCTCTGATGATGAAGCCCGAGGATGGTGAACCATTATCCCTGTATCTTGCAGTATCAGGGAATGCAGTAAGTGCTGTTTTGGTTAAGGATCACGAAGGTCAGCAGTATCTTGTTTATTATGTTAGTAACAGTTTATTATGTTAGTAACAGTTTATTACATGCTGAAACTAGGTATTCCCACTTAGATAAAATGATATTAGCCCTAGTTATGGCATCAACGAAACTTAGACATTATTTTGAAACACATAGGATTCATGTTAAAACCAACTATCCTGTTAAAAATGTGCTTAGGAAACCAGAGATATCAGGCAGGATGGCTAAGTGGTCAGTAAAGTTAAGTGCTTATGACTTAGTGTATGAACCTAGGAATGCCATAAAATCACAGGCTCTAGCTGACTTTGTGGCTGATTTCAGTAGTGACATTCAGGATGAAGTAGACCTAGAAGTCTAGCAGTTAGGAGAATCCTCAGGATCATGGACATTATATACTGATGGAGCATCTAATGTTAGAGGAATAGGATTGGGAATACTACTCAAATCGCCACAGGGGGACATATTACCCCAGGCTATTAGATGTGAATTTTCTGCTACTAATAATGAAGCAGAATATGAGGCTTTAATTGCAGGATTAGAGCTAGCTAAGAATATGAGTATCAAGAATTTGCAAGTATATGTTGACTCCTTGTTAATTACTAACCATTTTAATGGATCCTATGCAGTTAAGGGTGAGAAATTGATCGAATACCTCGATATTCTCAAAAAATTAGCAGGATATTTCGATGTTTTTACACTTGGACAGGTACCAAGGGAGGATAATGCTGAAGCAGATGCCTTAGCAAATCTGGGATCATCGATCAGGATACCAGAAGGGACCCAAATACCAATATTACATATCTTATATCCTGCAACGAATCCTCAGGATAAAGAAGTAGCGGGTATTCAGGATCCTGGAGCAGAGTATCCTGAAAAGGATCCTAAAACCTAGACGGCTCCAATCATGAGATATCTCAAGGAAGGACACATCCCCGGAGATGAAAATCCTAAGGCCTTTAGGATGAAGGTATCATGATTCACTATTATAAATAATGTTTTATACAAGAAATCTCTTGCAGGACCGTATTTGAGGTGCTTGGAGGATCCTGAAGCCAAAGAAGTACTTCAGGATATACATGAAGGGGATTGTGGTAACCACACTGGGGGCAGATCATTGTTCTCGAAAGTATTAAGGACATGATATTATTGGCCAACGATGAGGAAAGATGCTGCAGAATATGCTCGAAGGTGTGATGCATGTCAAAGGCATAGTAACATACTACATCAACCAGCTGAACCACTATGTCCTGTAGCTTCCCCTTGGCCATTCATAAAATGGGGGATGGATATAGTAGGGAAGTTACCAAAAGCTCCAGGAGGAAAAGTATGTATGCTAGCAATGACGGATTATTTCTCTAAGTGGGTTGAAGCTGAAGCATTTGTTCAAGTTAGAGACCAAGAAGTAGTATCCTTCATAAAGAGAAATATCCTGACCAGGTTTGGGGTACCAGCTGAAATCATTTGTGATAATGGGTCCCAGTTTATAAGCAAGAGGACTACTGACTTTTGCAAGAATTGGGGAATCAAAATGATCACATCTACTCCGGTACATCCTCAAGCGAATGGACAAGCTGAATCCTCGAACAAGATAATTGTCAATAACTTAAAGAAGAGACTTGGAGCCAAAAAAGGAAGATGGGCAGAAGAATTACCCTTTGTTTTGTGGGCTGATAGGACAACGATAAAGAATGCAACCGGCCAAACCCCATTTTCCTTGGTATTTGGAGCAGAAGCAGTGATTCCAACTGAAATGGCGATACCTACTGCAAGATCTATCCTACAGGATCCTGAACAGAATCCTGAAACCTTATGTCGAAATTCGGATACTATAGATGAAAAAAGAGATGCAGCAAGGCTAAGGATGGCAGCATATCAACAAAGAATATCCAGAGCATATAACAAGAATATAAGGACTAGGAGATTTCGAGTTGGTGATTGGGTGCTAAGAAAGGCTTTTCAAAATACCACTAATCCTGCCGATGGCAAGCTAGCTCCAAAGTGGGAAGGACCATATGAAGTTGAGTCAGAAGCAGGGAAAGGAGCATATCGACTCAAGAATATGGAAGGGGATATGCTAGCAAGATCTTGGAATGTTGTACACCTAAAGCTCTATTTCAAGTGAGTATGGAATTTAAATTCTAACTCAGGATGGTATGGATTCTGTCTCTTTTGTTAAATTTTAATATTATTTGTTGTTTTGAACCTATTACTAACTTAAGCATCGGAGGGGTGTTAGCCAGGCTAACACCTACCTTAGTTTAAGGATGTTTTGCAGTATATGATCCGGGATATAGCTCCAGGATGCTCACTCAGGATACTTCGGAAGATTAGAGGATTGGCCCCCTCTCTCACGTATAAGGGATCCTGATCCCTTCACAGGTTTAAAGGTATTCACCTTTCTTCCGAATTGGGTTTAAACACCCCGCCTGGAGCGCAAGTTATTCGGGAATAGTTCAAGGTGGCGGGACCAGTCCATGTAAAAGTGGCTGACAATTTCGTCACTGTTGGCTATCTCCTGAATCCTAAAGGTATATGAGGATTGATCACCCTCTCTCACGAAATGGTATTTTCATACTCTCTAAGGTTTAAAGGTTTTCACCTTTCTAAGTCTTGGAGTTTATACACTCCCGCCTGTAGCGCATGAAAATTTGGGATTTTCCCCAGGATTAAAGGTTTTCACCTTTCTAAGTTTTGGGGTTTCCACACCCTCGCCTGTAGCGTACAAAAATTCGGGATTTTCCCCAGAATACTTATGGGTTTATCACCAGTACATTAAGGATTTATCTCCTGTATAATTTAGGGTTTATCCCCTGTAATATAAGAATTATTCAAACGGTTGCAGCTGATGTCCAGAAAATTTCTAAGTATTCGAAGACATTATGCACAGGGGACATTCCTACTGAGGCAATTGTGTAAAGCTCAAAAGAAAAAGCTCGGACCTAGTACACTAAGTGTCTCAGACAGGGGACATCTTCGTTGGAAGAGTTGCAAAAGGATTAAAGTTTGAGAATAGGGTTACACTCTATTCCTGGTATGATCTTTCCTTTGTAAACGTTATTTAAATCATTTGAGTTTTTGAAACTATGTTTGACAAAAGCTTAAGCATCCTGATTAGGATATATTCTCAGGATATATTCTCAAAATGTATTTTCAAAATATGTTTCAGGATATTTGATTGGAATATTTGGGACATGATACTTGGATTAAAAACTGAAACTGTGTTCTAGTCAAACAAGTGTTCTCAAAACCAACTTTGTAAAATAAAAATGAACTGTTCTCTTTCTCTGAAAACATTATCTGAATTGCTTGAGTTATAAAAACCCTATTTGACGGAAGTCTTAATAGGATATTTGCGAGTATACTGATCAAGATATTTTCATAAAACGTAATAATTGCACTAAGTTTGGAACATTGGAATTCAGACTAAGCAATGCGTAACAAATAACAACATGTAAGGTTAAAAGGTTAGTTTATTATTAATTGTATTCTTGGTTTCATCTCAAAAAGAGACCCATTCACCAAGAACACAATTAAGTTTTTAAAGCATATTTACATAAACAGTTGAAGGCTTCGTCCTAAAAACACGAGATCCCTCCACCTCCAACTGTTAAATTGTTCTAAAGCTTGCAGGAAATTAAAATTATTCTAAGCACAGGACGACCAGATGATTCAGACCCTACAAAGCAAAATACAAGTATCGTTAAAGATAAACTAACCAGGATACAGGTTCAGTATATGTGTACGGGATACAAGATTTGGATATTTACCTTATTAAGGAAGGAGGTCATGGGCTCGATGGATTTCATGAAGCCAAGGTCATCATAAGAGAAACCTTCGGTAGCAACAATGGAGGGCTTAGAGCAGGTGGCAACAGATGATTTTTTACCAGGACAGGCTTGGAGTAACTGTCAAGCTCCTCAAGATTGAAGACAACAGGGACCTTAGCAAAGTCTACAGAAAAAGGGAGTAGTTTCAATCTTATCATATTATGTGCTGATTAACCAAACATATGCAGGAATGTTCAAAACAGATATCCTTACCGGACGTATTGGAATGACTGAAAAATATATCTGTTGGAATTAGGATATCCAACAGTTATATTTTTGGGGACAATTGTTATGGGTGAAATTCTGAGCCCATATCCTGACACTATATCTTGATTTCATGTTAGATGTTTATGATCAGGATACCGGACCAGGATATTGGTAACATCCTGAGGCAGTGTAGATCAGGATACCAGACCAGGATATTGGTAATATCCTGACACAGTATCCTGGCAGTTACTAACGATTTTCTTTGGTTGCAAGGTACCAACGTTAAAGGACTTGATCTACCTGAAGATTCGCTCAAGGTGGTTGAAAAATAGACGTTGATGGTGGAAGAATGGGTCTTGTAACGGTCAGAATAGAAGAAAGGCATATTCCGCGAGAATATCGGATGCTGGTCAATGCTATTGAGGTTGTAACGGTCATATGAGCTGAAGACCCGGTTTTATAGTTAATAAGCACGTGGAAAACAAGTTAAAAGAGTCCCCCAACGATCAGAATGGAATATTCCCAGCATCCCGGAATAATAGGGGAGTTAGTTTGTTACTTGTAACTATAAATAGGAGGCCAGATCGATAGGAACACACACTTTACTCTCCACTCTCGAACTCACACTTCTTTTTTCTTTCTATCACGCACAAACACTCAACACTTGTAATCGTTGTACCACTTAGCATTGATCTGCGCCATATCCTGCACTGTATCCTGATATTTGAAGTAATAGAAGAACAAGGCAGCTGCGATTGTCAGCTCCCGAGGTTTTATGCCGGCGATCTAGATTGATCAAGGGCTTTCCTCGTACATCTCGTGTCACCCTTTACATTTTTGCTCATTGTTTGATCACAGATACAGCTCTATATCCTGAGCCGTATCCTGAAACTGTTTTCGCAAATTAACAAACCAACATATTTTTTACAAAGTATTACTAGCACACTACCTCACAAAACTAATTTGATCACTTAATTGCTTAGGTAATTTTTGACCAAAACAAATATATTATTAAAGTTATTTGCAAAAACAGTTTCAGGATACGGCTCAGGATATAGAGCTGTATCTGTGATCAAACAATGAGTAAAAATGTAAAGGGTGACACAGGATGTACGAGGAAAGCCCTTGATCAATCTAGATCGCCGGCACAAAACCTCAGGAGCTGACAATCGCAGCTGCCTTGTTCTTCTATTACTTCAAATATCAGGATACAGTGCAGGATGTGATGCGGATCAACTAGGTGTTACAATGTAATTCGAATACAAGTGTTTGTGTATAGTGTTTGCAGTGAGCCAGAGAGCAAAAGTGTTCTAAAGTGTGTGTGAAAGTTGCGTGCCTTAATCTGATCCGCCCCCATCTATTTATAGTAAAAGAAGTGTAACAAACTATCCTAATAAACCGGGATCCGATGAATATTCCCCACTCGAACGTTGTAGACCTGGTCTTTCGGGTTCAACGTCTCCCACATAACAGATACGCCCGAGTCTTGAGGAGAAGAAGTCCATCTGACCGTTAGTAACCCACAGCCTCTAACCTGCACGTGGTTAATTCAATTAACCTCAGGATATCGCCCAGGATGTTAGCAATATCCTAATCCATTATCCTGATCACAAGCAAACAACCAAAAGCAGGATATTAGTCAAGATACGTACGCTCAGAAAATGACCCATAACAATTGTCCCCAAATATATCTGTTGGTATACCAATCCAACGGATATATTTTAAAAGTTCTATCTCGTAAATCAAGGCAATTAAAACGAAACGATGGTTGAGGTGACATTGTGCCATTTTCAATGCAATATTTACTCTTTACCCCCCTATATTCAGCCTATAATTAGCTAAGATATTTCTCATTATTATCATTACTCTTCCAGCAATTTCCAGGTAACTATTCTTTTCTTTATCCCCTATTTTCTTTCCAGAGTTTCTTTTAATTTGCTTTAACACTCTCCATGGCATCACGGACAAGATCTCGTTCGGATGAACCAGTCCCAACCCTCGTGAGTCAAAACCTCATACGAGAACCAGAAAAAGAAATCTGCTGCTTCAATAATGCCGATATCGCTGCCCTCAAGAATTCCGGTGCCTTTCCTGCTGGAACAGTCATTCGTCCTTTTGATCGGGAGATCCGATCAGACATGTCATCAGACGAGTGGGTCTGTTTTTCGCCTACCCCTTTTCTTTGGGACTCCGGTACCCATTTCCACCCTTTATCTCTCATTTCTTCGACCTCACCGGCCTTAGTTATGCTCAAATTATGCCAATGGTCTGGCGAGTTTTGATGGTGCTAGATCAAATCAGATCTCGCCATTGCCCTGACCTGTGTATTGAAGACCTCCCTATAGCATACCGGTTGAGGTCCCATGGCGACAACCATTTTCTTTTGTTTTCCACCTCTAAAAGTCCTTAGTTCTTAAGGCCACCAAGAACGAAGATGGATGGCAACGCAAGTTCTTCTTTGTCAAACGAGACTCCATTGATGAGGGTTTCGATCTGCCGATTAGATGGTTAACCAAGGGTAGGATCTAGGGTTTTAGGAATATCCCCAAGTGTATCCTTAAACTATATCCTGAACTTATATCCTGATGTTTTATGCAGCAAACTTCAGAGATTTAGCACCCCCAAGTGCGGAATCCAAGTCCAGGATCAAAGGAATCTACCAATTTCCTGCCAGTGAAAGAACTTTCTCCCTGTCTCTTACAGATTCAAGCCAAAAATCAAGTTCAGAGATGTCTAGTAAGCATATTCTCAGCAATTATCTTTATTTATTAAACCGATTATTTTTCAGAGGTATCATGAGTTTTAAAAATATCTTCCCTTGTGCAGTACCGGTTGTCAACCTTGAAGGCTTCCAACTTGACGAGTTGGATAGTTACTCCAGCCTTGTACCTGTCAAACAAGAATCTAAGCCGAAGTCATCTGCCACACCGAAGCCTACTACTTCAAAGACTACTACCGCTCCTAAAGCTCCTCCGGCATCCAGGACCCGGGCCTTTAGCTCCCGGAAGAGGAAAGAAATGGATTCTCCAGCCGCCTCTGAGACATTCTCTCTCGAGAATCATGTATTTAATGAAGCTACTTCATTCCTCAAGCAGGTAAAAATTCCCTTCCAATATCCTGAACATGCATGTTAATCATTATCCTGTTCATTTTACACTGATACCTGTATCTTTAACTGCAGGGCTTGGAACGTCTCATGCACTTGTATGAAGACGCCTGTGGACTTAATAAGATGCTGGAAATCAAGCTTGAAAAAGCTGTAGCCACCATAGCTGATCAAGGAACAATTGCAGCTGCCAAGTCCTAGCATTATGAAGATAAATACAAGGCAATGACCCAGGAACACCAAGCTGCCCTCCATAAAGCCAATGAGGATGCTCAAGCCAAACTAGATGCCGCCCTCCTCCAATACCAGCAGGATATGAGTTCATATCGGGACAGTCTCAAAGCATCAGTTGTTATCTCCCTTCTCCAAGCCAGGTTAAGGATGGCTTATGAGGCCAAGAACTTGGGCTTCGAATGCCCCTCCTGGAATGTAAAGGCTTGGGAAGCGAAACTACAGGATCTTGGAGGTCATCCCGTCGCTCATCCTGCAAAGCATGCTGATGAAGAGCCTTCTAAGGCGGCAGAGGAAGTGGCCAATGCTGGTGATGATGCCGAGGAAAATCCTGAGGGGGATGCTGGTGCAGATGCTAGGAAGAAAGTTGTTGATCAAGAAGGTGCTGCCCCTTAGGCGGCGAAGTGGGCGATGATGGATATACGTGCCAAGGCCGGAGCCCAATTTTTTAAATTTCATGGTTATGGTTTGTACAAACAATTTACTTTTCCTGTCGTTGAACAATTTATATTTCCTGCACTAAAACAATACGATGACCAAAGGTGGATGGGTCCTGGGTTTTCAGGATGAAGCCCTTGGTCATCGGTTAGTTTGACCTGTTTTGAATGTCGTATCGGTTGAAGGTGGACAGGTCCCGTTTTGAGATAGAACCTTCAACCGTTACATAAGTATGGTAAAGACTAATTGTGCTTTTGGTGGATGGGCCTCGGTTTGAGGTGAAACCAAAAGCACAACTTTTGACATGTTAATAATATAACTTCCTTTTGACTTATTTGTTGTTTTCTGTATTTCTTAGTGTAGATCTTAGCTTTGCAAAAATTTCATACAACTATCTTTTGAAAATATCCTGATCAATATACTCAATGATACATTATGAAAACTTTTATTAAATATAACTCCTTAAAATTCAATCAACTTTAGAGAAAACTTTTAAAGAATAAAAGATAGTCCACTTTCTAAAACCCGTTTTGACAATACTTGTTTGATCAAGGTTTTAATTTCAAACTAGTATCACTTCCAAATATTTTAATCAAATATCCTGAAACGCATCCCAAAAACACATTTTAAAGATATATCCTGAAGATATATCCTTTTCAGGATACTTAAACCTTAACCTGAGTTATAGAATTTATGTAAAGTTTATAAAGGAAAGATCATACCAGGAACTGAGTCTAACCCTAGTATCAATCTCCAATCCCTTTTGCGACTTCTCCTACTAAGATGTCCCCAGTTCGAGACTCTTAGCTTAACTTTGATCCTTTATGCATCATACAATTGCTTTAGATGGAATGTCCCCTGTGCATAATGTCCTCGAATACTTAGAAATTTCCTGGAAATCAGTTCCAATTGTATAGACAATTTTTTGTGTTACAGGGGTAAAACCCAAAATATACTGGAGATAAATCCTTCGTATCCCGGGGGAAATCCCAAATTTTCGTGCGCTACAGGCGGGAGTGTATAAACTCCAAGACTTAGAAAGGTGAAAACCTTTAAACCTTAGAGAGTATGAAAATACCCTTTCGTGAGAGAGGGTGATCAATCCTCATATACCTTTAGGATTCAGGAGATAGCCAACAGTGACGAAATTGTCAGCCACTTTTACATGGACTGGTCCCGCCACCTTGAACTATTCCCGAATAACTTGCGCTCCAGGTGGGGTGTTTAAACCCAATTCGGAAGAAAGGTGAATACCTTTAAACATGTGAAGGGATCAGGATCCCTTATACGTGAGAGAGGGGGCCAATCCTCTAATCTTCCGAAGTATCCTGAGTGTGTATCCTGGTGCTATATCCCGAAGCATATACTGCAAAACATCTTCAAACTAAAGTGGGTGTTAGCTTGGCTAACACCCCTCTGATGCTTAAGTCAGTATTGGGTTTCAATAAATCAAATCAAACATATTTAAAAGAGATAGAATTCATACCATCCTGAGTTAGAAATTAAATTCTAAACTCACTTGAAATAAAGCTTAAGGTGTATAGCATTCCAAGATCTAGGTAGCATATCCCCCTCCATATTCTTGAGTCGGTATGCACCTTTTCCTGATTCTGATTCAACCTCATATGGTCCTTCCCATTTTGGGGCCAGCTTTCCATCAGCAGGATTGGTAGTATTCTGAAAAGCTTTTCTTAACACCCAATCTCCAACTTTGAACCTTCTAGTCCTTATATTCTTGTTGTATGCTCTGGATATCCTTTGTTGATATGCTGCCATTCTTAGCCGTGCTGCATCTCTTGTCTCATCAATAGTATCCAGCTCGTGGCATAGGACTTCAGGATTCTGCTCAGGATTCCTGAGGTTGGATCTTGCTGTGGGTATCACCATTTCCGTCGGGATCACTGCTTCTGCTCCAAATACTAAGGAAAATGGGGTTTGACCAGTTGCATTTTTTACCGTCGTTCTATCAGCCCACAAAACAAAGGGTAGTTCTTCTACCCATCTTCCTTTCTTGGCCCCTAATCTCTTCTTCAAGTTGTTGACAATTATCTTGTTTGAGGATTCAGCTTGTCCATTTGCTTGAGGATGTACCGGGGTAGATGTAATCATTTTGATTCCCCAACTCTTGCAGAAGTCAGTAGTCCTTTTACTTATAAATTGAGATCCGTTGTCACAAATTATCTCTGCTGGTACTCCAAACCTAGTCAGGATATTCTTTTTTATGAAGGATACCACTTCCTGATCTCTAACTTGAACAAATGCTTCTGCTTCAACCCACTTGGAGAAATAATCCGTCATTGCCAACATGAAAACCTTTCCTCCTGGAGCCTTTGGAAGCTTTCCCACTATATCCATACCCCACTTCATAAACGACCACGGGGAAACAATAGGATACAGCGGTTCAGCAGGCTGATATAATATGTTACTATGTCTTTGACATGCATCACATCTTCGAGCATATTCTGTGGCATCTTTCCTCATCGTCGGCCAATAATATCCTGTCCTTAATATTTTTGAGAATAAGGACCTGCCCCCAGTATGGTTGCCGCAATCCCCTTCATGTATATCCTGAAGTACTTTTTTGGTTTCGGGATCCTCCAAGCACCTCAGATATGGTCCTGCAAGAGATCTCTTATACAAAACATCATTTATAATAGTGAATCGTGATACCTTCATTCTAAAGGCTTTAGGATTCTCATTCTTTGGGATGTGTCCTTCCTTGAGATATCTCATGATTGGAGCCGTCCAGGACTTAGGATCCTCCTCAGGATACTCCTCATCAGGATTCTGAATACTTATTACTTCCTTATCCCGAGGATTCGTCGCAGGATATAGGATATGTAATATTGGTATTTGGGTCCCTTCCGGTATCCTGACCGATGATCCCAGATTTGCTAAGGCATCAGCTTCAGCATTATCCTCTCTTGGTACCTGTTCAAGTGTAAAAATATCGAAATATCCTGCTAATTTTTTGAGAATTTCGAGATACTCGATTAACTTCTCTCCTTTAACTGCATAGGTTCCATTAAAATGATTAGTGATTAACAAGGAGTCAACATATACTTGCAAATTCTTGATATTCATATTTTTAACCAACTCTAATCCTGCAATTAAAGCCTCATATTCTGCCTCATTATTAGTAGCAGGAAATTCACACCTAATAGCCTGGGGTAATATGTCCCCCTGTGGCGATTTTAGTAGTATACCTAAACCTACACCTCTTACGTTAGATGCACCATCAGTATATAATGTCCAGCATTCTAAGTTTTCTCCTAGCTGCTGTACTTCTAAATCTACTTCATTTTGAATGTCACTACTGAAATCAGCCACAAAGTCAGCTAAAGCCTGAGACTTTATGGCATTTCTAGGCTCATATACTAAGTCATAAGCACTCAATTTTACTGACCACTTGGCCATCCTACCTGACATCTCTGGTTTCCTAAGCACGTTTTTAACAGGATAATTGGTTTTAACATGAATCCTATGTGTCTCGAAATAATGTCTAAGTTTTGTTGATGCCATAACTAATGCTAATATCAACTTTTCTAAATGAGAATATCTAGTTTCAGCATCTAATAAACTTTTACTAACATAATAGACAGGATATTGCTGACCTTCATGGTCCTTTATAAGAACGGCACTTACAGCATTCCCTGATACAGCGAGGTATAGGGATAGTGGTTCACCATTTTCAGGCTTCATCAATAGAGGTGCAGTTGAGAGATATCTCTTCAAATCCTGCAAGGCTGCTTCATGCTTTGCTCCCCATTCGAACTTCTTATTCTTCTTGAGGATATCATAAAATTCCTTGCATTTTTCCGAGGATCTTGAAATAAATCTGTTCAATGCTGCTACTCGGCCTGTCAACCGTTGAACATCCTTTATATTTGAAGGTGATTTGATATCTAAGATGGCTTTGATCTGCTCCGGGCTTGCCTCTATTCCTCTTTTGGTCACCATATATCCAAGAAACTTTCCTGCCCCCACTCCAAAATGGCAGTTAGCAGGATTCAGCTTCATGTTATACAGATCCAGGATATCAAATGCTCCCTTAATATCCTGGAGGTGATCCTCAGCCTTTTTAGATTTCACCACCATATCATCGATGTATACCTCCATTGTGTCCCCCAGCTTATCTTTGAACATCATGTTCACCAATCTCTGGTATGTTGCACCTGCATTTTTCAAATCGAAAGGCATAGCAGTATAGCAATAAATACCTGTTGGTGTCATGAAGGCAGTATCCTCCTGGTCCGAAGGCTCCATTTGAATTTGCTGAAATCCTGAGGATGCATCCATGAAGGTTAACATCTCATGCCCGGCGGTAGCGTCCACCATGGCATCGATATGAGGAAGAGGAAATGGGTCTTTAGGACAAGCCTTATTCAAGTCTGTGTAGTCTACACAGACTCTCCATTTCCCATTTTTCTTCTGTACCACAACTACATTTGCCAACCATCTTGGGAATTTGACTTCTCTGATCATTTTGGACTTCAACAATCTTTCAACTTCCTCTTGGATAATTGCATTTTGTTCAGGAGCAAACTTCCTTCTTTTTTGCTGTATAGGCTTGAACGTGTTGTCAATTCCAAGCTTGTGAGTGATGATGTCTTTGGATATACCTGTCATATCCTCATGCTTCCATGCAAATGTTGACATCCTGCACTTCAAAAAGTTAGTTAATTGTTCTTCAATATCCCGAGGGATATTGGCTCCTACGAGCACCGAGATATCAGGATTATCCTGATCCAGGATAACTTTCTTCGTATCCTGCTCTGAAGCCTCCACGATATCCTGGGCCCGCATCTTTAATTGCTATGCTGGATTAGGCTTGGTTGAGGATTTCATTGAGGATGAGTAGCATTCCTTTACCTCCTGCTGTTCACTATCAACTTTGACGACCCCCCAAGGGGTAGGGATCTTGATGCACTGGTGATAAGTCGATGGCACAGCCTTCATGTCATGAATCCATGGCCTGCCTAGTATGATGTTATAGCAGGATAGGGAGTCCATCACACAGAAGCGTTGTATCAAGTTGACCCCTTCAGCATATACTGGTAACTTTATCTCTCCTACGGTATTTCTAGCTTCTCCACTGAAACCAACGAGCACAGTGGACTTCGAAGTAATGTCCATCGGAGATACATTCATCCTTTTCAATGTTTCCAGCTGAATTATGTTGACGGAGCTACCATTGTCCACTAATATCCTGCGTACAAAATGGTTAGCAACATATAATGTTATTACGAGAGCATCATGGTGAGGATCCTGGACAGTATCCCTGTCATCACTATCGAAAGTGATCACTTTATCGGTTGTAAGGGTAGTCATCCTAGCTGGTTTGTCTCCCCTTTCGGTCTTAGCTTCCTTTGCATGTCTCTTGGCCGCCGAATACGAAGTCCCACAAATGTCGGATCCTCCTGAAATAAAGTTAATTATTTTGGCATCTCCTGGGGGTGATGCTGCTCGTTCAGGATCCTTCTCAGGATCCTGCCCTTTATTCTTCTTTCTTCCCAGCAAATCCTTCAGGTACCCCTTGCTTAACAGGTAACTTATTTCTTTCCTTAGAGCAATGCAATCCTCGGTCACATGTCCGAAATCTTCATGGAAGGCACACCATTTGGATTTATCCTTCCAATCAGCTTTCTGCTGGTTCTTTCGAGGCCACCTAGCTTTCTCTCCTAAACCCTGCATAGCATACATTAACTCAGGTATATTAACAGAAAAGCAATATTCAGATAATTCAGGATATTCTTCAGGATCCTCGTCTTCAACAGCATTCACTTTCTTGTTATCATTTCTGCCATATGGCTTGGAGCGATATGGTTTGTACTAGGATTCTGATTTCCTGTTGACTGATTCGTAGGTTGAGGTAGAATTCATCCTCTCTGGCATCTTCTTGTCATCTTCCAAGCGGATATATATCAAAGCCCTGTTATGAGCTTCGTCGAGATTCCTGCAGGGATTCATTACAAGATCCTGATAAAACTGAGAATCCTTTTGTAACCCCATCTTAAAAGCCTGCACAGCTGTTGCAACATCAAGATGTGGGATATCCAAGGATTATCGACTAAACTTGTTCACATAATCTCTCAAGGATTCCTGAGGTCCTTGAGTTATCCTGTAAAGATCACTGGTTAGTTTATCAAAACTTCGACTGCAAGAAAACTGACTATTAAATAAATTGACCAAATGAGCAAACGAAGTAATTGAGTGAGGAGGAACATTTAACAGCCATTTTAAGGCTGATCCTGTCAAGGTAGAACCGAAACCCTTGCATAAGCATGCTTCCTTGAGTTCCGGAGGGATAGGGTTAATCTCCATTCTTTCTCTATATTGGGCAATATGCTCTTCAGGATCCGTAGTCCCATCATACAGTTTCATGTTGGGGGTCTGAAATCTTTTTGGGATTTCAGCATCACAGATAGGTTATGCAAAGCGGGATATCCTGTGGCTGTCTTGAGATACTTCTGGAATTGGTTGGACCACTCCAGGTACACTGGATATCATGTCCTTCAATTTCTGAAGCTCCCTAGCAAATGTCGACGTCATACCTGCATCCTGCAAAGACCCATTATTGTTAGTAGCAAGGATATTATTATTTGACACGTTACCGGTCTGAGGATTCTGGCCATATCCTGAAGTATATCCTGAGTTCCTCACAGTTGACATCCTGACCGAGGAGGGTATATCAGGGGTATGATTCTGAGAATGGCTTGGGACGATGTTCCCCCGGTTATCCTCAGTGTAAACTGTAGAACTGAAGTTCAAAGCCCTAGGCTGTATAGGAGTGACAGTTTCTTCAACAGGTCTACTTGGGCCGGATTTAAAGAGTTGTATTTCTCTCATCAGCATCCGATTAGTTTCCTGCTGCTGCCTCATCTGTTCCTGTACACTACCAAACAAATTCAGAATTTCATCATTAGATGCCAAAACAGGACCGGATCCCTGGGTACTGGGAGTGGGGATAACATCCCGAGCTACATGACTTTCAACTCCGTGTGATGAAGCTTGCATTCTTGGAGGAGGAGGTGGAAGCACCGAACCGATTGTTGCAGAGGTTGTAGCAGACATGGTGGAAGAGCTCATGTTTGATCTCGAGGCCATTGAAAACAATTTAGAAAAAAGTTTTGACAAAAGAAAACCAAGTAATGATTTTACTAAAGTTTTTAGCAAAAATAGCACAACTTGCCCCACGGTGGGCGCCAAATTGTTTTGGTCAAAAATTACCGAAGCAATTAAGTGATCAAATTAGTTAAGTGAGGTAGTGTGCTAGAAATATGTGTGAAAAATATATTATTCAAGTTATTTGCAAAAACAGTTTCAGGATACGGCTCAGGATATAGAGCTGTATCTGTGATCAAACAATGAGCAAAAATGTAAAGGGTGACACAGGATGTACGAGGAAAGCCCTTGATCAATCTAGATCGCCGGCACAAAACCTCGGGAGCTGACAATCGCAGCTGCCTTGTTCTTCTATTACTTCAAATATCAGGATACAGTGCAGGATGTGATGCGGATCAACTAGGTGTTACAATGTAATTCGAATACAAGTGTTTGTGTATAGTGTTTGCAGTGAGCCAGAGAGCAAAAGTGTTCGAAAGTGTGTGTGAAAGTTGCGTGCCTTAATCTGATCCGCCCCCATCTATTTATAGTAAAAGAAGTGTAACAAACTATCCTAATAAACCGGGATCCGGCGAATATTCCCCACTCGAACGTTGTAGACCTGGTCTTTCGGGTTCAACGTCTCCCACATAACAGATACGCCCGAGTCTTGAGGAGAAGAAGTCCATCTGACCGCTAGTAACCCACAGCCTCTAACCTGCACGTGGTTAATTCAATTAACCTCAGGATATCGCCCAGGATGTTAGCAATATCCTAATCCATTATCCTGATCACAAGCAAACAACCAAAAGCAGGATATTAGTCAAGATACGTATGCTCAGAAAATGACCCATAACACTAATGTTGGAAAAAGTATGCTTTTGTCTTCCTTTTGTATTTTCAGGACCAAATGAGATTAATTGAATAAAAGGAACAAATAAGCAGCAAAATCTAACATAAATACAAAGAAAAGGAATAAACGTGGCATGCCCGACCCCTCGACAGCATCTTACCAAGCAAAAACAAAGAAATAGAAGGCTGACCACGGCCCCGTGCCGAGCGGACACGGGGGCGTGGCCAGGTGTCTGCAGAAAAGACAAAGTTGTAGAAGCTTCTATTCCCAGCATGGGGGCGTGCCCAGCTCAACACGGCCCATGGTCAATGCTAAGATTCGCAGAATCTTGCAAATCTTGATAGTACAGATACGCTTCTGCACACGGGGCCGTGCCCAGCGAACACGGAGGCGTGTGGAGCCTAATACAGACAATTTCAATTAATGAAGAAAGAGAAAGAGGATGGACACAGGGCATTGCCCAATGGACACGAGGCCGTGTCCGGGCTTCTGTGCAGGCTATAAATAGGGGTGCTTGGTTCACTTCAAATGCATCCCTTGGCAAACCACCTCTCACCCACTTCACCACCACTCCACCACCACTACAACACCCACATCCACCACCATCATCCATCATCCACCTTAGAGTGTGTGTAGTAGTCTCGGGAACCAAGATTGATAGTAAGAGTTCTTGACAATCAAAGACAATGTTTGCCTAAGTCTCTTACATCACTTGGTGAAGACAAGCATTTAATGTAATACTTTTGATTTTTAATCTTTTCGCACTTTTTATTTGGTTTTGTATTAATGACTTTAATAACTAGTTTCTTATGTTGAAGGTGAAACTTCCTTATCATTTGTCCGTGGTGTCTTGGCGTTATTTTACTGTCTATATAAAATAAAATATTTTCACCATTCATATCTCTACGGTCTATATAGAGATATGTTGGCTACCTGGTCGGGGGTTAAGGGAATGGTTTGGTAAGGTTCTTGCCTTGTTCAGTGTATAGATCCTGCAAGGACCAGGGTCAAGCTTACTAGGACCTCCTTCAATACCCACTGGTATTGGATGGCGGGGGTGCGAATGGCTTGATCCCCTCATACGTAAACTACTATTAATACATTAACCCTGCTACTTGGGATTGTATCCCTGCTAACTCAAACCACTTAGCTTGGGTAACGTTACCTTCAAAAGAGGGGCCTATCACATTACGCATTAATAACTTAATTAATTATCTTTCAATATTTCGACCCTTTGGGATTGTATCCTTGCTGACTCAAACTACTGGGTTGAGGGTAACGTCACCTTCAAAAGAGGGGCCTACTACTATAACTAAGATAATCTATTAAAAAGTGCAAAAGTGCGGAAATCATCAAAGGTTACATTAAAGGCGAGTCGGATCCAAGTGATTTATCTTGTCTATCTGTCTTTATTTTATTTTTATTTTTCAGCATTTTAGTTTTTATTTTTCATGTTAAAACCTTTTCCAAAACTTTTGATTTGATTAGACGTTGAGGATAAACCGTTACTAAAAGCTCTTGTGTCCTTGGACGACCTCGGTATCTTACCAACGCTATACTACGCTCACGATGGGTGCACTTGCCCATATGTGTGTTTAGTGTTAGTAGAATATCGTGTTTTATAAATTTAAAACTTGACTAAAGTGTTAAAAAGGGCTTAAAATATCAATAAAAATCTATCACGCTATACACGCATCAGTAGTCTCTCTATTCCTATGGGGTAGAGGTTAGGCTGTCTACATCTTACCCTCCTTAGACCCTATGTTAGCTTTGCTATTGGTGGGATTTACTGAGTATGATGATGATGATGATTAAATAATAACAAAACATAACGCAAGGGCACATTTTTTCAAGCTCGAACAGGGTATGTGAATTCCCAGAGACGCCTCTGCTTAAGAGTCTAGATTTTTTCTACGCTATGGGGATGTGACATAGGATTTCCTTTCTTTACTTTATGCATATAAGTTTTCTCTTGATATAGTTGATTACATTATGTATATATGGTTGACTTGGGATGAGCGGATTAGACAGGATTTGCTAGAGTTGCACATCTCTGAGGATATGGTCCAATAGGAGTTCATAGAGACGTAGGATTAAGGTTAATGACGTTTAGGTAGTACTGTTGTGGGTTAACTCAATCTGAGGAGACTAGATTTTTCCTACACTATGGGGACGTGACATAGGATTTCCCTTCTTTACTTTATGCATATATGTTTTCTCTTGATATAGTTGATTATTTTGAACACAATGCACTCTCACCGTTTCTTCTGTTACTGATAGTTTATTATGTAGACATTATGTAGGCATGCATATTTGTTGTTGTTTGTTTTGGAGTCGGGGGTCTCTCTTGAAGCAGTCTCTCTATCCTTATGGGGGGTAAGGTGTGCCTACATCCCACCCTCCCTAGACCATACCAATAGCTTTTGCTAGGTGTGAGATTTACTGGGTATGGTTGTGTTTTATGTTATGTCCATTGTGTTTTACGCAACTGGGTTTTCATTTTTTTCCCAAAAGTATAACATTAGTGTACTTATTTTAAAGATAAAAAACGCTCGATTTTATTGTATATATATATATATAAGGATCATTTCAGAACCATAAATATTTACAGAACTCGCAGAAGTCCTAATAAACAATCTTTTTATTTATATATTTTTATGTTTAGGATAATTTTATCATTTATTATGTGTATTTTTATGATTACATACATGTTAAAAGTAATTTTATCATTTTTTATATGTAATTTTATAATTACACATATGTAAACTAGTTTTCTTTACATATATGTAACTAGTTATTACACATATATATAATTTGGCTATTAAACATATGTAAAGTTCTTTTAATATGTATGTAATCATTAAAATATATATTATAGATGATAAAAAGATCCTAAATACAAAAAAAATATATAAAATGATTGTTTATTAGGAGTTCTGAAAGTTCTGCAATTATTTAGAGTTCTGAAATAAACCCAACCCTATATATTTTAAAACAAATGACATATACAAAAGTTACGGACGTTTAAAAAATGGAGGGGGGGGGGGGGGATAACATGTGTCTTGCATGTACATGTTTCTAGACATATGACTTGCATGCGTATAATTTTTCTTTCCTTAGACTAAATGACTCTTCTCCCTTGATTTCTTATTAAACATTTGTCACTCTATGATGGTCTCTTACCCTTTTTATTTTTTAACCGCTTTGTATGTTATAACTCGGGGAAGGATCCACTAAAAAGTGGATTTTGCCTAAGTAGCCTAAGAAGGAATCTTAACCATTCATTTTTCAAATCAATGGTTAAGATGAAAGGGTAGGAGAAAGGAGGAGTTCAAGGGTATCTTGGGAAAATCCTATTTATGGACTTTCTCTCTCCACATGCAAGGCACATGCATATTCCACCCCCGTTTTTTAAACGTTTATAACTTTTTTATACGACATTATTTTTTCATAAAAATTTCACCATAAAATCGAGCGTTTTTTTATCTTTAATTTGAGTACCATATTGCTATATAAAATATGAAGACTAAAAAACCCCACTAAAATGTGTTGTATTTATATGTTGTATAACATTTTTTGTATCATATTGCTATATAAAATATGAAGACTAAAAAAACCCACTAAAATTCAAGGTAATTAACAATAAAACTAAGGTTGCTAAATCAACAAACTAGATTTCTAGAGTCAACGGCCTAAATTGTGAACAAACATTAACATTCTTCTGTGAATGACGACGCAAGTGCAATAGAATTACAAAACAGTACAAGATTTGCAACAGGAAGTGTGAAAATCATACTTCATGGAGGACAATAAGGCTACCTGTTGCGTGTGTGGAGAGATAACCGACGGTTATCCAATACAGATGACGAAAGAGCACATGTGCCAGACAAGAAATAAGTGCACCATGGTAACAAGCACTCATGTTAGGTGCTAGTCGGTCATGATTGATCGTGATTAACAGGGGTTAATGGAAATTAGTTGGATTAAGATTTTTTATATGTAATTTTATATTTTTGTCTTAAATTTTTTTGTCTTAAATTTTTTTCTCAATTTTTTTGTGCTAGATTTTTTTTGTACTACATTTTTTGCTGAATTTTTTTATAATAGATCTTTTTGTGCTATATTTTTTTGTACTAGATTTTTTGTGCTATATTTTTTGTACTACATTTTTTGTGCTTTATTTTTTTGTACTAGATTTTTTGTGCTAAAATTTTTTTGTACTAGATTTTTTTGTTGTATTTTTAAAAAACAAAAGGGGTGCCACATGTTATTTTTACTCCTATTTATAAGGACCAAAATGCCCTTCATTCTTATTTATTAGGAGTGCCATATGTCATCATCACAATCCTTCTTAGGCTACTTAGGCAAAATCCACTTTTTAGTGGATCCTTCCCCGTTATAACTCAACCCATATAATAGCTTTAAACAAATAATATTTACTAACGCATTTTATCTATGATAATTTACCTTTTATAAAATACAGGATGAACTTAAAAAGTGGAATGTGAACTAAAGGCTTTCGCTTAATTGTGTGCCCACTTGACTCATTAGTCAAGCCGAGCGCTATTTATGGGCCCACCCTCATGACATGACATGTAGCTTAAAGAAAAGAGCTGAAACCAGACATCTAGCCGGTTTGGTCCAAAAGGGTTAGCCGAGTTGGTCAGCCGCCTTTAGTCCCACGCACTGTTTTCGTAACCGGTTCGGACCGGCCGGTTCAACCGGTCCAACCGGGGTTCGGTCCCTCAGCCGATCCGGTTTGGCTATTTTCAGCAAATGTCAAAAATTCGGCCGGTTCGATTCGATCTCCGGTTCGCCGGTTCAACCGGTTCGGGCGGTTCAACCTGTAAACGCAGACGCCAGCTCCGGGGATATTAGGAACTGTGACAGCGGTGGTAAATCGTCGGCGTTTGGTAACCCGGCCTCCCACTCCGTGGCTCGGCCGTCGTCGTCTCCGGCGGTGACGTGGTAGGTGTTGATTTTAACTTCTTCTGCCATAAAGTTAACTGGTTTGGATGCATGATACGGCTGGGCTTGATAATAATTGTTTGTTTTAAGATGAAGAAATTTGAGAAAAATGGCGTAGATGTTGTGCAGGATAGGGTAAAAGGGGCATAGTGGAAGGGAAAGTACAATATCAAAGTATCTAGATGCCAGCTGTGTATCTTAGATTATTATTATTATTATTATTATTATTATTATTATTATTATTATTAAATAGGTACTAAACTCGCTAAACCGTAAAAGTTAACATATAATACATCAGATTTTATCACATATATATATATTATTTATTATGTCACCCGGTTCGTAAATCCGGTCCGACCGGTCAAACCGGTCCGACCAGTGAACCAGTAAGGCGTCCGGTTCGATGTCCTATCCGGTCCTGAAAACCATCCCACGTAAACTTCCAAGAACATCTCGAATCCATTTTCACACCATTTTATTTCCTTAAATGCAATATAAATCAATTAAATATAACAAAAGGAAAGACCAAACCGTTTTTAGTATATATTTAAAGCAATAATTTCAAGATATGAAGTTCCTAAATAATGAAATTGTTAAATATCTTTAAAATATCTTTTTTTTTCTCTAAATATAGTTTTGTAAGAGTTTGTACATACTTGGTACCACTTTATATGACCGATTATTTGGTTGTCTCATTTTCAGCTAAATTTCCAGTTTGTTGATGAGACTTGTAATGAATAAAGGATGTATAATCGAAGTTGAATAAGTTATGTCGTTTTTAAAAAAATTAACTTTATAAATATGAAAGATCATAAATATTAGGGGAATTGGTCTGTAATAATCTCAACTAAACGTCATTGGCCATTGCCAATCTCATCTTTGAATATTCCCCATGTCAGTCCCACCTTTTACCTATTTTTCCTCCACCGGTCCTCAGTTAAAAAAACTTAACGGAGTTATGTTTTTTTTTCCATATTACAAACTGACGTATTAGGGCTTTTGATCAGAACGAAAATACGAGTCTATTGATGTAAAATTTACCTCAAAACTGTGCTCCAAACAACTTGATTTTTGTTAATTAGAGGTTTAAACACCCGAACCATTTTCATCGTTTGGAGCACAATTTCAAGGTAAGTTTTATATATCCTCGTTCTGATCAAAAGCTCTAATACGTCAGCTTGTAATTCAGAAAAAAAATTTTAACTCCATTAAGTTTTTTTAACTGAGAACCGGTGGAGGAAAAATAAGTGAAAGGTGAGACTGACATGGTGAATATATTCAAAGGTGGGACTGACAATGGCCAATGACGTCTAGTTGAGATTACTACAGACCAATTCTCCTCAGCATTAACTTTATAAATATGAAAGATCATATAAGTCAAGAAGAAAGTATAAATTACTGAGTTAAGGTTTATGTGAGGTGTTTACTGTCCGATTCACCTAATTTTGATATAATTTATTACTTGGATCGTTAATACGATTTTGAATAACAATATAGCAACAGGGGCGGATCTACATAGAGTGGGTCGGGGTCCCCGGTCCCCAATGTTTTTAAAAAAATTAGTAGATTCGGTATATTAAATTGTATAAGGACCCCATAAATACAATTAGGTGGACACCATAGAAAGAAAAGGAAACCTGTTGTAGTGGTAAATCCCTCTCTTTACCAACAAGAAGTCATGGGTTCAATCCCTTTATAGCTTGTTTTTCCTCATTTTTTAAACCTTGCTATGACCCGACCCGAACGAGAATCGACCAAAAAATTTTAACGTTTTGTTATGAAAATTTTAAACATCGAAAAAAAAGGATCCCATTGAAAAAAAATCCTAGGTCCGCCACTGTATAGCAACTAGTTGACTTGGGTGAGCCAAGATATCAGAATTCATAAATCCTATTTAAAAAAAAAACATTTTTCTCTATTATATGGTGTAGTAGTTTTTGTATTATCACAATAAAAAAGGGTTAACTAAAAAAAAGATTTTTTTTCTTCTTAATAATTTGTCAATTTCCTTCTCTATATATACACACAAACACGCGTGCTCCCACATCCAAACAACAAAATCAATAAGCAAGTATCATCACCTAGTAACAATGTGTAAAAAACACTCACAAACCACCTTTTCCATTTCCATTCCCATTCCCATTCCCACCACCACCACCACCACCACCACCACAATGCCGGATAAACCCACCCAACATACACCATCCGCACCGCCGCATGTGCAACTAACAATCAATCCGACTCTCACCTCTCAGACCATGTTGTGTAAGAAATTGCCACCCCTAATGAAATCCATTATTATTCCAGTCATTGCAAGGTTCCATGCAGGCTACTTTCGTATAACTCTTTCCCTATGCTGGCAAACCCTACTTTGGAAAACCCTTAGCGAACCACCCGAAAACGCCCACGCTTACCGGAGAATGCTCGGAGCGTTACCCTCTGCCGCATTCATCCTCATGTGGTCCTTATCTTTGTTCATCCTCCTATCACTTTCCATCTTATACATTTTAAAATGTGCCTTACTATCCAACATGGTTAAACAAGAATCCCTAAACCCTATCAGCGTAAATTACCTTTTTGCCCCTTGGATTTCATGGCTCCTTTTGCTCCAAACGACGCCGTTTTTTTCTCCAAAAACTATTTATTATGTTATTCTCTGGTGGGTATTTGTTCTACCAATATTCATACTTGATGTTATAATATACGGACAATGGTTCACCAAAGGGAAGAGGTGCTTATCGAGGGTGGCGAACCCGGCGAGCCAGCTTTCGGTGATCGGGAACTTCGTGGGAGTGCGGGCTGCGGTGGAAATGGGGTGGCGAGAGAGTGCAATGGTTATGTTTACGTTAGGAATTGTGCATTATTTGGTGGTGTTTGTGACGTTGTATCAGAGATTATCAGGAAATAGTTGCATGCCGGTGATGCTCCGGCCGGTTATGTTCTTGTTTATTGCTGCTCCGAGCATGGGGAGCTTAGCTTGGGACTCCATTTCTGGGAGTTTTGATTGTTGTTCCAAGATGTTATTTTATCTTTCTCTGTTTCTTTTTCTATCTCTGGTATGTGGAACTTTTTCTTTTTCAGTTATGAGGTCGCTAACCGGATTAGTAGTTAGTATCGTCAAATTAGTATTAAAATCTTCATTTGCCTAGATTTAAACCCAAAACCTAAAAAAAAAAAAAAAAAAAAAAGCAAATAAGTTTCTATTAAAAGTGCAATTTATTTTTCTATACATATAAAAGTAGTAGCCGTTTCAAGTTTTAATTTTACTTTTTATACTAAGAATATTAACCCATTTAATTTTTTAATAATTTATATTACTTTAAAAATTTACGCTCATGGACTTTTAAAAAAAAATTAAATATGTAGTTATAGTTTTTTCTTAATATTTCGGCATAAATTTTACTAAAAGTTTGTATTCAAATTAAAATATTTTCTTTTATATCGTTGACGAACAGAACAACATTGGTACCGAGGTTTAGATTTTTTTTACAGTTTTTTTCCTTAAAGTAAATTTTTGTTCCAAACCATGCGAAGTGTTAAAAGTTTTCAAGTCTTCGATCTAAGTTTTATTCAAATTAAAATATAGTATTGCACATGCTTATTTTTAACTACTTTTTTACAAATTCTTTTTTCAAAATGGAGCCTTACAAATTTCCGGTGACATCAAAACACCAAGGCAACTTGCGATTCACATCTACAAGTCTAATTTATTTTATAAATCACTCAAACAAATGTAGTTGATCATTATCGGTTAAGGTTGGTCTCACCAGCCGATTCATCCCGGTATTAACAAGGTTGTAATAAATTGTAGGGGTGTTCATCAAATCAAATAACGAATTTTCGAATTATTCGAATCGAATTTTTCGAATTTTTATTATTTTTATCTGAATTCGTATTCGATTCGACTCGATTAATATTTGAAACTCGAATTCGAATCGAATTCGAATAAATTCGATTTAATTCAAATTCACCCTAAACAATAAATTATTTTACTTTCATTTTTTAAAACACCACAAACTAATTATATTCAACATAAAATATAATATTCTGCAAAATTAATTAACTATCAATATGTCAAAACACCAAAAATTAGAAGATAGGTTGGTTACTGGTAGCGATTTAAGTTAGGTAAAAATTTAGAAATAAGTAGCATGAACTATTTGTCAGTAGGTTTAATAATGTTATGAATAATAAACTTATCACCTATGGGTAGTTCGTATTTTAGCCATGTTTAGAAGTTATATGTGTGTATATATGTTTGTTTGTGTGTGTCTATACATATATCAAAACATTATATATAAGTTGAATTCGAATTTCGAATCGAATCGAATTCAAAATCACAAATTCGTATTCGATTCTAATTCGATTACTGGATTCGAATACGAATCAAATCGAATTCGAACCTTTTTAATCGAATTCGAATCGAGTCGAATTTCGAATTTTTCGAATTCGAATCGAATTCTGAACACCCCTAATAAATTGATCCAAATCAAATAAGCAAATTTTAATTTCTACTTGATTTTGAAAAAGAATTTAAAAACTAACAATAAGAATGTTTTTTTTTTCTAAAAGAAATCAATAATATATTCATTACCAAACCTATACTTTATATTGAATTGTGTAATGTTTAAGTATACTATTAAATAGCTTTAATATTTAAAAAAAACATTTACCAATGTAGTATTATCGCTAATAACATGAGTTGGTATACTTTGTCGATGAAAGTAATCGGTCTACAACCCTTTGCAATTTATCATCAATAAAAATTTAAAAGAATATAAAATTATTTCTTTAAATTAAATGTTTATATTTTACAAATTGCGATATACTTTTTCAAACAATATTTCCATGTGAGCTAAACTATTTTTTGTTAATTTGGTGTTGAATTAATATTCAGGTGTCAAGGCCGAATTTATTCAAGAAATCAATGAAAAAAATTCAATGTGGTATGGTGGGCATATTCGTATCCACTAACAGTATTGGCATTGGCTTCAACTGAATATGCACAGGAAATGAAGACTGGTGTTGCTCATTTGCTCATGATAATACTGTCTGGACTCTCAGTGTTGGTCTCATTCATTCTAATGGTATATACTGCTCTCAACACTAGTGGCGGAGCTTAACCAAAAGTTCTGGAGAGGAGGGGGCGGAAAGTTAAAGTTATTAGACCCAATTTATATATTATATAAATATTTAGGCAAAATAATTGAGGGGGGGGGGGGGGGGGGGGAGGGGTTGCACCCCCGGGTGTCAACTAAGCTACGCCCTTGCTCAACACTAATTATATCTTGATGCATCGAGATGGTGACGACGAGGATCTTACATTTGGGACCCTAAGACCGAACGCTATTGATAGCAAGATCCCGAAGATATTGACATGATCGATGCTTTGGCGTACCAGGCGACCTCAATTATTCGATTATGAACCATGATCATCCCATCATATACTTAGAAATTAACAATGACTGTTATTGTATTTATATGTGATTAATTTTATAATTTAGATTACAAAAGAATCCATAGTTGAGGTAAACATTTCAGAAAAATAATCAATACAAACAAGTAAAAAATTATGGAAAGAGAAACCAGATGAGGTGATTGATTATTGCATTTGTGTAGTTATACAAATTACATCTTTTAACTTTGATAGAAAGATGATATTTGATATATTTTCTCTTCATACACTAGCAGGTAATGTAAGACAACCCGTAGTGAGCTAACGCCCTGGGCACATCACCATTATAACATCCGCCAAACCACTACCCACTTACATTTGAAGGGTGTGTGCCCAGTTACGACCCCTGCCCCGCTTTCATATTCCATTTAATTTCCAAAATTAATCATAAAATTACACCTCATCCACTTTTGGTTTAATATCTTTTATTTATTTAATTGAAACATTATTTTGATAAAGTGGTTAGCAAAACCACTACACACTTTTGAGGGTTTTATTAGTTAAACCAGTACAACATAGCTTAAAAGGATATATATTATTTTTAACATAGACTATCGGAAATTTTGGCATAAGGATCAGAACCAGATAGATAGAGGTGATGTTCAACATAACCTCTCCCCGTATATTTTACTTGCAAGAATGAAGGGGCATTCCATGTGAACCGAAAGCAATCTACCAGCGAGGGAGTGTCATCTCAATAACTCAATTTGAACCAAATGATTCAAATTTTAAAGTAAATCAAAATTATAACCAAAATTTTGAACGTCCCTCTCTTTCTACCAATGATAGAGTGCCACATCATTTCCCTAACTTCCCGCTCTTTGAACCAAAATCGGGTCACCAACCAAAAATTCCATCCCAAAATCTCATCCTGGCTAAACGTACACCCTTCCCTTAATTGTCATACCCCATCCCTCATAATATATTATTTTCTAAAAGTTGATTTTTCTTGTAAAAAATATCACCGTATCGACATTAGACTATGGGGTATGGGGCGGGGGTTGGGGCGTGGGTTGGCTGAAAACGCCCAAGTCACCACTCTGGGTGGGCTTGGGTTTGGGCGTGGCCCTTTGGGCGGGAGTTTAAGCCTGGGCGTTGGGCATGCCTAGCGGTCCTACGTGGCCGGCTCCTATTCGCTTGTTGGCTAGGTCATAGCGGGCCAATTAAATTTTAAAATATAACCGTTTGGCCAAGCCAAACGGTTCACTCACCCATCGCTATATAACCCCCAACCCCACCGGCTGTATAACCCCCAACCCCACCGACTGTCCACATCGCTACCCCAACCCAAGTCACCTACCTGAACCGCTACCCACAAACACTTGTTCGATGGCCTCTTGGACGCATGAGGAAGAGCTAGCCCTTGTCACGAGCGTCGTGGACGCGATGAAGGGTCGCCAACCCGGTGAGACCCGTTACTGGCCGGAAGCTTTTGCTAGCTACCGGCATAACGTGGGAAACGACCGGCACAATTTAAACGCGTGCCAACACAAATGGCGCGAGCTACGACCGAAGCTCGATCGTTTTAAAGCCTACTACGACAGCGTCCCGGGCGGTGAGATAAGTCACGAAGACCGGGTGGCGGTGGCCAACATCGAGTTCCGGGGCAAGGAGCGGAAGCCGTTTGACAAGCTCGCCCTTTTCGAAATTTACCTAACGCTTTAGGGTGTTTTTTTTTGTAATCTTTTTTTTTTGTAGAATTTTGTAATTTTTTTTTGTAGAATTTTGTAATTTTTAGGAAATTTTAACAAAATTTTAGGTTTTTTTTTTAAATGTTGTGTGTATTTTTTAATTTTAGGTTTTTTTTAATTTTAATAAAGCTGGTCAAGCCACGCGGGCTAGCCAAGCCCCGCCATACTCCACATACACGTCACTAACCAGCGGGGGGGCTCCAACTCCACGTGTCAACTCATGCCCCACCATACCCCACGGTCTAAAATCTTTTTTTTTTGAACGGCCAACAAACTCAATCCCGAGCACTCTCGGGGCACCCACTGAACAAACGGAGTACTCCGAGAGTAACCCGAGTCCACCACCAATTCCGGGGAAAACCTGGTAACCCACCCGCCCGTAGGCACGACGGTGAAGTTACCGGTAAAAACCGTTTGGCTCAAGGATCCAACCCAGGTTTCCCAGGGTCTCCTATCATTACCCACCAGTGACTCACTCTGCACCAAGTCGGAGTCGAACCTGCATCTCTCAAGAGAAATGCAAGCCCTCCACCACTTGATCTAGAGATCATTGGCCACGGTCTAATGTCTACATAATTATTGTCGGAACATACAAGACAATTTTATAATAGTGTTATTTTACATAACTTTGTTTTAAAATAATATATGATATTAGTTATTTTATGTAAACTTATTTTAGAGTAAAATACACGAATATTTCCTGTGGTTTGTCAAAGTAAAATGTTTAGTCCTCAAATTTTGGAAATTACATTGGTGCTTCCTGTGGTTTGCTCAATTGTTACTCGGATAGTCCCTATAATGAATATCCGTTAAGTTTTCTAGTTAAGTTGCTATGAAATAACTAAACTACCATTTATATTTAAAAATAATAAATAAACCTGCACCAAACCCACACACCCATTGTCCCCCTCTTCTCCGGTGATGTTTTCTCATCGCCGGAATCACCTCCGACGCCATCCTCACTTATTTCATTCCATAACACCACTCACCTCCACCGTTAATGCCACCACAACCATTAAGACCACCCACCTTTAGAAAGAGAAAGAGATGTATATAGAGAGAGAAACAAGCAGAGAGATAAGGAGATTTACAAAGAGAAACCACCGAAACTATCGTCATTTCTGTAGCCACCGATAACACCGCCCTTGCCATCAAACTTACCCATAGTCGCCGTCATTCACTCCATCCACTACAAGAAAGTCGACCAATAGCGGCGACAAAAGTCGCCGCTAATAGTCCATATTGTCGCCGCTAAAGCTAATAGCGGTGACATATCGCCGCTATTGAGTCGCCGCTAAATCTTGGATGCTAAAGGTGTCGTCGCTAATGGTATGTGTCGCCGCTAATGATTAGGACTTTTAGCGGCGACATATGTCTTCGCTAAAAATGTCTTCGCTAATAGTTTCACTCAATAGCGGCGACATATGTCGCCGCTAAAAGTCAATTTTTTTTTTAAATTTTTTGCTGCATTTGCAGTGTTTCCCGTTATGAACAAACCTGCCAATTTCCAAGTTTTACGCAACACAAACAGACTAAACAAACATAATGCTTTACATACTAAAACCGCATAAAACATTTCCGTACAATAAACATCCTAAAAAATCCGAAAAATAACATTCTAAAAAAATCCGAAAAATAACATTCTAAAATATCCGTACAAAATAGCCGCAAGAAAGGATTCAAGTTAGGTCGTCATCGTCATACTCATCGTCGGGTGCGACTTGCTTTCCCCTCGCCGCAAGAAAGGATTCAAGTTGGTTTACGAATGCCGGACTTTGGAACAAAGTCGAAACGTATTCCTACATTAACACATATCAAACCCAATATTATTAGCAAAAACATATAGTTGGTTTACTATATTTTTGAAGTCAAATTGTATAGTTTACCTCCTAAAAGGGTTGTGCGGTTTGAGGTTGCGCACTACAAGTGTTCGATGGCTTATTCGAAGGTTTAGGCCCAAGCCCCCGGAACCATCCTCGTCGATCACCCAAAACGTTTTGAAACACGGCAGCCTCATTCGGCTGGTTAGAACCGCTGCTTTCTCCGCCCATAATCTCGCGTTCTAGATTAAGCTGTATTTTACGAAGATGATTAAATATAAATACAAATAGAGTAAATTACAACTGGTGTCCTTTACGTTTCTACCATATTACAACCGGTGTCCTTTAACTAAAGATATTACAGGCTCCGTCCTTTATGTTATTAATTTTTAACACCCTATGTCCTTTAGTGCTAAACTAGTTTAATTTTGACAACAAATTGACCCATTTTTAACTGCATTTAACAGCAATTCAAACCCCCCCTTTTTAACAGCAATTCAAACCCATTTTTTACAGCTTTGACTCTGTAATATCTTTAGTTAAAAGGGTACAAACGTAAAGGACACCGGTTGTAATTTACTCATATAAATATAAATATAAATATAAATATAAATATATATATATATATATATATATATATATATATATATATATATTTAGATAGATACTTACATAATTCTGCTCGGCTACCGGGTCAACAAAATTCCCATCTTTATCGGTGTGAGTTTTGCGGTACGTATCAAGACGTTTCAAACCCTGTTTAACATTAAAACTTAGATGAGACGTTAAATAAACATAAACATACAAACACACACATATAAAACATTACATGTTTGTAGGCGGTGCTACTGTATGATGATGTACCCCCACGATTTGGGAATTTTTGAAGTTGGTGGACTCTTGTGTTTGCCTCACTTCTTGCAATATATTTGGGGTCCAATAAGTGATCAATTGTTCTCATCCAGTTTTCATAAGGCATATCCTCGGGGTGGTGTGCCCTTGCACTTTCGACATCGGCATAACCTCCATTATTACTAAATTCTTTCTTAGCGTAGTTCTTGCGGTCGGAGTACCGCTTCATAAGCACTTGTCTAATGCCGCTTTTTAAGTCGCGCGCCTCCAAATCCTGTTCAACTTCATCGAAATTGAAATTCTCCTAGGAATTAAATACAATTGTTAAAACATTATATAAAAACGTTAAAACATTAACCTGGCGTTTACGGCTGCAAACGCGGCAGCAAACGGTGGCGTTTTTATACCCGTTTGTTGCTGCGTTTGCAGCCGTTTAATGTCACGTTTACGGCTACAAACGGCTGCGTTATTGCACCCGTTTACGGCTGCAAACGCATCAGCAAACGGCTGCGTTTTTACACCCGTTTTCTGCTGCGTTTGTAGGCGTAAACGCGCCTTTAAACGGCTGCAAACGCCTGCGTTTTTGCACCCGTATGCAGCCGTTTAACACCAATAAATGGCCTAACTTATTTACCTTTAGGTGGTTCATCACGGCCTCCTTATAAGGAGTCGGAACTTTCTCCCAACCCATTCTATCAAAAGCGATGGTCCGCCACATGTACAAACCCGCCTCGCGTGAAAATAAGTCGCTCGGTACACCAACAGGGGTATACGTTACATCCCTATCGAATGTAAGAGAGACACGCCCCCCCCGCTTTGACCATCCTGCGAAGCTTTTGATTTTTGGCTTTCCCCCTAACTTTCCTTGGGGGAACCGCTGCAATTAAAATAAAATTAAATATAATTAGTGACAACATTTATAATAAATGTAATAAAAGTACTATATAATAATTGATAACTTACCGTCAATCTCATGCGTCCCTCTCCGAAAAGGATCCGGATTTGGTGGATCCCCAGCTCCGTCTCCCCCATGTCCTCGGGGCATCACATCCGCCATCAGGTAAACAAATACAAACCACAAAGAAAGCATATTTCCTAAAAAGTTACAAATGTTAAAACACGTGTATCAAATAGAAATTAGTAGAAAGTACAACAAGTTTAACTAATATGCGGATAAATATTTCAACAAGTGTTTTTCAAATACTAACTAATATAAATTACAACAAGTTTTCTCTTAATCAAACTCGATGTCATAATCGGGATCGTCCTCATCAACATCAGTCTCGACCTCCAACACTTCATCGACGGTAGTCGTTGGGGGACCAACTTCAGTTGCAGGCTCACCTGAAGTAACATGAGAAGACCCAATTTGAAAGTATTGGGTGAGGTCGATGACAAGTGGACAGTCAGATGAAGAGTTGTTGTGGACAACGTCAATATCTTCTAAGTCGTCATCAGCATTTTTAACCGGCTCGACGCGGTTATCATTTAATGGCCGATCCCAAATTTTTCGATGATTAATGTTCTCGACTACCCATCTAAGTTTATTTTTTTTGTTTCGAGACGGTTCTTGGATGAAGAACACTTGTTTGGCTTGCGAAGCAAATATGAGTTGATCATCTTTGTCCCATTCATGTTCAGTGCTTATACTGGTGATATTATTGTCATACTTTACACCCCTTCGAGTATCAAACCACTTGCACCAAAATAGGACAGTTGAATAACCATTTGTATAATTCAACTCAATAATTTCTTCTAATTGGCCATAAAATTTCACACCGTTCTCTCCGACCACTTCTACCCCAGAGTTTTGCGTTGCGCGTTTTGCATCACGTTCAAGTGTCATAAACCTAATACCGTTGACTATGCAACCAGCGTAAGTTTCAGCATTTATTTTCACACCAATTGAAAGGGCATACAACTCTGGGTGGAATTCTGGAGAATTTTGTGTTTTCATCGAATGGACCTAACAAATATAGAGTAAGAATGCTTGTTATATATGTATTACCTAACCGATGTAGAGTAATGCGTGTTATATATGTTTTATACCTTATTAAGAAACCACCCCGGAAATTTCGTTTTAAGATCATCTTGGGGATGTGTAGATATGAACTCACTACATTAATGACATATATAAGCAAGTAAGGAAGAGAAAATAGTAATTAACATTAACATATTGCGTAAAGTAAAGATAGGAACACTCACTTCATGTACTCCCTGACTTCTGCGCAGTTTTCGAGAACAAACCATTCCAACTTGCTTTTTTCAATGGTTGAAAGATATTTGCTCTTCGTTGCGCTTGCCGGACGACATTTAGACTCAAATACCCAAAACTTACATTTTCAACAACGACATCCTCGTTTCTATCTGGGCGATTGAACTTAGTCTGAACATCTTGAAGATACATTGAACAAAATGTTAGAGCTTCTTCAAGCACATAACCTTCAGCTATACAACCTTCCGGCCTTGTCGGGTTTCTGACATACTTTTTTAGTTTTTTCATGTACCTTTCAAATGGATACATCCATCTGAAAGCTACTGGACCTCCCGCAATCGCTTCATCAGGTAAATGCACAAGTAAATGAACCATAATGTCAAAAAATGCCGGAGGATAGGTCATCTCTAACTTGCATAGGATGGTAAGAATGTCATCCTTTGCTTTCCTCATATCTTCAACCAATAGTGTTCTGGAACAAAGTTGCTTAAAAACATACAAAGGTCTACCATTGGTGTAGATGTATCTTTTGTCAAAAGCCCTATAACCCCAATCGGTATCAAACGTTGCATGAGAATATGACAGTCATGAGATTTCAACCCAGTAATGTTAGAATTGTTATCTGTCACCCTCTTGCTGATATTAGATCCAAACCCATCTGGCCGTTTAACATTTTTTATAAATTCACAGAAAAGCTTTCGATCATCGGACTTGAATGAGTACTTTGGGTGGGGACTTAAGAACTTGCTACCCGATTGTTTCAACCACTGTGTTGGCCGGATATTTAGTTTTTGCAAGTCGTTTCGTGCGTTTGGTGTGTCTTTGGTCTTCTCATTCATTAAGAGAGTACCAAGCAAGCTGTCGCACACATTTTTCTCGATATGCATTACATCTAAGTTGTGCTTCAGCTGCAAAGAAGACCAATACTCAAGTTCGAAAAATATGCTTCGTTTGGTCCAGTTCAGCTCGAAATCTGCTCGGTTTATCCTCCCACCTCCAAAAGATGGATGCTTTCCTGGTAGACGATGAGGTAGACGACCGTGTTGAGCTTCTATGTCAGCAGGACTAAACTGTCTCAGAGGGCCTCGTGTCTCGGGTCTCCCGTTAAATTCGAGACTTGTTCTCCATGGATGGTTGGCATCTAAGAACCGACGATGACCAACATACACACATTTACCAGTTACACGAATTGAAGGAGTGTCTTCGTTGCAAGTCGGGCATGCCATGTAGCCCTGCCCGCTCCAACCTGATAGACTACTACGGGCTGGAAAGTCGTTTATGGTCCATAACAACGCCGCCTTCATTGTGAAGAATTCGTTTGTTGTTGCGTCTTTAGTACGTACACCTGAGTGCCACAAATGTTTAAGCTCATCCACTAACGGTCTAAGGTAAATATCCATGTCTTTCCCAGGTGATTTAGGGCCAGGAATCAACAAGGTCAACACGAATGTGGACTCCCGCATGCATAGCGATGGAGGCAAATTGTATGTGGTGAGTATAACCGGCCATGTGCTATGAGTCGAGGGTCCGTTACCATTAAACGGATTAAAACCGTCAGCTGCAAGCCCCAAGCGAACATTTCGTGGCTCCATCGCGAAGTTTGGGTACTTCCTATCAAAGTCTTGCCATGAAGATCCATCAACTGGATGCCTCATGGTCCCATCTTCTGAACGTCCGGTACTATGCCATATCATATCTTTTGCCGTGTGCCTTGAACAATACAAACGCCGAAGTCTAGGCGTCAAAGGAAAGTATCGTAACACCTTGCGAGCTACCTTCGTGCCTTTTGTGTCTTTATCGACCCAACGACTCTCATTACAAACCAGACAATTTTGCAACGACTCGTGTTCTTTCCAGAAGAAAGCACAATCATTTACGCACGCGTCTATCATCTCATAATCCAAACCAATCTTCTTAAATTTCTTCTTAACTACATAATGCGTAGGGGGAATCTTGTTGCCTATTGGCATTGATTCTTGCAACAACTTTAGTAGACGATCAAATGAAGTATTAGTCCAATGGGACGTCTCCTTTAGATTCATAAGCTTTGCTAAGAAGTCAAGTGAAGAAAACTTAGTACAACCAGGATATAATTCAGATTCAACATCCTTTATTATGTCTTCAAAATCATCATCAACACCGTTAGATTCTCCACCCGACATCTCCAGGTTACGGTCTGTATCTTCTTCCATACGCTCCCCCCTAATGTCTTCAATAACGTTTTCCATACCCTCCTGTGGCACAACATTATCTACTTCTACAACTGCAGGCCGAGATTTTTCGCCGTGATAGTCCCACTTTATGTAATCTTTCCCAAAAAACCATACGCCCCAAATGGAGTTTCATTTTTGTGATGGTTGTTAAGCCGGAACATTTACATTTGGAACACGGACATCTAACTTCATTATGGTTGGGGAGCACTCTTTCACACATCGCGATAAAAGACTTGAGTCCTTGCTGGTAGTGAGCTGATTGAAGTGGGGAATCAATCCAGCTTTTATCGATAGGCATTATGCAACTGAAAGATAATTTAATTTAGGGTTTGCAAGACAAGGGTAGGCTGCTAAACCCACTTTTTGAACACTTTATCTCATATATGAATGTGTATTACATGGTTGTTTGTTTAAGAAAAATTCGACAGCATTTCCTCTTAGCTCCCAAGTATATATGTAAGAATATATATACCCGAGGAGCAAAGAGAAAATGATAACCGAATCCTTCTTAAACAAACAATCATGTAATACACATTCACATCCTAAATGAGATAAAGTATTCAAAAAGCAGTCCCAAATTAAACGGGGACAACCTGAAATTAATTTCTAAATCAATTTTAGGCGGGTATTTCTAAGCTCATTATGGTTTATGTATGAATTTTCGAAAAGAATAGAGCAAATATCATGTGGGTCAATGGGTAAAAGCTAGTTCATCATTACTTGACATGAAGTTTTGTTTCTGATTTAAGTGTGCTTATATTCAAAGGATATTATTATTATTATTAGTATTGTTATTATTATTATTATTATTATTATTATTTGTTTTTAAATAATAGAAGGGAAAAGGATCAATGAAGGTGATGGAAAAGGACAAATGTCGCCGCTAATAGTCCCAAATGTCGCCGCTATTGGTCGACTTTCTTGTAATATATATCATTAAATCGTAACAAAATTCAAATATTAAATATAGAATACATGTAAAGATATTAAATATATTCAAATATTGGTCGACTTTCTTGAACAATTTGAAGCAAAATAAAATTAAAGTGTTACATGTCAATGGGTTAACTAGATTAAATATAGAATACATGTAAAGATATATGAGTTAACATGTCAAAAGAGTTAAACATGTATGCAAAATAGTGTAATGAGTTGATGAGTTAAAAAAACTTCAGAAATATGTAAACGATCAATGAATTAAATATAAATGAAGTGAAAAACGGGTCAAGTAAACGAAATGTATAAAGGATGAAAATGATTATAATAGTGAAAGGAGTAAACAAAATAGATGTGTCCAATGAGATTAATGTCAAAAAGAAATAAAATTTAAATGGGTCAAATAGGTATTGCATAGTGTAAATAATATAAATCGTACGAGTTAAAAGATAAAATGAGTTGAATACAATGTTCTTACAACCGAATCGGCCGTCATAATCGGGTCATTTTTACAACCAAAATTTTATTTAAAAAAAAAAACACGCTATCTTAGAAGACAACTGACATTACAAGGGGCATGTCCAAGTTAGCTTTAAGAGATGAAGTTAACTAACATTACAAGGGGCATGTCCCAGTTAGCTTTAAGAGATGAAGATAGTCAACAAAAAAACTGCAAGCCATACACTTGAAAACAAAAGTTCGCAGCACAAGCTTAACTATCCTACATCAGTAATCTCAACAAACATACAATTTGAAAGAACGCATGATCATTAATTTTCTTTTCTTACAATTATCAACAAACATTTAATTTTTACAGACTAATTCATACACCAATCTAATCCTAATTCTAAATACACACATATATATCCACCATATATACTCTTTAACATAATGGAAAGACCAACTTATCATCCACCATATATACTGTTTAACATAAAAGAAAAAAAAAACTTAATAAAAAATATGAGACACCGTATAACGCATAAACATATTTAAAGTAAAAACTAGTTCATGACATTATTTAAAAAGGAACTTCCACAGCCACAAGACAAAACAATAAGGAACTTCCACAGCCACAAGACGAAACAAAAGTATGTACAGCTAATGCTTTCAATTCATCCCCCGAACAGATTTAAAACAGATCTAAAGGTATGTACAGCTAATGCTTTCATCCCCAAACATAAACTAACCTTGTTATGCACGAGGAGAAGAGCTGTTGACGGTGGTGGCCGAGGAGACGAAGTGGTGCCGGTGGTGGCCGTGGAGACAAGACGGTACCGGTGGAGAAACTACATTCACCAAGAACCATGAAATTAACAACCTATATAACAAAATACACAAAAAAATCAACATAAAACTAACCGATTATGCCGATTTTGGAGAGATTTTGCCGATTTTTTCGCTAACCGGAGAGAGGAGGTGAAAAGATTTGGGGGAAAGTAGGTGGAGGGAAGAAATGGCGCTGATTCCTTACTTTATTCGTCGGGCCAATAGGGGCGACAACATGTCGCCGCTATTAATCTGGGCAAACCCCAGCCGTTGGATGATGATATGAATCGTGTGGCTAGGGTTTAACATGGGACACCGGATTGCGGATTGGACCAATAGCGGCGACATATTGGATGTCGCCGCTATTAATGTCGCCACTATTAATCGTTATTCTTGTAGTGATCAATCTTAGCCGCCATCGCTATCACCTCCCCCCGACGTCACACCATTCCCGTGAGTAATCGACCCTCAACCATAACCATAACCACCACCATCCACTTATCTCTTGAAACCCTAATTTTCATTAAATCCTCTATTTTTTTTTTTTTGAGAAACCCATCAAAACCACGCATCAAAACAAGTCAACAAGCTGAAATTAGGGCTTTGGTTGGTGGATATGTGTGAAACAACTCGAAAATGGTGGTGAACGGTGCTGTCGATGCTAGGAAACTGTGAGGAAGAAGACCTGTGATGATGTGGGTTTGTTTGAGATCTGAGAGAGAAGGGAGGAGAAAAGGAAGGTAGAGTGGGTCCCACATATTTATTTTTTTATTTCTTTTAGTGTTTTTTCAGATTTTTAATAACCGAAAATTTTGGTTCGGTTTTTGGATAACCATTTTCAATAACCTAAAAAAACCGAAACGAATCGATAAGTTACAATACATATATTTTTATGTTTAAGTTTAAGTTGTTTAAGTGTTTAACCCAATGCTAGTAGATATTATTAATTTTATTCTTTAATGTTAATTCTTTATAATAAAAACATTATATGTTTATTTATAAATGAAATGATTTATTTATTACCTCCACGAAATAACATATATTAATATAAAAATTAAATGAACTACAAATTATTATAAAAAAAAAATGTCTTAGTAAAAACTTTGGAGAAACATAAAAATAGATTAGAAGGTTAGATTTATGTAAGCAATATTAATTAAAGATGTTAACTATTATATCTTAAATGTAAACATATAAGAACGGTTCTTATATTTTAAATTATACTTTTTATTTTTTGAATCTTACATAATTTTGTTCAAAAAAACCGAAAAAACCGAAAAACCGAACCGAATCGATATAAAAACCGAAAAAACCGAAACCGAACGGTTTTAAAAAACCAAAACCGACATTTCGGTTTCGATTTTAGTTTTTCCCAAAAACCGAACCGAACCGTGCACACCCCTAGCTTAGTCATTTCATAGCAACTTAACTGGAAAACTTGACGGACATCCATTATAGGGGCTATCCGAGAACAACCGAGCAAACCACATGGAGCATCAATATAATTTCCAAAAGTTGAGAACTAAACCTGTTACTTTGGCAAACCACAAAGACTATCCGTGCATTTTACTCTTTATTTTAATAACAAATAAAATTAGTAATTTTATCTCTTGTATTGGACACTTCAAACAACAATTCATTAGTAATTTAATCTCGTACCAATATACAATGCCCAAACCCACGAAAATATGACAATTTATTAGTAGACCAGGGACCAAATATCATTTCTCAAACGACTAAAATTTAAATTTATCTTTCATGCACACACAGAGCCGTCCCCGAGAATAATAAAAAACTTTTGGGCCTCGGGCGAGACAAAAAAGTTGGGCCCCTTTCTATAATATAACGGCTGCGAACGGGCCGTGAACGGCTGCGAACGGGCCGTGAACGCAACGGTTAACAGCTGCGTTTGCAGCCGTTAAACCACTGCGTTTACGGCCCGTTCGCAGCCGTTATACGGCTGCGTTTACGACCGTATAACGGCTGCGAAGAGGTTGTAAACGCAGCGGTTAACTGTTGCGTTTGCATCCGGTTATCTGCTGCATTTACGGCCTGTCGCAGCCGTTCAATGGCTACGTTTATGGCCGTATAACGGATGCGTACTGGCTCGCAGCGATTTAACGGCTGCAAACGCAGAGGTTATCCTCTATCACGAGACTGGTAGCTGTTTAACGGCTGTTAACGGCTGCGTTTAACGGCTCGTTGTAGGCTCACGAGTTATTATCGATCACGGGACTTAAATCCTCTACGTTTTGAGGAGTTCATAATTTCACACACAATTAAACCAAAAGTCCTTTCGCTTCTTAACAACAATGTAATAAACTACTACTTACGTTATTGTCGATCGTGGGACTTAAAGCCGAACATAACATCAGCAAAGTTTAAGCTCATCAAACCACTAATCTATATTCTATATACCATAAAACTGCCTCATATGAAGTAACAAAATAGTTAAATATTTCATGAGCAGTTAAACAACAAGTTCAAACACTGCTATTAACTACACAACTAGCAATCTCCTCCTTGGAACCCTAAAACTCCCCTACCTCTTCTTCTAGGGTTCTTAAATCTCAATAAACATCAAAATTAGACATACAAGAACATCCCTAATCAACCAATTAGAGCCAAAATACCAACATCCATTCAAATTTCAGAAGAATCCCAAGTTTTTCACCCAAACCCTCAAAATTCTACAATTTTAACCTAATTTATGGATGAAATACATACAAAATTCGAAATTATTGAACTGGGGTTGAAGAATTACCTGTTGTATGCTTCAAATCGACTTCAAATACAATCCAAATACGTAATCGCCTTCATATGTGTGTGTATTTGTGTGAGAAGCATACAACAACGTAGGGGAAAGGATCTGATTTATACGATGCATTAGGTTTAATTTTATTTTCTTTTTTTTTAGCACACAGGCATTAAGTTTAATTTTAATTTTTTTTTTTGAGCGCACAGGCCCCAAACACATCAGACTTTGGGCCCTTAATCACATCTCAAAGTTCAGCATTTGGGCCTCACTCTCCTGCATTTGGGCCTTTTTTTATAAGTAACATAATAAGCCTCTAAACTCTACTGGGCCCCTAATATTTTTGGGCCTTGGGCGCCTGCCCAGCTTGGCCGGCCCAAGAGCCGGGTCTGTGCACACATATCAGTTTATGCTAACCACAAATATCGGCACATTAATCCCTTATCTCATTTTGAAAGTGATGCCCATTTAACCTACACTAAAACCAACTATTTGATTGCCCGTTACCTAATCAGCTATTTCCAAATTCAACCTATAATTTCTACTTTCTGGGATTATAAAGTGAATGTGTAACATTAAGATGTACGTGATGCACCCCACTTGGTGTTAGTGATGCGTCTTTCATTAGTCTTACATCTCCCCATTTATTGAAAATGCTCTCTGGTCCCATCTTCTACATCTTACGATGGGCAACTTGGTTGGGAATTTTAATGCCAAACACCCTACTACTATCTTGTTAGACTACGATGGCTCATTGTTAGTGATCCCGTTTGTTTTCATGTCTAATCAGGTACGTAAGAAAATATTCCGTCATCTTTAACATTAAGCTATTAGTTTGAAATATATTTCGTAAAAATACTTATTATTTGACACAAAATATTCACCCGAATGCGTATTGTTATAACATTATGCGACACCTCTAATTAAATGTTTTTTTAACAACTATCATTAGTGGCAAGTGTTAGCTACACTAAAATCCAGGTTAGTTTTGGTTGTGAAATTAAGTCGTGCCTAGAGCTCATGATCTATAACGCATGAAGAAACTCCTTGGCTTAGAAGATGACCCAATACAGAAGCCTGGGAACACCCTCTAGCGTTCAAGTTAGTAATCTGTCACAAAATAAACATGTCAGATATATATATAGGGAGGGGCTCATGCGAGAACCACCCTTATTGTGAGAACCTTGAGAACCAATGTGAACACAACCTAAAATAGCTAAAAAAACCTAAAAAAAACCTAACCCCCACCCCCCAAAAACCTAACCCCCCCCCCCCCCAAGCTAAAAAAAACCTAACCCCACCCCCCCCAAAAAAAACCTAAACCCCCTCCCCCACCCCCCAAAAACCTAAGCCCCCCCCCCCCCCCCCCCCCAAGCTAAAAACTAAACCCCCAAAAAACCTAAAATTTTTTTTTTTTGATTTTGGCTTCGAAAAGTAGCGATTTTAACCTAAAAAATATTAAAAAAATCAAAAAAAAAAATTTGTGTGATTTTTAGCTATTTTTAGGCATTTTTGGTGTGTTCACATTGGTTCTCGCGGTTCTCACAATAAGAGGTGGTTCTCGCATGATCTTCTCCCTATATATATATATATATATAGGGTTAGGTTCAAGAGTGAACAACATCCTTGTTTGTGAACCGTGTGAACAAATCTTGGCCCTTGATTTTGTTTAAGATGATAAAGGGTAGGATTGTCATTAAACATATAAAGTTAAATTTATTTTTTAAATTATATATCAATTCTTAAAGAGATTTATCACAATCAACAATTAGTTACCGAACAAATCTCTCACAATTAGTTGCCGACGCCGACCGCAGCCTCATCTACTGTGAATCCATCGATAACATTACACCCTTCTACTCCCTCCGTTCTCCAGCCACCTACCAAGAAACCCTCAAACATCAATCCCCTTACAATAGCGTTATGATGGGTACCGACAAGTTGCTGGATCCAACAAGGGGTTAATCTGTTTGTTCGATACAAATATTCCATCAAGCAGAGGAGGTCTGTCGGAGACTATCTCTCACCATCGTTGCGGTCATGGAGGAAAACCAGAGGAGATCCTTCGAAGATATCCAGTCGCCGGAATACTCAGATGATTTTAAACAACAAAGGTACACAATGCTAAAGTGTAATTGTTTATATTATTCAGTAAATCGTTGCATGTTCTTTATGTTTTATAATTCTTTTAAGAACATCAAATAGGAAGTTAGGGTTTCTATAATCTGTTCTAAAAGTTGTTTAATCACGAGTTTTTGGTACAATGGTGTGTTTTTGATCAATAGTTGTCCGAGTATATGCTTAATTTTTTTGAAGGATATGGTTGATGTAACAAGATAATGGATTTTACTCTGTTTTTATGCGATGTACACATGTGTATTTTGTGCGTATTTTGTTGTCAAGACGGCGATGTACATACGTGTATACTGCTATGATGATTTATTAATAAACTGGGTTGTATACATATGCACAAGGTATTTTTTTTGTTTTTCTGCAACCTGTGTTGTACGCTATGTACACATGTGAATAAGCAGTCGACACATATGTGTACACAAGGTTGACTAAATAATGTGGTATTTAGTCCTATCAGTTTATTTTTTAAACTTGCTGTAACAATATACTATGCTTAATGTACAGTTATTGTAACTCAATACATGTGAAGTTATTATATTATTATTAATTAGTTACTTATACTACGTTTCCATTTGTGTATACTGTTTGTTCAAGATGAGGTTTTAAGTCAAAAGTTGACTTTCTTTTTCCTGTTGTTTCTAAAAGGGTCAATTTTTGAATTGAAAGTTATCTTCTTGGCTGGAAATGTTAACACTTAATTAATTTTTTCTATTGGCTCATGTTGTTTTTCCCCCTTTTGAACAATGATTAACATTGGTTTTTAAAATGGGTCAGATTGTTTTAATACTAATAAACAACTATATTTCATTAAATCATCTATATTTATGCTATAATGTTGGTATTCAGTCATATCAGTTTATATTTTAGACATAGTGTAACAATATACTCTGCTTTAGTGGTGTTATTTAAGATGAGGTTTTAAGTCAAAACTATATTTTTTAAAGGGTCAATTTTTGAACTGAAATTATCATCTTGGTTGGAAATATTAATAGTTAATTCATTTTCTCTGTTTTAATTGCAGGGGCAACCTCGTTCCTATTCACCGAATACTAATATGTTGGTATTTTTATGGTCATTTTCGTTATTCTGATCTTTGTGTTTCGTGGGTCCATTGAGGGATTCAGCACTAGCAGCAAAATATGCACATACGACGCCACCAGAATGTGTAAACCCGCTCTGATGACAACTCAGCACAGTCTCATTCTTGCTAGGTGCCATCACCTCAGTTGTCTCCGGCTTTCTTGGAATGAGAATCGCCACATACGCAAATGCCGGAACTACCCTTGAGGCTAGAAAGGGTGTCAATATGGCTTTTATTATCGCATTCAGTTCAGGAGCCGTTATAGGTTTCCTTCTTGCTGCAAACGGGGTTCTTGTGTTGTATATTACTATTAATCTTTCAAGGTCTTCAAGCCATTGATGCCAGAAGCTGTTGTTTCTCTTAGACTTTGAATACTAGTTGATCTAGAACAAGGGTGTAAACTTGTATTGGCAGTGAAGTAGTTGTAAACAGAAACATATTGACTTTTTTTTAAAGTTTATTCTAAATATATTTATTGATTGAATGATGGAACAAAATCAGATTCGTCTATATAGGAGCAAAACATGTGTTTGATTTTGTTCTAAAACATGGTTGCTGGAATCTGCTGTTTGGCTACAATCTGGATGGACACATGTGTATAAGCAGTCGATACACAGGTGTACAAAAGGGTGTATACTATGTACACGTGTGTATAAGCAGTTGATACACAGGTGTGCAAAAAATATTGTTTATTAGTCTGCAACCTGGAATAGGGCTGATGCGTTTTCAAATGAAGCATGTGCAGGAAAACGGTGGAATAGGGTTGATGCAGGCAGTTGGTGTTTGACTAGACAATTGTTTAATGTAAAAATATATTAACTAACGTTAACTGAACAATAATTGAAAAGGTAGTATCGCAGATGCTCATCAACAACTGTAAAAAATAAAAGAACCAAAAGGTACGAGTTTAAAAAATAAAAGAACCAACGTTAACTGAACAATAATTGAAAAGGTAGTATCGCAGATACGCATCAACAACTGTGAAAAATAAAAGAACCAAAAGGTATGAGTTTAAAAAAAACATTGGAATTAAATAAATGTAAGGTTTTAATTATAATCTATATATCACTCTCATTGTCTTCACTTTCTGACTCTTAAGTTCCAGACTCTGTTTCTTTGTCATCTTCTTATTCGGTCGAGAAAGCGTCCTTAGTTGGTTTGCCTTTTTTGAGTGACAATTCCTAGTATCATGGCACCTTACCCTTTTGCCACAAAAATAACATTTCGTCCTTGGCTTCTTGCTTTCCTCTTTTGCTTTTTGCACTGAGTTGATTTTGCCTTTGGTAGAGCCTCCAAACCAGACTTGAAATCTTCGCGAATAATATCTAACTTCACACCATAACTGAAACATCAAGAACAATGTAATGTTAATATTTAATAATTATTTGCTATCAGATAGACCCTCGTTTGAATGCCCGTGTTCAACTTGATGCAAAACGTATCATGCTCTAAGCAAGTGCAACAAAACCTACAAGAACGGCTGATCAATAGAATTTACTGAGGGTCCTAATTACCTTTTTATGGTTTCACATGATCATAATTACTTACAGTTGAATCCTTGCCTCCATTGAAGCTGAATGCGACCTCTTCGGTACTGAGAATGGAAAAGCACATTAAGTGAGAACCCTGAGTCTAATATCTCAAGTTAACATACGCAAATGTAATAAGTTTAATACATGTTAATGTTAAGTATATAATATAAGATATGACATGTGCCTAAGTATCCTCCTAACAATGCGATTATAATACCCACACTAGTCCCTCAAACAGAGCATAATAAACAAAACAATAACCTGTGCATATGTGTACAACCCTGTGTACAAAAAAAAAAAAAAAAAAAAAAACAGAGCAAGAAGAACTAATTTGTAAAAACAGAGCAAGAAGAACACATGTGTATTTCGAACCAGTTCAACATAATACACAAGTTTAAAATCAACAGAGCATGAAGAACACATGTGTATTCCGAACCAGAGCATTAACTAAAAAAACCGGTGCATTAACTAAAAAAACACCCCATACATATGTGTACAACACAGTCTACAATCTTCATCACATCTTACCCCAAAAAACTCAACCAGTAATCGAAATACACAATCAACGAAACCCTAGCTTTTGATTACATATAATCAAACGAAATATAACTTATACAGAATCGGGCTAATAAGGTATACACGAATGACACGTACCTTTGCTGGGATTTCGATGAATGAAAACTCCGATATATAGCACACTTTATCAATCGACGGTGGAAGCAAATAATTGCCGGTGGGATTAAAAGGGAGAGAGAAGAATTGACGGTGGTAGCTATTAATCACCGGTGGGATTAAAAATGAGAGAGAAGAATTGACGGTGGAAGCTATTAATCGCTGGTTACAGAGATGATGAACTTGCAAATCGCCGATCGATTTTGATGAAGAACCCTAATTCGCCGTTCGGTTACAGAGAAGGTGAAACTGAAATTTTGGTATTTTTATGAGAGAGATAGTAATATTTACAAAATTAGATTCAATATACATTTACATTAATGCCCCTATCCACCTTATTTACTGGTTATATTTTTATATAATATTTACCAAATTGCCATTACCCTTAAATTTCATCATCTAATAAATGAAGGGTCAAGATCTGTTCACTTTGTTCACAACTTAACCATTGTTCACTCTAGAACCCTACCCTATATATATATATATAGGGTCAGGATTTGGAGAAAACGGTAGAAAGTGTGAGAACGGTGAGAACGCTTATGGATCGTCCGATCAAAACAATCTATGGACTAGATTGGCGCGGTGGCGTTTTCATAAATAACATCAATTTTATTACGTGGACGGTCCTCATTAAGGGTAAAAAGGTCTTTACACCTCTATACCAAAATGCCATACTGATTAATAAAACGCCATTATGGACCAAAACACATTGCTATATAAACAAAAACATCCCAGACATAACCTGAAACGCCATAGTTTCTACTATATACCATTCATCTTACAAATGCCAAAATCCCAAAACATCAAACACAACTACTCAAAAAACGCCATATTTTCTACTATATACCATTCATCTTAGAAAACGCCAAAACACTCAAACATCAAAGATTCCAAAAGATCGACGGTTCCTTCAGATACACTATTTCCTCAGTAAAACGCTAAAAAATGCCAAATATCGTTTCTTGTATATTCAAAATATTGTTCTACGCCAAAGTTTCGGATAATGCATTCTTCCCTGAGGTGCTGTGACTCAAATAACATTTTGCTGCATGAGATGGACAAATCATAAACAAAAAGAAGCTGGGGTCAGACTTATGTCATTTTCTGTGTTTTGTTCTTGATGAATATTTTAATGGCATGAAAAGACGAATGACACTAATGAGTTGTTTGAAGATACATATTCAGAAAAAAAAAAAACTCATGTCATTTTGTCTTTCCAAACGGCCACAAAAACACAAGCATGGCTAAGCCAAACCACCAGCGAACATGATTCAAAGAAGAAAGTGACTGATGACAGTGAAGATTTGGAAGATGAATTGTTTTTATTTTTATTTTTTTAATTTTCTTTTTCTGTTGTTTGCTATGTATTTTTCAACTTAGAATAAAAAAATACATTATCTTAATTAAACGCCAAAACAGTCATAATGCATATGAAAACGCCATAAATGGAGTAAAAATGCCAAAAACTCCCAAACTATAATGAAAGTAATTTACAGAAGTATTAATTAATAAAAGCTAAAAATGGAAAAAAAGGCCAAAAACTACTTAAACCCATTCAAAAACGCCAAACCTAGGAGATGGAAAGTCTATGACCCTAAAAACTCATAAAAAGCTGAAAAAAAAAAAAAAAAAAAACAGTAAAAATACACAGAAACTGAAAAGACGGCTACTTTATTAATATCATTTATTATAAATAAAATCCCGCCTAAACTACGCGCCAAAAACATCCTATAAGATAGACGTCTCTGCACAATCAACTGATCACAAAACCAGAAACAAACGCCATATTTCCTAGAAACCATTCACTTTAAAAACGCCAAAAATAATAGTTAAAAAAGCCACAGATGCAGAACCACGATTCTGCTATATTGAGTATTGATCTGAATGAAGTTTCACTGAATGCATTCTTCTCTGAGTTGAGTATCTCTATAATTTTTTTGTTGAATGAGATGGACAAATATTCAAGATAAAGAGACTGATGACACTGATGGCATGAAGGGATCAATACATTAGAGCAGGCGTTGGTCTTCAACATGTCATCAAACAAGTATATATCAAACCACAAATAAAGGATGCCCAAAAAATAAGCATCTTCTAAAGACGGGAGGTATATAGGAAAATAAGGATCTACATAAGGTGTTCAAAACGCCAAAAGGTTAAAGTAGAAGAGGCTGATGACATTGAAGATTTGGATGAGAAATGAGATTATAATTTTTAATTTTTTTTTCATTTTCTATTGTTTGTTATGTAATTCTCTGTTGTTTATCATCTAATTCTCAACTATTTAAAAAAAAAATTGAGTATAAAACACCAAAAACTACAAAAACCAAAAACGTCTGATAGTTTGAAAAACTGTGAGAACGAATGCTAGCAAAACATGATGTTGCTATATAAAACGCCAAAAACGCAAACAACGTATTACTGGAAAAATCAACACTAATTGACATATGAAAAATGAAAGAAACAATAAAATAAAGAGACGGTATCATTATTACCAAACATTATAGTTATATTAATACCACTAAATGGAAAATTGAAATTTATTTATCTTTTCAAACGCCATAATTTCCTGTCACATTATAGGCCTGTATCCTAAATGGCAAAACACTTGATATAATAAAATCAAGAAAATTACTGATGTTTTTTACATTAAACGCCTGCATCCTGATCTAAAAAACAATAAAAACGCCAAAACAATACTTAAAACGCCAAAATGTTTACTATGATTCTGATCTAAAAACAATAAAAACGCCGCGTATTTATTAAACGCCAAAAAAATGAAAAGATGAAGTGACATGCGTTAAAAAAAAGAAATATGAAAGGACTAAAAATCCCATCCGCCCTTCTCTAAGCGACGTGACACGTGTTGGGCCAGGAAGCGTTCTCACCGTTCTCACACTTTTGAGCGTTTTCTCCTGATCCCGTTTCTATATATATATATATATATATAGGGTCGGGATTTAGAGAAAACGGTGAAAAGTGTGAGAACGGTGAGAACGCTTATGGATCGTCCGATCAAAACAATCCATGGACTAGATTGCGCGGTGGCGTTTTCGTAAATAACATCAATATTATTATGTGGGACGCGCTTCATTAAGGGTAAAAGGGTCTTTTACCCCTCATATTCAAAACGCCATCAAATGATAAAACGCCATACAAAAAAATAAAACGTCATTAAAAACAAAACGCCAAAAATTAGTAATAAAACGCGTTGAATATTACAGGAAGATGAAACAACACAAATAACTGAATTTCAGTTATTAACATTTATTAGAAGAAATTCCCTCCTAAATTACGCGCCAAAAACATCATTATATAAACAAACGTAAAACATAGCTTCCATAATCACTTCAATCTATCCATTTTCTGCAAAAAAAAAATCGTTAACCAAAAACGCCAACTTAAACAAAACGCTCAAAATGGCAACAATCGTTTCGTGGAGATACACTCTGGGAATCAGGAGATACGTCCTCTATTTTGACAACAGAAGGATGGTGTATGTTAAGACGGTCAGGGCAATTATGAAGATGGAAGAAGAGATACAGAGGCAAATTTTATCCATTGGCATCGCTCTAGACAACGAATGCCATGAAACGCATATGCTTATGAAAGCATTAACCAGCAAATTTGGACCAATCAAAGGAGATATGAAGCCAGACCCTGTCATGACATCATGGCGTTTTGATGATGAAACAAACATGGTGACGGTTACATACGACAGCGGAGAGCAGGAAGTGTACTGGCTAGAGAACATCATGACAAAGCAGCGACTGGGTTTCATGGAAGAATTGCATAACGCCACTTGTACCAACACATAAATAGACTCAAAATTGGAGTTAATGCAAGACATGTTCAGGTGGAGGCTTCAGAATCTTCAGGAACAAGAAGCTGATGAAGGTGAATGTGATGACATGGATGAAGATCAAGATGAAGACTCAGAGGAGGAAGAAGATGACACAAGTGATGGATACTATTCGGATAAAGTACCTTCTGACGAAGGATTTTATTTTTTTTTTCCTCTTTTTTTTTCTTCTATGTAATCTTTTTTTTAAAGATAATTAAATGATATATTTCTATCTTTATTAGCAAAACGCCAAAATAATACTAAAAATGGTTAACCCTAACAAAACGCCAAAAATAACAAAAAATATTTTTCCTGTTTAATATTTTATTTACTCCGTTATTGTATTTTGTCTTATTGGTCTGCATAAGGCCATTTAAAAAAAGCGCCAAACTTAGAAGATTGGACGTCTATAACCTATAAAACTGATAAAAGCTGATCAACACAGTAAATACAACAAACAGTAACTGAAAAGACAGTTACTTTATTACTATCATTTATTACAATAAAAAGTCCCGCCTAAACTACGCGCCAAAAAACTCCTATAAGAGAAGGGTCTATACACAATGAAATAAATCACACTCAGAAAAACACAAAAAACGCCATATCCTCTAGAAACCACTCCCTTTAAAACGCCACAGATGGCAAAGCTTTCACTAAAATGGATCATTTTTCTGAGGGGGTTAACTCAAGAATATTTTGCTGAATGAGATGGACAAATATTCAAGAAAAAGAGACTGATGACAGTGATATGCCATCATGTGAGCTTTGTTCTTGATGATTATAGGCATGGAAGAAAGGGTTCAACACAACTGTAAAAATGCTATTTTAGACTCCATTATTACAAATAGTATTAAGCAAGAGTTGATCTTTAATGACATCCCACCAAAAAATAGGATGCCACTAAGCAGCTTCTTCTGAAAAAAGACAGGGTTTATGAATGAAAGTTGGCATCTAGCTAAATTATTCAAAAAAGGTTCAAAATGCCAAAAACAAATTCAAGAAGGAAGAGGCTGATGACATTGAAGATTGGAAAGAAAAATTAGATTACCATTTTTAATTATTTTTGTTTTCATTTTATATTGTATTGATATCAAGTTATATGTTGTTTTGTTATCTAATTCTCTATAAATAAAATACATTATTATATAAAAACGCAAAAAACTACAAACACCAAAACGCTAGTAGAATGAAAACTGGGAGAACAGCTGCTGGCAAAGCACCTTGTAAAGGGTATTAAAACGCCAAAAAAATCAATAAACGCCAAAAAAGAAAAATTGGACTTATTTTAATCTTATGCAAATATTAATTACTCGTAGTGAATTATTATATAAAACGCCACAAACGCCAAAAAAATTAACCAGAAAAGGATATAACGCCAAAAAATTATATATGTGACACAAAAACATTTAATTAAACGCCAAAAAGTTTAATAAATACAATTAACGCCAAAAAAAAACTTAGACGCCAGAAAATATTATACCGCGTTGTAAAAATAAAAGAAAAATGAAAAGACAAAAAAGCCCCTCCGCCCTTCTCTATGCCGCGGGACATGTGTTGGGCCAGGATGCGTTCTCAACGTTCTCACACTTTTGAGCGTTTTCTCCCAAATCCGTTTCTCTTTCTCTCTCTCTCTCTCTCTCTCTCTATATATATATATATATATATATATATATATGTAAATACGTGTAAGCACTAGTACAAAATCATTTTTTTTGGTGGTGTCTTACAAAACACCACCAAAAAACAAGATTACCACACTAATAAATAAACACACCACAAAAAAAAAAAAAAATAGATTACAAAGCACCATTAAATGCTTAGAAGTTATACAACACCATTAAATTGATTTTTTGAGGGTGAAGTTGTTAATAACACCATTAAATTGATTTTTTGAGGGTGAAGTTGTTAATAGCACTAACAAAGTGAACCAATCAAAACATTTTGTTATGCATCACATGGATCATAATCCTACGGTTTTCAATTGTTCTCATGCTATTCAATCAATGGATCAAATCATGCCTCCAAAAACACAACCTTTATACCCACACATATACAGACACAATGTTAAAATCAAAATCTTTTTTAGAGAGAGAAAAATGTGAAGGAGGAGCAAAGCATCACCGAAAAGTTTTCCGGAACAGCTTCCATGGTATCAAGAAACCGGCGATGTGGCGTAAAGTGTATCAATGGCCTTATCTAAGAAGAGACACGAGATTTTTGAAGATCTTTCTTGATGATTTTATGTGTGATGCCATCAAATACACCGAAGATACTCGCTGGAAAACTATTACGGCGATGGACGCCATTTATGCTTTGAAGTGCCAAGGATGTACAATTATACACTATGTTGATTTGGTTTGATTGTATGTGTTTAAATTGTTATTTTATGAAATGGATTTATAGAAATCATGTTTGTATCTCATTCTTTGTAGCTTCCAATGAACATGTAATTTTATTTCATTATGCTTGTAGATTTTATACATTTTTAGTTTGTATAGTTTTTTGTTTTATTTGCCTTTGTATTAGATCTTGGATGTTTTATAAATAAAATAAAACTAAAAAACATTTGTTCAAATAATGTATATTTTTACGGACCGGTTCATAATAGAAAATCCATCTCCAATAACCTTTTTATATTTTATTTTTTAAAATATAAGGGTAAATTACACTTTTCATCCTTTATGTTTGTATCGGATTGCAATGGATAGCCTTTAACTTCAATAATTACAACCACAGTCCTTTATTTGGAAAACTCATTACACTATACGTCCTTTAGCAGTAACCAAGTTAAAATTTTTAGTTAAGTATGGCATGTGCCTTGCACATGAGGGTAGTTAGTAATTTTACTAGTACAAAGGACCAAAAGTATAATTTACCCTTAAACAAATAAACAACCACCACCACCACCACCACCAAATCCCACCCCAACCACCACTGTGACAGTCACAACCACCACCAAATCCCCGAAATCATCCACCACCACCACCACCACCGCCACCGCCACCAAATCCCACAAATCCAACCACCACCACCACCAAATCCCCCAAATCCACTACCACCGTCACCAAATCCCACAAATCCCACCCACCACCACTTTGACAGTAACTGAATGGCCTTCTCTTTATTCACATCCAACATTTTGCAAGATTTGTAAGACTACCAGCATGAGATATTAAACGAGCACCAACAACTTCACCGATTAATGCAGCTAAATTAGGTGCGATGTCACCCATTTTAGTGGTGAGATAATCAAAAAGTTTCTTCCTGTACTCAGCTAGGTCCATCACACATGCAAACATCTTAACATTGATCAAATCAACTGCTTCTAGTGCTTCCTTTGCTTTATCTTCGTCCCCAACTATTTCTATTAGGCCTTCTAACTTATCAAGTTGTTAAGGGCAGATTGGCTGTTGTATATAACACATTCATTTCTATTGGCACCACCAATTAACCAGAACCTTGAACATATCAAACACATCAAACACAAAACTCACAAAATCAACATTAATTAATCAATTTTAATCTATCAAATAAAAAAAATATCAAATTTTAAGCATCAAACACACCTATTTGTAAGCTAAAAGATACTGATACAACCCTTGAACCACACAAGTTTGTTTTGCATACCTTCAGCAGTGTTTTGTGATGATAAACTCGAATCAAATTTGATTTAAGAAACAAGGGTTTAGCATTGGATGAAGATATAACTGTACCCTAATTTTACAATTAACCTGGTGAAGTGTTCTATGTAGTGGGTGTGAAAGTTAGATGGGGTAATCCCCGGTGGAGATAGGGTCGATGGTGGGGTGGAGGAGGGTGTGGACGGCGGCGCGGTGGTGGGTGTGGGTGGCACTAGCGGTGAAGATAATAAAAGGATGAGTAACTGGCGAGGGGGGGGGGGGGGAGAGGGGGTGACAGGATTTGGTGTGGGTGTGGACGGAGCTGGAGGTAGAGATGTTGCAGGCAGTGGTAGTGGCGGTGAGGCGGTGTGGATGGGGGTGGGACAGAAGAAGTGGGTGGTGGTGAAGTGGTCTTAGAAAACATTTAAATAAAAGTATGAATTGACCATACTACCCTTAAGTGTATAAATTTAACAAAAATAATTAACCAGGTTAGTGCTAAAGGACGTACAGTGTAACGGGTTTTGCAAATAAAAGATTGTGACTGTAATTATTGAAGTTAAATGCTATCCATTGCAATCCGGTACAAACATAAAGGACGAAAAGTGTAATTTACCCAAAATATAAAGATAACCCAAGTGAACCAATCAACGCAATGTCAAAATTTTTTGATATTCTAATAGTGGATAAATGGTGGTAAATGCATATTGACACGTGTTAGAGATTTTATTATTGATTTTTTTATGGTGTGTTTAGAGATTTAATGGTGGACTAAATTTGGTTTCTATCATTGCTTTTTGGTGGTGTTTAGAGATTTAATGATAGACTGATTTGGTTTCTATCATTGATTTTTTGATGGTGTGTTTAAAGATTTAATGCGACACCAACAAATCCCATTATCTGATGGTATATTTGTTGGTGCTCTCTCAAAAAGCATAAATCCCAGCACCAAAAACTACTTTTGTTCTAGTGAAGAAATTAGAGTTGGGGAGAGCATGGTTTTGAGCTAGGTTTTAGAAAGCGTGAGGCCGTGAACTCCCAAATGTCTAGCAGTGAGGCGAGATCATGATCACATACGTGTGGCGTCATGTATTATATAATATTTATAGATTATTTTCAGTAATGTTCACATTAAACTTTAATCACGACTTTCACAAAAGTAGGATAAAAATGAATTAGAAACTATTTAATAACTCTCTATATACTACAAAACAGGTTCAATATACAAGCAGTTAGGCTGTATGTACAATTAAAGTAACTTAATAAAGAAAAAGAATAATAAACAAATTAGAAAGAAAAAAAAAACAGTAAAAAAGCAAAGATAAAAAGCATAAAAGTTCAGCCCCAACGTATATAGTGAAAAAGATTCTAAACATAACTCATTTTAAAAAGATAAAAAAAAATTACAAAATATAAAGATTATAGCTTTGCGCTATGCATGTAGTCCAATCGAGCCACTGTTCATACACTAGTAAAAAAAGTCAGTTGCTATTCACCAAGACAAAGGCTAACGACCAAGTATCAATTCCAGCCCCATTTCTACATAACACGCTAGTACGCTACCTTCGACCACTTCATAGAACAATTACGCCTCATCATATGGAGGCATTTTCCCAAATTGCTTGACCACCTCACCGCCTGAGATGTGCTCATGAAAATCAGAGAGGGGGGGGGGGGGGGGGGGTATATGAGATCTAGAAAGAAAATAATTAGGTTAAAGGAATTAGAGAGTTTGATTGAGTTGGTTCCATGAAGAGAAATCTATAATCAGTTGGGGGGATTGGGACCCTTTACTTGTATGGGTGAAACCTCCTTTAGAAAGGTCAGCTGGGCCAAAAATCTAATGGGTTTGTCTAATGTGGGTTGATTTGGGTGCAACGAGCCAACACGTGATTTTGGAAAAAAAAAATAAAAAATCAAGGATACCCTCTTCTTCTTTCATCTATAACTAGATTGTTGACATGGCAACGCGTTGCGGCAGAGACGCATTAATTGTTCAAAGTTGGCGCCTTGGAGGCATGTTATGTGAAGCGTTCACCATAAGAAAACGTGTGTTTCAGCCAATTAGATCTAAAGCATTGTTGTTACAAAAGAAACGGAATCGAACCCGAGTTGGTTGTTTAGTGAGCATTTCGCCTAACTACTACACCACCATTATCTTCGCATCAACACTTAGCGACGTCAAAACGTACAACTCGGATTTATATCGTTGAAGGAAAACATATTATATTTTACCCGACTCGTTTCCGAACATTGTTTACATCAAAACATAGACTATCTGAAAACGTATGCAAAAATAAGTATGAAAACATATTATATTTGACCAGACACTTTTAGAAAAAAAAAAAACTATGTAAAAACGTTAATTTATATCGATTATGTTGAAACATGAATATATACCGACACATACATTAAAACTTCAAGACGCAGACCAACTGAAAATGTAAATAAAAATAAGCCATGAAACGTGAATTTACACCGACACGTACATAAAAATAATTACGTGAGAAAATTGTAGAAAAAAATAAGCCATGAAACGTGAATTTACACCGACACATACATAAAAATATTTACGTGCGAAAATAGTTTTTTTTTCTTTTAAGCTAAAGAATAAAAATACATGGGTAAATTTAAAATGTTAGAATTCAAGGGGTGAAAATGTCAATTTCAAAAGTTTAAGTGTTGTTTTGTGAAGTTCTAAAGTTCATTGGCTATTTTATCTTTTTGAAAGGGACTTCTTATGTCAAGTTCCAAACTTGAGGGTGTTAGTGTGTCGGTGGGGAAACCCCACCGACCTTTGTTTTTAAGTTATAGATAAAAATAAGCCATGAAACGTGAATTTACACCGACACGTACATAAAAATAATTACGTGCGAAAATATTTTTTTTTTCCTTTTAAGCTAAAGAATGAAAGTATGTGGGTAAATTTTAAATGTTAGAATTCAAAAGGTGAAATTGTCAATTTCAAAAGTTTAAGTGTTGTTTTGTAAAGTTCTAAAGTTTATTGGTTATTTTGTCTTTTTGAAATGGACTTCTTTTGTCAAGTTCTAAACTTGAGGGTGTTAGTTTGTCGGTGGGGAAACCCCCGACATTTGTTTTTAAGTTATAGATAAAAATAAGTCATGAAACGTGAAATTTCCCCCGACATTTGTTTTTAAGTTATAGATAAAAATAAGTCATGAAACGTGAATTTACATCGACACGCACATAAAATTAATTACGTGCAAAAATTGTACATAAAAATAAGCCATGAAACGTAAATTTACACCGACACGTACATAAAAATAATTACGTGCGAAAATAGTTTTTTTTTTCTTTCAAACTAAAGAATGAAAATACGTGGGTAAATTTAAAAAGTTAGAATTTGAGGGGTGAAAATGTCATTACAAAAGTTTAAGTATTGTTTTGTGAAGCTCTAAACTTTATTGGTTGTTTTGTCTTTTTGAAAGGGACTTCTATGTCAAGTTCCAAACCTGAGGGTGTTAAGTTTGTCGGTGAGGAAACCCTACCGACCTTTGTTTTTAAGTTATATATAACACGTTTAGAAGAGATGTTTTGACTTTTGAGCATTCCCACAACCACTATGCTTGTGACACCCAAAAACCCTTCAAGCCACTTTCATTGAATTTGCGCGTCACACACAACACATAAAGAGAAGACGTTATAAAACCATTAAATACTTCAATTTGTTACAAACTAGTTGATGCCCCGCCTGCGTTGCGGGGCGATGGTCGAATAATGAGCGAGTGTTAGGCAGCTTATTGACACGAAAAACAATTAAACCGAGTCAACCAATTAAAACAAAACACTTTTATAGTTTTGATAAAAAAAAAAAAACTAAAGCAATGGCAATATTGTAATTTTTAACTGAGGGAAAGTTGTATTTTTTGACTGGGGTAAAATCGTAATTTGCTAAAAGCTAAAGTGATGGCAGTACTGTAAATTTTCACAGGGGCAAAATTGTAAAGTTTCACAGGGGCAAATTCGTAATTTTGAACTTGGGGGTAACAGCGTAATATAAATTTGAACTAATGGCACAATCGTAAATTTAAGCTGGAGGCAAAACCACAATTTTATTTTGAACCAAGGGCAAAATCGTAATTTTGCGTTGAGGGCAAAAGCATAATTTTATTTTGAACCGGGGAAAAAACGTAATTTTAAATTGAGGGCGAAATCATAATTTTTTAAACGGGGAAAAATCACATTTTTGAATAGAGGGCAAAATCGTAATTTTTAGCTGGGGGCAAAAACAAATTTTTATTTTGAACTGGTGGCGAAAAGGTAATTCTGAGCTGAGGGAAAAACCATAATTTTATTTTGAATCGAGGGGAAAATCGTAATTTTGAGCTGGGGACAAAAACGTAATTTTATTTTTAGCTGGGGGCAAAACAATAATTTTAAAGAGGGCAAAAACGTAATTTTAAAATGGGTATAAAATAATAAACTGGTTGGTCCAATGCGGGAGTGCCAGGCAAAATCGTAATTTTGAATTGAGGGGGAAATCGTAATTTTGAGATGGGGAAAAAATCGTAATTTTATTTTGAGCTGGGGAGCAAAACGGTAATAAAACGTAATTTTAAAATAGATATAAAACAATAAACTGGTTAGTCCAATAGGAGAGTGACAGGCAGCTGCCTGGCACTATTCCCCCATTTGGTAAATGTATATGTAGGAAATTTAACCGTCTAACAAGAGAACGGAATGAACAAAGGAATAGAATGGATAACGAAATGTTTTTGGTTACTCATATATAAATAGAATGAAACATTCCTTTGTAAAGTTTGATATACAAAAAAAGACAAAGTAACCAAGTAAATAAAATGAATCATTCCTTTGTAAAGTTTGATATATAAAAAAAGACGAAGTAATGAATCATTCCTTTGTAAAGTTTGATATATAAAAAAAGACGAAGTAACGAATCACAATTTATTAAAAACAACTAGAATATAATTGTCTCAATAATAATAATACTAACAATAACAACAATAATAATACTAACAACAACAATAATAATAATATATTAATGGTAAAAGTTAATAAAAAGACGAAGTAACGAAACACAATTTATTAAAAACAACTAGAATATAATTGTCTCAATAATAATAATACTAACAACAATAATAATATATTAATGGCAAAAATTAATATGATAATAATAATAATATTGTATTTCATTCCATTTCCTTGAAGGAATGAAAAAAAAAACATCCTCTTATAAAGGAATGAAAATTGTTATATTTGGAAGGAGTTGTATTCTTTGTTGAGTGCTCCATTCCATTACTACATGATAACCAAACATGTTTCTTTCATTCCATCAGAATAATCCATTCTACTCCATCTTCTATTCAATCATATCAAACGCTACCTAAAACTTTATTAAATAAAACATTAATAAAAGGTTCTATGCCAATGTGGGGTAACTCACTTGGTAGAGGCTCATTTCTTTTATAGAGGAGATCGTAGGTTTAAACCTAGGAAATGCGAGTTTATTTTATTAGTAGGTGTAATATAGGATACCAGTAAGACTTATAATTCCCTCCAAATTGTTTATTATGAATGTGTGAAATAATACTCTTACTTAGGGTCGTAAACGAACCGAACGTTCAACGAACAGTTCGTGAACCATTTAGTAGTAAGTTTGTTTATGTTCGTTCATCTATTATAAGACACGAATAGGAAATTTCATTCGATAACTTAAACAAATGAATATTAGCAGAGGTTGTGTTCGTTCATTTACGTTCGGTAATGTGTTCATTTATCTTTGCTTGTTTATACTCATTTGTGTTCGTTCATATAAATGTTTTTTATGTTATATTTTTATTTTATTGGTTTTAGGTTTAAAATTTTTGAAACCATAATTATACTATTCACATCCGCCAACATCTCTCATTTGACAATTTCAATTTTAGTTCGTGTTAAAGCTTAACAAACTTTTTAATTTTTGTGTTAATTATTTTTATGATAATTATGTCGACTATGTTTAGATAGTTAAGTTAAGTACTTATTTATTTTTAGTGGATATCTTAGTTAAGTATTTATTTATTTTTGATGGATATCTTTTTGATGAAAAGTGCAGATTTCATTTAAAAATGAATGAGTAAATTGCCAAAATCATCCCTAAGGTTTGGACATGTTTGTTAGTTTCATCCAAAACAAATTTTTGTACCATATTGCCCTTCACTTTTGGGATTTTTTTCCATTTTCATCCAAACGTCAAATTTGTTTTATTTTTTCTATCAGACATTTGGATGAAAATGGCAAAAAATCCCAAATCTCTGGCACAACTTTGGCCAAAAAAAGACGTTTGGATGAAAATGACGAAAACTCCAAAAAGTGAAGGATAATGTGGTACAAAAAAGATGTTTTGGATGAAAGTGGCGAACATGCCCAAACATCAGGGACGATTTTAACAATTTACTCAAAATGAATATACAACGTTCATCTGTGTTCATTTATGTTCGTGAACATTTGTTTGTGTTGTTTACATTCGGTAAGTGTTCAGGACCACGTTCATTTCCTTAATGAACGAATACGGAATCTCGTCCGTAAGCGTTCGTGAATTGTTCGTCAACATGTTCATTCCATAATGAACGAACACGAACAAAGGCTTGCTCATTTTCGTTTGATTCGTTTACAACCTTACCCTTACTCAACCTTTTCTACATCACAAACCCAAGACAAATATAAATGCACACAAACCATATAAACCAAACTACTAAGTTTGCCGTTTAACCACATAATCTTTACCTTGGCCTTTATAAAAAAATCTAAGTAAAGGAAATTATATACTCTATCGAACCAGACCGGGCTCTATAATAAAGCATAACCTGAAAGTAGCAGAGTACAAGTTTTATATAATTGCCCACGTGTTTTAACCTAATCATGCCATAGGCTCCTACCTTTTGTTCCCAGTTTAAACTAGCGATGCTAGAGACATTTCTCAACTCTGTTAGAGCAAAACCAAACAGATAATCACAAGGTACAGTGTTTATGTGGATGCTTTTATTGAAACCCAAAGCAACCTTAAATAGGGAAATACATGATAACGTAAACAAGGACTTAATCAATTAAACCAAACAGAAAAGACTACACAACTAGAAAAGAGCACAAGACTCGGACTTTTATTTAACAACTCTTCCATGCACGTTCCTCAAGATTTGAATTGCCTCCAATACTCTCCTTTAATTCAGTCTTCCTAACCCCTAAGCTTCTCTCGCAAGTAGAAAAAATGTTCAGCACCCAATGATTCTGCCAATATATCAGCAAGTTGATCTTGTGTGTAATATGACTTCAAAACAACCTGATTAGTATCTACCAACTCTTAATGTAATGAAACTATATATATATATGCTTGCTTCTGCTATGCAGGGCTTCATTCTTAGACAAGAAGAAAGACTATCACAGAAAACAACAGTATGTTCCTTTTGTTCATATCCCAACTCTTTCAACAATTGTTTGTTTCTTGAAATACCGAATTATTGGCTGCCACATATTCAGCCTCCGTTGAAGAGAGTGCAACTATACTTTGTTTCTTTAAACTCCATGAAACTACCGCACTTCCTATAGAGAACACATGTGCCAAAATGCTCTTGCGATTATCAATTGAACCAACCCAGTCACTATCAGTGTATCTTTCAAGACACACTCGCACACCTCTTTCATACCAAATAAATTACTCTATAGTTGAGGCAACATACCTTACAATTCTCTTTGCTGCATAGTAATGCTACATGGATGGTTTCTACATATACATAGCAGTGAATCCCACAGAAAAAGCCAGCCCTGGTCTTTTATGTGTGAGGTATAGCAATCCTCCAACCAAACTTCTAAACATTCTTCCATCAACCACGTGACTTGAGTCACCTACATTTAATTTTGCACTAGAATTCACTAGAGTAACAACTCCTTTGCACTTCCACATTACAAACTTCTTAAGCATATCACATGCTCTCTTTTGTGCCACAAAACACCCTTTTATGTTTGGGTAATTTCGAGACCAATAAAATAAGCTAACCTTCCAATATCGGTCATATCAAATTTCACAACCATCTTAGACTTGAACTCCGTCCTTTAGAAGAACATGTGTATATAATATAATCGACATAGCTACAAATAATAATCACATCATTATTGCTAACCTTCTTCACAAAGACTGTAGGTTCACTCTCGATTCGAATATATGCATGTTGTTGTAAATAAAAGTGTATTCGATCGTACTAGGCCCTCGATGCCTATTTGAGCTCGTATAAGGCTTTGTGTAACCTATGCACTTTGAGTTCTTGCCCTTCAATTTCAAACCCGCGAGGCTGATTTGCATAAACTTCTTCTTGGAGAGGCTCGTTAAGAAACATAGATATCAAATTGGCTTAATTCACATCCTTGTTGAGCAAATAACGAAAGAATCACTTGAATCGTTTCAAACCTTGCCACCAATGAAAAATCATCTTCGTAATCAACTTCATACTCTTGTGAATAACCTTAGGTAATCAACCATGCCTTATGTTTATGCATGTTTCCATTAGCATCCATCTTAACTGTATAAACCCACTTAAGATTGATAACATGATTAATGACCACATTTTGTGCTTCTCTACAGCTTGTAACTTTGTTTTCATAGCCTCCCTCCATTCTTTATACATTGCATCCTCATCATAAGAATAAGGTTCGATAGATGATAGAGCAATTCAACAATCATAGAGCAATTGCACTTATTCTGGTTGCAAAGGAACTGTATCTTGATATATCTCATTTATGTTTTTCACTTTTGGGCTTTTGTTGTCACGCGAAGTACTTGCATAGTTTTCCCATGAGAAGGACTTGTATGTGATGTGTATCCTGTTGACTCAACATTTTCTTGACTTGACCCACAAGGTGTCATCCTATCATTATCTCCAGTGCTTGTGTCATTGAATCTTGTATCATTTTCACTTTCTTGTTCCCATATATGGACAAAATCAATAGGAAGCCCATACTTATCTTCTGCATTCCCATTCCACTTTGCTTGTTCTTAAACACTACATTTCTACTAATCCCTACACACTGTTTAACAGGATCATATAGCCTATAGGATTTTCAATTTTGAGAATACACAATGAAAATACACTTGCAAGCTTTTCCATCTAGTTTCCTACATTGTTGCTTAGGTATCAACGCATAAGCAACACATCCAAACACTTTTAGAGAATGAACAGAGGGAATTCTATCATACCATATTTGAAATGTTGTAGCTTCATCAATAGCTTTTATGGGTGAAAGATTTCAAAGATACACAAGAGTAGCTATAACTTCTCCCTAAAACACATTGCTTAGATTCTTCTCATGAAGCATGCTCATCGCCATTTCAACTATGGTCCTATTTTTCCTTTCTGAAACTCCATTTTGATCTAGAGTATATGGAGGTGTTAGATCCCTCCTTATACCTTCATGCTCACAAAATGCCATAAACTCCTTAGAATAAATTTTCCTCCCCTATCAGTTTTTAGTGCTTTGATCTTCACACTTGTTTCATTCTCAACTTTTATTTTAAACGACTTAAACTTTTCAAACACCTTGGACTTGTTGTGCAAAAAATAAATCCATAACATGCGGTTTAAACCATCAGTAAATAGTATAAGATACCTGCTTCCTCTGTTAGTGCGTATTTTGTGTGGCCGTCACTGTGCGAATAGGCTAGTTAGAGCGTGTGTTGAATATTGTATAGATGAGAGTGAAAAATACAGTTTTGTAACGAAAAGTTCCCTTCGTACGAAGGGGCCCTTTGCATGAAGGGACACTAGCCCATTCGTACGAAGCTCCACTCGCACGAAGGGTCATGCATATAAATAGGAGTTATGAGTGAGAGCTGAGAGAAGTTTTGGTTCTCAGAGGGGAAATGTTGGAGAAAATTTTTCTCCAGCTTGTAAATGATGTAAACTCTTTTGGTATGAATGGAGCATTCAACTATTCTACTTCTACTCCATTCTTCTTAATAACATTTTACCGAATTAATTCGATCTGGTCCAAACTTCCGTCTAATCCCGCCGGATCCTGGACTCTCAATTGGTATCAGAGCTATGGTACTGATTTAATCGATCTAACAGTTCATTGAATCACCTATGCTCATGAATTATGGATTTTTAGGGGGTTTTAGACGTAAAACATCAAATTGAAGGTCAATTCACGGATGGATTTTGAAATTGAAGACATCATTAGATTCAGAATTGATTTTCGTTCATATCTGTGAAGTATCATCATGAAATTCGTAGAAATAAATATTTTGGATCGAAAAATGTGATCAGAAGTGTTTGAACAATGGAACCATTCATGCGAAAGGCACCCCATTCGCACGAAGGGATATGTCCAGTCGTTCAAAAGGTCACTCGTTCTATAAATCATCTCATTCGCACGAATGGACCTACTCCATTCGCATGAATGAGCCAAATGCCTAAAAAAGGCATTTTTTGATCGCAATGACGAGAGGAGTGTCTAGAAAAAAATTTGGCGATTGAATTTTTGTTTGAGTTTTTACCGACAAATATAGGTTGTTCGGGGACACCGTCTGGAGCTTCAGAGAATAGATTTGATGATGCGATCATAGAATTTTGAAGACAATGGGGGTAGTCATGATACCTATGCAGACTATTTATTATCCGGGTTATCTGACTATTAATGGGCCAAATCGAAAAATCCGCAATGATGAAAATCGCACTTTTGTGAACCAAATTGATATATTTTCCGCATAGTGGAGTTTTTCAGTGAAACAGTGGACTGAATTGCTCAGTTTGAGGGTAATTCAGTGATAAAGATTAGAGAAGTCAGAATTTGCAAAAATGAGGGGGAATAAAAATTTCATAGAATATATTGAAATTCCAACATTTTTGAAATTCGTGACACGCAACAGCGTTCGGGTGGTTTCCGACTTCAGATTGTCTAGGGATGCATAGGATCTGGATTCATTAGTTCGTGATCATAGGAAGTTCAGATTCTACAGATTGTGATCAGATTGATGTCTTAGGGTTTGGGTCTCGGGTCTTCGTCAAGCCGGTCAGCAGGATTAGCGTCAGGAGATGCATTAGTATTGTTGATACTTATATGATGTCACGACTTTATGATAGTCTAAAGTGTCAGAATGGTTAATCTTCATCCAGAGGAATTGTTTTTCGGATTAACCGCTGGGGAATGATGATGCTTGTTGATTAAGTTACTGCCTGAACTAACGGAGAAGACTATATGTCTGTTATCGTGACTGAATAAGAAGAATGTGAATCTGATCATGGAAGAATGTTTCTGAGATCTGAATGTGTTACCAGATGATTTGTTATCCAGTGAAGATTTGCTGATTGTGAAGATTACCATTTACACTGATCAATCATTCAGGAGTGTGCTTAAAGGTGATTACAGAAAACGGGATTTCATATTTTTATGGGTATTCATAGACTTAAAGTTTACCGGTGTGGTGATTTAAAGTTTCTATCAATTGCCGGTTGGGTTTTTGAAGATTTAGAGATGGAGCTGAAATGGTAAATCAAAAACCGAACACGGATGTGGTTAAAGCCGAAACAGAGATGTTACATCAATTAGTTTCAAGTTGGTGATTATTCATGAAGATTACGGTATAGCAAATGAGAGGAGGTTGGAAATCGTTCAAACAAAAACCTGAAGATTCATTTCACGGGGAATTTGTGCATAGTGAAGATAATGCAAACCCAAATCATCAATCAAGGGGGAATCAGTTAAAGATATCAAGATGCCTGATTGAAGTTGCAGAATATTCAAACACGGCTCTTGTTTTCAAAGATCAGCTTCGACAGTGACGTACAAGGGGGAAATTGTTAGTGCGTATTTTGTGTGTCCGTCACTGTGCGAATAGGCTAGTTAGAGCGTGTGTTGAATATTGTATAGATGAGAGTGAAAAATACGGTTTTGTAACAAAAGGTTCCCTTCGTACGAAGGGACACTAGCCCATTCGCACGAATGGAATGCCATTCGCACGGAGCTCCACTCGCATGGAGGGTCATGCCTACAAATAGGATTTGTGAGTGAGAGCTGAGAGATGTTTTGGTTCCCAGAGGGGAAGTGCTGGAGAAATCTCCAGCTTGTAAATGATGTAAACTCTTTCGGTATGAATGAAGCATTCAACTATTCTGCTTCTACTTCATTCTTCTTAATAACAATCTACCGAATTAGTTCTATCTGGTCCAAACTTCCGTCTAATCCCGCCGGATCCTGGACTCTCACCCTCCCACTGATTGTGTGGGCATTGGACAACACATATCTTGATGAATTAGATTCAGAACCCGAGTTTCTCAAGAAGCATGTGTTGGAAAAGGAGCTCTAGTAATCTTTTCCTTCTACATTAATTTGCTTACAATTTCCCACATGAACAACTACTGTGTTTGTCTTATCAATGTTTTTAAACAGAGATTGTTGTTCTATCATGTGGTTTGAACACTCACTATCAAGAAGCCAAATATTTGAAGAGTTTACATTATTACTAGTGGTCACGAAAGCATGATTGATATCCTCTTCTTCATGCATGGCCATGAAAAGGTGACCTTCTTCCTCTTCAATATCATTTCCAATTGCAGGAGAGGCTTAAGAATCATTCCAACAACCCCTACTTAGGTAACCAAATCCATTATAGTTGTAACATTGCACACCTTTGCCTCCTCCATTTCCTCTACCTCTCCCACGATTACGTCCACGTGAAATCCCCCGTTCTCTTCCACGGACAAACAAACTTGTGTTTTATTCTTTTGCTTTAAAGGCATGCTCGTTTGTTATAGTTTGTACTCATCTATTCACCCTAGCTTCATGGACCTGCAATGAACCCATAAATTGGTCAAAAATGAGTCTACTATGGTCTTTAGACTCGTCAATTGTCACGACAATGTGATCCCGCTTTACTGGCAGACTTCTCAACACCTTCTCTACCACCTTTTGATTTATAACAACTTCTCCATATGCCCTTGTTTGATTCACAGTCTTCATGACTTTTCATGGAAAATCTCCCACTAGTTCTCCTTCCTTCATGTTAATGGTTTCACATTCTTGATGAAGTCCTTGTAGTTTAACCATCTAAACTTTCGAGTCACCTTCATATTCATTCTAAATAAGAAGCCATGCTTGCTTGGATGTGGTGGCCCTGGCTATTCAAGAGAATATCTCATCATGGACCCCTGACCGGATCAATGAGAGAGCACAAGCATCTTTTCTTTTATGATCTCGTAGCCGGGTCCTATCACCACCACCCTCGTTATACCCAACATCTACAAAGTCCCAGAGATCTTGAGACATAATGATAGTTTTCATTTGGGTTTTCTAGAATTCATACCCTTCTCCTTTAAAGATTGGAAGAGGAGTCGTAGGATTACCACTAGTTTCTTTTGACAGATTTTGAGAGTGATTACACAACTTGGTTTTTCTTGTGATACCATAATGTTAGAGAGAAACCAAACAGATAATCATAAGGTAAAGTGTTTAAGCGGATGATTCTATTGAAACCCAAAGCAACCTTAAATAGGGAAATACATAATAACGTAAACAAGGACTTGATCAATTAAACTAAACAGAAAAGAACTAGAAAATTGGAATAGATCACAAGACTCAAACTTTTATTCAACAACTCTTCCATGCACGTGCATTCTTTTATCCAACTGTTTATTGCTTGCAACGGTCCTCAAAATTTGAATTACCTCTGATATACCCCAGGTCCAAGAAATCATTATAATAACTTATAGCATTCATAAAGAAACTTTCCATTACACAAACCTAATTTTAGTTACCATTTCCACACTCCATATCACTTAGCACATCCCGTAGCCTACAAGAACATGTGTCACACCCTGATTTCTGGTAGGCCCGGAAGGGTTGAGTTTAAGCGTGATGATTGGATAACAGTATCACAAGTTATATGCAGCTGAAGTATTGGAGTAAAATATATATATATATATATATATAAGTTATACAAGCGTTCAATGTATACCCATAGTCGGGATCAATATTAAAAGAGGTTTAGACATCATAGGCCTTAAGCTAGGAGTTGCAAATTCCATAGCCTTTATAATAGCCAACCTGGATTCCCAGCCTAATATCAACGTTCGGTACCTGCGAATCAATCGTTTGAAAATACATCAGCTTTCGCTGGTAAATACAATTAACTAACTCGTTTTGAAAATAGTTTTTCAAAAAGAGTTTCATAGATAGAGAAAACACGTAGGTAATCATTTAATATTTCTTGGGATTTTATCTTGTCATTAGTTTTACAATACTTGTCATACAGTCAGGAACCGGAAATCAGTGCCTGTCATTTTCAGTTCTATAATGATTAAGTTACACACCAAAGTTTAACAATGCGTCTAATAGTCAATATGCCTACCCCGACGCGTTATTTAGTATGACCATAATAGTTCATGAGTCGGGATGCCCAACACGGTACCGTTAACCCCCAATTGTTTCAGTTATCAAGTAATACAGATTAAACCGAGTTCTTATATTTATAAGCAATCATAGGGCTCATTTATATACTACCCACTCCAAGTGGCATATTTGCCATACCCCAAGTTTTAAAATAAAATAAGTTAAGAGTATTTACCTTTTGCTAGCTTCCAACCGATAACAGTTTTAGTTTAGCAAAAGCCGCAAGTCTAAGTATTATTGACCCAAGTCCGATTATCTAGGGGAGTTCTATAGTCCGAAATGAACATAATTAGTTATCCGTTAGAATGTCTATGGGTCATAGTAAGTTCTTTATACTTGACCCCTTAACTTAGAAATAGGTTCAATTTCGCTAGATTAAGCTTAAATCGGATAGAATGTGGTTTATACCTATCCGAGTGCAATGAATCATTGGATAAAGGTTATTTAACCATACATTCTGTTTTGAAGTGATTTTGAAGTATTTAGACTCGTTACGCCTAATTTATACGAACTAGGTTCGAACGTCGGTTAGGTCTATGACAAGTCCAAGGGTTCAAAACATATTTTATAATATTATACATTATGTTTGAAAGTCAAAATGTTATCTATTTTGGTTTAAAACCGTTTTTTAGCTTTTACGATAATAAAGGGCATAGTTGTCCTTTTTAAAATATATATACTAGACTTGTCATTTGACCTACCAAACAACATGACCAGAAGGTATAACCTCAGGGGTTTATACTTTATTCTAATATGGTCATAATGTCGGGTTTGATTAAGTTCTAACGTTGACTAAACGGGTCTGAATCGAAAGTCAAATCAAAAGTCAAACTGCTTGACTTTCGATATAGAATTGAGGTCTAAACTGAACATGATGAGTTGAGCATGTCAAAATATGTTATATTAGTTCATACAAACTGTCAAAATGTTTAGTTTTTATAGTTTAAAGTTCAATTTGCGTAAAATGCACATTTACTAGTTTTGACTTTTTAAATATAATATGCTCGACTCATCATTTCGTCTATCAAACGTGATTATTGGAAGGTAAGATTACAGAGGAATCATACCATCATTATTAAGATCACTAGGAAAGTTTGGATTGAACTTTGACTTGACCATAATGGTGAGAACTAAAAGTCAAACAAAAAGTAAAACTGTTTGACTTTCAGTTCAATTCTAAATAATTAAATGAAATTGAACTAAAGAGAAGACTTACTAGGATAAAGGAACACTAAAGAACACTTGGAAGAAACTCCAAACCTTCAGAGAAGCTCTAAGAGAGTGTTTTAGAGTAAGAGTGATGGTGTGAGTGAAAATGATCACAATGATCACCTATTTATACTGATCAAAGTGCTCCAAAATCATTACACTTGTTGCCAAGGGCCTTTAGGAGCTCATTAGTGTCACAACACATGGAAGATGGAGGTTTAGAGTGGCATAAACCAGAGTTAGGTGGCAGGCCAGCTGTCATCTTGCTGTCACTGGCACCCCTTTACGGATCGTAAGAGTGGTGCCTTACGGTCCGTAAGGACCTCTAGCACACTAACATTTTTGGGACTCCTTTGCGCACCGTAAGGGCTAATCCTTGCGGTCCATAAGGGACTTCCAGGAGCAAAGTTTAATTTATTTTTAACACCCTTATAGATTGTAAGGGGTTTAGGATATGGTTCGTAAGGGACTTCAGATTCGTAGGTTATTTTATAACACCGTGTGGACCACAAGTGTATAACCATACGGCCCGTAAGGATCCTCAGCATACTATGGATTTTTCCTTAATGGCATATTTAGCCCCTCAACTTATATTCAACTTTAATATATGAACTATTGGTCACTCTCCTACCACATAGCCGGGATTAGTTTGAGATTCGAGACACGTGTCATCACATAGTTGGACGAAAATTTTTGAACTGTTACAACATGGTTACCACCTGTACCAATTCCAATCACCTTACACACTTAGCTCGCCCATGGCTATCATAGCCCATGGTAGCAATGTCCTCGTTACTTGTTAGTCCTTGAATGCCTAAAAGTTAATGGATACCATCTTTGGTCTAGATGTGGTTAGCATCTTAACCCTGATTCCAGATAACTCAAATATCCTGAATTCCAAAGAAAATCTGATATACCTAACACCAGTTTCACCCCTGGACTTGCTCTTACACGATTCGGGTCACATAAACTTTTATCATACAAGTCAATGCACCCAAATCATCCACGTAGGCTTTTTTAAGCTAATCTATTGTTGAAACCAATCCAATAACATATTTACATAATTTTACCCACATGACTTTGCTAGGAGGAACAAACTCATACAACTCTATTACGCAACCAAGTCCATGTAAATGCATCTACCCCAAATATTAAACTCGTAATCACAAATCACATAATCCCATGATCAAATAACCACGCTATGTCCCACGCTACTCACGACCATATTACCGATGGAGTATCACCGATGTATTCTTGTTTGTAATCACTTTCACTGGTTGTTTCTAATAACATGGACTGGTGGTGATTCTCATTTATTAGTAGTGTAATCACTTGAGTAGATCTGGTGGCCTGATAGCCTTTCCCTATCCATTGTTTTCTAATTCCTTAACCTTATTTTTCTAGTCATGTAACACCATTTGCCTTAATTTTTGTTGCCATTATATGTTCTAAGGAACACAATTGTCATATATGGATTAGGTCTGCTAAATGGTTTGTTAAGGGTTGACGGGTCTAACATATCATGACCCCAAAAATTTAACATTAATTAAAAAACGATGCATAACGAAAAATTGTGTTAGACACATGAACATAAACGCTCTAAGTGTCTTCATAGATTGACATTTACAAAATCCATTTAACATAAAAAAAATTGTTTTGTTATATCTTATTGTATATTGATACTCTAGAATCATAATTTATTACCAAGAATACAAAATATGTATTAATTAATTTTGTTTAAACTCCAAAACATAATTTATACTCTCTTTTACCTTTTAAACTATGATATAAACCCTATATATTTATGTTATGAAATAAAAATATATGTATAAATAAATATTAGTTAAACGGGTCATCCAAGAACCGTAATTTCAACCTAAACACAGCCTATTAGTTAGTTTGTTTACAGGTTTGATTGAAAACTGACCTGCTCCTGTTTGCATTAAAGTACATTTATGGATTACATATTAGGTTCAATTTGAGTCTGAAATTGAAATGATATAATTAAGTAGTTTTTCACGTCTGGTACTTGGATGATGGGACCCTTATTGGAGATGCTACTCAGGTTGCCAAGGCTTTAGACATCATTAGAGTGGAGGGCCCCTCCTTGGGCCTCTTTCTCAACATTAAAAAAACTGAAGTTTTTTGGCCTACATGCAACGGGGTGAAGACTCAGGAGGGTTTATTTTCGTGGGAGATTGGTAGGCCGGTGCATGGTGTGAAACTCTTGGGTGGTGCTGTCAGTAGATGGGGAGTTTATTAGTGGTTTGGCCCTCAAAAGAGCCAAATGTGCGGTTGAGCTGATGGGATGCCTCAAACGCCTTCGGGACCCTCAGAGCGAACTCCTCCTGCTTCGTTCGTGTATGGGGGTTGCTAAACTGCTGTTTGGGGTCAGGATGTGTCAGCCTTCTTATGTCGGGGAAGCCGTCTCTGTTTTTGACAAGGGGCTTCGGAATGCGATCGATGACATTGTTGTTTGTGGGGGTGCCTTTTCCGGGGACCTACAATGGAGGTTAGCTTCCCTCTCGACCCGTTTTGGGGGTCTTGGGATTTGCTCAGCTGAGGATGCCTCTTCCTACGCTTTTGGGGCTTCAAGGGCCCAATCTTGGGTTCTTCAAGACCACATCCTTCGTGAATGTGGTGGTGGGATGTTGGACTCTGATTACAAAGGTGTGTTGGATGATCTGCATAGTTCTCTTCCCGATCTTCATCTTGGCGGTTTCTACATTAAAGACACCGCCCCCATTAAAGCCCAGAAAATTCGGGAGAATGCCTTATATAGCGAAATCGTCAAGACAGTTGAAGAGAAGTTTGCATTTTCCCCTAGGTAGCGAGCCATGTTTGAGTGTTTGCAAGCCCCCCCATGCTTAGGATTTCCTGTTTATTGTTCCCATCGAAGGTTTAGGGCAATGTATGTCGCAGCCCCTGACCCCACCCAGGGAGCGGGAGCCGCGACAAATAGCTGGTGGTATCGGTGTTTATTAATTTGGTAGCGGAAATGAGACATCGGGATCGTAGTTAGGAACTAATTTCAGAGTTTCAAAACACCAAACTTTTATTATAAACAAATGGAATAAAACCCATATTCCATTTATAATATCTTTATAGGGATAAACCCTAGTTGTTGAACACATAAACTTTTATTTAGGTAACTTTTATAGCCACTTTCTTTAAGCCTTCAGTGCTCCATAGCTGGCTTCTTATAGCTTCACATTAAGTTACCTGAAACGCGTTTTAAAAAGATTTTATCAGCAAGAAATACAGGCGAGTACATCCCAGTTTAATAAAATAAGCTTTTATTACTTTACAGTATTGAGAGCGATTACAATGTTTATATCTACCCAATTACTCATTCAGTATTTGTCACGTTGGCAGTTACAATGACCGTGGTCATATTACTATTGGCTAACTGTTTGTCCAATAGTAAAGCTTGATTAGTAGTGTATACAAAACCCCACATACCGGCAGTAATTGTAGAATACAAAGACTCAATCACTGTAAATATAACTGAAAATATTTGAGATTTTGTAACACAGTTTGTTAGAAAAAGAGAATGACCCACATTGTAGAATTATGTATTTCTATAGCTTTATGTTGATTTCCTGATTATTTTCTATTAAAAACATACAATGCACACGTGTTAGTAAATTAACCCAAATCACATTAGCCAAACAACATGAGACAGAACCCCAGCGAACTTAGTCAGGCAGAGCCTCGACATGCATTGGTGGGTCCTAAATCAATCAGGTAGGGTAACGAATTAGTGATTGGGGTTAAAATACTTACAACGGGGCAGAGCTTCATGTTTTAGGGGTATAATATCGAGCTATTTTTTTTGCTATAATATAGAATGAGAGAGAAAGAAGATTGGACGATTTGTGAATGTTGCTGAAGACCTTCATTTATAGGTGAAAGGGGTGTCCGGCAAGTAAGGCCTCTCACGCCCCGTGACAAACCCAGGTGGATCCTGTCGCGGCTCGCGAGAGAGTGAAAATCAGGATTTTGTTTGTTTTTAATAAAAATTAAAGTCACACGTGTATAGGTTGACATTTAAGAGATATACAGTCAAGAAAATCAAGAGCAATGGTGATATATATGCGGATTAGACACCAAAAAATAAACACTCAAAAAATGGCTACAATTTAAGGAATGTGTTTAGTGACGGCATCAGATTCCTAATTGACGGAGAAAGGTCTGGTGGCAAGAAAAGCTGCTTCCAGGAGGTTGTCAATTGTTTTCGCTCGACGATTCCATTCTTGGGTGGTTGGTTTGGTCCTTGTTCCTGTAACTCGAATCCTAGCCCAGTATATCCCATTTTAGTTTTACACCATTGTGAACCTTAAGCCTTTTTTACTCTCTGATCGAGGTTCTCGGCATTGAAAAATATTCGTAAACTAAATCACACGTGTATATGATGACATTTAAAAGATATACAGTCAAGAAAATCAAGAGCAATGGTGATATATATGCGGATTAGACACCAAAAAATAAACACTCAAAAAATGGTTACAATTTAAGGATTGTTTTTAGTGACGACATCAGATTCCTAATTGATGGAGAAAGATCTGGTGGCAAGAAAAGCTGCTTCCAGGAGTTGTCAAGTGTTTTCGCTCGACGATTCCATTCTTGGGTGGTTGGTTTGGCCCTTGTTCCTGTAACTCGAATCCTAGCCCGATATATCTCATTTTAGTTTTACACCAATGTTAACCTTACGCCTTTTTTACTCTCTGATAGAGGTTCTCGGCATTGAAAAATTTTCGTAAACTAAATCACACGTGTATATGTTGACATTTAAGAGATATAAAGTCAAGAAAATCAAGAGAAATGGTGATATATATGCGGATTAGACACCAAAAAATAAACGCTCAAAAAATGGCTACAATTTAAGGAATGTGTTTAGTGACGGCATCAGATTCCTAATTGATGGAGAAAGGTCTGGTGGCAAGAAAAGCTGCTTCCGGTAGGTTGTCAAGTGTTTTTGCTCGACGATTCCATTCTTGGGTGGTTGGTTTGGCCCTTGTTCCTGGAACTCGAATTCTAGCCCGGTATATCCAATTTTAGTTTTACACCATTGTGAACCTTACACGTTTTTTACTCTCTGATCGAGGTTCTCGGCATTGAAAAATCTTCGTAAACTAAATCACACGTGTATATGTTGACATTTAAGAGATATACAGTCAATAAAATCAAGAGCAATGGTGATATATATGCGGATTAGACACCAAAAAATAAACACTCAAAAAATGGCTACAATTTAAGGAATGTGTTTAGTGACGGCATCAGATTCCTAATTGATGGAGAAAGGTCTGGTGGCAAGAAAAGCTTCTTCTAGGAGGTTGTAAAGTGTTTTCCCTCGACGATTCCATTCTTGGGTGGTTGGTTTGCCCCTTGTTCCTGTAACTCGAATCCTAGCCCGGTAAACCTTGTTCCTGTAACTCGAATCCTAGCCCGGTATATCCCATTTTAGTTTTACACCATTGTGAACCTTACGCCTTTTTTACTCTCTGATCGAGGTTCTCGGCATTAAAAAATCTTCGTAAACTAATTCACATGTGTATATGTTGACATTTAAGAGATATACAGTCAAGAAAATCAAGAGCAATGGTGATATATATGCGGATTAGACACCAAAAAATAAACACTAAAAAAAAATGGCTACAATTTTAGTAATGTGTTTAGTGACGGCATCAGATTCCTAATTGATGGAGAAAGGTCTGGTGGCAAAAAAAGCTTGTTCCAGGAGGTTGTCAAGTGTTTTCGCTCGACGATTCTATGTTGGGTGGTTAGCTTGGCCCTTGTTCCGGTAACTCGAATCCTAGCCTGTTATAGCCCATTTTAGTTTTACGCCATTGTGAACCTTACGCCTTTTTACTCTTTGATCGAGGTTCTCGGCATTGAAAAATCTTCGTAAACTAAATCACACGTATGTTGGCATTAAAGAGATATACAGTCAAGAAAATCAAGAGCAATGGTGATATATATGCAGATTAGACACCAAAAAATAAACACTCAAAAAATGGCTAATTTAAGGAATGTGTTTAGTGACGGCATCAGATTCCTAATTGATGGAGAAAGGTCTGGTGGCAAGAAAAGCTGCTTCCAGGAGGTTGTCAAGTGTTTTCGCTCGACGATTCCATTCTTGGGTGGTTGGTTTGGCTCTTGTTCCTGTAACTCGAATCCTAGCCCGGTATATCCCATTTTAGTTTAACACCATTGTGAACCTTACGCCTTTTTTACTCTCTGATCGAGGTTCTCGACATTGAAAAATCTTCATAAACTAAATCACACGTGTATATGTTGACATTTAAGAGATATACAAACTCATAGGGTGTTTTTGAGGGTTGTTATATCCTCCATACCTTGTTTTAAATCTCGTCCTTGAGATTCACCGGAATAGGTGTGGATACTTTTGTTGCATTTCTGACTCGAGCTCCCATGTGTACTCTAGTCCTCTTTTTGAATCCCATTTAACTTTGACCGGGACTAATCTTTTGTGTTTGAGATTTTTGATCTTTCTATCTTCAATCTAAATGGGTTTCTCTATAAACTTAAGCTTCTCATTTACCTCTATGTCCTGAAGAGGTACCACTAATGATTCGTCTGCTAAGCACTTTTTGAGGTAAGATACATGAAATACATTATGTATTCCTGCCATTTCCTCTAGTAATTGTAGCTGATAAGCTACTAGTCCTATTCTTTTGATAAACTCAAAAGGTCCAACATATCTTGGGCTTAGTATTCCTCTGTTAACGAATCTGACAACTCCTTTCCAGGAAGAAACCTTTAACAATACCTTATCTCTAACTTGAAATTCCAATGGTTTTCGCCTGTTATCTGCATAACTCTTTTGACGATCTCGTGCTGCTTTTATTCTTTCCTTAACTTGAATAATTTTGTCGGTTGTTTCTTGCACAATCTCTGGTCCTGATAGTTGATTTTCTCTAATCACTGCCCAATAGACTGAAGTTCAGCATTTTCGTCCCTAGAGGGCTTCAAATGGTGCAGCATTGATGCTGGTATGATAACTTTTGTTGTAAGAAAATTCTATGAGAGGTAAGTGATCATCCCAATTTCCTCCAAAATCAATTACACAGGCTCTAAGCATGTCTTCCATTGTCTGAATTGTCCTTTCACTTTGTCCGTCCGTTTGAGGATGATAAGCTGTGCTTAGATTTAATCTGGTTCCCATTGCTTTTTGGAAACTTGTACAAAAATGAGAAGTAAAGCGGCTGTCTCTGTCAGACACAATGGATAAAGGAATTATATGTAATGAAACTATTTCATTTACATATAGCTTGGCTAACTGCGATACTGAAAGTTTCCTTCATTGGTAAGAAATGAGTAGATTTGGTCAATCTGTCTACAATCACCCAGATTGTATCATTACCTTTTCGTGTCTTGGATAATTTGGTAACAAAGTCCATTGTTATCAATTCCCATTTCCAAATTGGCATTTCCAATTGTTGCAATAATCCTGAAGGTTTCTGATATTCAGCTTTAACCTGGGAACAAGTTAGACATTTTAGCAACATAATTTGCTATATCCTTTTTCATTCCTATCCACCAGAAATTCTTTCTTAAGTCTTGATACATCTTGTCACTTCCAGGATGCATCGTATAATTAGCTTTTTCTAAAATTCGGTTGCGCAGGTTCCCTTGAGTAGGTACCCAGATCATTTTCTTATGGAATCTCCAAATTCCATCTGCTCCCTTTTCTAATTCCTTAATCATTAAATTTAGACCTTCAGCATCGTCCTTGATTGCTATTTCCTATATTTTTCTAATTTGCTCATTTAAATCTATATGCAGATTTAGTCTGAGAGAGCGTACTCGTTTTGGCTTTTCATGATACTTTCTACTTAAAGCATCAACTACTACATTCGTTTTTCCTGCATGATACTGGATATCATAATCATAATCACTAAGAATTTCCATCCAACGTCTTTGTCTCATGTTTAATTCCTTTTGCCCAAAAACATATCTTAAGCTCTTATGATCCGTGAAAATAACAAACTTACTACTGTAAAGATAGTGTCTCCAAATCTTAAGGGCAAAAATTATCACTCCTAATTCTAAATCATGGGTTGTATAATTCTCTTCGTGTTTCTTAAGCTGTCTAGAGGCATAAGCAATTACCTTTTGACGTTGCATCAACACACATCCGTATCCTATCCTAGATGCGTCACAGAAGACTACAAAGTCTTCAGTTCCTTCAGGCAACGCGAGTATGGGTGCGTTGGTTAACCTTTGCTTCAAAATTTTAAATGCTTCCTCCTGTTTTGGTCCCCATTCAAACTTAATTGATTTGCAAGTCAGTTTGGTCAATGGAATGGCTATTCTAGAGAAATCTTGAATAAAACGTCTATAATATCCTGCTAGTCCAAGTAAACTTCTTACTTCCGTTGGTGACTCAGGGACCTTCCATTTGGTAATCACCTCGATCTTTGTGGGATTCACATGAATTCCTTCATAATTAACCGGATGTCCAAGGAATTGCACTTGTTGCAACCAGAATTCGCATTTTGAGAATTTAGCATAAAGCTTTTCTTTTCTCAACAATGTCAGAAGTATATGCAAATGCTCTGCATGTTCCTCCATACTCTTAGAGTAAACTAAAATATCATCTATAAAGACTATTATGAATTTATCCAGGTATGGTTTACATATCCTGTTCATCATGTCCATAAATGCGACTGGGGTATTGGTTAAACCAAATGGCATGACTGTAAATTCATAATGACCGTACCTTGTTCTGAAAGCAGTTTTAGGAATATCCTCTTTCTGTACCTTTAATTGATGATATCCTGAGCGTAAATCAATCTTAGAAAAGAATCGAGCTCCTTGAAGTTGATCGAACAGATCATCGATTCTCGGTAGTGGGTACCGATTTTTAATCTTAACCTTATTCAGGTCTCGGTAATCTATGCACATACGCATCGATCTGTCCTTCTTCTTAACAAATAACACCGGTGCTCCCCATAGCGATGAACTAGGCTGTATGAAACCTTTCTCTAGTAATTCGTCAAGTTGTTTGTTTAATTCCTGCATCTCTGTCGGCGCTAAGCGATAAGGTGCTTTGGCAATCGGTGTCGTTTCTTGTATTAGGTGAATTCTAAATTCAACTTCTCAATCTGGCGGTAATTCAGGTAATTCTTCTGGAAAGACATCTGAGAATTTAGATACTACGGAAATATCTTTTAATTTTTTTACCTTTGGTGTTAGTGATTACTGAAATCATGTACACCATTCCTCCTTTTCTTGCATAACTTGCAACTTTCATCACAGAGATGAACTTTGTGGTTTTCATTGGCTTGTCTCCCTTATTTGTGATCTTTTCACCGTTTGGTGTACTTACTTGTACTGACTTTTGATCACATAAAATACTGGCATGATTGGCTACCAACCAACCCATTCCTAACACGACATCAAATCCGGCTAGATTCATTGGAAAAAGATTAGTAGTAAAGTTATGGTTTAAAATTTCTATCCTTGCTTCCTGGAGGATTTCGCTTAACTTGATAGAATTTCCATTTGCCGTCTCCACCAGACAGTCTTGTTGAAGTTTAGTTAATGGTTGATTGAGAAATTTGTAGAAATAAGTATTGATAAAACTTTGGTTTGCACCAGAGTCAAATAATACTTTAGCATAAACATCATTAACTAAAAACGTATCGGCAATCACATCTGGAGTCATCTTGGCTTCTTCAGCTGTTAGAACGAATGCTCTGGCATTCTTCTTGGGTCCTTCTGGTTTCTTTGCTTTGTTGTTTGTCGCTAGAGCTAGTTTCGGACAGTTCGGTTTGATATGACCAGCTTCTCCACAATTGTAGCATATTCTATTGCTAGCTTTCTTCCTGCAGTCTTCTTCCTTATGTCCTGATATTTTGCAGAAGTTGCAGTATATCGAGCATCTCCCAGAGTGCTTCCTTTTGCAATACTTGTAGTTGAGTGAAGAGGAAGAACCTGGTCCTTTCTCGCGATAGGAATTACCATAACGTAATTCTTGGGTAATCTTTTGAGCTAGGTTCTTTTTCTGGTTTTCCTCTTGCGTACGTACCAATTTATCGGTCAAAGTGTGGGCAAGTTCTACTGCTTCTTCTATGGTTTGTGGTCTAGCTGCCTTAAGCACATGCCTGATCTCACTGATGAATCCCCGGAGGTAACGGGAGATTAATATTGGTTCTGGTGAGGCTAAGGTTGGTACTATCCTAGCATATTCAAAGAATATGGTAGTATATTCCCTGCAATCTACTCCAACCATTCTATGATTTAGGAACTTATTAGCAATCTGTTCCTTTTCATGAGGAGGACAAAACTTTCTTTCAACTATTTCCTTAAAGTTGTTCCATTCCATTTCATAAACCCTGTCAATTCCTCTTGACTGAAGAATGGTATTCCACCACTCTAATGTTGCATTCTTAAAAAGATTACAAGCAAACAAGATCTTATCTTCATCTGCACATTTACTTATTTTTAAGACTGCTTCTGTCTTTTATATCCAGCGTAAGGCTGATATGGCTCATTCATTGCCTAAGAATTCTATTGGTTTACAGGCCAAGAATTCTTTATAAGAACAACCATATGAGATGGTCCTTCTTCTTTTTGGAATTGGAGCTTGGATAAGTGGTCCGTCATTTCCATTCACGCTGTGACTTGGTTCAGTGGGTGCACGTTTACTTCTGATTATATAATTATTTTCTGCCTTTTTAATAGTTTTGATAATATATGGCATGGCATCTATAATTCCTTGGGCTACTATGTGTTCAATAGCACTTTTATCCACGTGGTTTCCGTTATTATTGTTATTCTGGATTTCCTGATTTACTTCGTTTGACATCTGAATTGTAAACATTATCAGGTATTAATATCACAGAATAAAATTAATACAAACAAACACTCAAGCAGCTTGAATCAAAAGCGTCGATCATTGCGATTTACTCTTTTCATATTCATATATGCATCTATTACAACTATAACTGAAATTTAAACATTAGTAACTATGCATCGATATATATATATATAGATGATATATATTAGTTTATCTATTTTAGTTGATTTTTTTTATCAAAGCAACAAAAACTACACCCCCCCACACACACACACACATATATATATATATATATATATATATTAGGCGTTGGCTTTTCTAGTACTGCATTTCACGCTCGTCATATTTTCAGACGAGTTTTTCTCCTATTTGGCGAATCCGATTTCCCTCCTCAACCAACTCTTCACCTTATTGGCGAAGTTCTTCCATAGTTTCTTGACTCATTGGTGGTAGTGGGGCTGGTATTGGTTCAGGGTAACGTGGTATTGGTTCTCCGTAAGGATATGAGTTATTCAATATTTCCAGAATTGACCGGTTGTCGTCCCACCACGGATCTAAAGGGTTCGGTGCTGGAATTCTAGGTATCTCATTTGGATCAAAGGCTTGGATTAGGAGTTGGTTTTCCTGGTTCTGTTCTAGTTCCATGGGTTGGCCAGGAAATAATGGTAGAAGTTGTGGTCTGCTATTTGGTTGAGATCAATTCATCCTTCTACATTTCCAAACATATGAAAGTCAGCTAGTTACCTATCCAATTCTTCTTCCCATAAGGGTCTAGCCTCCTGGCTTTGGGTATTTCTCTCTCTATTCGCTATTCTTTGTTGTTGAAAATTTCTCATCCTTTTTCTCCTCCCTGATTTGGCTCTACTAAACCAACCTCTCTTTTTAGGGGGAAAATATTCTTCGGATTTGGCTTTGAAAACAAAGACATCCTCAGAATCAGCGGTGTATCCTGGGGTTGGCTGGGATGTTCCTTCATTCATTGGCGAATGAGGTAATTGACGGTAGGCACCAGAAGTACCCTGATTACTCATACTGTAAACTAGAAAATTGTTAAATAATAATAAAATAATAATATGTATATTTACACAGAATAACACATAAGTTATTTCATAACACAATTGGTTAAAATTTAGGTATTAAACGAACACCTAAATGGCTTAAACTGGTGGCTCTGATACCACCTTCTGTCGCAGCCCCCGACCGCACCCCGGGAGCGGGAGCCGCGGCCAACAGCTGTTGGTATCGGTGTTTATTAATTTGGCAGCGGAAATGAGACATCAGGATCGTAGTTAGGAAATAATTTCAGAGTTTCAAAACACCAAACTTTTATAATAAACAAATGGGATAAAACCCATATTCCAATTTTAGTATCTTTATAGGGATAAACACTAGTTGATGAAAACATAAACTTTTATTTAGGTAACTTTTATAGCGACCTTCTATAAGCCTTCAGTTGTCACACCCCAACCGATGGCGGAAACATCGGGGCGCGGCACTGAGCGAACAGATTGTCCCGGAGAATCCATAACAACTAAAATTACCAGATATTTAACGTTACGTCTTATACCATAACATATCAAATAAAAACAGTTATTACAGACATATTGTTCTCAAAGACAATAAATTGTTCGACAACTCAGATTTATATTATTGGTGGGTTTCTAGACCTCCTAAACTTGATTCCATAGCAGCTAGCAGGCAAAAGCATCTTAAATACCTGTCACACACGTTAAAATAAAAGTCAATACACACAGTGTAAAGATGAGCATACAAGTTTAATAGTAAGATAGTAGCGAAAACGGTTTTACGCATAACCAGCATGTAACACGTAATAATGCGAAGCCAGTCAGTTATCGACAATGAAATATGCACAGACGTGACTGCGAGTTGTAGAGTGCTCAACACATATCACCACTGTGACACGTGAAGAAATACCCTTAGCAACCCCCGTCCGCGACAGGTGCTGAGTCCAAACTATAGTACTATCGTTGCTAAGGTGTCAGGCAACAATCACTGTGTAAACATAACATACAAGCATTCATCGAATAACACGTATACATGCAGAGTGGTAAGCGTATAAGAAGTGTTTGCGTTGTGTGATCGATGTGATTTGATATAGGTAACGTATGTAACACCCCAAAAGTGCTTAAAGCAAAAAGGGATCGAGTATACTCACAGAGCGTCGATAGCGTTAAACACGATTTGTATTGGATTGAAGGGAGCGCTTAGAGGTAGCCTGATCAAAGAATGATAGTGTAAGCGTTGAACGGTGCGTAAAACGGTGCGTCAGAGTGTGGAGGGACAGATTGTCATCCGATCGGATGGCCGTCCGGACGGATGGTCATCCGGACGGATGACCGTTCGGTCGGAGGGTCATTCGTTTGGGATGGATGTGTTTGTGTATGATGTGAACTTTGAAGTTTTCGTTGTAGCATTTTGAAAGACGTGGAATGTCTCTACCCTTCAGGTCGTCCAGTCGGACGGTCATCCAGACGGATGGCCGTCCGCTCGGATGGTGATCCGGGTGGAAGCTAGCTCACTTTTGAAGTTTGGAAGTTGTTTAATTGTTTAAGTCCACAAGTCATCCGTTCGGATTGTCGTTCGATCGGATGACGGTCCGATCGGACGACAATCCGCTTGGCAACCTGTTCGTTTGTAAAAACATGTAAAATTTGTTAAGTTTTAGGAAATTGTGGTTTGATCCGAGACGGTATGACAACGCGTCAAACAACGGAAACCCCATCAAGTCTGTGTCATCCGATCGGATGGGAATCACCCCGTCCGATCAGCAGCTGTTCTTGACGGAACTTCATGTTCAACCCGTACATCGGTTGTCTCTTTGTTAGGGATCCATTCTCTATCCGGGTTTCCACCAAGGAATGAGTGGTGAACCCGAATGAGTCCAGATTCTAACGGTTTTGAGTTAAAGAGTATAAAAGAGTATGGAAGAAAGTTATGAAAACATCTTTCAACTCTTTTAATCTTGAAAATGTCTAGATTTAGGTGGAATTAGTGTTTAAACATTGTAGAAATCCTTTTGATCCGAGTTATTCTTGGTTTGATTAGGTCACACTCCAATGTTCATATGAGCACCATGATGACGTCACTTAGAACAACCCAAATCAGGTGGATTTCATGGTGAAAAGTTGAGATTTGATGGTGAAAATGATGAAGATGTGTGTGTAGATGATGGAAGTACAAGATTTGAGTTGAAAACTTACAAGAATTACGAGGAATCGAGAGAAAATAGGGCTGGAACGTGTTGGTCGAACGAGAGCTGTCACATCACATGAACAGTGTTCGTGACAGGTGCTATTTATAGGTGAGGAGGAGATAGGTGGTGCAAGGTGAAGGGATCGGAGGGCCTCCCGATCGGATGGTCATCTGGACGGATGGCCATTCGATCGAATGGTCCTTCAATCGGATGGGTGGGGCGAGTTAGTTTCCGACTTTTCGTTTCGAGCGTTGCGAGTAAGCGATGCGATAGTATTACCCACAAATAACATAACTCCTAATAACCACAAAAGTAAACCTTAGATTTTGAGTTTGCGATGAGATTGCGTTGTGATTGCGTTTGCGAATAATCACTTCAAACAACAAATAAACATGGTCAAGTAACACATAATATCACACACACATAAAACAATATCCATAACCTGTAATTCGGGTTGCGATGCGATAGCGATGTGATTAGCGTTTAGTTATCTTTATTTCATTGTTACTTCACATAATACAACTAATAAGTGTAAATCTAAGTATCGATTTATCGAGATTCGAGAGTACAAGTAATAATTAAGCAAGGAATAACATATCTGATTAGCAATCTTTTCTTCCTTTGACTTTGACTTTGACTTTAAAAAGTCGGGTTGTTACATCAGTGCTCTATAGCTGGCTTCTTATAGCTTCACATTAAGTTATCTGAAACGCGTTTTAAAAAGATTTTATCAGCAAGAAATACTGGCGAGTGCATCCCAGTTTAATAAAATAAGTTTTTATTACTTTACAGTATTGAGAGTGATTACAATGTTTATATCTACCCAATTACTCATTCAGTATTTGTCACGTTGACAGTTACAATGACCGTAGTCATATTACTATTGGCTAACTATTTGTCCAATAGTAACGCTTGATTAGTAGTGTATACAAAACCCCACATACCGGCAATAATTGTAGAACACAAAGACTCAATCACTGTAAATATAACTTAAAATATTTGAGATTTTGTAACATAGTTTGGTAGAAAAAGAGAATGACTCACATTGTAGACTTATGTATTTCTATAACTTCCTGTTGATTTCCTGATTATTTTCTATTAAAAACATACAATGCACACGTGTTAGTAAATTAACCCAAATCACATTAGCCATACAACACGAGACAGAACCCCAACGAACTTAGTCAGGCAGAGCCTCAACATGCGTTGGTGGGTCCTAAATCAATCGGGTAGGGTAACGAATTAGTGATTTGGGTTAAAATACTTACAACGGGGCAGAGCTTCATGTTTTAGGGGTATAATATCGAGTTATTTTTGGCTATAATATAGACCGAGAGAGAAAGAAGATTGAACGATTTGTGAATGCTGCTGAAGACCTTCATTTATAGGTGAAATCGGGCCTCTCTCACGCCTCGTAACCTGTCCCCCTACCCCTGTCACGCCCCGTGAGGGCACCCTAGCTACGACTAGGGTCTCCTAGTTATGAGCCTAGCCTTGACGCGTGTTGTGCCACGTGGCACAAGGGTTGTCCGGCAAGCAAGGCCTCTCGCGCCCCGCGATAAACCCAGGTGGATCCTGTCGTGGTCTGTGAGGGAGTGAAAATCAGGATTTTGTTTATTTTTAATAAAAATTAAAGTCATACGGGTCCGGTTTCTCATATACGAGGTGTCATAGGGTGTTTTCGAGGGTTGTTATAATGTATGTCGGCTGTGGAATATCGGGCTATCCTCAAGTACCGGTTGATGACCCGTGTCCTGTATGTCGGAAGTGTTGCCTGCATTCTTTTGGGGAGCATGTAGTCCATTGTAAAGAATTACCAGGCTTTAAATATTGACATGATTTAGTTCGAGATGTGCTTTCTGAAGTCCTTAAGCGGCCAGAGATCTCGGCAAAAAAGGAAGCGGTGAACTTCTTGACCGATCAATTAGAAGGGAGATCTACCCTATGGCCCGCTGGCATTTTTGTTTTTGGATGGAAAGGAGGGAAACACACGTGTGTCGATTTGACAGGTATGTCCCCCCTCATTGGGCTAAGGGACCACGGGTTTGTGGCGGGACAGGCGATAACCAAGGCAGAGGCGGGCAAAGTAGCTAAAAACCAAAAAAACTTGCATCGAGAATCAGCACGTGTTCGTCCCGTTCGCTTTCGATACCTTTGGCACTCTCGCCCCTGACGCTGCGCGGTTCCTCAAGCGGGTTCAACAGGTGGTAAGCAGTAACACCGCGCATGTTAAGGGGCAAAATTTTGTGTTTAGCAGAGTATGGTTTGCTATTCAAAAGGGGATAGCGGCGCAACTTCTTGCTCATCGTATTGAGTTTGTTTTTCTAAGATGAGATTTGAATGTGCGAAGTAGTTTTTTATAGGGATATTGGATTTAAATAACCCAGACTTTTATCAATTGGTCGATAACACTCTGAACTTTCGATTTGTAGACCAACACTCCCAACTTTCAACGTATTGGCCGATAACACTTTCTAACTAACAGAACCCTAACACAGTTAACTGATGTCAGCTTCCACATCATCAAAAATCTCATGTCAGCTGCCATGTCATAAAAATGTCACGTCAGCTACCACGTCATCAAAAAAATCCCACATTAGCTGCCATGTCATGTGTCACGTCAGCAAAAATGGGCACATCAGATGCCACATCAGCAAATACTAACTGAGTAGTTAGGGAGTGTTATCGCCCAACAAGTTGAAAGTTGAGAGTGCTTGTGTACAAATCAAAACTGAGAGTGTTATTGGCCAATTAGTGAAAGTTCAGGTTATTTAAATACAATATCTTTTTTTATACGACTCGTTATTAATTGGAAAAATTGGGCTTGATTACTTAAACCAGTAACAAATAAATATAGTGTTAGATCAAATACAAATACTTAACGTGCTAAATGTATAAATAACTAGTCTGCCGTTTCTAAGCTAGAGTAAATGACATTACTCTATTTCATTCGTTGTAGTTTAATTATACTAGTTTAAAACTGTAAAGTATTAATAATTACTTTGGTTGTTTGTAGGTTTATATAGGGTTAATTTCATTTGTACCAAATCCTATAAATATGTACTTATGTAACTCTATCCTTCAACCAACTCGTTAATAGAAAACGACGAAGAAACATAACATGTGTGTACTCATTATAAAAAGACTTTAATACCACCAGCTCATGATGTTTTAACTTCTTTGACAACCCTAATTGCTGACTTTATTGTTCCCACGGACATTGTTGTTGCTGTTGATATCATTGACATTTTCACCATTCTTATTCACATTAGAGCGGCCATCTCCGCCGCCCATTAGTGATGATATCGTGGCCACTAGGGCGGCCGTAAAGTTCGGATCCGCTGTGATTGCCGTAACAGTATCAGCCAAGGTGGCATGTGGAGTCCCTTGTGTGTGTAACGGGGGTTGCCAGCAAGTCTCGGGGGACTGCATGTTTTGAGATATTTGAAGTCCTGAGTTAGAAAACGGTAGTTGGGACTGACCAGAGGTCCGGTGACAGTGTAACGGGGTTGGGGGTTGAGTGAGGTCTAGTGTGACCGTTGGAAATGGGGCAGATGCTGAAATGGTAGTCATGAGGGCGTCGGAGCTTGGCATAGAGCCGGAGAGTAGCATCCGGGCGGCGGAAGATGTGGTGGAGGCCATCGCCATGGCGGCCGGCGGGAGAGGGTGGTTGTGATTGCCTTCATAAGTGGTGATTAGGATTGTTTTATCTTGTGTACATCTTTGCACCTGTTTAAACATGCAACACATACAATCCATGAATATCATTCTATTCTTAATAAGCCTAATGACACTCCCAGATTTCACTTTCGTTATATATCAAAGACAATCTCATGTAAACGGAGAAGTAAGCTCGCCTCCTTTTTTTGTCATTTCAAAACAATTTACAATATTCGGTTGAGATGGAATCGGAGATTACCTAAATAGTCATGTTGTACTAGATTTTTTTTTCAATAGACGTGGAAATTTGGCTTTCACCGAAGTAGTCAGCCTCATACCGCTAATCAAAAGCTGTCACATAAGCTCTACCGCCTAAAACAGCTATGATTTAGCCTACACATTTAGCGAGGCAACTGGGAGAGCTTATTAAGCCCACGCTTTTGGAGGCTTAGTCCGCGCTTTTTGGGTGCGGGCTTGATTTCCATGTCTATATTGGGGACATCTAAATTTCCATATCTATGTTGAAAAAAATAATCTGGTTAACATGACTATTTATGTAATTTTCCCGGATAAATATCCGTTAATTCTTCATTGGAGACACATAAAGTTACTTTTCCGTTTCATTTACCACATTGATCACATTAACAATATGGATTATTATCAACCAACGAATTATATATTTAATTATTAAAATCCAATTTATCTTAAAAAAACATTACAATTTGGTACAGCTTACTTGTTTCTTTACTGGGCAACCGCCAGCCATGGTGCACCGGTAATAAGCCCTTGGACAAGGGTTTCCTTTAGAAATTTTTTGACCATATTTCCGCCATTGACATCCATCTGTGATCTAATAAACAACACAAATCCATTGCTTAATGAACCATTAAACAAATAACTAAACTTTAATTTCAATCAAGATATACATAATATAGTAATATACCACAGAAGCTTCTGACCGAGCTCTAACAGAAACCCTAGCTCTCCTAAGCTTCTGATCAATAGCACAGTTCTTGTTACTTCTTCCCGGTGACGACGATGACCCATCATTCTCATCCGTTACACCCGTGTTTGAAGTTGCAAAACCTAGATCCATAAACGACCTTGGTGCCATTGTTGATCCATTTATGCTATTGTGTTCTTGTCCTTGTTTTTGGTGTATCATGGTACTGGCCATACGCATCTGGAGTATGTTGTAATCGATCATCACACGATTCAACGCATCTTTCAACCATCGATTCTCTTCGGTCATCCTCTCAATATCAGCCTTAACCATTGCTAACTATATAAACAATCAGTCAATTAGTAAGGGCGTCTTAAAGGGTGTGCAAGGTGGGCGACTACGCATCGCCTATGTTTTAACAGGACCCCAATTGTTTTTCTTGTTTAGGTACCGTAGATAGATTAGCATATAAAAAAATTATAAAGTTAGTAGTAACTTAATGTTCTATATTTATGCATTAAGCTTGTAGAACTATATGATACCTGATGTTTAGTCCGTTGTTGTTCAGAATTGGGACGCACATCATCGTCGATAACGGATTGATCGGTGGTTGTGTTTCGGGTGAGAAGATGCAAACCAGTCTGGTAGTCAACGATCAAACTCAACAACTACCGAAGAAACAAAACAAGGACAAGATAAAATAAAATAAAAATATTATCAACTTACATTAATATTCAAATCAAAATCCATAGTGGGTGCAGAAGATTCGATCGTCTTAGACAGATCATGTTCCTTATCGGTGAAAAAATCCACTTCTTTAATCGGTTTATTGTCTGATGTTTCGGGTTGATCGAAATGAGTGGTGGTAGGTGATCTATTATGTCCGGTGAACATCATGGAATATTTCGGTGGGCGGTGATCGGAGACGATGGGGTGATGTGATTTGAATCAAAGGAAAGGTTAGTTTATGTTTTGGCAAAAAGAAAGAGTGGACTCCTGCAATAAAAAGGAGACAAGAATGAAGACCAAAAGTACGTAGACCATGTTGTGTTTGTGTGTGTGTTTTTCTTTTCTCTAGATATTTTTTAATCAGATACTCATTGAATTTGATTTTGATTCCTACGTTGTTTTGAATTTATCCCATAATGTAGACGTAAGAAACAGCTTACATATAAGTCAGCATTAATTGAGCAGAAAACTCATCCATTAAATCAAGTTTGGTTTACTAATCTCAAAATTTACTTAGAACATCCAAACGCTATACTAGTCCAAAATCCAGACTTACCTCGTAATAACACCTTATATCAAACCATAACCATTTCATATTTCATTTACGTCTCCAACGCTAAACCGCTTCAAATTACCTCTACCTTATTTTTTCATAAACTAAATCTAATGTATATAACTTGTTTTTAATTTAGTTACTTAATAATTGTATTTCTTTTATATTATAAAACATGATTTTCATAAATTTATTTTAATATTTTTATTTAATATTTTTTAAATATAAATTTTATAATAAAAACAAATAAATGATAAATTAATATTTAATTATTCCAACGGCTGTTTTCTTTTTCAAACGTGTTTACTGTTCATCGGCTATTTTTTTCAAACGGTTTCTGTTTGAACAACAATTTTATTTTTGAACATTTAATGTTACAATGAGTCTTTTCCAACGGCTTGTTTCAAACGACTATTTTTTTAATCCATATATTACAACTCTTTCCCACATTTGCACCTCTCACTTTACAATTCACTGCAAATACCAAACAAATTCAAAGATATGGGTGGTGGTTATAGTCAAAGTGGTGCAGCCGGACCGTCAAACCTAAGGCGATCATGTCATCGACGTTCTAACCCTGCTCCGTCAAACCCTCTACCGACAAACCGTCTACCCTCCACCTGTAGTAGTCGATCTTCCACCAGCAACAGTCTACCCTCCATCTCCTTACTTCGAACGCGGTAATCGGGACGCATGGCTGGACGATCGTAATAGCGACCATAGCGTGTCCTCTCCAGAGTCTGCCTTGTAACAACCCTCAATAAAACCGACACCCTCGAATATTTTCCGACACCCTAATATATTTTAAAATATTCCAAACTGTCCCAGAATACACCCCATACGCGAAAACGGGCATCGAATACATTAAATAGTATTAAAAATAATTAAAATTAAAAATTTAAGTTGAGGCGGGCCGCGTAGACCCACCCCAACCTTTATGCGGGCGGTATCAAGGTGGATACCTGATTTCTTTGAGTTTTAAGTTTAGGCGGGCCGCGTAAGCTAACCTTAACACTTACGCGGGCCGCGAGAGATCAAGAACACGGCAACACCACAGGCCGACACGTGTTATCATCGTGTCGAGTCTATGCGCTGACCCGGACGAGCTAGTCCGTTGACTAGCTTTTACGCGGGCCGCTAGGCCCTGTCTGTGTTTTACGCGGGTCGCGAGAGGACGAGATCAGGCACTATAAATAGAACGCATCGGATCTTCAGTCTGTTCGTCCCCTTTTCATTTCTCAATCTCAATTTCTGAATAGTAGACTTTATACACAGGTATTAGACCCCCCTAAATAGCGAAGTTCTGCTCCGTTGTAAGTATTATAACCCCTGGATACGTATTAGATACGCTGCCCGATTGATCTAGGGTTCCGTAACGGCTGTCGTGGTTCTGCCCGACGTAGTCGTTGGAATGCCGTCTCGGTGAGGGTATTACTAATGTTAAAATGGGTTATTATACTAACGCGTGTGCATTTGTGTAATTTATAGATTATTCCCAGGAAACCCTCACGAAAAATCTAAGACAGCAATGTGAGTAATCTCTTTTTTGTAAACAGTTTTTACAAAACCTTAACTATTTTACAATGCAATTTAGCAGTGATTGAGTCTTTGTAATTCTACGATTACTGCCGGTATGTTGGGGTTTTGTATACAAAATGTGAGTAATGTTACCATTGGACGAAGAGTTAGCCAATGTGTAATATGACCCACAAGTCAGGATTGACAGTACTGAATGAGTAATTGAGTAGATATAAACATTGTAATCGCCCTCAATACTGTTAAGTTTAAATTAAATTAATGTTTCTTGATTAAACTGGGATTCATTCACCAGTATTTCCCACTGACAAATGTTTTTAAAACGCGTTTCAGGTAACACAATGTGAAAGCCAATTAGAAGCCAGCTGGACAGCACTGAAGGCTTGGAAAAGTGGCTATAAAAGTTACCTAAATAAAGAAGGCGTTTAATTCAAATAAAATGGGATTTATCCCTGTAAATCAGCTTGTAATAAAAACTTGGGTTGCATCCCAAGATGTTTATATATATATATATATATATATATATATATAAATGGTGGTTTTACTCTGATAAACATTTCCTAACTACGGTCCTGATGAAAAAAAAAATTTTGCTGCCAAATTAGACAATATGAGATACCACCAAAACTGGCTCGCGGCCGCCCGTTCCCGGGAATCAGGGATCGGGGGTTGCGACAGAAGGTGGTATCAGAGCTAAGCCATTGATTCAGCCACAGAAGCGTTCTGCTGACATAAAAAATTAATGTGTTAGGAAATAAATTATGGGAATACGTGCGTAATTGTATTTATTTGTTATATGTTATTTGACTATTTGTTAGTTTACAGTATGAGCGACCAAGGACCATCTGACGCGTACCGTCAATTGTCTAGTTCACCTAGAAGCGAAGGCACCTCCTCTTCTCAGCCTGCCCTCTCAGGGTATTCTGCTGATACGGAAGAAGGAATCTTTGTGTTTAAGGCTCAGTCAGAAGAGCCATTTCCTCATAAAAAGAGGGGATGGTTCAGTCGAGGGGCACTGTTAATGCACTTTAGGTGATAAGTGCATGTCTCCCATTCCATAGGGTCTTTATTGTACATTTGTTCAAAGTTAGTCCCAACTTTATCCTAGGGACATTTTGTCCAAGTTTTAGGAAAGGCTTTTGTCTGAGGTTTAAGTTAGGGACAAAAGTCAGAGTTTTGCTTTGTGTAGTTTGTTGTCCGGGCTTTCTAGCTTGTCTTGAAAGTCCGGGTTTGCCTTGTATATATACCTTGATGTGGAATAGACAAGGCAGCGATTCTGTGTGAAATTCTGTGCACCTAACCCTAATCATTGTGTGTGTGTCTGGCGGCTACTGTGTGTGAGTGATGTCATTCATCTTCATCATCAAGAATACTCAGTGTATTCTTGATTTCTCTCACAAATCTTGCATTCTAGTGTTTCATCTACAGTGGTTCATCATCAGGTGGATTCCGCACACCTGTTGGTTGCTTTAGCTGAGTGAGATCTTGGATTAGGAGGCCTTACAAGTGGTATCAGAGCAGTGTGCTCATACTACTGTAGGTGTTTCTTAGTTTGAAGGTTTTTGTGAGAAAAGTTCATCTTTGATAGGGTTTAGTGAGAGTTTAGTGTGTTTTTGTGTTTTATTCATGATTCTTCATTCATATCTAGTGATTTGATGATGGATTTTGAGTAGTTTGGTGACTTTTAGTGTTATTCTTCATCTGGGTTTTACAGGGGTTTTGGTTCTTGTTCATACAGAGCTAGAAGGTTGAGAAGTTTCTGAATTGTCTTCCCAGAGAATGGAATATGTACACCGCTTTGATTAGAGAAGGTGTTCTCTATGAGGAGCTCTCATTGGAAGAAGTTGTACAAAAACTGAAGGGTTATGCTTGGAATATGGAAGATCAATCATCTGATTTCGAGAAGATCCAAGATCCTCAGTTATATAAGGCTTCGAAACCAATGGAGAAGGGTAATGATAGTGGAGTCGGTGTTGCTTTGTATTCGGAGAATGAAGGTTCTGCAAGTGAACACGCCTTTATAAGCAACAATGTTAGTCCTAGTGGAACAACCAATTCCAATCAAGGGATGTACTCTTCTAGTGGAGCTCAAAAATCTCAAGGAACAAGCTTGAACATTCCAAAGTTAGATGCAAGCGGCTTAAAGTTGATAGAAGAAAACATGAGCCTTTTGGCGTCCTTCATGACTGCCTACGAAAACTTCTGTCTTGGAAAGCTCGTTGAACCGTCAAGTCTCGATGAGGATTTTAACCAGATAGACCAAGACGAAATGGAAGAACTTGATCTACAACTCAATATGGCACTCTTAGTCCGTAGAGCGAAGAAATTTCTGTTGAGAACGGGTAGGAAGTTCATAGGAGGTCATACAAAGACTCGAATGGGAGTCGACATGTCAAAGGTAAAATGTCACAACTGCGGCATCTACGGGCATTTCGACCGTGATTGTCGGAAGCCGAAGATGGAAAGATCGAACAGAGAAAACTACTCTCAAGGAAACAACTCAAGACCTCACAACAATTCAGCAACTACTTCCAACTCAAGTGCTCATCCAAGTGGTTCTGAAAATCTTACACCTTCAACAAACAATGCTATGGTGGCTCAATCTTTACAAAAGGTGACTGAGCCTTACGACTGGGGTTGTGCATTGGAAGACATTTCAGGAGCTATTGTGTCACAAGCCTTTATAGCTGAAATTGTCAACGAAGAAGTGTGTGAAGAGATTGTCGAAGAGACTAGCATTGAGGAACTTGCAGTTGTAGCTGAGGTTCTTGGGGAAGAGTTGGATTCGGGAAATGTTTCTGAGAATGAAGATAACCCGAATGAAGAGTCTGTTGAAAAGGCTAACAAAACAGAAGATGGAGAAAAAGGAGAACGTTTTGAGTTCAACATCTCCACAGCTGAAATACAGCAATTTACGGATGCAGAAGCTAAAAGGTTGGAAGAAAAATCCGGAGAAAGCGAAGCGTGTGCATTCATGGCTGGCATTGAGGTAAAATCATCTTCTGTAAATAAGCGATGTGCTAGATGTGTTGAGTTTGTCACCAAGATAGATAGACATGCACTTCATAACACAAACTTAATTGCAGATTTAGAAAAATCCAGAGAACTCATTGCTGTGTTGTCTAATTCGGATAAAGAACACCGAATTAAGATAAAAGCGCTGAAAAATGATATCTCTGAATTTGAGAGACTTGTGGCTCAGGGAATTGTTAAAAATCAGGAATTAAAATCTGAACTTGAAATGAACCAAAATTGTGTTTTGGAAAAGAACAAAATCATTTTGGAAAAAGATAATCTGATTTTAGACTTGCAACGAAAAATTGAGAAGTTCGGGGATTCATCTGAAGTCATGAATTTCTGTATTAACAGCCAACGTCTCAAAGAATCTGAGGAAGAAATGTTCGGCATCGGTTATAAGAAAGTACCTCCACCGGTGAACCATAATTATACATCGATGCCAAGCATTGATCCTGAATTGGCAAATTTTGTGCCAAAGACTCCTCTGACGGTTGAACCGCAAAGTGAGTCAGAATCTGAGCCAGATGAAGTTACTGACTCTGATCAGTCGAAGATGAGTGGAGTTTCAAAGAAAAATGAAGTAAATCTTGAAAACATTGAAAATTTGATAAACAATAAGATTTTGGAAATGTTTAATCAAGTTCAAAATGTGAAGTCAAAACCAAAGTCACGTGGGAAATCTAAAAAGTCTTTGAAAAATATCCCTAAAACTGAGTTTGTTAAAGGGGAGGATTTTGTCAAAGAAGAAGTAAAGATCGAAACTGGTTCCAACTCTCAGTTTGTGAACCAAATTTTGAAAAATCCCACTAATGCCTCATCATCTTCGACCAGTCATGAGGAACGTCCAAAGAATGTTGCGAAAGTTCGCAAATGTTATAAGTGTCGTGGGAAAGGACACTTAGCAGCAGATTGTCCAGATGACAAGGGTAAATCTCTTGTTGATCCTGATCAGAAGAAACCTTTTGTTGAAAAACCATAAAATGAAACAGTTAATGTTGAAAAGAAAAACGGTAAAAATCAGAAGGTTGAGAAAAACAAAGTGATTAAACAAGAAGTAAAACCAGCTGTCAAAACAAACGTTAAATCACAACAAAATCAGGATCACGGGAAGAAACCAGTTGTTGTTAATCGTGGTGAAGGATCGGAAAGTTCATCTCAAAGACATGATACTCATGAGAAAACCCCCAGACGACAAAATCATGTTACTTTCCAAACACATGAGAATGACCAACGTTTTGGAGGTTCGAACAACAACTATGTCAGACCTCATGCACAAAACAGATTCGTGAATGACCGAAATGCTTCACCCCCTCGATTTCCAAATCAAAGACAGCTTTCGGATAATCATCCACGATCATTCTCAAGACACGATGATGTTCCTAGATTTGGTAGCAATTTTGAGCCACCCAGGAATCAAAATTACAGTTACCAAAACTATGGAAGCCGAGGTTATGGAAACTCTGGTTATACCAACAGATCGTCAACTCCGTATAATCCACGATTTGCAGGGAGTCATTCCAACAATTTCCGAAATGGAAATGGAGGACACGATGGCAATGATGGTTATTTCAAAGAGTTTTCTTATGTTGATGAATCGGGACGACCCAAGACCATCATGGCTTGGGTCCCACATTCTAACTAAATTTTCTTGTTGGGGAGTGTAGGAGCAGCTGAAAAGGGCTATCTATACTTGGTATATCGATAGTGGCTGTTCCAGACACATGACAGGAAATAAAGAGTTATTGAACAATTTCAAACAAATTCGTGGTGGTTATGTTAATTTTGCCGGTGAGAAGGGTGGTTACATCACCGGTGAGGGTTCTGTTTCAAATGGAAAAATTACGCTGCATAAAGTGAACTACGTTGAAGAACTGAAGCATAACTTGATGTCGGTTTCTCAAATTTGTGATAACAAGTACACGATGTTGTTCACTGATAAAGCTTGCTTCGTCTTGCGTCCGGGATTTGTTGTTCCTGAAGATTGGATCGTTATGAGAGCTCCAAGGGTGAATAACACATATGTCATGGACATGCGCCCGCTGGTTAACTCATCTGCTCCAGTGACTTGTCTACTCTCGAAGGCGACTGAAGATCAATCGTATCTCTGGCATAGGAGAATGGGCCACGTGCATCTGTGAAAAATGAACCACTTAGTGAAAAACAACTTGGTGTTGGGGGTTCCTTTACGTAGTTTCAATATGCACAACAAATGTGAATCATGTGAAAAAGGAAAAATCAAACGAAAGCCTCATAAACCGAAAACAGTTAACTCAATCCAAAAACCACTTGAATTGCTTCACATGGATCTTTTCGGCCCGATCCATGTTGCTAGCATTGGTGGGATGTCTTATTGCTTAGTTGTCACTGACGATTTCTCACGTTACTCATGGGTATTTTTCTTAAAAACAAAGGATCAAACTGCTGGTATTTTAAGAGACTTATTCAAACAACTTGAGAAAAATTATTCACTTCCTATTAAGAAAATCCGAAGTGACAATGGCACTGAGTTTAAAAATCATTATATGGATGAGTTATGTCGGGAAATGGGAATAGTTCATCAGTTCAGCGCTCCATATGTTCCTCAACAGAACGGAGTTGCAGAACGGAAGAATCGTACCCTAATTGAGGCGGCCCGAACTATGCTTTCTGAATCAAAATTGCCAATTTTCTTCTGGGCCGAGGCGGTAAACACTGCATGTTATGTGTTAAATCATGTGCTTACGGTCAAAAGAGAAGATAAAACTTGTTATGAATTGCTTGAAAACAGGAAACCGAACTTATCTGGTTTTCAACCTTTTGGGATCAAGTGTGTTATCAAACGCACCAAAGATACTCCTAAAATGGGGGAAGTTGGTGAAGTTGGGTTCTTTTTGGGTTATGCCAATGGAACTCCCAACAAACGCATTTATAACGTTAAGAAGCGTTCAGTGGAGATCGTGTTTGATATAACTCCTTTGAGTTTCGATCCTCCACCGTCCGAGTTCGGTCCCAAAAGCGGTTATGATTATGATAAATTATTTGAGTCATTTGATATTCCAGATTTTTCAGAAGAAGATTCGGAGGTTGTATACACACATCTTGTGAACAAAGATGAAGTGGATGCGAGCTGGAGAGCAAGTATCCCTACTAATGTGTCTTCGAATGTTCCAGTCGCTGATTCTTCAATCGTGAATGAAGTTGTTGCTGAGCAGATCCCCAATGCAACTGCTCAATCTACAACTGGTGATCTTTACGTTGATTTCTCAGCATATCCTAATGTTAATGCGTCTTCTGGAAATGCTCAAGCTTCTAGTAGTAATGCAAATGTTGAGGGGGAGATTCAATCGAATTTGGGAAACAATCTTCAAGCTCCGGCAATCCCAGTTCCAAGAACAAATATTCATCATCCTGTTGATAATATTATTGGGAATCCAAATGCAGGAGTGCAAACGCGAAGGAGTATTTCAGAGATGCAATGTCTGTTCTCTGCTATCAAGAAAGAAGAAATCTACAATCTTAGCCTACATGAATGTTTTATCTCTCAGATAGAGCCGAAGAACTATCAAATGGCTCTGAAGGATAATTCTTGGTGTGAGGCGATGCAAGAAGAGTTAGCTCAGTTCGACAAGTTAAAGGTGTGGAATTTGGTCGATCTTCCAAAGGGCCAACATGCAATCAACACGAAATGGGTTTTCAAGTGCAAGCAAGAAGATAAGGGTGTCGTTGTCAGAAACAAAGCACGGTTGGTTGTTCAAGGCTTCAATCAAGAGGAAGGGATTGATTATACCGAAGTTTATGCACTGGTGGCAAGACTGGAAGCTATTCGTTTGTTTCTAGCCTTTGCTGCACACATGCGTATCAAAGTCTATCAGTTGGATGTGAAAAGCGCGTTCCTTTACGGGAAATTGCATGAAACTGTGTATGTATCCCAACCACCGGGTTTCGAAGCTCCAGGGTTAGACAACAAGGTCTATCTGTTGGACAAGGCTCTTTACGGTCTCCATCAGGCTCCTCGAGCATGGTACGAGACGTTGTCAAAGCATCTATTGGAGCATGGCTTCTCGCGTGGTGCAATTGACTCCACACTGTTCATTTTGAAGAAAGGGGGAGATTTTCTGATCGTGCAAATTTACGTTGATGACATAATTTTTGGTTCTTCAAATGAAGAATTGTGTCGTGAGTTCGAAGCGGTAATGAAGTCCAAATTTGAAATGAGCGCGATGGGCGAGTTATCATTCTTTTTAGGTCTTCAAGTGAGTCAAGAAAAAACCGGGACATACGTGCATCAGACAAAGTATGTCCACGAGATTCTCAAAAGATTTGGATTGGAAGATAGCTTACCCTATGACACGCCTCTCCCGACAAATCTCAAGCTTTCACCTGATAAGGAGAAAGATCCTGAAGTGGACCCGACTCTATATCGAGCAATGATAGGTTCATTGATGTATCTTACTGCTTCACGACCAGATATTATGTTCTCTGTTTGTTTGTGTGCTAGGTACCAATCAACTCCGAAGGAGTCTCACTTGAAAGCAGTCAAGCGTATTTTCAGATATCTGAAAGGGACGCCTAAGCTTGGACTGTGGTATCCAGCTAAAGGTGGTCTGGATTTGATGGCGTATGCTGACGCAGATTTCGGAGGGTGCCGGATGAACAGAAAGTCAACCTCTGGCGGCGCACAACTTCTTGGGAACCGTCTTGTCTCTTGGCAATGCAAAAAGCAAGTTGCCGTTTCTTTATCCACGTGCGAGGCCGAGTACATTGCTGCATCAAGCTGTTGTGCTCAGGTCTTGTGGATTCAGCAACAGATGAGGGACTACGGTTTGAATTTTACTCGAACTCCTATCCTTGTCGATAACAACTCTGCCATTTCCATAACTAACAATCCAGTTAATCACTCACGCACTAAGCACATTGATGTTAGGCATCATTTCATTCGTGACTGTGCTGAGAAGGGTTTAATAGAAGTGGTTAGGGTAGACACCTTGGATAATCTTGCCGACCTGTTTACTAAGACATTCGATCGGGCTAGATTTGAAAATCTGGTCCGAATGATTGGCATGATCAACCCCGAGTAAAATTCTTTTCAAAACTCGCATAGAAACTTTATTTTATGTTTACTATACAGTTCTTACCGCTTTCGAAAAATTGAAAAACTCCAAAAATATTTTACTTAGTTGTAGGATAAATTTTAAGAAAAATACAAAAACATTTGAAAAATATAAAATGAAGTCGTGTTGAGATATAAGGGAAATGATAGTACATCGGTTAGTCGTATCTGGTGCAGGATTATAGTAATATATAAAATTAACCGTTAACTGTGACAGTTTCATTATACGTTGCTTCGGTAGGTTTTACGCGTCAATAAGAACCTGTTTTTGGTATATAAACATAATGAACTGCGTAACTTGTGTGGTACATCTCTCGGATATATGGTCTTGGTACCGTAATTTCGTTTGATAGATTGCCGAGGTTCTGAGATACGTGGTCTTTATGCTGTTTATCATCTGGGTATCATGGTTGTTTCTTTTACCGATAATAACGGGGACGCAAGTCTAGATCTTCCATGATACCATACATACGTGTAAATATCCTTAATTCATGATGCATTCGACCCAAATAAGTGATAAACAATCACATGTCCCACAAAATTATGCGGGAGTCAAGTTCGTCTCTTTGTCTGTACGATGGTACTAACCTGTTCACGGACTTGCTCCTGTGCCCATTGCATCTGAAATTCAAGTTCCTCCTCAATAAGTGATTCTATCACAAAGGACTTGTTTTTCAATTTCAAATAAGTGAGTATCTCACATTAGCTTATACGTCAAAAACAGATGATAAATGGTATACTCACCAGTAAGATGATCTCTCGTGCATACCTTGATACGGGAGTATATTCTGAGGTGGGTAAACATAGTTACAGTCAGCTATTAAAACACTTAATCGCATATCTCGAAAACAGTGTTCGAAAGCGTGCTAAAGCTTAAGTGGACCACAATACCGTTGAACGTCTTGAACTGTTAATATCACTCTAAGAGCTTAAACTGATAAACTATGTTCTTGTGTTGGATATTGACAGAAAAACCGATATGATCTCTTTGCTCCGATTTCACAAAAAGATAATTAGTGTAAATACGTTCGTAGGTTTAATCTCTTTATTCAGTAAAAAAAAAAACAAAAACAAAAAAATCAAAAACATCAAAAAGATTTTGCTTTCTTGTTTCCATGTGCGAGTTATCATTTTGAAAATTCTCTAAGGGTTGTGAACATTCTTTAATAAGGTGTTAAACATCAAGTTAGGTAATCTTAAAATAAGTCTTTTTGTATAAAAATCGGTCGTGCAAGATCCATCTAAGTGTGTGGGTAATCACGTCATTTTAAGGTGTTTCGGAAAATATGCTTCCAAGTTGTGATATTTTTCCAAAAGTATAAGTTTTGAAGTAAGTTGTTCTGAATGATCGTGTTTTGAAATACAAATTATTAAATATTGGTTGTTTAATATTTCAATTGTTGATTCCGGGGTATTGGAATTATTTTTGGGATCCAGGTTTGGGCTGAGTGTATCCGGGGTTAAGATTCTTAATCCGGTGTTAAGTGTTTCAGGTCTGGATCATTCATCTCAAGATGGAAGATTTGAAGAAGCTGTGTGCATCTGGATCATTCATCTCAAGATGGAAGATTTGAAGAAGCTGTGTGCATCTGGATCATTCATCGCAAGATGGAAGATTTGAAGAAGCTAAGACGTCTGCCGTTGCATTCCTTTGAAGAAGATCAACCGTTAGCTGATCAATACATCAAAGTCGTGCAGTTCTGTGTGAAAAACCAGGCAGCGAGTACTCGAAGAAAGTATGAAGATTTCAAGTCCAATGAAGACCATGCACTGATCAAGGGGGAGTTTGTTAATGCACTTTAGGTGATAAGTGCATGTCTCCCATTCCATAGGGTCTTTATTGTACATTTGTTCAAAGTTAGTCCCAACTTTATCCTAGGGACATTTTGTCCAAGTTTTAGGAAAGGCTTTTGTCTGAGGTTTAAGTTAGGGACAAAAGTCAGAGTTTTGCTTTGTGTAGTTTGTTGTCCGGGCTTTCTAGTTTGTCTTGAAAGTCCGGGTTTGCCTTGTATATATACCTTGATGTGGAATAGACAAGGCAGCGATTCTGTGTGAAATTCTGTGCACCTAACCCTAATCATTGTGTGTGTGTCTGGCGGCTACTGTGTGTGAGTGACGTCATTCATCTTCATCATCAAGAATACTCAGTGTATTCTTGATTTCTCTCACAAATCTTGCATTCTAGTGTTTCATCTACAGTGGTTCATCATCAGGTGGATTCCGCACACCTGTTGGTTGCTTTAGCTGAGTGAGATCTTGGATTAGGAGGCCTTACAGGCACACGGGCGTAGAAAACGTATGAAAAAGTTACAGGAACAAAGGGTATTAGAAGCAGCTAAAAGAGAGACAGATGCCTATGCCCAGGATATGATAAATAGGGGTATACCTAATATTCACATACTAGCAACCACTGCAGCTGACCCAAATCTGGAGCAAATAATAGCACCCCAACCACAACTGCCAATCCCTGACCAACCCATGGAGATAGAAAACCCTGAAAACCAAGTAGAGATGCACGACTTCAATCCAGAAGAAATCCCTAGGGTACCAGCACCAAACCCCCTACACCCAAATTACGATCCCTGGTGGGATGAAGTTAGGGACTATGTGCAACGTTACCCGATCCATGAAGACACACCCATGCAGAACATAGGAGCCTACCCAGGTATGGACCCTTTAGATCCCTATTACCACGATGAATACGTTAGGGAAATTTTAGAAGATCCTTACCGATTTCAGGCACCTACACCCCCATATCAAGAACCCGCACCCCAGATTCCGAACCCAGTCCTAGAACCTGCACCCCCAATGAGTGCAGAAAACGTCCAAGAACTTAGGACATTTGGTGAGGAAATTTTAGAGAGTAGTGAGCGAATGCGACAGGTGGGAGAGCGACTCGTCTGGAAGTATGACGAGCGCAATATGGATTTTTGGATGAATCCATATCAGTAATATGATGGTGGGAACGATAATAATAATAATAATAATAATAATAATATAATAAATATAATAAAATAATAAAATAAAATATGTGTGTACGGATGCCTACTATTATTAGTGTAATTTTTATTTCAGTCGGTATTGTAATTTTTATTCAGTACTGGTGTGTAATAGACGTATAGTATATGAATAGAGTAAAGTCGCAATGATCGACGCTTTTGGCTAAATTGCGTGTCATGTGATTGACTATATTTAATATTATTTTGTGATATTAATATGGGGTAAATGTTTAAAATTCAGATGGCCGACGAAGGAAATCAAGGAAATCTGAATAAAGATAACCAGAGTAACATTAACTTGGTTAATGAGAATCCAAGCATCAATAACAATGGAAATCAAGTGGATAATAGTGTTGTCCAACACATAGTAGCACAAGGAATTATAGATGCAATGCCATTTATTCTTCAAACGGTTCAAGAAGCAAATAATAAAAGTAAACATAGCAGTAAGCGACCAATTGAACCAGAACACACTGTAAACAATGGCCCTGTATTTCAAATGCCCATTCCCAAAAGAAGAAGAACCATACCTTATGGTTGTTCTTACAAAGAATTCTGGTCCTGCAAACCAATAGAATTCTCGGGCAATGAAGAACCTATTGCAGCTCTACGCTGGATAGAAAAGACTGAGGCTGTTCAAAAAATAAGTAAATGTGCGAAAGAGGACAAGATAATGTTTGCTTCCAATCTATTCAAGAATTCAGCCTTAGAATGGTGGAATACTATCCTTCAGTCTAGAGGAAGTGATAGAGTTTATAATATGGAATGGAAAGAATTTAGGAATATGGTAGAAAGGAAATTCTGCTCTCCTAATGAAAAAGAGCAAATAGCAAACAAATTCCTAAATCTTAGGATGAATGAAGTAGATAGTAAGGGGTACACAAAGTTATTCTTTAAATATGCTAGAATAGTACCAACCTTTGCATCACCAAAACCGGTATTAATCTCCCGTTATATCTAGGGATTAATTGGAGAGATTAGACACGTAGTCAAGGCAGCTAGACCTCAAACCAGAGAAGAAGCAGTAGAATTAACTAACACCTTGACAGATGAACTAGTCTGTACTAGAGAAGAAGACCAGAGGAACAACCTAGCACAAAGGCTTACCCAAGAATTCCGTTCTGGGAATTACAACCTTAGGAATATGGGTTCTACATCTGCACCTTATTGCAAGTATTGCAAGAGGAAGCATTCTGGAAAATGCTCCATATATTGCAATTTCTGCAAAACATCAGGACACAAGGAAGAAGACTGCAGAAGGAAAGCCAACAACAGGGTATGCTTCAACTGTAGGGAACAAGGTCATATCAAGCCAAACTGTCCAAAATTAGCTCCAGCTGCAAACAACAAGAACACTAAAAATGCTAGAGCATTTGTTTTGACTGCAAATGAAGCCAAGATGATTCCAGACGTGATAGCTGGTACGTTTTTAGTTAATGATGTTTTTACTAAAGTATTATTTGACTCTGGTGCGAACCAAAGTTTTATTAATACTTCATTTTGCAAATCTCTAAATCAGTCATTAACTAAACTACCACAAGAATGTCTAGTAGAGACAGCTAATGGAGAAACAGTTAGGATTTCTGAAATCTTGCAGGGAGCAAGAATAGAATTTTTAAACCAAAAGTTTATGGCAAATCTTTATCCCATGAATCTGGCAGGATTTGATGTCGTTTTAGGAATAGATTGGTTAATGACCAATAAAGCCAGTATTTTATGTGATCAAAAGTCAATCCAAGTAAAGTCACCAAAAGGTGAAAAGATCACAATTAAAGGAGATAAACCCTTTAGATCCACAAAATTCATCTCTGTAATGAAAACTGCAAGTTATATAAGAAAAGGTTCTATAGTGTATTTGATTTCTATAATCACTAACACTAAAGGAAAAGAACTAAAAGACATTCCAGTAGTGTCTCAGTTTTCAGATGTATTTCCAGAAGAATTACCAGGACTACCACCAAACAGAGAAGTTGAATTCAGAATTCACCTACTACCAGGAACAGCACCAATTGCCAAAGCACCTTACCGTTTGGCACCCGCTGAAATGCAAGAACTGAAGAAACAGTTAGATGAATTATTAGAAAAGGGATTCATACAGCCAAGTTCGTCGCCATGGGGAGCGCCGATACTATTCGTTAAAAAGAATGACGGATCAATGCGTATGTGCATTGACTACCGTGAATTGAACAAGGTCACGATTAAGAACCGGTATCCATTACCAAGAATCGATGATCTGTTTGATCAACTGCAAGGAGCTCGATTTTTCTCTAAAATCGATTTAAGGTCAGGATATCATCAATTAAAGGTACAGGAAGACATTCCTAAGACCGCATTTAGGACAAGGTATGGTCATTATGAATTTACTGTCATGCCATTTGTTTTATGATGCGTGTGTAGTGTGTATGGTTTTTAATGTATATTTTAAGCCCTTTTACACTTTTTAGCCAAGTTTTAAATTTATAAAACACGATAGTTACTAACACTAAACACACATATGGGCAAGTGCACCCATCGTGAGCGTAGTATAGTGTTGGTAAGATACCGAGGTCGTCCAAGGACACAAGAGCTTTTAGTACCGGTTTATCCTCAACGTCTAATCAAATCAAAAGTTTAGAAAAAGGTTTTAAACTAAGAAAAATAAAAACTAACTAAAATGCTGAAAAATAAAATAAAATAAAATAAAAACAGATAGACAAGATGAATCACTTGGCTCCGACTCGTGTTTAGTGTAACCTTTGATTATTTCCGCACTTTTGCACTTTTTAAGAGATTATCTTAGTTATTGTAGTAGGCCCCTCTTTTGAAGGTGACGTTACCCTCAACCCAGTAGTTTGAGTCAGCAAGAATACAATCCTAAAGGGTCGGATTATTGAAAGATACTTAATTAAGTTATTAATGCGTATTGTGGTAGGCCCCTCTTTTGAAGGTGACGTTACCCTCGGCTAAGTAGTCTGAGTCAGCAGGGATACAGTCCTAAGTAGCCGGGTTAAAGTATTAATAGTAGCTTACATATGAGGTGATCAAAGAGTTTGGACCCCCGCCATCCAATACCGGTGGGTATTAAAGGAGGTCCTACTAAATTTGACCCAGGTCCTTGCAGGATCTATACACTGAACAAGGCAAGACTCTTACCAAACCGTTCCCTTAACCCCCGACCAGGTAGCCAACATACCTCCATATAGACCGTGGAGATATGAATGGTGAAAATCTTTTATTTTATATAGACAGTAAAATAATGCCAAGACACCACGGACAAACGATAAGGAAGAATCACCTTCAACATAAGAAACTAGTTATTAAAGTCATTAATACATAACCAAGTAAAAAGTGTGAAAAGATTAAAAATAAAAGTATTACACTAGACACTTGTCTTCACCAAGTGATGTAAGAGACTTAGGCAAACATGGCCTTTGAGTGTCAAGAACTCTTACGATCAATCTTGGATCCCGAGACGACTCACACACTCTATGATGTACAATGGATGATGGTGTTGTGATGGTGGTGGGTGGTGGGTGAAGTGTGAGAGAGGTGGTGTGCCAAGGGATGGTTTGCAAATGAGCCAAGCACCCCTATTTATAGCCTGAACAGCAGCTCGGGCACGGCCCCGTGTCCATCATCCTTCTCTTTCTTCATTAATTGCAGTTTGTCTGCATCAGTTGACCAAGCCCCCATGTCCTCTGGGCACGCACCCGTGTGCAGAAGCATATCGTACTATCAAGATTTGCCTGGATTCTGCGAATCTTATAGTTGACCACGGCCCCGTGTCCGCTGAGCACGGCCCCGTGGTGGGCGATAGAAGCTTCTATAGCTTTGTCCTTTATGCTGGCACTTGGGCACGCCCCCGTGTTCACTGAGCACGGGGCGTGTTCAGCCTTCTGTCTTCTTGATTTTGCTTAGGAAGATGCTGTCGGGGGGTCGGGCATGCCACGTTTGTTCCTTTTCTTGTATTTATGTTAGATTTAGCTGTCTTTTTGCTTCTTTTGTTAATTTGAGCTCATTTAATCCTGAAAATACAAAAGGAAGACAAAAGCACACTTTTTCCAACATTAGTACTAAAAAAGGGTTAGTTTTATGCCACAATTGATGTAATTTATATGTTGCATTTTGCACACATCAAATACCCCCACACTTGAATCTTTGCTTGTCCTCAAGTAAAACTCTTTATAATGTGGCTTTACACTCCCAAATGGAATGGGTAGAAGAGAAGGTTTTTGGGCTTGTCATAAAGTGTCGGGATTTCCAAGATTCTTTATTAAGTTTTTATTTTTATTTATTACAATCATATTCGTCATGACTTATTTAAAACTTTTCATAAGATAAATTACTTATTAGGGCATAACATGCCTTTTTAAAATTCTTATTTATATACAAGTTCACATACCTCACGGGGGATCACTCAACACTCGGCCGAAGATGTATTTTAGTGAATCACTCGAGAGCGGCATGGAACTTACTCCTACCATAAGCTTGCCAAGCAATCAATCCTCCTCCTTTTTAACTATAAACCTTTGTAAATATCAAGAGGACTTTTGGGTGAAGGGTTAGGCTTGGGTTAAAGGTAGGTGGTTGGGTTAGTGGTTAGTAGAAAAGAGAGAAAAGAGCGAAAAGCGTAAAAAGTATCGGTTTTCGTAAGACTTTTTTATTTTTGCAATTTTTATTTTGATGAAGCTATTATTAAAACAAAGTTATTTTTGATGAACTTGCTTGTTTATTTCTTTTGCTTCATCATCAACATTTTTTTTTTTTGAAAAAGTCATAAGAAAAACCGAGCTTGTTACTAAAACAAAGGGTTAAAAATAAAAAGGTTTTGGTGGGTGAAAGGGTGTTTGGTTTGGGTTAAGAAATGAAAAGGTTTAGACTCAAAGGGGTTAATTAGGGGGATTTTGGGTAGGTGGTAAAAAAAAAGAAAAATAATGGTGTAGAAATAAAATGGGTTAGTCCTAATGCCTCCATCATTTACTTACTCGGGTTTAAGTTGGTAAGGACCGGGAATGTATCGTCGTGGCAAGTTCTAGAGTTGTAAGAACCAAGCGGCTATTCACACAAGAAACGAAAAATGAGCATTTAGTTTAAAGATATGTATTTGTATGCTCAATAAAGGCTCAAAACTCACTTTTGTGGGAATGAGCTTTTATGTGATCAAGTATATATAATCAAATTTTAACTAAGCTTGTCATGCAGTTTCATAATTTTCTTATATTGGTTCTTTTTATCACGACGCTATCGGTTGTAAATTTATAAAAATATAACTTTTTTTTTAGAACTTGAAATTCCCAAGTTAAACCTAGACAAGTAAAAAAACTGAAATTTTTTTAAAAAAAATTGGGGTGATTAGCTGTTCCAATAGAGTTTTGTGTAAGGCTTGTAATTAGGACTTGCAAGATTCAAAGTTTTAGCATCCCCCCCCCCCCACACTTAAATTACACATTGTCCTCAATGTGTCGCAAAAATAAGTTTTTAGGTTGATTGAATGTGTAAACAGGTGTTAAAAAAAATTTATGTTACTGGGTGTCTGGACACGGCCCCGTGGTGTCCGGGCACGGCCCCGTGTTCAGTCGCCAGTAACAAAAAGTTGTAAAAAGAAACAGAAGACTGGACACGGGGGCGTGTTGGGTGAACACGGCCCGTGTCCAGTTTACCTGAACTGGGCATTTTCTGCAGACTGTGCAGCACGGGGCCGTGTTGGGCGGGCACGGCCCGTGCTGAACTTGCTGTAATGAAGAAAATTTTGTCGGATGGCCCTGTTTTCGTGCATGGGGTGTTGGTTCAAGTTTCCCTTGTTATCCTTTGCCATCCCAAGTGTGTTTTACTCATTACAACATCATCCAAACACCAAATTAGTTGAAACCATCATTCATTAAGTCATAGAGAGAATTACATAATAATCCTAAAAGTTAAAATTCTAGATAATTAGGTCAAAGAAACACAAGAAATCTAAAACAAGAAGTTCTAGCCTACTACTTATTCTATTAGCAAAATTTCTGAAAAGATAATTCCCTCGGTTAGATGCGGCTTGAAAAAATTCTTTCTCCGGGCATGGGTTCCTCACACGTCGGCGAGCCACTCCTCTATCTCCCTTGGGAGCAGAAAGGCGGGCTCATTGGCATTGGTTTGAGGGGGTGCAACCTCCATTGGGACTTCTTGTAGATCTTCAAGAGGAGGTTCCGCTGGAAGGTCATCCCACCCATTAGGATTGTTGATTCCAAGTGCTAGGTTCCAATCCTCTTGAGGGAGGATTGGTTCCATGGGAGGTGTTACAAGAATGTTTAACCCCTGGTGCAAGAGGTTAATTTCTTGAAAACTGTTTTCCAACCCCACCGTAAGATAATTTATACGGTCTATTAGGACTCCTCTACCGAAGTCATCTCGTCAAGAGCTTCACGTAATGCCATTACGTAACGTACGAGAGTTGCTTCAATTGATGACCTTCTTTCCCTTCGACTGTTTCTGGAGTGCGCAGAAGAGGTTCCACTGTTTTGACTAGACATTCTACGAAAACAAACCAAAAATAGTTCATTTTAATGAAACAGTACACCGGACACGGCCCCGTGCTCAATGAGCACGGCCCCGTGTTCAACTTTCTGCAGATTTTTGGAACAAGGAATCTTGGAGTTTTAAATTATTTTTCCAACTTATGAAGCATTTTTTAGCAGAAATAACTTAAAAAAATGTTGTACCACTTATTTCTAACAAGATTCCTTGAACAAAAACCTAATAACCATCACAATAAAGCTTAGAGTTATGGTGATCTCAAGCTTTAATAGAGGTGTTGATGTAAGAAAGATGAAGAAGAAGGCAATGGATATAAGAGGAAAGGACAAGATGTTTGTTAGAACCTTCTTTTAGAAAATACCTAGGATGGTAGGTGAGAAGATCCTTTCAAATCTCTGTCTCTGGATGATCCAAATGTGCGGGATTCTTGGCTGCATTTATAGAAAACGACAGCATGCTGGACACGGCCCCGTGTCGGCTGGACACGGCCCCGTGTGCAGGCAAGATCCTGACACATTTTGTCCGTATTCTGACAAAAAGTCAGAAAGGAATCTTTTGGTGGACACGGGGTCGTGTTGACCTGGGCACGGCCCCGTGTCGAAAGGCTGTTCTATGAAGTTTGTCTATTTCTAAGGAACTTTTTCCGGATCAGGCGGTTCCTTACTGGATGGAACAACCCCAAAGTGCCTAAGATACCTTAATTGCTCTAGATTAAGACGAGAACGCAAGAGGTTGTCGGTGAGGGTGATTCCTATGCTATATGTAGGTGGACAAGTCCAACCCTTTCCCGGGCTCTCGTTAAAGAAGGTGTATGTCGAATCGCTCAGGTCTATGTATGCATCGAACGAAGTCGATGGGGAGTCCTTCACGGCACAATTGACACAGGGACGACTATCGCTCAAGTCCTCCTAGAGTCAGAGGTAACATCGGGAACAACGAAGTTGTTTTTATTTGAATGCGACCCCAACAATTCTTCTTGGTTATCATCTTGAGATAAATTATTGAAATCCATCCTAAGTTCTTTTAACCAATTAAGAATTAGATCTTCTAATTGAAATAATTCATCAAGAAGCATTTCTCCAAGAAGATCCGGTTGAGAGTATTCGAGGGAGAGATAGGGATTATTTTTACTTTCGCCCCTCTTAAGGCTACGGGAAAACGATGGGTCTATATAGTGGGGCTTATAATTTAGAAAATAACATTCTAATTCCTCATGTGTACCACCACATAATTGACACCACGTACCATAAGAGTGCCGAAAGTAAAAAGTATCAGTATCTCTCATGTTTGTGTCAGAAATTACCAACCGTCGGGATCTTACGGTTCTGTTTTTAGTAATTGAATCTTGGGCACGGGGCGTGTTGAGTGAGCACGGCCCCGTGTTCAGCTTACTGTCTGACTTAAAACAGGATTGCCAGTTCCAATGATTAGGCACGGGGCGTGTTCAGCGGGCACGGCCCGTGCTGAGTTCTGCGGAAGCTGAAAAATTAAGAAAAATCCTAAAAAAAACAGAAAAATAAGAAAAATGATTAGGCCGTTGATTCCTAACTTTCTTAAAATCCTTGTGTCCCCGGCAACGGCGCCAAAAACTTGATGCGTGTGTAGTGTATGGTTTTTAATGTATATTTTAAGCCCTTTTACACTTTTTAGCCAAGTTTTAAATTTATAAAACACGATAGTTACTAACACTAAACACAAATATGGGCAAGTGCACCCATCGTGAGCGTAGTATAGTGTTGGTAAGATACCGAGGTCGTCCAAGGACACAAGAGCTTTTAGTACAGGTTTATCCTCAACATCGAAATTAAATCAAAAGTTTAGAAAAAGGTTTTAAACTAAGAAAAATAAAAACTAACTAAAATGCTGAAAAATAAAATAAAATAAAATAAAAACAGATAGACAAGATGAATCACTTGGCTCCGACTCGTGTTTAGTGTAACCTTTGATTATTTCCGCACTTTTGCACTTTTTAAGAGATTATCTTAGTTATTATAGTAGGCCCCTCTTTTGAAGGTGACGTTACCCTCAACCCAGTAGTTTGAGTCAGCAAGGATACAATCCTAAAGGGTCGGATTATTGAAAGATAATTAATTAAGTTATTAATGCGTATTGTGGTAGGCCCCTCTTTTGAAGGTGACGTTACCCTCGGCTAAGTAGTCTGAGTCAGCAGGGATACAGTCCTAAGTAGCCGGGTTAAAGTATTAATAGTAGCTTACATATGAGGGGATCAAAGAGTTTGGACCCCCGCCATCCAATACCGGTGGGTATTGAAGGAGGTCCTACTAAATTTGACCCAGGTCCTTGCAGGATCTATACACTGAACAAGGCAAGACTCTTACCAAACCGTTCCCTTAACCCCCGACCAGGTAACCAACATACCTCCATATAGACCGTGGAGATATGAATGGTGAAAATCTTTTATTTTATATAGACAGTAAAATAATGCCAAGACACCATGGACAAACGATAAGGAAGAATCACCTTCAACATAAGAAACTAGTTATTAAAGTCATTAATACATAACAAAGTAAAAAGTGCGAAAAGATTAAAAATAAAAAGTATTACACTAGACACTTGTCTTCACCAAATGATGTAAGAGACTTGGGCAAACATGGCATTTGATTGTCAAGAACTCTTACGATCAATCTTGGATCCCGAGACGACTCACACACTCTATGATGGACAATGGATGATGGTGGTGGATGAGGGTGTTGTGATGGTGGTGGGTGGTGGGTGAAGTGTGAGAGAGGTGGTGTGCCAAGGGATGGTTTGCAAATGAGCCAAGCACCCCTATTTATAGCCTGAACAGCAGCTCGGGCACGGCCCCGTGTCCATCATCCTTCTCTTTCTTCATTAATTGCAGTTTGTCTGCATCAGTTGACCACGCCCCCGTGTCCTCTGGGCACGCCCCCGTGTGCAGAAGCATATCTGTACTATCAAGATTTGCCTGGATTCTGCGAATCTTATAGTTGACCACGGCCCCGTGTCCACTGAGCACGGCCCCGTGGTGGGCGATAGAAGCTTCTATAGCTTTGTCGTTTATGCTGGCACTTGGGCACGCCCCCCGTGTTCACTGAGCACGGGGCGTGTTCAGCCTTCTGTCTTCTTGATTTTGCTTGGGAAGATGCTGTCGGGGGGTCGGGCATGCCACGTTTGTTCCTTTTCTTGTATTTATGTTAGATTTTGCTGCCTTTTTGCTTCTTTTGTTAATTTGAGGTCATTTATTCCTGAAAATACAAAAGGAAGACAAAAGCACACTTTTTCCAACATTAGTACTAAAAAAGGGTTAGTTTTATGCCACAATTGATGTAATTTATATGTTGCATTTTGCACACATCAGTTTAACCAATGCCACAGCCGCATTTATGGACATGATGAACCGAATATGTAAGCCATATTTGGATAAATTCATAATCGTCTTTATAGATGATATTCTCATTTATTCTAAAAATAGGGAAGATCATGCAACGCATTTGCACGCACTTTTAAGTCTATTAAGAAAGGAAAAGCTTTATGCTAAATTTTCAAAGTGCGAATTTTGGTTAGAACAAGTGGAATTTCTTTGACACTTAGTTAATCATGAAGGAATTCATGTGGATCCACAAAAATCGAGGCGATTACTAAATGGAAAACCCCTGAATCACCAACTGAGGTTAGAAGTTTCTTAGGATTGGCCGGTTATTATAGGAGATTTATTCGAGATTTTTCTAGAATAGTCATTCCTTTAACTAAGTTAACCTGTAAATCCATTAAGTTTGAATGGGGACCAAAACAAGAAGAAGCTTTTAGAATTCTTAAGCAAAGATTAACCCATACACCCATACTAGCGTTACCAGAAGGAACTGAAGACTTCGTAGTCTATTGTGACGCTTCTAAATTAGGTTATGGATGTGTATTGATGCAATGCCAAAAGGTTATAGCTTATGCATCTAGGCAACTTAAGAATCATGAAGAGAATTATTCAACCCATGACTTGGAATTAGGAGCTATAATTTTTGCCCTTAAGATTTGGAGACATTATCTTTATGGTAGTAAGTTTACCATATTCACAGATCATAAAAGTTTAAGGTATGTTTTCGGGCAAAAAGAATTGAATATGAGACAAAGATGCTGGATGGAATTGCTTAGTGATTATGATTGTGATATCCAGTATCATGAGGGAAAATCAAATGTAGTGGCAGATGCTTTAAGCCGAAAGTATCATGAAAAGCCAAAAAGGGTACGTTCTCTTAAATTAAATCTACAAGTAGATTTAAATGATCAGATTAGAAAAGCACAAGAATCAGTAATCAAGGAGGATACTGAAAAATTAAAAGGTATGCTAAAAGAATTAGAACAAGGAACAGATGGAATTTGGAGATTCCATAAAATAAGAATGTGGATACCTAAATTAGGAAACCAACGTCATCGTATATTAGAAGAAGCCCATAAGTCTAAGTATACAATGCATCCAGGAAGTGATAAAATGTACCAAGATTTAAGAAGGAATTTCTGGTGGATAGGAATGAAAAAGGACATAGCAACCTATGTTTCTAAATGTTTAACCTGTTCACAAGTTAAAGCTGAACACCAGAAACCCTCAGGTTTGTTACAGCAACTAAAAATGCCAGTATGGAAATGGGAATTGATAACAATGGATTTTGTTACTAAATTACCCAAAACAAAGAAAGGAAATGATACAATCTGGGTGATTGTAGACAGGCTAACCAAGTCAGCTCATTTCCTACCAATGAAGGAAACCTTCAGTATGGAACAGTTAACTAAAATATATGTAAATGAAATAGTTTCATTACATGGAATTCCTTTATCAAATGTTTCTGATAGAGATAGCCGATTTACCTTTCATTTTTGGTTAAGTTTCCAAAAGGCAATGAGAACCAAGTTAAATCTAAGCACAGCTTATCATCCTCAAACAGACGGACAAAGCGAAAGAACAATTCAGACAATGGAAGACATGCTTAGAGCTTGTGTAATTGATTTCGGAGGTAATTGGGACGATCACTTACCTTTAATAGAATTTTCTTATAATAATAGTTATCACACAAGTATAAATGCTGCACCATTCGAAGCACTTTATGGACGAAAGTGCCGAACCCCAGTCTGTTGGGCAGAAATTAGGGAAAAGCAACTATCTGGACCTGAGATAGTACAAGAAACAACTGACAAGATTATTCAAGTCAAAGAACGATTGAAAGCAGCACGTGATCGACAAAAGAGCTATGCTGATAACAGACGTAAACCGTTGGAATTTCAAGTAGGAGATAAAATATTGCTAAAGGTCTCTCCTTGGAAAGGAGTAGTAAGATTCATCAAACGGGGAAAGCTAAGTCACAAGTATGTTGGACCTTTTGAGATTATTAGAAGAATAGGACCTGTAGCTTATCAGTTACAACTGCCAGAGGAAATGGCAGGAATACATGATGTATTTCATGTATCTAATCTCAAGAAATGCTTAGCTAATGAATCACTAATGATACCTCTTAAGGATATAGAGGTAAATGAACAACTCAAGTTTGTAGAAAGGCCTCTGCAAATTGAAGACAGAAAAGTCAAGAATCTCAAACACAAGAGATTAGTTCTGGTCAAAGTGAAGTGGGACTCCAAAAGAGGACCTGAGTACACTTGGGAGCTTGAATCTGAAATGCAAAGGAAATATCCACACTTGTTCCAGTAGATCTTGAGGACGAGCTCTAAAACAATGTGGGGAGGATGTAACAACCCTAAAAAAAACCGACACCCTCGAATATTTTCCGACACCCTAATATATTTTAAAATATTCCAAACTGTCCCAGAATACACCCCATACGCGAAAACGGGCCTCGAATACATTAAATAGTATTAAAAATAATTAAAATTTAAAATTTAAGTTGAGGCGGGCCGCGTAGACCCACCCCAACCTTTATGCGGGTGGTATCAAGGTGGATACCTGATTTCTTTGAGTTTTAAGTTTAGGCGGGCCGCGTAAGCTAACCTTAACACTTACGCGGGCCGCGAGAGATCAAGAACACGGCAACACCGCAGGCCGACACGTGTCATCATCGTGTCGAGTCTTTAAGCTGACCCGGACAAGCTAGTCCGTTGACTAGCTTTGACGCGGGCCGCGAGAGGACAAGATCAGGCACTATAAATAGAACGCATCGGATCTTCAGTCTGTTCGTCCCCTTTTCATTTCTCAATCTCAATTTCTGAATAGTAGACTTTATACACGGGTATTATACCCCCCTAAATAGCAAAGTTCTGCTCCGTTGTAAGTATTATAACCCCTGGATACGTATTAGATACGCTGCCCGATTGATCTAGGGTTCCGTAACGGCTGTCGTGGTTCTGCCCGACGTAGTCGTTGGAATGCCGTCTCGGGGAGGGTATTACTAATGTTAAAATGGGTTATTATACTAACGCGTGTGCATTTGTGTAATTTATAGATTATTCCCAGGAAACCCTCACGAAAAATCTAAGACAGCAATGTGAGTAATCTCCTTTTTGTAAACAGTTTTTACAAAACCTTAACTATTTTACAATGCAATTTAGCAGTGATTGAGTCTTTGTAATTCTACGATTACTGCCGGTATGTTGGGGCTTTGTATAGAAAATGTGAGTAACGTTACCATTGGACGAAGAGTTAGCCAATGTGTAATATGACCCACAAGTCAGGATTGACAGTACTGAATGAGTAATTGGGTAGATATAAACATTGTAATCGCCCTCAATACTGTTAAGTTTAAATTAAATTAATGTTTCTTGATTAAACTGGGATTCACTCACCAGTATTTCCCACTGACAAATGTTTTTAAAATGCGTTTCAGGTAACACAATGTGAAAGCCAATTAGAAGCCAGCTGGACAGCACTGAAGGCTTGGAAAAGTGGCTATAAAAGTTACTTAAATAAAGAAGGCGTTTAATTCAAATAAAATGGGATTTATCCCTGTAAATCAGCTTGTAATAAAAACTTGGGTTTCATCCCAAGATGTTTATATATAGAGTTAATTGCCATTTTAGTCCCTGTGGTTTGGGCCATTTTGCCAGTTTAGTCCAAAGGTTTCATTTTTAACATCTGGATCCAAAAAGGTTTCGTCGTTGCCATTTTGATCCAACTGACTTAACTCCATCCATATGTGTTAAGTCTGCCAAGGGCATTTTAGTCATTTCATTTTTCTTTTAATTAACCATTTATTCTTTATTGATTATTCCTATATAAAAACATGTCTCCCTCCGGTCATCTTCATCATTAGTCCCAACCTGTTGGTCAACGTTCTTTGATCTAAGAGGGCGCATTAAAAGAGACTGAAGCAAAGGCTGGTATAGTGGTTCAAGCAACTCCGACACTTCACGGCCAGTTCTACTAGCCAAAAGTGCCAAACAAGACTGCACAATTTTGCTGACTCTTACAGTTGCATTTGTGTTTAATAACTCTGAAGCGAGAAACTCAACAACTCCTTGAAAACTCTGTCTGCGGGCTTTGCTTCATCAACGTTATTAACCACCCGCAGAACCTGAGTCAGCACCAGACTAGTTTCTTCTTGTTCTTTTGCAGCATAAACAGGGAGTCTTTTAAGAACAAATACAAGCCCTCTTACAACTCGCATTTGGAAAACACATAAAGTTTCAACAGTAACTTTTCCCACTAAAGCACCAAGACCAATAACCCCACCCATTTGAGCTTGCCAAGTGGATCCATAACAGCAATGCAACAAACGAGGTAATAATTGATCAAAAATGGGAGATAATGGTCGGAGATAATGGTTTCTAGGGTTTCATGTTTTGTTTTTATTCGCGTCTACATCGATGGCAGCAGGTGGATCAGTGGTGGGCAGTGGTAGTTGGTGGAGACAATGGTAGTTTTTGATGGTTGATGGTGGCGGTAGAGAGGGGTAAAGAGATATGTAGATACAGGGGCGGTGCTGGTTGGTGGAGACAGTGGTGATTCTTGATGGTTGATGTTGTCGGTTGTTGGTGGTGGTGGAGAGGGGTTGAGAGAGATATGTAGTGAGAGAGAGGGGCTGCGATTGTCAGGTGGTGGTGGTTGGTTGTAAGGGGTGGGTGGTGGTGGCAGTTGGTGGAGGTGGTGGACTAGTGGTTGAGAGAGATATGTAGTGAGAGAGGTGCTGCGATTGTCAGGTGGTGGTGGCTGGTTGTAAGGGGTGGGTGGTGGTGGCAGTTGGTGGAGGTGGTGGATTAGTGGTTGAGAGGGAGAGATTGTTTTAATGTTCTTCACCATTCAACCATGGTCATCTGATTCATTTGATTAGAGAAGGTCCATTTTTATATAGGAATAATCAATAAAGAATAAATGGTTAATTAAAAGAAAAATAAAATGACTAAAATGCCCTTGGCAGACTTAACACATATGGATGGAGTTAAGTCAGTTGGATTAAAATGGCAACGACGAAACCTTTTTGGATCCAGATGTTAAAAATGAAACCTTTGGACTAAACTGGCAAAATGGCCCAAACCACAGGGACTAAAATGGCAATTAACTCTTATATATATATATATATATATATATATATATATATAATGGTGGTTTTACTCTGATAAACATTTCCTAACTACGGTCCTGATGAAAAAAAATTCCGCTGCCAAATTAGACAATACGAGATACCACCGAAACTGGCTCGCGGCTTCCCGTTCCCAGGAATCAGGGATCGGGGGTTGCGACATGCCTATTTGATGATTAGGATGGGATGTTTTAGGGCTTTACGTGTTTAATTAGGACTTAATATTTAATGAATAATGAATGTTTTAATTTTTGGCTTGTACAATATTTTTAATAAGGTTTGTGTAATATTTAATTTTGGTGTGTAATATTATAATCAGGTTTGCGTAATCGTTTAACTAGTTTATATAATTTTTTTTATATATTTTATGTATAATATTATTAGGTTTACATTTTTTTTAATTAATAAACAAAAGAATTTATTTTAAACAAAAAAATACCTTTTTTTTTATTAATTCAAAATAACTTTAACCTACCCTTCCGGATTCCGAACCACACCCCACCCCACCTCAACAGGCCACCTCACCACCTCCAATGCTTGGTCCGCTTGGGCTACCCTTTCGGATTCCAAACCACACGCATCGGACGGTGCGTTGTAGATGCGCTTATAATCAATGTTTTAAATTCTTAACGTTCATCAAAATCGCATCGCTAGTTTATCAGTGTTTTAACTAACTGACTTTTAAAAAAATTAAACTAATAAAGTTTTTGGCATTGATAAAAGTATTTTTTTTAATTGGTTTTTTTTTCAAAAGCCATAAAAATTTGGCTTCTTGAACATAAAATTACCAATCTACCCCAACCTTTTACCCTAAAACCCCTGGTTCACACAGACACATAACACACGCCCCCGCCATCCACTCTACCTTCACCCAACCATCATCCACCCATCCATTGTCTTTCCTGCCACCGTCACACTCACAATCACCACCACCCCTGCCATCTTCACTCGACCACCTTCCGTATGCAATAATTAAGTTGCCTTACGTTCGAATCATGAGTAAGTGTGTATCATTCTCTTCGATCTTATCTTTTATTGCTTTTTAAAACATCTATTTAACGAAATACAATAGTTTGATTCTTTTGAAGAAGATATGTAGGCAAAGTGTCTTTCTCATCGCACTTATTCTACAATCTTTGTACTACAGATCTGCGCCACATCACATTTTTCTTAATACATCTTTTCCATCCTAAAGGAGGTGTCCATCTTTTTCAACCCACCAATCCGACCCATCCCACAACCAATTTATCGACGTATGATGTTGCATGCGATACCATGTTCCACATTGCCATTTATTTATTGGCACCAATTTTGATTCCAATTCAATATCATGTGGCCTTGTAATAAATCTCAAGTTCCTTAACCCTAGGAATTGGAAATCTAAGCATCTAATTTCATTGTAACCCAAATTCAAAATGAAAATTTCAAGTTTGACCATGTTTAAGTAGTAATCACCTTCTTCGCCAGTTGTGGTTTCATCGGGGTAAGGTAAATCATTGACCTAGTTGCCTCTTGAGTTAACCGGTTTGGTCTGGTTTTAACAACATTGCTTACAATACAAATATTAAATATTAAATATTAAATATTGAATATTTAGACGTTTTATAAATCATTAGTTAGGTATGAAGCTATATAAACCTTGGGTAAATGCTTTGTAACATCTAGCCTCTCATACCATGAATATTGTACGTTTTGCCCTTGATGGGTTACCCAGCTAAGAATTCACGAATTTGTTTTTGGTTACCCTAGTAGAGACTTAGGGGTTGTTTGGTAGCCTCTGAAGGGTCATTAAGAGGCTACCTCTTAATGGAACCATTAAGAATTTTACCAATAAAAAGGTAGAAGAATGTGACATGTGATGATTTACCATTCAGAGGTTACCTCTTAACCATTCAGACTTGAGGTTACCTCTTATTCATTCAGAAGTTTTAAACCATTAAGAGGTAGCATCTGAATGGTCATTAAGAGGCTACCAAACAGCCCCTTAACATCCTAAGTGGTCACCCATCGTAGTAGTATTCTGACATGAAGACATTTAACTATGGAGTTTTCATTTACTGCATAGCCAATGTGCCCATGATGCGCTGGTGATATTTGAGGCGAGACATTTCTCATGTCCAAGAATATATCATGTCCGCGAATGGTGTGGGATTTGCCTAGGGTGTTACAATCGCCCTCGATAGGGTTTGCGTCATCACCTCGAACGACATAGGAATGGCTTTGATTCCATTTGTAATATTCGCTTTCTTGTACCACCAAAATTGTCTGCTTTGCCCCAATAGGTTGCATATCCAAGAACTTACATATTTGTTTTTTCTTGCCCACCTGAGCACACTTAATTGTAGAGTTTTTTTTATCCACATTGAATGTGCCCAGAATTTTTAGTTGATATTTGAGGTGGGGCATTTCTTATGAGCCAAGAATCTCTTATGTCCACGCCTTATGTGGGATTTGCCTTGGGTGTTACATGCTCCCTCATATCACAAAAGTTATATACCTCGGGCAAATGCTTATAAACATGCCTAGCTAACACTACACATCATCTCTTGAATATAGTATTGTTTTGTTTGAGAATAACATTATTCAGACCTTGAGTAGGGGATCTTGGGTCCATGATCACTTTGGCTTTGAACCTAACCTTCGAGTATACACATAATATCATATTATAGTGTGGGTTTAGGTTTCATTGAGGATGTCGCGTAGGTTAAGGCAAAGTTAGAAGATATCTTAGTCGTGTGCGTGATTAGTCATGATATTGTTTTTCATTATAATGCATCTTAACTGCATCATCTAGGTTGATGATGGCTCCCAACTTGGATTCCGTTAAGGTTCAAACATTAGCTTTGTTGAAGATATACTTATGTCATTCAATTGCCTGATTTTTATATTATGGATCAACCTATGTAAAGATTTTCTAATGATGGGCTAAAGCATGGAACTAAGCTCACGTGTACACATAAGTTAAAGGTGAAAGGGTTCTACCAATTAAACTTTGAATCAACATATCAGTTTAACATATCTAGAATTTTTGTCATTATGTTTTCTTTTTCATAGATCATGAGTGTGATAGTACAAACATGTCGTAAAAGTAAAAACGAACAACATTTTCAAAAGTTTTAGGAGGATATGATTATCACATTCATAAGTATTGGACAATATGATTATTAGATTTTCTCAAACATTCGTAAAAAATTTTTGGATTTTACCTTTAAGACATGTTTGAACTATCGCAACCTTGATTTCCGACATCAACCAAAGAAAAGTCAAATATCAAGAAATAGAACAACTACAAAAAAATATTGTCGTCACGAAGAATATCAATACAAATTCGCACTTTCAAAAAGGACAAGTTTTAGTGATATTAGTGTTATCAATCTTTAATGTTAAGTTTTAATACGAGTTAGGATGTGTGAAATGCATACTTATATAAGCAAAATATCGGGTACGAATGGCATGTAAAGGGGATTATCCCAGTTGGGTTAAGGTTTAGAACTCCTTATGACAACTATGTCTAAAAGGTGCCAACATTTTGTCAAAGGACGTGAATGTGATGGTTTTCAGGATGATTTATTGATGTCTTAAAGAAAACATATATGGTTGTATGTATGTATATATGTGTGGGTATGTATATGTGTGCATGTGTGATGGGTTTCGTACACGACTAGTTAAAATTTATGCAGCAGAAATTTGAATGGTTTAATTGAACCGAGACATCCGAATGGAACAAACAATTCGAACAAAATTACTAATCCTGTATAACCTAGTAACGGGCGACAACGGCGACTGAAACACGACCACGATAATGTGGCGAGGAGAGCAAGGCGACAGAGCGTCTGCGCGTCGCAGATCAGCAGTGCGTGCGGTGGCCGCGTGTGGGTTGCGACGGTGTGACGGGTCACACGTTAGTGGCCGGTCATTGTTTAGCACCGGTGGCCGGTCACGCTGGTGAGCGATGGACTGAGTGGAAAAGAGAGAAAGAGAACCAAGATTTTCAAGTTTCTACTCTTTTTTTTGTATAATGGTTCAACTAAGAGGATTCACATCCAGCCCCCTAAAATTATATATACATTCCACTAAAAAACAACTCCTATATCAATATATTTCCACTAAAAACAAATACTTTTTCTCTCTCTTTTTCAATTAAATAATATTTTTATACCTTTATCATTACATTTTTCTCTCTCCTTCACTCACAACCACTTTCAATATATATTAAAAAATTATAGTGGGTGAACAGTGTCCCCCCAAATATACAGATGAACAGTAACATTTTCTCTTTCCTACACTCACAACCATTTTTTATACTCTTTATATTTTAAAAACCTCACACTCACAATTTAGTTATTTGGATGTGAATGCTCTAAAAAACCTAACCCAGAGCATCCTATTTATAATCTCTCATATCCTCTACTTAGGGTTGTAAACGAACTGAACGTTCAGCGAACAGTTCGTGAACCGTTCGGTGGGAAGTTCGTTTATGTTCGTCCGTTTAATAAACGAACGAACATGAACAAGAAATTTCGTTCGATTAGTTAAATGAACGAACATGAACAGAGGTCTCGTCCGTTCGACTGTGTTCGTGAACGTTCGGTAAGGTGTTCGTGAACGTGTTCGTGAACATTCGTTGATTTGCGTTCGTTTATGTTCGTATGTTTGTGTTTTAATTGAAGATCTTTGTACTTTCTTATATTTTATTTTTACTTTTTATATTACTAAACTTTATTTATTTTATTTCCCTAACAATTAAACTAGGAAACCCACTTTCACCTTGTTTATGCATCATTTCCCTTTCATTTCTCATTGTTTACATCCACGAATACGATCGACCTCTGTTCCACAATAAGAGATTCAAGTTCGAGTGCTACTCTCTGGGCCATCTATCTTTATCCTTCGTCGCGTTCGCCAAATTTATTTGTGTTCGTTTGTGTTCGTGAACCGTTCGCGAACACGCTCATTTCCTTAATGAACGAACACGAACATAAAATCTCGTTCGGTAAGTGTTCATGAACCGTTCGTGAACAGATTTATTTCCTTAACGAACGAACACGAACAAGGCCTTGTTCGTGTTCGTTCGGTTCGTTTACAGCCCTACCTCTACTAGGTTTATCACTAATAAGTTCATGTTTGTCTGGTCTTATTGTTTAACATTTAGATAATCAATCAAATAATTATTTAAATAAATAAACATTTATTTAAGTTAACTAGATAAATAACAATTATTTACCTGGTTTCCTTTTGATTTAATTTAGTTAACACTTTAATTAATTAATCAAGAACCCGTTAATTATAAACGAAATAATTAAATAACTCTATATTTATTTTCCATCGGGTTGATCGGGTTTTTCAACGGGTTGATCGGGTTCGTCAAGGGGGTCGTCGTTTAAATTCATTTGCGGCAAGTTATCCGACGCAGAAGTCGTGTAGTTCCCCGAATCGGAGGTCTTTGATCTTTTTGGACCTCCTCTTTTTTTTTTTTGGAGTCGTAGGCCCACCCATTTCGACCAAATCAACCGGGACCCACTTCGGGTGACGTCTCGCAACCTCTCATGCAACCATGTGTGGAAAACTCCTCTTTTTATAGAGTTGGCAATACTCTTCGGTGGCTTGTTGCATGATTGTCGCCTCGCTCGCTCCACTTTGTGGATTTCAGTTCTACAAAAAATATAAAAAGTTATGTATTTTTTTTTTTAAATTACTGTTTTCTGTTTTTTTTTTAAATAATTGTTTTCTGCTTTTTTTTTTTAAAACTGTTTCTGTTTTTTTTTAATGACTGTTTTCTGTTTTTTTAAACTGTTTCTGTTTTTTTTTAAATGACTGTTTTCTGTTTTTTTTTTAAATGACTGTTTTCTGTTTTTTTTTTAAACTGTTTCTGTTTTTTTTTTAAATTACTGTTTTCTGTTTATTTTAATAACAGTTTTCTATTTTTTTTAACTGTTTCTGTTTTTAAAAAAATTTACTGTTTTCTGTTTTTTTTAAATAACAGTTTTCTGTTTTTTTTAAACTGTTTCTGTTTTTTTTTAAATTACTGTTTTCTGTTTTTTTTTAAATAACAGTTTTCTGTTTTTTTTTTAAACAGTTTCAGTTTTTTTTAAAAAATTACTGTTTTCTGTTTTTTTTTAAATAACTGTTTTCTGTTATTTTTTTAAACTGTCTCAGTTTTTAAAAAGAATTCTGTTTTTAAAATAAATAAAAAAAGTTTTAAACTTTATAAAAAAAACATACCTTTTGAATGAAATAACCGTTGAGCTTACTAATTTTCCCATTCAAATCCGTCCATTTCGACGTCATTTGGTCCATGTTTCGTTCCGTTGAACCGGGCAGTTGGCTAAAATGATTAATGACCCGTCTCCAAAACCTATCCTTTCTTTGCTTGTTGTCATGTTTCTTGTTCTCGGAGATGTGCAACTACGCCTTCACCAAGGCGACCTCCTCCTCGCTCGTCCAATGTTTTCGAACGGATGATGGGACAATTTCTTGAATGTCATCGTTTTCTTCTTCTTCTTCTTGAACGTAATCATCATCTTCATCGTCGTCGAGACTTGGTTGTGGTTCACGATACGCACGTGCAAAATGATGGATGAGGGTGTTGTCTTCTAGTGGGTCGACTTGGCGGGTTTGGGTTTGAAAGTGTTGAAACGATTGGGGTTGAAATTGGTGAGGTTGAAACGGTGGAACGAACGGTTGGTTTTGATACGTTTGAGATTGAAAGGGTGGATATTGTTGGGTTTGAAAATGTGGGACTTGCTCGGGTTCGTCTTGCAACCTAAAGCGCGTCGGCTCGCCAAGATTCGCTCGAACCTTGGGTCTTACAGGATTTTTCTTCGTACCCGAACCTCTTTTTTTCGAACCCGCACCTCTCTTGCTTGAACCTTCCATGTGTGTTGTAAAATTATTTAGATTGATTGGGAGAATTTTTTTAAATGAAATGAAGAATTTTTTGATTTTTTGAAATGAGTGGGGGGAATGGTTTGTGGATTTATATAAAAACCTTCAAAAAAATTAAATCCCCAACGTTCATAGTTTGCCCCAAACGGTCAAAATCAAACGGTCATTTTCAATTTTCACACGTGATACTTTTCACACGTTGAAATTTTCACGCGTTATGGGAGGTGGTGGCGGCGGTGTGCACTCTTGTTTCACGTATGATGGGGGTGTCATCACGGACCACCCCCAGTCCCCTTACAATATAATCTACAAATATATAAGAACACCATACATATGTCTGTACACACTTAAAACTATGATCCTAGGTTTGAAAAACCACATACAAACACTCACAATTTTCCTTTGTTAATATTTAAAAATTTTTGAGTCAAAATACTACTTCTCGAAGTGTAGTACATACTATCTAAATTTTTATCCTTATCAACATCCTTAAATTTATAATCTAACAATAAGACTTTCCATCAGTTTATATTGACATTACTGTAATATTTTATACAAAGTCCACTTTATATATGACCATATGGGAGATGTTAAATGCGCATGCCTATTAAAATTTTATCTGCGTACATATTTATGTGATGTATACGTATATAAAAGAAGCGGATAAATGCAGAACTCTGCATACCTAATTCTTATCAACTAGAGATTTCACCATCAACATGCAACTGTGTGCATGCGTGTCTAAGTAAGTTTAGAAAAATGTCGTAAGAGTCAACATATGTATGCCTATTGATTTTGACATTTGGAGGTTTCAACTTAACAAAAATTATTATCTGCAAATCAAATGGCTAAAATATTTATTACATGTTGACTGTAGTTTAATTCTTTTCTTTCTTTTGTGTGAAAGTTTGAATGAGGAAACCAACGTAATTTTCCAAGAGAAAGCGAGAGTCGTGATAAGTTTCATACATTTCATTTTCATATGAATGGGTACATAAAATAAATGGACTTTATTACGTTACGAAAAACATTTATAGATTAATTATGACTTTAAACAATATATATTGGAACATGTTTATACTTGTAGAACAGTGGAACCGGATATCTGTAGAAGTTTTATATTCGTTGTAACTACTCTACCAATCAATCGAAGGGAAGTTTAACAAGGGAAACAATTATATGATAGCTTTCACCTCCTCATTGACGTGTTCAGTCTTCAAAAAAAGTTTAAGCACTTTTTCAGTAATCGTCACTAGTTAAACAATGCAAGCAAAATAGGATAACGTGTTAAAATAATCAGGATAGTGAGAGCTCAGCTGAGAGCCCATTTGTCAGGTTAATTACATCTAGAAAAGTACTTATATATATAGTTGTTATTATGTTACGATGTTCGGATCTTTGAGATTCTTTTATTAGGTCGGGTCATCAAAGTTAACCAAGTTTCAATAATAATGTATACCTTGACATCACATTATACATATCCCAGTCCAAAACTTGGATTCTCAGGATAAGTGGGTTAGAAGAACTAAGTGTGCCAATGTTAATTTGTCGGTCGCAACAAATTAGGATTCTAGACCGGATCCAGTGAATGACATATATAGCAAATATATAGTGATGATGTAGGTTTGAACATACATCATGCAAGTTAAAAAGAATGAGAGTAACCACTGGATCAGGGGTACTGGTTGTGTTAAATCGTGATAGTTAGTTAACATTCTTATATGTGATTGTCGTCCGTCTAAAAATATATTGAGTCAATCGAATGTCAAAAACAAATCTGACACAAACGTTTTTTTACAAGTTTCATGTAAATCCTTCAACCCATAAAATATCAAGAAGCCTAGCCATAGACTGTGCTTAGGCCACCAGGTGTGGTTTAGCTATGAATGGTATCCCCCCTCCAAATGTGGGGTTTTGATTGGCTTTCTCATCTGCAACATAGGGTCTACAAGAGCTCCCCCATTAGTGATGAGGATACGTCCTTGATCGGACCGAATCATCAGCAAAAATAGAACCGAACTATAGCACCTAAAGGTCGGATCGCACCTCATGTTGTAGACGGAACAACGGAACACGTTGGTACGCTTTAACTAACTGGGACCCACAGCTATAACCACCCTGACAGTGACTGGTCCGACCCTAACTAACTCGCCACGTCAGCATACCCAAAGACTATAAATACCCCGCCAAGACTCCCCGCAAAGGGTAATCGCTACTCTCTCTCTCTCTCTAAAACTCTTCTCTCTCTCTCCCAGACCTTTTCTCTCCTCACAAATACTTATTCTCACGCCCGAGCTTGGTCACAGAGAGGCCCCCTCCCTATGACGAGGCTAACGGTGTGCTTGTTTCCTTGTGATCTTGCAGGTTCTTGCTAGGTCATCTGAAGCTTAACTCTGACCAGGTCGGACCTACTGGTTCTGAGTCTTCAGTGGCGCCATCCCCTCGAATTCACTTAATTCACTTTGCTAATTCTGTTTATTCCAAGTCATGGAATCCACAACAGCTGCTCCAACAAACACTTTCCCGTCTTACAACGACATCTGGTAAGGAAACGCTGCATCCACAGCTGCCTGAAGGGGTATGGTCCCAGATCTCGCGTCAGCACAACCGCGAGTGACCATTACCCTTATCAAAAACCCCCACCAGTAGGAACTTACATGTGTCCGTGCTGGCACGCGCGAACACAGTGGTCCAATCTGTCCAGTGATGAGAAGACTTACCTTAAGTACGAAAACGAATGTTACGCATAGCGATGCGGCCTGGCACCGCATTCTATGAACATTTTCGTCACGACAAGGGATCTGGACAACAGTAACAGTCACTAAGCGGCGATGCGGCATGGCACCGCATCCCGCATGCATCTTGGATAGAACAAAGAACGCGGGAACAACATCAGTGACCGCAAGCAGCGATGCGGCCTGGCACCGCATCCTGCCTACAAGACAAGTGGGTCTGACACCACAGTGCAAGTGGCACTGGGAACAGTCGCCTATCAGCCCACATGTGTGCAACAGTCTGACACCACAGCAGGACGTGGCATCACCACCGTAACCAACAGGTCTGACACACCTGCAAGTAGCTGTGCGATGTCAGACTAGCTACTCAACTACCCTCCTTCACTCCTCGGCTATAAATACCCATCCCGAACCAGGTTTGAGGTATCACTTCTCAACTCTCTCACTACCACTACTATCACACTTTGCTTCCCAAGCAAATTACTGATTCTCACGCCGGAGAGTGGTAACAAGGAGTACCCCCCACCCCATCCTCCTTGTTACGAGTCACGGCTTGTTTCCTTGTGCAGGAAACCAACCAGCGGACGATCCAGCCAGCGATCCTCGGAAAGAAAGGATTAACCCTACTTGACTAGACCAGTGAGTTAACCCCACCCGGTTAACCATTGTTTCATCACTGCCTCAACAGCAATTGCCGCCGCAGCAGCTTCGATAGGATCAGCGTCGGCACCTCCAGCTGCAAGTTCTGTGATCGCGAGTTCTATCACCACGCTTTCGGTAACCGCTCCAGTCGCTACACCATTGCCTACTTTCGACAACGCTTTCCTCCTGCGGAACGCTGATTTACTACGGCAGCTACAACAGCAGCAGCAGCGAGAAGAAATGTTGCAGAGCCTTCGCACGAACTTGTTCAGCAATGTTTATCCAGGGGCTAATCCCGTCTCCGTTGGAGCTTTCACCTCTGGATCTATGGTAAGTCCTATAATCTCCACTCCCATAACATGTGTTGCACAATTTTCCTCGTTTACTAGTGCTCCGATGAATAACGGTCTCAACGACCTGTTTCGCCAGGGATCTATGGGTCTAAACCCTCAGGATCATGAGCTGATCATGCCGTATCATCCCATGTCTATGACTTCTCAGTCGAAGTTCACGTTACAGATTGTTAATGCCCCACTCCCGGCCAAGTTAAAGATGCCCCCCACATTAAAATTCTACGATGGCACGTCCGACCCGGACGACCACATGTTCGCATTCGCCGGAGCGGATAAGGTCGAACAATGGCCCATGCCGGCTTGGTGTCACATGTTCGCTCAAACTCTCACCGGATCGGCAAGAGTTTGGTTCAATGGGTTGCTAGAAGGATCGATTGATCACTTTGAAGATTTCCGGCGTATATTTTTGCAAAACTTCTGCCAGCAACGACGCTGCAAGAAAGACATTACCGAGGTTCACCATATAAAGCGCTGCGACGGAGAATCCGTAGAAGGTTTTATCGATCGCTTCAATCGAGAAAGCATGCAGATAAGTGGAGCGGTTGACCAGCTCCGAGTTTCTGGATTTTGTCAAGGAGTTCGGAACAATCAGCTTGTGGAAAAGCTCCACGAAGATCTCCCAAAAACCATGGAGATTCTTATGGAACGAGCTCGAGCCTTCGTTCGGGGAAAGAGTTCCTGCGGTCAACCAAGCGAAACAGCAGCAAGAAATGCCAAGGCTCGAACCAAATCATGGAGACGGAACGCGTCACCACCAAAAGATAGAAGCAATAACTGGAACAGAAGTCGGGGCCCGTATCAGAAATCAGATCGAAGTTTCCGAACTGGAAACGTGCGTTTTAACACTTTCTCCGAGCTAACAAAATCCCCAAGTGAGATCCTTAGTACGGAAACCATCCGGTTTCCTACGCCGTCGAAGCAGCAGCCTACCTCGGATAAGCACTCCAAAAAGTATTGCGAATATCACCGGGATAAAGGGCACACAACCGATGAATGTTGGGCTTTGAAACAAGAGATCGAGAAGGCTGTCCGATCCGGAAAACTCTCTCATCTCGTAAAAGAAGTAAAAGATGAGAAGAAATCCGCAGCAGCAATTGATAATCCAAACACCGAGGCCGGAATCAATATGATTCGGTCTACCGAGCCAAGAGGGGTAAAGCGATCAAGCCAACATATGGCAGCTTGGATGCACCAACCAACGTACTTTCCTCCGATTGATCCGGAAGATGCTCGAGACGGATCAATCACGATATCGGCCGTAGTCGCAGGACACTTGGTCCGGCAAATCTACGTAGACGGAGGAAGTGCCTTTGAGATTATGTACTTAAAGTGTTTTCAACAGCTAAACCCCCAAACGAGGAAGAGATTGATTGAAGTATCCACCCCTCTAGTAAGTTTTTCGGGGGAGGTGGTTCGTCCGATAGGGCAGATTACCCTCCCGACCACATTCAAAGATGGTGACAAAAATAGAACTGTTCAGCTAACCTTTTTGGTTGTTGGTACTCACTCGTCTCATAACATAATACTCGGGCGACCCGGGTTGCGAGCTCTTGGAGCAATTAGTTCGACGATACATGGTTCCATAAAATTCCCTACCGAAGCTGGGGTCGCCACTATCCTTTCAGAATCAAATTTGTTCGTAGCTGAGGTAAGACACGCGGCAGAAACGAGTTCCAAGAAGTCCGAAGTGCCTACAGAACTCTAGGCTATTAATCCGGATTTCCCCGAACAGCAAGTGACATCGGTGCTCAGCTCCCAAAACGAACGAAGAAGCTCCTATGGGAATTATTGAGTAACTCAATTGATGTTTTTGCATGGAAGCACTCCGATATGCAAGGGGTCCCCAGGTCTATGGCACAGCACCACCTGAACGTAAAAGAATCAATCAAGCCAATAGCACAAAGAAAAAGGCATATGGCACCGGATCGAGCCAAGGCAATTGCAAAAGACGTAAGGAGCCTCCTAGATGCCGGAATTATTCGAGAAGTCCGGTACCAAACCTGGGTGTCGAATCCGGTTATGGTACGAAAAAATAACAACTCATGGAGAATGTGTATCGACTTCACCGATCTAAATGATGCGTGCCCGAAAGATTGCTTTCCATTACCGGAGATCGATGAGAAGATTGACTCCGTTGCCACGTTCAGGCTGAAATGTTTTTTAGACGCATACAAAGGGTACCACCAGATACAAATGACGATCGAAGATGAGGACAAGACAGCCTTTGTCACTAACGAAGGAGTTTACTACTTCACCAAGATGCCTTTTGGGCTGAAAAACGCCGGTGCTACATATCAGCATTTAATGAGCAAAGCTTTTAAAGACCAGATCGAGCGAAATGTAGAGGTATATGTTGATGATATCGTAATCAAGAGTCACGATGAAGCCGCCATGCTGAAAGACATACTCGAGACATTCACCCGACTCCGAAGCATCAACATGAAGTTAAACCCCAAAAAGTGTACGTTTAGGGTAGAAGAAGGAAAGTTCTTGGGAGTCATGGTCGGGTCAAAAGGCCTGCGAGCCAACCCAGACAAGATCGATGTTGTTCTTACAATGAAACCTCCAACTTCGGTAAAAGAGATCCAATCCTTAAATGGACGATTGGCTGCCCTCCATCGGTTCTTGTCAAAAGCAGCAGACAGGTCACTCCCATTCATGGACGTGCTCAGAAAAAGCTTCAGATCGGAGTTTAAATGGACTGAAGAAGCTGCACGAGCTTTCAAAGAACTTAAAATTTATCTCGGTACTTTACCGACTCTCACCGTACCAGAAAAAGACAAGGTACTAACGGTCTACCTGGCTGCATCATTTGGTGCTATCAGCGCAGTACTAGTCGCTCACAGAGCCGTAGCACAAATCTCCATCTACTATGTGAGCCGAACACTAAAAGATTATGAAACAAGGTACTCAAACTTGGAAAAATTAGCTCTGGCACTAGTCCATGCTTCAAGAAGACTTCGCCGATACTTTCAAGCCCACCCGATTGAGGTACGAACGGATCAAAGAATTCAACATGTTCTCCGACGACCCGAAGTTTCAGGTTACATGGCAAAATGGGCAATCGAGCTGGGCGCATTCAATATCACCTTCAGAACCAAAGGCCTATTAAAAGGGCAGGTGATAGCTGATTTCCTGGTAGAAATGCCGGAGGATAAAGAAATGGAAGAGACGGAGAAAGCTCCAAACAAGCCTTGGTCTTTGTATACAGATGGGGCTTCGAGCGCCGAAGGATCGGGAGCAGGTTTAATTCTCACCGATCCAGATGGAACGGATATGACGTATGCGCTCCGACTAGAATTTAAGAGTTCTAATAACGAAGCTGAATACGAGGCCCTATTAGCCGGTCTATGTCTGGCGCTGAAAGTCGGAGCAAGAAATGTCGTAGCCCATGTAGATTCATTGCTCGTAGCGAATCAGGTGAACGGAGAATATAAAGCAAGGGAAGCCAACATGATCGAATATCTCGAACAAGTAAAACAAATTATGGCATCGTTCGAGTCATGTAAAGTTGAACACGTCCCCCGTAGCAAAAACAAAAAGGCTGATGCGTTGAGCAAGCTGGCATCCGTATCATTCAGTCACTTGGCTAAGGAGGTAAGGGTGGAAGTGTTAACCACGCCTTCAATTGCCACTCCTCACGTTATGCAAGTAGAAGCTCCGCCGCAAACATGGATGACACCCATAATCAACTACCTGGTGCACGATGTCTTGCCAGTTGATAAAGCAGAAGCAAGAAAGATCCAAATCAACTCGCTCCAGTATCAGATGCAGGAAGGAGGTCTGTACCGAAAGACTTTTCTCGGACCTCTGCTAAAATGTCTTGATCCGGAGCAGGCCAGCTATATCATCAGATAAATACATTACGGCATTTGCGGAATTCACGCCGGGCCAAAAATGATCGTAACGAAGGTGAAAAATGCAGGATATTATTGGCCCGGGATGCACGAGAGTGCAGATAAGGAACTCCAGCAATGTGATGAATGCCAAAAGCACGCACCAGTAAGTCTCCGGGCACAAAATGAGATGATCCCGGTAACCGCCGCATGGGCTTTCCAAAAGTGGGGCGTCGATATAGTCGGTCCTTTTCCACGATCGAGCGGAAGTGCCCAATACTTGCTAGTCGCGGTGGATTATTTCACCAAGTGGGTGGAAGCCCGGCCATTCACAATCATCTCCGGCTACAACGTAACAAGATTCTTTTGGGAACAAATCGTATGCCGTTTTGGTCTTCCACTTTACATTATAAGCGACAATGCAAAGGAATTCGCGGAAACCCCATTCAAACGTTGGTGTGAAAACCTGAAGATCAACCAAGTCTTTTCCTCGGTTGCCCACCCCCAGGGGAATGGGCAGGTCGAACAGATAAATCGATGAATCGTTGATGGGATAAAGAGAAGACTTGGTTACGAAGGCAAGGGATGGGCGAATGAGTTACCGAACGTTCTATGGGCTCACCGAACGTTACACAAGACTAGTAACGGAGAAACGCCGTTCAGTCTTACATATAGCACTGAGGCCGTGATCCCCGCAGAGATCGGACTCCCAAACCAAAGGTGCAAAAATTGGGAGGAAAACGAGCATGAGCTCCGATCCAATCTTGATCTGCTAGAAGAACGACGGAACATCGCTGCGATTAAAGAAGCCCGATACAAAAAGAAGATCGAGAAGTACTATAACGCCCGTGTCAAGCTTTACAAATTCAAGGTTGGAGACTTTGTGCTCCGAAGCAATGATGCGAGCCGCGTCGAAACCCCAGGAAAGCTAACCCCGAAATGGGAAGGACCATACCGAGTCAAAGAGGCCAGCGAAAAAGGCTCGTATGTGTTGAAAAAAATCGATGGAACCCCCGTACCCAGGACATGGAACGAGGTCCATTTGAAAAAGTGTTTTATGTGAACAAGCCTGCTACGGCCAAGAAAGATCGCTATTTTTTACTCTTTATTTCCAATTTCCATGTAAAAATCGGGAGGGTAGTGCCCCGAAAGTATTTCCATTTTTTCCTTGTAAACCGGGAGGGTAATGCCCCGGAACTATGTTTAAGAAAAGTTGACAAATAAAGCGATCTATGTTTTTACAAGTATAAAACATAGCATACATATGTATATATATATAAGTTCGAACAATATCAAAATGTGCACAAACGGGCCTCGACCCATGCCTCGCGCCGATCGAGAAGGCTTAAATAGTTCCAAAAATAGTAAAATCTATTAAGCAAAAGGTCCGTACCTAATGCGGTCCGGCTACAAAAAATCTGTCAAGCACGAGAAGTTAACTACAAAAAAACTTCTCACCTAGATTCGGCCACTTAGATGGCCGAGTGGTAACCTGGCTGAACAACGAAAAGTTTGGACGCAAACTCAAAAGCTGAAAAGCCGGACATGAACATGTTTAACTAAAAAATATATGGCTTCATATAAAGATAAGTAAAACATGGTTCGTCAAAATTACGAGCAAGAAAATTAAATTGTTCGATACATGCCACAACGAAAAACGAAATACTGTACGGTTACAGAAGTAAACATCAAATGAAGCTTCATAGTCCTCTTTCACGATAGGGAGTTCACTCCTCTGTTTAATGACGGACAAAGGTTTATCTACTAAATCCACAACCTTGCCAAGAACGGAGATATGAAAATTATCAAAGGCCTTTATTGCGGCATCCAATGCATCCTTTGCTCCTTCGTCATATCCGGGAACTTCCTCGGCCGAACGGACTAAGTCCAAAGCGGCTTTGAAGCCTTGTTTGATTTCTTCATTCACTCCAACTACGTTTACACTGTTGACCAGGTCTGCAACGACCTTCTCCAGCTCAGGGCTTTGATGAACCAATTTGACTACCCAGGCAACCCCGTCCATCAGAAACCATTGTTTAGTGAGCATGAGCTCCGACACCTGGGCATATAATTCGACCATTTCACCATCACAACAGGTCAGCATGCCCTTCGCCTCGTCAATCGTAGCCTTGTGCGACTCGATCGCCTTGTCGCGAGCTCTTTCAAGTTCGTCCTTATCTGAAGAAAGACAAGATTTAATCAGCAAGAAAAGTAAGCATTGAAAAGTAAATTACGAACGCACCGTTTATCAGGCGGTGATGATCGGCCAGAAGCTGGTCATAAGATGTTTGCATTTCTTTCAGCTCAGGCGTGTGCCTCTTCTCCGCACCGGATAACTTCTTCTCTAGATCACCAAATTTCAGCCTGAAAGCTTCCAAGTCTTGAAGGGCTTTCTCTCGAGCTTCATAAGCAGCCGCAGCCGAAGCCTGGGAAGATTTATTAACTTCTTTCGCCTCCAAGACCTGTTCTTTCAAACGGTCAATTTGAGATCGGAGAGAATATAGCTCCTGCTTTGTTTTCGACCGAACATTGTCTACACTTTTCTAGTTAGCAATCTCGCGCTCAAACTTACGGCAATTCGACTCCGACTCGACCCAGCGCTTGTAAGTCTCCACCACCAAAGAATTCGACTGGGCTTGATTTAACATCAGAGCATTCCCAAGTTCCGGACCACTCATCTTACGGTAATGTGCATGCTGGGCCGGAGTTCCAAGATGAAACAGGGCCATCTTTGCCGACAAGGCATCCACAATCCTATATTTATTCACCAACGAGCACTCGGGTATATACTTCTCCAAAGCTCGAGCCGAATCCATATCCCCAACATCGCCCGAACCTAACTCCCGGGACAAGAAAACAGCTTCAGTTTTATACCATAAAGGGGAAGAGGAGGCACTATCCCCACCATCAATTGGTTGGGGGCTCGGCCTTGACACATTGGAAGCAACCCCTGTTGTAGGCTTACCAGATGGAGAAGGTTCAATCTTTTTGAGAGATAAAGGATCGGGCATATGAATATCGTCAATAACTTTAGTAGCCGGCCCTCCAAAAGATAGCGGGCTCGGTGGAAGGTTGGCCAGATGATCCCTCGGGTACGACCACCATGAAGGTGGGCGTCCAAATTAGCCAACAGACCCCCGGCAGCAGAGAACTTGGTAACCTGATCATCCTCATCATCCAATGTGATGGTCTTGAAGTCCATTTTCTTCTTCTTCACCTGCTTGGGTTTCAGATCGGACTTCGAGGAAGTAGTGCGTCTTCTTTTCAAGCTAACTTGGGGACGCTCCTCATCATCACCCTCTTCTCCCCCTTCAGCATGTACCCCTTCGTCTTCGATAGAAACATGTACCCCTCGTCTTCAATAACAAACTTGGAACCGGATCCTTTCGTTCCGCTCGAGCTAGTCTTTTTGCCTTTATCACTACCAGCCACCACCGCTGCTTGAACCGAAGAAATGTTCAACACTTGTGCCGCAGGAGCTGCACCCGAACCTCCCTGACCAGCTGAACCCCCCTGGTCAGCCGGAGCTACCGGTGCCCGAATCGGATAAAGGTTCTCCTGCACGACGCTCAGATACGGAGGATCACCCTTCGGCGTCCTGGTGGACCGGACATCAAGCTCCTTGGAATCGAAGGACTTCAGCCTTAAAGCTTCTTTTAAACCCATAGCTGCACAAAAAGCAAACAAAAAAATAATATCCATAGTCCGGCATGATATAAAATGTACAAACGAGTAAAGTAATCAAACACAAACTCAAGGAACACCGTATCAAGTTAAAAGCACGACTAACCCTTTCCGTTCCACTTAAGGGTGGGATACCACTCCGGTTCGGTCCACATCGTGCTGATCCATCCCATGACAAGAATGTGTTCCGAAAACTTTTGTACGCGCCCTGCCTCCTTTATCAGAGTCGCATACAGATCTCTGTTTTATTCAAAGTCTTCAGGAAGAGGGGGTGGGAGGTGTGACCTTTTCAATCTCCATGTCATCTCGGTCGGAATGCATCAATCGTCGACCCAAAAGAAACGGTCCTTCCAATCTTTTATACTGGTGGTAATCCATGAGTAACAACAAGAATTCTTATTCCTGACTTCGAAAGTATACCAACTACCGGACCGATTCAACTTGTAAAAAGCCCGGAACACATCCAAATCCGGGTCGGAGCCCAAACCACGACAGGACAACTCGAATTGACACATCTTGGCAAGGCCGAAGGGGTTCATTTGAGAAAGGTGAACCACGACAGGATAAATAGGCTTATTCTTTTCAGGAAGAACGGGGTGTAAAGAGGCAGGAATTGAATATTTATCGACGTACCATGCTAAGCCATTTCTATTCAGAATATTAAAGCAACCAGACAAGTTGCTTTTATTCGCCATTGTATAAGGAAGGTACTAACCTGCTTGATGAGTCGTTTCGCCTCAGAGGAAATGAAGAAGAAGATGAAGTAGAAAAGTGAAAATAAAAGTTACTTTTTACTCCCCTTTTATAGGGATAATACACCGCCTCAAAAGTAACAAATCAAAGAATGACACATCACAATAATTGACGCATATCAAACGTCACGTAAGAGGGGAAGATAAAATGACCGACAGTCACCCAGCAAAAGTCACCGCCCAAAATTTAAAATTCAAAAAACCAACAGACGACAAATCAAGGTATCAGCCCGCCAAAAATTACGCCGTTATAGTTCGAAGCTTTTACCTAGGAAACGCTACGAACTAGGGGGACTTGATGAGGATACGTCCTTGATCGGACCGAATCATCAGCAAAAATAGAACCGAACTATAGCACCTAAAGGTCGGATCGCACCTCATGTTGTAGACGGAACAACGGAACACGTTGGTACGCTTTAACTAACTGGGACCCGCAGCTATAACCACCCTGACAGTGACTGGTCCGACCCTAACTAACTCGCCACGTCAGCATACCCAAAGACTATAAATACCCCGCCAAGACTCCCCGCAAAGGGTAATCACTACTCTCTCTCTCTCTCTCTAAAACTCTTCTCTCTCTCTCTCCCTGACCTTTTCTCTCCTCACAAATACTTATTCTCACGCCCGAGCTTGGTCACAGAGAGGCCCCCCTCCCTGTGACGAGGCTAACGGTGTGCTTGTTTCCTTGTGATCTTGCAGGTTCTTGCTAGGTCATCTGAAGCTTAACTCTGACCAGGTCGGACCTACTGGTTCTGAGTCTTCAGTGGCGCCATCCCCTCGAATTCACTTAATTCACTTTGCTAATTCTGTTTATTCCAAGTCATGGAATCTACAACAGCTGCTCCACAACATGGTTCTTTTGTCTTTTATTTTAATATTTGTGAAATTCTTTTGTGCTTATTTGTTTGTTGTTTCTGATGTGCCACTTGAATCCTAACAAGTGGTTAGAGTTTTGGCTCGCCAAACATAAAATTTTGCACCGAAGACAATTCGCAGAAAGTTTGCCTATTTTGAAGATGGCAAGCATAGCCGACCAGACTAGCCGAGATTAACCAATGTCCAATCGCCATAGAAAAAGCAATTCTTAAGGTTTGGTTAAGATCAAAAGAAGACTTCGTTCTCTAATTGTGATTTTGCATCATTCAAGAAAAAAAACGGGAAGAGGGAACAACAAAAAAGGCATGTGAAGGAGACAAGGAAAATTTGGGCCTACCCTAGGTAGTCTTTGCTTTTGGTCCGTGTTTTTTTTTTTTTTTTTTTTTTGGAGATTAGAAGTTAATAGAAAAAAGTAATTATCGAGATCTGTTTTACCGAAGGTTTAGGGTTTCGTGCTCTAGATCTTTGACCGACTTACCAAGCTCATGAGTTTTTCCGGTTAACTTTTTTTTGATGTTCGGTGTTTCGAGACTAGATTTGTTTGCAAGATATTGCCATAGGTAGTTGTTTACAGTTTATTACAATTTCTTGATTTCTCAGGTTACTTCAGCGGTATATTTGTCACACCCCCAAAATACCACATGCGGAATCACCGCGAGACGTGTGACGTACCAGGATCCAAGCCACCAATCACATTGAAACAATAATAAATATTAAATAAAACATTCGATTCATTGCACAAGATAAATCCAAGTCATAAGTTAAAACCAAAGAAAATGTTCAACGGAAGCATATAGTAATTTGTTAAACAACTGTTTCAAAATAAATGCTCAAAACCAATGTATCAAGTATCCAAGAGTTTCGATCCATGACCACTTCAGCAATCCCAGATAGCAAGTCCATAATCAGAAATCTAACGACCTGCAAGCATGCAGACAAGTGTGTCAGACGACGCTGGTGAGTTCAAAGTTTGTTAACGTGTTTAGTTACCAGTTACCAGATTAAAACGTTTCACAGATTCATTGTTGTTAATCACACGCTTACCTCCGATGGCTCCAGATTATTTACCCTAAACCCCATTGCCTCTATCAAAGCAATGGTCTAGATGGGGGTCACTAGTTCACTCCCGACCTCCTCGGTGCGGTGTGAGGGTGCCAAACCTAAGTAGCGCTACTAACTAGTACCCCGTTTCCCTACAAGCAACGATCGGTAGGAGGGACTTGAATGATAGATACAGACGTGTATTAACCAACATCCCAGGTTTAACATTCCAGACAAACCCATTACCCGACATTCCCTTCCCGGAACGTTTACCAGATGTCCCAACCCGGGACGCATGCTTGGAAAAAGAGCAGTGAACTCACGTTGGTTTCCTCGGTAAGATTAACTACTTGTTCACACTCAAACAATCACAGCCTATGGTATTCACGTATGCAATGTCAGTTTACATTCATCATGTTCACATATAATTGACAGTATGCGTTTCACACAGTGATTCCCGAATGGCACATAGTAGTTACATACTCATTCAAATCCACATTTCACGTGTATGCTCTGTAATAATACTTAACAGTTAAGTGTACTAGGTGTATGAACCAAATCATGCCACTTGATCATAATCAAACATCATTAACAGTAGATACCATAACATAATCATTCACTATTATACATGCCATTTATACCACCATCAAAACCTACTGTCCATGCAAACTTTCCCCGGGGAAATGCCCCATGCGACGAAACTCAAAGGATTTCATCGAGTTATCATGTGACGAAAGTCCACTAGGTTTCGTCGACACCCCTGTGACGAAAGTCATTACCTTTCGTCGGCTCATATGTGACGTTTCATCGGATCTCATGTCAAACAGTTACAGGTTTTCATCATTCACGCAATCTCAATGGAATCAATCATCACATCAGTTTTAACTATGTCACAGTAATAATCAACATGATTTAACAGTCCCCAAGTCGGATCTATCACCCTTTTCTAATCATGAGTTAAAACCCTAATTAAGTTAATCATGTCCACTCAACAATTACATACAGTTTCACCATATATTACTACACAATTCCAGATAATAACTCAGTCTACAGTGATCATTCATTCAACCATTATCAACTAGTCAAGACTCAAACATTCAAATCAAATCATACAACATCAAATATTCCTAACACACACGTAATAATGACCAACCCTAATCATGATAGTCCTAGGTTACGATGATGTCCATGAAACTCTAGTCCCACACAGTATCATATCATCAGAATATGGCACACTCATAAACAGAGGGAAAGCTAACCGTGATGATGGATGGATTAGTTAGATCAAGAGCCGGAACTTTCGAATTACATGGAACAGCCGTCGGTTTTGAGGAAAGGAATGATAGTGTTATAGGGTTTGCCGTAACACATAACTGGATTTATACTAAAACATTGGGCCTCACTGGGCCGTGAAATTGCTTGGCGAAACACCCTACTCGACGAAACATCTCACATGGCGAAACCCCCATGTTTCGTCGCAGGAAAGTTGTAACGAAACCCCCATGTTTTGTCGCAGTATGTTTCGTCGCAGTAGGTGCTTTGATGACTTAACTTATTATTAAACATTAATATCTTATCCTTAAACCATCAACATAACCATTCTATCAACATTCAAACAAAACAGTGTAATGATACAATGCACCGACCAATAAAACAGGATTCCAAAACAACCGACACATAAAAGAAAGGTCTTGAGATTTCGGGTTGTCACATCATCCCCAACTTGAAGGAAATTTCATCCCAAAATTTGATAAGCAATCCACGAATGCACGACGTCGAATCAGGATAACTGTGTATTTCCCGCGGGTGCCACATTATCCCCAACTTGAATGGGAATTTCGTCCCGAAAATCACTAGTTGCATTAGATTTTGATTTTCCAGACTTGGGCTTGTCATTTGGGAATAAATGTGGGTACTTGAGCTTCATTTGATCCTCACACTCCCATGTGAACTCCAGTCCACGTATTGAGTTCCAAAGAACTCTCATGATCGGAATACGGCTGTGCTTATGAACCTTGACTTCCCGGTCCATAATTTCAATTGGTTCTTCAATAAACTGCAACTTATCATCAATTCTCATTTCCTGAAATGATACTACAAGTGTTTCATCTGATAAACACTTCTTCAGCTGAGAAACATGGAACACGTCATGAACGTTACCCAACTCAGCAGGTAACTCGAGCTTATATGCCACTTTGCCAATTCGCTCCAGAATTTTGAATGGCCCAACATAACGAGGGTTAAGCATGCCGCGTTTCCCAAAATGCACCACACCCTTCCAGGGTGAGACCTTCAACATAACAAGATCATTAACTTCGAATTCCAAAGATTTTCTACGCTTATCGGCGTAGCTTTTCTGACGATCACGCGCTGCTGCCATCCGATTCCTGATCTGAACAATCTTTTCTGAAGTTTCCAACACGAGTTCAGGGCCTGTGACCTGTGTCACACCCCAACCGATGGCGGAATCATCGGCGCATGGCACTGAGCGAAACAGATTGTCCAGAAGTTTCCATAACAACTATCATTACCATTCAATTTAAATTAACATGTCCCATACCATGTCTCAAATAGTAAACAAATTATTACAGATAAACATCAAGACAAATATTCTGTTCCGACAACTCAGATTTAAATAAGTAGCAATTGTTTATATGCTTGTAGAGACCCCTGATTCGTTATCTACAGACAACTATCTGTTGGGCTCTAAAGTTTTATTCTAGCTTCAGTTTCCTACCACATGTGCGTCCTAAGCACCTGTCACATACGTTAAAATAAAGTCAATACATAAAATGTAAAGGTGAGCATACAAGTTTGATAATAGCATATAGAGTTCGAACTCGTTTACGCATAACCAGCACGTACACATAGTGAAATGAAGCACGTTAGTTATCGACATAGATCCATCGATACCAATGACTGCGGGTTGACTGCCCGAGGCAGTTCGCAATACATGATTACCCCCGTAATCCATGCAAGTAAAATATCCTTAACAACCCCCGAGTGAACGGGTACTGAGTCCAAACTATAGTACTATCGTTGCTAAGGCAGGTAGACATCATTCCATGTGTAAACATAACAAACAAGCATTCATAAGCCACGTATAACATGCATTAACGGCTAGCGTTCAAATAGTTTGAGTAGTGGGATAGTTGTAGTTTGAATATTCGTAACGTATGTAACACCCAAAAGTGCTAAAAGCAAAAAGGGATCGAGTATACTCACAGCGATTAATGGATTGAAGGGAGCGCTTTTAGTGAGTACGATTAGCCTGAATAGATTTGGTAACGTAGCGATAAGTGACGCGTAAAATAATACAGGGTGAGAGTGGGCAGGATGGCTGATCGTCTGGATGGTCATCCGTGCGGACAGCAATCCGTGTGAATAGTAATCCATCTGGTTAGTCATCCGTGCGGACAGTTTGTCCGGGCGGGTAACTATTCGAGTGGATTGTTTCTTCCTATGGGTGAGATGTGTTTATGTATGATGGCTTGTCCTTTGAAGTTTTCGTTGTAGTATTTAGAAAACATTTAAGTATCTCTACCCTTCAAGTCGGTCGTGCGGACGACAATCCGTCCGGATGGTAGTCCGTGCGGACAACGACTTTAAGGGTGAGTCACTTGGTGAAATTGGTGAAATCCGTCCGGATGGTAGTCCGTGTGAACAACGATAATCCGTCCGGATGGTAGTCCGGTCGGAAGAACATGTTGGAAATTGTTTAAGGACTTAGTATCTCATGATCCGAAGAGTAATCCATTCAGAGGGTCGTCCGTGCGGATTAGTCATTCGTCGATACTCAAACCTTGTTTGAATATGGGTCCCAAGTGTAGTCCGTCCGGGTGGCAACCCGTCCGAATAGCCTGTCCGTGCGGACATCAGTCCGTCCAGACAGCATCTCGTTCTGGTTGTTCCATTCGTCTACCCTTGGTCGCTTTGTCGTTCTATCGAGATGTTCTGATTACGCGTCAACCAATCGGAATTGTATCTTTACCTGCATGACTAAGCCGGCCAGGAATCACCCCTGCTTCACCGGTCGGCGGTTCAGAACGGTCATTCTGGTCTAACCCGAAATCAGGTGTCTCGTGGGTAGAATCCGGATTTAGGACTAGTGCATCACTAATATTGAGTAGAAGACTAGAACTGATCCGATTCTTATCGTTTTTGAGTGTAAAAGAAGGAGAAAACTTGTGTTTATTTCTTTCAACTCTTTTATTCTTTTGAAAAGTTCAGATTTATGCGAAGTTGTTGTGAAATCTTGTGGAACCCGTTCAGATCCGAGTTATTCTTGGTGGAATGAGGTCAAACTTGAAGTTCATAGGAACTTCATGATGACGTCATCCTAGAATACCCCAAATCTTGATGATTTCACGGTTAAAAGTTAATATTTAAAAGATAGAAAGGTGTAGAAGTGCGTATAGATCAAGAAAGTACAAGATTTAGGGCGAGATCTTACCGGAATCGAGAGAAATCGAAGAAAAGGTGAAGGGATCGTGCTGGTCGGACGTCACTTGCCAAAAGTGGAAAGTTTGGAGAGTGACCCGTGTATTTATAGGATGCCAAAAGAGGAAAATGGCATTCGTCCGGATTGCACATCGCCCGGATGGTCATCCGTGCGGATAGCAATCCTGGTCGGATGCACTTAACACTTCCCCAGGCGGCTGTTCGTGCGGATGGCCTGTTCGTACGGACGGCCTGTTCGTGCGGACATCAGTCCGTCCGGATTGGTGCCTGGGTGGTGTGTTTGGTGCGACGATCTTTGACGTTTCGGTTCCGATTGCGAGCGATTCGATAGGGTTTCCTAGTCAAATTACTTTTAGTCCCAACTACTTCGTACCTTGTGTAATCTATTTTCCACTATCTATCCTAGTTTGATCGCGATTCGAGTTCGATTACCTTCGAGTTAGATTTCGAGTGTCGATTGAGTTCGCTTGATTATCACATCACAACATAAATAAACATGCACAGGTAACACGTAAGGCACACACACACGTATAATCAATAACTTTATCGCATTGTTACTTCCTATAGATCACAGTCGTAGGTCGCTTGAATAACGATTAACACACCTCGATTATTGTCATTAACGACACTTACTCCACATAATATAATTAAAAACAAGAAGTTTCTATGAGTTAAGTTGCGCGAAATCGGCCGTTGACTCAGACCTTGACTTTGACTTGTGAAAACACGGGGTGTTACAGCCTCCCCTTGTTTAGGGAATTTCGTCCCGAAATTAAGCCGGAAGCTGTTACAACCGCCATGAATCACGTGGAGAGCTTTCTCTATCTAGACTTTCTCTTCGAACAACTGTGGGTACTTTGCCTTCATGTCGCTTTCGAGTTCCCAAGTGAACTCGGCGCCTCTTTTGCCTTCCCATCGGACTTTCACGATAGGAATGCGTGAGCGCCTGAGCTGCTTGGTTCGGCGATCCATGATTTCGACAGGCTTTTCCACGAAGTGTAATGTTTCGTTCACTTGTAGATCATCTAGAGAAACATGTAAGTCGTGGTCGGCTATGCACTTTCGGAGGTTTGACACGTGGAAAGTTGGGTGGACGTTACTAAGTTCCTCCGGTAGTTCGAGTCTGTAGGCGACTTTTCCGATCCTTTCAAGAATCTTAAAAGGTCCAACATATCGAGGCGCGAGTTTCCCTTTCTTGCCGAATCGGACTACACCCTTCCAAGGGGATACCTTTAGGAGTACGTAGTCACCAACGCCAAATTCACGGGGCTTACGCTTATTATCGGCGTAACTTTTCTGTCGATCCCGAGCTTTCACTAGGTTGTCTCGAATTTGGAAAATTTTGTCTGTCGTTTCTTGTAGCAGCTCTGGACCGGTTAGTTGCGAGTGACCGATCTCGTGCCACACAATAGGCGATCGACATCTTCTTCCGTATAATGCCTCGAATGGTGCCATTTGAATGCTAGAATGGTAGCTGTTGTTATACGAGAATTTGACTAACGGCTGGTATTTATCCCAATTACCACCGAAGTCTAGAACACACGAACGGAGCATGTCTTCAAGAGTACGAATCGTTCTTTCAGTCTGACCGTCGGTTTGAGGGTGGAAAGCGGTACTTAGATTAAGCGTTGTATCGAGTGTCGTTTGAAATGTTTCCCACAGTCGTGAAGTAAACCGAGCGTCACGATCAGAGATGATGTCAAGAGGCATCCCATGATTACAAATGATCTCGTCGGTGTAGATTCGGGCTAATCGTTCTACCTTGTAGTCTTCTCGTAAAGGCAGAAAGTGAGCTGATTTAGTCAAACGGTCGACCACAACCCATATGCTGTCGTGACCTGATGACGTGTGTGGTAGCTTGGTTACGAAATCCATAGCTATGCTCTCCCACTTCCACATGGGAATCGGTGGTTGTTCGAGCAAGCCAGAGGGTCTTTGATGTTCGGCCTTGATTTTAGCACAAGTTAGGCATTTTCCGACATAGAGAGCGATATCTCGTTTCATCACCGGCCACCAGTACTTATATCGAAGATCTTGGTAGATTTTGTCGGCTCCGGGATGAATAGAATACCGAGATTTGTGGGCTTCGTCCATCAGAATTTGCCGCAAGTTGGTTCGCTTGGGAATCCAAATTCAGTCTAAAAAGTGGAATATCCCATTTGATTTGCTCACAAGTTGGGCTCCATCGTGGTAGATCCTTTCTTTCTTCAAGGTGCGTTCGTTAAAACATGCATGCTGAGCGTCGCGGATGAGAGTTTCGAGGTTGTGCTGGGCTTGAACATTACGAGTGCTAAGCAGATAGCTCCGTCTGCTAAATGCGTCGGCAACAACATTTGCTTTGCCTGGGTGATAACGAATCTCACAGTCGTAATCGTTGAGAAGTTCTACCCATCGGCGTTGACGCATATTAAGTTCCTTCTGATTAAAGATGTGTTGCGGGCTCCTATGATCGGTGAAGATCGTACACTTAGTACCATACAGGTAGTGTCGCCAAATCTTTAATGCAAAAACAACCGCGCCTAGCTTGAGATCATGGGTTGTATAGTTCTTCTCGTGGATTTTGAGCTGACGAGATGCGTAAGCTATGACCTTGTCCCGTTGCATGAGAACACAACCAAGACCAAGGTTGGAAGCATCACAGTAGACAATGAAATCATTGTTTCCGTCGGGCAACGTGAGAACAGGAGCATTGCAAAGCATGCGCTTGAGGGTTTGAAAGGCAGACTCTTGTTTAGTTCCCCAAACAAAAGGCTTGTCTTTATGAGTAAGAGAGGTAAGCGGTACAGTGATATTTGAGAATCCCTCGATAAATCGTCGATAATAGCCCGCTAGTCCGAGAAAAGAACGGACTTCAGACGGGTTCTTAGGCGTGACCCAGCTCTTGACAGCTTCAATCTTCGCAGGATCGACGTGAATATCCTGACTATTAACAATGTGCCCCAGAAATTGAACTTCCCCTAACCAAAATTCACACTTGGAGAATTTGGCATAGAGTTGGTTCCCCTGGAGTAACTCGAGAACCAAACGTAGATGTTGCGCGCGTTCGGCTTTCGATTTGGAATAGATCAAGACATCGTCGATGAATACGATGACGAAACGGTCGAGATATGGTTTACACACGCGATTCATCAGATCCATGAAAACCGCTGGTGTGTTGGTTAAACCAAAAGGCATGACAATGAATTCGTAATGGCCGTAACGAGTGCGAAACGCGGTTTTGGGTATATCCTCCTCTTGAATACGTAGCTGATGATATCCTGAACGTAGGTCGATCTTCGAGAAACACGTAGCGCCTTGTAGTTGATCAAACAAATCGCCGATACGAGGTAGAGGATAGCGGTTCTTGATAGTCAACTTATTCAACTCCCGGTAGTCGATGCACATCCGGAACGACCCATCCTTCTTTTTGACGAAAAGGACTGGCGCGCCCCAAGGAGAGGTGCTCGGGCAAATGAAGCCTTTCTCAAGTAGTTCCTGGAGTTGGGTTGAGAGTTCGCGCATTTCTGATGGTGCGAGTCGGTAAGGAGCTTTGGCGATAGGGTTGGCTCCAGGAATGAGGTCAATACGAAAGTCGATATCACGACTTGGCGGTAGTCCGGGAAGATCCTCTGGAAAAACATTAGGAAATTCTCGAACCACAGGAACGTCTTTTACTTCCTTCTTCTCTTTCTTTTCCTTCTCTGCTACTACAATGTTAGCCAAGAAAGCCCTGTATTCCTTACAGAGATACTTGCTGGCTTGGATACATGACATAAGCTTGAGCCCCTTTGAAGTAGTATCGCCATATACACACAATAAGTCACCATTCGCGAGCGAAAATCGAATCATCTTGTCGAAGCATACAACTTCAGCATGGTTTTCTCGAAGAAAGTCCATGCCTATAATGACATCGAAGCTTCCGAGTTGCATCGGAATAAGGTCGATTGAGAAGATGTGATTGTTGAGCTCAAGGGTACAATCACTAAGAACAGAATTGACAGTGACGGTTCTTCCGGTAGCGACTTCAACATCGAATGTCGAGGAGAGTTTGGAACGTTTACGACTAAGGAGTTTCTCAAATTCGAATGACACAAAGCAATTATCGGCTCCGGTATCAAACAAACAGGAAGCATAAATACCATTCACAAGGAACGTACCATTGACCACGTTGTTGTCGGCCTAGGCTTGACGCACGTTGAGGTTGAAAGTTCTGGCACGTGCGGCCTGTTGTTGCTGCTGCTGTTGCTGTGGCTGTTGTTGCTGCTGTTGCTGAGGCTCTTGTTTCACGACCCTGTTTGGACACATGTTGGCGAAGTGGTTCGGGTCGCCACATGCGAAGCAGGCTCTGGCTTGACCGCGGGTGCCAGAGGAGCTTGTTGACCCTGTGGGGCAGTGAGTAGAGCTTGGTTGGCAGGAGCTTGACGAATACGGCAGTTGGCAGTAAAGTGGCCGTACACGTTGCAGTGAGCACAATAGCGGCATTGAATAGCAGTCGGGTGGTGGTAGGTGCAAGTAGGGCAGAACGGATGTGGTCCAGTGTATGCACGCTTTGCAGGCGGTGCATTGGCCACAGGCGCCGCTACTTGACGTTGTTGGGCAGGTACAGCTTGAATCGGTGCAGCAGTGATCGCACAATTTTTGTTGGTGAAGCTGTTCTTTCTCTTGTTCTTCCTCTTGTTGCTTGATGAGGTAGGTTCAGCAGTTGGTGCGGTAATGGTAGCTTGATGCAGATGTTTGGAAGTCTTATCCCATACCCCAGCCTTAACCCGTTTGTCGTTGATTTCAGCGGCCAACAGATAAGTTTCCTCGATCGTCGTAGTCTTAGCCGCTTGCACGAAATCAGCAACGCGGTCGGGCAAAGCTCGGATATACTTCTTGATGGTCATGTCAGGAGTCTTGACTTGATCGGGACAGATAATGCTGAGCTGTTTGAAACGAGCAGTGAGACCAGCATTGTCACCATCCTTTTGCTGTATGTGCCAAAATTCATCTTCCAGCTTTTGACGTTCGTGAGGAGGGCAGAATTCCTCTAGCATAACTTCCTTGAGCTCGTCCCACGACAGACCGTAGGCTGCATCGTTCCCTCGCTTGTTCCTCTCGGCCGTCCACCAGTCTAGTGCTCGGGGCTGGAAAACGCCGGTAGCATTCAGAGTTCGAAGGTCATCAGGGCAACCACTTTGTCGCAGAGTAACCTCAATGGAATCAAACCAGTGAAATAGTGCAGTAGGACCTCCTTTGCCAGTGAATTCTTTTGGCCCACACGACTTGAATTGCTTGAAACTGAAAGGCCTTGCGTTAGCCTTGGAAGCTTCGGTTCTCGATTCCTCGGATGATTTGCTGGCATTCTCATAAACATCACTCACGGCCTTTGCTACACTTTTCGCGATGATGGAAGCAAGGCGTTTGTCCCTCTTTTCCTGACGAGAGAGTGCATGACGGGATCCAGACGACATTGTCTGCAAGAGACATCGCCACGGAACTCAACACATTGTATTCGAATCTCACCTCACGCGTCTACTACTACTAAAGCTCAGTTAGCACATACCGTGTAGTCACATAGACATTTAACTACGCAATTCACAAATTCACTTAATCACCTAACCACATAAACACTTAGAGCACCATCACGTAAGCACGCAGAGCACATAATCACGAAATTCCTAAGTATGTAGAGCAAGGAATCAGGTAAAACGTATACACATTCAGTCACTAGAAGCAGTCAGAAAACAGAAACCTAAGTCTGGAGAAAGAAACTAGAGAGAGAAAGTGCAAAAGGGGATTCACGGTTCTTGCATGATTTCAATTCTGTCAATAGAATCACTGATTATAGTACGTTCTTGTGTGTTCGGTCACGCACGTTCATGGAGTTCGCACGTCGAACGTGTCGTTACGCAATCGTTCGGAGTCAAAATAAGCACAAAATCACAAGATGCAGTGCGAGTCGTGTGTGTCGATCGAAGTAAAAACAAAAATCGAGTACATTCCAAAGTTTAACACATAAGCCGGTAAGCACATATGTAAGCACATAAAATTGACGAAACATCAGAGTCAGCAATTGCAGGCTCAAAATTGAAACACATAAAATTCGAGAAATAGATTGTCTGCGGCTAGTAGACTTCAACTAATCAAGGTAGTTCGACTATTCACAAGGATCCGTTGTGCACGTTTAACCTTCAGGACTATGCCTTTGCCTCGATTCTTGGGCATTTGGCACGCATCCCGTTGGTCACATCGTGACTTCAGGTCGTTGGAGTCCGTCGAGACCTTGGTGAGAGTTTTGTATAACAGCGGAACAAGTCGTCAAGGTTAGGGTTTCACCCCTGGCTTAATAACTTCGTTCCTGTTTTGATAAAGTTGAGGAGATTATTCATCAAAATATGGATTTCACTCCTTATTTGGCATATTTCTCCTCGTTTGTAGTTTAAAATGCAAGTTGATTAAGCAACTTTAGTCGAGAGTTTGCGGTTTTCACACCTATTCTCGACCTTATTGCTCACTCATAGTTGAAAATCCGTGTGTAGTGATAGTGTAGATTAAGAGAGAATAGCGAGAAGTAAGCTCGTACATAGTCCCTACTGGTTATGCACAAGTCGGTCTGTTGGTTCTTAACTATAGTTTAGGTATCTAAGACTTCGACCCGGACTAGGTCGAGTCTTGCCTAATTCCCTATAGTTATGGCTCTGATACCAATCTGTCACACCCCAACCGATGGCGGAATCATCGGGGCATGGCACTGAGCGAAACAGATTGTCCAGAAGTTTCCATAACAACTATCATTACCATTCAATTTAAATTAACATGTCCCATACCATGTCTCAAATAGTAAACAAATTATTACAGATAAACATCAAGACAAATATTCTGTTCCGACAACTCAGATTTAAATAAGTAGCAATTGTTTATATGCTTGTAGAGACCCCTGATTCGTTATCTACAGACAACTATCTGTTGGGCTCTAAAGTTTTATTCTAGCTTCAGTTTCCTACCACATGTGCGTCCTAAGCACCTGTCACATACGTTAAAATAAAGTCAATACATAAAATGTAAAGGTGAGCATACAAGTTTGATAATAGCATATAGAGTTCGAACTCGTTTACGCATAACCAGCACGTACACATAGTGAAATGAAGCACGTTAGTTATCGACATAGATCCATCGATACCAATGACTGCGGGTTGACTGCCCGAGGCAGTTCGCAATACATGATTACCCCCGTAATCCATGCAAGTAAAATATCCTTAACAACCCCCGAGTGAACGGGTACTGAGTCCAAACTATAGTACTATCGTTGCTAAGGCAGGTAGACAGCATTCCATGTGTAAACATAACAAACAAGCATTCATAAGCCACGTATAACATGCATTAACGGCTAGCGTTCAAATAGTTTGAGTAGTGGGATAGTTGTAGTTTGAATATTCGTAACGTATGTAACACCCAAAAGTGCTAAAAGCAAAAAGGGATCGAGTATACTCACAGCGATTAATGGATTGAAGGGAGCGCTTTTAGTGAGTACGGTTAGCCTGAATAGATTTGGTAACGTAGCGATAAGTGACGCGTAAAATAATACAGGGTGAGAGTGGGCAGGATGGCTGATCGTCTGGATGGTCATCCGTGCGGACAGCAATCCGTGTGAATAGTAATCCATCTGGTTAGTCATCCGTGCGGACAGTTTGTCCGGGCGGGTAACTATTCGAGTGGATTGTTTCTTCCTATGGGTGAGATGTGTTTATGTATGATGGCTTGTCCTTTGAAGTTTTCGTTGTAGTATTTAGAAAACATTTAAGTATCTCTACCCTTTAAGTCGGTCGTGCGGACGACAATCCGTCCGGATGGTAGTCCGTGCGGACAACGACTTTAAGGGTGAGTCACTTGGTGAAATTGGTGAAATCCGTCCGGATGGTAGTCCATGTGAACAACGATAATCCGTCCGGATGGTAGTCCGGTCGGAAGAACATGTTGGAAATTGTTTAAGGACTTAGTATCTCATGATCCGAAGAGTAATCCATTCAGAGGGTCGTCCGTGCGGATTAGTCATTCGTCGATACTCAAACCTTGTTTGAATATGGGTCCCAAGTGTAGTCCGTCCGGGTGGCAACCCGTCCGAATAGCCTGTCCGTGCGGACATCAGTCCGTCCGGACAGCATCTCGTTCTGGTTGTTCCATTCGTCTACCCTTGGTCGCTTTGTCGTTCTATCGAGATGTTCTGATTACGCGTCAACCAATCGGAATTGTATCTTTACCTGCATGACTAAGCCGGCCAGGAATCACCCCTGCTTCACCGGTCGGCGGTTCAGAACGGTCATTCTGGTCTAACCCGAAATCAGGTGTCTCGTGGGTAGAATCCGGATTTAGGACTAGTGCATCACTAATATTGAGTAGAAGACTAGAACTGATCCGATTCTTATCGTTTTTGAGTGTAAAAGAAGGAGAAAACTTGTGTTTATTTCTTTCAACTATTTTATTCTTTTGAAAAGTTCAGATTTATGCGAAGTTGTTGTGAAATCTTGTGGAACCCGTTCAGATCCGAGTTATTCTTGGTGGAATGAGGTCAAACTTGAAGTTCATAGGAACTTCATGATGACGTCATCCTAGAATACCCCAAATCTTGATGATTTCACGGTTAAAAGTTAATATTTAAAAGATAGAAAGGTGTAGAAGTGCGTATAGATCAAGAAAGTACAAGATTTAGGGCGAGATCTTACCGGAATCGAGAGAAATCGAAGAAAAGGTGAAGGGATCGTGCTGGTCGGACGTCACTTGCCAAAAGTGGAAAGTTTGGAGAGTGACCCGTGTATTTATAGGATGCCAAAAGAGGAAAGTGGCATTCGTCCGGATTGCACATCGCCCGGATGGTCATCCGTGCGGATAGCAATCCTGGTCGGATGCACTTAACACTTCCCCAGACGGCTGTTCGTGCGGATGGCCTGTTCGTACGGACGGCCTGTTCGTGCGGACATCAGTCCGTCCGGATTGGTGCCTGGGTGGTGTGTTTGGTGCGACGATCTTTGACGTTTCGGTTCCGATTGCGAGCGATTCGATAGGGTTTCCTAGTCAAATTACTTTTAGTCCCAACTACTTCGTACCTTGTGTAATCTATTTTCCACTATCTATCCTAGTTTGATCGCGATTCGAGTTCGATTACCTTCGAGTTAGATTTCGAGTGTCGATTGAGTTCGCTTGATTATCACATCACAACATAAATAAACATGCACAGGTAACACGTAAGGCACACACACACGTATAATCAATAACTTTATCGCATTGTTACTTCCTATAGATCACAGTCGTAGGTCGCTTGAATAACGATTAACACACCTCGATTATTGTCATTAACGACACTTACTCCACATAATATAATTAAAAACAAGAAGTTTCTATGAGTTAAGTTGCGCGAAATCGGCCGTTGACTCAGACCTTGACTTTGACTTGTGAAAACACGGGGTGTTACAGCCTCCCCTTGTTTAGGGAATTTCGTCCCGAAATTAAGCCGGAAGCTGTTACAACCGCCATGAATCACGTGGAGAGCTTTCTCTATCTAGACTTTCTCTTCGAACAACTGTGGGTACTTTGCCTTCATGTCGCTTTCGAGTTCCCAAGTGAACTCGGCGCCTCTTTTGCCTTCCCATCGGACTTTCACGATAGGAATGCGTGAGCGCCTGAGCTGCTTGGTTCGGCGATCCATGATTTCGACAGGCTTTTCCACAAAGTGTAATGTTTCGTTCACTTGTAGATCATCTAGAGAAACATGTAAGTCGTGGTCGGCTATGCACTTTCGGAGGTTTGACACGTGGAAAGTTGGGTGGACGTTACTAAGTTCCTCCGGTAGTTCGAGTCTGTAGGCGACTTTTCCGATCCTTTCAAGAATCTTAAAAGGTCCAACATATCGAGGCGCGAGTTTCCCTTTCTTGCCGAATCGGACTACACCCTTCCAAGGGGATACCTTTAGGAGTACGTAGTCACCAACGCCAAATTCACGGGGCTTACGCTTATTATCGGCGTAACTTTTCTGTCGATCCCGAGCTTTCACTAGGTTGTCTCGAATTTGGAAAATTTTGTCTGTCGTTTCTTGTAGCAGCTCTGGACCGGTTAGTTGCGAGTGACCGATCTCGTGCCACACAATAGGCGATCGACATCTTCTTCCGTATAATGCCTCGAATGGTGCCATTTGAATGCTAGAATGGTAGCTGTTGTTATACGAGAATTTGACTAACGGCTGGTATTTATCCCAATTACCACCGAAGTCTAGAACACACGAACGGAGCATGTCTTCAAGAGTACGAATCGTTCTTTCAGTCTGACCGTCGGTTTGAGGGTGGAAAGCGGTACTTAGATTAAGCGTTGTATCGAGTGTCGTTTGAAATGTTTCCCACAGTCGTGAAGTAAACCGAGCGTCACGATCAGAGATGATGTCAAGAGGCATCCCATGATTACAAATGATCTCGTCGGTGTAGATTCGGGCTAATCGTTCTACCTTGTAGTCTTCTCGTAAAGGCAGAAAGTGAGCTGATTTAGTCAAACGGTCGACCACAACCCATATGCTATCGTGACCTGATGACGTGTGTGGTAGCTTGGTTACGAAATCCATAGCTATGCTCTCCCACTTCCACATGGGAATCGGTGGTTGTTCGAGCAAGCCAGAGGGTCTTTGATGTTCGGCCTTGATTTTAGCACAAGTTAGGCATTTTCCGACATAGAGAGCGATATCTCGTTTCATCACCGGCCACCAGTACTTATATCGAAGATCTTGGTAGATTTTGTCGGCTCCGGGATGAATAGAATACCGAGATTTGTGGGCTTCGTCCATCAGAATTTGCCGCAAGTTGGTTCGCTTGGGAATCCAAATTCAGTCTAAAAAGTGGAATATCCCATTTGATTTGCTCACAAGTTGGGCTCCATCGTGGTAGATCCTTTCTTTCTTCAAGGTGCGTTCGTTAAAACATGCATGCTGAGCGTCGCGGATGAGAGTTTCGAGGTTGTGCTGGGCTTGAACATTACGAGTGCTAAGCAGATAGCTCCGTCTGCTAAATGCGTCGGCAACAACATTTGCTTTGCCTGGGTGATAACGAATCTCACAGTCGTAATCGTTGAGAAGTTCTACCCATCGGCGTTGACGCATATTAAGTTCCTTCTGATTAAAGATGTGTTGCGGGCTCCTATGATCGGTGAAGATCGTACACTTAGTACCATACAGGTAGTGTCGCCAAATCTTTAATGCAAAAACAACCGCGCCTAGCTTGAGATCATGGGTTGTATAGTTCTTCTCGTGGATTTTGAGCTGACGAGATGCGTAAGCTATGACCTTGTCCCGTTGCATGAGAACACAACCAAGACCAAGGTTGGAAGCATCACAGTAGACAATGAAATCATTGTTTCCGTCGGGCAACGTGAGAACAGGAGCATTGCAAAGCATGCGCTTGAGGGTTTGAAAGGCAGACTCTTGTTTAGTTCCCCAAACAAAAGGCTTGTCTTTATGAGTAAGAGAGGTAAGCGGTACAGTGATATTTGAGAATCCCTCGATAAATCGTCGATAATAGCCCGCTAGTCCGAGAAAAGAACGGACTTCAGACGGGTTCTTAGGCGTGACCCAGCTCTTGACAGCTTCAATCTTCGCAGGATCGACGTGAATATCCTGACTATTAACAATGTGCCCCAGAAATTGAACTTCCCCTAACCAAAATTCACACTTGGAGAATTTGGCATAGAGTTGGTTCCCCTGGAGTAACTCGAGAACCAAACGTAGATGTTGCGCGCGTTCGGCTTTCGATTTGGAATAGATCAAGACATCGTCGATGAATACGATGACGAAACGGTCGAGATATGGTTTACACACGCGATTCATCAGATCCATGAAAACCGCTGGTGTGTTGGTTAAACCAAAAGGCATGACAATGAATTCGTAATGGCCGTAACGAGTGCGAAACGCGGTTTTGGGTATATCCTCCTCTTGAATACGTAGCTGATGATATCCTGAACGTAGGTCGATCTTCGAGAAACACGTAGCGCCTTGTAGTTGATCAAACAAATCGCCGATACGAGGTAGAGGATAGCGGTTCTTGATAGTCAACTTATTCAACTCCCGGTAGTCGATGCACATCCGGAACGACCCATCCTTCTTTTTGACGAAAAGGACTGGCGCGCCCCAAGGAGAGGTGCTCGGGCAAATGAAGCCTTTCTCAAGTAGTTCCTGGAGTTGGGTTGAGAGTTCGCGCATTTCTGATGGTGCGAGTCGGTAAGGAGCTTTGGCGATAGGGTTGGCTCCAGGAATGAGGTCAATACGAAAGTCGATATCACGACTTGGCGGTAGTCCGGGAAGATCCTCTGGAAAAACATTAGGAAATTCTCGAACCACAGGAACGTCTTTTACTTCCTTCTTCTCTTTCTTTTCCTTCTCTGCTACTACAATGTTAGCCAAGAAAGCCCTGTATTCCTTACAGAGATACTTGCTGGCTTGGATACATGACATAAGCTTGAGCCCCTTTGAAGTAGTATCGCCATATACACACAATAAGTCACCATTCGCGAGCGAAAATCGAATCATCTTGTCGAAGCATACAACTTCAGCATGGTTTTCTCGAAGAAAGTCCATGCCTATAATGACATCGAAGCTTCCGAGTTGCATCGGAATAAGGTCGATTGAGAAGATGTGATTGTTGAGCTCAAGGGTACAATCACTAAGAACAGAATTGACAGTGACGGTTCTTCCGGTAGCGACTTCAACATCGAATGTCGAGGAGAGTTTGGAACGTTTACGACTAAGGAGTTTCTCAAATTCGAATGACACAAAGCAATTATCGGCTCCGGTATCAAACAAACAGGAAGCATAAATACCATTCACAAGGAACGTACCATTGACCACGTTGTTGTCGGCCTAGGCTTGACGCACGTTGAGGTTGAAAGTTCTGGCACGTGCGGCCTGTTGTTGCTGCTGCTGTTGCTGTGGCTGTTGTTGCTGCTGTTGCTGAGGCTCTTGTTTCACGACCCTGTTTGGACACATGTTGGCGAAGTGGTTCGGGTCGCCACATGCGAAGCAGGCTCTGGCTTTGACCGCGGGTGCCGGAGGAGCTTGTTGACCCTGTGGGGCTGTGAGTAGAGCTTGGTTGGTAGGAGCTTGACGAATACGGCAGTTGGCAGTAAAGTGGCCGTACACGTTGCAGTGAGCACAATAGCGGCATTGAATAGCAGTCGGGTGGTGGTAGGTGCAAGTAGGGCAGAGCGGATGTGGTCCAGTGTATGCACGCTTTGCAGGCGGTGCATTGGCCACAGGCGCCGCTACTTGACGTTGTTGGGCAGGTACAGCTTGAATCGGTGCAGCAGTGATCGCACAATTTTTGTTGGTGAAGCTGTTCTTTCTCTTGTTCTTCCTCTTGTTGCTTGATGAGGTAGGTTCAGCAGTTGGTGCGGTAATGGTAGCTTGATGCAGATGTTTGGAAGTCTTATCCCAAACCCCAGCCTTAACCCGTTTGTCGTTGATTTCAGCGGCCAACAGATAAGTTTCCTCGATCGTCGTAGTCTTAGCCGCTTGCACGAAATCAGCAACGCGGTCGGGCAAAGCTCGGATATACTTCTTGATGGTCATGTCAGGAGTCTTGACTTGATCGGGAAAGATAATGCTGAGCTGTTTGAAACGAGTAGTGAGACCAGCATTGTCACCATCCTTTTGCTGTATGTGCCAAAATTCATCTTCCAGCTTTTGACGTTCGTGAGGAGGGCAGAATTCCTCTAGCATAACTTCCTTGAGCTCGTCCCACGACAGACCGTAGGCTGCATCGTTCCCTCGCTTGTTCCTCTCGGCCGTCCACCAGTCTAGTGCTCGGGGCTGGAAAACGCCGGTAGCATTCAGAGTTCGAAGGTCATCAGGGCAACCACTTTGTCGCAGAGTAACCTCAATGGAATCAAACCAGTGAAATAGTGCAGTAGGACCTCCTTTGCCAGTGAATTCTTTTGGCCCACACGACTTGAATTGCTTGAAACTGAAAGGCCTTGCGTTAGCCTTGGAAGCTTCGGTTCTCGATTCCTCGGATGATTTGCTGGCATTCTCATAAACATCACTCACGGCCTTTGCTACACTTTTCGCGATGATGGAAGCAAGGCGTTTGTCCCTCTTTTCCTGACGAGAGAGTGCATGACGGGATCCAGACGACATTGTCTGCAAGAGACATCGCCACGGAACTCAACACATTGTATTCGAATCTCACCTCACGCGTCTACTACTACTAAAGCTCAGTTAGCACATACCGTGTAGTCACATAGACATTTAACTACGCAATTCACAAATTCACTTAATCACCTAACCACATAAACACTTAGAGCACCATCACGTAAGCACGCAGAGCACATAATCACGAAATTCCTAAGTATGTAGAGCAAGGAATCAGGTAAAACGTATACACATTCAGTCACTAGAAGCAGTCAGAAAACAGAAACCTAAGTCTGGAGAAAGAAACTAGAGAGAGAAAGTGCAAAAGGGGATTCACGGTTCTTGCATGATTTCAATTCTGTCAATAGAATCACTGATTATAGTACGTTCTTGTGTGTTCGGTCACGCACGTTCATGGAGTTCGCACGTCGAACGTGTCGTTACGCAATCGTTCGGAGTCAAAATAAGCACAAAATCACAAGATGCAGTGCGAGTCGTGTGTGTCGATCGAAGTAAAAACAAAAATCGAGTACATTCCAAAGTTTAACACATAAGCCGGTAAGCACATATGTAAGCACATAAAATTGACGAAACATCAGAGTCAGCAATTGCAGGCTCAAAATTGAAACACATAAAATTCGAGAAATAGATTGTCTGCGGCTAGTAGACTTCAACTAATCAAGGTAGTTCGACTATTCACAAGGATCCGTTGTGCACGTTTAACCTTCAGGACTATGCCTTTGCCTCGATTCTTGGGCATTTGGCACGCATCCCGTTGGTCACATCGTGACTTCAGGTCGTTGGAGTCCGTCGAGACCTTGGTGAGAGTTTTGTATAACAGCGGAACAAGTCGTCAAGGTTAGGGTTTCACCCCTGGCTTAATAACTTCGTTCCTGTTTTGATAAAGTTGAGGAGATTATTCATCAAAATATGGATTTCACTCCTTATTTGGCATATTTCTCCTCGTTTGTAGTTTAAAATGCAAGTTGATTAAGCAACTTTAGTCGAGAGTTTGCGGTTTTCACACCTATTCTCGACCTTATTGCTCACTCATAGTTGAAAATCCGTGTGTAGTGATAGTGTAGATTAAGAGAGAATAGCGAGAAGTAAGCTCGTACATAGTCCCTACTGGTTATGCACAAGTCGGTCTGTTGGTTCTTAACTATAGTTTAGGTATCTAAGACTTCGACCCGGACTAGGTCGAGTCTTGCCTAATTCCCTATAGTTATGGCTCTGATACCAATCTGTCACACCCCAACCGATGGCGGAATCATCGGGGCATGGCACTGAGCGAAACAGATTGTCCAGAAGTTTCCATAACAACTATCATTACCATTCAATTTAAATTAACATGTCCCATACCATGTCTCAAATAGTAAACAAATTATTACAGATAAACATCAAGACAAATATTCTGTTCTGACAACTCAGATTTAAATAAGTAGCAATTGTTTATCTGCTTCTAGAGACCCCTGATTCGTTATCTACAGACAACTATTTGTTGGGCTCTAAAGCTTTATTCTAGCTTCAGTTTCCTACCACATGTGCGTCCTAAGCACCTGTCACATACGTTAAAATAAAGTCAATACATAAAATGTAAAGGTGAGCATACAAGTTTGATAATAACATATAGAGTTCGAACTCGTTTACGCATAACCAGCACGAACACATAGTGAAATGAAGCATGTTAGTTATCGACATAGATCCATCGATACCAATGACTGCGGGTTGACTGCTCGAGGCAGTTCGTAATACATGATTACCCCCGTAATCCATGCAAGTAAAAGATCCTTAACAACCCCCGAGTGAACGGGTGCTGAGTCCAAACTATAGTACTATCGTTGCTAAGGCAGGTAGACAGCATTCCATGTGTAAACATAACAAACAAGCATTCATAAGCCACATATAACATGCATTAACGGTTAGCGTTCAAATAGTTTGAGTAGTGGGATAGTTGTAGTTTGAATATTCATAACGTATGTAACACCCAAAAGTGCTAAAAGCAAAAAGGGATCGAGTATACTCACAGCGATTAATGGATTGAAGGGAGCGCTTTTAGCGAGTACGGTTAGCCTGAATAGATTTGGTAACGTAGCGATAAGTGACGCGTAAAATAATACAGGGTGAGAGTGGGCAGGATGGCTGATCGTCCGGATGGTCATCCGTGCGGACAGCAATCCGTGTGAATAGTAATCCATCCGGTTAGTCATCCGTGAGGACAGTTTGTCCGGGTGGGTGACTATTCGAGTGGATTGTTTCTTCCTATGGGTGAGATGTGTTTGTGTATGATGGCTTGTCCTTTGAAGTTTTCGTTGTAGTATTTAGAAAACATTTAAGTATCTCTACCCTTCAAGTCGGTCGTGCGGACGACAATCCGTCCGGATGGTAGTCCGTGCGGACAACGACTTTAAGGGTGAGTCACTTGGTGAAATTGGTGAAATCCGTCCGGATGGTAGTCCGTGCGGACAACGGTAATCCGTCCGGATGGTAGTCCGGTCGGAAGAACATGTTGGAAATTGTTTAAGGTCTTAGTATCTCATGATCCGAAGAGTAATCCATTCAGAGGGTCGTCCGTGCGGATTAGTCATTCGTCGATACTCAAACCTTGTTTGAATATGGGTCCTAAGTGTAGTCCGTCCGGGTGGCAACCCGTCCGAATAGCCTGTCCGTGCAGACATCAGTCCGTCCGGATAGCCTGTCCGTACGGACATCAGTCCGTCTGGACAGCATCTCGTTCTGGTTGTTCCATTCATCTACCCTTGGTCGCTTTGTCGTTCTATCGAGATGTTCTGATTAAGCGTCAACCAATCGGAATTGTATCTTTACCCGCATGACTAAGCCGGCCAGGAATCACCCCAGCTTGACCGGTCGGCGGTTCAGAACGGTCATTCTGGTCTAACCCGAAATCAGGTGTCTCGTGGGTAGAATCCGGATTTAGGACTAGTGCATCACTAATATTGAGTAGAAGACTAGAACAGATCCGATTCTTACCGTTTCTGAGTGTAAAAGAAGGAGAAAACTTGTGTTTATTTCTTTCAACTCTTTTATTCTTTTGAAAAGTTCAGATTTATGCGAAGTTGTTGTGAAATCTTGTGGAACCCGTTCAGATCCGAGTTATTCTTGGTGGAATGAGGTCAAACTTGAAGTTCATAGGAACTTCATGATGACATCATCCTAGAATACCCCAAATCTTGATGATTTCACGGTTAAAAGTTAATATTTAAAAGATAGAAAGGTGTAGAAGTGCGTATAGATCAAGAAAGTACAAGATTTAGGGCGAGATCTTACTGGAATCAAGAGAAATCGAAGAAAAGGTGAAGAGATCGTGCTGGTCGGACGTCACTTGCCAAAAGTGGAAAGTTTGGAGAGTGACCCGTGTATTTATAGGATGCCAAAAGAGGAAAGTGGCATTCGTCCGGATTGCACATCGCCCGGATGGTCATCCGTGCGGATAGCAATCCTGGTCGGATGCACTTAACACTTCCCCAGGCGGCTGTTCGTGCGGATGGCCTGTTCGTGCGGACGGCCTGTTCGTGCGGACATCAGTCTGTCCAGATTGGTGCCTGGGTGGTGTGTTTGGTGCGACGATCTTTGACGTTTCGGTTCCGATTGCGAGCGAATCGATAGGGTTTCCTGGTCAAATTACTTTTAGTCCCAACTACTTTGTACCTTGTGTAATCTATTTTCCACTATCTATCCTAGTTCGATCGCGATTCGAGTTCGATTACCTTCGAGTTAGATTTCGAGTGTCGATTGAGTTTGCTTGATTATCACATCACAACATAAATAAACATGCACAGGTAACACTTAAGGCACACACACACGTATAATCAATAACTTTATCGCATTGTTACTTCCTATAGATCACAGTCGTATGTCGCTTGAATAACGATTAACACACCTCGATTATTATCATTAACGACACTTACTCCACATAATATAATTAAAAACAAGAAGTTTCTACGAGTTAAGTTGCGCGAAATCGGCCGTTGACTCAGACCTTGACTTTGACTTTGACTTGTGAAAACACGGGGTGTTACAACCTGGCTGTCACCCACCTCCGCCCAACAGAGAGGTGAACGGCACTTTCGTCCGTACAATGCTTCGAATGGAGCTGCCTGAATACTGGTACGGTAGCTATTGTTGTAAGAGAACTCTATCAGCGGTAAGTGTTTCTACCAACCCATGCCAAAATCAATCACGCATGCTCGTAACATATCTTCAAGTGTCTGGATGGTTCGCTCACTTTGGCCATCCGTCTGCGGGTGATAAGCAGTGCTCATATCGAGGCGCAAGCCGAATGATTTGTGCATCGACTGCCTCAAATCTAAAATGAAGCACGGGCCACGGTCAGAAATAATAGATGTCGGCACCCCGTGCCTAGAAACCACCTCTTTAAGATGGACAGCAGCTAGTTGTGAGAACTTATCCGTTTCCTTGATCGCTAGAAAGTGTGCTGACTTCGTGAGACGATCAACGATTACCCAAATGGTATCATTTCCGTTTTGAGTTCTCGGCTAACCTGTGACAAAGTCCATTGCGATTTGCTCCCACTTCCACATGGGTATTTCTGGTTGTTGCTGGAATCCAGACGGTTTCTGATACTCCACTTTAACTTTCGAACAGGTCAAACACTTACTCACATAGGTTGCGATGTGAGCTTTCATCTTCGGCCACCAATACATGACTCTGAGATCCTGATACATCTTATCCGAACCCGGGTGAACAGAGTGTCGAGATTTGTGCGCTTCGTCCATCACAAGTTCTCTAAGGTTACCAAACAACGGAATCCATATCCGCTCCATAAAATAGTAAATGCCATCAGATCTCTTCTCGAGTCGTTTCTCCATGCCTCTTAAGTACTCTGCTTCAATGTTTACCTCTTTCAACACTTCGGTTTGTGCAGCACGAATCTGGTCAGGTAGGTTAGAATGAATGGTAAGCTGCAAGGCGCTAACACGCTTGGGTTTCGATTCCTTTCGACTAAGAGCGTCAGCTACAACATTGGCCTTACCCGGATGATACTTGATTGCACAATCATAATCGTTTAAAAGTTCTACCCAGCGACGCTGTCGCATATTCAAATCCTTCTGGTCGAAAATATGCTAAAGGCTCCTGTGGTCGGTATAAATAGTGCATTTAGTACCGTACAGGTAATGCCTCCAGATTTTGAGCGCAAATACTACAGCTCCCAACTCCAAGTCGTGTGTCGTATAATTCCTCTCATGAACCTTCAGTTGTTGAGAAGCATAAGCAATCACATTGTTGTGTTGCATCAGCACGCAACCAAGACCCTAAATGGAAGCATCACAATATACCACAAAATCTTCTATTCCTTTAGGTAGAGACAAAATCGGCGCACTACAGAGTTTCTGTTTCAGTAACTGGAAAGCATCCTCCTGCTTCGTTCCCCAAGAATACACAACACCTTTCTGTGTCAACGAGGTAAGAGGTTGAGCGATCTTCGAGAAGTCCTTAATAAACCTTCGATAATACCCAGCGAGACCAAGAAATTGTCGCACCTCCGAAGGATTCTTTGGTGCCGCCCAACTCTTGATAGCATTAACCTTTGCAGGATCTACGTGTATTCCTGATTCATTCACTATTTGTCCAAGGAAGTGTACCTCTCGAATCCAGAAGTCACACTTAGAGAATTTCGCGTAGAGCTGCTCCTTCCTCAGGAGCTCCAAAATAAGACGTAAGTGTCACACCCCCAAAATCCACACGCGGAGTATCACCGCTTGGAGGCGTGACTGACCAGGATCAAGCCACCAATCATATTGAACATATAAGTAAATACCAAAAATCATTCATCAATACGAAAGGTGTTTTCAAAACCAAACATCAACAAGTGTGTAGCGGAAGCATAAGTATGTAAACCCAATGTAAATCGTAAATTCAAACGTTTAGATAAATAACATGGCATCATGGATCCATGTCCCACAACGACCTGCTCCTCCCTGTGCAAGCTCCATATGTACCTAAGGTCCTGCAAGGCATGCAAGAGAGAGTCAACAACTAGTTGAGCGTTAATAGTTCAGTAGTAGTATAGCGTGAGCAGTAGTATGTTCGTTCGTTACAATATATCGTATTAGTTCCCATCGCGGCCATCCAGGCAGGTGTGCGAAGATATTGGGGAATGTTTTTCCCAAGTATTCTAGACTAGGTTTATTTGTATCGCGGCCTCTCCAGGCAGGTGTGCGAAGATTTGTAAATTTAGTTCGCGGCCTTTCTAAGGCAGGTGTGCGAAGTCAGTCATAATATCGCGGCCAATCCTTGGCAGGTGTGCGAAGATCAGTTCAATAAGTGTTACTAGTCTAGTCGTGTCTTATCGTTAGGTTCTGCTTTATGAGTATACACAATAATTCATCAAATCCCATTTCCACCCGGGAACCCCATGCCTTGGCTGTGTGAACTCACCTTGGTTTGCTCGGTTATGCTAAGTGTATGCTCGCAAGTAATCAATCACGTCCGAGATGGTGGTTTGATCGCTCAAGAGTTTCCGGTGGGTTCTAGTTTGCCGTCACAGTGAGGGAGCTCTAGGGTTTCGGTTGTTTTGATAGAAAGTGTAAAAGTGATGTTGTTTTACGTAAATGTACTCAGAATAACGTTCTGGGCCCGTAATGGGCTTTGGCGAATCATGGGCCGGCGAAACAGCCTGTTTCGTCGAGATGAGTTTGACGAATCAAGGACCTGTTTCGTCAAGAGGTGGTATGGCGAATCACATATGATTCGTCGGGTCCTTAATGGTCTTTTAGATCCGAAATGATTTAATCAGTTAGGTTCGAATGCCACAAACAAACACCTAACCATGCAAACATAATACGTTTCATCATATCACAAAGTATACAGTTACGAATTCAGACAGGTCAAACAACTAAACAGTCAAAGTCAACGTGCATTAAATGCGAGTAGAGAATGTCGGAAATTCGAGTTGTCACATTATCCCCAACTTGAAAGAAATTTCGTCCCGAAATTTAGCATGCAGTTACTGAGGAAGCTAGTAGTGTGACGTTGTTTACCTGTATCGTATCGCGGCTCCCCGAGCAGGTTTGCGAAGATTACTGGTTTTCTTGGGGTGTCACATTATCCCCCCGTTGATTTGGAATTTCGTCCCGAAATTCTGCATTGGTAGCTTCAGCCTCAGTAGTAGTTGCTTGGTTTCCGAATAACTGGGGATATTTGAGTTCCATTTGATCTTCACGCTCCCAGGTGAACTCTGGGCCGCGGCGGGAGTTCCAACGAACTCGTACAAGAGGGATTCTCGTGTTCTTGAGGACCTTAACATCCCGGTCCGTGATTTCAACAGGTTCCTCGACGAAGTGCAACCGCTCGTCGATAGTGAGTTCCTTCAAGGGAACTATGTGGGTCTCATCTGACGTACACTTCTTCAGATTCGACACGTGAAAGACGTTGTGAACTGCACTGAGTTCAGGTGGTAAGTTCAGTCTGTAGGCCACTTTACCTATTTTCTCTGTAACTTCGAATGGTCCAACATATCGTGGATTTAGTTTGCCGCGTTTGCCAAAACGAACCACACCCTTCCAGGGTGAAACTTTGAGTAGCACTCGATCCCCAACTTGGAACTCGAGTGGTTTCCTGTCTAAATCAGCGTATGCTTTCTGACGGTCGCGTGCTGCCGCCATGCGTTGCCATATTTGTGCAATCTTTTCTGTAGTATCGACTACCATTTCTGGACCCGTGATCTGACTATCACCCACCTCTGCCCAACAAAGAGGTGATCGGCATTTACGCCCGTACAATGCCTCGAATGGAGCAGCTTTAATGCTAGTGTGGTAGCTGTTATTGTATGAAAATTCCACAAGTGGCAGATGTTTCTCCCAACCATTGCCAAAGTCAATTACACACGCCCGAAGCATGTCTTCTAAAGTTTGAATAGTGCGCTCAGACTGCCCATCGGTCTAAGGATGATACGCCGTGCTCATGTCTAAACGAGAGCCAAAAGATTTATGCATTGCTTGCCACAGTTCTGAAGTAAAACGTGCGTCACGATCAGAGATAATGGAGGTGGGCACCCCGTGCCTCGAGACCACTTCTTTTAAGTAAATGTCTGCTAAAGTAGAGAACTTGTCTGTTTCTTTGATAGCCAAGAAGTGAGCAGACTTTGTGAGTCGATCCACGATCACCCAAATAGTATCGTTTCCGCGTTGAGATCTAGGTAGGCCGGTAATAAAATCCATGGAAATTTGCTCCCATTTCCATTGTGGTATCTCAGGTTGTTGGAGTGGTCCTGACGGTTTCTGATATTCTGCCTTGACTCTCGCACAAGTCAAGCATTTGCTAACATATGTGGCTATGTGGGCCTTCATGCTAGGCCACCAATATGTAGTTTTGATGTCGTGGTACATTTTATCCGCACCAGGATGTACCGAGTAGCGAGACTTATGAGCTTCATCCATTACTAGCTCACGTAAGTTGCCATAAAGTGGAACCCAAATGCGTCCTGTTACGTAGTAAGCACCATCTTCCTTTTGTTCTAAACGTTGTCTTGAGCCACGTAGGGCTTCAGCCCTGACATTTTCTGGTTTCAATGCTTCTACCTGAGCATCTCGTATCTGAGAAGGAAGACTAGACTGTATAGTGAGTTGTAAAGCTCGCACGCGCTTAGGCGCGGTGTCCTTTCGGCTGAGGGCGTCAGCCACAACATTGGCTTTGCCTGGGTGGTACCTGATTGAGCATTCGTAGTCATTTAACAGTTCAACCCATCGTCGCTGTCGCATATTCAGTTCTTTCTGTTTGAAGATATGTTCGAGGCTTCTGTGATCAGTGTAGATTGCGCACTTGGTACCATACAAGTAGTGTCGCCATATCTTAAGTGCAAAGACAACCGCTCCCAGCTCTAGGTCGTGTGTCATGTAATTCCGTTCGTGAATCTTAAGTTGGCGCGAAGCATAAGCAATAACTTTATCCCTTTGCATCAATACACATCCAAGACCTTGGATAGATGCGTCGCAGTAGACTACAAAATCATCCGTGCCTTCAGGCAGTGAAAGAATAGGTGCGCTACAAAGTCTATCCTTTAGGTGCTAAAACGCTGTCTCCTGTGCATTACCCCAACGATAAACAACACCCTTCTGTGTCAGTAGTGTAAGTGGCTGAGCAATTTTTGAGAAGTCTTTGATGAACCTTCTGTAGTAACCCGCCAAACCTAAGAATTGGCGTATTTCTGTTGGTGTACGAGGCGCAGGCCAGTTCTTAATCGAATCTACCTTGGATGGATCTACATGAATCCCATCCTTATTCACCACGTGGCCTAAGAAGTGGACTTCACGAAGCCAAAAGTCACATTTAGAAAACTTAGCGTATAGCTGTTCCGTTCGTAGAAGTTCCAGTATAAGTCGTAAGTGCTGCTCGTGTTCCTCCTGACTTTTCGAATAAATCAGTATGTCGTCGATGAAAACAATGACGAACTTGTCGAGATAGGGTTTGCACACCCTGTTCATAAGATCCATGAAAATCGCAGGCGCGTTCGTTAGCCCGAATGGCATGACCAAAAACTCGTAGTGACCGTAGCGAGTTCTAAATGCTGTTTTGGAGACGTCCTCATCCCGGACTCTCAGCTGGTGATATCCTGACCTTAAGTCTATTTTGGAGTAGTAGCTCGACCCTTGCAGCTAGTCGAATAAATCATCTATGCGCGGAAGAGGATAACGATTCTTGATCGTCACCTTGTTGAGTTCACGGTAGTCTATACACATCCTGAACGTACCGTCTTTCTTCTTTACGAATAGCACTGGAGCTCCCCAGGGCGAAGAGCTAGGTCGTATAAAACCCTTTTCCAAGAGTTCTTGTAGCTGCTTTGACAGTTCTTCTAATTCAGTTGGAGCTAAACGATAAGGTGCTCGAGCTATGGGTGCTGCTCCTGGAGCGAGCTCGATCTGAAATTCGACTTGACGATGAGGCGGTAACCCAGGTAATTCCTCAGGGAACACTTGAGGAAAGTCACGTACTACAGGAATATCTTCAATCTTTTTCTCTTTCTTCGAGGTATCTGTAACGAGTGCTAATATAGCAGTGTGCCCCTTACGTAAACACTTCTGAGCCTTCAAGAAAGAAATGATGCCACTCACGACAACACTCTTGTCGCCCTGAACTTCGAGAGGTTCTTTACCAGAACGGGGAATACGAATGATCTTCTCCTTGCATAGGATCTCTGCCTGTTGTTGGGATAACCAATCCATACCGATGACAATGTCGAAACTACTCAGGGTTATAGGAATAAGGTCGATGGAGAAAGTCTGACCGGCGAGGATAAGATTACACCCTTTAACTATGTGTGTGGCCTCTAGACTTTTACCGTTAGCTAACTCTACGACATGTTTGGTGTTTAAGAGAGTTGGTGCACGTTTTAACATTTCACTAACTTTTAAAGACATGTAGCTTGTATCCGCACCCGAATCAAATAAGACAGTAACGTAAAAGTCGTCTAGAAGAAACTTACCCATAACTACGTTGGGATCATTCCTTACATCACCCTGACCGATCACAAACATACGGCCTCTAGCACCATTGTTGTTGTTGTTCCCACCGTTGTTGTTGTTCCCGTTGCCCTGATTGTTGTTGTTGTTGTTATTGTTCTGGTTCTGGTTTAACTGAGGGCAATCCCGCTTGTAATGACCTTCAGCCCCACACTGGTAGCATCCCCTGTTTCCATGCTGCTGCTGCTGAGGCTGGTTTCGTGGAGCAGGTGGTTGTTGTTGCTGGTTCTGATTCGCAGGTCGTGAACTCCTGCAATCTTTAGCCTCGTGACCCGTCTTAAGACATCTTTGACACTGTTCTCTGCGACATCTTCCGCTGTGGTGTTTGTTGCACCTTCTACACCATGGGTGAATTCCCCGATAGCCACTCTGCCCTTGACTACCTGGTGATTGCTGATTCGGGCTCTGGTAGTCATTTGTCTTGCGTTGCTGAGCTTGAGACTGAACAGTAGCTGAACCTTTGCTAGAATCCCCCTCCCATTTCCTCTTATTGTCGCTGGGAGTAGCAGGAGTAACTGAAGTGGTAGCGGTAGCAGTAGCGTTGATGCGTTTAGGCAACCTGTTTTGCTCCACCGCCTGATCAGTGAGACGGTGTGCCAACTGAACAACCTGCTGGTAGGTAGCATGGTTTGCTGAAGTCACATGACTTTGGATCTCCGGCACTAGACCCTTAAGATAAAGTTCGATACGCTTGTCCGCTAGAGTGGGACACAGTAATGCAAGCTCGTTCGATCTCTTGGTGTACGCCTCAATCTCTGACCCCGTCATCTTGAGGTTGAAAAACTCGACTTCCAGCTTATGAATATCATCCCGACTGCAGTATTCCTGCTTGATCATTTCCTTGAAATTGTTCCATGGGGTGGCGTTAGCTGCTACCAACCCTAGTATCTGTACCTGAGCTTTCCACCATGTGAGGGCTAAACCCTCGAGAGTACCAGTAGCATATTTCACCCTGCGTGCCTTTGGGCATTCACACATCTCAAACACAGACTCTATCTTTTCAAACCAGTGCAGGAGGCCTACGGCTCCTTCAGTACCGCTGAAAGTGGTTGGACGACAGTCCATGAAAGTCTTGAAAGTGCAAACAGGTGCTTGACCTGTTGTGTAAAAGAATTAGGACAAGTTTAAACACGAGAGTTGATTTAGGAATGTAGGATCTAAGGATCCTAGTGTGAGTTGTAACTGCAGGGTATACCTCCTGTTTGTGCGGCTGCAACTGCCGCAGTAACTCGTTCGTTAATGAGGGCCGTCAACTGGTCCTGAGTCATGTTGATACGTCCAGACATGATCTTCATAGCAAATATGACATAAGTGAGAGAGATTCGCGAGTAGTGCGATGACAGAAGAGAGTAATCACACAAGTGTTCTCAAGTAATAGCATATAATGGGGTCTGTAATCTAGGCATACCACGAGCAAAGTTCTATGTAGTTCTAGCATGTAGGTAAAGTAACATGAATAGTAATACCTATGGTGTTGAGCCTTGCACGTGGAGTGAAGCGTCGTTGTGGATCGTTGAGAGCACTGTTCTGGTTATAGTCTGGTTTTAACAAAATCGTTTTCCCTTTATTAAAACCGAGTTCTCTATAACCAATGGCTCTGATACCAATCTGTCACACCCCCAAAATCCACACGCGGAGTATCACCGCTTGGAGGCGTGACTGACCAGGATCAAGCCACCAATCATATTGAACATATAAGTAAATACCAAAAATCATTCATCAATACGAAAGGTGTTTTCAAAACCAAACATCAACAAGTGTGTAGCGGAAGCATAAGTATGTAAACCCAATGTAAATCGTAAATTCAAACGTTTAGATAAATAACATGGCATCATGGATCCATGTCCCACAACGACCTGCTCCTCCCTGTGCAAGCTCCATATGTACCTAAGGTCCTGCAAGGCATGCAAGAGAGAGTCAACAACTAGTTGAGCGTTAATAGTTCAGTAGTAGTATAGCGTGAGCAGTAGTATGTTCGTTCGTTACAATATATCGTATTAGTTCCCATCGCGGCCATCCAGGCAGGTGTGCGAAGATATTGGGGAATGTTTTTCCCAAGTATTCTAGACTAGGTTTATTTGTATCGCGGCCTCTCCAGGCAGGTGTGCGAAGATTTGTAAATTTAGTTCGCGGCCTTTCTAAGGCAGGTGTGCGAAGTCAGTCATAATATCGCGGCCAATCCTTGGCAGGTGTGCGAAGATCAGTTCAATAAGTGTTACTAGTCTAGTCGTGTCTTATCGTTAGGTTCTGCTTTATGAGTATACACAATAATTCATCAAATCCCATTTCCACCCGGGAACCCCATGCCTTGGCTGTGTGAACTCACCTTGGTTTGCTCGGTTATGCTAAGTGTATGCTCGCAAGTAATCAATCACGTCCGAGATGGTGGTTTGATCGCTCAAGAGTTTCCGGTGGGTTCTAGTTTGCCGTCACAGTGAGGGAGCTCTAGGGTTTCGGTTGTTTTGATAGAAAGTGTAAAAGTGATGTTGTTTTACGTAAATGTACTCAGAATAACGTTCTGGGCCCGTAATGGGCTTTGGCGAATCATGGGCCGGCGAAACAGCCTGTTTCGTCGAGATGAGTTTGACGAATCAAGGACCTGTTTCGTCAAGAGGTGGTATGGCGAATCACATATGATTCGTCGGGTCCTTAATGGTCTTTTAGATCCGAAATGATTTAATCAGTTAGGTTCGAATGCCACAAACAAACACCTAACCATGCAAACATAATACGTTTCATCATATCACAAAGTATACAGTTACGAAGTCAGACAGGTCAAACAACTAAACAGTCAAAGTCAACGTGCATTAAATGCGAGTAGAGAATGTCGGAAATTCGAGTTGTCACATTATCCCCAACTTGAAAGAAATTTCGTCCCGAAATTTAGCATGTAGTTACTAAGGAAGCTAGTAGTGTGACGTTGTTTACCTGTATCGTATCGCGGCTCCCCGAGCAGGTTTGCGAAGATTACTGGTTTTCTTGGGGTGTCACAGTAAGTGCCGCTCGTGATCTTCCTTGCTCTTCGAGTAGATCAAAATGTCGTCGATGAATACAATAACGAAATCGTCGAGATACGGTTTGCATACACGGTTCATGAGATCCATGAAGACCGCTGGCGCGTTTGTCAACCCAAATGGCATAACTAAAAACTCATAATGCCCATATATCGTTCAAAAAGCCGTTTTAGGAACATCCTCCTCTCGGACCCTCATCTGATGATAGCCCGATCTTAAGTCGATCTTCTAGTAAAAACTTGACCCCTGCAACTGGTCAAACAAGTCGTCGATGCGTGGCAACAGATAGCGGTTCTTGATAGTCACCTTGTTGAGCTCCCGATAATCAATACACATGCGGAAGGACCCGTCCTTCTTCTTTACAAACAAAACTGGGGCTCTCCAAGGTGAAGAACTGGGTCGGATAAAGCCTCTGTCCAATAACTCTTGCAGTTGATTAGACAGCTCCTGCAACTCTCCAGGTGCTAAACGATAAGGAGCACGAGCAATTGGGGCCGCTCCTGGCGCAAGGTCGATCTGAAATTCTACTTGGCGGTGAGGAGGTAAACCAGGAAGTTCCTCAGGAAACACATCGGCAAATTCACGTACAACTGGCAGATCCTCGATCCTTCTCTCTTCAGGCTGAGGATCAGTGACAAGAGCTAGAATAGCAGGATACCCCTTTTGTAGACACTTCTGCGCTTGCATAGCTGAGATAATACCAACCATCACACCATTGAGATGCCCTTGAACTGATAAAGATTCTCCACTGGGAAGAGGAATACGTACAATCTTCTCTTTGCATAGAATCTCAGCTTGATGTTTAGACAACCAATCCATACCAACCACTACGTCAAAACTACCGAGGGTAACAGGAAGGAGATCAACATCAAACACTTGACCCACTAGGTCTAGTTTACACCCAAATAGGACATGCGAAGCTTCAATCATTTTGCCATCGGCTAATTCTACTACATGCTTAACCTCTAAAGGTGTTGGGGCTAACCCTAATCGTTGACCAAACTCTAGGGACACATAACTCCAATCGGCACCGGAATCAAATAACACAGAAGCAATAAGATTGTTCACAGAAAACGTACCGGTCACGACATTGCCGTCGTTCCTAGCATCCCCTGCTCTAATAGTAAATACTCTTCCACGAGCTCCATTGCCCCCGTAGTTGCCATTATTATTGTTCCCAGCATTGTTGTTGTTCTGACGGTTGTTGTTATCATTGGCATTCTGATTCAGCTGACGGCAATCCCGTTTAATATGACCCTCATCCCCACATTGGTAACATCCCCTTTTAAATCCTTGATTCTGATGGGACTGTTGTCTTTGCTGCTGCTGATGCTGCTGATTCTGTTGCTGGTTTTGCTGCTGCTGCTTTGGGTACGGAGCTCTACAATCCTTTGCCATATGGCCTACCTTGTCACACCTGTGGCAGGCCCGAACACACGATCCATGATGATGATACCCACACTTGTTGCACTTTGGCTTCCTACCAACATAGGAGCCTTGACTCTGATTACTGCCCTGACCTTGGTTAACTGAGGACGACTGACTGAAACTACGATTATTGCTGTTGTCAGGCCTTTTCTGAGATTGACTCGCACTGGTTGCCTTGTCAGTATCGTTCCATTTACGCTTGTTATCACTAGCAGGCGTAGTAGCTGTGGTTGCAGCAGCAGTAGTGGCAGAAACGCGCGGTGGTAGTGAACCACTCTCCACTTCCTGATCGGTGATCTTGTGAGCCAAACGGACAATCTGAGGTAAGTTATTAAGGTTAGCTGCAGTAACCAAACCCTTCACCCGTGGAGCTATTCCCTTGATGAACAGTTCTATTCTCCGGTGCGGAGGTCGGGACAAGTTCAGGCACATGATAGCCAACTCATGAGACCGTTTCATGTATGCCTCAATCTCGGATCCCACCATCTTCAGATCATAATACTCATTCTCCAGTTTCTGAATCTCATCATGAGGACAATACTCCTTCCATATCAACTCCTTAAAATCGTCCCAAGTAGTGGCATTTGCCACTCGATGCCCAACATCTGAACCTGGGTATTCCACCATGTCAGGGCACCATCCTCGAGTGTGCCCGTAGCATACTTCACTCTGTCCCCAGCAGGACAGTTGCACATTGCAAAACACTGATTCTGCCTTTTCAAACCATCGCAGGAGTCCTACAGCCCCTTCAGTCCCACTGAAGGTCTGTGGCTTACAATCCATGAACATCTTGAACGTACACACAGGTGGATTGTTTTGGTTTTGCACTTGCTGACCTAATGGACGAAAGAAAACACATTACAGGGGTAAGAGTTGTGTACATGACACAAGATTAAAGAGTGTTTGGCACATTTCGTACCAGCTTGGTAGGCTGCCAAAGCCTCAGCCACACGTGTGTTGATTAAGTTGGTCAGCTCAGCTTGGGTCATCGCGATGTGACCACGTCCACTCATGATTCTATACAAGGAGAGGGAACAAATTTAAGAGTCGAGATGCGGTAAGAGTTAAGTATCACGTTGAAATCTACAAACTACCAAGTTTACACACGATAGGGCAGAACCCTTCTCACACTCGTTAAGCCTCACTGGGACTTACATGCACCTCACGTTATTATTATGTGTGCACCCATAATAATAAGGCAATTTGCATGCTCATCTCAGTGCCTCTTAACTTGCGCTAAAAGTTTCCCCCGCATTCAAGTAGCAAAACAGAAGGTATTACAGGATTACGAGTCACAAGAGTCGAAGAGTAGTGTCACACTATCAAATCACCATAGTATCTAATATATCGTTTCATGCAAGCTGTGAGTGTGTGACTACTAAACAAGTAATGCATAAAGTAAACAGAAGACGAACCTTGCAATCTGGAGCTGAGTGTCATGGTCGATTTTCGAAGTTGTTCGGTTATATTCTGGTTTTATAAAAACGTTTTAAAACCTAGTTCACTATAACCAGTGGCTTTGATACCAAACTGTCACTCCCCCAAAATACCACATGCGGAATCACCGCGGGACGTGTGACGTACCAGGATCTAAGCCACCAATCACATTGAACGAATAATAAATATTAAATAAAACATTCGATTCATTGCACAAGATAAATCCAAGTCATAAGTTAAAACCAAAGAAAACGTTCAGCGGAAGCATATAGTAATTTGTTAAACAATTGTTTCAAAATAAATGTTCAAAACAAATGTATCAAGTATCCAACAGTCTCGATCCATGACCACTTCAGCACTCCCAGATAGCAAGTCCATAATCAGAAATCTAACGACCTGCAAGCATGCAGACAAGTGTATCAGACGACGCTGGTGAGTTCAAAGTTTGTTAACGTGTTTAGTTACCAGTTACCAGATTAAAACGTTTCACAGATTCATTGTTGTTAATCACACGCTTACCGTCGATGGCTCCAGATTATTTGCCCTAAACCCCATTGCCTCTATCAAAGCAATGGTCAAGATGGGGGTCACTAGTTTACTCCCGACCTCCTCGGTGCGGTGTGAGGGTGCCAAACCTAAGTAGCGCTGCTAACTAGTACCCCGTTGCCCTACAAGCAACGATCGGTAGGAGGGACTTGAATGATAGAATCAATCATCACATCAGTTCTCATACCCCTGTGACGAAAGTCATTACCTTTCGTCGACTCATATGTGACGTTTCGTCGGATCTCATGTCAAACAGTTACAGGTTTTCATCATTCACGCAATCTCAATGGAATCAATCATCACAACAGTTTTAACTATGTCACAGTAATAATCAACATGATTTAACAGTCCCCAAGTCGGATCTATCACCCTTTTCTAATCATGAGTCAAAACCCTAAGTAAGTTAATCATGTCCACTCAACAATTACATACAGTTTCACCATATATTACTACATAATTCCAGATAATAACTCAGTCTACAGTGATCATTCATTCAACCATTATCAACTAGTCAAGACTCAAACATTCAAATCAAATCATACAACATCAAATATTCCTAACACACACGTAATAATGACCAACCCTAATCATGATAGTCCTAGGTTACGATGATGTCCATGAAACTCTAGTCCCACATAGTATCATATCATCAGAATATGGCACACTCATAAACAGAGGGAAAGCTAACAGTGATGATGGATGGATTAGTTAGATCAAGAGCCGGAACTTTCGAGTTACTTGGAACAGCCGTCGGTTATGAGGAAAGGAATGATAGTGTTTTAGGGTTTGCCGTAACACATAACTGAATTATACTAAAACATTAGGCCTCACTGGGCCATGAAATTGCTTAGCGAAACACCCTACTCGACGAAACATCTCACATGGCGAAACCCCCATGTTTCGTCGCAGGAAAGTTGTAACGAAACCCCCATGTTTCGTCGCAGTAGGTGCTTTGATGACTTAACTTATTATTAAACATTAATATCTAATCCTTAAACCGTCAACATAACCATTCTATCAACATTCAAACAAAAACAGTGTAATGATACAATGCACCGACCAATAAAACAGGATTCCAAAACAACCGACACATAAAAGAAAGGTCTTGAGATTTCGGGTTGTCACAATATTGGTTTGGTTTGACAATGTTCAATAGAAACAAGATGTGTATGTCATTGTTTTTCGGTCTTGTTTCATGTTTTTGCTATTGCTATGGCCGAAGACAGGATGGTTGTGATTGAGAAGTTGAACGATTCTGATTATGGTTAGTGCAAAATGCAAGTAGAAGCGTTGTTAAGTTAAAAGGATTCGGATGTAGTACTAGCAGAGGTAAAACCAGAGAAAATGGAGCCATTAGAATGGGATACTTTAGATAAAAGAGCAAAGACAGTGATTACTCTTGCTTTAATGAGGAGCGTTGCTTTCAGTTTCATGGAGGAGACCACGTCTAGTGACATGATGAAGGCTTTGCCAAGCATGTATGAGAACCATCTATAGAAAATAAAGTGTTCATGTTGCATGAGTTGGTGAAGACAAGAATGAAAAGAAGGAAACTCAGTGACAAGTCATGTTAATAAACTCAATTCAAATTTGCAAAAATCAGATCTTGTTGGGATAAATTTGGATGATGAGTTGAAAGCTCTTTGTGTTACAATCTTTGCTAGATAGTTGGTCTAAATTATGACTGCCATTTCTAGTTATGTGGAAATCTGATGGTATGATATCTGAGGGGATTTGGGTTTTGGTTATGATTAAAAATATCAGAAGGAGAAATCATGGACAATCAGTGTTGAAAGTTGGCAATGGTCGAGGAAATAATAGGGGCGGTATGAGCATGAGTTCGTCAAGAACTCAAAAGGTGACTTGTTGGGGTTGTAGAAAGGTGGGACATGTTAAAAGTACTCAATGTCAAAAAAAACAACAACTGATTCTGCTTTTGAAGATGTGTTTGAGGATAATGCATTGATACTCAGTGTTGAAACAATGTGGAATCAGTGTTGAAAACAATGGTAGGTTTAGCCATGGCACGGTATGTGGAAAATGTGGGGTTGGAGCTTAGGGATCTTCAATGGGCCTTTCAGTATACTGACGAAGAGGGTCGTTGTAACTAGGAGGATTGGATTAAATTTTTAGATTATTATTAGGAAACAGAAGCTTAGAGGAATTTTTATAAGATTATTGTGGTACTCAATGGATAGTTTATTTGTTTCGTTGGAAGGTTGTTGAAGATTATGTAAGGCCTTCCAATGGGATATTGTTGGGTTTAGGAGGCCTTATTGGGCCGGGTTTGAGTATTCTTAATCCCTAAGTTAATAACCATGTTTATCTGAATTAAGAATAATTTGCATTTACTTGTAATTTTTGTGCCTAAGCTAATAAAGAAAACCCTAGTTGTAGCCGTGGACGTAGATCTCCCATTAGGACCAAACCAAGTTGTTAGAATATTGTGTTGTTTATGTTTTGGTTCTGTGTTAAATTCGTTTGTAAATGTTTTTGTGATTTTTGTCGTGCCACTTGAATCTTAACGAAGCAACCCACTATACTATTCAAATCATGAGCCTGGGCATTATATACCTTAATCAAAGTCTCGATCCATCACTAACCTGTAGCCACAAGCCCTCTCGTGTCAAAAAAATCATAGGGTTCCTACCCTCTAATCTTGCACCTAAAATTGCAATGTTATTTGATGTTATCATAACCTTTAAAAGTTTTAGTTACAATCCAAACCAATCGACGTGCCTTGTAAATTGATCCATTGTTTGGCCCCGAAGTTTTGTTTTCTAATGTGAATTAGTTTTGGGCTTTCCTTCCGTTCTTCAACTTATGGCCTTATGCTACTGCGTACATACTACAACATATCCAAATATGGTTGCATCTAAAATACTAAAAAAAATATCGAAGGTTTGTTCTCGACTATCAAATGTGACGATTTCAAACCTCAATTATAATATTTGATTGCGTCTACCTCTTCCTCACTCACGATCGTTGTTAATCGTTATATTCTCTTACTCACAATCGAAAAGTAATCGATATTTCTCTATGGATTGGCCAATGGCCTTAATCGGTTCTTCTCTATCAATCGTCACCAATCGCTTCTTAATCCATTCTAAACACTAAGGGTCTGTTTGGTATGAGGTAATTGATGTATTGCAAAATACATCCATTTATCGTGTAGAGTTTGTACATTTTTCGTATTCTTTAGTTTAGTTTTATTTAGAATTTCGTTACTTTGATCGGATCTCGTGTTTCCAGGTCTTCGGTGCTAAAAATGTCAAAAAAACGAAGTGTTATAGGCTGGGAAACGAGTTGAAAAGAGTTAGAATAATTTTTAGAGATTGTGGGATGCTGAAGCTGATAAAAGAACGATTCCTTCAGTGAAAATCAAGGTCTCGCGTCGCGCCACAAGAAACACATATCACTGTCGCGCAGCGCCAGCATTAAAATATTAATTTCTGGCAGTTTATGGCGTCGCGTGCCGCGACTGCATGAGGTTTTACCCGTCGCGCGACGCGACGGGGTGCTTGGTCGGCTTTTCTTCGCTACAGATCAGGGGTTTCATATAAAAAGTCACTTAATCATCCAAAAAACCCTAATTACGAATCAAGAAACCCTAAGGCGAATTCCAGAGCAGATTTCACGATTTTCGGAGCGTTTTGGCTTGCAAGAATCATACGGTTGAAGCTTGGAGCATAGGAAAGAAGATCATTCGGGTTTTATCTCCCGGTTTTCATTATTTTCTTGTTTTCAATACTTTAATGATGAATTCTTGTTTTGAACTTAATGTTTTGATTTTAGACATCATGTTTTCCGGCTAAAACCTTTGTTACTACCTAGGTTAGATGAAAGTTTAATAAAGTTTGGATTTTTAATGGTTTTCTACCGCTTGTGTATAGATTGATCTTTGGAAGTAAATAATTCTAGAACCTCTAATTTGGTGCACACGCGTATTTAGATTTGATTGTTGATTATTTGCTGTTTCACATAAATTTTGGTGGATGTATTTCACATAATAAATTTGTGTTGATTGTTCGTATCTTTGCGGGTTCGGGTAATCTTTGGGTAAATAGGCCGATAGCCTTAGAAACAGTAATTAAAATACAATTAGAACTAAGTATTCTGCTTAACTTGTCGCTGAGAGGCTCGAGTTTGTTAGTAGGTCTCGGTACGATATATAGCTAAGATAGGTTTTGAGAGAAGTCGGTCTTAGTTCCCTAATCGCACTTGTGTCTATTAAACCAAGTTAGAATCTAGGATTGCCTTAGACTTTCGCGCTGAGAGGTAGATTGTCGTATTAGGGCACTTTTAGAGACGTTAGAGGACTGAGAGGAAGTCTAACAACCGGTGTTCACAACAGCCTTGTAGGATCTCACAGGTTTCTTCCTGAGAAGGGTCGGGAGGTCTTAGTAGAGATACCTTAGGGTTTAGTACTTTAAGATCCCGGTTCCATACCACAGTAGTACCGTTAGAAATCCATTCCTAGTTAAACTGGATTCAAGCCTAGGTAGTCGTTAATCTCTATTGAATTAAACCCTAGTTCTTATTCGTGTCGTAGTCTAGCTTTATTTTAATTTCAATTCTAGGATTTTAGTAAACCCCCCCCCCCCCCTCAAAACACAAAAATAGTTAAGTTAGTGTCAGTGTCAGTCTAAGTAAAGTCTTTAACGTAGTTAATTAGAGTCCTTGTGGGTTCGACATCCGGACTTGCTTTTCTTTACTAGATTCGACCGGTTCACTTGCCGGAGAGTAGTTTAGTCGAGTTAGAGAGTCTAGATTATTATTACTTGAGTCTAATTTTAGGTTTATTTTAGATGATTTTATTTGAACTGCTTGTAGCACATCAGTAATGGAATGCATGAGGGAATGAAATGAACAAGGTAATGAAATAGATCATTACCATTCCATTGTCTTGTTTGGTTACCATGTGGAAATGAAAAAAAATATTAAATTGTGTTGTTTGGTAAGCAGGAAAATATAAAGGAATAAAATCGGCGGTGGGCAGTGGCGATGGCGGGTGATGGTGGCGGTGGGTGGCGGGTGGTGGTGGTGGGTAGCGGGTGGTGGTGGTGGATGGTGATGGCCGACGGTGGTGCCGATGGTCAGTGGCGGAGGGTGGCGATGGCGACGGTGGGTGGCGATATATGCGTTCCATTACCTTGACCAACAAAACATTTTTTTCTTGATTCCCTTGTAATAGTCCATTCCTACATACCAAACAATGCCTAAATTCAAATTGGTACTCGACTATTAAGATTCAAGCACATGTTGCATGTTCGTTCATGTATGTTCCATGATTCTTGTTTAATTTGTTCCTTAATGATGATAGTTTAAATTTAAATTTATTTCAACCAACTATAAAATTTTAAGACATATTATATATAGAAAGTGACACACTTATTAATATACTAAATTTTATATTAAAAATTAATTATTTTCCAAATACATATATTGTCTGCAAATTGATACAAATGTAAAGGACATTTTGTGTAACTTTATCAAAAAATTTATCAAAAAAAAAGGTTCGAGGAAGAATTATGCACCAAAGATGTTACAAGAAGCTATCCAATTGTCAAGCAGCAATTGAATATGTAAACATTCATACGGACAAATTTTACAAGAAGCAACATGAAGTTAGCATTGATATAATTCTTAAAGTAGGTGGAGGATATAACTCCTGTGTAAAGTGCAGATATAGGCGTTCAAAAAAAATATTAGTGAATTTATTATTAGTGGACACAATATTTATATACAGGATTTTCCTATAAAGTACTTATATTTCATTAAATGAAATATTTCCTTTAAAAATTTTCTGAATCTTTGTATATATCTAATTTTCAAACATAACTATTTTATATATATATATATATATATATATATATATATATATATATATATATATATATAGTGTGAGGTTCATTGGGGAACACCAAAAAAGTGGGGAACAGAGGAACCCCCTTAGGAACCCTTGGATTAACTTAATCAAGGGCTGAGATTAGATTAATTTTTTTAAAGCTTAAAAAAGGCGGAGGGGTAGTTTGGGCATTTTTTAAAAGTTTGATTTAGGTTTTCTAGAGTGCATTGCGTAGCTCTCAACCGTCGTCCCCGTCGCCGGAGAACTCAGATGATATCTTTTGGCCGTCATCACCGGATTAGGTGGCCGGAATCCATCATGTTTATCGCCGGAGAACACTTAATTCTTATAATCATCGTTGAATTTCTTTATTTCGGCTTAGATATTTCAGATTTTTGTAAGTTTAATGGTTTCGAAAAAGAAATTTGTTAACTCTGTTTCTTTACGATGTTCAGATCATTTATAGATCCATTTAGCATCCATCTAACATCTCGGTTGTACTAATTTACATATTTTCAGATCTGGTTTCCGAACATTGTTAGAAAATCATAGACGCTACCGATTTCGTTTGAGATCTCTGGAGTATTATTTTGTAGGTTTTCAGATCTGAAAACCTCCTTTCAGTAGAACTTAGATCTCAGTTTAAGGTATCATATGTTATGATTTTCTTTTGAGTTTTATTATTTAATTTAACATCATTATATGAAGTTATGATTATTTTTAGATGTGTGTTCATATTTTGTAGCTTTTTTCAAAAAAAAAAAATTTATTTAACATGTTAATTTTTTTTATTTCAAGCTGATTTTTATATAGATTTGTTAATCATAAAATTAAAATGATATAACATGTTAAATAACATTTTTATTAAACACTTTATCATATATAGGCTTTATGTTCATTTTGCAAAAGAGATTTACTATATTATTTCCTTTTATGAGCCATTGTTTTGATTCGGAAACCTCACTTGTTACTATATAAGCTTCACAACACTAACTGACTTTTAATTGCGGTTTTTTCAGATATTTTGTTGGCATGTTTTTCTGTAGATTAAGCTTCAACTTTTCAAATCTGTACTTTGATTAAATAAAGTGATTGTGTTAGAATTGTTAGGTCTATGAACTATTGAGCATTAACAAGCTCCAGCCACAACATTAACAGGATTCCACTTCGATGTTTCTTCACTATTGAGAAATCGATCGAATTGATCTAGTATGATTTGCAAAATATGCTTTTCATTTGAAACTGATGTTAGGTTTAAGCATTCGTAGATTTCTTACGCGATATTTTTTTATGTTACATGTAAAATTACGTAACGGTCGAATTTTTTAAATGTAAAAAGTATATATGTTTTACATGTTAAATCCGATCGATTTTGTACGCTGCTGATTGTGATGTAAAAAAATGTTTTACATGTTAATTGATTTTGTAAGCTGCTGATTATGATGTAAAAAATAAGTGTTTTACATGCTAAGCCAGATCAATTTTGTAAGTCGCTAATTGTGTTGTATGTATGTATGTATGTATGTATGTATGTATGTATGTATGAATTTACTTCACCCAAATTATTTGGCTCATAGGTTTAATTGCAATTATTTCAGCTTGATTTTGTGTTTTTGTTTTCTAAAATTTGTGTGTTTTATTTAAGAGAAAGAAAATGGTTCCAGGAGGATTGATGAGGGCCGTCGTAAGACCAGGAGGCTGACGGTAATGCTATGCTTTCTGATGGTGATCGAGTTTGAAATTGACTTGTGTTTTTGCATCTGTAATCATGATCTATGTTTCTTGTATCATTTTCTTATTCAATTTTAGTGCATAGATAGTTTAAGTCTTAATTGATAGCTTTAGATGACAATTCTACCAATTTATCGATGCACACTTGTAGTTTTGGGATGGATATTTCTATACATGGGTCAAAAGGGTCGTACCAGGTTGACCAACTGCCAATATATGTCCATTTCAAATGTAAATAACTAACATATGTAATATGGTTATAAATACTGTATTAACATAATAATAGTGGTGTTAACAGATTACTTTAGGTTAAGGAAACCGATGGTGTTCATGAAAGAGAACCCTTTTGATAATAGTGGTGTGTACACATGCTATTTTTTCATTACTAAGCTGCTTGTTATTTTGTACATTCAGAAGCAGAGTTGTAATGGCTGATGCTTGCACCAGAGTTTCAAGAGGATTCAAGAGCTTCTATAATCGAGCCAAATCGACAGATTCTACGAAGTTGTGGCTCATACAATGGCCTAAAGATCAAGTAAGATGTATTCATGTTTGCTAAGAATTTTTTTGTACTTATTATTTTAGTGTTTTATGCGTTTCTTATCTCACACGATGGACAAGTGGTAGCCTAAAAATCGTTTTACTTTTTTTAGTGTTTTATGCATTTCTTATGTGCAAAAAATACAAAAAAAGTTAAAAAGATATAATTTTTAAAATAAACGAGTTGGCTCGAGCTTTTGACGAGCCGTGATCGAGCCCAACACTCGGCCCAGCTCGTTTACAACCCTATTTGCCAGGCGCAACTGCAATTTTGAGTTGGCAAGTAGTTTGTAATATCACACAAGCGAAAGGTTGAGCCCGCGATGTTGTGTGTCGTTTTCACTTTTTCACCTTATTACAATGAATCAATCATACCTTGCCCGACTTGAGCTTGTAGCGCAAGCTCCAGCACTGTTTCTTCCAGCCTAAGCTTTACTTGTCTTGTTTGAGAACCAGACCGAACTCTTGACAGCTTGCGTTAGAATCCAATGTCGAACCGTCCCAAAGCCGTTATCCTATGGGGACCACTGTGGGAGTTTGGGCTTCTTAACCGACCCCTACTTATCGACTACCGTGGCAGGTATTCAGCCCGAATCGCTCTCTTCAACTAGGATGACACTGTAGAACTGGACAAATCTGCGTTCAACATTATATTTTTATGTGAATCTAATCTTTCATGGGAACCATTGCAGGTGTTTTGCCTATTAGTGCTACAGAAGTATTCAATCAGCAGCTTTCAGTTGGTGAAGGATGTATAGGAACTAAAAAAAATTTGATCCTTTGACAAAGATTAAGTTACTAGAACTGGATTAGGAGGCTATAAATATAATGCAATATTCTCTTTGTTTATATTAATTTTTGTTTTAATTTATGACATCAAATCCTACTTATAAGATTTGGTTTTCTAATATCATTAAGCTCTCATCTACTGTGAACAGGAGGTCATATGTATTATCACTTCGTGTTTAAAAATCAACACATGTGGTTCAAGAGTTACATCATCACCACATTGACTTTGATGTTGCTTTAGAAACCAATCAGCTGGTCATATGTATTAACACTCCATGAAAGTCCTACAATACGTCGGGAATCGCTTGATTGTGTGACTTCAGGTGTGTACTGGTCTCGTAGAAATGCATATGAAGGAGATCCAAAAATGCATCTTGGTGCGTTTGCGGCGGTAACCGCTAAACCATCCAAGCAACAAGCTATAGTGGTGGAGGTGTCATTGTCGCCATCTCCGCAGTCGCGTCTTTCACCTTGCTTGACCAATCACATTCTTCGAGAGTACGAAAACAGAAATTGGGGTTTCACGATGGATGAACTAATGAAGATTGCGAATAAATAGTTGACTTGAAATCTGATCTATCTATTTTGCATAGAGATTCCTTTTGTTTTGTTTTCCATGGAACAAATGCTTTTACATGTATAGTTTAATCTTCATCGTAGCATAGTTATTTTTGTTTGTTGATATTTTGATTATATGGTCAAGTTATTCTACAAAGGCTTCTAATTGTAAGAAGTGTAAGAAGGATTTATAGAATGACAAGTGTCCAATAACCTAAAACTAAACCCACTACATCACCACCAAAAACCTAAACACCCACCCCCACCCCACCACCACCCAAAAACCTAAACCCCCCCCCCCCCCCACCCACCCACACCCCCCCCCCCCCCCCGGAAAAAAAAAAAAAAAAAAAAACTATACCTCACCAAAAAAAACCCCAAAAAACCTACCCCCCACCCCCCAAAAACCTAAAAAAAACCTAACCCCCCCCCCCCCCAAACCCGGGCAATAAAAAACAAAAAAAAACTATACCTCACAAAAAAAAACCTAACCCCCCCCCCCCCCCTCCACTCCCAAAAACCTAAAAAAACCTAACCCCCCCCCCCACCCCCCAAAAACCTTAAAAAAAATCTAAAAAAAACTAAACACCCACCCCCACCACCACCCAAAAACCTAAACCCCCACCCAACTCGGCAAAAAAAAAAAAAAAAAAATGTGTGGTTGATGTGGGGGGGGGGGTTAGGTTTTTGGTGGTGGTGGATGTTTAAGGGTTTTTTTTTTTTTGTAGTGGGGTTTTTTTTGTGTAGTGGGTTTTTTTAGGTTATTGGACACTTGTCACTCTATAAATCCTTCTTACACTTCTTACAATTAGGATCCTTTGTATTTGATCATAATCATTTGATTATAGGTATGCATGTTTAAAATAAATAAATTTAACATGTTGAACAAGAGTTTGCATTAATCAACTAGATTCGATTAACCTTTATTTGACCAAATTGTATATTAATTTTTGGATTATAATTCAAAATATTAAAATAAAGTTTGGTGTGGAGTCTATGTGTGTGTGTGGGGGGGGGGGGGGGTCACACCCCCAAAATACCACATGCTGAATACACCGCGAGGCGTATGACGTACCAGGATATAGCAACTAATCACACTAAACTAATAGTAATATAATAAACTCGAAATCTCATTCAACGTGAAAAGTGTAATTCAAAACATTTGTTTAAAACAAAATACGTTCAGCAGAAGCATTTGAAATTGTTCTAAGTATTTGAAAGCAACTTGTTCGCAAAACATAGCATAACATCAGATATATTAATAACGGCACAACCCATGACATCCACAGCTCCTCCGATTGCAAGCTTCGCTTCAAGAAATCGTCTAACGACCTGCGAGCATGCAGAAAAAGTGTATAAGCATAAAGCTGGCGAGTTCACAGTTTTGTTTAACGCAAAGTTGGTAAATGTTTAGTTTAAAGGCATGCCAATAATAAACTCGATACCAAAGTGACGTCTGTTTGTTTGCCTTTATCAATGCCTATCAACATTGGCCATGTGGTTAAGGTCATTAGTTCACGCCCGTCCTCCCAGGTACGGTGTGAGGTTTGTCAAGCCTAATAACACTATCAACTAAGATTTAACATGTTAAACAAACGTTTGTATTGATCAAAGATACATCACCTCGTAGAAGGTTATGAGCTTTCTCGACAATATACCATTGCGAATAATTATAATTAATATGAAATATTTTCTTAACATGTTAAATAAATGTTTTTACTAATTGTATACATGTAATCTTATAAGATACATCACCTAAATAAAATGCCAAACAACCTATGCAATTTTTCAACTTTACAGTTTGCATCCAGTGTAAGCACAACGAGTTATATTGGTTAACTAATATTTTAGTTTTTATTAATCGCAAGGTACGTCTTGTGTCACCGTGGTTTCCTAGATCACGAGTGATCCGGGTGAGATCAACGCAAACTCTCATTTAACATGTTAAAGTTTATCGTACAAAAATTATTTTAACATGTTTGGTCAAATAAATTTCAATCGAGTTTAGTTTATCAATGTAAACGCTCATTTAACATGTTAAATTTATTTATTTTAATGTTTTAAGCCCGCATAAACTCCACACAAAACTTTATTATAGTATTTTATACTCTAATCCAAAATTTAATATATAATTTGGTCAAATAAAGTTAAATCGAACCTAGTAGATCAAGGCAAACTCTCATTTAACATGATAAAATTTATTGTACAAAACTTATTTAAACATGTTTGGTCAAATAGGGTCGAATCTAGTTTAGTTAATCACTGCAAACTTTTCTTTAACATGTTAAATTAATTTATTTTAATATTTTGAGCCCGCATAAACTACACACAAAACTTTATTTTAATATTTTGGACTCTACGCCGAAATTCAATATATAATTTGGTTAAATAAAGTTGAATCACACCTAGTTGATCAATTTAAACTCTCATTTAACATGTAAAAGTTTATCGTACAAAACTTATCTTAAAATGTTTGGTCAAATAAATTCCAATCGAGTTTAGTTGATCAATGTAAACGCTCTAAATTTAACATGTTAGATTTATTTATTTTAATATTTTTAGCCAGCATAAACTCTACACAAAACTTTATTTTAGCATTTTAAACTCTAATCCAAAAGTTAATTTATAATTTGGTTAAATAAAGTTAAATCGAACCTAGTAGATCAAGGTAAACTCTCATTTAACATCATAAAGTTTATTGTACAAAACTTATTTTAACATGTTTGGTCAAATAAAGTCGAATCAAGTTTAGTTGATCAATGCAAACTTTTCTTTAACATGTTAAATTAATTTATTTTAATATTTTTAGCCTGCATTAACTCCATATAAAACTTTATTTTAGTATTTTAAACTTTTATCCAGAATTTAATATATAATTTGGTCAAATAAATTTAAATCGAACCTAGTAGAACAAGTCAACCTTTCATTATGTTAAAGTTTATTGTACAAAACTTATCTTAATATGTTTGTTCAAATAAAGTCAAATCTAGTTTAGCTGATCAATGCAAACGTTTTTTTTAACATGTTAAATTAATTTATTTTATTATTTTGAGCCCGCATAGACTACACACAAAACTTTACTTAAGTATTTTGAACTCTAGTCCGAAATTCAATATATAATTTGGTTAAATAGAGTTGAATCGCACCTAGTTGATCAACGCAAACTCTCATTTAACATGTTAAAGTTTATCGTACAAAAATTATTTTAACATGTTTGGTCAAATAAATTTCAATCGAGTTTAGTTGATCAATGTAAACGCTCATTTAACATGTTAAATTTATTTATTTTAATATTTTAAGCCCGCATAAACTCCACACAAAACTTTATTTTAGTATTTTATACTCTAATCCAAAATTTAATATATAATTTGGTCAAATAAAGTTAAATCGAACCTAGTAGATCAAGACAAACTCTTATTTAACATGATAAAGTTTATTGTACAAAACTTATTTTAACATGTTTGGTCAAATAAAGTCCAATCAAGTTTAGTTGATCAATGCAAACTTTTCTTTAACATGTTAAATTAATTTATTTTAATATTTTGAGCCCGCATAAACTACACACAAAACTTTGTTTTAATATTTTGGACTCTACGCCGAAATTCAATATATAATTTGGTTAAATAAAGTTGAATCACACCTAGTTGATCAATTTAAACTCTCATTTAACATGTAAAAGTTTATCGTACAAAACTTATCTTAAAATGTTTGGTCAAATAAATTCGGATCGAGTTTACTTGATCTATGTAAAAGCTCTAAATTTAACATGTTAGATTTATTTATTTTAATATTTTTAGCCAGCATAAACTCAACACAAAACTTTATTTTAGTATTTTAAACTCTAATCCAAAAGTTAATTTATAATTTGGTTAAATAAAGTTAAATCGAACCTAGTAGATCAAGGTAAACTCTCATTTAACATCAAAAAGTTTGTTGTACAAAACTTATTTTAACATGTTTGGTCAAATAAAGTCGAATCAAGTTTAGTTGATCAATGCAAACTTTTCTTTAACATGTTAAATTAATTTATTTTAATATTTTTAGCATGCATTAACTCCATATAAAACTTTATTTTAGTATTTTAAACTTTTATCCAGAATTTAATATATAATTTGGTCAAATAAATCGAACCTAGTAGAACAAGTCAACCTTTCATCATGTTAAAGTTTATTGTACAAAACTTATCTTAATATGTTTGTTCAAATAAAGTCAAATCAAGTTTAGCTGATCACTGCAAACGTTTTTTTAACATGTTAAATTAATTTATTTTATTATTTTGAGCCCGCATAGACTACACACAAAACTTTATTTAAGTATTTTGAACTCTAAGCCGAAATTCAATATATAATTTGGTTAAATAAGGTTGAATCGCACCTAGTTGATCAACGCAAACTCTCATTTAAAATGTTAAAGTTTATCGTACAAAAATTATTTTAACATGTTTGGTCAAATAAATTTCAATCGAGTTTAGTTGATCAATGTAAACGCTCATTTAACATGTTAAATTTATTTATTTTAATATTTTAAGCCCGCATAAACTCCACACAAAACTTTATTTTAGTATTTTATACTCTAATCCAAAATTTAATATATAATTTGGTCAAATAAAGTTAAATCGAACCTAGTAGATCAAGGCAAACTCTTATTTAACATGATAAAGTTTATTGTACAAAACTTATTTTAACATGTCTGGTCAAATAAAGTCGAATCAAGTTTAGTTGATCAATGCAAAGTTTTCTTTAACATGTTAAATTAATTTATTTTAAAATTTTGAGCCCGCATAAACTACACACAAAACTTTGTTTTAATATTTTGGACTCTACGCCGAAATTCAATATATAATTTGGTTAAATAAAGTTAAATCACACCTAGTTGATCAATTTAAACTCTCTCTAGGCCGAAATTCAATATATAATTTGGTTAAATAAAGTTGAAGTGCACCAAGTTGATCAACGCAAACTCTCATTTAACATGTTAAAGTTTATCGTACAAAAATTATTTTAACATGTTTGGTCAAATAAATTTCAATCGAGTTTAATTGATCAATGTAAACGCTCATTTAACATGTTAAATTTATTTATTTTAATATTTTAAGCCCGCATAAACTCCACACAAAACTTTATTTTAGTATTTTATACTCTAATCCAAAATTTAATATATAATTTGGTCAAATAAAGTTAAATCGAACCTAGTAGATCAAGGCAAACTCTTATTTAACATGATAATGTTTATTGTACAAAACTTATTTTAACATGTTTGTTCAAATAAAGTCGAATCAAGTTTAGTTGATCAATGCAAACTTTTCTTTAACATGTTAAATTAATTTATTTTAATATTTTGAGCCCGCATAAACTACACACAAAACTTTGTTTTAATATTTTGGACTCTACGCCGAAATTCAATATATAATTTGGTTCAATAAAGTTGAATCACAACGAGTTGATCAATTTAAACTCTCATTTAACATGTAAAAGTTTATCGTACAAAACTTATCTTAAAATGTTTGGTCAAATAAATTCGAATCGAGTTTAGTTGATCTATGTAAACACTCTAAATTTAACATGTTAGATTTATTTATTTTAATATTTTTAGCCAGCATAAACTCTACACAAAACTTTATTTTAGTATTTTAAACTCTAATCCAAAAGTTAATTTATAATTTGGTTAAATAAAGTTAAATCGAACCTAGTAGATCAAGGTAAACTCTCATTTAACATCATAAATTTTGTTATACAAAACTTATTTTAACATGTTTGGTCAAATAAAGTCGATTCAAGTTTAGTTTATCAATGCAAACTTTTCTTTAACATGTTAAATTAATTTATTTTAATATTTTTAGCCTGCATTAACTCCATATAAAACTTTATTTTAGTATTTTAAACTTTTATCCATAATTTAATATATAATTTGGTCAAATAAATCGAACCTAGTAGAACAAGTCAACATTTCATCATGTTAAAGTTTATTGTACAAAACTTATCTTAATATGTTTGTTCAAATAAAGTCAAATTAAGTTTAGCTGATCAATGCAAACGTTTTTTTAACATGTTAAATTAATTTATTTTATTATTTTGAGCCGCATAGACTACATACAAGACTTTATTTAAGTATTTTGAACTCTAGGCCGAAATTCAATATATAATTTCGTTAAATAAAGTTGAATCGCACCTAGTTGATCAACCCAAATTCTTATTTAACATGTTAAATTTTATCGTACAAAAATTATTTTAACATGTTTGGTCAAATAAATTTCAATCGAGTTTAGTTGATCAATGTAAACGCTTATTTAACATGTTAGATTTTTTTTATTTTAATATTTTTAGCCAGCATAAACTCTACACAAAACTTTATTTTAGTATTTTAAATTCTAACCGAAATTTAATTTATATTTTGGTCAAATAAAGTTAAATTGAACCTTGTAGATCAAGGCAAACTCTCATTTAACGTGTTACAGTTTATTGTACAAAACTTATTTTAACATGTCTGGTCAAATAAAGTCTAATCAAGTTTAGTTGATCAATGCAAACTTTTCTTTGACATGTTAAATTAATTTATTTTAATATTTTGAGCCCGCATAAATGTCACACCCTGTCTTTTGCGGAAGCGAGTGATGTGTGACTAGCTTGTTATCATTGCATTCAATCATAATAAACAACTACATGATCAAAACGATGTTCATCCATTCATGAAAATTTGAGTATTACAAACACTTGTTATTTAAGTTTTCAAAACATGACCTTTGACAAGGTTACAGTTCAACAAAAGTGGATGACATCTAAACTTGTAGTCTACTTCTAGTTACGACACTTGCGCCCAAGATCCATCCTGTCACCTGAAATACATGTAATTTTGGAAAACATCAACATAAAGTTGAGCGAGTTCATGCGTTTTTGTATTTCACGTTTGTATACTTTGTATGAAAACATAGTGTGTGTCATGTATAATTCAAGTTTTTCTTGAGTACCCCACGTACTCAAGTATAATTCCCGTTTTCTTGAGTACCCCACGTACTTCAAGTATAAATCAAGTTTTCTTGAGTACCCCACGTATTAAGTGATTGTTTATACAAGGACATTAATGTAACACCTCGAAAATTCACGTCCTATAAGGTGTTGACACGTGTCATAAGTTTGAACGTGTGTAAGAATGTTCTTGAAGGACTAAAGTTGACAAACAATGAAACTATGTAAATATAAGGGTTCAAAGTGTCAACAATGAATAAATATACTTTACAATAATCCTACATGATGTTTATAACTCTAAACGAATAAATCATGGATCATACGTAGCCAATTGTGAGAGATTACAAACTGCAGGGGTTAAATGTGTCAACATGTTTAAACTTTACCTCTGAGTGACCTTTTAGCAAACCCGAAGCCTTGTAACGATCAATTATGCTCACTAGAATGCACCATAAAAATATCACCAAGTTTGGTTACCGTATGAGAAAGTTATGATAAAATTCGTGTGCGAGGGGTTAGAAGCGTCAACGTTGAAATTTAGGGTTTTTCGGGTAAACCCGAAGTGGCCAAGGACTTCACAAAGTGGGTATAAGTTTTAAAGCCCCCATATGTCAATATTAAGGGTTTAAGATGCAAGAAATGTAGTGAAAATGACCTTTCGGGGGACCAGGGATCAAAAGTGCAAAAATATGGAGCCTGATGAATTGTTGCGCACCGCAACAAATAATTGTTACGGTGCGCAAGCAGTGCCCAGCGACAGAAAAACCCACAGGTGGCTGTTATCACCTTGTAACTGACTTTAAACTCAGGTTTTCGATTCTATGGGCTTCCTATACTGGTATATAGCCTATAGAAGACACATGTATCAATCCTTGATTGTTAGTAGACCCATTTGGCATCAATCTAGCATGATCAAAGTCAATATATAAGCTTCATAATGTTGCAACATTCTTCCATTCATCATCTGATCAACTTCTGGAGCATAAGGACCATTCTCAAGCTTCCTAATCATCCATTAGACACATGTAAGTGCCCTTGACCTTTCTAAATTAAGTTATGCTTAGTTTATAGCCTAGAAGTCAAACCGTCGTAACTACGGTTTGACTTAGCGATAAAACACAAACGGTTCAGGGATTTGTCGAAACGAAAGTTGTTATAAGTTGGTAATTATGTAGGCTTTAAACCCTTAAAAGGGCACCCACTGATTCCAATCCTAACCGGGTTGTTTGTCGAGTCAAACTTCTTCCGAAAAAGTCAACAGAAGCATTAAACGTGTAATTAACGATACAGAAGTCGTGTAATATGTTTTATCATTCCTATAAATTGAAAATAAGTATAATAACTTGTCTAAACTTGTTTGATTCGACAACTGTCTGTTTTGAACCGATTCGGAGCCGAAAGGCGCATAGTTTGACTTTCTGCTTTGACTTCGGTTCTGACCCGATTTATATAGGTTTAGACATGCCTTAAAGTTCCATTAGGACCTAGTTACATGTTTGTATAACCTCTGCGTTTATACCACTTAAAACCTTAATTGTCCGACGTTTCCGTTAAGTGCTTAAATATTGACCATAATGCCCTTATGATCATAAAACGAGATTTTTGGAAATGTGAAAGTATAATAACCTTTGTTACTGATTATTAAGCATGTCCCTAAAATTTCATATCAAACGAAGGTCTAGATTAGGAGTTATGCTCGATGGCATAATTAAGAACGCTTTTATTAATTAAACGGCGTCATTAGCATAAAACCTATCTAAGCCCAATTTTTGACACCAAACCTTTTACCCACTGATGTAATATAATATTTTGGGATTTTTAAAGATTTTTAATTATTTTTAAACTAATCATAAGCTAGGATTAGTGCCTTGATTCGGTAAATACCGAATATACCCTTTTAGGCCATAAAATGAGTTTTACTAGTCCTTTTGATACCAATCCAATTGCTACTGATTTAAATAATAAATTAAGTGTTTTGAACTTGTTGAACTGATCAGAAAACTCAGAATCCTATTTTAATCCGTAAATCGTTTAAAACGACGTTATACGCGTATTAAGCGCATAATAAGGGTGTAAAACCATTTTGTCACATAATACTTAACACCAACTGATATACCAAGTTAAAATAAACTATTTTACTGATTTATTCAGACCCGGATCACAGAAGATTAATTGATCCCTTTTATAATAGTTAAAATGACCAAAATACCCCTACGGGGCTTAATATGAGATTAAACTCGTTTTGGGCATAATGGAAGATATCCTACTGATATCACAACATATTTAAGGCATCTTAACTTAGGAAACCTGTTTAGGACTCTTATGTTTACCCGTTACGCTTCATACGCGTTCGGTTCGGTTTATGTAACTAGTTTACATAAATTAGCCGAAACGGGTCAAACCTTATCGGTTTTATCTCAAAATCCAGAATGTGTATAATATACCCATATTAAGCAAGTCTTCAAACTTTTCGGGTCTAAATCACATTCTATCCGGTCTTCGCCTTATCATGCGTTTGAACCGTATCTTCCTTTTGAAAACTAACCGGTCTAAGTCAAGACTTAATTAAAGACCCGTTAGGATTCTAATAGGTTATTAAAAACCTTCGTTCCAGATTTAGGAGCCCAGTAAAAGCTATCTGTACTTGCTGTTTTGATACGGCTGGGATTGAATTTATATTTAGCTCAGGTAAATACTTTTAACTTATTTTCCCTATACGGGCTTGGGGTACGGTATATAAAATACCGCTTGGTCGAGCATTGAATCTTTAATTGTATGATGGTTAAAGTATTGAGATGTTCCGTTTAATTTGTTTTGTTTGCTTAAAGCCTTTGGGGGTCAATGACCGTTGTCCCGGATATCCCTGGCATCATTTTACGAAATGGCCACGACCTTAGCACACAGGTGTAGGCGTACACCTGTCAGTGTCTCATCTACATAAAGTGGTGTGTCTATTGATCTTTAACCCGGCTCGATCCGGGCTACTGAACGCATAAGGAACATGTAAATCCTTTACAAGTTTATATATTTAAATAATTATCCCAAGTTATAAAATATTATTTGTGCCATGTGCATTCAAATCAATCAATTTTAAAACCTTTTCAAAATGAGTCGGTTGATTGTATTTACCAGTGTAAACTGACGTATTTTCCCAAAAATGCTAAGTGCAGGTACTAATCGGAATTGGCTGGCTACTCCTAGCATCAATAAAGAGTATCGCAACCTTAGATGCCTAAAGTCTGTTGAACAGTGTTATTTTATTATTCGATCCGCCTATGGATCCTTTACTTCCGTTGTAATACTTGGATGTTACATTATTTCGGATTGTAATTTATTTATCCTTTTGCTTCCGCTGTGCATTTATATATTGTGTTGTTTGACTATGATGTTGCCAACCACGTCACGTTACTCCCCTACCGGGCCCACCGGTAAAGTGTGGAAATATTGGGGTGTGACAGGTTGGTATCAGAGCCAACATTGAGTGAATTAAACACTAACCTTTTGTGTTTAATCTCAATGACACATTAGCACATTCCTTGACCTTCTGAGTCTAGACTTAACATAGGAATATTCTCAATCCTCATCTGGAAATTTTGCTTCCAATTTTTATATATTGGATACGTCGCCAAGCGAAGAAACCGTAATAGGAATTCTCCACACCCGGAGCCTTAAATTGCTGACCTTCGTACAGTGGCTAGGATGAAGCGTGCAACCAAGGAGAAAGCATTCGGAAATAAAATGAAGAAGAAACTCCTTTTTGCTAAGGATCGTTTCCTTAAAAGTCCTTATAACGATATTTATCTTTTAGTCCCTTCAAGGACAACATTATTCCTTTGAAGTCCCGTTTAGGGCAACCCTATACTTGTTTAAGTTTTAAAGGAATGATTATGTTTAAAATATCATTCCTATATTATAAGATCTACCATTATTTAGTAAAAATGGCAAAATCTAAAAAGAACAAGACCTAGCCACACATTATTTTGAGACAGGGCCAAGATGGTAGTTCCTCAATTAGATTCAGATCCTTATTAATATTTCGATTTAGAAATTGTTCTGCGATAGTTATTAAAAAGAATCTTAAAGGTAAACCTAGCCTATATTACAAGGCCAAGATGGTAGAACCTATTTAAGAGATTCAAACCCCTGTTAACACCTGCAACATGTTAACATTCCTGGCAGACGTGGTTTGATAAAACCGCATGAGTCATCCTTAAATTGGGTTACTCCACTTTTCCTTATTAAAATAATCATCCCTTAAGAGGGAAGTGCCCACGGGCTATAATTAACGTCCTCTGAGACTAAAAACAGTGGTAGCCTACAACTCCCTGTCAAGAAAAAGTAATGAACTTTGATTCACACCTTAATGCCACGATTCTCTGAAATCATGGCTTATAAATTAAACTTGTCTATGCGACTAGGCCATTTGTGCTATTATTAACTTGTAAATCAGGATTTATGATAGAAATCCTGAATAAAATAAATATCATTCCTTTCCTGCTAGTATAAATATTAAAAGAGAATCTTAAAAGGTTTGACCTAGCTTGAATGTCATTGAAGACCTAGCTAAGATGGTAAAACCTGTTTAAAAAGAGATTCAGATCTTTGTTAACATCTGAAAATGTGTTAACACTCCCGACAACAGTGATGCGATAAAATCACACTTGTCATCCTTATATTAGGAATTTCCACCTCCCTTATTTAGCATAAATGATCAATAGGAATCTTGGATAGTAAACGTCGAACATGATGTACGCATCAAAACATCCATTTGGGATGTATACCTACGGGAAAAGGTGTATACATGAAAAGATAGTTTTTATTTCATAAATTCGTGTCAATACAATGAACTATGAAATTTTCCGATCAAAAGGAATCATCGATTATGTTTTGGATTTTTCCCTAGTGACAAGGCCCTGTGCCATCAAAGGTCCTTTGGAACAAACCCTTGTGCTATATAAAATGTCGGTACGACATTGACAGTCATGATTTATGTTCACTGTCTAATAAATATGAAGGATTATATTCTGTTTACACGCCAAGGATGGTTTAATTAAAAAAAAACCTAGGCAGAACATAATCAAATAACTTAAATACTATCTTTTGGCCTATATGGTTTAATTACACCATAACTATTTAATCAACAAATTCGACAATTCACCATGTAATTAAATCAATTATCACTAATTGGTTTGTAGCCTTCAAAGCTTCACCATGATTGACTCCTCTGAAGCTCACAATCATCCAGTTAATCAGAATAATGACACAAGACTGTATTTAACGGGCGCTGAGTTACAGGCTATGTTAGATACAGCCATAAATAACGCTGTGGATCGTGTACTGAAGGATCACAAGCGAAAGTGCAAAAATACCCCAAATCAAGGTTGTAAAAAGGGTAAGACCGGTTCAAACTATAACCAGTCCAAGCCAAAGGAGGCTAAACCCGAATGTAAGAATTGTGGGAAGAAGAGGCACTTCAGTATATGTATATATGAACAGATCAGGGGATGTGGTATCTGTAAAGAGATGGATCACAAGACCCATGAATGCAAGGAATTGAAAAACAACCAACAGTCGGGTGAAAAACCCAGATGCAAAATCTGCAAGAAACAGCACTTCGGGAAGTGCAGGTATGGATCGAACTCGCATACACAGTTAAGAACTTTTGCATGTGGGATCTGCAAGTCCAAGGAGCATAAGACCTTGGATTGTAAGAGATTGGGAGACGCAGCCTGCTATGGTTGCAATGAAAGAGGACACATTAAGACCAATTGCCCTAAATACGTTAAAAAGCTTGAGGAAGTTAAAAAGATCAAAGCTGGAAGCTCCCAAATGGGTGCTCAAGAGACTGTTCAGGATAACAATGTCACAACAGGTACTTTCTTTACCAATAACGCTCACGCTAGAGTATTAATTGATTCAGGTTCAGATAAGTCTCTCTTAGACAATAGATATTGTAAATCATTAAATCTGCCTGTTAAAACTCTAAGCATTAAGTATGAAGTAAAATTGGCCGATAGTACCTCAGAGACTGCTCCAGCAATATTAAATGGATGTTTTATATCCATTAGGATTTACCCTTCTTCGTTGTCCTTGTTTCGTTAATAGGAGGACTCGATATAGTAATAGGAATGGATTGGTCGTCTTGTGACCAAGCCCATATTGTGGGTGATAAGAAGCAATTAATTATCAAGACTCCGTATGAGACAACCCTCATAATTACATGTATCCGTACGATTAATTAATATTAAACATAAAAAATGGTGGAATTGGCCGTCCCCGGAATCGAACCTGGGTCTAGGCCACACCCTTTCGCGCGCCTAGCCAACCGAGCTAGGTGCCTAGTTTGTGAAATTTCCATTTTGATTTAATATAAGCACATGTACAATAACTTCCTTACTTCTTACTATAAGTCACCTACTTATCCTTCTTATGTTAACTAAGTATTAGAATCCAAGATTTTATCTCTAGGTTTTAATTACTCTTGGCTTGCTTATGTTGACTAAACACTAGAAAGGATGAAGTAGAAACCATTAAGTATATCAGTGGTTACGCTAGAAAGGACATGGTAAGGTATACATCACAGTCATTTGATGGCAATACTCTTAATGAGTAAGGACATGAATGAAATCCTCAAGAAGGGTCCTCTTATACATTGTGGAATGGTCCAAGTTTTAAGGACCATATTAGAAAAACCAAGTATCCGCTTCGCGAAATGGGAAAAAGATGGAATAAGAATTTTCTGACTCTCGCCATAAAAGTTCTAGACTGTCGACAGTATGTCGCAAATTTTAATTAATTGGCTAAGATAGTACCCTATTAAAGCACATAATTATTAGTGGTTAGCATTGGCAATAAGAGGGCACACTAAGGTTTCAAAACCTACTCATTAAAAATCCAGTATGGATCTACCTCAGCTACTCATGTGGCATAAATTAAGAAATAACCAGTCAAAGCTAAGACTACCCTAAAGTTGTTTAAGATTTTACAGCTAAGTTTAAAAAGGGGTTAAGAATGGAGGCGTTTAACCCTCCTGATGAATAATTAGGGGTAGCTCACATTAATAATGACACCAGATAAATCCCTTTATTGTGACTTGACTGCTAGGAGATGCGTTTAGGATCAGGTGTTGCTAAGTCTCTCATAAGAACATAAGCTTAGCAAACTTATAGAAATTCTCCCGTAAGAACTCCAGATATTAAGCGTAAGATAAAACTTACCTGCGAAATCATAAGAACCATTTCTTCTGATCTTGTCAGAAACCTCCAGTCATAGAAATTTTTCCTCTCTCGAGAGGAAGTGCGTCAGCACATATAATTGATATCCCTTTAATCTCTATCGATTCCGAATACCAAATGGTATGATAAAAGCATCATATGAGGATTGGTGTATCTTAATAAATTCCATAGATTGCTTTCATGCCTGATCAGTATGGAGGTTTAATGCATGGGACCACAAAGATATTCCGATGGTCATAGAGTACTAAAGTCAACTAATGGTATTCAAAGGAGATATCCTGAATGGAATTGTCCAAATAAATGTTCCAGACCGAGGAATTCGTGGACTCGTATCGTAAATGTGTCACTTAGTTGACACAAACAATGGTGGATGAATTGGAGAAAAATCTCTGTAACCTCCTTGTACCTTGATTATCTTCTCCTAATATTACCCTGTTTGCCCCTGAGAGGCAGGTAGAGTTAAGGTTAAATTTCCGTTTAAGGCTGTGTTATTATGAAATCTCCAAAACGGTTAGTACCATCTTTGGAAGAATCGAAACCCTGATTAACTAAGTTTAAAATAGAGGGTTCATATAGCCTAACTCAATATCCTGGGAATCGGGTATAATTAATTATGAAAGACGGTTCATTTTGCTTATGCATTATCACCGCAACCCTAATTAGGCAACGATTAAGAATTTGCCATCAGCTGCCCAGGATCGTCGATCTGTTCGACTAACGGCAAGGATTAGCTATTCCTTAAGATTAGTTTTGAGCAATGGTTGGAATAACCATATCACCTTAAGATGAGCGTTTCTATAATATTCGTTATATAAGCATCCAGGCTGCTCCTTAGGAGACCTTGTATAGATGGAATGTTACACATCTATTGTTAGGACAATAGATTGGTAAATCCAATTATCAGGATCTGAAAGTTGTATTGGAAACAACAAATAAGATCACGAAGATTCATAACCTTCAGTAAGATGCCAGTATTCGGCAGAAAATCAAGGATTAATGAAAATAGCAAAACCTTCTAAATTCTTGTTAAGGAATAAGATTCAACAAAAGATATCAACCAGGAAAAGTGTGCCAAATTTGTTAAAATTATCAGGCTAATTAAGCTCTGAATATATAGGATCATTCGAAGGAAATCGAATGTATCAGATCAAGTAGCTTATAAACTAAAACCTATTTAAGAAGCTTAGCGGAGCTCGCAGTGCATTGCACACTAGTGACTGAAGGAGGTGTTTCGCCAATAAGTCAAGGAGCACTATCACAATATGGTATGCGGATTTATGATGTGATAAACATCCTATATCGATTGAGGATCGACAGGTTATGAAGCTTCGAAGGAAGCATGTACCGATTGTAAAGGTCAAATGGTATGCTCGTAGAGGTCCCGAGTATACGTGGGAGGTTGAGTCCACGATGAAAGAAAAATACCCTTATCTATTTCAGTAAATCTCGAGGTCGAGATTTCTTTTAAGGGGGTGAGGATGTAACACCTCGAAAATTCACGTCCTATAAGGTGTTGACACGTGTCATAAGTTTGAACGTGTGTAAGAATGTTCTTGAAGGACTAAAGTTGACAAACAATGAAACTATGTAAATATAAGGGTTCAAAGTGTCAAAAATGAATAAATATACTTTACAATAATCCTACATGATGTTTATAACTCTAAACGAATAAATCATGGATCATACGTAGCCAATTGTGAGAGATTACAAACTGCAGGGGTTAAATGTGTCAACATGTTTAAACTTTACCTCTGAGTGACCTTTTAGCAAACCCGAAGCCTTGTAACGATCAATTATGCTCACTAGAATGCACCATAAAAATATCACCAAGTTTGGTCACCGTATGAGAAAGTTATGATAAAATTCGTGTGCGAGGGGTTAGAAGCGTCAACGTTGAAATTTAGGGTTTTTCGGGTAAACCCAAAGTGGCCAAGGACTTCACAAAGTGGGTATAAGTTTTAAAGCCCCCATATGTCAATATTAAGGGTTTAAGATGCAAGAAATGTAGTGAAAATGACCTTTCGGGGGAACAGGGATCAAAAGTGCAAAAATATGGAGCCTGATGAATTGTTGCGCACCGCAACAAATAATTGTTACGGTGCGCAAGCAGTGCCCAGCGACAGAAAAACCCACAGGTGGCTGTTATCACCTTGTAACCGACTTTAAACTCAGGTTTTCGATTCTATGGGCTTCCTATACTGGTATATAGCCTATAGAAGACACATGTATCAATCCTTGATTGTTAGTAGACCCATTTGGCATCAATCTAGCATGATCAAAGTCAATATATAAGCTTCATAATGTTGCAACATTCTTCCATTCATCATCTGATCAACTTCTGGAGCATAAGGACCATTCTCAAGCTTCCTAATCATCCATTAGACACATGTAAGTGCCCTTGACCTTTCTAAATTAAGTTATGCTTAGTTTATAGCCTAGAAGTCAAACCGTCGTAACTACGGTTTGACTTAGCGATAAAACACAAACGGTTCAGGGATTTGTCGAAACGAAAGTTGTTATAAGTTGGTAATTATGTAGGCTTTAAACCCTTAAAAGGGCACCCACTGATTCCAATCCTAACCGGGTTGTTTGTCGAGTCAAACTTCTTCCGAAAAAGTCAACAGAAGCATTAAACGTGTAATTAACGATACAGAAGTCGTGTAATATGTTTTATCATTCCTATAAATTGAAAATAAGTATAATAACTTGTCTAAACTTGTTTGATTCGACAATTGTCTGTTTTGAACCGATTCGGAGCCGAAAGGCGCATAGTTTGACTTTCTGCTTTGACTTCGGTTCTGACCCGATTTATATAGGTTTAGACATGCCTTAAAGTTCCATTAGGACCTAGTTACATGTTTGTATAACCTCTGCGTTTATACCACTTAAAACCTTAATTGTCCGACGTTTCCGTTAAGTGCTTAAATATTGACCATAATGCCCTTATGATCATAAAACGAGATTTTTGGAAATGTGAAAGTACAATAACCTTTGTTACTGATTATTAAGCATGTCCCTAAAATTTCATATCAAACGGAGGTCTAGATTAGGAGTTATGCTCGATGGCGTAATTAAGAACGCTTTTATTAATTAAACGACGTCATTAGCATAAAACCTATCTAAGCCCAATTTTTGACACCAAACCTTTTACCCACTGATGTAATATAATATTTTGGGATTTTTAAAGATTTTTAATTATTTTTAAACTAATCATAAGCTAGGATTAGTGCCTTGATTCGGTAAATACCGAATATACCCTTTTAGGCCATAAAATGAGTTTTACTAGTCCTTTTGATACCAATCCAATTGCTACTGATTTTAAATAATAAATTAAGTGTATTGAACTTGTTGAACTAATCAGAAAACTCAGAATCCTATTTTAATCCGCAAATCGTTTAAAACGACGTTACACGCGTATTAAGCGCATAATAAGGGTGTAAAACCATTTTGTCACATAATACTTAACACCAACTGATATACCAAGTTAAAATAAACTATTTTACTGATTTATTCAGACCCGGATCACAGAAGATTAATTGATCCCTTTTATAATCGTTAAAATGACCAAAATACCCCTACGGGGCTTAATATGAGATTAAACTCGTTTTGGGCATAATGGAAGATATCCTACTGATATCACAACATATTTAAGGCATGTTAACTTAGGAAACCTGTTTAGGACTCTTATGTTTACCCGTTACGCTTCATACGCGTTCGGTTCGGTTTATGTAACTAGTTTACATAAATTAGCCGAAACGGGTCAAACCTTATCGGTTTTATCTCAAAATCCAGAATGTGTATAATATACCCATATTAAGCAAGTCTTCAAACTTGTCGGGTCTAAATCACATTCTATCCGGTCTTCGCCTTATCATGCGTTTGAACCGTATCTTCCTTTTGAAAACTAACCGTTCTAAGTCAAGACTTAATTAAAGACCCGTTAGGATTCTAATAGGTTATTAAAAACCTTCGTTCCAGATTTAGGAGCCCAGTAAAAGCTATCTGTACTTGCTGATTTGATACGGCTGGGATTGAATTTATATTTAGCTCAGGTAAATACTTTTAACTTATTTTCCCTATACGGGCTTGGGGTACGGTATATAAAATACCGCTTGGTCGGGAATTGAATCTTTAATTGTATGATGGTTAAAGTATTGAGATGTTCCGTTTAATTTGTTTTGTTTGCTTAAAGCCTTTGGGGGTCAATGACCGTTGTCCCGGATATCCCTGGCATCATTTTACGAAATGGCCCGACCTTAGCACACAGGTGTAGGCGTACACCTGTCAGTGTCTCATCTACATAAAGTGGTGTGTCTATTGATCTTTAACCCGGCTCGATCCGGGCTACTGAACGCATAAGGAACATGTAAATCCTTTACAAGTTTATATATTTAAATAATTATCCCAAGTTATAAAATATTATTTGTGCCATGTGCATTCAAATCAATCAATTTTAAAACCTTTTCAAAATGAGTCGGTTGATTGTATTTACCAGTGTAAACTGACGTATTTTCCCAAAAAGGCTAAGTGCAGGTACTAATCGGAATTGGCTGGCTACTCCTAGCATCAATAAAGAGTCTCGCAAGCTTAGATGCCTAAAGTCTGTTGAACAGTGTTATTTTATTATTCGATCCGCCTATGGATCCTTTACTTCCGTTGTAATACTTGGATGTTACATTATTTCGGATTGTAATTTATTTATCCTTTTGCTTCCGCTATGCATTTATATATTGTGTTGTTTGACTATGATGTTGCCAACCACGTCACGTTACTCCCCTACCGGGCCCACCGGTAAAGTGTGGAAATATTGGGGTGTGACAGGTTGGTATCAGAGCCAACATTGAGTGAATTAAACACTAACCTTTTGTGTTTAATCTCAATGACACATTAGCACATTCCTTGACCTTCTGAGTCTAGACTTAACATAGGAATATTCTCAATCCTCATCTGGAAATTTTGCTTCCAATTTTTATATATTGGATACGTCGTCAAGCGAAGAAACCGTAATAGGAATTCTCCACACCCGGAGCCTTAAATTGCTGACCTTCGTACAACGGCTAGGATGAAGCGTGCAACCAAGGAGAAAGCATTCGGAAATAAAATGAAGAAGAAACTCCTTTTTGCTAAGGATCGTTTCCTTTAAAGTCCTTATAACGATATTTATCTTTTAGTCCCTTCAAGGACAACATTATTCCTTTGAAGTCCCGTTTAGGGCAACCCTATACTTGTTTAAGTTTTAAAGGAATGATTATTTTTACCATTTGTAAAAATAGTAATATTTGTAACATGTATTTCACCCCCGAGAGTTATAAAACTGAAAACAGTTAAGAGAAAAGGGGGAGCATGAACTCACAACTTTGCGTTCCTTGCGTCGTAAACTTCACCGGATTTTGCTCATAGAGCGTCGTGACCTAAACGTGTTTTATTATCGTTAGTCACTAGACTTGTAACGCACAAGTACAAGTCACTATCTTTTATGTATGTATTTTTGTGTTAAAAATAATTTATACTTTTAACTAAGTGTCTTACTTATATTATTTTCTCAAAAATAAATATAAGTATTTTGTATTTTGCACTTTGCACCCGAATTATGTATTTTGTCTGAATATGTTGTATGTGTATTTGCAAGTCCTAATATACTAGCACGTATTATACATACCACATACGTCTAGCACAAAGTTTAGTAATCAACAAATATATATACTTTTCCTCAGATAACATACTCGACATTTAGACACGCAAATTACAACTTATGTCGTTTCAACTTAAATATCCAAAACTGGACTGTTTTTGAGCATTTTAATAAAATAGTTATCTTATTCCAAAAATTCCCAAATTTTTACTGAACGTCTTAAACGATTTAAAAATTATTGTGTAAAAATATCGGGGTCCAGTTCATTACCAATATTTTATAAAAATTTATTTTCCGGACTGCAACCAGATTTGTCTCTTTCTGATTGCAATTTACGAAATAATTCATTAAAAATTTATCGTGAGTCCGATTTATGAAATTCTAGTGGGAGAATCACAAATACAACAGTGACCAACTACAGTATAAATTTCGTGATCAGACTCCACACAGAATACAAGTTATGACAGAAAACAGGACGCACAATTTCAGCAGCAAAAATGCAGCTCTAGCTGCTGTTACGAAAAAACACTTTAAAAATAGTAAACGAAGTCCAAAAATTATGATTCCAGTGCCATTAGAACCGTATTTCACAGTACATATAACTAGGCCTCAGAAAACACATTTTTCGTTTAGTTAAGGACCTGTTACAGCCCAATAAAGTCGGCTGAAAAGGGCAATCAGCATGCTGTTTTTGGTTTTAAAGGTTTCTAAGACGCATATATATGACCACCATCCTTTCTAATATGATTAAAGTCAGATTATAAGTCTGTTACAGCAGATCATTGTTTATATACCCTGATTTATCATGTTTCATCATCACTCTAACACTCTTTTATCATGTGCTAGTTAATATCCAAGATTTTGTTTAAGTTCTTTAAACTTTCTTATCATTCGATCACTACACATCTTTAACCACATAAACAACAAGTAAAACACAAGGATCTAAGTTCTTACCACTAGCTCAAGGCTAGGGGAGTTCGAGTGAAGAAAACGAGTGGTTAATAGCGAATGGAGAAGGTCCTTCCACTTCCGAGAGCACCGAGCTTCGTTGTTGGACCTCTTACACCTTTGTGTGTATGTAATATGGCTAGAAAGGGACTTGAAAGTGGCGGTTTGGTGGTGATGTGTGGCTGCCGAACTCACAAGGAGAGGGAGAGAGAGCTCAATTTTTTGTTAAGTGTGGAAATGATTGAAATGGTGACCCAAGGGTTTACTTATAACCCAAAATTCTCTATTGTCCCTCATGTAATATGTCCTCATGATATTAGACATAGGTTAATATAATAATAAAAATGTAAGGGTGTGTCCCCATGAGGGAAACCGATCGGTTGGGGGGGTTAAGGGGTATGGTTTGATTTTAACTAGCTAGTTAGATAACTAGTTAAGATAGTTAGGTGATTAATTTAGTGTATTATTTGTGTTGTGAATTATAGCGGGTGTCAGGGTATTCGGGTACCCTAACTAGCTCAGAAAAGCAAAAACAATGTCATTGACAATATTTTTATGTTCTGGGTAAAGTCCGGTCGTTTGGTTGGATACTGATCCGTTAAAGTGCTTAATTACACTTTTTAGTGTCTTTTAAGTACCTTTTTGTATCCTTCTCAATTCCCAACACTTGGGGAAGTATTCTGGATAATAAAACGTAATTTCTGCATAATATTCATATGTTTAAATGCTGATTAGAGCTGAATTATATAAATTCTGCGCTTAAAGTGCGTTTCGGGTGCTATTTAGTGCGTAATTTAGATTCCGGAATGCCTATATTAAAACCCTTGTATGTACTCTTGGGTTTTAATGCATTCTTGACGTTGGACCTACACCTAGGTTCCAATTCTAATGTCTGACTGCTTTCTGCAGTTCTGTTGACACGATGTGTCTTACCGGTGAGTTTACTAATATTTCTGACGCAACGCTCTCGTTTATGCATAAAGCTATATTTTGTAGTACAAAATGTGCATGAATTCACTTGCATGGAATTCAGAAATTTATTTGTCTTGTGAACTGGATCATGTACGTTCATTAAGGCACAGATCACTGTTCATTTAGTGTACGGAATGTACGGAAAAGTGACGGTTGTCACAGTCTCCCCCCGTTAAAAGAATTTCGTCCCGAAATTCAAGCGATGCCATCGGTCGCAGGGGAGTTGTGAAACCAATATGGTCACTTAGATTCATGATTTGTCTTCATGTTCCCATGAAATCTCTGGGTCATGTCGGGAATTCTATCATACTCAAGTAGATCAATCATGTCTTTTCTGTATCTTGTGGACTCTTGGTCCATAACCTCAACAGGTTTCTATAGTATCACGGACTCTTGGTCCAAAACCTCAACAGGTTTCTATAGTATCATGGACTCTTGGTCCAAAACCTCAACCGGTTTCTATAGTATCACGGACTCTTGGTCCAAAACCTCAACAGGTTTCTATAGTATCACGGACTCTTGGTCCAAAACCTCAACAGGTTTCTATAGTAATTCTTGTCGTTTGTCATTGACACGAATCTTATTTGTGGGAACAATGACTGCTCCTTGAGTCAGACTCCTCTAACGATTAGACACATGAATGTGTCGCGATCACTACTGATCTTTTTCTGGGAGTTTCATCTTGTGAACAATGATTCTGATCCCTACACCGGGGATTCAACCTTTTCGTTTTCCAACTCACGCTACGCCTTCTCTAGGCGAGGCTCTCATTTTAGTCATACTTCTTGTCTCATATTCTTACGATTTCTGCCGCTCATCGGCGTAATCTTTCTGTATCCTACGGGCTGTCCTGATATGGTCACATATCCGAACGATCTTGCCTCTAGTTTTCCTCGGCCAACTCGGGCCAGTTGATTGTTTATTTCTAGTCTCCGTTCAACATGACGGGAATTTATTCATTATGTTCCGTCTAAAGCTTTACACGAAGCGGTTTAGACGGCGGTGTGATAGATACCGTTGTAGGAAAACTCCACTAAGGGCAAGTGAGTGTTCCGACTTTTCATCAAAGTTTATCACACAAGCACGTATTGTGTTCATACAGTCTGCATTGTTCAGCAGCTCAGTTCATATTCGAGTTCTTACGATCATCGGTGTGCTGCAACCCTTGTGATCAATAAAGGTCATGCAGCGTTTCCTCTCAGGTAATGACGTCAAGTTGCGACGCGCAATTACTGTATCTATCTCAAGGTCTTTTCTCATGATTCCTTAATCAATGTGCCGCGTACGCAATGTTGTGGTCTCGTTGTATCGACGTACAATCGAGACTTTGTCGAGAGACGTCACATAATTGCAACTCTAGCTCCTTAGCTCATGGTTGCAGGGTTGGCATGAATTTCGTTCTTATCCACCATGTATCTTCAGTTCTCCCTTCGCGAACTCGAAATCCGCTTTTCGTCATCATTGCTCATAACTGTGCTTTCTCTAAGAGTTGCAAGGTAAATTGCAGCTGTTGCTCACGACCTTCCTTGGTCGTTGGCCATATAAGAATGTAGTCAATAAGTATATGACTTATCCAGGTATGGCTCACACGTTCGATTCATGAGGTCCATGAATATATTGTCGATGCATGTGTCAAGCCAAATGATACGACAAGGATCTCGTAATGCTCGAAGCAAGTCCTAAAGGTCGTTTTAGGGATATTTCCTCTTGTATTCACAGTGGAGGACCTCTTGTCCTCAAGTTGATCCTTGGCAAAGGATTCTGATTCTCAATTTTCTGAAGTTTATGTAAAGTGGAGACTACCAACTTTCTCCTTGTCTCCTTAACTAAGGATGTTATGTCCTTAATTTCCTCTGTCTAGCAGCTCTTGCCGTTATATCAGAGGTTCATGTTTCGCTGGTGAAGCTAGTCGGTATGGCGTCATTCGTTACTGGTGCTGCTCCTGGCACGCGACTTATCCTGAACTCCTCTCGTCGCTACGGAGAGGCGTTCCTGGCAAGTCTTCCGAAAAGGCTACTGGGACTACTTCCGTCACGGGGATGTTCTCAGGCTCTGCAGTCTACTCGGAGGCGTTTCTATGCCTCTTCGACCAATGAGGGATGTCGTAGATCTACCGCCTTGTGGGGTCTGGCATCCTTGCACCTATTGCAGGAAAGTTGGGTTTCATTATCCGCAAGAGGGATGCGTCTGATTTTTTCATATCGAATGACTTCAGCTGTATACTTGGATTTCTGATCCATGCTGACTATCATATTATGACCTCGCGAGTCAATGGTAACAGAAGGTTCCGGCCTTCTGAGTCCCTAAATACAATCCTTAATCGCTTCGACTGTTTAAACTAGCCTCCTATATGCCCATTTCTAAAGAATACGGGGCGTCTATTTTACTCGAAACTAGGCCAAGCAGTTTCTTATGTTCTAAGCATGCAAGGTTAAAGTTGGTGCCAGTATTAATTAAAAGTAGATGCATAGGGTTGGTTAATAGGGAACGTACCCGTAACCGCATCTGGATCCTGGCGTGCTTCACGAGTTTCAATCGTGTAAACCCTTCCTTGTTTGTTTCTTCTTATGGCAATCTTTCCTAAAGTGCCCTACTTCACCACATCTGTAGCAACCTGGTATTCTCTTATTTCTTCCATCTGGGTCCTTCACCCAATAGGCAACCTTGCTGTGCCCTTCTTTTCCACACTTTCCGCACTTAGGCCTCGGACATCGACCTTCATGGTGAAAATTGCATTCTCCGCACTTCGGTTTAGTCCCCAAGTATATTCTACCACCGGCCTTATTAGTGGCTCCATCAGTTTTCCTGTCATGCGGCGGTTTCACCTTCTTTCTTTTGTTTGCTTCAGAGTTTCCGTAGCTGACTCGTGTGCCCACCTTTAGGTTCGAAGACTTCCTTTTCTTATTGCCTGATGACTCCACATGAGTCTCTTTCTTGTTATCCTCAGATTCCGAAAATTTTCCCTTCAGTAAGAGCGACACTCATATCGATAACCTCTGCAATGGTTGAGGGCTTTGAGGTAGTAACCATGCTCCTGATCTGAGGTGCAAGTCCCCAAATGAATCGTTCAACCCTTTTGAATTCCGGTTTGACTAAGTAGGGGACGACCCTAGACAAGTCGTGAAATCGTTGGACGTATTCAGGAATCTTCGGTCCGTCCATTTTCAAGTTCCAGAACTCCACCTCAAGCTTCTGGATTTCGGCCCTAGAACAGTATTTCTTTTCCATCATTTCCTTGAGCTCGTCCCAGCTTAGTGCATAAGCAGCATCCGCACCAAGGGTTTGAACCTGAAGGTTCCACCAGGAGAGTGCGCCATCTACGAATAACCCTGAGATATAAGTAACACTCTGTTGGGGTGAACAGTTACTCATTCTTAGAACTGAGTCAGTCTTTTCTGTCCAACGAACAAATGCAACGGCGCCTCCTGTTCCGTCAAAGTTTAATGGTTTGCAGTCCAGGAACTGCTTAAAGGTGCAGCTAGTTGGAGGGTTATTTTCAGTAGTGCCATCGCTGTGCTTAGAGCGGAGGGCTTCATGTCGCGCAACTGCCTGTGAGATGCATTCTTGCAGCTCGGCTTCTGTCCTTGGCAACGTACTGGTGTTTGTGTCTCGCCTGGGCGGCATTCTCTTCTGCCAAAATGGTATGAAGTAGGTTAGACAACATTCCAATTGTCAATGAGATACATAGCACCATAAGCCATTATGTGATCACCCAATTTCACACATATATATAATCAGTGTATAAGCGAGGAAACAGTTATTGAGCCTCCACATAGGCTTGTCAACTTGGCTTATTGTTTGAAATAAAATAAGCTCGAGGCTACATCATCTCGGTCAGTCTAGTTTTAGTTATTTCCTGCTACATTGGTTTTTCTTAGGTCTTTGGATTTACTGGTGCGTATACTTTCCCTTAGATGGGGTTGTCCGTGTCGAGGTGGTAGAGAGTGTGTCGTCACTGATTCTTCCTGAATGTCATTCCACCTTTCTTGCTTAAATATCGTTTTCTCAAACGTCTCGTATACAGGTAAAAGTGTCAGTCACGAAGTAGGCTGAGACAGGTCTCCTACTTTCTAACGTGCTAAAGCACTGATCTATGTGTTGTTCTACCAGATGAAGGTGAGGACACCTATAGATAAATTTTGTGTGGTTTTCATTAGCTTGACCCGCAGAGTCCATCAGGATTTCTGTGCACTACAAGTCGTTATTACATGGGCCCCCGTAATAATAAATTGTCTTGCACAGTTACCCCAAATTTTCTCTCGTCCAAGCAGATGATCAATCAAGGAGGGGACACTACTGTCCTTATACCTCTTGTCATGGAAAGGACCATTGCGGTGGTCCACGCGCTAACATTCGTTATCGTTACGCGCGTATAGGCACGATGATTAGATGGAATAGGAATAGGGAGCATTCCTAGTAGTTGGAGGGGCACCTTCATGATGAATACTTCATCTTCCTTTTCTGGTCAAGTATGTCGTCAATCTTGCTTCACATAAGCCGCAGGGATCTCGTCCCGTTGATTGAGAATTCGATCAAGGTTGCCGCCTCTGCCTCGTCATCATCACCGTAGTTAGGCACCTTCACGATCGAGAGGGAAGAGCAGCCATCTCCTACGGAAGCAAGCTCAGCATCTTGTTTGGTAATCACTCCCAGCCATAAGCTTTGCAAAGGATGCGAGGTCGGTGGCTTCATCGTGCGAGTCACGTATAGTACTAGGAGTCGGAGTCGAAAGTATCTTATTCACGTCAATAATCATTCCGTACACTTATTTGTATGTATGTATATCAATAACATATATGCTACTTAGCATAATCAAGCATTTTAATGCATTATATCACGTATAACTCTCGTTTTTGGGGGGTCATTTTGTTTTTGGCAAGTCTAACTCGTGTAGACTATGCTTTGGTTGGCACCTTATTTTAAAGGTATTCCTCACTAATGTCCTTGCCTTGTCACTTTTTGAAAAGTGTCTGACTTGTGGATCTTGGCGCTTTCGTGAATGCAATGAAAACCTTTTTGTAAAATGTTTTCGTGAGAGAACTCTAGTGATTGTAGTCTAGACTCGAGAAAGAATCCTAGTTCACTACAATCGAAGCTTTGATACCAAACTGTCACACCCTGTCTTTTGCGGAAGCGTATGATGTGTGACTAGCTTGTTATCATTGCATTCAATCGTAATAAACAACTACATGATCAAAACGATGTTCATCCATTCATGAAAATTTGAGTATTACAAACACTTGTTATTTAAGTTTTCAAAACATGACCTTTGACAAGGTTACAGTTCAACAAAAGTGGATGACATCTAAACTTGTAGTCTACTTCTAGTTACGACACTTGCGCCCAAGATCCATCCTGTCACCTGAAATACATGTAATTTTGGAAAACATCAACATAAAGTTGAGCGAGTTCATGCGTTTTTGTATTTCACGTTTGTATACTTTGTATGAAAACATAGTGTGTGTCATGTATAATTCAAGTTTTTCTTGAGTACCCCACGTACTCAAGTATAATTCCCGTTTTCTTGAGTACCCCACGTACTTCAAGTATAAATCAAGTTTTCTTGAGTACCCCACGTATTAAGTGATTGTTTATACAAGGACATTAAGGCACGTGAGGACATAGGGAGCATTAGTATATTCTCCTTCAAGGCATGTGAGGACATAGGGAGCATTAGTATATTCTCCTTTAACTGTGTCGATTACCCTCGACTGTGTCGATTAACCTCGACTGCGTCAATTTCCCTTGAATGTGTCGATTTCCCACGACTGTGTCGATTAACCTTGACTGTGTCGATTTCCCTCGACTGGGACACCGAAGCACTCATGAGCTCACATAAGGACCATGAGTGGGGCTCGGCCGTACCCGTTAGATCTAACCCTCGTCCCTAATTAAGTATTAATGGCATCTCAATATCTAGTTTAAGCTCACATGATCTAGTATTTTCTAGGCTTTTCTTAAAGCTCATCATATTGCACTCACCACGAGTGCTTCTCGTATTCTTTTGTATTCTCAAATCATATTGCACTCGGTACTCGTTCTCACCAAGAGTGCTTCTCGTATTTTTACCATTTGTAAAAATAGTAATATTTGTAACATGTATTTCACCCCCGAGAGTTATAAAACTGAAAACAGTTAAGAGAAAAGGGGGAGCATGAACTCACAACTTTGCGTTCCTTGCGTCGTAAACTTCACCGGATTTTGCTCATAGAGCGTCGTGACCTAAACGTGTTTTATTATCGTTAGTCACTAGACTTGTAACGCACAAGTACAAGTCACTATCTTTTATGTATGTATTTTTGTGTTAAAAATAATTTATATTTTTAACTAAGTGTCTTACTTATATTATTTTCTCAAAAATAAATATAAGTATTTTGTATTTTGCACTTTGCACCCGAATTATGTATTTTGTCTGAATATGTTGTATGTGTATTTGCAAGTCCTAATATACTAGCACGTATTATACATACCACATACGTCTAGCACAAATTTTAGTAATCAACAAATATATATACTTTTCCTCAGATAACATACTCGACATTTAGACACGCAAATTACAACTTATGTCGTTTCAACTTAAATATCCAAAACTGGACTGTTTTCGAGCATTTTAATAAAATAGTTATCTTATTCCAAAAATTCCCAAATTTTTACAGAACGTCTTAAACGATTTAAAAATTATTGTGTAAAAGTATTGGGGTCCAGTTCATTACCAATATTTTATAAAAATTTATTTTCCGGACTGCAACCAGATTTGTCGCTTTCTGATTGCAGTTTACGAAATAATTCATTAAAAATTCATCGTGAGTCCGATTTACAAAACTCTAGAGGGAGAATCACAAATACAATAGTGACCAACTACAGTATAAATTTTGTGATCAGACTCCACACAGAATACAAGTTATGACAGAAAACAGGACGCACAATTTTAGCAGCAAAAATGCAGCTCTACCTGCTGTTACGAAAATACACTTTAAAAATAGTAAACGAAGTCCAAAAATTACGATTCCAGTGCCATTAGAACCGTATTTCACAGTACATATAACTAGGCCTCAGAAAACATGTTTTTCGTTTAGTTAAGGACCTGTTACAGCCTGTTAAAATCGGCTGAAAAGGGCAATCAGCATGCTGTTTTTGGTTTTAAAGGTTTCTAAGACGCATATATATGACCACCATCCTTTCTAATATGATTAAAGTCAGATTATAAGTCTGTTACAGCAGATCATTGTTTATATACCCAGATTTATCATGTTTCATCATCACTCTAACACTCTTTTATCATGTGCTAGTTAATATCTGTTAGGATTGAACCCTACCAGAGGAACAGATAATGTAAAGCCAAAACCTGGTCACAACAGTGGATCCATAATAAGCAGCAGTTTACATCAAGCTTTCCCCTTGAAAGTGATTTATAACAACTGATGGTCGTTATCCGTTGTTCAGATACAATTACTGCTGGTTCTTCAACTGCTGATCAAATTCATGAAGTATTCAACAACTGCTGATCATATCTACTGATGGTAAAGCACTGCCCAATCAAGGACTGATCAACCTTGAGGAAAGCACTGACATAAAGGGAGAGCAGATGTTTGGTGAATTAACTGTGTTAGGTATAGTCAGTGGTTAGGTTTAGCAGTGTTTGTGTAAGGACAGTAGATACAGTTTGTTAGGCTGTTAGACGTCGCTTTCATGGTGACGTCAGCTGAGATACCTCAGTGGTTTGGTTTGCCTATAAATGTAACAGTACCCTGTACTGTTACATTTGATTGACTGAGCGGGTTCTTCTCCTCATGTCTAATCCTTTCATCTTGTGTGCAACCAACCTTGGGGCATCAGGCTGAGGGGGAGTTTAGTTTGTAAACATATCTGTAAACTTTTGCTTTGATTTGTATTTGTAATCCTTTGACTCTATGAGAAGCAAATGTTTATCAAACTATTTTCTCCATTGATTGTGTTAACAAAGTTTGTGATCATTTCCGCTGCACTTAAAATTGTTCATATCTATTTGATTTGCTCAAATCCAACAAACAAGCACAATCACAAGAGCCTCAGATCCTAACAATTGGTATCAGAGCCTGGACAGTCAATTTCGATTTAACAGTCAAATTGACATAACAGTTAGGCTCAAAATTCATTGATACTAAGGTTGGTTGTATTTAGTTGAAAAACAGAGTATCGATTAAATCATGTTCAAAATGATTATTCAAAAACTCTGTAAATCAACCAAGATGTCATATGACACACAAATTTCACACAACAAGTAAATTCATGCACAAGACACTCATGGTTTCTAGATCTGAAAGCAATATCTGTTAAACCATGAGATTATTTTTATTTTCTAAATTGATTTAAACTGTTGATGTGTAATCTGTGATGTTTTCATTAAATACTAAAGTACAAACCTCAGATTAACAAAACCTATGTTCATAAAAACATTGTTGTTTTGTTAACACAAAAAAGGAGGGAAATTAAAACTTTAGTCATTCAGATCTTATGTGTTTGGAAATAGGTTGAGATCCTCAAAAGGAACAAATCAACTTTGTTAATAATACATTAAGAAAATCAGGGGTTAACATAGTCCGTATCATATGTAGTGTGAGATTGGTTGAAAAGTTGTGGAAACATGACCAAGTCTCTCAAAACATTACTGCAAAATGATTTTGGACTAATATTCACAAAACTCTGAAGTGTGTTTATCTCAAAACTTTTGAATTCAGAAGAAAAGGGAATAAACTTAAAACACTTAAGAGTCAAAGCTTGGGGTAATAATGGTCAATCAAGCAACTGTTTGTGCTCATTGGTTCAAGAAAGTTCAGGTGACATTAGTGTTCCCAGTGATTGAACTTACAAAAGGACTAGACAAATTTTCAAAATCATCACATAGAAATTAGATCTACAACAGGATCTTCAAAACTCATGTGTCCATGTGTCCTCATGTTTGCAATCAACTGACAAAGAAAATGGTACCAAACAGTGGTCAAAATGTTGTCAAAATATTCTACCACTGCTGTCAAACCACTGACCATTTTCATAAAACTTGAGAATGATATGATTATGTTTTCTTTTGAAAATTCACCAGATCCTTTTTGATACTGTTCTCAGAAAATCCTTTAACCATTTTTTTTCAAAGGATTTTCTCGAATAACCAGGATATATTATTCATTTTTTTTGGAATAATATATTTGGAACTTTTGCTTGTTTTTGTTGGCAATAGTTTCAGCTCCTGACAGGATGTAATACCTTATTTTTGGTGGTATTATTGTCCTCATAAATGGGTCAAAAGGAAATGGTATATATGTCAAGATCATGTCATACTCAGGTTTGCTCCTAAATTTTCATCAAAAGTTGGTTGCTAACTTGCTTGAATTACTAGGGTACTCATATTTTAATCGAATATTAAACAAAAATGAGTTGCCTTAGCAAAAAGTTCTCATCATCTGGGATACTAAACCACTGTCTTTCAAAATTGACATGTGACAAAACCTTGAATGAAGATTCTAACAACTGTTGCTGGAATACTTGTTCCTCAACTCTGTACCATTTACCCTAACCACTATGTTTATCAAAAAAAAAATATCACTAAATATTGTTCACTGCTGAAAGTCTACCACTGATCCTTCCATTCTCTTGACAAGCACTGATGCTCAAAATCAGAGACTTATCCACTGATGAACTATCCACTGATAGTAAAATCCTCCACTGTCCACAGTATTACAGTTGTAACCACTGATGTTTGATACGTCAGAGGCTCTTAAAACAACTGTTCTCCACCCTTCATCCATTTCATCAGTGTTTGACACGTGGTCAGTTTTTAGCCTTCAGATCAAAATAACCGCTGCCACATCAGCGATCATTTTTTTAAATAAAACCCTGCCCTAAACCCCAAACAGGGTTTTACACTGTCGAATTGAATTCCAAAATTCTCTTCTCAAAAGCAGTTTCCAACCCTTCTTCTCAAAATCTTCAGAAACGTTCTTCGTTCTTCTCCGCAAAAATGACAAAATCAAAGTCAAAATCAAAATCAAAACCAGAATCACCACCACCTTCCAAAGAGGTCGCTCAAACGGCCGAAGAATCCATCGAAATACCGTACAAACAATCTCACAACTATCTGGGTTTACTCACAAAACTCAAAGACAACCACACCTTCGACTCCATCATTGATACAATATCTGCATCAAAGTACAAAACTTTGTTGACAGTAAATGCTCCCATCTATCTGCAAACCCAGAGAGAGTTTTGGAAAAAGGCAACGCTTGAAAAACAAGACGATAAAGTCATAGCCATTAACTCCTCGATACAGGGTACAACGATTCAAATCACTCCGCAATCATTATCAGAAATCTTCAAACTCGATGATCAGAAAGGTAAAGCTTCCTTTGACAAAAACGAGTTAAAAGCTGATTTTCTGAAAAGGGGCTATGCAGAACAGTCAAAGGTAGATACCCTACAAAAGGGTTATTTCCCATCTGCACCCAGATTTTTATTTCACACACTCTTGATGTGTGCATCAAATAAAACAACATCTTTTAATGAAATACCATTGAAAATTCAATGTCTGGGTTACGCTATTTTGAATAATAAAGACTACAACTACTCCCAGGAAATTTTCAATGACATGGTGAAAAACGTTGAAAGCAAAGCATTTTTACTTTTTCCAAGATTTTTGAGTTATTATCTTGAACAAAAATTTGAAAAGGAAAAGGAAAACTTGCTCAAACAAGGTGTTTATTGTCAAATAAAAAGCTTAACAAAAGAAACATTTTCAAGAATGATGGCACCTATAAAAACAAAAGCAGAGGTGTCTGAGCAGAATTTAGCAGTTACAACTGCTCCTCAGACATCTGCTGCTGAGCCCACTGCTCCAGGTGATCATAGCAGCACAACCACTGCTTTGAAACCCACACCTGACATCACCAAAAAGACCAAAAGAAAAACATCCAGAAAACCCACCAAACCCAAAACAAAGGCAACTCTGGAAGATGAGATCCCAGAGGAAATGCCTGTGACAACACAAAAGTCACCACAAACAACTGCTGCTACTTCCTCACAGCAGTTGGAAGAAAGATCTCAACCCATGCCTGAAACTCCTCCTGCATCCTCACAAAAGGATCAGGTTGTAATCACAGGGACACCAAATTATGAAGCTCTAGATCCACTTGGCTCTATCTTCCACAGTCCTGATCCCAAGGACATGTCTCTTTCAACTCCCATCCCCTCACCAATAATAATGCCACAATCCATGCTACCTTTGTTACATGCAGCTGCTATAGCTCAGACACAAACCAGTTCCTCTCTATCACCTGTCACTGAGAGTATACCCCCACAGGTGACTGGGTCTGATGCTACTACTCCTGCTATCCCAGCAACAATTGAGGAGGTTACACCCCCTGAGTTACAAGTAACTCTCGGTGGTAGTTCAAGTGGAGCAGCAACTACAACTGGTGGATCAACAGGTCTCCAGTTGGCCAGTTGTTTCATAAATCAGACTCCCTTGAAGGCAATTTCTTCAATAGCACCAATGTTAACCACTAGTGAGCCTATTTTGACCACTAGTAACATCAAAGGTTTATCAAGTGCTGAAGAAAGAAGTCCCCAGTACCAAGAACAAGGGGCATCAATGGGTGATTTTTGGGACTATGTTCCTAAGTCACACATTGATATAACCACTGCTGGTGGGGATTCAGAAGATCCTACTAAAGTAGGTGATGATTCAAGATATCAGGAATTGACGGGCAGAGTGGAAAAACTTGAAGAATCAGTTTCTGAAATAAAGGAGATGGTGCAAGAGATTTTAAAAGCTCAGAAAGCACAATCCAATGTTGTTCCTGCTCAAGCACCTGCTCCACAACAAGCACCTGCTGCAAATGAGCTTTGGAATATTTTCCAACCCATGCTTGAAAAACAGCAACAAATGGCTGATCATAAGCATGCTATTCAAATACAAATGCTGACCAACATGGTGGAATCAAGGTTCAAGGACGCTCAAGCAGATATCAAGGCTATTAAGGCCAGCATCCAAACTACCACTGGCAAGGCTCCTTCAACTTTACTATTCTTTGATGACCCCCTTGCAGATAATGCCAAAAAGGGGGAGATAATGAAGCAAATGAAGAAGAAGGGAATAGAACATGGCCTTCATATTGAGCCTGAAAAAGAAAAAGAAAAAGGAAAGCAGGTCTCAAAACCTGTTAGCCAAACAGCTGATACAGCAGCAGTTACAAAAACTGCTGTCAGTAGCCAAACAGCTGGCATGACATCAATACACATATCTTCAACACACACCACTCTACCACACACCACCACAACTACTGCTCTACCACCATCATCTACAATCATATCACCACCACTGCCTCCTGTCATAAAACAGAAGACAACAGATGTTACAACATCTGTTGTAATGACAACAGCGGTTGAAACACCAATTGTTTCAACAGCTGTTAGTCAGTCACTCTCCACCATTCAAACCACTGCTTCACCAACAGCCCCTCCTCAACCAAAAAGGAGAAGGGTTTTCATTCCTTATGATTCACCACCACCATCACCACCATCTAAAACTACCTCACCACCTCCATCCCCTGCTCAAAAGCAGAAGACAACTGCTGACATATCAGCAGTTGTAATGACAACAGATGTTGAGACACCAGTTGTTTCAACATATGTTAGTCAGTCATCCACCACTGCTCTCATCTCTCCTACTTCACAGCTAAAGCTCTTCAACAGAAAAAGAAAGCCAATCCCTACCGATGAAGGTATACATGATCCTAACGCTGCACAACATCCACTGGAGCTTGAAGCTATCAAAAATGAGATGAGGCAATTCTATACAGAAGAAGATCCTTCAAAAAGAAGATTCTCCTCACTCATAGGCTACATGCCACCAGATGATATGGATGACTACCTCAAAATCAAGGCAAGGCAAGCTAAACTAAGAGCTAAATTTGAAAGTGAACGTGACCGATTAAGCGAAGATGGCATTGCTAAAAGACTGGAGTTCTACTTAACAAAAGTAAAGCAGATAGAAGAATTTGCACAAAAACTAAACAAAGAAAAGGCTGATCAAAAGAAAGAGTTAAGAAAACAATATCTAGCCTACATCATGAAAGAGAAATTATATCCTGCTGAAGAACAACAGTTCAAAGAATGGCCAGTAGTAGCTCTTAAGCGTGAGGCAGAAAGGATTGAGAAGATTAAGAATGATCCTACGAAGAAGAGGAATGCTCCTAACTGGAGAAAATATGAAAAGCTCATCGCTGACTTAACTGCTGAATATAAGAGAAAGAAAAGGGAGCTGGTGGATGCAAAAATGGATACTGCTGAAGCCATATCAAAATGGTCAAAACAGCAGACTGATGAAGCCTATGAAAGGCTAAAGAAAAGAAAGATAATTGTTTCAAGCACTTCAAAGAAGCATGAACAAAGAATGAAGCTTGAACAGCAGATAGAAAACCTCAAAACACTGTTCCGGTCTACTTTTGTGACAAACCAAGAGGAAAAAGAACAGTTGACCAATGAAGAGGTGAAAGAAAAGGAGGTTGAGCACTTCAAAGAATCCATCATGAAAATGGGTCTAAAAGAAGAAAGCTCAGAAAAACTTCAAAACCTTTTGAAAGGGATGTTAACCAAACCTGCATCACCAAACACTTCAACAGACATGACAGACATTGAAAGGCAGGAGCTGATTGAAAGAGAAACTGCAGAAGATATAGCTGCAGCAAATGATGTCATAGAAATGGCTTTCAAAAGAATGTCTGAAAGTCTGCAAGTCTTCTCAAGGCCAATATCTCAAAGCTCATCATCAAATAAATCTCTCCCAAGAAATCCATTGGGTTTAAAAGTACTAAAGTGGCTCTCTGATCAAAAGACCCACGTATTGACTCTGTTCAGATCCAATGGAGAGGTGAAGTATATATCAAGGAAAGAAGCACTAGGCCTTAGTGTTCAAGATTTGCAGGATCTCCTTGAACTTACACTGTGCAGGGATGAAGATGATATAAGTTCCAGAGACTTTGAAGCAGATTTTAAAAGAGAAGCAAAGGAACTTTTGATGAGGAATAAAGATCCAGAATAATGACAGGTTTTGGCATTATCTGTTCCAGGGGGAGATTGTTGGGATTGAACCCTACCAGAGGAACAGATAATGTAAAGCCAAAACCTGGTCACAACAGTGGATCCATAATAAGCAGCAGTTTACATCAAGCTTTCCCCTTGAAAGTGATTTATAACAACTGATGGTCGTTATCCGCTGTTCAGATACAACTACTGCTGGTTCTTCAACTGCTGATCAAATTCATGAAGTATTCAACAACTGCTGATCATATCTACTGATGGTAAAGCACTGCCCAATCAAGGACTGATCAACCTTGAGGAAAGCACTGACATAAAGGGAGAGCAGCTGTTTGGTGAATTAACTGTGTTATGTATAGTCAGTGGTTAGGTTTAGCAGTGTTTGTGTAAGGACAGTAGATACAGTTTGTTAGGCTGTTAGACGTCGCTTTCATGGTGACGTCAGCTGAGATACCTCAGTGGTTTGGTTTGCCTATAAATGTAACAGTACCCTGTACTGTTACATTTGATTGACTGAGCGGGTTCTTCTCCTCATGTCTAATCCTTTCATCTTGTGTGCAACCAACCTTGGGGCATCAGGCTGAGGGGGAGTTTAGTTTGTAAACATATCTGTAAACTTTTGCTTTGATTTGTATTTGTAATCCTTTGACTCTATGAGAAGCAAATGTTTATCAAACTATTTTCTCCATTGATTATGTTAACAAAGTTTGTGATCATTTCCGCTGCACTTAAAATTGTTCATATCTATTTGATTTGCTCAAATCCAACAAACAAGCACAATCACAAGAGCCTCAGATCCTAACAATATCCAAGATTTTGTTTAAGTTCTTTAAACTTTCTTATCATTCGATCACTACACATCTTTAACCACATAAACAACAAGTAACACACAAGGATCTAAGTTCTTACCACTAGTTCAAGTTTAGGGGAGTTCGAGTGAAGAAAACGAGTGGTTAATAGCGAATGGAGAAGGTCCTTCCACTTCCGAGAGCACCGAGCTTCGTTGTTGGACCTCTTACACCTTTGTGTGTATGTAATATGGCTAGAAAGGGACTTGAAAGTGGCGGTTTGGTGGTGATGTGTGGCTGCCGAACTCACAAGGAGAGGGAGAGAGAGCTCAATTTTTTGTTAAGTGTGGAAATGATTGAAATGGTGACCCAAGGGTTTACTTATAACCCAAAATTCTCTATTGTCCCTCATGTAATATGTCCTCATGATATTAGACATAGGTTAATATAATAATAAAAATGTAAGGGTGTGTCCCCATGAGGGAAACCGATCGGTTGGGGGGGTTAAGGGGTATGGTTTGATTTTAACTAGCTAGTTAGATAACTAGTTAAGATAGTTAGGTGATTAATTTAGTGTATTATGTGTGTTGTGAATTATAGCGGGTGTCAGGGTATTCGGGTACCCTAACTAGCTCAGAAAAGCAAAAACAATGTCATTGACAATATTTTTATGTTCCGGGTAAAGTCCGGTCGTTTGGTTGGATACTGATCCGTTAAAGTGCTTAATTACACTTTTTAGTGTCTTTTAAGTACCTTTTTGTATCCTTCTCAATTCCCAACACTTGGGGAAGTATTCTGGATAATAAAACGTAATTTCTGCATAATATTCATATGTTTAAATGCTGATTAGAGCTGAATTATATAAATTCTGCGCTTAAAGTGCGTTTCGGGTGCTATTTAGTGCGTAATTTAGATTCCGGAATGCTTATATTAAAACCCTTGTATGTACTCTTGGGTTTTAATGCATTCTTGACGTTGGACCTACACCTAGGTTCCAATTCTAATGTCTGACTGCTTTCTACAGTTCTGTTGACACGATGTGTCTTACCGGTGAGTTTACTAATATTTCTGACGCAACGCTCTCGTTTATGCATAAAGCTATATTTTGTAGTACAAAATGTGCATGAATTCACTTGCATGGAATTCAGAAATTTATTTGTCTTGTGAACTGGATCATGTACGTTCATTAAGGCACAGATCACTGTTCATTTAGTGTACGGAATGTACGGAAAAGTGACGGTTGTCACAATAAACTCCATACAAAACTTTATTCTAGTATTTTAAACTCTTATCCAGAATTTAATATTTAACTTGGTCAAATAAATTTAAATCGAAACTAGTAGAACAAGTCAACCTTTCATCATGTTAAAATTTATTGTACAAAACTTATCTTAATATGTTTGTTCAAATAAAGTCAAATCAAGTTTAGCTGATCAATGCAAACGTCTTTTTAACATGTTAAATTATTTTATTTTATTATTTTGAGCCCGCATAGACTACACACAAAACTTAATTTAAGTATTTTGAACTTTAGGCCGAAATTCAATATATAATTTGGTTAAATAAAGTTGAATCGTACCTAGTTGATCAACGTAAACTCTCATTTAAGATGTTAAAATTTATCGTACACAAATTATTTTAACATGTTTCGTCAAATAATTTTCAATCGAGTTTAGTTGATCAACGTAAACGCTCATTTAACATGTTAAATTAAGTTATTTTAATATTTTAAACCCGCATAAACTTCACAAAAAAACTTTATTTTAGTATTTTATACTCTATTCCAAAATTTAATATATAATTTGGTCAAATAAAGTTAAATCGAACCTTGTAGATCAAGGCAAACTCTCATTTAACATTTTAAAGTTTATCGAACAAAACTTATTTTAGCATGTTTGGTCAAATAAATTCAAATCGAGTTTAGTTGATCAATGTAAACGCTCATTTAACATGTTAGATTTATTTATTTTAATATTTTTAGCTAGCATAAACTCTATACAAAACTTTATTTTAGTATTTTAAACTCAAATCCAAAATTTAATTTATATTTTGGTCAAATAAAGTTAAATCGAACCTTGTAGATCAATGAAAACTCTCATTTAACGTGTTAAAGTTCATTGTACAAAACTTATTTTAACATGTTTGGTCAAATAAAGTCGAATCAAGTTTAGTTGATCAAAGCAAACTTTTCTTTAACATGTTAAATTAATTTATTTTAATATTTTGAGCACGCATAAACTACACACAAAACTTTATTTTTATATTTTGGACTCTAGGCCGAAATTCAATTTATAATTTGGTTAAATAAAGTTAAATCGTACCTAATTGATCAATGCAAACTCTTATTTAACATTTTAAAGTTTATCGTACAAAATTTATCTTAACATGTTTGGTAAAATAAATTCGAATCGAGTTTAGTTGATCAATGTAAACGCTCATTTAACATGTTAGATTTATTTATTTTAAGATATTTAGCTAGCATAAACTCTACACAAAACTTTATTTTAGTATTTTAAACTCTAATCCAAAATTTAATTTATAATTTGGTCAAATAAAGTAAAATTGAACCTTGTAGATCAAGGCAAACTCTCATTTAACGTGTTAAAGTTTATGGTACAATATTTATTTTAACATGTTTGGTCAAATAAAGTCGAATCAAGTTTTGTTGATCAATGCAAACTTTTCTTTAACATGTTAAATTAATTTATTTTAATATTTTGAGCCCGCATAAACTCCATACAAAACTTTATTTTAGTATTTTAAACTCTTATCCAGAATTTAATATATAATTTGGTCAAATAAATTTAAATCAAACCTAGTAGAACAAGTCAACCTTTCATCATGTTAATGTTTATTGTACAAAACTTATTTTAATATGTTTGTTCAAATAAAGTCAAATCAAGTTTAGTTGATCAATGCAAACGTTTTTTTAACATGTTAAATTAATTTATTTTATTATTTTGGGCCCGCATAGACTACACACAAAACTTTATTTAAGTATTTTGAACTCTAGGCCGAAATTCAATATATAATTTGGTTAAATAAAGTTGAATCGCACCTAGTTGATCAACGCAAACTCTCATTTAACATGTTAAAGTTTATCGTACAAACATTATTTTAACATGTTTGGTCAAATAATTTTCAATCGAGTTTAGTTGATCAAGGAAAACGCTCATTTAGCATGTATCTTTTAGCCTGCTGCTGAAAATTCAACATGTATTCCACGTATCAAAAGTACACTCACCATACCAGCATTATCCAGTCCAGAATTTGACCCATTTAGTTATGAACAAAACCCAAAAACATCTTAATCGCATCAATTAGAAGCTGCCCTAAATTAAAAAAAAAATGAACACAAAGAGGAGGGCACTACATATACCGTATAATTAAATAGGAACTACAACTATCACTCACTACACTCGGCCTTATAAGATTACGGACGCGGTTTGCTAAATATTGGGTTGTCACATGCTAGAGACCTAATAAGCAGTGTCATTAGCTCTCTAATACGAGGGTTCCCAATAGGGGTGCAAACGAGCTGAGATACTCGAGCTCAGCTCGAAAAAATCTTGAATGAGCCGAGCTTAAACAAGCTCGAGCCCGAGCCTAAAAACAAACTCATTTAGTAAATGAGCCCAAGCCCGAACATTGCTAATCGACTAAGGTAACAGAATAAAAACATGCACATAATATGTTAATGACACTTTTCTCAGGTTTTAAGTCAATTAAAATTCAATATTTGACAGAGGTGACATTCTTAAGAAGCATGTCAACAACATCATCTGAAATTATATCAGCTTTTGTCTTTAGATGTTAAATCTTTGCCTCGGTTTCCTTCTTAAGACCTTTCACATTATCACCCGAATCTCCACCAGTCTGTTGGGGATTTCAAATACTTTAGGCAAAACATTTAGTATAATTACTGCTTAGTCTAGGGTGTGCACATATTAATGCATGAACATATTAATCAAACAGTTATACTAGTACAAAGTTAATAAACAAATGATAAATTATAATATTAAGCAATATATGATTCATCAAGACATCTATCTTACTCACTGAAAATGGGCAAAATAATAATAACTCAAGCTAATCATACTTGGTATAAACTAAAAAAAGCTGCATTAGTTAAATAGTTACCTCTCTTTTTGGTTGGATAAATATCCATTTAACATTACATATATTTTCTATTTATCATTAGTCATACGGTGCTCATAAGCATATTTATTCCCAGACCAATCCCTTTGGTGCATCATCATATTAAACGGATGCGAATGCGACTCAAACGCCTGCACCATCTGTGGCTGCTGCGTGTAAGGCATAGGCACCATGTGAGGCGGATAAGGCATTGGAATTTGCACATTATTCCCATTCCCACTAGACTCCTGTAAACTCTGCGGAACAGGAGTCGACGCAAACAAATGATCCGAAGACGAAGGTCCTTCATTCGACAACCCCTGCATCCGCTTCAAATACAACCTATACTTCTGCAAATTACTAGAAGCATTCTCACGTGTCAATCCTTCAACATTCATCAACTGCATAATCGTTTTCAGAACCATGTTTTTCACACCTAAATGCGCCACAACATCCACAAACCGCTTGTTCAATTGTGGTGTCCACACTAAACGTGGTCGTTTCGACGTCCTTGACGACGAATCAGCTTCCTCTCCACCACCACCACCACCACCACCACCACCGCCACCATTGCCGCTGTCAACTCGCCTCAACTTCCTCAAATCCAAACCGTCTCCGGTCAGATCAACCGTTTCCTCACCTTCGATAAACATTTCATTAGCTCTCTCCTCACCAAACGACTTAAAGCCGTTAAACAAACCGTTGGAAAAAACCGTTATTGAATGATTTTTTCAGATTTGATAAAGTGTTCTGCGAAGCGCGATTGACGTTAATCATGCTCAGGTGAGGTACTTGCGAGATGCTGAACGCCGTTGCTAGCTCCGCCGGAACCAGCGACTGCGACAACGGCATCAGATCATGGACGGTAGGTAACCCTAGCAACCACTCTGAAACTCGATCGTCATCGTCGTCGTTGCTGACGTCATAGTCGGTTATTCTCACTTCTTCTCCCATTTATTAATATAACATATTAATCAAACAGTTAGACAATACAGTTAACACTAAACTTTGTTTTAAAATGCGTGCATTAAGCGCGCATAATGATGCATTACTAACAACAACATCAATAAAAACATCAGGCATTTTCAGAGAATCATAATAAACATAAAATCAAATTGCACATACACACACATCAAAGTATATTAACTGCAATTAGAATAATGAAATTACACACAACTAAATCAACTTAAGAGCAAAATCTAGAGGTTAAACTGCAAAGAATCAATGAAACGAATGAAACGTACATAGAATGTTATTTAAAATGTTATATATAACACATCTCTATATAAATCAAATTTAATTAAAAATTATTAACATGTTAAAACAATTTGTTTTTCTAAAAAAGCTACAAAACAGAAACATAAATATACATATAATCATAATTTCATATAATCAGGTTAAATTAAATAAAACTTAATTGATATTCGCAAATAAATGATACCTTTAAACTGAGATTTAAGATCTGAAACCCTAGAAACTAATTTTGCATAGATCTCAGTCAAAATCGACAACAACTAAAGTTTTGTAATAGTTTTTCGCAAGCAGCTCTGAAAAATATGTAGATTATTAATGTAGATTCGAAAAATCTCAGCCGAAATCTGAAAAATTGAACACGGATGGTGCTAGACCTTCTATTAAATTGCCGTGGTTGTTGCTGGTGGTGTTTAATGTTTGCGTTCACTGATGCTGGTGGCGTATTGTAGTGGTGGTGGTGGTTTATGGTGGTGATGGTGGCGGCGTATGACGGTGACTCAGAGAGAAGCTAGGGTTTCAAACTGTGTGGAAGGTTTCTGTTTGAATATGGTGGCGTATTAGATTTTTTTTTGGACAAAAATGCCCATGTTCCCCTGTTCCCCACTTTTTTAGTGTTCCCCAATAAACCCCCCCCCCCCATATATATATATATATATATATATACTGTAAGTATTGAGAGAAAACCCTCTTAATTGAGAAAACCTAGGAAACTCTAACCTCTCGACATTTTTAAAAAAAAAAATTACACATGTAATATACACGTTTTAAGGGTTTTGAGCAAAAAAAAATCAAAAAAGCGCCGACCCGATTTAAAAAAAAAAATAAACAAGTTTTGCGCAACGCAACTGTAACATATGCTACACATGAATGTAACATATGTTACACAAAAACTTGTTTATTTTTTTTTAAATCTGGTCGGCGCATTTTTATTTTTATTTTTTTTGCTCAAAACCCTTAAAACATGTATATTACATGTGTAATTTTTTTCAAAAAAAAATGTCGGAAGCTTAGAGTTTCTTGGGTTTTCTCACAAGTGGGTTTTCTATTTATCATTTCCCTATATATATATAGGAGAGGCTGATTTAGAAAGCCTTGTGAAAGAAGGGGATTGAATAATGGGTTTTGATTCTAGATTTTGAATAATAGATGAGAATGGAGCTCTAGGTCAATCTATATAATTAGAGGGATGATATGGGTCAGATCGAGACATGTTACATGGAATATATTCAGATAGTCTATTTAGAAGAAGTTTATCAATGAAAATAAAAGGTGAGATCGAGACATGTTACATGGAATATATTCAGATGGAGGTATCATATATGGAATTTTATTATATTCTTCTAATCTTTGATTCAAATATATATATTGCTTTTATATGGTAAAAAAATAGGAGAGAGACAGAGTGAGAACGGGACAGGTGAGACTGAATTTATGTTTTTCGGATTTAGGTGACAGTTTTATTTCGATTTTTGTCACGGATTTACTCAACGTATGTGTGTTATATACAGAATAACACATGATAAAGAAGAAAGTGCATACTCTAGCCAAATTTATTCAATTAAAACTGTTTAAACCTTTTATTAGTGTATTAAAAAAAGTATCAACTCGATGTTTCTATGAAAACAGATACTTCATATTATTATTTACGTGTCATAAATCTACAAAACATTTGAATAGTCTACGTGATGGAAAACTATTTACATTGGGCTTTAAATAACAGTGTATTGGGCAATGGGCGGCCTGTACAGAATAGGCCCAAATCATTTTACTTGAAAGGTTTTTCATTTTGTTTAGCTAGTAAGCGAAATTACATAAAGTATAGTAGTTATTAGTCATAAGTAGAAGGCGTTTTATAGCGACTACATAATGAGCAACTAGGTTGAGCATCTATTGACGAGATATGTTGGAACGAAGTCCAATGTTAAGTGTAGAATTATTTGGACTATATATGAAACTAGTAAATTGCATCAGCGTTGTCGTGGTGTTCTGTAAAAATTTTACGTCAAAACATAGAACAACTGAAAAAATATATAAAAATAAGTACGAAAACGTATTACATTTGACCCGACTCATTTCCGGGAAAAAATTACGTAGAAACGCAAATCAACTTGAATTTACACACAACCGTACATAAAAAGAAGTACGTAAAACTCGATTACAAAGTTTTTCGAAAGTTAAGAGGTTGTAAGTATTAATGCTAAAACTTAAGGGGTAATACTATGAAAGTATACAAAAGACAAGAAAGACAAATACAAAAAACTCAAATCACTATTCACAATAGTGGGTAATTGTAATATATTATAGGGTTATTGGATTTTATCACCCCAAACTATTGATTATTGGCCGCTGTCACCCTCAACTATCACTTTGACGTCCGTCACCTCCAACATAACACTTAGTGTGTTCTGTCACCACTTCGTTAACTGATCACTAACTTTAGATCTCATTACTATACTTTTGGGAGTGTCCTAGGGATCTTAGAAAGGTTTTAGGGATCTTAGGACACCCCAAATGTATAGTAACAGGATCAAAAGTTAGTGATCAGTTAACGACGTGGTGACAGAACACACTAAGTGTTAAGTTGGGGTGGCGGGCGTCAAAGTGATAGTTGGGGTGCTAGTGGCCAATAGCCAATAGTTAGGGGTGATAAAATCCAATAACCCTATATTAAATAAATACATGTTACCCATGTTCGATCCATGTGACCCAGGTTCGATTCCTACTCTCCTCATTATTTTCTGCGGCATCCAGGTGAAGAGCAAATACGAGTGGCGCCGGTTCGACTTGGATGGAAGGCGACATTTTACCGATTATTCCACTGTCGTGCCTTCGGGCTGGAGGAGGTCGGGGTTCCGTGCATCTGGGGAGAGCCAAGGGGCTGGCAACAGCCGAGTAGTCGACCTTGGCCACAGTGCCCAGTGTCACGGTGGTTGGCATGCCGTTCCTTACAGTTCAAAAAAGTTAGTAATTGTATTATATTAAATAAATAAATGCTTTGTAAGTTATGTTTGTATGTCAAACTAGTTTTTGCCCAGTCCGCGTTGTGGGGCAATAAGCCGAATATTTCTCTCTCATAACATGTATGTCTGTACAGAGGGCAAAATCGTAATTATATTTTGAACTGGAGGCGAAAATATAATTTTAAACTGAGAGCAAAATCATAATTTTGAGCTAGGGGGAAAACATAATTTTATTTTGAACTGTAGGCAAAAACGTAATTTTGAGCTGAGGGCAGAATCGTACTTTTTAGCTAGAGGAAAAAAAAACAACATTTTATTTTGAACTGGGGGCAAAAACGTAATTTTAAACGGAGGGCGAAACCGTAATTTTAAACTGGGAACAAAATTAAAAATGAATTTTTGAATCGAGGGCAAAAGTGTAATTTTGAGCTAGGGGTAAAATTATAATTTTATTTTGAGCTGGGGGCAAAAACGGAATTATAAACGAAGGACGAAAGCGTAATTTTAAACTGGGAATAAAATTAAATAAAAAATGGGTTGGTCCAATAGGGAAGTGTCAGGCAAGCTGCCTGGAACTATTCCCTCAACTTGAAAATATTTGAACTGTGAGCAAAAACGTAATTTTGAGATGGGGCAGAATCGTAATTTTGAGCTAGAGGGAAAAACAACATTTTATTTTGAACTGGGGGCAAAAACGTAATTTTAAACGGAGGGCGAAATCGTAATTTTAGACTGGGAACAAAATTAAAAATGAGTTTTTGACCCGAGGGCAAAAGCGTAATTTTGAGCTAGGGGCAAAATTATAATTTTAATTTGAGCTGGGGGCAAAAACGTAATTTTAAACGAAGGATGAAAGCGTAATTTGAAACTGGAAATAAAATTAAATTAAAAATATGTTGGTCCAATAGGAAAGTGCCGGGCAAGCTGTCTGACACTATTCCCTCAACTTATAAATGTATATGTATTGTCTGGCACTATTCCCTCAACTTATAAATGTATATGTAGTAAATGTTACAGTGAAACAATGAAATCATGGGTACGTATAAAATTTGGTCATGTGTTGGGTCATTTAGGTTATTCACAAGTCTGATGTTCTACATTCAGCAAAACATCTACTAACCATGTACCAAAGCAGAGCTTCTAAGTTGTAAGTCATAATTAGAAGTTCCAACTAGGGTTGTTATCGAACTGTAAAATGTACGGGCCATCTCGGCTCCTCCTTGAAATACTAAGTTCAAACTAGGCTCATTTAAAATCTAAGCTTGTTCATGGCTGGACAAACCGACTCGAAGAGTCACCTGTCAATGACATCATTTTCAATATGATTACCAATGAACATGTACTTCAACTATTTATGTTTTTTTTTAAATATATAGATAAGAAATTTTGAGTCAATGAGCTATAGCATAATTAGCATTGGAAGGGAAGTAAAATAATTGGGTTTGAGGTAAGAGGTTTCAAGTTCAAACGTGATCACAGTCGGGTTTTGCCGCAGTGGGCCTTTGGACGGCGGGTTTCCCCAGAACAGGTGATGTTGGGCTTAGGCTACTTAGCGTTTTTCACAATCGCATGCCTATGGTGTCGCATTTTGCCATTGGGAGCCCGCATGATGTAGTGGGAGCCCACGTGATGCAGTTTCTCCCCAAAATATGTTTAAAAGTAACTCTGATAATAATAAAATAATCAAATAAAGAACCTGTGAAAAAATACTCATATATATAGTTGGGAGCCCGCACGATGTAGTGGAGTGCAAATCACTCCATAAACTCCACCAATGGTCTCATCACTCGCCTGCACGCACGCACGCACGCACGCACACTCATACACATACACACACTTACAAACACCTAACGCACACACATGACACACTTCCATATACACACACCATAATATAAATCTCGTGTGATATAAATTATTATATACATAAATAATGCATTACATAATCTTTGGTTAAAAATTATTATATACATAAATAATGTACTAATTTATGTATTAATTATGAAAAGTTTATTAAATAATGTATTAATTAGTAGAAGTAAGGACAAATTGGAACTATCAGACCATGTGTAGTGGTTTAGCTCAATAATGTCATCACCATGGGGCGTTTTGCGACACGTGGCAGTCCAGTCAGCATGGGGCATTATTGCAAAATGGGTGTAGTGGGGATTGGGGCATTATGTTAAATGAAATGTAAAATAATTAAATAAAACAAAAACCCTTAAAAAAATCTTATTGGATAACAAAAAGGGAGATGAAAGATGATTGGACAAGGAGAAGGGGGCAAGGCGTGGTTTAAAAAACGTTGAATCAATTTTTTTTTCAAGAAAAACGCTAAAAAACGCCCCTTGTAATGGGTTCCGGGCGTTTTTGGGCGTTATTTTTGAAATTTTTTTAAAAAAAACGCCCCACTACGGAGGGTCTCATATAGAACACTTACACCCTACGTATAGAATGTTATCTTAGTTAAGTGTCTTAAACGGAGAGTAAATTACAAGTCTACACTCAAATGTATTATACATTAGTTAGTAGTATAGATATATTTTTTTGAACGGCCGACAAAAGATTTTATTCATTGTAGCAAGACGCTACCCACCAAATATACAAATGTTTTCACTTCAAAAACCACCAAAACATACAACAATTACATCAAATTAGTCTCCAAATTTAAACCGGCTCCAATCCTCCCATGTTAAAGACGCCACTTTTGATCTATTCTTTATCCAAAGATACGCCATTGCTTTTATCTCTTCCAACATCTTTACCACGTTTGGATTTGTCTGTCTGAATACTACATCGTTTCTCATTTTTCATATATTCCAAATCGTTACCAAGACCACGGCATGTATCGCTTTCCGTTTTTTCCTCGACCCCGAACTTGATTCATGCAACGTCAATAAGTCATTTAAACCGAAAGCAATAATTGGCGGCAGCATACACCAACCCCCTAAATTTTGCCAAGCAATTTGGGCAAAATGACACGACACAAAGATGTGATCACACGTCTCAACATAGTAACCGCAAAACACACACATCTGGTCTTGAAACGGCACATTCCGAACCGCTAATGCTTGTTTCGTCGGCAGCCTCTCCATATCCGCCCTCTAAGCCACCAAGCCGACTTTCTTAGGAACCCAATTGTTCCACTCAAAAACTCTAACAGGGCGAACGATTTACTAAACTAAGAACTTTTTTAATGCTAGCAACAGAAAAATTACCATTTGGTTCATATTTCCATCTCCAAACATCAGAACCCGACGTCACGGCCAGACATCCGATCAAGGCAGTAAGTTGCTGAAGTTGAATTTGTTCCTCCATACCGAGTATAGGCCGAGCCCAAGCCCAGTTCAAAACGAAACCAGACTCACCTACAGTCACGCGGTCTGCAACCAAACACTCCTTAACCAGTTCATTCTTTGAACAAGGCTGGAAATTTTAAATAAAGTGGTAAAGAGTCAGCCCATGTATCCAGCCAAAAGGATATATTCTGCCCATTAGCTAAAACCACTGAAATTGATTGTCTCAAATCAATGCCAGCGGTAAGAAGTAACTGTCCGATGCTGGATATACTTTTCCACGGCCCAGCTATTGAGGCTTTAACTGGAGTGTCACACCATGCCCTTGGTCTATGATGAATCGCCCAAATTACTCTTCGCCACAATGCTTTCCTTTCAGTTTTAAACCGCCACCACCACTTTGCTAACATAGCTAAATTCGCATCCCTGAGTGACCCGAACCCTAACCCCCCATATTCGACTGGAGCGATTGTTTTTTTCCCACACCACCCAATTCATCTTGGCCTTTTCTTCCGATCCTCCCCAAAAGAAGACCCTTCTTATCTTATCCAATGATTCTAGAACTTTTAAAGGTGCTTTAAACAAGGAAAAATAATAGGTTGGTAGAGAATTTAACACCGATTTAATTAAAGTAATTCTCCCACCATATGATAAAGTTTTGGCTTTCCATAGAGAAAGCCTATTCTTGGATATTTCAATCACTGTTTTCCAATTGCGAGCAAGATTCATATTAGCACCTACCAACAAGCCGAGATGTTTAAACGGAAATGTACCTTGTTTGCAACCCAATAGAAGAGCCATGTCTTGAATTTCCTGCTCTTCCACCCCAATTCCATAAATACTACACTTAGCAAGGTTTACTTTTAAACCAGAAACTAGATAAAAACATCTCATCATCCTTCACAGATTAATTTTATTCGATGACGACCACTCACCTATGAACATCACGTCATCCGCATAGATCGAATGGGACAAGGATGGACCATCACAAGAAACCTTAATCCCATTGAACAATCCAATTGAAGTAGCTTTTTTCATTATTCTGGATAATGCTTCCATAACAATAACAAACAAAAATGGAGACAACGGATCTCCCTGGCGAAGCCCCCGTGAGCAATCGAATTCCCTAGTAGGAGAACCATTGACTAAAACGGAAGCTCTGGCCGAATTCAGTGTAGCCATCACCCATGATCTCCATCTACTCGGAAAGTTCATTTGTGCCATAATCGAATTCAGGAACGCCGAGTTGACAGAATCATAAGCCTTATTAATGTCAACTTTAAAATACATCCCATTCCGCTTATACTTCTTTAACCAACTAAACACTTCATTAGGGACTAATGGGCCATCCATGATATTTCTACCTGCCAAAAAAGCCGATTGTTGTTCCGAAATCAGATTTCCCATCACCCCTTTTAGACGGTTAACTAGAACTTTTGAAATCACCTTGTTTACTACACCAATAAGCCTAATTGGCCTGAAATCCGCTGGGCCAACCGAGTCTTTAACTTTTGGAATCAATGCAATAAATGAGGAAGTACAACACTTGTTAAGAGATCCGTCATCATAGAATTTATTGAACAGTCTAAAGATGTCATCCTTGAGACCCAACCAACACCTTTTAATAAACTAAAAATTGACGCCATCCGGCCCCGGTGCACGGTCGCCTTCACAATCCCATACAGCTAGGGGTGTTCATTGGTTCGGTTTATGGTTTATTTGGTTTATTCGGTTCGGTTTATTCGGTTTTCAAAATTTTGTACCCCAAACCAAAAACCAAACCAAACCAAATAAGGAATATGCAAACCGATCCAAACCAAACCAAATTCAATTCGGTTTGGTTTCGGTTAGAAACCAAATCTAACCAAATTGTAACTAAGTACTTTTTTTTTCCTAATTTATATTTATGTTTGTGTTCCAACTTTTGAACATCACAACTAATTTACACCTAACAATATACGAATACAAGAAAGTTTCATTGCGAAATAAAACAAACACATCCATAAAGTACTCGTAGACACAACCACAAAATTAAAGCTTCAAAACATAGATCATAGAAACTATAAATAGTTAACAATTTTAATGGCACAAAATATAAATAATCTTCAAACATGAGTCTTTCTCCAAGAAAATGTAGAAATCCTAAACCTTAGTTTATACAGATCTGAAGTTCTATTATTTTAGAAATGAGTGGGTTTGAGTTGGGCTTTTAGATTTACATTTGTTATTTTGGGCTACATAAAAAAATAACTATTTTGGGCTAATAAATTGTATATGATTTATAAAATATTATTATTTTTATTTAATAATTAATTAAGTTAAATGGTTTATTCGGTTATCCAAATAAACCGAATAAACCAGATAAAATAAAATGTGGATCCATAAACCGAACCAAAAACCATATTCACAATTCGGTTTCGGTTAGAAACCAAACCAAAAACCGAATTCGTTATTCGGATCGGTTTATTTGGTTACGGTTACGGTTCGGTTTACGGTTTTTATTTGGTTACGGTTTTTTCTGAACACCCCTACATACAGTAGCTTTAATTTCCTCCACTGAGAACGGACTCTTGACGGGTGGTCCATTGGACAACCCTTAATGATGTTAAAAGACAGATTTATCCTTCACTTAATCGCTTAATTATCTTGAATTAGATAACTACAATTGCTTATGTTTCAGGTATGATTTGGGAGCTAAAAGTGGATAAAACGCTGCTTAGGATGGAACGGAGTGGAACGGGGCATGCGTGGAAGGAACGAAGAAACAAAACCAAAAAATCAGGGCTCCACCGTAAATTACGGTGGCCACCGTAATTTACGGTGGCCCTGAAACATGCTTAATGCTCACCGTAACTCAGGCTCATCTCACCGTAACAAGTTGGCGTCCACCGTAATTTACGGTGGAGACCGTAAATTACGGTGGAGGTGACGGACAAACTCGTAACTGCCTTCATTAAAACCGTTTTTGGGTGTCTTTTCACATTATCTCATCATTGGACGTTTTCTTGGCATCTTAGGGGCGATTTTGGCTGTTTTTGCTTGGTTCCAAACATTTCTAAACAATTGGTTTGTGTTTTCGATTCGTATGAACATTAATCGTTGTGTGATGATGATGTACCAAGTCATGCGTGGCTAAACTTTTGGTGATCATCCTAGATGTAAGGTTTGCTTTTGAAACACTATGTTTGTGCTTGAATTTCTAAAATAATAACTTTGAATGTTTGTTTGAGTTATTATGGTGTTTGGATATTTGTTTGTAAATTGTTGATTATTGTTTGATGTTAATCTAAACCATACGTTCTTGGTGCCGTTGGCAATCGAGATATCATGGGAGGGGTTAGGGTTGGATAATTGTCAATTGATCATCGAGTAACAACCTCGCATTTTATAATCTGAGTACTTAGTTCTCCTTCATCACAAACAGATAATCAAACACGAACCATGTCTATGTGGTTCTTTCTAGTAAGCATAAACATTAGTGTGGATTAAAACCTGAAATCTAGGATGGTCGCTTGTTCCTAATCTGTTTACAAAAACACTCTTTGATTTGCAATTTATTTAATTACTATTAGTTTTTTTTTTAAACCAAAACAATCCAAATCATTGATCTTTACTTTCTACAAATTAGGTTAATTGTAGTTAAATCGCAAAGCTATAAAAATCAACACATTTTCCACATACTCCCTGAGTTCGATACCCATTTACCACTATCTATAGTTGTTATTTGGATTAAATTTGCGTGTACTACGACAACACGTCAAATTTTGGCGCCGTTGCCGGGGAGTTGTGCGCAACGTGTGTCAGTTTGTTTGTTTTGCTTTGTTATTTTCGGGTATACACTAGTGTGTTTAGTGTGCAGGTTCTACAGGTGCATGCATACTAGAGGCTCTCACAAGTCGTCACCATTGTCATTTGATCCGGAGATCGAAAAAACATTAAGGCAAAACAGAGTTTTAGTAAGAGAAAACAGAATCATTGGTTCACCTACATCACCCATCACACCACGAAACATCATGCAAAAATCTCAAATACCACCCACAACGGGTCAAACGACCTCATCATTTATACCTACTTCCACACAACCATCACCAAACACAACCATACCAAATTCCACTACAATTCCTACTCAACCTCATGACACTACACCAACCAATACCACACAACCGATCACTACTCAAGTTGAACCCTATCTTACCTTTAGCCCTTCATCCACAATACCACCATTATCACACTTCTTTCCCCCAACTACGGGTCAATCATCTTCTAATTACCCAATACCACCCAATTCAACCATTGTCCATGCTACTTCAACATTTAGACCATCGAACCAATCGGGTTTCCATTATTCCACTCTTCCCTTTGGGCAATCCTCGGGTATTCAAGGGGATGGATATGACGATGGCTATGAAGAGGAGTTTAGAGGGTATGAAGAGGAAGGTTTTTACTATGGAGGTGATGGAGGATATTTGGGAGTTCAAGGAGGAGCGGGTCAACAAAGTCAACCGCTTCAACAATTTCAAGATACGAGTAGATTACCGGTTGGGGTGCAACACATTAGACCGCAAGGGCCACAACTGCAACGCCCTACACCGTTACAACAAGTGCGCCCTCAAAATACACAACCACAATTTCAAAGGCCGATTCAACAACAACCACCAATTCATCAATATCAATACCAACCACCCTTTGCACCTCAAGGGCCTATGCAAATGGGTCAACCAAGAGCACCATTGGGTGCACCTCAAAGACATCATCGGGAGGTTGTACGGGGAATTGAAGCTCACTTCCGGCCTATTATCACTAACAATCCTTCGGCGGTAGTGATTCCTCATCATGCGGATGGAAGAACTTTTGAAGTAAGAACAACCGCCCTCCAAAGTCTACCAAAGTTCAAGGGGTTAGCAACGGAAGAACCCTATTTTCATTTGGAGACATACGACTCCATTTGCAACACTATTGGAGGTCAAGGGTTCTCCTCGGATGATGTCAAGTTTGTTGGACCGTTCTATGACCCTGAAAAGTCAGTCAAGGATGTTCATCTTCATGTATGAAGGCGGAATCAACATAAACGAAGTTACAACAGCTTTCCTATTCAATTCCTTCACTTTTATTGCTTTCTGAGTTCAATTTGACAAAGTTTGGTTACACAAGCAATGACCTAATCTCGCTCATACGTACATAATGAAGTCACTTGTGAGGGTATTTATACTAGTTCTGATTTCGTTTATATGTCAGTGACACAAAAGTGGAATCACTAAGTGACATATAAGCGAAATCACTAAGTGACATATAAGTGGAATCACTAGTGTACATAAAAGCGAAATCACCTCTAACCTATGTTCACAAAAGCGAAATTAACAATATAAAACCCTAATTTAACTCTCAAGACCCTATGTTGACTATCTTGACTTAAGACTTGATGTAGACGTAGTCAACAGACATTCCGTGCACCAACAAAGTTGGTCCTTTTTCAATTTTCCCTAGAAGATAAAGCAAAGAGATGGTTTCACACTCTACCTTCCGCATCGATCTTTACATGGGCCGATATGCAACAAATATTCTTAGATGAATATTACACTTCTCAGAAGACTAATGATGCAAGAAGAGGTTTGAGAAGCTTCCAACAACAATCGGTGGAGATGTTTCATGAAGCCTTCGAAATATTTAATATGATGTTACGGAATTGCCCTCATCATGGGATCCAATTATGGGAGTTGTTGAATCCATTTCATGAAGGGTTGAGTTCGGAGGATGCACGGGATTTAATGTCGATCACTAATGGTACATTCGGTACGAATTATGAACATGTTGATTGGGCATTTTTAGAACAAATGGCGGTGAATTCCAAGAGGAAGGCCCAATCTTCACGACGGGCTAGGCATGTGATTCAAAGGCCACAAGTGCATGGAGTAGAGAGTGGTAATGTGCAAACTACAAATCAAGTGTACAATGTGTGCACTAATTCCAATGAAATAAGCCACACGGCGGAAGTTTGTGTAGTAGGAGTGGTTGATGAGCAAGTAGAGGAAGTGAATGCAATTCAAGGAGGGGGTGGTCGAAATTTCAATATGAACTCCAACACCTATCACCCCGAGTTATGAAACCATCCTAATTTCCGTTACGGGAACGCGGCAAACCAAGCTAACCCAAATTTTCAAGGAGCTCAAGGTAACTTTTCATCTCGTCAACAATACAATCAAGGCAATTATCGGGGTGGAAGCAACTATGGTTATCAAGGGCAATTTCAACAAACGGGTCAAAGTGGTTCGGGTCAACCTTCGTCAAGCGGGAATGAAGTCATGGATATGCTTCGGGCTATGCAACAAGATATGCAGAAACGGAATCAACTTGATGAAGTTCAAATGCAAAAGGATGCAGTTCGTGACAAGAGCATCCAACCACTAACAACCCAAATGGGTCAATTGGCATCCGATGTGGCGGAGTTGAAGAAAAACAAAGGTCAACTTCCTAGCGACACCAAGGTAAATCCTTCACACGGTTCGTCACGAGGTAATGTTAATGTTCATCATGTTAGTGTTTTAAGAAGTGGCAAAGAATTTAAAGCCAATTTGTCACCCGATTTGGTTGAGGGGGTAGTTGAGGATATCACGGGTAATGATAGTGATGATGAAGTTTCACCGGTTAAACCTAATGAATCAAATGTTAACAAACCGGGGTTGGGTGAAAATGAGAAAAGTGAAAAAGTTGAGGGTGAACCGAGTCAAGTCCCGTTTCCATCGGCTTTACTTGACCCGGGTAGGAAAAATTTTATTGCATCAAGAGGTCCCCAAAAAGAAGAATTGTGGGACATGTTTAAACAAGTAAAAATTAATCTTCCACTACTTGATGCAATAAAACAAGTACCTGCTTATGCTAAATTTCTAAAGGAATTATGTACACAAAAGAGGCAACAAAAGAAGAAAATGCCTAAGCGGGTGGATTTAACCGGGCAAGTGAGTGCAGTTTTGAATGGGGAGCTTCCTCCTAAGCTCCAAGATCCGGGCACGCCATTAATTAACATTCAAGTTGGTAATTTTCAAATGGCGAAGGTGTTACTAGATCTTGGAGCCGGAGTTAGTATTTTACCGGGGGGCTTATATGACCAATATGATTTTGGTCCGTTAGCTAGGGTGGAGACAACGGTTGTTTTAGCCGATTTGTCTCATAAGCTACCTCGGGGGATGGTTCAAAATGTAATTGTTAAAATTGATGAGTTCTATTACCCGGTTGACTTTTTAGTCTTGGACTACTCATCCGCGAACCCAAAACAACAACAAAATGTAATTTTGAGTCGGCCATTTTTTAGCACCGCGCATGTTGTGATCAATTGTAGATTTGGTACAGTCGATATGACTTTTGGGAATCGAAAATGCGCTTAAATGTTTTTACTAACAATTCTAATGCTAATGGTGTTGATGAGTGTTTCATGGCAGATTTAGTTGACGGATGCAACCCGCATGAGTATGAGGAGGATGGTATGGATGTTTGCTTGTGTGATTTTTCTGAACAGGTACATGCTTATGCACTCCGGGTTGAAGAGGAAAAACAGGATGCTATGGCCTTGAAAGAAGGTCGACCACCATGGACTCATCAATTCGAAGGCTTGACGATGGAGATAAATTCGGGTACTAAACCATCATTAGAAGAACCACCGAAGTTGGAACTCAAAGACTTGCCGAGCCATTTGAAGTATGTTTTCTTAGGGGATAATGACACTCTACCGGTCGTTATTGCCTCTAATCTAGAGTTGGCTCAAGAGCAAGCATTGTTGGAAGTTTTGAAAGAAAACAAAGGAGCTATTGGATGGACAATTGCCGATCTCAAAGGAATTAGTCCATCAATCGTTATGCACAAGATTATTACCACCGAAGATGCAAAACCAACACGAGAAGCTCAAAGGCGATTGAATCCGAACCTACGGGAGGTAGTAAAAAAAGAGGTAATTAAATGGTTGGACGCGGGAATCATCTATCCGATTTCGGATAGTGCTTGGGTGAGTCCCACCCAAGTTGTGCCTAAGAAGGCCGGTATTCAAGTAGTCAAGGATGAGAATGGTGAACAAATTGCCACCCGACCGGTCACCGGGTGGCGTGTTTGTATTGACTACCGAAAACTGAATGCCGCCACTTCTAAGGACCATTTCCCGCTACCTTTTATTGACCAAATTATTGAAAAATTATCGGGTAAAAAATATTACTGCTTTTTGGACGGGTATTCGGGTTACAATCAAATAGCAATACACCCGGATGACCAACACAAGACCACCTTCACTTGTCCATATGGCACCTTTGCCTTTCGGCGAATGCCATTTGGCTTGTGCAATGCACCGGCAACTTTTCAACGATGTATGATGAGTATTTTCTCGGACATGGTTGGAGAGTCGCTTGAAGTGTTTATGGATGACTTTTCAATTTTTGGCACTAGTTTCGAATCTTGTCTCAACGAATTACAAAAAGTTTTAAAAAGATGTGTTGAGAAAAATTTAGTGCTTAGTTGGGAGAAAAGTCATTTTATGGTGCAAGAGGGAATTGTGCTAGGTCATGTGATTTCAGAAAGGGGAATGGAGGTGGATAAGGCAAAAATACGGGTAATAGCATCTTTGCCACCTTCGAAAAATGTTAAGGGTGTAAGGTCATTTTTGGGACACGCAGGGTTCTATAGACGTTTCATAAAAGGTTTTAGTGTTATCACTAAACCTTTATGTAACTTGTTATTAAAAGATGTCCCATTTGATTTTACTAATGAGTGTATGCAAGCTTTCACTGTTTTGAAGGAACACTTGGTCAAAGCTCCTATTTTGCAACCACCGGATTGGTCAAAGCCGTTCGAGATTATGTGTGATGCAAGTGACACCACAATCGGTGCAGTTTTGGGTCAACGGGTTGATAAAAAGCCGGTGGTGATTTACTATGCAAGCAAGACTTTATCCGAAGCGCAACTCAATTACACCACAACCGAAAAGGAGTTATTAGCGGTGGTGTATGCTTTGGATAAGTTTCGTGCGTATATTTGGGGGAGCAAGGTGGTGGTTTATTCGGATCATAGTGCGGTCCGATATTTGATGGAGAAAAAGGGCGCGAAGCCTCGTTTGATTCGGTGGGTATTGTTGTTGCAAGAGTTTGACTTAGAAATTCGAGACAAAAAGGGAAGTGAGAACGTAGTGGCGGATCACTTGTCTCGGATTCCGGTAGAAGGGATTGATGATGTTAGTGAAATAAATGAAAGGTTTCCCGACGAGCAACTCCTAGCCGTATCCACTTTCGTTGCACCGTGGTATGCTCATTATGTAAACTACCTAGCCACGGGTGCCATCCCAAGTCATTGGACTAAGAAGCGACGACAACAATTTATGGTCCAAGTGAAGCAATACATTTGGGATGAACCGGATCTTTTCAAGATCGGGCCGGATCAAGTCATTAGGAGGTGTGTGCCCGAAACGGAGGTATTGGAAATCTTGACTCATGCCCATTCATCTGCATGTGGAGGTCACTTTAGCGGGCATAAAACGGGTTACCGGGTTCTCTCATGTAGGTTTTATTGGCCCACAATTTTCAAGGATGCATGTGAGTTCGCTAGAAATTGTATAAATTGTCAAAAGATGGGAAGCATATCGAAGAGGGATGAGATGCCATTACAACCAATCTTGTTGTTGAAATATTTGATGTATGGGGTATTGACTTTATGGGTCCCTTTCCGAATTCGAATGGCTTTCTATATATTTTGGTAGCGGTGGATTACGTCTCAAAATGGATTGAAGCTATTGCAACACGCACAAACGACCATTCGGTTGTTTGTAAATTTGTTCAATCCAACATCTTCTCTCGTTTTGGTATTCCACGTGTTATTATAAGTGATGGTGGTTCACATTTCAAGAACTTTAATTTCGGGAAATTATTGAAGAGGTATAGCGTGAATCACCGGATTGCCACACCTTACCATCCGCAAACGAGTGGACAAGTCGAAGTGTCCAACCGTCAAATCAAAGAAATCCTCATGAAGATGGTTAGAACGGATAGGAAGGATTGGTCGAGTAAGTTGGATGATGCGTTGTGGGCATATCGAACGGCCAACAAAACTCCGATTGGCACAACACCTTACTGGATGGTTTATGGAAAGGGTTGTCACTTGCCAATGGAGTTAGCGCATCGGGCACATTGGGCTATCAAGACGGTGAATGCGGATTACGATGAAGCGGGGAAGATAAGGAAGTTGCAATTAAGCAAAATTGAAGAAATTAGAGATGAGGCGTATGAGTGTGCATCGGCTTACAAAGACAAGCTCAAGAAGGTACACGATGCAAAGTTAAGGAAGAAAACCTTTGAAGTGGGTCAAAAGGTTTGGTTGTACAATTCAAGACTCAAGATGTTTGCGGGCAAGCTTAAAAGCAAATGGATGGGCCCGTATGTCGTTCGGCGGGTCGGGAGGTTTGGTGATATTGATATCCAAGATGAGCAAACTAACAAACAACAAACGGTGAACGGTCATCGGTTGAAGCCATACTTGGAAGGGAACGACATCAACAACTTGGAGCTTGATAAAGCGGGCTATATCTTACGCCCGGTCGATGAGGAACAACCATGAGAGGCCCAGGTTTGGTAGTGTAAATAGTTAGCATTTCATTTTGTTTGTTTTGTATAGTTAGCATAGTTACCGTACTCGCTTGAATCTTGTGTTTGAAGCAAGTGTGGGGACATTCGGGTCACGAATTGAGGACAACACGGGACTTTCGAGGGGGTAGGGTAATTTTTACATGTTTTTGAAAACTTAAAAAAAAATCGAAAAAACTGAAAAAAAAAATATAAAAAATATACTTAAAATTCAAGTTTTTGGCGAAGGAAAAACGCCCAGGTACCACCGTAATTTACGGTGGTACCGTAATTTACGGTGGAGGTCAAGGGAATTTGGGCTTTACGGTGGTAGAAAAATGTTGCCAGGGTACACCGTAAATTACGGTGTCCACCGTAATTTACGGTGGACCTGGCGAGTCTAAGGGTCGATCTGGTTTCAGCAGTTATAAATAATAATAATAATAATAATAATAATAATAATAATAATAATAATAATAAAATAAAAAACGATTGGTCACGTGAACACACCCCATCCACTCCTTTTCTTTCATTCTTCCCTCACCACTAACATCATCTATCACTTTCATCTAAGACCCACAAGATCTTCAAACATCTTCAACCTTCAATCCTTCCTAACTCTCTCAATTCTTAACCAAATCAAGTGAAATCTAGGTCTATCTTGGCTAATTTTTCACATACTTTCTGATTTTGAGAAGAGATTTGCGAAAAAACGAAGCTTTCAGGTCCGAATCACAAACCCTAGGTCCGAAAAATTTTGGGGGTTTTTGAAGTTATTGTTTCATTTGTGTGCTAGCATCTTCAAATCAAGGTATGGAAGTATATTTGTTAAATTTTGATGATGCATTGTGAAGATTAAGGTTGTTATCGGATATTTGTTCATACCCACTTGCTTGTTCATAGTTTTTGTCATGAAACTTGTTATTTGATCATTGAAAGGGTTGTAGATGTAGGATTGATGGCAAAGTAGTGAACTTTTGGGAACCTCTATGTTGTAGAGGCATAATGCCCAATTTTTGAGAAAATAATTTATAAATGTTTTGGTTCACTAGCATCTACAACCATAGTAACAAGCAAGTGTGGGGATATTTTGTAGAGAGGGGTTTATTTTTTTGTGTTTGGTTGTGTTGTTTGCTTTGTTGTGTGTGTAGAACAATGGTACGAACAAAGGAAAGAGCCGGAGCAAGTTCGTCTTCTTCGTCTAAAGATAAGGGCAAGCAACCGGAACAACAACCAAGAAAAAGGCAATATTTGGGTAGAGTTGATGAAAGTGAAAGCGAGGAAGAAATGGCGTTGGACCCAGCTGAAAAGCCAAAATGGGAGTCGGGTCCATTGGATGACCAACCGGAGCATTGGCAACCGACACTCTTTCACGACAGTATGAACCGATTGAAAAACAAGGCAGCTGCATTCATCTGTGAAAGGGAGGTGAGAGAAGTTGAAATTGGCCCGTTTGGTGTGTTTGCCAAATTCCGCGCTCTAGGATGGGAGTCGGCACTTAGTTGTTATGATAAGGATAGCAAGAATTTGTTCATTACCGAAATTTAAGAATGGATGGCAACCCTTAAGTGCAACACATATGACAGGCCATCACAAATGAAGTTGATAGGTGAAGTGAATGGGATTAAGGTAGAGATGTCGTTCGACACACTAAAGAAATTGGGGAAATATGACAGTCTACCGGCTCGCGATTACATGATACCTAGTCTTGATGACCTTTTGCTTAAACCGGAGAAGCATGTTCGTTGGAATGATATGTTAGCGGAATTGTTTTTTCCCGGTACTTATAGTGGAATTTTGTACCGGAGGAATTTGAAGATAGAAGTAAAGTTGTTGCTAGCAATTTGCATTTTAAATGTCATTCCGAGAAGAGGGGATAAGGAGCAAGTGAGGTACCCGGAAGTACCCGTCCTCTATTCGCTACTCAATGGGTCTCCGCGTTTTCCAATCCGATATTTGATTATGAACCACCTCTGGATTTGCCAAAACAAGTTGGGAAGAGATATTATCCCGTATTGCCGAATTATCACGGGATTGATGAAGCAACAAAAGGCAATCACGTCAGAGGATAAAGGGGCAACAAAAAGGCATCAGCCTTTTACTTTAGACAAGTTGGGGATTGGTTGGACTTATACGCAATCGGAACGGTATCATAAGCTCAAGTCTGAGGGGCAGAGATGGAGAGCATTGAAGGTGGGTGCAAGGGATCTTCTACCGAGTGAAGCGGATGAGCCGGAAAGTGATGTGGAAGCTCCGAGTGGTGATGATGATTATGCGGACGAGCCGCATGGTGGGGAGAATGTGAATGTAGGCCAAGGGGGTGTTAGTACATAACGTCTGTAGCTTCCGTCAGCATGTAGTCATATTTTGTATTCTGTGTTTTTGTAATCTGTATGTATGTATGTAGTTAGCATGACAACTCAGGAATAGGTTTTGTATGTAAAAGTGTTGGTTGTAACAAGTTCACCCGTCCGGATGGCAATCCGCACGGATGGCAATCCGCACGGATGGCAATCCGCACGGAGAACTTATCCGCACGGATAAGTCATCCGCACGGATAAGTCATCCGCACGGATAAGTCATCCGCACGGATAAGTCATCCGCACAGATAAGTCATCCGCACGGATAACCCACTCGTACGAACAACACTTCTAGTCTCCTGAGGTTGTCTATAAATAGGAGGTCCGGTGCAACTATGTTAGAACTTTTGACTCGCACGGATAGTCTGTACTTCTACCGGATCTTTGTAACTTTCAGAACACAAAATAGAAAGAACAGACAAGCAGTTAAACGTTGAATTCTGTGTTGAACAAATCTGTGATTCGTCATAATGGATTCCGCACATTAGACGAAGTCGATTCATCTTGTTCCTTACGATCAGATCCTGTATCAACGGGACCAACAAGTGGTATCAGAGCGTCCAGGGAGCTGAATCGAGATCAACAACACCGAATTCACCAGAATTCAAGTTTTATTCGCCGATCGAAGTCAAATTTCACCGGAGATTTGACATCTGTTGCCGATTTGATTCAAATTTCACCGGAAATTTGACAGATTTCTTCTACTTCTACTTATTTTTTGCATTCGTTCTTCATTCGTCACCATAAAATCAGAAAAACTTAAAATTGAGCAAGAATCTACGGTTAAAATTTGATAAAATTGATATCATTTGATTCGCAATCATTCAAAGTATAATCCTACTTAGTTTCATAATCAGATTCAACCTAAAACTAGATCAAATTCATCAAAAACCATGTTTAGCTGTTCGTATTTGATGACGTCATCCACTCGTCCAGACAACTGTCCGAACGGATTGGATTAGTTAGTTACTACAAGTTGTTTGCTGACATCATCATTGTTACTCGCACGGATTACAACCCGTGCGGATAACCTGAAAAGTCAAAAGGTCAAAGATATTCATACGAACAACCATCCGAGCGGATCATTATCCGTGCGGATAACCTTTGTCATTCGGATAACTACTCGGACGGATCATCATCCGGTTCAAGTGTTTGAAATTCTTAGAATTTGTAAAAATTGTCTAAGTGTTTGAAAATTGTTTCAGGTATTTGAAAATGGAAGAATTCATGAATCCCTTCAGTGAGATGTATGCTTTCGCGGGTAACTCCGGAGACGATACTTCCAACCATTCAAATGATAATCCGAACACGAAGAAAACTTTGTCCGATGCCCTAAGTGTTGAAAGCGCATATGTTACTTATAACAAACCACCAAAGCTCATGGCAATCGAAGACTATAATCGGTGGGCAAAAAGATTTGATGAGTGGCTGAAAGCAATCGCGTATCCAAGCTGGAAAAGTTTAAAGAACGGTTTTGCAGCCGGTAGACAAGATTGCGAGAATCTGTCAGAAACTGAAGATATAGAAAACTTTGTTGCTGAACAAAAGTGCGTGGCCTTGATTCATCAGTCTGTGAGAGACGACATTATTTCACTAATTGAATACACAAACGCAAAAGATTTATGGGAAAAGTTAAAAATAAAATGTGTAGGAAGTGCTGAAATAGTCAAAAACAAAAAGAAACTGTTGAGAAAAGAGTTTGATTTGTTTGGATGCTTAAAAAATGAATCTGTTTGTAAAATGATTGACAGATTTGGACACCTAAAGTTAGAATTGGCAAGACACGGAATCCTATTTTCTCAAGAGGAGCTAGTTGACAAACTGTTCGATTCACTACCAGAAGAGATGGATTGGCAGTACTATGCATTGATGTTGAAGAATACAATCAAAGCTGAAGATCTGACCGTTGACTTGCTGATTGAAAGACTAGAGAGTCATGAATTGGAGATAAAGAAAACACACAAGATAAATCATTCATCATACCAACAAAACATGGAGCTGTACTATCCAAAGAGTATGATTCCCAAGAATGTTTCTCCAAGAACTGCTTTCTCTGCTGAAAATTCAAACCCTTCAAGTAAAGAAAGTCCAAGTTCAAACAATGGTTTTCATGGAGGTTTTTCATCCAATACTCCAAGCCAGGGATCTTCTTCAAATTCTTCAAATCAACAACAATCTGTTCCAAAGAATGTGTTTCAATGCAACATTGCGGTGGATTTGAAGAATGCTCAGAATTTTGATGAGGAGTCGGCCAAACAGCAGATGATCTTTCTAGCATCTGTATTGGAGTCGTATGAAGGGTTAGTAGCTGGAAAGATAGGTAACACCAATCTGACGAAAGAAGATTATGATCAGATTGATCCTGAGGAAATGGAGTTGATCGATATTCGTTGGGCTATGGCTAGTGCTGTTCGTCGAGCACAACGTTTCATGGAAATTACCGGCAGGAAGACAATTGGTGGTCCATCTACCAAGCTGGGGTTTGATAAGTCCAAGGTGACGTGCTTCAAATGTAAGCAGAAAGGTCACTTCAAACGAGAATGCATAAACGCATATGCTGATGAGTCGGAGAACCCTTTCAGAGATGATTACTACAAGAAAGCAATTTATCACCAGAATAAATCCGAGCCGCCTAGATTAAAGCAGGTTGAAGACAACAAAGAGAAATCTAGAGCTCTTGCTGTGATTCATGGTGATGAAGGTTATGATTGGAGCGAACTGTTACCAGAGGAAGATGCGGTGGGTTATGCATTTGTGACGAAGATTGTTCCTTTTAAAGACAATAGAAATGAAGAAGAAAAGTTCGTCAACCGAAGAATGAAAGCCCAAACCAGGATGAGCAGAATTTATAACACATACAAAGAAGCTAAAAGAGCTAAGAGATGGGATGCCGACAGAGAATGTTATCTTGATCCACAAGGAAACATTGCAGTTGACCCAGATTCCATTAGTGTTGATGCTCTCACCCAGCAATTTGCCGAGGAAGAAGAAGCTAGACAAAGAGAATGGTGGGGAGGTGGTGATGAGAAACTAGTAGAGAAAGAAGAAAAAGTCAAAGAAGCAGAACAGAAGCCAAAGTCAAAGAATGTTGATGATGGGATCATTGATACATCACAAGAGTTAACGGCTGAAAACTTGAGGAAGATGGCTGAAAAAGTTCTTGCAGCAAAAGAACTTGAGGTAGTTTCTGGTTCTGGAACTGAGTCCAAAAACAAGGTCAGTTCAAATGATACACATGTGTCAGGTAAGAAAATTAAATCTGAAAACGACTGCAAAAGTTGCATGAAAGAGTGCAAAGTTTGTAGTACTATCACTTACCTCAATGGTAAGAAGGTTGAAGAATTGACTAGTAGAGTCAAGAGTGTTGAAGATCAAATCTTAAACCGTGACAAAATGCTGAAAGCTTCAAATGATAGATCAAAAGAATTAGCTGAGAAAATTGAAAATGATAAAAATGACATAGAAAGAATAAGAAAAGAAAACGAAAAATTGATTCTTGAAAATCGTAAAATTTCTGAAAATTTTGAGAAGCTAAAGCGAACGATTAAAGATTCTGATGACAGAAATGGTAAAACAACAAAAGAAAATCTTCAACTTTCAGGGGTTCTTAGGGTAAAAGAAGAGTTAATCAACCAACAACTTGATGAGATTGCTAAATTGAAGCTTCAGTTTGAAGAAGCTAAGATTGAGAATGAGCGTATTAATTTGAAACTTAACAGTTACAACTCTGCAAGCTTTGTTTTGCAACACATTGTTCCAAAACCCATTGGGAAAAACAAAGCTGGCGAAGATGTTTACTGTGATGGAACTGGGGTGGGGTTTCATCAAGTTCTGCCACTTGTTCTAAACAGTTTTTCAAAGAAGCAATCAGGGTTGGTTAATGATGAAGTTGAAACAAATGAGATAAAACTGCCAGAGTCAATTGATGTGACATTTTCTTTATCATCATCATCAAATGATAGTGTTCAAACTGAGATTGTTAAAGGCATGGCAGAAAGTGTTTTGGATAGTGACTCTGTTGAGGATGAAGAATGTTTTCTGAACAATTACATTCCGAAACCAAAATCTAAAAACAACTTAAATGATGAACCGGGTCTTGTGATGTACAAGATGGCGGGTTCTGACAAGTTGTATTCAGATCTTGAGTTTCCCTTGGAGAATGTGAATGTGAACAAATTGAAAAATGTTTTCAAATTGGTTGAAATCAATGTGTCTGAAGTAAAAGGTTTGAATCAGACAAAGAGGCAAATGAATTTTGAGAAAGATAAAGCTTACTATAAGAAACCTGTTGTTCCACCACGTTTTTCTAACAACAACCGAAATAAATGGTCGGGTGGATATCAGGGTGGTAAGAATTATCAGAAAAGAAATGTTCAGAACAAAAGGTTTGTTGAGAAGAAAGTGTTTGTAAATGGTTCAAGCTCACTTTCTGATGAGGAATCTGAAATTTTTCTAAAATCAAACGAAGAGTTCTTTGAAAAGAAGGCTTCACAGCCTCAGTCTGAAGGCACAAGTCGGGTAGTTGACACTCGAACATGCTTCAAATGCAATCAAGTTGGACATATTGCACGAAAGTGTACCAACTTGAAGCCTAAGACTGAAGTTGTGATGAATTCTATCAAGAAAGATGTTGTGAAAGGAAAAGCTCCATTAGCTGTTGAGAAAAAGGTTTTGAAAAATGATAAATCAAAAATCATAACCGTACCTGTTAAGAAGATGGTAACCAAAAATGACAAATTTTACAAAAGGGTTGCATCACCTCAACAAACATGGAAGCCAAAAGTTGTTGAAAAGAAAGAAAATTCTTCAAAATCAAAGGTGTCTGAGACTGATAAATCATCATCTTCAACTAAGAAGATGTATGTACCTTTGGATTTGTATGAGAAGCAAAAATCGACTTCTGAAAAGAAGTATGTGGTGAAGAAAGACCAACCATCTGGTCAACCTCAAAAAGATGAATTTTTCTTATTCAAAGAGGTTGAGGTTGGGACTGCTGAAAGCTTAAAAATGAATGATAAAAACTTTCCGCCACTTTACACTACAAAAACTCACATTAATGTCAAGTTACCCGAGTCAAAAGAGGCTTGGGTAGCATCAAAATCTCATTAAATGTTTTTATTATGTGCAGGAGCTTCCGAGATCCATTTCACGTTGGATTATGGATAGTGGAGCTTCTCGGCACATGACAGGAAAGACAGCACTGCTGTATGATGTCAAAAATATCAATGGAGGTTATGTGGGATTTGCTGGTCATGAAGGTGGTAGAATTATTGGTGAAGGAACGTTATCCAATGGGATTGTAACGTTTGAGAGAGTTAACTACATTACTGAGCTGGAGAATAATCTGCTAAGTATCTCGCAGATTTGTGATAATATGTATACCACTCACTTCACAGACAAAGAGTGTTTGATCTTGAAACCAGGATTTGTTGTTCCTGAAGAATGGATTATCATGCGGGCACCGAGAGTGAATGATTTATATGTATTAGACATGAGTGTAGCAACTACAACAACAGGTCAAGCACATTGCTTTGTTTCTAGAGCAACTGAAAAAGAATCAAGGTTGTGGCACCGGAAGATGGGGCATATACATCTTAGAAAAATGAATCATTTGGTGCACAATGATCTAGTTCTTGGAGTTGATATCAAAGGTTTTCATCTGGAAGGGGAGTGCATTAGTTGCATCAAAGGCAAGCAGAAGAAAAAGTCACACCCTAAAAAGCAAGTCAATTCAGTTTCCAGACCATTAGAGAGACTACATATGGATCTGTTTGGTCCAATAAACGTCAAAAGTATTACCGGGGATCTCTACTGTCTTGTGGTTACTGATGATTATTCCAGATTTTCGTGGGTATCATTCTTGAAAACAAAAGATGAAACGTTTGGCAGTTTGATGGGGTTGTTCGGAAAGATTGAAAATTTGTACCAAAGGCGTATCAGAAGAATTAGAAGTGATAATGGTACTGAGTTCAAGAACAACAAGATGGAAGAATATTGTGATGAAAGAGGTATATTGCATGAGTTTAGTGCTTCGTACACTCCGCAGCAGAATGGAGTTGCAGAACGTAAAAACAGGACTCTAATCGAAACGGCCAGAACAATGCTTGCTGATTCAAAGTTACCGATAAATTTTTGGGCAGAAGCAGTTTCAGCCGCATGCTATATGCTCAACAGAGTCCTCACTGTCAAGAAATTCAACAAAACATGCTTTGAGTTGATCAATAACCGCAAACCAAATCTGAAGTATCTTGAACCGTTCGGGTCACCCTGTACTGTTCTAGAGCCTTTTGGAAAGTTTGTTCCGAAGAGTATCGAAGGAATATTCATTGGTTATGCAAGTCCGTTACGACGAGTCTTCGTTCCAAGTATGAAGCGGATTATTGAAGCACCAAATGTTGAATGTCAAGGTCATACAATGCCACCTCAGAATCCTGGCGACTCGTGGCATTTCAATTATGATACTTTATGGGATTCTTTCAACATGGAGGAAGAACCAGAATTCTTTGACGAGTTGGATATTCTGAGAGAGTATGAAGATTCAGATGAAAGATTCCCAGCAGAAACTTATCGAAAACAACAAACTTCGAATGATGATGAAACAGGTCCAAGCAATGCTGGAGAACATGATGAAGTTGAACAGAATGAAGTTGCTCAAGACAATCTGACAGTTGAAAACGATAATCAAGAATCTGAAAACAGACCTGTATTTGATCGTGATGATTCAGAGTCTGAGGGGGAGATAATCCAGTTTTCAAATCAAACTATTCCAGTCAGTGAACAAGTTGCAAATCAAAATGTCACAAATTTGGAAGGCGAGGTAGATGTCTCAGGCGAAGTGATGCCAAGAACACTCTCATATCATCCAGAGGAATTGATAATCGGAGAGTTGCAGTCAGGAGTCCGCACTCGAAGACAGCTTGATCAAGGGCTCACATGTTTTTACACAAAAGTTGCTCCTTTACAAACTGAATTCTCATTAAGTTGTTTTATCTCGCAGATAGAACCAAGGACGTATAAAGAGGCGCTTACTGAAGATTCGTGGGTAAATGCAATGCAGGAGGAATTAAGCCAATTCGAGAAGTTAGGTGTGTGGAAGCTAGTAGATTTGCCCGATGGTCACCGGAAGATTAATACCAAATGGGTGTTTAAATGCAAGAGGGATGATCGAGGAGTTATCATTCGAAACAAAGCTCGACTCGTTGTCCAAGGCTTCAGTCAGCAGGAGGGGATAGATTTCACCGAAGTATATGCCCCTGTCGCAAGACTTGAAGCAATCAGAATCTTCCTTGCATTTGCATCGTGGAAAGGATTTAAAGTTTTTCAGTTAGATGTGAAGTCGGTGTTTCTCTACGGCAAGGTGAAAGAGGAGGTTTATGTCGGGCAGCCACCTGGCTTCACCGACCCAATTCACAAAGATAAAGTTTATCTCCTTGACAAAGCGTTGTACGGCTTACATCAGGCCCCGAGAGCCTGGTATGAGACCTTGTCTCAACATCTGTTAGCCAATCACTTCACTCGAGGAAAGATAGACGCCACTCTTTTCACAAAAAAGTCGACGGGCATCTTCTGATTGTCCAAATTTATGTGGACGACATAATTTTCGGGTCTACAAATGAACAACTCTGCAAAGATTTTGAACAAGTTATGAAGCAGAAGTTTGAAATGTCCTCAATGGGTGAGATGAAGTTCTTCTTGGGACTTCAAGTTGATCAACTTCCCGAGGGAACTTTCATACATCAAACAAAATACGTTCATGATGTTCTGGAGAAATTCGGGATGTCAGGAATGTCACCAATGTCCACCCCATTAGCGACGAATCATGGGATGAACCCTGATCTCACCGGAGAGAAGGTAGATGAAACATTATATCGCTCCATGATCGGCTCGTTAATGTACTTGACGGCATCAAGACCGGATATTATGTACCCAACCTGCCTCGCAGCTCGATTTCAGTCAAATCCTAGAGCTTCGCACATGGTAATTGTGAAAAGGATTCTACGCTACCTGAAAGGAACTCCATCTCTGGGGTTGTGGTATCCAAAAGTTGGCGACTTCATGCTCGAAGGATATTCTGATTCTGATTTTGGATGCTGCAAAGTGAATGCTAAATCAACAACAGCGGGGTGCCAGTTTTTCGGACCACGATTGGTCACCTGGAAATGCAAGAAACAAACCTCTGTCGCTTTATCCACTTGTGAAGCTGAATATGTATCTGCTAGCAGCTGCTGCTCTCAGATCTTGTGGATCCAGCAACAGATGCGAGACTACGGTTTGCAATTTCTTAACTCCCCTATCTTTGTTGATAATGAGGCAGCAATTAACATAACAAAAAATCCTGTTCATCACGCTAAAACGAAACACATTGAAATTCGTCATCACTTCATCCGAGACTGTTTCGAGAAGAAGTTGATACGAATAGAGAAAATCCACACCGATGAACAAAAGGCTGACTTACATACCAAAGCATTTGACAAAACACATTTTAAATATCTTTTGAAACTTAATGGTATGAAGTTACTATCGGATGCGGAGGAAATCGTTGGCGTTGATGAAGGTGCCACTGTAGATGATGTTGAAAAACAATCTGCAATGGTTTGTCGAATTTTTACTTGTTTTGGTTTTTAGGGGGAGATAGTAGTTTTATTTTCAGAAAATACAAAAACAATAAAAAATTTCTAAAAAAGCCAAAAACATTAGAAAATTTCAAAAAGCCAAAAACATGATAAAGTCTCAAAAAGAGTTTGTGTAAAAAGGGAAAATGATAGTACATCAGCTAGACGGTTACAGTACGCTAAAGAAATGGAAAGTTTAAATGTGTTAAACAGTCTCACTGATGATGTGCCGATAGGTTTTTACACATTTAGTAAGTCTGTTCGAGATATAAACCTAAAATCTTACTTACTTATTTCGTGGGGAACACTACTTGGATATATAGGTAACCCCTGAAATCTTGTTTGAAAGGTCTCATAATATGATATACTAGGTCTTTATACTCAATGATGTCTGGGGTATTATTCAAGGACTTCTGCTGAACGGTAGTTCTGACCTAGTCCTTGGATAATACTTTCTGCATATGCTTGAAACATAGCATAAACCCTCAGCATGCCGATGAAACAATAAAATTGATAGTCGCTGCTGTTGTAGCTAAAAGATCCTCTAAAGGGGACATTCCATAAAGTCGAAGCTGATATCTCTCTGTGTATACGGAAGTATCGACCTGAGATCCCTCGGCCCTCGCATACCTAATTTATGTACAGATATCATTGTAGTATACTCACCTGTAAGACTGATTATTGGGATTCTGGATATGGGAGTATATTCAAGAGGTGGGACACACGTATAAGTTTAAGTCTCTAAAATACTAAATCTGTATCCTGAACAGAGTGAAATGTGTGTAAGAATTTAAGAGGATCAGCATATCGACAATCTAAGTGAATTGTTTAATGTTTGGCATGAAATTAAGCTTAATGGTACTTGTAACTTGTCGGAAGCTGATATGATTCCCTAACACGCTCACCAAAAATATGTTTGTAAATAGTTTATTTTTACTATTCTTATATTCTGTTTTTCATTTCTAGTCTAATTGCTTCATTAAAAATCCCAAAAAGATTTTATTTTTCTGCTTTATTTTCCGACAAACCAAAGTGGAGAGTTGATCTTCGGATTCGAAAGTTGATAGAAGATGCAGGAAGTTTCTGGGATGGAAGATGTGTTTGGAGCTAATCATAACTAATCTGTAATTGAAATGTCAAACACAAGTTCATTAAGTTGATACTTGTAATTTTTCAGAAAAATGATAGAACAAAAATTCCAAAAGTCAGTATGTTTTGTTTCAGGTCAACCAAGGTCATTAAGTTGGACTTGGTCGACAAATTAAGTACCTTGGGTCATTAATTTGAACCAAGATACTTAAGTGGATCTCTAAAAAATCTGACAAAATTTGAGAAAAGTCAAAGTTTTCATTAAAAAAGTTAAAGTGTGCCTCATTCGGATGTTCATCCGGTCGGATAGCAATCCTCACGGATGGCAATCCGCACGGGTGACAATCCGGGTCTGATAATAGTATATAGAGAGAGTCAAAGAGTCAGTCAATGTTATCCGCACGGACAATATTCTTTCTCTCTCACTCGCACTTCAACTTTCTGATTTTGGAATTCTTTGCACGGATCTTTGTTTTCGTTGGTTTGCACAACATTAACAATGGCAAAGGTATGTTTTTCTAACTCAAATCTGCAATAATTCATTGATTGATAACTGTTCATATCGTAAAGTTTCTTTCGGAGCTCTTATCTTAGATCTAGCTTGTGTTAGTCTGTTTTGTCATGAAAAAATCATAGGGTTTTGTTCGGAATGTTTAGATCTAGAGTTTTACCGGTTTAATTTTTGTTATAACATATTTAAATCTTGTAGATCTGATGTTTAGACGGTACGAAGTGTCGGTTAGGTTTATGTGAAATTGAACTGTGAATAGGTCATTTTAGACATCATTGAACATAGGGTTTTTGATCGCATTAATATCCTTTGTGTAGATCTGTGTTCAATTTTAGGATTTGCCTTAGAAAATTTTTTTGATGTTTAAAGACTGTTCTTCATCTATGATTTGTATCCGGACGGATAGCAATCCGCACGGATAACTTGTCCGCACGGATGGCAATCCGGGGCAATGTCAGGTTGTCCGCACGGATGACAATCCCAATGTCAGGTTGTCCGCACGGATGGCAATCCAGGGCAATGTCAGGTTGTCCGCACGGATGGCAATCCGGGGCAATGACAGGTTGTCCACACGGATGGCAATCCGGGGGCAATGACAGGTTGTACGCACGGATAACATTTCGGGGGCATAGACTTGTTATCTTACTATCAGCATGAATGCCAATCCTCTTCTCTACCATCTGGGTTGACTTTAGTTGACCAATTCGGACGGACACTTTGTCCGGACGGATGACAATCCGTGCGGATGACTCTTTAGATGACAATCCGTGCGGATAACCCTTCATTTGACAATCCGTACGGATAACCTTTCACAAAGCATAGGAAGTTTCTCTTTGTTAGAATATTTTGAGATCCCAAAAATATTTCTTAAATGAATAAAATTTCTGCAGGATTGGGATAAATCTCATAATATTTATTGTGTGTTGGATAAAGAGTTTACCGAAAACACAATACTTCAAGATATTGCGAAATTCTTGAGAGAAAGCAGAATCTCTAAGGCTTTAACTGATAAGACTGTAGCATATGAATCTCACGTTAAACGATTTTGGAATGCTGCAAGATACGAAGAGAGTGATAAAACTATTTTTTCTGCTATATCGAAGAAGGATGAGAATGGAAAAGATATAGATTTGGAGATGAAAGTGACAGTTGGTGATGTAAGGAGAGTGTTGAATTTAGGAGACGCTGATAGTGACCCAACCATTGTTTCTGAACGTCTTATAAAAGGGATGTGGTGTAGAATGGGTTTTGCTGGAAGTGTAAATGGAAAGATGCTGAAAACAAGTTTCAGTCACGCTTACAAATTCATGGCTCATTGTGTTATTCATGCATTGTCACACAGAAAGGGTGGATATGATGAAACTCAAGATTATGTCATGAATATCATTGCTTGTCTTGTCCTGAACAGACCGTATAATATCTCTCAAGTAATTTTTGATTACATGACGGAGAATGTAAAGGATGGAAGCAAGAGGTTCCTTATGTATCCTAGGTTTGTCCATATGTTGATAGATAATCAGTTTGAAGGTTTAGAAAAGAGAAGTAACGACATTTTGGGATTGAGGCATATGTCACCAGACACAATCAGCAGGTTGATCAAGGGTCCAAATCCAGGAGCAAAAAGAATGATCTGCAAAATTTCAAATCCAGACTATGTAGCTCCAGAAAATCATGCATGGAGACATGAAGATAGTAATTCTGACAATGAAGATGACAGGATGAGCTTGTTCTCTAAGAAAGATACTAGATGGTGGTGCATCAAAGATGGGAAGAGAAAGAGAACTCCAAAGACGTCCCCTGTAGTTTCTATTCCGAAGAATGCAGAAAAGGGTATTGTGAAAGGGGGAGTCTTAAGGAAATTAGAATTTTATATTGTAAAATCTTTTATAAATCTGTCAACATTTGTTTTGCAGGGCCTTCTGGAGTTCCGCAGCAAAGGTTGATAGATGAAAAAGTTTTGGAACCATCAAAAGTTATTAAAGAAGGAGCTGAATTGTTATCACAATCTCTGGAAAGTTTCTTAAAGAAGAATGAGGATGCTGCTAAAGGTGTTAAAGATCAAGAAGGTGTTGTTCAAGAAATACCAAGTGATGATGATTCTGAAGCCACTTTGTCAGAATCTGAACTTGATCCAATCACTCTTGGCAAAGGAAAAGCTCAGTTAAAGAAAAAGTCTCCAAAGAAAAGGAAAGGGTCAGATGAAGAAGATTCAACTTATGTTCCTGAGAATCCAAAGAAACAAATCAAGAAAAGAAAAGCAGTTTTAGCTGGTTTCATTCCGAGAAATGTACGAGTAAGAAAAGGCGAAAGTCAAGTTCAAAAGGAACAAGAAGGTAAAGATACACAACATGTTGAATCATCCCAATCTCAAGAAACAGAAGCTGAAAAGCAGACTAGTCACGATGACTACGTTGAAGTTACTGAGGGTGGAGTCTTTTATTCAAAGTTCCCAACAATACCAGAAAATGTAGAGATTCCAGAATCTTCACGTCCAAGGGGTTCAGATGATTTCTTTAGCAATATTCCACCTGCTTCTGGAGATCCATTAGAAGATCTGAATTTTGATGATGATTTGTTCAACAATGAAGCAGTGAGAGTTCTGGCAAAGAAAGTCAAAGATCTTGAAAAAGAAAAAGAAAAAGCTGAAAACGAACGTGATCTTTTGTTGAAGCAAGTTAATAAAATAATGAAAGCTCATGATCAACTTAGATCGGTGTTAATCTTGGATGAAGACACCATGAAGAAAATAAAGGAAGATGGTGATAATAATACTAAAGTAAATGAAGTTCTTACTGCAGAAATCTCTTCATTGAATGAGAAGACAAAGAATCTCCAGGATGTAAATAAGACACTCAATCAGCTTCTCAGTGAAATGAGTGAAGCTACTTCAAATGAAATGAAAGCTATGAAGTTGGAGATGGAAGCCATGAAAGCAGACAAAGTGATGAAAGATGAACAACTTAAGATGTTATATTCTGTTGTGGAAAATCTTTTGAAAAAGGATGTTCATGCTGTCTTCAATGAAATTGAAGTAAGAAAAGTTGAAAAAAGAAGACTTAAAAGAGACAGAAGACTAGCTGAGGATGCTATCCAAAAGAACAAAAGTGTAGTTGAAGATGTTCAGGAAGCTGGTGGTTCTTCAAGTCAAATTGATACTGAGATGATTGATGCTGAAAGTGCTCAAGAACAAGTTGTACATGGTCAAGATTTCATGTTGGTTGGAGAGCCTTCTCAAATCATTGATTCTGATCAAATCATTCGTAGAGTTACTGTTGCACAAAAGAAGAAAAAGGCCAAAGAAGTGTTGCTATTAGAATTCAAGACAAAGCAATTTGTACTTATTGGTGATGCATATAAAGTGCCTCTCAATGGAAAAGAAACTCTTCACAGAATAAAAATTATGAAAAGGAGAAAAGAAGCAAAGAAGGCTCATGGAGAAGAAGTTAGTGATTCTGATGAAGAACTACTTGGTGATGATGAAGCAGATGAAGATGAAGACGACGATGATGAGAAAGACGACGATGATGAGAAAGATGATGATAAGAAGAATGATGACGATGATCAAAGTTCTTCAGGATTGATTGTGAAGAATCCTATTGATGAACAAAAGATTGAGGAGTTTCTGAATGATCAGATCAACGAACAAGAAGATGATGATCAGCAAGAAACTTCTACTTCTGGAAAGCAGCACATGGATCAGGTATTCCTCACAAATCCTACCGTCATTTTCTTACATGATAAAAATCAGGAAGTGATTGAGGAAAGAAGGTCAAGGGAAGAGATGTTAGAGGAATTGGGATTGCAAGAAGGGAAATTTAAATTCGATATTGATGAGATTCCTGAAACTTCTGAAGATGTATTTGAATCAAGATATGCCTTTGAAGCCGATCATTACAACGAAGTAATTGTTGAAGATGCTTCAGATTCATCTGATGATGAAGTTGATTTTCATTATTCTGGAATTGATGAAACATTTCCTTCGTTGTCGGAAATGTTCAAAGATCGAAATGAAGAAGAAATTAGAAGAAAGATAGTGGAGAAAGTGTCTACAGAAGGTATTCCAGATACCATACCGAGAGAAAACCTTGCTGAAGAAAGAAAGAAATGGTACAAAGTCATGCCAAAAGAGAGAAAGAAACTTCAGGCACTTCAATTCTTCACACATGACAAAGATCTCTCTTGGGGTGACATTCTCTCTTGGGGATATTTGGAAGACTTAAAACTTTATGCAATCAGAAGAGAACAGGGAGTACAGTATTTTGAGTTCTTGGCTGATATCAAAACACTGCCTTGGTGGGATATAGATGAGCTGGTAAAAACAAAGAACATAAAAGAATTCTACCATGGGTTGGATGTGAAGCAACATGATCAAAAATTATGGAATTATGTGAAGTTGCAAGCTGAGAAAAGGTATCCTGATTGGAAACCACACTTTCCACAACAAATTGTCAGAATCTTAGAAAGTGGTGAAAAAGATATTACTCTGGATATCAAACCTCCAAGTTGTTTGAAGAATATGCCTTTACGGGCAATGGAGCAAGATTTCCATGAAGAGTTTGAAGGATGGTTATACAATCAATCCACAGCCGAAGCAATAATTTCTTTACATAACAAGTCCACAGGAGAAGCAAGAAGGATCTGTGTGTTAGATCCTATGTGGCTTGTAAATTGCTCGAAGAAAGATATAGATTGTCTGTTCTACAACAAGATAGTTTATGAGAGACCTGACAGAGAGCAAGCTATGCAATATCAAAAAGTTGTGGATGTTTGTTTCGCAAAAGACATCAACTCTGGAAGATACTGGAAGACTAAGTGGAGAGATCTAGAGATTGACGAGTTCTTGAAAGTATACAAGCGTGAACAACGTTCCAAAAAGATTGCTGAAAGAGCTGCTGAGTTGGGAAAACGTAAATTGGGGATTGTTCCTCCAACAGATCAAACACCAATTGAATCTGAAGAAAATAAAATTCCTAAGTGGGAACGGAAGCGTGATGGAGATCCTATCTACAGAAATTGGTGGATGACTGAAGGAAGACAAAAACGAAAAAGAATGTTGGAGGAAAAGGCACAGAAAAGAAGGGAGAAAGCGCGTGAACGAAGACGCAGCAGAAGGAATTGAAGACTATGCTGGAAGGAACTACAGCTACATCCGAGGGGGAGTCTGTTAGTACATAACGTCTGTAGCTTCCGTCAGCATGTAGTCATATTTTGTATTCTGTGTTTTTTTAATCTGTATGTATGTATGTAGTTAGCATGACAACTCAGGAATAGGTTTTGTATGTAAAAGTGTTGGTTGTAACAAGTTCACCCGTCCGGATGGCAATCCGCACGGATGGCAATCCGCACGGATGGCAATCCGCACGGAGAACTTATCCGCACGGATAAGTCATCCGCACGGATAAGTCATCCGCACGGATAAGTCATCCGTACGGATAACCCACTCGTACGAACAACACTTCTAGTCTCCTGAGGTTGTCTATAAATAGGAGGTCCGGTGCAACTATGTTAGAACTTTTGACTCGCACGGATAGTCTGTACTTCTACCGGATCTTTGTAACTTTCAGAACACTAAATAGAAAGAACAGACAAGCAGTTAAACGTTGAATTCTGTGTTGAACAAATCTGCGATTCATCATAATGGATTCCGCACATTAGACGAAGTCGATTCATCTTGTTCCTTACGATCAGATCCTGTATCAACGGGACCAACAGGGGGCCTGGGTAGGGGTTATGGTGGTGCCTTTTACGATTACACGGAGCGTTCCTATGAGCCAAATTGGGCTTATGATGGCACGATGCAAGAGGTTATCGAGAATCAACGTCCTCCGGCACCTATTTTTGAGTCATGGTCGGGTTCGGAGCGGACATTATTTGATCAACACACGATGATGAGTGCAAGCATGGAGCGGTCTTTGAAGCATAACTTCGATCGTCAAGAGGCGTGGAATCGCACACACGCGTATTCCCATGAATTGGAAATTAATAATCGATACCATGATGATCAAGCAAGAAGATTGCATGCACATTGGCACGCCGGGCGGCCGGTGGTTGTGGATCCACAACATGTGGATTATGCGTCTCTACCACCTCACGATGGTAGTATATCGTATCCGACCCCGCCGCTCCATCATTCACAATGGATCGACCCGCGCCAACAAGAAGGAGCTCCGCAACAAGGTGGGAGTAGTAGCGGTACATTTGCATTTGGAGAATGGAATGACATGATGTCTTCCATTTTTGGGCCTCCGTAGCCACGCTATTACTAGTCAGGTTGTGTTCCTTCCTTGTATATTTTGTGAATATTTATTTAGTTTGATATATTCATGGTCGGGTGGTTGGGTGGTGTTGAGTTGTTGATGTTATGTTTGGGTTGGAAGCTGGCGGTGTGATGTTTTAAAAAAAATATATATAAAAAATATATATAAAAAATATAAAATGAAAAATACAAAAAAGAAATTTGTGGTTTGAGTGTTGAGCTTTTGGGTGATGTGAAAGATGTTTAGTGATCAAAGCCTCCTAAAACCATACATTGGGGTCAATGTATCCCAAGTGTGGGGATGGGGGGAAATTTTTGAAGTTTTTGAAAAAATTTAAATCAAGCGAAACAAAGTGAGAATTTGAACACCCTAGATTAACCCCAATTGATGCACCGGCAACCCTTGATACCCTTTTATTCTTGGTGAGAGTTGAAGCCACACATGTAAATAAATAATATTTGTCTTTGATGAGAGTGGCTACGGGTGGGGGTGTATTAGAACTTGTGCCTTGATACGGTTTGAGTCTTTAGTTGGATATGAATGCGAAAAGGATAAGGGTATTTAGGTAGCCTCGTCTTTAGTGTGTGTGAGTGTGGGATTTGGGGGGTTGGACCTGATAAATTATATATATGAGCATGGTTGCGAGAGGGGCGGGGGTTTGGACATTTAGTTGCCCAATTTTGTGCCTAAAAGCCTATCACTTGTTACCCCTGGCTAGTTACCTAAAAATTTACCCAATTTGACCCGGTTTTATAGTGTTAGTGATTGTTTAGTAGTATGTAATTTTATGTGATTTTATGTTGAAAGTTTGTTTATGTTAAAAAAAAAGAGAGAGAGAAAAAGCGAAGAAAAATGAAAAGAAAAAAAAAAGAAGAGAAGTGATGTTTAGTTATCTTGTATATAGTAGTTAAGTTTGGTAGTTGTTTGTTTGTTTCTTTGTGTAATAAAAGACCGGGTCAAATTTTCGCTACTTCATATATATTCCATTTCCTACCCATACACTTAGCCACGTTACAACCTTGAAAGTCCCTTTAATTTGCATTCATGTTTGGCACTTGATAGGAGAAGGATTGATTTAGGTACAAGCCTATAGTTGAGCAACCCCCGTTAGCCTTTGTGTGTCTAGCTTACAATTGCTAGTGCTTACTTGTTACTGAGAGGAGAGACATAGCGAGGGGTGCGTTATTTTGGGTGTTAAAAAAAGGGTTAGTAAAAGGACTACATGTTTACGCTTGGTTTACATTGATCACTTGTTGTGAAAACGGTTTTGATGAGTTGCTTGGGACAAGCAACAGTTAAGTGTGGGGATGTGACGGGTGGTCCATTGGACAACCCTTAATGATGTTAAAAGACAGATTTATCCTTCACTTAATCGCGTAATTATCTTGAATTAGATAACTACAGTTGCTTATGTTTCAGGTATGTTTTGGGAGCTAAAAGTGGATAAAACGTTGCTTAGGATGGAACGGGGCATGCGTGGAAGGAACGAAGAAACAAAACCCAAAAATCAGGGCTCCACCGTAAATTACGGTGGCCACCGTAATTTACGGTGGCCCTGAAACATGCTTAATGCTCACCGTAACTCAGGCTCATCTCACCGTAACAAGTTGGAGTCCACCGTAATTTAAGGTGGAGACCGTAAATTACGGTGGAGGTGACGGACAAACTCGTAACTGCCTTCATTAAAACCGTTTTTGGGTGTGTTTTCACATTATCTTATCATTGGACGTTTTCTTGGCATCTTAGGGGCGATTTTGGCTATTTTTGCTTGGTTCCAAACATTTCTAAACAATTGGTTTGTGTTTTCGATTCGTATGAACATTAATCGTTGTGTGATGATGATGTACCAAGTCATGCATGGCTAAACTTTTGGTGATCATCCTAGATGTAAGGTTTGCTTTTGAAACACTATGTTTGTGCTTGAATTTCTAGAATAATAACTTTGAATGTTTGTTTGAGTTATTATGGTGTTTGGATATTTGTTTGTAAATTGTTGATTATTGTTTGATGTTAATCTAAACCATACGTTCTTGGTGCCGTTGGCAATCGAGATATCATGGGAGGGGTTAGGGTTGGATAATTGTCAATTGATCATCGAGTAACAACCTCGCATTTTATAATCTGAGTACTTAGTTCTCCTTCATCACAAACAGATAATCAAACACGAACCATGTCTATGTGGTTCTTTCTAGTAAGCATAAACATTAGTGTGGATTAAAACCTGAAATCTAGGATGGTCGCTTATTCCTAATCTGTTTACAAAAACACTCTTTGATTTGCAATTTATTTAATTACTATTAGTTTTTTTTTAAACCAAAACAATCCAAATCATTGATCTTTACTTTCTGCAAATTAGGTTAATTGTAGTTAAATCGCAAAGCTATAAAAATCAACACATTTTCCACATACTCCCGATACCCATTTACCACTATCTATAGTTGTTATTTGGATTAAATTTGCGTGTACTACGACAACACGTCAACTCTCCAACATGGTTGCCTCGGTATCCGAAATAGTAGCCAGATTCGGACACACCATTTCCGGCCTAATTGACATCGGTTCCGTAAACTGATGGAAAAAGAACTCATATAAATGCTCTTTAATAGATAAAGGATTAGTCACCCATCCACCATCAATCATCAGCCCATTCAACCTGTTGGTACTAATATTAGAATTAATAACCTGATGGAAGAAAGCAGAATTCTCATCCCCATCAATCGCCCATTTTGATCTAGATTTTTGCCTTACATCTAACTGCTTTAACCTTTCGAATTCTGCCACGTAACATTTACATTCCGCTCTTTCAGCGAATTCTTCTTCCAGGAGCGCTCTTTCTTCAGCCAAACTTTCAATACTAGCTAACCTCCTCTTCTTCCTACCATAAATCCCCTCCCTACTTTCCTTATCCACTTTCAGCTAGGATTTTATATTATTCTTTAGCCACCGAAGTTTAATGGCTAAAGCAAGATCTTCAGCCCCCGAAAAAGAAAACATACCACACTTTTGTAGCACATTGATGCGTGTGTAGTGTGATAGGTTTTTATGTATATTTTAAGCCCTTTTTAACACTTTAGTCAAGTTTTAAATTTATCAAACACGATATTTTACTAACACTAAACACACATATGGGCAAGTGCACCCATCGTGAGCGTAGTATAGCGTTGGTAAGATACCGAGGTCGTCCAAGGACACAAGAGCTTTTATTATCGGTTTATCCTCAACGTCTAATCAAATAAAAAATTTAGAAAAAAGTTTTAAACATGAAAATAAAAAAATAAAAATGCTGAAAAATAAAAACGGATAGGCAAGATGAATCACTTGGATCCGACTCGCCTTTAGTGTAACCTTTGATGATTTCCGCACTTTTTCACTTTTTAAGAGATTATCTTAGTTATAGTAGTAGGCACCTCTTTTGAAGGTGACGTTACCCTCAACCCAGTAGTTTGAGTCAGCAAGGATACAATCCTAAAGGGTCGGAATATTGAAAGATAATTAATTAAGTTATTAATGCGTAATGTGGTAGGCCTCTATTGAAAGATAATTAATTAAGTTATTAATGCGTAATGTGGTAGGCCTCTCTTTTGAAGGTGACGTTACCCTCGGCTAAGTGGTTTGAGTCAGCAGGGATACAATCCCAAGTAGCCGGGTTAATGTACTAATAGTAGTTTACATATGAGGGGATCATGCCATTCGCACCCCCGCCATCCAATACCAGTGGGTATTGAAGGAGGTCCTAGTAAGCTTGACCCAGGTCTTTGCAGGATCTATACACTGAACAAGGCAAGAACCTTACCAAACCATTCCCTTAACTCCCGACCAGGTAGCCAACATATCTCTATATAGACCGCAGAGATATGAATGGTGTAAATCTTTTATTTTATATAGACAGTAAAATAACGCCAAGACACTACGGACAAATGATAAGGAAGTTTCACCTTCAACATAAGAAACTAGTTATTAAAGTCATTAATACAAAACCAAATAAAAAGTGCGAAAAGATTAAAAAACAAAACTATTACACTAAATGCTTGTCTTCACCAAGTGATGTAAGAGACTTAGGCAAACATGGCCTTTGATTTTCAAGAACTCTTACTATCAATCTTGGATCCCGAGACTACTACACACACTTATGATGGTTGATGGTGGTGGATGTGGGTGTTATAGTGGTGGTGGAGTGTGGGTAAAGTGGGAGAGATGTGGTTTGCCAAGGGATGCCTTTGAAGTGAACCAAGCACCTCTATTTATAGCCTGCACAGAAGCCCGGACACGGCCCCGTGTCCATCCACTTTCTCTTTCTTCATTAATTGCAATTTGTCTGCATTAGCTCCACACGCCCCCGTGTCCGCTAGGCACGGCCCCGTGTGCAGAAGCGTATCTGTACTATCAAGATTTGCTTGGATTCTGCGAATCTTAGCGTTGACCACGGCCGTGTTGAGCTGGGCACGCCCCCGTGTCGGGAATAGAAGCTTCTATAGCTTTGTCCTTTCTGCAGACATCTGAACACGCCCCCGAGTCCGCTGGGCACGGGGCCGTGTTCAGCCTTCTGTTCACTTGTTTTTGCTTGGGAAGATGCTGTCGAGGGGTCGAGCATGCCACGTTTATTCCTTTTCTCGTAATTATGTTAGATTTTGCTGCATATTTGCTTCTTTTGTTCATTTATGCTCATTTAATCCTGAAAATACAAAAGGAAGACAAAAGCACACTTTTTCCAACATTAGTACTAAAAAAGAGTTAGTTTTAGGCCTCATTTGATGTAATTTATATGTTGCATTTTACACACATCAAATACCCCCACACTTGAATCTTTGCTTGTTCTCAAGCAAAACTCTTTATAATGTGGCTTACACGCCCAAATGGAATGGGTAGAAGAGAATTTTTTGGGCTTGTCTTGAGTGTCGGGAATCCAAGCTCTTTATTAGGCTTTATTTTTATGTTATTTACAATCCTATTCGTTATGATTTATTTTGAACGTTTTATAAGAGAAATTACTTATTTGGGCATAACATGCCTCTTTAAAATTCCATTTATATACAAGTTCACATACCTCACGGGAGATCACTCAACACTCGGCCGAAGATGTATTTTTGTGAAACACTAGAGAGGCATGGAACTTACTTCTACCATACGCTTGCCAAGCAATCAATCATCCTCCTTTTTAACTATACACCTTTGTAAATATCAAGAGGACTTGGGGAAGGGTTAGGCTTGGGTTAAAGGTAGGTGGTTTTGGGTTAGTGGTTAGTAGAAAGGGCTAAAAGTGTAAAAAGCGTCGGTCGTCGTAAAACTTTTTGTTTTTGTGACTTTTATTCAAACAAAGTTTCTTTTGAGGAACTTGTTTGTTTATTGCTAGACTTCATTTTTTTAAGGAATGTCACATGAAGACCGAGCTTTTTACTAAAATAAAGGGTTAAAAATAAAAAAAGGTTTTGGTGAGTAAAAGGTGTTTGTTTTGTGGGTTAAGAAACGAAAAGGTTTAGGTTCAACGGGGTTAACTAAGGGGATTTTGGGTAGGTGGTAAAAAAAAAGAAAAATAATGGTGTAGAAAAGAAAAATGGTTAGTCCTAATACCTCCATCATTTACTTACTTGGGTTTAAATTGGTAAGGACCGGGAATGTATCGTCATGGCAAGTTCTAGAGTTGTAAGAAACCAAGCGACTATTCACACAAGAAACGAAAGATGAACATTTAATCTAAAGATGTGTATTTGTATGCTCAATAAAGGCTCAAACCTCACTTTTTTTGTGGGAATGGGTTTATAATGTGATCAAGTATATATAATCAAATTTTAACTAGATTTGTCATGCCGTTACATAATTTTCTTATGTTGTTTCTTTTTATCACGAAGCTATCAGTTGTAAATTTGTAAAAATATAACATTTTTAGAACTTGTTATTCCCAAATTAAACCAAGACAAGTAAAAAAAAATGAAAAGTTTTTTGAAAAAAATTTGGGGTGATTAGCGGTTCCAATAGAGTTTTGTGTAAGGCTTGTTATTAGGACTTGCAAAAATTCAAGGTTTTAGCATCCCCCCCACACTTAAATTACACATTGTACTCAATGTGTCCCAAAAATAAGTTTTTAGGTTGATTGAATGTGTAAAAATGTGTTAAAAGCAAAATTTTATGTTACTGGGCATCTGGACACGGGCCCGTGGTGACCGGGCACGGCCCCGTGTTCAGATTGCCAGTATCATAGTTTACAGAAGGCTGGGCACGGGGGCGTGTTCAGCGAACACGGCCCCGTGTCCAGTTACCTGAACTGGGCATTTTTCTGCAGATCTTTGAGCACGGGCCGTGTTGGCTGAGCACGACCCCGTGCTGAACTTGCTGTAATGAAGAAAAATTATCGGGAGGCTCTGTTTTTGTGCATGGGGTGTGGGTTCAAGTTTCCCTTAGTAACCTCCATCATCCCGAGTGCGTTTTATCCATTACAACATCATCCAAACACCATCTAATAACTAGAAACCATCATTCATTGAAAATAACAAATTACAAAAGATCCTAGAAAATTAAAAATAAAGCAGAAAAATAAAAAGGTTCTTAAAATAGATAGGTCAAGTGATACATGAAATCATCCTAAGGAGTTCCACCTTTATTGTTGGAATATCAAAAACCCAGAAATAGCTTTCCGGTATTTAAAGGCTTCGTAGAACTAGGAACCGAGGGGTGTCCCCTAGATGTCGTTGAGCCATTCTTCTATCTCTCTTGGGAGGAAGAAGGCGGGCTCATTTTCCACAACATATTGTGGAGGAGGAGTGACGCCAACCGGGACCCCATGTAATATGTCTCGAAGGGGTTCCGTGTACATGGCGTACCACTCGGCCGGTATGATGACTTCCGGTACCACATTCCATGCCCTTTGTGTAATAATTGGTACCAAAGGAGGAGAAGCGAGAATATTCAACCTTTGGTGCAAAAGGTTGACTTCTCAAAGACATCCTTCTAGCCCCACCGTCAAATGATTGATACGGTCGACCAAAGCTTCCTCTACTCCCGTCATTTCATCGATGGCCTCCCTCAAGGCATACACGTAGTTTACAAGAAAGTCTTCTACTGATAACCTTCTCCCTTGTCGGTTGTTTCTCGAGTGTGATGAAGAGGTTCCACTATTTCTGCTCGACATACTAAGAAAACAAACCGAAAAGAGTTCAATTTAATGAAACAGTAACTCGGACATGGCCCCGTGCTCACTGAGCACGACCTCGTGTTCACCTCTCTGCGGGTTTTTGACACAAGGAATCATGGAGCTTTAAATTAATTTTCTGATGTTTGAAGAGTTTTTAAGTTGAAATAATTTAAAATAGTGTTGTAAAACTTATTTTTAACAAAAATCCTTGAATAAAAACCTAACAAATATTACAATAAAGCTTGAAACTATGGAGATTTCAAACTCTAATGGAGGTTTAGAGGAGAAAATGAAGAAGAAGGCAAATGAAAAAAGTAGAAAAGAAAAGATGGTTGTTGAGAACCTTCTTTAGAATATACCTAGTATGGTATATGTGAAGATCCCACCAGATCTTTGTCCTTGGAATGGGTACAAGAGTGCAGGAATCTTGCTGCATTTTTAGAAAATGACAGCACGCTGGACACGGCTCCGTGTCAGCTGGACACGGCCCCGTGTGCAGACAAAATTCTGATACTTTTTTCCGTATTCTGACCAAAAGTAAGACGGGAATCTTTGGGTGGACACGGGGGCGTGCTGACCTGGACACGGCCCCGTGGCTAGAAGCTGTTATGAAGTTTTGTCTATTTTTAAGGAGTTTATCCGGATCGGGTGGTTCTTTACTAGACGGAACAACACCGAAGTGCCTAAGATACCTAAGTTGCCCTAGTATTAGACAAGAACGCAAGAGGTTATCGGAAAGGGTGATTCCTAAGCTAAATACCGGTGGGCAAAACCAACCTTTATTTCCCTTATCCAGGCTCTCGTTAAAGAAGGTATACGTCGAATCGCTCAGGTCTATGTATGCATCGGCGGAAACCGATGGGAAGTCCTTCACGGCATAATTGACACAGGGACGACTATCGCTCAATTCCTCGCAAGAGTTAGAGGTGATTTCGGGAGCAAGGATGTTGTTATAATCCGAATGCAATCTTACTAATTCTCCTTGATCGTCGTCTTGAGATGAATTAGTTATATCCATCTCAAGTTCTTTTATCCATCGGAGAATTAGTTCTTCCATTTGAAATTATTCTTCAAGAATCATTTCATCTCGAAAGGATGATTGAGAGCATTCGAGTGAGAGATATTGATTATTTTTACTTTCGCTCATCTTAAGGCTACAGGAAAACAATGGGTCCATATAGTGGGGAGTATAATTTAAAAAATAACATTTTAAATCTTCATGAGTTCCACCACATAATTGACACCACGTACCATAAGAGGAGCGAAAGTAAAAATTATCAGTATCACTCATGATTGTGTCAGAAATTACCAGCCGTCGGGATTTTACGGCTCTGTTTTCAGTATCTGAAGCTTGGGCACGGGGCGTGTTAAGTGGGCACGGCCCCGTGTTCAGCTACTGTCTGACTTAAAACAAGATTGCTAGTACCAAAGATTGGGCACGGGGCGTGTTCAGCAGCACGACCCCGTGCTAAGCTCTGCAGAAACTGAAAAATTAAGAAAAATCCTAAAAAAAACAGAAAAGTAAGAAAAACGATTAGGCCGTTGATTCCTAACATTCTTAAAATCCTTGTGTCCCTGGCAACGGCGCCAAAAACTTGATGCGTGTGTAGTGTGATAGGTTTTTATGTATATTTTAAGCCCTTTTTAACACTTTAGTCAAGTTTTAAATTTATAAAACACGATATTTTACTAACACTAAACACACATATGGGCAAGTGCACCCATCGTGAGCATAGTATAGCGTTGGTAAGATTCCGAGGTCGTCCAAGGACACAAGAGCTTTTAGTACCGGTTTATCCTCAACGTCTAATCAAATAAAAAATTTAGAAAAAAAGTTTTAAACATGAAAATAAAAAACTAAAAATGCTGAAAAATAAAAATAAAAACAGATAGACAAGATGAATCACTTGGATCCGACTCGCCTTTAGTGTAACCTTTGATGATTTTCGCACTTTTGCACTTTTTAAGAGATTATCTTAGTTATAGTAGTAGGCCCCTCTTTTGAAGGTGACGTTACCCTCAACCCAGTAGTTTGAGTCAGCAAGGATACAATCCTAAAGGGTCAGAATATTGAAAGATAATTAATTAAGTTATTAATGCGTAATGTGGTAGGCCCCTCTTTTGAAGGTGACGTTACCCGGTTTGAGTCAGCAGGGATACAATCCCAAGTAGCCGGGTTAATGTACTAATAGTAGTTTACATATGAGGGGATCAAGCCATTCGCACCCCCGCCATCCAATACCAGTGGGTATTGAAGGAGGTCCTAGTAAGCTTGACCCAGGTCTTTGCAGGATCTATACACTGAACAAGGCAAGAACCTTACCAAACCATTCCCTTAACTCCCGACCAGGTAGCCAACATATCTCTATATAGACCGTAGAGATATGAATGGTGTAAATCTTTTATTTTATATAGACAGTAAAATAACGCCAAGACACTACGGACAAATGATAAGGAAGTTTCACCTTCAACATAAGAAACTAGTTATTAAAGTCATTAATACAAAACCAAATAAAAAGTGCGAAAAGATTAAAGAACAAAAGTATTACACTAAATTCTTGTCTTCACCAAGTGATGTAAGAGACTTAGGCAAACATGGCCTTTGATTGTCAAGAACTCTTACTATCAATCTTGGATCCCGAGACTACTACACACACTCTATGATGGATGATGGATGATGGTGGTGGATGTGGGTGTTATAATGGTGGTGGAGTGTGGGTGAAGTGGGGGAGATGTGGTTTGCCAAGGGATGCCTTTGAAGTGAACCAAGCACCTCTATTTATAGCCTATACAGAAGCCCGGACATGGCCCCGTGTCCATTGGGCACGGCCCTGTGTCCATCCACTTTCTCTTTCTTCATTAATTGCAATTTGTCTACATTAGCTCTACGCGCCCCCGTGTCCGCTGGGCACGGCCCCGTGTGCAGAAGCGTATCTGTACTATCAAGATTTGCTTGGATTCTGCGAATCTTAGCGTTGAGATGGGCACGCCCCCGTGTCGGGAATAGAAGCTTCTATAGCTTTGTCCTTTCTGTAGACATCTGAATACGCCCCCGTGTCCGTTGGGCACGGGGCCGTGTTCAGCCTTCTGTTCACTTGTTTTTGCTTGGGAAGATGTTGTCGAGGGGTCGGGCATGCCACGTTTATTCCTTTTCTTGTAATTATGTTAGATTTTGCTGCATATTTGCTTCTTTTGTTCATTTATGCTCATTTAATCCTGAAAATACAAAAGGAAGACAAAAGCACACTTTTTCCAACATTAGTGCTAAAAAAGGGTTAGTTTTATGACTCATTTGATGTAATTTATATGTTGCATTTTACACACATCACACATACTCAAGAAAACCCGGAAACTCGAACCATGAATTAAAAAATCTAAACGGAATGTGGCCAAAGTCTGACTGGATAGTAGAAAGAATAATAGGACGATGATCAGATGCTTCTCTGTCCAAAGCAATCACCGATGCATTAGGCCATCTCTCCCTAAAACCTAAACAAACTAGGAACTGATCCAATTTACTCAGTTTTCTACCATTGTCTGCAATATAAGTAAAGTTTCCCCCACCCATGTTATATTCCATCAAACCAGCCGAGAGAATAAGCTGATTAAAAGCATCTGCATTTGTTTCAATAAATTCAGAGTTCAACAGCTCATTAGCATTCCGAACCTCGTTGAAATCGCCCATAATAACCCATAACCCTTGTAACGAGTTCCTAACCCCCAGTATTTCCAACCAGACGGCTCGCCTACTGGCCGCATCATTTGGTGCATACACATTTATAAAATTAATCCTACAACCAGTTTGCACAAGAATACCCGTGGCCACAATAAAATTCCGATTATGAATTAGATTCACACACCTGAATACTGCTGGACACCATAAGCAAGCCAAACCTCCTGATCTGCCTTGCGAGTTAACTACAGCGACTTTATATTCAGCTCTGCCCCAAAATTGGTTAAACATAAAAGATTCTGAATCCTGCAACTTAGTTTCTTGTATCACGAGAAAATGGATCCCATAGCTAGCCTTAAGCCCACGAATCCAATCCGACTTCCGGTTGCTTCTCACCCCCCTTAAATTGACAGACAAACAATTCATCTGGAATTATTGTTCACACCTTCTTCAACGATTACCTGCTCCGCTGCAGATTCAAAGCCGTTTAAATCAACCACAATTAATGAACCCACATGAACGGTTGCCTCAACCTCTTCCCGAACAGCATCAATGTCCGATTGACCATGCCCCGTAACTGGAATATCAACTCCAGATTCTGCTTCCGTATCACGATTTGTAGGTGCACTATCGTAAATCTCTGGCACAACATTGACATCCTCCACAGTATCAGACTCTGCCCTAACAGGGGTGTTTAGATCCAATGGTTCAAGGTTAGAGTTATTCGGTTGACAAAAAATCCTCTGAGTGGGCCCTTGGATAGATCCAATAGACGGTGGGCTCCTATCCTCCCTATTTCTCTTACCAAGATTAACCATTGGTGTTGGGCCATCACCAACCAACTCATCAACAGGCCCATTTGAATTCATACCCGGATACAAAGAATTGGGCCCATCACCCCCACGCAATTAAAATAATCTTTATTCCCCACATTAACCTCATTCTCACCAGTGGCATGCGCCGTCAAATTCTCTTCCCCATACACATTTTGCACCTTCCCATCGACATTAACTCCAACTGACGTTTGGTCTACCAGAGGTCCCTGGTCTTCCATTGACCGTCCATTTTCCACCGGCATGGATTCCGTCTGTTCATTCATCAAGTCATCCACCATATCCATCACCGGCCTTTGGTCATCATCGTGACAGCATGCATCACCCTTCTTGATCTCTCCTTCCTCTAAATCCTCCCTATTATCCGATTCCTCTTCCAAAACCCACTCCGATTCCGAATCAGAATCCTTAGAACTCACTGTATTATCACTGTTAAACCCACCTTGCCACTATCCAGAGGACTCCGAAACCCAGATGACAACACTTTTATTGTTCCACTTGATCACCACCGCCTCATCTATTCTAGACAATTAGGAGGTTAGAACCTTAACTGAACCAGACGAATTATCTTCCTCCTGCCAAGAAAAGGACGATTGTTGTACTACATCCCCAAACAATCCGCCAATTCTGTCGAATAGTTTATTGTCTCGGATGAGAAACAGCACACCAGAGATGTTTAGACTCACAAGACGATTAAATGGGATATCTTCGCCATTCCAAATAAAATACTTTGAGAATAACGTATCAAAAAAGTGAGAATGCAGTTCCATGCACGTACTAGCGGACACCTTATAAAACATCTTTACTAAAAATTAACTGGATTTTTTGAATATTTTTTTACAAATTTAGGTACTTTAATATACAAAATATTAACTCGACCTTCCATACAAATACAAAATAAGTAAAGATGTTTTATATGATAGTAAACTTTTTATACGTTTTAACGTTTCTAAACATGGGTTATTTGATTTTATCACCCTAAACTATTGGCTATTGGCCGCTGTCACCCCCAACTATCACTTTGACGCCCGTCACCCCAACTTAACACTTAATGTGTTCTGTCACCACACCGTTACCTGATCACTAACTTTAGATCACGTTACTATACTTTTGGGAGTGTCATAGGGATCAGGGCCTTCTTCAAAATTCTCGAACAATTTTTGGGCCCAGGGCAAGAAAAAAAATCGGTCCCCTAGATTATAACGCCAATAACTCATGTGTAAAAAGTCTATAGACTATAATGCGACAATAATTGTTATAAACCAAAAGACAAAACAAATACTATATATAGATATAAAAATGTATCTTATATAGGTTCAACCAGCTCTTTCAGAAAACATCAAATATTAAGAAGTAACATTTAAAAAAAATAATAAGTTATAATTTAATCATATCAAGTTTAGAAGAAAATTTGTAATTTATAATAGATTTAATGCATATAATAGAATTGCTTTTTGTCATGGATCAAATGATATGATTGTTTATGTGGTTGAGGCCCACAACGTGTTATGTTGGATTTGGGCTGAAGTCATATAAGAAGGCTTGTTTTATTTATATCATTTCACTCATTTACGGTATTCTTATTAGTTTATTCATTCATTCAGTATATATATAATAAAATTTTAATAAAAATATGTATCCGGGCCCTCAGAAAGACTAGGCCCTGGGCCGTCGCCCACCCCGCACTCCCTCAAAGACGGCCCTGATAGGGATCTTAGGACACCCCAAATGTATAGTAACAGGATCAAAAGTTAGTGATCAGTTAACGGTGTGGTGACAGAACACACTAAGTGTTAAGTTGGGGTGACGGACGTCAAAGTAATAGTTGAGGGTGACAGAGGCCAATAGATAATAGTTTAAGGTGATAAAATCTAATAACCCTCAAAATATCGATAGTTATTATATAATTGGTTCAGTTTCGGGTCACGGGGTTTAACTTTTTCTTTTGCTTTTGCTTCAGGTACATACCAATAATATATGCGACACATACCCTATTATTTTCCTTATTTGTCCTAAAATGGTAGGTCCATTTTCCTTATTTGTCCTAAAATGGTAGGTCCACAAATGGAACCTTGTACAACTTTATCATAAGTGCTTCACTCACCCATGTCCTTTTCTACCCAGGGGTAAAACAAATGTCATAAGAAGATTCCATCTAGAAATAAGTTTGAACTCACTCACCAATGCTTTAATTTTAGGGAAAATTACCAAACTAGCCGCTTGACCAACCTTTTTACGAAAATAGCCATTTGACCGGGCTTAATGGACCTTCCCATCCAAGTGAACCCCTATTTTTATGCACCTTCAATCCAGCCACAACCAAGCGGACACGTGTCCCTTTAACCTGAACCGGCTTTATGCCGCCACGCCTGTCAGCCGAGCCGCTTCATCCCCAAGCCGAGCCGCTTCATCCCCAAGCCAAGCGGTGTACCGGCATAAGGGCAGCGTTGTACCGGCATAAGGGCAGCGGTGTACCGGCTTGGCCATAGGTGTACCGGCTTAATGGCAGCGGTAGCGGCTTGGCCACAGGTGAACCGGCATAATGGCAGCCGTGTACCGGCTTGAACACAGGTGAACCGGCATAATGGCAGCCGTGTACCGGCTTGGCCATAGGTGTAGCGGCTTAATGGCAGCGGTAGCGGCTTGGGTAGTGAAAGGTCATGTCAACCTCGCCTCGGGATGAAGCGGTAGCGGTAGCGGCTTGGCTTGGGGATGAAGCGGCTCGGCTGACAGGCGTGGCGGCATAAAGCCGGTTCAGGCCAAAGGGACACGTGTCCGCTTGGTTGTGGCTGGATTGAAGGTGCATAAAAATGGGGGTTCACTTGGATGGGAAGGTCCATTAAGCCCGGTCAAATGGCTATTTTCGTAAAAAGGTTGGTCAAGCGGCTAGTTTGGTAATTATCCCTTAATTTTAATAGTAGTGTTGATTTTAAGGTTGGAAGGTGTTTACTGGCGCCCCCTCCTAATGAAGGGTTTTAACTGGTATTTACCCTTGTCATCCTCTTTCTCTCTTTCACGCTCGCTAAGTAACTAATGTAAGTGCCCTTGGCACCCGGGGCGGTATTGGGGTCGTTAAAGTGCTGAGGTGGTTGGGGGCGCCAAACCACACAACATAGCCTAAGGGTGGTCAGAGTCCACCCTACTCACCAGCTCCGGAAGAAGGTCCACGTCGGAGATATATTGGGATCGAGGTGACGAAGGCCGTGAGGGGTTGAGAATTAGTTATTGATAGTGAAAAGAGTGTGAGAGGGTGGGAAGTGGAGCGGAAAGTTGGGGTGCAGGAACACCACCCCCACCATGCGAGAGCTACAAATTTTTTTCCCCAAAGGGGATTCTCATCGTTAAACATTAAAAAATTTGTGATTATGATTTTACTTAACAATTTTATCCTATTTAGAAAAGATAATTAGGTTGCATTTAACTTGTAGCCGGATATCATTTCACTATGAATTTTGTAGGAGTTAAAAGACTAAAAGAATATGATTACACTAACAAGTTGTTTGATTTACGCACCGATAGAGCATCAATGTGTCATTACTAGAATTGCTATTTTGCTTGTGAGAGCCAGTAATTTGACTACTCAAACTGACCCGATTGGCGGATCCACTAATTTTCGTCAATAGGGCAAAATAGCAGGTTAAAACGAGTTGGGCAAAATGTTAATAAGAAACCAATCATTCTACTTATAAAAATCAAGATTTGCATACGCATTTGTCGCGTTACTACTATACAACCGTAGAAACCAATTTAGATGAACAATCAGGATGAACAATAGCTGACAATTCAAGTAACAATTCACAAGCTTTTCACAATATTTGCTCTTACAATGTTTGACCCAATGCATAAAATCTTCTACTTATGATGTATGGTTCCAACCGTATATTCTAAATTATTAGTCAAACTCTCATATTTTGGTAGTCCTTACAGAGTTCAAACTTCAAACTCAAGTGACATTGCTGTAAATGTAAATGCTATACACAAACTAACCCATGATAACCGCGACACATAACATAGCAAAAAGTAATCAACTTTAACGTACGGTAAGCAAAATGTCAACTGTCAAGAAAGTAAGACCAAATAAACAGATTCACGAAACGACAGTAAATAACAGGAATGAGTTCAACAAAAAAAGCAAACAGAATACGATCTTGCAATGACCCTCTTCGTTCCAAAATAAACGAGCTTTTTCCTTTGTAACCACATAGGAAATAGCTCGTTTAATTTGATACAAAGATGGTGTTGATTAAGCGCCAATACCACCATCTTTGTTACCAAACTGATTCTTGTACGCATCATGAGCCGCCCTGTTCACAGCTATTATCTTCTTTAACTTGTAACATCCTCGTCCAATCACCTCATCGTTTATGTAGATCTCAATCTCCCCAGTTTTGTTCCACATATCATTTGCATATGGTTTAAGCCCGCTCTTCTGGCACGCTTCGTGGAACTTAGCCACCGGACGCTGCATCAAGTTTTCTGGAGTGATTAATGGTTGCAACAAACGCTCCACAACCTGTAACAACCGAGTTTATGATCCACAAAAACTTAGACAAATTGAACTCATATGTGAATATGTTACCTTCCAGGTATCATCCATTGATGAATTGGTATCGAGGAAGATGGCACCGATCAGTGACTCGAGAATATCAGCAAGAACTTTAGGCGGATCGATCATACCATAGGAGTGTGACGGGTACTCCAATATCCCTTCCATGAATTCTTGAATCTGTGTTTTTGACAAACATATTTACAGGAAAAAAGTGAACCCTACATCATATATATGGGATCAAATCATTACACTACAAGGTTAAGACTTTAGAGGTTAGGTGGTATTTTAAAAAAAAAATATGCAAGTTGGTGTGAACAGGGTTTTAATTTAAGTTACAATTTCGCCTCTTACAATGTGTATCGGGCGTGAAGAGCATGCCATCTCACCCTTTCACGCCCCCAACACCATTACATGTAACTGATGGGGGCCAAAGCCCCTTTAGTTAGACCACTTGTAGTGGGAGTTTTTTTGGGCGTTTTTCCCCTAAAAAACGCCCCCCAACGCCCAAATTCCACCCCCTGGGGCGTTTTATTCAAAAAAAAATTGCTTTTACCGTGCTTTTTTCCACGCCTTACTTCATTGGTTTTGGCCAATCATACTTGATCTTCCTTTTGTTTGTCCAATAAGATTTTTTGAGGGTTTTTTTTATTTAATTTTATTACACCTCTTTTAACATAATGCCCACATCCCCACTACACCCATTTTAGAAAACGCCTCATAATGCCCCATTGCTGACTGGGTTGCCACATGTCGCAGAACGCCCAAGGGTAGAGGCATTACCACTAAGACCACCCGTAGTGGTGAGAAATTGGGGCGTTTTTTGGCCCAAAACGCCCAAACAAGCCCATTCATGGCCCCCCGGGGCGGGTTTTTTTTTTATTTTTGTTGTTTGGCGTTGTATTTTCCACGCCCGTGTTCAAAAGTTTTGGCAAATCCGTGATGTTCTACTTTTTTCTTGTCCAATAAAGTTTTTTGATGTTTTTTTTATTTAATTTTATTTACACCCCCTTTTTAACATAATGCTCACATCCCCACTACACCCATTTTAGAAAAACGCCGCATTGCTGACTGGGCTGCCACATGACGCACAACACCCATGGGTGGGGCATTATTCATGTGCATGGTCTAAACATGGTCTTAGTGAAGTGAGAGATAAGGTGGAGCCATTTGCAAACCAACCATTCACATATTTACTTTTATTTTTTTTTTATTTCTAGTTAAAACCATCCATGTAAAAGAGTGATTTAGTTTTTCTTGAACAGTGGGTCAGGGCTATACATGACCAAAGCTCGGTCGAAGTGGGATTCGAACCTGAGCACTCCCAGTCACAAGGTGGTAAACCTTCCCACTCCATTGCAACCACTGGGCTAAAACAAAGAGTGATTTAGTTAAAGGCCACAGCCTTCGTGACACTTTAACAATGATGTGTGGTTAAAACCATTATGCGTAGTCTTATGCTATACATTATACAGACTCATTTAATTTCTATTTAATTTGATGACTTTAACAATGATGTGTAGTTCGATGAAAACTGAATACGCAGTTTGTATTTGATCTCCAATTCTGTTATAATTTTTTTTTTTTTGTTGAAAATGAAGTTATATTTAAAATAAAGTATTTTCTAAGCAAATAAGTTAATGTGTGCCGATACCGATACCGTGACAAACCAAACCGATAAACAACGTTGGTATCAGCATTACTGTCCCATACTAAATGTGATTTTCGCTTTCGGTACTATACTGATCGGAATCTCACTAGTGACCAAAAGTAATTAACCTTTTTACAAACCGATCACGGAATAAAAGTGACAAAACGTCACCAAACTGATCACGGAGATTCATATGTCTCACACTTTAATAACATCACCAAAAAGGCTTTTTTTATTTTTTTACTTTTAAAAAGATTCTAATAAAAACAAAAATTAAAAAAAAAAACATCAAATTAATCGATTACCTGTACGTCCAGAAGCGGTTTCCGGTGACGGAGATACTTATGCAGGTCATATTTCAACGCGGCTCGAGCCAGCGTCTCCGTGTCAACATTGGCGGCTCGCAACCGAGTCAACTCACCAGGAGCCATACTCTTATACAAAACATAATGCAGCTTTGCAATCAAATGGTTCAAAACCGAATCCCCTAAATACTCCAACCGCTCGTACGACGCACCATCCTCTGTTTTATACGAAGCATCAGTGAAAGCTTCTTTTAACAACTCCTTATTCTTAAAATCGTATCCGATCATTTTTTCAACCTCGTTCAGGCTCTGTGGCGGCGGCGTAGACAATGATTTCTGTTCGGTTGTCTTTTGTTGTTGTTGTTGTTGTTCGAGATTAAGGTTTTGGAGAGGAACAATGATTTGTTGTTCCATGGATGCTGGATCTGTGAGTGTTTTTTTTTAGAGAGAATTTGGTGTGTGTTTATGGAGATTGTGGTGATGGGTTGGTTTCTTGGTGTGGAGGTTGGTTTTTGGCGAAGGGTTTGAGGTTGAATCGATAACGTGCAAAAGAGGGTGACGCGTGACGGTGACTTTTTTTTTTTAATTCTGTTAATTTATTGGATGATATTAAAGGATGTTTTGGATTTGATTTTGTCTTGGTCTTTTTATAATGAGAGGTGGTACTACTTGACTAGTATAGTATTATTGTGTGATTTTTTTAACCTTATGTGTGCTCTTATGGATAAAAGTGAAATTGTATTAATTTTAATGTTATTTTACTAGTTTTGTGGAAATAATGTTAAAAGCGGCGGATGATTAATCATGCATTATGTGGTGGCGTTGATAGCCGAAAGACAAAAGGGTACACGCACTAATTAGCCTTTGTCCCGATTGTTGAGTGTTATGTGTCTTTTGTCCAAGGCTTGATGCAAAACTACTATCGAGCCGCGGGGTCTCACTAGAAGCAAACCTCTCTATTCCAACGGGGTAATAGTAAAGTTATCTACATCTTACCCTCCTCAGACCCTACCTTAGCTTTGTTATTGGTGGGATTTATTGAGTATGATGATGACGATGATAATGACGTGATGTAGATTCTACAGGCATATCAGTATATGAGCGACCATGCTAATGGGGACGGGCGAAATTTATGGTCGTCATCCGTGAGTCGATTTTTTTACATTATGGTCGTCATCCGTGAGACGATTTTTTACAGATGGGTCGAGAGGTGTATGTGTAGATAAAGGACAAGGTAGGTGGCTGGTATTTTATATAGATGGGTCGAGAAGCGTATGTGTAGATAAAGGATAAGAGGGGTGTAACTATCAAAAGAGAAGTGTAGTTTGTAGTTCCCATTTAGAAAAGAAGACATGTTTAATTCTTTGCTTCGGTTATAGATAAGATTGGTTAGAGGAACTTCAGGTCGCGGCTTGGGAAATCTGAAAAGCTAGGAACGAGAAAAGGTTTAATCATCGATGCTTTCAATAAATAAAAAGGCAGATATGATTAAGGAGAACTCTTTATTTTGGATTACTAACAGGTCGAAATTTTGTAATATTGACTGGAGTAGGTTTGTCGATTTTAACATCCGAGATGTAATCTTGTAATTTGGCGGGTTTTTAAGCGACTTGTTGGCCCGTATTCTATATTTTACATAGAAGTTTTGTCATTTGCTGGCCTATGTTCTATATTTTATATATAAGTATTGTCGTTAAAAAATCATATATCTCAATACCCTATAGTTAACAACCTTGTTAATCAAGTTCACATGTTTATACCGGACTCCATGTGGATGTTAGTTCCAACACATATTATATACTACATATACATTTGTAAGTTGGGGGATGACACTTCTCTATTGGACCAACTTATTTTTAATTTAATTTTATTCTCAGTTTAAAATTACGCTTTCGTCCTTTGTTTAAAATTACGTTTTTGCCCCCAGCTCAAAATAAAATATAATCTTACACCTAGCTCGAAATTACGATTTTCCCCTCGGTTCAAAAACTCACTTTTAATTTTGTTCCCAGTTTAAAATTACGGTTTCGCCCAGTTTAAAATTACGCTTTCGTCCTTTGTTTAAAATTACGTTTTTACCCCCAGCTCAAAATAAAATTATAATTTTGCCCCTAGCTCAAAATTACGCTTTTGCTCTCGGTTCAAAAACTCACTTTTAATTTTGTTCCCAGTTTAAAATTACGGTTTCACCCTCCGTTTAAAATTACGTTTTTGCACCCAGTTCAAAATAAAATGTTGTTTTTTCCTCTAGCTCAAAATTACGCTTCTGCCCTCAGCTCAAAATTACGTTTTTGCCCACAGTTCAAAATAAAATTATGTTTTTCCCCCTAGCTCAAAATTATGATTTTGCTCTCAGTTTAAAATTATAATTTCGCCTCCAGTTCAAAATATAATTTACGATTTTGCCCTTTGTACAGATATACATGTTTTGAGAGAGAAATATTCGGCTTATTGCCCCGCAACGCGGGCGGGGCAAAAACTAGTTTATAACATTGCACTATCCAAAAGTTTCTTTTGGTCTCTTCATAACACGTTACCATCACATGTTTTTGTTTTTCTTTCAAATGTGTCTAACTCGGTACGTAGCTAGATGAAGACACATTACACATATGTTGACTAGAATAAGTGTGAGTCTAGATAGTCAAGTGAATCCAAACATTCATATAATAAGTTCATTATAAGAATGTTAAATAGTAACAACTTGTAGAAGTACACGTCGCGTTGTGACGGGTACATAAAACCATGTATGTTGATTGGCATGTTACATAACTAATAAAACTATGTTATATGTTGATACATTAAGTTGCTACTATAATTGTCATAGAAACATACACATGCTCACATATACGAGATAATGGTGGTTTTAATCTCAACTTTGCTTTTGTAAATCAGGTTAAAGTGTATCAGTCAAGGCCATTTCATCATATTTTTACTTGAATAATATATTTTTTTTTATTAAAAAATACCTAAGTTTGATTTTCTTATATTTAACAATTAGACATGAAATGCTTCACATCTAATACCTATTTTTTTTAACTGTCTTAACACATCACTGTCATAACATCAATAAAAATCTCAATTCGAAAGGATAAACCAAATTTAAATGATAAACATAATCAAAATTTAAATGATAAACATTATAAAATGTCAATTCGATCATTCATGGAATGGAAATGATAAACATAAAAAGAATTTTCAAATCGAAAGGAACCTTGATAAAATGGTTATTAAAATATAAATAATAAATTACGAAAAAAATACTTAATAATATCATTCATGGAAAACAATTGCTCCTACATGGAAACACCCAAATAGCCTGCCACATAGGGGTGTGCAATAACCGAACCGTTAATCGAAACCGAACCGAAAACCGACAAAACCGAACCGAAATTAACCGAAACCGAATTAACCGAAAGTCGGTTAACGGATATCTTTTTACCATCGGTTAAACGAAATTAACCGAACCGAATCATTTTTTTTTATATTTCTAGCTTATATACCTCTATTTCATGTATTTCATGTTTTATACTTTCATTTCATGTAATAATATCTCTATTTTATTTATTTATTTCTTCATTTCATTTATTTATACCTTCATTTCATTTATTTATACCTCTATTCATGCATTTATACCTCTGTTTCATTTATTTATACATCCATTTCATGTATTTATACATTCATTTCATGTATTTATACATCTATTTCATGTATTTATACCTCCATTACATGTATTTCTAAGCAAAAAATTTAACCCTTGTTTGAATTAGTTATTAACCGAAAATTAACTTAACCGAACTAAAAACCGACAAATTAACCGAATTAACCGAACCGATTAACCGATGACTTCGGTTACGGTTACGGATAATGCTAATAACCGAACCGAACCGAATCGTGCACACCCCTACTGCCACATAACAACCCTTAGATGGAGGCTTGAGTTTAAAATATGGTTTAAAAAAAGTGAACAAATAATCACTCATGGTAAAATCTTAGTATCTGTCAGTTTATTTTATTCTATACGGGTCGTATAACCTTATACGGCCGTATACACCATGTGAGAATAAGATTTTAGAGTGGTCGTATATAATGTATATGATACATTTATACGGACCGTATAACCTTATACGGCCCGTATACTTCGAATTTCGTTTTTTTAACTGTTTGACTCGACGTATTATTCCTCGATACGCGTGAGACTAGAGGTAAAATTCTTCGATTCGATGTTATATTCTCCGATTCTCGTGCGAGTTAGGTAATTAGACGTTAGATTCCTCGATATTCGTGCGAGTTATTTGATTCGACGTTAGATTCCTCGATTCGCGTGTTAATCATTGAAACGATGTAATATTCCGTAAAAACCTCTATATAAGCGACACTAATCTTATGCATTTTCATTCAACTTCTATTCGTTTCTTCTATATTTCTCTGTATTCAAATTATATTACGCTATCAATGTCGTTTTGGGGTGATGGTAACTTTTTCGGTAGTGACTCGGCTAGCGAGTCGAATCAGGTGAGTTATGAAATCAATCAAAATAACAATCCGGGTTTGTTTGATCTAAATGTTCCGTTCGATCTCAATCTTGCATCTGATGCAAGTCAGGATCCTTGGGGTTTGGATGCCTTTTAGGGTAATTATGCTGGTTATTATCCACCGTCGTCCGTTAGTTTTCAATCCCCTCCTGGTAGTGGTGGACCGCTGCCCGGTAGTTTTTAATCTCCTCCCGATAGTGGTGGACCGTCCGAGGGTCCAAACGGTGACCAGGAAACTAGTGAGTTTGAAACCGATCAGGTAGAACACTTATTTATACGTTTATTTGCCGTACGTTTAATATTACTGTTTATACGTTTGATGCCGTTTTCATTATCATCTTAGTTTGTCCAAATATTATGCATAAATTTTTGTTTTTTTAATGTATGTATAAAGGGTAGCTAAGACATTTCACATAAACTTAACTAACGTAACTGGATAAGTTAATGGCCATCCAATCCGGGGAATATCCAAGTAATAAACGATCAAACCACAAGGAACATACATGTAATTAGGGGTGTTCATCGAATCGAATAATGAATTTTCGAATTATTCGAATTTTTATTTTTTTTTACCTGAATTCGTATTCGATTCGATTAGTATTTGAAAATCGAATGCGAATCGAATTCGAACCGAATTCGAATAATTCGATTTAGTTCAAATTCACCCTAAATAATAAATTATTTTACTTTCATTTTTGAAACGACTACAAATAATTATATTCAATATAAAATATAATAATCTGAAAAATTAATTAACTATCAATATATCATAACACCAAAATTTAGAAGATAAGTTGGTTACTAGTAGCGATTTAAATTAGGTAAAAATTTAGAAATAAGTAGTATGAGCTATTTGTCAGTAGATTTGGTAATGTTATAAATAATAAACTTATCACTTATGGAGGTAGTTTATACTTTGGCCAATTTCAGAAGTTATATGTGTGTGTATATATGTTTGTGTGTATATACATATATTAAATATATATATATATATATATATCAAAATTGAATTCGAATTTCAAATCGAATCAAATTCAAAATCATAAATTCGTATTCGATTCTAAATCGATTACTGGATTCGAATACGAATAAACCCGAATTCGAACCTTTTTAATCGAATTCAAATCAAATCGAATTTCGAATTTTTCAAATACAAATCGAATTCTGAACACCCATACATGTAATTTTAAAAAGTTTGGAATTAAAGTTAAAAATGGCAAACCATAGGAACCATCCGGGTAATTAACTTTTCGAAATTTTTATCACACAGTGAAAACTGTTTTAGATAAATGTATCATCATCCAAAACCCACATCACAAAAATCATCTAAATTTAAAAAAAAAATCAATTTTTTTAGGAAAAAGACAAATTATAAATTTCAGGTTTTAATGTTTAGCCAAACACAACCCATTAGCATTAAAGTCGGAAAAAAGAGAAAAAAAAGAAAATAAAGAGGCTCAGATTCAAACGTTATCATAGCCATCATCAAGGAAAAGCACAACTATAAATTTTCAGGTTGCAATGTTTAGCCAAACACAACCCATTACCATTAAACTTGAAAAATGTAAGAAAAAAGAAAAACAAAGGGGTTTAGATTCAACATCATCATTGCTATCATAAAAAAAATAACGATTCAATATCATGGCCATTGATCAGAGACTCAACACGGTGGAACAGGGCCGTTGTTAAAAACAACACCATCGCGATATCATCGAGAAACAAGAAAGGAATGAAAGCACCACACGTTTTAACACTCTCACCGCCATAGACAATCGGAGTCGCAGCAAAGGCGTGGCAACATCCATAAGTGTAAAACTTAAATTTATTTTGAAATTAAATATCATGATTTGGATGTGAATTGTCATTAATTATACTAGATGGATTATAGGATATGGATGTAGATTCTTAAGGTGGTATTTAAGGGTTTTAGAACCTAGATCCTCAAGAGAGGAGATTTTGAGGCATGGTGAGGAGCCGAAAACTTCTCAAACAATCAACACAAATATTGTAGCAAACGGAGAGAAAGCATGATAATCTTTCACCATATGACCATGCAACCACAATTATAACACAGATAAGGAAAATGGTTATGCACTTTTCCTTGTTTGTTAACTGATGTTTCGTCTTTGTTGTCTCAGCCCTTCATGTTGTACTCTTGTTTAGCAAATTTTACTTGATTTCTTGAGTTACTTCGATTAATTATATATATATATGGAACCCATTAAGTCTAACTGTTTTTTTAATCATTCTTGACCATTAGATCTTGCCAAGATGAAATCCTGACCCTTTAAACTCTAATTTTTTAACTGCTAACATAGCAGTTCACGGCAGTTTCCCAGGCTCCGCCTTTTCCTGCGCATTTTCTCCACAAAACTGCATCGTGGGTTGCAGTTGTCGATGGTCTCCTCTCCTCTGCAGTTATCAACGGTTCAGTAGCCCGCTCCCCCTTCTTATTTTTAGGGTTGTTTCCTCTCTAAACACCTAAACTTGTGTCGTCCTTCTTTATCACCTAAACTTGGGTTGCAGTTGTCGATGGTCTCCTCTCCTCTGCATCGTCTCAGATAATCCGAACAGCTTCACGAGCAACGTCAATATTGATAAAGAGCGTTTAAGTTGAAAATCTACAATTCATACATGTGTGGAGCAGAGTAATTGAAAAGAAGAAAAATTATTTACTGATTGTTTTCAACTTTTGTAGATATATCACTAAATCCTTACCGCAAATTCCACGAATTCATCATCGCCGCCGATGAAATTGATAACCGGAGCCGGAGGGTTGACGAACATCTGTGACGTTAGGGTTGTGGAGCTTCATTTTTTCATTCTCTGGTCGCTTCATAAAACTATGATAATGGCAGGTATGAACCGAATGTAACTTCCAAATTATTTACTGATTGTTTTCAACTTTTGTAGATATATCACTAAATCCTTACCGCAACTTCCAAGATGGTGATTTAGGGCTTGGTTTCAATCACCATATGTTACTTCCAAATGTGTCACAAGCGTGACTTAGTTCTCTAGCGATGGTGAAGATATATCCCTCCGATCAGTACGTACCCACTCGGATCCATCACCCAGACGTTCGCCGGTCATGTCTCAACTCTTTATCTCGCAGCTTTCTCGATCAAAAATGGGGATTATGGTTCGTATTTTGTTGAATCTCGGTAACCTAATCTGAAATTGAATTTGCAATCTCACCGTTTTGTTGTCTTTAATTTGGGAGAACTGAAGATTAGATTCCTATGCATTCTCAATATCTTTTAAATTTATGTCTAATTTGATTATTGGATGCCCTCATATTGTTTAACTTGTAAGTATTGCAATCTAATCTAACCATGATTCATGTGTCGCTTAGGACATTGTCCCGGCCAAAGATCCCTTCATTAAGGTTAGGCTCCTTGTAGAACTTGGTGATGGGGTTGTGGTTAGTGATCAAGTAGCTAATCTCACAAGGGATGCAATTTTATTCCTTAAGAGAATTGATGTGGACAAATATATTTCTGAGGTTTTCTCTCAAAATTCCAATCTTTACATAGTTTCATTTTGTTTTTTGTTTCTAGCTTTTAACTCTCAATGCTCAATAGGGTCAAATGGAAGAGCTTACGAGTTGAGAAGCAAAGGTTACATAAGGTACACATTATACACTTTCTCGTGTCTTTGTTTCTTTTAACAATCCTTCACTTTTACTTCTGATATACTTCTAATCCGTCAAACGGATTTTAGTAATTTGATAAAATGAAAATGGGTTGAACGGGTCAATTGGGTATTGTCATTGTAATTATATAGTTATTTAATCATATTCAATGTGTTTCTTATTATCATTAATAAAACTCAAGGTAAGACAAAACGCGTTAGCTGTTATATTCTTTGTAATTAATTGTTGTCAAATTGGATATTTTATGCTTCCGGTTTCAATTTCAGCACACATTGAATGCAAACAGTGAAGTGCAGTCTGAACATGAGCAGCAAGCCCTTCCTATATGTGCAGATTTGAATACTAAAGCAACTAAGTGATGGTATTAATTACAAACCCTTTGTTCTTTTTGTTACTCAAACAATTTTCTTATTTAGTTTTCTTATACTTGATTATATAAGTTTTAGCAAATATTTTGTTTCAGAATTTGGAAAAAGACGAAATTGCAGTCCGTATGAAGTTAAAACATTAACTGTTGGTTCTTTTCTTGGATCCGAGGTTGTAACATCCCTTTGGAGTCTCGGTAAGATCTTTGATTATGCTTTCAATTTGTTCTTGGTTCTCTACATGTTTGCTAATTTTGTTTCTTATTATGATGTGGCTATTAGGTGAGGAACATGAGGCTTTAAAGAAGAAATATCAAGAAGAATGCCATGTTTTGAAGTACATATGTCAATTAGAGTTCACAGAGAAAAGGCAACATTGGTAATACAACATCTATTTATTATTTTTGTTGTTTCCACTGCAGTTACTGTTTTTGTTTTTTTGCTGCACATTGCTTCTGATACTATGTGAAATCACTGGTGATGAATATGGAAATAGCAAGATGGTGATTGTAGCAACACCAACTAAGGTATTGGAAAAGGGTGGTCATCATTTTCAGAATTTACTTTTTTGACTAATTTATGCGTGGACCCTTTCATAAAAAATTAGGAAGAAACTGTGAGCCGAGTACTCGTAGTTAAACTGCCGAAGCGGAACAATGAACCGAACCTGTTGACTCACTTTTTTTTGGGTGGTTCACTTGGGTTAACGGTTTATGAATGCCCTTGTGGTGACCTTTATTAACTACTCTTTCGTTCATTTTATCATAGTATCTGACTACTGATATGGGATTGTTGTACTATCAAGTAATATGAAGTTGACTCTTTATATATAACTATGATAATGGCAGGTATGTCTTAGCACTCGAGGCTGAGGAGTTTGTAGGAGCCCAATCGATTTAAAGAGTAGATGACGGACAAGTTTATTAATTTGAAGTAAAATGTTATGTTACGTTTTTTAACTTACAATAAGTTATTAATTTGAAGTTAAATGTTGACTGATGCCATAACATGTATTTATGGTGCTGGCCTCTTACAGGAACTTTAAAAAGATGTTCTTTTTAATGTTTATACCTTAAAACGAAAAGGACATTAAAAGTTCTTTTCTTCATCTTCTTGCCATCTAAAATGCAGGAAAAAAGGGTTGGTTTTTCTTTTTCTATATATGGTTTTTGAAATTTCCTCAATATCAGCATAAGGATCTTTTCGTAACGGAGAAAGTTATGCAGGTAATCATTACATTTCATTTCTTGAATTACAGTTAAAAAATCATATATTTTTGATAATTTAATGCCACCGGGTCTTTAAACACCATACTATTTTGGTTTAGAATGCAAAGAAAGATAGTTTTGCCATTGTGAAGGGCATGAGCCTTAACTTGGAATCATGTTCTAATCGTTTTTATAGGATTTTTATCAGAAATAAAAAGTTGGTTCAAGTGGTATGATCAATCTTGATATATAAGTTTAATACATAACATAATTTTTTGTATAAATGTGAAATAGTTAACCTGAGATGGCCACTCGCATAAAGAAAGTGCCGAGATATATAGATTTTGAAATTGTTATGTTAGGAATGTTAGTAGACATTCAAGATTATGAATTTATGATTAAATAATGATTGATTAGAATTATAATTGACATTATGTCCGTTAAACGCAACGCCTACCAACTCTGGCCACTATACATGTGTGGACTGGTCTTTATAGAACTTCTTCAAATGTTGTAGATGCGTAACTTTATTATGTTATGTGTTTTATATATTTAATTCAAATATTATAATAATAATTAAAGAGTTTGTATTATTTAACGAGATCCATAGGTAGTTTTGGCTGAAGGGTTATTATGGATACCATCTTGTATGATCTTCAATGGTCATTGCTTGACAGAGTGGCAATAACTTTCTTTGCTCTTCCCTTTATAGTTTTGTGGTTGTAAACTGTTGATGTTCGTTTTCCTTTTATAAATTAAAGAATGGTGCTTTTGTTTGTCATGCTGTTTAATTTTGTGTACACTTAATATTGGTTAGCTTTCAATAATTCATATTGTTGATATATAATGCATCAACGTAACCCGTCCATCGGACGGGTATTAAACTAGTTGACCCTTATTGGCTTTGTAGGCATATAGTGCCTTTTCTTCTTCGGTTTTGATCGCTACAAATGTAAATTGTTTTGATAAAGCTTCTTAACCGGCAAGAAGATATTCGAAATCAGCGAGAGATGGTTGGGTTGGAGATCCTTGCACAACGGTTTCAAACCTTTAAAACTCCTGTTTGAGCCCATCATTTATGATCCACTTCATCTCTGATAGGCATGGTGAGGAGCTGAAAATTGGCTTAAACAATCAACATAAATATTGTTGCTAACGGAGAGAAAGTGTGATAAGCTTTCACTATATGACCATGCAACCACAATTATAACACAGATAAGGAAAATGGTTATGCACCTTTCCTTGTTTGTTAACTAATGTTTCGTCCTTGTTGTCTCGGCCCTTCCTGTTGTACTCTTGTTTACCGAATTTTACTTGATTTCTTGAGTTACTTCGATTCAATCGACCCTTATTGGCTTTGTAGGCATATAGTGCCTTTTCTTCTTCGGTTTTGATCGCTACAAAGGTAAATTGTTTTGATAAAGCTTCTTAACTGACAAGAAGATATTCGAAATCAGCGAGAGATGGTTGGGTTGGTCATCGTTGCACAACGGCTTCAAACCTTTAAAACTCCTGTTTGAGTCCATCATTTATGACCCACTTCATCTCTGATCCTTGCTTGTCTCTCAAGTACCCATATCTCTTTGCACAATGATTTGACTATGTGGAAGTACTCAAGGATACTTGATTTCTTTTAATTCACTGAAAAGAGCACGTTATCTAATAACTTAATGTAAGACCCTAACACGCTTTAACTGAAAATACGCAGCGGAAATACGTACCATAAAATTTCTTTCATTACAAACTTCTTGACTTACTTGAAAGTTCGTTTTAATATGAATCTTTTACAAAAATAAGGTATAAGTCATGTTTACTAAAGTTCATACTCAATTATCCCCATACAATCTACTTTGTGACCCGATCTTCGATCTCTATTCCTCGTGATAACCGCCTGTGATTCGTACAACCTGCACTCACCACATACATTCATAACATTAGTATACAATACATAAACAAGATTCAATCTCGTACACTTCCCATTTCGTTATCTTTCTAACTTTAAGCATTTCATCTGCGTATCCATGTCCTGGTGAGGCTTCAATAATGTACCTGCATTACCTTTCATTCTCAAGGCACACTATTAATAACGTATTATTCAACGTATCTAAATCACGCGTACATACGTTCTTACATGCATACATACACATCTGCATACGTACATGCCTTCCTATATATCTACAAACATGCATACACTCATACGTACCTTCATATATACCAAACACACATCTGCATACACACATACATTACTACGTCTCTACATACGTACATATACACATACGTATCTTCATATATACATCAATGCATATCTACATACGTACATACATTACTACGTCTCTACTTACTTGCATACACTCATACGTGCCTTTATATATACTTAAATACACGTCTACATATGTACATACACTCATATGTACATGTTCAAGATCTTACATACCTCTTATATATCCATACATTAATTACATGGTACTTAGACTTAGATTTATAGCCCATAACGTCAAAGGAATGATCAAAATCATGTTTGGGAGGCCCGTCGTGGTCCACGGATAACAAACCGAAGCCTACTATACCCAAATCAACTTAGATAACAAATTTCAGGTATTTGAACATGGGGAGGCCGTCGGCGACGGCCCTTGCAAATGCCCGTAGCCCAAAACTTCCGTAAACAGACAAATAACCCGTCAGCCAAAAACTGACTTTCCAGAGCCCTTCGGCGACGCCCCCATACCCGTCGGCGACGTCCCCTAGATTTTGCATTTTTCTGCAGTTCCGTTTAGTCGTCCGTACGCACTAAAACGCGCATAACTTTTGAACCGTTTACCCGTTTAACCTCCCGTTTCTTCCTACATGCTTGTAAATTCACATTCTATCATATGAACTTGAAATCCAACATCCGGTTTAAGAAAAATATTCACTTAAAGCTCTCGGCTTTATATACCCGCTTTCACTTATTCGACCCGTTCATGTTTTCATCAAACATCTCATTCCTTTTAGCCCAAAACTTACATGAACCTTATAACCATAATACTTTTACGTTATCCGGAGTTTCGTACTTGTGGTTTACGCACCCGATAGTCGGTATGCGTTAAACTCATTCATTATTACGTAATTGAACATTAGATAGTACAATTTCCATCTATGAAATTGTTTATTCATTTACTCGTAATTTCCTACCGAACCTCTTGCCCATTAACCCGCATCACCGTTACTCGATTAGCATGCTTACGTACAATTTTATCCATTACCCGGTTATCATACCGTCGTCATTACTTATGCAACCATTCCGTATTACAATAAATCATTATTTTGACCCGTATGGTCTACTTAATGAAAATCCTCACTTATATATAATCAAACCTTATTAGACTTCAATTATCATGCATAAATAACTAGTACACAACTTTGCTTAAATAAACTAAGAAGTGATTCCGGAAATCACTTACCTTATGCGTCCATGCTCGTATCCGCTTCCTTGCTTCTTCTTGACCCGTTAACACCTCGTGCTTGAGCCCGTCTCGACGTGATTCCTTTACTTCCATTTCATCAAAATCACGCCCTTATTAGCATACTCATTTGTACATGTTAACTATCATATAAATCGCATATTTCACACTAAACTTTCATTAGTCATTTCTAACAAACATAACTCATATAATCATGTCCATATCCGTTTAAGCTCATGTAATTCATCATGTTAGTACATTTAACACGTATTGCTATAACATGTACCATCCTACTTCCTACAGTCCTACCTTTACGACAACGAGTCAAATCATGTTTCTTATACTTAGTTGACTTTCAAGAGTCAACTATTAACTTATCACCATATACTCGTAACATCATAATCGACTCTACGGACGACACTAGATACATTTTATCATACGCTTGGTGTGCGTATCACCTCTTAAGCATAACGTACAACTAATTCATGCATAAATTCTTCTAAACTCATACATAACCCATCAAATCCTACTACTAATCATCATGTATCATTCCCAAATAAACATAAAACATATCATCATCATATTTCTCCTAATTCATCTAACAAGAATTCATCATTCCCACATAATACATCAATCTTTCAACAAGACTTGGACATAGTGATGATTCTAGTCCTCATCTTCACCCTAACTAACGGGTTTCACCCCTAATCATCAAATTAACACAAACCATACGTAACCCATGTTCTATACGATGATTCTAACCCTTGTACATGATCAATTTCATATTAACTCACGGATTTGAACATAACCCACTTCACACATGATCACCAATCTTAGATTTAAGACATACCTTATGATCCCCTCGTGAAGGTGATCATTAATCCGTGTTCCTTCTTGAATTTGAGCTTCGATTCACCCTTAAATTTGGTGATTTAGTTGAGTTTAGGGTTAGAGCTCTTTGGAGCTCCTGAACGTTCGTGAACACACACGAAGTGTGTGTTTGTGTGTGTTGAACTTTCATTTTAATAACTCAACTTCTATGTTGTTCCATTTAACCCCTCATGTTTGCCACTTAACATAACGTGCACTACTTCCATCTTTTAATAATTTTTACCATACATTTAACTAGGTTAAATAGCCTAGTTATTTATTTCATGACGTGTCATATAGGAACACACGGCAAATATAAACATTCGGATTTCACAAACATCGGATTTTTACCATACATTTAACTAGGTTAAATAGCCTAGTTATTTATTCCATTTAATCTCGCTAAGGTACGCTAGAACAGGATTTCACAAACATCGGTGCACAGGCTAAATCAATAGGCTAAGCTCTGCCTGTATCAATCTGCAATATATCAAGGCTTATCTGTAGATTAAACTTTGCCCGTATGAATCTGGATGTTTATAAAGTGAGTCATTCTCTTTTTATCAACTATTTTACAATACCTCAAATTATTTTCAAAAGTTATAATTACAGGGACTAAGTCGTGGATAGCTTGAATCACTGGCTAGTGGGGTATTGTGCACATTACTAATTTTCTCCCAGTTAGGTTCATTGACCTACTAGGGATAATCATCACTATTTAGGTTCATTGACCTAATAGTGGTATGACCATCGTCACCATTGTGACATGTCACCATTGTGACACGGCGCCAGATAAAAATAAGATAGAAGCCATTGTAATTGCTCTTATGCTGTAATTTATAACAATGTTTTCTAGTTATACTTTGCAGTGATTAAGTCTTTGCCAATCTTTAAGAAGCAAATGTAAAAACTCTTAATGCTGTAAATTATAACAAATATGTTTTATTAAATAGAATGATTCACTCAATATTTCCCGCTGACAAAACCTTTTTAAAACGCATTTCAGGTAATTACAGTAGATTGGAGTAAGAGATGGATACGGCACTGAAAGGCATCAAGAAGTGGCTTATTTTACTAATTAAATCAAATTAAGAAATATTGTTTTATTTAATCAAAATTATCTTTATTAAAGCTACCTTTGTAAAACATGGATTTATTCCATCTATTTAATAAATAAAAATCCGGTGTTTCTAAACTCTGATATTTTTCCTAACTCACGGTCCTGATGAAATTTCCGCTGCAACGTTTTCAAAATAATCACCGGTTCCACCGGGCTGTTCGCGGCTTCCGATTCCGTCCAGGGTGGGTCGGGGGCCGTGACAGTAACTATATATTCTCGATTCATAAACTATTCAAACAATTGACTTTTTTTTCCTAACAACTCCATACTTTCTTTATCATACTTTCACATATCGTTTTCGTTTTCATTTTCATTTCCTTGACCTGTCAATAACGGGTCAATACACATACTCCTTCAACTTGTAATATGATCCGTTCTTAACGGATCTAATATCTCCATCTCATCTCTTTAAAATTACATTCTCTACATGCTCTGTATAACATTTAACTTTTGTTTTCTTAACACAACAAAACTACTATTTCATAGTCACACCTACGTGCTTAACTCTAACGTTAACCTTATTCTACGTTTTCTACAGTTACTTGTACCTTGCATACCTTTACGTTACCTTTAAATCATTTCGTTCATTTCACATTACTATTGCTTTCACTTCATGCATTACTTAATTTACATATTTAAATGTGTCATACTAGTTCATATCTATCCAACATGAGTTAAACATCTTACTAACCTCTTTTTCATTTCCCAAACCAACGACCCGCAACCCAGATCGATCATCTTCTCCTCGAGTACTAGCCGTAACAGGCCAGGTTTCATTCATCCGTGTAATGAGCTTCCGCTCGTGCACATACTTTCACCAATGCGATTGGTTTCATCACATCAATAGTTCTAACATTATCATCAACAACATCGGTGGTTAGCACATTTTCATTCAAACATTCATCATACTAGGTGATTACCCACCTATAACTCTTCTACAATTTCCTACGTACATGCTATAACATATCACACATTTTATTTCTTACATGTAATCCTTTCATTCTATTAATCATTTCACCAACAGAAGTACACGCTCGCACTTCCTTCCATTCATGCTTACTTGCAAAGACCTTATTACATCGTTTCAGTATTTCTTACCAAACTTACCCTTCCCGCCCGTACTCAAGTTATTGTCCGGGTCATAGCCCGTCATCATTCTGACTTCCAAGAGTCGATCAATAACACATCTAACACGTAACTTATACAAAACTTATTTCTTTCATTTTAAAACGTAGGTTTGTGTGCCCATTACGATCATTCTTTTGTTCATTTACTTTACATTTACTCATAGGACTTGTTTGACATAACTACGGTCAACTATTGACACAATTCTGATGTGGGTAAATTTTATTCTTTATATGTTTTAAATCCGTCCCGCGGATTCAAACGTAACATCCATACCTTTTTATTACTTCTATATTTTGAATCCGTCTAGCCGTTTCTAACCTACCATTCATACCTTTTCTTCCTTTTATGGTTTGAATCCGTCTTGCAGATTCAAACATATCATTCCTGCATTTCATTCCTTGAATCCGTCTTGCGGATTCAAACACTCCATTCATGCCTTTCATTCCTTGAATCCGTCTCGCGGATTCAAACATTTCATTCATATCTTTCATTCCTTGAATCCGTCTTCCGGATTCAAACACTTTATTCATATTTTGTTGATCCGTACTTAATTACGGATTCAACATTCTTCATTCTTATCAGGCATACTTTTCATTCTTACATAGTGCTCTCGATTTCCCGAGAGTCTTACTTCCCATTTCACCCGCACGCCCGCCTGCTACCCAACTCTACCGAACATACCTGTGACAATTATCTCAATCTCATGAACGTCATATGTTTCTCGTGCACTGGCCAGGTACCCAATCCACATACTAGTTTCGTGCCTTTGTGATAATTGTCACCTTATGTCCGAAGACTTAGGTTTCGGCGCGTGTATCACTTTCAGTACTTCATTACTATACTATCATTGTCCTTCATTTAGAATTTTCCTTCCCTTAATGAGTTTTACCATTACATATACCCACATATTGAATTTACGTACCTGGATTCAAATTTGTCTTATTACCTCTTTGCCTGCCTTAGGATTCATCCTAGACTGCATTCACAGATCATCCTCTTCAAAAAAATCATGCTTACCTTACACATAACAAGCTGTTAGTTTCCTTTGTATACACATACCTTTTATGTAAATACATACCTTTTATGCATAATTACATTTACTTCTACCTTTGGATCTTGACTGAGTCTTAGATTGTACGGGTTTCTTATCATAAGAGCACATAGGTCTGAGTTCAAGTACTTACCTTATCGTACTTGATTTCCCTCAAACCAGGGCTCTGATACCAACTTGTAAGACCCTAACACGCTTTAACTGAAAAGACGCAGCGGAAATACGTACCATAAAATTTCTTTCATTACAAACTTCTTGACTTACTTGAAAGTTCGTTTTAATATGAATCTTTTACAAAAAATAAGGTATAAGTCATGTTTACTAAAGTACATACTCAATTATCCCCATACAATCTACTTTGTGACCCGATCTTCGATCTCTATTCCTCGTGATAACCGCCTGTGATTCGTACAACCTGCACTCACCACATACATTCATAACATTAGTATACAATACATAAACAAGATTCAATCTCGTACACTTCCCATTTCGTTATCTTTCTAACTTTAAGCATTTCATCTGCGTATCCATGTCCTGGTGAGGCTTCAATAATGTACCTGCATTACCTTTCATTCTCAAGGCACACTATTAATAACGTATTATTCAACGTATCTAAATCACGCGTACATACGTTCTTACATGCATACATACACATCTGCATACGTACATGCCTTCCTATATATCTACAAACATGCATACACTCATACGTACCTTCATATATACCAAACACACATCTACATACACACATACATTACTACGTCTCTACATACGTACATATACACATACGTATCTTCACATATACATCAATGCATATCTACATACGTACATACATTACTACGTCTCTACTTACTTGCATACACTCATACGTGCCTTTATATATACTTAAATACACGTCTACATATGTACATACACTCATACGTACACGTTCAAGATCTTACATACCTCTTATATATCCATACATTAATTACATGGTACTTAGACTTAGATTTATAGCCCATAACATCAAAGGAATGATCAAAATCATGTTTGGGAGGCCCGTCGTGGTCCACGGATAACAAACCGAAGCCTACTATACCCAAATCAACTTAGATAGCAAATTTCAGGTATTTGAACATGGGGAGGCCGTCGGCGACGGCCCTTGCAAATGCCCGTAGCCCAAAACTTCCGTAGACAGTCAAATAACCCGTCAGCCAAAAACTGACTTTCCAGAGCCCGTCGGCGACGCCCCCTAGATTTTGCATTTTTCTGCAGTTCCGTTTCGTCGTCCGTACGCACTAAAACGCGCATAACTTTTGAACCATTTACCCGTTTAACCTCCCGTTTCTTCCTACATGCTTGTAAATTCACATTCTATCATATGAACTTGAAATCCAACATCCGGTTTAAGAAAAATATTCACTTAAAGCTCTCGGCTTTATATACCCGCTTTCACTTATTCGACCCGTTAATGTTTTCATCAAACATCTCATTCCTTTTAGCCCAAAACTTACATGAACCTTATAACCATAATACTTTTACGTTATCCGGAGTTTCGTACTTGTGGTTTACGCACCCGATAGTCGGTATGCGTTAAACTCATTCATTATTACGTAATTGAACATTAGATAGTACAATTTCCATCTATGAAATTGTTTATTCATTTACTCGTAATTTCCTACCGAACCTCTTGCCCATTAACCCGCATCACCGTTACTCGATTAGCATGCTTACGTACAATTTTATCCATTACCCGGTTATCATACCGTCGTCATTACTTATGCAACCATTCCGTATTACAATAAATCATTATTTTGACCCGTATGGTCTACTTAACGAAAATCCTCACTTATATATAATCAAACCTTATTAGATTTCAATTATCATGCATAAATAACTAGTACACAACTTTGCTTAAATAAACTAAGAAGTGATTCCGGAAATCACTTACCTTATGCGTCCATGCTCGTATCCGCTTCCTTGCTTCTTCTTGACCCGTTAACACCTCGTGCTTGAGCCCGTCTCGACGTGATTCCTTTACTTCCATTTCATCAAAATCACGCCCTTATTAGCATACTCATTTGTACATGTTAACTATCATATAAATCGCATATTTCACACTAAAATTTCATTAGTCATTTCTAACAAACATAACTCATATAATCATGTCCATATCCGTTTAAGCTCATGTAATTCATCATGTTAGTACATTTAACACGTATTGCTATAACATGTACCATACTACTTCCTACAGTCCTACCTTTACGACAACGAGTCAAATCATGTTTCTTATACTTAGTTGACTTTCAAGAGTAAACTATTAACCATATTTAACTATCGACTTATCACCATATACTCGTAACATCATAATCGACTCTATGGACGACACTAGATACATTTTATCATACGCTTGGTGTGTGTACCACCTCTTAAGCATAACGTACAACTAATTCATGCATAAATTCTTCTAAACTCATACATAACCCATCAAATCCTACTACTAATCATCATGTATCATTCCCAAATAAACATCAAACATATCATCATCATATTTCTCCTAATTCATCTAACAAGAATTCATCATTCCCACATAATACATCAATCTTTCAACAAGACTTGGACATAGGTGATGATTCTAGTCATCATCTTCACCCTAACTAACGGGTTTCACCCCTAATCATCAAATTAACACAAACCATACGTAACCCATGTTCTATACGATGATTCTAACCCTTGTACATGATCAATTTCATATTAACTCACGGATTTGAACATAACCCACTTCACACATGATCACCAATCTTAGATTTAAGACATACCTTATGATCCCCTCGTGAAGGTGATCATTAATCCGTGTTCCTTCTTGAATTTGAGCTTCGATTCACCCTTCAATTTGGTGATTTAGTTGAGTTTAGGGTTAGAGCTCTTTGGAGCTCCTGAACGTTCGTGAACACACACGAAGTGTGTGTTTGTGTGTGTTGAACTTTCATTTTAATAACTCAACTTCTATCTTGTTCCATTTAACCCCTCATGTTTGCCACTTAACATAACGTGCACTACTTCCATCTTTTAATAATTTTACCATACATTTAACTAGGTTAAATAGCCTAGTTATTTATTTCATGACGTGTCATATAGGAACACACGGCAAATATAAACATTCGGATTTTGGGGCGTTACACTTAAGATTCGCTCCTTTTTTTTAAAACAAGGAAGCAAGGGTATCCTATACCTGTTTTGGGATCGCTATATCTCCGATGTGATCTAGTAGTTCCTCCTTGATTGTAGTTTTTGAGTAGGAACGTCGCTCGTCCTACCTTGATTCGTCACTTGTGAACAACACAATTGGTACAGTTTTCTGTTCGTTTAACATCAGCCACGTTCATCACTTCCCACATATCTTGGACTTGTAGATACGTCATCATGCACATGGACTAGGGATGACAAGGGGCTAGGTATGAGTCAGGTATGGCTAATCCCATACCCATACCCGATTGAAAAATCTTGTCCCATACCTTACCCATTACCCGTCGGGTATCAGGCATATCCGCGGATATCAGATATGCCCGTTGGGATTTTCATGTATGTATATTTTTTTTATTTTCCTTTATAATTTTATGTTTTAAAAAACTATATAATATATTAAATTATGTTAACTAACATACATATCATCATCACAATAATAATATTTTATATATATAAAATGTAAATATATTATAATACTAATCTCACAAAGTAATTTTGTATTTTGTAGTATATAAATAGGGCAAATGCTATAAAAAAACCCAACAAACTTTCTGTTTTTTTCTCATAAAAGTCATTCTACTTTTTTTGCACTTAAAAAACCAACATACTTTCTTTTTTTGTCCCCTAAAAGTCGCTAAACAACTTTTTGCATATAAAAGTCCCTCCAAATGTCAAATTTGAACAAAATTGGGAATATTTTTTTTACTTATTGATATTACATTAGAAAAGAATTTAGATGAATTAATGGTTTAAGTTGGATATATGACAAACCAAAGTATGTTACTTCTTTTCCATTTTAAACTAGATTGTTGCCATAGCCGCGCGTTGCGGCGGCAACGTCTTAGCTATTTTATAGATGGCGAAACGTTATGTGATATGTTAACCATATAAAAACGCATGTTTTGACTTATCCGAACTATATCAGTATAACCTATATAAGCATTGCGGCTACAACGATGACATTAATGTGTGGCGCCTACACATGACATTACATCACACATTACACATTTGTGACATTAACGTCATTAGACATAGATAAAAAAGAGTATGTCTCGTTCGCTGCGTTGTAGAGTCTTAAAAGTAATTTAGATAGCGATGTAAAGTCTTAAAAATAAATAATTTAGACATAGATAAAAAATATAATAATGTGTCGCACGTTGAGGTGTCAAGTTAGAGGTATGGGTGTCAAGTTCGAAAGTGTAGAAACCAACCTTTGTTTTTATAATATATTAAATAAATAAATATGAAATTATGTTTAAATAATTAGTTTAAGTAATAAGTATAGTTTACCAACTCTAGAGTAAAATGTGAGTTGTCTTTGAGAAAAAGAATAGAACCAAATGGGAGCATCTACCCAAAAAAATAAAATGTTGTGTGAGAAAAAAAAGGGAGTCAGGGATCGAACCCTTGACCTCCATTTTATAAAGTGAGACAGAAACCACTGAAGCACAATGTCAGTTTGGATATACATTTACGCAAACATTATTATATATAAACAAAGGCGGTGGCTTTGATGTGATAGCCACCGACCTTTTGTTTTAATATATATATATAATTCAATAAATTGATAACAATAAATATTATTTGAAAAACAATATAATAAAATTCATGAGCGTGGATGACATAACTTAAAATAAAATAAAATATAAAATAGTATGTATAATTTAAATCGTAAAAAATATAACATAATTTGATACATAATGTTTTCTGGATTTCATCCGAACCCGAGATTTTTTTTTTGTTAAAGTTTATACAAGAGTAGAAAGTATGTTGTTTTTTGTTTAAGAAGTGATTAGGGGAATTTTATGAGACAAAAAAAGTATGTTGGCTTTTTATTTGCAAAAAAAAAAAGTTGAGGGATTTTTATGACACAAAAGAAAGTATGTTGATTTTTTAACTGCAAAAAAAAAAGTGAAAGGACTTTTATGAAGAAAAAAATAGAAAGTGAGTTGTTTTTTATGGCATTTGCCCGTATAAATATGAATAGTGTCATCAAAATATATGTTTCAAACGAAAAGTTTATTTTTTCAATAATAAAGCTAAAAGAATGAAATATTACTAAAGAATAGTTAAAGGAAAATAAATATAAAACTTAAAAGTATTCGGGTATATATTTCGGGTATCATCTAACCCATACACACAAAATATATTTTCTCCATACCCATACCCGTCAAGGTATCGGGTATACCCGTCCCAAATGCTTTGGGTTTCGGATACACCCTTGGGACTTGGGTATTTTTGCCATCCATAACATGGACCTTGTGTTATAGTTAGACCATGTGTAGTGGTAGTGGGTTATAATGCCCCCATCATGGGGCATTATCCGACACGTGGCGTCCCAGTCAGCATGGGGCATTATAACATAAAGTAGTGTAGTGGGGATAATGCCCAAATAATGCCACTTCCTATCATTAAAAATGATTAAAAAAAATAAAAAAATAAAAACTTATTCAAAAAGCTGCTGGGGGCAGTACTTTTCATCCCACATGGACCACTAATCTGAATTCCCATTGGTTAGTCAAATTGTAGCAATGTGTTGGTGAGCGTTTTAATTAAAACGCCGGGAACATTTTCTTTCGAAAAAAACGCCCCATAACGCCTACCGTAATGGTAGGCGGGGCGTTATCGGGCGTTATTTTTGAATTTTTTTTAAAAAAAACGCCCCACTACGGGCGGTCTTAGTGTTATGTTCGATCCACAAAACAGATGGAAAAGCCGATAACGAACGAGTCTAGGATCGTTTAGGCTCTAGGCTCTAGGCTCTAATACCACTTGTTGAATTATCAAACGATTATCACACGAAAAACACAACGATTGAAATAAACTATGAATTACAATGCCTTATATAAGCTAACAATTTAATCCACAAGATAACTATTAAACTATTTGAATATAAATCAAATTCTAACTATCTTTATCTAAACAAAATAAATAATTATCACCAAATTATTCTCCTCCAAATTGACTTTTTGAGATCAATCGTCCTTTGATATTAATAACTTTAACAAGTATGAGCTATATATATATATATATATATATATATATATATATCTATATATATTTTTTTATGTTACACTCTTAAGGTTAGACCCGGTGTTTACAATAACCGAGTACACATAAAAAATGTCACATATTTAAAGTGTTGTGTTTCATGTTACATGCTCAAAAACATAATTATCAATTAACGTGACGAATTCAGGATTTTTTTTCAGATTATTTCTTTTAGTAGATTTTCACGATTCTTACTGGTTTTTTTTTTTGTTTTTTTTGAAACCGAATTCCAAAAACCCTGGATCCACCCCTAAAGCACACTCATGTCTATACACACAACCTCATGTTTTTATCTTACTTTTTAAATATCAATAATTCATGGGTGCTACTTTCTACACCCCCCTATTTACTTTTTTCACCCCCCTCCTCTCACATACTTACAGGTGGGGCCTGCGTGGGACCGACAGTTTTCCTCTCACAAGGGGGGTATAATCAGGAAGGGAGGGGGGTGCGTATAGAATGAGCCTTCATGTTTATACACATGTACGTTCGGTTCAATTGTTCAAATATTTTTAATACTTTTGTTTTCTTGGGAGTACGTCAACTGCCTAGCTCAGTTGGCCAGCAACCAGTGAAGGGTTGGGCTTGGGGCCAATTGGCGCCGGTTCGATCCCGAGGAAGCGCCCGAGTTTTCTATTACAGTGCATTTACTCCGGAGAGTGTCAGCTCTTGCGGAGGGTGCAACTCCTGTCCTGTGGCAGGGGGCTGGAAATTTTCTCGGGGAAAGCCTAAGCCAGTCTAATGCACCAAGCGCGGGCCCGGTTAAGACAACGTAAGCTTTGGTTGCGGGATTGGTTCGGTGCTGCCCCGGATAACTCTCGGGTAGTAGCGGCAATTGCCGTCTGTTGTGAAAGTCGCCTTTCAAAAAAAAAATATCAGACAGATGATAGCCCTATGATCCGAATCTATTCCTAGATGATAGGACTATCAATTGATTTTTTCTTTCGTTGGAATCTTGTACGAAATAGTCATATCTCCTTTAACTTTGTCTTCTTCTAACCACGAAATCGTCATATTTTCTTTAACTTTGTCTTCTTCTAACCACGTATAGAACAAACTAGATTCTGTCCGGCTCGTGTTGTGGGACACTAAGTCGAATATTTCTCTTTCATAGCATATACGTCGATGTTTCGGTTACCTGTACATACCACTCATGACACGATCTCAAAAAAAATTATATTGAGTCAACCAGTTAAAACAAAACACCACCATAGTTTGCTAAAAAAACTAAAACGATAGAAAAATTACAATTTTAAACTAAGACAAAATTGTAATTTTTCAGAAAAAATGAATGTGTGCCAGGCAGCCTCCTGGCACGAATATAAATTATACCGAGTCACATAATTAAAACAGAACACTACCGTAGTTTTGTAAAAAAAAAACGCTACCATAGTTTTGTAAAAAAAAGCACTAAAACGATGACATGTCTGTAACTTTACAACGGGAGCAAAATCGTAATTTGATAGGTAAAAAAACAAAAACAATGACAAAACTGTAAATTTTAACTGGGGGCAAAGTTGTAATTTGGCTATCAGAAGGAAAAAACATAACCAATGACAAAACTGTAAATTTTAATGGGGCAAAATCGTAATTTGACAGGTAAAAAAAACAAAACCAATGGTTAAATTGTAAATTTGAACCGGGGGCAAAATTGAAATTTGGCTAGAAGAAGGAAAAACACAAAACCAATGATAAAACTATAAATTTTAACAGGACGAAATTGTAATTTGGTTTTATTAATGGAGAAATGTCAGACAGTTGCTTGACACTATTTCCCTCCATACTATTTGTATGTATATAAAATAAAATAGGATAAGAAGATTCTAAAAACTTTTTAACTCGATAATCAAAGTTCTTAATGGTAGTGTTTGATATTAGCATTATATTTGTAATTGGGTTTTTCTTATTATATTTGTAACTAGGTTTTTTTCCCCGCGCTGCGCGGCGGGAGTGTAGTCATTTTTCCTCACGCAACATGGCAGGATTTTGGTCTTTATCGGTTTGGCTTGTCGGAAAACATAAAAGTGAAGACCGATACCGTACCGGCAATATTATTGTTCGCTCATAAGCGGTTGAGTAAACCTAGGGGAAAAAACTATGAAAAAATATCGTCGAAACGTTTAAGCGAGTTGGCATGATAAAAGGAGGAATTATAAAGCTAAGGCTGATAAATTATAATTAACTCTTTTAACGAATCAAACATTTTGTTTACTTTAGAATATTCAATGGTTTAAATATGCATTAGAAAATTGATTTAGTTAGTCTGCCCGTAGTGGGGCGTTTTTTTTAAAAAAAATTCAAAAAAAAGGCCGAAAAACGCCCCGGACCCCATTACGCCCGGCGTTTCCGGGCCTTTTTTTTGTTCAAATTTGTTGTTGGCGTGTTTTTTAAAACGCTCATCTTGCATGTGACCAGCCAATCCTTTTAGACCATGTGTTTGACCAGCCTCACCATTTGTTTCCCTTTTTTTTTTTTTTTTAATAATTGGAAGGGGCGTTATTGGAATAATGCCCCACTACGCCACTTTTGCTATAATGCCCAACGCTGACTAGGATGCCATGTGTCGGATAATGCCCCATGGTGGGGGCATTATTTTTGTTCACCACTACGGGTGGTCTTACTACATGAAGAATAAACGAAGATAGTTTTTAAAATAAGTATACAAAGAAATATTTCAAGGTCTATAACTTTTGAGTTAACGTGCAGAAATGTTATCATTTGCATCAAGCAAATCCTAATTCGCTTCCTATTTTACTTTTCTAATGTTCACATTGTCACATGGTAAGTGGATTCATATCCCAAGTTATCTAGAGATCCATCGACTGACTTTTGCCTTTGACACACAACCCCTAGACTCCACAATTCTCTCTAAATCGAGTTCTCGTCACCCACATTCCCCTATAATAACAAACGACTTGCTTAAGTGGCGGCAGCAAGGCATTTTGCAGTAAAATCACCATCGTCACTCCCTTTGCATGAAGTTGATGTGCAGAACCACCACCATCGCTCCCCTCCACCTCCGTACCACCAACGCTCGTGTCACGTACTTAACGACCGGTATACCCGCCCCGTCACCATTCCACCTCCATACCGCCTCCGCCGTCTGATCTCTTTCATCGGACCCTCCCAATTCAGTGTCTCACATCTCTTTAAATCTTTCTCATAGTCTCTTTATTCAAACAATAAAGACTGATGGCAGAATAGTAAATAACAGCTTAAATATGGTCAATTGATACACTGTTCGTAAGATTCTACATAAATTGTTATATATAGAAATAGAAATAGAAATTATTACTTTAAAAGAAAACTATAATAATTATTACTTTATTATTTATTGTTATAAATATATATCTCTCTCGTTCTTTATCTCAGTTCACCCACCATCACCACCGCACTATTATCACCGTCATAACCTTCAACTTCCCACAACCACCACCACAACCATTGTTACCGCTACAACCACCAACCCCGTCACAGAACCATGACAACACCACCATCCCGTCACAGAACCACCACCCACAACCTTCAACATTCACTTCAGGTAACCCCTCTCCCTCCCTCCCCACACACACACACACACACCCACACACCCAGCAGCTGTCGTTCCTGACATCGGAGGTGGTACACAGTACACCAGTCAAGCAGGAGACCAACAATACAAATTAGTTTACAAGTCAGTTTTGGTTACCTTGGTTGCATAATTGAATGGATCTGAAAAAATATAGGTTGCCGCCGGAAAACTCTAGAGGACGGTTGGGGATTTTGCAGTGCGTCTGGCGGTCGATTGAACAGACGCTTAATGGAGATTGTGACTGATGGCGTTGGCTATGGGTTTTGTGGTGTCGTTTCTCTTTGCCGGAATTTTAAATCTTGCTAGAAAATAGACAAGAAAACAGAGTAAAGACATAAGGAAGGGAAGGTTGAGATGGGTGTTTGCAGGTGGCGTCTTGGGGGAGGTGGTTGGCCGTTGTCGGGTGGTTTGCAGGCAGTTGTGCATGAGCGGGGTCGGCGGCGAGTATGGCGGCAGTGGTGTGAGTCAACGTTCATGTGAAGCTTCTCTATTGACTATTATTTTGTTTGTGTTACATTGCTGTAGCAGACGATTCTATATGAGTTTTCTCTCTCTACTCAAGCAAAAATAACCACATGTAAAGAAACATGTGAATGATGACAAAAATAAATAGGGGTCAAAATAAGAACATTGAAAAGCTTGTGGCCAAAGTAAAGCAATGAATTCATCACTGGCTTGAATTCATCACTGGCGCAAACCAGCGATGGAATTTGATATATATAATAATTGGGATATTCTTCTATAAATATTTTATACTACAAACATGATATGTTAGTTTGTGTCTAAGGGTGAAGGGAGTGGTTAAACAGGTGAAAGTGGCAAACTTTAAAATGGACCAATCAGAGTGTGCCATGTCAGCAAGTGTGAAGAGTTTAAACTTTGGTGAAAAGTGTTGGCAGTGGTGTAGACACTTGAAAGTGGCAAACTTTTTTTTTATTATTTTTTTTAAAAAGAATTATGTGTTAAATAAAAACAAATAACATTAAAAACTGTTTTTTTTAACTTATACAGCATATAGCCGTTACCAACAAACAATCATTAATTGCCTCCCTCTTTGTCGATCGGTGACATGAAGCCGAGTTCACCACTTTGCCGCGCGGGAAAAATGGATGGCGGAGGTGTTGCCGCTCGGCAATCGGCTTTGCCGATGCCTTTGCCGCACCACTCCCTTCACCCTAAGGGTGAAGGGAGTCGAGCGGTGAAGGGGTCGGCAAACCGGTTTGCCGAGCGGCAACACCGGCGCCGTCCTTCTTTGCCGCGCGGCCTTCTTGTGAAATCGGCTAGACCACACCGATCGACAAACATGCCACGCATGTTGACCTTTGCCACTTTAACGGCTATAATGTCGTTCAAAATAAAAAAAAAATAATTTTTCAACTTTTACACTATATATTCAAAACAAACCCATTTTAATCCTATATATTCTACAAAATCACCCCCAAATCAAACCAAAAAATACAAAACACTAACCCAAGTATTGCTACGCAAAATGGCGGATGATTTCCCGTTGTGGTTTCCACCCGATAGTAGCGACGACTCGTCCGATGATAGCATTCTTTTTTTCCAAAATCTACTCGAAGAAGCCGAACTACAAGACACCGGTACATCAAACCAAAGGAGATACATTGAACGTCAGCGGGAGGTTGGGCACGAGACCCTCATGGCGGATTATTTTGTCGAAGACCCGAAATACAACGACGCAATTTTTCGGCAAAGGTTCCGTATGTCGAAACGGTTGTTTTTAAATATTGTGACCGCCGTGGAAGCGAATGACGAATACTTTCAAGAGTCCTACGATGCGCGAGGTCGGAGGAGCTTTACGCCGCTGCAAAAGGTTACATCAGCTATTAAACAGCTCGCAACCGGTAACCCTCCAGACGAAGGAGACGAGTACTTGCATATGGCCGCAAGAACTTCCCGCGAGTGCCTAGAATATTTTTGCGAAACGGTTTGCAGAATATATGGTTCGGAGTTCTTACGTAGGCCGACAAGCCACGACAAGACACTGTTATACGACGCACATGAAGAACAACATCACCTTCCAGGTATGTTCGGTAGCCTTGATTGCACCCATTTCGTCTGGCGAATGTGTCCCACCGAGCTTCGAGGGCAGTATATGAGAGGAGATCACCGATACCCGACTGTTATGCTCGAAGCAGTGGCGTCTCAAGATTTATGGATTTGGCATGCTTTTTGCGGTCCACCGGGTTCGCAGAACGATATCAATGTGCTAGGACAATCGCCGTTATTCTTAACGGAACGAAATGGAACCGCGCCAAAATGTCCATTTTACGTCAACAACCATTATTACAAACGTGGTTATTTGCTCGTGGATGGAATCTACCCAAAATGGTCCGTGTTTGTGAAATCGATCCCATACCCTCAAGAAGTAGACGAAAAGATGTTCAAAAGGCAACACGAGGCGGCAAGAAAAGACGTCGAAAGGGCTTTTGGGGTTTTGAAGTCAAAATGGGGTGTCTTGAATCGGCCGATGCGAGCAAGGACGGTTAAAAAAATTAGGAATGTTGTGTACACGTGTATTATTTTACACAACATGATTTTAAAAGACGACGGAAACGCGATTGCACCGGTACACATTCGGGATCCTCCGGTCGAGCCCGCGTTTGATGATAGGGTGTTGGGCGAGCTAATGGATGAAGATACGCATTGGAGACTTAAACACGATCTCACGGTTCATCTCGCAAGTCAAGATTTGCCCCACCTGTTGGTTGATTCTGACGAAGAGTAGTGTAATTTTTAATTTTTTTTAGTGGTTGCGTTGTTTTAGTGTCGTGTAATTTTTATGAATTTTAAGTTTTTTTTTTTTAAGTTTCATTTTAATGTAATTGTTTTTTTTTTTAATTTAATGTTTTATTTGTTTTTATTTAACATATAATTTAAAAAAAAAAACAAAAAAAAAGTTTGCCACTTTCAACTGTCTAAACCATTGCCAACACTTTTCAGCAAAGTTTAAACTTTTTACCCTCTCTGACGTGGCACTCTCTGATTGGTCCATTTTAAAGTTTGCCACTTTCACCTGTTTAACCACTCCCTTCACCCTAAGGAGGCAAAGCTTCCTAGTATTGTAAATGCGCTATAAATTGATAAATAAAATTCAAACTAAAAAGAAAATTATAAAATATTTTTAAACTTTTTAAATTGATAAAATTCAATTTGAGATAGAAAAAAAAAATTAACTTGATTTGTTATATAAACTTGATTTGTTATATAAAAAGTAGCCATTTGATAAAAATTAACTTGATTTATTACAAAGTCAGATTTTAACAGGGTTTTAAGGATATTTTTGCAGTTTTTATTTTTCAAGTGTAATCTGTGTGTGATATATACGCGAAACAATCATTGATAAAGAAGAAAGTACACAATTTAACCAAAAACATGGTTGTAAAAATCGCTAGTCGCTAGTCGGTCGGTGGGGTGGGGACTAGCGATTAAGCGGGATTAACCGGGGATTAATCGGATATAATCGCGATTAATTGTAGTTAATCGGAAATTAATCGAGATTAATCGGCGTCTAGCCGGGATTTTTACAACCATGACCAAAAACATTGAGTTTGAACTTATTGCAAGTCAAATGTTAAGACAATAAGATTTGTGAAATTGGTTCAAGACACGACTGGTGCTCAAGAAACAAAATGTTAGATATATTAAACTTTGTTATGTTTATAATTATTCGAACTTATATATATATATAAGTAGTATATGATATGTATTTGATTTAATGACGATAGCTTATGTATTTCGGTTTTGATAAGCGGGTAATTTCGAATAACTGCCGGAGTAGTTATTCCCGCCATCTTTAACCGCCAAAATATGATGTATATATACTGGATTGCCGACAAACTGTTCCGGTTATCAAGACATTCTATTTCTGCAAGAATTGTCCATTACTCTTTGTTCCGATATTCATTGTTTCCATTTATCATTCTACACTATGCAATTCCAATTCGGATCACTCACAAACAATAACCCAAACCCAACTCTTGATTCCGCTGCACATGTTACTTCTGATCCCCAACATAGTGGTATCAGAGCATCGTTGGGGAAGAAAAAGACGGAAATCAAATCTACTTCCACATTATTGCCATGCCAACATTGTACAGATGAGATGAACGGCAAGAACAAGCGAACATCTCGAGAGAAAACCTGTTATTACTGTCATCAACCGGGGCACAAGATTTATTCATGTCTGAAGAAAGAAACTGACGAGGCAACCCAATTGATCCGACAAGCGGTGAATACGGGAATACAGAAACAAGAAGAAGGAGTCTGCGATCATCAGGCGATGATTGTCGTCGGTACCGAAGGAGGGCTATGAAGCGATATTTGGTACGTTAGTTCTGTATTTACACATCACATTGCCGGAAATCTAAATGTGTTTAAACGTATTATGCATATTGTTGGGGTTGATACACGGTCCGGGGGAAACAACTTCTTGTTCACACGGGGGGTTGGATCGGTCGAAATTAAAACGTGCAATGAAACCATGAGAATACAAAGCGTCTTTTATTCTCCGGAGTTTAAGACAGAACGTCTTGAGCATGGATCAATTGACACTGCAAGGTTACACTGTCAATAAGGACGGTGATACTTGCAGAATTTTTCCTATGTTTTCAACTCCGGTGAACAACTCCGTGAACGAAATAAGTGGACTGACAAAGGAGGAGGAAATTAGGTTAAATGAAAAACAGGGTATACTCGATGAGAGTGTGTATGATGATGAATTTAAAGAACGATACTTGAACTCTTATTTCGAAGAACTAAATCTGTCTTCACAAGAGACAGATTGGAGTTTAATGATCGTTAAAGCAATGGAATTCCATGAATTTGCCGACTGTACGGCATTTATGGACTTAATCGATGATCGAGAGTTTGTTTTTAAATATAAACACATATTGGAGTCAAAATTTGAGGAAATGGTTAAATGGTTTCTGTTCGATTATATGGGAATAACTACAAGACCAATCCCACCATTTACTCCAAACAAGAAAAAAATAGACTTGTTAAGTCTATATATACTGGTGGCAATGGACGGTGGTTACTGGGAAGTCACAACAGAAAATTTGTGGCCTGCAATAGCAAAAGATCTAGGATTTGGATATGAAGACGGAGATTACATGAGGGTCACTTATGCCATGTATCTCGATATCCTAGAGTATTATTATAAGTTTAAAACGGTTCAAGGGAAAGTGCATGACAAGGAGATAGTGTTTGAAGAAGGAGAATCCTCTAATGGCTGCCATAGGAGACCGAAAAGTGCAAGTGATGTTCAATAGGAACCTGCTGGATCGGCACAGTTTGCACTCTTTGCTGGAAATGACAAAGATGACTGGAATCAAATGAAGAAGAGGAAGCGTTTCAACTTCAATCACGCGAGATGGGCTGTCGAAGAAGCCAACCGGAGTGTCATGGAGCAAGCTAGGAAACATAACCAAGTTTAAGGGGGGTTATGTTAGATATATTAAACTTTGTTATGTTTATAATTATTCGAACTTATATATATATATATATATAAGTAGTATATGATATGTATTTGATTTAATGACGATAGCTTATGTATTTCGATTTTGATAAGCGGGTAATTTCGAATAACTGTCGGAGCAGTTATTCCCGCCATCTTTAACCGCCAAAATATGATCTATATATTCTGGATTGCCGGCAAACTGTTCTGGTTATCAAGACATTCTATTTCTGCAAGAATTGTCCATTACTCTTTGTTCTGATATTCATTGTTTCCATTTATCATTCTACACTATGCAATTCCAATTCGGATCACTCACAAACAATAACCCAAACCCAACTCTTGATTCCGTTGCACATGTTACTTCTGATCCCCAACACAAAATAGAGAACGAGCATGCAAATATTACACTGTTGGCTCCAAAATAAATATGGTAAATATGATACAAAGATAGTGCTACTTGGGGTTTATGACATATTGATTAATCCCCGGTATAACTATCTTTGTTACCAGTCTTTTCAAAAAAATTATGTATGCATCATCGACTGCTCGGTGCTGTAACAACTCTCATCAAAATTACTATTTCTTATTTTAATTTGCCTAATAGGAAACCCTAATTGAGACCCCCAAGAAATATTGCATGAACCCTAAAATTTTCAGAACAATCGGAATCAGGATCAGGGCCCCTAAAACTCAGGGGGGATATTTCCTAGTCAATATTATCTAAACAGTTTGTTGTCGAAATCGAATTTTAACGAACGGTCGACTTAGCTAGGCTACCAAGACACGGGGCTACCCTATGCTAGGGTGGTGCCCCTCGCGCCACGCGACGGCCCCTCGCGCCACGCGACGGAGCCGTTTTTCCAGTATAAGTAGGGGAGTTTGGCACTTGAATTCTGGCGTTGGTTCGACGTAAAAATTCGTTTCATACACTGAGATATCGTCTGTTTACTACATAACACACACAATCACGAAATTCTATCGCGATAACAGGGTAATAACTCGATCACTGCTACGATTTAATGTCCGATCAATTGAAACTATCCGATGGATGTTTAAGTATTGCACTTTGTCATTCGTCGTGAGGGTTTGATCTCGATAGTTATCATAAATGTTGTATTAAGTTACTGACCTAGTTTTTGTGTGCATTATTATTTGAATTAGGTTAACAAGGCTAAATCTATAGACAAGGTTCTGCCCGTTTAAATCTGCAATGTGAGTCATTCTCTTTTTATCAAATTGCTTTACAAAACCCTAAATGTTTTCAAGGTTATAATTACAGGGATTAAGTCTTTGTAATCTTCAATTACTGCCGGTATGTGGGGTTTTGTATACATTACTTGATTTCCGTCACCATTGGACAACGGGTTAGCCAATGGGTGATCTGACCATAGTCACAGAAACAAGTCGAGTGACAAATACCGATTTGGGGTAATTGGTTGATATAAACAATGTAATCACCCTTAATACTGTATATTATAACAAGGTGTCGTTTTGTGCAAATTGAATGACTCGCCAGTATTTCCCTGCTGATAAATCTTTTTTTTAAAACATGTTTCAGGTGATCTGCTGTGATCCAGGAAAAGTGCCGTGTAGCACTACAAGCTTGAGGAAGTGGCTCAATAAAATAAAGAAACATGTTTTTGTAAAAATAGGGATTTCCCAGTGAAATCACCTTTATTGTAAATTTTGGGTATTATCCCCAATTTGTGAAATAGAATTGGGTATTTTTACTTTTTAAACGATCCTGTTAAAATTCCGCTGCCAAAATAATAATTACCACAGATTTCTGTCCCGCGGCTCCTGAAACGGGTAAAACCGGGCCAGGAGCTGTGACAGGTGCATAGCTACCATATTCTTAAACTTGTATTTCCCTCTCCCGATCAACTCATTGTTTATGTAGATCTCTATTTGCCCAGTTTTGTTCCACAGATCTTTGGCATGTGGTTTCAGTTCGACTTTCTGGCATGCTTCATAGAACTTTACCACCGGATGCTTCATCAAGTTTTCTGGAGTGACTAAGGGGTGTAACAAACGATTCACAACCAATAATCCACAACAAATTAGACATATTTTTGCACCAAATCATGTATATATGACCCACATTTTGAAATCAATGCAAGATGTTACCTTCCAGGTATCATCCATTGAGAATTCTGTATTGACAAAGATGGAACCGATCAATGACTCAAGGATATCCGCAAGAACATTAGGCGATCGATCATTCCATCCGAGTGTAAAGAGTACTCCACAATCCCTATCTTGAATTCTCGAATCTTTATAAAATTTTGGATAAAGATTAAAGAAAAAAGCACCAAATAAATTAATTATAACTAACTGTATCATGTTGCTCTAGCTCCTTTCTAGGGATGTAAATGAGTCAAGTTGTTTCCTTTCGTGAACTATTCGAAATGGGCTCGCTAAAACTCAAATCGAGCCTAAACGAGCTCAGGCTTTTATTGAGCCTCATATTATAAACGAGCTTGACCTTGGTTTCACCATCACATGTCAAGCTCGAGCCGGCTTGCGAGCCTAAATGGACTTTAATTTATACAATTTTTATTTAATGTTTTAAATATATTTTTATAATAAATATTGTTGTATATAAATTATAACAAAAATTTGTAAATAAATATATATTACATATCAAAATTATAACTAGGTATATCGTATATGTAAACAATGCTAAACACATATACATAAAATGTTTGATGTTGGTGTTGAGTGTTGACTCTCCTATACTCCATGAAAAAAATGAAAAGAGCTACAAGTGTTTAGAAAGATCCATCCATGTGCGGTGGTTGTTGTGAGCAATACAATAAATAAACACCATCACTATTAAAATGTTTGATTTCAACCAAATCCAATAACACTATCATACGATAATCAGTGGCGGATCCAACGTTTTTTTTCATCGGGTTCCTTTTAATAGATTCTCACTAATTTTTTTCCAAATCTTATAAGGTTTCCACTAATTTTTTTTTCCAAACTGAAGGGGTACCTAGGAACCCCCAAAACACCCCTAGATCTGACGATAATGTTTGGTTAACTCCACTGTATCGCAACAAACGGCCATCGTTGTTCATCGTTATCAATTTCTGAAACAATTTCGTTAGAGGCAAACGATTTGGGTGCAAGGGTGATCATTCCAATCACTATTTCTTAATCGATTCCAATAAACAGATGTGTGTATAAAAATGCTTGATGTTGGTGTTGACTACCCTTTGCAGTTAGTTTGGGGGGAACGGCGGCGATTCCAACCAAGCATCGTCACACAACACCACTTGAGTAAACACAAAATCGAAGAAACTCATATCTATGGGTCAGCAAGCTTGTAAAGCACCATTCTAGTGAACACAAAGTTGATCGAACTCATATCTGCAGTATCTGTTTTTGTTCATCTGCAGTTATTCATATCTGTTTATCTGCACAGCCGTTTGATTCAGAAGTTCATTCGCTTGAATCAAATAAAACTTCATGCGTAGAATTCGCCGAAAACAGTATTATCCACTGCAGAAGTGTTTGTTTGCTGAATCATCTGCTGCAGAATTGTCTTTTCGATCAAACTTAAATCAATATTTTTGTCCTTCCGCAGAATTGACATTCATTCGCTGATTATTATTGTCATTCGCTGAAATCCGAGTTTATCCGCAGTAACAATCTGCTGCAGAATTATTATATACAGATTTTCTATCTTTCTATCCAGATGTTGGTTGTAGGAAAAGGAAGAGATATGATGCTTATAAGGGTTAATTCAATTCTCAACGATTAAGATATGAATCAGGTGCCTATGTTTAGTTTGCCTGTTTGGTAGCCTCTGAATTGTCATTAAGAGGCTACCTCTTAATGGAATCATTAAGAATTTTACCAATGAGAAGGTAGAAGAATGTGACATGTGATGATTTACCATTCAGAGGTTACCTCTTAACCATTTAGATTTGAGGTTACCTCTTATTCATTCAGAGGTTTTAAACCATTAAGATGTAACATCTGAATGGTCATTAAAAAAGTTAACAAAAAATTGATGAAGTTAACAACATAAATGGTCCTCATGAGTCATGTATCTTAGGGGCATTTTTGTTTTTTCATGAAAAAAGTTAACAAAAAATTGATGAAGTTAGTGGGTTGAAGTTAATTGACCAAAATTGAAACTATAGTGACTACAAAACTCTAATTTGAACTAAAACAGTAACTTACTCTAAAACTAATTTGTGGCGCATCAGCAACTCACAACCCACGACCGTCTACTTTTAACCAACAACTTGTGCAATTCAGGCCCGACCAACAGTGTGTAAACAAGTCTAGAGGTTCGAGAGCTACTCGTGATCGGTTCGGTTAAAAGCTCGAACGAGCCGAGCCCGAGCACGAGCCTGAAATAGAACTCGTTTTGTTATCGAGCCCGAGCCTGAAATACAAAGCTCGTTTAGGCCCGTGAGCCTAAACAAGCCCAAACAAAATTTTAGCTTTTTTATATATAATATAATAATAATGATGATAACATTGATGAGCCAAAGCTCGTCGTATAAGCGATGCTGAAGCGAGCTCGAGACGAGCTTTTAGCTCGTTTAAAGTTGTTCTCAAAATAGTTCAAGCCGAGGCGAGCCGAGCTCGAGCTCAAAGAAGGAGGCTCGAACCGAGCCGAGCTCGAGCTTCAAAAAAACATAAAGAGCCGACCTCGAGCCTAGTCTAGCCTGGGCTCGACCCGACTCGTTTACAGTGCAGGGTGTGCCAGTCACACATGGCCCAAATTTTTTGAGAGCCCAAAACATCTAGTTATACATATCTAATATATACAGACCCAATAAAGCTAAAATGTTGATGGTTGAACGCTCGCATGGCCGAACGAGAAATGTAGGTACAAACCTGGAATCTCCAAAAACTTTTCACCTCCTTTTGTTCATCGGATGCAAGGTGTAAGAGGGGCTGACTTTTGGGCCTAACATGTACTAAACTGTAAACTGGCCCAATGTTTATAAATTGGGAACACGTTTTGAATTTAATGGGCTCACTTAAAGTATAATCTCAATAGAAAACCAAAAAATGAGATAGTTTGACTTTTCTAACAATTGGATGGGCCCACTTAGCCCATAACTGAAATTTGTTTTGGCTCATCAATATATAAGTTTATATAAGGGGCTCACTTTTTTCATTTATTTAATATAAAGTTATATATTTTCGGGGCTCATTTTTTTACTCGCACAAGATCCCTGAGGGTCTTCGAATTCTCAGGAACGACCCTGATGCAATTCACCACCAAAAACTAGGTTCACTACTCCTTACCGGCTGCTAAGGTAATCAAACGAAACCCCATTCTGTCACCAACCAACAGCTTCTAGGATTTCACTGATGGGCTTCTGATATGTTTAAATTGAACTTAGGCCACCATGAGCTTCTGATCTGTTTGAGGATATAATCAAGAAGTATCTATACATCTTACAACTTTTAAATTATAGTAGCAATTTTAGATAATATGTTGAAGAACTGAATAAAGTTGTGAATTTAAGAATTTTTATTTTATACGTGTTTGGACACATATATGTGATTTTCAGATATATTTGTATATAGAAAAAAAATTCATTCTTTAAACTTCTGCATAAATTTTAGTGACCTATCTGCGACGAAGTTCCATAGCTAAAAAAACCGTAACAAACGTTAAAATCCTATAGTGGAATTTGTACCAAAATTCCATTGCAAACTTCTACAGAGAACTATTCGGTAGCAAAAACATCTCATGGTCCCTTAGAAAAATTGTCGCAAGATATCAGTGGCGAAGCTTGAGATTTCCGATCGGGGGGTCGAAAATGTATATACCTAAAAAAATTATAAAACCGGGGGGTCGAAAACGTATATATCTAAAAAATTCTATACGAAAACTACATACCGGGCACTACTGAGCGAAAAGTTCGGGGGGTCGGGCGCCCCTCCCGGCCCCCACAAAGCTACGCCCCTGGTGAAGACTCAAAACCAGTTGGTACGACCTGGTTAGAATAGAGCTTCAGATGACCTAGCAAGGAACCTGCAAGATCACAAGAAAACAACCACACCGTTAGCCTCGTCACAGGGAGGGGGGCCTCTCTGTGACCAAGCTCGGGCGTGAGAATAAGTATTTGTGAGGAGGAAATAGGTCAGGGAGAGAGAGAGGAGAGTTTAGAGAGAGAAAGTAGCGATTACCCGTTTTGGAGGTCCAAGTATGGTATTTATAGTCTTTGGGTATGCTGACGTGGAAAGTTAGTTAGGGTCGGACCAGTCACTATCATGGCGGTTATGGAGGTGGGACCCAGTTGGTTATGCCGCACCAGCGTATCTGTCCGTTCCGTCTATGGTGCGAGGAGCGGTTCGACCTTGACGTGCCATAGTTCAATTCTGCTTATGGCGGTGATTCGGTCCGACCAGGGACGTATCCTCATCAAGTCCCCTTAGTTCGTAGCGTTTCTTAAGTAAAAGCTTCGAACTATAACAGCGTAATTTTGGCGGTCTAAATCCTTGATTTGTCATTTTGTTGAATTTTTTGAATTTTAAATTTTCTGGGCGGTGACCTATTGCTGGGTGACCGACGGTTACTTTATTTTTCCCGCCTGATGTGACGCTTGATGTGCGTCAGTTATTATGACGTGTCGCCTTCTCATTGGCCATTGTGAGGCGGTGTACATCCCTATATAAAAAGGGGTAAAAAGTAATTTTCGTTTTACTTTTTTCCTATCTCATCTTCTTCCTTACTTTTTCTTTCGAAAAACAGACGATTCGTCGCTCAGGTTAGTGTCTCTTTCATAATGGTGAAAAACAATTTGTCCGGTTGCTTTAATATTCTGACTAGAAATGGCTTAGCCTGGTATGTCGATAAATACGCAATTCCTGCTTCTTTACACCCTGTTCTTCCCGAAAAAGATACGCCCATTTATCCTTTTCCTCCGGGGAAGATGGGAGTTTATACTCGTCTGTTTGATTATTGCAACTATCGTCTTCCTCTGACGAAGTTCTTGATCGGGGTTCTTACGTTTCACGAGGTTCATCTTTCTCAAATGAACCCCTTCGGCCTTGCCAAGGTGTGTCATTTCGAGTTAGCTTGTCGTGGTTTGGGATCCGACCCAGACTTGGATGTGTTCCGGGCTTTTTACAAATTGAACCGGTCCGGTAACTGGTATACCTTCGAGGTTAGAGATAAAAACTCCTGCTATTATACATGGATTACTACTAGCATAAAGGATTGGAAAGAACGCTTTTTCTATGTTGATGATCGGTGCGTTCCGGAGTTTATGGTGTGGAGGATAAAAAAGACGAAGCTCCCACCTCCTCTTCCTGAAGACTTCGAATTTGATAGAGATTTGTACACAAACTTGATTAGAGAAGCGGGTCGCATACAAAGTTATCCGGAACACATTCTTGTTATGGGACGGATCAGCACGATTTGGTCCGAACCGGAGTGGTATCCTACCCTTAGGTGGAATGGAAAGGGTTAGTCATGCCTTTACTTTTTGATACGGTGCTCGTCGCGTCGCTCGTATAACTATATTATTTTTATTTTTATTTTTCCTTTTATGATACCGGACTTCGGATGTTACTTGCTTGCTTTTTATTTTTATTTTTTGCAGTTATGGGTTTGAGAGAAGCTTTGAGACTGAAGTCCTTCGATTCCAAGGAGCTTGAGATCCGAGCCACTAAAACGCCGAAAGGTGATCCTCCGTACCTCAATGTGGTGCAAGAGAATCTTTACCCGATTCGGGAACCTGAGGCTCCGGTCGATCAGGGAGGTTCAGCCGGTCAAGGAGGTTCGGGTTCGGCTCCTACAGCACAAATAGCGGATGTTGCTCCGGCCCAAACTGCGGCGGTGGTTGGTGATGCAAAGGGTAAGAAAGCTGGTTCAGGTGGATCGAAAGGATCCGGCTCCAAAATCATTATTAAAGATGAAGGGGTGCATCTCTCTGTTGAAGATGAAGGAGTGAATGTTGAAAAAGCAGAAGAAAGCGACAATGAGGATGAGGAGCGTCCTCAAGTTAGTTTAAAAAGAAGACGGGCCGTCTCTTCGAAGCCTGATCCAAATCCCAAGCAGTTAAAGAAGAAGAAGACAAACTTTAAGACCATCACACTGGACGATGAAGATGATCAAGTTGCGGAATTTTCTACTGCCGGAGACTTGATGAAGAATTTGGATGCCCATCTTCATGGCGGTCGTACCCCGAGGGATCAGCCGGTAAATGTTTCGATAAGTCCATTATCTTTCGGAGGAGGGGCTATTAAGGTTATCGATGACATTCATATGCCCGATCCGTTATCTCTCAAGAAAACTGATCCTTCTCCTTCGGGTAAGCTCACAACCGGGGTTGCTTCTAATGTTTCGAGGCCGAGTCCACGACCATTTGATGGTGGGGATAGTGCCTCTTCCTCCCCTTTGTGGTTTAAAACTGAAGCTGCTTTCTTGTCCCGGGAATTAGGTTCGGGTGACGCTGGAGACATGGACTCGGCTCGAGCTCTGGAAAAGTATGTACCCGAATGGTCGTTGGTGAATAAAGATAGGATTGTGGATGCATTATCAGCAAAGATGGCTCTGTTTCATCTTGGGACTCCAGCCGAGCACGCACATTATCGAAAGATGAGTGGTCCGGAGCTTGGAAATGCCCTAATGCTAAATCAGGCTCAGTCAAATTCCTTGGTGGTGGAGACGTATAAACGCTGGATTGAGTCGGAGTCGAATTGCAGCAAGCTTGAGCGCGAAGTTGCTAACTTAAAGAATGAGGACAATATCCGATCGAAGACGAAACAGGAACTAGCTTCCCTCCGATCTCAGGTTGGCCGCTTGAAGGAGCAAGTTTCAGAAGCGAAAGAAATTACTAAGTCTTCCCAAGCTTCAGCTGCGGTTGCTTACGAGGCTCGAGATAAAGCCTTCCAAGACTTAGAAGCTTCCAAGGTGAAATTTAGCGACTTGGAGAGGAAATTATCTGATTCGGATGAGAGACATGCGGCTGAGTTGAATGAGATGCAAGCATCTTATGACCAACTTCTGGCGGACCACCATCGTCTGATGAATGGTATGTTTGTATTTTTATTCACTCATTTTTTGCACATTGCTTCCTTTTCCCGCTTATTGAATCTTGTTTTTCTTTAGTTAAAGATGAATTAGAGAGGGCTCGTGATAGGGAGGTCGAGTCACACAAGACGACAATTGACGAAGCGAAAGGAATGTTGATTCGTTGTGAGGGTGAGATGGTTGAATCGTACGCCCAACTGTCGGAGCTTATGCTAACAAAAGAGTGGTTTTTGACGGAGGGAGTTGCATGGGTGGTCAAGTTAGTGCATCAAAGCCCGGAATTGGAGAAGGTCGTGGCTGACCTTGTCAACAGTGTTGAAGCGACAGGTGTGAATGAGGGCATTAAACGAGGCTTCAAAGCAGCCCATGATTCGGCTCGTTCTGTTGAGGAAATTCCAGGGTACGATGAGGGAGCTAAGGAAGCGTTAGAGGCTGCCATAAAGGCCTTCGATGTTTTTCATATCTCCGTGCTTGATAAAGTTGCGGATTTGGTGGATAAACCTCTATCCGTTATTAAACAAAGAAGCAAACTCCCAATTGTGAAGGAGGACTTTGAAGCTTGAAGTTCAATCTCTTTCATCATATAACTTTTGTCTTTTGTTTGCCATTATAACCGTACGATTTTGATTTTCTGTTTCTTTTGGCATGTAACCCACACAATTTTATTTTTTGCTTGAAATATTTGATTGACATGTTTGGTATGAAATCACGACTTTAGTAATAGTCATTCGTTCCTGGCTACTTAGTTCTTAGTTTGCGTCCAAACTTCACTGTTCGACCAGGTTTCTTATTCGGTCATCTTCGGTGACCGGAACATAGTAAGAAAGTTTTGATTTCTTTTTGCTTAGATGGATTGCTTATAATCGGACCGTTTTAAGTACGGACCGTTTTGCTTAATAGATTTTGTTATTTTTTGAACTATTTAAGCCTTCTCGATCGGCGCGAGGCATGGGTCGAGGCCCGTTTGTGCACATTTATGAAATTGTTCGAACTTATACATATGCTATTTTTATACTTATAAAAGTATAGATCATTCATTGATTCGCTAATCATTGGTCCGGGGAAAAACCCTCCCGGTTACAAAGAAAATGGAAAATTGTCGTGGCATTACCCTCCCGAATTACACATGGAAATTGGAAATAAGAAACAAAAAATAGCGATCTTTTTTAGCCGCAGCAGGCTATTCACATGAAACATTTCTTTAAATGCACCCCGTTCCATGTCCGGGGTACAGGAGTTCCATCGATCTTTTCCAACACATACGAGCCCTTGTCGCTAGCTTCTTTGACTCGGTATGGTCCCTCCCACTTAGGGGTTAGCTTGCCGGGAGCTTCGATACGGCTCGCATCATTGTTTCGGAGCACGTAATCTCCGACCTTGAACTTGTAGAGTTTGGCCCGGGCGTTATAGTACTTCTCAATCTTCTTTTTGTATCGAGCTTCTTTGATTGCCGCGACGTTCCGGCGCTCTTCTAGCAAGTCAAGGTTAGATCGGAGTTCATGCTCGTTTTCCTCCCAATTCCTGCACCTCTGATTTGGGAGTCCGATCTCAGCAGGAATCACTGCCTCGGTGCCGTAGGTGAGACTAAACGGTGTTTCTCCGTTGCTAGTCTTGTGTAGCATTCGGTGAGCCCATAAAACGTTCGGTAATTCGTCCGCCCAGCCTTTTCCCTCGTAACCAAGCCTCCTCTTTATCACATCGACGATTCGTCGATTTATCTGTTCGACCTGCCCGTTACCCTGGGGGTGGGCAACCGAGGAAAAGACTTGGTTAATTTTTAGATTTTCACACCAGCGCTTAAATGGGTTTTCTGCAAACTGCTTTTCATTGTCGCTTATAATGTAGAGTGGAAGACCGAATCGGCATACGATTTGTTCCCAGAAGAACCGCGTCACGTTGTAGCCGGAGATGATTGTAAATGGTCGAGCTTCCACCCATTTGGTGAAATAATCCACCGCGACTAGCAGGTACTGAGCGCTTCCGCTTGATCTTGGAAAAGGCCCGACGATATCAACGCCCCACTTTTGGAAGGGCCATGCAGCGGTTACCGGTATCATCTCATTCTTGGCTCGGAGGCTGATTGGTGCGTGCTTTTGGCACTCATCACACTGTTGGAGTTCTTTAACTGCACTCTCGTGCATCCCAGGCCAGTAATATCCTGCATTTTTGACCTTAGTCACGATCATCTTGGGTCCGGCGTGGATGCCACAGATGCCATAGTGTATTTCCCTGATGATGTAACTGGCTTGCTCTGGATCCAAACATTTTAACAGAGGCCCGAGGAAAGTCTTTCGGTACAAGCCTCCTTCTTGCATCTGGTATTGAAGAGAGTTGATTTGGATCTTTCTTGCTTCCGCTTTATCAACCAGCAAAACGTCATGTACCAAGTAGTTAATTATTGGCGTCATCCACGTTTGCGACGGTGCTTCGACCTGCATGACCTGCGAAGCTGCAATTGAAGGTGCAGTTAAAATTTCCACTCCTACTTCTTTGGCTAGGTGACTGAATGACACTGATACCAACTTGCTCAGTGCATCAGCCTTCTTGTTCTTGCTACGGGGAACATGCTCGACTTTACATGCTTCGAATGATGCCATAGCTTGCTTCACCTGTTCGAGATACTCGATCATGTTTGCTTCCCTCGCCTCATACTCTCCGTTTACTTGATTCGCTACGAGCAATGAATCTACATGGGCCACGACATTTTTTGCTCCGACTTTCAGCGCTAGACGTAGGCCAGCTAAGAGGGCCTCGTATTCAGCTTCGTTGTTTGAACTCTTGAATTCTAGCCGGAGCGCGTACGTCATATCCGTTCCGTCTGGATCGGTGAGAATTAGGCCCGCCCCTGCTCCTTCGGCACTAGAAGCTCCGTCGGTATACAGGGACCAAGGCTTTTCTGGAGCTTTTTCACCTTCATCCGTTCCTTTATCTTCCGGAATTTCAACCAGGAAATCGGCTATTACCTGCCCTTTCAACGGACCTTTGGTTCTGAAGGTGATATTGAATGCGCCTAACTCGATCGCCCATTTTGCCATTCGACCCGAAACTTCAGGTCGTCGGAGAACGTGTTGGATTCTCTGATCCGTTCGTACTTCGATTGGGTGGGCCTGAAAGTATCGGCGAAGTCTTCTCGAAGCATGGACTAGTGCCAGGGCCAATTTCTCCAAGTTTGAGTACCTTGTTTCGTAATCTTTTAACGTTCGGCTTACGTAATAAATGGGGATTTGCTTCCCGGTATGGTGAGCAACTAGCACTGCACTGATAGCTCCAAACGACGCGGCTAAGTATACCGTTAGTACCTCATCTTCTTCCGGTACGGTGAGAGTTGGCAAAGTGCCCAGACAGGTTTTAAGCTCTTCGAAAGCTCGTGCGGCTTCTTCCGTCCATTTAAACTCCGATCGGAAGCTTTTTCTGAGAACATCCATGAACGGGAGCGACCGGTCTGCTGCTTTTGACAAGAACCGATGGAGAGCAGCCAACCGTCCATTTAAGGACTGAATCTCTTTAACCGACGTCGGAGGCTTCATTGTAAGAACAGCATCAATCTTGTCTGGGTTGGCCCGCAAGCCTTTTGACCCAACCATGACTCCCAGAAACTTACCTTCTTCTACCCCGAACGTACATTTTTTGGGGTTTAGCTTCATGTTGATGCTTCAGAGTCGGGTAAACGTTTCAAGTATGTCTTTTAGCATGGTGGCCTCATCGTGACTTTTGATTACGATATCATCAACATATACTTCTACGTTTCGCTCAATCTGATCTTTAAAGGCTTTGCTCATCAAACGCTGGTACGTAGCACCGGCGTTTTTCAAACCGAACGGCATCTTAGTAAAACAATACACTCCTTCATTGGTGACAAAGGCTGTCTTATCCTCATCTTCGACCGCCATTTGTATCTGATGGTATCCCTTGTAGGCATCCAAAAAACACTTCAACCTGAACGTGGCGACGGAGTCAATCTTCTCATCGATCTCCGGTAAAGGCAAACAATCTTTCGGGCACACATCGTTTAAATCGGTGAAATCAATGCACATTCTCCATGAATTATCTTTTTTCCGTACCAAAACGGGATTTGACACCCATGTTTGATACCGGACTTCTCGAAAGATTCCGGCGTCTAGGAGGCTCTTAACATCTTTTGCAATTGCTTTGGCTCGATCCGGCGCCATGTGCCTTTTCCTTTGTGCTATTGGTTTGATTGATTCTTTTACGTTCAGGTGATGTTGTGCCATTGATCTGGGGACTCCTTGCATATCGGAGTGCTTCCATGCGAAAACGTCTATCGAATTGCTTAACAATTCCCACAGGAGCTTCTTTGTTCGTTTTGGGAGCTGAGCACCGATAGCTACTTGTTGTTCGGGAAAATCCGGATTGATCTCCCAAAGTTCAGTAGGCACTTCGGACTTTTTGGAGCTCGTTTCCGCTGCATGTCTTACTTCGGCAACAAACGAGTTTGATTCTGAGAAAATAGTGGCAACTCCGGCCTCAGTGGGGAATTTTATGGCTCCATGTATTGTCGAGCTGATCGTTCCGAGAGCTCGTAACCCGGGTCGTCCAAGTATTATGTTATGCGATGAATGAGTGCCAACAACTAGGAAAGTTAATTGGACAGTCCTACTTTTATCACCATCTTTCAATGTGGTCGGAAGAGTAATCTGTCCTATCGGACGAACCACCTCTCCGGAAAAACTGATCAGAGGGGTGGAGACTTCAATCAACCTCTTCTTTACTTGGGGGTTCAGCTGCTGGAAACACTGTAGATACATGATCTCAAAGGCGCTTCCTCCGTCCACGTAAATTCATCGGACCAGGTGTCCGGCGATGACAGCCGAGATTGTAATTGGTCCGTCCCGAGCATCATCGGGATCGATCGGAGGGAAGTACGTTGGTTGATTCATCCATGCTGCCATATGTTGGTTCGACCGCTTTACCCCTCTTGATTCGGTTGACCGGATCATATTGATTCCGAGCTCGGTGTTCGGATTATCAATTGCTGCTGCTGACTTCTTCCCATCTTTCACTTCTTTCACAAGGTGCGAGAGTTTACCGGATCGTACGGCCTTTTCGATTTCTTGCTTCAGAGCCCAACATTCATCAGTTGTATGACCCTTGTCTCGGTGATATTCACAATATTTCTTGGAGTGCTTATCCGAGGTAGGTCGTTGCTTCGACGGTGTAGGGAACCGAGTAGTCTCCGTGCTGAGAATTTCGCTTGGTGATTTGGTGAGCTCGGAAAAGGTGTTGAAACGCACGTTTCCTGTTCGGAAACTGCTTCGATCCGACTTCTGATACGGGCCACGATTTCTGTTCCAACTACTGCTTCTGTCTTTTGGTGGCGACGCGTTGCGTCTCCACGAAGTGGTTCGGGCCTTGGCATTTCTTGCTGTAGTTTCGTTCGGTTGACCGCAGGCACTCTTTCCCCGAACGAAAGCTCGAGCTCTCTCCATAAGTATCTCCATAGTTTTTGGGAGATCTTCATGGAGTTTCTCCACAAGCTGATTGTTCCGAACTCCGTGACAGAACCCAGAGACTCGGAGCTGGTCAACCGCTCCACTTATCTGCATGCTTTCTCGGTTGAAGCGATCGATAAAATCTTCTACGGACTCTCCGTCGCGGCGCTTTATATGGTGAACCTCGGTAATGTCTTTCTTGCAGCGTCGCTGCTGACAGAAATTTTGTAAGAAAATACGCCGGAAATCCTCAAAGTGGTCGATCGACCCCTCTGGCAACCCATCAAACCAAACCCTTGCCGATCCGGTGAGAGTTTGGGCGAACATAAGACACCAAGCCGGCATAGGCCACTGCTCGACCTTAGCCGCTCCGGCAAACGCGAACATATGGTCGTCCGGATCAGACGTACCATTGTAAAACTTCAGTGTGGGAGGCATCTTCAGCTTAGCTGGGAGTGGAGCATTGACGATCCGTAACGTAAACTTTGATTGGGAAGTCATAGATGTGGGGTGGTATGGCATGAGCAACTCTTGATCTTGGGGGTTTAAACCCATAGATCCCTGGAGAAACAGGTCGTTTAGACCGTTATTCATCGGAGCACTTGTAACCGAAGAAAATTGTGTAACGTGTGTTATAGGAGTGGAGATCATAGAACTTACCAGAGATCCAGGAGCGAAGGTTCCAACGGAGACGGGGTTTCCCCCTGGATAGACGTTGTTAAACAAGTTTGCTCGGAGACCCTGCAGCATCTCGTCTCGCTGTTGTTGCTGCTGTAACTGGCGCAATAGATCGGCATTCCTTAAAAGGAAAGCGTTGTCGAAATTAGGTAATGGCGTGGCAACCGGGGCAGTAACAGACTGCGTGGTGATAGAGCTTCCGCCTACAGGATTTGCAGCTGGAGGAGCCGACGCGGATCCTATCGAAGCTGCTGAGGCAGCAACTGCTGCTGAAGCAGTTGTGGAGTTAGCGTTTCCTTCCCATATATCATTGTAAGATGGGAATGTGCTGGTGGAGACTGCTGTCGTTGATTCTGCCATGACTTCAAATGAACAAAAACAAGGAAACGAATTATGTGAATTCGAGGGGATGGCGCCACTGAAGACTCAAAACCAGTTGGTACGACCTGGTTAGAATAGAGCTTCAGATGACCTAGCAAGGAACCTGCAAGATCACAAGAAAACAACCACACCGTTAGCCTCATCACAGGGAGGGGGGCCTCTCTGTGACCAAGCTCGGGAGTGAGAATAAGTATTTGTGAGGAGGAAATAGGTCAGGGAGAGAGAGAGGAGAGTTTAGAGAGAGAAAGTAGCGATTACCCGTTTTGGAGGTCCAAGTATGGTATTTATAGTCTTTGGATATGCTGACGTGGAGAGTTAGTTAGGGTCGGACCAGTCACTATCATGGCGGTTATGGAGGTGGGACCCAGTTGGTTATGCCGCACCAGCGTATCTGTCCGTTCCGTCTATGGTGCGAGGAGCGGTCCGACCTTGACGTGCCATAGTTCAATTCTGCTTATGGCGGTGATTCGGTCCGACCAGGGACGTATCCTCATCACCTGGCAAGATTGGTGTGTTGCAAAATCGTCTCTAACTCGTAAATATCCGTCACCATTTATTTTTGTTGCAAATTGTAATAAGTGACGATATCTTTTCTCACGCCCAAAACCGTGATAAATTAGTTTTACATGTTAGTTTTAGCTGTTGCAGATCGTTGTTGTAGTGGTGATGGGCGTTGGCCTCATTACCTAACACATTTTAGGGAAAAAAATGGAAATATTTTGTTGGCCATGAGAGTTCTGTGAGATGTTTTTTTCTAAGTTTGATCGAATCTATAGTTGTAGAGATTGGTTAACCAAAAGGTTTAACGTTGGAACCGGATGTAGTTGTGACCAAAAAATGTTGAAGAGTGAAACATGTTAAGTGGCTAATATAATTGTATCTTCTAAAAGGTTTAACGTTGGAACCAGATGTAGTTGTGACCAAAAAATGTTGAAGAGTGAAACATGTTAAGTGGCTAATATAATTGTATCTTCTAAAAGGTTTAACGTTGGAACCAGATGTAGTTGTGACCAAAAAATGTTAAAGAGTGAAACATGTTAAGTGGCTAATATAATTGTATCTTCTAAAAGGTTTAACGTTGGAACCAGATGTAGTTGTGACCAAAAAATATTTTGAGGGCTCCTTTTTCGTATTTACATAATTTTTGCTAGGGGCTATTGAAACTTAGGAAGCACCCGGTCTCCAGGGGCGTAGGTTAGTAGGTGCCCGGGGATGCACCCGCCCCCTCCATTGTTTCGGTTAGAAGTGTATAATTTCTGATTTTTCATCCGAAAATTTTAAAATTATATAGGATCGCCTCTCTAATTATTTTGCCTAAATATTTATGCAATATATAAATCAAAGTAAAGTGTGTTATCACTTTAAATCTTAAAGGTACTCGGGCTGAGTTGTAATTCTTCGTCCAGGTTTCATTTATCTCGTACCATTATATATATATATATATATTGGTCTTTTGTTTGTTAAACAATATTTAGTTTTTTATATGTAAGAACGGGTCCTTAAACGAATGAAATTTTTTTAGTTTTATTTGGAACTATTATTATTTGACCCGACCCGACCCGAATCGAATAGCCGGCCCGACCCAAAACATAACGATAGGAAAAAAGATTTTGGGTCCATGACTTTACGCCCCCTCGAAACTTTTGGTCAAGCTCCGCCACTACCGGTCTCCATTCCATAGAAGTTATGTTTTATTAATTATTATATGCCTTTGAGAGTGATAATTTGTGTTCGATTTAAGTTGGTGTTTTGGAATCACCTTTATTGGTGTCGTATATGCATGTATAGATATAGCCTTTGTATATATAGTTGCTAGGCTACTTAGGCTTCTCGGTATGGGGAACGGCTTTGGACCGTCCCCTACCGGCGCCGGTCCTCCATCCACGCTGCCCCCCCCCCCCTCCGTCGCGTCCTCACCGTCCTTTGGAGGACGTCTCCGACAGTCCACAACAAGACAAAATGGCAGACATCCCCTCTCACACACCCCTATACATACAATATATACATACACATTTTAGGTTCATCCTCCCATTTCCACACCTCCATCCTCTTTGCTCCATCCTCATGCCCATCCTACGTGTCGCTTACGTGGCGGACCATCCTCCAAGGGAGGACCATCACCATACCCTATAGCCTTATGTTATGGTACGTAGTTAGTTAGTTACGAGTCAGTCAGTTACATCTCCTTCATATATAGAGACGATTGTACTAGTTATTCACTTGAGATTGGTATGAGATTCCTCTTTGATACACTTCCTGATGGTAATAGAGCACCGTCTCCGGTGATCTGTTATCATTCCGTCAACTTTTACGTCATTTTCCGGTGAAAATTCTAGTTGTGTTCTTCCTTTTCCAATCTTCATCTCCATTCTTCCGCTTGCTTTTTTTTTCGTTCATCATTTTTCCTCTGTTTTTCTGTTGCTCTATTCCTCCTCATCCTTTTTCTACTTATGTTCATCCTATGGTGTACTTTACAGCCTAGGCAGTTTCCTGATTATGTTCTTATTCAGGCTTCTACTGTTTCTACTACCGAGCCTTCTACCTTTCGATAGGCTCAGCAATGGACTGTTTAGTGAAAAACAAGACCTGGGTTTTAGTTTCCACATCCACTAATGCTAACATTGTTGGCTGCAAGTGGGTCTATAGGGTTAAGCATAATCCTGATGGTGTTAGCAGATACAAAGCCCGTCTCGTGGCCTAGGGCTTTTATTAGATTGAGGGTATTGGCTATAGTGAGACTTTTAGTCACGTGGTCAAACTCACCATTATTTGGCTTATGTTATCTATTTCTTTCACTCGTGGTTGGCCCATCAGAGAGATTGATGTCAACAATGTCTTTCTTCTTGAAAATATGTCTTTGACTGGGTATATGTCTCAGGCTCCCGGTTTTGTTGACTCCTCCAGACCGCATCATGTTTGTCTACTGTGGAAGGCCCTTTGTGGCCTCGAACAGGCACCTAGAGCTTTGTATTCTAAGCTATCTTCTGTCTTCTTACAGATGGTTTTTCACAATGTCTATCAGACACTTCCTTATTTGTATACATCAAAGACTTGATCTTATGCTATGTCTTGGTATATGTGGATGATACTATTATTACGGGAGCTCCTCAGACTTTGTTACAGGATTGATTGAACGCTTACATTCTCGATTTGCCCTCAAGGATTTGGGAGTTTTATCTTACTTCTTGGGGATACAAGCTATCCTTCCTGGTGATGTTTTACATCTATCTCAGTAGCCTTCCTAGTTACAAGAAAGAACCAAATTGATTACGGGAAAGTAAACTAAACAGCATAAAATAAAACAAGGGTGGCTGGGGCACATTCAATACGTTTCCCTTAAAACATATTTCGGGTCACCCAGGTGAACCCGTCTGTTTCCCAATGTACAACAGCCTAAGCAGGTTGTACTACCAGATTAGCCTTGCACCTGAAAGACTACCTAAAACAAGAGTGCGTAAGGATGTAAAGTCTGGAAATTCGTTAGATGCAGTGTGTGGTGTGCTATGAGCCATACGAGTTTTGCCTATTCTCTGTAGAAAGAACAAACCAATTAGATACAAAATTCAATAAAAATAAAGCCTCAAATTCAATGACATAATGAATTATGAGAACTTGACAGGTAGGGTGCTTCGCGGGCGCGTCGGGCTTCGCACCCTCCTAGCTACCACTGGGTGTGATTTGTCACATAGGGATACATTCCTATAGAGAATTCCACTTATAAATCAACAAAAGATTTATCTCTCTACCGATGTTGGACAACCACAATTTACCACAACATTTAAGTTTAGGGGTGTGCAATAACCGAACCTTTAACTGAAACCGAACCGAAAACCGACAAAACCGAACTGAAACTAACCGAAACCGAATTAACCGAAAGTCGGTTAACGGATATTTTTTTACCATCGGTTAACTGAAATTAACCGAACCGAATCATTTATTTTTTTTATATATTTCTAGCTTTTATACCTCTATTTCATGTATTTCTTGTTTTATACTTTCATTTCATGTAATAATACCTCTATTTCATTTATTTATACCTTCATTTCATTTATTTATACCTCCATTTTATGTATTTAAACATGTATTCATGCATTTAGACTTCCATTTCATTTATTTATATATCCATTTCATGTATTTATACATCTATTTCATGTATTTATACATCTATTTCATGTATTTATACCTCAATTACATGTATTTATAAGCAAAAAATTTAGCCCTTGTTTGAATTGGTTATTAACCGAAAATTAACCGAACCGAACCGAAAACTGACAAATTAACCGAACCGATTAACCGATGACTTCGGTTACGTTTACAGATAATGATAATAACCGAACCGTGCACACCCCTATTAAAGTTCCACTACACAAATTTAGAGCTTAGATCTCTCATTTATCTTAGCTAATAATTAAATAATAATTATGTTAAACATAAATATAATTATTATTCCTAAATTTCCAACATAACCAATGTTCCAAAAATGCAGTGATAGTACGTATTTGAGATCAGGCATTCCTTATGAGCCTGCATCTCTCCAGATTTTCCTAGGAAGATATGTTGATTAACAAAGATCTAAGCAAAATACAAATGCGTGGATTTCTAACACATTTAATTGGTAGAATCACGATGTTACATTTGTACACATCATAAACATTGAACACATCGGGCAAATGTTATCTAGCTATCAACCAACATTATTTAACACAAAGTCTTAACATTATCTAACATGTTAATCCAACAATATGCAGCTTATCATGTTAACTATACATAATTTTTAAAATTGAGAGTGCTTTAAAAACTAAGGATGATAATAGGTCGGGTTTGGAACAGGTTAGGTAACTCCAACCCCAAACCTGATTAGATAAGCTTGTCGCAAACCCGTCCCAAAACATGTTGGGTTTCTATCGGTTAATTACCCCTCGGGTATCCGGTAAACCTGTTAATTTAAAAAAAGTTAAATGTCGGGTATACTTGACCAAAACACATCGGGTATCTAACTGGTAACTACTAATCAATTAAATGTAACATTATCATTATAAATATATATCAAATAACTACAATGTATATAAGTAAAATACCAAAGTGTATATAAAAATATACTAAAATGCATAGATGATTAAAATAGTCTACGCCGATGATTGATATATCATATATACACATACTTAAAACATAAAGAAAATAGTGGGTATACAATCGGGTAAACAGGTACACTTTATTGAGTAATCGGGTCGGGTAAACGAGTATATCACCAAATTTCAAACTCGTCCCAAACCCGTGAAAAAATAAAAACTAATTCCAAACCCAGTCTCTTACCTGATTACCTGACCCAAACTTGTCCCAAATGTGACGGGTTCCGGGTTTACCTGTCGGGTTTGGATTCCATTGTAATCCCTATTATATATAATATTAAAGAAGAGAAGATGAATAGTGTTGTACAACATCTAATGTATGTTTTACAAGTTCATCATTTTTTTGTTCTTTATTCTATTTCGTCATTGTAAACTCTTTCATTTACAACCCATATAGTTTAACTATTATTTTTTTTCTTTTACTTTAACCAAATTACTTTTCTACTCCTAAATATATTTTTTAACGAACACGTTAATACCATTTTAAACTTATTTTTTATTTTTCTTTGCTATAACGAGTGTGGCAAAGGTTTTTTTTAATTTAATATTTTTTAACGAACACGCCAATACTCTTTTGAACATAATTTTTAACTTTTTTTTCTTTGCTATATAACGAGCGCGCCAAAACCGACCGAGTTTCTATCGTTTTCTTTTTCGTTTACCTTAATTTTACCTTTGTTATTTACTATATCGTTTTACCTTTTGTTATTATTTTAATGTTCAGAGACGAATAGCATAACCCATTAATATATCATTTTAATTAATTTTACAAATTTATTTATCGGTTGTTATGGTGTGCAATACGTTCTGAATTCCAACCGCGTCCCTACACAACGCGCAGGTAACTACGACCCTAGTTAAAATTAAAAACAAAAGTAAAGAGTAAGCCATGAATAGTCTTTTTTTTTCTTTTTTTTTTTCTAAAAGAGTAAGCCATCGACGATGCCCTTATACAAAATTGATGGAAAAGGATGGTAGAGTCGATTCATTTTAATAATAAAAACTAAAATTCCTTGCCATGCAACAAAACGGGTTTCGTTGTTTGGAAAAAAATTATGTAAGTTGAAAGCAAGACACTTTTCGGAGGTTTAAAGATGCAAAGTTACATGAAAGGGTCGGTTGGAAATGGCACTAATATAAGGTTTGGGTAAACCCTTGGTTGGGGGCTCTCCCTCTCAAAGATGCTATGCTGAACCTCTTTCGGTTGGAAGGGGAAAGGCTTTGTTTTATATCGGATCGGGTGGTGAAACAGGGGCAGACTGTTAGCTGGGAATGGAAGTGGAAGAGGGTCCTTACTTTTAGGGGTGAGCAAAATCAACTACCCGACCCGGCCCAAAGAATAACCGACCCGACCTGATACCCGATAAGACATTAAATCACTACCCGATATGATACCCTATAATATGAAATCGGTTCCGGTTCTATTGTGAGTCGGGTATATCGGTATTTGGGTAAAGAACCGACCCGACCATTATGTTATGTAATTGTTTATTTTAGCGGCTAAAATATGAAGTCTGACAACATGTGAACATCAAGTTTGCATTCACTGTACATTCCCTCAAGGCCTTCGACAGGTTTCTCTTTGATTTCAGCTTGAAACAGTTGAATCCTAGTTCCATTTCAGCCGATTATTGGTGAGTTCCATTTGAATCCTAGTTCCATTTCAGCCGATTATTTTGTTAGTTAATCTTATTGCAAATGTTAAATTCTTGATCATCTAGCATAACATGGTTGTTGTAAAAACTGAAAAAATTATAGGAATTTGCAGTTATTTGATGGTTTATAGTTGATGGTGTGTTTATGCTTGAATCTAAGGTCTATTAACACTTATTAATACCTATACACACCAAGTGTTCGATATAATGTCCGAGTGAAAAATTTGATGAAAATATGAAACCAAAAGTTGTTTTTGATGAATTTCATTGCTAAACATAGAATAAATAAACATTGTAACCCAAAATTCATAACTTAAACATCCAAAAATTCATAAAGTGTTAAGAAGTTCAAACATAATCCAAAACAAATGTAAGAAATCCAAACAAATCCAACATATCCAAAGCAAACGAACTGAAAACGATACTACTTTAAGTCCTTTCTCCTTTATCCGTATCCATCTCCAGCCATCCGTTAATCGACATCGATGTTCATGTGATCCGGTTCCACTTTATCATAAATTTCTGCATGAAAAAAATAAATAAATAATGATAAATTCAACGTAAATAACAAACTAAGGATGTGTATCGATGTATGTCAAATTTACCTTTCCCAATATCATCAAACTCTACCGAATCTTCGATGTAGATTTTCTTTTTAATTGATGCACGAATCCAATCCTCTGTACATATTAATGCCTCGACAATCGGAGTTGATAAAGAAGTTCGATAAGTATCGACTACTCTTCCGCCTGTACTAAACGCCTCCTTAGAAGCAACACTGGAAACCGGGATAGCCAATATGTCTATAGTAATAGGAAGAAAATCAAATTAACACTAACGTATTATTATAAGTGATATAAATAAACCACTAATTAGTAAACATACCTTTCGCCATTTTTGCTAATACAGGGTATTTTGAAGATGCAGCCTTCCACCAACCCAGAATATCAAATCCCTTGTAATGGGCCTCATCTCCGTCGTCTAGGTACCTCTCAAGTTCTGACTTGGTTACATAAGACGTAGAACCGCCATCCGCTTTAAATTCTGCAAAAAAAATCACTCTCTCCTTGTGTTGATGATTCAAAGTTCTCCTGACTTGGTGAAACTTTATCTAAACCTTGTTTTCCACTGCTTGATGCATAATGCTCATACAAAAGCTTCAATTCGTCCTTTATACTTGTAACTACAATTTTAACTCGTTTCTTCAAGTCATCTTCTGTCTCTTCATCTGTTTTTTCAGCCCTGAATATTCTCTCAAATCCAAATTGAATAACACGAACCTTTAACCTCGGATCTAAAATTGCAGCAAAATACAAAATGTAATTCAAAGATCTGCCAGTAGGTAGATTTCTCCAGTACTTGTCGAACTTCTGGTGCATCTTAGCACCCATAAGTTTACCTTCCAAGTCAGCTCCATCTTTCATCTTCCTTAAATGCTTGTCTATATCCATAACCTCGCTAAAAAATAAATTAACGGTAACTGTTTTTCTAGCAGAAGCGTTGGCAGTTTTACGCTGAAACAATTCTAACACACTTGCCAATTGTCTCGCGTAGCTCCAGTCAGTAACTCTAGGAGCATCATCACCCAAATCATTTTTATAATTTGGGTCTTCCAGATCATATCTGTTAAACACCTTCTCAAATTTTTCTGCCTTCTCTAACATTTCCCAAGTCGAGTTCCATCTTGTAGCCACATCTATACCTATTAATGCTTTGCTTTCGATCTTTTCCACCTTTACACATTTTTTAAAAGTGTCTATTCGCTGAGGAGACATTCTAATATAGCGAATTGCATCTCTGATACGATCTATGCATGTTGACCCATCACGTAAGCCGTCCTTTTAGCTTCTTAGGGTGTTGGATTTAATATATACTCCACTGGGTGATTCCAGCAACATAAGAATGCTAGTTCATTTAAGGTACTTAGCTCTTTGGTCATGCAAAGAATCCTTATTATTACACCCAAGTTTATGGAACCTTCAAACTTTAATTGTTAAAGGCAAGTTCCACTTCCCCCAATTATCATCTGATAATATGGTGAATCTAAGGCATTTGCGGTTTGACAGAATCAACATCCCAATTGGTTTCAGTAATCCATTATCTAACTTGCAAACAGTTTCTAGGCTAAGATTAGATCGTTGGGCTGAACTTTGGCTGCATTCTTTTTGTAATATCAAGAAGCTTGGGTGTTCTATTTCTACAACATCAAGCAATCGTGGATTACTTAGCTTTGCGATAATAGTTAATATCAACAGCTCAGCGATAGACTAATATTTGATAATTACAAACAGATTATGATGCCTGACACTGTTTTTTTTATAACAGCTCGTTAATATATGCATAATTGCATATATAATATATACATACAATAAAAACGCATGTACGTATATATGATGTCTGACACTGTTTTTTTTATACAAATTTCAACAAAGTGGACGACAAGAAGAGTAAATAAAGTGGTTTAAACACATTACATCTTCAACGAAAGACTAGTGACAGACAAGCACTATTTGCTGGACGACAATAAGAGTAAATTAAGTGGTTTCAAAAGGGTACCTGACACGAAAACTTCTGTTCTGTCACTCGAAGGAATGTAGGATGCTCGACGATGCTGGCAGCTTTCTGAACGTGAACTCTGAGCTTGAGGTCTGATTATTAGGTATTCTGTATTCACGTTTTTTATGCATGCTGCATTAGGGATGGGATTTGTTTTAGAATAGGATACCAATTTTGCATACTCTATCTTTTATTTTCAAAAATAATATCGATCAAATCTTGCATGAGTATAGGAATTAGGAAACCAATTTTGCATTTGTATATCTTTTATTTTCAAAAAGAATATGCAATGGTTTTAATATATCTTTTATTTTCGAAAACTTATCAGTTGGTTTTAGTTTTATTATATCTTTTAAAAATAATTTCGATCAAATCTAGCAACCTTTAACCATTAGAATTTTGTCAATGCTGAGGTAGCTTTAAACATTTAATATTTCATATTTGACATTGAAGGGGTATGTTATGATATAGAATTTGGTTAAATTATTTTAGTTTTAAGATTTTCATGTTTGATCTTTGTAATCGAGGTGCGATGTTACAGAGTTACAGAAATCTCACCGAGTTATTGAATCAAGTTTGAGCTTATGAATGGCCATCAATCTCAAGCTCAACATATCTTTTATATGCCACAACCTTGCTATGATTTAAAAAGATGGTTTTGACAATAAGTTAGTTACAATGTTTTAAAACTAGGATTTAGGAAATAAACAACTGAAATGCGATGTCATATAATTCAAAACTTATTCGAAACCGAATCAAATGCATTGATTCAAGTACACAATAAAACATAGTCAAACAAAAAATAAAGCCTTCGTCTTTGGATTCTTTTCCATCTTCAGCCGTAACCGCACTCGCTAATTGTCATTATTTTGGCTTGAACATGTACCAGGTCGTTCTCGACATCTTTTAATATGTTTTAGCATTGCCACTTTTCTGTTTTTAACCTTGTCTGCAGCGACAACCATCGCGCAGTGCTTGCATCTTGCCTTAGCATTACCATCCTCATCAACAAGCTTATCAAACTCCTCCCAAACATTCGTATTCGCTGTATTTTGATTTCGAACCATCTAAATATAAACAACAATACAATTTCATGGAATTAAATTTTTACAAAACATGATAACTTCTAGAAAATAAGAAACTTAATGATATGTATTGCTTACCTCGTCAAGGAACAACCCTAGCTTGATGAATGAATCAAAGATCGTCTAATACTGTTATGCATAAGTTTCTATAAGTTGTTATAAGATTAGGTATATAAAGTATAAACTTACGTTCTGCTGCATATGTTTCGTTGATTCATTCGGTATTGGGCCTAAGCCCAATGAATAATCTGCTTTGGTTATTTTGTAAAATCGGTTCCCATTCCAAGTTCGGGTTTTCAAGTGAAACCTACCCGGAACCGACCCGACCCGATTACAACCTGAAAATCAGAACCGACTAAGTAACTGACATGCCTAGGTTCGGGCCGGGTTAGGTACAATATCAGTTCGGTTATCGGTTCTTTTCGGTCCGGACCTAAATTTGCTCACCCCTACTTACTTCAGCAGCGGAATGGTCAGAATGGTATTCCCTTTTAGGTATGCTAAATATGGTCATATCTACACGTTTGCGGTTAGGGACCTTTGGGAGTTTCACAATTATGTTGACGCAGGACAACATGAAAGGGACACGGTGCACGACATAATAATCATTGGGTGCTGGTGCATATAGAAAGCTAGATGTGAGAAACTGTTTTTAAATACAGATTGGAAGGTCGAAGACATCAAGAATGGTATAAAAGTGTTAGGTTTTCTTTGGTTTAAAACTAGATCCGGTTTAAGTCCATTACGTGGACGAACCGGTGTAAATTCGATGTCATGTAAGCGTTGGTGTCCTGTGTTTCTGCTGCCTAGGCCTGTTGGCTAGGTGTTGTTCTGAATGAAATATATATTTCGGGAAAAAAGCTTAAGTAGAGAAGGATGTCAAAAAAAGTAGAAAAAAGTATATCTCGAGAAAGACACAGCCTCAAGTTTAGGGCTGTAAACGAACCAAACGAACACGAACAAGGCCTTGTTAATGTGTTCACGAACGGTTCACGAACACTTACCGAACGAGACTTTATGTTCGTGTTCGTTCATTAAGGAAATGAGCGTGTTCGCGAACGGTTCACGAACAGAAACCAACACAAATAAATCTGGCGAACGCGACGAAGGATAAAGATAGATAGCCTGGAGAGTAGCACTCGAACTTGAATCCCTTATTGTGGAACGGAGGTCGATCGTATTCGCTGATGTAAATAATGAGAAATGAAAGGGAAATGATTCATAAACAATGTGAAAGTGGGTTTCCTAGTTTAATTGTTAGGGTAATAAAATAAATAAAAGTTTAATAATATAAAAAGTACAAATAAAATATAAGAAAATACAAAGATTTTCAATTAAAACACAAACATATGAATACAAACGAATGCAAATCAACGAATGTTCATGAACACGTTCACGAACACCTTTCCAAACGTTCACGAACACAATCGAACGAACGAGACCTCTATTCATGTTTGTTCATTTAACTAATCGAACGAAATTTCTTGTTCATGTTCGTTCGTTTATTAAACGAACGAACATAAACGAACTTCCCGCTGAACGGTTCACGAACTGTTCGCTGAACGTTCGGTTCGTTTACAGCCCTACTCAAGTTCTATCAGGTAATAAACCCACTTGCTAAAACAAAACCATAAGCTAAACATGGTTTCACACTTTCATCACATGTCATGTCACTAATGAAGAAGTGTACTCTATATTTTTCCAATAGAGGCCCTTTTATCAACAAAACAAGTTATTAGGCTCGAGGGTGTGGGGCGCCACCCTTCCGCCACATCGACCACCATAGCGCCCCCCTCCACTTTCACCCACACCGCCGGCGCCATAGCCGGGGCGCCATCAAGCTTCCGCCAACATGATGGCGAGAGATGGCGAGAGATCAGCTGGGGCCCACTTGTTTGCACCAATCAAATTTGTTTTTTTTTTCTCTATAGCGCCCCTCACCACACCCTCCATGTTAATCCATGTTAAAGAGGGGCTCCATCGCACACGTGGATCCTATGTGGCACCTATAAAGCCCCATGGGGCTCCATCCACACCCCATAGCCTTGTGATGTCCCTCATTATTTACCTAAAAATTAGGATCTATTTCTTTACTCGATGCATATTTTTTTGACAGAGACAAATACAAATTGTTTACTACTTTACTAAGACAACAAACTACAATTGGGCCCAATCCATCATTACAATCCGTTTTCTTTGAAATCGGGGTATAAATATGGGAAAAAAGTGAGAAAAAGAAAATGTAAGAATCAAACCACTTCCTGTTACAAAGTCAAATATACCCCATTTAAATACCGATTTGATGTACGCGTTGCTTCAAGCCTTCACGTCTATAACCACCATTTTGTTCGGTTTCAACCATATAATCAAGTGCGTCGGCATATGGCTATTTGTTTATTTAATGACTTTATCAAGTGCAATTTTTGAATCCCGTATAATTTCAAACGATTTTAGTAAGTGTGTATGTATTCTTCTTTTATTATCATTATTTACGATTAATTCTTACCATAAATATTATAAATTACAATATTTAATAACAATTATAAAAACAAACAAACCTATCCTGTAAAATTTCGCTCATATTAAATTTTATAGAGATGAGAGCAATTTTTTTTTCTATTTTAGTGAATAGAGAGGTTAATTCCAATATAATAGATTATCTATTCTATACATATATTTACGAGAGACATCTATTTTTTAGTTTTCTTGCCATATATTTATGTTTATTTTTATCTTAAAAATTACAAGTTTTAAAATATCAAGTTATCCCATATTTTAAGTCGACGCTTATCTATAACTATATCTCTATATTTATATTTATCTTCTAATATAATCTTTATACTTATCTTTAGTTTATTATTTGGCGAGTAAATTGCACAAAACGTCCTTTATGTTTCCTCAAACTTGTAAGTTCCAGCCTTAATGTTTAAAACTTGCTAAAAACATCCTTTAAGTTTATTTTTGTTGTTGATTTAATCCTTTATGACTAACCAAGTTAATTATCTCAGTTTATTTCCCTCACATGCCTAACATGTGAGGATCCCACTATCGTTTGATGACCGACATCAACTGACACGCAAAATGGAATGGGGATGTGGTGCAAACGCAACTGCCTGAAACCCAAGCAAAATTGCCTCTGTTTTCACCGGAGATGTAGTCCAAACACAACTGGATCTCTTAAATTTATGGGGCCATTCACATGGAGCAAGCCCATTTTCATTCCGAGCTATCAACATCCACTCGGAGGAGAGATCCAGCCCGCGTTTCGCTGACTAAATGCCAAACAAGCGATATTTGCAGGTTGATAGCCTCATGTTAGTTCTGCATGTGAATTCAAATTGAAAAGTGCATATCATTTTTTGTAATTGTTTTCCTCTTTAGTTTTGATTACTTGATTGAGATTACATGTATTAAGTAGGGAAGAATACAAACTAATATTTAGGTACAAAGCAAAGGGTCATGAATGGGGAAAGAAGAAATAAGTGGTTTTAATGGACTTTTGTAATACACAAGTTTATAACCTAATAACAGAAAAATAAAAAAACAAAGTAAAATGTTCTAATATGTAAATAGTATATCAAAGTTCTTTTTACCAAAATCGTATTTTGACGATGGTGTATGTTAACTGATTACATTATATTTATTCAAGCCGTGTAGTACACGTGCTTATTCAACTCATGTTATACAACGGTAATTAAAGATGTAACTTTTTTATTATATAAAAATATATTTAATCAACCCGTGTAATACACGGGGTTCTAACCTAATTATAAGATAAAAAAATGTTGCAAGTGTTATTATTGTTATTCATAACCGTAAACTTTAATTGTGTTCATTACATGTAATATTAAACTAGAGGTGATCATTTCAATTTATTTACTTAAGAAAAGGACGATTTGAATTACATTTTATCAAAAAAATGAAATGAGTAAAATTAAACTACGAACATATATTTTAAAGAGTAATTTACGAAAATAGCCAAGAAAATGTTTGACTTACCAAAATGACCAGTTCATGCGTCGTTGGAATGGGGCATCACCCCTCTTATGCCCCTTAATTCTTTATATGGATGCATGCATGGATGAAGCAGCAAGTACAAAAATAGGATGCATGGGATGAGTCACGGACGCATGGGATGATGTGATGAGTCACAGACGCATTGGTTGCCTCAAACGGACGCATGGGATGCGGGATGAGTCACAGACGCATGGGATGCCTCAAAACTCCTAAAAGTAAATTTTATGAGTCACAGACGCATGGGATGAGTCACGGACGCATGGGATGAGTCTGAGACGCATGATGTCACTAAGACACGTGTCACTTCTACATTGGCGGACGCATGAATGACCCTGCAGACGCATAAGCTCTCTCATAATCAGTGATGCCCTGCTCCACCGACGCATGAGCTGGCCATTTTGGTAAGTCAAACATTTTCTTGGTTATTTTCGTAAATTTCTTTATTTTAAAATGCATGGTCGGTGATTCTGGTCATGCCTTTTTGACGTGAGCCCTAACTTTAGAGATTTAATACATTTAACCTCCATCTTTTAGTAAGTGACATGTTGACTCTTAATTTTTGGTAATTTACAACTTTTAGCCCCATTTGTTTTCTACTTAATAACTTCACATATCATCTTCTCCAACATTTTATTTAATTTACTTTTACGAATTTACACTGTAACGTGCAAGACATTTTACTTTTTTATCTATGCCTAACCACGTTAATGTCATAAACGTAACGCGTGTAATAAAGTAAAAAACGCGTCACGCTATGCGCGTGCATCACACGTAAACGTCATCATCTGACGCATATAACGAAGTCGCAAACACGACGTTGTCATCACAACTCACGGCACAGGTAAAAAATCTAGTTTCGGCTTAAAAGATTTTTTTTTAGAATTTGCCAAAGTGCATTTATAATGCATAAACAAGTCATATCATTTTATTCACAAAACTAGGTTATGAGACCCGTGTATTACACGGGTTTAAGGATCATCAACTGTTATTCTATTCAGTAAATCTCACCAATAACATAGTTAAGATAGGGTCTAAGGAGGGTAAGATGTAGACAACAGAGCCGTCCCCGAAAACTCTTGAAAAAATTTAGGCCTCGGGCGACGAAAAGAATTGGGCCCAAAATTATGGTTAAGGGTAAATGAATTACAAAAATAAAAACTTAGTGATGGATCAAAGAATCGAACTTGAGACCTTTAAATTATTTTGAGATGGTTTTTGCCACTACACCACCAATTTTTTTTTGCACATTAAACGGATGAATATACTAAATATATAATTTAATAAATATATACAAGCTTATAAAGACTTTTCGGGCCATTTGAAATTTTGGGCCTTCGGCGTCGGCACGGGTTTGCCGGGCCCAGAGCCGGCCCTGGTAGACAACCTTATCTCTACTACGTAGGAATAGAGAGACTGTTTTCAATGAGACCCCCGACTTGATATTAGGTTTGCATCAATCCTTAGACCTAAGACATATCACTCTCATCAATCAGGACAGAGAAACATTGGTGCATGTATCCCACACAGTTTAAGGATAGAGATTATTTAACTTAATAATGTATGTACAAATCTTTTTAACAATTTGCTCATATATATATACGATCGAGATAGATGTCATATTCACCTTTTTCAATCAAATATCGCAAATATGATAGCCATGCCATATTTAACCATATATAAAACCATTTCAAGTAATATTTTTCAATTATGGGATTTTATCTGCCTTTCCAAATTATTTTGCATGGTTCTAAATTTTTAACTCACGAAACACTTCTTATAAATATGTCTAAATTTTTAATGTCATCCATTATAAAACATTTATAATCTCAACTTACTCTTCAATCTATTGTGGAGTTGTAAAGCCACTATGAATCCACGTTCGCCTTATGTTACTATTTTTTTTCATTGCTTGCCTTTCTTATGATTTGATTTTGATTATATTTTGGTTATATATAACTTTTGTATGTTATTGTAACTTTTTATAAGTATATTTTGATATTCTCATATATAAAAAAAGATAATATCGTAGTGATTTTTTATGAAATTGTACAGACCAATTTATTAACATATAGATGAAGTCTCCACTAAAAATAAAGTTGTATGGTTTGCTACCTCCATTACTCATCAAGTTGTATGTATGACACTAATTTAGTTATGTAAATTCGCGCATACATTATTAAATTGTATACTTTTTATTTTCAAACCCATGTAATACACTTGGTTATAACTCAGTCCTCAAACCCGTGTAATTCACAACAGAATCTTAAATAAAACTTATATTGAACGTAGATTAAAATAAACTTGTTGCAACACTATATTCATAATAATATAAAAAACAATACAAAATTATTATAAAACTTAATAAAAAATTTCGGATTGTAGGAGGTGTTGCCATGTGGCATTAATTGTAGTTCTTTATTAGTATTTAGATTGGATTAGTATTAAAATAATACATCTTTGACTAAGGGGCTGTTTGGTAGCATCTGAATGACATTAAGAGGCTACCTCTTAATGAAATCATTTAAGAGTTTAACAAAGATAATGTAGAAGAATGTGACATGTGATGGTTTACCATTCAGATGTTACCTCTTATCCAGTCAGACATAAGGTTACCTCTTATTCATTCAGACATAAGGGCCACAAATGATTTTATTAAGAGACAGCCTCTGAATGGATTAAGAGGCTACCAAACAGCCCCTAACTTTTATACACTAAATATAAAATATTATCAAATTATGAAGTTGTCCTGAGACGTCTCTTGTGGGTCGGAATGAGTTGGGAATTCTGATGATAAGAGAACTATATATGATTGAGATTATGGATAAATAAATTACTTGAAAATTTTGGTGCGTACATTTATTTTAATCTAATTACCTTTTTCGTTTTTACTAAACTTAGGTTTCATCATAAACTTTTCTAAATTGAACATAATTTTTTTTGAACGTACGGCAAGTAAACGATGTGCCAACCGCCGTGACACCGGGCACTGTGGACAAGGCCGACTACTCCACCACCGCCAGCCCCTTGGCTCTCCCAGATGCACGGAAACCCGACTTCCACCCGCCCGAAGGCACGATAGTGGAATAATCGGTAAAACCTCGCCTCCCATCCAAGACGAACCGGCGCCACCCGTATTCGCCCTTTACCTTGATGTCGTAGAAAATAATGAAGAGAATGAGAGTCGAACCTAAGTTACAAGGAATATCAAGTCTTTCCCCAACAACTTCAACACTTTGGCCTAAATTGAACATAATTTTCAACTACAACAAAACTAAGTGTCGGCGGCAATAGTAGTTTAATTGTATTGGTTGACTTGGGCGGCCACATGTCACACATATTTTTTTTTGTCAAATTACGATTTTGTCCCGTTTATATTTATAGTCATGTATGGCACTCCCTTATTGGCCTAACAAATTTACGATTTTATCCCGTTTTAAAATTACGATTTTACCATCAGTTTAAAATTATGTTTTTACCCTCACTTAAAAATAAATCTACGCTTTTGCTCCCAGCTAAAAATTTACAATTTTGCCCTCGGTTCAACATTACGATTTTGCCCCGTTTAAATTTACAGTTTTGTCATTAGGTTTTTTTCCTTATAATAACGATTTTGCCATATGTTCAAAATTATGTTTTTACGCTCATTAAAAAATAAATTTACGCTTTTGCTCCCAGCTAAATATTTCAATTTTGCCATCGGTTCAAAATTACGATTTTGCCCCCGGTTCAGAATTACGATTTTGCCCCCGGTTCAAAATTACGAATTTGCCATGTTTAAATTTACAATTTTGCCATTAGTTTTTTGTCACACAACCAAGTTACAATTTTGCCCTCAACCCTATTGGTCTATTTAATTTATGATTTTATCCCTGAAAAAAATTATGATTTCACCCTCAGTTCAAAGTTATGTTTTCCCCATCGTTTTATTTTTCCTAGCAAAACTATAAAAGTTTTTTGTTTTAATTGGTTAACTCGATTTAATTTTTTTTCGTCTAAAGGAGCCGCCTAACACTCGCTCATTAGTCCTGAAAAATTATAGTTTTGCCCTGAGCCCAAAATTACGGTCTTATGATCGTTTTAGTTTTTTTCCTACGAAAATTATAGTAGTGTTTTTTAATTGATTGAGAACTATTCGGCCATCGCCCTGCAACGGGGGCGGGAAGTATCACCCTGCCATTGGTTCAAATGGGCGGCGAGCAATACCAATTGGACCAACCAGTTTATTATTTGAGTGAATTGCAAGAATTGTCCTTTATCTTTATGGCTCTTTGCAGGCGGTGTCCTTTATGTTTAAAATTGACGAGTTTTGTCCTTTATGTTTAAAAATCAAGCACGTTTTACCCTTTGGGCCTAACCCAGTTAGTTTTTTTTGTTAAATCTTGTCATGTGCCTTGCACATGAGGGCAATTTTGTCATTTTAACGAAGCAGGGACTAACAGTGTAAATAACTTAAAAAAGGTTTAGAAAAAAATTATATATATACACACAAAAAAACTTTACTCTCTCTCTCTCTCTCCAAACTCCCCTCTCTCTAAACTCTTCAAACTGTGAATGTTGAAAACCGACTATCACAATCATCTTCATCATCTCATCATTTCACCATCCAAACATTGAAGAAACACGACAGAGGAACGAATAAAGAGCCGGACGACGATTGTTTGAGTGGCGCCGGAGGTGAGCCCAGTGGCGATTGTCTGAGTGGAGGTTCGAATCAGGTGGTTTTGTCGAAGACAGAGAGGGTTTTGGTTGTTAAATCTAGAGGGAAAATTCATAAATGATGTTTTGAATTTATGTGATTGAATATTACATCTAAAATGTTGTAAAGTTGATGTGTTAGGGTTGCATCGGTGGTGAGTGGGTGGTTATGGTGGGGTTGCAGCAGTTGTGGGAGATGATGGTGGGGTTGCAACGGTGGTGGTGACGGCAGGTGGTGGGACGGTAGCGGGTGGAGGAATGGTGGCGGGTGGAGATGTGTGTGTGGTGGCTGGGATAGAAAGAGGGGAGAGGAGTGATGGTGGTGGCGCTGCGACGGTAGAGGAGTGGCGGGTTGTGGCGCTACGCCGGTTACCGGAGTAGCGATCTGTTGTTTGTTGTAGGTGATGAAAAGGGGATGAAATTAAAAAGAAGCCATTGAAATAAGGATTGAAGAAAATTTCTTCTTATTTGTAGATCTTGTTGTTGCTACTGCTTGCAATATTCAAAGAGATGTTATTATATGTGGTTGAAGGCTAAGTTTTGAGAATGAGAATGAAGGGGTGGGTGGTGGTGGAGTGGTGCGTCGGATGGTGGTGGTTTGGCAGGTGGTAGGGTGGATGGTGGTAGTGTGGGGTTGAGAGAGATAGAGCTATGAGAAATAGAGAGAGTAGAACCTGCAAATGGTTGAATATTTCTTAAAAACCTTTTTTAAGTATTTTTTTAATAAATGGTTAGATATTTATGTTATTTACATAACCAGTCCCTGCATTTGTGAATTGACAAAAAAGCCCTCATGTGCAAGGCACATGACTAGATTTAACAGAAAAAATTAACTGGGTTAGGCCCAAAGGACAAAACGTGCAAGATTTTTAAACATAAAGGACAAAACTCGTCAATTTTAAACATAAAGGACACCGCCTGCAAAGAGGCATAAAGATAAAGGACAATTCTTGCAATTCACTCTTATTATTTTATATCCATTTTAAAATTACGTTTTTGCCCCCAGTTAAAAAATACGGTTTTGTCTCAACTTCAAAATACGTTTACCCTTTTGCCCCGAGCTAAAAAATACGCCGCCCTCGGTAAAAAATTACGCTTTTACCCTCAGCCAAAATTACGTTTTTGCCCTAGTTCAAAAAAAATTTGGTTTTTCCCCTCGGCTCAAAATTATGAATTTACACCAGTTTATTATTTTTACCTACTATAAAATTACGGTTTTGCCCACAATTTAAATTTACGTATTTGCCCGCAGTTCAAAATAAATTTATGCTTTTGCCCCCAGCTAAAATTTACGAATTTCCGCTCGGTTCAAAATTACGATATCACCCACAATTCAAAATTACGTTTTTGCTCCCAGTGCAAAATAAAATTATGGTTTTCCCCTAGCTAAAAATTAGGATTTTACCCTCGGAAAAAAATTGATTTTCCCCCATTATGACTTTGCCCCCAGCTAAAAATCGTGTCAAAGAGCTGCCTAACACTCTTTTTACTTTTTATTTATAGCAAAACTATAGTACTGATTTTTTTAATTGTTTGAGAATTATTCAGCCATCGCCCCGCAATGCGGGCGGGTCATCACCTAGTTAACTACAAATTGATTAAAAACCGTCTGGTATCAATAATGGGCCGGATTGAGCCCAAGCTCTTGGATGAAAAAAAAGTTTAATTTTTCAAAAAAGAAAAGGTAATAAAATGGATGACAGAATTTTAATTTTTCAAAAAAGAAAAGGTTATAAAAAAATGGGTTAATGGATTTAAACACCCCCAACTATGGCCATTTGGCCGATGGCACGCTCAACTTTCACTTTGGCTCAGACCACTCCCAACTTAACACTTCGATTGTCATGGCACCCCTTCGTTAAATATGCACTAACCAGGTTACTAAAACAAGCCTATGTGGCAATTTAATCTGATGTGGCATTCCTACGTGTCATACATGAGCTTATGTGGAACACCAATGATTCGATGAAGTTTATAATCCCCAAATTACATAACACTTCACTCAAACCAAGATAATTACATATCAGAAGCTCTCAAGTTCATCAATGGCGATCAATGGCGATCAAACCCTAATCTGATCGAGGTACGTTTTTCTGTCAAAATTCTCTGGTATTGTTCACTGATTGCACTGATGGAGATTATCGATGTGATGCTATGGTATGGTGGAACATTGGATTTTAGTTTTGATCAACCTCAATATATTGGAGGTCAATCAAAGTTGATACGTATGGATGTTGATCACATTGCATACTTTGAGTTGTTAGAGTATGCAATGGATTCTGGGTGTTATGAAAGTAGGGATTTTTACATGTATGGATTAGATGCTGATACTGGTGAATTCAAGTGGTTTGGGGATGATAATGATGTTTTGGAGATTGCATTAAAGGCTCTAACATGGTCTGAACCATTCATGGAGGTCTTTGTTCAAGTCGCTCCAATTAGCCATGAACAAGAAGTCCAATTCATGTCCCAGCCCAGTAAACCCAAAGCCCAATCTTATTCACCACCCAGTAAACCACAAGCCCAATCCAGTTCCCAACCCATTAAACGAAGAGGCCGGCCCAAAAAACTTGTAACCCAGTCAAAAAAGAAAGTAGTCCATGTCAGTAGAGTGAGTAGGGCATCTGAAAAAAGTGGTAACCCTCCTGTACTTGAAGTCCCTAGATCTGAATCCACTGCCTCAGGAAAGGAGGCTGTTGCTGATAAACCAGTTGGTTTGAATAATCAGCCTAGTGTACAAGAGGCTACATGGGCATTTGATTTGGATGAGGAGTCTATTGTTCAAGAGGGTGTATCGAAAGAAACAGATGGTTTGCAAAAGAAGCCTATTGGAGAAGAGGTTTTAGTGGAAGAAAGGAGTGGTTTTGATAAGCAGAGTGCAGATGAAGATGAAAGTGAAGACAGTGACTATAAAGCTGAATTAAATGGGACAGAAGAGTCAAGTTCAGATGAAGATGAAGGTTTTCTTGATGATAGTAATGAAGATGAGGTTCATGATGAAATAGCTTTCTCAGATTCAGACAGAGAAGATGCTGAATGGAGACAGTCACAAGATGCCATTAAACGAGCTAATAAGGATGAACTTGAAGCTAAAAAGAAGTTAGTTGAACAGTGTACTAAACCTTTTGAAAAAGAAGGTAAGTTGAGTGAGTCTAATGATGCAGGGTGTGCACATGTAGAGGGTTACAGTAGTTACGAGGAATCTGATGGTGATGTTGCTACTCCTGGTGAGAGTGAGGATGATGATATAAGAGGTAAGAAGTACAAAGAAACTGCTCCAAGTGTAAATGAACACACCAACTGGAAAAAGTTTACATGGAAAGTTGGAATAAGGTTTGCATCAAGGGATCGTTTTAAGGAGGCAGTGAGAAGGTATGCTGTGACTAACGGAAGGAATCTGATCATTGCAAAGAGTGATAATAAGGAAGAAGGTCGTTTAGCTGTGAAGTGTGTACCAGGGTGTCCCTTCTATCTATATTGTTCACTAAACAAAGCCAAAGAGTGTTACATGATTAAAAGTGTGAAGAACAAACACAACTGCCAGAGAAACATGATCAAGAATAGACAGCTAACTGCCAAGTGTTTCAAGTCAGGGATTTTGATGATGTTTCAGTTGATCTAGATAATAGAACATGCACATGTAGGAAATGGGATTTGAGGGGGTATCCATGTAAACATGTTTGTGCAGTAGCTGGGTTTTTGCATAAAAATGCAGAAGAGTATGTTGATGTGTGTTACCACAAAGACACATACATGAAGGCTTATGAATTCTCAATCCCTCCAATACCTAGTGAAAGGTATTGGCCCAAGATTCACCACCCTATGGATCCACCACCAATAAGATCTCAACCTGGGAGGCCTAAGAAGAATAGAAAGAGGGATCCTCATGAGGATCCAAAGAGACCAGGGAAACTTACCAAGCATGGGGTGATAATGACTTGTGGTAATTGTGGGGGTAGAGGCCACAACAAGAGAAAATGTACTGAACAGGGAAATCAGCAATCTACTGCAGGTGAATTACTTGTTTAAGTGACAGTTGTCTGTGTATATTGTAGGCTTTAACTACTTTTGTTTTGTATGTTGTAGGGTCTGCTAAAAAGAGACAGAAGGGAACAAAAAAGTCAAGCCAGAAGTCAACTCAGCAATCTGCTCCACTACCTTCACAAGGAACAACTCAGCAATCTACTCCAGTACCTTCACAAGGAACAACTCAGCAATCTACCCAGGAGGGAAGCAAAATTTCCAGCCAGAAGTCAGCTAAAAAGTCAACTGTCAAGTCAAATGTCAAATGGAAAGGGAACATACAAGGCAGCAGTTAAAAAGTCATAGTTTGACTTTTTTGTGATAAATGGACATGTTTGACTTTTTTGTGGTCTTTATGACCTTTTTGTGTTGTTGGCTGTTTGGACAACTTTAACTTATGTAATAACTCTCTAGGATAACTTGTGGTGATGTTATAACTCTTTAGGGTAACTTTTGGTAATGTTATAACTGTTGGTTATGTAATGGTATAAGTCTTGTTTATGGTCTTTATGCATTTTGGTTGATTGGTCATTATACTATGCAGTTTTGGTCATTATATTGTGCAAATTTGGTCATTACAGCTTGGACAACATACACAGCTTTGGACACTTGCAGTTTGGACAGTTGCAGTTTGACCCATATGCATTGTGCAGTTTGGACACTTGCAGTTTTGACCCATATGCATTATGCAGTTTGGACACTTGCAGTTTGGACACTTGCAGTTTTGACCCATATGCATTATGCAGTTTGGACACTTGCAGTTTTGACCCATATGTGCAGATTCATTATGCAATGCAGATGTGCAGCTATATGTGCAGACCCATTAGAGGTATGTTTCTTATTATATCATGACCTTTGACATTTGTTGGTCAAAATAAAGTTTGTATATGTTGACTAATCTGGTAATATCAATACATGTGCAAATATATACAATCAAGGAGTAGGATTTTGCATTAAATTCCATCAAAAGTCAAAAGTGTACAATTACAACAAGAACACAGTTCATACTACCTAAACATATACAACACTATGCTAATGCCAATAAACAAGGTTAACACATATTGCTTGTTCCATTTCGACTCTGTTCCAGATATCTTTGCTTTCAACCACCTATTCTCTTCTACTAAGACCATGTTTTCATATTTCAGGTCTTCTGAACTGAACCTGCACTGGGATGCATGTTGGTTGAACATTTTGTCGACATCTTCTTTCCATAAGAAGAACTTGCAGTCTGATCTCTGCAAAAGCCAACAACACCTCTGTTAATCAATTCAAGAAAAATATTTGGAGTTAAGGTGGAACATACCGGCCAATGAGAGCATCCATATAATTGTTGACCTTGCCGCACACTTTTCCGTCCAACAACTCGAACAACTGCTACAACATCATGATGGCAGTACACATTACCCTCCAAATCAACCTTAAACAATTTAGGGTTTCTGGATACTGTGGATGAAGACGTAGAAGAGGAGCTCATTTTGATTCAAGATTAGGGCTTGTTCTTCACGAAAATCGACCGGATCGTATGTTGATGATGGATTTGCTCCAAGGTGTTGATGAGTTAGGATTAGGGTTTACAAAATGACCAAATGTTAGTGACTGGGGGTTTTAAACAAGGTGAATGAGTATACTTGACACGTAGGAATGCCACATCAGATTAAATTGCCACATAGGCTTGTTTTAGTAACCTGGTTAGTGCATATTTAACGAAGGGGTGCCATGACAATCGAAGTGTTAAGTTGGGAGTGGTCTGAGCCAAAGTGAAAGTTGAGCGTGCCATCGGCCAAATGGCCATAGTTGGGGGTGTTTAAATCCATTAACCCTAAAAAAATCTTAAACCTTTTCAAAACTAATGCAACTTTTGCTATGATCATAACTTGTCTGGAAAGAAATTATGGCTCAATTCTAACATGGTTTATACTAATTTTATAGCTAGTTTATATCTTAAATTGATATGTTTAGACCAAGCGGTATGGGGGCCGGCTTAGGCCCGGCGAGGCCCGGCGCCGGTGCCCCACACCGGCCCCCTGCTTCCGTCCCGTCCTTTCCGGCTACCCACAGACGATTTCGACGGGCCCATTTTCAAAGTTATAGCCGTTGTAACGGCTAGAATTATTAAAAAAAAAAAAACTTTTTCACTTTAAATATATACCCATTCTTCTTCCATTTTTATACCATTTCCTCAATATTTCTCCCATTCTTCTCCCATTCTCATCCATTTTTATAAAAAAACACTCCCATTTTTTATACAATCATGAATCCATTCAACACAAACAACCCCAACCCGAACCAACGTATTTTTTTCGAGTCCAGCTTACACTCTGACTATGGATCCTTCGTGGGTGTCTCCACAATTTACGTTTCCGGGTTTCCAACAATCACCTAACGCCTTCTCCCAAATGTCCCAAGTTCAACAAATGCAACAATACCAAGCACTCCAACAATTCATGCAACGCAACTCGGTTCAACTTGATCAATTCCAATCGCAACCGCCAACTTCCCAACCGCAACCCCCGGTTCAACTTGACGATGATGATGAAGAAGTCGTCCCCGAATCGCCACCTAAAGAACTCAAGCGCAAAAAAAACACGGGGAAGGGGAAGGCGGCTGAAACCGAACCCGACACCACAAAAAAAGCGGTTCGAGAGCAAAGCTGATCAAATGGACAAAAGTAGAGGAGGAGGCACTAGCTAATTGCGTATGTTAAGTCCTCAACTTGCCCGATTGTCAGTATGAACCAAAGTTTATTTTTTTTAATTTAAATTTAAAAAGATTTATTTTTTAGTTTTACTAATGCATTTTTTTTAATTTTAGGGAACAATCAAACGGGTTCTAGTTTTTGGAAGGCGACAACAGATAGATTTAACGAGCTTATGGGGCAAGGCCCGATCCGTGATATCGATTCCGTACCGGGCAAGTGGCGAAAAATGAACAAGACTGTCAATGAATTTTGCGTGTATTATAACGCAATTTACGCTTGTCCTCCTAGTGGGAGCAACGACGACGACATTCTTAACCTTGCGATGGCTAAATGGGATTCAAAAAATCTGGCGCCTTTCCCGCACCTCCGAGCATGGAACGTTTTAAAGAAAGAACCAAAATGGATGCCGGTTCCAAATGAGGTCGCAACCGCCAAACGGACTAAAACTTCCGAGTTCGGAAGTTATAGTGCGGGAGGCTCCACCGCTCGTTGTCAAATCGACATAAACGACGACCCGATATATGACGAGGATGTGTTGCCCGTTCACGAGTCGGAACGTCCCCCCGGAAGGGACAAATCAAAAAAAGAGGCGGCTGGAAAGCGAAAAGGGGCCGGCTCGAGTGGAGGGGGCGGTTCGGGTGGAGGGGGCGGCTTCGAAAATGGACGAGTTGATAAACGAATTCCGTTCGTTCAAAGAGTTCGCGACCGAAAAGTATAGTCACAAGAAAACCGTGTCGGCCGACTATGCTCGAGCGGAGGATTTTAAGATTATGAGCTTGGATCTCGACTCGGTTCCGGAGGATGAACGAGAGGTGTATCGGAAGATGAAAGAAGATGTGAAGAAAAAATGGACTTCGTAGGTTTTTTTTTTTTTTAGGAAATGTAATTTTTTTTTATTTTTCAGAAATATGTTTTATTTTTATTTTTAGGAAATGTAATTTTTTTATGCTATGAAATGAATTTATTTATGTTGCTTTATGTTGTATTTTTTAATTTTTATAAAATTTTTATTAAGTTAATAAAAAAAACTTAGAAAATTATAAAATATTTAGGTGGGGTAGCCACATCCTCCACCCCTCAAAAGTGAAGGAGTCTCATCCTCATGGGAATGAGTCTCCCCATATCCACTAGTGTTATAATGGTTATAACTGAAGGTCAAGTGCAGATCCAGCCGTACAATACAAGCAATTGATCTATGTTATTGATCTTGTTTTTGGGTGGGCTATTTATATATGTTAATTGAGCTTATTTTTGTTTCACTTGTTTAGATTTTACTTGCCTTATTTAAGTTATATGTCTACACACAGATACCGACTTTATTTTAATTTTATTTGTTTTTTTGATTGATGCGTTCTATCCTAACCAATTTTCGCCCCCTTGTTAAAATTTTCTGAATCCGCACCACTACGTAAAGTAAATGATTTGCATAAACTTTAGATTACCAACAACTAAAACCATAAAACTAAACCTACAAGTTAGTTTTAATAACAAGTTATCTCCCTCGCTTAAAGCATAAGCAAATAAAACTTTTAGTTCAAGTACATATTTATTTAATTAAACTTTTAAAAACTTGCTACCTATTTTCAAAAAGGGTAAAAAGCTAGTGTGGCAACCTACAAATCGAATGTATAGAAGTGGCCATTTCACCACACCCTACCTTTCTATCTTTGGTCTTTAACTTTGCCCACATCTTTCTTTCTAAATTCTCCAAAACCATGATACGTTTTCACATCATTCTCTCTCTCCTCTTCATCATCCTCTTTTCTTTCACTACAACCGAATATTCACAACTCAACGCCCTGCCGCCGGCATTGTTTTCCGGCCGCCCATTGCACCCATCGTCCACGACCATGCCTCCCGCTTCCACGGGTCTCCAGTCCGAGAAACGACGAGTTCCAACCGGTTCAAACCCGTTGCACAACAAAAGAAAGCTCTAGAACAAACTAGAGCTTCGAGTTTCTAGCTAGTATCATGTCGATCATATGCTTGATTGTATCGGTTAGTGTATATAATTTCTATAGATTGACAATTATTCAGAATATGTTGTTAATCTTGCTTGATAAAGATTTTGAAGGACTGATCATGTGTGTAGTTGTATATAATTATATATATAGCCTCTTAACGGATTATGTGTGATAATAAATCTATTGTCTTGGTTAAATAGTTTGCTTATTTATGAGAAGTTATTTATCTCTTGTATTTATTGAACTTGTTATCTGAATCTATTCAGTTTTTTTACAAGTTGTTTAGAGGAGATATTGTGTTGTTACTTCTGAGTTCTCCTACTTTAGGCATGGCTGATGCTTTAGTTGAAATTCATTTATAGAACTCATAAAATAGTCGTTAAGTACATAAACATCTTAAAATATAGTATCACAAGAACCGTATAAACATATGTTAATTTTCTTTGTGTAATACATACCATACGAAATGTCATCATGTATGAGCTTTTCAAGTTTCTCTAAGTTGATTATCTATTAGGCATGTATATGTTGTGAGCACCTACACGCATATATATCACGCTAACAAAAATGTGTGGCGTTGTGTTAAATGGATCATGTTTTAGTGTTTTACACGATACATTTTACACGATGTTACATGAACACAAAGATAGTTGCTAGTGTTAGACAGGAATTTAAAACTATTGTGATAGCAAAAATAGACAAACCATATCGTTTAGTATTTCTATCAATAATTCATATTTTTGAAAACTTTTATTTTTTACATGCAAAATATTACGTACATAAAAGCTATTAGACTAATTTGTTCATGTGTTTTCTTTTTAAATATTTTACATGTCAAATATTATGTACATAAAAGCTATTAAACTAATTTGTTCATGTGTTTTCTTTTTAATTTTTAAATGATATATACATATATATGAAATATATTTACACATGCATAGGTTCAATATATATAAGAATTTCGTTTATATATTTTTTACGGTTTTAAAAGAGATGAATAAACATTGTACTTTAACCATTTTTTTTATATTTTAAACTTTTTATAAAATTAAAAAACTGATTAATTTATTTTGTTCTTTCTGTGTTCTCGTAAAAAATGTATTCTTTGTAGAACCATCGTATATGTGTGTGTGAGTACTTCACTTTGATAATTAATAGTCTTAAACGTGTCATGTAGGTGTGTTAACCCATTTAATATGATTAGTTAAACTCGTTATCTAACTTGAACCTGTTTAGACATGTTTTTAAACCGGTCAACCCGTTTACTCAAAACCCAGTGTTTAACTTCATAGCTCTTTAGCAAATTGCGAATTCTCTCTCAATATATGTGTAGGAATATGTTTGTGTGTGTATATGTCACTCAGTGTATATGCATATATATTGGATATTTTGTTGTTGAATTGTTTAAATCGGAGCAAAAAAAGAAGCAGGGGCCCGGAAGTTTAATGGGATGGTGTTAAATTCCATTAATTATAACATACAACTACCATGCACTTAATAATAAGACTCGATCTCTCTGTTTACAGCCTTACACAAATAAAGTGCATGCATGTGTTTCCCCTCCTCATGTCCTTTCAGTCTATCCACTTATGTTTACATTTTTTAGGGTTTTTCAACTACTTTTCTTTCCTGTTTTACCATCATATACATATATATTCATGCTTCTCCTGCTTGTACTTTGTGCACTGTTTGTTCACTCGTCTATCCATGTGGCTTGCAAATGGTACCAACATCATATCATCCACTAAAATCCTACTCACACCCAAGGGTCATGATTTTATGGCATCTTATGGTCGTACCATATAAATATTCAATTCTTTTCACATCTACCAGTCGAGATGCCCATTAAGGGTGAGAGGGGCACTCCCCTAAGAGGGGAGTCCCCTCTCTTACGCATAACCAATCCTCGTGTGCCACGTCAACTCCCCTCTTAAACTCCTCTAACACCCTAAATTGATGGCGGCACTCCCCTCTTAGGGGAGTTGGTTTTTTTTTTTTATTTGTTGTAATTATGCATGTTTATAAAAAAATATTAATAAAAATTAAATAAAATTTAACAAAAGACATTTCAAAGTAGAAAATAAAAATAAAAATTAAATTCAAACTAGAAAATTAAAATTACATTCAAACTAGAAAATAAAAATTACATTAAAACTAGAAAATAAAAATTTTAGAAATCGCACGGCCACCCGTACTTGTTAGCGATGTTGCGCTTTCGGGCGAGGATGAACGGCAACATATTTGGCGGAGCATCGTCGTGCGGCTTGAGGAATGTTTTCATATCTCGATCGTAATTGTAGTTTTTCATCGTCTCGTGTTGTTCCGATATGAGCTCGAGAGCCTGCGACTCTCTTTTCTTCCTCAATTCAATCGCCTCCAATTCAATCGCGTGCTTCTTTTCTTTCATGGCGGTGTACTCTTTGAATTGTTCCACCAACTCGGCCGAGCTTCCCTCGGACGATGTCGCTTGACGCTTGTCTCGCCGTTGTGTTCTTTGTGGCGAGGGGTCTTCGTTCATATCGGGTATGGAAGGGTCCACCTCAACGGGCTTTCTTTTTTGTCCCGAACCTTCCCCTTCCTCACCCAACAATGGGACTTGGGCCCATTTGTCGTGTTTTCGAAGGACCTCCCATGCCTCGACATGTTGAAAACCGTTCGGATGTTTTTCTTTAAAGTCCTTTAAAGCGACTTTCATCACGTGGAGATTGCCACACCCGCTTCCTCGTGTGCGATCCTACATATTATAAAATAACAATTGTTAAAAAATATATTTTTTTACATATTAGTAAACAAAATTAAAAAATATACAACGTTAAAAAATATAATTTTTACCGCTTGTTGGTATAGGCCGTTGAACAAGTTTATTTTCGTCATCATCGGGCCCCATTTAGACCGTACTTGATGCACGGTCCGGTTACTTCCACCAACGGTGGCGTTAAAATGATCTAAAATCTTACGCCAAAAACTATCGCGGTTTTGTTGATTGCCCTTCTTTTTGTTGGTAGAGCAATGTACCCACGCCTTCGCCAACGCCTCTTCTTGGACCTTTGTCCATTTTTCGCTCGCCATTTTTCCCTTTTTTTCCCGAGCGTCATCTTCTTCGTTGCCGGCGTCTTTATCCACATTATATTCATCGTCCTCGTCCTCGTCGCCCAAATTTTGAGTTTCGGGAACTACCTCCTCGTCCTCGTCGTCGTAAATAGGTAGAGGACGTTCAACATTTCCTCGTGTAGATGGAACTTGTGGGGAACGAAAACCATATGGGTCGAAGGCGGGGGATTGAGGTGGATCCATTGATAACAAATTTTGAAAATAGCCGAAATTGGGTTGAAGGTTGGTTGCTTGAGTGTTGTAAAAGGAGGGGTGTGAAGGTTGTTGGAAAAAAAAGGGGGTTGTGAAGTATATCCGAAAGGGGGTTGTGATTGTGCACTTGCACCGCTCGAACCACCACGAGACGGTTGCTTGCCCCGTCCCTTAGTTTTTTTCTTGGCTTCGCGGGGTTGGTTCTCCATTGCTCGGTTTGAAGTGGGTGTGGTTTGAGAGTATAAAAAATTAGTGAAGTGGGTGTGGTTTGAGAGTATAAAAAATGAGTGAAGTGGGTGTGGTTTGAGAGTATAAAAAATTAGTGGTGGGTGTGGTTATTTATATTTGTTTAAAAAGTGAATTTTTTATTTTTTTTTTAAATTCGACCGTTTAAAAGTGACCGTTCCTCAAACATCGTGCCATTCAACGCGGTGAATTCATGCCGAATCCCCTCCCCGAATCGGGTCCCCGCGTTGATGGCGGCGGTGTTCCCGATCGGGGTTAGGGGTCACCGCACCATCTCCCCGAGAGTGCCCCGGATACCCTAACTATAATGGAATGCGTTCATGCTATTATATATAGAGTATTATAACCTACATTTATGTCTAAATAACACCTTGAGTTTTCACAAATGTCTCAACAAATTAAGATACGAGTGATAACATTTCCATACCTTTAAATATTATTAATCTTTCAGTTTAATTTTTATTAATCTTTCAGTTTTTTTTTTCCTTTTTCTGATGAGGTTGTTCAGTTGCTAAAAGCTCGCTGGAAAAGAGTTCGGAAATACTCGCTACAAAACAGCTTGTATATAAATTTGAGCTAAGCGAAGCTTGCTATACGAGCGAGCTCATTAGCTCGACAGAATAAAAAGAATCCATATAAAGTTTACCCGTTGTCCTCATAAAAAGCCCAATAAAGCCTTCGTTGTTCTACACAAAAAGAAGCCCAACGACTCCTTACTTTGCTTGCAATATTGTACTGGGTTGACTAACGTGAGTAACACCCACTAAACGTATTACTACCCCAGAAAAGAAAGAAAAAGCCTAATAATGCTCGTTTGACCGTCCTGTCATTTCCAATTATCATGTTCTCTAGCATTAGACGGTGTGCGGCGTGGGGCTTCCCCAACGCCGTCAGACCGCCCCTTGAGCCGGCGTGGAGGTGGCGTGGTGAAGGCAGCGTGGGATTTCTCATGGGCATGGGGGTTGAAGGTGATGACGTGGCGCCACGATATTGGTTGTTTAACTAGCCGTTGAACGGCTAGTTTTTTCTTAAAGAAAGTATATATATTTTCCAAAAAACCAAATAAATTAAACCTATGATACAGAACCTATCCTACTTATTTCTCCATACAAACACTTTTTTCACTCTCAATTTTATTATTCTCTAAATAAAGAAAATATATATATTTTCCAAAAAACTATATAAATTAAACCTATGACACACAACTTATCCAACCTATTTCTCCATACACACATTTTTTCACTCTCAATTTTATTATTCTCTAAAAAAATGCACGCCACAAGTTCATCATCTTCATTGTCAAAATCTTCGCTTGAAAAACTTCTTTTAGTCTCATCATCAGGGACCCAAGCTAATAATTCAGTGGTTTAGAAAGTCATTCAAACTATATTTGAAGATGAAGGGACCTCACAACCCAAAAGAATAGGAGTATTAGGTGGCGTTTTCATATGAGTCAAGATTCATTTTTAAGAATAGTAAACGACTTACAAAAAAAATATGAATTTTCCAAAAGAACCCTGATGCGTGTGGCAGTATGGGATTTAGCACATTGCAAAAAGTCACGGCTGCGATTAGACAATTAGCTTATGGCACTAGTTCCAACATAATGGATGATCATATAAAATGTCCGAATGAGTGGCGAGGGAAAGTCTTCAGTATTTTTGTGAGTATGTCATTGAATTATACTTAAAAATGTATTTGAGAAAACCTACGTTTGGTAACATATACAACAAATTCTGGAGGCGCATGAAGATCGACATAGTTTCTCTAGGATGGTCAATAGTTTAGATTGTATGAAATGGGAGTGAGAAAACTGTCCAACTGTGTCGGGCGGCCAACACACTAGTTGATTTAAAAAAAAACGGGCTATGATGCTTGCAATGGTTGCATTACAAGACCTTTGGTTTTGACATGCATTCTTTGGTGAGGCTGATTCGAATAACGATTTAAATATTATTAATCAATCACCAATTTTCAATGACTATATAAATCACGTTGGATCGAAAGCTTTTTTTTTTTTTTTTTTTGTAAACGGGGTGGAGTACAAATACAATTATTATCTAACGGATGGAATTTGCCCTGAATATGTTGTTTTTTGTAAAATCAGTTACACAACGTACAACGTAAGATGAAAAGAGAACGAAGTTTAGTGGTGCTCAAATGGTGGCACGAAAAGACATCAAACGAGCTTTTGGTGTTTTGGAGAAAGATGGCGTGTTTTGAGCATGCTGTGTATGCTTATGGAAATATTTAGAGTTAGAAATGTGATATACGTGTTGGAAGAGACACAACAAAATACTGAAGACATCGGTGATTGATGTGTGCAAAATGCAACATATAAATTACATCAATTGTGGCATAAAACTAACCCTTTTTTAGTACTAATGTTGGAAAAAGTGTGTTTATGTCTTCCTTTTGTATTTTCAGGATTAAATGAGCTCAAATGAACAAAAGAAGCAAAAAGGCAGCTAAATCTAACATGAATACAAGAAAAGGAACAAACGTGGCATGCCCGACCTCCCAGACAGCATCTTCCCAAGCAAAACAAGAGAACAGAAGGCTGAACATGCCCCGTGCTCAATGAGCACGGGGGCGTGCCCAAGTGTCAGCAGAAAAGACAAAGCTATAGAAGCTTCTATCAACCACCACGGGGTCGTGCTCAGCGGACACGGGGCCGTGGTCAACTCTAAGATTCGCAGAATCTGGGGAAATCTTGATAGTACAGATACGCTTCTGCACACGGGGGCGTGCCCAGCGGACACGGGGGCGTGGTCAACTAATGCAGACAAACTGCAGTTAATGAAGAAAGAGAAGGAAGGTGGACACGGGGCCGTGCCCAATTGACACGGGGCCGTGCCCGAGTCTCTGTTCAGCCTATAAATAGGGGTGCTTGGCTCATTTGCAAACCATCCCTTGGCACACCACCTCTCTCACACTTCACCCACCACCCACCACCATCATCCATCGTCCATCGTAGAGTGTGTGAGTCGTCTTGGGATCCAAGATTGATCGTAAGAGTTCTTGACAATCAAAGACCATGTTTGCCTAAGTCTCTTACATCACTTGGTGAAGACAAGTGTCTAGTGTAATACTTTTTATTTTTAATCTTTTCGCACTTTTTACTTGGTTATGTATTAATGACTTTAATAACTAGTTTCTTATGTTGAAGGTGATTCTTCCTTATCGTTTGTCCGTGGTGTCTTGGCATTATTTAACTGTCTATATAAAATAAAAGATTTTCACCATTCATATCTTCACGGTCTATATGGAGATATGTTGGCTACCTGGTCGGGGGTTAAGGGAACGGTTTGGTAAGAGTCTTGCCTTGTTCAGTGTATAGATCCTGCAAGGACCTGGGTCAAATTTAGTAGGACCTCCTTCAATACCCACCGGTATTGGATGGCGGGGGTCCAAACTCTTTGATCCCCTTATATGTAAGCTACTATTAATACTTTAACCCGGCTACTTAGGACTGTATCCCTGCTGACTCAGACTACTTAGCCGAGGGTAACGTCACCTTCAAAAGAGGGGCCTACCATAATATGCATTAATAACTTAATTAATTATCTTACAATAATCTGACCCTTTAAGATTGTATCATTGCTGACTCAAACTATGGGTTGAGGGTAACATCACCTTCAAAAGAGGGGCCTACTACAATAACTACGATAATCTCTTAAAAAGTGCAAAAGTGCGGAAATAATCAAAGGTTACACTAAACACGAGTCGGAGCCAAGTGATTCATCTTGTCTATCTGGTTTTTACTTTTATTTTTCAGCATTTTAGTTAGTTTTATTTTTTTCTTATCTAAAAACATTTTTTCTAACTTTTGATTTGATTAGACGTTGAGGATAAACCGGTACTAAAAGCTCTTGTGTCCTTGGACAAACTTGGTATCTTGCCAACACTATACTACGCTCACGATGGGTGCACTTGCCCATATGTGTGTTTGGTGTTAGTAAAATATCGTGTTTTATAAATTTAAAACTTGACTAACGTGTAAAAAGGGCTTAAAATATACTTAAACTTATATACACACTCGCACACATCAAGTTTTTGGCGTCGTTGCCAGGGACACAAGGATTTTAAGAAAGCTTAAAATCGACGGCCTAATCAGTTTTACAAAACCTTTTTAAACGCGCGCACATTTTTCTGCATTTTAGTTTAGTTTTGCATTTACAGTAACCTGAACACGGGCCGTGCTCATTGAACACGGGGTCGCGCTGCATATTTTTTATAAAACGCCCAGATACAGAGCCTAAACACGGGGTCGTGCTCACTGAACACGCCCCCGTGCTCAACGAAACCAGTAACTTTAATTCAAACACCCAGATACAGATTCTGTACACGGGGTCGTGTCCAGCCTCTGTTTCCGTCTTTATTTTTGTTTTCTGGTCTCGAGACTTTGTTGTGGTCTGCTGAGTGATTCCTATGGATCAATACTCAGGAGGCTACAACTACACCTATGAGGAGGATGATTATAGGAAATATTATTGCACCAATTGTGGTAACACTCACTTGGTCCAATATTGTAACTTATTTCAACCATCCACTTCATACACCTACTATGAGGAGCCCAGGTACGAGCCATCAACTTCATACACATCCTATGAAGACCAAAGGTATGAACCTTCTCCCTCATACTCATATTTTGATGAACCAAGGTATGAGCCTTCATACTCACACTTTGAGGAACCAAGATATGAGCCACCACCTTCGTATACTTATTATGAGGAACCATGGCGTGAACAACCCACCTCATATGGGTATTATGAAGAACAAAATTACGACCCTTATCCATCATATACTTACAATGAAGAACAATGGTGTGAACCATCTACTTCATATGAGTATTATGAGGAACAAAGGATCGAACAACCGGATTCAAGCTTTGAAAATCCCGATCCTTACTCTATCGCCGAAGTGACCGATAGGATATTAGAACACCTTAAAACTATCGAACACTACATAAAAGAATCTCGCGCAAGGGAAGAAGAGTCCCGCTCAAGAGAAGAATTAACTTGTTATAAAGAAGGGATAGTTGAAGAGGTAAAAATGGAAGAACAAATAAGTGAAAAACCGACACATGAGTTAAACAACGAAAAAGGTGAGTCCGTTAATGTTAAAATTCAAGAAGAGTCTAATTTTGAAGAAATTAATCTCTTGTCACCTTCTTTTGAAAATCATTGTTTAGTACCCACTCATGCTAAGTTTTTAAAAGAGTTAAACTCTAACACTACAATTGATGAAACGGTAAGCATTAAGTTAACTAACGATCAAACTTCGCTAATAAAAGAAGACCCATTTGAAATCAACATTACACCGGTTCCATGTTTTTTTTTCAAAATTCCTTTATTAGTAATGTCACAATTGATAAAGATCTTTGTGTTAACATAATGCCCAACTACATTTTCGAAAAATTAAGTATTAGTGATTTTTCTCCACTTCAAATACCCATTTTTCTATCCAATCGGAAAGTAATAAAATCAATCGGTGTAGTTGAGGATGTCTTGGTTCAAACAAATCAAATGGTAATCCCAACCAACTTTGTCATCCTCGATGACGCTCCTCTAGTGTTGGGACGACCCTTTGTAAAAACCCACGAAGCTTTGAAAAACCGGAAGTACAACAATCTATCTATTCAATTAGGGGCATTTAAAAAGAGTGTCGATCTTGAGCGGTCAATGAAATACCCATTCGGCAATAATGACCCCCTAATTGAAGATGAAGATGAACCACCCGATACAAGTGAGAAGATTGACCACTTTGTTGAAGAAGAGGTCGCCATAGAACAAACTTTTAAAGTTCTTGATCAAAATGAGCAACCCAATAAGGAGTCTCCTAAAGACCCACCCCTTGAGCTCAAAGAACTTCCAAAAGGTTTGGAATATGCTTTTCTAGACAAAGATGGTAAATCACCTGTAATTATTTCGTCTAAATTAGGTAGTTTAGAAAAAGAAAAATTAATTAAACTTTTGAAAAAACACAAAATTGCGATTGCTTGGAAGCTTGTAGACATTAAAGGAATAAGTCCTTCCATGTGCACGCACAAAATTTTAATGAATGATGACTACAAATCGGTAATACAACCACAACGTCGAGTAAATCCAAATGTTCAAGAAGTGGTTAAAAACGAAGTCATCAAATTACTTGACGCCGGACTTATTTATCCTATCTCCGATAGTCCTTGGGTAAGTCCCGTACAAGTAGTTCCAAAGAAAGGAGGTATGACGGTAATAACTAACGAAAAGAATGAACTAATACCAATGAGAACCGTCACAGGATAGAGGGTATGTATAGATTATAGACGATTAAATGAAGCAACAAGGAAATATCACTTTCCTTTGCCCTTCATTGATCAAATGTCAGAAAGATTATCCGGTCATAAATTTTACTGTTTCTTGGATGGTTTTTCAGGTTACTTTCAAATCCCGATAGCACCCGAAGACCAAGAAAAGACAACCTTCACATGTCCCTATGGAACTTTTGCCTATCGACGCATGCCATTTGGTCTATGTAATGCCCCTGCAACCTTCCAACGTTGCATGGTAGCCATCTTCCATGACATGATAGAAAAGACAATGGAAGTCTTCATGGACGACTTTTGTATCTTTGGGGATTCATACGACCAATGCCTCGATAACCTTGAACGAATGCTATCCCGATGTGAGGAAACTAACCTCGCCCTTAATTGGGAAAAATGCCATTTCATGGTAACGGAGGGAATAGTACTCGGTCATAAAATCTCAAGCGAAGGAATGGAGGTTGATCGAGCCAAAATAGACACTATTTCTCGATTACCACCCCCATCCTCTGTTAGAGCTATCAGAAGTTTCCTAGGGCATGCCGGATTTTATAGGCGGTTTATCAAAGACTTTTCTAAAATTTCAAGGCCTCTAACAAAATTACTTGAAAAAGATGCCCCTTTTATCTTTGACAAGGATTGCAATCAAGCATTTCTAACCCTAAAGGAAATGCTAGTCAATGCACCTATCATGATAGCGCCTGATTGGAAATTTCCTTTCGAAATCATGTGTGATGCAAGTGACTTTGCAGTTGGAGTTGTCTTGGGACAAAGAAAAGAAAAGCCTTTTCACCCAATTTATTATGCTAGTAAAACACTTAACGATGCACAAGAAAATTATACGACAACTGAAAAAGAGTTACTAGCTGTGGTATTTGCTTTTGATAAATTTCGTTCTTATCTTGTTCTTTCTAAAACAATAGTCTATACAGATCATGCAGCCATTCGATATCTCTTCAAAAAGCAGGACGCAAAACCACGTTTGATTCGGTGGATTTTACTCCTCCAAGAATTTGATATTGAAATCAAAGACAAAAGAGGAGCTGAAAACACCGCAGCAGATCATCTTTCACGCTTAGAAGACCCAGCTTTGGAGGCAACCAGGGATGAGCAAATCAACGAAAAATTTCCAACAGAGTCCCTAGAAATGGTGGAATACAGAGAAGAGCCATGGTACGCCGACTATGCTAACTACCTAGCTAGCGGTATAGTCGCAAAAGGTTGGCCACATCATCAAAGAAAGAAATTCTTTGCTGATGTAAAACACTATTTTGGGAAGATCCTTATCTTTTCAAAATGTGTGCCGACCAACTCATCAGACGATGCGTACATGGTCGCGAAGCACGAAGAATTCTCCGCTATTGTCATGAAGGTCCATACGGAGGACATCATGGTGCCGCTAGTACCGCACGAAAGGTATTTGATTCAGGATTTTATTGGCCAACCATTTACAAAGACGCCCAAAGTCTTGTCAAGACATGTGATGCTTGCCAAAGAACAGGTAATATTTCTTCCAAAAACGAAATGCCACAAAATGGCATTCTTGTTTGTGAAATTTTTGATGTGTGGGGACTCGACTTTATGGGACCATTCCCACCGTCAAAAGGAAACAAATATATACTTGTGGCAGTAGATTACTTGTTTATATGGGCCGAGGCCGAGGCACTTCCAACAAATGATGGAAGAGTCGTGGTAAGATTTCTGAAAAAATTATTCTCTCGTTTTGGAACACCTAAAGCATTAATAAGTGATAGAGGTACCCATTTTTGCAACCATCAACTTGAAATTTTTTACAAGATATGGGGTCTATCACATGGTCTCAACAGCATATCACCCTCAAACAAACGGACAAGCAGAAGTGACTAATAGAGGTTTAAAACGAATACTTGAAAAAACCGTAGGGTTAAATAAAAAGGAATGTGCCGATAAATTAGATGATGCTTTATGGGCTTTTCGAACTGCTTATAAAACAACAATAGGTACAACCCCATACAAGCTCGTCTATGGAAAAAGCTGTCATTTGCCAGTAGAAATAGCTCACAAGGCCTACTGAGCAATTAAAAATGTAAACTTAGATTTAGAATTTGCTGGTAGAATTCGATTTTGTCAATTAAATGAATTAGACGAATTAAGGAATTATGCATACTCAAACTCTGAAATTTATAAGGAAAGAATGAAAAACTTGCACGACAAACACATTAAACCTAATGAATTTCGAGTAGGAGATCAAGTTCTATTGTTTAATTCACGACTTCGATTATTTCCTGGTAAATTAAAGTCTAGGTGGTCAGGACCTTTTTCCATCACCCATATTTTCCCACACGGTGCAGTAGAAATTAAATCTCGGAATGGCCCTCCATTCAAAGTCAATGGCCAACGGATGAAACTCTATCAAGGATTCATTGAGGATGAAGAGGAAGAAATCTCGCTTCAAACGGTCAAAGAATGAAAGCATCAACATCATACCTGTTAAGTTACGAACGAATGGGTTGACATCTAAATCGGTAAGTCTTCTAACCAAGTTTTTGGGAAATAAGGGCACTCACACGAGCACTTAAAAATTTTTTTAAACTTTGCTCGGCACGCGGACACGACTGTCGGGATAAAACCCTTTTTCAAAACAGTTTCTTCATTTCCACATGCCCCGTTTCCCCAAAAACGCTCTGGTTCAGGCCATTTTTCCACATAATTCCGACGTCTCCTCTACTTCTAACAACATCAAGGTATGATTCTATCATCATTAGTAGTTAGATTAAGCACTTGCATGTAGTTAAAACATCAAAAATTTGGGGAAAATCTAGGGTTCTTGAACTTCATCCGGATCGAACCTCAAATTTTTGCATAAATCTGTTAGCATTAGTTTAGATTAGTGTTATAGGAAGTAAATCCATTTGTATTGTTCATAGATTTGCCCGATTTCTCACAAAAACCCCAAACCCTTGTTTTTGAACCGAAAAAGATAAAATCGAAGGGGTAAACGGTTTGTTTTGGAAAAAACGGCACTTGGGGTTTCATTTTCGGGGGAAACCGCACCTACTGGACCAAAAATTTTCAAGTTTTCGGGACCGGGTCGAAAAATGAAGTTTTTGAGTAACAAACGCCTGGACACGGGGTCGTGTCCTGTCACACCCCGATATTTCCACGTATTACCGGTGGGCCCGGTGGGGAGTATCGTGACGTAGTTGATATCATCATAGTCAAACAACACAATTTTAAAATGCACAGCGGAAGCAAAAGATGAATCACATTACAAACCGAATATAAAGTAATATCAAAGTATTACAAACGGACTGTAAAGGGATCCACAGGCGGATCAAATAAAAAGGAAACGTAGTTCATCAGACATAAAATGCATCCAAGCTTGTGAGACTCTTAATGATGCTAAGGAGAGGCCAACCTATTTCGATTAGTACCTGCACTTAGCCTTTTTGGGAAAATACGTCAGTTTACACTGGTAAATACAATTAACTGACTCATTTTGAAAAGGTTTAGAAAAATTGATTTGAATGCACAAGGCACAAAACATTTTATAACTTGGGACAATTATTAAAAATAATCTTGTATACAGTTTTACTTATTTCTCGTCCGTCAGGGCCGGTTGGTAGAGCCGGTCAAGATTAACTGACACGCCACATGTATAATGCCCACAAGGCTGATTCCTTTAAGTGGATTACCAGTTTTTACATAAAGCAACTGTCAGGTGTACGCCTACACCCCGTGCTTAGGTCGTGGCCATTTCTTTGAATGATGCCAAGGATATCTGGGACATGGTCATTTAACCCCCAAAGGCCATGCACCAAATAATACAGATTAAACGAGATATGTAAATGCATTAATCACAATCCGATTTAAATGACTACATACCCGACCAAGCGGTATTATTATAATACCGTATCCCAAGCCCGTATAGGGAAAATAAGTTAAGGGTATTTACCTGAGCAAAGTATAAATCACAAAAAGCAAGTGCACGTAGCTTTTACTGGGCTCCTAATCTGGAACGAAGGTTTTTAATAACCTGTTAGATTCCTAACGGGTCTTTAATTAAGCCTAAACTTAGACCGGTTAGTTTTAAAGGAAGATACGGTTCAAAACGCATGATTAAGCGAAGACCGGATTAGAATATGGTTTAGACCCGACAAGCTTGGATACTTGTTTAATATGGGTAACTAAACACATTCTGGAATTTGAGATGAAAATGATATGGTTTGACCCGTTTCGGCTAATATATGCAAACTAGTTACAAACGCCGATCCGAACGCGAAAAGTGCGTAACGGGTAACCAAATGAGTCATATACAAGTTTCCTAAGTTAATATGCCTTAAATATGTTGTGACATCAGTAAGATATCTTCTATTATGCCCAAAACGGATTTAAACTCAAATTACGCCCCGTAGGGGTATTTTAGTCATTTTAAAGGTTATAAAAGAGTTTAAATATTAATCTGAGTTACAAGTCTGATATAATCAGTAAAAATACTTATTTTTATAAGTCATAACAGTAGGGTATTGTAAATATGTGAAATTTATCTTTTATAACTAAACTATGCACCGTAGGGGCATTTTGGTAATTTCACTTAAGCCAAAAAGGTCAGAACTGGAAATCTGAGTTTAAAACTTTTGCTTACTATTAAAATATAAAAATTTACTAAAAATATCAGTAGGTATCAAGTCTTATATATTTAAAATGGTTTTAATACATACTATGCGTTTAGAACGCGTAAAAAGGTAGTTTTAAGCGATTTCCGGGTTTTATAAGAAAAGCTGATATTTTTATTCTTCCAGAAGTCTTCAAATAATTTATTTATCATATAAAATCAGTAGAAAAAGGTTTGGTATCAAAATAATTTGTAAAACTCATTTTATGGCTAAAAAGGGCAAAACCGGCAATTACCGAATCAAGCTTAGAACTCTATGTTATGCTCAGCCTAAAATTAAATAAAAATCTTCAAAAATCCCAAAATATTATTTTATATCAGTAGGTAAAAAGTTTGGTATTAAAAATTGGGTTTGGATAGGCTATATGCTAATTACGCCGTTTAATTAATAAAAAGCTTTTCATTTATGCTAATGAGCATAACTCCTAAACTAGACCTCAAACTGATGTCAAATTTTAGGGACAAGTTTATAAATCAGTAACTAAGGTTTCTATTCTTTTACTTTTTCAAAAATCACGTTTTAAGGTCAAAAGGGCATAATAGTCAACATTTAAGCATTTAACGGAAACATGCATATGAATCGGATAACTAATGAACCAAGTTGTATAATCACAGAGGGTTATACTAATATGAAACCTGGTCCTAATATCGCTCTAAGGCATTTCTAAACTATGCTCTAATGGGTCAGAACTGAAAGTCAAAGCAAAAGTCTACTTTTGCGACTTTCGGCTCCGAACCGAGCTTAAATTGAAAATTGTCGGGTTGAACATGTTTAGACATGTTCTTACATTAATTACCAAGTTATATTAGTGATAAAACACGTTGTATGGCTTCTACATTGTTAATTATGCATTTATGCCAAAATAAGCTTTCTGTTGACTTTTTATAATTAGCTTTGACCCGACAATTGACCTAGTTAGAGTGGGAATCAGAGGGTACCCTTTTAAGGGTTTATTGCCCACATAATTACCAACTCATAGGTATTTTCAATTTGAAATTTGACTGGACAAATTATGATTAATTACGAAGTCAAACCTTAATTATGACGGTTTGACTTTAAGCTAATAAATTAAGTAAAACTGAATTAAGGAAGGTTAATGACACTTACCAATGTCCTATGCACGACTAAAGATCACTAGGAAGGGGTCTTGAGCTCCAGGAACCTCCAGAAAGTGAGTTGTGAAAGTTTGTAAGTGGGTGTCAAAATGTTGCAACAATGATCTCCTTATATAGTGGGTTTGATGCAACTAGATCATGACAAATAAGTCTATGGGATGATTCCTGATCATCCACAGTGTCCCTAGGCCATTATAAACCATCAAACAAGCCCCTGGTATCAAAAACAAGCTCCATAAGTCGGTTACACAGCTTTAACAGGCAGCTGTCCACATTTTCTGATGCTGGCAGTCCCATGCGGCCCGCGTAAGGTCCTGGGCAAGCCTTACGCGGCCCGTGTGAAGCCCAGACTCAGGTTACAAGTTTCCAAACTTTGCATATTTGGTCCCTAGTCCTTTTAAACGTGGTTTTAACTTCATTTCTTGCATTTTAAACCCTCTAACTTGAATTTTAAGGGCTCCAAGACATAACCAAACACCGTTAAGTCCTCGGTTAACTTTGTAATCACCCGTAAAGCCTTAAATTTCAACGTTAACGCTTTTAACCCCTCGTATACGAATATTATCATAACTTTCTCATACTTTATCGAAACCTTGTGAAATTTTTATCACTTATTCTAGTGAGTATAATTAACCATTACAAAGCTTCGGGTTCGCTAAAAGGTCACTCAAAGATATACTTTAAACATGTTGACACATTTAACCCCTGTAGTTTGTAATTCTCTCACTTTCTTTCACAATTAGCTTCGTATGATCCATAATTCATTCGTTTAAGGGTATAAACATCATGTAGGGCTATTGTAAAGTATATTTATCCATTGTTGACATTTTGAATCCTTTCATTCACATACTTTCTCTGTTTGTCAACTTTAGTCCCTCTAAAGTAATCTTTTACACGTTTAAGGCTCATGACACGTGTTGATACATTATTGGACCTGAATTTTCTAGGTGTTACATCCTCACCCCCTTAAAAGAAATCTCGACCTCGAGATTTACTGAAACAAATGAGGGTACTTTTCTTTCATTGTGGACTCTACCTCCCACGTGTACTCGGGACCTCTACGGGCATCCCATTTAACCTTTACAATTGGCACATGCTTCTTCCGAAGCTTCTTAACCTGTCGATCCTCGATCGACAAAGGTTTTTCCACAAATTTCAAGCTCTCATCTATGTGTACATCTGTATGTGGTATGACTAGCGATTCATCAGCTAGACATTTCTTCAGATTGCAGATGTGGAATACATTGTGAATACCACTGAGCTCTTCAGGTAAGTTTAACTTATAAGCCACTGTTCCTACACATTCGATGATCTCGAATGGTCCTATATACCTTGGGCTTAGCTTACCTTTCTCTCCAAATCGCATCACCCCCTTCTAGGGTGATACTTTAAGTAGAACCTTATCACCAACCTCAAACTTTAAAGGTTTTCGCCTTTTATCAGCATAACTTTTCTACCTATCCCTGGCAGCTTTCAGGCGATCACGAATCTGGACAATCTTGTCCGTCATTTCAAGGACTATGTCAGGTCCTGATAACTGAGCCTCTCCTACTTCTGCCCAACAAATAGGCGTTCTGCACTTTCTACCATATAATGCCTCAAAAGGTGCTGCCTGAATGCTTGTATGGTAGCTATTGTTATAGGAGAACTCGATCAATGGCAGGTGGTTATCCCAACTACCACCCAAGTCAATCACACATGCACGAAGCATGTCTTCCAAAGTTTGGATTGTACGCTCACTCTGTCCGTCCGTCTGAGGATGGTAAGCCGTACTAAAATTTAAGCGTGTGCCCAAAGACTGTTGGAAACTTTTCCAAAAATGAGATGTGTATCTAGTATCTCTGTCAGAGATAATAGACACTGGTACGCCATGCAAGGCTACAATCTTATCTACGTACAACTGGGCCAATGTGTCAGAGCTATGAGTCTCCTTGATGGGTAGGAAATGTGCTGACTTAGTCAGTCTATCTACTATCACCCAAATAGTATCATTTCCTTTCTTTGTCTTTGGCAACTTGGTGATAAAATCCATCGTCACCATCTCCCACTTCTAGGTGGGAAGTTCAGGCTGTTGTAGCAAACCTGACGGCTTCTGGTGTTCAGCTTTGACTTGTGCACACGTCAAACATTTGGCTACATAGGTAGCTATAGACTTCTTCAAGCCTATCCACCAATAATTTGCCTTCAGATCCTGGTACATCTTATCAGCTCCAGGATGAACAGAGTACTTAGAACTGTGGGCTTCCTGGAGGATAACATCCCGAAGTCCTCCATAAATTGGAACCCATATTCGTCCATTTAACCTCAGAATTTCGTCCTTGCCATAAGATAACTACTCTTCAGTTACTCCTAGCTTTTCATCAGGATAGTTAGCTTCTAGTACAGCTTCCTTCTGCGCAGCTAACAACCTTTCATTCAAACTATTCTTTAATTCAATGCTCTTGGCATTGATTCTTATGGGCTTCACCCTTTCCTTTCTACTTAAGGCATCGGCGACTACATTTGCCTTTCCAGGATGGTATCGTATTTCACAGTCATAATCATTCAAAGTTTCCATCCAATGTCGCTGCCTCATGTTCAAGTCCTTCTGATTGAACAGATGTTGAAGGTTCTTGTGATCAGAATAGATCACACACTTAGTTCCAGGATTTTACAGAATCGAGGTATTAGGTTGAATCAAAGTTCATTACCTTTTCTTGACAGGGAGTTGTAGGCCACCACTGTCTTTAGCCCAAAGGACGTTAGTTATAGCCCGTAGGCACTTTATCCTTAAGGGATGTTTATATAATTAAGGGAAATTGGAATAACCCAATTTAAGAATGACTTATGTGATTTTATCGAATCACATTTTGCCAAGAATGTTAACATGTTTTCAGATGTTAACAAGGATTGGAATCTTTTGAATAGGTTTTACCATCTTGGCCATGTCTGCAACGACATATAGACTAGGTTTTTACCTTTAAGATTCTTTTTAATATTTAACGCAGAACAATCCTAAATTGATATGTTTAACAAGGATCTGAATCTAATTGAGGAACTACCATCTTGGCCTAGTCTTAAGATGACACATGAGCTAGGTCTTGTCCTTTTTAGATTTTTGCCATTTTATTATAATGGTAGATCTTATAAAAGGAATGATATTTTAAATCTAATCGTTCCACTAAAATTTAAACAAGTACATGGTTGCCCTAAACGGGTCTTCTAACTGAAAGGACTTGCCCATGTAGGGGCTTAAACAGAAAATAACAAGGAAACAATTAGAGGACAAAATAAAACAAATTAGGATTAGTCCTAAGTTCTTTGTCTAGACTCGAGAATCGAGGAACGTGCAACTGTGTAACTGAGATTAAACACAAAAGGCTAGTGTTTAATTCGCTCAGTGTTGGCTCTGATACCAACCTGTCACACCTCGATATTTCCACGTATTACCGGTGGGCCCGATGGGGAGTATCGTGACGTAGTTGATATCATCATAGTCAAACAACACAATTTTAAAATGCACAGCGGAAGCAAAAGATGAATCACATTACAAACCGAATATAAAGTAATATCAAAGTATTACAAACGGACTGTAAAGGGATCCACAGGCGGATCAAATAAAAAGGAAACGTAGTTCATCAGACTTAAAATGCATCCAAGCTTGCGAGACTCTTAATGATGCTAAGGAGAGGCCAGCCTATTTCGATTAGTACCTGCATATAGCCTTTTTGGGAAAATACGTCAGTTTACACTGGTAAATACAATTAACTGACTCATTTTGAAAAGGTTTAGAAAAATTGATTTGAATGCACAAGGCACAAAACATTTTATAACTTGGGACAATTATTAAAAATAATCTTGTATACAGTTTTACTTATTTGTCGTCCGTCAGGGCCGGTTGGTAGAGCCGGTCAAGATTAATTGACACGCCACAGGTATAATGCCCACAAGGTTGATTCCTTTAAGTGGATTACCAGTTTTTACATAACGCAACTGTCAGGTGTACGCCTACACCCCGTGCTTAGGTCGTGGCCATTTCTTTGAATGATGCCAAGGATATCCGGGACATGGTCATTTAACCCCCAAAGGCCATACACCAAATAATACAGATTAAACGAGATATGTAAATGCATTAATCACAATCCGATTTAAATGACTACATACCCGACCAAGCGGTATTATCATAATACCGTATCCCAAGCCCGTATAGGGAAAATAAGTTAAGAGTATTTACCTGAGCAAAGTATAAATCACAAACAGCAAGTGCACATAGCTTTTACTGGGCTCCTAATCTGGAACAAAGATTTTTAATAACCTGTTAGATTCCTAACGGGTCTTTAATTAAGCCTAAACTTAGACCGGTTAGTTTTAAAGGAAGATACGGTTCAAAACGCATGATTAAGCGAAGACCGGATTAGAATATGGTTTAGACCCGACAAGCTTGGATACTTGTTTAATATGGGTAACTAAACACATTCTGGAATTTGAGATGAAAATGATATGGTTTGACCCGTTTCGGCTAATATATGCAAACTAGTTACATACGCCGATCCGAATGCGAAAAGTGCGTAACGGGTAACCAAATGAGTCATATACAAGTTTCCTAAGTTAATATGCCTTAAATATGTTGTGACATCAGTAAGATATCTTCTATTATGCCCAAAACGGATTTAAAATCAAATTACGCCCAGTAGGGGTATTTTGGTCATTTTAAAGGTTATAAAAGAGTTTAAATATTAATCTGAGTTACAAGTCTGATATAATCAGTAAAAATACTTATTTATATAAGTCATAACAGTAGGGTATTGTAAATATGTGAAATTTATCTTTTATAACTAAACTATGCACCGTAGGGGCATTTTGGTAATTTCACTTAAGCCTAAAAGGCCAGAACTGGAAATCTGAGTTTAAAACTTTTGCTTACTATTAAAATATAAAAATTTACTAAAAATATCAGTAGGTATCAAGTCTTATATATTTAAAATGGTTTTAATACATACTATGCGTTTAGAACGCGTAAAAAGGTAGTTTTAAGCGATTTCCGGGTTTTATACGAAAAGCTGATATTTTTATTATTCCAGAAGGCTTAAAATAATTTATTTATCATATAAAATCAGTATAAAAAGGTTTGGTATCAAAATAATTTGTAAAACTCATTTTATGGCTAAAAAGGGCAAAACCGGCAATTACCGCATCAAGCTTAGAACTCTATGTTATGCTCAGCCTAAAATTAAATAAAGGGTAAATTACACTTTTCGTCCTTTATGTTTGTAGCGAGTTGCAATGGATAGCCTTTAACTTCAATAATTACAGTCACAATCCTTTATTTGGAAATCGCGTTACACATTTCGTCCTTTAGCACTAACCAAGTTAAAATTTTCAGTTATATCTATCCGCTTAAGGGTATTCTGGTCATTTCATGTTTTTATTTAAAATATTCATTAATAAATAAAACAAAAAAATTGAGAGATATATATATATATACATATAACATAATCTTCCCTAGTTCAATCATCACCCCCAATTCCCAAACCCTAAAACACCATAAACCTTCCATAATTCAATCATCACCCCCAATTCCCAAACTCTAAAACACCATAAACCTGGCTCTTCTCTCAGCCATCTCTCTCCCTCTTTCTCTCTATCCCTCTTTCAATTAAACCCAGTACCATCAAAATTATTAAACTGAAATAACTCTTATATGCTTTATTATATTTTTTAGAAAGCTGTATCATGAAATCTAGAATTTATTCTCTTCAAGTCAGGTATTGAATGGTTATTTCTTCAAAATAGATAAAAAAGTATTGCATAGTTATATAAAAAAAAAAAAAACATAATGCACTGTGTGCCTAACAATCTACGTCATGCTCCACCCTTTCACATGATGTCTTCAAGTTTCTGCGTGGAATGGGTTTTCGACAACACATTGACAAAATAGTCTTAACTCCGGCCACCGTCCCGTCGGAGCTCCGGTGGTTAACGTTGATGAGTACCGTAAGATTTTTTCTACTTCTGTTTCTTCGATTCCGGTGCTTGATCTTTCTAATTTGGATGTATCGTCTGATGAATTGAAATTAAAACCGGATTATTGTAACATTTTTAGTGGATTTCGTGAGCGGATATCGCTATTTCGTATGAAGAATTGGTTGCTCGCGTGAGCCAACTGAATTGGGAGAAAGAGGGATAGAGAGAAAGAGGGAGAGAGATTGCTAAGAAAAGAGCCAGGTTTATGGTGTTTTAGGGTTTGGGAATTGGGGGAAATGATTGAATTGGGGGAGATGATGTTATATATATATATATATATATATATATATATATATATATATATATATATATCAATTTTTTGATTTAATTTATTAATGAATATTTTAAATAAAAACATGAAATGACCAGCATACCCTTAGGTGGATAGATATAACTGAAAATTTTAACTTGGTTAATGCTAAAGGACGAAAAGTGTAATGCGTTTTTCAAATAAAGGATTGTGAGTGTAATTATTGAAGTTAAAGGCTATCCATTGCAACCCACTACAAACATAAAGGACGAAAAGTGTAATTTACCCTTAAATAAAAATCTTCAAAAATCCCAAAATATTATTTTATATCAGTAGGTAAAAAGTTTGGTATTAAAAATTGGGTTTGGATAGGCTATATGCTAATTACACCGTTTAATTGATAAAAAGCTTTTCATTTACGCTAATGAGCATAACTCTTAATCTAGACCTCAAACTGATGTCAAATTTTAGGGACAAGTTTATAAATCAGTAACTAAGGTTTCTATTCTTTTACTTTTTCAAAAATCACGTTTTAAGGTCAAAAGGGCATAATAGTCAACATTTAAGCATTTAACGGAAACATGCATATGAATCGGATAACTAATGAACCAAGTTGTATAATCACAGAGGGTTATACTAATATGAAACCTGGTCCTAATATAGCTCTAACGCATTTCTAAACTATGCTCTAATGGGTCAGAACTGAAAGTCAAAGAAAAAGTCTACTTTTGAGACTTTCGGCTCCGAACCGAGCTTAAATTGAAAATTGTCGGGTTGAACATGTTTAGACATGTTCTTACATTAATTACCAAGTTATATTAGTGATAAAACAGGTTGTATGGCTTCTACATTGTTAATTATGCATTTATGCCAAAATAAGCTTTCTGTTGACTTTTTATAATTAGCTTTGACCCGACAATTGACCTAGTTAGAGTGGGAATCAGAGGGTACCCTTTTAAGGGTTTATTGCCCACATAATTACCAACTCATAGGTACTTTCAATTTGAAATTTGACTGGACAAATTATGATTAATTACGAAGTCAAACCTTAATTATGACGGTTTGACTTTAAGCTAATAAACTAAGTAAAACTGAATTAAGGAAGGTTAATGACACTTACCAAGGTCCTATGCACGACTAAAGATCACTAGGAAGGGGTCTTGAGCTCCAGGAACCTCCAGAAAGTGAGTTGTGAAAGTTTGCAAGTGGGTGTCAAAATGTTACAACAATGATCTCCTTATATAGTGGGTTTGATGCAACTAGATCATGACAAATAAGTCTATGGGATGATTCCTGATCATCCACAGTGTCCCTAGGCCATTATAAACCATCAAACAAGCCCCTGGTATCAAAAACAAACTCCACAAGTCGGTTACACAGCTTTAACAGGCAGCTGTCCACATTTTCTGATGCTGGCAGTCCCAGGCGGCCCGCGTAAGGTCCTGGGCAAGCCTTACGCGGCCCGTGTGAAGCCCAGACTCAGGTTACAAGTTTCCAAACTTTGCATATTTGGTCCCTGGTCCTTTTAAACGTGGTTTTAACTTCATTTCTTGCATTTTCAACCCTCTAAATTGACTTTTAAGGGCTCCAAGACATAACCAAACACCGTTAAGTCCTCGGTTAACTTTGTGATCACCCGTAAAGCCTTAAATTTCAACGTTAACGCTTTTAACCCCTCGTATACGAATATTATCATAACTTTCTCATACTTTATCGAAACCTTGTGAAATTTTTATCACTTATTCTAGTGAGTATAATTAACCATTACAAAGCTTCAGGTTCGCTAAAAGGTCACTCAGAGGTATACTTTAAACATGTTGACACATTTAACCCCTGTAGTTTGTAATTCTCTCACTTTCTTTCACAATTAGCTTCGTATGATCCATAATTCATTCGTTTAAGGGTATAAACATCATGTAGGGCTATTGTAAAGTATATTTATCCATTGTTGACATTTTGAATCCTTTCATTCACATACTTTCTCTGTTTGTCAACTTTAGTCCCTGTAAAGTAATCTTTTACATGTTTAAGGCTCATGACACGTGTCGATACATTATTGGACCTGAATTTTCGAGGTGTTACATGTCCGCTGAATACGGGGCCGTGTCCAGCTAGCTTTTTTCAGTTTTTTCCGAAAATTTCACTGTTTCGTGCTAAATTTTGGTGTATTCTTTCAGATGTCAACGAAATTCACAAGGTTCAATGCAACTGAGCAGGACGCTAAAACAAGATATGATGTGCTTCGAACCAGACCGGAAGAATACCCAAGACAAGTGTGCATGGATCTTTTTGCAATGGTGAACCAACTTGACCGGTTTAACAACCTCGTTACTGGCCCACTAAGAGTCGCCCTAACCACTCGACTTCGCTCGGTCCACGAGTACAATCTGGAATTCTATAGCACATTCGTGTTCAATTCAAGGTGCGACCCATTTGACAATGATGGGGTAGAGTTCCGATGTGGGGGACTAAGTACTCGATTTCGATGGCACAGTTTGGGTCGATAGTTGGGTTGTAAGCAGAGGAAGATGCGGGAAATGAAGAGAACACCGGAGGGGTGCGAGAGTTGGATGAAAACGAGCATCAAGCCACTTGGGCTCAAATTGGAAAAGGCCACTACAACCCGAGCAGCACTAAGAGCACTAAGCTGAGGGAACCGCTTTATCGTTACATCCATAGGGTCCTCACTTACTCTCTTAGCCAAAGGCATGACAGTAGTGGCGTTGTTGGGTTGAGAGATCTGGTGGTCCTTCATTGCATTCACAACCGTAGACACCTCGATGTTCCGTACCTCCTGCTCCGCAACATGCATTGGAACCGGCTTGCTACTTCACCAACCCCTATCTTCTTCGGGGGGTGGATATACCGTATCTTCAAGCACTTCGTGAACATGCCCGGGTCCTTCCAAAATGTCACACCCCGACTTTCCACGTGTCACCGGTGGGCCCGGTGGGGAGTTTCGTGACGTAGTTGGCAACATAATAGTCAACAACACAATATATAAATGCACAGCGGAAGCAAAGGATAAATATTATTACATTTCTGAATATAAAGTACTATCCAGTATTACAACGGAAAGTAAAGGATCCACAGGCGGATCTTAAAACATATCATTTGTTCAACAGACTTTAGGCGCCTAGAACTTGCAAGATTCCTTAGAACCGCCCTGAGCTTCCAGCCAATTACGTTCAGTACCTGTCACTTAACCCTTTTGGAAAATACGTCAGTTTTCACTGGTAAATACACTCAACCGACTCATTTTGAAAAATGATTAAAAATTTGTTGGATGCACATGGCACAAAATATATTGACACTTTGATTAAAATGCACAGAGGCAAAATTAATCTTTTATACTTGGAACAATTATATTTATAACCTTGTATACAGATTTACATGTTCGTTGTACGTTCAGGGCTCGATGTAGAAACCGAGTCAGATTAACAGACACGCCACAAGTATAAGCCCACAAGAAAGCAGGATACCGTTATTACTTAAGCAACTGTCAGGTGTATGCCTACACCCCGTGCTTAAGACGTGGCCATTTTATAACACAATGATGTCAAGGATATCCAGGGCATGGTCATTAACCCCTAAAGGCTTTTATTTCAAACAATACAGATTAAACCGGGTTACCTCAATAATTTAATCACAATCCGATTAAACATTCAATACCCGACCAAGCGGTATCATTATACCGTATTCCAAGCCCGTATAGGGAAAATAAGTTAAGAGTATTTACCTGAGCTAGCTCCTGTCTTAAATAGCAAGAATCTAATAACTCAGCCGTATTCACTTAAGTAAGCATAGGTACCATTTACCGAAATGCTCTAGTCTGGAATGATGGTATAAATAATTAATTAGAATGCTAACGGGTCTTTAATTAAGCCTAAGCTTAGACCGGTTAGTCTTAAGGAAATACGGGTCTTACGCACGATTAAGCGAAGACCGGAATAGAATGTGATTTAGACCCGACAAGTTTGGAGACTTGTATAATATGGGTAAACTAAACACATTCTGGATTTGGAGATAAAACCGATAAGGTTTGACCCGTTTCGGCTAATTTATGTAAACTTGTTACATAAACCGAACCGAACGCGTAATAAGCGTGACGGGTATGCATTAGAGCCATCTACAGGTTTCCTAAGTTAATTATGCCTCAAATATGTTGTGACATCAGCAAGATGTCTTTCATTATGCCCGAAACGAATTTAAACACAAACTATGCCCCGTAGGGGTAGTTTGGTCATTTTAAAGGTTGTAAGAGAGTTTAAATGTTTAACTGAGTTATAGGTCTGATGTAAACAGCAAACATACTCAATTTGATGAGTTATAACAGTAGGCTAAAACATATATGTGAAATTTATCATCTTTAACCAAACTATGCCCCGTAGGGGTATTTTGGTAATTTCACATAAGCCGAAAAGCTCAAAAACGAAGTCTGAGTTAATCAACCTTTTCTTACTGTAAAAATATCATAATTTGCCTCATATATCAGTAGGTATCAACCCGGGTATGTTCAATATGATTTTAAAACATACTATGCGTTAAAAACGCTAAATAAGGCGATTAAAGGCCATTTCCGGGTTTGATACTTAAATCTGATATTTTTATATTTCCAGAGGGCTTAAAATAATTTATTTATCATATGTGATCAGTAGCAAAAGGTTTGGAGTCGTTTAGATAAGTAAAACTCATTTTATGGCCCGTCAGGGCAAAACCGACAATTACCGGATTAAGCCTACGACTACTAGTTATGCTCAGCCTAAAATTAATTAAAAATCTTTAAAAATCCCAAAATAATATATTACATCAGTGGGTACTAAGTTTGATACCAAAAAGTAGGCTTAACTAGGCTATACGCTAGTTACGCCGTTTTATTAACATAAAGCATTAATTTTGCGACAATGAGCATAACTCTTAATCTACAAGTCAAACTGATGTCAAACTTTGCATACAAGTTTATATATCAGTAACTAAGGTTTCTACACTTTTACATTTCCAAAATCATGTTTTAAGGCAATAAGGGCATAATGGTCAACATATGAGCAATTAACGGAATCATGCGTATTAATCGGATAACTAATGAACCGAGGTGTATAATCACAGAGGGTTATACTAGCATGTAACCTGGTCCAAATGAAGCTCTAAGGTATTTTTAAAACATGCCTATACGGGTCAGAACTGAAAGTCAAAGTGAAAGTCAAACTATGTGACTTTCGGTTCCGAACCGGGTCTAAACAGGAAATAGTCGGGTGGAACATGTTTAGACATGTTCTTACACTTATTACTAAGTTATAACAATGATCAAACAGGTTGTATATGTTCTAGATAGCTAATTATGCATAAATGACATTTTAAGCATCCTGTTGACTTTTTAATTATATGTTTGACCCGACATTTGACCTGGTTAGGGTGGTGATCAGGGGAAACCCTTTTGAGGTTTTATTACCCACATAAATACCAACCTATAACTACTTTCAATTCGAGATATGACTGAGCCATTATTGACTAATCTCGAAGTCAAACCGTAATTACGACGGTTTGACTTTTAGCTAATTAACCAAGCTAAACTCAACTAAACAAGAACTAGCAGACTTACAAGAGTCCTATGCACGAGATATGATCACTTGGAAGCAGGTTTGAGCTCCAGAATGATCCACAAATGCAGATGAAGTGTGAAGAAGTGTTATGAACTTGAAGGCCTATTTATAGTGGGTTTACTCACCACATTTGATTGACAAATAAGTCTAGCACACACCACAATCAATCAACACTTGATACTAGTGTGTAGGGGGTGTTTTTAGGGGCCAAGTGAAGTGAAAAATCGGTTTAAAATCGATTGGAATGCACCTAGCAGACACACCTCCATGAAATTCGGAGCTGGCTGGTCAGAAGAGGCAGTCGCGTAGCGCGACTGCATAAGTCCTCATGCTCGCGCTACGCGAGCGTGTATCCTTCAGCCAACAAATTTTCTGTTAATTGCTGTTTGGTCCTTGGCTCTTCAAACCTTGTACAGACGCTTATTTATTGCTGTATGAACCCTTATAATTGACGTATAAGGGCTTCAAGACATATACCCACTTCGTTAAGTCCCCGGTTAACTTTATTGTTACCCGAAAAGGCCTAACTTTCAACGTTGACGCTTTAACCCCTCGCACACGAATTCGATCATAACTTTCTCACACGTTAACGAAACTTTACGAAATTTAAATCGTGCATTCTAGTGAGCATAATTAACATTTACAAAGCTTCGGGTTTGTCAAAAGGTCACTCAGAGGTATATCTTTAAACATGTTGACACATTTAACCCCTGTAGTTTGAAATCTCTCACTTCTAGCTTCGTATGATCCATGATTTATTCGTTTGAAGGTATGAGCATCGTGTAGGGTTAATGTACATTATATTTATTCTCAGTTGACACTTAGAATACGTATTTTCACATACTTTCCATGTTTGTCAACTTTAGTCCTTCTATAATATTTCTTTCACACGTTTAAACATTTGACACGTGTCTACACATTATAGGGCGTGAATTTTCGAGGTGTTACATCCTCACCCCCTTAAAAAAATCTCGACCCGAGATTTACTAAAATAAATAAGGGTACTTTTCTTTCATCATGGATTCAACCTCCCACGTGTATTCGGGACCTCTACGGGTATCCCAGTTGACCTTCACAATAGGTACGTGCTTCCTTCGAAGCTTCTTTACCTGTCGATCTTCAATTGACAAAGGTTTTTCAACAAATTTCAAGCTCTCGTCTATATGCACATCTGTATGTGGTATAACCAGTGATTCCTCAGCGAAACACTTCTTCAGATTGCAGATGTGGAACACATTGTGAATTCCACTGAGCTCTCCCGGTAAGTTTAACTTATAGGCAACTGACCCGACACGTTTGATAACCTCGAAATGTCCTAGGTATCTCGGGCTTAGCTTGCCTTTCTTACCTAACCGCATCATTCCCTTCCAGGGTGACACTTTAAGTAGGACTTTGTCACCTACTTCGAAGTGAAAATCCTTACGCTTTGGATCAGCGTAACTCTTCTGCCTATCCCGGGCAGCTTTGAGACGGTCACGAATCTGGACAATCTTGTCCGTCGTTTCGAACACTATCTCTGGTCCTGATAACTGGACATCCCCAACTTCCGCCCAACAAACGGGCGATCTACACTTTCTACCATATAATGCCTCAAAAGGCGCAGCCATAAAGATGGTATGGTAGCTATTGTTGTAGGAGAATTCGATTAATGGTAGGTTCTTATCCCAACTACCACCCAAATCGATCGCACATGCACGTAGCATGTCTCTTAACATTTGAATAGTACGCTCACTCTGACCGTCAGTCTGAGGATGATAAGCCGTACTAAAATTAAAACGTGTGCCCAAAGATTGTTGGAAGCTTTTCCAAAAATGTGACGTGTACCTAGTATCTTTATCAGAGATAATAGCTACAGGTCTGTCATGTAGGGCTACAATCTTATCAACGTATAACTGGGCTAGCATATCGGAACTATAAGTCTCCTTGATGGGTAGGAAATGTGCTGACTTAGTCAGTCTGTCAACTATAACTCATAACGTAGCATTTCCTTTCCTTTTCTTGGGTAACTTGGTAATAAAATCCATAGTTACCATTTCCCTACTTCCACGTAAGAAGTTCAGGCTGTTGTAGCAAGCCTGACGGCTTTTGATGCTCGGCTTTGACTTGCGCACATGTCAAGCATTTAGCTACATGGGTGGCTACGGACTTCTTCAAGCCTATCCACCAATAGTTTGCCCTTAGATCCTGGGTAGCTGATGGCAAATTCTTAATCGTTGCCTAATTAGGGTTGCGGAAATTAATACATAAGCAATATGAACCGTCTTTCTTATTTAATAACTTAAAACTCTCAGAAGATTGAGTCAGGCTATATGTGCCTATGTATTAAAACCTACTAAATCAAGGTTTCGATTTTTCCATAATCGATATGGAGTTTTTCATAATACTCCAGCCCACGGCGGGATATTAATCTTAGTTCTACCTGTCTTCCAGGAGGTAAGCAGGGGAAACTTTTGAGAAGATAATTAAGATACAAGGAGGCTATAGAGATTTTTCATATCTCAGGCTCCAGCTCATCCATCATTGTTCGTGTCAAATGAGTGACACCTTTATGTTATAAGTCCACGAATTCCTTAATCGGAAACATTTTCTTGGAAAAAAAATTCCATTTTTGGATATCTTCTTTGAATACTACTAGTCGACTTTAGTACAATATGATCATTGGGATATCTCAGGGGTTCCATGTATTAAACCTCCATGCTGATCAGACATGGAAATAATCTATGGGACACACTAGGATACGCCAATCCTCATATGACACTTTAATCAAACATAGTTTGGCATTCGCAGGCGATAGAAAACAATGAGAAAATAATTAAAATAACATATGTTGTCGTACTCTATGCGAAGAAAGAGTACTCTTAGATTTTTTTTTTCGGAAGGATTCCTTGCCGATACTAGAAGAATCGGTTACTACGGTTTCCTTGGTAGCTATACCTTGTGGATGATAAATTTTTTTTGCTAAGTTTATGGTTCATGAAGATTTATTATTGCCTGTATTAAAAACAGGACACTTAGCAGAAATTATCATTGATAAATGATAAAGAAGTTTATTGTACAAGTGCTTATATTCAATTAATAATGGAAGTTTCACAAACTAGGCACCTAGCTCAGTTGGCTAGGCACGCGAAAGGGTGCGGCCTAGACCCAGGTTCGATTCCGGGGACGGCCAATTCCACCATTTTTTATGTTTAATTTTAATTACTCGTACAGATACCTGTAATTATGAGAGTTGTCTCATAAGGAGTCTTGATAATTAATTGCTTCTTATTACCCACAATATGGGCTTGATTTTTCGAGGCAACCAATCGATTTTTATCACTATATTGAGTCCTTATGTATGCAACCAAAAGTTTGCTATAAGGGTATTAGAAAAGAGTGATTTCTAATAGATATTAAATATCAATATAGGTTTTGTTGGAGCATTTTCTAAAGTAACATCGGTCACTTTCTACCGTGCATTAAATGACCGGAGTCTTAATCAGGTGGAGACAACAGTTCTCAACCTTTATCATTCATAATATATTTATATGTGCCAGTATCAAATAAGTTTCTGCATAAACTGCTTGATAAGGAAAAATACATATTATACTATTATTATTCTGCACCATCTCTTGGGCGTTCATCCTGACAACTCGTGCATTTGTTCTCTTGGCCTACTCGGGCTTCTTCTGATTCCTAGGGTAGTTGGTCTTGATATGCCCCTTCTCGTTGCAACCATAACAGGTTGCATCTTTCAACTTCTTGCAATCCAGGGTTTTATGTTCCCTAGATTTGCAAATTCCACACGGTAGAGGCTGAGACTCAAATCTGCATTTCCCAAGATGGTATTTCTTACAGGTTTCGCACCTGGTCTTCTCTCCCGACTGTTGGCTGTCTCTCTTAAACCCGGAACTCTTCTTATCTTCAGAGTTCCTCTTCCTATCGGAACGATGGGAATTCTCATCCTCCCTTTTACGCTTTCCATCTTCCGAGACTTTGGCAGCCTTGTTTCTAACCACATCGAGTGTGAGAGATAGCGACAGATCTGCCACTGACCTGAATGTAGTAGGTCTTGAAGCCTTAACACTGGCTTTTATCTCTGGGGCTAAACCCCCAATGAAGCGAGCAATTCTCTTGGGTTCCGGTGTGATCAAATAAGGAACCAATCGAGACTTGGTGTTGAAATTTGTAAGGTATGCTTGACAATCTAAGTTCTCCATGACTAATGTCAAGAATTCAGTCTCAATCTTCTCAACTTCATGTTGAGGACAGTAACTTTCTTTGATAAGAGCAACGAACTGATCCCAAGTCATCTCGTACAAAGGGGTCTTCCCCGTAGCTTGAATGAGAGACTTCCACCATGCTAGTGCCTCTCCCTTGAATGATTGGGATACATACTTCACTACATCCCTTTCAGCACAACCGCTGATATCGACAACTGTGTCCATTTCATCCAACCAGGTCATACAATCTATTGCTCCTTTCTCCCCAGTGAAGTCCCGGGGTTTGCAGGAAACAAAGTATTTATATGTACAGGACTTGGTATGCGGTTCATTATCGAACACTATCTTCTTGGATGGAACACTGTTTTGACCAGATGAATGTCGATCATCATCTTTCTTTAACTCATCTTTCTTTGAGGGCGGCTTGTTATCAGGCTCTGGATGAGTTTTAGGGATGGATTTAGGGTGGGGTACAGATGAGGCTTTACTATTTGTCTCACTATACTCCTGGAATTGCTCCTTCACAGCTTTAGATACAGCTGAGTCAATCAATGTACGAAGTTCTCCTCTGGTTATATTAATCCTTTCATCATCGCGGTTTTCCAGAGGGTGACTATTTAGTTCTTCCGACCTAGCCATGTAGTTTTAATTGCTACACAAGAAAATAAGGCAAGGTTTATACGGAAGTTTATACAGTTTCATCGTTTTAAACGATTTATTAACTATGTTTTTAATACACATTTTAGTTAATGTGTTAAATATATAATTGTTCAGGATCTTTATCAAAATCCCAAATTATAAGTTAATAAGAGCACAGAAGGCCTAGTCACGTAGACAAGTTTAGTTTATAAGCCATGATTTCAGAGAATCGAGGCATTATAATTTATCCTAGTTATAAAACATTACGGATATTAAAGTGGCACAAGGCCTAGTCACATGGACACTTTTAAATTATAAGCTATGATTTCAGAGAATCAAAGCCTTGAGGTTTGAACCTAGTTCATTACCTTTTTCTGACAGGGAGTCATAGCTACCACTGTATTTTGGCTCATGTAGAAATGAGCAAGGCTCGTAGGCATTTTATTACCACGTATGGTTGAATATGATCATTTTAATTGATGATGTAAACCCAGGATTCGGAGATCATTAAACTGGGTTAGGAATCTTTTGAAGAATCCTTAATTACGTGTGTGATTTCCAACGAATCACATCTGTCAGGAGTGTTAACATATTTACAGATGTTAACAGGGATTCGAATCTTTTAAACAGGTCTTACCATCATGGCCCGGCCTTAAAATGACCCGAAGGCTAGGTTTCACCTTTAAGATTCTTATTAATATTTAACGCAGAAAAATTTCTAAATTGAACTGTTAATAGGGATCTGAATCTACATTGAGGAACTGCCATCTTGGCCGGTCTTAATATGACCCGAAGCTAGGTCTTGTCCTTTTAGATTTTGCCATTTTATTATAATGGTAGATCTTATAAAAAGAATGTTATTTTAACATAATCGTCCATTTAAAAATTTAAACATGTATAGGGTTGCCCTAAATGGGATTTCAAAAGAATAATGTCGTCCTCGGAGGGACTGAAAGGTAAATATGTCCTTATAAGGACTATATAAGGAAACGTTCTTCAACAAAAGGAGTTTCTTCTTCATTCAATTCCTGAATGTTTTCTCCGTGGTTGTACGTTTCATCCTGGTCGCGGTACGAAGCTCAGCATTTCAAGGCTCCAGATGTAGAGAAATCTTATTATAGCTTCTTCGCTTGGCGACGTATATAAAAATTTTGGAAGCAAAATTTCCAGATTAGGATTTGAGAATAATCCTATGTTAAGTCTAGACTCAGAAGTTTAGATATGTGCAATTGTGTAACTGAGATTAAACACAAAAGGCTAGTGTTTAATTCACTCAGTGTTGGCTCTGATACCAACCTGTCACACCCCGACTTTCCACGTGTCACCGGTGGGCCCGGTGGGGAGTTTCGTGACGTAGTTGGCAACATAATAGTCAACAACACAATATATAAATGCACAGCGAAAGCAAAGGATAAATATTATTACATTTCTGAATATAAAGTACTATCCAGTATTACAACGGAAAGTAAAGGATCCACAGGCGGATCTTAAAACATATCATTTGTTCAACAGACTTTAGGCGCCTAGAACTTGCAAGATTCCTTAGAACCGCCCTGAGCTTCCAGCCAATTACGTTCAGTACCTGTCACTTAACCCTTTTGGAAAATACGTCAGTTTTCACTGGTAAATACACTCAACCGACTCATTTTGAAAAATGATTAAAAATTTGTTGGATGCACATAGCACAAAATATATTGACACTTTGATTAAAATGCACAGAGGCAAAATTAATCTTTTATACTTGGAACAATTATATTTATAACCTTGTATACAGATTTACATGTTCGTTGTACGTTCAGGGCCCGATGTAGAAACCGAGTCAGATTAACAGACACGCCACAAGTATAAGCCCACAAGAAAGCAGGATACCGTTATTACTTAAGCAACTGTCAGGTGTATGCCTACACCCCGTGCTTAAGACGTGGCCATTTTATAACACAATGATGTCAAGGATATCCAGGGCATGGTCATTAACCCCTAAAGGCTTTTATTTCAAACAATACAGATTAAACCGGGTTACCTCAATAATTTAATCACAATCCGATTAAACATTCAATACCCGACCAAGCGGTATCATTATACCGTATTCCAAGCCCGTATAGGGAAAATAAGTTAAGAGTATTTACCTGAGCTAGCTCCTGTCTTAAATAGCAAGAATCTAATAACTCAGCCGTATTCACTTAAGTAAGCATAGGTACCATTTACCGAAATGCTCTAGTCTGGAATGATGGTATAAATAATTAATTAGAATGCTAACGGGTCTTTAATTAAGCCTAAGCTTAGACCGGTTAGTCTTAAGGAAATACGGGTCTTACGCACGATTAAGCGAAGACCGGAATAGAATGTGATTTAGACCCGACAAGTTTGGAGACTTGTATAATATGGGTAAACTAAACACATTCTGGATTTGGAGATAAAACCGATAAGGTTTGACCCGTTTCGGCTAATTTATGTAAACTTGTTACATAAACCGAACCGAACGCGTAATAAGCGTGACGGGTATGCATTAGAGCCATCTACAGGTTTCCTAAGTTAATTATGACTCAAATATGTTGTGACATCAGCAAGATGTCTTTCATTATGCCCGAAACGAATTTAAACACAAACTATGCCCCGTAGGGGTAGTTTGGTCATTTTAAAGGTTGTAAGAGAGTTTAAATGTTTAACTGAGTTATAGGTCTGATGTAAACAGCAAACATACTCAATTTGATGAGTTATAACAGTAGGCTAAAGCATATATGTGAAATTTATCATCTTTAACCAAACTATGCCCCGTAGGGGTATTTTGGTAATTTCACATAAGCCGAAAAGCTCAAAAACGAAGTCTGAGTTAATCAACCTTTTCTTACTGTAAAAATATCATAATTTGCCTCATATATCAGTAGGTATCAACCCGGGTATGTTCAATATGATTTTAAAACATACTATGCGTTAAAAACGCTAAATAAGGCGATTAAAGGCCATTTCCGGGTTTGATACTTAAATCTGATATTTTTATATTTCCAGAGGGCTTAAAATAATTTATTTATCATATGTGATCAGTAGCAAAAGGTTTGGAGTCGTTTAGATAAGTAAAACTCATTTTATGGCCCGTCAGGGCAAAACCGACAATTACCGGATTAAGCCTACTACTACTAGTTATGCTCAGCCTAAAATTAATTAAAAATCTTTAAAAATCCCAAAATAATATATTACATCAGTGGGTACTAAGTTTGATACCAAAAAGTAGGCTTAACTAGGCTATACGCTAGTTACGCCGTTTTATTAACATAAAGCATTAATTTTGCGACAATGAGCATAACTCTTAATCTACAAGTCAAACTGATGTCAAACTTTGCATACAAGTTTATATATCAGTAACTAAGGTTTCTACACTTTTACATTTCCAAAATCATGTTTTAAGGCAATAAGGGCATAATGGTCAACATATGAGCAATTAACGGAATCATGCGTATTAATCGGATAACTAATGAACCGAGGTGTATAATCACAGAGGGTTATACTAGCATGTAACCTGGTCCAAATGAAGCTCTAAGGTATTTTTAAAACATGCCTATACGGGTCAGAACTGAAAGTCAAAGTGAAAGTCAAACTATGTGACTTTCGGTTCCGAACCGGGTCTAAACAGGAAATAGTCGGGTGGAACATGTTTAGACATGTTCTTACACTTATTACTAAGTTATAACAATGATCAAACAGGTTGTATATGTTCTAGATAGCTAATTATGCATAAATGACATTTTAAGCATCCTGTTGACTTTTTAATTATATGTTTGACCCGACATTTGACCTGGTTAGGGTGGTGATCAGGGGAAACCCTTTTGAGGTTTTATTACCCACATAAATACCAACCTATAACTACTTTCAATTCGAGATATGACTGAGCCATTATTGACTAATCTCGAAGTCAAACCGTAATTACGACGGTTTGACTTTTAGCTAATTAACCAAGCTAAACTCAACTAAACAAGAACTAGCAGACTTACAAGAGTCCTATGCACGAGATATGATCACTTGGAAGCAGGTTTGAGCTCCAGAATGATCCACAAATGCAGATGAAGTGTGAAGAAGTGTTATGAACTTGAAGGCCTATTTATAGTGGGTTTACTCACCACATTTGATTGACAAATAAGTCTAGCACACACCACAATCAATCAACACTTGTTACTAGTGTGTAGGGGGTGTTTTTAGGGGCCAAGTGAAGTGAAAAATCGGTTTAAAATCGATTGGAATGCACCTAGCAGACACACCTCCATGAAATTCGGAGCTGGCTGGTCAGAAGAGGCAGTCGCGTAGCGCGACTGCATAAGTCCTCATGCTCGCGCTACGCGAGCGTGTATCCTTCAGCCAACAAATTTTCTGTTAATTGCTGTTTGGTCCTTGGCTCTTCAAACCTTGTACAGACGCTTATTTATTGCTGTATGAACCCTTATAATTGACGTATAAGGGCTTCAAGACATATACCCACTTCGTTAAGTCCCCGGTTAACTTTATTGTTACCCGAAAAGGCCTAACTTTCAACGTTGACGCTTTAACCCCTCGCACACGAATTCGATCATAACTTTCTCATACGTTAACGAAACTTTACGAAATTTAAATCGTGCATTCTAGTGAGCATAATTAACATTTACAAAGCTTCGGGTTTGTCAAAAGGTCACTCAGAGGTATATCTTTAAACATGTTGACACATTTAACCCCTGTTGTTTGAAATCTCTCACTTCTAGCTTCGTATGATCCATGATTTATTCGTTTGAAGGTATGAGCATCGTGTAGGGTTAATGTACATTATATTTATTCTCAGTTGACACTTAGAATACGTATTTTCACATACTTTCCATGTTTGTCAACTTTAGTCCTTCTATAATATTTCTTTCACACGTTTAAACATTTGACACGTGTCTACACATTATAGGGCGTGAATTTTCGAGGTGTTACACAAAAGAGCCCATGGTTGGGAAGAGTGGACATACACATCTGCCACTCCTTGAACCTGATTTATGAAGCCGAAGACGGGTCGGTTAGCTTCCAAAGAGTCCATGGGCATGCATGGAACCCGCAAGAGGCACTCGCCCTTCACGCTACACAGTTTCAACAACCTCCTCATTACCAATACCAGCCCCATGGTGATCCGGGCCAATCCTCCTCACAAGGAGGCGGTTTTCCTAAGTTCCAAAGTTTACATGATTTATTGCAAGAAAACCTCATGTGCACCAGGAACACCTATAACATGGCGAGCAACACGTACACCCGGGTCGGAGCAATTGAGAGAAACATATCCGACATTCAGGATGACATTGGGAATATCCGGGAGTACATGGCGGGGCACGGAGGAGGAGGTGATGACGATGAGGACGAGGACATGGACTAGGCGGGATGAGTAGAGGTAGGAGCAGATGGTTGGTGATCCCACAGGTTAACCCTCTTTTCTTTTGAACAATTTCCGGCCTGCGTGCCGTGTGTTGAACAATTTACTTTCCTTTAACTCTTTTTATTTTCTGCATTTGTTTTTCTTTTTAACTTTGTGATTTGGATGTTGAACGATGGTAATTTAGGATGCTTGCTATGGTTTGGTGTAGTGTTTATTGATAAAACAGGTACATATGAGGCTTAGAGTACTAAATATTAGTACATATGAGGCTTTTTCACACCTTTTTACACATTCAATCAGCCTAAAAACTTATTTTTGGGACACATTGAGGACAATGTGTAATTTAAGTGTGGGGGGGATGCTAAAACCTTGAATCTTGCAAGTCCTAATCACAAGCCTTACACAAAACTCTATTGGAACCGCTAATCACCCCAAATTTTTTCTCAAAATTTTTTTTTTACTTGTCTAGGTTTAATTTGGGAATTTCAAGTTATAAAAAGGTTATATTTTTACAAATTTACAACCGATAGCGTCATGATAAAAAGAACCAACATAAGAAAATTATGAAACGGCATGACAAGCTTAATTAAAATTTGATTATATATACTTGATCACATAAAAACCCATTCCCACAAAAAGTGAGTTTTGAGCCTTTATTGAGCATACAAATACATATCTTTAAACTAAATGCTCATTTTTCATTTCTTGTGTGAATAGCCGCTTGGTTCTTACGACTCTAGAACTTGCCACGACGATACATTCCCGGTCCTTACCAACTTAAACCCGAGTAAGTAAATGACGGAGGCATTAGGACTAACCCTTTTTATTTCTACACCATTATTTTTCTTTGTTTTACCACCTACCCAAAATCCCACTAGTTAACCCCTTTGAGCCTAAACCTTTTCATTTCATAACCCAAAACAAACACCCTTTCACCCACCCAAACCTTTTTATTTTTAAACCCTTTGTTTTAGTAACAAACTCAGTTTTTCTTATGACTTAAAAAAAAATGATGATGATGAAGGAAAAGAGAAATAAACAAACAAGTTTATCAAAAATAACTTTGTTTGAATAATGGCTTCATCAAAATTAAAAACTTCAAAAATAAAAAGTCTTACGAAAACCGACGCTTTTTACGCCTTTCGCCCTTTTACTAACCACTAACCCAACCACCTACCTTTAACCCAAGCCTAACCCTTCACCCCAAAAGTCCTCTTGATATTTACAAAGGTGTATAGTTAAAAAGAAGGAGGATTGATTGCTTGGCAAGCTTATGGTAGGAGTAAGTTCCATGCCGCTCTCGAGTGATCCACTAAAATACATCTTCGGCCGAGTGTTGAGTGATCCCCCGTGAGGTATGTGAACTTGTATATAAAAGGAATTTTAAAAAGGCATGTTATGCCCTAATAAGTAATTTATCTTATGTAATGTTTTAAATAAATCATGACGAATAGGATTGTAAATAAATAAAAATAAAACTTAATAAAGAATCTTGGAAATCCCGACACTCTACGACAAGCCCAAAAACCTTCTCTTCTACCCATTCCATTTGGGAGTGTAAAGCCACATTATAAAGAGTTTTGCTTGAGGACAAGCAAAGATTCAAGTGTGGGGGTATTTGATGTGTGCAAAATGCAACATATAAATTACATCAATTGTGGCATAAAACTAACCCTTTTATAGTACTAATGTTGGAAAAAGTGTGTTTTTGTCTTCCTTTTGTATTTTCAGGATTAAATGAGCTCAAATGAACAAAAGAAGCAAAAAAGGCAGCTAAATCTAACATGAATACAAGAAAAGGAACAAACGTGGCATGCCCGACCTCCCCGACAGCATTTTCCCAAGCAAAACAAGAGAACAGAAGGCTGAACACGCCCCGTGCTCAATGAGCATGGGGGCGTGCCTAAGTGTCAGCAGAAAAGACAAAGCTGTAGAAGCTTCTATCAACCACCACGAGGTCGTGCTCAGCGGACACGGGGCCATGGTCAACTCTAAGATTCGCAGAATCTGGGGAAATCTTGATAGTACAGATACGCTTCTGCACACGGGGGCGTGCTCAGCGGACACGGGGGCGTGGTCAACTAATGCAGACAAACTGCAGTTAATGAAGAAAGAGAAGGAAAGTGGACACGGGGCCGTGCCCAATGGACACGGGGCCGTGCCCGAGTCTCTGTTCAGCCTATAAATAGGGGTGCTTGGCTCATTTGCAAACCATCCCTTGGCACACCACCTCTCTCACACTTCACCCACCACCCACCACCATCACAACACCATCATCCACCACCATCATCCATCATCCATCGTAGAGTGTGTGAGTCGTCTCGGGATCCAAGATTGATCGTAAGAGTTCTTGACAATCAAAGGCCATGTTTGCCTAAGTCTCTTACATCACTTGGTGAAGACAAGTGTCTAGTGTAATAGTTTTTATTTTTAATCTTTTCGCACTTTTTACTTGGTTATGTGTTAATGACTTTAATAACTAGTTTCTTATGTTGAAGGTGATTCTTCCTTATCGTTTATCCGTGGTGTCTTGACATTATTTTACTGTCTATATAAAATAAAAGATTTTCACCATTCATATCTCCACGGTCTATATGGAGATAAGTTGGCTACCTGGTCGGGGGTTAAGGGAACGGTTTGGTAAGAGTCTTGCCTTGTTCAGTGTATAGATCCTGCAAGGACCTGGGTTAAATTTAGTAGGACCTCCTTCAATACCCACCGGTATTGGATGGCGGGGGTCCAAACTCTTTGATCCCCTCATATGTAAGCTACTATTAATACTTTAACACGGCTACTTAGGACTGTATCTCTGCTGACTCAGACTACTTAGCCGAGGGTAACGTCACCTTCAAAAGAGGGCCCTACCATAATATGCATTAATAACTTAATTAATTATCTTTCAATAATCCGACCCTTTAGGATTGTATCCTTGCTGACTCAAACTACTGGGTTGAGGGTAACGTCACCTTCAAAAGAGGGGCCTACTACAATAACTAAGATAATCTCTTAAAAAGTGCAAAAGTGCGGAAATAATCAAAGGTTACACTAAACACGAGTCGGAGCCAAGTGATTCATCTTGTCTATCTGTTTTTACTTTTATTTTTCAGCATTTTAGTTAGTTTTATTTTTTTCTTATCTAAAAACATTTTTTCTAACTTTTGATTTGATTAGACGTTGAGGATAAACCGGTACTAAAAGCTCTTGTGTCCTTGGACGACATCGGTATCTTGCCAACACTATACTACGCTCATGATGGGTGCACTTGCCCATATGTGTGTTTGGTGTTAGTAAAATATCGTGTTTTATAAATTTAAAACTTGACTAACGTGTAAAAAGGGCTTAAAATATACTTATATACACACTCGCACACATCAGTGATGAAGCGAAGGAATTAAATGAATGGGCAATTTATAACAATCAGATTGTAGGTCCCCTTGGATGATCAAGATTAAACCTACTTTCTTGTTTGTTAACACACTAATGAGTGCGGAATCCACGTAAGTATGCAAACCAAAGCAAAAAGGAACAAATAAAAAGTAACCAAAGATTCACAAAACTTTGATTAAGTGAAGAGAAACAGTACACATACACACAGTGTTACAAACTCACAGGACTCTCTTAACTGAACTGTGAAACAAATGTGTCCTTATATAGGCCCCAATACCCAGTAACACTACGAAGAATCATACTGGGCCACGAACAATCACCAGTCCAACGAAGACTATGAGTCTTCGTGGACACTTACCAACGAACATTCAAATGCCACGAACAATGAATATGTCCACGAACACTAGTCTTCGTGGACATTGCACATGCACAAATAAAGGAATACGAACCATAGGTCTTCGTTGTGAACATTCATTCTTTGCAAACCTTCATGTGATCCACGAACACTTAGAAGACTTCTTTGCAAAAGAATTTCAATATATACTTGTGCCATCACGACATCATCATGATGATGTCATGATGATGTCATGATGATGTAAGCTCGCGGCGCTTCGTGCTTCGCGTGTCGAACTCTGGGGCGCATGACGGAGGAATGTAGTGACATCGGGCTTGAACCGAACCGAACCGTGTCAAACCGAACCGAGTCGAACCGAAACAAGCCGCATCCACAAAGTGCATCAACACAGATACATCACAACCTTCGAGTAGATTTGGTTGAATACATTTGGAGTCTTCAATGAAACAACGACAATGACGAAGATGATAATTAAAAAAATTGTATTTTTTTATTTATGTTTTTTAAGTTGATATAACTTTTTAAAGTTTATGTAATGTTTTTTTTATCAATGTTATTTCTTGAATTAATATTAATTATTTTTTTTTATTTTTTATTGATTTGTTTTAATTATTTTAACATAAATTAAATAAACAAAATGATTGTCACGTGCCACTCCACGCCACCCTTTCACGCTCCTCCCACCTTGCACCTTTTGGGGCTTGAAGGGGAAATCCTTATTTGCTGATGTGGATGCCCCTTCTTCAAGCCCCTCCACACCCTGTAGTCTATTCGACAAATCTTCGTCATCTAGAAACTTGCAAAAATAGATTGTTGAGTCCAAAATTAGCATGCCTTGTTGACTTGATTTTTGGACTAGGCCGCTTGTTGACCTTCGACATGAATCCTGCAAAATCGGCACCGTTAGTCTTGTCAAGGAGGACCCGGGGGTGTATCCATGACCAATCTCTAGCGAGAGAATAAGTTGTTTGATCTTTTAACAAAAAGGTAGGAACCAGGGGCGGACCCACATGGTGTGGGTCGGGGTCCTTGGACCCCAATGTTTTTTAAAATTTAATAGAACTGGTATGTTAAATTTTTTAAGGACCCCATAAAAATAATTAGTTGGACCCCATAATATTAAACGTGAAGCTGTTGCAGTGGGAAATTCCTTGTTTTCTAACAAGCAAGTCACAAGTTCGACTCCTAAATGTCTCGTCTTTTTTTTACAACTCCTTCTGACATTATTTTGTATTTTTTAACAATCCTAAGAGGTTTAATGCTGCCATAATTGCTTATGGTTTTGGGAACCCACATATATAGTAATACTGTTTAATCCCTGTTTAATTTATACTTGTTATTTGTTAAGATTTACACTTTGGAAAGTGATAATTCTAATTTATTTACTTAGTTATAAGATGTGGTATCATTTTGTGAAAAAAAAAATAGATTGAAATTCTGGACATGGAATATGAATACGATAACTTAAATATAGAGTAAGAAAAAAAAGACTAATAGTACATGTCGTCATTATTATGAGGTTGAAAATTTTAACACAATGTTAGATATGCAAATACAAGAGCATGGCCAAACATTTTAGTGAGATAAGCACTGAATTACTTATTTGCAGTGTGGTCAAGAGATTTTAAGGTTGGTAACTATATTTGTTTGATTTTCATAGTGGACAGCTTTGAATATTTGTAATCGTTTTCATTTCATATGACATCACATTTTTATTGTGTGTTTTCTAATGAGTAATGATCATATAGTTTTATTTGATATTGTACTTTATTATGTTTCTCGCCCGCCCCGAATGACGACCGACCCAAAAATTATAACGTTTGGTTGTGGAATATGTTAACACAGAAAAAGGGGACCCCATTGGAAAAAAATCATGGGTCCGCCACAGGTAGGAACGAAGACATTTAAGATTGTAGTAAATGTAGAGAATGTAGTGATCTAAATGTATTTCTACGAACCTCATATATATCCTAAACGGGTTTCTGAAGCCTTATCACACTCAGGACATTCCTGTCAAGACATTTAAGATTGTAGTAAATGTAGTATGTGCTTACCCTTGATTTTCTTACATTTTTGAGGTTCTTTGATGTATGTAATTGTTAACTGTTGATCATAGGGTTTTATTGGTAAACTGTACTGTCTATTATGGTCTGAATATGTGTTTGATAAACTGTTTTGAATAAAGGGAATGTGTAATATGTGTTGATAATCTGCATTTTTTGTGATTCTTGGTTTGTATATGATTCTTATTTGCATCGGTTGTGGTACATGCCTTGGTACCTACTTGTTGACGGAATTGGTGTAAATAAGAGGTAAAAGCACGTGTTAGAATGATTGAGCATAAGATGTCTTGAATATGGATTTGAAAACAGAATAAACATGTTTGCTGGAAAGTATATGTTGTCGGAAAGAAGAGAATGAGTGAAGATTTTTTATGAGGATTACCAGCCCAATCACAGCTGTTTTACAGCCAAGACTCCAGCTCAGCCATTTATTGACTTTCCTTTTATCCTTGTTTTTAGTTTTCTATAAATTGGGCATATGTATGTGTATTCAAATATGAACTCAGTAATCAAAAACATCATTTTATCTCTATACCTAATGATACGGTATCAAAGCGGTGCATACGATCTTGAGATCAATCCGCTCAAACCACAAAACAAAGCCATTCAGTGAAAACCCATCTCCTTCAAACCACAAAACAAAACCGGTTCAGAAAACCTCTCTCCCAAAACTCAAAATCAAAATCAAACTCCAAAAAAATTCAAAAACCTACCTGTTCAAAAGCTTCAGAAAACTCAGTCTTCAGCTTCTTCTTGCCGTCACCGCCGGTCACCAAACACCACAAACCACCAGCCACGTCACAACTATCATCAACCACCACAGCACACTTCTCTCTGAACCGACGGAGAGCCAGACATCGTAACCGTCACATCGTTCTCCAACCGCCACAGAACACTCGCCGGCCTCTTATCTCCGGCGTCAACCACCACAGCACACCTTCGTCTCTCTGATTCTCCTCCCTCTCTCTCTAAAAGTGCAGAAGGGTTGTATAGAGAAGAAAGTCTGGGGGGCTAGGTTTTTTTTTGGTTCTGTGTTTTTTCTCTATGTGAAGAAGAAAGGAAAATTAAAGGTGTGGTGGGGTGAGAGAGCACGTGAAGTAAGGAAAAAGGGGATTGGGATTGTCACCTTTTTCAGAATCTTTTTTTGTTTAAGACAACATTTAGAAAAAAAAAGGATTTTGCAAATGATTAGTCACAGGAAGTATGAGTTGTTGAAGGACTATCCGTCAATAAGTGGGGAAGCCTATTTAACAACACTGAAAAGCGGTGATCAAGTCAGTTCTTGGATTTTTGATTGTGGAGCCACTGATACGATGACGTACGAGCCATCAGACTTCGTGCTACAAAGAAACCAAACAGAACTCATATCAAGACTGCAAATGGCGAAAGTGCTTCAGTAAAGGGAGGAGGAACTGTCGAAATATCTCCCAATATGAGATTGTCAAATTGTTTATATGTTCCTTCGTTAACACACAAATTATTATCAATAAGTCATGTTACAAAGGAACTCAATTGCACAGTTCTAATGCATCCTCATTTTTGTATCTTACAGGACATCAGAACTGGAAAGATAATTGGGCGTGGCACTGAACGACAGGGCTTATACTATGTGGATGAGGTGACTCAGTCAGGGACTGCGATGCTTTCTCACGGAACAAAGAGTAGAGAAGCATGGCTTTAGCATAGGAGATTAGGGCATCCTTCCACTGGGTATCTACATCTTTTACTCCCTAAACTTTTTTCGTCAAACAGTACTTTAGACTGTGAAACATGTGCCTTAGCCAAAAGCCATAAAAAAGCTTTCAAACCAAGTAACACTAGGGTTAGTGAACCCTTTTCACTAATACATTCCGATGTTTGGGGTCCAGCTAAAACGAATGGAGGTCAAAATCTTCGTTTTTTCCTATTATTTGTTGATGACTGTACCCGGATGACATGGGTATATTTTTTAAAACAAAAATCTTAAGTCTTTGACAAATTTAGACTGTTTTACACCATGGTCCAAACTCAATTCAAAACCAACATTCAGATCTTACGATCTGATAATGGAGGGGAGTACGTTAATACCTCCATGAAACAATTTATTCAAGAGAAGGGAATGATTCACCAAACCACTTGCCCAAAACACCCAGAACAGAATAATGTAGTTGAGCGAAAAAATGGCATTTTGGTAGAAATGGCCCGAGCCCTTATGCTTGAATCCAAAGTCCCTAAATCTTTTTGGCCCGAAGCTATAAACACAGCTGTGATTACCAACCAAAGCCCTTGACCTAAAAACTCCCCTAGATACCTTATCCACATTCACCAAACTACCCCCACCTCTTACATTACCACCTCGTGTCTTGGGGTGTACCGTTTTTCCCCATATACCTAAAACCGAACGATCCAAACTTGACCCATGTGCCCAAAAATGTGTCTTTGTTGGTTATGGGGTGAATCAGAAAGGATACCGATGTTATAACCCATCACGACGTCGTGTGATTATGACTGTCCACTGTGATTTTCTTGAAACAGAATATTACTATCAGTCCCATCTCAGTGGTCAGGGGGAGATAGAACATGAAGACTCACTGAGCTGGTTGAAGTGGATTCCATCTGCAAGCGAAAATGAGTCATCTCATACATCCACACATACTAAGCCTGTCGAAAGTCTCACCCAAGAATCATCCAGACTGGTGTTCGAGGTAAGTGACTCTCCAAACCTTGGAAATGTGTCTGAATATGATCCAGATACCACTAACAATCAGGAAAGTCCTGAGACAATGGAACATGTGGAGATTGCTGAGCAAAACAACGCAGTCCAAGGAGAAGTCGAATCTAATGAACAACATCATGGGAGTTCTGGAACAACACCGGGAACATACGTTTTACCTCCTAGAGCCAATAGAGGGGTTCCTCCAAAACGGTACTCCCCAGAAAGGGAAACCAGAAATTCAAGGTATCCTACAGCCAATATGGTTAACGGGAACTTATCTAACAGTGCGAAAGCATTTGTTACCTCACTATACTCCGAACAAATACCGAGTTCCGTAAAGGAAGCCCAGAGTAAGAAGAACTGGAAGGAAGCAATGGAAACGGAGATGCGTGCTCTTATGAAAAACAACACGTGGGAGAAGTGCGTTCTTCCTAAAGGAAAGAAAACTGTTGGATGTCGGTGGGTGTATTCAATCGAATATAAACCAGATGGTTCCATTGGAAGATACAAAGCTTGGCTCGTAGCCAAGGGTTACACTCAGACATATGGGATCGATTACTCTGAGACATTCTCTCCGGTTGAAAAAATGGACACCATCAGAGTCCTCTTCTCCATGGCAGCCAATAAGGAGTGGCCTCTCCACCAGTTTGATGTTACAAATGCATTTCTCCATGGAGACCTAACGGAGGAGGTCTTCATGGAAGCACCTCCAGGTTTCTCTAGGGGTTTTAAAGAAAGGGAAGTATATCGGTTGAAAAAGTCATTATACGGGCTAAAACAATCTCCTCGGGCATGGTTTGGAAAGTTCACTCTGGCCATGAAAGAATACGGGTATCACCAAAGTAATGCTGATCATACTCTGTTCCTCAAGAGAAGAAACGGCCTTGTATCCTGCTTGATCATATATGTAGACGACATGATTATTACCGGGAATGATGTAGAAGAAATAGCACAGCTAAAAGAGAATCTGTTTTCAAAATTTGAAATGAAAGATCTAGGGAATCTCAAGTATTTTCTCGGGATTGAAGTTCTCAGGTCTAAACGGGGGATCTTCATTTGCCAAAGAAAGTATGTCCTTGATCTTCTGGCGGAAACCGGGTTGATTGATTGTAAACCCGCAGATACTCCAATGGCGGTGAACCACAACCTTCACATGGAACTTAATGGGGAGCTTGCGGACAAAAGGTATCAACAGCTCGTGGGCAAGCTAATTTATCTCTCTCACACTCGTCCTGATATAGCGTATGCGGTTGGAATAGTAAGTCAGTTCATGCACCAACCACAAGTTGCCCACATGGAAGTTGCTCAGAGAATTTTAAGGTATCTCAAGGGGACCGTAGGCCATGGAGTGTTGTTCAAAACAAATGGACATCTGAAGGTTGAGCTCTACACTGACGCAGACTGGGCATGAGATAAGGGAAATCGAAGGTCAACATCAGGGTACTTCTCCTTGGTCGGTGGAAACCTTGTTACTTGGAGAAGTAATAAACAAAAGGTAGTTGCTCTGTCGAGTGCAGAAGCGGAATTTAGAGGTATAGCTCGAGGGATAAGCGAAGTTCTTTGGATAAGGAAGCTACTAGAAGACATTGGTTTTTCTCAAAAGGAACCCAGTAAAGTTATGTGTGACAATACAGCTGCAATACAAATCTTAGAAAACCCAATACAACATGATCGAACAAAACACGTGGAGGTAGACCGACATTTCATCAAAAAGAAACTGGAAGAAAGAATCATAGAGCTCCCACATGTATCATCAAAAGATCAACTCGCAGATATTCTTACAAAGGTCGTCAATGGAAACGCTTTTAGTAGCTGCTTGAGCAAGTTAAGTATTGGTGACCCAACTACTCAACTTGAGGGGGAGTGTCGGAAAGAAGAAAATGAGTGAAGATTTTTTATGAGGATTTCCAGCCCAATCACAGCTGTTTTACAGCCAAGACTCCAGCTCAGCATTTATTGATTTTCCTTTTATCCTTGTTCAGTTTTCTATAAATTGGGCATATGAATGTGTATTCAAGTATGAACTCAGTAATCAAAAACATCATTTTATCTCTATACCTAATGATATATGTTTCCCTTCTCATGTTGGATGTTTATGATGATAAGGTTTTTAAAAAGGTTCTTATGAAAATCCTTTACATATTGGATTGACTAGTTATATTGATAGTTTGTTATAAGTTGTAATTTAGTCGAGTGTTAAATAGTAACTGTGACATAAAACATTTGATAAACTGATGATTTTATGCATATTAAGGTTGGTATGATCTTCACATTGTGATGATCTTTGTTTTGTTCTTTGATCGGACAAAATGGAAAGGTATAGTGTTTGGATTATTTGAATTGGTCGCAAACACACCCTAAGTTTACAACACATAATGCACAAGGTACAGCTTTGCACAACATGACCGCACACTTATTAAGTCGCACACTTATGGTAAACCGCACACTAGCATCCGCACACTTCATGAAGCCATACACTTCTGACCGCACACCCCTTACACTGTACAATGTTGCTCATGCCGCACGCTCGCATTGAGACCACACACTGTACACTGGACCACACACTCAAGTACATTGGGCCAGTACCTTGAATTGGGTCGCACACTTAGAAAACTCGTATTTGATTTCTTATGTTACTGTACACAGACTTGGGTTGTGTTATAAGTTCGTATATGGCCCGTATGTGTATTATATGAGACATGATTCTTATGTGCTACTCGATACATGTATTAATACGTGATGTTACTTGCATACGAACCAAACAAATGTTGGTAACCATAATAGGGCGTGGTTGACTAACCTAACACAAGTAAATTATCTACCGAGCAAAGCAAAGGTGAGTTCACACACTTTACTAAAAGCATGCTTTTTCGGTGGTTGGGAAACGGAACGAAAAACACTTTCCCTTGTTTGGGATTGCTTGAACGGTACAAACAACACTTTCCTTGGTTTGGGATTGCTTGAACGGTACAAACAATACTTTCCCTGGTTTGGGATTGCTTACTATTCCTGGTTTGGAATACGGTTAATTACTATTTATATTAGATGCAACAAGCGTACTAAACGAAACTCTATCACGAAATCCCTACTTTCTATACCGATTAGTCGTCGGGGCCTGGTGAACAGGTTATTAGTCGATAGCGCTATTTAGGTTGCACCAACTCACACCGTGCTTGGAGAGGATCGGTCGTGAACTAATAGACCTTGGCAAACCGTCAATGATGATAGACATTGAAAAACATGGCAAACAACGATACAATATGTCACTAGTATTCGGTATTACGCAGTTTAGTAGCTTACATATGGGGTAGCTCCGCATGGCATGATATAAAGGAGTAATTAAACAACAAAAGTTTTTGGAAATAAAACTGGAAAACTATGAACTCATGAACTCGCCAACTTTATGTTGACATCCTACTGCATGCTTTGTAAGTTGCTCGTTACAGCTTTGGACGGACAATGCAATCGCCTGGAGTGCGTGGTTTGTAAGTTTCATATTAACGTATAATTCAAGAAATTATGGTTTTAAGTTACGATGGGTTTTCTTTATATTTCTGCTGCTATATTAAATTGTGTTTTTTTGGGCGTTTAAACATATAGACTAATCGTGTTAATTGGGAAAATTTATAGCTCACGTAAATGGTTCAACATGATTAGTGGTTAGGATCCTGGTCAGTCACACGCCTCGCGATAATACTTCGCGTGTGAAAGTTGAGGGTGTGACATTTTAGTTATAATCGAACCTAATTAACCCATTCATTCAAGTGAACCGTTTGGGTGATTAAATGATATTAACATTTACATACGTACTTTATGTTAATCTCATTCACCGTTAGTATTAGGAAATCATTTAAATCAAGAAAACATGGCAAATCTTTTAGAATCTCACTTTTATTTTGGTTTGGGCGTTTAATTAAAGTAAATTACTAGTTTTGTCCTTTATGTTTGTACTAAATTGCAGGCGGTGTCCTTTGGCCCAAAAGTTGACGAATTTTGTCCTTAACGTTTCAAAATCCTGCACGTTATAAGATATATCTTATTTATAGTAAATCAACCAAATAAGATATAAATAAAAAAACTCATCACACCCTACAATAAATTAATATTCACCATTTTCTTTACTCATATGAACTCTCACACCCTCAATTCACCCATAACGATGCCTACTTTCTTTGTAATTCCTAAATTGAACCATCTTTCATCTTTTTAAATGAAATCGCCATTGTTTTAGATTCACAAGTTCTGTTTAGATTTATATAAGCAAATACACATGTTTTCCATTCTACCTTACTAATTTGCCAAACTTAGTAGTTAAATCTTTACATGCAATATAAATTCATGATTCCAAACTACATCTAATCTTTCTAACCTATCGATTAGGGTTTCTACATCCAGAAATCAAGCATCAAAACCATAAATTTCCTTTTTATGCAACCAAATTATGATTTTTTCCCGTTTAAATTTGCCAGACACTTTCCCATTGGTCCAACCAAATTACGATTTTGTCCTGTTTAAATTTACAGCTTCGCCACTAGTTTTGTTTTTTTCCCTTGCAACTAAATTATGATTTTGTCCTTAGCTAAAATTTACAGTTTTGCCAACGTTCTTTGTTTCTTCCCTATCAAATTACGATTATGCCCCTGTGAAAAATTACGGTCATGCAATCGTTTTAGTTTTTTTGTTTTTTTTTTTGACAAAATTATGGAAGTGTTTTGTTTTAATTGGTTGACTCGGAGTAATTTTTTATTCGTGCTAGGTGGTTGCCTGGCACACGCTCACTTATCTTGAAAGTTACAATTTTGCCTCAAGATTAAAATTATAGCATTTCCATCGTTTTCGTTTTTTAGCACAAGTATTGTAGTGTTTTGTTTTAATTGGTTGACTCGATGTAATTTTTTTTGAGATCGTATTATGAGTAGTATGTACAAGTAAGCGAAACACATTCATACATGTTATGAGATAGAAATATTCGGCTTAGTGCCCCGCAACGGGGGCAGGGCAAAAATAAGTATACTACATTTAACATGGAGGGGAATAGTGTCAGACAGCTGCCTGACACTATTCCCATTGGTCCAGCCAAATTACGATTTTGCCCCGTATAAATTTACGCCTGACACTTTCTCATTTGTCCAGCCAAATTATGATTTTGTCCCGTTTAAATTTACAGTTTTGTCATTAGTTTTATTTTTTTCTTCTCCTAGCTAAATTACGATTTTGCACTCAGTTCAAATTTATAGTTTTGCCATTGTTTTTGTTTTTTCCCTGTCAAATTACAATTTTGCCCCTGGTGTAAAATTATAGACATGCCATCGTTTTAGTTTTTTTTTAACAAAACTATAGTAGTGTCTTGTTTTAATTGGTTAGCTCGCTGTAATTTTTATTCGTGCTGACCAGTAGTTTTTTCATTGTTTTAGTTTTTTTAGCAAAAGTATGGTAGTGTTTTGCTTTAATTGGTTGATTTGATGTAAATTTTTTTTGACATCGTGTTATGAGTAGTATGTACAAGTAACCGAAACAAAGACGAGCATGTTATGAGAAAGAAATATTCGGCTTTGTGCCGGCAAAAACTAGTAGTGGAACAAAGTCATATGTAAGAACACTGTTGGAATATTTTTTATAAGTGGCCGGTGAACATCATTACAATATTAATTTTATATTATGAATATGATTTTCTAACGTTGATCTTAGTTTCCAAGAAACCGTGTTGCATTTTCCTACTATGTATGTTTGACCATTTAATGAATATATTATTTTTTTTTTGAAAGGTATTTAATGAATATATTATGAATATGATTTTCTAACGTTGATCTTAGTTTCCAAAAAACCGTGTTGCATTTTCCTACTACCTACCAATATGTATGTTTGACCATTTAATAAATATATTATGAATATCATTTTCTAAAATTCATCTTAGTTTCCAAGAAACCGTGTTGCATTTTCCTACTACCTACCAATATGTATGTTTGACCATTTAATGAATATATTATGAATATCATTTTCTAAAATTCATCTTAGTTTCCAAGAAACCGTGTTGCATTTTCCTAATATGTATGTTTGACCATTATAATGAATAAGCTATCATAAGCTTTTCATCTGATGACCCCCGTTGTATGTACATCTGATGATCAACAACTGTGACCATATATTTTGAGATGCTATCCAGGCACTCTTCGTAAATTATTTCAGTAAGCATGTCGTTTCAGACCGGCCAAGAAGCTCGATTGTCCCAATCTTTAGAATGTCTACCACAGTGTCGTCAGCTTACGTTTTCCGAAATTCAAGTAGCAACCAAGAACTTTGATGAGTCATTGGTGGTCGGACATGGTGGTTTTGGCAACGTTTACAGAGGAACCATCACTAATGGAGAAAGTCTTTTGGATGTTGCCATAAAGCGCCTGGAGTCAACATCTGGTCAAGGAGCTGTGGAGTTTTGGGCTGAAGTTGAGATGCTTTCGAAGTTAAGGCACTGCAATTTGGTTTCTTTAATTGGCTACTGCAATGATGGGAAGGAGATGATCCTTGTCTACGAGTATATGCCCAATGGAACTCTTTCAGATCGTCTCCATAAATATCGATTGCCTCTAACATGGGTTCGAAGACTCAAAATATCCATAGGGGCTGCTCGTGGGCTAGAGTACCTTCACACTGGTGCGGGTATTAGGCAAGGAGTTGTACACCGCGATGTAAAGAGCTCGAATATATTGTTAGATTATACTTGGTCATCAAAAGTTTCAGACTTTGGGTTATCCAAAATAGTTCCAACAAATCATCCTTCTACTTATGTCAACACGTTGGTGAAAGGTACATTTGGATATCTAGATCCAAATTACTTTCAAACCGGCAGGCTGACCCGAAAGTCTGATGTTTATGCCTTTGGGGTGATACTGTTTGAACTCTTATGTGGGAGAAAAGCATTAGATACAAGTTTTGATGAGGAGCAAATGAGTTTGGCAACATGGGCTCAAGACTCCATTAAAGAAGGTAGGCTAAAGCAAATTGTGGATTCTGATTTAAGGGGGAGAATATCGTTTACATGTGTTAAGGAGTTTGCACAGCTAGCCAGCGGGTGTTTGCATAGTAACCCAAAGAAACGTCCAACAATGAGCGTGGTTGTGGTGGGCCTTGAGTCGATTCTAGCCTTACACGAGAAAACCAACACCACATTGGACAGAAAAATATTTGGTTTAAGGTTACCTGCTTTTGGCTTTCCATCTAGTCATGAAAACTCAGGTATGAAGTTCCCTTTATTTCGTCACATTACATATGCTTAGCTACAGCCTACAAGTACTATTGTCTGATTCTATTCATCCAACTTATAATTAGAGTATCTGTGTTCTCTGATGTATCCACTTCTAACAAGTTATTTGTTGAACTTTTAGTTGTAGGTAAAAGTTTAACATCCATTGAGTCGTACTTTTATACTGTTGGAGGCGAAAACCATATATTACGCCGGTTTGATTTCGAAACTATCAATGTTGCAACGGAAAACTTCTCTAGATCTAATTTGATTTTAGAAGGCGTCTCTGGTGCCATGTACAAGGTATCCATATGATCACATATATCATTAGATTGGATCTGGGTTTGCCCTTAATTTGTTTGCTGGAATGTTAACTTGATTTTTCTTAATTAAGGGAAAACTGCAAAATGGCCAAGATATAGCAATTGTTGGGCCTTATTCTGATAGACTATTAGAATTTCATATGAATGAAGTGTCTATACTTCTAAAAATTGAACATCAGAATTTGGCTCAGTTGCTTGGATGGTGCATTGAAGGAACAAACGTCTACCTTCTCTATGATATCCCACAAAATTATTACGCAACTCTGGGACATTTGTTATCTGGTAAAACTTCAATTTGAATTGTACTCATGATGGTGTTATTGAAAAAATGATGTTTCTAGGAGGTTTTTGAAAGTGTGCTGACTCTAAAAAAACTGACACCAAATATTCATGTGCAAGCCAACTCCTTGAATATGTTGACATGGCAAAACTCAACGAATGAGTCTGCTTCTTTCACTAGCGAACTTCTAAGAAACCAGAAACAGTTCAAAAATCTCCTAGAAACGCTTATGATCCTTCCAGACCACCTAGAAATAAAAAAGAATTGTTCAAGAACAAGCAAATGGCTTATTGTTAACCTTATTTTAATTTTAAGTTAAACTAACTATGATTCTTCTCTTACGATTTCATTAAACTTGATGGACTAAATCGAGTCAAACATGTGTATTGTGGTTCGTCTTTGTAGATCACAACTTCGTTCCCTTGGACTGGGCTGAGCGGTACCGAATATTACTAGGTGTTGCCCGGGCACTTCTTTACCTTCATAAGCATGCTCCAATTAGGGTCTTACATTGTGATGTCACAGCTAGGAACATTCTGTTAAATGAACGCTTGGAACCGAAACTACATGGTTTTTACTATGTAGTGTCTGCACCAAACAACGAGACCGATTGCATTGAAATGAACTTGGTTCGTGGGACCAGGTAAGAACATACCATCTCTAGTGAAGAACAAGTAACCATCAACTATGAGTGATGTTTAAAACCTTCATTTTATATGTGACAGGGGATATATGGCACCAGAAAATCTAATGCATGGTCATGTGTCAACTAAGACTGATGTCTTTGATTTCGGCGTATTAGTTTTGGAAACTATAGCAGGGCGTAAATGTTCCTACATGCACGAATCCGAGGAGAGTTTTACTCAGTATGTAAGTATGATTAGATTGGATCATAATAGACTTGTGCTTGAATAAGTTATCTTCCAATCAATAGATGATATCCTACTTCTTCAAATCAGAAGCCAGTACGTTCTAAACAAATAATTAAGTGACATGGATTTTAATATCAATCTATGGATTTTCACTGAATTTAAACAAAAATCTTTGTACTACATTTTTGCATTATTTGACTTCTTAAATTGGAAAACTCAACAAAGAGGTTATTGGACTTTACTTTTTAAGGCTAGAGGGTATGGTGATGGTACTTCAAGGGAGGATGGTCCGCCATGTAGGCGCAACGTCATAGTCCTCCCAAGGATGGTCCATCTCACAAAAGTAGAGGGTATGGAGGGTGGTCCTAGATGATCCTACCCCACAACTTTTATGTTTTTTATTTTTTTTAATCTTCTACTTTTTTTTTAACATTTAACAAATAAACTAACAAAATATTTTCATTAATATTAATAACACATTACATAAACTTAAAAAAGAAACATAAACTTAATAAAAAAAACATAGACTTAATAAAAAAACATAGACTTAAATAATTTGATGCTTCTTCATGATGTCGGTTTGTAGTTTTTTCAACATCGAACTTTTCGTCTCGGGATACTCATCGACATCCATCGTTATTATTTCCCATTCCTTGAGGCGAATCTTTTCATCGGAAATTCGGATTTTTTCATTGGACAATCGGACCTTTTCGCGTAACTTTTCTTCCGCCACACGAGTCTTTTCTTCGATGGCCCGCTCCTTCGCCTTCGCCTTTTGGGCCGAGACGTCCGTGTACGTTTTAAAGTGTTCCATAAACTCTTCCATCTTCGGGTCCACCTTTTCCTTTTCTTTCCCCTTCGCCCACTCCTTCTTTGATTTGTCCCGGCCCGTTGGATGCTCCGCTTCATGTACGGCGTATTCCTCTTCGTCAAACTCGGCATCATCGTTTCGCCTTCGGTTTGGACGGTTGCTCACCCACCACTTGCTTGCCTTTTTTTCGTTTGCCTTTTTCTTTTTCTTTTTGCGGTTGGGTTTCGGGAACAATTTCCACATCGTCGCCGGGTTCGGATTGTTGAACGGGTTGCGTCGGGATCAGTTAGGGTTGAACGGGTGGCGTTGGGTTCGGTGGAAATTAAAAGCACCCCGCATCATCATTTGTTGAAGGGCTTGATTTTGAGAGAATTGAGCGAATTAGTTCGGTGAGTGTTGGAATGAGGCGAAGGCATTTGACGAATATTGAGAGAATTGGTTCGGTTCGAGCGTCGGATAATAGCCCGGAACCGAGAAAACATTCGGTTGGGTCGGGTTGTTGGGATTGTTCGGGTTGTTGAAGGGATTCATAGTAGAGTATAAGGTTATAAAACTGGAAGAAGATTTATAAAAATAAAGTGAGAGAGATATGAGAAAATGGGGTTAAAATGGTGAATGGAGGTGAAAATGGATTTGAAATTTATTTATTTTTGTTTTTTGACCGTTGCTTTTTATGTTTAAAATGGATTTTTTTTTTTTTTGTAACGGTAACTTTTTGGAGAGGGGCCCACCAAAGTTGGTTCGTCGCCAACGTCTTAAGGACGACGCTGAGGACGGGACCGGGGGGGGGGGGGATGGTGTACATGCCGGCGTCGGTCCAAGACGTATGGAGGACGGACCCCATACCGTGTAGCCTAACAGAAAAGTTATCTTATTAATTTCTTTAGCTTTTATTATATTAACAAAAAGAAATTCCTATCTTTATGAATAAGTCGCCAAACTTTAAAAAATGACCTTTTTGTTAAGACATACCATTGTATTTTAGTGGAATTGTGGGACTATGGCTACTTATATGTTTGTTGAACTAATTAATGTAGATATGGAGAAATTGGGTGGAAGGAACATATTCAAATATAATTGATACCAGACTTTCTGTTGATTCAAGATCCATCGCAAGATTTATCCACATGGGGTTGTGGTGCATTCAAGTAGAAGCTACAGATAGGCCAACAATGGAGGAGGTTGTTGGCATATTTCTTGGCAGCTCATCTATCTATCTCCCTATCCTGAAAGACCCAAATAGCTGAGATTTAGGTGAGTTGATGTTTGGTGGTTTTCTTGAAGCTGAGATTTAGATGAGTTGATGTTTGGTGGTGTTCTTGAATCAGAGATTTAGGTGAGTTGATGTATGGTGCTGTTCTTGAATCTGAGATTTAGATTGAAGTTGGATGAGATGATGTTGATGGATGAGATGATTTAGGTTGATATAAGTTCTTCAATTTTTGGTGGTTATATAAATCTGAAACAAATGATGAGATGATGTTGGTGGTGGTTATGAAGATGGTGTTTAAGATCAATTTATGATGATGTTCATGTTCCAGAATTTATTTTCTTTATTTTGAAGATCTCATGTTCATATTTTCAATTGCAGATATTAATTGTTTGAAGATGTTCATATTGTTCATTTGAAGATGTTAATATTTTTTTCAAGATGTTCATGTTCATTTGATTAATATATATATATATAGTGTGAGGTTCATTGGGGAACACTAAAAAAGTGGGGAACCGGGGAACACTCTTAAAAATTTAAATTAACATGTTAAAAATTAATTTTTTAAACATTTTTTTCGACGCTTCTCCTTATATATACTTGTAGAAGCATTTTTAATAAAAAAAAAATCAAAAACTAAAAATATTAAAAAAAAAAATTAAAAAAAAGGCTAAAAAATTTTTTTTTTAGAAAATTTTTTTTTTACTCGACTAGATTCTCCTCCTTTTTATAAAGAAAAGCGCTGAAAAAAATTTAAAAAAAAATTATTTTTAACATGTTAAGTTAATTCTATAAGATATAACTGTTTTTTTTATATTTTTAGTTTTTGATTTTTTTTTATCAAAAATGTTTCTACTTGTATTTATAAGAAAAAGCGCTGAAAAAAAATTAGAAAAATATTTTTTTAACATGTTAAGTATAATTTTTAAAAGTGTTCCCCTGTTCCCCACTTTTTTAGTGTTCCCCAATGAACCCTCCCCTATATATATATATAGGGGAAGGTTTAAATAAGAACACCTATTTTTTGTGAGAACCATGAGAACAAATCTCAGCCACACATTTCTATCCCTTGTATTTTAATTGAAAAGGTTATATTGGTAATTATACAATCCCCTTTTCCATTTAACCTAAACATCATCAGATTCCAAATAGTGAAATCACGTTATCATCTAAACCAAAATAATGTAATCACACAGGTCTGATACCTTCAACGATTTTAGGGCTTATAAAATCTAATTGAAGGAGCTAATCGATCTCTGGGTTTTGAGGACGACTCCTTGAATCGTGTGATCCTTGAATCGTGTAAGCCAGGTATCGATGGATCTTTGATTTTTCTGGTCGATCTCTGTTTTGAAGTCTATGTTTATATCGCTTGTTGTTCGTTAGTTTTCTTCAATTAGCATTGTCTATTTGTTGTTTGACTCTTGAATTTTACCTGATTGTTCTTCTGTTTTCTCAATTTTGGGTGATTTGGTGGATATGGCTTTTAATATTAGGTGGTTATGCAGTGATAATCAATTTTGAGTCATACTCATCCTTTATTCATCATTATAATTGTATATTTACATATTTTAGGTGGGTATGTGATGTATTTTTAATGACATATATTGAAATCTTGACAATTTGCACTTGGTTATTATTTAAGTGGCTATGTGATGTATTTTTAATGACATATATTGAAACCTTAACAATTGCCACTTGGTTATTAATTAGATGATGATATAGGATTAGTTTTTGGTTAATTATTTCTTCTTTTCCATTAAATGTCCTGATTTTGTTGAATTTAAGAATAAAATATGGGCATGGAAAGGAATAATTGTGTCCTTTCTTAGTGCACATAACCTGTTTGTTAAAATGCCAAAGTGAATTTTGTGTTTCATTTCTAATTTGCATAGTTTAAATAAATTACAGTGGTCAAAAGCATTATATAAATTCAGTATCCTATAAGTTAGAACTATGTTTAAACTAATTTATGTTTATGTAAGTGATAGTTTGCATCAAACCTTTTTTTATTTTAACTAAAGTTCATTTATTCTTATGTAACAAGTCTTACACAGGTGTAGATTTGTTCATTGTCACTAGCCGGTGGTGAAAACCATATCAATGCTAGTGGGGTCTGAAAAGCATCACTGGCGAACAAGAGCTATGATTGTGAATCGATACAAGTCATGTTTAAAGACTTTTAACATACGCCATTATTGTAAAAGACTATTTCAATGCTGGAAGATATGGGGACATGTATGCATACGAACGTACGTGATACTGACGTGAAAAAGTTGGTTGCATCAGATGAATGAGAATGTTGATGGTGCTGCAAGGATTATTATGTGTCTATTCACATATGTAAGTGTAACAGTTGATTGTACATAGGTGTAAGTGTATGTTTTACAAATATGTGAATGTCATGTACTCTTATCATGATAACCTTCATTATTATGGGTTGTTTATACAATGAATTTCGTAACATTTGAGATAGAAATATGCATTTAATAAATAAATCTGGTTCATATTTCACTGTCACGTATCTTTTTTTTATGTTAAATGTCTGTTGTTGGATTACACATGCGTAGATAGCTCGCTATCAAATATTTGTTTTAGTTTTACATGTGTGTAACTGATATACACATGTGTACTGATTTACACATGTGTAAATTGTTCGTTGTTACATATCTATGTATATATAACATATGTGCAGCTGAATTACCCATCTATAAACTGTTCCACATCATGTATTTGTGTTTATTTTACACATGTGCAGCAAAATTACACATGTGTAAACTCTTCAGTATCACATATCTCTGTTTGTTATACATATGTGCAGCTGATTTACACATGTGTAAACTATTCCCTATCATATATCTATGTATGTTTACATATGTACAGCTGAGTTCATGTGTAACTTTTCTCTGTGACATAAATGGGTCTCTTTTACATAATGTGCAGCTGATTTACATATATGTAAATTATTTAGTGTTACATATCTATTTATATTTTTACATATGTGTAATCCTTCATATCTATTTTTTTTCTTTCTAAACTATTATGATTTACACATGTGTAACCTTTAATATATTCATTTCCCTTTTTAAACTATTATGATTTACACATGTGTAAACCTACATATGTATACTTATTTTTTTTACTATTAGGATTTACACATGTGTAAACCTTTATATATATGCTTATTTTTTACTTTTATGATTTATACATGTGTAAACCTTTGTATATATTCTTATTTCATTTGACTATTATAATTTACACATGTGTAAACCTTGGTATCTATGCTTATTAATTTAGTTGTTATAATTTATACAAGGCTGCATCGTACGAGTGAGAAAATATGAGGACATGTATACGTAAGTGATGCTGAAATGAAAAATTTGCCTACAAGGCTGCATCGTACGAGTGAGAATGTTAATGGTGATGCAACAGTTACACATTCGTAAGTGTACGTTTTACAAATGTGTGAGTGTCATGTATTCTTATGATGCTAACCTTCGTTTTCATGGGTTGTTTGTCCAATGAATTTGGTTACATTTGAGACAGAAGTATGCACTTAAAAAACTAAGTTGGTTCATATTCCATTGTCACGTATCTTTGTTTGTTTTAAATATATGTTGTTGAATTACACATGCGTAAATTGTTCACTATCACATATTTGTATCTGCTTTACACATGTGTAAACTATTCGTCGTTACATATCTATGCATGTATTACATATGTGCAGATGAATTACACATGTGTAACTAGTCTCTGTCATATATTTTGGGTCATTTTTACATAATGTGCAACATTTTATATATGTGTAAGTTGTTTGTTTTAAACTTGTGTAAATTACATGTATTCTTATGTGATATGTCTTACACATTAGAAAATTGTTCAATGTAACTTATTTGATTCTCTTTTACACTTATGCATCTGAATTACACATGTGTAAACTTTCTACTATCACCATATGTGCATTTGTATTACACATGTGTAAATTTGTTCATGATCATGTTTGTTTATTTTATACACATTTGCAGCTATATTACACACGTGTAAAATGTGAAGTTAAACCAAAATAGTATTATAAATAATCAAAAATATTAAATTGCATAACAAGTTGTAATCATTGGCATACGGTAACCATGATAAGATGAAAACATAAGTTATAATCCTTGATATACGCTAATCACGATAACATAGAAACAAGTCATAATTCACAATATCATCCAATCTTTTTTTGTTTCATTTTCGTCCCTCTCAAACTCCAATATTTTCTTGATCACGTCTTCTCGGTGAATATTCACTTTTCAAAGTACAATCTTCGCATCATTTTTCGGGCTTCTACGGTTGACCTCTCAAAGTTCTTTATGTCATTTTCCAACCAACAGTAGAATGTACCATTTTTTTCTAATGTGCCTGATCAAAGTGACAAATGTACAATACTATTAAGCTATTTGTTTTTACTGTTACTCTAAACAAATAATTCGGTTGACTTACACATGTGTAAAGGAGCAAAACTGCTCACTTACACATGCGTAAATTGCTTATTCACACAAATGATATAGTAACTAAGATGATTTACACATGTGTAAACATCTTACGTACACATGTGTAAGTTGCTTAATTACACAAATATAATATTAACTATGATGGTTTACACATATGTAAGCATCTTACTTACACATGTGTAAATACTTTTTTTTACAATGAACTAAATTGCACCCAAGTTCAACCACAAAGCTTTAGATTTTCTCACCATGACTCCTGAAAGCATTGGTTGTGTATTCGATCACATTAACCTTGAAAGAATCTGCATAAAAGAAAATTTAAGATCAAGGGGAGAGCGATATATTCGAAGGAATCTGAAATCTGATTTTAAGATAATGTTAATTTGCTTTGAGGAATCTGTTAAAATTTGTTGGCCAAAATATAGTCATCTACAAACTCCAACATGATTTACACATGTGTAAACCTTTAGGTATATACTTATTTTCTTTAGCAATTTTTTTACCCATTATAATCAATGATGATAGGTAGCATGATATCTTAATGAGTAGATTGAAATATACAAAATCTGTATCTATGATGTTAAGTTTGTATGCACCAAACTTTTATTAAGGGTTATCAAGTTTTAAATCATATTGAGCAATAACTATTCTGTGTAAATCCCATTTCACAACAATGAAAATTGCTACTGCAACTTCTTATGCTGAAAACTAATAACACAAAAGTGAAAATCCTATTATTTTATCTGTCAATTTCCAACAAAAACTCAAAATACGATAAGACCCTAAGAGTCGTAAAAACCAAACTAAACAAAATCAGACTCTGTACTTAAACCATATTGTTACTGTATCTAGTGAACATAAGATGGCACGTGATTGATCAACAATCACCATTCAAAATCAATTTTCATGTGATTGATTAACAACAAATCCAGAACCTGATAACTAAAAATCACATTAATGTCCAAACAAACTTGACAATTTCAGAGTCCAATTCAGTCATAGAAACCCTGATTCCACCAATTCTCCATATACATAACTAAAATTAACATCAATGTCCAAACAAAGCTAGCGATTTCTGACTCAAATTCAGTCATAGAAACCCTAATTCCATTAATTATCCATATACATAACTAAAAATCACATCGACGTCAAAACAAACCCAACAATTTTATACTTAACTAACAGAATCCAAATAATCATACTTTAAACTATCAATCAGATCCAGATCCAAATCACAATATCAGACCTGAAGAAGAGCAAAAACGTGAATCGTTTCAGAGATTGATTCTACATTCTTCAAGTGAGTGATATCTCATTGTTCTAATTGGATGATTATCTAAATCGAATCCTCATCAGAAGATGTTGATTCTCCGCATTCCTCTGTTTTAATCGAAAGTTTGATTCTCTTTATTTTAAAAACTGAAGGGTTTTTTTTTTGTTACAGAGATAGAGATCGACTGAAAGAAATTGATGGGTTTTTGTGTATTGACAATAATGCCCCTTTAGTCTTTTAATTTAAGTTTCCTCCTCATTTAAACATCTCTAATCTTAGCCCTTAATTTAGGATGATCTATGGATGTAAATTGTTCTTAGTGTTCTCACAAAAATGGGTGTTCTCAAGATAACCCTCCCCTATATATATATATAGGGGAATGTTCAAATTAAAACCACTAGTTAACGCGAAAACTCGAAAACTAACTAAAAAAAGCCTAAAAAACATACCAATTTTTTTTTGCATATCAATTTTCGCTATTGTAAGTATATAAAAAAAAACTTTTTTTTCAAAAAAAAATTGTAGTGCACATGTGTAATAGTACACATGTGTATCTGTACTATACATGTGTAATACATTTTAAAAAAAAAGTTTTTTATATATATAAAAACTAGCGATTTTTAATAAAAAAATTGTAAAAAAAAATTTTGGTGTGTTTTTTAGGCTTTTCTTAGTTAGTTTTCGAGTTTTCGTGATAAAAGTGGTTTTCATTTGAACCATCCCATATATATATATATATATATATATATTAAATCTGATTTATCATTTCAAGATAGTTCCTGTGGTTTCATGTTTTTCACGTTTAGTCCCCACCTTTTGGAAATATCAGGTATGCTCCCTATAGTTTGTTATTTTGTTACTCGGATAGTCCCCTGAGTAAATGTCAGTTAGTTTGGTCAGTTAACTTGGTGTGAAATTACTAAATTGTCCTTACTAAACAAAAAAATCTGATTTATTATTTAAAAGATATATATATATATATATATATATATATATATATATATATATATTAAATCTGATTTATTATTTAAAGGAAAAATTACAAGTTTTGTCATTTATCTTTAGACCACTTTTCAGGCGGTGTCCTTTTTAACGAATGTTGACAGGCGGTGTCCTTTACTAGGTATTTTGTTGCAAGTTTAGTCCTTTACCTAGGTATTTTGTTACAAGTTTAGCCATTTACACCCAACAATTAACAGGGTTTTTTAACTGGGTTGGGTGTAAAGGACTAAACTTGCAACAAAATACCTAGTAAAGGACACCGTCTGTCAACATTCATTAAAAAGGACACCGCCTGAAAAGTGGTATAAAGATAAAGGACAAAGCTTGTAATTTTTCCTTATTTACAAGAAATATATAATAAATCAGATTTTTATGTTTAGTAAGGACAATTTAGTAATTTCACACCAAGTTAACTGACCAAACTACCTGACATTTACCCAGGGGACTATCCGAGTAACAAAATAACAAACTATAGGGAGCATACCAGCTATTTCTAAAAGGTGGGGACTAAACGTGAAAAAAAAAACCACAGGGTCTATCCGGGTAATTAACTCAAAACTTAATAAACACCCTGACATATCATCTTTTTATTTTTAACCACTTGTTTCTCTCTCTTCACAATTACTTAATAATTAAAAATAACAATGGTCCCCGCCCAATTTGTTTTTCTCTTGTTCTTAGCCAAGAACTTCAACCCAAAAACAAGTTAAAACCCGATGATGTAGTGCTTATGTAGGCTAGAAACAAGAAAAATATCTTATTGTGGATACTCTATGTATTAAGAACTGGGATTTTTCTTGTATAAAATATTAAAAAAATGTTGTCCAATTTCTAATCCTAACAACTATTCACGAATGTTGTTAACAAACTTTGGTTTTCAATTGATATCGATATAGTATCGGCACGGTACCAACACTCGTTATCACCATCACCAGTGAAAGATAGAACCCAAAAGATATAGTCGTGATATCTTCAAAAGGATATCGACACATGTTTTACTTCAATCGAAAAACACAAAAACAACTATTAATAACGGTGTATTGATATGCAAATGACGGTTCGGTTCGATTATTACATTTAATTCTTTAACCATATCCGTAACCGCTAGCTTCGGTTATGGAATTTCCTTAACCATAACCGAAGTTCGGCTCAGTTAATAAGTTATGAGACTCGGTTATGGTTTGGTTTTGGTTAATTAACCGATCTAAGTTTGAACTAAAATTTAAACTAAATGAACACATTAGACAATTATTGTCTGAGTTACAACCGTTTTTATAAATAAGAAAGAAAAAGAAAAAAATAGCATTCACATGCATAAAATGAGTCAAATTTATACAATTATTATTTTTTAAACATTTTAAAACTAATTATATAACATAAAAAGCTTTCGTATATGTTTTTTATGTATATAGAATTTGATTCCTTTAACATATATATTTTAAATATAGATATAATTTGAAGGCATCTCTTAATTCATTTAGGCTCGGTTCGGTAAAAGTTTGGTTATGGTAACCATATCCATAACCATAACCGACTTATCAGTTAATTATAACTAACATTATCCATAATTGTCGGTTAATATCAATTATCGGTTTGGTGACGCTTTGGTTATCGGTTAATTTTAGTTAAAGTTTGCTCATCCCTAGATACATGTTTTTAAGTCGGAAGCAGTGTAGGTGTCAGCCACTTCTTCATATATGCTAAAGTCTCTCCTTAGATCTTCTGGTTCCAACTCCCTCATACATTCAACACGTAAAATTGTCTTTGTCGTCTTCCCCAAAGTTGTCATTCTTCTTCATGCTGTCTATTTTTCTCTGGATACTTCTCTCCGATTTTGTCCATTCTTTTTTCTCCCTTGTTCTCTCAACAAAGTGTGCTTTGAAACCCAACTAGTACTTTCAATGCCGCGCGTTACGCGTTAGGCGTTTGTGTGTTTTTAAGGAGTGGAAAAGTTGGCAACATGTTACCAAAAGGGTTGTTGCCTATATTAGATTAGTTTACGTATTTAGTTTTTTACACTAAACGGAAAACAGTTTACATATTACTAAGTTTTTTATACTAAACAGAAAGCATACTTAGTCTACGTATTTAGTTTTTTACACTAAACGGAAAACAGTTTACATATTACTAAGTTTTTTATACTAAACGGAAAGCATACTTAGTTTTTTACACTAAACAAAAAAAAAAAAGATTTTTAACGTGGTTTCCTTTGTTCGACAACAATTTGGTACTTCAGTTGGTTGTGTCATCAACCCTTGCTTCCTTCAGCGTTGTAGCTTCAAGACCTGCATTTAATAATTGTTTAGGCTTGATGTTTGTTAATAGTATAAACATATGCTTTATTAATTAAATGATTATTAAGTCAAGTCGTCCTATTATGCAGAGATAAAGTGTTAGTACTTTAAAATGAATTGCAAAAGTGCCGGTTTTGAATATGATTCAAGGATAAATTTATCATCATACTGGCACACCAACACCAAATATGTATGGGAACATAAGCATACATGTTTAGTGATAGGTAATTTAGATTTCCCTTAAAATATGTTGTTAATTCACACTAAAATCAAACGAAAGAGCGCCCAAATAAAACCGAAATGAAAAACCTGTGGTATCATGAAATTTTTGTACCTTCAAGCATGATCAGAGAACGCTTTGCGGAGGTTGTGTTTTTTCCTTTTGGTGGCGGTGTTACTGGTTGTGGGGTTGTTATAGGTGGTGTGCTAGTATAGGTGTGGTATGTTGTTGTTTCTGTCTGTAGGTAATTCGCGTTGTTGATAGTGCAACGTATTAAACGGTTCTTGACATCTGGTTGTACTTGAATTTGGAACTTCGCTTCCTTGTTTTCCATCGACTGGAGTTGTTGGGTTAGGTTCTGTTTGGTTAGCGCCTCTTCACATGTTTGTTGTAGAAGTTGATTAGCTACTCGATCAAAGATTGTGTCGGTGATTGTTCCTGTTTTGTCTGAGATATTTACCGGTATCCGGTACCTGCATTCCGCTTTGCGTTAGGATCTTGCGATTTCCCTATAGAATTGAGTTTATTAAAAACCTACATGCAAACTGCTTTGTCAAAGTTTCCATCATCTACACAAAACCATTCGGAACCTGTTTGTAGTATTGTTTGACCGCATTTAGGGCATGCGGTGTAGTGCCAATCGTTGTATGACATGATTTCTGTTATTTTTCTCCTTATTATGAAACTCTTGCCCTGCATTTTATAAATGCGGTAATATATTTTTGAAGGTGTATATAGATACGGGCTTAGTGAGGTGCTTACATTTATGCCAGTGTTGCTTTGAAGTAGGTGTGAAATTGAAACCTCTAAGTCTGTCGGTGTAGTGATTTCCCAGTTTTGCATATCTGAGTTTTTGTACATGTTTAGCGAGGAGATAGGGCATTATGTTTTGGTAATAATCATTAATTTCGTTCCTGAATTGTTACAGCTATACTTACATTTCTTTTTAAGTCTCAGTCTCTACTGTTTGTGGATTGAGGTAGACATGTGTAGCAGTTGTTGAAGATAGTTGTAGCGTGCCTATGTTTACATGTTCAATACTTTGTGTATCTATTTAAAGTATATTGAATTTATGGTTTGATGGTGTTTACTTACCATAATATGTTTTTGCTTTTAATCCTGTCATCGCTAGTATTACAGGTGCTGCTCCAGCTTCTATTTCAGCCCTGTTGATCCGACTTTTGACATTTCTTCCCAGAGTGCAACCGTAATGTCTTGGTTGTTGTTAAACAAGTCATGTTGTAAGTGTTTTAGTGACGACATTTAAAAATTAAAAGATAGGTTGTTTTTAATAGCATACCTGCACTCTTTGAGTGATATAACAACATAGGGTCTATTCTCATGGGTTTTTTTGTCCTTAATTCGCCGTTGCAGTAGCCCTATGTAATCTGTTATTATATTGTTTGTATAAATGGTTATAAGAATTTTGTTACTTGTTTACTAATCTGTTGGTAACACATTGTCTAACGCTTACCTACAATCCCTTCTGTTTTCGCTTGAACTTCTACTCTTCTACGCGTGGCTAGCTCGAAGTACTGTTTTGGTATGTTCTCATTGTCTGGAATTGAGGTGATGACAATGGCATTTCCAAGGTTCATTTTAGCCGGATGGGTTAATGTGTTTGTAAAGTTGTCTAGGTCTGTGCATCTATAAACTTTTATTTGATAGCATGTTTTTAGGCATAACTTTGAGTCAAGAGTTTTGCAGTTTTTCCTTTTACAAAAGTCTGGATCCCCATTCCCTGGCAATTTTGTAGCCACACAGAATTAAATGTGTAAACATTGTTTATAAATCAGAGTTATATTAAGGCAATTTTTTCAGAATTTGGATAAGCATACACGCCTCTTCATCAACGAAGACAAAATACAATTCATTTTCATGATACTTAGGTACCCACTTGCGAATGACACGCACTTCGAGCGCTGGTGCTGGGCCTTTGGGTCGCAATCCTGATATTCCGTTGATGTCCATTTTCAGAAACTTGTTTAAAGGGAAAAGGCACACATTTAATAATTTTTTAGTTATATTAATTTTCAAGGCAATAACAATTATCATAGCTGTAATAGGGTGTATGTATGTTTAATGTGTACAATATTTGTTTATTATTAATAATTAGAAACTTAGAATATAACCTGTTAAGCGTTAATCTCATTTAGCAAGTCTGTGTAAATAATATTTAATGTTGTGTTGTTATGTTCGTCTGCCTTATTTGATGTGAATATTTTCAGTGAATTTGGTGAGGTAGCTCGTGATAAGGCGACGTATAGTTGGCCATGACTAAAAACAAGCTCCGGTAGGTAGAGCCCAACTTTTTTAAGTGACTGTCCTTGCCTCTTGTTGATAGTCATTGCATAGCAGATTTTAACCGGGAATTGACGACTAGTAAATACAAATGGTAGATCTTTGGTGTCTTGCACAAAATTGATTCTCGCTATGTATACTTTCTTACCAACTGATCTTCCAGTTATAATGCGGGCCTCGATTATTCGTGGAAGCATTTGTGTTACCCAAAGTCGATTACCATTACATAGGCCGTTTTTCTGATCCATGTTACGCATTAACATGATAGGGTTATTTTGTTTAAGGCGTAAACAATGACTGGGTATACCATTGAAATTAAGCACATTCAAGTATTCAGGCGGGTACATAGCATCTGTCTCGCCACCAGCGTTTGAATGTGGAACCATTGAATTAGTGCTGAAATAAGAAGTGCATTCCCCAGGTGACGTTGCATGAACCAAGTTATTTATTTCCTCAACTGTGTTGGTTTTTGGGCATATAATAGCACGTTCTGATATTGCAGCTGGTGTCTGGTTTGCCAGTAAATGAGCATCATAGATGAAAGAAATAAGATTATGAAGGCCATTGGGGTCCTTCAGTTTGAATTCAGGTGGTATTTCAATTTTTCTAATGTCAGGTTCTTCAAAATCCACAACGACACCTTCTTTCCCGTCTCCTATTCTTAGGAGCCATTCTAAAAAATTCTGCAACTGGGATCATGTGGCTTAGGTTGTTGAAAGAGATTCTATGCGCATGTTTTCAATGAGCCTATACACAGTAAGATGTTTCCATAAGTATGAACTGGGTAGGCAAGACGCAATAACCTCAGCTTTTGTGCATTTGGGTTTTACTGGCAAGGTTTGACTGAACTCGCCTCCTAGCAAAACTGATTTTCCGCCAAAAAATTGTGAAGTGTTTGATGTTATCCTTAAGTGTCTTATCAAGGGATTCAAAACATCTGTGATCAGTCATTATAGCCTCGTCCCATATTATTAGAGTGGTTTGAAAAAGCAAATTACATAGGTTTGATTTCTTCTTTATGTGACAGAGTGATTCTTCAGTTAGTTCCAATGGGATTTTAAATCTAGAGTGTGCAGTCTTACCGGATGGAAGCAACAATGATGCAATACCTGATGCTGCGACACCAAGTAAAATTTTACCTCTTGATCTAAGACATGCAATGATTGTTTTCCACAAGTATGTCTTTCCTGTTCCACCGTGACCGTAAACAAACAATAGACTTTGAGTTCCATTCTCAATTGAAGACATGACTGCATTGTATACAACTAGCTGTCCTGGCTGAAGGCCTGCATGGAGACTTGCGTGTTCAGTGCGTAAGGCGTCTCTGTCATAGCTTTTCTCTTCTAAAAGAAGGCTGTTCCCAAGCGCTGAAATCACAGAAGCATCCGACATTGGTAGACCGAACTCAACCAATGAACTTGAAGTTAAGTTCGTATTAAGAAGAGTTTCCAATTCCCGTAGTACATATTGTTGTAGATCCTAATCGTCTATAACGGCTGAATTGGTGGTAAATGCAAGGCTTATACTATGGTTTATGTCATCAGACATACATTTCCAATTTGATTCCCACAATCTGCGAGGATTTGAAACATCACAGTGAAGGAGCATGCAAACAAAGAAAGATCTTAGTTCAGCAGTTGTTGCCCATTCGACAGCCTCTTCAATAGTGGTGGCCCATTCTTTGTCGTCTCCAATCAAGCCAAGCCTCTCACATGCTTCTCTAAATGTTGGCATTACAGTCCCTGATACTGTACGTACATCTGCGTAGGAACAACATCTCCTTTGAAAATTAAGTAGAAGTCTTAAATAAAATAGTTCTCCACAAGTTGGATGCACATATGTAATGTAACAACCCGACTTTTGAAAGTCAAGGTACAAGTCAAAGGAAGAAAAGATTGCCAATTCGATTTGTCATTCCTTTTTTAATTATTACTTGTACTTTTCGACTCGTTAATCGATACTTTAATTTATGATAACTTAGTTGTATTATGTGGAAGTAATAATGCGATAAACGTAACTAAACGCTAATCTACTAAACGCTATCACATCGCTATCGCATCGCAACTCGAATTACAGGTTATGGATATTGTTTTACGTGTGTGTGCCATTATGTGTTACTTGTGCATGTTTATATTGTTTTGTGGTGGTTATTCGCAAATGCAATCGCAACTCTATCACAACGCAATCTCATCATGAACTGGAAACGCAAGGATACTTTTGTTATTAGATGTTAGTTAGGTTATTTGTGTAACTATTATATAATACTATCGCATCGCTTAATCGCAACACTCAACGCACGAAATGAAAAGTCGAAAACCAACTCGCGAGAACCATTCGATCGAAGGACCATTCGATCGAATGGTCATCCGTCCGGATAACCATCCGATCGGATGGCCATCCGATCGGAAGGCCCTCCGATCTGTCACCTTACATCGCCTTTCTCTCCTCTTACATATAAAGACCACCTGTCACATCACTGCTCATGTGATGTGACAGCTCTCATTCAACCAGCACGCTTTTGTGCTATTTCCTCTCAATTCCTCGCGATTGTTGTAAGTTTCTACCTTAAATCTTGCACTTCTATCATTTACACACACTACTTCATCATTTTCTCCAACAAATCTCATCGTTTCACCATGAAATCCGTCTGATTCGGGCTGTTTCAAGGTGACGTCATCATGGGTGCTCAAGAACACCAAAGTGTGACCTCATTCCACTAAGAACAACTCAGATCTTAGAGATTTCAACAGGGTTAAACACTAATTTCTTCATAATCTAAACCTTTTCCAACTGATTTCCACTTTTCTTCAATGTTCTTAACTTTTCATTTAAAAACCGATAGAATCTGAGCTCGTTCAGGCCTACCACTCATTCTCTAGTGAAGTGCCGGTCTGAGAACGGATTCCTATCGAAGAGATGATCGAATCAACGGGTTGAACATGAAGTACCGTCAAGAATAGTTACTGATCGGACGGGGTGATTCCCATCCGACCGGATGACATGGGCTTGTCAGGGTTTCCGTTGTTTGACACGTTGTCATACCGTCTTGGTTTAATCGCAAAACTTTCCAAACTTAACACTTTTTACAAAATTCTCAACGAACAGGTCACCAAACGAATTGCCGTCCGATCGGATCGCCATCCGATAGAATGAAAATCCGACCGGATGACTTATGACTTTCTCACTTAAACAAATTTTTACAAAACTTCAAAGAAGATGAGTTCAAGCGAATCGCCATCCGAGCGAACGACCATCCATCCGGATGACCATCCGGCCGGATGACCTGATTTGTAGAAACACTTCTTCGTTTTTAAAATGCTACAACGAAAACTTCAAAGTTCCATCATACAAAAACACATCCATCCCAAACGGAAAACCCTCCGAGCGAATGGCCATCCGTCCAGAAGGTCATCCGATCGGATGACAATCCGTCCCCCGTCACTCCAACGCACTGTTTAACGCACTGTTCATCGCTTATGCTATCGTTCTATAATCAGGCTAATCTCTCAGTGCTCCCTTCAATCCAAGACTGTGTTATTCATTTAACACGATCTGTGAGTATACTCGAACCCTTTTTGCTTTTATGCACTTTTGGGTGTTACATACGTTACCTATTTCAAATCACAATCGACACATAACGCAAACACTTTTATACGCTAACCGTTACTGCATGTTATACGTGTTACTCGATGAATGCTTGTATGTTATGTTTACACAGTGATTATTGCCTGACACCTTAGCAACGATGTAAGACCCAACTTTAACTAACAGAAATTAATAATGTATCACATGCATTTAGTACAAAATTTTGAGGTGACAAAAAGTTTCATGGTTTTAAGACCATACATGATCATAATATTCAAGTTATAATCCTACTAATTAAATTTTCAAGACATAATATCAAGTATCTACATATTACTTAAAATAAAATAGATCAAGTGTGGAAGCTTTGTTTAGTGCGTTCGGTTCTTGATAACTACTTGATCACCATCCGGGTTAGGACCATCATCACCTAAGGTCAAAACCAAATCAAATGTTAGTTTTGACAATGTTAAAAAGGGTATAAACAAGTTTCATGAGTCAAAATGAACAAAAAAATAAAAATTTTCGGAATCAGGGGGCTAGACGCCCCACCTAGCCCCCTTTTTCACAGCCTCTTGTTTAAAACTTGTTGCTGCACATTTCCAGCTCACATTAATCAAATACAAACTTCAAACTTGCATAACTTTCGCTACACAAGTCCGTTTTACGTCATTCTTTTTCCTACACGACCGTAATTGAATTACGGACACGTTTATCAACTCGAATTGCATAAAATTACCATTTCAAAAGGAGTTGGTTTACAATTCGGCCTCTTACTTATCCGACTCGTTTGTTCACAAGTTCCACAACTTGTATTGTTGCCATCACATGTTTTAGGCCATTTCGCCCGTTCCCGTGTTTACCGATTTTGACGTTTAGCTCCCTTCTTGAGGTTTGCTTGTATAATATTTGTCATGCTTGTTTTCAAGAATTTAAACATGCCTTATAACACTATTTGACAAGTATAAAATCCGAATCTAATTTCCCATATCAAGGGCTCATTTTTCTATAACGAGTTTAGCGTGTCCGCTACACGGCTTACGCTTGATTTTAACCAATCAACGTGTGATGGTCATTGACTCGATGTTCACAATTTAACTTGTTTTGACCCGTTTGGATGCCCAATGAGAATCACCATTACAAGACACATCCAAACTCTATTTCTAGTACATGCTTTGACCCGTTTTACTTGTCTAAGGTGCTTTGTCACTTTCGTGACTTAACGGGCATTTCTTGTTTGGCTAAATTCAACATAACGACATAAAGACCAACAATTAAACATAATGTAGCGAAACTATAAGTCGCATACCTTTAGAGCACACCTTTCCCACGCGTATTCCCTCCGGCTTGTCCACTTAATGGTCCGGACTCCTTGCCTAGAGAGTTTAATTTACAATTGGTTTAGAACTCTTTACATGATTATTAACGCATCATTACAAACAACAATCAAATCTGTGTTTTCATCCTATTTTCAACATTTAAATCCCCACTTAGGCATTTCAACAAACACCTAGCGGGTCAGATTTTTCACATAATCATTACCAAGTTCATGACTTGTAGTTATCATCTAATTTCACTTCAATTAGTCAACTTTACTCATATATAAACATCAATATTTCTGAAATTACTTCTTAAATTCAGATTGTGCTAGAACAAGAGTTATAATTCTAGTATTTATCAAGTTTCTTCAAGCTCATTAATCACCTACAATGGTGATTATGAAACCCTACAAATATCATGCAAGATTTTGTCATGAAATCATCTAAGGTTTGTTCCTAAACCTTATATCACATCTAATTTCATCCATGCATCAAGTAATCAACCTGGATTTTTGTTTTTCACAATTAACCTAGAATTCAAGATGCAATAAAATACCACAATTTTACATACCTTTTGATCCTTAAGACTAGGTGATCACTAATTTATGTTCAAGACTTGATTTAGAGCAGATTAGAGGCTTCAATTTGTGAATTTTGTGAGAATTTTAGGGTTTGAAGAAAACCCCTGGTCGCCCTCTTCTTCTGATCGATCCCAGCACACCAACCAGTGTGTGTTTTGTAAATTATTTCTTATTTGATCAATTAAGTTTCAGTTTTTATTAATTTGGCCCCTCTACTTTTGTTTAGCTTATAGATTGGTTGTTTTAACCTTATTATAAGTTACTTCAAGACTTGTAGTTAACTAGGTTATAAATTCCTAGTTAGTTGACCCTTGTTTATTTTATACTTTATAACTCTAATATAAGGTTTTATATTTTCGGGGTGTTACAAACGATAGTACTATAGTTTGGACTCAGCACCTGTCGTGGACATGGGTTGTTAATGGCCTTACTTCACATGTCACAGTGGTGATATGTATTGCGCATTCTACAACACGCAGTCATGTCTGTGCATATTTCATTGTCGATAACCTGCTAGCTTCGCTTTTCAACATGTTACATGCTGGTTATGCGTAAATCGCTTCGCTATCTACTATACTATTAAACTTGTATGCTCACCTTTACACTATGTGTATTGACTTTATTTTAATGTATGTGAGAGGTGTTTAGGATGCTGTGGTATGCCTTGCTTTGTGGAATCAAGCTAGGGGAGCCTAGAAACAAACTTAATAATTTATGAGTTGTCGGAACATCTTTTATCTGTCTTTGAGAACAATTTGTCTGTAATAACTTTTTTACTTTGTGTGTTACGGTATGTGATGTAATGATTAAACATTTGGTAATTTTAGTTGTTATAGAATCTCTTGGACAATCTGTTTCGCTCAGTGCCGCACCCCGATGTTTCCGCCTTCGGTTGGGGTGTGACAGATTGGTATCAGAGCCATAACTATAGGGAATTAGGCAAGACTCGACCTAGTCCGGGTCAATGTCTTAGAATTAACCTAGTCTATAGTCTAAGCACCAACAAACCGACTTGTGCAAACCCGGTAGGGGTTTGTACGAGCCTACTTGATATTCTCGCTTGAACTCGCTATACACTTGTGCGAACATCGCATACTATCGCTTTGCGCAAGGTCGGCCTTTCCTAAGGCTGGAGACACACACGATTTACTCGCGTAAGCAAGTGATTTGGTCGAAACTAGGTGTGAAAACCGCAAACTCTCGACTAGATCACTAGTTTGACGCGCCTTTTTACTATAAACATAAGAATTTGTGTTGAATCAGGAGTGAAATCCTCACTTCAACGCAAATCTCCCTCTTTATCTCGTGATTCCATTACACAAACAGGAATGCAGTCGTTAAGTTAGGGGTGAAACCCGAATCTTGATGACTTGTACCGCTCTCTATTTTGGTTTTGCAAAACTCTCACCAAGGTCTCGATGGATTCCATTGACTCAAGTTGCGTGAATAATCGAAAGGATCCGTGCCATTCACCGTATTCCGGTGAAAGAGCACAGTCTATCAGGCCAAAGCGTGTACTCGAAGTCCTTGAGAATAGTCGAATCACTTTGTGTTGCAAGCCCCGGCCTCTATATCTTGGGATCGGGCGAACGCGAATTCAGATTAAGAGGTATCATGGTTTAACATTATTTGGCAGCGGAATTTACATTAGGACCGTAGTTAGGAAATATTTTATCATAGTAAAATACCACATTTTTATATTAATAAACACATGGGTAAAACCCAAGTTTCTATTACAAACATGTTTATAGGGATAAACCCTAATTTATTGAATTTAAAACATCGTCTTTATTAGGTAACATTTATAGCCACATTTTTCCAAGCCTTCAGTGCTATCCAGCTGGCTTCTAATTGGCTTTCAAATTTTGTTACCTGAAACGCGTTTTAAAAATATTTGTCAGTGGAAAATACTGGTGAGTGAATCCAAATTTAATCAAGAAACATTTTATCCTTTAACAGTATTTAGAGCGATTACAATGTTTATATCTACACAATTACTCATTCAGTACTGCCAATCTTGACTGGTGGGTCATATTAAACATTGGCTATCTCGTTGTCCAATGGTAACGTGTTCCATATTTTGTATACAAAACCCCAACATACCGGCAGTAATTGAAGAATTACAAAGACTCAATCACTACTAATCAAATTGTAAATTATTAAGGTTTTGTAAAAATAGTTGGTAAAAAGGTTTACAAAAAGGAGATTACTCACATTGCTACTTTAGGTTTTCCTTGGTGTTTTCCTAGTTATAATCTAATAAATTAAACAATTCACATGCGTTAGTATAATAACCCAATATATACATTAGTTATACCCTCCCCGAGACAGAACTCCAATGACTACGTCGGGCAGAACCACGACAGCCGTTACGGGGCACTAGATCAATCAGGCAGCGTATATAATACGTAACCGGAGGTTATAATACTTACATCGAGGCAAAGCTTCACTACTTTAGTGGGTATAATGCCCGGGTATAGTTTATACTATAGAGAAATTGAGAGAGAAAGTTGTGTGTGAGCGACTGAAAATGAAAGCTGATGGCCACTATTTATAGTTCTGTTCGACCAGTCTCTCGCGGCCCGCGTAAACCGAAGGTAAGTCCTTCGCAGCCCGCAACGTAGGGTACGTAGGGCCTAGCTTGGCGTGGTCACCAATATAGGCTTGACACGCGTACGCCACGTGGCACCTCCGGGTGCGGCCTTTTCCCCTAGGTGTCGCGCCCCGCGTAGCCCGAAGACAAGGTCTTCACGGCCCGCGAGCGACCCTTAATTCTTGATATTATTTTATTTTTAATTATATAATGCTATTTAGGGTTATTTTACGTATACGAAGTGTATTTTAAGACATATTGGGGCGTTCTAAATATATTAGGGGTGTCGGAAATATTTTTATGAGGGTTATTATATCCTCCCCACCTTGTTTTAGAACTCGTCCTCGAGGTCTACTGGAATAGGTGTGGATATTTACTCTGCATCTCTGATTCAAGCTCCCATGTGTACTCTGGTCCTCTTTTGGAATCCCATTTCACTTTGACTAGGACTAATCTCTTGTGTTTAAGATTCTTGATTTTCCTGTCTTCAATTTGTAGAGGCTTTTCTATGAATTTGAACTTTTCATTTACCTCAATGTCTTTAAGAGGTACCACTAATGTTTCATCGGCTAAACACTTTTTGAGATTACATACATGAAATACATCATGTATTCCTGCCATTTCCTCTGGCAATTGTAGCTGATAAGCTACTGTTCCTATTCTTTTAATAATCTCAAAGGGTTCAACATACCTGGGGCTTAGCTTTCCTATTTTGATGAATCTTACCACTCCTTTCCAAGGTGAAACTTTAATAAGACTTTGTCTCCTACTTGAAATTCCAATGGCTTTCGCCTGTTATCAGCATAACTCTTTTGTCGATCGCGTGCTGCTTTTAGTCGTTCTTTGAGTTGAATAATTTTGTCTGTTGTCTCTTGTACTATTTCTGGTCCAGATAATTGCTTTTGTCCAATTTCTGCCCAATAAACTAGGGTTCGGCATTTTAGTCCATAAAGTGCTTCGAATGGTGCATCATTGATACTGGTGTGATAGCAGTTGTTGTAGGAGAATTCTATTAATGGTAGATGATCATCTCAATTTCCTCCGAAATCAATTACACAAGCTCTAAGCATATCTTCCATTGTCTGAATCGTCCTTTCGCTTTGTCCGTCCATTTGAGGATGATAAGCGGTGCTTAGATTTAGCTTGGTTCCCATTGCTTTTTGGAAACTTGTCCAAAATGAGAAGTAAAACGGCTATCTCTATCAGAAACAATTGATAAAGGAATTCCATGTAATGAAACTATTTCATTTACATATAACTTGGATAGTTGTTCCAAACTGAAAATTTCCTTCATTGGTAAGAATTGAGTAGATTTAGTTAGTCTATCTACAATCAACCGGATTGTATCATTACCTTTTCGTGTCTTGGGTAATTTGGTAACAAAGTCCATTGTTATCAATTCCCATTTCCATATAGGCATTTCCAATTGCTGTAACAAACCTGAGGGGTTCTGGTGTTCAGCTTTGACCTGTGAATAAGTTAGACACTTGGCAACATAAGCTGCTATATCCTTTTTCATTCCTATCCACCAGAAATTCTTTCTTAAGTCTTGATACATTTTATCGATTCAAGGATGTATCGTATATTTAGACTAATGGGCTTCTTCTAATATTCGGTGACGTAGGTTTCCTAATTTAGGTATCCAAATTCTTTTATGATGAAATCTCCAAATTCCATTTGTTCCTTTTTCTAATTCCTTAATCATTCCTTTTAATTTTTCAGTATCATCCTTGATTACTGATTCATGTGCTTTTCTAATCTGTTCGTTTAAATCTATCTGCAGATTTAATTTAAGAGAACGTACTCTTTTTGGCTTTTCGTGATATTTTCCACTTAAAGCATCGGCTACTATATTAGCTTTTCCTGCATGATACTGGATATTACAATCGTAATCACTAAGAATTTCCATCCAGCGTCTTTGTCCCTTATTCAATTCTTTTTGCCCGAAAACATATCTTAAACTCTTATGATCGGTGAAAATGGTAAACTTACTTCCATAAAGGTAATGTCTCCAAATTTTCAGGGCAAAAATTATAGCTCCTAATTCTAAATCGTGGGTTGTATAATTTTCTTCATGATTCTTATGTTGTCTAGATGCGTAGGCTATAACCTTTTGACGTTGCATCAATACACATCCATAACCTAATCTAGAAGCATCACAATAAATTACAAAATCTTTCATTCCTTCTGGTAATGCTAATATGGGTGCATTGGTTAATCTTTGCTTAAGGATTCTAAAAGCTTCTTCTTGTTTTGGTCCCCATTCAAACTTAACTGACTTACATGTTAGTTTTGTTAAGCGAATGGCTATTCTAGAAAAATCTCAGATGAATCATCTATAATAACCGGCTAGTCCTAGAAAACTTCTAACCTCTGTTGGTGATTCAGGGGTTTTCCATTTAGTAATCGCTTCAATCTTTGTGGGATCCACATGAATTCCTTCATGATTGACTAAGTGTCCAAGAAACTTTACTTCTTCTAACCAAAACTCACACTTTGAAAATTTAGCATAAAACTTTTCTTTTCTTAGCAAATTTAGAAGTGCATGCAGGTGCGCTGCACGTTCCTCTTTACTTTTAGAATAAATAAGAATATCATCTATAAAGACAATTATGAATTTATCCAAATATGGCCTACATCTTCGGTTCATCATGTCCATAAATGCGGCTGGGGCATTGGTTAAACCAAATGGCCTGACAGTAAATTCATAATGGCCATACCTTGTTCTAAAAGCAGTCTTAGGAATGTCTTCTTCCTATACTTTTAATTGATGATATCCTGAGCGTAAGTCGATTTTAGAAAAGAATCGAGCTCCTTGTAATTGATCAAAAAAATCATCAATTCTCGGTAATGGGTACCGATTTTTAATCATGACTTTATTCAATTCATGATAATCAATGCACATTTGCATTGACCCGTCTTTCTCTTTGACGAATAAGATCGGTACTCCCCAAGGTGATGAACTTGGCTATATGAAACCCTTTTCCAAGAGTTCGTCTAACTGTTTCTTTAACTCTTTCATTTCTGCGGGTGCCAAACGGTAAGGTGATTTGGCAATCGGTGCTGTTCCTGGTAACAGATGAATTCTGAATTCGACCTCTCTATCTGGTGGTAATCCTGGTAGTTCTTCTAGAAATATATCTGAAAATTGAGATACTACAGGGATATCTTTTAATTCTTTTCCTTTAGCGTTAATGATTATGGAAATCATATACACTAGGGATCCTTTCCTAGCATAACTTGCTGTTTTCATCACAGACATGAATTTTGTGGATCTAGTTGGCTTATTTCCTTTAATTGTGATCTTTTCACCTTTTGGTGAATTTACTTGGATTGACTTTTGATCACATAGAATACTGGCTTTATTGGCTATTAACCAATCCATTCCTAATACAATATCAAATCCTGCCAGATTCATTGGGTAAAGGTTTGAAATAAACTTTTGATTTAAAATTTCTATTCTTGCTCCTTGCAAGATTTCCGTAATTCTAATGGACTCTCCATTGGCTTTTTCTACTAGACATTCTTGTTAGAGTTTAGTTAATGGTTGATTGAGAAATTTGCAAAATGAAGTATTAATAAAACTTTGGTTCGCACCAGAGTCAAATAAAACTTTAGCAAAAACATCATTAACTAAAAACATACCGGTAATCACGTCCGGAATCATTTTGGCTTCTTCTGCAGTCAGAACAAATGCTCTCGCATTCTTAGTTGTCTTGTTGTTTGTGGCTGGAGCTAGTTTTGGACAATTCGGCTTGATATGACCTTGTTCCCCGCAATTATAGCATATCTTATTATTGGGTTTCTTCCTGCAGTCTTCCTCCTGGTGTCCAGATATTTTGCAAAAATTGCAATATATGGAGTGTCACACCCCCAAAATCCACCTGCGGAGTATCACCGCTTGGAGGCGTGACTGACCAGGATCAAGCCACCAATCATATTGAACATAACAAGTAATAAATAATATCCAACCACACAATATGAAAGGTGTTTCAAATCAAAACGTAGTTAAGTGTTTAGCGGAAGCATAATTGTAAAAACCCAATGTAAGTATTAAGTATGAGATAAAGTAATGTTTTAACATGGCACACACTGCCATGTCCCACAACGACTGCGCCTCCCTGTGCAAGCTCCAAGAGTACCTAACGACCTGCAAGGCATGTAGCAACGAATCAACAACAAAGTTGAGCGAGTTCACAGTTGGTTGTTTAGTTATAGCATTCGTTCCGTAAATCATATGTTCGTTTTGTAAACCATGTATCGTATTATTTCATATCACGGTCTCCCAGACATGTTTGCGAAGATTAGTGGGGGCTTCCCATGTGTTATTAGACCACGCGTATCGACTGCTACGAAAATGTAAGAGGTGCCCTAAGTCAATGTCTATAAGCATTGACCCTTTGCCCATAGTCCATTAGTACACGCCCGTCCGACTGGCATGGTGTGAGGTTTGTTAAACCTAATAGCACTATTAACTAATGACCCGCTCGCCATAGGCCTCGGCGATTAAGTCGATAAATGAGGGACTTAAAATGATAGAGTTGATGGTCTTATGCCGTACGTATCCTGTTGTATGGGGAATACGCAAGTTCATAGTTACCGTTCAGTTCTTTAACCCATTCCCAACCCTTGGGAATCCCATGCCTTGGATAGAGTGTGAACTCACCTTGGTTTGCTCGGTATGCAAAACTATTTGCTCGTAAGAAATCAGTCAAGTCCTAAAGTATGCACGTATACACGATCAGTTCGAGATCATAAGGGTTTGCATGCAAGTCTATGTCACAAAATGCTTAGACAGTCATTATCAAGTAACACACAACAATTAATTCATGTTCATACCATTTGTGTTTCCCAGAATTGAGCTTTCAGTCTAATCTAACATGAGTCATCAATTAACAGGTTTAACGGAGTTAACAACTTAACAGAGTTAATGACTTTACTGAGTAGGCATACTAACAGAGTTACATGCTTAACAGAGTTACATGTCTGACAGAATCAACATACTTAACAGTATTGACATACTTAACGGTGTTAATAAACTAATTGAGTTTACTGAATTAACTGAGTTAATAACTAACCGTATTAATAAGCTAACAGTGTTAATCAACTTAACAGAGATATTCATACTTGACCAACAAAGTTAATAACTAACAGAAGACACCTGATGTGGCGAAATCACCCAGTAGCGAAAACCCTTGGGCGACGAAATCCCTGGGGTTTTCGTCGAGGTTATGGTATGGCGAAATCACTTAGTGATTTCGTCGGCCTCTGTGTTTTCGTCAATCCTGTGATTTCGTCTAACCCTAATCATCATCACAACAAATCAACCCGATCCATTCATAAAATCATTTAATCATTCAATTAACCCAAGCATGCGATCATACGAATTACCAAATCATTAAACAATCACGAACATCATCCAGTCATCATTCGACATCAGCAAGAAGTTATGATCATTCAGTAGTCGACATATACTTAAACCTAGAACCCTAATCTGCTAGCCATATTAGATCAACAATAACAAACATATATCAGCATTTAACACCTTATCGACATGAACAGTGGATTAACAACAGGCTTCTATTGTTCCCTATTATTCAAACATATGATATATATTGTCGTTGGTATATATATATATTAAGAATTATATCATGCTAGCATAACCAACATAAAATCACTATTATAATCGGTAGTTCATATATCATGGCCGACCACTGTGCTCTAATTCCTAATACTATTGGACCACAACTAACAGTGACATCACATGTAATTTGGATTGTTGGACTATTGTGCCTATAATATGTCAATTTTTCATGCCATACATTTGAATGATTAACATATGATGAATTACTTCAACAAACATAACAGTAACATACCCGAAATCAACGAGGGGGATAGGCTTCGGTGATGATCTATTGCCGTCGCAAATAAAGTGGGGAAATAGGGTTTATTATTTTGTAATTGTGAGACACATAGATGTTACGTACATTCAGGTTATAATGCCAAACACTCAAGTAAATGGGCCGATTCTATAGTTTTATTTTGTGGTAACTGGGCCGAGGCCCATTCTTGTTTTCATTGGCCTCTTGTGGACGAAAACACTAAGGTGTTTTCGGACATGGGGTGTTTTCGGGTGGGGCATTTGGGTTGGGGTGATTTCGACCAAAAGTTCCATATAAGATTATAACACACAAATTAACACAAAGCAATTTATTACTATACACATATATAATGCACACCAAATATATCATATTAATCACAATACGATTTAACATATTACAACCGTGTACAGTTATGAAACAAACGAGTCGTGTAAACAAACAACTTAAACAATTAACGTGCAATCAATACGAAGATGGAATCTTGGAAACTCGAGTTGTCACATGGAGCATCTCCCATAATGCTTCTTTTTGCAATACTTGTAGTAAGGTGCAGAAGTAGAACCTACATTTTTCCCACGGTGGGAATTACCGTAGCGAAATTCCTGGGTAAGCTTTTGAGCTAGGTTCTTCCTCTTGGTTTCTTCTTGGGTACGTACCAGTTCATCTGTCAAGGTATTAGCTATTTCTACCGCTTCTTCTATGGTTTGTGGTCTAGCTCCCTTGACTACATGCCTAATCTCACTGATTAATCCCTGTATATAACGGGAGATTAACACAGGTTCAGGTGATGTTAGGGTTGGCACTATTCTAGCATATTCAAAGAATGTAGTAGTGTAACCCTTACTATCTACTCCAGTCATTCTTAGGTTTAAGAACTTATTTGCTATATGTTCCTTTTCATTAGGAGGACAGAATTTCCTTTCCACCACGTTCTTAAACTCGTTCCATTCCATACTATAGACTCTATCACTTCCTCTGGATTGGAGGATAGTGTTCCACCATTCTAACGCTGCATTTTTAAACAGATTAGAAGCAAACATTATTTTATCTTCTTCTGCGCATTTGCTTATTTTAAGACTGCCTCAGTCTTTTCTATCCAGCATAGAGCTGCAATGGCCCCTTCATTGCCAGGGAATTCTATTGGTTTGCAGGACCAGATTCTTTGTAAGAACAACTATAAGACATGGTTCTTCTTCTTTTTGGAATTGGCATTTTAAAAATAGGTCCATTGTGCACGCTGTGACTAAGTTCAGTATGGGTTCGCTTACTCCCATTATCACTTTTATTATTATTTTCCGCGTCCCTAACATTTTGGATGATAGCTGGCATAGCATCTCTAATTCCTTGGGGTACAATGTGTCAAATTTCACTGTTATTTAATGGGTTTTCATTATTCTGGTTTTCCTGATTTGCTGCGTTGGCCATCTGGATTATAAACAATTACCAAGTATTAATATCGCATGACAATATCCAATGCAATAATCACACAACAAGCATATTGATCCAAAATCGTTCAACATTGCGACGTTACTCTATTTTATATTTATTACAAATACAACTGGAATTAAAATACAATACTAATATGCATCACTAACCACAAGATGGTCTATACTACAATATATTTTTTTCAAACATACACACACACACACACACACACACAAACACACACACACACACACACACACACATATATATATATATATATATTACTATTACTACTGATAGGGGTTCATCCAAAACTGCATATTACGCTCGTCGTGTTTCCAGACGAGTCGCTCCCCTATCTGTCTCATCCTCTCACTTCCTTCTAAAATCTCCTCACCAAAGGTTTGGAGTTCTTGCACATTCTCAGTGCTCATGGGTGGTGCGGGTGCTGGTATGGGGTCTGGGTATTGTGGCATCTGCTCTTCCTGAGGGTATGGATTCTCTAGAATCTCCTTGATATATTGGTCATTATTGTAATAAGGATCTAGGGGATCCAAGTCGGGATAAGGTCCTACCAGGTCTTGCATGGGCTCCTATGTGGGGATTGGGTAACGTTGCTGGTAATCCCTGTGGTCGTCAAACCACGAGTCATAGTCTAGAGGATGGGGTGCTGGTACCCTAGGAATCTCAGTTGGGTCAAAAGAATGATTTTGTGGCTGGTCTGCTGGGTTTAGTTCAACTTCCATGGGTTGTGTGGGGAATAGTGGTAAAGGTTGGGGTGCTATGAGTTGTTCTAGATTAGGGTCGGCAGCGGTAGTAGCTAATATGTGGAAATTAGCTAGTCTCCTATTGAGGATATCCTGGGTTTGAGCATTCATTTCTCTATTGGCCGCTGCTAAGGCCCGCGGTTGTTGCAATTTTCTCATACTCTTTCTACGTTCATGAGCTCCTCTGCCGAACCATCCTCTCTTCTTAGGAGGGAATGTCTCCTCAGATTGTGCCTTGAACACAAAAATTCCTTCTTCGGTATCAGCCGAATACCCCGAGGGGGTAGGCTGTGAAGAGGTGCCTTCGTCCCTAGGTGAATCGGACAGTTGACGGTAAGCCTCCGAAGGTCCTTGGTCACTCATACTGTAAACTAACAAATTATCAAATAACACAAAATAGTAATCTACACGTATGCACATAGTCTCATTGATTATTTCCTAACAAAATTGATAATTCAATTGTCAGCAGAACACCTATTTGGCTGAAATTAGTGGATGTAGCTCTGATACCACCTTCTGTCGCAACCCCCAGCCCCTATATCCTGGGATCGGGCAGACGGGAACTCAGATTAAGTGGTATCATGGTTTAACATTATTTGGCAGCGGAATTTACATCAGGACCGTAGTTAGGAAATATTTTATCATAGTAAAATACCACATTTTTATATTAATAAACACATGGGTAAAACCCAAGTTTCTATTACAAACATGTTTACAGGGATAAACCCTAATTTATTGAATTTAAAACATTGTCTTTATTAGGTAACTTTTATAGCCACATTTTTCGTTGTCCAATGGTAACGTGTTCCACATTTTGTATACAAAACCCTAACATACCGGCAGTAATTGAAGAATTACAAAGACTCAATTACTGCTAATCACATTGTAAATTATTTAAGGTTTTGTTAAAACAGTTGGTAAAAAGGTTTACAAAAAGGAGATTACTGACATTGCTACTTTAGGTTTTCCTTGGTGTTTTCCTGGTTATAATCTAATATATTAAACAATGCACACACGTTAGTATAATAACCCAATATTTACATTAGTTATTGTCACACCCTGGCTTTGCGGAAGCGTGGTTAATTTGGTGTGACTTCTTAATACCATAGCTTAACCATAACAAAGCTATATGAAATAAAATCATGCAAGATCATCCATTTGATTAAGTTTTAAAACCAGAGTAACATACCATTGTCTTAGAGACTTACAACATCGTAACATAAAACATTGTCTTTAAAAACATAACCATTAACATGAAATAAACGCAGTTTAAGATTTGTGACTCGTCCAGGAAAAAGTCACATTTCCTAAACCCGGATGACCTCGGAACCCATATGCAGCGGGAAAACATAACTTACCGCGCCAGATCTTTAATTTCCTGAAATACATGTAAGTTGAAAAATCAACAATAATGTTGAGCGAGTTCATGTGTAAGTGAGTAAGTAAACCTTTGTGAGTATAAAAATAGTCTTGGTATGTAGCAAATAAGGGAATTGAGATCACCAATGGTTTGCAAGGCCACTGATATATGTGAAGTGCAAATAGGGAGACTCAAACCTAGCAGATTTCGCCACGGCATTAGTATGTGGACAAAGTCACCCCAAGGTCCGTTTCTAGTTTGGCCTGGGGCTGGGCTCGCTACACCCAGATAGATCTACCGCTCCTGTCCCTCGGTCCTGCTATGAGGACTAATGGCCTCATATTGCTCCTACCCACTCACATGATCTAAGTAGTAAACCTCCTTACGCTAACCATACCGTGTATAAAGTACTTATAATCAAAGTAACATGTATTTCACCCCCGCAGTTAAGAAAACTGAAAACAGTTAGAGAAAAGGGGGACATGAACTCACAGTGGTGCGTCTCTACCAAGTATGCCTCCAAATCGATCAGCTGTATGACGACCTACACGTGCTAACTCTATTAGACGGACGGCCGTGCCTTAGCTTTATGGTTTAAGTTTTTGGGAAATAGTTAGGCAACTATTTCGTGTTTACGTTCTGTATATACTTGGTAGTTATTCTTCTTCCCAAGGATGGGGGATTTAATACATGTGTGTTCGTAACATTCGAATTACACTATTAAGTCTCACTTAATATATTTTATTTCCTAACTCCAAAATATAAATATTCTTCCCAAAAATATTATACTTTAATACATGTGATTTTCCCAAAATAATACTTAGTAATATTATTTTTACTCTAAAAATAATATTTACGTAGTTCACAAAATAATCATAAACACTTATACAAGTGATGTTGTGAAAAATATATACTAAATATATTTATGTATCACATTTTATTTTGTGAAAATACCACCTCCGATGTTTTGTAAATATAGTCGTGGCAAAACTTATATTTTGAAAACAAGTCAAAATGTATTTCTAACACTTATAGTGAAAATGTTTCTAAGTGTTAGGTTTTTGGAAAAATTTCGCCAGAGTTTCCTCTGTAACTGGAGGTGGCCACGCTTTCAAGCGTATCATTTTCTTTTACAAATCAACCAACAATTTTCTCATTCAACCAAAACAATGTTCAAATCACAAACTAGTCAAAATATGTATATAAATCGCATAAATTTCATGAACTTGTGATTTATCCAAACTGTGAAGTAAATCTCATTACTTTTAGTGGATCTTTATATAAAATAATCCGATTCTGTGAAAACCTCGTTTTTATGGAAGTTCCGTCTTTACAACTTCTCGTCATCTTTTTCAGAAATAGTTATTTTGTCGAAACTGTGTGTTACACAAGTGTTTACACACTTGTGCGTTCTAAAAACCATTCTTGTTAGTGTAAGATCCGTCTTTTAAAGTATGTTTTCTCTTGACACGTGGTCCTTTGAAAATACCGCTTGTAGATACGTAGATCTACTAGTTTTAAACACTATTGTACAAGCTAAAACACTTTTACACAAGTTCATGATTCTTGTGTGGTAGAGTTTCATCTTCTAACCCTTGTTATACTTAAACAAGCTTTATGTCATAATCCAAGATCATGACTAAACCGGGTTAAATGATGATCCGAGCTACCACAACATAGATCGGGTCCAAATAATCACATAAATCAAATACTACATGATTTACACAACACATGAGCTATTAACCACCATTTTTAGTGTTTTAAGTAGACTTTTATGCTTCATCTTGTAAGTTATCGAGTTTTAACCATCATATATCGTTTTAACCACATTAGAATAGTTCAAGAAGGTGATTTAAGCAACATACCACTAGCTCGAGGCTAGGGAAGAATCTATGCGAAAAACGCGTGGATAAAAGCAAAGTAGAGAGGTCCTTCGCCTTCCGTTTGCTCCAAGACTCCTCGTATGTGACCCGTAACACTTGTAGATGATTGGAATGTGAAGATCAAAAACCGAAAATGGGTGTATGGGGGGTGGGGTGTTCGGCCGAGAGTTGTAGAGCAAGAGAGAGAGTAGTTCTTGTGATGTTTATGGAATGTGAATATTCAAGTGCCATCTCTAATTACTTATAGACAAATGTAAGATTAATAACCAATGGATCATATGTCTTTAGGATATTAAACATCAAGATTAAAATATTATTATGAAGGACCAAGTATGTCCCCCTAGATGGGGACGGTTTCAGGGGGGGGGGGTAGTTTGGTTGGATTTCAACTAATCATTAGTTATTAGTTAGGTTAAGTAAGGTAGTTAAGTGCTTAACCCGGTTAGTTGTGTGTCACGCGTTACAATGGGTGTTAGGGTATTCAGGGACCCTAACTAGCTCAGAAAAAAAATAAATAATGAAAATAACAATATTTTCATGCTTCGGGTATAGTCCGGTTGTTTGGTTGGATAGTAATCCGTTAAAGTGCTTAACAAAGCTTTAAAGTGTCGTCAATACCCTTTTTAGTGACACAACTCATTCCTGACACTTTGGAAAGTGTCTAGTAATATTTTTCTCATGTTTTGGCACTTTACTAGTTAGCTAAAAGCTGAATTATTATGTAAAGTGCTGAATTTTGTACTTAGAGTACGTTTTAGGCACATCCAGTCATTGTAACTTATTCCTAGAGACGCAGTTCTACAACCCTTATATCCCTACACTCACCACTAGTGTAGCAAAATATTTCTGGCTCATACAGGCCTTAGAGGCAGTGTTTGCCTGATGCTGGCTTTATCAGCATGTTCAATAGGTTATCCGTTATAGTGCTACTGTGCTTTTTGTGCATCATGTTTGTCACTAAGGTTCAGTCATGTAAATAATGTAGTGACAGCAAGTAAAGTATGATGCAAGTAAGTACATGTATCAGTATTCAAGTAGCAGTTTATTCACAAGTTCAAGCAAGCACAGTAATTAAGCAATAATTAATTATTAATTAAGTCGTACAGATACCTGGTTTAGTGAGGGTTGTCACATTCTTCCCCCGTTAAATAAATTTCGTCCCGAAATTTAAGTTCTGCTTGTAGATGCAGGGTTCTTAGGAAAAAGGTGGGGGTATTTCTCTTTCATCCGGTCCTCACACTCCCAGGTGTACTCAGGACCGTGTCTGGCATTCCAACGAACTTTGACGAGCTTGACACTGCTCCGGCGGGTCTTGTTTACTTTCCAATCCGTAACCTCCACCGGTTCTTCAACGAAATGGAGCGTGTCGTCAACATGGATCTCGTCGATGGGAATGGCAATGTCATCTTGAGTTGGACTTTTCTTTAGGTTGGATACATGAAATGTATCGTGGACTGAATGGAGTTCAGCAGGTAGGTCCAACTTGTATGCTACTAGTCCTATTCTTTCCAGAATTCTGAAAGGACCATTGTAGCGCGGATTTAACTTCCCACGCTTTCCGAAGCGTGCCACACCCTTCCAGGGTGAAACTTTCAATAACACCATCTCTCCAACTTGGAATTCCACATGTTTCCGGTTTGGATCCGCATAGGCCTTCTGTCTGTGGCGAGCTGCTTCGATGCGTTTTAGAATCTGCGCAATCTTGTCTGTCGTCTCTTGGACGATTTCGGGACCAGCAAGCTGTCTATCACCTGCGTCAGCCCAACATAAGGGTGATCGGCACTTGCGTCCGTAAAGGGCTTCGAATGGCGCGACACCAATACTGGTGTGGTAGCTGTTGTTGTACGAAAATTCGACCAAAGGCAAATGCTTATCCCAGCTACCGCCCAAATCCATAGCACACGCTCTCAGCATGTCTTCCAAAGCCTGTATCGTTCGCTCGCTTTGACCGTCAGTTTGCGGATGAAACGCAGTGCTCAGATTCAATTGTGAGCCAAAGGCTTCTTGGAAGGATTGCCATATCCTTGACACAAACCTTCCGTCTCTATCCGAGATGATCGAGAGAGGCACTCCATGACGTGCGACGATCTCTCTCATGTAAATTTCAGCCAATTTGCTCGTATTATCCTTCTCTCTGATAGGTAAGAAGTGTGCTGACTTCGTTAATCGATCTACTATTACCCAAATAGTGTCATGGCCTCTTGGCGTTCTTGGCAATTTCGTAATAAAATCCATTGAGATTTGTTCCCATTTCCACTTGGGAATCTCAGGTTGTTGCAGAAGTCCTGAAGGCTTCTGGTATTCGGCTTTAACCTTAGCGCACGTTAAACATTTGCTCACATAAACAGCAACATCGCCTTTCAACCTAGGCCACCAATAATAATCTTTGAGATCCTGGTACATCTTATCCGCTCCAGGGTGGATAGAGTACCGCGACTTGTGAGCTTCATCGAAAATAACTTCCCTTAAACCACCAAACAGAGGAACCCAAATCCTTTTCTCAAAACATAACGTTCCTTCCTCGTTTGGTACCAGTAGTTTCTCCATCCCACGGAGATATTCTTCTTCAAGGTTTCCTTCCTTGAGAGCTTCTTTCTGCACGGCACGAATGCGCAAGGAAAGATCGGTTCGGATAATCATTTCTAAAGCCCTAACCCTTATGGGCTTGATCCTCTCCTTTCGACTTAGGGCATCGGCGACCACATTCGCCTTCCCTGGATGATACTTTATCTCGCAGTCGTAATCGTTTAGCAACTCAACCCATCGTCTTTGCCTCATATTCAACTCCTTCTGGTTGAATATGTGTTGTAGGCTCTTGTGATCTGTAAAAATTGTACACTTTGTTCCATAAAGGTAGTGTCTCCAGATCTTTAATGCAAATACCACTGCGCCAAGTTCCAAATCATGTGTGGTATAGTTCTTTTCGTGCACTTTCAATTGACGTGATGCGTAAGCAATAACCTTTTGGCGTTGCTTCAACACGCAACCCAATCCTTGACGTGAAGCGTCACAGTATACCACGAAATCATCTGTACCTTCCGGTAGTGCTAAGATTGGCGCGTTGCAGAGCTTATCCTTCAGTATCTGGAATGCTTCCTCCTGTTTGATATCCCAATCAAACTTCTTATCTTTCTACGTGAGGAGCGTCAATGGTTGAGCGATCTTCGAAAAGTCCTCAATGAACCTTCGATAGTAGCCAGCCAAACCCAAGAATTGTCGAATCTCGGTTGGCGTCTTTGGCGTTTCCCAATTCTTTATCGCTTCGATCTTTGTTGGATCCACATGGATTCCATCTCCATTTACCACGTGTCCAAGGAATTGAACCTCACGTAGCCAAAATTCGCACTTGGAGAATTTGGCATACAACTGTTCCTTCTTCAGCAACTCCAAAATAGCTCTTAGATGCTGTTCGTGCTCGGCCTTTGTTCTTGAATAAATCAAGATGTCGTCGATAAACACAATCACGAACTTGTCCAAGTACGGCTTGCAAACTCTATTCATCAAATCCATAAAGACTGCAGGTGCGTTTATCAAACCAAACGGCATAACAAGGAACTCGTAGTGTCCCTAACGAGTTCTGAAGGCTGTCTTCGGGATACTCTCCTCTTGTATCCTTAACTGATGGTATCCAGATCGAAGATTGATCTTTGAATAAAAGCTTGAGCCTTGCAGTTGGTCAAACAGATCATCAATTCTTGGCAGAGGATATCTATTCTTGATCGTCAGCTTGTTCAACTCCCGGTAGTCAATACACATACGAAAACTACCGTCCTTCTTCTTGACAAACAAGACCGGAGCTCCCCAAGGTGAGAAGCTTGGTCGGATAAATCCCTTGTCTAACAACTCATGAAGTTGTGTCGACAGTTCCAGCATCTCAGACGGAGCAAGTCTGCAAAGCGCCTTAGCCACAGGTGCGGCGCCTGGAACTAAGTCAATGCGGAACTCTACTTGTCTCTGAGGTGGCAGTCCAGGTAAGTCCTCTGGGAAGACTTCCGGATACTCCCTCACGACAGGGATGTCTTCTATTCTCGGCTCAGCAGCCTTCTTATCCACAATGTGTGCCAGAAAGGCAACACATCCCTTCTGCAAACACTTTCGCGCTTTCAGGCAGCTGATAATTTTCAACGGCGTATCACGCTTCTCCCCGTGAATCACAATTGTTTCGCCATCTTCGGTTGTGATACGAACAACCTTTTCGTGACAAACTATCTCAGCCTTGTTGCCTGATAACCAATCCATTCCTACCACCACGTCGAAGCTTCCCAACTGGACTGGTAGTAGATCCAAAGCAAACTCACGTTCTCCCAATTCGATCACACAGCCCCTGATAACTTCATTGGCTTCTACTAACTTCCCATTAGCCAATTCGATTGAGTAGGGAATTTCTAATTTATTAGCGGCTAAACCAAGCATATTCTTAAATTCTAACAATACGAAGCTAGAATTGGCACCAGTATCAAACAAAATAGATGCAAAAGTTTTGGTTGATAAAGAACGTACCAGTAGTCATGCCTGGATCCTGGCATACTTCACAAGCTCCGATGTTGGATGTCCTCTCACGGTCTTGTTTCAACTTCGGGCATTCCCTCTTAAGATGTCCAACATCCCCACAATGGAAGCATCCTGGATACCTCCCATTTCCACCTTGAGCATTGTTACCGTTTTCTCCTTGTCTGGGACCCTTCATCCCACAACCATCCTTGTTGTGTCCTTTCCTTCCGTACCTAGGCTTCCGACATCCATAATTGTGGTGACACTTGCACTCAGTACGTCTTGGTTCAGTTTCTAAGTAAATCTTATCATTGGCCTGTTTATTGTTAGGGCAATCTTTCTTGAAATGCCTTTTGTCCCCGCAGTCAAAACAACCTCGAATAGATCTTTGTTCATCCTCATTCATTCGGGTATCTTTGGTGTGCTTCCTTTTGTTCTTTCCAGACGACTCTACCTGAGTCTCTTTGTCAGGGTTTGCAAGTTTTTCTAGTCTAACTGCTTCCGTAACGAGTGCCAAGCCCATCTTACTTGCAGCCATAGTTGTCGGTGGCGTTGATGTTGTCATCAAGCTCAAAACTTGAGGCGCCAGTTCCCAAATAAATTGTTCCAATTTCTTTAATTCTGGTTTCACCAGGTACGGAACAACTCGTGACAAATCATGAAGTCTTTGTACGTACTCCAACACCTTCGGACCTTCCATCATCAGGCTCCGAAATTCATCTTCCCACTTCTGGGTTTCCGTTTGGGGGCAATACTTCTTATGCTTCATTCCTTTCAGTTCGCCCCAGGTTAACGCATATGCTGCAGTAGCACCCTTCAAATGGGTCTGAAGATTCCACCATAATCGGGCTTCATCTAGAAACAGCTTAGAAACGTATAGGACTTATTGTTCCGGCGCACAACCGCTCACTTGAAAGATGGAATCCATACTTTCGATCCATTTTACAAAAGCTATGGCACCTCCAGTGCCGTCGAACTTCGGAGGCTTGTAGTTGAGGAAGTGCCAGTAGGAACAACCGTTATTTTCTGAGGTACCTCTGATAGGTTCGGAGCGTAGGGCCTCGTGCTGTGCTATAGCTGCAGCAATTATCTCTTGAAGTTCCGCCTCTGAGGTGGGCATGCGCATTTCGCGTCTTGGTGGCATCTTCTAAAAGATGTTTCACATAGGTTAGGTCATAGCAAGTAAAATGTTCGTATGTATTCAACATAACATCTTATGCTATAAATAAATCGACCACATAACATCTCTTGTCATAGAACATAAACAATAAATCAAACATCACAAGTGATGAGAATACTGCGATTGCATTGCCACAAATTGAGACCACAATGTAAAGCTTACAAGTACCCAACTGTACAACGTCAACGACTTAGTAGGGGACGACCCTAGACAAGTCGTGCGATCGCTGGACAAGTTCAGGAATTTCTGGTTCGTCCATTTTCAAATTCCTGAACTCCACCTCAAGCTTCTAAATTCCAGTCCTAAAACAACATTTCTTCTCAATCGTTTCCTTGAGCTCGTCCCAGCTCAGTGCATAAGCAGCGTCTGTGCCAAGGGTCTGAGACTGAAGGTCTCACCATGAGAGTGAGTTATCTAGAAATAACCCCGGGATGTAGGTAACACTCTGTTGGGACGAACAGTCACTCATTCTTGGAATGGAGTCAATCTTTTTGGACCAACGAACAAATGCAACGGCGCCTCCTGTTCCGCCAAAGTTCAAAGGCTTGCAGTTCAGGAACTGTTTATAGGTGCAGCCAGTTGGAGGGTTATTTTCAGTAATGCCATCGTTGTACTTAGAGCGGAGGGCTTCATGTCGTGCATTTATCTGTGAGATGCGTTCTTGCAGCTCGGCTTCTGTCCTTGGCAACGTACTGGTGTTTGTGTCACGTCTGGGTGACATTCCCTTTTGTCGAAGTGGTGTGAAGCGGGTTAGACAACGTTTCAATTGTCTATGAGGTATATATAGCAACATAAGCCATCATGTAATCACCCAATTTCACACGCAAATATACTCAATGTATGAGTGGGAAATAAATTTCTGAGCCTTCACATAGGCTTGCCAATTTGGCTTGTTGCTTGTAATAGAATGAACTCGAGGCTATATCGCCTCGCCTTGGTCATTCGTGTTTTAGATATTTCCTGCTACATTGGTTTTCATTAGCTTGACCCGCATAGTCCACCAGGATTTCTGTGCACTACAAGTCGTTATTACGTGGGCCCCCGTAATAATAAATTGTCTTGCACAGTTACCCCAAATTTTCTCTCGTCCAAGCAGATGATCAATCAAGGAGCAACAACAGGTGCATCGGCATGAACAGGGTCATGCTCCAATGCGGGGTTAGGAGCAACGCCTGGCTCAGGGGCCACGGCTGGCTTCGGATCAAAAACTCCATCTCAAGATCAGCTGGATCAACAAACACAGGGGGTTACAGGATCCTCCAAGGGCTGGTCTAAGTGTATGAATTCAAGGTCATGGTCTGGATCAAAACCAGGTGGAAGAACAAGATCAACCTCAATACTGTGATCAAACTCAAAGCTGGGTGCGGGAACCGGTGCAGCTGATGATGCCGTATCAGGGTCGGCGTCGTGTGAATGGTGCTGCCCTCCCTGTATATGCGAAAATGCGGATGTCAGAAACTCAAATGAGTCTGGGACAGGGGAATGGGCATGAGTTTCCCCTGCAGGAGCGTTCGCATGCAGTAGGCTAATACCAGCAGCAATAGGGCCCTGCCCTCGAATGGGTCCTCCTCTAGTAGATCGTTATCGTCGTCAGAGGCCACGTCAGGGGGGCATATCATCAACAGGATAAGCGGCAAGGGGGCAAATTCCCAACAAGATGGCCATCAGTAGGCTCTGCTACGACTTCAGGCAGCGCAAAAGGGCTGAAAGTCGTCATTGTCTGTGCCGGTAGTATCGGAAATGTACACCTCGTGCTTTGGTGAAACTATGTCGTCTGGTATTATGGCCATGGGATTCGTAGTGTCCATCTTTCTAGTACATGATGAAAGCATGACGTTTGTAACACAAACTCATATACGTATAATAATCAATCATATAATCATATAAACATGTTAGTCAATCAAATAATTCTCCTAGTCCCACTAGCCAAATTCTTCCCAGTCTCTAAGACTGCTCTATCATCTACCTCGACCTCTTAGATCGAGCCTCGGCCTCTAAGACCGAGCCTCAGCCTCCAAGACTGAGCCTACTCTTCCTAGTCTTACTAGCCATCTACCTCGATTTCTTAGATCGAGCCTCGGTCTCTAAGACCGAGCCTCAGCCTCCAAGACTGAGCCTACTCTTCCTAGTCCAACTAGCCAACTACCTCGATCTCTCAGACCGAGCCTCGGCCTCCAAGACCGAGCCTCAGCCTTTCTAGACTGAGCCTATAAATAATAAATAAATGTGCTCAACATTTGTTTGTAAAAAGTTTTGGATCTGGACTTAAGTGGTATGCAGTAAAAATGTTTTCGTGAGAGCCCTAGTGATCATAGTCTAGACTCGAGAAAGAATCCTAGTTCGCTATGATCAGAGCTCTGATACCAAGCTGTCACACCCTGGCTTTGCGGAAGCGTGGTTAATTTGGTGTGACTTCTTAATACCATAGCTTAACCATAACAAAGCTATATGAAATAAAATCATGCAAGATCATCCATTTGATTAAGTTTTAAAACCAGAGTAACATACCATTGTCTTAGAGACTTACAACATCGTAACATAAAACATTGTCTTTAAAAACATAACCATTAACATGAAATAAACGCAGTTTAAGATTTGTGACTCGTCCAGGAAAAAGTCACATTTCCTAAACCCGGATGACCTCGGAACCCATATGCAGCGGGAAAACATAACATACCGCGCCAGATCTTTAATTTCCTGAAATACATGTAAGTTGAAAAATCAACAATAATGTTGAGCGAGTTCATGTGTAAGTGAGTAAGTAAACCTTTGTGAGTATAAAAATAGTCTTGGTATGTAGCAAATAAGGGAATTGAGATCACCAATGGTTTGCAAGGCCACTGATATATGTGAAGTGCAAATAGGGAGACTCAAACCTAGCAGATTTCGCCACGGCATTAGTATGTGGACAAAGTCACCCCAAGGTCCGTTTCTAGTTTGGCCTGGGGCTGGGCTCGCTACACCCAGATAGATCTACCGCTCCTGTCCCTCGGTCCTGCCATGAGGACTAATGGCCTCATATTGCTCCTACCCACTCACATGATCTAAGTAGTAAACCTCCTTACGCTAACCATACTGTGTATAAAGTACTTATAATCAAAGTAACATGTATTTCACCCCCGCAGTTAAGAAAACTGAAAACAGTTAGAGAAAAGGGGGACATGAACTCACAGTGGTGCGTCTCTACCAAGTATGCCTCCAAATCGATCAGCTGTATGACGACCTACACGTGCTAACTCTATTAGACGGACGGCCGTGCCTTAGCTTTATGGTTTAAGTTTTTGGGAAATAGTTAGGCAACTATTTCGTGTTTACGTTCTGTATATACTTGGTAGTTATTCTTCTTCCCAAGGATGGGGGATTTAATACATGTGTGTTCGTAACATTCGAATTACACTATTAAGTCTCACTTAATATATTTTATTTCCTAACTCCAAAATATAAATATTCTTCCCAAAAATATTATACTTTAATACATGTGATTTTCCCAAAATAATACTTAGTAATATTATTTTTACTCTAAAAATAATATTTACGTAGTTCACAAAATAATCATAAACACTTATACAAGTGATGTTGTGAAAAATATATACTAAATATATTTATGTATCACGTTTTATTTTGTGAAAATCCCACCTCCGATGTTTTGTAAATATAGTCGTGGCAAAACTTATATTTTGAAAACAAGTCAAAATGTATTTCTAACACTTATAGTGAAAATGTTTCTAAGTGTTAGGTTTTTGGAAAAATTTCGCCAGAGTTTCCTCTGTAACTGGAGGTGGCCACGCTTTCAAGCGTATCATTTTCTTTTACAAATCAACCAACAATTTTCTCATTCAACCAAAACAATGTTCAAATCACAAACTAGTCAAAATATGTATATAAATCGCATAAATTTCATGAACTTGTGATTTATCCAAACTGTGAAGTAAATCTCATTACTTTTAGTGGATCTTTATATAAAATAATCCGATTCTGTGAAAACCTCGTTTTTATGGAAGTTCCGTCTTTACAACTTCTCGTCATCTTTTTCAAAAATAGTTATTTTGTCGAAACTGTGTGTTACACAAGTGTTTACACACTTGTGCGTTCTAAAAACCATTCTTGTTAGTGTAAGATCCGTCTTTTAAAGTATGTTTTCTCTTGACACGTGGTCCTTTGAAAATACCGCTTGTAGATACGTAGATCTACTAGTTTTAAACACTATTGTACAAGCTAAAACACTTTTACACAAGTTCATGATTCTTGTGTGGTAGAGTTTCATCTTCTAACCCTTGTTATACTTAAACAAGCTTTATGTCATAATCCAAGATCATGACTAAACCGGGTTAAATGATGATCCGAGCTACCACAACATAGATCGGGTCCAAATAATCACATAAATCAAATACTACATGATTTACACAACACATGAGCTATTAACCACCATTTTTAGTGTTTTAAGTAGACTTTTATGCTTCATCTTGTAAGTTATCGAGTTTTAACCGTCATATATCGTTTTAACCACATTAGAATAGTTCAAGAAGGTGATTTAAGCAACATACCACTAGCTCGAGGCTAGGGAAGAATCTATGCGAAAAACGCGTGGATAAAAGAAAAGTAGAGAGGTCCTTCACCTTCCGTTTGCTCCAAGACTCCTCGTATGTGACCCGTAACACTTGTAGATGATTGGAATGTGAAGATCAAAAACCGAAAATGGGTGTATGGGGGGTGGGGTGTTCGGCCGAGAGTTGTAGAGCAAGAGAGAGAGTAGTTCTTGTGATGTTTATGGAATGTGAATATTCAAGTGCCATCTCTAATTACTTATAGACAAATGTAAGATTAATAACCAATGGATCATATGTCTTTAGGATATTAAACATCAAGATTAAAATATTATTATGAAGGACCAAGTATGTCCCCCTAGATGGGGACGGTTTCAAGGGGGGGGGGGGGGTAGTTTGGTTGGATTTCAACTAATCATTAGTTATTAGTTAGGTTAAGTAAGGTAGTTAAGTGCTTAACCCGGTTAGTTGTGTGTCACGCGTTACAATGGGTGTTAGGGTATTCAGGGACCCTAACTAGCTCAGAAAAAAAATAAATAATGAAAATAACAATATTTTCATGCTTCAGGTATAGTCCGGTTGTTTGGTTGGATAGTAATCCGTTAAAGTGCTTAACAAAGCTTTAAAGTGTCGTCAATACCCTTTTTAGTGACACAACTCATTCCTGACACTTTGGAAAGTGTCTAGTAATATTTTTCTCATGTTTTGGCACTTTAGTAGTTAGCTAAAAGCTGAATTATTATGTAAAGTGCTGAATTTTGTACTTAGAGTACGTTTTAGGCACATCCAGTCATTGTAACTTATTCCTAGAGACGCAGTTCTACAACCCTTATATCCCTACACTCACCACTAGTGTAGCAAAATATTTCTGGCTCATACAGGCCTTAGAGGCAGTGTTTTCCTGATGCTGGCTTTATCAGCATGTTCAATAGGTTATCCGTTATAGTGCTACTTTGCTTTTTGTGCATCATGTTTGTCACTAAGGTTCAGTCATGTAAATAATGTAGTGACAGCAAGTAAAGTATGATGCAAGTAAGTACATGTATCAGTATTCAAGTAGCAGTTTATTCACAAGTTCAAGCAAGCACAGTAATTAAGCAATAATTAATTATTAATTAAGTCGTACGGATACCTGGTTTAGTGAGGGTTGTCACAGTTATACCCTCGCCGAGACAGAACTCCAATGACTACGTCGGGCAGATCCACGACAGCTGTTACGGAGCACTAGATCAATCGAGCAGCATATTTAATACGTAACTGGGGGTTATAATACTTACATCAAGGCAAAGCTTCACTACTTTAGTGGGTATAATACCCGGGTATAGTTTATACTATAGAGAAATTGAGAGAGACAGTTGTGTGTGAGCGACTGAAAATGAAAGCTGATGGCCTTTATTTATAGTTATGTCCGACTAGTCTCTCGCGGCCCGCGTAAACCGAAGGTAAGTCCTTCGCGGCCCTCGACGTAGGGTACGTTGGCCCTAGCTTGGCCTGGTCACCACTATAGGCTTGACACGCGTACGCCACCTGGCACCTCCGGGTGTGGCCTGTTCCCCTAGCTGTCGCGCCCCAGGTAGCCCGAAGACAAGGTCTTCGCGGCCCGCAAGCGACCCATAATTCTTGATTTTATTTATTTTTAATTATATAAAGGTATTTAGGGTTATTTTACATATACGGAGTGTATTTTAAGACATATTGGGGCATTCTAAATATATTAGGGGTGTCGAAAATATTTTAGGAGGGTTGTTATACTTTGGGTAGTCGACGTCCATCAGCCAAGACTATTTATTTACGATTTCAAGCCGCAATCGCTGATTTTTATGTGTTTCGATTCTGAGCGCGCAACCGTTGACTCCGTGATTTATCGCTTTTTACGTGGAGTTTTTGTGTGTCTTATATGGTTATATATGCTTATGTGTTTTGATTTTTGGTGGTTTATACGCTTTTGGCTTTTTCGCTTTGATCAACACGCACTACACATCTATCTCAAAATGTTAACAAATCGCACGCTATGTTACTCGCTTACGCTGCACTCGCTACTCGCTATGCTACTCTCGAACGCGCTTCGCGAACTTGAATGATAGGTTAATACGTGCAATATAGGTAGGTGATGTAACAACCCGCACGTTTGTGCGCTGTTACTACTCGCTATACTCGTTACGCCTAGCACTAGAGATTCAGATCATAATGTAGCCATATCAAATGTAGCCATATCAAATACATCGCTACTTCGCAGTATTTTCGCATATTACACATACTTTATCGCTATAACACATCGCATCACATGTACTAACACTCACGATGATGTTGAGTGAGGACCTATTCTACCCTCCTCGATAGCCGTGATGTGTCGCAACGCAACGCATATTCGAAACACGCAACTCGATTATCGCAACGCAGACTGTGAAATATGGATATTTATACGACCCTATGTGACTAATTATAATAAATATATGAATGTGGGTATGAAAATGTGTGACCAAACTATCGTAACGCTTAACGAATGAAACGAAACATCGAAACGCAAATCGACGGAGACCACCAATCGAATGGCAATTCGATCGAGTGGCCATCCGATCTAATTGCCATTCGGTCCATGGCATTCCATCACCTTCACCTATAAATAGCATTTGTCACATCACTTGAACAGTGATGTGACAGCTCTCACTCGACCAGCGCACTTTTGGCTGTATTTCTCTCGATTCCTCGCGATTCTTGTAAGTTTTCAACCCAAATCTTGTACTTCAATGATCTACACGCACACCTTCATCTTTTTCACCCTTGAATCTCAACTTTTAACCGTGAAATCCATGGATTTGAGGTGTTCCAGGGTGATGTCATCATGGAGTTCTTATGAACTTCAAGGTTTGGCTTCATTCCACCAAGAACAACTTAGATATGAAGGATTTTCACATGAATAAACAATGTTTTCGCATAGATCTACACATATTCATGGTTAAAATGATTGAAAGATGGTTTTCTAAACTTCTTTCAACTCTTTTACACTCAATGAACTCAAGACCGATAGAATCGGAGCTCGTTCCGACCCTCTACTCTTTCTTAGTGATGTGTTGGTCGAAGATCTGAATTCTATCGAAGGGACAACTAATTTCGGGTTAAACATAAACAACCGTCTCGAACAGTTAACTGGTCGGACTAGGGTGATTCCTGTTCGATCGGGTCACTGTGGTCAAGATCGGGTTTCTATTGTTTAGCACGTTGTCAAACCGTCTCGAACAAACCGCAAACATTCAAAATAATCAAGTTCAAAACGATTGGATTCATAGGACGGATTGGCTGCAATCCGATTGGATTGCGCTTGAGCTTCCAAACACTTAATCATTTCCAAGTTTTCAAAGGACTGAACGTCGAATGGATTCCCGTCCGATCGGATTGCCATCCGATCGAACGACCATCCGATCATGTGACATTTGGAACCTTGGTACTTGATCTTTTTTAAAGGAACAATGTTTTCCAACGGATTGCTATCCGATCGGATTGCCATCCGATCGAGTAACCATCCTACTGTGAACTTGTTCTCACTAAGTGTCTTGCCAATCTGATCGCTATCCGATCGAACTGCCGTTCGATCGATCGACCTGAAGGGTAGAGATACTTCTCCATTTTCAAAATGCTACAATGAAAACTTCAAAGCCATCATACACAAACACATCCTTACCAAACGAATGTCAATCCAATCGAATGGCCATCCGATCGGATTACCATTCGACACTTGGTTTACCCACCACCATTTAACGCCCTATTCGACTCTTACACTATTAATCTGTAATCAGGCTAATCTCAGATGCGCTCCCATCAATCTAACCAAGTTGTGTTTACTTGTTGAGCACCGACGGTGAGTATACTCGAACTCGTTTTTATCGCATTTTTGGGTGTAACATACGTTCCTATCAAAACGAACTTATCAAAACGAATTATTAAATCAGCTGTTTATCACTTGTGAATAACTGTTATGCATTTTTACACGTGATGCTAGTTACATATGTGTTAGGACTTTTACTCGCGAGGTCCCGCCTTAACTAGTATAGTACTATAGCACCCGACGGGGTCTAGTTAGGATGAATAACAATCGCAATCGCAGCTCGAGAGACATAGCTGGTAGTATCTGTCTAATATATGTGTTGAGGTATCTCGTTTATGTATGTGGTAATTCGCAACACTTTTATCTATTTACGCTATTCCATCAAAACCTGTATACTAGCCAATACTTTTGTAATGACGTTGTTTTAACTTATGTTGCATGTTTAGTCGCAGTCTACATCAAATCAAGCTAGGAAGTCTAGAAACACACCTAAAATCTAGGTTGTCGGATTTGTATTGTTTGAGAGAACATGAAATTTGTGACAGCTTATGTGATTGTATTTGTTTATTAGTATGGGATAATGAACGCATTAAATATTGTCACAAACTAGTTGTTATGGATTCTCTTAAGCAATCTGATTCGCCTAGTGTCGCGCCCCGATGATTCAGCCATCGGTTGGGGTGTGACAGACTGGTATCAGAGCCATAACTATAGGGAATTAGGCCAGACGTGACCTAGTCCGGGTCGATGTCTTAGAAACGACCTAGTCCATAGTCTATGTACCAACGGGCCGACTCGTGCGAACCTAGTAGGATTTGTACGGGCCTACTTGACACTCTCATTTGAATCCGCTAAAAACTACAGCTTCGTGTGAACACCGCATACTACAATATCACGCGAAGCACCTTTCCTAAGGCTGGAATATTACTTAGCCTTTCCTAAGGCCAACATAATACACATGTTCTCGAAAATACTCGCATAACACAACCGAGTGGTCCAGTCAAGATCGGGCGTGAAAACCAAGAACTCTCGATAAGATCGCTCACTCAGCGCAATTTTTCTAGCACGGGAACTTTTCGTCGAGCTAGGAGTGACATCCATAACTCAACGAAAGTCTCCGTTTCAAATTCTAGTGGAACTCCCAAATTTATTCGAAGAGCACAACCACAGCTAGGAGCGAAGTTATTAAGTCAGGGGTGAAACCCGTATCTTAATAAAGCGTTCCACTCTCTATAAAATGGTTTTCAAAAGCTCTCACCAAGGACTCGACTATAACCATAACTCGAGCCACGCGATGACTAGGAAGACGAATGCCATGAGCTGCATCCCAGTGGAAGCATAAGTCTTCTAAGGCAACGCGCGTGCATGAACTTGTTGGGTATAGTCGGATTACCTTGGGTAGTCGACGCCTAAACACCTGAGGCACTCTATCTATTTTTCTAGCTTACGATTCGCTGATTTTACGGGTTACTGAACTTATTTACGCTTATGTATTTACAATTTAAAACTTTATGCTTTATCGATTCATCGATTTTTGCTCCCTGTTTTACAAACACACAACTCGCATAACCTTCGCAATCTAAAACGAAAACCCAATGATCGCAACAAAACTAATGTCTAATTACTCGCTTTCGCTCTCGCTCTCTCCCTCTTCATCGCGTCCTCGCGCATTCTACATCGTCATGTATGTGTATAAGTATAAACTACCACTGTCTATATAAATACAACCAAATCATTGTGTGAGAACTTAGGAATCTTGTGTCTCCTATGTGGCTCCTATGTGAATATTACTATATTACCGCATCAAGTTTTGATCGCGCTAAATCGCGTTGCAAAACTCAAAAATCATTATAATCGAATCTCACTCCCAATCTATCTCTGTCTAGATGTCTTCAAACGACTCTACCTCGAGACGAACAGCTAGGAGAAGAGCCAAACGAAGTGACGACAAGAGGATTGCCTCGCTAGTGGCCAAGGAAGTGGCCAAGGTCATTCCTCAAATTGTCACTCAAGTGCACTCTCTCAGCAACTCTCGAACCTCGGAAGACTCCAAGATGGAAGCGCTACAATCTGCTTTCCTCTACAAACACTTTAGAGCCTGTGACCCGATGGAGTTCACGGGTGAAGGAGGTGTCTCCCAGCTGCTTCAGTGGTTCGATTCTATCGAAGTTACCATTCATCAGAGCGGGTGTCCCGATAGCTACCGTACTACTTGCGCTACCGGAGTATTTCAATCGCGAGCACTCGACTGGTGGACAGTCGAACGTAACAAACGTGGGATCTCCGCAGCTTATGCTCTCTCTTGGGATGAGCTGAAAGAGCTTATGAAGAAAGAGTACTGCCCTCCCCACGAAGTCCAGAAGCTAGAAGACGAATTTTGGAAAATCAAGCAAAACGAAGGTGACAATGCTGGCTACACTACAAGGTTTAAACAGCTGAGCATTATTTGCCCAAGTCTAGTTGATACTTCAGAAAAGGCCATCGCGAAGTATATTCGCGACTTGCCTGAGTGTGTGGGCGATTTTGTCGAAGCTGCAAGACCTGCTACCATCAAAGAAACCTACCGCTTGGCTGCAGAGATCAATGACAAACGAGTCTTGGACGGATTCTTCCCCAAGAAGCCTGTCAAACAAGCTCATCAAGCAATCGTCATCGATTCCTCCGATGAATCATCCGATGACAACTCCCCGCCCCAAGAAGCCCAGCCGCAAACGAAAGACCTCGAGCCCGAACTCTTCAACTACTGGACTATCGCAGCCAGAACCTCTTCAAGCAGTTCCAGTTCACTCGAAGCGCGCCTACAACGGAACTCATCCCCTGTGTCTCACGTGTACGTATCATCATCCACCAGAAGCTAACTGTCACTATTGCGCAAATTGCAACTGGTATGGTTATCTTACCCAACACTGCCGCACGGGGCCGCAACCTTGAGGGATTTCAGCAACAATCGCATCCTCTGCATAAGTCCTCCACAACAACATTAATTATGCTTTCAATGTTGTTGTAGTGATACGATTTTCGCCGTTAATTTCTCTTATGTGTTGAACTTGTTCTATTTCTCGACGCAACGTGGATTCTATTTATCTCTCATTCTCTCGCACTCGTGCATGAACGGTATACTAGCACTATGTACTATACTATATGTTTGCCCCTACTACACGTTCTTGGAATAAGGTACGATAAACGTGCAAGGATCAGATTAATCACGGGTGCACACGGGGTTACTGTGATCAGTGCATGGGGATCGTAATAAGTTTCAATGATGCCGTAACGTTAAAAACATGGTCAAGCGTGGTGGATACGCCGCTGGTACTTCCTAGATATAAGAGTCTTGACCATGTCGACACAGTGTGACATCTATTCACGGTACAGAGGCGTGTGGTTGAAGCATGGTGTATACGCTGCTGGTACTTCCTATATGTAAGTGCTTAGCCATGCCAACCAATGTTCTATGAAGAAAGTGCCATGCACGTTGAACGTTATTAGACCAAGTATACCATTGAATCTATTTTCGACACACTACACTACATCGCAAGGCGTAACAATCTCAATCGCAACTCAAAGCGTGTCATCGCTAGACTTTTCGTAAGTCAACACGCTCGCAATTGCATTATCGTTGGAATCTACCTCGCAATCTCAATCACTTATTATGTGTATCGCACCATCGTTTATCGTGTGTATCGCTCTATCGCTTTGCGTATTGCTCTATCGCTCATCGCGTATCGCTTAACGACTATTGCTATCGCTATCGCTTACCGCTATCCGCGTTATCTATGTTATGTTAAGCACACATAACCTCGCTTCACGAGACGAAACTAATAGGGTTAAAACATGGTGGATACGCCGCTGGTACTTCCTAGATATAAGTGTTTTAGCCATATCAGTAGACTCTAGTGGAAAAAGGTCATGTGGGGCTTAATGTTTGTTAAAATTTGTGGTGTTGTTTAATCTAATCAAATCGCACGTTCTCATCGCTTGCAACGCATCGATCGTCGCTTATCACTCGACGGTCGCCGGTTATCGCTTATCGCACTCGCTCGTGTCGCTAAACTGAGTTCGAAAACGACTTCATCGCTCAGTTTGCTTAACCTTTATCTTAAACTTGGTCCAACCATTTCTCGCATGGACCGAGTTATCAAAATCTATCAGTTCTATGTCGATACACATGACACTGCCTCATGGGACGGAAGCCTTATGGCTAAAACATGGTGGATAAGCCGCTGGTACTTCCTATATATTAGTGTTTTAGCCATATTGTCGAACTTTCATGGGTAAGGCCATGTGGAACCGACTTCAAAATTTAAACTTTTTGACATTAATAAACCATTGTGTAAACAAAGCCTTTTCTTAAACTTTTTCTGAACTTAATCTAAACCTTTGTACAAAACGAGATTTTCTTATAACGTTGGCGTAACAATCGACTCAAGTTAACGCCGTGGGAAGAGGAAATTTCAAAATCTTTTAGTAACATAATAAAACTTCTCTCATGGCATTGGTGTGAACATTGACACAGTTTAACACCGCACTGTGGGAAGATTTTTCATAAACAAATTTTCTCTAAACCTTCCAAATCAATCAACTTTTCGAGAATTCAGAACGTTTTGGAATCACTTTCTTGTGTATTATTGTCTTTGATTGTACGAATCGCCTTACTCGTCGCTCTCGCCTAGCCTTCGCAATGCGCCCTCGCTCGTCAACTCTCAATCGATCGCTCGCTATCTCATCGCTTTTATTGCTACTCTCACTCGCATCAATCTTTGCAACCCTTCTTATGGATTAGTTTTGGGACGAAATTTCCTAAAGTACGGGAGACTGTAACAACCCGCACGTTCGTGCGTTGTTACTACTCGCTATACTCGTTACGCCTAGCACTAGAGATTCGGATCATAATGTAGCCATATTGAATACATCGCTACTTCGCAGTATTTTCACATATTACGCAAACTTTATCGCTATAACACATCGCATCGCATGTACTAACACTCACGATGACGTTGAGTGAGAACCTATTCTACCCTCCTCGATAGCCGTGATGTGTCGCAACGCAACGTATATTCGAAATACGCAACTCGATAATCGCAACGCAGACTGTGAAATATGGATATTTATACGACCCTATGTGACTAATTATAATAAATATATGAATGTGGGTATGAAAATGTGTGACCAAACTATCGCAATGCTTGACGAATGAAACGAAACATTGAAACACAAATCGTCGGAGACCACCAATCGAATGACCATTAGATCGAGTGGCCATCCGATTGGATTGCCATCCGAACGGATTGTCATCCGATCGGATTGCCATCCGATCGGATTGCCATTCGATCCATGGCACTCCATCACCTTCACCTATAAATAGCACTTATCACATCACTTGAACAGTGATGTGACAGCTCTCACTTAACCAGCATACTTTTGGCTCTATTTCTCTCGATTCCTCACAATTCTTGTAAGTTTTCAACCCAAATCTTGTACTTCAATAATCTACACGCACTCCTTCATCTTTTTCACCTTTGAATCTCAACTTTTAACCATGAAATCCATGGATTTGAGGTGTTCTAGGGTGGTGTCATCATGGAGTTCTTATGAACTTCAAGGTTTGGCTTCATTCCACCAAGAACAACTTAGATCTAAAGGATTTCCACATGAATAAACAATGTTTTCGCATAGATCTACACATATTCATGGTTAAAACGATTAAAAGATGGTTTCTTTCAAGGGGCTGTTTGGTAGCCTCTGAATGGTCATTAAGAGGCTACCTCTTAATGTAGCCATTAAGAATTTTACCAATGAGAAGGCAGAAGAATGTGACATGTGATTATTTACCATTCAAAGGTTACCTCTTAACCATTCAGACTTGAGGTTACCTCTTATTCATTCAGAGGTTTTAAACCATTAAGAGGTAGCATATGAATGGTCATTAAGAGGCGACCAAACAACCCCCAACTCTTTTACACTCAATGCACTCAAGACCGATAGAATCGGAGCTCGTTCCGACCCTCTACTCTTTCTTAGTGATGTGTTGATCCAAGATTTGAATTCTATCCAAGGGACAATTGATTTCGGGTTAAACAAGAACAACCGTCTCGAACAGTTAACTGATTGGACTAGGGTGATTCCTGTTAGATCGGGTCACTTTGGTCAAGATGGGGTTTCTGTTGTTTAGCACATTGTCAAACCGTCTCGAACAAACCGCAAACATTCAAAATAATCAAGTTCAAAACTATTGGATTCATGGGATGGATTGCCGTCCGATCGGATTGCCATCCGATCAAACTGCAATCCGATCGGATTGCACTTGAGCTTCCAAACACTTAATCATTTACAACTTTTCAAAGGACTGAACGTCGAAGGGATGGCCGTCTGATCGGATTGCCATCCAATCGAACGACCATCCGATCATGTGACATTTGGAACCTTGGTACTTAATCTTTTTTCAAGGAACAATGTTTTCCAACAGATTGCTATCCGATCGGATTGCCATATGATCGAGTAACCATCCTACTGTGAACTTGTTCTCACTAAGTGTCTTGCCAATTAGATCGTTATCCAATCGAACTGCCGTTCGATCGATCGACCTGCCGTTCGATCGATCGACCTGAAGGGTAGAGATACTTCTCTATTTTCAAAATGCTACAACGAAAACTTCAAAGCCATCATACACAAACACATCCTTACCAAACGAATGTCAATCCAATCGAATGACCATCCGAACGGACTGACATTCGATCGGATGACCATCCGAACGGACTGACATCCGATCGACTGGCCATCCGATCGGATTGCCATTCGACACTTGGTTCACCCGCCATCGTTTAACGCACTGTTCGACGCTTGCACTATTAATCTATAATCAGGCTAATCTCAGACGCGCTCCCATCAATCCAACCAAGTTGTGTTTACTTGCTGAGCACCGATGGTGAGTATACTCGAACCCCTTTTTATCGCATTTTTTTGTGTAACATACGTTCCTATCAAAACGAACTTATCAAAACGAATTATTAAATCAGTTGTTTATCACTTGCGAATAACTGTTATGCATATTTACACGTGATGCTAGTTACATATGTGTTAGGACTTTTACTCGCGAGGTCCCGCCTTAACTAGTATAGTACTATAGCACCCGACGGGGTCTAGTTAGGATGAATAGCAATCGCAATCGCAGCTCGAGAGACTTAGCTGGTAGTATCTGTCTAATATATGTCTTGAGGTATCTCGTTTATGTATGTGGTAATTCGCAGCACTTTTATCTATTTACGCTATTCCATCAAAACTTGTATACTCGCCAATACTGTTGTTTTAACGTATGTTGCAGGTTTAGTCGCAGTCTACCTCAATTCAAGCTTGGAAGTCTAGAAACACACCTAAAATCTAGGTTGTCGAATTTGTATTGTTTGAGAGAACATGAAATTCGTGACAGCTTATGTGATTGTATTTGTTTATTAGTATGGGATAATGAACGAATTAAATATTGTCAAAACTAGTTGTTATGGATTCTCTTGAGCAAACTGATTCGCCTAGTGTCGCGCCCCGATGATTCCGCCATCATATTTGTAACATTCCCATTTTTATCATATAAGAATTTTAGGTTTGTCTAAATTTATTAACCACTAATAACTAGTTTATTTTTAATATAATTATTTAACCCAAATAGTTTTAAAAACTATTTTATATATAGTTGGTTGAAATATTATACTAATTAATTAGGCCTGTATATGGGTGACCTTTCTATTAAAATAAAAGTGTACAAAAACTTATATTATTAGACAGGTAGATTACGGGTAAGTTGATTGTTAGAAATATGAAGTACGGCCTAGTGACCGTTTAATAATTAAATTATAAAAATACATTGTATTTGAACCTACGCCGTTTTTAATGAAACTTGGTTCAAAATATAGACACAAATATTCTCGTTCTAAAGACATATTTACTATTTTATAAAACGTTATATTTTATAAGTTATAAAACACCAAATAAGTAAAGCAGTTAAATTAATTATAATAATAAAATAATATAAAAATTAACATTTGAGGTTTTTGTTTGAATTGTGTGGCTGAATGTCAAGATAATAGAAAAGAATTAAAACAAAATAATAAAATAAAAACTAATCAAAAGAAATTCATATTCATGTAATGGACGTGTGTCCTACATGCAAATCAAAGAGTCATACTTGCATGAAAATATGTCTACGTGTGTATAACAAATGCGATGTACGTGGCGCAGCAGGAAGTGGTGCTTGGATTCAAAGCTAACATATTTAGTATAAATAGAAGATACCATCAGCCATTTAAATTGTCCAGCCTTCTTTTCATTTTCTTACACCCACACTCTCGAAATCATATATATATATTCTTATTTTTATTATTTACACTATAATAAATAATAAAGCCCTGCCCCGTTTTAAGTGTTTTAACTCCCGATCACCGCTACCCTGTCCGATTGATCCTGGGCCCTATAACACATGTCAAGGCTCTGCCTGACTAAGTTCGTTGGGGTTCTGTCTCGTGACATAGGGATAAGGTTGAATTAGGGGTACTATACTTAACACGAGTGCATTATATATTTTTTTATAGCTCAGAAGTTATACCCAAGTTTATACCAGGAGGCTTTCTAGTTGAACCCTAAAGTTACAAAGTGGGTCCATTCTCTTTTCTCACCGTTTTATTCTGTAACAACTCTCATCAAAAGTCCTATCTATTATTTTATTTGCCCAACAGGAAGCCCTAATTGAGACCCCCAAGTAATTCTGCATAACCCCTAAAATTTTCAGAACAATCGGAATCAGGATCAGAGCCCCTAAAACTCAGGGGGGGGGGGGTATTTCCTAGTCAGTATTATCTAAACAGTTTGTTGTCGAAATTGAATTTTAACGAACGGTCGACTCAGCTAGGCTACCAAGACACGGGGCTACCCTATGCTAGGGTGGTGTCCCTCACGCCACGCGACAGCCTCTCGCGCCACGCGAGGGAGCTGTTTTTCAGATATAAATAGAGGGGTGTGGGACTTGATTTCCTGCGTTGGTTCGACGTAAAAATTGAATTCGTACGCTGAGTTATAGTGTGTATACTACAAAAACACACAATCTCGAATTCCGCCGCGATAACAGGGTAATAACTCGATCGCTGCTACGATTCAATATCCGATCGATTGAAACTATCCGACAGGATGTTTAAATGCTATACTTTGTCATTAGTCGTGAATCCGACAGGATGTTTGAGTGCCACCCAAACTCGGGGTAGACTTTGTCATTCGTTGCGAATCCGATAGATGTTTAAGTATTGCACTTTATTATTCGTCGTGAGGGTTTTAATCTCGTGAGCTTATCGTAAAAGTTGTATTCAGTTACTAACCTAGTTTTCGTATACGTTGTTATTTGAATTAGGTTACAAGGCTAATCAGTAGGCTAAACTCTACCCGTTTAAACCTGCAATGTGATTCATTCTCTTTTTATCAAATTATTTCCAAAACCCTATTTATTTTCAAAGTTATAATTATAGAGATTAAGTCTTTGTAGTCTCCAAATTACAGCCGGTATGTGGGGTTTTGTATACAATACTTGATAACCGTCACCGTTGGACAACGGGTTAGCCAAGGGGTGATATGACCATAATCACAGACACCATTGGACAACGAGATAGCCAATAGGTGGTCGAGTGATAAATACCGTGGGTAGATGGTTGATATGTATAAACATTGTAATCGCTCTTAATACTGTAAATTATAACAACGCGTCGTTTTTAGCAAAAAGAATGATTCACCGGTATTTCCTGCTGACAAAACCTTTTTAAAACGTGTTTCAGGTAATTACAGTAGATTGAAGTAAGAGTTGGATACGGCACTGAAAGGCTTCAAGAAGTGGCTTATTTTATTAATTAAATCAAATTAAGAAATATTGTTTTATGTAATTGGGTTTATCCCTTATTAAAGCTACCTTTGTAAAACATGGGTTTATCCCATCTATTTAATAAATAAAATCCGGTGTTTTCTAAACTCTGAGATTTTTCCTAACTCACGGTCCTGACGAAATTTTCGCTGCACTACTTTTCAAAATAACCACCGGTACCACTTGGCTGCTTGTGGCTCCCGATTCCGTCCAGGGTGGGGTCGGGGGTCGTGACAGAAGGTGGTATCAGAGCCACTGATTTAAGCCAAGAGGTGTTGTGATAATAATAACTAAGCTTAAATAAAAGAGTTAGGAAATTACTATTAACTGGTAGCACACCTGATAGCATTTAGACTTGAACTTAAGAAAAGATGCCTTAGTATAAGCTAAGCCACTTATTTAAACAATAAGGTGTTGTAATAATACCTAAGTTTAAACGGAGAGTTAGGAACTTAATATTATCTGGTAGCACTCAGGATAATATTTAAACTTGAACTTAAGAATTTTGCTTTAATATAAGCTTCAAGATAAATTACTTATATAAGTATAATGTGATGAATATTGGTATGCCATAAGAATGGTGATTAGAACATTGCAAGGTACGATAAATAAGCAATAACACTTAATTGCTATTAATCCTTGCTTATTGATATTACTTGGTCTAGAATAAGATATGTTATGGGAATATACAAATTTTCTCCGGCAAGACTGGGTATGGTGTAGCAGACTCTCCAGCTTGTCCGGATATACTAGGGTTACCTCTCCGGCGAGAACCGGATAAGAGGGGGTATATAATATGTCAAACAAGTGACAAGATTTCCCTAAATAGTAACATGACCTGATATCTGACTTGTTTTTGGAAATATGAATCTGTTAAATACATTGACCTTATGAAGGGTATGTATGTTACAGCATGTTAAATATATGATTATATAGATATGTATATCTATAAGAAATTCCAAAAGTCAATTAAGAATAAAGCACAAGCATATGTGTCAATAATAAATCTAGATTTCTTTATCAGAAATCTCTTGCATATATCTATAATTCCGATATCAAACATTATTTCGTTTGATCATCTACCACGTAACTCGTGCGTTAATTTAAACAAATGGAAACCCTCTAAATTGGGACGCCATCAAAAGTATAAGAATTTCCAATGCGTTACCATAGATTATTAACGCAAATAAGAAGCATGTAAAGTTGTGCTAGTGCACAAGAATACACATAAAACTTAATTTATACACGTTGAAGTATATCACACACAACTTTCAAGGCAAGACCTTTGGAAAATATGATTGGGCACGACAACAACAATGCCAATCTCGGCAGTGAGAGAACTACTGATCAAAAAGCGGCACTTTGCCACATGATCCTACAAACGACATGAATCTCGCTGAGGTACGTTGGAACAAGATTTCACAACCATTAGTGCACAGTCTAATCAGGGTCATAATTATTATCACTGCAAAAGAAGTCACATACCTTTGCAATTCCCTATTTCATTTTCGACATTCCCTGGTAATGTCATTTAACAACAAGTAACACACGAAATTCCAGATAAAGTTCTTATATTTCTTTCGTTGAATTCTGATTTCTGCATATAATGAGTTGACTTTCGCGTTTCTACTTCCCCTAATGGTCATCATACCATAAGGATTTCTTTCATAATAGCAAATATTGATCTATTTCATTTCTTGATAAATCCACACGATACATATGCACTATTTGTTGCACATGTGGTTCGTTTAATTTATAACAACCCCTGGAGGGCTTCATTTCAATTTGTTGTTTTATCCAAACTCAAATATCATTTCACTATACTTGATTTTTGGCACTGTGAACCGCATTATTGCTAAACGATGATTCTTTGATATCGAGTCAATGAATTCTTGAAAAAACTCGATTTTCTTTTAAGTGGCATACATGGTTTTCGTTGTGACCATGTCCAAACTTTCTTATTAAAACTCGTTTTGTTTAAACCAATTTCAACTATTTGAACTTGCTCGCATTACGTATTCAATTCAAAGTCCCATACGATGGATTTAAACCATCATATTCGAAATAATCCCAACAAGCACTTCAATTGTTTTAAACTATAACATGCTTGTTTGATCTTCAATTTCATTGAATCGTTTCTTGAATCACGATCACCTTGTGGTGACGTTTTCATAAATCTGAAGCTTGCGCTAATCTCGTTTGTACACATCATATACGGATTTAATTATTTATTTATTTATTTATATTAAATCTGCTTTGTTGATTTATTCTATAAAAGCAATCTTAACACAATCATGTGCTAAGATAATGATACACAAATTCATTTCATATTTCAGTGTATCTCTTAATGATTCTTACATCATCAATTGAGCGTTTCATAATCTTTATTGCTTTATCATCTTTGATCGAAAAACATTATTCAATTGTTTCATTTCCAATAAAAAAAATCCTACTAGATTCTTTGAAACAAACATTCGAACTTACTTCATTGAACTTTCATTTAATTTAAAACACGGTGAACTCGTCCAGTCACCGTTATTATTATTTCGATTACTACGACACCTTGTGGCGTCATTATAAACTTGTAGCTTGAGCTAAACTATATATATACCTTTCGCTTGACTCATCCTTAAAATGGTCTTAAAATCACTATATGTTAAGTCAATGATACACTAAACTCTGTTGTAAATCGGTGTATCCTTGTTATTCAATAAAATGTCCACACATTGATTTTCTCATATCATAATTCGATAGTTGAAAATCATTTTCGTGCTTCTATTGTGACAACCCTCACCAAACCAGGTATCAGTACGAATTAATTAATATTTGATTAATGCTAAATTATTGTGCTTGCTTACAACTGTGGTTAAACTGCTTCTTGATTTCTGATACATACATACTCATGCATCACATTTTATACTGTCACTCTATTAATTACACACAAACATTAGTGACAACCTTGATGCACAAAAGCACAGTGAGCACACTATACGGATAACCCAGTAAACATGCTGACATTGCCAACACCTAAACAGACATTGTTCTGAGGCCAGTATGAGCCGGGAATAGATTACTACACTAGTACTGAGTGTAGGGAGATGAGGTTTGTAGAACTGCGTCACTAGGTGAAGTTTATAGTGACCGGATGTGCCTAAAACATACTTTAAGTACAAAATTCTGCACTTTATTACAAAATTCAGCATTTTACTTTACTAGTAAGGTGCAAAAACTTGGTAAAATAATACTAGACACTTTCCAAGTGTCAGGAATTTATTGTGTCACTAAAAACACTATAAAAGACACTTTAAATGCTCATTTAGCACTTTAACGGATTAATATCCAACCGAACAACCGGACTTTACCCGGAACATAAAATTATTGTCAATGACATTGTTTTTGTTTTTCTGAGCTAGTTAGGGTCCCCGAACACCCTAACACCCGTTATATTACATAACACACTAGTAACTAACTTGAATTCCTAACTAACATAACTAATCACTTAACTATTTGGTTGAAATCAAACCATAACCCCCCCCCCCCATGATCCGATCGGTTTCCCCATGTGGGGACACACTCCTTACATTGTGAATATTTTATTTGATTATGTCTAGTATCAAGATTACACATTATATAATGGTCAATAAGATTGAATGGTCTATAAGAATGTTCATGAGATCACACATTTCATTTACACAAAGCATTTCACAAGAATTTTGCTCTCTCTCCCTCTTCTCCTAGTGTTCGGCCAAGAACACTATCACCACCACCACCGTCATCAAGTCGTGATCTAGCTAAACCACTTACATACAAAGGTGTAAGGTATCATTCAAGCAAATCCGGTGCTTTCGGAATCTCAAGAACCTCTCTACATCACTTTTATCCACCTTGTTTTCGCTTTGATTCTTCCCTAGCCTCGAGCTAGTTGTAAGTGCTTCTAAACACTTCCTTGTTCATGTTTAAAGAGAAACAAATGGTGTAAAACTTGTGAATCTTGTTTTGTTGTGATTATTTTATGTTGTTAGTGGCTAGTAGTGGAACGGATCGTCATCTAACCATGCTAGATCATGTTCATGGAACATGAACTAGCAATATGTTAAGTGTAAAAGTAGCAAGATGATGAACCCTTCCACACATAAACATGGACTTGTGTAAAAGTGATTTTCTTGTGAAATAGAGTTCTAAACTAGTAGATCTAAAGATCTACAAGTGGTATTTTCGAAGAACCAAGTGTAAGATGCAAATCTTGTTTAAAAGCCGGATCTTGCACAACTAAAAGCATTTTTGCAAACAAACAAGTGTGTAAACACTTGTGTGACAAAAGGTTTAACAAAGGAATAATTTCGTAGTTTTTGGACTAGAAGTTGTAAAGTTACATTTTCTTTGAAAATAAGATTTCCAAGAAACTAATTTTATTTTAAAAGATGGAAAGATCTACTAAATATGTTATAAAGTTACCTACATACTTTTACACAACTTACAAGTTCATGTGTTTGCGATTTATGCTTATTTTTACTAGTTTGATGTTTGAATGATGTGATGATTGATAAGTGGTTGATTGGATTTTTAAAAGAAAATGATACGCTAGTAAGCGTGGCCACCTCCAGTTATAGAGGAAACTCTGGCGAAATTTTTCCAGAAAATAACACTTAGAATATTTTTGGTGACAAGTGTTTATAAATATATTTTTTACTTGTTTTCCAAAAAAAGTTCGCCATGATTTTTATTATAAAATAACCAAGTATTCGGAGGTGGATTTTCGTAAATAAAATTTGTTAAATATATATTTAGAATATAACTCGTATACACTAAAAAGTAACGACTCCAAAATAATACCAACGCCTTCACAAATAAATATCTAAGTTACACCGGAATTATTATTACCACCCGAACTTTAAATGTAACTTATGTATTACCGGAAAAATACTCTAAAATGCGTATTTTGGTAAAAGTATTATTTTGGAAATCGTATGGAATAAAATATTGTTGGTGCATCCGTCTGTCGCCTACGTCTTGTATCGAGTCTTGCTTCGAATAGGCTAAATCAGGGTACGGAATCCAAGAATTTGTATTTGATAGGTGATTCCACTCCAAATGACATCTTGTCATTTGGAGCGAAACCCCATCTTACTGATTTCGCCCGAAATGCTTATAAGTCTGATTTTGGCCGAAACTGTAACATCTGATTTCGCTCCTGGTGTCATTGCATGTTGGAGCGAAATCAGAATAAGTATATATATAAGATTCTTATGAGCGAAATCAATAGAGTTCTAGGTCATTGTCATTCTGGTTGCCACGAAGTGCTGCCGAAGTGTTGTCAGAGCTTGTAATCGATTTAGTAATCAATAAAACAACAGTTAAAAGTGAATACTTGCTGAATTACATCAAAACACTTGTTTCAGCCTCTTGTTTTGGTGATAAACTCTTCTAATCGACTCATCCGGGTCCGAATTCGATCCTACAAATATAATATTTTTGGGAAAAATATGTATATTTTGGAGATATAATATTTTAGACAAATGAATAAAAATATATTCTATTAAGTGACACTTAATAATATATTTTTGGTATTACAAAAACGCACATGTATTAAAACCCCCATCCTTGGGAAGGAATATAACTATAAAAATAATTAAGAAGTGGAAATACGAAATAGTTGCCTAACTATTTCCCAAAAACGTTAAACCTTAAGCCAAGGCACGGCCGTCCGTCTAATAGAAGTTAGTACGTGTAGGTCGTCACGCAGCAGGTTGATTTGGGATTTACTATTTCGAGACGCACTTCTGTGAGTTCATGTCCCCCTTTTCTCTTAACTGTTTTCAGTTTTTATACTTCGGGGGTGAAATACATGTTACAATGATTACGGACACTTTTTACATGGTATGGTTTGCGTAAGGAGGGTTACTACTTAGATCATGTGAGTGAGTAGGCTGAAACTGGAGGCCATTAATCCTCATTGTAGGACCGAGGGTCAGTAGCGGTAGATCTATCTGGGTGTAGCGAGCCCAACTCCAGGCCCAACAGAACAGACCTCGGGTGACTTTGAGCCCGACGCAAAAATCTGCTAGGTTTGAGTCTTCCTACTGCACTTCACACATATCAATGGCCTTGCAAACCATTGGTGATCTCTTTATTTCCTTATTTGCTACATACCAGGGATTTTATACTTACAATGGTTTTACATACTCACTTTCACATGAACTCGCTCAACATTTATGTTGATTTTTCAACTTACATGTATTTCATGAAATTAGGGATCTGGCAAGGTATGCACTGTCGACACATTGCGTAGAAGAATGAGGTCATCCAAGTTTAGGGATTCTGACTTTTGCCTGGACGAGTCACAAGTCTTAAACTGTGTTTATTTCTTGTTTTGTGGTTGTGTCTTATGAACAAGGTTTTTATTATGTTGTGTTGTAAACTCGTTGCATGTGTCAACTCTAAAACAATGTTGTCGTATTTTACTTTTAAAACTTGAAGTAATGGATGATCATCATTGTTTTACTTTCATATAGCATTGTTGTGATTAAGCTATGGTATTAAGAAGTCACACCAAATAAACCCACGCTTCCGCAAAGCCAGGGTGTGACAGCTTGGTATCAGAGCTTTGATCATAGCGAACTAGGATTTCTTCTCGAGTCTAGACTATGATCACTAGGGCTCTCACGAAAACATTTTTACATTGCATACACTACGACCAGATCCAGAGTGCAAAATATTTTTACAAACAAAAGTTTGAGCATTCTTTTTAAAAGTTATGGCCCAGTCTGAGAGACTGAGGGAGTAGTCTAGTGGGACTAGAGGGTTCAGTCTGGGAGGCAGGGAGGTTAGTCTAGTGGGACTAGAGGGTTCAGTCTGGGAGCCTGGGAGGTTAGTCTAGTGGGACTAGAGGGTTCAGTCTGGGAGGCTGGGAGGTTAGTCTAGTGGGACTTGAGGGTTCAGTCTGGGAGGCTGGGAGGTTAGTCTAGTGGGACTAGAAGGTTCAGTCTGGGAGGCTGGGAGGTTACTCTAGTGGGACTAGGAGGTTCAGTCTGAGAGGCTGGGAGGTTAGACTAGTGAGACTAGGAAAATTACTTGATTGCTTATCGGTGACTAACATGTTTATTTGATTATATGATTGATTATTTGTGCATGTGTGTGTTTGTGTTACAGACGTCATGCCTTCGTCAGGTACTGCAGAGTCGGACACTACAGATCCCATGGCCATAGTATCAGACGACATAGTTTCATCGGAGCACGAGGTGTACACTTCCGATACTACCAGCACAGACGATGACGACTTCCAGCCCTTTGCGCTGCCTGATGTCGTAGCAGAGCCTGCTGATGGCCATCTTGTTGGGGATTTGCCACTCGCGGTGATCCCTGCTCCTGTGCCCCTTACCGCTTATCCCGTTGTTGATATGCCCCTCGACGTTGTCTCTGACGACGATGTCGATCTATTAGAGGAGGACCCACTTGAGGGCGAGGCCCATATTACTGCCGGTGATATCCTACTGCTTGCTGATGCTCCTGTAGAGGAGGCTCCCGTTCATTCACCTGTTCCAGACTCCTTTGAGTCTGTGGCGTCCGCACCTTCGCACACACTGGGAGTGCAGCACCACTCGCACGACGCCGACCCTGATATGGCGTCATCAACTGCACCAGTTCCCGTACACAGCTTGGAGTTTGATCACGATATTGAGGATGATCCTGTTTTTCCACCTGGTTTTGATCCAGACCATGACTTTGAGTTCATACACTTAGACCAGCCCCTGGAGGATCCTGTAGCCCCTGTCGATCCCTTGTTTGCTGATCCAGCTGATTTCGAGATGGAGTTTGTTGATCCGGAGCCTGCTATGGCCCCTGAGCCAGTTGTCGCTCCTGACCTGGCATTAGAGCATGACCCTGTTCATGCCGATGCACCTGCTATTGCCCCTTTTATTGATGATATACCTGTTGATGATCATCCTGTTGTTGCTCCGCCATTGGTGGATGATCATGCTGTCGATGCTCATGTTGATGCTCCACATTTGTTAGAGGATCCTGTTGTCGCCCCACTTCCAGATCCTATGCCGGTGATGTTCGACCGCGCACCTTTCGCGACCCATATTGATCCACGATACGCTCACACCCACAATGGGTGGATAGATGATGACGATGATTTCCCACCTTTCGGGGTACCTGTTACACCACCTTGTAACACCCTAGTTATTATTTAATGTTTATTGTATAATTTAAACTCATAATCATGTAATTACAATCACGATTATACTGAAAATACGGGCTTGTTAAAAACTTTTTACAATTTATAGTGATATAACATAATGCGATTTAATTCGCCGTTTTAGAATAACGAACGAAACAACTTGCGGAAGCTTTATTTAACATGTGTTCGGTTCTTGCTCAACGCTTTATCTTCATCCGGGCTCTCGACATATACCTGTGTTCAAAACCAACTTAACAGTTAGTTTTGATAATCTAAATAACGGTACAAGACAAGATAAATAATAATGGAAGGAAATCCCAATGAAAATCTCATGGTCCAAAAACATTGATTTCAAATTGGCCTCCACCGTAACTTACGGTGGCACCGTAAGTTACGGTGGCCTCTGATTGTTAATTTCCCCCACCGTAAATCAGGGGGAACCTACCGTAACCAATTTAGCTACACCGTAACTTACGGTGGCACCGTAAGTTACGGTGGCCCCTGCAACCAACCTTTCCATTTTGCCGTTTTTGACACGAAAACCTCCGTATCTTTCAATCCGCTTGTCCGTTTGACCTACCGTTTCTTTCTACGTGTTTGTAATTTGATTCTCTACCTTGTGGAGTTGAAATCCTACATCCAACATAACAAGTTTTCAGACTTCTAAGCCTTCGACTTGTTGCCCTTTTTCCGAATTTTAACCCGTTTATGCATTTTGTCAAACAAACATGTTTGTTTGATCCCAACTCACATGAATCTTATAATTTCATTATTTCCTATCATAATAAGTTCAATTCACGAGTTTATGTATATTCTTAACCCGTTCATTCTTAAATATTTATTTTGACCCGTTAAGGGTATTTATGCACTTTTTCGCATAATTCATACTCGTTTATTTCTAACCTCCTATTCCTGCATTTCTTATCAAGTAATCTTCCACCACAACTTTATTTGTGGTGGATTTAATGTAGAGATCTATATGTTCAGGGTTTTACCCTTCGAATTATCATTTTACGACAAGGACTCATATAAAGTCTTTAGACCCAAGAATTTACATCTTTCACTACCTATACTTATTCTAAGCATTTATTTGGTCATAAGACTCGTTTCTAAACCACCTTTAAGGGTCGTTACTATGAATTAGCTTACAAGGGCAATTTGGTAAATTTTCATCCCCTTTTTACTACAAGGTCCTTTAAATACTTGTTTGACCCAAAATCCGAACCTTCTAACTATAATCTTGTTTATAAACCCATGTGATTCTAAATCACCATAAACGTAATTCAATTTATTCGGTTTACCTAAAAGGTAACCGAATATCTATATTTCAACCTTGTCTAACTCTTATAGAACTCCAAATTCTACCTGATGAGTTGTGTTATTTTACATACCTGGCCCGGATCATTGTATTGACCCGTTACTACACCCTGCCTTAGTGGCGCTAAGTAATAGCGATGTCATCATTCAATCGATAATTATTTCTGTAATCATGCAACTCGACAAAACATTAGCCGATATTGTCAAAGAGTGATATTTTCACCTTTTGACCCGTTTGGTCTTATATGACCGTTTACTTTTACGAGATGGAATTATTATCATCTCATCTACATAACACGTACCGGTTTACACCGTACGGTCAATTTACTTATAAGTCTATAATACCAATAGATATCAAATAAAAGGTGTAAGTTTAACTTACCTCACATCCAAATTACGCTTTTCTTTTCTCACTTGCTTCGATCGACCCGCTTGCTCCCCAAGCTTCATCTAGCTTGTTAAGCGCCAACTATCATTCATTATTCACAAGGTTGTTAGATTAGTCATTCTAAATCATGACTTTCACACCTTATGAACCCTTGACTACTTTTCCTATTGAACTAAATCATAAATTATGAGTTTAATTCTTGTGTCAAGACCCACTTCAAATCAAGTATGAACTCTTAACAAATCCCCATTTTGTTCAAATAGTTCATTTATACAAGTTAGTATGGTGTTTATAAACACCAATACAACATCAATTTCATTAAATTATCCAAAACCCATTTCAAGTCATGTATGTTCAACACTCAAACTTGCAAATTGTTCAAGTATCTTGTCTCTACTAGCAACTATGATGATTTTAAACATGTGTACATCATCATCTTTACTACATAATCAAAACCCACTTGACACATGAGTGTATGATCATGAATTCACAACCATGAACATCAATTCAACAAATACATGACTAGGGCTTACTCCTAGACATAGTTTCATCCCTAATTTCATCCAAACAACAAACATGCAAGCTCAGATTCGAGTTCTCTAGGTTTGCTCAGAATTTCAACTAGAGATTTCTCAAGAAATTTACATACCTCGTGACTCCTTTTTCAATTGAGATCACTAATTCATACTCAGATTTTGATTTGGACTTGATTTGCCCCTTCAATTTGATGAAATTGTGTTGATTAGGGTTTGACCCTTCTTGGTCGCTCTTGATGATCGATCCACACACACAAGGTGTGTGTGTGGTGTGTTTTTTTATTTAATAGAACTTGTTTCCTTTTTAACGATTTAGGTCCCTCAAGTTTAGATTTTAATTATTAGGGACTAGAACTTCATGTTTTCTTTACTTATTTACACCTTATTAACTAGGTTAATTACTCCTAGTTAACTTGATGGGTTCGGGAAGCTATAACCCGTTATGTTTTTAAGTCCTGTTAATTCAGACTTCTTATAAACCTTATTAGCTTAAAAACGTTTATTAACGTTTTATTAAATATTAGGTTTATTTATTTAAATCCTAATATTTACCGGGTTACTTTCACCACTAACGGTATTTTACCTGCTCTTTTGTATTAACGGGGTTTAATTACCAAACCCGTTTTCGGGGTGTTACAAGTCTACCCCCCTTAAAGAGGTTTCTTCCTCGAAACCTTTTCTTACATAATTCATTGAGTTTAACTCAATGCATCTGTTCCGAGAATCTTTAAAACATTACTTATACTTTAACCAATTATTAGTATTACCAGAGAAGTATGGTAATATCTTTTTGGTTAATAATCATCTACGTATTATATACGGCATAATGTAACTTGGAATAACGTAATCTCGTTATTTCTACTAGTTTAATTAACTTAGCGATATCCATCACTTTCGTATACTATCGAATTCTTTATGAATCCGTTACTTTGACCCGTTTAAAGGTCTTTAGTGAAATCTTTCACTTTTAGCAACAAATTCTTTTATTTTCAAATTTATTTATTCGGTTCAATTTTACCGAATCTACCACTTGCAAGCAAACCAAATTTCCTGATTTGAATTGCTGACCTTAACCGGTCTCACTAACTAGACTTATTAGTCCAGTTACTTTTACCGCTCGCCTGGTTATAATGTGATTCTACCTCACATTGCATTTCTTAACCGTGATCGTGTCACATTATGTTTAATTCATATCAACCTTTCATTTTTGAAAACATCACTTTTTCGAATATATCGTCTTGCGCCTATTAGTGTCAAGACTTGTATCCTTCATGCTTACTATTTAAATTCCTATCAGAATTTCTATTTGTAAAAACATTATTTCTTACTAAAACCGAAGTTTTAGTTTAGGATGTTCTCTTTATCTTTTGTCAATTATCCGTACCAAGATATTGACAGTCCATAATTTATTCTTTTACAGTCTTAGTTTCATGCGGGGATTCTCTACTGGTTCCCTTGCTTGTCTAAGTAACCCTCAGATTCTTTCACTTAGCCTCGTAGGCTATTTCTTTAGGCTTTTGCCTCTTTAGGGCGTTGCCTTTATGTCCCTTTTACCTTTTTATTCATGACCCGTGGGTCAGTTTAGTCCCGTAGACCTTTACACTGTTTATAACCCGAAGGTTATAATGATCCCGTAGTTCGTCCCTTTTATGTTTGAAAATTTATTTATTTTCACATCAAAAGTTCGTTCACTCCGACTGTGATTCGTGTCTGCAATCATTTCATATTCAATTCCGACCCATTACATGGGTTCATTAATTTCTTGTGCTTTCCTTTATTCGGTTTGCGCCCATATTTGTATTCAATCTCGTCCCATTACCGGGCTCATTATCCTTTCAAATGTTACGTTTTATCTAACCCGTTTAACTTGTTCGTGTGAAAATTCGTCACTTATGAATGTCAAACTTCAATATTTGTTCGACCCGTTCAACTTTAGAATAGTTGGACATGATTTATCAAAACTTCTATTTACTTTATCTTGTCGTCTTTTGGTCAAGACTCTAAATTCAAGTCTTTTAACTTTCCATCCGAGTTCCCGTTTCTCGGTCTACGCATGTTTTTAAACCCTTACCCACCAACCGGGTGTTTTACCGAAGTCGTTATTATTGCAACCCTTACGGTATGCATTATGACTTCGTTTCGCTTTTATATTCCTACTTTGTTCTCAAGTTTGGCGTTTTACAAAATCGACCCCTTTAGAGACATATTCGCACTTTCCGGGTTCGAGTGTAGGTACACTCCCTCCCAATGCATATCTTGATCATTCTACGTGTTTATATTCTCCGGGTTCGAGTGTAAGTACACCCCCTCCCAATACGTACCTTAATTATTTTACATGTTTCTTTGTCCCTTCTTTCGGGCTTATCATGCTAATGTAATACGCTTCCGTCACCCGGCTGTGCGTTTACATTATTATCAAATATTTTGCTCATTTGATTTATTTGGGTACTTTTTAAGTTAGTCCCATTCACTCCACCCTTACTACATCGGATGTAAATGTGTCCGCTATAAGAAACTCGTGGTATCATATGCCACTACTTACTTGGCCAGAGTAAGCGATTAACACATGACATACACGACCTTTTTATAGTTTTCACATCACGCCCTATGTAAGTAACGCCTCTATTTAGTTTTCTTGGAAATGATATCCTGGATATGTATTTCTATTCAGGTTTTTCCAAGTTTCTAAGTCACCTATGCAACAATCATTCTCTACTTGTTTATTGCATTTTACTATTTGTGTGATTATATTTAAAAGCATGCACCTGGTATCGCTTGCCCCGTCGGGCGTTCCCTGCCATTAACCTTGTTCGCGGTCGTTACGCGATTTAGGTCCTTAATGAGCATGCTCTCCTTGTCATAGCTCGGACCGTTCCATCATCATATCCACAATTCATTCAACTCTCATCATCTTCAGATGCGAGTGTCCTTCAATTAAACATTCACAAGAGTTAGTAATGTCAACTTCAATAATCGCCCGTATTATAATACAAGGCTTTTTTTTTCTACTATACGCGTCAACGCGCGTATTTTCGTCAACTACATCAATCATTTCAATTGGGGTTACGTGTATCACACGATAGCCCTATGTGTTATTTACAATACTTTAGCATGCTAAACTATTAACATACATGTACTTACCGGATTTGCGATCAAGCCTAGAACCGAACACTATTCTTTATCAAGAGCGTAAGGTTTAAGTCCAAGCATGGTTCTCCCCACCATACTTGAATCTCTTAAACCAGGGCTCTGATACCAACTTGTCACACCCTAGTTATTATTTAACGTTTATTGTATAATTTAAACTCATAATCATGTAATTACAATCACGATTATACTGAAAATACGGGCTTGTTAAAAACTTTTTACAATTTATAGTGATATAACATAATGCGATTTAATTCGCCGTTTTAGAATAACGAACGAAACAACTTGCGGAAGCTTTATTTAACATGTGTTCGGTTCTTGCTCAACGCTTTATCTTCATCCGGGCTCTCGACATATACATGTGCTCAAAACCAACTTAACAGTTTGTTTTGATAATCTAAATAACGGTACAAGACAAGATAAATAATAATGGAAGGAAATCCCAATGAAAATCTCATGGTCCAAAAACATTGATTTCAAATTGGCCTCCACCGTAACTTACGGTGGCACCGTAAGTTACGGTGGCACCGTAAGTTACGGTGGCCTCTGATTGTTAATTTCCCCCACCGTAAATCAGGGGGAACCTACCGTAACCAATTTAGCTACACCGTAACTTACGGTGGCACCGTAAGTTACGGTGGCCCCTGCAACCAACCTTTCCATTTTTCCGTTTTTGACACGAAAACCTCCGTATCTTTCAATCCGCTTGTCCGTTTGACCTACCGTTTCTTTCTACGTGTTTGTAATTTGATTCTCTACCTTGTGGAGTTGAAATCCTACATCCAACATAACAAGTTTTTAGACTTCTAAGCCTTCGACTTGTTCCCTTTTTCCGAATTTTAACCCGTTTATGCATTTTGTCAAACAAACATGTTTGTTTGATCCCAACTCACATGAATCTTATAATTTCATTATTTCCTATCATAATAAGTTCAATTCATGAGTTTATGTATATTCTTAACCCGTTCATTCTTAAATACTTATTTTGACCCGTTAAGGGTATTTATGCACTTTTTCGCATAATTCATACTCGTTTATTTCTAACCTCCTATTCCTACTTTTCTTATCAAGTAATCTTCCACCACAACTTTATTTGTGGTGGATTTAATGTAGAGATCTATATGTTCAGAGTTTTACCCTTCGAATTATCATTTTACGGCAAGGACTCATATAAAGTCTTTAGACCCAAGAATTTACATCTTTCACTACCTATACTTATTCTAAGCATTTATTTGGTCATAAGACTCGTTTCTAAACCACCTTTTAGGGTCGTTACTACGAATTAGCTTACAAGGGCAATTTGGTAAATTTTCATCCCCTTTTTACTACAAGGTCCTTTAAATACTTGTTTGACCCAAAATCCTACCCTTCTAACTATAATCTTGTTTATAAACCCATGTGCTTCTAAATCACCATAAACATAATTCAATTTATTCGGTTTACCTAAAAGATAACCGAATATCTATATTTCAACCTTGTCTAACTCTTATAGAACTCCAAATTCTACATGATGAGTTGTGTTATTTTACATACCTGGCCCGGATCATTGTATTGACTCGTTACTACACCCTGCCTTAGTGGCGCTAAGTAGTAGCGATGTCATCATTCAATCGATAATTATTTCTGTAATCATGCAACTCGACAAAACATTAGCCGATATTGTCAAAGAGTGATATTTTCACCTTTTGACCCGTTTGGTCTTATATGACCGTTTACTTTTACGAGATGGAATTATTATCATCTCATCTACATAACTCGTACTGGTTTACACCGTACGGTCAATTTACTTATAAGTCTATAATACCAATAGATATCAAATAAAAGGTGTAAGTTTAACTTACCTCACATCTAAATTACGCTTTTCTTTTCTCACTTGCTTCGATCGACCCGCTTGCTCCCCAAGCTTCATCTAGCTTGTTAAGCGCCAACTATCATTCATTATTCACAAGGTTGTTAGATTAGTCATTCTAAATCATGACTTTCACACCTTATGAACCCTTGACTACTTTTCCTATTGAACTAAATCATAAATTATGAGTTTAATTCTTGTGTCAAGACCCACTTCAAATCAAGTATGAACTCTTAACAAATTCCCATTTTGTTCAAATAGTTCATTTATACAAGTTAGTATGGTGTTTATAAACACCAATACAACATCAATTTCATTAAATTATCCAAAACCCATTTCAAGTCATGTATGTTCAACACTCAAACTTGCAAATTGTTCAAGTATCTTGTTTCTACTAGCAACTATGATGATTTTAAACATGTGTACATCATCATCTTTACTACATAATCAAAACCCACTTGACACATGAGTGTATGATCATGAATTCACAACCATGAACATCAGTTCAACAAATACATGACTAGGGCTTACTCCTAGACATAGTTTCATCCCTAATTTCATCCAAACAACAAACATGCAAGCTCAGATTCGAGTTCTCTAGGTTTGCTCAGAATTTCAACTAGAGATTTCTCAAGAAATTTACATACCTCGTGACTCCTTTTTCAATGGAGATCACTAATTCATACTCGGATTTTGATTTGGACTTGATTTGCCCCTTCAATTTGATGAAATTGTGTTGATTAGGGTTTGACCCTTCTTGGTCGCTCCTGATGATCGATCCACACACACAAGGTGTGTGTGTGGTGTGTTTTTTTTTATTTAATAGAACTTGTTTCCTTTTTAACAATTTAGGTCCCTCAAGTTTAGATTTTAATTATTAGGGACTAGAACTTCATGTTTTCTTTACTTATTTACACCTTATTAACTAGGTTAATTACTCCTAGTTAACTTGATGGGTTCGGGAAGCTATAACCCGTTATGTTTTTAAGTCCTGTTAATTCAGACTTCTTATAAACCTTATTTGCTTAAAAACATTTATTAACGTTTTATTATATATTAGGTTTATTTTTTTAAATCCTATTATTTACCGGGTTACTTTCACCACTAACGGTATTTTCCCGCTCTTTTGTATTAACGGGGTTTAATTACCAAACCCGTTTTCGGGGTGTTACAACCTGTAGCCCCCGTTTCATCCCCTGTTTCAGCTCCCATTGATGCTCCCTTGATTCCCCCATATACCACAGATGTTCACAGCACAGATCTTCAGATCACCTATCTCCAGGACATACCTCCACCACGTCATGGGGAGGGTTCGTCACGTCATCCGTTTGGTCATACACCTTTCATGGCAGGAGGCAGCCTGTTCATGGCCCAGATTTCTCATCCTTCTGTTATCCCCACTGTTGCACCATTTACTGTACCATCCTTCGCTCCATCTAGTGAGCCATTCCTCTGGACTACGCCCCCCATTATGCCACCATCTGATCCGTATCACCCATATCACATTGGGTCTTCTACGGAGGATATTCTCACATCTTTCATGATACAACAGGAGGCGCTGACCCATCGCGTACAGGAGCTAGAAAGAGCTCAGCGACCACCGTGCCATTGCCAGACCCCACCTGCAGTATCACACCCTCCTCGTCCCCTTTCACCTAATTATGCCGCTCGTTTTTGGACTCCCGAGCAGCAGATAGCATACTTACTGCTCGCTCATCGCGCTATGGCGGAGGACTGGCTTCATATGCGACCTTTACTCTTTTCTCGTTTCCCCCTCCTCCACCGCCATCAGCATAGGCCTTTTTGATTCGACGCAGGTAGACTTTTGGGTGAGACGACCGCGATTGTGCAGGCTACACAGCTTTTGGAGACCACATTTTGATGATTGTGACTTTTGATGATTTGTATATTTGTTGCTGTTGTCACTGACTAGATAGTTTGGACTAGGGCGATGTGACCCTTAGTCACTGATGATGTATGATACAGTTATGAACTTGTAAACCTTACATTGTGGTCTTGATTTATGACAGTGTAATCGCAGTATTCGCATTATATGTTGGGTTGATTATTGATTGTTTATGTTCTATAACATGAGATGTTATGTGGATGATTTAATTATAACATGAGATGTTATGTGTTGATATTGTTGAATACATACGTACACTTTACTTACTATGACCTAACCTACGTGAAACATCTTTTAGAAGATGCCTCCAAGACGCCAAACGCGTATGCCTGCCAATGAGGCAGAACTTCAAGGAATCATTGCTGCCGCCATTGCGCAGTATGCAGCCTCACAAGGAGGAACAAGCGGAAGTAATTCGAACAACAACGGCAATAACAACCCACCACATGGGTGCTCTTACAAGCAGTTCCTAGATTGCAAGCCCGTAAACTTCGACGGCACCGGAGGTGCTGTTGCTTTTGTAAGATGGGCCGAGAAGAATGAGTCTGTCTTAAGAATGAGCAAATGTGCTCCAGATCAACAAGTGACTTACATCTCAGGGCTATTCCTGGACGGAGCCCTATCCTGGTGGAACTTACAAGTGCAAACTCTTGGCGAAGCCGCAGCTTACGCAATGACATGGAATGAGCTAAAGGAGCTCATGCGAAGAAAGTACTGCTCACGTGCTGAGATTCAAAGGTTAGAAACTGAGTTCTGGCATTTAAGGATGGATGGTCCCAAGATTGCGGAGTACGTTCAGAGATTCCACAACCTGTCTCATGTGGTACCTTATATGGTTACACCGGAATTCAAGCAAATCGAGCGCTTTATTTGGGGTTTAGCTCCACAAATCATGAGTATGGTCACTACTTCCAAGCCTACAACAATCACAGAGGCCATCGATCTGAGCGTGGCTCTTACTAAGGAAGCCATCCGCCTGAACAAGTTTTCGAATGTTGAGCCAAAGAAGAAAGAGACTCACGTAGAGTCGTCTGGTGAGAATAAGAGGAAATTCTCGAACTTCAAGCAGGGAACTAGCGGTGTTGGCAAGAAAGGAGAATCAAGCACACCGGTCCAAGTTGCAACTGGTGCAGGGAAGAAAGGAAAAGGCTATATGGGTTCACTGCCCAAGTGTAACTCCTGCCAACGTCATCATTCTAGCCGGTGTGGGCCAAAAGTATGTGAAGCTTGTGGAAAAGTTGGCCACTTGAAGGACTCTTGCTGGGCTAGTGCTGGCCGGGGAGGCCAAGGAGGTTTTGGTAGTAGGAACAATAATCGTGGTGGTAATGGAAATCGTCCACAAGGGAATAATGGAGGCAATGGAAATCGAGGGAACAATGCAAATCAAGCTGGGGACGCGAATCAAAATCAAAACAACAATCAAGCGGGGAACGGAGGAGGTAATGGTCAAAAATTGTGTTGTTTTAACTGCGGTGACGTTGGGCACTTTAAGAGGGACTGCCCAGGATTGAATCAAGCCCGCGGAAGAGTGTTTAACATTGAGGCGAGGGAAGCGCGCCAGGATCCCAATGTTGTTACTGGTACGTTCCCTATAAACCAACGCTTTGCATCCGTTTTGTTTGATACTGGTGCCGATTATAGCTTCGTGTCATTAGAATTTAAGAATATGCTTGGGTTAGCCACTAGTAAATTAGATATTCCGTACTCGATAGAATTGGCCAATGGGAAACTAGTTGAAACGGGTGAAGTTATAAGAGGATGCGTGATCGAATTGGGAGGACACGAATTTACGCTAGACCTGCTACCTGTCGAGTTGGGAAGCTTTGATGTGGTAGTGGGAATGGATTGGTTGTCCAGCAACAAGGCTGAGATTGTTTGCCATGAGAAGACCATCCATATCCCTGTGACGGATGAAGAAACAATCGTAGTGCACGGAAAGAAGCATGATACGCCGTTGAAGATTATTAGCTGTCTGAAAGCTAGAAAGTGCTTGAAGAAGGGATGTGTTGCATTCTTGGCACACATCGTGGACAAGGAAGCTGCTGAGCCAAAGATCGAAGACATTCCAGTCGTCAAGGAATATCCAGAAGTTCTTCCAGAAGACTTGCCAAAATTATAGCCTCAAAGGCAAGTCGAGTTCCACATTGACTTGGTTCCAGGTGCCGCGCCTGTAGCCAAGGCACCCCACAGACTTGCGCCTTCGGAGATGCAGGAGTTGTCGACATAACTCCAGGAGCTGTTAGATAAAGGATTCATCAGACCAAGCTTCTCACCTTGTGGAGCTCCAGTTCTGTTTATTAAAAAGAAGGACGGTAGTTTCCGTATGTGCATAGACTACCGTGAACTTAATAAGTTGACTATCAAGAACAGATATCCTTTGCCAAGGATTGATGATCTTTTTGACCAGTTGCAAGGCTCAAGCTTTTATTCGAAGATCGATTTGCGATCAGGATACCATCAACTTAGGATACAGGAGGAAAGTATCCCGAAGACGGCCTTTAGGACACGTTATGGACATTACGAGTTCCTAGTTATGCCGTTTGGGCTAATAAACGCACCTGCAGTTTTCATGGACCTAATGAACCGAGTCTGCAAGCCGTACTTGGATAAGTTTGTGATCGTATTTATTGACGACATTCTGATTTACTCGAAGACAAAGGACAAGCACGAACAACACTTAAGAGCTATTCTAGAGCTACTCAAGAAGGAGAAATTATACGCCAAATTCTCGAAGTGCGAGTTCTGGCTGCGTGAAGTCCAGTTTCGTGGACATGTGGTTAATGGAAATGGAATCCATGTTGATCCCACAAAGATCGAGGCGATCAAGAGTTGGGAGACTCCAAAGACGCCAACCGAGATTCGACAGTTCTTAGGTTTGGTTGGTTATTATCGAAGGTTCATTGAGGATTTTTCTAAAATCGCTCAACCTCTGACCGGGCTCACGCAGAATGACAAAAAGTTTGATTGGAGTGACAAACAAGAAGAAGCGTTTCAGTTGTTGAAGGACAAGCTTTGTGACGCACCGATTTTATCGCTACCCGAAGGAACGGATGATTTTGTGGTATATTGTGACGCCTCGCGTCAAGGTTTGGGTTGCGTGCTGATGCAATGCCAGAAGGTTATAGCTTACGCATCACGCCAGTTGAAGGTTCATGAAAGGAACTATACCACGCATGATTTGGAGCTAGGCGCAGTGGTATTTGCGTTGAAAATCTGGCGACATTATTTGTATGGTACGCGCTACACAATTTTCACTGATCACAAGAGCCTACAGCACATATTCAACCAAAAAGAGCTTAACATGAGGCATAGATGCTGGGTAGAGCTTTTGAATGATTATGATTGCGAGATCAAGTATCACCCAGGGAAAGCGAACGTGGTCGCTGATGCCCTGAGTCAAAAAGAAAGGATCAAGCCCATAAGGGTTAGGGCTTTGGAGATGATTATCCAGACAGATCTTTCCCTGCGTATTCGTGCCGCTCAGAAAGAGGCTCTGAAAGAAAGGAACATTGAAGAGGAATATCTCCGTGGGATGGAGAAGCAATTAGTGCCAAACGAGGAAGGAACGCTATGCTTCATGAAACGGATTTGGGTTCCTCTGTTTGGTGGTTTGAGAAAAGTTATTCTTAATGAAGCCCACAAGTCTCGGTACTCAATCCATCCCGGTGCGGATAAGATGTACCAAGATCTCAAGGACTATTATTGGTGGCCTAGGATGAAAGGCGATGTTGCTGTTTATGTTAGCAAGTGTTTAACGTGTGCCAAGGTGAAAGCTGAATACCAGAAGCCTTCAGGACTTCTACAGCAACCTGAGATTCCCAAGTGGAAATGGGAACATATTTCAATGGACTTCATAACGAAACTGCCCAAGACGCCCAGAGGCCATGATACTATTTGGGTAACAGTTGACCGCCTGACCAAGTCCGCACACTTCCAGCCAATCAAAGAAAAGGATAACAATAGTAAACTTGCGGAAATATACATGCGAGAGATCGTCGCACGTCAAGGAGTGCCTCTCTCGATTATCTCTGATAGAGATGGGAGATTTGTATCAAGGATTTGGCAATCCTTCCAAGAAGCTTTTGGCTCACAGTTGAATCTAAGTACTGCATTCCAACCGCAAACTTATGGCCAAAGTGAATGAACTATTCAGACATTGGAGGATATGCTGAGAGCATGTGTGATGGATCTAGGTGGTAGCTGGGATAATCACTTACCATTGGTCGAATTTTCGTACAACAATAGCTACCACACAAGCATTGGAGCCGCGCCATTTGAAGCGCTTTATGGACGCAAATGTCGATCACCCTTATGCTGGGCTGATGCAGGCGATAGACAACTTGTTGGTCCCGAGATAGTCCAAGAGACGACCGACAAGATTGCACAGATTCGAAAGCGCATCGAGGCAGCTCGCGACCGACAGAAAGCTTTTGCAGATCCAAAGAGGAAACCTTTGGAATTTCAAGTTGGGGATATGGTTTTATTGAAGGTTTCACCCTGGAAGGGTGTGGCACGCTTTGGAAAGTGTGGGAAGTTGAATCCGCGTTACATTGGCCCTTTCAGAATCCTGCAAAGGATTGGGCTTGTAGCCTACAAATTGGACCTACCTGTTGAACTCAATGGTGTTCACGATACATTCCATGTATCAAATTTGAGGAAGGGTCCAACATAAGAGACGGTGATCATTCCTGCCGACGAAGTTCATATCGACGACACGCTCCACTTTACCGAAGAACCCGTCGAGGTTGCGGATTGGAAAATTAACAAAACACGCAGGAGTAGTGTCAAGCTCGTCAAGGTTCGATGGAATGCAAGACATGGACCTGAATTCACGTGGGAACGTGAGCATCGTATAAAGGAGAAGTACCCCCATTTATTTCCTAAGACCCCTCCAACTAGAAGCAGAGCCTAAAATTTCAGGACGAAATTTCTTTAACAGGGGGAGAATGTGACAACCCTCACCAAACCAGGTATCCGTACGAATTAATTAATATTTGATTAATGCTAAATTGCTGTGCTTGCTTACAACTGTGGTTAAACTGCTTCTTGATTTCTGATACATACATACTCATGCATCACATTTTATACTATCACTCTATTAATTACACACAAACATTAGTGACAACCTTGATGCACAAAAGCACAGTGAGCACACTATACGGATAACCCAGTAAACATGCTGACATTGCCAGCACCTAAACATACATTGTTCTGAGGCCAGTATGAGCCGGGAATAGATTAGTACACTAGTAGTGAGTGTAGGGAGATGAGGTTTGTAGAACTGTGTCACTAGGTGAAGTTTATAGTGACCGGATGTGCCTAAAACATACTTTAAGTACAAAATTCTGCACTTTATTACAAAATTCAGCATTTTACTTTACTAGTAAGGTGCAAAAACTTGGTAAAATAATACTAGACACTTTCCAAGTGTCGGGAATTTATTGTGTCACTAAAAACACTATAAAAGACACTTTAAATGCTTATTTAGCACTTTAACAGATTAATATCCAACCGAACAACTGGACTTTACCCGAAACATAAAAATATTGTCAATGACATTGTTTTTGTTTTTCTGAGCTAGTTAGGGTCCCCGAACACCCTAACACCGGTTATATTACATAACACACTAGTAACTAACTTGAATTCCTAACTAACATAACTAATCACTTAACTATTTGGTTGAAATCAAACCATAACCCGCCCCCCCCCCCCATGATCCGATCGGTTTCCCCATGTGGGGACACACTCCTTACATTTTGAATATTTTATTTGATTATGTCTAGTATCAAGATTACACATTATATAATGGTCAATAAGATTGGATGGTCTATAAGAATGTTCATGAGATCACACATGTCATTTACACAAAGCACTTCACACGAATTTTGCTCTCTCTCCCTCTTCTCCTAGTGTTCGGCCGAGAACACTATCACCACCACCACCGTCATCAAGTCGTGATCTAGCTAAACCACTTACATACAAAGGTGCAAGGTATCATTCAAGCAAACCCGGTGCTTTCGGAATCTCAAGAACCTCTCTACATCGCTTTTATCCACCTTGTTTTCGCTTTGATTCTTCCCTAGCCTCGAGCTAGTTGTAAGTGCTTCTAAACACTTCCTTGTTCATGTTTAAAGTGGTTAATAAGAGATTTAACGGTTAAAACTCAATAACTTACAAGATCAAAACTAAAAGACTTGAAAGTATGATGAACTAGTTGGTTAAAGAGAAACAAATGGTGTAAAACTTGTGAATCTTGTTTTGTTGTGATTATTTTATGTTGTTAGTGGCTAGTAGTGGAACGGATCGTCATCTAACCATGCTAGATCATGTTCATGGAACATGAACTAGCAATATGTTTAGTGTAAAAGTAACAAGATGATGAACCCTTCCACGCATAAACATGGACTTGTGTAAAAGTGATTTTCTTGTGAAATAGAGTTCTAAAGTAGTAGATCTAAAGATCTACAAGTGGTATTTTCGAAGAACCAAGTGTGAGATGCAAATCTTGTTTAAAAGCCGGATCTTGCACAACTAAAAGCATTTTTGCAAACAAACAAGTGTGTAAACACTTGTGTGACAAAAGGTTTAACAAAGGAATAATTTCGTAGTTTTTGGACTAGAAGTTGTAAAGTTACATTTTCTTTGAAAATAAGATTTCCAAGAAACTAATTTAATTTTAAAAGATGGAAAGATCTACTAAATATGTTATAAAGTTACCTACATACTTTTACACAACTTACAAGTTCATGTGTTTGCGATTTATGCTTATTTTTGACTAGTTTGATGTTTGAATGATGTATGTTGATGATTGATAAGTGGTTGATTGAATTTTTAAAAGAAAATGATACGCTAGTAAGCGTGGCCACCTCCAGTTACAGAGGAAACTCTGGCGAAATTTTTCTAGAAAATAACACTTAGAATATTTTTGGTGACAAGTGTTTATAAATATAATTTTGACTTGTTTTCCAAACAAACTTCGCCATGATTTTTATTATAAAATAACCAAGTATTCGGAGGTGGATTTTCGTAAATAAAACTTGTTAAATATATATTTAGAATATATATTTCATAGTAAAACGCTTGTGTGATTTTATGATTATTTTGTGAACTACACATATATTATTTTTAGGGTAAAAATAATGTAACTCGTATACACTAAAAAGTAACGACTCCAAAATAATACCAACGCCTTCACAAATAAATATCTAAGTTACACCGGTATTATTATTACCACCCGAACTTTAAATGTAACTTATGTATTGCCGGAAAAATACTCTTAAATGTGTATTTTGATAAAAGTATTATTTTGGAAATCGTATGGAATAAAATATAATATTTTTGGGAAAAATATTTATATTTTGGAGTGATAATATTTTAGACAAATGAATAAAAATATATTCTATTAAGTGAGACTTAATAATATATTTTTGGTATTACAAAAACGCACATGTATTAAAACCCCCATCCTTGGGAAGGAATATAACTATAAAAATAATTAAGAAGTGGAAATACGAAATAGTTGCCTAACTATTTCCCAAAAACGTTAAACCTTAAGCCAAGGCACGACCGTCCGTCTAATAGAAGTTAGTACATGTAGGTCGTCACACAGCAGGTTGATTTGGGATTTACTATTTCGAGACGCACTTCTGTGAGTTCATGTCCCCCTTTTCTCTTAACTGTTTTCAGTTTTTTTACTTCGGGGGTGAAATACATGTTACAATGATTACGGACACTTTTTACATGGTATGGTTTACGTAAGGAGGGTTACTACTTAGATCATGTGAGTGAGTAGGCTGAAACTGGAGGCCATTAATCCTCATTGTAGGACCGAGGGTCAGTAGCGGTAGATCTATGTGGGTGTAGCGAGCCCAACTCCAGGCCCAACAGAACAGACCTCGGGGTGACTTTGAGCCCGACGCAAAAATCTGCTAGGTTTGAGTCTTCCTACTGCACTTCACACATATCAATGGCCTTGCAAACCATTGGTGATCTCTTTATTTCCTTATTTGCTATATACCAGGGATTTTATACTTACAAAGGTTTTACATACTCACTTTCACATGAACTCGCTCAACATTTATGTTGATTTTTCAACTTACATGTATTTCATGAAACTAGGGATCTGGCAAGGTATGCACTGTCGACACGCTGCGTAGAAGAATGTGGTCATCCAAGTTTAGGGATTGTGACTTTTGCCTGGACGAGTCACAAGTCTTAAACTGTGTTTATTTCCTGTTTTGTGGTTGTGCCTTATGAACAAGGTTTTTATTATGTTGTGTTGTAAACTCGTTGCATGTGTCAACTCTAAAACAATGTTGTCGTATTTTACTTTTAAAACTTGAAGTAATGGATGATCATCATGGTTTTACTTTAATATAGCATTGTTGTGATTAAGCTATGGTATTAAGAAGTCACACCAAATAAACCCACGCTTCCGCAATGCCAGGGTGTGACATCTATTTCATTTGAGCTTATTAATTCCGAGTCTTCCTCAGTTGACAATCAAAGTAAGTTTTATTTCGACAGTAAACTTTATTGTTTCTAAGTCATTTACAACTTGTAAACATTCAATTTCAACATCTATTTGATCATATATCTCTTTTGGCTTGAACCTAGTCATTATATCATTTCATCTCATTCGTTTGACATCGATTTCTAAAACTAATTCAGTTGAACCATTGAGTCCAATTTATTGTAAAACTCGTATTCATAAAATTTGATATTTTAAAATTCTGTACCATCTACCTTAATATTGTTTTTATTGACTAAGATGTGACATAAGTCTAAAAGAAATATCGTAGCCCAAATCTCGAGGACGAGATTTAAAACAAGGTGGGGAGGATGTAACATTCCCATTTTTATCATATAAGAATTTTAGGTTTGTCTAAATTTATTAACCACTAGTAACTAGTTTATTTTTAATATAATTATTCAACCCAAATAGTTTTAAAAACTATTTTATATATAGTTGGTTGAAATATTATACTAATTAATTAGGCCTGTATATGGGTGACCTTTCTATTAAAATAAAAGTGTACAAAAACTTATATTATTAGACAGGTAGATTACGGGTAAGTTAATTGTTAGAAATATGAAGTACCTAGACGGGCCTAGTGACCGATTAATAATTAAATTATAAAAATACATTGTATTTGAACCTACTCCGTTTTTAATGAAACTTGGTTCAAAATATAGACACAAATATTCTCGTTCTAAAGACATATTTATTATTTTATAAAACGTTATATTTTATAAGTTATAAAACACCAAATAAGTAAAGCAGTTAAATTAATTATAGTAATAAAATAATATAAAAATTAACATTTGAGGTTTTTGTTTGAATTGTGTGGCTGAATGTCGAGATAATAGAAAAGAATTAAAATAAAATAATAAAATAAAAACTAATCAAAAGAAATTCATATTCATGTAATGGACGTGTGTCCTACATGCAAATCAAAGAGTCATACTTGCATGAAAATATGTCTACATGTGTATAACAAATGCGATGTACGTGGCGCAGCAGGAAGTGGTGCTTGGATTCAAAGCTAACATATTTAGTATAAATAGAAGATACCATCAGCCATTTAAATTGTCCAGCCTTCTTTTCATTTTCTTACACCCACTCTCTCGAAATCATATATATATATATATATATATATTCTTATTTTTATTATTTACACTATAATAAATAATAAAGCCCTGCCCCGTTTTAAGTGTTTTAACTCCCGATCACCGCTACCCTGTCCAATTGATCCTGGGCCCTATAACACATGTCAAGGCTCTGCCTGACTAAGTTCGTTGGGGTTCTGTCTCGTGACATAGGGATAAGGTTGAATTAGGGGTACTATACTTAACACGAGTGCATTATATATTTTTTTATAGCTCAGAAGTTATACCCAAGTTTATACCAGGAGGCTTTCTAGTTGAACCCTAAAGTTACAAAGTGGGTCCATTCTCTTTTCTCACCGTTTTATTCTGTAACAACTCTCATCAAAAGTCCTATGTATTATTTTATTTGCCCAATAGGAAACCCTAATTGAGACCCCCAAGTAATTCTGCATAACCCCTAAAATTTTCAGAACAATCGGAATCAGGATCAGGGCCCCTAAAACTCAGGGGGGGGGGTTTCCTAGTCAGTATTATCTAAACAGTTTGTTGTCGAAATTGAATTTTAACGAACGGTCGACTCAGCTAGGCTACCAAGACACGAGGCTACCCTATGCTAGGGTGGTGTCCCTCACGCCACGCGACAGCCCCTCGCGCCACGCGAGGGAGCTGTTTTTCAGATATAAATAGAGGGGTGTGGGACTTGATTTCCTGCGTTGGTTCGACGTAAAAACTCAATTCGTACGCTGAGTTATAGTCTGTATACTACAAAAACACACAATCTCGAATTCCGCCGCGATAACAGGGTAATAACTCGATCGCTGCTACGATTCAATATCCGATCGATTGAAACTATCCGACAGGATGTTTAAATGCTATACTTTGTCATTAGTCGTGAATCCGACAGGATGTTTGAGTGCCACCCAAACTCGGGGTAGACTCTGTCATTCGTTGCGAATCCGATAGATGTTTAAGTATTGCACTTTATTATTCGTCGTGAGGGTTTTAATCTCGTGAGCTTATCGTAAAAGTTGTATTCAGTTACTAACCTAGTTTTCGTATACGTTATTATTTGAATTAGGTTACAAGGCTAATCAGTAGGCTAAACTCTGCCCGTTTAAACCTGCAATGTGAGTCATTCTATTTTTATCAAATTATTTCCAAAACCCTATTTATTTTCAAAGTTATAATTACAGGGATTAAGTCTTTGTAGTCTCCAAATTACAGCCGGTATGTGGGGTTTTGTATACAATACTTGATAACCGTCACCATTGGACAACGGGTTAGCCAAGGGGTGATATGACCATAATCACAGACACCATTGGACAACGAGATAGCCAATAGGTGGTCGAGTGATAAATATCGTGGGTAGATGGTTGATATGTATAAACATTGTAATCGCTCTTAATACTGTAAATTATAACAACGCGTCATTTTTAGCAAAAAGAATGATTCACCAGTATTTCCTGCTGATAAAACCTTTTTAAAACGCGTTTCAGGTAATTACAGTAGATTGGAGTAAGAGTTGGATACGGCACTCAAAGGCTTCAAGAAGTGGCTTATTTTATTAATTAAATCAAATTAAGAAATATTGTTTTATGTAATTGGGTTTATCCCTTATTAAAGCTACCTTTGTAAAACATGGGTTTATCCCATCTATTTAATAAATAAAATCTGGTGTTTTCTAAACTCTGAGATTTTTCCTAACTCACGGTCCTGACGAAATTTCCGCTGCACTACTTTTCAAAATAACCACCGGTACCACTTGGCTGCTCACGGCTCCCGATTCCGTCCAGGGTGGGGTCGGGGGTCGTGACAATATTTGCTGATCTTAAAACACATGAGAAAATCTGAAAGTATGAACTTGGTGAAATTTATTCATAAAATTGAAGAACATGAATTGGATATTCAGAAAACGGCTATCATGAATAATCCAAATGCTCAACAAGATGTCAGTTTATACTACAGAGGAAATAAATTTAAGACTACTCCGAGTCCAAAGATTAAGACTGCTTTTAGTGCTGATAGTTCTTCTGGAACAAATGGTAGCACAGTAACTCAGAGTGGTGGATATTCATATTCATATTCAGGTTTTGATCCGAATTTCACAACACCAAGTCCTCAACGACAGAATTCAACAAATCTGCAATGCAATGTCACATTGAATATTCAAAATGGTCAAAATCTCTCTCCAGAAATAGCTAAACAACACATGGCATCACTTGTTGCTATGTTAGAGTCATATGAAAGTTTAGTTGCTAGACGAATTGGAAATCCAATGCTCACCAAAGAAGATTATGACCAGATTGATGTTGTAGAACTTGAGTTGATGGATATCAAATGGTGTTTAGCTAGTGCTGTTAGAAGAGAAGAAAAATTCCAACAAATCACCGGTAGAGATGATTTTCGTGAAATGAGTGCATCTCCAATAGGGTTTGACAAATCAAAGGTCACTTGTTTTCGTTGCAAAGAAAGGGGACATTTTAAACGAGAATGCAAAAATAAAGAAGCAATCGAAAGACAAGAAAAGAATGACTATTATCAAAAATCAATTTTTCATCAAATTGATCAACAACCATCTTCATCCCGTGCTATTGATGTTGAAAAGAAAAAAGCTTATCTTGTTAATCAAGTTGATGAAAGGGTTGCAGAGGGTTTTAGCTGGGACAAATACATTCCACTCGGTTCAGGTCTTGTTGCTAGATTTCTGGAAGAAGAAGAAGTCCAATCTAGTCCGAAAAGAATACAGATTTTTCCAGAATTAGGAAGTGATGCAGATACCGATGATGAAGAAAAATATATTAATAAAGCTAGAAAAGGTTTGGATCCTGATAGTTTTAATTTGTTCTTTGCAGATAAGTTTGAGATGCTGAATGAGAAAAGGGCTGCTAGATTGAAAAGAGAGTTGGAAGCAAGACAGATTGCTGAAGTAAAGACAAAATTGGAAGCTGAGGAAGCAAAAGTTGAAGAAAATTTGACAGAAAAGGTTGAAGATGAAGAGTGTGAGGCAAAAGTAGAATTTGATGAAGAACCGATGAGTGAAAAAGTGATTGAGAAAATAGTTGAAAAAATTATTGAAGTAGAGAAAATTGTTGAAGTAGAGAAAATAGTTGAGAAGATCGTCGAGGTTGAGAAGATTGTTGAAGTCATGAAATCTTGCCTAAAATGTTTGGAATCTTGCAAACATTGTGAAGAAAAAGACAAGAAGATTTGTGAACTTGAAGAGATGAAAGAAAAATTGTTGTTTGATGTGAAATATGTGAAAGAGTCGTATGATGTGTTGAACAAGACGGTTGATAGTCTGAACAAGACAAACTTAGAAGTTGATGCTGCTATGACGATGATGAGTTCAACATTAATGACAAAGCAGAAAGTCATCAATGAGTATATTGAAGATTGTGCAAAACTGAAGCAGGATTTGGAACTAGAAAAGATTGAAAGTGAAAGAATCAAACGTTTGCTGTTGAGTTATACAACTTGTGATTATTTGATTGATCGAGTTTATCCTACTATTGCAGGTCTTGAAGCATTTCAAGATAAAGAAAAGGAAGAGGATACTGGTAAGAAACAGAGTGTCAAGTATAACATGTGACACCTGTGCTTGTAATCATTGTAAACAGTTCAGTTATCAATAAAACAATGTTATTTAATCCCAATGTTTGTTTGTTTATGTTTAACATCTTTCATGTTTTGATTTTCATTCAATTTTAAACTCTACATCGCTTTCTGGAGAGTTATATGCAAACTGGTGCGTAAACGTAATCAGTTTAATGCGAAAAACACTCCGGAACATCAACATATGCTTAAAATACCTTAAATAACCTTTACATAACTTAGAAATAAGTTTTGAAGGCTTTGGTATGGCAAAATCAAGTTTAATCGCTTACAGGGACTAAATTCGACAAACTGCGAAAGTATGACGATTCGTACTGGAACAGACATTCCGGAACATGACCATATGTTAAACATACCATAAATATCCTTTACATATCTTAGAAATAGGCTTTGAGGAGTTCGGTGTGCTAAAATAAACTTTTGGGTCATTCAGGGACTAAAAGCGTCAAAAAGTGCACAAGTTTGCATTTTCGCGGATAACTTACATTCGGAATACATCCAGACATCCAAAAATTTATTTAATCATTAAAATGTTATGTTTTAGTGATTGGCTTGTTAAAAATCCATTCGTCGCGCAATTTGGATCGTTTTTGCGTCCTTTACGACTTCCGTCGTAATTAACCGAACAACGCAACCGTACGGCCAAACAAACTGACATCCGACATAATTTTGAGCATATTTTAAGTTTCCTATACTTTAACTTCATATTTGAGCCTTAAAGTGAGGTTAACGGGGCTTAAACGTGTCAAAACGCATCAAAAATCAAGTTCGGAGTCACAGGGGCCTGTTCTGCCAAAAATCAAACTTTGCTGGTCTGCACAAGGCTTACGGACCGTAAGCACTTATCCATATGGTCCGTATGGACCTCCTAGATCAGCAAAACCAGTTTTAACAGCTGTTATACACTCTTAACCCTCATGCAAATGGTATTTCTGAAACTATGGGCTTAATCTAGGGGCTCCAATGGTTTTGTAAAACCATGGGTGCACATGTACGGACAAGATCAAATCACGTTATTCGATGAACGATCTTAATGGTCCTAAGAAATCTATAAATACCCCTCAAGTTCACAACTCAAAACCCACACCTTTGAATCTGAATTTGTTCTCTAAGTTGATGTGTTTATCACTTCATATCTGAGAATATTCGGATCAAAACATCCGTTCTTGGACCCATTGTAAGTCCTCTTTCGTTCTTTTAGCATTTTCTGCGTTGACCAGTTTATGGTCAACATGAAGTTTGGTTGAACTTCGTAACGTGAGCGTAATCACGATGGTTATAGTCCCTTGTGACTATACCTACTGATTACCACGTTATCTAGGCTCAGTGACGAGTCGTAGTTTCGGCCAAAATGCGTATTCTTGCGCATTTTGTAACCAAACTACTTTTAGGTATCAAAACCGTTTGTTTTGATACCAAACCTGTTTTCTAACCTTGATAAACATGTTTTAACATGTTTAGCTCGTCACTTTTAGTTTTAATGCTTATATAGGGTCGTAAGGTAAGCGATCTAAACAATCGCTTATACTTTCGAACCCGACCCGTTTGGTCGATCATTAGGATCCGACCAAACACATTAGGTGACCATAGTTGTATAGGGAATAACCTTCCGAGGTTATACCTTATGGTCACGACGTTTAGTTAGTTGTATGATATGTAGTTTATATGCCTTAGGTAAATTACCAAAATGCCCTTTTTTACGCCAAAATTCATTTTAAGCACATGTAACATAATCTTTGATATCTAAACTGGTTTGGCAACAATATTAGACATGTTAAGGCATATTTTACTTATCATAGGATTAGTTAGGCATTCTGAACGCTTTTTACGCGAACGACTCGTTAAAGTAGCATAAGCTACCTAAACGGGTCGTAATGGGTCGTAAGCACTTAGGTTAGGTTAGGTTTCATTGTAGTATGTAGGCTTTGTTAAACCATATTACATGAGTTCCCATACTCATTTGGTTTACGAACCCTCATTCTATCCGATCCTCCGATTTAGGTTCGGTTTATTAACATAGTTACCTATATTAGGTGCCGTTTGATTTTCCGTGATCTCTAACATTGTTTGGTTGTTACTCAAGGACTTCTAGGCAATCTCAAGTGAGTACATAGACCCCTCTTTTACTATTTTCAAACTATTTTGGGGTGAAACACATGTGCCTACTTGTTACTTTCGTGCTTTCCATGTTTTCATATCATATGCTTATTATGTTCATTAGTACACATATAGTACATGATTTCATTATGTTTATGCTATGTATGTTCACTTAGCATGCTAGCACATTGTTTTACATTACATTTATGTTGCATATGTTCACTCAGCATATGGACACATTGTTTTACATTTCACGCTATGTATGTTCTTTAGCATACTTAGTGCATTGTTTTCACATCACATGTTTACATTTGGTATAACATTTGGTTGTTTAAAGAAACTAATACATTCATTAACACTGATCATGCCGCTCGGTAGTAGGTAGTGGTACCATAGGACTTGACAACTCCCATTCCTGAAATCCTGGGTTTGTTTGGACGTAAGGAATGACTGGATCCGAAAACATTTTTGATAACCTTTACTTTAAGGTTATCCTACTATCTCAAGGCTTGGATGTAGACGTTTAACTTACCACATAAATGTTTGTATCTATAAAGCATGCAGTTATTTTGCAAAACATGACTTTGATTATTCAAAATACTTTGTTTTGTACATTTTTACTTCTGGTTTAAGTAGTCTCATTCTACTTACCATACATAACAATGTTTACACATTACATGATTTACTTTTGACAATAGACATTTGACCATACATAAACATTTCTACAATTGTTAAACATTACATCTTTGTGGTTTTATTTTAGGTAAGTGATTTATATAACGAGGCGATGTGTAATACGATAAAAACATGGTGGATACGCCGCTGGTACTTCCTATATATAAGTGCTTTTATGGTATTACATATCGTAGCGTTATCTAAACCATTTCAGTTTAGACATATTACATTTACAAACATATTACATTTACAACATGTTTTCACATAAACATCGTTTTACAAATCACTAAATTTATACAAACTCATTTTACTTGGTTATTCACTTAACCATACATTATTCTTTTATACATATATACCAGTTGGTTTATTCATCACTTTTCAAATAAATAAATGAAAGAAAACACTAAACAAGATTCATGACTACTTTTTATTAAACAGTTTCCTTAAACTCAAGTCATGAATCTTATTTTCACAAAACCTATGTATCTCACAGGCATTTTTATGCTGACGTACCTATTTTCACATGTGTTTTCAGGAGCTGTTGCATAGGATGTTCGAGACACACTTAGGCGGACCTGTGCCTTAGTAACTTAAAACAAAGCAAGAACTAGTTAAATTATGTTATGTACTCTTTGTTTCTTGTTTTAAGACAATGTAACTCTCTTGTTTGATAAATAAAACGTAACTTTAATTTCCATGGTTGTGAAACAATTAATTCTGTTACAACACTCCCCGACGTTTCCGCCACGTTTTGTTGTTTTACATGGTCGGGGTGTGACATAACAAGTGTCCACCTCCGATTTACGAAAGTTATTCTCCCAGAAAGCCAAATGAGGAACGATTAAATAGGGCACTCAACAAAAAGTTAACGTCTGAAACCATTGATGAGTTACCAGACAACATTGATGTCATAATTCACAGCGTCTGACACTGATCATGAGTCTGAGTTGTTAAAAAAAGTGGTCGATCAGGTGTTGGATATGGATGAAGAGTCAAAGTCGGAGTCTAAATCTGAAAGTTCGAGTTCATCATAAAAGAGTCTGAGTTCACCAGTCAAACGGGTTTATAATAAAGAATTTCTGTTATCAAAATCTAATTTGAATGACGGACTAATCAAAGTGGCATATACTTTGAATGATTCAGAAAAATTATATTCTGATGAGGAATTTCCAATAAGAAGTGTCAAATCTGAAATGATCAAACAGGTTTTCAAATTAACAGAAATTAATATTTCTGAAATAAAAGATTTAAATCTTCACGAAAAACCTAAAAGGTACACTTCAAGAGTTCAACAGAGTTTGAACAAGAAAATGGGTTACGGTTCTGGTTATGGTTTTCAAAAGAAACCAAACCATAACAGTAATTTCAAAAAGAAAGGTTTAGGTTTTAGTTCTTCAGAAAATTCCAAAAATGAGAAAAATTATAAACCAAAAACAAAATTTGTTGCAGGAGGAAGTTCTGAAGAAGAGTAGAAGAAACCATTCTGGAGACAGTCAAACCGAGAGTTTCTTGCTGAAAAGAAAAAGAATATGAAGAAATTTGTTCCAAGAGTTGAAGAAAGAATCTGTTTTAAATGTCAAAAAGCTGGACACATTGCTTGGAATTGCCACGAGTCCACTTATTCAAAACAGAGAGTTTCTTCTAACTTTGAAATGAAAAAGAAATGTGTTGATAAAACAGTACAATCAAGAGAAAAATTCAAAGTGTTTGAAAATTTGACTTTAGAAAAAGGTTAAAGTTCGAAACGTTTTTACAAAAGAAAAGTTGATTTGAACAAACAAAGATGGGTTGTAAAATCTGAGAGTAGTTCTGACAATGAATCTGATTCCATAAAATCAGAGGAGTCATCTGTTGAGAAAAAGAATGAGAATTATGTTCCAGAGTTGAACGAGGAAAACTTTCCATCATTGTCAAAAGAAAATTTGAAGTTGAAAGTTGGTAAAGTTGAGATTTCAGATCAATTCTTTGCTGGTAAGAAAGAATTTGATGCTGAAAAAGTGTTTAATGGAAAAGTTAAACATATTTTTGGAAAGATGGTTGACGGGAAAGTGAAGGGCACAAAAGAATTATACAAATCAAAAAGATGGTGGGATAGATGTGAGTCAAAATCACCCAAGGCTGGTCAGGCTTGGGTGACAGGATTTTCAAACTGAAATTCTGACTTGCCGGAACTCCCAGGTTGGTAATTGGGGAGTAGGAATCGGCATCATTCTTGATAATTGTGTTTGTAAAGGATCTACAAGTGGTTAATCAGGGACATTAAGTTGTACTTGATTTCTTACATGTGGTATTGTTGTTAAAATCTGAAAATGTTAAAAATTTTCAAATGGTTGAGAAAAACAAAGTGATGAATGAATCCCCGATCTTACAAGTGGTAAAATCAACAAAACTAATTTTTCGGAAAAACCATTTTGATTAAAACAAACTTAAGTGTTTTGAAATCATTATGGGAAAATAGTTTGTTGTCAGGGGGAGTTCTGATTGTTTATGCCAAGTGGATGGCGATTTGAAGCAATTCACAACAGTTGTCACTTTATTTTGTATAGTTTGTTTTCAAACTTTCTTTAAATGATTTTGAATTTTAGGGGGAGTAAGCAATTTTATTTTCAGAAAATCCAAAAACATTTGAAAATTTGAAAAAGCCAAAAGCATGATAAAATCAAAAATGAGTTTTGTTGTAAAAAGAGGAAATGATAGTACATCAGTGGACTATCACAGCATGCTAATTGGAAAGTTAAAAGTGGTAAACGGTTTCACTGGTGATATGCCAGTAGGTTTTTACACATTTAGTAGATTGTGTTCGAGATATAAACACCTAAATTTCAAACTTACTTATCTCGTGGGGAACATCTCTCGGATATATGGGTAACCCCCGAAATCTTGTTTGAAAGATCCCTCTTTCTGAGATACTAGGTCTTTATGCTTAGTGATATCTGGGGTATTATCCCGGGACTCCTGATTTTGCGGAAGCAATGGCCTAGTCCCCGTATAATACTTTTCGCTTGCTTGAAATAATAGCACCCCCCCTCAGCATAAAAATGATGAAACATTGCAAAATGCTAATCATGTGCTGTTGAAGAAAAGATTCTCTAAAGGGAACACACCTAAAGTCGAAGCCATCATCTCTCTGATTTTGCGGAAGCAATAGCCTGAGCTCTCATGGCCCTCGCATTTAACCCTTTACAGATATCATCTAGGTATACTCACCTGTAAGACGGAATATTGGGATCTGGATACGGGAGTATATTCTGAGGTGGGACACGCGAATAAGTTTAAGTCTCTAAAACATTAATCTCGTATCTCGAAACAGTTGAACGTTGTGTGAAAATTTAAGTGGATCAGTATACTAACAATCTAAGTGAATCGTTTAAAACTTAAAATGTTTAAAGCTTAACGGTGTTGGTGATTTGTCTCATAAACTGATATGATCCTCTTACACAAACTCACAAAAAATATTGTCTGTAAATATTTCTTTATTGCATTTCATTTAAAACAAAATTCCAAAAAGATTTTCAGAGTGTTTTAGCATAAATTTTGAAAAATTCAAAAAGATTTTAGACAACTGATGTTGAAAAGCTGATTTTCAAAATTCCGAGTGCTAAACATGATGAACAACAGGGTTGGAAGAATCTGTTGAAATGAAAAATGTTTTTGAAATGATTAAATGGTTCATTCAGTTGAAACCAAATTTGAATGTTTCATATACAAGTGGTTAGCAGAGTTTATATTGGTCAAATTTTTAAAATTTGTGAAATTTTACTTTGAGGTAGAGAATGTGCATGTTATGGCTATGAAAGAGCCAGGTTTTGATTTTGATCATATAAAGACTGAAAAGCATGAGCAGAGTATGAACCAGACTGCGATCCCAGCACAACTTAAGGGGGAGTCTGTTAGCAAAGAGGAGTCTGAAGATAGGAAAGCCAGGTTTAAATCCTGAAGATCGCGCTAGTTGCTGATGCTGATAACCTTAAAGAATCAAGAGATCTGTTCAAGATAAGATAAAGACAGGTAAGATTAGTTGATCAAGAGAAGAGATAATGATTGAAGATACTTACACTGTCAGATAATTTTGAAAAAGCCCGAAGACCGATCAAGGCTGAAGACTGTGAAGACTCGACACCGAAGACTTTGTCAACATCCAAGGGGGAGTCTGTTGGTGCATATGTCTGTCAACTTCTTCTTGTATCGAATCTTGTATTAGAAATGTTAGATCAGGGCACGTTGTACGAGAAAATAGGATTTGTGTGTTGAAAGTTCATTTCGCACGAAATGCCTTTGGTCTATTCCGTGCGAAATCACTTGTCCTATAAATACCTGTCGTGTGATGTCATTTGTAAGGTTCATGATTCCGGTACCGAAGTGCTGTCGACGTGTCTACTGATCTGTAATCGTGTCAAATCAATAAAACAAGACACTTAAGAGTGAATCAAGTTGTTACAAAGTCTAATCAATGAATTCCACCTCTGATTAGACCGAGAACTCTTCTGATAGACTCGTTTAGATCGTCTCTCCTTCAAATGCAACAAACAGATCAAATGACTTCTTTAATAAAGCTTGTTTGTTCTTTATCATATCAGCGCTTCCTTTAAACTTGTTAATCAACGCCAACCAGATTGATCTCGCAGTTCCTTGATGTTGCAGTAACACATAGATATCTTCTTTTACAGATTGTTGAAGAAGACTAATCATCAATTTTTCACTAGTATATTTCAATTTTTCAGTCGTTGAAAAATCACTAAAAGCTTTTTCAAGCCCACGTTCATCCTTCGGTTTAGCATAATCCGCTTCCAATGAACACCATGCATCAAATTTGTAAGCTTGCACCCAGTTTTCAAAACGGTTGTTGTAACACCTCGTAAAATCGTGTCCAATGGTGTGGTGACACGTGTAATGAACCCTAATAAAGTCAAATGTTGACTATGAGGGACTAATTTCATCAAAATCGAAAAACCTTGATTATAGAAGGACTGAAAGTGTCAACATACCTAAACTAGGCCTCTGAGTGACCTTATACGATGTCCGTATTCTCAAACGAGCCACTTGTTGGACGAGAGGAGCCGTTTGCATAATTATGTGAAAGTTTGCGCGTCGAAGGGTTAAAAGTGTCAACATGTTAATTTTTACCTCTGAGTGACCTTTTAATGAACCGAGAGCTTCATTATGTTTCATCATGTTCTCGGGAATGCCTAATATTGGCTATTAAAGGCTTTTATGCCAATAAGTGAAGTTACGCGCAAGTTTGCGAGTTAGAGGGGTTAAAAGCGTCAACATGTTTAATTACACCTCTGAATGACCTTTTAGCAAACCCAAGGCATCGTGATATTTATTAATACTTTCAAGAATGCCTAATATGGATTAAATGAGGCTTCAATGCTATTAAGCGATGAGATGCGCAAGTTTGCGCAATAGAGGGGCCTAAAGCGTCAACTTTTGAATCTACGCCTTTCGGTGAACAGGAGTGTAGTAACATTTATGTATATGCTTGGTAATGATCAATATGGTCCATGGAAGGCTTGGATATCATTAAACAACATTTCGCGCTACTTTGCGCAATTAAAGGACTATTTGCGTCAAACGGCAAAAGTATGCCGATTCGTAGGGTATCGGACCTTCCGGAATATTATCATGAGTTAATCATACCCTAATTATCCTTTTTATAGCTTAGATATAGGCTTAGAGGTGTTTGGTGCGCAAAAATAAACTTTTACGTCAAGTAGGGACTAAAAGTGTCAAAAAGTGCACAAGTTTGCATTTTCGCGCATATCTTGCAATCTGAATATATCCGGACACCCAAAAATTTATGTAAGCACTAAAATATTTTATTTTAGTGTTTGGCTTGATAAAATTCCATTCGTCGCGTCGTTTGGATCGTTTTTCGCTTCCGTCCGTGTTTCGTCGTAATTATCCGAACAACGAGACCGTACGACCAAACGAACCGACATCCGGCATATTTTTGAGCATATCTCGTGTCTCCTATGTTTAGGTATCATAGTAAAGCCTTTAAATGAGGTTAACAGGCCTCAAATAAGTCAGAAATATCATTTATCAAGATCAGGGACCAGATCTGTCGATCTACAAAAGTTTGTTGCTGGACTGAGAAGTGACACGGGCCGCGTAAGCTCAGTAGGCTTGCCTACGCGTGCCGCCTGGGCCTGATCTGCAGCATTTTATTTTTTATTATTATTTTTTTGCTTGGAGACCACTCAAAACCCTTTTAAACCAATCCTAGTCGTGTCCTTGGGCTTCAAGACTTTAGTAACAGTTGTTTAACACTTGTAATCATCAGATTCAGCTCTATAACACTTGTCAATGATCCAATTCCTAACCAAAAACTATAAATAGGATACAAGTTCATTCATTTTCTTCACACCTCTCATTCTATCATTCTATCTCTGAATCTGGAGCTTCATAAACTGAATGGAACTTGTATTCTTGTAGAAAAGTTAGCATGGACCCTTTGTAAGTACCTTAGCCAACCTTATAGTTCAGTTTCATAGTTTAATAAACCGAAAAGTCAAGCATTGTAAATAAACTTTGACTTTCGGATTAGACTCTCATGGTCCAGCCACTAACCAAATTAAAAGTGGGTATAAGACCATAGTTAGGTAGGTGATTAACCCCTGAAAGGGCACCTCCTAATTCCTTCGTTTGCTTAGTTAATTGTTGGGTCAAACTGTTTAATTAAAAAGTCAAACTTGGCAGAATTTTGATTAATAAGTAAAACCAATAATACAAAGGTTATAAATTATATTTAACACTTTAATAACTTGGTAATTATTATTTAAACATGTCTAAACATGTTTAACCCGACAATTCTAAGTTTAGGGTCGGTTCGCAACCGAAAGTCGCGTAGTTAGACTTCCACGTTGACTTTTGGTTATAAGCCGAATTAGACTAGTAGGCTACTGATTTTAGGTTCCGTTATGATCGTTTTATAATGTAGCATAACCCTCTGGGATTATAATACATGATCATACTAGTAATCCGAGTCTTATGGAAGTTTCCGTTAATATGCCATACTTTGACTATTATGCCCTTTTTAGAAAAATAAGGTTTTAGACACAAATAAGCTTTCAAACAACTTAGGTACTGATATGTTAACATATTTAGCATATTTTGATGTTATAAATCTGATCATAAACTGAGTTCACGTATAATGTCGTGAATTGTGCTTTAAAGTGACCAAAATGCCCTTTAGGTGCATAGATTGGTTTAAAGCATAATTCCTTGTACCAAACTCATTGCCTACTGATTTAATATCATAATTAGGATAATTTGGGATATCAATTCAGATTATAAACTGAGTTTATGCACAAGTTCTTGAATTATGTCTTCAAATGACGATAATGACCTTTTGGCACCTAAAATGGTTTTAAAGCATGATTATCATACGAAACCTTTTTACTACTAATATATCATATTAAATAACATATTTTGGTCGTATAAACCTGACCGTAATATCAGTTTTCATAAAAGATCGCATATATCGTCATTTAGCGACTTAATCGCCGTTTCGGCGCGTAGTATGGTTTTAAACCATAACTACCAACCAAGACTTGTTACCTACTAATTTTATAAATCATTTTAAATAAATTTTTACAGTAGGTATATGTTATGAATTCAGATTCCCAAATTAGCCTTCAAGCCTATGTGTGAAATTACCAAAATGCCCCTATGGAGCATAGTTTGGTTTTAAATTATGAAAAACACATATGTTTGATATCATACTGATATTATATCATAAATATAGTATGTTAAAAGAATGTTTATGATCATAACATCAGATTGTACCTAAGTTCCTTTTATACGTCATTAAATGACCAAAACGCCCTTACGGGTCATAGTTTGATTTTAAAACCTAAACGGGCATACAAGTTGATATCCCACTGATATTATAACTTGTTTAAAGTGTATTGGCATATGGAACTTGTTCATGACTCATCTGGTTACTCGTTAACACTTATACGCGTACGGTGAGACTTATGTAACTAGTTTATGTAAGTTTGCTGAAACGGGTTCAACCTTATTGTTTTTACTCCAAAATCCAGAATGTACTTAGTGTACCCATATCATACAAGTCCTCGTACTTGTTGGGTCCGAATTACATTCTATTTCAGTCATCGCTTAATCTAGCATAACGTACCGTTCTAGATGTTTAAGCTAGCAGGTCTAAGTCTACGACTTAAATAAAGACCGTTAGCATTCTAAATTGGTTATATATTACCATCACTCCAGACTAGAGCCACCCGGTAAAAGCTACCTGCATTTAGATAGATTGAATACGACTGAGTTATTTTGCTGTGAATCAAGTATTAGCTCAGGTAAATACTTTTAACTTATTTTCCCTTATACGGGCTTGGGATACGGTATCATAAGAATACCGCTTGTTCGGGTATGAGATCATTTAGTCGGATTGTGATTTAATAAATCTGCATAACCCGTTTAAATCTGTATTGTTTGATAACATAAACATTGGGGGTTAACGACCGTGTCCTGGATATCCTTGGCTCATTAAAGTTAAAAATGGCCACAACCTATGCACGAGGTGTAGGCATACACCCGACAGATGCAAATGCTAAATATAAATAACCCACAAGTTGGGGATAACTCCTTCGTGGGTTTTGTAAGTGGTGAGTCGGTTAATCACGACCGGCTTCCTAACCGGCCCCATATGTATGACAAACATGTAATACTGAATACAAGATTTTATTAAAGATTATCCCAAGTTATAAATGATTTGTGCCTTGTGCACTTAAATCAATTTTCATAAACTCTTTTCAACTGAGCCAGTTAATTGTATTTACCAGTGAAAACTGACGTATTTTCCAAAGACTAAGTGGCAGGTACTACTCGTAATAGGCTGGGGGATTGCTCGGTGTCGAAATAGAGGATCTTGCAAATCCTTAAAGATGCCTTAAAGTCTGCTAAACTTCATTTTATACATTCTGTAATGATCCTCCTATGGATTTGATATTACAGACTCGTCTATAATAAATACTTTGATATTTTCAGACATTTGAGTTTGTAATAATATTTTATATTCCAAGACTTCCGCTGTGCTATTCTGTGTATGTTTGACCATGATGATATCAACTATGTCACGATACTCCCCACCGGGCCCACCGGTGATATGTGGAAATATCGGGGTGTGACAGGTTGGTATCAGAGCCAACATTGAGTGAATTAAATACTAGTCTTTTGTGTTTAATCTCAATGACACAGTAGCATATTCCTTAGACCTTTGGAGTCTAGACTTAACATAGGAATGTTCTCATTCCTATTAAGTATGCATTATTTTTGATTTTATGTATTTTAAATAAGTCGCCAAGCAAGGAAGCCGATGATAGGGATTTTCCTCATCCGAAGCCAAGGAATGCCAAGCTTCACAATACGGCTAAAATAAGCGTGCGACAGGTTTGGAGGAAGACCTTTATGGATTCATTCCTAAAACCAAACCCATATGAATTGGAATCAGACTTCAGAGTCCATACCGAAGGTCCCTGAGGCTCAAATTTTAAAGTCTGCGCCAGTGGAGTCCATACCAGGTGGTCCCTGAGGCTCCTGTATTGAAAATAATACCAGTGGATCCTAATAATCCCTATTTCTTGCCTTCGAATTTTAAAATTCCAGATTTGGATTATATCAGTCAAACCCAATTCATGATCCATATCATTCCTTAACCATGGAATTCTTAAATTCTACTTCTATAACGGATCCTGATTGAAATACTTACCTTATTCATTAAAATCTTCAGTATCTCTACCATGTACGGTAAACAAAGAAGAGAAACAACTGAAATGGACCAAGGAAAGCGTTAGAGAATCCTTCTTTCATAATATTCTTTTAAGTCCTTATAAGGACCTATCTCTTCTATTTAGTCCCCGTGTGGACATACCTTTTTCGACTTAAGACCCCTTATGGGCATTTGCTATTTAGTCCTTTTATGGACATTATCTTTCAATATAGTCCCCAGTGGACAATATATTTTCAATAAAGTCCCTTGGTGGACATACTATTTTAATACAGTCCTTTCATGGATATATGATTTTATTAAAATCCCTTTTGTGGATACACTATTTTAAAATAGTCCTCTCATGGACTTGATGTTTCAATATAGTCCTCTCATGGACATAATAATTCATTGTAGTCCTTTCAAGGACATATTATTTCATCAAAGTCCCATTTATGGACAAATTATTACATTAAGATCCCTTGTGGATATGATATCTTATTTTAGTCCTTTCAAGGATATGTTATTTCATTAATAAGTCCCATTGAGGACGTATCTTTCAATATAAAGTCCCTATGAGGACATTTGTACAGCAAAGCCCTCTTGTGAGCGCACTGTACCAATATAGTCCTTTTATGGACATGTTATTAAAATCCTCTTGGGGATACGTTATTCGAAATAGTCCCTTTGAGGACATTGATATTTCATTATAACCCTTATATAAATTTGTAATATTTTATAGTCCTTATACGGACTTATAATTTTTCCTCTTAGTCCTCTGTGGACAAATATATTACTAAAAGTCCTGATTAAGGCACTATTGAAAATTCCTAATGATTTAGGAAAGTTTCGAAAATTTTATATAGGTATTCATTTCGTCTTTTATCCAACAATAGTTCTGAATTTTATTCGAACTTTATCGATCTGCTGAAAATTTCAAAAGATCCTCTTAATGGTATAATCTAGCCTATATGTCTATGAACATGGTTGTGATGGTAAAACCCTCTTAAGATAATTAATCCTTGTTATCATCTAAGAACATGTTAACATTCCTGGCTGTGTGACTTGAGCGACCACACAAGCTTCCAAAAGTACTAGGACTTTTCCAAGCCACCTTCATAGCCTATATGATCAATACGAATCACGGCTATCAAACAATGGTATGAAGTATACATCAAAACATCCGATTAAGATGTATGCCATTGGGCGAAGATGTATTCATGACAATGATAGTTTTATTTTATAAAATTCTTGTCAAAGGGCGATGAACTATGTCCGACCCTTAAAGATCACTGATCCAAGAGATCATTGATTATATTTTAATTATCCTAGTGGCAAGGCCTTTTGTGCCATCTAACTGTCCTTTGAAGCAAGCCTTGTGCTATATGAGGACGTCTCTATGACATTGACATTGTGATCTTTAAGATCCCCTGTCCAAGGTAATGAGCTGTGCTCAAGCCTAATAGTCTATATGATCAATGCGATCATGACTAAAATCATCAGTACGATGATTAAATCTGACATCCTTAATGATGTTTGGCCTAAGGGCTATATTATATTGTCCATCTGAGACCAGGCAAATGTAATCTTTTGTGATTCTTTACCCAAGGGGGTGAGCCATGCTCAAATCCCATAGTCTGCATGATCATTGCGATCTTGACTAGTATCATCAATATGATAATCATAATATTAACATCCCTTGTGATGGAATGCCTACGGGCTACACTTTACTCTATTGTCAATAAGACAAAGATAGTGGCGATCCTCATAATCCCCTATCCAAAGGGTGGGTTATACCCAACCCTAACAATCTATATGATCAGCGTGATCATGACTGATATCATCAAATGCAATGATGATATATGAACATCCATTAGTGATGTCAATTAGTTTACCTTTGTGCCAAATAAGTCATCTTTAGAGACAATGACAGTTGTAGTTTATGACTCCCTGTCCAAAGGTGAAGAACTATGTTCAAACCTGGAAGCCCCTAATCCGATAAGATTGCGGCTTATAAACTAATGTCCTTGGTGATAAAACAAAGAGATATGTTTTAAAGTCATCCATGACAAGTCAATGTACTATAGTTTGACATTCGTGACAAGTTAACATATTAAATGATTAACATTCCTAGTCACAGGCCTTTTGTGCCAGCATTGGTAAATGTCCTCCGTATCAGGCCTTGGTGCCATATCTTATAACGTCATTATGACGAGGCCACTTTGAGCCATATCTAAATGTCCTTTGCGACAAGGACTTCGTGCCATATAATCATCGTGCGATGGGCTTCTATTCCATATATATATATATATATATATATATATATATATATATATATATATATATATATATATATATATATATATATAATGAAAGTCATGTAAGGCTAGCCTTCGAGCTATTCATATTCGTCCTTGTGACAAAGACAGTTGTGACATTATGATCCTCTGTCAAACAGGTAATGGACTCGCTCCAAACTTTAAGTGCCATTAATGGTCCTTTGGTGACCTAGGCTAAATGTAATGGATATACATTCAAATAAAATTCATTAGGAATGTTTGGAAAAAAATAATAGCCTATACGGTTTTAGGATGCCGTGGCTGATCTATGTCAGATCATCAGAATGATGACTAACAATTGCTTAACGTGGTGGTTAGTGCCAAGTTTCGAGTATGGCAAACTCGAATGAGGAGGATAGCAGTCGCGATACTATTAATGCGACAAAAGCTAATAATGCTACAAACGTAAACCTCAATATTAATGGAGTTAAACTCCAAGATGTGATTGACACAGCAGTTTGAAAGACCATGGAAAAGGTCATGAAACAATTCAAAGAGCCGAATGCTTCTCGCTCTAAATTTCATTCAAAACCTCAGTCAATTGCTCATGAAAAGAGTTTTGTTCACACTTCGAATGTGAAGGATGAACAAGGGAGGAGGATAACTCCCAGAAATCGAAGAAAAAGAGCAAATTACGGGCTTAATAAGAACCATCATAAGTTCAGTAAGAAGCCTGTATGTAAGAATTGTTATAAAAGACATTGGGGACAGTGTCGAATAGGATAAAGACCAAAGCAGTGCGCATCGGCAAGGAAACTGGTCATCAGTCCCATGAATGTAGGGACATAAAGAATGCAGTCTGTTACGACTGTGGTGAGCAAGGCCACATCAGAATTAGATGCCATAAAGCTGCCAAAGAAGGTACAGCAAAGTCTTGAAAAGCTAAGGAAGGAAATGCCTGAACTCACCTGATAAATGCCAAAAGGCAGTACATGATGTCATCAAGTACATTCCTTATCATATACCAATGATAATCTTTGCTAAGTGTCCTGTTTTAATACAGGCAATAATAAGTATTTCATAGACCATAAGCTTAGCAAAATCTTGATGATAGTCATAAGAACTCCAGATTCTTAGTCAGGTAGAATTTACCAGTGAAATCTGAGAGACCGAATCTTCTATTATCGGCAATGAATCCTTCTACGAAATCTAAGAGTACTCTTTCTTTGAATAGAGTACGACAATATATGTTATTTTAATTATTTTTCCTCATTGATTTTATCAACTGCGAGTGCCAACTATGTATGATAAAAGCGCCATATGAGGATTAGCGTAACCTAGTGTGTCCCATAGATTGCTTCCATGCCTGATCAGTATGGAGGTTTAATGCATGGAACCACTAAGATATACCAATGGTCATATTGTACTAAAGTCAGCTAGTGGTATTCAGAGGAGATATCCATAATAGAAAATGCCTAAGCAGGCGTCTCTACTTAAGGCGTTCGAGCACTCGTAAAGCATATATGTCATTTGTATGGCACAATCGACGGTAAGTGGACCGAGGTCGAAGATTGAAGCTATCTCTGTCATATTTGGATAACTTGATCTCTTCTCAGTTGAACTACCCTGTTTGACCTCTAGAGAGGCAAGATGGAATTAGGGTTTACATCCTATTAAGAGCTGTATTTATTACAGAAGCTTTATATCGGTTAACATCAGCGGATATGGAAGAACTGAGGGCTAAACAGATAAGTTAGGAAGAAAGGCTGGTACAGCCTAGCTCATTATCTTAGGAACCCCGACTATTATTGTTGGTAAAGGAAAGCACAATGCAATACCCTTGTGCATTGGTTACTGCAATAGCTAAGAAACGATTTAGAATTCGTTATCAGATGCCCAGGATCGTCGATTGGTTCGACTAACCATGAGGATAATTAATTCCTTAAGATTGATTCGGATAAGTAGTTGGAATAACTATCTCACCCTAATTAAGTTCTCCTATAACTGATAGCATTATATAAGCATCAAGGCTGCTCCTTTGGAGACCTTGTTTGGGAGAAATAGCTAACGCCCATTTGTTGGGTAGGAAATTGGGAAAAACCCAATTAACAGGATCTGAGATTTATCTTAAGGACGACTGATAAGATATTATGAATCCGTAATCGTCTGAAAACTGCCAGTAATCGGCAGAAGAGCAATGCGAACAAGAGACGCAAATCTCTTGATGTTCCAAATGGGGAACAAGACTCTATCGAAAATATCAATATGATAAAGAACAATACGTTTCGGTGTAAAGGATAAGTTAAGCCTTGGATATACAAATCATTCAAGATCATCGAATGTGACGGCAGTATAGCTCATAAGCTAAACTTGCCTAAGGAGCTCAGTGGAATTCACGATGTGTTCTACGTTGCTAACTTAAAACAATGCCTAGCTGATAAATCGCTAGCAATGTCTTGTAAGGACGTATAGATTTATGAAAGTCTGAGGTTTATTGAAAGACCTATATCGATCAAGGATCGACAGGTTAAGAAACTCTGAAAAAGAGCATGCACCTATTGTATAGGTCAACAGGAATACCGTAAAGGTCCTTAAATTACTATGGAAGTTAAGTCCATTACGCGACAGAAAGTACTTCCATCTTTTTTGAGCAAATATCGGGGTCGAGATTTCTTTTAAGGGGGTGAGGATGTAACACCTTGTAAAATCGTGTCCAATGGTGTGTTGACACGTGTAATGAACCCTAATAAAGTCAAACGTTGACTATGAGGGACTAATTTCATCAAAATCGAAAAACCTTGATTATAGAAGGACTGAAAGTGTCAACATACCTAAACTAGGCCTTTGAGTGACCTTATACGGTGTCCGTATTCTCAAACGAGCCACTTGTTGGACGAGAGGAGCCGTTTGCATAATTATGTGAAAGTTTGCGCGTCGAAGGGTTAAAAGTGTCAACATGTTAATTTTTACCTCTGAGTGACCTTTTAACGAACCAAGAGCTTCATTATGTTTCATCATGTTCTCGGGAATGCCTAATATTGGCTATTAAAGGCTTTTATGCCAAAAAGTGAAGTTACGCGCAAGTTTGCGAGTTAGAGGGGTTAAAAGCGTCAACATGTTTAATTACACATCTGAATGACCTTTTAGCAAACCCAAGGCATCGTGATATTTATTAATACTTTCAAGAATGCCTAATATGGATTAAATGAGGCTTCAATGCTATTAAGCGATGAGATGCGCAAGTTTGCGCAATAGAGGGGCCTAAAGCGTCAACTTTTGAATCTACGCCTTTCGGTGACCATTTAAGCGAACAGGAGTGTAGTAAAATTTACGTATATGCTTGGTAATGATCAATATGGGCCATGGAAGGCTTGGATATCATTAAACAACATTTCGCGCTACTTTGCGCAATTAAAGGACTATTTGCGTCAAACGGAAAAAGTATGCCGATTCGTAGGGTATCGGACCTTCCGGAATATTATCATGAGTTAATCATACCCTAATTATCTTTTTTATAGCTTAGATATAGGCTTAGAGGTGTTTGGTGCGCAAAAATAAACTTTTACGTCAAGCAGGGACTAAAAGTGTCAAAAAGTGCACAAGTTTGCATTTTCGCGCATATCTTGCAATCTGAATATATCCGGACACCCAAAAATTTATGTAAGCACTAAAATATTTTATTTTAGTGTTTGGATTGATAAAATTCCATTCGTCGCGTTGTTTGGATCGTTTTTCGCGTCCGTCCGTGTTTCGTCGTAATTAGCCGAACAACGAGACCGTACGACCAAACGAACCGACATCCGGCATATTTTTGAGCATATCTCGTGTCTCCTATGTTTAGGCATCATAGTAAAGCCTTGAAATGAGGTTAACGGGCCTCAAATAAGTCAGAAATATCATTTATCAAGATCAGGGACCAGATCTGTCGATCTACAAAAGTTTGTTGTTGGACTGAGAAGTGACACGGGCCGCGTAAGCTCAGTAGGCTTGCCTACGCGGGATGCCTGGGCCTGATCTGCAGCATTTTATTTTTTGTTATTTGTTTTTGCTTGGAGACCACTCAAAACCCTTTTAAACCAATCCTAGTCGTGTCCTTGGGCTTCAAGACTTTAGTAACAGCTGTTTAACACTTGTAATCATCAGATTCAGCTCTATAACACTTTTCAATGATCCAATTCCTAACCAAAAACTATAAATAGGATACAAGTTCATTCATTTTCTTCACACCTCTTATTCTATCATTCTATCTCTCAATCTGGAGCTTCATAAACTGAATGGAACTTGTATTTTTGTAGAAAAGTTAGCATGGACCCTTTGTAAGTACCTTAGTCCACCTTATAGTTCAGTTTCATAGTTTAATAAACCGAAAAGTCAAGCATCGTAAATAAACTTTGACTTTCGGATTAGACTCTCATGGTCCAGCCGCTAACCAAATTAAAATTGGGTATAAGACCATAGTTAGGTAGGTGATTAACCCCTGAAAGGGCACCTCCTAATTCCTTCGTTTGCTTAGTTAATTGTTGGGTCAAACTGTTTAATTAAAAAGTCAAACTTGGCAGAATTTTGATTAATAAGTAAAACCAATAATACAAAGGTTATAAATTATATTTAACACTTTAATAACTTGGTAATTATTATTTAAACATGTCTAAACATGTTTAACCCGACAATTCTAAGTTTAGGGTTGGTTCGCAACCGAAAGTCGCGTAGTTTGACTTCCACGTTGACTTTTGGTTATAAGCCGAATTAGACTAGTAGGCTACTGATTTTAGGTTCCGTTATGATCGTATTATAATGTAGCATAACCCTCTGGGATTATAATACATGATCATACTAGTAATCCGAGTCTTATGCAAGTTTCCCTTAATATGCCATACTTTGACTATTATGCCCTTTTAGCAAAAATAAGGTTTTAGACACCAATAAGCTTTCAAACAACTTAGGTACTGATATGTTAACATATTTAGCATATTTTGATGTTATAAATCTGATCATAAACTGAGTTCGCGTATAATGTCGTGAATTGTGCTTTAAAGTGACCAAAATGCCCTTTAGGTGCATAGATCGGTTTAAAGCATAATTCCTTGTACCAAACTCATTGCCTACTGATTTAATATCATAATTAGGATAATTTGGGATATCAATTCAGATTATAAACTGAGTTTATGCACAAGTTCTTGAATTATGTATTCAAATGACGATAATGCCCTTTTGGCACCTAAAATGGTTTTAAAGCATGATTATCATACGAAACCTTTTTAGTACTAATGTATCATACTAAATAACATATTTTGGTCATATAAACCTGACCGTAATATCAGTTTTCATAAAAGATCGCATATATCGTCATTTAGCGACTTAATCGCCGTTTCGGCGCGTAGTATGGTTTTAAACCATAACTACCAACCAAGACTTGTTACCTACTGATTTTATAAATCATTTTAAATACATTTTTACAGTAGGTATATGTTATGAATTCAGATTCCCAAATTAGCCTTCAAGCCTATGTGTGAAATTACCAAAATGCCCCTATGGAGCATAGTTTGGTTTTAAATTATGAAAAACACATATGTTTGATATTATATCATAAATATAGTTTGTTAAAAGAATGTTTATAATCATAACATCAGATTGTACCCAAGATCCTTTTATACGTCATTAAATGACCAAAACGCCCTTACGGGGCATAGTTTGATTTTAAAACCTAAACGGGCATACAAGTTGATATCCCACTGATATTATAACTTGTTTAAAGTGTATTGGCATATGGAACTTGTTCATGACTCATCTGGTTACTCGTTAACGCTTATACGCGTACGGTGAGACTTATGTAACTAGTTTATGTAAGTTTGCTGAAACGGGTTCAACCTTATTGTTTTTACCTCAAAATCCAGAATGTACTTAGTGTACCCATATCATACAAGTCCTCATACTTGTTGGGTCCGAATTACATTCTATTCCGGTCATCGCTTAATCTAGCGTAACGTACCGTTCTAGATGTTTAAGTTAGCAGGTCTAAGTCTACGACTTAAATAAAGACCGTTAGCATTCTAAATTGGTTATATATTACCATCACTCCAGACTAGAGCCACCCGATAAAAGCTACCTGCATTTAGATAGATTGGATACGACTGAGTTATTTTGCTGTGAATCAAGTATTAGCTCAGGTAAATACTTTTAACTTATTTTCCCCTATACGCGCTTGGGATACGGTATCATAAGAATACCGCTTGTTCGGGTATGAGATATTTTAGTCGGATTGTGATTTAATAAATCTGCATAACCCGTTTAAATCTGTATTGTTTGATAACATAAACATTGGGGGTTAACGACCGTGTCCTGTATATCCTTGGCTCATTAAAGTTAAAAATGGCCACAACCTATGCACGGGGTGTAGGCATACACCTGACAGATGCAAATGCTAAATATAAATAACCCACAAGTTGGGGATAACTCCTTCGTGGGTTTTGTAAGTGGTGAGTCGGTTAATCACGACCGGCTTCCAAACCGGCCCCAAATGTATGACAAACATGTAATACTGAATACAAGATTTTATTAAAGATTATCCCAAGTTATAAATGATTTATGCCTTGTGCACTTAAATCAATTTTCATAAACTCTTTTCAAATGAGTCAGTTAATTGTATTTACCAGTGAAAACTGACGTATTTTCCAAAGACTAAGTGGCAGGTACTACTCGTAATAGGCTGGGGGATTGCTCGGTGTCGAAATAGAGGATCTTGCAAATCCTTAAAGATGCCTTAAAGTCTGCTAAACTTCATTTTATACATTCTGTAATGATCCTCCTGTGGATTTGATATTACAGACTCGTCTATAATAAATACTTTGATATTTTCAGACATTTGAGTTTGTAATAATATTTTATATTCCAAGACTTCCGCGGTGCTATTCTGTGTATGTTTGACCATGATGATATCAACTACGTCACGATACTCCCCACCGTGCCCACCGGTGATATGTGGAAATATCGGGGTGTGACAGTTGTGCCACCCTTTAAAATCCTCGATGTACATAAGCTTTGGAGGCTTTTGAGATGTTCCCGTTTCATTTTCGATTTCAATTGTTTCAGCAGCAGTAACTGGAGCAGCTGGAGCAGTTGCAAATGCATTATAAAATTCCTCTTCCATGATTCAATAATCTGTTACACAAGTTCACAAAGTTCAAACAACAATGAGAGTTCACACGAAATGAGAACTCAAATGAAACGACTTGGTGCGAAATAGTTTCTTCAAACGAAATCAAACTTTGGTGTGAAATATTCTTTTCAAACGAAATAGTTCACACGAAATACAGATTTCAAATGAAATAGCCCTCTGGTACGAAATAGATGTTGACAAAACCACCAAGAGTCTTCACCAAGTTACCACTGCTCCCACCGCTGAAACCGCAGCACCGCAAGCTTCCAAGTCTTCAAGCCGAAAGCGCAAGAACAACAACAACAACAACAACAACAACTACGTAGTAACTGCCGCTCCCCTCCAAGCTATCCCTGCTCAACCGCAACCCCAGAACCGCCAAGTAACGGCGCCAGTGACCAATGCACCGCCCGGCCAAGCGTGCATATACTGGTCCACACCCTCTCTGCCCTACTTGTACCTATTATCATCCTGTTGGGATTGCATGCCGGTTTTGTGTTCATTGCAACCTGTACGGCCACTTTACTGCCAATTGCCGTACTGATCCCCGCCAAGCTCAAGCTCAAGTTTAAGCTCCTGCACTGCCAGCTCCTCTTCCTGCTCCACAGGGCCAACAAGCTGCTCTTGCCCCCACTGCCCACGCAAGATCCTGCTTTGCATGTGGTGATCCCAACCACTTTGCAAATGTCTGCCCAAATAGAGTGGTGAAGCAAAGCAAGAGCCACTGCAGCAACAGCCTCAACATCACCACCAGCAGCAGCAGCAGCCAGCAGCCCATGGATGTGCATTCAACATTAATGCCCGCCAGGCTCAAGCAGACAACAACGTGGTTAATGGTACATTCCTTGTCAACGGTATATATGCTTCGTGTTTATTTGATACTGGAGCCGATAACTGTTTTGTGTCGTTAGAATTTGAATAGCTCCTAAATCGTAAGCGCGCTAACCTCCCTACGACATTCGACGTAGAAGTTGCCAATGGACGAACCGTCACTGTTCATTCTGTTCTTGGTGATTGTACGCTCGAACTTAACAATCACGTCTTCCCTATCGACCTTATTCCGATGCAGCTTGGTAGTTTTGATATCATATTAGGCATGGATTTTCTTCGCGAAAATCGTGCTGTAGTCGATTGCTTTGATAAAATGATTCATTTCTCGCTCGCTAATGGTGATCAACTTTGTGTATATGGAGAAACTCCTTCAAAAGATCTTAAACTCATGTCTTGTATCCAAGCGAGTAAGTATCTCTGCAAGTAATACAAAGCTTTCTTGGCGCACATCGTAGTAGCAGAGAAGGAAAAGAAAGATAAGGCAATAGATAAGGTGCCTGTGGTTCGTGATTTTCCTAAAGTCTTTCCTGACGATTTACCTGGTTTACCTCTGAGTCGTAATATCGACTTTCGCATTGACCTTATTCTTGGAGCTAACCCTGTTGCTAAAGCCCCCTATCGCCTCGCTCCGTCTGAAATGCGTGAACTCTCGAGTCAACTCCAGGAACTGCTTGACAAAGGCTTTATTCGCCCTAGCACCTCTCCTTGGAGCGCACCTGTCCTTTTCGTAAAAAAGAAGAATGGAACGTTCCGGATGTGCATCGATTATAGGGAATTGAATAAGCTGACCATCAAGAACCGCTATCCCCTGCCCCGAATCGATGATTTGTTCAACCAGTTACAAGGTGCTACGTGTTTCTCTAAGATTTATTTACGCTCAGGCTATCACCAGTTACGAATCCAGGAGGAAGATATACCCAAAACCGCTTTCTGAACCCGATACGGCCATTATGAGTTCGTCGTAATGCCCTTTGGTTTAACCAACGCACCCGCGGTTTTCATTGATTTGATGAATCGTGTGTGCAAACCCTTTCTCGACCACTTTATCATCGTGTTTATCAATGATATCCTGATCTATTCCAAGTCAAAAGTCGAACACGCACGACATCTTAGTTTGGTTCTTGAACTACATCAAGGAAACCGCCTCTATGCCAAGCTCTCCAAGTGTGAATTTTGGCTCGAGGAGGTTCAATTCCTCGGCCACATTGTCAATAGTCAAGGTATTCATGTCGATCCTGTGAAGATAGAAGCAGTTAAGAGTTGGGTTACACCAAAGAACCCGTCCGAAGTTCATTCTTTTCTCGGATTGGCAGGTTACTACCGCCGATTCATCGCTGATTTTTCGAAGATCGCTGTACCGCTTACCTCTCTTACCCACAGGGACAAGCCTTTTGTTTGGGGAACTGAACAAGAGGAATCCTTTCAGACTCTCAAGCATAGGCTCTGCAATGCTCATGTTCTCACATTACCCTACGGAGACAACGACTTCGTAGTCTACTGCGATGCCTCTAACCTCTGTCTCGGTTATGTTCTTATGTAACGAGACAAGGTTATCGCGTACGCCTCTCGACAGCTCAAGATCCACGAGAAGAACTATACAACCCACGATCTCGAGCTTGGTGCAGTTGTTTTTGCGTTAAAGATATGGCGACACTACCTTTATGGTACCAAGTGTACGGTCTTCATAGACCATAAGAGCCTACAACACATCTTGAGCCAGAAGGAACTGAATATGCGCCAACGCCGATGGGTTGAACTTCTTAACGATTACAACTATGAGATTCGTTACCACCCTGGCAAAGCAAACGTCATAGTCGATGCTCTAAGCCGACGAAGCTATTTGCATAGCATTCGTAATACCCTGGCCCAGCACAACCTCGAAGCTCTTATCCGTGACGCTCAACATGCTTGTTTTACCGAACACACTTTGAAGAAGGAAAGGATTATCAATAACGGCGAACAACTAATGAATAAATCGAATGGTATATTTCATTATCTAGACCGAATTTGGATTCCCAAACGCACTAATTTACGAGAGATTATGTTAAACGAAACCCACAAGTCTCGATATTCCATTCATCCTGGTGTCGACAAGATGTACCATGACCTTCGTCTTCGGTATTGGTGGCCTGGAATGAAGAAGGATATCACCATCTATGTTTCGAAGTGCCTAACTTATTCCAAAGTCAAGGCTGAGCAACAACGCCCCTCTGGCTTACTCGTACAACCCGAGATCCCTATGTGGAAATGGGAGAGTATAGCTATGGATTTCATAACGAAAGTTCCCCGCACTCCATCAGGTCACGATAGCATCTGGGTTATCGTTGATCGTCTTTCTAAATCTGCTCATTTTCTGCCAATACGAGAAGACTTTAAGGTAGAACGATTAGCACGGATCTACACCGACGAAATCATTTGTCGACACGGGACGCCTCATGACATCATCTCTGACCGCGATGGTCGGTTTACCTCATGACTTTGGGAAATGTTTCAATCTGCTCTCGGTACTACTCTTAATCTAAGTACCGCTTTCCATCCCCAAACCGACGCTCAGACTGAACGAATGATTCCTACCCTTGAAGACATGCTTCTCTCGTGTGTCATAGATTTCGGTGGTAATTGGGACGCGCACTTACCTTTGGTTGAATTCTCGTACAATAACAGTTATCATTCTAGCATTCAAATGACACCATTTGAGGCATTATACGGAAGAAAATGTCGATCGCCTATTACCGGTCCTGAGCTGTTACAAGAAACGACTGACAAAATCCTCCAAATCCGAGACAATCTCTTGAAAGCTCGGAGTCGCCAGAAAAGTTACGCCGATAGACGCCGCAAGCCCCTTGATTTTGACGTTGGCGATCACGTACTCCTAAAGGTTACACCTTGGAAGGGGGTGATCAAATTCGGAAAGAAAGGAAAGCACGCGCCTCGATATGTTGGACCCTTTAAAATCCTGGAAAGAATTGGCAAGTGGCCTACAGACTCGAACTACTGGAGGAACTTAGCAATGTACACCCGACTTTCCATGTTTCGAACTTCAAAAAGTGTCTAGCCGACCAGAACTTACATGTCCCTCTTGAGGATCTACAAGTGGACGAAACATTACACTTTGTGGAAAAGCCTGTCGAGATCATGGATCGAGAAACCAAGAAGCTCCGACGCTCATGGATTCCCATTGTTAAGGTTCGCTGGGAAGGCAAACGCGGCGCCGAGTTCACTTGGGTACTCGAAAGTGACACGAAGGCCAAATATCCACAGCTTCGTTACGCCTGCGCCTTAATTTCGGGACGAAATTCCCTAAAGTAGGGGAGGCTGTAACAACCCGACTTTTGAAAGTCAAGGTACAAGTCAAAGTCAAAGTCAAAGGAAGAAAAGATTGGCAATTCAATCTGTCATTACTTGCTTAATTATTACTTGTACTTTTCGACTCGTTAATCGATACTTTAATTTATGATAACTTAGTTGTATTATGTGGAAGTAACAATGCGATAAACGTAACTAAACGCTAATCTACTAAACGCTATCACATCGCTATCGCATCGCAACTCGAATTACAGGTTATGGATATTGTTTTACATGTGTGTGCCATTATGTGTTACTTGCGCATGTTTATATTGTTTTGTGGTGGTTATTCGCAAACGCAATCGCAACTCTATCATAACGCAATCTCATCACGAACTGGAAACGCAAGGTTACTTTTTTTATTAGATGTTAGTTAGGTTATTTGTGTAACTATTATTTAATACTGCCGCATCGCTTAATCGCAACACTCAACGCACGAAACGAAAATTCGAAAACCAACTCGCGAGAACCATCCGATCGAAGGACAATTCGATCAAATGGTCATCCGTCCGGATGACCATCCGATCGGATGGCCATCCGATCGGAAGGCCCTCTGATCTGTCACCTTACACCGCCTTTCTCTCCTATTGCCTATAAATACCACCTGTCACATCACTTTTTCATGGGATGTGACAGCTCTCGTTCGACCAACACGCTTTTGAGCTATTTTCTCGCGATTCTTGTAAGTTTCTACCTCAAATCTTGTACTTCTATCATCTACACGCACCACTTCATCATTTTCTCCAACAAATCTCATCGTTTCACCATGAAATCCGTCTGATTCGGGCTGTTTTAGGGTGACGTCATCATGGGTGTTCAAGAACACCAAAGTGTGACCGCATTCCACCAAGAACAACTCAAATCTAAGAGATTTCAACATGGTTTAACACTGATTTCATCATAATCTAAACCTTTTCCAACTGATTTCCACTTTTCTTCAATGTTCTTAACTTTTCATTTAAAAACCGATAGAATCTGAGCTCGTTCAGGCCTTCCACTCATTCTCTAGTGAATTGCCGGTCTGAGAAAGGATTCCTATCGAAGAGATGACCGACTCAACGGGTTGAACATGAAGTACCGTCAAGAACAGTTACTGATCGGACGGGGTGATTCCCATCCAACCGGATGACTTGGGCTTACCTGGGTTTCCGTTGTTTGACACGTTGTCATACCGTCTCGGTTTAATCGCAAAACTTTCCAAACTTAACACTTTTTACAAAATTCTCAACGAACAGGTCACCAAACGAATTGCCATCCGATCGGATCGCCATCCGATCAAACGACAATCCGACCGGATGACTTATGACTTTCTCACTTAAACAAATTTTTACAAAACTTCAAAGAAGCTGAGTTCAAGCGAATCGCCATCCGACCAAACGGCTATCCGGCCGGATGGTCGATGACCGGATTTGTAGAAACACTTCTTCGTTTTTAAAAGGCTACAACGAAAACTTCAAAGTTCCATCATAGACAAACACATCCATCCCAAATGGACAACCCTCCGAGCGAATGGCCATCCGTCCGGATAACCATCCATCCGGAAGGTCATCCGATCGGATGACAATCCGTCCCCCGTCACTCCAACGCACTGTTTAACGCACTGTTCATCGCTTATGCTATCGTTCTGTAATCAGGCTAATCTCTCAGTGCTCCCTTTAATCCAAGACTGTGTTATTCATTTAACACGATCTGTGATTATACTCGATCCCTTTTTGCTTTTATGCACTTTTGGGTGTTACATACGTTACCTATTTCAAATCACAATCGACACGTAACGCAAACACTTTTCTACGCTAATCGTTACTGCATGTTATACGTGTTACTCGATGAATGCTTGTATATTATGTTTACACAGTGATTATTGCCTGACACCTTAGCAACGATAGTACTATAGTTTGGACTCAGCACCTGTCGTGGACAAGGGTTGTTAAGGGCCTTACTTCACGTGTCAATGTGGTGATATGTGTTACGCATTCTACAACTCGCAGTCATATCTGTGCGTATTTCATTGTCGATAACCTGCTAGCTTCACTTTTCAACTTGTTACATGCTGGTTATGCATAAACAGCTTTCGCTATCTACTATACTATTAAACTTGTATGCTCACCTTTACACTAAGTGTATTGACTTTATTTTAACTTATGTGACAGGTGTTTAGGATGCTGTGGTATGCCTTGCTTTGTGGAATCAAGCTAGGGGAGTCTAGAAACAAACTTAATAATTTATGAGTTGTCGGAACAACTTTTATCTGTCTTTGAGAACAATTTGTCTGTAATAACTTTTTTACTTTGTGTGTTACGGTATGGGACGTAATGATTAAACATTTGGTAATTTTAGTTGTTATGGAATCTCTTGGACAATCTGTTTCGCTCAGTGTCGCACCCCGATGTTTCCGCCATCGGTTGGGGTGTGACATGTAAGCCTACCAATTGTTGGCTCCCTTTTACTTCTTTATATCCATTTTTTGATGATGTATCCCAACGATACTTGGATAGGTAATCAATGTACCGAAGGTTAACACCCGACAAACCAGAGTTACCCCATGTCGGATATCTCATTGGAATTACTCACAAACCATTCTGTTAAGGTTGTTTTACCAGTATTTGAATTGCTAGCAATATACAAAAGTCGTTGCGACTGTCTAAAAGTAAGGTTTTGCTTTCCTTCCAAGTGAACAGCTAAAACTTGAACCGGGGGATTCCTATGATGTATTGGAAAACTAAATATCCTCCACATTGCCTCATGTGGGCATATGAATCGGCCATCAGTATAATTTTTATCTCGTCTACGACCTCCGGGTTGTTAGTTGCCTCATTATTTCCACCATGTCTATCACATGTTAACGCAAACTGAATACGATCAACACCTTTGGAGATGTATTTAAATAAGTATTTGATAAGCGTAGTCCAACCATAATACTCTACGTTTACATGCACATCAAAATGCACTAACAGATTTTCATTGTACGGAACAACATATCCGTCGTCTAGAGGAACGCCGTTTTTAGAAACGGTTCACATGTCGATGACCTCTTATAATGTACGTAACCTGCATTATCAAAGTGCGTCACATCTTCATAAGGTTTTGGGAAACTCTTTTTGCAGACACCATCTTTCATGCAAGGGGAACCCATGCGCGCTAAACCACATGGGCCATGTAACATGCAATCAGTGACAATCCTATACAGAACCGGTTTAAGAACAGGATCAGGAAGTTCAGCCGATATATAGTGATCAACTTGTTCTGCATTGCGAATACCATATGCATTGGAGAATAAGGAATACTTCAGTATGTAAGTCACACAACAGGTAAAAACTATAAATGTTGGATACATTTACAATTACCTGCAGTGACGTCTCCAAATGGTTTCCTTTTTCGCAAATGTTTAACAAACACGCGCACCTTCATCTGGAAAACTCTAGCGATGATGTCAGGCCTATCTTGCGCATTAGCAGTACCCACACGATTGATCTCTCTTGTTATTTCGGGCCATCGAACATTGCACGTAAATGTGATAAAATACTGCGGATTACCATGCACACGACATATTGCGAGCGCATCCTGATAGTGCTTATACATATACCTTGGCCCGCCCGTGAATGAAGAAGGTAATATAACACGTTTTCCTATGCTACGCACCTCAGTATCCCCTCTCGAAATTGTGTCATGAACACCATGCAAAAACTCACCTCGGAATTCATCTTGGTTGGCTCTAAAGTATTCCAGATGACAAGGTTCTACACAAACGTAAGCATCAACCAAATACAGTTGTAACAGCCTGGATGCTCTAAGTATGTGGGTATACACGTTCTCACGATCATGCATTTGATAACCATAGAACATTATTGGTGTTAACTTACGGTCATCAAACATTTGATCATCAGGATGTACGCTTACAATTCCGGTGAGCCTAAGATCAGGCGACCAACCTTGTTCTGCACGTGGGAAAAGGAGTGGGTACTGCAAGGGCATGTAAGATGGGTGCAGTTTGCTTACCCTATGCGGGATGTTATCTTTACTTTTAATAATGACATCAAAATCCGCCGATAATTGACTATTATCACAGACAATGGCACCAAGAGTATGTGACGTAGGGGTGGCATAACGGTTGTCGCGAACGCGACTATGAAGCCTGATTTCAAAATCTGGGATCTCTGTCCGCGAACTTAATTCCCTTGCGGATCTAAATAGGCGAACATATGGATTTACATCATCCAACATCTGAGAAATTGCAGCAACAGTTTCTGTTGTAGGACCGTGTGAGTCAATAGCAGGGAAAAACCGCAGCCTGTTGGCAACCTCATGTTCACTATCGAAAATATACATCTGCAAAAAACGGGGTCCATCACCGGGAAAGGGCAAAGAGAACCCAACCAGTGCGAAACCTGGCCGGAAACTTTGAACACATAGGGCCACCACCTTGGTTTATTGCATCATCCACAATAGCACCAAACGAAGTCATACAGAACATTGCATTATAAGCCCGAATATTTGATATAAATTGGGCATCTGAAAACAGATTTCTTAACAAATCCGGTGGTTAAGATGGGTATTGCAATTCAATTTTACCACCCCGACAACAACGATTATACCGCGGACGAACACTTATTAGGAAAGACGTTAACCGCTCCTCAAACCAAAAAAGAGCACCACAATACTCACATACCTCTGTACATGACCCCATATCAACATAATCAGGGGATTGCAAACCAACATTAGGAAAACCAACTAAACCAGTAGGTGCGTTACTAACAGCAGCCCACTGCAGCTCTGGAACGCAGCAGCGTGTTCCGATGAGAAGTCTGCCGACGCGTGACTGAGGAAGCCCCAATAGAGGCATTAGAAGAAGATGCAACTTCAGCTGAAGACGACCCAATACGGGGTCGTTTGAACTGTGGATACTAAGACGATAATGTGGTTAAAACCCCTAATATATATCTATAAATATATGCATGTACTAATAATGTATTAGAATCCCTATTAAATATCAATATATATATGCCTGTACTACTCCCAAAAAATTACACCTAACAACAAATGACACAACATGTAAAATAGGTTAAAAGAGAAACCACATACCTGCATAAATACGCGGAAAAACAACTTCGAGTGAAAGAGTAACTAAAGAACAAATAAATGATCAAATAAGTCAGCAAAACATTAGTGAAGCGAATTCTAAATCAAGCACAATAAAGGAAAAATCCAAATAACAATTCCATCCCAACATACATCATACGAAATAAAAAAAAAATATTGAATAGATTTTAATCAGATTATGCGCCACATATGTTTAAATATACTTTCCGTGTTATTATTATCAACAGAATCATACATAATGATACATCTTAAAGTTATCACCAACATGATACATATAACAGGAATATCTTGATAAGTCAAACCAATCAGAATATCAAAAAATTAAACTAACAGGCATCTTAATACAGGTTAAGAAGGGAACTGCGTTTTGGCCAAAACGGATCATTAAAAAAACTATCAATTTGATTCGGGTCAAAACGGGGTTGGAGCAAAATGAGTTTGGGTGAAACCGGGTTATTAAAAAAACAATCAACTTAGTTCGGGTCAGAACTCCTTTGGAGTAAGATGAGTTCATGTCAAAACGGTTCATTTTTAAAAAACTATCGGTTTGGTTAGGATCAAAATGGGTTTGGAACAAAATGAATTCGGGTCAAAATAGTTCATTAAAAAAACTGTTTTTAAATAACCTTGTACTATTTAAATCTACTCATATCCGATTCTCGTAAAATATTAGATGTGCTTTGTACTCGAGTGAAATAGATACTCAAATGGTTGAGTATTTTATGAAAGGGTTTGTTAACGGTAAATAGACTTATAAAGGAACCAAAAGACTATATTAATTTGGGGATTAGGATCAAATACAAAGGATCCTAATTGTAAGAAGTGTAAGAAGGATTTATAGAGTGACAAGTGTCCAATAACCTAAAAAAACCCACTACACAAAAAACCCACTAAAAAAAAAAAAAAAAACTTAAACATCCACCACCACCAAACCCCCCCCCCCCCACCCCCACATCACCCACCCAAAAAAAATTTTTTTTTTTTTTTGCCGAGGGGGTGGGGGTGGGTGTTTAGTTTTTTTTAGGTTTTTTTTTTTTTTTTTTTTTTGGGGGGGGGGGGGGGGGTTAGGTTTTTTTAGGTTTTTGGGGGGTGGGGGGTGTGGGTGGGGGGGGGGTTAGGTTTTTTGGGGGTTTTTTTGGTGAGGTATAGTTTTTTTTTTTTTTTTTTTTTTGCGGGGGGGGGGGGGGGGGGGGGGGTTTAGGTTTTTGGGTGGTGGTGGGGTGGGGGTGGGTGTTTAGGTTTTTGGTGGTGATGTAGTGGGTTTAGTTTTAGGTTATTGGACACTTGTCACTCTATAAATCCTTCTTACACTTCTTACAATTAGAAGCCTTTGTAGAATAACTTGACCCTTTAATTTGGTATGCTAAAATTTGTAGATGAGGGCATAACAATACGAAGAAGACCATGTACCAAGATGCATGAAGCATTGCGATGCATGTTAACAATTATGTACTTCGAATATGTTTAACCCGGCAATCTTTTGTAAAACATATAATAAACCTGGTCTGCAAAAGTGCATTTGCAAAATTGGCAAATATATATATATATATATATATATATAGTGTAAGTATATGGAGAAAACCAATTTTATTGAGAAAACTTAGGAAACTAGAATATGTGGTCCACATTCATCCACATCACCTCATCCAAACCCATGCTTTAAGGGTATTTTAGTCTTTTTGTTTTTCCTTTGAAGATTGTGCCTAGTACTTTTCACCTTTTTCAACCCATCATCCATCACCTTTTTCAAACCATCATCATCCATTCTCTCTCTAAAATAACACCTAATATCTCATTCTCTCTCTATCTTCAAAACTCCATTGTTCTCTTCTTCAACCATTGAAATCCGAAGATCGAAGATCGAAGCCATCCCTTCCAACCTTGAAATATGAAGATCGAAGCCACCATCAAAGCTCTGCCACCATCAAAGCTCTCAAAGATCGAAGATCGAAGCCACCATCCCTTCCAACCTTGAAATCTGAAGATCGAAGCCACCATCAAAGCTCTTAAAGAAAAGGAAGCTCGGTGTCATTTTAATCACATCTTTGTTTCTGTTTTTTAGAGAGAGAAAGCTAATGTTTTGGAAAGAGAGATAACAATTTTCATGTTGTTCACATAGACACCAAGAACACACGCACAAGTGTGTGAGAGAGAAACAGGTTTAAAGATCTTACTTTTGTTAATTTATGTAATTTGTTTAGATTTATACTTTGTATAATGTTTGGTAGATTTAAAATCAGAGCTAGTTTGTTTATTTTATTTTTTAAATCAAGATCTATAAGAAATTTTTGTATGTTGTATTTCTCTCTTCAAAGTGTATTGATTTTCTTATGAAGATTAAAGTTAAATTTCTAAATTGTTTGTCCAGCGATTTTGAGTTAATGATTGCTTTTAGTTGGATTTTTGTGTGTGTGTGTGGGGGGGGGGGGGTGTGGGTGAGCTGGGTTTTTTTTAGGGTTTATGAATTGGATTTTGTTTAATTTGTTTTCTGGTTTTGTTTAAATTCAGCATCACCATTGATGGTAGATAATTAGTTTGAAAATCCATAATTTTTACGATGTATGCTTCAAATTTCTTTGTTTTTTAGTTGTTTTTTGAATAAATTCACTCCGATATTACATTTTCATTACCTTTAGAAAGTTCATAATTTAATCGGATATCGGTTTTGTTTTACAAATAGAAATTCGTGTTTTTTACTGGCATAATTTGTTACATATGTTACATTTCTATCAGCTACATTTATGCGAAGAGTATATTGATATTTTTTACGAAGATTAATGTTGACTTTCTAAATTGTTTGTACAGAGTATATTGTTATTTTTACGAAGATTAATGCTAAAATTTCTAAACTGTTTGTCATATATGTTGTAACACGTGTTACACTGCGGGTTACATATGTTGTATATAGGGTGTTACATGTGTTACCCCAGTATATGAGACCAGCTTATTGTTTTTTTTTAGATTGGCTGTTAAATGTTAAAATGTATAAACTTCATAATTTATTCGGAATCTCGTTTATTTTACAAATAAAAAGTCGTGTTTTTTTGGTGGGATAATTAGCTACATATGTAGTAACAACATTACGCAAGTTAGGCGTATTACATGTGTTACACATCTAAATATTAAGATAAATGGTTGTGAAGAAAGATATCTTTACTGTTACTTCAAAACAATAAGGATTTGTAACATGTGGTACATGTGTTACAGATCTGCATTTTTTACATTTCTTTTACTTCAAAACATGTGTTAGACATGTAGCTCTTACTTTACAACCTTCTCTGTTACTTCAAAACAATTTGTAACATGTGTTACTTGTGTTACAGATCTGCCTTTTTTAATTATCTGATAGTTGTACATGTGTTACACATGTAACCCTTACTCTATATGGTTCTGAAAAAAGATAAATTTATTGTTATTTCAAAACGATAGGCAATTCTAAGATGTGTTACACATGTTAAAATTGTCCTTTGTTTTGGAGTAACTTTTTTAATGTTGTGCATTTTCCTTTTTATAATCCCATCTTCAGCTTGAAGATACATCCAACGCAACACGTGTTAGATTTTTCAAAACATCCATTTGTACCACTGGCTATCGTCCGGCTTGTCACTTATTTGAAAGTTCTGTAAACAACCGTTGTAACACGTGTTACAACTTTTTACTCAGACGTGCATTTTCTTTTTATAATCCCATCCTCAACGTAAAGATACATCCAATGTAACACGTGTTACAAAAGGAAATCACCTACTTACACGGCTCTATTACGTTGATTTAAACAGTTATTTAAAAACATCCACTTTGCAACACTTGTTTACTTGTTTTGTTCACAGGTGAAAAGATGTTTTGTGTTCAAGATGAAGATGTGCATTTTCTTAGACGTGCATTTTCTTTTTATAATCCCATCCTCAGACGTGCATTTTCTTTTTATAATCCCATCCTCAACGTAAAGATACATCCAATGTAACACGTGTTACAAAAGGAAATTACCTACTTACACGGCTCTATTACGTTGATTTAAACAGTTATTTAAAAACATCCACTTTGCAACACTTGTTTATTTGAAAGTTCTTAAAACAACCGTTGTAACACGTGTTACAACTTTTTTAATGTTGTGCATTTTCCTTTTTATAATCCCATCTTCAGCTTGAAGATACATCCAACGCAACACGTGTTAGATTTTTCAAAACATCCATTTGTACACGTCTCTATTATAGGTAAACATGTTTTTTAAGATACAACATGTAACATGTGTTACACCGAAATGTTACACAAGTGTTTCCAGTTTACACATGTTACATCTTGTGTAACTCTGCTTTAAATTTTGTAAGTGTTTCCAGTTTCCAGTTTAAACATGTTTTAAAGATACAACCTGTAACATGTAAGTATTTATAGGTAAACATGTTTTAAAGATACAACCGTATCACCTTATAAGTTATATGTTTTGCTGACAAACGCCATGTCACACATGTTACACACTATAGAGTGAAACAACAGTATTGAACGATGCTACACATTTCCCATTCTGTCATAACATGTGTAACCTTTTTGGGGGTTTCGATGTTGTAGGTTTATACAGACTTAAATATATACAAATGATCCAAAAATGATCATACATTTGTTACCATCTAGTGTAACATAAGTTACAAACATGTCTTACATATGTGCAGCCCCGTTTTTTGGTAACAAAGGGGTTGAACATGCGTAACACATGTTTGTAACATGTGTTACACTAGAGGGTAACTTCTGTGCAACGTCAAAGGTACCCACCACCTGCCCTTCATCGACTTCTTGTTCCCATTCTTCACTGGTTTCTCCATCTACCTTCTTTCGCTTTATGGCCACCTTTTGTCGTATCTGATATTGTAGTTCTTTTTTTTTCTGCCAAGATCCCTTCTCGTTTGGTTGCAACTGCTAAGGTCAAGTCGTAATAACACAAGTTACACTCCAGTATTTTTAATCTACTAATTAAAAAAATAGTAGTAACATAACTAACCCTAGTTACCTTCTACCCAATTATGCCCTGAACTTGAAGACTCCCTAAATTTTGAGTTTTTATCTGCATCATTTCACACATAATGTTTTGTTAGGTTTCTTCCCAGTCCCAGTCCTGCCCAAGAAATGAAAAACACAAATATTAGTAGTCAGCAAAAGAGTACTTGCTAAGATGAGGATACAACAATTACCATTCACCATTTCAATATCCGTAACACATGTTTGTAACATGTGTTACACTAGAGGGTAACTTCTGTGCAACGTCAAAGGTACCCACCACCCGCTAATAACATTGTTAACAACAAGTCTACGTACATATGTAACATGAAGTGTATCGTTTGTCCCTTTAATTCGTTACACTAGTCTACTTGTTTGTTCATTGATATGACATTTTGGATGATGTAATGTTGTTACATATGTAATTTTACTAACTTTAAATTGAAACCAAAGGTGCTGACATATGTAAAACATGTTTATAATATATGTTACACTATTGTAAATTGGATGATGTAATGTTGTTACAACGTCAAAGGTACCCACCACCTGCTAATAACATTGTTAACAACAAGTCTACGTACATATGTAACACATGTTTGTAACATGTGTTACACTGGAGGGTAACTTCTGTACAACATCAAAGGTACCCACCACTTGCCCTTCATCGACTTCTTGTTCCCATTCTTAATCGGTTTCTCCATCTACCTTCTTTCGTTATTGTTTTGTTTCTTTATCGTTCTTCTTTCGCTTATTAGCCAGCCTACCGTCACGGACCTGGTCATTCTCCTCACTCCTGCAAATACAACCGCCATAGTAAATACATAATAGCACAAGTAATATTTTCGGAGTTATTTAACACAACAAACAGGTACGAGATAGGTAACACATGTTACCTGAAACTGTATTCTTCACCGAAACTACACAATCGTCAACAAGTATCTTCTTTCCGTCAAGCAACATCCTCGCTACAAAGTGTTACCTGGAACTGTATTCTGCACCGAAACTACACAATCACACTCTCTGATACATGTGTTACCTCTCTAGTGTAACACATGTTACAAACATGTGTTACATATGTGCAACCCCTCTTTGTGTCCAAAAAAGGGTTGGGGTAACTACAAGTAACTTGTGTAAAAAGATGTAACACGTGTTACAACGGTTGTTTTAAGAACTTTCAAATAAACAAGTGTAACATGTGTTACATATGTGCAACCCCCCCTCTTTACGTTGAGGATGGGATTATAAAAAGGAAAATGCACAGCTGAGTAAAAAGATGTAACAGGTGTTACAACGGTTGTTTTAAGAACTTTCAAATAAACAAGTGTTACACCGTGGATGTTTTAAAAAAACTGTTTTCATCCATTTGTAATAGAGACGTGCAAGTAGGTAAAAACCTATTGTAACACGTGTTGCATATGTGCAGCCCCAATTTTTGGTAACAAAGAGGTTGAACATATGTAACACATGTTTGTAACATGTGTTACACTGGAGGGTAACTTCTGTACAACATCAAAGGTACCCACCACTTGCCCTTCATCGACTTCTTGTTCCCATTCTTCATCGGTTTCTCCATCTACCTTCTTTCGTTATTGTTCTGTTTCTTTATCGTTCTGCTTTCGCTTATTAGCCAGCCTACCCACCACTTGCCCTTCACCATTTCAATATACACTCATATCAAAACAAAATGTGTAACACCATATGTGCACCATATATTGTCCGAAAGTGTAACATATGTTACAACATACAAGACAATCAGTTTAGAATCTAACTAGCAGAAATGTAGCTGGCAGAAATGTAACATACGTAACTAATTATGCCTGAAAAAATTTGAAACATTTAACACTAATTATAAAAAAAAAAGAACAACTTAACCAACAAAATTTTGAAACCTTTACTATAACAATTATGGATTTTCGAACTAATTATCTACCAATAATTGGGATGCCCAATTTAAACAAAAAACAGAAAACAAAATAAAGCAAATCCAATTCATAAAACCTAACACAAACCCAACCCATAAATTATTGGGCAACAAACTGAAAATATCAAAAAACTGAAAATACCAAAAAAGGGTTGGGGTAACTACAAGTAACTTGTGTAAAAAGATGTAACACGTGTTACAACGGTTGTTTTAAGAACTTTCAAATAAACAAGTGTAACATGTGTTACATATGTGCAACCCCCCTCTTTACGTTGAGGATGGGATTATAAAAAGGAAAATGCACAGCTGAGTAAAAAGATGTAACACGTGTTATAACGGTTGTTTTAAGAACTTTCAAATAAACAAGTGTTGCAAAGTGGATGTTTTTAAATAACTGTTTAAATCAACGTAATAGAGATGTGTAAGTAGGTAATTTCCTTTTGTAACACGTGTTACATTGGATGTATCTTTACGTTGAGGATGGGATTATAAAAAGGAAAATGCACAGCTGAGTAAAAAGATGTAACACGTGTTACAACGGTTGTTTTAAGAACTTTCAAATAAACAAGTGTTACATCGTGGATGTTTTAAAAAAACTGTTTTCATCCATTTGTAATAGAGACGTGCAAGTAGGTAAAAACCTGTTGTAACACATGTTACATATGTGCAGCCTCGATTTTTGGTAACAAAGAGGTTGAACATATGTAACACATGTTTGTAACATGTGTTACACTGGAGGGTAACTTCTGTACAACATCAAAGGTACCCACCACTTGCCCTTCATCTACTTGTTCCCATTCTTCATCGGTTTCTCCATCTACCTTCCTTCGTTATCGTAACACATGTAACATGTGTTACCTCCTAGTATAACACACAATAACAGTTACTATTCAGATCAAAAGCCCAAACAAGCAACCAACCCCCCAAAAAAACAGTTACTATTCAGATCAAAAGCCTCAAACAAGCAACCAAACCAAACACAACTTTTTACCACAAAAATGATTTTAACACAAAAATAAAAACCTGCAAATTACATAAACATTTACCCATTTTTACAACCATTTTAACAAAAGAATCATGTTCATCTTTAAAACATCCATTACACAAAAACCTATAAACAACCATTTTAACTAAAACATCAAGTGTGAAATGATTTTTTAAAATAAAATACTCAAGAGATTGTTGTTTCTCTCTCTAAAATAGCAACTTTCTCTCTCTAAAAACACTTACCGAATCTAGAAACCGTGTGATGAACACGATGAAGATCTTCAAACTTGATTCTCTCTATGTGTTCTTGGTGTTCTTGATGAATATGATGAAGATTGTTGTTTCTCACTCTAGAAATCAACTTTCAACAAGCATCAGCACACCCGAGATGAAGATGACGACGTGAGATGAAGCATGAACACACCCGAAATCAGCACTCCGGTTGCCTGTAACACCGTCGTCGTCGGCACCGTCTTCTTCTCTCTCTTAAATCTCTCTCTCTACCTCCTGAACTCTCTCACACACACTTGTGTGTGTTCTTGGTGTTTATTTTGAAACATGGAGAGAGAGAGAGAGAATGGATGATGATGATGATGATGATGATGGAGAATTTACAGAAGAAGAAGAAGAAGAAAGAAAGAGACAGAATAGATATTTTGAATTCTTAAAAAGAAGAAAGAAGAAGGAAGAGAGAGAATGATAATGGTTTGATGGTTTGATGGTGACAGAAGAGAGAGAATGAGATATGGAGATGGTTTGACACAAATACCCTCCTGGCCCACTCATCAACATATGTTGTGTATTAAATTTAAATAAAAAACCATCAAATTTCCCTAACCCTTAGATGATCAAGATCAATGGTGAAAAGGTTGGTTTCCTTAGTTTTCTCACTAATAAATGGTTTCCTATATATCCATTCCCTATATATATATATATATATATTAACATCGAACAAAACTTCTGTAATAATAACACTTCAATCCAAAATAACTCAACTACTATCATTGGATTGGGCGGCATGCTAGATCAAAGCGAGCTCGGGTCAAAACAGATCAAACATCCGTAATAAAAACACTTTGGGTCAAAACGGATCGATAAGAAAAAAAAAAGGGTTGTTTTGATTCGGGGAAGAATTTCGTGATAAAAACACTTCAATCCAGAATAACTTAACTACTTTCATTGGATTGGGCGGCATGCTGGGTCAAAGCGAGCCCAGGTCAAAACGGATCAAAGCATCCGTAATAAAAACACTTCGGGTCAAAACGGATCGATTAGAAAAAAGGTGGTTTTGGTTCGGGTCAGAAGCAGGCACACACGTCATCCTTCGGCAGTCTGGCTACTGCGGTTGTGACCTGCCAGCCGTCATTGTCCACTGCACCAGGTTTTTTTTTTTATCTTTTCCAAAATGTTCTTATCTGGCTGGTAGGTGTTTTATATATTGCATCATATCTCAAATGATTATAGGTAGCTGCCTGTAACAGAACATCAGTTGTAATATCAATATTAAAAAAATAACTGAGCGATCCAATTATTATAGTGGAACTGGAATGAATAGTTTTATAATATTGGCACCATTTGGAAATAATGTAAAGATTTATTTTTGGATGTGAAACCACACAATGCAGAAAAGGTGAAGACGATTAGCAACACTGGAAGACACCGATCAATAACAATTTGCGGGGTAGTGGAAACAGAAACTTCTACTTGGCGCCCTTGCCCGCGACGCCGGTTGGACCGTTGAACGGTACCTAGGGGTGCTAAACGGGTCGTGTTCGCGGGTTGGCGGGTTCAACCTGACCCGAACCCGAAAATTTTAGACGAACCCGAACCCGACCTGAACCCGAAAATTGTGCCATAGATATGAACTCGAACCCGGCCTGAATATTCGCATACTAACCCGAACCCGACCCGTTCAACCCGAATTTTTTATTTTTTTTTTCAGCAAATTAATATATTAAAATTAACACTAGCTTAGACAGATAGAGAGAAAGAGAGAGCGATAGAAGGGGAGTGATAGAGGGAGGAGCGGCAGTGAGGGAGGAACCGGCCGTCGTCTCCCGCCAGCCACCCTCTTCATCTTCGGTCAGACCGGTGGTGGGTTGTGGGTGGTTTAGACGAATGAAACGATGGTAGAAGGCGGTGGTCCATGTTGTCGGTCGGTAGGTGGTGGATGGTGGCGCCGTCGCCTCTGCCAGACGGTGGTTGTCCAGTTACATTAAAATTATAAAAATTTATGTCAAATTCCATTTTTAAGTTATATTTATAGCATAAAATACACACCCAATTTAATTTATAACATAAAACATATTTTAAAAAATATAATAAAATAGAAATGGGTTTAACGGGTTAACCCGCCAACCCGGGGGTTAACCTGAACCTGACCCAAACTCGTTTAGACTAAACCCAAACCCACGAATTTCGTATTAGATTCATGTTGTGTTTTCGGATCGTGTCAGAAATCCACACATGGCATAGTATTTTCCTTTAAATGAAAATTGTTTTCACTCAACATCTCATGCATTTGGAAGGGCATAAACATTTGACAAAGCAAGCATCTGATGGACAAATGCCGACGTATACCCTCCACCAAACAAAGCATCTGATGGACTTGTACACTCCCCTTTGGTTTTCTGCATGAGTTGGGGCCGGAACCGGCTTCGGATTGGGTTGGTCGGGTTCATATATAGGGTATGTTTGGCACGAAGCTTTTAGGAGCTTCTAGCTTCTACTTAATAAAAAAAACTTTGTTTGTTTGGAGGAGCTTGAAGCTTTTGGTTGAACGCTTCTACTAGTAGCGTTTAGAAGGAGCTACAAGCTTTTAGGGAAAAAATGACTCTTTTAACCTATAAAGATAATGAATTTTTTAATGCACAAACTTTTTAAATTTTTAGTTATGTCCATTTTGGTCATTTTATACATTTTATTAAAAACTCTAGCTTCTCTACCAAACACCAAATATATCTAAAAAGCTACAGCTACTAACTACCCACTACAGCTACCAATTTCCAGCCACCAGTTACTTTTGCCAAACATACCCACTGTATAAATACAGGTAATCAAAACAATCATGATAAAAATAATAAAGTAATATATTGCTATACATACAAAATTGTCTAAAGTAACAAAATCACTAAATTAAGTCAAAGATTCATCAGACAAGACCTAATGAAGTAGCAACCTTTTTTTTTTCTTTTTAAGAAGCACCAACATGATTGGTGAAAAAAATAAAGTATTATGTTACATAATAAAAAAGATAACACCTTAGAGATAATGAGGAGTTGAGGATGGTATTACTATCTAGAAAGGCTTCTCTTTAAAAAATAAGATTACGTGATATAAAAAGAGATGAAAGCATTGAGTGCTTGACACAACATACATCCCTATCATCAAGTCCCACCATAAACCAATTAACAAAAAGCCATAATCAATTGCAGACCAAGTTACCCAAAAAAAAGCATAAAAATTAAGCTAGACAAATTATCAAACACCTGGTGTGCAAAACTTCATGAACCTAAAATCAGACCTTAATCCCCATACACAAAATTCATTTTCTCCATTAAAACAGTCAAAGCAACCCCCAAACATCAAGTCGCACAAAGCAAGAGACACTTCACATGCACAACGCAAAAAGAACATTACAAACCCTAATAAACACCGGAAAAGGAAAAAAACAAAAAGTAAGAAGAACATTACCACGATCGCCTGCCAAAATTCAGAACTCAGAAGAGAGGACCAAGCAAAACCCAGAAGAAAACCCTGGGGAAATACTCATGCATAAAAGTGATTAATAACCCAGAGCATACGTCACAAATAAAAAATCACTAAACAACACCACGTGTTCCTACTTTAAGAGTAATTTAAAATTAAAAACTAATCACACTACCAACAGCAACTGCCTAAGCCAGTGAACCAGCACAACTAATTCTTTTAAGATCCAAAAATAATAAATTTTAAACACAAACAAAAAATGTGAATTTAATTAAAAAAACAGCAGCGAACAGCAGGTGGACAAGTGTCTACCTACTATTCATTTCAAGCCTTCTATTAATCGATATAAATTACTAAATTTAAAATTTAAAACGATGTACAATCCACTAGTAGAAAAACATTTTTCTTGACACGATAAAAAGTGACGTTGACAAATCATAAAATAACATGACTTATGATATGCATTTATGACACACTTTTATGACGCGCGTTTATAACATTCTTTTTTGACACGTGTTTACGTCACACATTTATGACACATATTTATGACGTTCATTTATGTGCCTTATGCTTTTACTTGTATATATATAAAATATATATTTTTTTTGTAGAATTACTAATTTAATCTGGATACATATATAATTACCTAATCAATAAATCTATTTCTTAATTAAATTAAATACATATAATATACCAAAAAACCTGTTACATAATCATTTGTATTTATACTAAAAATATTATAATGTTAACAAAAAATATTATTTGTTGATACATTCGTTGACACCTAAATACGGCTTGTCACTTAAAAATAAAGGTTGCCACATAACTCCACCATTCTTCACGAATTTCATCTATATCCACACCCGAGTATTCTTCTACCCTTCCCTCAACCTAAAACAATAATTAAATAAAATATAACCTTAAAAATCATAATTTAAATTTGAATCTATGAATTTAAGCATTTGTTGAGATATTTAATATCAAGACTAAAGAGAAAAGTATAGTATGATGCAATGTTGCATTTTTTGTTAAGTTTTCAAAAAGTTCCTTAACATTCTAAAGAAACATGGAACTAATTAAGGGCTAATCAGTTTGGTTTATGTTCCTACCATAGTGGTTAATCTTCTAATGACTTTCTGAGCTTCGTAATGATCTTCTAATCCTGCAAAACAGAACACCGTTACTCGTTAAGAGGGGAATGTGGGGGTTTCCCTCTTAACCAGGCTCCGGCGTGAGAATAAGCGACTGCTTTGGGGAGATAATTAAGTATTAAGAGTGAGAGTAGAGGGAATGGAATGTTTGACCTGTGAAGTCAGGTCTCTATTTATAGCCGGAGAGGTGTAAGAGGATATGGGCTAATGGGCCTTGGGCCTGAAGGCGACAACATAGAGGATATGCTCCTTGTTTCACTGGTGTCGACCGTTAGTGGCTTCTCAGAGCTTTCTGGAGTTGGCGCAATGTGATTGGAGCCACGTGTCACCGTTGTCGGCCTGGCCGCCCTTCTGCCATCAGCAGGTAAGTGGAGATCGTGGGACAGTTGTCTCTGCCCTGTGATTGGTGCCATGTAGGCGTCCTTAAGTACTTTTTGTCTCCTGCATGTCAGACGATCGTGGAGCACGATTGAGCAGGGCCAGAAGGACGCTGATTGGTTCTTTACTTGTACCTTGTGTACTATCTGAAACAGCCTTGCGTTGCTTCCCTGCGCGATTCTTGCTGAGCACGTAACTACCCCGCGCAGGAGTATAGGTTACTGCATGCTCATTCTGAATACTAAGTGTTGAAAACGGAGCTTCCAATTGCTTAGACCTCGCGCCGCATCAAAGAATGTTGATGTAGCCCGCGCGACGTTAGCGATAAGAAATTTGCTGAATAAGGAGTATGGTCCTGCGCGCAACCTTGACGGAGGTTTGCGCGGATTTTTGAGATCATACCCCTTCAAGTCCCCCCAGTCCAGTGCTGCACCATGCGCGAGGCAAGTGGTTGGAGCTCTGGACTTAGAAAAAAGAGTTGCAGAGAATGCTTGTTTTTTGGCTGATAGGCGCGCGCGTGCAAATGTTTGACATTTGTTACGGCGCGACTACATATCTGGCAGGTGATGATTCTTTGCTTTGTGTTGCTATGGCGCGTGCCTTGGGTAACTTCTTCATTAAGTTTGTAGTAATTTTGGGCGGGAAATCCCTTGAAATTTGAAATTTGACAAGTTGGTGAGAAACGTCGTTGATGGTGACGTTTGAGTTGACCACTTACACGGTTGTCATCAAGTTATCTCTGATGGTTGGTCATCTCGTCAGGAGAGTGAGCTCCACGCGCGCGTGGTAACCGTCACTCCGGGTTTCTCGCCTTACGTGTCGTCTTCTGATTGGTCACGTGCGCGGCGATCCCGGCACGTTTACCCATCGCATTAAATGCGATGGGTATATATATCCGATGAGATGGAGAGAAGAAATCACTTTTCGTCTTCTGTTGTATTCTCTTTTCCTATTTGCTCTCGAATTCTTTTGAATCTTCAAACTTTTGAAGAACATAGTAGCAGATCTTCAAACTTTCTTCTTTGTTATCTATGGCTGAAGAACATCAAGAGGATATTCCCGGAGAAGAAGGCCCTGTTCCCGTTCTCCGGTGGGATTTAGGCCTCTTTGAGCAGATAGTACGTGGTTTCCGGTTTCCACCAGAGTGGGATGCCAAATATCCCGGTCAAAATCAGACGGCCGCCGATGCACCGCCGGGTTATATCACGTTATTTGAAGATTTCTTCCATCAAGGCAACTTCCGGTTGCCGGCGACGAACTTTCTGGCACATATTTTGCAGTTCTATGGGTTCCACATCTCCCAGTTGAGTCCTCCTGGGATGGTTAGGGTTCGACACTTCGAGTTTTTATGTCGATCTCATGCTGTCGAGCCGACGGTTGAGAGGTTCAGGGCATTCTACCAGCTTATCCGGAACATGGGGTTCTTCTCGTTTGCCAGTCGAGGGGCTGCGAAGAAGATACTCCTTAACCCTCCTAAGAGCTTCCATGACTGGAAACCGAAGTTTTTCTATATTCGTGAGGGGGTGATCCCCATCGCCATGACCTTCCGCGCTTGGTCTGAGCCAAATGTGAAGGAGGATCTGGCGATTCCCAAGAATGAAGCTTGGTACCAGAAGCTTACTGCTACCCCAAACTGAGTGTTTGGTGAGAACGTCTTGGTAGCGGCGCGGATGAGCGATCAATGGCTGCCTGACAGCGAGGAAGTTCCTATTTTGATGTTCGACGATATAGGTTAGTAATTTCCTTAGTTTTGTTGATTTCGTGTTTCGTAACTGTGTTTATTTTTATAATTTGTCGTGTAGAGGCGCATCTGTATCAAGCTGCCTTCCCCACCTTTGGTGGTTCCATGGGCGTGCGCCCGCTCCAGGCTGGAGAAGAATATTGGTATGACCAGATTAAAGGTAACTTCATGTACCCAGTTGCTGATGCATTCGCCGCTCCGCCTATTGCAACTGAAGGTGCGCACATACCTAAACCTCGTCCTTTGCGCTCTGTGACTTCTGCTGGGAAAGAGATTGTCAAACTTTCCAGCGAGGAGTCTGTAGGGTCTTCGAATGGGGAGCTAAGTTCGTGGTCTAACGTCTTTGCAGGTGTGTTGCGCGACCTGGGTATCGACCCCGAAGAGAAGAAGAAGAAACCTTCTAGGAAGAAGAAGGTGATCAACCTTGAGCCTGAGGTGATAAGCAAAAAAGGCGGGAGTAGCCACCCAGCTTCTGGTGCTGCTGATGAAGGTACTCTTCGGCTTCGTCAGAGTAACTTGAAAGATTATGTGATAATTAGTGACTCACTTGAAGGCTTGTCGCGTATAGGCGAGAAGAAAACTGGAGCAGGTGGCTCAAAAAGTTCAGGCAGCGCGGGTTCTCGCAACCCAGATGCTGGCGCGACTCATTCCTCTGTTGCGCATGATGAAGAAGAGGAAGAAGAAGAAGCGGAACAGGATGCTGCTGCAAATTTAATCAGCAGGAAAAGAAATAGGAGTGAGACCACCGCTGGGGCTTCCATTGCGCCGCAGGGTGGTGAGGTTCCTATGATTGGGAAGCGAAGCAACCTTCGCTCTTTATACAAGTTTTCTCCTGGTAAGTTCTTACTCTCTTCTTTATGTTGCTTCCTCTTTTTGACACTTGATCTTCTGCAGAGACCAAGAAGAAGACCCCTGAAAAGAAGGGTGTTGTGTTTACGGAGCCTTCAGAGCCGGCGCATAAGAGGCCTAAGGTTACCGTTAAACCTTTAAAAACTGTGGTGGAGTCTGATAAGGCAAAACATGTTGTTGAGGTCGAGAAGGAGAAAGCTGCTGCGACAGGGAAGAGTAAGTCTGAGGAAGATAGGAGGAAAGTTGATGAGGAGCGTAGGAAGAAAACTGATGAAGACCAACGGAAGAAGGCTGAGGAGGAGAAGAAAAAAGCTGATGAGGAGAAGAAGAGGCGAGCTGAGCAGGAGAAGGAGAAAAGGGCTGCAGAAAGAGAGAAGGAAAAAGAGAAAACTAAGCAGAAGGAGAAGACTGCTGCCGACAAGTCTGTTGGAATTTCTACTGCAGGAGGCGCGGGTGTGGGAAAACATGGCGCGCCGCCGCGCTCTCCAATAGGCCCCCGGGATACTTTGGGGGATATTTATTACAAGTCGTATACGGAAGAGAGCCGTGGTGACGCTCCGCACCAACCGCCATGGGGTTTAAAGCAAAAAAGATACTTTTCTCGAGTTCGCGCCTTGCCGCGACTGGCTTCTGAATTCCATTCCTCCTGATGAGGTTGACCGTCAAAGGGCGCGAACCCACAGCGGGTTGTATCACGCCTATGTTGTTGGTGAGGCCAACACTCGTGCTGCTAACCAAGAAATTGTTCGCGAGTGGCGAACCATGGTTAGGGAGAGGGAAGATTGGGAGAAATACCGCGAGCGGATATTGAGGCGTGTTAATGACTTTGAAAAGTCGAAAGCTGCTTTTGATGAGGAGAAGGCAAAATTCGAAGCTGACCGGAAGTCGGAGGAATGGGGCCGTGAAGGCCTTAAGGGTAAGCTTCACGCTGCTGAAGATTTGCTGGCGAAGGAGAAGGCAGAGTGGAAGAAAATATGTGAGAAGGACAACCAGCGCGTTTATGCCGCTCGGACTAAGATTGTTGAGCTTGAAGGCAAGGTTGCTGAACAGACCACGAAGGTCGAGGATGCGCAAGCTGCTAAAGAGCAGCCTGAGGTTCGAGAAACTTCTTTTTAGTTTATGCTTTTGTTGGCAGAATTAACTGATCACTTTATCCCTTGTAGGTTGAGTTGGCAGAGGTGAAGGCGCAACTGTCTAGTAAAGACCAGGATTTGATGGCCAAGGACGTCGAGATCGCTGAGCTGAAACGCCGTTTGCAAGAGCAAGTTGACAAAGGGGAGTCCTTGGAAATCGACCTTGAAGCTGAGAAGGTTAAAGCTGCCACTGATGAAGAGGCCAAACAAAAAGCTGAGGAGGCACGAGACATTAGCACAACTGCTCTCAATGTGGCGCAAAACAACTATTCCGAAGCTCAAGGTATCGTTGATACTCTGGTCTCTGAAGCTGAGTGGTTGCGCGGCCGAGGAATAGTTCTGGTATGGTTTCTCTTAACTCTGTTTTAATTCATTAAAACCTGTTGTCTTATGTATTGCGTTTGCTGTAGATGGCCAACTCCATCTTGAATGCTGGGGAGCTAGATAAAGCTGTTGCTACTTTGATAGACGCTTCGCGCGCGGTTGGTCACCGTGGTGGTTATTTGGAGTGTGCGCAGCATGCTACAGCGGTTTTCGGATAGGAGTTTGACTCTAGTCATTGCTCAGTGACTGAGCAAGCTGATGCTGAGTTAACGCGCGCTGAACATGCTTATGACCATCTATCATTGCCTTTGATGGACCTGGTCGCAGATGCGCTGAAACATGACGATTGGTGTCAACGGTTAAAGACCATCCTTGATCCGCCAGAAACTGTTGAGCTATCGGATGAAGAGGAGCCAACTGGTGATGATGGTGGAAACGATGGAGGTGACGGTAATCATGGCGATGATGATGGTGAAGGCGATAAGCACGGCGACGATGATGGGGATGGCTTTGAATAGATGGTGTTGAAGGCTTTGTGCCTTGTAAATTTTGTTTAGTTTTTCTAATATGTCGTGTCGCGCGGTCGCGCTAGTCTTAGGCCGAATGAATGATAGGCTTTATGTAACCGTTGCGCGTTTGCGCTTATTTAAATATGATGTTTATTTTATTCTGTCTTGTTACAATTATTGTATTGTTGTTAGAAACTTTGGTTAAGTTAGCGCGAATAAATGTAAGTGTAACTCTTGTGCGAGTGTAACTGCTCGGTCTCTCGCTATATTCGCGGAGGAGCTTGGAGGCATAACTCAAGAGCTTGTAAGTCACTGGAGTGTTTTTGTGCTAATCAAAAGTTTAACATGAATTTGTAACTCAAGAAGCATTATGATAAAAGAAAACATGTCGTATGCTTTCATTAATTGGGAAACAGGCGCTTAGGCCAATCGTACATCGTAGATAAGCAACATAAAGGGCGTTTAGCCGACATTGGAAGTTAAAAAAGGCGCGTGGCCAACATGAGGGGAGTGGCGCATGGCCTAGGGTAGTTACATATAGCACTTGCGCAATTGTTGCGCATTCCATGTGCGCGGGATGATGTGTCCATCCAGAGTGCGCAATTTGTATGCCCCCTTTCCTAGCACTTCGTGTACCAAGTACGGGCCTTCCCATTTGGGTGCTAGCTTCCCGGGGCGCTCTGCGTTTGAAGCTTCATTGTCTCGGAAAACGTATTCTCCGGGAGTGAAGGTACAAATGCGGACTCTCGCATTGTAGTACCTTTCCAGTTGTGTCTTGTATTTCGCTTCTTTAATACGCGCAATCTCGCGTCTTTCTTCCAGTAGATCCAAATCGAGACGGCGCTCTGCTTCATTATCAACTGTGTTGACTGCTGTCAAGCGCGGTGAGGGGAGTCCAACTTCCACCGGGATAACTGCTTCCGAGCCGTATACTAGGCTGAAAGGAGTTTCGCCGGTGCTTGTCTTCGGCATGGTTCGATGAGCCCACATGATGCTTGGGAGCTCATCTACCCAGCCTCTTCTCTTTGTGCCCAGTCGGGCTTTTATCCCCTCGACGATACTTTTGTTAACGCTTTCCACTTGACCGTTGCCTTGAGGGTGCGCAACGGAGGAGAAGGTATGCTCGATTTTCATTTCCTTCATCCAATTTTGAAGGTCCTCAGAAGCAAAATTGGTACCGTTGTCTGTGACGATTTTGAGTGGGAGGCCAAACCTGCAAATGATGTGCTTCCAAATAAACTTGCGCACCATCATTGCAGTGGTTGAGGCGAGAGCTTTGGCCTCCACCCACTTAGTAAAATAATCGACGGCCACGATTATGAACTTGACGGCGCCGGGGGCATCCGGGAAGGGCCCCACCATGTCAATTCCCCACTGTTGGAAAGGCCAAGCAGTGGATACAGGGATAAGATCGTTCTTTGGGCGCAGGGTTTTTGGAGAATGTTGCTGACAAGAGTCGCATTTGCGCAGCTCCTTCAGGGCGTCGACGTGCATCCCTGGCCAATAATATCCAGCGTTCATAATCTTCGCGACAACCATGCGTGGTCCAGCATGGATGCCACAGATCCCTTCGTGGATCTCCCTGATCAAGTAATTCGCATCTTGGGGGTCCACGCAACGCAGTAGTGGCCCCAAGAAGGACTTGCGGTATAAGATACCACCATTCATCTCATAATGCAGAGCTTTGTTTTGAATCTTTCTTGCCTCTGCCTTGCTCTCAAGGAGTATTCCTTCTTGAAAATACTGAATTATAGGGGTCATCCAAGATGGCTGCCCTATTTCGATCACATTTACCTGGCGCATCAATACTGAAGGATTTTTTAGTACTTCAATCCTTACATCTTTTGCGAAATGCTGAAAGGAGGTTGAAGCAAGCTTGCTCAAAGCGTCGGCTGGTTTGTTTTCGGAACGATTGATGTGTACTACCTTGTATGACTTGAATTTCTGAAGCAGTTCTTTCGCTTGATCCAAATATAAGGCCATAACTTCGCCCTTTGCATCATAGATTCCGTTGATTTGACTGGCGATTAAAAGTGAATCAACGTGCGCTTGAAGATTCTTAGCTCCCATTTTTATGGCGAGGCGTAAGCCTGCCAGAAATGCCTCGTACTCCGCCTCGTTGTTGGTGTTCTTAAAATCCAACTTGATGGCGTACGTAAATTCATATTTTTCAGGGCTCACGAGGCGCAATCCTGCTCCTGCGCCATCCTCGTTTGAGGCCCCATCGGTGTACAGCAACCACAACCCATCGGATACGTCCTTCACTGGAGTTTCGACAACCTCGCAATCTTTGATTTTTTCCGCTAGGACTTCTGTGATAAAGTCTCCAAGGACTTGGCCCTTGATGGCTGGGCGCGGCCTGTACAAAATGTTGTGGCCCCCCAGCTCGATCGCCCACTTTGCTAGTCGCCCAGATGTTTCTGGCTTTTGCAATATCGTGCCAATGTGGAAATTGGTAAGTACGGTGATCACATGCCCTGTAAAGTATCTGCGCAGCCGCCGAGAGGCGTGTAGCAGCGCAAGCACCAATTTCTCCATTGTGGAGTATCTTGTTTCTGGATCAGTAAGCACTCTACTGACGTAATAAATTGGAGTCAAAACTCCATTTCTATCGACAAGCAATACCGATCCCACTGCCTTGTCCGATGATGATAAGTACAAGATGAGCGGCTCCTTCTCGAACGGTGCAGTCAAGGTAAGGAGTTCGATCAAACACTCCTTCATTTGCTGAAAAGCCTTCTCTGCTTCAGGGGTCCACCTGAACTCTTGTTTCTTCACACAGTTGCGCAGAGTGTTGATAAAAGGGTATGACTTCGCGGCGTTGTTTGACAGAAAACGGTTAAGCGCGGCTAGGCGGCCGGCCAACCTTTGCATCTCTTTGATTGTTCATGGTGATGGCATTCGTTCTATTGCCTGGACCTTTTCTGGATTCACCTTAAAGCCGCCGTTTGTGACTATGAAGCCTAAGAACTTCCCTTCTTCCATGCCAAAAGAACACTTGGCTGGATTCAATTTCATGTTCACGCTGCGCAATGAGTTGAATGTTTTTTCGATGTCTTTCAACATTTGGTCCTCTTCAGGACTTTTGATCACTAAATCATCTGTGTAAACCTCGATATGCTTCCCGATATCTCCAGCGAAGGTCTTATCCATCAGGCGTTGATACGTCGCGCCAACATTTTTCAGGCCGAAAGGCATCTTTGTGTAGCAGAAGATGCCTAGATCGGTTCGAAAAGCTGTCTTATCTTCGTCTTCTAGCTTCATTTGAACCTGATGGTACCCTTTATAGTAGTCTAAGAAGCATTTCCATCTGTATGGTGCTAGAGAGTCTATCTTTTTGTCGATCTCAGGCAAAGAGTAGCAATCTTTAGGGCATGCCTTGTTGAGATCGGTATAATCAACACACATTCGCCACCCTCCACTAGACTTCTCTACCATCACTGGGTTCGCGACCCAACTTTGATAACGTACTTCTCGCAAGATTCCAGCTTTGAGTAGTTCGCATACTTGCTCATTCATTGCTTTGGTTTTGTCTGCCCCTAAGCTGCGCCTTCTTTGGACTTTCGGCTCAACAGAGGGGTAGGTGTTTAAACAATGCTCAGTAATGTCGCGCGGGACACCGGTCATGTCGGCCGGAGTCCAGGCGAAGATATCTATATTCTTGAACAGGAGTTGCTTGAGATGCGTTCTGATGTTTGGTGAGATTGCATGGCCTATCGTCACCGTTTGCTCTGGGTACTTGCGGTTTAACACCCATTTCTCTGGCTCGGTTGTTGAAACCTTCGCCGCTTTGTTGGGCGCATCTCTTCTGTGGACATTACTTCTTTCTTGGCATAGATAATCGCCACCCCTGTCTTGGTTGGAAACCCTATTGCTGAGTGGGGCGTGGAAGTTACCATGTTCAGTTCGCCTTGGGTTTCTCTCCCAATCAATACTTCATGCCTTGAATCACCATGAAGTTCACATTTGTTGTTCTTGAATGCTTCCCGTCAGAGAGCGTGACGGGGAAGCTGATTTGGCCTAGCGGGAAAACCATTTCGTTGCAAAATCCAGACAGTGGATAATCAACTGGCTCAAGTCTCGCTTTATCATCTTCATCAAACTGATTAAAACACTGCTCATAGATGATATCAGCCGTACTCCCTGGGTCAATGAAGACATACTCCGTTTCATAATGGCCGATAATGCCGGTAATGACGACGGGTCGCGTGGCACGAGAGCCGCCGCGCACTACCGGGAAAATGACCTGTTGCTCTTGCCATGAGGGTTCATAAGGGCGCTTGCCTTTCTCTTTTGCGTTGTATCTTGGTCCATTGACCATATGGGTTTCTAGGCGTCTGACTTTCTTGTGATTCCCCTCATCATGGCGTTGGATCTGTCGAGTTTCTTTGCGCATGTTTTTCACCAGGTGGCTTAGCTTTCCGCTTTTTAGCGCTCTTTCAATCTCTTGACGTAAACTGTAACAGTCATCCGTCAGGTGCCCTGTATCTTTGTGGAAGTCGCAGTACAGGTTGGGGTCTTGACCTTTCTTGTTTGTCATAGGCCTTGGAGTCTTGAAATCATGATTCTCCGTCATCAGCACCTCTTTCGGCGTTTTAATGAGCGGAGTCCAGTGCTTTTCTCGGTTGTCATCCCTGACTGCTTTCCAATAACCGATGCGATCAATAGTATCTCGCGCGTCTTCTTTGTAGCGAGTCCGCTCTTCATAACGAGATCGTTCGCCATAACCGCTGGAGTGGTTGGCTTTCCACCCAGGGTTTTTGCCTTTGTTTCGTCCATTGTTGTCGCGCGAATGACCCCCCTTAGAAAATTGGTCTTCAGCATAATAATTCTTGTTTGCGGCGAGTGACTCTTCAGTTTGCGCGACTATTTTTGCGGCCTCCATGAGCTTATCCCATTCTTTAGGCATCCCATCTTTCCCAGTGATAGTTCTGATGAGACTATCACAGCGAATGGCTTTCTTGAAGTGGCAACGCATGAGTTGTTCACTTACGCCACCGATTTCCAAGCACTCTTTGTTGAAGAGCGTGATGAAATCTTCCAAACCCTCGTTATCTCTGCGCCAGATGTCCTCGACCTCGGCTGTGTCGCGCTGGTAACATCTCTGTTGACTGAAGTGACTCAAAAACTGTGTCCTGAAATCCACCCATGACTTGATCTTTCCCGGAGGAAGGCTGTCGAACCAGGCGCGAGCAGCCCCTGTAAGCGTTTGAATAAATAGATGGCACCACATAGGCATATTCCATCCTCCCATGCAACCCACGCTTGTGAAAACTCTGACGTGATCATCGGGATCAGTCAATCCGTTAAACTTTCCAACTGTTGGAGGCAACTTCTCTCTTTTAAGCGGCGCCAGCGTGATCTTTGGAATGAACTTTGAATGTTCTACGGCTTCAGCTGGTCGATAGGCGAGGCGAAAGTCTTGCTCTGCCTCTTCGGTGTACCCAACGTGTTGTCTTGGTTTGTAGTATTCATGGTTCCTCTGTAAACGATTGAAGACTGAAGATCCTTCATCGTCTTGCCAAGTTGGATCATTCGGGTCAGTATCTTCCCATTCATTGTTCATGTTGCGCGGCGTGAGCCGGCTATGAACTGGGCCTCTTTGGACGTTTGACGGATAGTCATAATAGCTTTCTGTTTCTCCCCGTGTATCGCGCGTGTCCTGCACGCTTAGTCTTCTGGTAGGGGGAGGTCTGTTAGCTCTTCCTTGGATGTTTTGCTGTTGTGGTATCTGGCGCGCCCCGTGACTGGGGCCTGTTGGTGTAACCAAGGACGGTTCTGCCGTTAAGACTGCTTGTTGTGCGATCAGGGATTGATATGCCGCGTTAATGGTGGCAATATTTTTGGCGTACCAAGAGGCTGGAGTTTCGCCCTCTGGTAGACCTAATAGCGCCGAAACGTTCTGAGGTGGAGCTGGGTTTGAAGGTCCAGCGCCATTGTTTCCTGGGGTTACCGTCTGAGTGATGCGGGTGATGCTCCCGCGCGGTCCCCCAGTGTTGGTTACTTCGATTTCGCCAATTTCTTCAATGTGTTGAGGTTGAACGTTTTGATTGTCCTCCCCAACGCTGCATTAGAGTTTGCTCCGAAACCAACAAACTCAGGAATGATTCCTTGACCAGCCATGATCGAAGGAAAAAACAACGAAAACTCAGAAAAAAGAAGATGAAAGTGATTTGTAGAAAACCGGTGGGCGCCAACGAAGAAACACGAAACTAATTAAGGGCTAATCAGTTTGGTTTATGTTCCTACCATAGTGGTTAATCTTCTAATGACTTTCTGAGCTTCGTAATGATCGTCTAATCCTGCAAAACAGAACACCGTTACTCGTTAAGAGGGGAATGTGGGGGTTTCCCTCTTAACCAGGCTCCGGCGTGAGAATAAGCGACTGCTTTGGGGAGATAATTAAGTATTAAGAGTGAGAGTAGAGGGAATGGAATGTTTAACCTGTGAAGTCAGGTCTCTATTTATAGCCGGAGAGGTGTAAGAGGATACGGGCTGATGGGCCTTGGGCCTGAAGGCGACAACATAGAGGATATGCTCCTTGTTTCACTGGTGTCGACCGTTAGTGGCTTCTCAGAGCTTTCTGGAGTTGGCGCAATGTGATTGGAGCCACGTGTCACCGTTGTCGGCCTGGCCGCCCTTCTGCCATCAGCAGGTAAGTGGAGATCGTGGGATAGTTGTCTCTGCCCTGTGATTGGTGCCATGTAGGCGTCCTTAAGTACTTTTTGTCTCCTGCATGTCAGACGATCGTGGAGCACGACAGAAGGACACTGATTGGCTCTTTACTTGTACCTTGTGTACTATCTGAAACAGCCTGGCGTTGCTTCCTTCGCGATTCTTGCTGAGCACGTAACTACCCCGCGCAGGAGTATAGGTTACTGCATGCTCATTCTGAATACTAAGTGTTGAAAACGGAGCTTCCACTTGCTTAGACCTCGTGCCGCATCAAAGAATGTTGATGTAGCCCGCGCGACGTTAGCGATAAGAAATTTGCTGAATAAGGAGTATGGTCCTGCGCGCAACCTTGACGGAGGTTTGCGCGGCTTTTTGGGACCATACCCCTTCACATTCGGACTCAATTCAGACGACACATCCCTCTACACCTCCTATGCAGAAAATGACCTCCACAAGTTCAATGAACCATTTAGACATTAATTTGTAAAGGAGAACCAAGAAGCAAAAAAGGCAACAACAAACAAGATTACTGACTTTGTGTTGACTTCCACAATCCCCCTTGCACCAACAATTTTCGTGTTTGAAAGGTCCTCAGAAAAATCCTACAAGAATTAGATAAGTCATACGTCAATGCATGCCATGTCAGCGCCAGGTTGGTCAATCATGTTTCAAAAAGAAAAGAATAACACTCAACCTATAGTAATTTATCATGTTCTATAATGTATAGATGCTTCATTTGCATTCCATGCAGACCAATAAGAGACACATAATATGGTTCCAACTGCCATTAGCCATAAAAATACTTTGGCGATATCTACAACTGGACTTCTTGGTGAGTATAACTACACAAAAACTAGAGTGTGGTTGAAAACCTTTAGAAAAAAATAGAACAATGATGAAAACTCTATTGTAAAAAAACATATCATAAGACAAAAGGGATCATTATTCTTTATTAAAAGGGTAAGTTTCATAATTTATAGTTCTGTTTCAGACTTGCATCATAGATTATTAACTAGTTAGTGCTCAAACTGATAATATAATACATAATTTGATTAATCTAAAAGACTTGTGTAGATTTGAATAATTCTAAGATTGGCTACGAGGTTCATTCAACGGCTTATCCTACAAAATAGTGTTAAAATATATGACATATATCTTTCAACTTCATATTAATAATAAGTCTAATTGTTCTTCTCTATTTGTTACATGTGAGAATAAATGACTGGGCTTGCTTTGGGCTGCTGATTGGTCTTACTGTGGTTGCTGAGCTAAAGACTGGGCTTTAAAGATAAAGTCTGTTAGAAGTTTTCAACAAGTGGTGAAGTCCGGGTTATCCGTGTCACACCCTCAAATTCTACATGCGGAGTAATACCGCGAGGAGTGTGACTGACCAGGATTCAGTCACCAATCATATTGAACATTCAAAAATATAAGCAATTTAACAAAATACGATTAGTGGCAATAAAAGTCCACAGCTAAGTCTTAAGTTTTAAAACATCATAAAACGGAAATAGCGGAAGCATAGTTCAACAGTTAATTCAAAAGTCCAAAGTTTAACTTTATTTAGAACCCGACACGGGTTGATGCAACCACTACACTCCCCAAGCCACAAGCTCCTGCCATCATGGATTACTTGCAAAGCATGCAGTAGGGTGTCAACATAAAGTCGGCGAGTTCACGAGTTTATCCAGTTTTTTTTTTTTTTTTGAACGGCCAACAAACTCAATCCCGAGCACTCTCGGGGCACCCACTGGACAAACGGAGTACTCCGAGAGTAACCCGAGTCCACCACCAATTCCGGGGAAAACCCGGTAACCCACCCGCCCGTAGGCACGACGGTGAAATTACCGGTAAAACCCGTTTGGCTCAAGGATCCAACTCAGGTTTCCCTGGGTCTCCTATCATTGTCCACCAGTGCCTCACTCTGCACCAAGTGGGAGTCGAACCTGCATCTCTCAAGAGAAATGCAAGTCCTCCACCACTTGATCTAGAGATCATTGGCAGTTTTAATTCCCAAAAACTTGTTTAAGTAGTTAAGTTACTCATTTATATCATGCCATGGGGAGCTACCCCATATGTAAGCTACTAAACTGCGTTATACCGAATCCTTGCGACCGTACGTTTCCGTAGCGTGCCCCGTTTGTCAATGTCTATCATCATTGACGGTTTTCCAGAGTCTATTAGTTCACAGCCGATCCTTTCCAGGCACGGTGTGAGGTTGGTGAGAACTAAATAGCGCTATCAACTAATAACCCATTCGCCAGGCTAGGCGACTAATCGGTATATGTAAGTGGGGACTTTCGTGATAGAGTTCCGTTTAGTATACTCGTTGCATCTAATATAAATAGTAATTAACTGTGCGTCCCACACAAGGGGAGAAAGGTATGCTTGTACCCCACACAAGGAGGTAGCGTTGTTCGTTCCGTTTCCCAACCACCGGGAACGCATGCTTTTTAGAAAAGTTTGTGAACTCACCTCGGTTTGCTCGGCAGATAGTTTACTTGCTAAATAACTTTTGGTCAATCGCGTCCTATTATAGTTATTACGCCTAATCAGATTCGCATACAAGTAATTCATGTAAATGTTCACATATTTAACAAGTAGCACAGAAAGCATCATATATAACCCAAGTCCAAAACATGTAAACATTATTGCAGCCCACAAAATATTTATAATGCATGGCCCAGTCAAAATATAGTCAGTCTTAGAAGTGTGCGGTCACCACAAGTGTGCGATCTATGAAATGGTGTGCGGTTTAATATTCATGAATTAATATTTAATATGTGGTTAACACGACCAACACGACTTATTGAATTCATCCTCCGGGATTACTATGTAAATCAGTGTGCGACTGGCCTATCGTTAGCTTATTCTCCTAAGTGTGTGATTACTGAGTCCAAAATCTCCTAAATGTGTGTGTGGCCCAATTTTTATCATGAGCCCAAACATGTGTGCGACCAAACTACTGGTGTGCGATTATCATGTAATTGTGCGATGAAAAAGTCATATGACAAACAATTCCCTAAGTGTGTGTTTGTACGGCCGACAAAGTCACGTAACACATATCACTCCTCACATTCCTAGATCAATCAGAAAAGACAAAATACCTTATCCTATAATTTTAATCCTCACAACATATTCAGTTTGTACCTTATGCATCAACAGTTGTACCCTCCACTAATACGCAGCAAGAAAATTCAAATGTCTTAATCATCCTCATCTCTAAACAACATTATTCTTATTCTTCAAACAACTAATCGATTCATACATCAGGCATACGAATATTATGCATCGAACTGACTTATCATTGTTTTTAAATGAATCAACGAGGTCATTCTTTATGCATAACCAGGTTGTACACCATGCATAATTGGTTGTACGTATTTCATGTAAACCCATCACCAAGCACTCATATGTCAGTCACATATACTCAGTTTTCATGATATGCATATTACCGAATCCTTATATCTATGTACTAAAGTCAACTTAGAAACAGTTAATGGTACAATCATCATCTTTTTCATTCAAAGAAATGAACAGATTTCGACATCAAGTATCAGAGGATTCAAACAGTTTCATTCAAGGAGTACCACTCTCATATATGGATTTTAACCCAAAAAAGTCTCTAATCTTTTTAAATCATCAGCAGGTTTTGTTATCATGCCACAGTTTTGAAAGGAAAGATTTAATCGGTTGGCCAACATTTTAAGTCTGATTTTAATCAACATTTAAGCACCCCATTACTCATTTTATAGCTCAAAGATGAAGCACGTAATCCTAACCTGAAACCGGTCGAGCCGAGATGAGGTGTGCGACGAAGATGGGAGGTGATGATGCTCGAAAGAGTGTGATTACAGTCGTTCCTTGAGACGATGACGATGGTGCCGGTGATTCCGAGAAAATGGAAAGATGGAGTGTTGCAGGTTTGTTTTTAGGAAGAAAGGGTTTAAGGTGAGAGAGAAGAGGTGTCTAGGGATTGCTGTAAATGAGAATGATTGCAAACATTCTAAGTTGTCGGCTGAGGTTGTCTTTATAGTCCCATCATAAAAGGCGGTTTATCAAAATTGAGGAGATAAATTAGCGAGATTAAAGCCAAGGGTTTCTTATCGTTCAAGAATAGGACTAGATTTAAAGATATTTTTTGGTATAATTGGTGTAAATTTGTAAGGGTCATGCTAATCACACACGGCCAAAATTATTTTCACATCCCAAAGCGCCGCGCTATGGCCAAAGCGCGGCGCTATGCTCGACAAAAGTGCTTCGATTGACGTTTGAGACATTCCCTACTGTTTGACAGACATAAAGCTGATTATGATGTTTTGTCGTTAACCCTAAGCGCCGCGCTTTGGCCATAGCGCGGCGCTTCGACCCAAATTTTCACTTTTAAAAGCAAGCTACTGATTGAGGTTGGCCAAGCAAGCATACGTTCTTCTTCTTCTTCAGAAAAGCATCGTTCGAGACAAGGTCGCACTCAATACGTTGTTTACAAACATACGTGGGTATTCGAGTGTTTTGTTGTTTGTTGTTTACAAAAAACGATGTCGTGGTTAAACAACTATATTTCCGGTCAATATTCTGACGAGACAGTTGTTCCTGATTCTTACGAGGGGACCGCTATTTCTGACTCGTATGAGAAACCGGTCTCGTCCAACTTGAGGGAGGCAGAGGTTGTATCTGGCATTCGTTATCGTGATAACACGGTGACGCTGGATTTGAATACCCCTGTGGAGGACCCTTACGCACAACAAGGTTATTCGAATTTCGGTTACGGTGGCGAGTACAGCTTTGTACAGCAGGAGTGTGGTCCAAACGACAGTTACGGTTGTCAACAGAGCTTACAAGGTTATTCGAATTTCGGTTACGGTAGCGAGCACAACTTTGAACATCAAGTATATTCGGACCTCGGTGACGATGGTGAGCCGGGGGATGTGTCTGTTGACGAGGAAGGCTGTTACCCGGTTACGTTTTCGTTTGATACAACGCAGACCTTTTCGTCACGTAAAGAGTTGGTGCGTTGGGTACAAGACACGGCAAAAGACAACGGTTACCTCATTGTGACTAAGAGGTCGAATAAAAGAGGAGAGAATTACAAGATTTGGTTTCAATGTACTTTTGGTGGGGAGCATAAGAGTATAGCTACACAGAGGAAAACGGGTAGCAAGAAAATAGGCTGCCCGTTCGAGATGATCGGGTTTTCGGAATCATCCGGAAGTGTTTGGAGGATCGAGGTGACGAAGGCGAAGCATAACCACACTCCTATTGAAAACTTAGAGGGTCACGCGTATGCGAGAAGGCTTTCTTCGGAGGATACAAAACAGGTTAAGGAGCTGGCAGAGCAAGACATTCCCAACCAAAGTATCTGGCGAACGCTGACAAAAAACAATCCGGCTAGAAAGCTTATTCCGAAAGATATACACAACGCTGTTCAGAAGATCAACGCCGAAAAAAATGTCGGTAAGTCTCCGATGCAAAAACTTGAAAGCATTCTTCTCGAAAAAAATTACACTTATTACATTCGCACGAATGAGATATCAAACGAAGTTGAAGATGTCTTCTTTGTTCATGAAAGATCATTCAATATGTGGTGTGCCTTCCCGCATGTGCTAATGATTGACGCCACCTACAAAACGAACATGTACAACCTGCCATTTGTTCAGGTCGTAGGCATGACGTCGACAAACAAATCGTTTACGGCTGCTTGTGCGGTAATTTCCGCTGAGAAGTCAGAGAACTACCTATGGGTGTTGCAGAGGATCAAGTCTATGCTGGTAGGATGTATGGAACCGCGCGTGATTTTAACAGACAGGGATTTTGCGCTAATGAACGCGTGTGAACAAGTTTTTCCAAAAGCGCATAAGTATCTTTGTCGGTTCCATATTCAACAAAATATTAATAAGAACAGCAAGAAGAAATTCTCTGACAAGGAATGGAAAGAATTCGTACGTAGATTTTGGTTATTGTGCGAGTCTACGACCGAGGAAATATACAGGTATAACTTGGAAAACCTTGAAGCACAGCTGAAAGAAGATGACCGTGAACGTAGGTATTTCTTACATAATTATGTTCAAATTTTATATAATAACAAAAACTGACTATTTACGTTTTTTTTTTAATTTTAGAGGTTTTTGATTATTTGAAGAAATCCTGGTTGGATCCGTACCGTGAAAAGTTTGTATCATGCTGGATTAACAAAACTATCAACTTTCACCAAACTACGACCAACAGGGTTGAGGGCATGCATGCAACACTAAAAAGTCACTTTCCAAGTCATCGCAACACACTGGATAAACTTGTACTGTATGTTGATCATGTTGTTGATAGACAATACACCGAGATTAGTACAAGCTTTGAAACAAGCCTCCGAAAAGTGATGACGCACCACAAGAAGCAGCCCATGCTTGCATATATTCTCAGAAAGGTTTCAATATATGCGATTGAGCTTTTGAGTAGGGAACTAAAACGTAAGGAAGACGGGTTGAGAGCCTACGGTGCAAGCTGTGGTTGCCAACTTTTTACCAGCTGTGGTTTGCCATGTGCCTGTCGTTTGGAAAAGTTGGAAATAAAGGTAATTAATATCTTTGACCTTTCTCGTTATGATTCTGCCACCTAATTTGTTTTCATCCACAGGTCAGCAACTCCGGATCACACACATAGACGTGTTCTGGAAGAAGCTTAACTTCAAGCCTGCAAAGAAAAACATAGAGGATATCGATGTAGACGCGGAATTTGAAAAATTGAAACAAAAGATCGATCCAACACCCCCTCAAGTGAAAAGGAGCTTCTTTGAAAAGTTTCAGCAAATCCTCAATCCAGGGAACAATAACAAAAAACCTCCTGCTGTTCTGAAGAAAACTCGTGGTCGCCCAACATTGAAAACGCAGGAAGAAAGAAAGGTTGAAGCCGCTAGAAAAAGCTCGTACATTCCGTCGGAAGAAACTTGGGTCGAGGCCTCAGATGATCTTCCCCGTCACAGCTCGTACATATCACCCGAAGATTCTAGAAGACAAAAGAATACCAAACCGATCAACCTGCACCCTGATTTCCCGATGATCAAGCTCGGTCCTAAGACGGATATAGCGATCCGCAACTACGCATCTCAGATTCCCGAAGTGATCCATCCATACATCGTTAGAATAAAGGACGTGAAACCAGATGGTCATTGTGGGTTTCGATCGGTGGCTGTTGGGTTAGGAGTGAAACAAAATTCATATTTGATGATCCGGAAACAACTTATAAAGGAGTTACGTACGAACGAATCGCTTTGGAGGCAGTTTTTTGATCCGGAAAACATAGGAGTTTCCAGTCCACGAGGTTACATTCCGTCTCGCCGGTCAGGAGTTTCATATGAGTGTGCGGCAGTTTGCTGTCCATACAGGTTTGTTTAAATAATATTATTTATTATTTTATATTTAATATCATTTGTTTATTTAATGTTATTTGTTTATTTAATATTATTTGTTTATTATTATTATTTGTTTATTTAATGTTATTTGTTTATTTAATATTATTTGTTTATTATTATTATTTGTTTATTTAATATTATTTGTTTATTATTATTATTTGTTTATTTAATATTATTTGTTTATTATTATTATTTGTTTATTTAATATTATTTGTTTATACAGGTTTGTACACAGAGCCCGAGCTTGATACTGATTTATATACTACGGCGGTTACAGCGATGGACAGGCAGACGCTTATCAGTTTCTGGAGGGCCATTTCCAGGGTTCCCTTTGGGAGATCCTGGCAAAAGGCCACCACCATTAAAGACCCCTTGTACCGATACTTGCACCATATTATCGCGGCAACTATCGTGCCGCGGGGTTCCAGCAGGGAGAAGGTCAACCTCAATGACCTTTTCTTTCTATACTGCCTACTGCGCCGCCAGCCCTGCGATCTAGCAGCCTGCCTGGCAGATTACTTTGCCACAGCATACCACCGGCAGCTCCGCGGGTTCGTGCACACTGGCTCATTCATCACCGCCATTGCACGCTCGCTAGGGCTCGTGCCCGAGCATGATACGGAGCTGTCCGATCCGGTCCCGTCTACCAGGTTGGGCCGCGCGTCAGTATCTGCCATGCAGATTACCCGTACCTTTGATGTTGGTCTGAGGTTTCGGGGACGTGACGGGCTGATTTGGCATCCGGAGGTGATGCCGGAGGTCATCCCGGTTGTTATTGAGGTGAGGGCTGGAGTGTTAGCCCCTCCTGATGTTCAGGCGGCCGCTCGGCAGGCTCAGCTACAGGCTCTGGGACTCGATGAGTTCCCGGGCCAGCCTCAGGCTGAGGCTCAGGCTCAGGCTCAGCCTCAGGCTCAGCCTGTATTAGAGGATCCGGCTCAGGAGGAGCATATCGAGGAGATCCCGGTACCACCAGTTCAGCCAGCTCCTGAGCCGCCACAGTACCCGCAGCACGTTTACGCTGACCTGCCTCCGTTAGCGCGTGAGGTGGCTCGGGACTTCGACCGGCGCCTCAGACGCCAGGCCGCACGCCAGGACTGGATCATCGAGACGCTCGTTTCTCTACGAGAGCTCGCTGGGTTGCCTCCACTTCCCCTCCCACCGTCCCCACCGCACGAGGATTAGTACCTTAGTTTGTTTGTATAGTGTTTTGTTATGTATTATGTAGTCAATTGTACCTTTTTGTGTTTGTATGTACAAACTGATATATATATATATATATATATATATATATATATATATATATATATATATATATATATATATATATATATATATATATATATATATATATATATATATATATATATATATATATTGCAGTTAATCTTCTATTTACATCACGTTGGTTTTGGATTGTTTACGTTTAATTCTTATGGCTTTCTGTACAATTTATTTAACGTGTTCGTTTAATTTAACAAAATAAACTAGATTAACAGTTTATAAAGACGCACTTATATTATATACGTTCTATAAAAATAATGATGTAAAAAAACGTAATTATAAAACAACGTATTATAAAACTCAAATACAATTTTTTCCTCCAAAAAACAATACCAAACTAACCCACATCCCACCTATTTCAAATAAAAAACAACACAACTTCCAGCCAACGCTTTTTCTCTTTTTGCACATTCAAAGCGCCCCGCTTTGGCCATAGCGGGGCGCTTTGAGTGTGCAAAAAGACAAAGGTCGTGTGCGAATAGACCAGGCCATTTGTAATTATGTAAGGTTTGTTTGTGGTTTGGTCCCCTCGGTTTGAGAGGGTCAGTTGTGTTATTGAAATTTACCTTTCAAAAAAAAAAAACCTACTGTGCGATCTAATTAGGGTATTTTGAGGGGCCTGGTTTCTGTTGGGCCGAACCCACTGGAGGTGTGCGACCCCATTAAGGGTGCAGCCCAATCTATTGTCCCACACCATGATCTGATCGTTGTTTTGTATAAATTTATGACTTAATCCTCATAAAAATAATTAGCAATTAAAATAACAAATCAATAATAAGAAAAGAGATGTAATTTAGATTTCTAAATTTAATAGATTTACGTAATTGGTTCGTACAATAAGTTTGTGCGGGAAGGACCCGAGGTGTCACAATCCGGGTTTGGTTAGAAGTTGAACCGGGTGACTATATATCACTTGACACCCGGTGTTTGGTGAATCATCTAAGATATTTTTATACTTGTTCTCTTAGTTTCTCTCTCTAAAGGCAATTTAGGGTTTCATCTGAGAATCATTCTGATTCTCAGTTGTTGTGAGTCTATTGTTCGTTTAGTTACAAGATCATTGTGTTGATGATCTTGTGAGAGTTAGAGAGTTAGTATTTCTTCTGTGTTGATCTTGTAAATTGTTCAGATTGTATTTTTTAGGGTTAATAATATATGGGTTTGGGTATAATCTGAGTTCTATAAGTTTGATACCATTGTTTTGACATGGTATCAGAGCCTTGATTGCTCTTGGGATTTAGTCGGTGAATATTGGGTTCCGATCATTGTTCCGTAGTGTGTACGTGGTAGATGTTTGGAGATCTGCTTGTTTCTGGTGGTCTTTCGGTGGATCTGGGTAGTTTTCTTGCTGCAGGTTCTGGATCTTGAAGATCTTACTATCTTTGAATTTGTCCCATTCAAGATATAGAAACCCTAAATCTAGGGTTTGTGTTGTGATCTGAATCTTGGTGAACTTCTTTGTTTGCCGACTTCAGATTGGAGTGTTGTGGATTGCTTTGAAAGGATTATTGGAAGCTGCCGCACTGATTAAGGTTCAATCCTCGAAGATTGTAAAACCGTAATCAGATTTGGAGAAACCTTGACTTGGGTTTATCTTCTTGGTGAGATCTTTCCTTGTTATAATTTTTTTCCTTTCTTTATTCTGCATTTAGGCATTATTGTTGCCAGACTACTCGGGTCGGTATTGATTGGTACACCGAGAGGGTACACTCAGTTGCATATATTTGTGATTGTTTTGGTCAAAAATTACTGAAGCAATTAAGTGATCAAATTAGTTTTGTGAGGTAGTGTGCTAGCAATGTTTGTGAAAAATATGCTGGTTTGATTGTTCGTAAAAACAGTTTTCAGGATATAGCTCAGGATATTAAACTATACCGATAATCAAATAGTGAGCTGAAAAAGTAAAAGTGGACATAGGATATACGAGAAAAGCCCTTGATCAATCTAGATCTCCGGCATAAAACCTCAGGAGCTGACAATCGTCGGTTGCCTTGTTCTTCTTATTGCTTGAATATTCAGGATACAATGCAGGATAATGCTCAGATCGCTACTAAGTGTTACAACGATTGCTAGTGATGAGTGTTGGTGTGTAATTGTAAAAGAAAAGTGTAAGAGTTCGAGAGCAGTGAGTGTGTTGTTATGACCTATCGATCCGGCTATCCACATTTAAATAGTTACAAATAAAGAACAAATTCTCCTAAAATCTTGGGGTACTCCGGAATATTCTCTTTTGAACGTTGTACACCTTCTCTTGCGACTTCAACGTCCACTTCCTAACCGTATGGAACGAGTCTTTAGGAGAACAGGTCCTAGTTAACGTTATGATCCTGCAAGCAATTCGTTAGCAACCACCAGGATACAGCATCAGGATGTTACCAATATCCAGGTCCGGTATCCTGATCGTAAACACTTATAATGTACTCAAGATATAATTCAGGATATGGGCTCGAAATTTCACCAATAACAATTGTCCCCAAAAAATGATATCGTTGAGGATCCTGAGCCACAATGGTAATATTTTTTAACAATTATCAAGGCAATTAAGAGATAAGACCTCTGATTTGACTACTTATAACCGCCCAGACTAAATTCATTCATTACCCCTATATCTTCTCAAGCTAATCTCCATTTAACCTTCACCAAGAAGAAAAAAGGTAAAATCTTCTCTCTCATCATCATCCCTTTCCTCCTTTTTTTTTCTCAGTTTTTGGCTGTCACACCCTGACTATTGCGGAAGCGTATGATGTGTGACTGGTTTAATATCATTGCATTCAATCGTAATAAACAACTACAAGATTAAAACGATGTTCATCCATTCATAAAATTTGAGTATTACAAACAATGGTTATTTAAGTTTTAAAACACAACCTTCGACTAGGTTACAAACCAACAAAATTGGATGACATCTAAACTTGAAGTCTACTTCTAGTTTCAACACCCGCGCCCAAGATCCAACCTGTCATCTGAAATACATGTACTTTTTGAAAACATTAACAAAAGTTGAGCGAGTTCATGCATTTTGTATGAGTACTGTAATCTAGTAAATCTTTGAGAGACTCCTTTGTAAACGGGTATGAAAAGCGTGTATGAACATAAATGTTTTACAAGGACTTTAAGGCATGTGAGGACATAGGGAGCACTCATAATGAGTAGACTTATACCCTTGTCGATTTTCCCTCGACTATGTCGATTTCCCTCAACTATGTCGAATTTCCCTTCGACTATGTCAATTTACCTTGACTATGTCAATTTCCCTTGACTATGTCGATTTCCCTCGACTGGGACACTGAAGCACTCAAGTTATCACATGAGGACCATGAGTGGGGCTCGGCCATACCCGTTAGATCTAACCCTCGTCCATAATTAAGTATTAATGGCATTTCAATATTAAGTCCATGCTCACATGATCTAGTATTTCATAGGCAATTCATACCGTTTAAGCATTCGTAACATGTATTTCACCCCCGAGAGTTATAAAACCAAAAACAGTTAAGAGAAAAGGGGGAGCATGAACTCACTGTTTTGCATCTTCGATACTCGTAACTCAAATCTCCTTAGCAAACACGAGTCCCTACAATGTACTAATGTCTATTAGACGAGCGGGCCGTGCCTTGCCTTAATATTTATGTTTTGAGTTACGTTTCTTTTATGTCTTTAACATTATCCAAGGTTATAGTACTTCTCAAGTATTTATTTTTGTATCTCCTTCACAAGGATGGGGTATCTTATACATGTATTTTCGTATTATTGTATTTGTAATTTCCGAAATATATTTCCAAGTCTTACTTTAGAAAATATATTTGTAAACTCATTTTGTCCCAAAAATAAATAATGTACTGTCCAGAAAATATATATATTTTTTCCCAAAAATCATATATCTTCTAAATATACTAGGGAAATATATTTTAACTTCCCAAAAATAATATTTTCCTTTTTGTCAAAGTATGATATAACTTTGTAATATTTACAAAAATCATATTTTCCTTTCTTGTATCCAAAATAGTATTTACCAAAGATATATATGTAACGGTATTGTTTTGGATGGTAAATTTCACGGTACTATGTTAAGTTATATTATTTTAAGTCCTTAAATAATGTAACTAGTTCGCAAAAATATACAAACAATCACACATGTGTTTTTAATGTAAATATATATTCCAAATATATATTTATCCATTTTATTCAAAAAAACCAACCTCCAATACTTGTATTTTGTTACAAAATTTTATGGCAAGGTTCGTATTGAAAACCATAGTTAAAGTACACTAGTAAATATTTGTTAGAAAATATTTCTTTAAGTGTTTATATTTTTAGAAAATTTTGCCATAGTTTCCTTTGAAAATGGAGGTGTCCATGCTATATAAGCATATCATTTTCTTTTTAAAAATCAACATACAATAATCAACAATCAACCCTAAACAATATTATTTTTACCAAGTGCAAAAACTATACACTTTACATAACAACATGAACTTGATCTTTTATCAAAAACTTGTAGTAACTTGGTAAAATCTTTAGTAGGTTTAGTTATCCTCTAAAGTGCGTTTATTATTTTACAAATCTCATTCTCAAAAGATTTGTGTGTTTACAACTTGCTAGATGATCCTTCCAAAAATCATTCTTTTGAAATCTTCTTGTAAATAAAGTGCTCTTACACTTATTTTATCACCAAAAATAGTGTACATTTAAGCATGCATCAAGATTTTCTAAAAATCACATTTTGGACTTGATTCTTTTGGAAAACCACTCATGAATCTTAGATTCATAGGATTACTAGCTCACTTTATTTATTATTTTTCTAGAAATCATCTTATTTTCAAGTTCATGCTTATGCATGAGGGTGATCTTCTTGTGTTAACACATAATCATCCTCTAACTTGCTAGATCATGTGTTTAATCACAATCTAGCAAGCTCCTTATGATGATCAACATCATAATTTCAAGTAAACATCAACAAGTATCATACATATACTTAAACAACATTATTTCATCAAGATTTCATCATATGTAAGCTTCAAGTTCATGATTCAAGTTCATGTTCTTTGGGGTTCTTGTGATTCATAACATAATACATCTTTTAACAAATCAAAATTAGAAGTAACAAAGGTTAAAAAGGATCTTACTACTAGCTCTAAGCTAGGGAAGAACACTTGATGTTGATGATGACAAAAGTTATGGATAAAAGCAATTTATGAAGGTCCTTCAAGTTCTACAAGCACCAAGCTTCATAAATCACCTTCTAACACCTTGGAATGATCTTGGAATCTTTGGATGGTGAATGAAAAAAGATGATGGTGTGAGTGTGGTTTGGGCCGTAGAAAAGGGGAAGAAGAAGGAGGTTTTGTGTGTGTTGAGAAGTGTTGAAGAAGATGGCTACTTATAATCCTCAAAGTACACTACAATATCTAAGTAAATCTAGGAGAATCCAAGCAAGATCATGGAAGATTACATAAGATCTAGGTGAATCCAAGCAAGATCATGGAGATCTAGGTAATCTTTGCAAGATTTTGGAGGTGGGGGCCACCCTTCATGACCGTGAACAAGAGAGGGGGGTCTAAGTGTAACTTTCAACCATCTAGTTAGATTAAAGGTCCAAATCCAAGTATTAGTTATAAGTGTTAGTTACTTGGTATTTTTTAGTGGGTGTTAGGATGTTCGGGGATCATGACTAGCTCAGAAACATTAAAACAATGCTTCTAGTATAATTTTGGTGTTTCGGGTAATGTCCGGTTGTTTGGTTAGATAACGGTTCGTTAATGTGTCAAACTATTCCATTTAGTGTTCTTTATGTACCCTTTTGTAACGCTTTTAATTCCCGACACTTAGGAAAGAATTCAGGACCATTTAGTCAAATTTTTACATGAAACTAGCTTGTTAAAAAGCTGATTTTTGCTGAATTATGCAGAATTCTGCACTTTGGATGAGTTTTAGGCACTTCCCGGCACTTAAACTATCACTTAGGAATGCAGTTTTGTGGTCCTTACTTCCCTACACACTATACTAGTGTAATACGTAGTCTCTGGCTCATACAGGGCCTCAAAACACTGTTTGTCTATGTACTGAACTTCGTCAGCATTTTTAGTTTGTCTGGTAATGGTGCCAATTCTGCCCTGTGCATTATTAGAACTATATTGGGTTGCATGTAGCAACGATAAAAGTCTTGCAACATGAAATGCCATTGTATGTATATAACAGTATTCAGAATTTCATTCGTCTTGTAAACTAGATCATGCACAGTTATTTAAAGCACAAATTACTGTTCAATTAATGTACGGAATGTACGGAAAAGTGACAGTTGTCACAGACTCCCCCCGTTAAAAGAATTTCGTCCCAAAATTCAAGCGATGCCATCGGTCACAGGGGAGTTGTGAATCAAATGTGGTTACTTAGTTCTAAAATTTGTCTTCATGTTCCCAGCTAACTCTGGGTCATGATATGAATTCTATCGTACTCAAGTAAATCAATTACGTCTTTTCTGTGTTTTGCGGACTCTTGGTCCGTAACCTTAACAGGTTCTATAGTAATTTTGTCGTTTGTCATTGACGTGAATCTTATTTCTGGGAACAATGATTGTTCCTTGAGTCAGACTCCTCTAAAGACTAGACACATGGAATGTGTCGCGATCACTACTGTTTTTTTCTGGAACTTTCAACTTGTGAGCAATGGTTCCGATCCCTAGACCGGGGGTCCAACCTTTACGTTTTCCAAATCACATCACGCCTTCTCTAGGCGAGGCTCCCATTAAAGCCATACTTCTTATTTCAAATTCCTACGATTTCTGCCGTTCATTGGCGCAATCTTTCTGTATTCCGTGGGCTGTCTTGATATGATCACATATCTGAACGATCTTGCCTCTAATTTTTCCTGAACCAACTCTGGCCAGTAGATTTTTTATCTCCGGTCTCCGTTCAACACGACGGGGATCGACTTATTATGTTCCATCTAAAGCTTCACACAAAGCGGTTTAAACGGCGGTGTGATAAATACTATTGTAGGAAAACTCCACTAAGGGCAAGTGAGTGTTCCAACTTTTCATCAAGTTTATCACATAAGCACGTATCATGTCCATACAGTCTGCATCGTTCAGTAGCTTAGTCCATCTACGTTAATATTCTAGTTTTTACGATCAACGGTGTGCTGCAACCCTTGTGATTAGTGAAGGTCGTGCAGCGTTTTCTTATAGGTAATGACGTCAAATTTGCGGTGCGCAATCACTGTATCTAGATCATGGTTTCTTCTCATGATCTTTTAATCAACGTGACGCGTATGCAATGTCGTGGTCTAGTTGCATCGACGCGCAAACGAGACTCTGTCAAGAAGCGTCACCTAATTGTGACTCTACTCCTTAGCTCTTGATTGCAGGGTTGGCATGAATCTCGTTCTTATCCACCATGTATCCTAAAGCTCTTACCTTGCGAATTCGAAATCCGCTTTTCGACATCTTAGCACATAACTGTTCTTTCCCCAAGAGTCACAAGATAAATTGCAGATGTTGTTCACGACCTTCTTTGGTCGTTGGCCATATAAGAATGTAGTCAATAAATATAATCATGTTCTATCCAGGTATGGCTTACACGTTCAATTCATGAGGTCCATGAATACTGTCGATGCATGTGTTAAGCCAAACGGTACGACAAGGAACTCGTAACGCTCGAAGCGAGTCCTAAAGGTCGTTTTAGGGATATTTCCTTCTTGTATTCATAGTTGAGGACATCTTGTCCTCAAGTTGATCTTTGAGTGGTAACTATAACCTGACGATTGGTCTGTTCATGTCATCAATCCTTGGCAAAGGATACCAATCCTTGATATCCAATTCTCTGGAATTGATGCAAAGTGGGAACTGTCAACTTTCTCTTTGTGTCCTTAACTAAGGGTGTCATGTCCTAAATTTCCTCTATCTAGCATCTCTTGCAGTTATAACGGAGGCTCATGCTTTGCGGACGAAGCTAGTCGGGAAGGCGTCATTCGGCACTGGTGTCGCTCCCGGCACTAGGTTCATCCTAAACTCCTCTTGTTGCTGTGGAGGTATTCCTGGCAAGTCTTCAGAAAAGGCTACTGGAACTTCCTCCACCACGGGGTTGTCTTCTAGCTCCAGCTCTATACTTGGATATCCAATCCATGCTGACTACCATATCATGACTTCCCAAGTCAACGGTAACAGAAGGTTCCAGCCTTTTGAATCCCCACAACATATTCCTTAATTGCCTCGCCTGTTTAACTAGCCTTCTATATGCTCATTTCTAAAGAATACGGGACGTCTATTTTACTCGAAACTAGGCCAAGCAGTTTCTTAAGTTCTAAGTATGCAAGGTTAAAGTTGGTGCCAGTTGTAACAACCCTTAATAAAACCAACACCCTTATAATATTTCCTACCCTCTAATATATTATAAAATGTCTCAATACGTTTTATATTACACCCCGTATGTGAAAACCGAGCCCGAAATAGATTATAACATATAAAATAAATCAAAAATAAGAATAATGGAGTTGAGGCGGGCCGCGTAGACCCACCCCAACATCTTACGCGGGCGGTATTAAGGTTGAATATGATATCGTTGAAACCTTTAGTTCAAGCGGGCCGCGTAAGAGTTCTCAATAGTTGACGCGGGCCACGAGAGCTCATCAACGCGGAGACACCAGATGCCGACACGTGTCGACATCGTGGCGAGTCTAATAGCTGACCCAGCTAAGCTATGGTGTTGACCAAGGTTGACGCGGGCCGCGTAACCTTGGCCTGTGTCTCACGCGGGCAGCGACAGGACTAGAATCAGACCATATAAATAGATAGCATCAGTTTACGTTTTCCGTCGCTCATTCTCAATTCTCAATCTTGAATTCTCTGATATTTGGCATAATTTTCAAGTATAATACCCCCTAATTAGCAAGGTTCTGCTCCATTGTAAGTATTATAACCCTAGTTTCATAACAGTTACGCTGCCCGATTGATTTAGGGTTCCGTAACAACTGTCGTGGTTCTGCCCGACGTAGTTGTTGGAATGCCGTCTCGGGGAAGGTATCATTAATATTTTCAAAGGGTTATGGTACTAACCAATGTACGTTTGTATAAATTATAGATTATACCCAGAAAACCCTTACGAAAAGCCTAAGACAGCAATGTGAGTTTATCCTCTTTTTGTTAATGTTTTTGGAATGTTTTACAAAACCTTAATTGTTTACAATGTGATTAAGCGGTGATTGAGTCTTTGTAGTTCTTCAATTACTGCCGGTATTATGGGGTTTTGTATACAAAATTTATTACTACGAGTAGTAGTAAGTCAGGAATGACAGTTCATTACCATTGGACGACGAGTTAGCCAATGGGTAATTTGACCATAGCCATAGATCCGGTCGAGTGGCAAATACTGAATGAGTAATTGTGTAGAAATAAACAATGTGATCGCTCTCAATACTGTTTTAATTAATAAAATGTTTCTTGATTAAACTGGGATTCACTCACCAGTATTTCCGACTGACAAATGTTTTTAAAACGCGTTACAAGTAACACAATGTGAACAGCCAATTAATGAAAGCCAGCTGGAGAGCACTAATAAACGATGTTTTAAATTCAATAAAATAGGGTTTGTCCCTATAAATGTATTGTAACAAGAAACTTGGGTTTTACCCATGTAATTATTAACAGTAAATGAGGTGGTTTTACTCTGATAAACATTTCCTAACTATGGTCCTGATGTAAATTCCGTTGCGAGATTAAAATAATACTGATACCACCACAACTGAGATCGCGTCCGCCCGTTCCCGGGAATAAGGGATCGGGGGTTATGACAGAAGGTGGTATCAGAGCCTAGCCACTGGTCTGAGCCAAAGAAGTGTTCTGCTGACACTTAAAATTATGAAATTTTGTGTTAGGAAATAAATTATGGAAATACGTGCAAAACTGTTTTTTTTTTTTTTTGTTATGTGTTATTTGACTATTTGTTAGTTTTCAGTATGAGTGATCAAGAACTATCAGATATGAATCGTCAGTTATCTGATTCACCTAGGAGTGAAGGTACATCATCATAGCCTGCCCTCTCTGGGTATACTGCTGATCAGGAAGATGGGATATTTGCCTTTAGAGCTAAGTCGGAGGAACCATTTCCTACTAAGAAACGAGGATGGTTCAGTAAAGAAGCTTTTGCTCGTAGCAAAGGGCCTTAGCAGCTATTAAGCGAGAGACAGGTGCTCATACGCAAGATATGCTTAATAGAAGCCTAGCTAATTTCCATATCCTAGCTACAACTGCTGCGGACCCAAGTCTGGAACAACTAGTAGCCCCACAACCACAAAAACCAGAACAACTCATGGAAATAGAAAACCAGGAAACCCAAGTGGAAATGCATGACTTTAACCCTGACGAAATTCCTAGGATACCTGCACCAAATCCCCTAGACCCAAATTACGACCCATGGTGGGACGAGAATAGGGACTATGTGCAACGTTACTCTATTCATGAAGACACACCTATTGGAGCCTATTCAGGTATGGACCCTTTAGATCCCTATTATCATGATAACTACATTAGGGGAATCTTGGAAGATCCTTACCAACTTCAGGCACTTTTACCTCCATATCAGGAACCCGCACCCCAGATTCCAAACCCAGTCCTAGAACCTGCACACCCAATGAGTGCAGAAAACGTCCAAGAACTTAGGACTTTTGGGGAGGAAATTTTAGAAAGCAGTGAGAGGATGCGACAGGTGGGAGAGCGTCTCGTATGGAAATACAATGAGCGCAATATGGATTTTTGGATGAATCCATATCCATGAATGTTAGAATGGAAGAAGCAGTAGTAATAATAATATAATATAATATAATATAATAAAATAAAATATGTGTGTACGGATGCATATTACTATTTTATTTCTGTTGGTATTGTAATCTTTATTTCTGTACTAGTGTGTAATAGACGCATAGTATTTGAAAATAGAGTACAAGTCGCAATGATCGACGGTTTTGGTTAAATTGCGTGTCATGTGATTAACTATATTACCTATTATTTGTGATATTAATATGGGGTAAATGTTTAAAATTCAGATGGCCGATGAAGGAAATCAAGGAAATCTGAATAACGATAACCAGAGTAACATTAACGTGGTTAATGAGAATCCAAGCATCAATAACAATAACAATGGAAATCAAGTGCATAATAGTGCTATCCAACACATAGTAGCACAGGGAATTATAGATGCAATGCCATTTATACTTCAAACTGTTAAGGATGTTGATAATAAAAGTAAGCATAGCAGTAAGCGACCAAGTGAACCAGAAAACAGCGTGAACAATGGACCTGTACTTCAAATGCCTATTCCCAAAAGAAGAAGAACCATGCCTTATGGTTGTTCTTATAAGGAATTCTGGTCTTGTAAACCAATGGAATTCTCGGGCAACGAAGGAGCCATTGCAACCTTACGCTGGATAGAAAAGACTGAGGTAGTCTTAAGGATAAGTAAGTGTGCTGAAGAAGATAAGATACTGTTTGCTTCTAATCTGTTTAAGAATGCAGCACTAGAATGGTGGAACAGTATCCTCCAAACAAAAGGAAGTGATAGAACCTATAATATGGAATGGGAAGAGTTTAAGAACAAGGTAGAAAGGAAATTCTGCCCACCCAATGAGAAGGAACAGATAGCAAAAAAATTCCTAAATCTTAGGATGACTGGTGTAGATAGTAAGGGGTATACTAAGATATTCTTTGAATATGCTAGAATAGTACCAACTCTTGCTTCACCAGAACCAGTGTTAATCTCCCGTTATATTTGGGGATTAATTGGGGAGATAAGACACGTAGTCAAGGCAGCTAGACCTCAAACCATAGAAGAAGCTGTAGAACTAGCAAATACCTTGACTGATGAGTTAGTTCGTACCAGAGAAGAGGATCAAAGGAGGAACCTAACCCAGAAGTTGACCCAAGAATTTCGTTCTGGAAATTCTAACCGTGGGAAAAATATAGGTTCTACCTCTGCACCTTACTGTAGGTATTGCAACAGAAAACATTCCGGAAGATGCTCCATATATTGTAACTTTTGCAAAATATCGGGACACAAGGAAGAAAACTGCAGGAAGAAAGCTAACAGCAAGGTTTGTTACAATTGCGGAAAACCAGGTCATATCAAGCTAAATTGTCCAAAATTAGCAACAGCTCCAGACAACAAGAATACTAAAAATGCTAGAGCATTTGTTCTGACTGCAGAAGAAGCTAAGATGATTCCAGATGTCATAGCTGGTACGTTTTTAGTTAATGATGTTTTTGCTAAAGTATTATTTGACTTTGGTGCAAACCAAAGTTTTATTAATACATCGTTTTGTAAATTTCTAAATCAGTCATTAACTAAATTACCACATGAATGCGTAGTAGAGACAGCTAATGGAGAAACTGTTAGAATTTCTGAAATCTTGCACGGAGCAAGAATAGAAATTTTAAATCAGAAGTTTATTGCAAACCTATATCCTATGAATCTGGTAGGATTTGATGTTGTTTTAGGAATGGATTGGTTAATAGCCAATATAGCCAGTATTTTATGTGATCAAAAGTTAATTCAAGTAAATTCACCAAAAGGTAAAATGATCACAATTAAAGGAGATAAAACTTCTAGATCTACTAAATTTATCTCTGTGATGAAAACTGCAAGTTGTGTGAGAAAAGGTTCTATAGTGTATTTGATTTCTATAATCATTAACACTAAAGGAAAGGATTTAAAAGATATTCCAGTAGTATCTCAGTTTTCAGATGTATTTCTAGAAGAATTGCCAGGGCAACCTCCGGACAGAGAAGTTGAATTCAGAATTCACTTAATACCAGGAACATCACCAATTGCCAAAGCACCTTACCGTTTGGCACCCGCTAAAATACAAGAATTGATGAAACAATTAGATGAATTGTTGGAGAAAGGATTTATACAACCGAGTTCGTCGCCATCGGGAGCGCCGATATTGTTCGTTAAAAAGAAGGACGGATCAATGCGTATGTGCATTGACTACCGTGAACTGAACAAAGTCACGATTAAGAATCGGTACCCATTACCGAGAATCGATGATTTATTTGATCAATTGCAGGGAGCTCGATTTTTCTCTAAAATCGATTTAAGGTCAGGATATCATCAATTAAAGGTACAGGAAGAGGACATTCCTAAAACCGCATTTAGAATGAGGTATGGCCATTATGAATTTACTGTCATGCCATTTGGTTTAACCAATGCCCCAGCTGCATTTATGGACATGATGAGCCGAATATGTAAGCCATATTTGGATAAATTCATAACTGTTTTCATAGATGATATTTTAATTTACTCCAAAAGTAAAGAGGATCATGCAAGACATTTGCACGCACTTTTAAGTTTATTAAGAAAGGAAAAACTTTATGCTAAGTTTTCAAAGTGCGAATTTTGGTTAGAACAGATACAATTCCTTGGACACCTAGTCAATCATGAAGGAATTCATGTAGATCCAACAAAGATCGAGGCAATTACGAAATGGAAAACCCCTTAATCACCAACTGAAGTTAGAAGTTTCTTAGGATTGGCTGGTTATTATAGAAGATTTATTAAAGATTTTTCTAGAATAGCTATTCCCTTAACTAAGTTAACTTGTAAATATGTTAAGTTTGAATGGGGATTTAAACAAGAAGAAGCATTTAGAATCCTTAAGCAAAGATTAACTCATACCCCCATACTAGCATTACCAGAAGGAACTGAAGACTTCATAGTTTATTGTGATGCTTCTAAATTAGGTTATGGATGTGTATTGATGCAACGTCAAAAGGTTATAGCTTACGCATCTAGACAACTTAAGAATCATGAAGAGAATTATTCAACTCATGATTTAGAATTAGGAGCTATAATTTTTGCTCTTAAGATTTTGAGACATTACCTTTATGGTAGTAAGTTTACCATATTTACTTATCACAAAAGTTTAAGGTATGTTTTCGGGCAAAAAGAGTTAAATATGAGACAAAGACGCTGGATGGAATTTCTTAATGATTATGATTATGATATCCAGTATCATGAAGGAAAAGCCAATATAGAGGCAGATGCTTTAAGCCAAAAGTATCATGAAAAGCCAAAAAGGGTACGTTCTCTTAAATTAAATCTACAAGTAGATTTAAAACATCAAATAAGAAAAGCACAAGAATCAGTAATCAAGGATGATTCTAAAAAATTAAAAGGTATGCTAAAAGAATTGGAACAAGGGACAGATGGAATTTGGAGATTCCATAAAAAGAGAATGTGGATACCTAAATTAGGAAATCTACGTCATTGTATATTAGAAGAAGCCCATAAGTCTAAATATACAATGCATCCAGGAAGTGACAAAATGTACCAGGATTTAAGGAAAAATTTCTGGTGGATATGAATGAAAAAGGATATAGCAGCCTATGTTTCTAAATGTTTAATGTGTTTACAAGTCAAAGCTGAACACCAGAAACCCTTAGGTTTGTTACAACAATTAGAAATGCCAGTTTGGAAATGGGAATTTATAACAATGGATTTTGTTACCAAATTACCCAAAACTAGGAAAGGAAATGATACAATCTGGGTGATTGTAGATAGGCTAACTAAGTCAGCTCATTTTCTACCAATGAAGGAAACAATTAGTATGGAACAATTATCTAAATTATATGTAAATGAAATTGTTTCTTTGCATGGAATTCCTTTATCAATTGTTTCTGATAGGGATAGTCGATTTACATCTCATTTTTGGTCAAGTTTCCAAAAGGCAATGGGAACCAAGTTAAAGCTAAGTACGGCTTATCATCCACAAACGGATGGATAAAGCGAAAGGACAATTCTGACATTGGAGGACATGCTTAGAGCTTGTGTAATTGATTTTGGATGTAATTGGGACGATCACTTACCTTTAATAGAATTTTCTTATAATAATAGTTATCACACAAGTATCAATGCTGCACCATTTGAAGCACTTTATGGACGAAAGTGTCAAACCCCGGTCTGTTGGGCAGAAATTGGGGAAAAGCAACTATCTGGACCTGAGATAGTGCAAGAAACAACCGATAAAATTATTCAAGTCAAGGAACGACTAAAAGCAGCACGTGATCAACAAAAGAGTTATGCTAATAACCGACGCAAGCCATTGGAATTTCAAGTAGGAGATAAAGTATTGTTGAAAGTCTCTCCTTGGAAAGGAATAGTAAGATTCATCAAATGGGGAAAGCTAAGTCCCAGGTATGTTGGACCTTTTAAGATTATTAGAAGAATAGGACCTGTAGCTTATCAGCTACAACTGCCAGAGGAAATGGCAGGAATACATGATGTGTTTCATGTATCTAATCTTAAAAAGTGTTTAGCTGATGAATCATTGATAGTACCTCTTAAGGATATAGAGGTAAATGAACAACTCAAGTTTGTAGAAAAACCTCTACAAATTGAAGACAGGAAAGTCAAGAATCTCAAGCATAAGAGACTAGTTCTAGTCAAAGTAAAGTGGGACTCCAAAAGAGGACCCGAGTACACATGGGAGCTTGAAGCAGAAATGAAAAAGAAATATCCATATTTATTCCAATAGATCTCGAGGACGAGCTCTAAAAGAAGGTGGGGAGGATGTAACAACCCTCAGTAAAACCAACACCCTCATAATATTTCCTACCCTCTAATATATTATAAAATGTCTCAATATGTTTTATATTACACCCCGTATGTGAAAACCGAGCCCTAAATAGATTATAACATATAAAATAAATCAAAAATAAGAATAATGGAGTTGAGGCGGGCCGCGTAGACCCACCCCAACATCTTACGCGGGCGGTGTTAAGGTTAAATCTGATATCGTTGAAACCTTTAGTTCAAGCGGGCCGCGTAAGAGTTCTCAATAGTTGACGCGGGCCGCGAGAGCTCATTAACGCGGAGACACCAGATGCCGACACGTGTCGACATCGTGGCGAGTCTAATAGCTGACCCAGCTAAGCTATGGTGTTGACCAAGGTTGACGCGGGCTGCGTAACCTTGACATGTGTCTCACGCGGGCCGCGACAGGACTAGAATCAGACCATATAAATAGATAGCATCACTTTACGTTTTCCGTCGCTCATTCTCAATTCTCAATCTCGAATTCTCTGATATTTGGCATAATTTTCAAGTATAATACCCCCTAATTAGCAAGGTTCTGCTCCATTGTAAGTATTATAACCCTAGTTTCATAACAGTTACGCTGCCCGATTGATTTAGGGTTCCGTAACAACTGTCGTGGTTCTGCCCGACGTAGTTGTTGGAATGCCGTCTCGGGGAGGGTATCATTAATATTTTCAAAGGGTTATGGTACTAACCAATGTACGTTTGTATAAATTATAGATTATACCCAGGAAACCCTTACGAAAATCCTAAGACAGCAATGTGAGTTTATCCTCTTTTTGTTAATGTTTTTGGAATGTTTCACAAAACCTTAATTGTTTACAATGTGATTAAGCGGTGATTGAGTCTTTGTAGTTCTTCAATTACTACCGGTATTATGGGGTTTTGTATACAAAATTTATTACTACGAGTAGTAGTAAGTCAGGAATGACAGTTCATTACCATTGGACGACGAGTTAGCCAATGGGTAATTTGACCATAGCCATAGATCTGGTCGAGTGGCAAATACTGAATGAGTAATTGTGTAGAAATAAACAATGTGATCGCTCTCAGTACTGTTTTAATTAATAAAATGTTTTTTGATTAAACTGGGATTCACTCACCAGTATTTCCGACTGACAAATGTTTTTAAAACGCGTTACAGGTAACACAATGTGAACAGCCAATTAATGAAAGCCAGCTGGAGAGCACTGAAGGCTTGGGGAAATTGTGGCTATAAAAGTTACCTAATAAACGATGTTTTAAATTCAATAAAATAGGGTTTGTCCCTATAAATGTATTGTAACAAGAAACTTGGGTTTTACCCATGTAATTATTAATAGTAAATGATGTGGTTTTACTCTGATAAACATTTCCTAACTACGGTCCTGATGTAAATTCCGCTGCGAGATTAAAATAACACTGATACCACCACAACTGAGATCGCATCCGCCCGTTCCCGGGAATAAGGGATCGGGGGTTGTGACACCAGTATTAATCAAAAATAGATGATAGGGTTGGTTAATAGGGAACATACCCATAACCGCATCTGGAACCTGGTGTGCTTCACAAGCTTCGGTCGTTAAAGCCCTTCCTTGCTTGTTTCTTCCTAGGGCAATCCTTCCTAAAGTGCCCTGCTTCACCACATCTGTAGCAACCTGGTACTCTACCATTATCTCTTCCATCTGGATCCTTCGCCCAACAGGCGTCCTTGTTGTTCCCTTCTTTTCCACACTTCCCGCACTTAGGCCTCAGACATTGACCTTCATGCTAAAAATTGCATTCCTCGCATCTCGGCTTTGTCCCCAAGTAAATCTTACCACCAGTCTTATTAGTGGCTCTATAAGCTTTTCTGCAGTGCGGCGGGTTCATTTCCTTTCTTTTGTTTGCTTTAGAGCTTCCATAGCTGACTTGGGTGCTTATCTTTTAGTTTGAAGACTTCCTCTTCTTGTTGCCTGATGACTCCACATGAGTCTCTTTCTTGTTATCCTCAGATTCCGAAAATTTTCCCATGCGTAGAGCTTCTTCAGTAAGGGTGACACTCAAATCGATAGCCTCTGCGATGGTCGAGGGCTTTGAGGTAGTAACCATGCTCCTAATTTGAGGTGCAAGTCCCCAAATGAATCGCTCAATTCTCTTGAATTCCGGCTTGACTAAGTAGGGGACGACCCTAGACAAGTCGTGAAATCGCTGGACGTACTCAGAAATCTTCGGCCCGTCCATTTTCAAATTCCATAACTCCACCTCAAGCTTCTGGATTTCAGCCCTAGAACAATATTTCTTCTCCATCATTTCCTTGAGCTCGTCCCAGCTCAGTGCATAAGCAACATCTGCACCAAGGGTCCGAACCTGAAGGTTCCACCAGGAGAGTGCGCCATCCAATAACAACCCTGAGATAAAGGTAATACTCTGCTGGGGTGAACAGTTACTCATTCTTAGAACGGAGTCAGTCTTCTCTGCCCAACGAACAAACGCAACGGCACCTCCTGTGCCATCAAAGTTCAATGGCTTGCAGTCCAGGAATTGTTAATAAGTGCAGCCAGTTGGAGGGTTATTTCCGGAAGTGCCACCATTGTGCTTGGAGCGGAGGGCTTCATGTCATGCAATTTCCTGTGAGATTCGTTCTTGAAGCTCGGCTTCTGTCCTTGGAAACGTACTGGTGTTTGTGTCACGCCTGGGCGGCATTCTCTTCTGTCAAAAGTATGGGATGGATTAGACAACATTCCATAATTGTCTATGTGGTACATACTACCACAAGCAAACATGTAATCACCCAATATCACATGCATATATAATCAACAATGTATAAACGAGGAGACAACTACTGAGCGTTCACATAGGCTTGGTAACTTGGCCTATTGTTTGAAATAATGAATCTCGAGGCTACATCGCCTTGGTCATACAAGTTTCATGAAGTGGTAGCTGTTCACGTAGAGGTGATAGAGAGTGTAACGTCACTGAATCTTTCCGAATGCTATCCATCTTCACTTGTTTAAATATCGGTTCTCAAACGTCTCGTACACTGGTAGAAGTGTCAGACACGAAGTAGGCAATCACAGGTTTCCTACTTTATAAAGTGCTAAAGCAATGGTCTATGTATTGTTCTACCAGATGAAGGTGTGAACACCTAGAGTTTATTTTTGTGTAGTGATCATTAGCTTGGCTCGCAGATTCCACCAGGATTTCCATGCACTACAAGTTTTTATTACGTGTGCCCCCGTAATAATAAATTTACCCCAATTTTCTCTCGTCCAAGCAGATGATCAACCAAAGAGGGGACACTACTGTCCTTATATCTTTGACATGGAAAGGACCATTGCGGTGGTCCACGCGCTAACACTCGTTATCGTTACGCGCGAATAGGCACGATGATTAAATGAAATAAGAATAAGGAGAATTCCTAGTAGTTGGAGGGGCACCTTCAAGATGAATACTTCATCTTCCTTTTCTGGTTAATTATGTCGTCAATCTCGCTTCACAAAAGCCGCAGGGATTTCGTCCCGTTAATTAAGAAGCTGTTCAAGGTTGTCGCCTCTGCCTCGCCGTCACTACCGTAGTCAGGCACCTTCATGATCGAGAGGGAAGAGCAGCCATCTCCTACGGAAGGAAGCACAGAATCTTGTTTGGTAATCACTCCAGCCATGACCTTTGCAATGAACGCGAGGTCGATAGCTTCATCGTGCGAGTAAGAACAATAATAGGAGTCGGAGTCGAAAGTATCTTATTCATGTAAATAATCATTCCGTATACTTATTCGTATGTATATATATCAACAGACAAGTATGTTACTTAGCATAAGCAGGCAATTTGATGCATCATATCACGTATAACTCTTGTTTATCTTTTGGGGGGTCATTTTATCTTTGGCAAGTCTAACTCGTGTAGACTATGCATTAGTTGGCACCTTATTTTGGGGTATTCCCTGCTAATGTCCTTGCCTTGTCTCTTCTTTGAAAAGTGTTTGACTCATGGATCTTGACGCTTACGTGAATGCAATGAAAAACCTTTTCTTTTGTAAAATGTTTTTGTGAGAGAACTCTAGTGATTGTAGTCTAGACTCGAGAAGGAAACCTAGTTCACTACAATCGAAGCTCTGATACCAAACTGTCACACCCTGACTATTGCGGAAGCATATAATGTGTGACTGGTTTAATATCATTGCATTCAATCGTAATAAACAACTACAAGATTAAAACGATGTTCATCCATTCATAAAATTTGAGTATTACAAACACTGGTTATTTAAGTTTTAAAACACAACCTTCGACTAGGTTACAAACCAACAAAAGTGGATGACATCTAAACTTGAAGTCTACTTCTAGATCCAACCTGTCACCTGAAATACATGTAATTTTGGAAAACATCAACAAAAGTTGAGCGAGTTCATGCGTTTTGTATGAGTACTGTAATCTTGTAAATCTTTGAGAGACTCCTTTGTAAACAGGTATGAAAAGCGTGTATGAACATAAATGTTTTACAAGGACTTTAAGGCATGTGAGGACATAGGGAGCAATCATAATGAGTAGACTTATACCCTTGTCGATTTTCCTCGACTATGTCGATTTCCCTCGACTATGTCAAATTTCCCTTCGACTATGTCAATTTACCTTGACTATGTCAATTTCCCTTGACTATGTCGATTTCCCTCGACTGGGACACCGAAGCACTCAAGTGATCACATGAGGACCATGAGTGGGGCTCGGCCGTACCCGTTAGATCTAACCCTCGTCCCTAATTAAGTATTAATGGCATTTCAATATTAAGTCTACGCTCACATGATCTAGTATTTCATAGGCAATTCATACCGTTTAAGCATTCGTAACATGTATTTCACCCCCGAGCGTTATAAATCCAAAAACAGTTAAGAGAAAAAGGGGAGCATGAACTCACTGTTTTGCGTCTTCGATACTCGTAACTCAAATCTCCTTAGCAAACACGACTCCCTACAATGTACTAATGTCTATTAGACGAGCGGGCCGTTCCTTGCCTTAGTATTTATGTTTTGAGTTACGTTTCTTTTACGTCTTTAACATTATCCAAGGTTATAATACTTCTCAAGTATTTATTTTTGTATCTCCTTCCCAAGGATGGGGTATCTTATACATGTATTTTCGTATTATTGTATTTGTAATTTCCAAAATATATTTCCAAGTCTTACTTTAGAAAATATATTTGTAAACTCATTTTCTCCCAAAAATAATGTACTGTCCAGAAAATATATATATTTTTCCCAAAAATCATATATCTTCTAAATATACTAGGGAAATATATTTTAACTTCCCAAAAATAATATTTTCCTTTTTGTCAAAGTATGATATAACTTTGTAATATTTACAAAAATCATATTTTCCTTTCTTGTATCCAAAATAGTATTTACCAAAGATATATATGTAACGGTATTGTTTTGGATGGTAAATTTCACGGTACTATGTTAAGTTATATAATTTTAAGTCCTTAAATAATGTAACTAGTTCACAAAAATATACAAAACAATCACACATGCGTCTTTAACGTAAATATATATTCCAAATATATATTTACCCATTTTTATTCATAAAAACCAACCTCCAATACTTGTATTTTGTTACAAAAATTTATGGCAAGGTTCGTATTGAAAACCATAGTTAAAGTACACTAGTAAATATTTGTTAGAAAATATTTCTTTAAGTGTTTATATTTTTAGAAAATTTTGCCATAGTTTCCTTTGAAAATGGAGGTGTCCATGCTATATAAGCATATTATTTTCTTTTCAAAAATCAATACACAATAATCAACAATCAACCCTAAACAATATTATTTTTACCAAGTGCAAAAACTATACACTTTACATAACAACATGAACTTGATCTTTTATCAAAAACTTGTAGTAACTTGGTAAAATGTTTAGTAGGTTTAGTTATCCTCTAAAGTGCGTTTATTATTTTACAAATCTCATTCTTGAAAGATTTGTGTGTTTATAACTTGTTAGATGATCCTTCCAAAAATCATTCTTTTGAACTCTTCTTGTAAATAAAGTGCTCTTACACTTATGTTATCACCAAAAATAGTGTACATTTAAGCATGCATCAAGATTTTCTAAAAATCACATTTTGGACTTGATTCTTTTGGAAAACCACTCATGAATCTTAGATTCATAGGATTACTAGCTCACTTTATTTATTATTTTTCAAGAAATCATCTTATTTTCAAGTTCATGCTTATGCATGAGGGTGATCTTCTTGTGTTAACACATAATCATCCTCTAACTTGCTAGATCATGTGTTTAATCACAATCTAGCAAGCTCCTTATGATGATCAACATCATAATTTCAAGTAAACATCAACAAGTGTCATACATATACTTAAACAACATTATTTCATCAAGATTTCATCATATGTAAGCTTTAAGTTCATGTATTTTGGGGTTCTTGTGATTCATAACATAATACATCTTTTAACAGATCAAAATTAGAAGTAACAAAGGTTAAAAAGGATCTTACTACTAGCTCTAAGCTAGGGAAGAACACTTGATGTTGATGATGACAAAAGTGATGGATAAAAGCAATTTATGAAGGTCCTTCAAGTTCTACAAGCACCAAGCTTCATAAATCACCTTCTAACACCTTGGAATGATCTTGGAATGCTTGGATGGTGGATGAAAAATGATGATGGTGTGAGTGTGGTTTGGGCCGTAGACAAGGGGAAGAAGAAGGAGGTTTTGTGTGTGTTGAGAAGTGTTGAAGAAGATGGCTACTTATAATCCTCAAAGTACACTACAATATCTAAGTAAATCTAGGAGAATCCAAGCAAGATCATGGAAGATTACACAAGATCTAGGTGAATCCAAGCAAGATCACGGAGATCTAGGTAATCTTTGCAAGATTTTGGAGGTGAGGGCCACCCTTCATGACCGTGAACAAGAGAGGGGGGGTCTAAGTGTAACTTTCAACCATCTAGTTAGATTAAAGGTCCAAATCCAAGTATTAGTTATAAGTGGTAGTTACTTGGTATTTTTTAGTGGGTGTTAGGGTGTTAGGGGATCATGACTAGCTCAGAAACATTAAAACAATCCTTCTAGTATAATTTTGGTGTTTCGGGTAATGTTCGGTTGTTCGCTTAGATACCGGTTCGTTAATGTGTCAAACTATTCCATTTAGTGTTCTTTATGTACCCTTTTGTAACGCTTTTAATTCCCGACACTTAGGAAAGAATTCAGGACCATTTAGTCATATTTTTACATGAAACTAGATTGTTAAAAAGCTGATTTTTGCTTAATTATGTAGAATTCTGCACTTTGGGTGAGTTTTAGGCACTTCCCGGCACTTAAACTATCACTTAGGAATGCAGTTTTGTGGTCCTTACTTCCATACACACTATACTAGTGTAATACATAGTCTCTGGCTCATACTGGGCCTCAAAACACTGTATGTCTATGTACTGAACTTCGTCAGCATTTTTAGTTTGTCTGGTAATGGTGCCAATTCTGCCCTGTGCATTATTAGAACTATATTGGGTTGCATGTAGCAACGATAAAAGTCTTGCAACATGAAATGCCATTGTATGTATATAACAGTATTCAGAATTTCATTCGTCTTGTAAACTAGATCATGCACAGTTATTTAAAGCACAAATTACTGTTCAATTAATGTACGGAATGTACGGAAAAGTGATAGTTGTCACATCGGCGAAGAATGGCGAGGCAAACAAGATCGAGTTCTGGTGATTCAGCCCCTACCTTTTTACCACAGAATCTTCTCCAGTATCCGGAGAAGGAATGGTGACAGCGCTCACCTGTCAGCCCTCCAATCCTCCGGTATCTTCCCGGAAGGGACGATATTTAGACCTTATGATAGGGAACTCCGATCAGACATGTCATCCACTGAGTGGCTTTGTTTAATGCTTTCCCCTTTACCTTAGGCCTTCAATTCCCTTTTTTTTTATTTCATCACCGACTTCTTCCGCATCACCGGCCTCATCTTTAGTCAGACCATGCCGATGCTCTGGCGCGTGTTGGTTGTTCTTGATCGAATCAAGAACACTCACATTCCAGAGCTCTTCGTTAATGACCTTCCACTAGCATACCGGCTAAGATCCCACGGATCTAGCAGGTTCTTGTTCTACTCCATTTCCAACGACCATTTGATTCTCCGAGCCACAAGGAATGAAGAGGAATGGAAGTCCAAGTTCTTCTTTGTAAAAAGAAGCTCAATCCCTGGTGTAGCGGATTATCTGGTGAAGTGGTTAATAAGGGGTAGGATTTAGGATGATCGTCTGAAATATCCTATCTTGTATCCTGAACTGATTCTCTTTATATTTTATGCAGCTAACTTCAGGAAATTAGTGCCTCCCCTTGTTGACTCAGAGAAAAGGATCAAAGCCATCAGACTCCTTCCGGAACCCGAAAGAAGTTGTATCCCGTAGTCAGCATCCTCAAGCCAACACTCCAGTTCAAACATGTCTGGTAAGGATCCTGTTTAATATTATGCACATATTTTGTAATTTGACATTTTGTATAGCAAGGTTTTAAGACTACTCCCTGTATGCAGACACCAGCAAAATGCCAATCCTCCTGGATCTTGATGAGCTCGACAGCTATCCTACTCCTATCCAGGTCAAGAAGGAGACTCCAGCCGCCACTAGTTCCAAACCGACCGCAGCTCCGAAGCCCAACCCAAGAACTCGTGCATCCACATCGAAGAAAAGAAAGGGTTCTGAGACCACTGCTCCAGCTTCTGAGGGGTTCTCTTATGAGGACCTTAGCTTCACTGATTCTCTGGAGCCCATGACTTCCTTCCTTCACAAGGTAATATCCTGGTTCTATGTCAAGCAGATACATGCTGAGTAGGTATCCTGGTTAGCAAATATTAATCCATACCTGTATTTTGTTTTGAAGGGCCTTCAACACTTGTTGAATCTCTATACTGAGTCATGTGAGGCAACAAAGCTTCAGGAGGTCATGATCAAGAGACTTGAGACCACCGTGGCAGACCAGGGTAAAATTGTTGAGGCCAAGACCCAATACTACGAGGACAAGTTGAAGAAGGTCACACAGGATGCAGAGGTGAAGCTAGCCGCCACCCACATTGAGCACGAACAGGCCATGATCTCCTTCCGAGAGGGAATCAAAAACTCCGCAGTTGTCTCCCTTCTGCAAGCTCGGATCAAGATGGCCTACGAGGCCAAGGAGACAGGCTTGGAGTGCCCAGCCTGGCCAGTTGAGTCCTGGGTAGCAAAGCTCAAGGATCTTGGAGGCAATGCTGTGCCATATCCTGCTAAAGCCGGAGCTGGTGAGCCTTCGAAGGCAGTAAAGGCGGTGGTCGAGGCTGAAGAGAAGAAGGATGCTGGTGGTGATGCTGGTCAGGATGCTACTCAGGATGATGGCGCTGAGGAGGTAAAAAAGACTGGTGAAGATGCTGCTGTGTGAGAGCATCGAAGTGGACAATGATGGATATTGTTGCTTAGGCCGGAGCCCACTTTTTTTTTAAGTTTGAATGGTCTGTAACCCCTAAACAATTTACTTTTCCTGCACTTTACTTTTCTTGTACTTGAACAATTTATATTTCCTGCATGTTTTTGAACAATCAACAGTTGAAGGTGGAGGGATCCTGTATTTTCAGGATGAAGCCTTCAACTGTTTATGTAAATATGCTTTAAAACTAGTTGTACTTTTGGTGGATGAGTCTCGTTTTGAGATGAAGCCAAGAGTTCAACCTTTTGGAGTGTTAATAATGAATAACTAACCTTTTAGCCTTATCTGTTGTTGTTATGTCTTTCTTTTATTTTGAGGATTATGTTATGAATATTCTGACCAAATATTCTGGTCAGGATACTGATATTACATTCAACACTTTTGTCACTTTCATTCAAAAATGTTTGATAAGAACTTCGTTAAATGTGACCTTATAGAAAAACTTAGATCATTTAGATAAGGCTTTTAACACTTGGAGAATAAACAAAAATTATACAAGAAACACTTAGGCAATAATTTCCAACTTCAACCTTTGAAGCCTTCGCAATGTCCCCAGCATGGATGTCCCCTGTCTATGCAGAATATTGCATCATTGTATGACATACTTCAGTATTCCTTCACTTTAAACTTTGTAATATTTTATCCATAAAAGAATGTGTGTAAACACAATCACAGTTTGTTTGGAACTTGTCCAAAAACTTTAGTTTTACTAGGGATAAACCCTTTATATCCTGGGTATAAACCCTTAGTATCCTTAGTATCGTGGGGATAAACCCTTAGTATCCTGTGGATAAACCCTTGGTTTTATGTGCTACAGGCAGGAGTGTATAAACTCCAAGACTTAGAAAGGTAAAAACCTTTAAACCTTAGAGAGTATGAAAATACCCTTTCGTGAGAGAGGGTGATCAATCCTCATATACCTTAAGGATCTAGGATATAGCCAATAATAACGAAATTGTTAGCCACATTTACATGAACTGGTCCCGCTATCTTGAACTATTCCTAGATAACTTGCGCTCCAAGCGGGGTGTTTAAGCCCAATTCGAGAAAAAGGTGAATACCTTTAAACCTTTGAAGGTATATGAATCCCTTAAACGTAAGAGAGTGGGCCAATCCTCTAATCTTTCGATTCGTCTTGAGCATATATCCTGGAGTAATATCCTGGAGCGTATCCTACAAAACACCTTTAAACTAAGGTGGGTGTTAGCTTGGCTAACACCCCTCCGATGCTTAAGTCAGTATTAGGTTTCAAAGAATAAATTAAATCAAACATATTTAAGAGAGATAGAATTCATACCATCATGTCATATTTGCTTTGCAAGTCAGACAATTTAGCACCTAAATCAACACAACTGTCACACCTATCAGATTTTGGTTCATCGTCACATACTTGACTTGACGATCCGCCAACATTAGCCATGAAGGCTGAACAATGAGAAGAATAATCAGCTTGATCCACCAAAATTGATCTTCTGCCATTCATTGCTTTAGCTTCACCCAAAAACTTCTCAACATCTGCATCAATGGTCTCACGTGACACGTCATCCATACTGTCTTCACCTGAATTTGAGCTTTCTTCATCTGAACTTCCACTATACCCAGAACTGTCTTCATCTCCTAAAGATTCTCCACCACAAACATGTTTTAGATCCTTGACAACCTCAGCAAAACAAGCTGTTCCACCCTGATCACCGCTACCCAGTTGAATCGACTAGTCACAACCTTCATCAACTTATACCACAAGAGTTCGATTGTTGTTTGATGCTCTTGCTTGATGAGAATTGTTCACAGACATCAAGGCACACTCATTATTCCTTGTTTGATTTTGATTCGATTGGTTGCCTTGATTTCTGAATGGATTCTGGTTCCCATGCTGAGCTAGCTTAGTACATTCCCGTTTAAAGTGACCTCGTTCAACACAGTTGAAACACTTGACCGGTTGCTTATCGAACCCAAATCTGGTGTCTTTCTTGCTTTCCAAGTTTGTTCTACCGGTTCTTTCCATGTAGTCTTTTGCTCGCCTCACTGCACTAGCAAACGCCCACTTGATATCCATCAAATCCATTTCATCCTTATCTATTTGCTGATAATCTTCCTGAGTCAAATTGATGTTTCCAATTTGCCCTACTACCAACCCACAATACGCGCTCACCAAAGTGTTTAAGAGCTCCATATGTTCCTTTGCCATCTCAACACTCACTTTTGAGAAACTTGAAGTGTCTAGCCAAACTTTGTAGCCAAAGTGCCATTATACTTCAGAATCTACAAGAATCCATTCCATTGAACTAGCAATGCATCGGCAAACATTGTAACAACCTCTTCTGGAATTAACGACACCTCATAATTACCCAACTCACTCAGCAAATGATAGAATCGACTTTTCATACATCCCAGCGACTCCTTTTCCATACACATGAAGCCGTCGAATTCCTTTTTAAGCAAATCATATCTCAGTTTGCGTGATGCCGCATTTCCTTGACCTCTCACCTTTAACGCATCCCATAAACCCTTTGTCGTTTTGAAGCTCACAAACTGATGATAAATATCTTTGTTTAAGTCTTGAGTTAGAATTGAGAATGCTTTCTTTTCTAATTCATATGTCTTCTTTTCGTCGGTAGTAAGATCGGCAAATGACGCAGAACTTGAACCGGCTTCTTCAAGTGCTTGATCGAATTCTGAAGTAAACATAACCACAACTCCGTGTTTTACCCAAGAATATACGTATGAAATCTATCCTACCATCCTGGATACTCGTTTATATGCATGAGCTTTGGTGGAAGATTGTTGCTTCCGGTTTCATTCTCGCTCAAAAGGAGGCTTTGAATACTTTGATTTTGATTAGCAACAAACGCCCATTGATTGGCCGTAATTAAACTCGCTTGAGATGGAATAGATGAGGACGAGGGTGTGGGAGACTGAGCCCATGAAGGCACTAAACCCTTTTGCGTATACGTGTTGTCCGTACTAGCATCAGGAGTCTAACCCCAAAGGTGGGTACTCATGGTGAACTGAAAACAAACAGCTTAACACTTACTGGTTAACCTTCTGTGAATCTACTGTGAAAACAAAATTTCACGAAAAATACAAATCCACGAAAGATTGACCACCAAAAATATGATTGACACGACTAATTTTAAAACCCACAAAATATCACAGCTTCACCACGAAAGATTGGCCACGAATAATATCCCACGAAAATTATGTTTCGTGAAGCCCAAGCCCAAAACCTATGAATAATAGTTATGAACTCAAGCCCAATTCTCATGAAGAATAGATGAATAACAGGCTCACGAAGAACAACAAGCCCACGAAGAACTTGTAGTATTTCGTGAAGTGAATGTTTCGTGAGGGTATGAAAGGTTTTTCGTTGACCCATATCTTTCGTGAAAAATAGTTTGAAAAGTGAATGTATTTCGTTGACCTTAATGTTTCGCGAGTGACAATCTGTGAAATGGTTTTTCGTTGACCCTTATCTTTCGTGAAGAATGGTATTACCCAGAAATGGATATTCGTGAAAAAGTTGGTGAAAACTTTCTATTTTAAGCAGAATCTGGATTCTGAAAATGAAAAAATAGGTTGGTGAATATCTAGATTTAGTTAAATGACAAAAAAACACAAATCAACTTTTTCAGTAAGATTTTGAAGGTTATCTTCTCAACAAGGAATATTCCGGTGACTTTCCGATCAAAACACTTCACAGGAAAATATGTCGAACAAGATTTTTGCAAGAAATTTTAAGAAAAACCGTATTTTAACATGTCTCCATGTGTTTTAACAAGGTTTTTATGAAAATTTATAGCAAACAACAACTTTTCCTTACCTTTTAATCCATTTTTCTTTCACAAACTTGAATATCTTGTTTTAAACTCAAGTAAACTTTCTGAAACCTTCAAAAAAAAGAACTTGCTTAAAAACACAACAAGAAGTTTGGTTTTAACAAGGAAGAGAGCCAAAGCTCTGATACCACTTGTAGGTCCACTTGGAGGATCAAGACAAACCTACTTCCTTGTTAGTTAACACACACACGAGTGCAGAATCCTAGTGAGTATGCAACCAAGCCAAGAACACACAAACACAAGAAAAGATTCAAAGTTTAAAGCTCAAAGTGTATTTCCAGCAAAGTTTGGTTACAGAGATAATACAAGAAACTACTCTCAACTCTATTAGTGTGTTCTCTAAGTGTTATGTGTTCTGCAAGGTGTTTAAATAGGCAAACATGTCTGCAACCTCACGAAAGAGGTACTGGGCCCATAACATGGCCACGAAAGATGTTAACCCACGAAGAATATAGGTTCTTCGTGGACCTTATATCAGCGAACAACTAAGGGACGAAACATGGTTCTTCGTGGGGATCATTATCAGCGAAGTAATGTCCACGAAGAAGGTTCTTCGTCGACTCCCATGAATGGTTCAAAGTGTTTCATTGACATGCTGCACAAACAGAAACTTGAAGAACAAACACACAACATCAAATAGTTCACTAACATCTAACAGTCTGCACACGCGCAGCTATTTTACATCAGATACAATCAAAACGCTGTACCGGGTCAAGATAGGAGGATATCTTGATCTCGGTCTTCACTTCATAACGGAGCTGAACCGAAACCAGCCGCATCCACACAAATATGCATCAACACATTTGTCCAGCCAAATTATGATTTTGCCCTATTTAAATTTACAATTTTTCCATTAGTGTTGTTTTTTTTTCTTCTCCTAGCTAAATTATGATTTTTCCCTCGGTTCAAATTTATAGATTTGCCATTGTTTTTGTTTTTTCCCTATAAAATTACAATTTTGCCCCTGGTGTAAAATTATAGACATGCCATCGTTTTAGTTTTTTTTTTTTTTTTTTTTGACAAAACTATGGTAGTGTCACACCCCAACCGATGGCGGACACATCGGGGCGTGGCACTGAGCGAAACAGATTGTCAAAGAGAATCCATAACACTATTAGTGACAATATATTTAACGTTAAAGTCCCATACCAATAACATATAAAGCATAAATAATTATTACAGACATTGTTCTCAAAGACAAATAAACTGTTCTGACAACTCAGATTTTATAGAATGACGTTTCTAGACAACCTACTTCGTTTCATCAAGCAAAGCATAGCATCCTAAACACCTGTCACATATGTTAAAATAAAATCAATACACAGAGTGTAAAGGTGAGTACACAAGTTTAATAGCATATAGAATAGCGAAAGCGTTTACGCATAACCAGCATGTAACACGTAGAAATGTGAAGCAAGTAAGCTATCGACAATGACATATGCAACCGACATGACTGCGAGTTGTAGAATGCGTAACACATTATCACCACTGTGACCATGTGAAATAAAACCCTTAACAACCCCTGTCCATGACAGGTGCTGAGTCCAAACTATAGTACTATCATTGCTAAGGTGTCAGGCAACGATCACTGTGTAAACATAACATACAAGCATTCATCAAGTCACGTATAACATGAGAGAGCGGTTAGCGTTTAAAAGTGTTTGTGTTGTGTGTTGATGTGATTTGATATAGGTAACGTATGTAACACCCAAAAGTGCATTAAGGAAAAAGGGTTCGAGTATACTCACAGTATGTGTTTAACAATAAACACAGCCTGGGATTGAAGGGAACGCTTTGGAGTTAGCCTGAGCATAGAACGATAGCGTAAGCGTTGAACAGTGCGTTTGAACATGATAAGTATCGAATGGTGGGTCGGTCGGATGGCCATCCGGATGGATGGTCATCCGGACGGATGACTATTCGGACGGTTGGTCATTCGATCTAAGTGAGTGTGTTTGTAAATCGTTTTGAAACTTTGAAGTTTTCGTTGTAGCATTTTGGAAAATGTGAAGTATTTCTAGATGTCAAGTCATCCAGTCGGATGGTCATCTGGGCGGATGGCCATTCGATCGGATGGCTATTCGTTTGAAAGTGATATTCTTTGAAGTTTTGCTCAAATTGTTTAAGTGTTGAAGTACAAGTCACCTGGTAGAATAGTCATTCGATCGGATGGCTATTCGATCAGCGGGTTGATATTTTGAAATAGTTTGTAAAATTTTCTAAGTTTAAAAGTTTTTGAAGCTTAACGGAGACGGTGTGACGACGTATCAAACAACGGGAGCCCACACCAAGTCCAGATTAGTCGATCGGATGAGAATCACCCCATTCGATCAGACTAACTGTTCTTGATGGAGTTTCATGTTCAACCCGTAAATCGGTCGTCTCTTCGGTGGAAATCCGTTCTCAGACCGGTTCTCAACTAGAGTATGAGTAGAGAGCCTGACTAAGTCTAGATTCCATCGGTTTTGAGTGAAAAGTGAAGAAATGTTGAAGAAAAGTAGAAATCAGTGAAGTAGTGTTGAAATCTAGTTGGGATTTGTGTAAAATAATGTAGAAATCCTTTAGATCTGAACAAACTTTGATGGGATGAAGCCACACAATAGTTTCCATCGGAACCCGTGATGACGTCACCTTCAAAGAGTCCGAATCCGGTGATTTCATGGTGAAAATGTAAGATTTCAGTGGAGAAGATGATGAGAAATTGTGTGCTGATGATGGAAGTACAAGATTTAGGGTGAAATACTTACGGAATCGCTTGGAATCGAGAGAAAAGTGCTTGGAACGCGCTGGGAGTGTGTTGGTCGGATAGAGCTGTCACATCAATGAACAGTTGAAGTGACAGGTGAGTATTTATAGGTGAGATAGAGATAAGGCGGGGCAGCAGTGGGTTGGATGGTCAGCCGATTAGATGGCCATCCGATCGGATGGTCATCCGGACGGATGATCATTCGACCGAATGGTCATTCGATCAGGCGACTGGTGCTAGTTAGTTTTCCGACTTTCGTTTTGTGCATTAAGCGTTGCGTTGCGTTTGAGCGAGTTGCGAGTAAGCGTTGCGATAGCATTAAACAAGTAGTTACACAAATAACATAACACATAATATGCATAAAAGTAAATCTGTGTTTCGAGTTGCTATGCGATAGCGTTTAGTATAGTATCCCAACATATATAAGGCACACACAAGTAAAGCACATAATAGCATACATATAGATTCAATACCAATAACTGCGTTTCGAGTTAGCGTTGTGTTGTGATAGCGGGAGTAACAATGCGATAAAGTGCGTTTTAAATGCGTTAACTGTGTTTTGAATAAGCGTCGTAAAAAACATAGCTTAAAATATCGTTTAAATTTGTTAACCGATATATCGTTTATCGAATCTCTCGAGAGTACAAAGCAATAATTAAACAAGAAAAGTCAGATCTAAATAATATCTTAACTTTGACTTTGACTTGTACTTTGACTTGAAAAGTCGGGTTGTTACAGGTAGTGTTTTGTTTTAACTGGTTAGCTCGGTGTAACTTTTTCTTCGTGCTAAGCAGTAGTTTTTCCATCATTTTAGTTTTCTAGGAAAAGTATGGTAGTGTTTTGCTTTAATTGGTTGATTTTATGTAATTTTTTTTGACATCGTATTATGAGTAATATGTTAAAGTAACCAAAACACAGACGAATATTACCAGAAAGAAATATTTGCCTTTGTGTCGGCAAAAACTAGGTTGTAAGAGCATTGTTGGAATATCTTTTTTTATGTGGCCGGTGAAGTCTAGGGGTGTTCAGAAGAAACCTTAACCAAATAAAAACCGTAAACCGAACCATAACCATAACCGAATAAACCGATCTAAACAGCGAATTCGGTTTTTGGTTTGGTTTCTAACCGAAACCAAATTATGAATACGGTTTTTGGTTCGGTTTTTTGATCCACATTTTTTTTATTTGATTTATTCGGTTTATTTGGATAACCGAATAAACTGCTAATTTAATTAATTATTAAATAAAACTAATAATGTTCAATAAACTATATACAATTTATTAGCCCAAAATACTAAGTCTAATATCTAAGGTATGTATCCCCATGGTTTGAAGATTATTTATATTTTGTGCCATTAGACTTCTTAACTATTTATATATGATCTGTGTTTTGAAGTTTTAACTTTGTGGTTGTGTGTACGACTATTTTATGGATATGTTTTTTTACCTTGCTATGTCTTTTATTTATATATTGTTAGGTTTAAATTCGTTGATGTTCGGAAGTTAGAACACAAACATAAATATAAATTAGGAAAAAAATACTTATGTACAATTTGGTTAAATTTTGTTTCTAACCGAAACCAAACCGAATTGAATTTGGTTCGGTTTGCATATTCCTAATTTGGTTTGTTTTTGTTTTTCTTTTGCGGTATAAAATTTTGAAACCCGAATAAACCAAATAAGCCATAAACCGAACCGATGAACCGATGAACCGATGAACATCATGACGTATTATAAGTAATATGTAAAAATAACCAAAACACAAACGAATATTACGAGAAAGAAATATTTGCCTTTGTGCCGGCGAAAACTAGGTTGTAAGAACACTGTTGGAATATTTTTTTAAGTAGCCGGTGAACATCATTACAATATTAATTGTATATTATGAATGTCTTTTTCTAACGTTGATCTTAGTTTCCAAGAAACCATGTTGTATTTGCTACCTACCAATATGTATGTTTGACCATTTAATGAATATATTATGAATATCATTTTCTAACATTCATCTTAGTTTCCAAGAAACCGTGTTGCTTTCATCCGATGACCCCCGTTGTATGTACATCTGACGATCAACAACTGTGACCATATATTTTGAGATGCTATATCTAGGCAATCTTCATAAATCATTTCAGTAAGCATGTTGTTTCAGACCAGCCAAGAAGCTCAATCGCCCCAATCTTTAGACTGTCTACCACAGTGTTGTCAGCTTACATTTTCCGAAATTCAAGCAGCAACCAATAACTTTGATGAGTCATTGGTGGTCGGACATGGTGGTTTTGGCAAAGTTTACAGAGGAACCATCACTAATGGAGAAAGTGTTTTGGATGTTGCCATAAAGCGCCTGGAGTCAACATCTGGTCAAGGAGCTGTGGAGTTTTGGGCTGAAGTTGAGATGCTTTCGAAGTTAAGGCACTGCAATTTGGTTTCTTTAATTGGCTACTGCAATGATGGGAAGGAGTTTATTCTTGTCTACGAGTATATGCCTAATGGAACTCTTTCAGATCGTCTCCATGAATGTCGATTGCCTCTAACATGGTTGCGAAGACTCAAAATATCCATTGGGGCTGCTCGTGGGCTAGAGTACCTTCACACTGGTGCGGGTATTAGGCAAGGAGTTGTACACCGCGATGTGAAGAGCTCGAATATATTGTTAGATCATAGTTGGTCATCAAAAGTTTCAGACTTTGGGTTATCCAAAATAGTTCCAACAAATCATCCTTCTACTTATGTCAACACGTTGGTGAAAGGTACATTTGGATATCTAGATCCAAATTACTTTCAAACCGGCAGGCTGACCCGAAAGTCTGATGTTTATGCCTTTGGGGTGATACTGTTTGAACTCTTATGTGGGAGAAAAGCATTAGATACAAGTTTTGATGAGGAGCAAATGGGTTTGGCAACATGGGCTCAAGACTCCATTAAAGAAGGTAGGCTAAAGCAAATTGTGGATTCTGATTTAAGGGGGAGAATATCGTTTACATGTGTTAAGGAGTTTGCACAGCTAGCCAGCGGGTGTTTGCATAGTAACCCAAAGAAACGTCCAACAATGAGCGTGGTTGTGGTGGGCCTTGAGTCGATTTTAGCCTTACACGAGAAAACCAACACCACATTGGACAGAAAAATATTTGGTTTAAGGTTACCTGCTTTTGGCTTTCCATCTAGTCATGAAAACTCAGGTATGAAGTTCCCTTTATTTTGTCACATTACATATGCTTAGCTACAGCCTACAAGTACTATTGTCTGATTCTATTCATCCAACTTATAATTAGAGTATCTGTGTTCTCTGATGTATCCACTTCTAACAAGTTATTTGTTGAACTTTTAGTTGTAGGTAAAAGTTTAACATCCATTGAGTCGTACTTTTATACTGTTGGAGGTGAAAACCATATATTACGCCGGTTTGATTTTGAAACTATCAATGTTGCAACTGAAAACTTCTCTAGATCTAATTGGATTTCAAAAGACATATCTGGTGCCATGTACAAGGTATCCATATGATCACATATATCATTAGATTGGATCTGGGTTTGCCCTTAATTTGTTTGCTGGAATGTTAACTTGATTTTTCTTAATTAAGGGAAAACTGCAAAATGGCCAAGATATAACAACTGTTGGGCCTTATCCTCATGAACAATTTGAACTTTGTATGAATGAAGTGTCTATACTTGTAAAAGTTGAACATCAGAATTTGGCTCAGTTGCTTGGATGGTGCATCGAAGGAACAAACGTCTACCTTCTCTATGATATCCCACAATATTACACAACTTTGGAACATGTGTTATCTGGTAAAACTTCAATTTGAATTGTACTCATGATGGAGTTCAAGAACGATTTTTTTATGCCAAGGTGTTATAGAAAAAAATGATGAGTGTTTCTAGGAGGTTTTTGAAAATGTGCTGACTCTAAAAAGCTGATACCAAATATTCATTGGCAAGTGAACTCCTTGAATATGTTGACATGGCAAAACTCAACGAGTGAGTCTGCTTCTTTCACTAGCGCACTTCTAAGAAACTAGAAATAGTTCAAAAATCTCCTAGAAACGCTTATGATCCTTCCAGACCACCTAGAAATAATAAAGAATTGTTCAAGAACAAGCAAATGGCTTGTTGTTAACCTTATTTTAATTTTAAGTTAAACTAACTATGATTCTTCTCTTAAGATTTCATTAAACTTGATGGACTAAATCGAGTCAAACATGTGTATTGTGGTTCGTCTTTGTAGATCACAACCGCGCTCCCTTGGACTGGGATGAGCGGTACCGAATATTACTAGGTGTTGCCCGGGCACTTCTTTACCTTCATAAGCATGCTCCAATTAGGGTCTTACATTGTAATGTCAAACCTTCGAACATTCTGTTAGATGAACGCTTGGAACCGAAACTACATGGTTTTTACATTGCAGTGTTTGCACCAAACAACGAGACCGATTGCATTGAACTGAACGTGACTCGTGGGACCAGGTAAGCACATACCATCTCTAGTGAAGTTAAGTAACCATCAACTACGAGTGATGTTTAAAACCTTCATTTTATATGTGACAGGGGATATATGGCACCAGAAAATGTAGAGCATCGTCATTTGTCAACTAAGACTGATGTCTTTGGTTTCGGCGTGTTAGTTTTGGAAACTATAGCAGGGCGTAAATGTTCCTACATGCACGAATATAGGGAGAGTTTTACTCGTTATGTAAGTATGATTAGATTGGATCATAATAGACTTGTGCTTGAATAAGTTATCTTCCAATCAATAGGTGATATCCTACCTCTTCAAATCAGAAGCCAGTACGTTCGAAACAAATATTAAGTGACATGGATTTTAATATCAATCTATGGATTTTCACTGAATTCAAACAAAAATCTTTGGACTACATTTTTGCATTATTTGACTTCTTAAATTGGAAAACTCAACAAAGAGGTTATTGGGCTTTACTTTTTAACAGAAAAGTTATCTATTAATTAATTTCTTTAGCTTTTATTATATTAACAAAAAGAAATTCCTATCTTTATGAATAAGTCGCCAAACTTTAAAAATGACCTTTTTGTTAAGACATACCATTGTATTTTAGTGGAATTGTGGGACTATGGCTACTAATATGTTTGTTGAACTTATTAATGTAGATATGGAGAAATATGGTGAAAGGAACATATTCAAATATAATCGATACCAGACTTTCTGTTGATTCAAGATCCATGGCAAGATTTATCCACATGGGGTTGAGGTGCATTCAAGGAGAAGCTACAGATAGGCCAACAATGGAGGAGGTTGTTGGCATATTTCTTGACAGCTCATGTATTTATTCTTCTATCCTGTAAGACCCAAATAACTTCTGTTTCAAAAATGATTCTGATGATTGTGAGGAGTTTGATTATGATGATTGTGAGGAGTTTGATTCTCATAGTGAAATTGTAACTAGATGAGTTTTTGTAGAACTTGACCCTTTGGTGGCATGATTCTAAGGCCATCCACAACAAGGAGACTTAAAAGCACTCAAAAAATGTGTTTAGTTAGACGACATATCAAAAAACACTCTTTATTGAAAAACACTCTTTATTGAAAAACACATAAAACCCACCCAATAAGAAAACTTAATAAACACAAAAAACATTGACATATCACCACCTTTATATTTTTTGCCACTCATTTCTCTCTCTACATAATTATTTAATAATTAAAAATAACAGTGGCCCCCGCCGAATCTGTTTTTTCTTGTTCTTGGCCAAGAACTTCAACCCAAAAACGAGTTCCACAATAGTAAAATCCGATGATGTAGTGTATATGGAGGCTAAAAACAAGAAATACTCTAAGTACTAAGAACTGGGACTTTTTCTTGTATAAAATATTAAAAACAAAAAAATGTTGTCCTATTTCTAATCCCAACAACTATTCACGAATGTTGTTAACGAACTTTGGTTTTCAATTGGTATCGGCACGGTACGAACACTCGTTATCACAAGTCCAAAAGATATAGCCGTGATATCTTCAAAAGGATATCGACATGTGTTTTACCTCAATCGAAAACCACAAAAACGACTATTAATAACAGTGTATTGATGTGCAAATGGCGGTTCGGTTCGATTATCACCTTTAATTCTTTAACCATATCCGTAACCGCTAGCTTCGGTTATGGAATTTCCTTAACCATAACCATAACCGAAGTTTGTCTCGGTTAATAAGTTATGAGACTCGGTTATGGTTCGGTTTCGGTTAATTAACGGATCTAAGTTTGAACTAAAATTAAACTAAATGAACACATTAGACAATTATTGTCTCAGTTACAACCGTTTTTATAAATAGAAAAGAAAAAGAAAAAAATAGCATACACATGCATAAAATGAGTCAAATTTTAAACAATTATTATTTTTTTAAACATTTTAAAACTAATTATATAACATAAAAAGCTTTCGCATATGTTTTTTTATCTATATAGAGTTTGATTCCTTAAACATATATATTTTAAATATAGATATAATTTGAAGGCATGTCTTAATTCATTTCGGCTCGGTTCGGTAAACGTTCGGTTATGGAACCCTTTAACCATATCCATAACCGACTTATCAGTTAATTATAAATAACATTATCCATAACTGTCGGTTATATCAATTATCGGCTATGAAGCACGGGGACGGCTTAGATCATTGAGTACCCGTCCCGGGGACGGTTTGGGGACGGAAACGCCATGGGGACACCATGGGGACGTCCCCCCAACGTTTCCAAGAAAATGGAGATGGCATTGAAACGATTCCGGAAAAATGGGGACGACCGTTTGACGTTTCGGGGACGCTTCCTCTGATATACGCCATAGAAGAGAGAAAATAGAAGAGAAGAGGGTAAGCTGGCCGTGATATTTTTCTCTGGCGGTTTGCAGCGCTAGTTCATTGTGTTGTTCTGTTAGATCTGGATGATGCACTGATGAACGAAAGTGAAGCCCTATTTTTCTATTGGTGGGCCTTTTATGTTTTGGTCTATGGCCCACATGAAATCCTAATAAAAAAAAAAGCTATTTGAACACTACTTGAAAAACATGGCAACATCATCGAATTATTTGTTTAACTTTAACATCATAAACATTAAAATAAATTTGAACTTCTAAATATTTATTTATTTTATGTATATTTTAAAAATAACATTATTTTTTATATATTGTATACATCAATATATATCTATTTTGGACTTTGTTTAATATATTTTTATTTTTTTATAAGTTTTTTTTTGTTATACCTTTGGCGTACCAGTATCTTGGATTTTTAATTTTTGCCGTTCCCCGTACCCGTATCGTACCCGTACCCCAGTCCCGTACCCATTCCTGTGCTACATAGATTATCGGTTTGGTGGCGCTTCGGTTATCGGTTGGCGTACCCGTATCTTGGATTTTTAATTTTTGCCGTTCCCCGTACCCGTATCGTACCCGTACCCCAGTCCCGTACCCGTTCCTGTGCTACATAGATTATCGGTTTGGTGGCGCTTCGGTTATCGGTTAATTTTGGTTAAAGTTTGCTCATCCCTAGATACCGGTATTGATGTTTTTCAGTCGGAAGCAGTGTAGGTGTCAGCCACTTCTTCGTATATGCCAAAGTCTCTCCTTAGATCTTCCGGTTCCAACTCCCTCCTACATTTGACACGTAAAATTGTCTTTCTCGTCTTCCCCAAACTTGCCATTCTTTTTCATGTTGTCTTTTTTCTATGGATACTTCTCTCTGATTTTGTCCATTCTTTTTCTCTCTTGCTCTCTCAACAAAGTGTGCTTTGAAACCTAATTACTAAGGCCATGTTTAGCTTAACTTTTCAAAACAACTTATGACTTTTCCCCTCACATAACAATTTCATGCTAAACACCTTTTAACTTTTTAAAAAGCCGATGAGCTAATAAATCACTAAAATAAGCAATACCAAACACCCCCTAAATTTAAAATTAACAAGATGTACAATCAACTAGTAGAAAAACATTTTTCTTGATACGATAAAAAGTGACATTGATGGACAAATCATAAAAATAACATGACATGCGTTTTTGTGATCTTCTTATGATACGCATTTATGACACGCGCGTTTATAACACTCTTTTTTTACACGCGTTTACGTCACACATTTATGACACATACTTATGACGTTCATTTATGTGTGTCATGCTTTTAATTGTATATATAAAAAAAATTTTTGTAGAATTACTAATTTAACCTGGATACATATATAAGGGGAATTGGCTTGTAATAATCCCAACTAGACGTAATTGGCCACTGCCAGTCCCACCTTTGAATATTTCCCATGCCAGTCCCACCTTTCACTTATTTTTCATCTACCGGTCCTCAGTTATCCGTTAAGTTTTTTTCTGAATTACAAACTGACGTTTTAGGACTTTTGATCAGAACGAGGATACGAGTCGAATGATGTATAACTTACCTTGAAATTGCGCTCCAAACTATGAAAACGGTGTTTCAATTCGGGTGTTTAAACTTCCAATTAACAAAAATCAAGTCGTTTGGAGCATTGTTTCGAGGTAAGTTTTACATCAATAGACTTGTATCCTCGTTCTAATTAAAAGCCCTAATAAGTCAGTTTGTAATTCGGAAAAAAACTTAACGGAGTTAAGTTTTTTTAACTGAGGACCGGTGGAGGGAAAATAGGTGAAAGGTGGGACTAGCATGGGGAATATTCAAAGGTTAGACTAACAATGGTCAATGATGTCTAATTGGGATTATTACAGGCCAATTCCCCATAATATTATTATCTTGTTTTTTTTTTCTTTTGTTATAAAGGTAGTTTTAAATAAATGGGTAAATTTACAAAATTACCCTCATGTGCAGAGCACATATCATACTTCATTGAAAATTTTAACCTGGTTAGTGCTAAAGGGCGTATGATGTAATGAGTTTTACAAATAAAGGACTGTGACTGTAATTATTGAAGTTAAAGGCTATACATTTCAAACCGCTGCAAACATAAAGGACGAAAAGTGTAATTTACCCTTCTAATAATTAATTTGATTTTCGCATATTGATAAAAACTTATACATGTTGGTTGAACTTCTGGTTTTTACTATGGTTTTTTATCTTAGAGTTAAATGACCGGATAGTTTCTGTGCTTAGCCATTTTTTCACATTTAGTCCTTAACTTTTAAAATTACAACTGAAGTACCAAACTTTTCAATTTTCGTTACCGGATAGTCCCTGGGCCTAACATCATATAGTTTTCTCATTTAAGAGGATGTGAAATGACATAAATACTCTTTCCTTAAAACATTAAAAGAAATTTATTATTTATTTATTTAATCAAGTGGGGTCCACCATCCTTATCTTCATCACCCCACCCCACCCCACCCCACCCCACCCCACTTCATATTCCCCACTCCTCACCATCACCACCACCATCTCCACCTTTCATCACTACCATCCACCTCAGGATTGTTACAATTGACTAAACTAAATAATATCACATTTTACTAAACTAAATAATATCACATCTGATGCTGCAAGATATTCAAAACGAATTCAAGTGTGATATAAAGCGTTTTATTTACAGTTACTAGGGAAAAATAAATGCCTATCGGGCACCTTTTGCAAGCGCATCAAACGCAGGTTGTGACCTGCCGCGTTCATTGTACAGCTCAGACGCCCTTCTGTAAAAGTCAGCAACTTCACTCCAGATGCCTAATTCAACAGCTAACGCAGCAGCAGACTCCATATGCTTAGCAGCATCCCATGGTTTGACTTTTTGTCAAGTCTAAACAGTTGTAAACACAAATGATTATCTAACAGAAAGACATGATCAGTTTAAAAAGGATATGAGGCGAGCATTTCTTGTCCTTTTGAAGCTTTCACAAATGCTACTTTTGCTTTCTCACGTTTTTTTGGCAAGCCTAAAAGCAGTAGCTGCCAAGAGTAATACATGATATCTTGATTAAATAAATACATAATAAATGTTTATACTACAATGTTGTGAAACCATCTGAGATACTTTAGGTGGATGGTGGTGGTGAAAGGTGTAGATGGTGGTGGTGACTGTGAGGAGTGGGGAAGATACAATGGGTGGGGGTGGGGTGGTGTGGGTTGATGAAGATAAGGATGGTGAGCCCCACTTGATTAAATAAATAAATAATAAATTTCTTTTAATGTTTTAAGGAAAAGGGTATTTATGTCATTTCACATCCTTTCAACTATGAAAACTAACTGATGTTAGACCCAGAGACTGTCCGGAAACGAAAATTGAAAAGTTGAGAGCTATAGCTGTAATTTTAGAAAGTTAGGGACTAAAGATGTAAAAAAGGCAAACCACAGAGACTATCCAAACATTTAACTCTTTATCTTATATATTTAATGTGTACTTGTTAAACAATCCACTAAAAAGCACGAATAAAATATTACACGTATGTTGCCCAACTCGATTAGCTCATCTGGTGAATGCTTGGGCATCAAGTAAATAGCACCCATTATGTGACTAAATACGACAAAAGTATTAGATCAAATATATATATTAAAGAAAACAAGTATAACAACTAACAAGTCAATATTCCTTGGGATAAACGGGCAAGTAATTCGGGAAAATATAGTATTTAAAGGAAAATGGTAATTTTCTTTTTCTTTTTGATCAGCCAAAAAAAAGTTCGTATTGCATGTTGACCATCCAAATTTCAAAAGCGGACAAAATAGTTTTTAACGAATTATTATTATTATTATTATTACTACTAGGATTGTGACCCGCCGCGCGTTGCGGCGGCGTCGAAAGTTAAAGTAACTCGTATTTATAATGTATATTTGACCCGACTCTTTACTTAAATTCATAATTGTTCTACAAAAGATGCGCTCGACTTGCACCTTGGCTTTGAGAACCCTATTGTCCCAGCCCGCCTTGCACTTTCTAACTCCAAGGCCTTAATAAATACTCCTCTCAGCGTGTAAGGTATGGAAACTATTACGTGTTCTCAATTTAAAACACACCTAGGGCCAAATCGAATCTAGTTCAAACTTCTAACCTACAAAACCACCAGGAAGTATACACAATCTCTCCCGTAAACAAAACAACTTAATACGCAATTTCACTACAACTGAAACAACAATTTAGGCAACAATTTTACATCAACATAAATTGTTTATAATAATCCTCCTGTAAACAAAACAACTGAACATAAACACATAAACGTCTTAAAATGCAATTATATTATATTACAACTAAAACAACGATTTAGGCAACAATTTTACTGCAATACAAACACAAATCCTGTAACCAAAACAACTGAACAAAAGAATCTTCATACGCAATTTCACTACAACTAAAACAACAATTTACTGAACATAAGCATCTTCATACGCAATTTCACTACAACTAAAACAGCGATTTAGGCAACAATTTTACAGCAATTTAAACACAAATTATTCATAATAATTCTCCTGTAAACAAAAAAGCTGAGCATAAACATCTCAAAACGCAATGTCATCAAACCTAAAACAACAATTTTAAATCAACATAAACACAAACTGTTCATAATAATTATAATAATCCTCTAGGCAACCAGATGGAGTACAAAACAGTATCGTAACGAACTAAAAGTGCGCTCGGTTCACTAACCGGAGTTCGTCGGAGACACACCACCATCGCCGCTGGCGACCGGCCCAGAGCCGCCGGTTGCGGCGTCGCAGCCACCCTAGCCATCACCCGTTCGAAGTCCACCGCCCCCAGGGCTAGTGTTGGGGTCGCTGGAGTTGTACCGCCACTCAACTGCTCGAATCGCCACTACCCGTAACCTCCACTTGTGCTTCGCCGCTGCTGTGGTCTCTGGTGACTATCCAGCTGCCATGAAACGCTGCCCCAAGACCCAAGTAGTGGTCGTTCCATCAGTTTGCATCTATCTCTCTCTATCCTTAGATTATTTAGGCATGCGACATTCAAACATAAAGTTTGACATAAAGTTTGATGGTGATGATGACTCTGAATAAAGAAAAAGAAGAAACATGGCAGTTGTACGTAGGTGATGGGTTTGTAGTTTGGGTTATTTTTACACACTTTCTAAAGTATGACAAAAGTGAAATAATATTATTTTATTTATTTTGGTGACCTGCTTACGCTTCCATACCAACCACACATTCTTGATTGCTCTTTTTTTGGGTAGGTGACTGGCAAGAGACAAAAGGGTAACATGGTAATTTGTCGGTGTCACCGACATTTCACTTTAAGAGTGTATAAATTATTATTATTATTATTATTATTATTATTATTATTAGTGACATAAGAAAAGCTGATATGTCAGCTAAAGAGCATGTCCAACAAGGTTTTTCTTATGTTATCAACAATGAGGTAGAAGCAAAGACTTGCCCTTCAATCATAATTGAAATCACTGATGTTCATATACAAAAGGGCAAAGGTCTGCTCCACATTCAAAATTCAAAATCTCTGACACATTCAAATTTCAAAATTCTGGCTCCACGTATATAATCATTCTCCACATTCAAAATTCAATCCACACCTCTCCTGCAAATCCAGAGCTCCCTCAAATCCCCTCTTCTCTATTCGCTACTAATCAAATATCAACGAAGAATTAGGGCTTTTAGCAAGTTCTCCTTCATCCGTTCAACTTCTCCATCAGAGCTTCAAACTGCACAGAAATCTCTGCAGAAGAAATCTACTGGCATTTTCTTCACAAAAATTTGTCGAGATCAATAACAACAACAGATCTCAAGAACACAAGTTACGCAGCCGAAATTGACTTTAAAAAGGGGATTTAAAACGAACGAATCTCGTGGTTGATTTGTTTGCGACTTCGTTCCCAAACCCAAAAACAATGAGTAATTTGGAGGAAGATTCACGTCTTCTAAAAAGTCAAGGTGGAGAGACTGCTCTCAATGAAAAATCTGCAACCAGTAATCGTCCCCCTCCTCCTACATGAGTTGTAATAATTTATCCCTCTTTATTTCTTCACATATGTTTCCACTGGTTATACATCAATTTCACTATGATTCCCTTCATTTATTTAGGGTTTTCTTTTTCTATGTCCTCCATGATTCTGTTTGTTATTCACTGATAATAATCCAACATATACTGATAATAACAACAGATCAACTATATAAATGCGAGAATTGTAAGTATCGTCTACACCAGTGCTTTGTTTGCGGTAAACTAGGATCTTCTGATAAATCTTCGAATACAGAGGTATGTGATTACAAGAATTTTTTTTATGTTTTTTATTTGGCTGGTTGCTCTTTTAGTGTCATCTTTAAAAGTCGGTTTTATGTTTTTTTATCTGACGTGTTTCTTGTCTCCAGGTCATAAATGACTTGCTTAATCCAACAGGGCAGAACTTAAGAATTCGAGAAGATAGCCAAGTTTATATATAATGTCAACATCATGTTGCTCATACTGTATGATTTTGATCGATTTACTTAGTTTTTGAATATATACAGCATTTAGTTTCCTTCATTCTGGACTCACTTCATGAACATGTTTCAGAGGATGAGGTGCATTAATCGAGTATTTAGAGAACGACTTTTATGCTGGACGCAAGTGTTTAATCGAGTATTCGCTAAAAACAAATTGATTTGCTGCTGTCTATTCTCTGTAATTTGTGCAGATTTAAGTACATTTGCAGCCATCTGCAGGTTGTTTTTCATCCGAGGTCAAACAGGTCCATTCACTGTTCATTGTCCATTCGCTGAAAGTAAGTAAAGCCATAGGTTATTGTACTTTTAGTCGAGTTTCATTGATGCTGGTATTTGTTTTTTTTTTTTTTTTTGTGAAGGAAAATATTGTAGGAATTGCTAATCAACCGATTTGAATATTAAATTGAAGTTGAAATAGGTTTATTGTCGTTTTAGTTAAGGTGATTGACGGTGATAAGAAAGCGGATTTATCGGATTCGTTGTTTCTTCCACAAGAAACGGATTTAGAGGAGAACATACGGGCTTCGTTAGCTGGGTTGGAGACCATAAATGAATTGAGTTCGATGGCGTTGGAGAAAATGAAGGATTTTGTTGTTGAAAGGAGTCGAGAAGTTAAACGTCTGAATGAAACAGTTACTCAGTTGACAAGGGAGAAAGAGCATATCGGTTTGATGGCTGAGATGATTGATTATCTGAAAATAAATGGTGATTGTTAAATAATTTATCATCATGTTATTATGTTATATGTTTAATCAGGTTTTATTGTCAAACACGCAGCAAGACTTTCAGTTAAAGCATTTAGCGTCTGAAACTGAGAATAAAGAGAATATCAGGAATCTTGAATCCGAGATACGTAGAACAAAAGAGGAAACAGATACTCTGAAGAAGGAGATTCTGCAGCATGAACAATATGTTTCAGAGGATGAGGTGCATTAATCGAGTATTTAGAGAACAACTTTTATGCTAGACACAAGTGTTTAGAGGCACAACAACAACCAACGCAAGACTTTTACGCTAAACGAAGGTGTTTAGATTCAACAGGTGCAACACACAATTCCAAAGCAAAACGCTAATGAAGAGCTACTTTTTTGGCCATGGATGGCTGTGGTTGCTAACATTCCTGTTGAATATAAGAACGGTAAATATGTTGGTGACGGTGGTAAAAAGCTAAAAGATGACTGGACCGAAAAGGGTTACAACCCGGTCAAAGTGTATCCCTCTGTGGAGTACAATTTGTAGCAGGATGATGTAGCAGTGGTTGCTAACAGTGGTTGCTAAAAGTGTATCCCGGTCAAAGTGTATCCTCTGTGGAGTAAATATGTTGGTGACAGTGGTTGCTAACAGTGGTTGCTAATATGTATGTTTTTTATCATTTAGGATGATGTAGCAGGATGTTTTGAGTACAATGCAGATCTTACATCAATTTATGCGACTTAACCAGTGGAGTACAATTTATGATGTTGCTGCCATTCTTACATCAATTCAGGTGCACTGTCCCATTTAACATAATGCGACTTAACTTATTGTTTTTATATGAACTTGTAATTGTAAAATATGTGTGTAACATCCCGAAAATATAAAACTTTATATTAGAATTATAAAGTATAAATAAACCAGAATTTATTTTACTAGGAAATTATAACCTAGTTAACTGGAAGTCTAGAAATAACTTGAAATAGGGTTAGAATCACCAAACTATATGTTAAACAAAAGTAGAGGGGCCAATGTTGTCAAACTTGAATCTATTATTATTAGTTTTAATAAAAAAACAAAACCAAACACCTCAATTGAGGTCTCTGGTCGATCAAGAACAGGAGGGGGCGACACCCTCACTCCCAAAACCCTAACTTCTACTAAACTATCAAATTGAAGGCCAAAATCAAGTGGAAATCGAAATCTGAACATAGAATCGTGATCACCTCAACAAAGGGATCATAAGGTATGTCGAATTAGGTCATTTTGATTCGATTCAAAGTTCATGCATGTGATTGAAATCGAGTGTAGAGCTTAATTATGTGTTGTAAACATGAAATTGGAAGTGATATAAGGTTTAGGGACAAACCCTAGATGATTTCTTGATAAATTCTTGCATGATAATTGTAAGGATCAAAATCACCATAGTGGGTGACTAATATGTAGTTGAACTTGATAAACACTAGGATTAAAACTCTTGTTCTAGTGTAAACTGAAATTATGAGGAAATCTCTAAATTGTTGATGTTAAAATATGGACATGTAGTCTAATTGAAGCTAATTATGGTGATAAACTCAAGTCATGAACTTGGTTTAGATCATGTAGAAATCTGACCCGCTAGGTGTTTGATAAAACGCCTAAATGAGGGTTAAAATGTTAAAGGTTGGGTAAAACGCAGATTTGAATATGTTAAGAAGTAATGCGTTAAAGCTTATGAAAGAGTTCTAATCTTGTTATGAATTGAACTCTTTAGGCAAGGAATCCGGAACGTCAAGTGGACACGCCGGAGGTGATACCCGCGGAAAAGGTGTGCTTTAAAGGTACGTGACTTTGGTCTCGTTAAATTACGCATATATGTTTGAGTTTAGTGTATAGATAGAATCGTAGTGTAAAGGATGCGTTTGACGTGTTCTAAAGTGGCGTAGTTCACTTGAACATCAAACGGGTCAAAATAAAGATTTGGGATCGGGTTTGACTTGCTAATAAAGTGATGGTTTTCACTAGATAGTCAAACGGGTTGAATGAATACCATAAAAAGGAATCATGACAATAGCGATATGATGGTTTCGTAAGTTGTTAAGTGTTGGATTCCACTACACTTATGAACCTAGCCATGATAATTAAAGTTGTGAATCCAGGATATTGGAATAATAAATGGGGGTATGTTGAAAAGGGCGTTTAAAACGGAAATGTTGAATTCCGAGGAAACGAGCTTTTAATTCCAAGGAAACACAAAATCATGTATAGCGCAAACATACCAAGATGTACAAGCCCGGGAACTTGGGTAATGGCATCTAAAAGGTCTTAGAATAAGAAATTGGAAATATACACTTATAGTTGGAATGGGTTGAATAAATAATAGTATAGTAACTTTTAGCCGTATGATCGGTGAGTCAATTGTTGGTATGATAATCAAAATGAACATGTCCGTAATGAATTTACAGACATACAGGAAAGAAATAGCCTAAAACGGTATGCGGATTAGGGTGAAATCCACAAAATAGTTAAATGGCAAAGTTGCAGTATCCACCGTAAATTACGGTCTCCACCGTAATTTACGGTGGAGAATAAAGGTCTTACGGTGAACCTCTACTGAGTTACGGCAGACCAGGAACATTCAGGGTCTACCGTAATTTACGGTAGATACCGTAAATTACGGTAGAGCCCAGAAAACTGAGTATTTTATCCACTTTTCGATGTCGGAATTCGTTTATATGTATTATATTAATGTCAAAACTAATGTTTTTAGTGGTTTGACCCTAGGTAAGGATGAGGTCCTTCCGGATGGTGATCAAGTACGTTGTCAAGAACCGAACACGCATTTTGAAGCTTCCGCACCAATCTTAACCTTGTCTAGACTTTAATCATATTGTAAATGGTTTGATAACAGTGTTTTGACTCCTTTAAACTAGTTGTTAGTTGACTAGCAAGGGTTAACTTAAAACTTGTTATGTTCTATCTTGGAATTGTTTTGGGTATTATCACAAATATGTATGGTCTTTAAACACGAAAAGTTTTTGTAAACTCTGATTAGTATGAAGTTCATATAATTATTAAATAATTTCCGTCCAGTATTAAGGGTGTTACAATGTGCTGTCGTGTTTATCTAAAGACACCTTTCATTCACAATTCCTTACTGTTTTATGTACAGCCAATCTTTATAACTGGATTCAAAGTCTTTCATATTTGATTATTTGGGTTGTTTTGCAACCCAAAGACTCTTCAACCAAGTCTCCCGGGTCAGTTTCGCTTGGTTTCGTGGTTTCTTATCTCTATCATGTTAAAAATGGAAGACAAGAAATGGAGCGAGTTGGCTGTGCTTTCGTGATTATTTGGGTTGTTTTGTCTGTGCATTTCCGATGTGTTGAAGAGAAGAAATGGAGCGAGTTGGCTGCCCAAGTGAGATCAGTGCTCAAAGGCTACCCGAAGCTCCAGTTATCCCAAGGAAGGAAGGTTAGATACGTCATTTCACATAATTCATTTTTAAATTCTTTTTAATTTAAATATTGGAAGACAAAAATTATGGGCTTGCAAACTATAAGAGATGAAAAGGACAAACCAGGGGCAAAAGTTGAAGACTGCGGCTGATGTTCAAAAAGAAGAAGAGGTAATACGATCGAAATACATTATGGGCTTGCAAACTATAAGAGATGAAAAGGACAAAAAAGTGAAAAAATTATAAGTGAAATAAGAAAACGGATATTCAGTTGAAGAATGTTATGAGACAGAAAGAAAAGATAACCGAGGACTTTAATAAAGGTATTATTTTCAAGATTGTTTCTTGAAGTTTAATTAACAAACTGTATATTTAGTTGATCTTAATTTATGTACTTTTGTTCTTGACTAGAGTTGCAAATGATGCAAAAGAAGGCGGATGAGCAGCTTAAAATGATTACGACTGAGCATGAACAGAGCAAACGGCTGCTAGAAGATCGTGAAAAGGAGCTTAGAGCACGTGAAGCTAAAAATGAAAATGAGCAAAGGAAGCTTGACTATGAGAAGAGAATGGTACTCTTATTTTGTTTTACGTATGTTTTTTTCTGTGAATCTAATTACGTTTTTTTTTGGCAGAATGAAATGGCAATTCAGGAGCAGATTAAGGCAGATGAACGGATGTTGAAGTTAGCTGTGGATCAAAAGGCATATTGACATTTGACAAACTTCTCTGATCAAATCATGTGTTTTTGATTAATTTCGTATGAACATTACGTTGTGTAAAAATATGACAGAGAGAAAAAGAAAAGCTTCACCAGAAAATCATCGAGCTTGAAAAGAAGCTTGATGAAAAGCAACGGGTGGAGCTAGAGATCAAGCAAATGAAGGGAGCCATAGAAGTGATGAAACACATGACTGAAGAAGATCTTGAAGCAAACAACAAAATGAAATCACTTCAAAATGATCTCAAAGAAAAAGAAGAGGAACTCGAGGGTTTGGAAGAGCTTAATCAAGTGTTAGTACTTAAAGAACGAAAGACCAACCATGAATTAGTGGCTTAGAATGAATAATTTTGTTTGACTGCCAAGTGAAAGAAGTTTTATGAGTCCTTTTATCTCATTGTTTAGGAGAAAGAATCTGGATTATTTGAGTATTATTATAAAGAATTAATTTCAATTTTTGGATTTCATTCGACTATGTTTGCTGGTTGGATGAGATTTTACGAAGTCACTAAAATCTTCCTTCTTTGTTAGGAAAAAATAGGTTGTACAGGCGGTTCGAAGTTCTGATCTGTTAGAAACAGTGTTTTGGGTTAAAACAGATTTTAGAAACAATATTTTGGGTTAAAACAGATGTTAGAAAATAAAACAGAATTTGAAACCACTGTTGGGTTAAAAACAGATTTTAGAAACAGTATTTTGGGTTAAAACAGATGTTAGAAAATAAAACAGAATTTGAAACAACTGTTGGGTTAAAACAGTGTTTTGTGGAGAAAAAGTGAAACCACTGTTTTGGGTTAAAACAGATGTTAGCAACAGTGTTTTGATTTAAAACAGATGTTAGAAAATAAAACAGTATTTGAAACCATTGTTGGGTTACAACAGTGTTTTGTGGAGAAAAAGTGAAACCACTGTTTTGTGTTAAAACAGATGTTAGAAACAGTGTTTTGGATTAAAACAGAAGTTAGAAAATAAAACAGTGTTTAAACCACTGTTGGGTTAAAACAATGTTTGTGGAGAAAAAGTGAAACCACTGTTTTGGGTTAAAACAAATGTTAGAAACAGTGTTAGGATGTTCAGCCAAAACAAGGTTGGTTTTTTTATATTCATATTTGGATTATATATTTATAACCGGAAACATTTCATCAAGCAACTTTATGCATGGTTTTCTAAGAAACGACCCGTGTTTGCACATGGGTCTTACCGCTAGTTATTATATAAAACAAAATACAAAATTGGACACGTGTCTACACTTTATTTCAACTCATCAATTTTTCCCGCTCAAATCTCTTATGACCCTAAATTAAGAACTAAAGAACTGTTTTATAAAGTAGGAAAGAGTAACATAATTATACTTTTAAACTACAATTTTTTTTTACCTATTTGTGACATAATATAGTTATCAATAATTATGAAAATATGTTATTCGTCTAACATAAACCGTTAACTTAAATCATGTTTTTATAATAATCAATCATTAATTAAATCCGCATGACAATTATTAACAATGATCTAATTTTTGACATGCCAATGAAATTATTTTCATTTAATTTAAATAAAAGTTATATTTAAAAGATACACAATAATAAAAATAACATTATTTATATACATTATCACATGTAACGTCGTATGTAATTTCAGTCACGTGAAGAATATATATATTGATGTATTACATATTTTTCAGTATTTAACCTGTGTAATACATGAGCTATTATGGTATTTCAGTGTTACTTATAAATACGCCGATGTCTGTGATAAATTCAAGCTAGTTGTGTGAACTGTCATATGGTAATGAAAATACGCCAGTTATATGAAGTTTTTTTTTATAGAGTATATAATTATATCGTTTCTATTATACAATCTTGTGTAACACATGGGTCTATAATCTATTATATAATATGATTAGTTCAATTAATCAACACAATAATCGGTAACAATCATGATGATTAACATGTTGCTTGCTAAACTATTATCATAGAGCTCTACTTGGTTAATTTTTACGGAATTCGTCTAATGAATATAAATATAGACATTATACATGTTTATAAGAAAAAAAAACATATAACATTCATTTTGTTAAATCTAATAAAATATACATAAGGGCACTGTAACTACTATAAGTCATAAATAAAGTTGAGAATAACATTGGTTAAAACATAAATGATTGAATGGATAATGCCTAAGTTTGTGATCATACTTGGATCGAGAAAGAATTAAGGTTGTACTGAAAAAGACAAACATGCCTTTGTTATAGGAAATGCTTCTATTTTTAGCCTTATAAAACATAAATGATTGAATGAATAATGCCTAAGTTTGTGATCATACTTTTTTTTTGAAAATTAAGTTTGTGATCATACTTGGATCGAGAAAGAATTAAGGTTGTACTGAAAAGACAAACATGCCTTTGTTATAGGAAATGCTTCTATTTTTAGCCTTAGTAGTATATTTAAAGAAAAAAACCCCTTAAAAATCTTTATCCTAAAAGGATCACATTTTCCCATAAAAAAACGCTAGCCAGGTGTGGACTAGTCATCGTTTTTGGCATTCCGTCGCCCCAACCCACGCCCCACACCCCGCAGCCTAATAAGCCAATTATCATACATTCTTTTCGAGTTAAATGCCCGGATAGTCCCTGTGGTTTGGCTTTTTTTCACCTTTAGTCCCTAACTTTCTAAAATTACCTCTATAGTCCCCAACTTTTCAATTTTCGTTCCCGAATAGTCCCTGACACGGATGGGGGTTTGTTTTTGGTGTTAAGTGCATGTGAAATTACTAAAATACCCTTAATGTTAAATTAATACTAAAAAGTTAAAAGATATATGCTTAATACTTAGAGATTTATGTGGGACCCACCCACTTCATCTTCTTCACTCCATCTTCAGAACCTAATGATATGCAATCATCTCTTCCCTCCACCTTCAACCCTGCAACCCTAACTCCACCAACAATGGCGTTTTTCGATCTCAACATCCCCTACACCGATTCACCAAACCAAACCTCCACTAACAACAAATCCACACGCTTAAAACTCGCCGTTAAAGTGGGTTTGTTTAGACAACAATGCCCCCAATTATGTTATCTGTGATTCACTCAATTTCATCTTTCCTTCTGCTTCATTGGACAACAATGCCCCTAACAATCCTTCACCCCCACTGATCTCCTTTCTTTTCTCTATTACCCTCCTTAGTTTTTCGTTTAGACCCTTTCTTGCCTGCAAGTTCAGCTCAGCATAAGGTTATATTATTACTTACACATGCGAACAAAAAGAATACATACACGTGTTGTGTATGTATATCGGTACCTTCATTGCTTTATTGAAGGGAGTGCCAGGAAGATCCAAAGGCTTTGGATGTTGTACAGAGAGAGATGCAGTAAAGAGAAAAAGTGGTTTGTTTAGAGATAGAAAGTGGGTTAATATAAGGGCATGTTTAATTTATTAGTTTTTTTAATTATAAGGGTATTATAGTAATTTCACATCCACTTAACGTCAAAAACTAACCCCTATCCGCACCAGGGACTATCCGGGAACGAAAGTTGAAAAGTTGGGGACTATAGAGGAAATTTTAGAAAGTTAGGGACTAAAGATGAAAAAAGGCCAAACCACATAAATTTTAGAAAGTTATGGACTAAAGATGAAAAAAATGTCAAACCACAGAGACTATTCAGGCATTTAACTCCATTCTTTTCATTTGGATTTGTTATGGAGTCTACGAAGATGGCCCGAATACCATGAGACTTTTTATTTGAGTCCTTACAATATACTTGAGTTCAGTTTTATTTTAGTCAATGCTTTCTTAATGTAAAATAAAGTCATGTTTTTTCATCATTTTACATAGTCTATTATTTATATAATCTTAAAAAGAATGGTCGGTGGTTGTTACATCAAATCCACCGACCGAATCTTTAATATATATTACGGTAGCTAGAAGGTTTCTAACAAAAACACAGTTAGATGAATTGGTAAAGCTTTTACTATGATAACACATGGACCTAGGTTCTATTCTCTTCCATTCTGTTTTTATGATATTTTTTCCATTCAATAGGTGTCTCATACTTTTCATTTTTTCTATTCCATTGTCTTTTTTTTTTTCATTTAGCAAGTGTTCTCATACTTTTTCCCTTTTCTATGTTCTTTTCGTTTCTTATTTCCTTTTGTTCCCGGTATAGGTTACATGATAAATATACGTAGCTATGAATGGATTTGCTAAACTTAATCTCAATATATATAGATGAATATATGTAGATATACATGTGGATGTTTGTTTTCGCGTACAACCATCCACTTTCTAACCAATATTTTCATTATTTGAGTTAAAAGAAAAAAAATATACTTTTACGTGGATGTTTTTATGTACGTGTTGTTATAAGTTCATGTTTCGACGTTACTTTTCTAACGCAACTTTTCAGAAACGAATCAGGTCAAATATAATGTGTTTTTATGTTTATTTTTATGTTTGGGTATAAATTCACGTTTCAACGTAAACCATATAAATTCACATTTCGACATAATTTTTTTTCAGAAACAAGTCTGATCAAGTATAATACGTTTTAATGCTTATTTTTGCATATGTTTTTGATTAGTTTATGTTTTGACGTAAATTGTGTTCGGAAACGAGTCTGGTCAAATATAATACGTTTTCATTCGACGGTATAAATTCGAATTACTGTATGTTTTGACGTCGTTAGGTCTTGATTCATATGTAAGGATGATGTAGTGGTTATGTGGAACCCTCACCAAACAAATCAACCCGAGAGTTAGATCGGATACGTCGAAACACACATTTTCATATGGTTAACGCATCACATAACGTGCCATCAGCTATAAACAACTAAGTCGTCGTCGCCGCAACGCGCGACCTTCAACAATCTAGTTCTAATGAAACTTCACGAGTCAAATTTATAGTTGTTTTATTTTCTTCTTGTATAATTTACGAGTCAAATTTTATAGTTTTTTTAACGGTGAAACTTCTATATATTAATACAGAAAGCGGGCTAGCAGGAAACTGGAACACGACATTACACAATTACATCTCGAATGTTAAAATCACACCATCTCGCCTAGTTAATGTTACAAAATTTCGATCTATTCATGATCCAAAAATAAGAATTTTCTTTTATGATATCCGCCGTTTTATTGAAGTGAATGTGGTTGTTAAAAATCTTCTCGTTTCTCACTTTCCAGATTTCCCACGTTGCTACCATTAAGATCACACCAATGATCTTCTTCCAATCTTTTGATCCGTACATGTCTTTAGCCATCCGCATCAATTGTTGAATACTCCAATCTTCATCATGGAACGGAAGCTTTAATCAAGTCAATATCTCTTACTGGTTCAACACTTAGGGGCTGTTTGTTTACCTCTTAATGAGCTTTTAATGGTTCAGACATCTTACTAGTTCAGTACTTAATGGTTCAGACTGTTTGTTTCACGAGCAAATGTTTGAATGGTTTAGACATTTGCCTCTGAATGGTTAAGCTTATACAGAGTCTGAATGGTTAAGACCTCTAATCTGAATTGGTTAGACATTTGCCTCTGAACGGTTAAACATTATACTGGCTCTTAATGGTTCAGACCTCTTACTGATTCAGCACTTAATGATTTAGACCACTTACTGGTTCAACACATAACCATTCAAAAGTTGCCAAACAACCCCTTAATAATTCAGATCTCTTACTGGTTTAGCAATTAACCATTCAGAAATTACGAAACAACCCTAAGGCATTGTTCCACCAGACAAAGTTGTCGTGATTCAACCCCCCCCCCCCCTTTGAGTTCTCTAGCCCAACTCTAAACCCATTTACCATTTTCACCCGGATCTACATAATTGCTCACCTTTGCTTCCTTATTTGATGCAATTTTGAGCAAGTCTTTAGACTAAGGGGTTTGGTGAGGCCCATCCCCATGAGGATGGGCCGCCACGTAGGCGCCACATCACCGACTCGTGGAGGATGGGCCTCCTTCACTTTTCAGGGAGATGGAGGATGGGGCTACCCCACGTTAATATTTTATAATTTTCTATGTTTATTTTTATTAACTTAATTAAAACTTTATAAAAATTATAAAATACAACATAAAACAACATAAATAAATTCATTTCATAACATAAAAAAAATTACATTTCCTAAAAAAAAAAAACATTTCCGAAAAAAAAATTACATTTCCTAAAAATAAAAAATTACACTACTCGTCTTCGTCTTCGTCTCCGTCACCGTCCCCGAAGTTTACGTTGTTCCATATATGTTCTACCAAATCCTGTTGAAGGTTTGCATGCGTGAAGTCATTGATTAGCGCGAAGGAGTTTAAATCTTGTTGCGTCGGATCTACCGGGACAGTATTCCCGTAAGATGCATTCTCATCATACTCACAAATCGCCCGACCTTCGTCTTCAATAATCATGTTATGGAGCAAAATGCAAGCGTACATACAAAGGCGCAACCTCTTCGGTGTGAACGCACGTGCCGGTTGTTCAAGGACGGCCCCATTTTTTTTGTAAAACACCAAAACAACGTTCGATGTCTTTTCTTGCAGCTTCTTGACGCTTGGCGAATTTTTTCCTTTTTTCGTCATCGGGAAATGAAATAGTCTTGACAATTGTAGACCAAGACGGATATATTCCGTCAGCAAGATAATACCCGCGTTTATACTCAACCCCTGAAACTGTAAAACGGGTGTCTGGACCGATTCCATTAACGACATCGCTAAAGATCGTCGATTGGTATAGCACGTTGAGGTCGTTGAGTGAACCAGGGAGCCCAAAGAAAGAATGCCAGATCCACAAATCTTGTGACGCCACGGCCTCAAGTATTAAGGTTAGATAGCCGTGATCACCTCGCGTGTATTGGCCTCGCCACGCAGTCGGGCAGTTATGCCACGCCCAATGCATACAATCAATGCTACCAAGCATTCCCGGAAACCCGTGCCTTGCTTCATGAGCTTGGTACAACTGTTGAACATCATACGCGTTTGGTTTCCGCAAATATTTTTTGCTATACAGTTTCACTACATTATGGCAAAACCGATACAAACATTCCCGCGCAGTTCTTGCCGACATCTGTAAGTACTCGTCCAAAGCGTCGGCCACTGTCCCGTACGCCAGTTGGCGAATGGCCGCAGTACACTTTTGTAACGTGGTGAACCCTTCATAATTCCGAGCATCGGGTCGTTGAGTGAAAAACGGGTCTAGCCCCGCCAAATCATCAGCAATCCGTGTGAATAAACGGCGACTCATTCGGAACCTTCGTTTGAAAGTGTCGGCGTTTTCAGACGAGTCATCTTCCTCTTCCTCTTCCAAAAGAATCTGCGCCGCCTTACCACAGCGTTTGCGAAAAACATCTCCTCTTCGTCCGAAGAAGACGAGGACCACCAAGAATTAGATGCCATTGGTATAAAAAATGGGAGTGTTTTTTAAAAAAATGGATGAGAATGGGAGAAAATGGGGAGAAATGGATGAGAATGGTATAAAAAATGGATGAATGTGGTATATATTTAAAGTGAAAAAGTAATTTTTTTTATTTAAAAAATAGCCGTTAAATAACGGCTAGAATTTGAAAAGGGCCCGTCGAGTTCGAGCGTGGGTCGCCGGGTAGTACGGAAACGGACGAGGGGGCGGTGTGGGGGACCGGCGCCGGGCCTAAGCCGGCACCCACACCGCTTAGTCTTATAGTGGTCTTTAAGCGGCCCGGTTCCAATCCAATAATCATGTGAAAAGTCAAATTTATAGTTGTTTTATTTTCTTCTTGAATAAAGAAATCAATAAAAACACCAAACGGAATTCCGTAACCTAAACCAGCTACATCTCTCCACCCTATATAAACCCAAAATCCCAGATCACCAAATCCCACAATCAAACTTCAAACTTCCACAATCAACCTCTGACATGAGTTTTCTGGTCGGAAGAATAGCAGCAGGCAAAGAAGGCGCATACTTCTTACAAGAATCCAAACACGCCGTCGGTCGTCTCGTTGAAAAAACCAACAAATCCACCACCAACCCTCCTCCGCCTACCACTATTCATGAAACCACCGGTGCCGATGTCCTGCCGGAGATTCTGAGGCACAATTTACCCACCAAAATGTTTCAACCACCGTCCGCTTCGACTCTGTCAACTGGCTCCAAGTGGCTTCTGCAGAAAGGAAAAGTATTGTAGGCTGCATGGTAAACAAGTCAAGCCATCAGGCCATATTGCGGTCACTGAAAACTATCTTTTTTGACATTAAGTGGATGGGTGATTTGCAAACTTTCAATCTGTATGAGCAGGAAGTAGCATTGCTGTTGTGTCCCAGACCGGTCATGTGTGAGTGGATTGTTGACTCTGGAGCTATGTACCATATGTGTCCAGAGACGTCAATGTCTTCAACAAACTCAGTCCCAACAGGACCCCACAGTCGACACTATTGATGAGATTCAATCTATGTAGTTAATATCGGTGGGATATCGGCCCTCTACAAAATGTTGGTGTCAAATATCGGTCCGTAATACCGGTTTCGATATTGACTTTTATTTTGGATGCCTTGGTTGATGTGGACTCGGAGGAAGATTCATGGCTAATGATTAGATCATGTTTCAAAGATTGGCACTTTTGAGTTTTGACTTTTGATATTACTATTAATATTATATATGTTTTACGTTTGAATAAATTACGATTTTGGCCCCTTTGGTTATATCACTTTTACCCTTTTAGCCCAAAAAGAAATCTTTTAACATCTGAGCCCCCAACGTCTTTTTTTTCTAACCCTTTTGGCCCCTAACACTAACCCCATCCATTTACTTGGTTAAAACTTGTGATGTGCCCCTCACATGAGGGGCATTTATGGCAATTCACCTATTCACTTCTAAACTTTTAAATAAAAAAACCTGACATTAGTTTTTCAACCGTTTTTTCATTCAAATCTGCATCTGGCATCTGATTCCAAACCCTAAATCCCCAAATCACACCTTCATTTACTCAAATCTCCTTCAAATTCAACCTACATTTTCCTCACCGATCATCAATCTCTCACCGGAGATTCAAATCTACAATGGCGACAATGGAGAGCTTGATCGGGCCATGAACCGGATACAGATGGCGTGCACTGTGAGGAGCTTGTGACATTTAATTAACTTGGGTTGGGGTTCAGTTAGACGCAGGGGCCAAAATAGTTAGTTACAGAAACGTTGGGGGGTACAAATGTTAAAAATTCTATTTTGGGCTAATAGGGTAAAACTGATATAACCACAGGGGCCAAAATCGTAATTTACTCTTTACGTTTTATATATGTATGTATATGAATTCTGCATGATATTAAAATTGCCGGTATCCCACCGCAATAAGTCAATAACCTATATCTCAAATATTAATATCGGCCTATGACCGATATTTGATTTTGGACCGCATTAACTGCATAGGATTCAATCAGAGGTAACAGGTATAGGTTCAGTTAATATATCAAAAGATCACTCTTGACTTAGTTCTTTATGTTCCAAATCCCACCTGTAATTTGGTTTTCAGTTAAACTTATTAATGATCTCAACTCCATTATTATTATTCTAACCCCTACATTATATTAATTTCAAGACTCAGACTTGGGGAGGACAATTGGCAGGCATGTGTCACCCTCTTAATCTTTAAGACCGAAACCACAATAGAGCCGCCACCAAGGAACTCGATTAGTGCGGGATCTACTTCCAAGTTCCAACCGTAATACATGTTAAGGACCATATTCATATATAGCACTTTAGATTTGAGCACCTAAATTTCTTGTACTTGAAAAGGTTGTTTCCAAATTTGATCATTAAATATTTAATTCTCTTTCCGTGTAAAATCTGTTAGTTTGCAAAACATAGTCGAAAGTCGTATCCTACTTAACCATGCAAAAAGAACATCTCAGGGTCCAGATATTTCTGCATTTGAAGAATTAAATTCTTTAACTTCTTACTAAAACAATTTCAGGATGTTGTATTCATTGATTGTGTTGTTTCTGAAGGCTGGGAAGCTTAACGATGCCAAACAAGTTATCGCTAATCTGTGGGGGCCGTCTGAAGTTGAGAAAAGTATCGAAGAATTTCAATCTGTTCTTAAGAATGACGGTGGTGACTTGGACAGCAGTTGGTCCGAACTTCTAGAAGAACCTCATGCTAGAGGTGTGTTATTAGTGACCATGAAATCCTGTTTTAAGGGTGGGTCTGAATCAAATTCACATTCACCTAACTTGTCTCCAATGGTTTGTACTTTGTAGTTGCTTTTATTGGAGGTTCTCTATTTGTACTGCAACAATTTGCTGGCATCAACGCGGTCCTTTATTTTTCATCGTTGACTTTCAAAGACGCTGGAATTACAAACGGTGCATTGGCAAGCTTATATGTCGGACTTACCAATTTTGCAGGTCTATAATGTGATAATAGAGTAAAATGTCATTTTTTGTCCTTGAGGTTTGGCCAGTTTTGCGACTTTCGTCCAAAGGTTTGTTTTTCCGCTTCTGGATTCAAAAGGTTTGTAATCTTGCCATTTTCATCCGACTCGTTAACTCCATTCATTTTTTTCCGTTAAGTTAGGGGTATCTTCGTCTTGTTTATTTAGTAAGGGTATTTTGAATACTTGTACATTATGCTAAATGCTTGTACATAAAGTGAAAAAGACCGAATTGCCCTTTAAGTTAACAAAAAAGACGAAAATAGCCCTGACTTGGCTGAAAAAAATGGATGGAGTTAACGAGCCGGATGAAAATGGCAAGATTTTAAATCTTTTGGATCCAGATACGGAAAAACAAACCTTGGACGAAAGTCGCAAAACTGGCCATACCTCAGGGACGAAAATGACATTTTACTCATGATAATATTAACTAACTACGCAATTCTTGGTTCACACATGCATGAATCCAACTGTATCTAATTTATATTACATTTATGGTGTACAGGTGCACTTTGTGCTTTATACTTAGTTGATAGGGAAGGAAGGCGGAAGCTTATAATCGGAAGTTATCTAGGAATGGTAAGATGTAATAATTTATCTTCTTAAACATAATATTAGCGTTTTGATTAAAACTAGTGGGTTACCACCAGGGCTCCGCAGCGGGTTCGAAACGTAAATAAAAATAAGTAAATCGTGAGAGTTAAAGTTGTTGATGTTTTAGTTAAGGGGCTAAACATGTCATTATAAAAGTTGAGGGGCTAAAGTTGTTTTAGTTAAGGGGCTAAACATGTCATGATTAAAGTTGAGGGGCTAAAGTTGTTTTAGTTAAGGGGCTAAACATGTCATTATTAAAGTTGAGGGGCTAAAGTTATGTATTATTAAAGTTGAGGGGCTAAAGTTGTTTTAGTTAAGGGGCTAAACATGTCATTACCAAAGTTGAGAGGCTAAACATGTCATTATTAAAGTTGAGGGGCTAAAGTTGGTTAATGCCAAAGTTGAGAGGCCAAAGTTGGTTGATGTGACAAAATATCATATTTATATATAATGAAATTACTGAAACTGTTGCTTGCCTGTACAGGCAATATCGATGTTTCTTGTTGTATATGCTATCAGCTTTCCTATAGATGAAGAGCTTGCTAGCAACTTGTCTATTCTCGGGACTATCTTGTAAGCTGAACCTTTGATACTTAAGATCATCACTTACTTTTAGAGTTTATTTGGAAAAATATTACTAAAAATGGCATCTCTAATATTATAAAATATGTATAAATGTAAGGTATATGCTGACTTTTGCAATTGGAGCTGGTCCAGTCACTGGTGTCATCATACCTGAGCTTAGCAGCAGCAGAACACGCGGGAAGATGAGCTTCAGTTTTTCAGTTCACTGGGTATCAATCTTAATTTTTTTTTTAGATTTCTTGGGAACTAGATATTCAATTTACCTTTGATATCAAATCATAAGGCCACCAGCTTGGTGTAAGGTGCGTTTTATCAGGTCCCACTAATTAGCAGGGTATTGGTGGGTTTTCCATAACGGGTTCTCACGCTTATCAAATAAAAGAAATGAGTATAACCTTGGATCTAAATTTCTGTAAAAAAAAGAGTAAAATGTCATTTTCGTCCCTGAGGTTTGGCCAGTTTTGCGACTTTCGTCCAAAAGTTTGTTTCCGCATCTGGATCCAAAAGGTTTGAAATCTTACCATTTTCATCCGGCTCGGTTAACTCCGTCCATTTTTCTCCGTAAAGTCAGGGATATTTCCGTCTTTTTTATTAACTTAAAGGGCAATTCGGTCTTTTTCACCTTATGTACAAGCATTTAGCATAGTGTACAAGTGTTCAAAATACCCTTAACGAAGAAAAACGACAAAAATACCCTGACTTGACTTAACAAAGAAAAATTGATGGAGTCAACGAGCCGGATGAAAATGACAAGATTCCAAACCTTTTGGATCCAGATACGGAAAAACAAACCTTTGGACGGAACTCGCAAAACTGACCAAACCTCAGGGACGAAAATGACATTTTACTCGAAAAAAATTATTGCATATTTTTTTTGAATGTTGAGATTAAACAGCAATTCTGAGTTGAGATTTTAATTCAGGTGTGTAATTTCTTGGTGGGGCTATTCTTCCTTGAGCTGACTGAGAAATTTGGTGTTGCACCGGTTTATGGGAGCTTTGGTGCAGTTTCTATATTGGCCGCGCTATTCTCTTATTCATTCTTAGTTGAAACTAAAGGGCGGTCTCTTGAAGAAATCGAGTTGTCGCTAAACTCTAATTTCGCCAAACGTGATTAGAGTAAGTTCTCTTAATTTAGGTCCAAGGAACCAAATAGCATGTTTGTATAGTTCAATATATAGGGTTAGGTTCATTAGTGAACAACCCCCTTAATTGTGAGCGCTAGTGAACTAATCCTAGCCCTTGATTATTAATACACAAGTGTAAATCAATGGCCATGATTTGATGATGAAAATACACTAGTGTATTTTACGATTTGATAATGTAAATCAATGGTCAGGATTTGTTCACTCAGTTCACAAATACACTAGTGTTCACTCTAGAACCCCACCCTCAATATATATAATATTTAAGATAGATTTGCTTCCATATTCGTTGTGTAGATGTACATATAAACAATAAAGCCTGTTCTGTAGGTTCGACAAGGGCTTTTGTTTGTAAATGCTGCAATTTGATCTCTTATTTATGTTGAGTTCAGACACATATTGTACCAGGTTATTTGTATATTTCATGTTAAATTTTAATTACATATGATATCTTATATTCTTATGCAATGGAGTCAACAACCTAAGTGAGAGGTGAACAATAGTACTATCACCCTTAAAGAATGATGTGGTTGCAGAGCATTGTGTTGCGACAAATGAGTCGTTGCACTTCTAAATTTGTGCTCCGGACACCTAGAATGATCCTGGAACATTCTCACCTGACTACAACGTGAGAGTAAGATCATTTACGGGTTGACTATTATCTCATGTTGGTGCATATGAAAAGGGAGGAACGAAGTGGTTTTTAAACATAATAAGTGTACTCTGCAAGATATCATAGGGGGGATAAAGTCGAGAGGTTTTGATTGGGTTAAGAACAGATCTCAATGTAAGTATATTAGTTGGGCGGAGTGGTGTAAATACTTATTGTACATGTAAATTTTTGTCTTTTGCTTGTTTGGGTCGGGGGCGCTGTTGCTTGTTTGGTCTTTTGCCTGTTTGGATCGGAGGTGCATTTTAATGAAGGTTATTTTTCAAAAAAAAAAAAAAAGTATATTGTTTGTGGTGAGTAAAGCCGAGCAAGTTAATGAGTGAGGGTATTGAATGTCCTTACCTTCCAAGAGTCTTATATTTATGGTCTTATTGGAACATTATAGTCTTGGTTGTAATATTTATGACAAGTACTTTTAGCAAACACCAACACCGGCACAATCTATTGTCCTTTTAGGATTATATGTGTTTTTGCATTTTGTTTGAATAGGGTTACATAGTGGTGCACAAAAAACCTGAACCCGGACCCGGACCCGAAAAAAAAACCCGGAACCGGGTATTATAAAACCCGGGTTTTTATACCCTAACCTGAACCCGACCTTACCCCGTAGGGTAGGGACCGGGTATGCATATTTGATCTAAAACCCGAACCCGGAACCGGTTTTTTTTATACCCGGTTTATACCCGAAACCCGGTTTTATAAATACCCGAACCCGAACCTGGAACAGGGTTTTATAAATACCCGGAACCGGTTTTTAAAAAAACATGATTTTGATGTAATCTTGTTTAATTATGTATGCATTAAGACTTCTAGTTCTTATGATTTAACAAAATTATGTATGCACTTTGATGTAATCTTGTTTAATTATTAGGTTTCTAATGATATTTGCCACCGCTACTTAATTATTTAGTATATTTCATTACAAGTGGAAACAAATATGCCAATATATGTTGGCCATTCTATTTTCTTTGTTTGTTTAATATCATTATTAGTTTTTGTATTTAATAAATTGTGCCTCTGTTTATAAAGTTCAAGAATAACCACATGAAGAACTATAAATTGTGCCTCTATTTATAAATTGTGCATCTGTTTATCAATAGATTTGATGTCTATGTGTGAGAGTTATGTTTGATACATTTTATAAGCATAGTTCCGGTCGGGTTTTTTTAATACCCGGTGCGGGTTTTTTCCCAACCCGATGCATACCCGAACCCTACCCGATGAATACCCGAACCGGACCCGAACCCGGAAATAGGGTATTATAATACCTGGGTTTTATAAAACCCGACCCGAACCCAACCCGAACCCGGGTATATAGGGTATACAATTTTTGTAGAAAACCCGGACCCGACCCGGTTTTTAAAAAAACCCGATTTTGTAAAACCCAATCCTACCCGAAACCCGGTTTTTAAAAAAACCCGATTTGTGCACCACTAGGGTTACATGTGTACCCAAACTTATTACAATGGTAAATCAAACGTGTGATGTTGGATGCACTGTTTTAACGAGTAACGGATTGTTATATATATATGTACATCAAAACTTGGACACACCATTTTACTACACCGTTATAAAGTTGCATGTTTGGTGGTGGTCATCAAATACATTTGCTTTGCAAACCGTTTCGATTCAAGGCTAGGTGATAAGCAATCGATTCCTTTGTAGGAAAAGTATATATGTTATAATCTTGATTCCACTACTTCCTACCATACCTCTTGAAGGTCATCTGCTAGCGTAAATATTTATTCTCACTATTGGCGGGGTCCATGAGTTTTCAAGTAATAGGTTCTCATGATTAAAAAAAGGAAATGGAAACCAAATTTGAATTTGGTTTGGTTTGGTTTCGGTTTCAAACTGTAAAGCCCTATTTTTATCAAGGAGGGTGTTCATCAATCATCACTTTCGCTTTCAGGTTCATCGGGTTGTTCGGTTTTCTTGGTTTTGTAATAGTATGCATACATGAATTTAGTTTCCTCAATTTAATCGAATCAAACTAATTGAAACCGAAACCAAATCGATTGCCAAATTCGTTTCAGTTTCTAACTACTTTGTTAGTTGTAAAGGATCTAATTACAATAGAGAGGCAGATAAGCGTGTAACGTCTCGTATTTCGTATTTCTATTTTTAGAAAGTCATGTATTCACATTCTATTTTTGTAAACTTGTAATTCGTATTTCTTTCAACCAATTGTAATCCGAGACTTCAATCATAATGGAAATGCATTTTTATACATATACATGTTACAATCATACTTGTTTTATACGCTATACACCACTAATTACATGCTTATGTGAGAAACCTAATCATATACAATCATTAGATATTATATTATACACATTTTACTCTATCACCATACTTATACGCAAGCTCATACACACTAAATACATGAAAAATGCTTAATTACGACTTCCTAGCATAAAATAATAGAATTATCAAACTCTAGGGGTCAAACTACAAATTTGGGAAATTCTGTTAGGAAGCATGATCATGCTCATGACCCGCACGATAGTGCTCATGACCACTCGGCGAAAATTAATGACCCGCATGACCATGCCCATGACCCGCACGACCATGCTCATGACCGGCATGATCGTGCCAGATCATTAGAGCTGGCAGAATTGCCTTAGAAAACCGCGATTTTCAGTCTTTACTCCCACTTTTCAACCACCAACTCCCAACCAACACCATTAATAACCAAACCCTAATAATCCCACTATAAATAGATCTTCTCCACACCATCTAAACACTTTACACTCCTAATCACTCTATAATCCTCGAAATCTTCTCCAAAAATACTCCAAAAGTGGGCAGAAAGTTTCAAGTGCTATAGTGAGTTTTTAACTCACTTTTCTTTATCTTTCTTCTTCATTTCTTCTTTCCAACTACTTGAACAATCTCTACGAAGCTTTCCACAAGTTTACCATGGTAAACTAAAGTGGAACCTCACCACATTTGAGGTCCAAAGTAGCCTTAAAATTCTGCTTTGTTTCATCTTTTTTATTTCTTGTTTATCTTGCTTAAAACTTGATGGAATCTTACACCCACCTTGCTCCCAACTAAACTCATAGTTGTGGGTTTGTGCTTTGGTTGATTTCCACAAGAAATGAGGCTTAAAACATCCATAAAGTTATGCCCTAAAGTCCCAAGTGACTTCAAAAGTGTTGAAGCTCAACCAAGCTTTCAACTTTCAATGTTGAAAGACTTGTTTTGAGCTAGGTATGAACAATGGAAGCCTTGGCTTTCCAAACTCGTTCTATCACCTCACTTGACCAACCTAGTTCTTGTTATTATTATTATTATTATTATTGTCAATTTTTGGTAATCCAGGATTCAAACTTCACTAAAACTTTCAAAAATTGTACAAAAATCAAACTGGAATAGATAAAAACTCACAACCTTACCAACCGAACATCAACACGATGATCTGTTACTCTCTGAAACGACTTAACGGACTGATCTAACAAACAAGATCACAAAGCCCTAATGGTTACAACAAGAAACCCCAAGAGAGAAAACTAATTTGTACGCATATCAATTTTTGTTCTAATCTCATAAGCTGCTATTATAAACTCCATAGATGCGCCGATCCTGTTAAGCCCATCTCCAGAAACTCAGCTAGTCCAACTAATCTCCACAGAAGCCCAATAGTCCAGCCCAATAATCCAGCTAACAGACTCGGCACTCAACAGCCCACACACAAAATAAAACAAATATGATTAGTAAAATAAAAGTGAAAAATAGAAAGGGACAGGATATTATTAATATGCTGTAATATCAGTTATGCAATGCATATACTTTCAACACCCCCCTCACTTTTTGTCACACCCTGGCTTTTGCGGAAGCGTGGGTTTATTTGGTGTGACTTCTTAATACCATAGCTACAATCACAACAATGCTATATGATAAAAAATACGAGATGTTCATCCATTAATAAAAGTGAGAAAATACCACCATAACATTGTTCAGAAACATCGACATTTGAAATAAGTTACAAACCACAAATTATTTAAAACGTGTTCATAAGACACAAAAGACTTTGGATAAGACGAGGTTTAGAGACATATAACCCGTCCAGGAGTAGGTTACACCTCTCAAACTTCACAACTCTGGATGACATCTATTATTCAACGCAGCTAGACACATGCATACTCTACCAGATCCTGCTAGTTCCCTGAAATACATGTAGTTTGAAAAATCAACAAAAGTTGAGCGAGTTCATGTATAAGTGAGTCTGTATAAACCATTGAAATGCGTCTGTATGAAAAACCCTGGTATGTAGCAATTAAGGAAAAATAAAAGAGATCACCAATGGGTTGCAAAACCACTGGTATGTGTGAAACGGTGCAGGAAGTACTCAACCCTAGCAAATTTGTACCGGGCCTCCGGCTGTAAGACACAGTCACCACTATGGACCTCCCCGGCCTCATGGGTGTGGGCTCACTACACCCAAATAGATCTATCACTCATGTCCCTCGGTCCTAACAACGAGGATTAATGGCCTTAAGTGTTGTACCCACCTTTCACATGATCTAAGCGTCTAAACCCTCCTTAAGCTAACCATACCACTTATAAAAGCGTTTGTAAATTGTAACATGTATTTCACCCCCGAAGTATAAAACTGAAAACAGTTAAGAGAAAAGGGGGACATGAACTCACCTTGATTACGAGTAAGTCCTAACGAGTATGCAAATGTGAGAGTTCTTGGAAATAAGATTCCACGTCACTCTAGTTGATTGAACATGCAACAATATGGAATATGTATCAACAATAATGTTTAATTGGATAATTGGAAATCCTAAATCTATAGGATTCGGTAGTGTCTTGTTTAAAAGGTAACTATGTGGTTTGGATACCCCAACAAGAGGACTCGGAAAATGAATATGTTATAAAGGAATTTATTATTATGTAAGTATATATTGTGTATGGGAATATATATATATATATATATATATATATATAGTTTGTAAATTAAATCCTTGTAAGTTAAGTCCAAGAGTTAGATTGTTATGTTAATGTCCAAAATCACATATCAATACAAAGATGATTGAACGGTATGATTTACCATCACCTATCACCATGAGTATGATCGGATTGAAAGGAAAATACAACATTATAATAATAGAGTTTGTAGTTGAGTTAACTTAACCCAAAACACAATTCTTATCACAAGAATTATGGTAGACTCGGTTGGAAAACCAAAACACTTGCCACCACAAGACTATGATAATAGTTGAGTTAGCTTAACCCAAAACACAAATCTTATCACAAGAATTATGGTAGACTCGGTTGGAAAACCAAAACACTTGCCACCACAAGACTATGATAGATTGGTATGGTTTTAATGTTTGTTCTTATGTTAGTGATTAATAACAAAAATTAAGAGTTAGTAACAGAAAGTTAAGAGGGTTTTCTGTGACAACCCGCACTAAACCAGGTATCCGTACGACTTAATTAGTAATTAATTACTGCTGAATTACTGTGCTTACTTGAACTTGTAAATAAACTGCTACTTGAATACTGATACATGTACTTACTTGCATCATACTTTACTTGCTGTCACTACATTATTTACATGACTGAACCTTAGTGACAAACATGATGCACAAAAAGCACAGTAGCACTATAACGGATAACCTATTGAACATGCTGATAAAGCCAGCATCAGGCAGACACTGCCTCTAAGGCCTGTATGAGCCAGAAATATTTTGCTACACTAGTGGTGAGTGTAGGGATACAAGGGTTGTAGAACTGCGTCTCTAGGAATAAGTCACAATGACTGGATGTGCCTAAAACGTACTCTAAGTACAAAACTCAGCACTTTACATAATAATTCAGCTTTTAGCTAACTAATAAAGTGCCAAAACATGAGAAAAATATTACTAGACACTTTCCAAAGTGTCAGAAAAGAGTTGTGTCACTAAAAAGGGTATTAACGACACTTTAAGCTTTGTTAAGCACTTTAACGGATTACTATCCAACCGAACAACCGGACTATACCCGAAACATGAAAATATTGTTATTTTCATTATTTATCTTTTTCTGAGCCGGTTAGGGTCCCTGAATACCCTAACACCCATTGTAACGCGTGACACACAACTAACCGGGTTAAGCACTTAACTAACTTACTTAACCTAACTATTATCCTAACTATCTAATTAGAATCGGACTAGGACCCCCCCCCCCCTCTCTAACCGGCCCCAACTAGAGGAGACATACCTTGTACCCTTGTGATTATTATAATCCCTTATGTTTAATATCTTATAGACACAAGATCCATTGGTTAAACACATTATGATTTATCTATAAGATCCATGTTTAGTCCAACATAACACACACTTAACATTTCACTCAACACCACTCTCTCTCTTGCTCTCAAAGGCTTCGGCCGAACATCCCCTTGCACATCCATCATATTTTCGGTTTTCATCAAGCCATTCCAACACCATACAAGCTTCAAGGATCACATATTAGGAGGCTTGGTGCACTCGGAGTTTGAAGGACCTCTTTATCTTGCTTTTATCCACGCGTTTTTCGTCTAGATTCTTCCCTAGCCTCGAGCTAGTGGTATGTTACTTAAAACACCTTCTTGAACTAATCTAAAGTGGTTAATACGATTTGTAACGGTTAAAACTCGAAATCTCACAAGATGATACTTTAAAGTCTACTAAAAATGCTATAAGAGTTGGATAAAAGCTCATATGTTGTGTAAATGTTGTAGTAATTGAAAGTTGTGATTATTTAGACCCGATCTATGTTGTGGTAGCTCGAATCATCGTTTAACCCGGTGTAGTCATGTTCTTGGATCATGACATAAGGCTATTTTAGAAGTAACAAGGGTTAAAGGGTGAAACTCTACCACACACGAATCATGAACTTGTGTAAAAATGTTTTACTTGTGGAATAGTGTTTAAAACTAGCAGATCTACGTATCTGCAAGTGGTATTTTCAAAGGACCAAGCGTTAAGGAAATCATGTTTCTAAAAGAAGGATCTTACAATAACAAGAATGATTTTTATGAACACACAAGTGTATAAACACTTGTGTAACACGAAGTTTCGACAAAGAACTAGTTTTGTTAAATGTTACTAGAAGTTGTAAAGATGCAATTTCTTTAAAAACGAGGCTTTTACGAAACCGGTTGGATTTATATAAAGATACACCAAAGATAAGGAGCTTTATCACATATTTTTGGGAAAACTACAAGTTCATGTATTTTTGCGATTATAACTATTTTAACTAGTTGAATATTGTTTATTGTTGAACAAGAAAATTGTTGGTTTGATTTGTAAAAGAAAATGATACGCTTGAAAGCGTGGCCACCTCCAGTTACAGAGGAAACTCTGGCGAAATTTTTCTAAAAACCTAACACTTAGAACTATTTACACTACAAGTGTTAGAATTATTTTTGACATGTTTTCGAAATATGAATTTCGCCATGACTTTATTTACTAAATATTCGGAGGTGGGATTTTCACAAAATTTAACGTGATAAATATATATTTTTCACACACTGTTTATGATTATTTTGTGAAAATACATAAATATTATTTTTAGAGTAAAAATAATATTTACGAACGTTAACGAATCCAAAATAATACGAACGCTTTCACCATGAATATATAAGTTACACCGGTAATTATATTACCACTCGATGGTTAAAACGTAACTTACGCACTTACGGAAATATTTATGAACGCGTATTTTAACAACGTATTATTGGAGAAAAATTATGTGAAATGAAAATATAACATTTTTGAGAAAAATACTTATATTTTGGAATTGGAAATATATATATATATATTAAGTGAGACTTAATGATATAATTTGAACGCACATGTATTGAATCCCCCACCCTTGGGAAGGAAAATAATTACCAAGTATTTACAAAATGTAAACACGAAACAGTTGTCTAACTATTTCCCAAAAACATAACCCATAAAGCTAAGGCACGGCCGTCCGTCTAATAGAATTAGTACGTGTAGGTCGTCACACAGCTGCGTGAGCAGGAGATACTTGGTAGAGACGCTTCACTGTGAGTTCATGTCCCCCTTTTCTCTAACTGTTTTCAGTTTTCTTAACTGCGGGGGTGAAATACATGTTACTTTGATTACAAGTACTTTATACACGGTATGGTTAGCGTAAGGAGGTTTACTACTTAGATCATGTGAGTGGGTAGGAGCAATATGAGGCCATTAGTCCTCATGTCGGGACCGAGGGACAGGAGCGGTAGATCTATCTGGGTGTAGCGAGCCCAGCCCCAGGCCAAACTAGAAACGGACCTTGGGGTGACTTTGTCCACATACTAATGCCGTGGCGAAATCTGCTAGGTTTGAGTCTCCCTATTTGCACTTCACATATATCAGTGGCCTTGCAAACCATTGGTGATCTCAATTCCCTTATTTGCTACATACCAAGACTATTTTTATACTCACAAAGGTTTACTTACTCACTTACACATGAACTCGCTCAACATTATTGTTGATTTTTCAACTTACATGTATTTCAGGAAATTAAAGATCTGGCGCGGTATGTTATGTTTTCCCGCTGCAAAAGGGTTCCAAGGTCATCCCAGTTTAGGAAATGTGACTCTTTCCTGGACAAGTCACAAATCTTAAACTGCGTTTATTTCATGTTGATGTTTATGTTTATCAAGACAATGTTTTAAGTTATGAGGTTGTAAGTCCCTAAGACAATGTTATGTTACTCTGGTTTTAAAACTTAATCAAATGGATGATCTTGCATGATTTTATTTCATATAGCTTTGTTATGGTTAAGCTATGGTATTAAGAAGTCACACCAAAATTAACCACGCTTCCGCAAAGCCAGGGTGTGACATTTTCACACCTCTAAACTCATAAGAATTAATCATACATAAGTGTCTTAAACATGGTTTTGATTAGAAGTATGTAGGATATAAGTTTCATGCATGTTATTATGAACATAGATAAGGTATAATATTAATCATCAAAAATAGTAAGTTTGGTTCATGAAATGGTGTTGTTGTACCTTAGATTAACGAGATAATCTGTTGGAAACAATCCTAGAGAAGATCCAAGCTTTGTAGCAGAAGATTTGATGAAGAAATGATGAAGAAAAGTGAGTTTGAACTCACTTGTATATTAAGAAAAATTCTGCACTTGTTCTTAAAAATGCAGAATTTGAGAGAGGATTTTGATGATTTAGAAGTGTTTGGCAAGTGAAATGAGGTCTAGAGAGGTTGTATTTATAGTGTAGGGGGTAGGTGAGAGCTTAAATTGATCAAAAATGGCTGCAAAAGGGTCAACAAATGACAAATTCTGCATTTTTTACGTTCTTTGAAGTTGCTGATGAATAGTGCCCGTCAGGGTACTATTCACGCTAGCAGTTTTTTTTTTTTTTTTTTTTTTGAATACTATGGATTAAAACAAACACTTTTTATAAAAGGGACTTATGCTAAAACAATTTCTAAAAATTATTAAAAATCATTTTGTAAAGTTTTACGCTAAAATTTATTAGAAAAACATCTTTGTATAGTTTTTCGGTTTCGTAACGAAATTAAGTGTTTGTAATGTAGAATTGAATCTAGAATATGTATACAATAATTTATTATAATTAAGGCCTTGAAACATAGGATAAAAATATGGATAAAGATACGAAAATACGAGGCGTTACACAAATACAGTAATTGTTACAATGCAAGTTTCAAAGAATGTCAAATAGATCCCTCAACCTATTGTTTGTCTATGTGTTGGTATTGTCAGCATTATTTCTGAATCAACCGTTCAGTGTGTCAACTGTGCTGAGTGCATCAAGTATGTCACTAATGTAGGTGTGTAATGAATGGAGTGACTGTATAAAATATGATGCATGTATATATGGTATAGAATCATAGAGCAGTTTAAATTATCAGTTGTAATCATGCACAGTCATTAAGCACGTAATTAAGATTAATTAATTCGTATAGTACCTGAAATTTTGAGGGTTGTCACACTTTTATTACTAAAAACATCAAACAAATTTAACCAATTACATACCAAGTTATGTTGTGTGTTAACAATCCCTTAGTAAATATATCAACCACCTGTTTATCAGTTTTAATACCCACAGTCTTTATACAACCAGACTAATTTTTTTCTCTCAAGAAAAACAAATCTAACTCAAAGTGTTTTGTCCTGTCGTGAAACATAGGATTATCTGCAATCGAAATTGCAGCACTGCTATCACAAAACAACGAAACAGGCAATTGTATCTTAACATTTAGCTCATTTAACAAGTTGATTAACCAAATAATCTCGCATGTCGCAGTGCACATAGCTCGGTACTCAGCTTCAGCTATGGACCGAGAAATCGTCGACTGCTTTTTACTTTTCCAAGCGATTAAAGATTTACCCAAAAAGACACAATAACCAGTGCCAGACTTTCTAGAAAATAAACACTTAGCCTGGTCCGAGTCTGCAAAAGCACTTAACTCAGGATTCACATTTTTACAAACGTAATACCTTTACCAGGAGAGTTTTGAGATACCTCAACACTCTCATAGCTAACAAAAACAGTATAAGTATAAAAATGAAAAAAGAGATATAAAATCGTAACACCATTTATATTTAGATGTGACATTTTAACACCCCCCTTATTATTATACCCAAACACATCGGACATATTAAACTTTTTGCATAACACTTCATGTTGACTACTTAATAATCATTTGTAAAGATAGTATCTTGTTTTTCAGAGCAAAAGACAACTGTTTTAACACACCCATTTGTTAATTTTCTCTCAAGAAACAATGTCAAAATTGGTAGCACATAACAAACCTACCACACGAAAGACCCTTATAACTTTCTACAAAGCATATCATCACAACGATCAAGATATTAAAACCAACAAGATCTAATTATGAATCATTACAAAAAAAAAAAAAACATTGACATCTGGTTAAAGTTTCAGAAAGTTCTAAATTGAAGAAAAAAAAACGTCCGAGTTTTGTTGCGAATTGATAGATACGAACTGAACACACAACAACACATATAAATTCCAGGGATTCAATATTATGATGAATGAAAAAATTATTACTCAAACCTTGCCCAAGAACCCTAAGAATTGTTCATCCAAATTAAAGAGAACTATTGTGTCAAGATACAAAAATGTAGATGAAGCAATATGCTAATCAACACAAAAAAACTCGAACACTTGAAAGAAGAGTGAATAAGACTCAACACTGCTGAAACCCAAAATTTGTGCCAACAACGTTTTAATGTTGAAACATCCTAAACCTTCGATAGAAAATTTCTTACTTCAACATAGACCATCAAATCTTGATTATATTTTCACCCTATCATAGTAAAAGATATCAAGTACTCAAACTACAAATTGGTAGAGTAAGAAAACCAAATATATAACTAAACCTGATATCAATTGTGAAACAAATTCTCATAATCAATAAATGAACTTTAAATCCATCACCGATAAACAAAAAAACTCATGCCATAAGCCATATCCCACAAGAACACTTAATGATTAAATCAAAGAGTCACAAGACCTTAGAAACATTGAGAATCAAGTCTGAAAAGATATGAATCATGTACTCATTGACTAAAAATACACTCAAGAATTTCATAAGGAACGTCATAATTTCTGTAATCATCACAGAAAAGAGCATTCATATAACATATCCAAATAACACGGAATCATATGATTGCATAACAAAAATCAGATACACACATATCTGACAACATATAAAGTCACATGACTTTAAATAATTCAGAACAACAAGTCTAAATAAAATCAGATCAACATCACAAAGAACTAATAGAAACCAACACTACGATCTAATGGGACTAGACTCAACAACACGAAGAATCTACAAACGACCCTAGACCAGTGTGGAAGAAAAACAAACATCGCCTAGACCAGTGAACTAACATCACTACGATCAGCGATAAGTCTCAAAGAGACGAACACAAAACAAATAAGATCACCAACATGATAATCCTACACAAACCGCACTACGATCAGACTCAAAACATGAAGAATCATAGACCAGTGAGATAAAGACAAACATTATCGAAGAATACATCTTCAAGATAGCATAATCTCTACAAGAAAAACCATCACACACAATAAAGCATACAAGGTTACATATACAAATCTAACCTTGACAATACTATAGGTTTAACTACGTGAACCACATGGTTCGTTAACCTGCAAATAAGTCCGATAAAACTGAGAATCACACGACTCTACAACGAACAACATCTAGACCATAACAGCTGAATCACAAGATTCAACAACAAATCTGATTTAACTGAGGATCACATGATCTAAATCAGACACATAAACATTACAGGCAAAACCAACTCTTTTTGAAATAATGTCACTTGACTCTACAATTAAAAAAACATCTCACACACGAGAAAACATACAAGGCTGTAAAACATTCAAGACCATGAAGACACGGTCTAACAAACCATCATGATAGGGTTTTAAAGAACAAAAAACCATCAAGATACAGTTATAGTCGAAAAACATTTTACTATTGTTCGAGACAAGATTGAATTACACATTTCAAGACAGAGATTAGAGAACAATATTAAAACTTTGAGATTATTACTACTAACAACTTTAATCAAGAACAAAGTTCAATATACATAGAACACATAACTAAGCTCATAATATCAAGTATAACCTTGAACGAACCACGTTGAATATGATAACCACAAGAGAACTTTAGACTAAACATTTTTTTAAAGACATGAGAATCAAACAAAATACGAACACAAAATTGTACCACTATAAAAAAATATTAAGATTTGAAACTTACTCAATCATAAGACAAATTCTCTACTAGCAAAGAAACAACAATACACCAATGATTCAAAACTGATATCATTTAATCTAGTGACACTCTTAGATCAAAACACACTCAGATACACGAATGCAAGAATACAAGAATTATTCAACACAAACACTCAGAAACAAAAGTACACACAACAGACAGGAAAATCTATCTCTTAAAACACTCACTACATCTCTCAAACTGATTTAGGTCAAGATGATCAAAACTATCAATCACTGACAAAGAGCCATAAATCAGATATCTTATGAAACCGTAAGAGAGAGAATGAGACGGATGTGTATGTGTGAATTGATGTGTGTAAAATGCAACATATAAATTACACCAAATGAGGCATAAAACTAACCCTTTTTTAGTACTAATGTTGGAAAAAGTGTGCTTTTGTCTTCCTTTTGTATTTTCAGGATTAAATGAGCGTAAATGAACAAAAGGAACAAATATAAAGCCAAAACCAACATAAATACAAAGAAAAGGAAGAAACGTGGCATGCCTGACCCCTCGACAGCATCTCCGAAAGCAAAAAACAAGAAGAAAGCTGAGCATGGGGCTGTGCCCAGCTCAACACCGGGCGTGCCCAGCTCAACACGGGGCGTGTTCAGGTGTCTGCAGAAAAGACAAAGTTGTAGAAGCTTCTATTCCCGACACGGGGGCGTGCCCAGCTCAACATGGGGCCGTGGTCAACTCTAAGATTCGCAGAATCTAGACAAATCTTGATAGTACAGATACGCTTCTGCACACGGGGTCATGCCCAACGGACACGGGGGCGTGGTCAACTAATGCAGACAAACTGCAATTAATGAAGAAAGAGAAGATGGGTGGACATGGGGCCGTGCCCAACGGGCACGGGGCCGTGTCCGGGCTTCTGTGCAGGCTATAAATAGGGGTGCTTGGCTCACTTGCAAACCATCCCTTGGCAAACCACCTCTCTCACACTTCACCCACCCACCACCACCATCACAACCCACATCCACCACCATCATCCATCATCCATCATAGAGTGTGTGAGTAGTCTCGGGATCCAAGATTGATAGTAAGAGTTCTTGACAATCAAAGGCCATGTTTGCCTAAGTCTCTTACATCACTTGGTGAAGACAAGCATTTACTGTAATACTTTTTATTTTTAATATTTTCGCACTTTTTATTTGGTTATGTATTAATGACTTTAATAACTAGTTTCTTATGTTGAATGTGAAACTTCGTTATCATTTGTCCGTGGTGTCTTGGCGTTATTTTACTGTCTGTATAAAATAAAAGATTTACACCATTCATATCTCCACGGTCTATATGGAGATATGTTGGCTACCTGGTCGAGGGTTAAGGGAATGGTTTGGTAAGCGTCTTGCCTTGTTTAGTGTATAGATCCTGCAAGGACCTGGGTCAAGCTTAGTAGGATCTCCTTCAATACCCACTGGTATTGGATGGCGGGGGTCCAAATTTCTTGATCCCCTCATATGTAAACTACTATTAATATATTAACCCGGCTACTTAGGACTGTATCCCTGCTGACTCAGACTACTTAGCCGAGGGTAACGTCACCTTCAAAAGAGGGGCCTACCACATTATGCATTAATAACTTAATTAATTATCTTTCAATAATCCAACCCTTTAGGATTGTATCCTTGCTGACTCAAACTACTGGGTTGAGGGTAACGTTACCTTCAAAAGAGGGGCCTTCTACAATAACTATGATAATCTCTTAAAAAGTGCAAAAGTGCGGAAATAATCAAAGGTTACACTAAATGCGAGTCGGATCTAAGTGATTCATCTTGTCTATCTGTTTTATTTTTATTTTCAGCATTTTTAGTTAGTTTTATTTTCTCATTTAAAAACCTTTTTCTAAACTTTTGATTAGACGTTGAGGATAAACCGGTACTAAAAGCTCTTGTGTCCTTGGACGACCTCGGTATCTTACCAACACTATACTACGCTCACGATGGGTGCACTTGCCCATATGTGTGTTTGGTGTTAGTAAATATCGTGTTTTATAAATTTAAAACTTGACTAATGTGTAAAAAGGGCTAAAAATATATACCACCACACGCACATCAAGTTTTTGGCGTCGTTGCCGGGGACACAAGAATTTTAAGAAAGCTTAAAATCGACGGCCTAATCAGTTTTTCAAAACCTTTTTAAAACGCGCGCATTTTTCTGCATTTTAGTTAGTTTTTGCATTTACAGTAGCCTGAACACGGGGCCGTGCTCACTGAACACGCCCCTTGCTCCACGAAACCAGTCACTTTTATTAAAACGCCCAGATACAGATTCTGAATACGGGCCATGCTCACTGAACACGGGGCCGTGTCCAGCCTCTGTTTCCGTTTTTATTTTTGTTTTCTGGTCTCGAGACTCTGTTGTGGTCTGCTGAGTGATTCTTATGGATCGATACTCAGGAGGTTACAACTACACCTATGAGGAGGATGATTATAGGGAAGATTATTGCACCAATTGCGGTAACCCTCACTCGGTACAATATTGTGACTTATTTCAACCATCCACTTCATACACCTACTATGAGGAGCCCATGTACGAGCCATCAACTTCATACACATTCTATGAAGACCCAAGGTATGAACCTCCTCCCTCATACTCATATTTTGAAGAACCAAGGTATGAGCCTTCATACTCATACTTTGAGGAACCAAGACATGAGCCACCACCTTCGTATGCTTATTATGAGGAACCATGGCGTGAACAACCCACCTCATATGAGTATTATGAAGAACAAAATTACGACCCTTATCCATCATATACTTACAATGAAGAACAATGGTGTTAACCATCTACTTCTTATGAGTATTATGAGGAACAAAGGATCGAACATCCGGATTCAAGCTTTGAGGATCCCGATCCTTACTCTATCACCGACATAGCCGATAGGATAATAGAATACATTAAAACTATCGAACGTTGCATAAAAGAATCTCGCGTAAGGGAAGAGGAATCCCGCGCAAGAGAAGAATTAGCTTGTAATAAAGAAGAGATAGTTGAAAATGTAAAAATGGAAGAACAAATAAGTGAACCGACACATGAGTTAAACAACGAAAAAGGTGAGTCCAACAATGTTAAAATTCAAGAAGAGCCTAATTTTGAGGAAATTAATCTCTTGTCGCCTTCTTTCGAAAATCATTGTTTAATCCCCACTCATGCTAAGTTTTTAAAAGAGTTAAACAAAAACACTAAAATTGACGAAACGGTAAGCATTAAGTTAACAAATGATCAAACTGCACTAATAAAAGAAGATCCATTTGAAATTAACATTACATCGGTTCCATGTTTTTTTCAAAATTCCTTTATTAGTAATGTCACAATCGATAAAGATCTTTGTGTTAATATAATGCCAAACTACATTTTTGAAAAATTAAGTATTGGTGATTTTTCTCCACTTCAAATACCCATTTTTCTATCCAATCGGAAAGCAATAAAATCAAAAGGGATAGCTGAGGATGTCTTGGTCCAAACCAACCAAATGGTAATCCCAACCGACTTTGTCATCCTTGATGACGCTCCTCTAGTGTTGGGACGACCTTTTGTGAAAACCCACAAAGCTTTGATTAATCGGAAGAAACACAACTTACCCATTCAATTAGGGGCCTTCAAAAGATGTGTCGATCTTGAACGATCAATAAAATATCCAATCGGCAATGACGACCCCCTAATTGAAGACGAGCCAGAACCACCCGATAAGGTGGGTCTAGCCAAGGACCCTTATAAACGTGGCGCACCACGGAGGCATTCCGCGGAACTATCCATAGTTTTAGTTTAGATTAACTTTTACGTTTTCTAGTTTAGCTTTACTTTTTAGGAATAAAACACACTCGAAAAGGTGGAGGTTACTAAGGGAAACTTGAACCCACACCCCATGCACAAAAACAGAGCCTCCCGATAATTTTTCTTCATTACAACAAGTTCAGCACGGGGCCGTGCTCACCCCAACACGCCCCGTGCCGGAGGTTCTGCAGAAAATGCCCAGTTCAGGTAACTGGACACGGGGCCGTGCTCACTGAACACGCCCCCGTGCCCAGCCTTCTGTTTAAATTTGATACTGGCAGTCTGACCACGGGGCCGTGCTCAGCCAACACACCCCGTGTTCAGCTACCCAGTAACATAAAATCTTGTTTTTAACCCACTTTTACACATTTTAATCAACCGAAAAACTTATTTTTGGGACACATTGAGGACAATGTGTAATTTAAGTATGGGGGGATGCTAACACCTTGAATCTTGCAAGTCCTAAAAACAAGCCTTACACAAAACTCTATTGGAACCGTTAATCGCCCCAAATTTTTTCAAAAATTTTCATTTTTTTTTACTTGTCTTGGTTTAATTTGGGAATAACAAGTTCTAAAATGTTATATTTTTACAAATTTACAACCGATCGCGCCGTGATAAAAAGAACCAACATAAGAAAATTATGAAACGGCATGACAAATCTAGTTAAAATTTGATTATATATACTTGATCACATTAAAAACCCATTCCCACAAAAAGTGAGTTTTGAGCCTTTATTGAGCATACAAATACACATCTTTAGATTAAATGCTCATCTTTCGTTTCTTGTGTGAATAGCCGCTTGGTTTCTTACGACTCTAGAACTTGCCATGACGATACATTCCCGGTCCTTACCAACTTAAACCCTAGTAAGTAAATGATGGAGGCATTAGGACTAACCCTTTTTTTCTTTTCAACACCAATATTTTTCATTTTTTTACCACCTACCCAAAATCCCCCTAGTTATCCCCTTTGAGCCTAAACCTTTTCGTTTCAAAACCCACAAAACAAAACCCTTTACCCACCAAAACCATTTTCTTTTCAAACCCATTTTGTTTTAGTAAAAAGCTCGGTTATCTTGTGCAAAAAAAAAAAAAAAAAAAAAGAAAGAAAGAATTTTGCAATAACCAAACAAGTTCCTCAAAAATCTTGTTTGAATAAGCTTAGTTTGAATAAATGTCAAAAAAAAAGAGGATTCACGACAACGACGCTTTTTACGCTTTTAGCCCTTTTTTACTAACCACTAACCCAAAAACCACCTACCTTTAACCCAAGCCTAACCCTTCCCCAAAGTCCTCTTGATACTTACAAAAGGTTTATAGTTAAAAAGGAGGAGGATTGATTGCTTGGCAAGCATATGGTAGAAATAAGTTCCATGCCGGTTTCGAGTATTTCACAAAAATACATCTTCGGCCAAGTGTTGAGTGATCTCCCGTAAGGTATGTGAACTTGTATATAAATGGAATTTTAAAGAGGCATGTTATGCCCAAATAAGTAATTTCTCTTATGAAATGTTCAAAATAAATCATACCGAATAGGATTGTAAATAGCATAAAAATAAAACCTAATAAAGATCTTGGATTCCCAACACTCAAGGCAAGCCCAAAACTTCTCTTCTACCCATTCCATTTGGGAGTGTAAGCCACATTATAAAGAGTTTTGCTTGAGGACAAGCAAAGATTCAAGTGTGGGGGTATTTGATGTGTGTAAAATGCAACATATAAATTACATCAAATGAGGCATAAAACTAACCATTTTTTAGTACTAATGTTGGAAAAAGTGTGCTTTTGTCTTCCTTTTGTATTTTCAGGATTAAATGAGCGTAAATGAACAAAAGGAACAAATATACAGCCAAAACCAACATAAATACAAAGAAAAGGAAGAAACGTGGCATGCCCGACCCCTCGACAGCATCTCCCAAAGCAAAAAACAAGAAGAAAGCTGAGCATGGGGCTGTGCCCAGCTCAACACGGGGCGTGCCCAACGGACACGGGGGCGTGTTCAGGTGTCTGCAGAAAAGAAAAAGTTGTAGAAGCTTCTATTCCCGACACGGGGGCGTGCCCAGCTCAACACGGGGCCGTGGTCAACGCTAAGATTCGCAGAATCTAGGTAAATCTTGATAGTACAAATACGCTTCTGCACACAGGTTCGTGCCCAACGGACACGGGGGCGTGGTCAACTAATGCAGACAGACTGCAATTAATGAAGAAAGAGAAGATGGGTGGACACGGGGCCGTGCCCAACGGGCACGGGGCCATGTCCGGGCTTCTGTGCAGGATGTAAATAGGGGTGCTTGGCTCACTTGCAAACCATCCCTTGGCAAACCACCTCTTTCACACTTCACCCACCCACCACCACTGTCACGACCCCAGCCCCGGTTTGACCCGGTCAGGAGCCGCGGGACAGGAACCCGTGGTATCTATGATGCGACAACGGAAGATTTTATAGGATCTTTTTAAAACTCTAAAATACCCAATTATTTTATTCCATAAATTGGAGATAAACCCCGTAATTTACAATAGAGGAATTTAGCTAGGAAATTCCCTGATTTATTAAAACATGTTTATTCATTTTAACTGAGCCACCTATTCAAGCTGGTTAGTGCTCCGTAGCACGTTTCTTTGATTCACAGCAGGTCGCCTGAAACATGTTTTAAAAATATTTTATCAGCGGGGAAATGCTGGCGAGTCATTCAAGTATGTAAAACGACACATTAGTTATCAATTACAGCATAAGAGCGATTACAATGGCTTCTATCTTATTTTTATCTGGCGCCGTGTCACCTGGTGACGATGGTCATACCACTATTGGGTCTTTCCCCAAGTAGTGACGTTTATCACTGTTAGGATTTATTAGCCTAACCCGTGAGAAATTAGTAATGTGCACAATACCCCACTAGCCAGTGATTCAAGATAACCACGACTTAATCCCTGTAATTCTAACTTTTAAAAATGGAGTATTGTAAAATACTTTTGATAAAAGAGAATGACTCACATTGCAGATTTATACGGGCAGAGTTTTAGCCTACGGATTTAGCCTTGTAACCTAATTTAAACAATATGCACACGAACTAGGTCAGTAACTAATACAGCATTTACGATAACTGTCACACCCCGATATTTCCACATTTTACCGGTGGGCCCAGTAGGGGAGTATCGTGACGTAGTTGATATCATTATAGTCAAACAACACAATATTTAAATGCACAGCGGAAGCAAAAGATAATTATATTACAATCCGATTCAAAAGTAATATCAAACATCACAACGGAATGTAAGATGGATCCACAGGCGGATCTTAAAACAAAAGATAACATTGTTCAACAGACTTTAGGCATCTAGAACTTGCAAGATTCCCTATTAATGCCCTGAGCTCCCAGCCAATTTCCGTACAGTACCTGTCACTTAACCTTTTTGGAAAATACGTCAGTTTACACTGGTAAATACAATTAACCGACTCATTTGAAAATATTTATAAAAATTGATTTGAATGCACAAGGCACAACATATCTTTTATAACTTGGGACAATTATATAAATAATCTTGTATACAGATTTACGTGTTCGTTATACGCTCAGGGCCCGATATAGAAACCGAGTCAAGATTAACAGACACGCCACAAGTATAGGCCCACAAAAGAGTGAGACACCGTTTCCCTTATGCAACCGTCAGGTGTATGCCTACACCTCGTGCTTAAGACGTGGCCATTTTATAATACAATGATGTCAAGGATATCCGGGACATGGTCATTAACCCCTAAAGGCATTTATTTCAAACAATACAGATTAAAGCGGGTTACCTCAATAATTTAATCACAATACGACTAAACATTCAATACCCGACCAAGCGGTATTATTATAATACCGTATCCCAAGCCCGTATAGGGAAAATAAGTTAAAAGTATTTACCTAAGCTAGCAATGCAATTTATACTCAGCCGTATATTCTAATAAGCATGCACAAGTACTTCTACTGGGGCTCTTAATCTGGAACGAAGGTTTTATTAACCTATTAGATTCCTAACGGGTCTTATTTAAGTCGTAACTTAGACCGGTTAGTTTTAAGGAAAGGTTTACGGTTCAAAACGCATGATTAAGCGAAGACCGGAATAGAATGTGATTTAGACCCGACAAGTTTGGAGACTTGTATAATATGGGTAAACTAAACATATTCTGGATTTTGAGGCAAAAAGATAGGGTTTGACCCGTTTTGGTCAATTTATGCAAACTAGTTACATAAAACGATCCGAACGTGAAATATGCGTAACGGGTAACCATAAGAGTCATATACATGTTTCCTAAGCTAATATGCCTTAAACATGTTGTGATATCAGTAAGATACCTTCCGTTATGCCCAAAACGAATTTAAAATCAATTTATGCCCTGTAGGGGTATTTTGGTCATTTAAAAGGTTATAAAAGAGGTTTAATATAAATCTGAGTTTCAGATCTGATTTAATCAGTAAAAATACTTACTTTAATAAGTTATATCAGTAAGGTATCACACATATGTGAATTTTATCATTTATAACCAAACTATGCACCGAAGGGGCATTTTGGTAATTTCACATAAGGTTTAAAGGTCAAATTTGGAAACCTGAGTTTAAAACTTTTGCTTACTGTTAAAGTATATAGATTTACAAAAAATATCAGTAGGTATCAAGTATTATATATTTAAAATAGTTTCTATACATACTATGCGCTTAAAACGCGTGAAAATGCGATTTTAAGCGATTTCCGGGTTTTTAAAGAAAAGCTGGTATCTTTATCATCCCAGAAAGCTTAAAATATTTTACTTATCATATAAAATCAGTTGCAAAAGGTTTTGGGGTCAAAAGGGCACAATGGTCAACATTTAAGCATATAACGGAAACATGCAATGAATAGGATAACTAAGGATCCAAGTTGTATAACCTCATAGGGTTACACTAACCTATAACCTGGTCCTAAAGGAATCCTAAGGCATATCTAAACTAAGCTAAATCGGGTCAGAACTGAAAGTCAAAGCAAAAGTCAACTTTTGCGACTTTCGGTCCCAAACCGAGCCTATACTTAGAATTGTCGGGTTGAACATGCTTAGACATGTTCAACTAATAATTACCAATTTATTAAAGTGAGAAAACTGATTTTTATGACTTCTATATTAATAGTTATGAATTTTATTTAAAACAAACCCGTTTGACTTTTATTTGACCCGACAATTAAACTAAGTAAACGTGGTAATTAGGAGGTGCCCTTTTTGAGGGTTTAACACCTACTAATTACGGTCACGTAGCCATGTTCATTACGAACAATGGCTCAACCGTTTAAAAGTCAAAGCGTTCATCAAAACGCTTGACTTTTCGGCTATAATGCTAGAAATTTAAACTAAGCACGAAAGGACACTTACAAAGGGTCCAAGCAAGGAGGGTTGATCCTAAATTCTCAGGTATGAAGAGCAAAGTCTCCAACTTAGAGAAATCAAGATCAAGGTGTGAGTTTGGGGAAAGTTAAGGTGGGTATTTATAGGTTTTTCGGAACTGTTAAGATCGTTTATCATAAACCGTGATTCAATCTCATCCTTACACTTGTTGGTAACCTCATGTGCATCACATTGGCCCCCCAACATCAGGAAACAACATGTGGAATTGAGTTTTGGGTGCTTAACAACTGTTAACAGCTGTTTAAAACTGATTATTCTAATCTGGGAGGGCCTTGCGGCCCGCTTAAGGTATACATAAACCTTACGCGCCCCGCCTGAGGGTCCTGGTCAGAAAACAACTTTGCCATAATGACAGTTTCAGTCCCTGTTGGTGTTTAAAGCTCATTTCGACACGTTTAAGGCCCGTTAAGCCATCTTTAAGGCCCTAAAATGTTTCCTAAACATTTTGGACATGAAAAATGCTCAAAAATATGTGGGATGCTGGTTTTCGTTTGGTCGGATGATCGCGATGTTCGCTTAATTACGACGGAATGCGCATAAGCGCGAAAAACGATCCAAATTGCGCGACGAATGGATTTTTCTTATGCCAAACACTAAAATAAAATATTTTAGTGCTTACATAAATTTTTGGATGCCCGGGGATATTCAGAATGTGAGATATGCGCGAAAATGCAAACTTGTGCACTTTTTGACACTTTTAGTCCCTGCATGACTTAAAAGTTTATTTTTGCGCACCAAACACCTCTAAGCCTATATCTAAGCTATATAAAGGATAAATAGGGTATGTATAACTCATGGTCATAATTCGGAAGGTCCGATAACATACCAATCGGTATACTTTAGCAGTTTGACGCTTTAGGTCCCTCTAATGCGCAACTTGCGTAGATCATCATTTAATAGCATTGAAGCCTCATCTAATCCATATTAGGCATTCTTGAAAGTATTATTAAACATCATAATGCTTAGAGCTCGATAAAAGGTCATTCAGAGGTATAATTAAACATATTGACACTTTTAGTCCCTTATACTTGCAAAGTTGCGCGTAACTTCACCTTTGGGCATAAAAGCCTTGGGTGGCCAACGATTGGAAATCCCGAGAGTATAATCAAATATCATGAGGCTCTCGGTTTGTTAAAAGGTCACTCAGAGGTAAGAATTAACATGTTGACGCTTTTAACCCTTTATTGCGCAAACTTTCAATTAATTACACAAACGGCTACACTTGATTAACAACTGGCTCATTTGTGAATATAAAACCGTAAAAGGTTATTTAGAAACTTATTTTAGGTATGATAATACTTCCAGTTCTTTCATAATTAATGTTTTTCGATTTTTCGAAAAATTAGTCCCTTATATTCAAGGTTTGACTTTACTAGGGTTTATTACACGTGTCAATACTTCATTGAACGTGATTTTTACGAGGTGTTACATCCTCACCCCCTTAAAATAAATCTCGACCTCGAGATTTGCTAAAGTAAAGGGAGTACTTTCTGTCTTATATTGAACTTAATCTTCCCCAGTACATTTGGGCCTCTAAGGCACCCCAGTTGACCTCTACGATAGGTCATGTATCCTTTTGGAGCTTCTTAATCTTCCGATCCTTAATCGATACGGTTTCTCATCCAATCATAAAGTTTCATTAATCTGCTTATCATCACATGATAGTGCGTTTCGACTTATTAGCGAATCTTATCCTTAAATCATCAGTGTGGGTCGCATTGCGAACTCCACTAAGTTCCTTATATAGGTTTTAGCTTATAGGCTATTGACCTTTGTTGTATTCGATTTCCGAATGCTCCTATATATCCAGGTCTTAACTTACCCTACGAAATTTTAAATTTAGCATACCCTTCTTAGGGCGATACCTTCGATTGACCCTTATTCCTTATTAAGTGCTTAAGAAGGTTGCGACTTTTATCAATCCTTAATTTTTCTGCCGATTACTGGCAACTTTAAGATGATTATAATTTCGAATGATCTTATTTGTTGTTTCCAATGCAACTTTTAGATCCTGATAATTGGACTTACCAATCCTTTGTCTAACATTAGATGCTTAACATTCTGTCCATATAAGGTCTCCCAAGGAGCAGCCTTAATACTTATATAATAACTATTATAGGAAAGCTTATCTTATGGTGGGATGGTTATTCCAACCACCCTTTAAAAAAAATAATCTTGAGGAATAGTTAATCCTCACAGCTAGTCGAACAAATCGACGATCCTGGGCAGCTGATGGCAAATTCTTAATTGTTGCCTAATTAGGGTTGCGGTAATCAATGCATAAGCAAAATGAACCGTCTTTCTTAATTAACTTTACCGAATTCTCGGAATATTGAGTTAGGCTATATGAATCCTCTATTTCAAAACTTACTTAATCAGGGTTTGGTTTCTCCAGTGATGGTACAAGCCGTCTTGGAGATTTCATGATATTACAACCCTAAATGGAATATAATTCCTAACTCTACTAGCCTCTAGGAGGTAAACAGGGTAATCCTTGCAGAAGATAATCAAGACACACGGAGATTACAGAGATTTTCCAAATCTCGGGCTCCAGTTCATTCATATTTGCCTAGATAAGTGACATATTTCCGTTACGAGTCCACAGATTTAATCAAAGACGCTTACTTGGAAAATTCCATTCTGGATATCTTCTTTGAATACCATTAGTTGACTTTAGTACCATATGACCATTGGAATATCCTTGCGGTTCCATGCATTAAACCTCCATACTGATCAGGCATGGAAGCAATCTATGGAACTTATTAAGATACACCAACCCTCATACGGTGCTTTTGTCATACCATCTGGTACTCTTAATTGATAGAGATCAAGAGATATCAATTACATATGCTGACGCACTTCATCCGGAGAGAGAGTATACTAGAATTACGACTGCAGATCGCTGACAGGAACAGAAGAAATGGTTCCTATGATTTTGTCTGTAAGTCTTACCTTACACTTAATATCTAGGGTTCTTGTGGAAGGTTTTAAAAGCTTGATATACTTATAGTTTATGAAGGATTTATTGGCATCCGAACCAAAATAAAAACTCTTAGCATTTAAATCACTGATAAAATGTCAAGGAATGTTCCTGAGGCCATTATTTATGAACTAGCTCAGGTATTTTAGGCGCTTTCATTCTTAGGCTTTCCTTCCTTAGCCGGACTTCCTTTGACAGATTTAGGGCACGTGGTCTTGATGTGGCCTTTCTTATTACAGCCAAAGCAGACTGCATTCTTCATGTCCTTGTAGTCCAGGTGTTTTATGTTCCCTTGATTTGCAGATCCCACAAGCCCTTGGCTGCGATTGGGATTTTGGTTCGAACCTGCACTTCCCATAATGGCGCTTCTTGCAGGTCTTGCATAATGGTTTCTGGTTGGACTTTTGTTTGTTCTTCTTCTTAGAGCTCTGGGAGTTATCTTCCTCCCTTTTCCTTTTTAGTTCATCTTTTGCATTTGAGGCATGAACAAGATCCTCCTTATGAGTAAGGAAATGTGGTCCTAGATAAAATTTGGAGCGAGTAGCATGGGCTCCTTGAACTTTTTCACAGCCTTCTTCACAGCCTTCCCAACAGTTGCGTTTATCATAGTTTGAAGAACATCTTCGGAAATTCTAAGGCTCACAATTGTAGAATCATTGGCATGCGTCGCATCATTCATAACACGATCAACGGCTGTCTTATCTGAGTTTGTCATACTCGATATTGATTCCTAACACCAATAAAACAATTTCTTAGTTGCAATCCAACAACTGCTATTCTTCATCCTGATGGCCTTAACATATACTAACCATGGTATCAATAGACCATACAGGCTAATATAGTACTAACATTCTTAATGAATGTTATTTAATATATATTCATTATGTTTAGCCTAGGTCACGAAAGACCATCAATGGCATTTAAGGTTTGGACCTAATCCATCATCTTTTTGACAGGGGATCAAAATGTCACGTCTGTCTTTATTATATTGATGAATTTTGGATAGCTTGAAAGCTTGTCATAAGGGTATCAGAAAAGAGTGATTCCTAATAGATATAAAATATCAATCTAAGATTTGTTGGAGCATTTTCTCACGTATCATCGGCCAATTTCTACCTTGCATTTAAATGACCGGAGTCCTAATCAGGCGGAGACGACAGTTCTCAACATTTATCGTTCATTATAGGATCATATGTGCCAGCATCAAATAAATTTCTGCATAAACTGTTTGATAAGGAAAGGTACCTGCCATGTAATTATCATTCTGCACCATCTCCTGGGCGTTCATCTGGAAGACTCATGCGTTTGTTTTCTTGGCCTCTTCGGGCTTCTTCTGATTCCTAGGGCAGTTGGTCTTGATATGCCCCTTCTCGTTGCAACCATAACAGGTTGCGTCTTTCAACTTCTTGCAATCCAAGGTTTTATGTTCCTTAGACTTGCAAATCCCACAAGGTAGAGGCTGAGATTCAAATCTGCATTTCCCGAGGTGGTATTTCCTACAGGTTTCGCACCTGGTCTTCTCACCCGACTGCTGGCTGTCTTTCTTAAACCCGGAACTCTTCTTATACTCAGAGTTCCTCTTTGTCTTCCTATCGGAGCGATGAGAATTCTCATCCTCCCTTTTACGCTTTCCATATTCAGAGGCTTTGGCAGCCTTGTTTCTGACTACATCGAGTGTAAGAGATAGCGACAGGTCTGCCGCTGACCTGAATGTAGTAGGTCTCGAGGCTTTCACACTTGCCTTTATTTCTGGGGCTAGACCCCCAATAAAGCGAGCTATTCGCTTTGGTTCCGGTGTGATCAAGTAAGGAACCAATCGAGACATGGTATTGAAACTTGTATGGTATGCTTGACAATCTAAGTTCTCCATGACTAATGTCAAGAATTCAGTCTCAATTTTCTCAACTTCATGTTGAGGACAGTAATTTTCTTTGATAAGAGCAACGAACTGACCCCAAGTCATGTTGTACAAAGGGATCTTCCCCGTAGCTAGGATCAGTGACCTTCACCAAGCTAGAGCTTCTCCTTTAACAGATTGTGATACAAACCTCACAATGTCTTATTCTGCACATCCACTGATGTCAACAACGGTGTCCATCTCATCGAGCCATGTCATGCAATCGATGGCCCTTTTTTCTCCTGTAAAGTCTCTGGGCTTGCAGGAGACAAAATATTTATATGAGCAGGTCTTAACTGGTGCCTCTTGATGAAGCACCACCTGTCTAGACGGAACACTCCTTTGATTTGACGAGTTACGAACATCGTCTTCCCTTGACTCATGTGATTTAGAAGGGGGCTTACTACGAGCCACAGATAGAGTCTTAGAGTGTGTATCACTTGATTCATCATACTGTCTGTCGAGAGCTCGTGTAACGACATTATCTATTAATGCCTGCAGTTCTGCACCAGTTATATTAACTCTGGGAGCATCATTATTCTCCCCCGGGTGGCTGTTGGCCTCATCCGATCCAGCCATGTAGTTTGATGGCTACATAAATATTGACGATGATTCATTTAGAGGTTATTATGGATTCATCATTTTTGACGATTCATCAACCATGGTAATATAAACCATATTGGTCAATTTGTTAGTTATATTTAATTAGTATTTTCATTATAATTTATCCTAGTTATAAAACATTAAGGATATTAAAGTGGCACAAAAGGCCTAGTCACAAGGACAGTTTTAAATTTATAAGCCATGATTTCAGAGAATCGAGGCATTAAGGTTTGAACATATTTCATTACCTTTTCTTGACAGAGAGTCAAAGACTTCAACTGTCTTTTGTCCCTTAGGACAATAAGTATGGCCCGTAGGTATTTCATCACTTATGGATGTTTATAATATGATCATCTTCATTTGATGATTTAAGCCATGATTTCTACATCACTAGGCTAGATAAGGGGTTGGATAATTCCTATTATAAAGATGACAAGTGTGATTTTATCGCATCACTGTTGTCAGGAGTGTTAACATGTTTTCAGATGTTAACAAGGATCTGAATCTCTTTTTAACATGTGTTACCATCATAGCTAGGTCCTTGATGACATACAAGCTAGGTTATACCCTTTAAGATTCTTTTTAATATATATTGGCAGATCAAATACAAAGAGGAATGATATTTTGATTTATTATGATAAAATGGAATTTAGATAAAATATTCCAACGATTTTTAAATGGAGTCTATAATTGCCCTAAACGGGACTTGAAAGGAATGACGTCCACGAAGTGACTAAAAGATAAATATGTCCTTATAAGGACTACTAAGGAAACGAACTTCAGCAAAAAGAGTTTTCTTCTTTACTTTACTTCCGAATGCTTTCTCCTTGGTTGCACGTTGTACTCCAGCCGCAGTACGAAGCTCGGCAATTCAAGGCTCCGGATGTGGAGAATTTCCATTTCGGCTTCCTTGATTGGAGACATATACAAAATATATAAATTCGGAAGCAATAGTTTTCAGATTAGGGTTGAGAGTATTCCTATGTTAAGTCTAGACTCAGAAGGTCAAGGAATGTGCCACTGTGTCATTGAGATTAAACACAAAAAGGCTAGTGTTTAATTCACTCAATGTCGGCTCTGATACCAACCTGTCACACCCTGATATTTCCACATTTTACCGGTGGGCCCGGTAGGGGAGTATCGTGACGTAGTTGATATCATTATAGTCAAACAACACAATATTTAAATGCACAGCGGAAGCAAAAGATAATTATATTACAATCCGATTCAAAAGTAATATCAAACATCACAACGGAATGTAAGATGGATCCACAGGCGGATCTTAAAACAAAAGATAACATTGTTCAACAGACTTTAGGCATCTAGAACTTGCAAGATTCCCTATTAATGCCCTGAGCTCCCAGCCAATTTCCGTACAGTACCTGTCACTTAACCTTTTTGGAAAATACGTCAGTTTACACTGGTAAATACAATTAACCGACTCATTTGAAAACATTTATAAAAATTGATTTGAATGCACAAGGCACAACATATATTTTATAACTTGGGACAATTATATAAATAATCTTGTATACAGATTTACATATTCGTTATACGTTTAGGGCCCGATATAGAAACTGAGTCAAGATTAACAGACACGCCACAAGTATAGGCCCACAAGAGAGTGAGATACCGTTTCCCTTATGCAACCATCAGGTGTATGCCTACACCTCGTGCTTAAGACGTGGCCATTTTATAATACAATGATGTCAAGGATATCCGGGACATGGTCATTAACCCCTAAAGGCTTTTATTTCAAACAATACAGATTAAAGCGGGTTACCTTAATAATTTAATCACAATACGACTAAACATTCAATACCCGACCAAGCGGTATTATTATAATACCGTATCCCAAGCCCGTATAGGGAAAATAAGTTAAAAGTATTTACCTGAGCTAGCAATGCAATTTATACTCAGCCGTATATTCTAATCAGCAAGCACAAGTACTTCTACTAGGGCTCTTAATCTGGAATGAAGGTTTTATTAACCTATTAGATTCCTAACGGGTCTTATTTAAGTTGTAACTTAGACCGGTTAGTTTTAAGGAAAGGTTTACGGTTCAAAATGCATGATTAAGCGAAGACCGGAATAGAATGTGATTTAGACCCGACAAGTTTGGAGACATGTATAATATGGGTAAACTAAACACATTCTGGATTTTGAGGCAAAAAGATAGGGTTTGGCCCGTTTTGGTCAATTTATGCAAACTAGTTACATAAAACGATCCGAAAGCGAAATATGCGTAACGGGTAACCATAAGAGTCATATACATGTTTCCTAAGCTAATATGCCTTAAACATGTTGTGATATCAGTAAGATACCTTCCGTTATGCCCAAAACGAATTTAAAACCAATTTATGCCCCGTAGGGGTATTTTGGTCATTTAAAAGGTTATAAAAGAGGTTTAATATAAATCTGAGTTTCAGATCTGATTTAATCAGTAAAAATACTTACTTTAATAAGTTATATCAGTAAGGTATCACACATATGTGAATTTTATCATTTATAACCAAACTATGCACCGAAGGGGCATTTTGGTAATTTCACATAAGGTTTAAAGGTCAAATTTGGAAACCTGAGTTTAAAACATTTGCTTACTGTTAAAGTATATAGATTTACTAAAAATATCAGTAGGTATCAAGTATTATATATTTAAAATAGTTTCTATACATACTATGCGCTTAAAACGCGTGAAAAGGCGATTTTAAGCGATTTCCGGGTTTTTAAAGAAAAGCTGGTATCTTTATCATCCCAGAAAGCTTAAAATAATTTACTTATCATATAAAATCAGTTGCAAAAGGTTTTGGGGTCAAAAGGGCACAATGGTCAACATTTAAGCATATAACGGAAACATGCAATGAATAGGATAACTAAGGATCCAAGTTGTATAACCTCATAGGGTTACACTAACCTATAACCTGGTCCTAAAGGAATCCTAAGGCATATCTAAACTAAGCTAAATCGGGCCAGAACTGAAAGTCAAAGCAAAAGTCAACTTTTGCGACTTTCGGTCCCAAACCGAGCCTATACTTAGAATTGTCGGGTTGAACATGCTTAGACATGTTCAACTAATAATTACCAAGTTATTAAAGTGAGAAAACTGATTTTTATGACTTCTATATTAATAGTTATGAATTTTATTTAAAACAAACCCGTTTGACTTTTATTTGACCCGACAATTAAACTAAGTAAATGTGGTAATTAGGAGGTGCCCTTTTTGAGGGTTTAACACCTACTAATTACGGTCACGTAGCCATGTTCATTACGAATAATGGCTCAACCGTTTAAAAGTCAAAGCATTCATCAAAACGCTTGACTTTTCGGCTATAACGCTAGAAATTTAAACTAAGCACGAAAGGACACTTACAAAGGGTCCAAGCAAAGAGGGTTGATCCTAAATTCTCAGGTATGAAGAGCAAAGTCTCCAACTTAGAGAAATCAAGATCAAGGTGTGAGTTTGGGGAATTTAAGGTGGGTAGTTGTAGGTTTTTCGGAACCGTTAAGATCGTTTATCGTAAACCGTGATTCAATCTCATCCTTACACTTGTTGGTAACCTCATGTGCATCACATTGGCCCCCCAACATCAGGAAACAACATGTGGAATTGAGTTTTGGGTGCTTAACAACTGTTAACAGCTGTTTAAAACTGATTATTCTAATTTGGGAGGGCCTCGTGGCCCGCGTAAGGTATACACAAACCTTACGCGCCCCGCCTGAGGGTCCTGGTCAGAAAACAACTTTGCCATAATGACAGTTTCAGTCCCTGTTGGTGTTTAAAGCTCATTTCAACACGTTTAAGGCCCGTTAAGCCATCTTTAAGGCCCTAAAATGTTGCCTAAACATTGTGGACATGAAACATGCTCAAAAATATGTCGGATGCTGGTTCGTTTGGTCGTATGATCGCGATGTTCGCTTAATTACGACGGAATGCGCATAAGCGCGAAAAACGATCCAAATTGCGCGACGAATGGATTTTTCTTATGCCAAACACTAAAATAAAATATTTTAGTGCTTACATAAATTTTTGGATGCCCGGGGATATTCAGAATGTGAGATATGCGCGAAAATGCAAACTTGTGCACTTTTTGACACTTTTAGTCCCTGCATGACTTAAAAGTTTATTTGTGCGCACCAAACACCTCTAAGCCTATATCTAAGCTATATAAAGGATAAATAGGGTATGTATAACTCATGGTCATAATTCGGAAGGTCCGATAACATACCAATCGGTATACTTTAGCAGTTTGACGCTTTAGGTCCCTCTAATGCGCAACTTGCGTAGATCATCATTTAATAGCATTGAAGCCTCATCTAATCCATATTAGGCATTCTTGAAATTATTATTAAACATCATAATTCTTCAAGCTCGATAAAAGGTCATTCAGAGGTATAATTAAACATATTGACACTTTTAGTCCCTTATACTTGCAAAGTTGCGCGTAACTTCACCTTTGGGCATAAAAGCCTTGGGTGGCCAACGATTGGAAATCCCGAGAGTATAATCAAATATCATGAGGCTCTCGGTTTGTTAAAAGGTCACTCAGAGGTAAGAATTAACATGTTGACGCTTTTAACCCTTTATTGCGCAAACTTTCAATTAATTACACAAACGGCTACACTTGATTAACAACTGGCTCATTTGTGAATATAAAACCGTAAAAGGTTATTTAGAAACTTATTTTAGGTATGATAATACTTCCAGTTCTTTGATAATTAATGTTTTTCAATTTTTCGAAAAATTAGTCCCTTATATTCAAGGTTTGACTTTACTAGGGTTTATTACACGTGTCAATACTTCATTGAACGTGATTTTTACGAGGTGTTACAATAACTCACAAGATTAAACCCTCACAACGAATGACAAAGTGCGATACTTAAACATCCATTGAATTCACGAAGAATGACAAAGCATAACCCTAATGTGGGCAGCACTTAAACATCCATTGGATAGTTTTAATCGATCGGACATTGAATCGTAGCAGCGATCGAGTTATTACCCTGTTATAGCGGCAGCGTTTCATGCTTGTGTGTGTTTTAGGACTGTTTCTACAATATCTCAGTGTACGAATTAAATTTCTACGTCGAACCAATGCGAAATTGCAAGTGCCAAAGTCTACTACTTATAGCTGAAAAACCGACCCCCCCGCGTGGCGCGAGGGGTCGTCGCATGGCGCGAGGGGTACTACCCTACCATAGGGTAGCCCCATGTCTAAGTAGCCTTGCTGAGTTGGTCGTTCGTCAAATTTCGTTATACACGTAAAAGTGTGTTGATAATATCAACTAAGGTTTACCCCCCCCTGAGTTTTAGGGGCCCTGATCCTGATTCCAATTGTTCTGAAAATTTTAGGGGTCATGCAGGATTACTTGGGGGTCTTAATTAGGGTTTCCTATTGGGCAATTAAAATAATAAATAGAGATTTTGATGAGAGTTGTTACATCCTCCCCACCCTAATAAAAATCTCGTCCTTGAGATTTACTGGAATAAGTGAGGATACTTTCGCTTCATTTCCAATTCCAGCTCCCAAGTGTACTGGGGTCCTCTTTTTGAATCCCACTTGACTTTGACTAGCACTAACCGTTTGTGTTTGAGAAATTTAACCTTTCTATCTTCTATCTGAAGAGGTTTCTCAACAAATTTTAACTTTTCGTTTACCTCTATATCTTGAAGAGGTACTACCAGTGATTCATCAGATAAACATTTCTTGAGATTGGATACATGAAATACATCATGTACCCCAGCTAACTCTTCTGGTAGTTGTAAACGATAAGCAACTGGTCCTATTCGTTGTAGTACCGGGAATGGTCCTACGTATCGTGGACTCAGCTTTCCTTTCTTACCAAACCGGACTACTCCTTTCCAAGGAGAAACTTTTAATAGCACTTTGTCTCTGATTTGGAATTCTAACGGCTTACATCGATTGTCTGCATAACTTTTCTGTCGATCTCGAGCCGTCTTTAGTCTTTCATTGATTTGAGTGATCTTGTCGGTCGTTTCTTGCACAATTTCAGGACCTGATAATTGACTCTCTCCTATCTCTGCCCAACATACTGGAGTTCTACACTTACGTCCGTATAGTGCTTCGAACGGGGCAGCTTCAATGCTTGAATGATAACTATTGTTATAGGAAAATTCAATTAAGGGTAGATGGTTGTCCCAGTTCCCACCAAAATCGATCACACATGCCCTAAGCATGTCTTCCAGGGTTTGGATCGTCCTTTCACTTTGTCCGTCTGTTTGAGGATGGTATGTTGTACTTAAATTTAGTCGAGTTCCCATTGCTTCTTGGAAACTTTTCCAGAAATGGGAAGTGAAACGACTATCTCTATCCGATACAATGGAGAGTGGGATTCCATGTAAAGATACTATTTTATCTACATACAACTTTGCCAACCTTTCCATGCTAAAGGTTTCTTTCATGGGTAGAAAATGAGCTGATTTGGTTAATCGATCCACAATTACCCAAATCGCATCGTTACCTTTTCTAGTTTTGGGTAACTTAGTAACAAAGTCCATTGTTATGAGTTCCCATTTCCACACAGGCATTTCTAATTGTTGTAGTAGACCTGAGGGTTTCTGGTGTTCTGCCTTAACTTGTGAACAAGTAAGACACTTGGAGACATATCTTGCTATATCCTTTTTCATTCCTATCCACCAGAAATTATTTCTTAAATCTTGGTACATTTTATTGTTTCCTGGGTGCATAGTATACCTAGATTTATGAGCTTCTTCTAAAATTTTATTTCTTAATTCTCCCTGCTTAGGTACCCAAATGCTTTTCTTATGGAATCTCCAAATTCCATCACTTCCTTGTTCTAATTCTTTTATCCGTCCTTTCATTCCTTCAGCAACATCTTGGATTGTTGTTTCCTGAATACTTTTCAGTTGTTCCATTAAATCTAACTGTAGATTTAATCTAAGAGCACGAACTCGTCATTGTTTCTCATGATACTTACGACTTAAGGCATCTGCAACTACGTTTGCTTTTCCTTCATGATATTGAATATCACAGTCGTAGTCACTTAGGATTTCCATCCATCTTCTTTGCCTCATGTTTAATTCTTTTTGTCCAAATATATATCTTAAGCTCTTATGATCTCTATAGACAGTAAACTTACTTCCGTACAGATAGTGTCTCCAAATCTTAAGGGCAAAAATTATGGCTCCTAACTCTAAGTCATGAGTCGTATAATTTTCCTCGTGTTTTTTCAATTGCCTTGATGCATACGCAATTACCTTCTTGCGTTGCATGAGCACACATCCTAATCCTAGCTTTGAAGCATCACAGTATACTTCAAAATCTTCTGTTCCGTCTGGTAAAGCTAGAATTGGAGCATTGGTTAATTTCTGCTTCAAGATCCTAAAGGCTTCTTCTTGTTTAGGTCCCCATTCAAACTAAACGGCTTTACAGGTTAGCTTAGTTAATGGTACAGCTATTTTGGAAAAATCCTTAATAAACCGTCTATAATATCCAGCTAAACCTATAAAACTTCTAATTTCCATTGCTGATTGCGGAATCTTCCATTTGGTGATTGCTTCTATCTTAGCAGGGTCTACATGAATACCTTCGTGATTCACCATGTGTCCTAGGAACTGCACTTCCTGGAGCCAAAATTCACACTTCGAGAATTTGGCGTAAAGCTTCTCTTTTCTTAACAAGGTTAAGAGTGCATGCAGGTGCTGACAATGTTCATTCTGGCTTTTGGAATAAATAAGTATATCGTCGATGAAGACAATTACAAATATATCCAATTACGGTTTACAGATCATATTCATCATGTCCATAAATGCTGCAGGAGCATTTGTTAACCCAAATGGCATGAGTGTAAACTCGTAATGACCATACCTAGTCCTGAAAGCAGTTTTAGGTATGTCTTCTTCCTGTACTTTCAATTGATGATATCTGGAGCGTAAATCTATCTTAGAAAAATATCTAGCCCCTTGAAATTGATCAAAAAGATCATCAATCCTAGGTAATGGGTATCGATTTTTAATTGTAACTTTATTCAATTCCCTATAATCGATACACATTCGCATCGATCCGTCTTTCTTCTTTACAAACAACACTGGAGCTCCCCATGGGGATGAACTCGGTTGTATGAATCCTTTGCTTAGTAATTCATCTAATTGCTTTTTCAGTTCTAACATTTCAGTGGGTGCTAACCGATAAGGTGCCTTAGCTATCGGTGTAGTTCCAGGAATTAGATGAATTCTAAATTCTACTTCTCTATCAGGTGGTAATCCAGGCAGTTCTTCTGGGAATACATCTGAATATTCCGATACTACTGGAATTTCCTTAAATTCCTTACCTTTCGTGTTAATGATTACTGAAATCATATACACCATTTCTTGTTTTCTTGAATAACTGGCCAACTTCATTATTGAAATGAATTTCATTGGCTTACGTGGCTTATCTCCTGTAATCATCACTAATTCTCCTATAGGTGTATGAATTTCTATAGAATTCTTATCACAAAGAATTCGTGCATGGTTGGTTACTAACCAATCCATTCCTAACACAACATCGAATCCGGCTAAATTCATAGGTAACAGGTTTGTAGAAAATTTATGGCCTAAGAGTTCTATCTTTCCTTCTCGCACAACCTTATCTATTTTAACGGAATTTCCATCTGCCGTTTCGACTGTAAAAATCTGCCTAAGTTGGGTTAAGGGTAAAATTAAGTGCTTGGCAGAATGAAGTATTTATAAAACTTTGGTTTGCACCAGAGTCAAATAATACTTTTTCATAAACGTCGTGAACTAGGAACGTACCAGCTATCACATCTGGGATTAGCTCTGCTTCCTGAGTAGTCAGTTGGAAGGCTCTTACGTTCTTCTTGGCTCCTTCTGCAGGTTTGGCCTTGTTATCAGCTGGTTTGACCAATTTTGGGCAGTCTGGCCTAATATGTCCAGCTTCTCCATAGTTGTAACAGACTGTGGATTTCTTCTTCCTGCAGTCTTCTTCTTGGTGCCTCGGAATTTTTCAGAAATTGCAATATCCTTTGCATCTTCCAAAATGTTTCCTTTTGCAGGCATTGCAAAATGGAACAGTGGAAGATTGTCCAGTTCCTCTTCTTTTAAAATTACTTCTGTTACCCATACGGAATCCCTGGGTAAACTTTTGGACCACTTCCTTTTTCCGGGTTTCTTCTCTTGTGGGTACCAATTCGCCAGTCAGAGTGTTAGCTAATTCCACCGCATCATCAATCGTGCGGGGTCTCGCAGCTTTGACAATATTACGGATCTCACCAATTAAACCCCAAATGTAGCGAGATATAAGCACCGGTTCTGGCGAAGCCAGTGTTGGTACTACTCTAGCGTATTCGAAGAATGTCGAAGTATACCCTCGACAATCAACGCCTACCATCTGATGATTTAGGAACTTATTCGTCATTTGTTCCTTTTCATACTCGGGACAGAATTTTCTTTCCACAAGACTTTTAAATTCTTCCCAGTTCATCGCATACGCCACAGTTCTACTTTTAGCTTGTAGAACCGTATTCCACCATTCTAGCGCCCCTTCTTTAAAAAGATTCGACGCATACATAACCTTATCATCCTCAGCACATTTACTTATCATAATTACTGCCTCAGTTTTCTTTAACCAACGCAGTGCAGCAGTTGCCCCTTCATTACCTGCAAACTCAGCCGGTTTACAGGCAAGAAACTCCTTGTAAGTGCAACCAGGCGTTGCAGCTTTCCTTTTCTTAAGGAGTGGAGCTTGCATCCCATCGTTGTTGTTATTAGTATGATTGTCGCCTCCATTTACACTATTACTGAAATTATCGTCGTTTGTACGTTTACAAGGAATAATTTGTTGAGGTGCAATTGGATTTTGAGCAGCAGCAAGGATTGCTGGAATAGCATTGGTTATCCCCTGAGCAACGATATCCTCGATATCTTGCCTATTCAGCAATTGCTCTTCCTGATTTTGCTCAGATTGATTTACTTCATTAACGGGTTCATTACCAGCATTTGCCATCTGGTAATTAATTTATATAAGTAATTAGTATAAAATAAGTAACAATCAAACATAACAAAACAATCGCACATAATCACATTGACACATATAGCAAAAAGTTATCGATTTCTCAACTTCCATTTTTATATATTATATAATGCATCCGTACACACGTTGTTATCTTACAAACTTTTTATTTTAGTTAGTTTATACATACTTATATTTTTATTATTATTATTATTATACAAACATAACTTCACTACCACATCCTCCCTCGTCAACTAGCCTTTCAAAAACGATGTTCCCTTTCATCGTATTTCCGGGAGATTTGTTCCCCTATCTCCCGAATCTTATTCCCTGCATCCATTAGTTCTTCACCAAAATGGCGAAGTTCAGCTAAGTTTTCATTACTCATTGGTGGGTTTGGTGCAGGTTCTGGGTCGAACTGATGGAAAAAGGTATAAGGATTATTTAAGAGGTTTTGGAACTGCCAGTCGTTGGTCCACCATTCATCCATTTCTCCTAGAGGTTGGGTGTGGATCAGAGGTTCTGGGATGGCTGGTTCCATGTTGATTGGAAGTTAGGTTTCAGCAGGATAAGGGTAGAGGTTTGTATTGATAGGCCTAAGGATATCACAGCTTGCTAGTATGTTATCCAGTTCCTCCTGCAATGGCAATTCCTTAGCTTGCCTAGAACTTTCCCCAATTTCCATCCCTACTTGCCTAGCATCTTCTTCAATCTCAATCCATTTTCCTTTATCCATGGGATTCTCTATTTTGGGAATTCGCCTAGTCGTTGGTTTCCTTCTGCGTACACGCCTCCAGCCCACAAATCTTCTTCTTTTCTTAGGTTTTGCTTTCTCCAGAGGTGGAGCTTGAAATTCCATAGGTTCTTCCACATCGGCCAAGTAACCAGTAAAATCTCTTGAAACTTCTATTTTCACAGGATAGAGGTTGAGATTCTCTAGGGCTTCAGATAATTCATTCATGTTGTTTTAGCATTTATGAAGAAACACACAAAATTCTAGGTTAAAAGTTTGTAAATTAAATTTTCAAAGACTTACAAAATGGAATCAGAAATTTATTGTTAATTACAACTATCTAATAATTCATTTTATTGAAACAAAATATTTATTTTTAGTACAACTAAAATATTAAAGTTTCTGGTTTATTGATAATATAGGTGCTAATACTGAGTTGAGGTGTTGATAGTCTTAAAGGTTAACATTTTCTGCTACAGTGGCTAACATATAAAGATTTTCCCATTTTTCATCTAATTTATCTTCCCATGGTGGGTTGTTGGCTAATTCCTGGGTTTCCTGTGATTTCTTTATTTTATCTTGACTTTTTCTAATAATCCAACTTCTTTTATTAGGGGTAAGTGGTTCCTCATAATGTGCCTTACGAACAAATATTCCTTCCCCAGTATCTGCTGAGTATCTGGAGGAATTTGATTGGGACGAAGTTCCCTTAATTTTCGGTGAACTATCTAATTTATGATAGATGTCCGAAATTCTTTGCTTACCCATACTGTAAATTAACAGATAGTCAAGATAAAATCACATAATCACATAATGATAATCAGGAAAACTAAGTATTTTGAAATACTTAATAGGCTTAAATCAGTGGCTCGTTTAGTAGGTCTGATACCACCTTTTCCTGTCACGACCCCAGCCCCGGTTTGACCCGGTCAGCAGCCGCGGGACAGGAACCCGTGGTATCTATGATGCGACAGCGGAAGATTTTACAGGATCTTTTTAAAACTCTAAAATACCCAATTATTTTATTCCATAAATTGGAGATAAACCACGTAATTTACAATAGAGGAATTTAGCTAGGAAATTCCCTGATTTATTAAAACATGTTTATTTATTTTAACTGAGCCACCTCTTCAAGCTGGTTAGTGCTCCGTAGCACGTTTCTTTGATTCACAGCAGGTCGCCTGAAACATGTTTTAAAAATATTTTATCAGCGGGGAAATGCTGGCGAGTCATTCAAGTATGTAAAACGACACATTAGTTATCAATTACAGCATAAGAGCGATTACAATGGCTTCTATCTTATTTTTATCAGGCGCCGTGTCACCTGGTGACGATGGTCATACCACTATTGGGTCTTTCCCCAAGTAGTGACGTTTATCACTGTTAGGATTTATTAGCCTAACCCGTGAGAAATTAGTAATGTGCACAATACCCCACTAGCCAGTGATTCAAGATAACCACGACTTGATCCCTGTAATTATAACTTTTAAAAATGGAGTATTGTAAAATACTTTTGATAAAAGAGAATGACTCACATTGCAGATTTATACGGGCAGAGTTTTTGCCTACGGATTTAGCCTTGTAACCTAATTTAAACAATATGCACACGAACTAGGTCAATAACTAATACATCATTTACGATAACTCACGAAATTAAACCCTCACAACGAATTACAAAGTCCGATACTTAAACATCCATAGAATTCACGACGAATGACAAAGCATAACCCTAATGTGGGCAGCACTTAAACATCCATTGGATAGTTTTAATCGATCGGACATTGAATCGTAGCAGCGATCGAGTTATTACCCTGTTATAGCGGCAGCGTTTCATGCTTGTGTGTGTTTTAGGACTGTTTCTACAATATCTCAGTGTACGAATTGAATTTCTACGTCGAACCAACGCGAAATTGCAAGTGCCAAAGTCTACTACTTATAGCTGAAAAACCGACCCCCTCGCGTGGTGTGAGGGGTCGTCACGTGGCGCGAGGGGTACTACCCTACCATAGGGTAGCCCCGTGTCTAAGTAGCCTTGCTGAGTTGGTCGTTCGTCAAATTTCGTTATACACGTAAAACTGTGTTGATAATATCAACTAGGGTTTACCCCCCTGAGTTTTAGGGGCCCTGATCCTGATTCCAATTGTTCTGAAAATTTTAGGGGTCATGCAGGATTACTTGGGGGTCTCAATTAGGGGTTTCCTATTGGACAAATAAAATAATAAATAGAGCTTTTGATGAGAGTTGTTACAACCACCATCACAACCCACATCCACCACCATCATCCATCATCCATCATAGAGTGTGTGAGTAGTCTCGGGATCCAAGATTGATAGTAAGAGTTCTTGACAATCAAAGGCCATGTTTGCCTAAGTCTCTTACATCACTTGGTGAAGACAAGCATTTAGTGTAATACTTTTTATTTTTAATATTTTCGCACTTTTTATTTGGTTATGTATTAATGACTTTAATAACTAGTTTCTTATGTTGAATGTGAAACTTCCTTATCATTTGTCCGTGGTGTCTTGGCGTTATTTTACTATCTACATAAAATAAAAGATTTACACCATTTATATCTCCACAGTCTATATGGAGATATGTTGGCTACCTGGTCGGGGGTTAAGGGAATGGTTTGGTAAGAGTCTTGTCTTGTTCAGTGTATAGATCCTGCAAGGACCTGGGTCAAGCTTAGTAGGATCTCCTTCAATACCCACTGGTATTGGATGGCGGGGGTCCGAATTTCTTGATCCCCTCATATGTAAACTACTATTAATATATTAACCCGGCTACTTAGGATTGTATCCCTGCTGACTCAGACTACTTAGCCGAGGGTAACGTCACCGTCAAAAGAGGGGCCTACCACATTATGCATTAATAACTCAATTAATTATCTTTCAATAATCCAACCCTTTAGGATTGTATCCTTGCTGACTCAAACTACTGGGTTGAGAGTAACGTCACCTTCAAAAGAGGGGTCTACTACAATAACTAAGATAATCTCTTAAAAAGTGCAAAAGTGCGGAAATAATCAAAGGTTACACTAAATGCGAGTCGGATCCAAGTGATTCATCTTGTCTATCTGTTTTATTTTTATTTTTATTTTCAGCAATTTTAGTTAGTTTTATTTTCTTATTTAAAAATCTTTTTCTAAACTTTTGATTTGATTAGACGTTGAGGATAAACCGGTACTAAAAGCTCTTGTGTCCTTGGACGACCTCGGTATCTTACCAACACTATACTACGCTCACGATGGGTGCACTTGCCCATATGTGTGTTTGGTGTTAGTAAATATCGTGTTTTATAAATTTAAAACTTAACTAATGTGTAAAAAGGACTAAAAATATACTTAAAAATCTATACCACCACACGCATATCATGAATCTGACATAATAGACTAGCTTCTTTTTTACTAACATCATGAAGAAGCTTAAAACCATGCTAATGTTAAAATAATACTGTAACACATATGAAGAAACATAGAGCAAGTGACATCAAAATATGGAGCTAGAATCAATCATGGCTAGTTTTTAAATAATTCTTTCAGTTTGTGATTATCAAAAAAACAAGTTTGGTATTCAAGTATAAAGTGCCCAATAAGAAACTCTACTTGATAATTTTTAAAAATGTCACTTTATTTTGTAATCTTGATCCTTAATACAAAAAAAAACATTCACACCTAAACAACAATCCCAATAACCATGCTAAAAAATCAAGGGAAGTTATAGCAAAACAAAAAACAATAATTAAAAAAACAAAGATAGCCATCTGTTTTTTTTAGAATTCAACCAGTTAACATTGGAAAAAAAAACGACTTCAACCAACTGATCAGGCAAATCTAATTACAGTCAAGAACAAATCACAGGACAGAATACACAGAATATACTAAGCAACAAGTATTCACAAAAAGAACACACAATAATGCAACAGAGTGTACCCTCTCTGTGTCCCAATCAACAAAGCGGCCCAACTACTCCGGCAACAATAATGCCTAGATGCAGAAAATTAAAGACAAGAAAGGAAAGAAACAACCTGAAGCAGTTAACTCCGAGCTATACATCCTTGAAGCCTTCACTTAGGGCTACAAGATACTGCAAGAAGAATAGTCCAGCAGCTAGACTGTTGGTATGCCCTGTATCCTTATCGAATACCGAGACCAACGAGTATTAACTTCTTCTCAAACGTCTACACAACCCTAGATTTGGGGTTTTACTATTCTGCATTGGCACACTTCTCGAGAGTCCCAAGGACCACAATCTGAAATCGGCAGATGTGCCTGACCAACCAAGACTCCATAACAGTGGATAACAGAAAGATAGCACAAGTCAAGAACTCCGGTACAGATCTGTAGAAGAACACCTGTGTAACACCTCGTAAAATCACGTCCAATATAATAAAGACACGTGTCATGAATCTTAAACGTGTTATAAACCCGAATTATGTTAAAAAGATATATGGTAGAATTAAAAGTGTCAACATGTTAATTATTACCTCTAGGTGACCTTTTAGCATTTTTTCAAACTTTTTGTAAAATATAAATACATTCTCATGAAAATCTAATAAGGATTTCATAAGTATCCGGTTAAACTTTTATGATGATAAATTCCACATTCAAATAAATGGGATCCTATGTGCATTTACGACAATTCTCCTTCACATGATCTTCTCACAAGATTCCAAGACTATGTTTTGCATGGCATTGCTCCCCAAGTACTTTTCAGAACTGAACAAATGGTCCCCTCCAGCTGATAATAACCAGATATTCGAATTATGAAAGATTGCATGGTCAAATGTAAAAGTTCTCAAAATTTTGTCTCTGATGGAAGGCTTACGGACCGCAAAGCTTTAGTCTTACGGTCCGTAAGAAGGCTTAACTGGGTGAAACATTTTGAATTACGGATACGGACCGCAAGGGCTTTGGCTTACAGTCCGTAAGACCTGTAACTGGGCAGTAAAATGGACAGCTGCAGGTTACAGCCATTCCACCGCCTTTGTAACCTAGTTTTTCGATACTAGGGACTTTGCAACTGGTTTTAACAGTATAGGGACACCAGGTAACATCTGGGATCATCATAGGGACACATGCAAAGATCTTGGAGCTTTCATTTTGCTATATAAGGCCTTGTTCATTCACTTGTCAATTGCACACTCTCAAATTTCTCATTTAAACTCTTTCTCTGGAGCTTCCAGGAGTTCAAACAAGTTTTCCTCAGTTCTATTTTCGTACTAAGGACCATAGTAAGTGTTCTTAGCCTCTTAAGTTCAAGTTTTATTAGTTTAATGACCAAAAGTCAAAGTCATCGTAATTAAGCTTTGACTTAGTGATTAATCACTAATGGTCCAGTCATTGTTCGAATTGAAAGTGGCTATGAGTTGGTAATTATGTGGGTAATAAACCATTAAAAGGGCACCCACTGATTATCACTCTAACTTGGTCAATTGTCGGGTCAACTTATTATTGTAAAGTCAACAGAATCTATTTTTTTTGCAAATAAATTCATAACTAGCAATGCAGAGGTTATGGAACCTGTTTTAATATTAAAATAACTTGGTAAATAATATAAGAACATGTCTAAGCATGTTCAACCCGACAATTCTGAGTTTAGGCTCGGTTCGGAACCGAAAGTCGCAAAAGTAGACTTTTGCTTTGACTTTCAGATCTGACCCGATTTAGCTTAGTTTAGATATACCTTAGGGTTCCTTTTGGACCATGTTATAGGTTAGTATAACCCTCTGAGGTTATACAACTTGGTTCCTTAGTAATCCAATTCATTTGCATGTTTCCGTTATTTGCTTAAAAGTTGACCATTATGCCCTTTTGATATTAAAACGAGATTTTCGAAAATGTGAAAGGATAAAAACCTTTATTACTAATTTATAAACATGTCCTAAAGGTTTGACATCAGTTTATGATTTAAATTAGGAGTTATGCTCAATATCGTAAATGAAAGCCTTTTTATTAATTAAACGGCATTTTCAATATAAATCCTATTTAAACCCAAATTTTGACACCAAACCTTTTACCCACTGAGGTAATATAATATTTAGGGATTTTTGGAAATTTTTATTAAATATTAAGCTGATCATAACATAGAGTTCTTGCATAGGCTCGGTAATTGACGAAAATGCCCTTTTTGCTAATAAAATGAGTTTTACACATCCTTTACATATCAAATATTTTTCTACTGATTTTATATAATAAATAAGTTATTATAAATTGTAAAGGCTGGTCAAAATCTCAGATTTCTTTAATAAACCCGAATACTGTCAAATACCGACTTTTATGTGATTCAGGCGCATAGTATGGTTTAAAACCATATTAGGAACCTAAGGCTTGCTACCTACTGATGTTATGAATCAATTTTTATACTTTAACAGTAAATAAAAGTTTTGAACTCAGATATCCAAATTTGACCCTTAAAGCTTATGTGAAATGACCAAAATGCCCTTGCGGTGCATAGTTTGGACATAAATGATAAATTTCACATATATGCAATATCCTACTGATATAACTCACTAAAAAAATATTTTTACTGATTATTTTTGTCACGGCCCCCGACCCGGTTTGACCCGTTTCAGGAGCCGCGGAACAGAAAATCCTGTGGTATTTATTTAATTGAGTTAACAGCGGAAGTTTCTCTTCAGGATCTTTTTAAAATTTCAATTTTCCCAATTTATTTATTTCATAACTTGGGAAAAATCCCGATAATTTACAATCATATGATTTCACGGAGAAATCTTTATTTTACAAAAACATGTTTCTTTATTTTATATTGAGCCACTTACTTAAGCTTGTAGTGCTTCACGACACTTTTCCTGGATCACAACAGATCACCTGAAACATGTTTGAAAAAGGTTTTGCCAGCGGAATATACTGGTGAATCATTCTTTTATGAAAACGACTCTTTTGTTATAATTTACAGTATTAACAGCGATTACAATGTTTCCTGATATCAACCAACTACCCAACGGTATTTGTCTCTCGACTCGTTTCTGTGACTATGGTCATATCACCCATTGGCTAACTCGTTGTCCAATGGTGACGATTATCAAGTAATGTATACAAAACCCCACATACCGGCTGTAATTTGGTGACTACAAAGACTTAATCCCCGTAATTATAACTTTGAAAGTAAACATGATTTTGAAATCAAATTTGATAAAAAGAGAATGACTCACATTGCAGATTTAATATGATCAGAGCTTAGCCTACTGATTAGCCTTGATAACCTAATTTTTTAACATGCATACGAACTCGGTTAGTAACTAATACAGCATTTACGATAACTCACGAGATTAAAACCTTCACAACGAATGACAAAGTGCGATACTTAAACATCCATTGAATTAACAACGAATGACAAAGCATAAACCCTAATGTGGGCAGCACTTAAACATCCATTGGATAGTTTAATCGATCGGACATTGAATCGTAGCAGCGATCGAGTTAATACCCGGTATCAGAGCAGCACCTCACTAATATTGAAAGTATTTTCGACTTCAGAGTACTAAAACTTCGTTTTTGAAAGTTTGTTTCGACACCATCAGACTGTGCATGCAACAAGCTATTTATAGGTGAAATTAGGGCCTCACGCGGCCCGCGTAAACCACCCCCTATATCTTACGCGGCCGGCGTGGCCGCCTAGTCTACGAGTAGCCTTGACTGGTCATGAGTAGGTTAGTCAAGTGGACACTACGTGGATCCGGAACACTTATCCGGTGAACCAGTGTTTGACGCGGCCCGCGTAAGACAAGCTTGTCTCTTACGCGGCCCGCCTGAAACCTATAAGTTTTGTTTTTTCTTATTTTTGATGTAGGGTAAGGTTTCAGGGGTCCGGGTTTTCATTTATGGTTCAAATTAGGATATTTTTGAGAGTCCTTACAATTTTAGACCATAAACTCAGATTACTAATTAACCTCTTTTATAAGCCTTAAACTGACCAAAATACCCTTACGGGGCTTAATTTGATTTTAAATTCGTTTTGGGCATAATGGAATGTATCCTACTGATATCATAACACATTTTAAGCATATTAACTTAGGGAACCTGTTCATGACTCAAATGGTTACCCGTTATGCATTTTTCGCGTTCGGTACGGTTTATGTAACTAGTTTGCATAAATTAACCGAAACGGGTCAAACCTTATCATTTTTACCTCAAAATCCAGAATGTATTTAGTTTACCCATATTATACAAGTCTTCATACTTGTCAGGACTAAGTCACATTCCAATCCGGTCTTCGCTTAATCTTGCGTTTTGAACCGTAAGCCTTTCTTTAAAACTAACCGGTCTAAGTTTTAACTTAAGTAAGACCCGTTAGGAATCTAATAGGTTATTAAAACCTTCATTCCAGATTTAGGGGACCAGTAAAAGCTACCGTACTTGCTGCTTTGTTATACGGTTGGGATTAAAATTTTTATTTTAGCTCAAGTAAATACTTTTAACTTATTTCCCTTATACGGGCTTGGGGTACGGTATTTAATAATACCGCTTGGTCGGGTATTGAATCTTTAATCGTATGCAGATTAAATCATTGAGATAACCCGTTTAATCTGTTTTGTTTGTTTTAAGCCTTTGGGGGGTTAATGACCATGTCCTGGATATCCTCAGCTCATTCATTGAAATGGTCATGACTTAAGCACGGGGTGTAGGCATACACCTGCCGGTGCGTATGTAAAAAGATATACCCGCTTGTTCGAGAATAATTCGTCGTGGGTTATATTATGTGGTGTGTCTATTAATCTTTAACCTGGTATTTCTAACCCGGGCTACTAAACGTATAACAAACATATAATTCTTTTACAAGATTATTTTTAAATAATTAACCCAAGTTATAAAAGATTATTTGTGCCTTGTGCAATTAAATCAATTTTCTTAAACCTTTTCAAAATGAGTCGGTTAATTGTATTTACCAGTGTAAACTGACGTGTTTTCCAAAAAGGTTAAGTGCAGGTACTAAGCGAAATGGGCAGGCTACTCCTAGTATCAAATAAAAAGTCTTGCAAATTTTTGATGCTTAAATCTGTTGAACAATATTTCTTTTGTTTTGATCCGCCTGTGGATCCACTTTTCAAACCGTTGTAATATTTTATGTTACTTTTGAAACGGTTGTAATATTATTACTTTTAGACTTCCGCTGTGCATTGAACTACGATTAATTGACTATGATGGTATCAACTACGTCACGATACTCCCCGCCGGGCCCACCGGTAATACGTGGAAATATCGGGGTGTGACAGGTTGGTATCAGAGCCAACATTGAGTGAATTAAACTCTAGCCTTTTGTGTTTAATCTCAATGACACAATTTGCACATTCCTCGACCTCCGAGTCTAGGCTAACGACATAGGACTAATCCTAATTTTATTGTTTTCTTTTGTTGGTTTCCTTTGTTTATTTTGACAGGTACAAACAAAAATGCCACCACGATTCAGACGAGGAGGGTGAGGCAAGGCGCCATTTACTACTCCTAACGATCATGAGGCCGGGCCTTCACACCGGTGAACTCCGTCAGCAACCATGAGCACTAGTCCTCAAGAAGACTGGAGGACGTATTTGGAACCCGCGAGGCGATCTGTCTCGCTTAGCTCTTCGCCTTCTTACCTCCACTCCTTTGGGCCAAAATCAGAAAATGAGCCCAATAACTCTCACCACTCATACCTCCCATTGCAACGATCGGGATCACACCGGGCCTTCCAAGACCCAACCCCCCACTTTCATAGCTGGTTTAATCCGGCGAACGTGAGTGAAGAACCAATGGGTTATAACCCATTGGGACCAGAAGGTCATTTTTCCGGTGATCAAGAGATGGATATGGACGAAGATCCGAATCCTGTCAAGCCACCAACTGGGACGCCCACGCATCCCATAGAGATTTCAGATGGGTCATCTTTTCATGGTTCACCATACGGGGGCCCAGACAGTTTCCATGAAAGGCGGGCTACTTACCACTGGGAGTTTACTCCCCCTTTCAACCCACCTCAGCAGCAGCAGCAGCAGGATCCCTCCGAGGATTCACGTTTCCAGGCGGTTACGCCACCGCCACCACCACCTCCAGAGCAGCAGCCACCTCCAGAACCACCGAGGCGAAGGAGATCATGTGCACAGATGTCTGTGCAAGGGGGTTTCCACTTCAGCACCCCCAACACTCCAGTGGCAGTCACTAACCGCCACTGTATGAAGACCCGCAAATGGGTGGGCCTTCAAACCCCGTTTCAGAAGTCGACTCAGCTCCGGTCGCACCACCACCAGTGGGTTATGATAACCCAATTCCTTCCAACGCCGGTGCAGCGGCGTATAACCCTTTTGAGCAGCCAGCCTACCTAGGGTACAACTACTACAATGCCCCCGACGTTGACCCGTATCTCGTAGCTGCAAACTACAATGCTCTTCATCCCGAAAGACCTTTCGCCGCTTCGTACGAATCTGGGTACCAAGCATACGGGTATCAATACCCGTCACCTCCTCAGCCTCTGCAACAGTAGCCGCCGCAGCTGCCGCAGCCGCCTATGATCCAGCCGCCGCAACAACATGAGATTCTTCAGAGGTTGAGCCAGGTGGAATGAGAGGTTCAAGAGGAGCGTAGAAGCCACCGGGGATTTCTTAAGGGTTTGGCAAATCTGATCAAGGGGAAGAAGAAAAGGGATTTTTGAAGATTCCTTATTTAGTTGTGTTGTAATTTTTATTTTTCAATTAAGTCCCTGTGTGGACATTTATTTATGTACTTAGTCCCTGCGTAGACTTGTCTTTCTATCTTTGGTCCCTGCGTGGACCTGTCTTTCTTATTTAGCCCTTGCATGGGCAAGTTATTTATGTAAAAGTCCCGTTTAGGGCATCTATGTACTTCTCTTTAATTATTTATGGAATGTTTTAATTTTAAAATATCATTGTCATCATATGCATAAATATAAATATATGAAATAAATCAAATATCATTCCTCTTTGTAATTAATCTGCCATTGATTATTAAATAAAATCTTAAAGGTAAGAACCTAGCCATGTGTCATTCTAAGACAGGGCCATGATGGTAGTCCCTTTTTAAGATTCAAATCCTTGTTAACATCTGAAAACATGTTAACACTCCTGGCAAATGTGATTCGATAAAATCACATAAGTCATCCTTATATTAGATTCTTCCAATTCCTTCCTTTTATTAATTAAACATCCATTAGTGATTATGTGCCTGCGGGCCATAATGATTGTCAAATAAGACAAAAGACAGTTGTAGTCTATGACTCCCTGTCAAGAAAGATAATGAACTACGTTCAAACCTAAATGCCTTGATCCTATAAGATCATGGCTTATAATTTAAAATTGTCCTTGTGACTAGGCCTTTTGTATGCCACCCTATTATCCTTAAAAGTTTATAACTGGATAAAATATAATAAAATTTAAATGAAATAATTTAACCAATATGGTTTATAGTTACCATGGTTAGTGAATTGCCATAAATGACAATTCCATAATAGATTTCTGAATAAGACCATTGTCAATATTTTATGTAGCAATCAAGCTACATGGCTGGATCAGATGAGGTTAACAGCCACCCGAGGGAGAATAATGATACTACCAGAATTAATGTAGCTGGTGTGGAACTACAGGCATTAATAGATAATGCCATTAATCGAGCTCTTGACAGACAGTTTAATGAATCAAGTGGTACTCGCGTCAGAACTCAGTCTGTACCGCATTCAAAACCACCCTCCAAGACTCATACAGCTCGCAAGAGCGATTCTCATCATTCATCAAATCAGAGAAGTGTTCCATCTAGACAGGTTGTGCTTAATCAGGAGCCTCGAGTCAAAACATGTTCTTATAAATACTTTATCTCCTGTAAGCCGAGGGATTTCACAGGGGAGAAAGGAGCCATTGATTGTATGACTTGGCTCGACGAGATGGATACCATGGTTGATATCAGTGGTTGTGCTGATAAGGATATTGTGAAGTTTGTGTCACAATCGTTCAAAGGTGAAGCTCTAGCTTGGTGGAGGTCGCAAATCCAAGCTACTGGGAAGATCTCGTTATATAATCTGACATGGGATCAGTTTGTTGCTTTTATCAAAGAAAATTTCTGTCCCCAACATGAAGTCGAGAAAATTGAGACTAACTTATTGACCTTGGTCATGAAGAACTTAGACTGTCAGGCATACCTTACCAGTTTCAATACCATGTCTCGATTGGTTCCATACTTGGTTACACCGGAACCAAAACGCATAGGTTGTTTTATTGGAGGTCTAGCTCCAGAAATCAAGGCAAGTGTGAAAGCATCAAGACCTACCACCTTCAGGTCAGTGGCTGATTTGTCGTTATCTCTTACTCTCGATGCGGTCAGGCAGAGATCGCTCAGAAATCCTGACGAGGGGAAAAGAAAACGTGAGGATGAGAACTCACACCGTTCTAAGAAGAAACATAAGGGGAACTCTGAGAACAAGAAGGGTTTCGGATTTCATAAGGATAGTCAGCAGTCGGGCGAAAAACCCAAGTGTAAAACCTGCAAGAAGCGTTATCTAGGGAAGTGCAGGTTCGAATCAAAATCCCAATCGCAGCCCAGAGCTTGTGGGATCTGCAAATCAAGTGAGCATAAAACGTTGGATTGCAAGAAGATAAAGGATGCGACATGTTACAACTGCAACGAGAAAGGGCATATCAAGTCCAACTGCCCAAAATATGCAAAGAAACCTGAAGAGGGTAAAAAGACCAATGCTCGGGTCTTTCAAATGAATGCTCAGGAGGCCATTCAAAACGACAACGTGATAACAGGTACCTTTCTTGTCAATGATGTTTATGCTAGAGTACTGTTTGATTCGGGTGCAGACAAGTCTTTTGTGGATAATAAGTTTTGTAAGTTATTAAATCTGCCTGTTAAAACTCTAAGCATAAAGTATGAGGTAGAATTAGCCGATGGTTCCTTAGAAACCGCGTCAACAGTTCTAGATGGATGTTTTATATCCATTAGGAACCACTCTTTTCCGCTTTCCTTGCTTCCGTTGAAATTAGCTGGATTCAACATAGTGATAGGCATGGATTGGTTATCTCATAACCAAGCCCAGATAGTGTGTGATAAGAAGCAAGTGGTTATTAAGACTCCTTATGGCGAGCCATTAACAATACAAGGAGACACGCAGTACGGGCTACCTAAGCAAGTGTCCTTGCTTAAGGCACCAAGGTGTATGAAGAAAGGTTGTGTCATTTATATGGCACAGGTAACCATTGATGAACCAAAGCCCAAGATTGAAGACATCCCTGTTATTTCTGAGTATCCAGAAGTATTTCCTGAAGAACTACCTGGTTTGCCCCCAGATAGGCAAGTGGAGTTCAGAATAGATATCATTCCTGGAGCAGCACCAATTGCAAGAGCACCTTATCGTTTGGCTCCAACTGAGATGATAGAGTTAAGGACTCAATTGGATGATTTGTTGGCAAAGGGTTTTATTCGACCTAGCTCATCCCCTTGGGGAGCACCGACTCTCTTTGTGAAGAAGAAAGATGGATTGATGCGTCTATGCATCGATTATCACGAACTGAATAAAGTGACAATCAAGAACAGGTATCCGTTACCCAGGATTGATGATCTATTCGATCAGCTTCAAGGAGCAAATTACTTCTCCAAGATTGATTTAAGGTCAGGTTACCATCAACTGAAGGTCAGAGATGAAGATGTGCATAAGACTGCATTCAGAACTCGTTATGGCCACTACGAGTTCTTGGTGATGCCTTTCGGGCTCACTAATGCACCAGCAGCGTTCATGGATCTCATGAATCGCGTTTGCAAACCATACTTGGATAAGTTTGTCATTGTCTTCATTGATGACATTCTTATCTACTCAAAGAATCAAGCCGATCATGAAAGACATCTTCGGTGTATCCTTAAGCTGCTACAGCAAGAAAAGCTCTACGCCGAATTTTCTAAATGCGAGTTTTGGCTTCGTGAAGTCTAATTTCTTGGACACGTGGTGAGTGAGCGTGGCATCCAGGTGGTTCCCGCTAAGATTGAAGCAATTATGAATTGGCAAGAGCCTAAGACTCCCACAGAAATACGCAGCTTCTTGGGTCTAGCAGGATACTATAGACGCTTCATCAAGAACTTTTCAAGAATTGCTGCACCTCTAACATCGTTAACTCGCAAGAATGTCAAGTTCAATTAGGGTCCCAAGAAACAAGAATCCTTTGATATTCTTAAGAACAAGTTAAGCAATGCACCTGTACTAATGTTGCCAGAAGGTGTTGAAGAATTGCGGTTTATTGCGACGCATCGCACACAGGCATGGGATGTGTGCTTATGCTGAAAGGTTATTGCCTATGCTTCCGGTCAATTAAAGGTGCACGAGAAGAATTACACCACCCATGATTTGGAATTAGGTGCCGTTGTATTTGCACTAAAGCTTTGGAGGCATTATCTTTATGGAGCTAAATGTGTGATCTATTCTGATCATAAGAGCCTTCAACATCTGTTTAATCAGAAGGATCTTAACATGAGACAGCGTCGATGGATGGAAACGCTGAATGATTATAATTGTGAAATCCGATATCATCCAGGCAAGGCAAATGTAGTCGCTGATGCCTTAAGCAGAAAAGAAAAGGGTTAAGCCTATTAGAATCAATGCCAAGAGCATTAAGTTAAAGAACAGTTTGAATGAAAGATTGTTAGCCGCTCAAAAAGAAGCCGTGTTAGAAGCTAACTATCCGAATGAGAAGTTGGGCGTAACTGCTGAACAGTTTTCGTATGACAAAGATGGAATCCTAAGATTAAACGGACGAATATGGGTTCCAATCTATGGAGGACTTAGGGAAGTGATTCTTCAAGAAGCCCATAGCTCCAAATACTTAGTTCATCCTGGCAGTGATAAGATGTACCAGGATTTAAAGGCAAATTATTGGTGGATAGGCTTGAAGAAGTCTATAGCCACTTATGTGGCTAAATGTCTGACATGCGCGCAAGTTAAGGCCGAACACCAGAAGCCGTCAAGTTTGCTGCAACAGCCTAAACTTCCCACCTAGAAATGGTAACCATGGATTTTATCACAAAGTTACCAAAGACAAAGCGAGGAAATGATACTATTTGGGTGATAGTCGATAGGTTGACTAAGTCAGCCCACTTCTTACCTATTAAGGAAACATACAACTCCGACAAGCTAGCTCAGCTGTACCTAGATGAGATTGTATCTCTTCACGGAGTGCCAGTATCTATTATCTCTGATAGGGATACTAGATACACATCGCATTTTTGTAAAAGCTTTCAGCAGTCATTAGGCACACGTTTAAACTTCAGCACTGCTTATCATCCTCAGACGGATGGACAAAGCGAGCGTACGATTCAAACGCTTGAGGATATGTTACGAGCTTGTGTTATAGATTTGGGAGGAAGTTGGGATGACCATCTTCCATTGATTGAATTTTCGTACAATAATAGCTATCATTCGAGTATTCAAGCAGCACCTTTTGAAGCTTTGTATGGAAGAAAGTGTAGGACGCCAGTTTGTTGGGCGGAAGTTGGAGATGTCCAACTATCAGGACCTGATATAGTCCTGGAGACGACGGACAAGATTGTTCAGATCCGTGATCGTCTCAAAGCTGCCAGGGATAGGCAGAAAATTTACGCGGACAAAAGGCGTAAACTTCTGAAATTCGAGGTAGGCGATAAAGTGTTACTTAAGGTATCACCCTGGAAAGGCGTAATGCGTTTTGGCAAGAAAGGAAAGTTGAGCCCATGATACATAGGACCATTCGAGATCATAGAATGTGCCGGGTCGGTAGCTTACAAGTTAAATCTGCTTGAAGAGCTCAGTGGAATACATAATGTGTTCCACATCTGCAACCTAAAGAAATGTCTAGCCGATGAGTCGCTAGTAATGTCGCACAAGGACGTGCAGATAGATGAAAGCTTGAAGTTCGTCGAGAAACCTTTGTCGATCGAGGATCAACAGGTTAAGAAGCTTCAAAAGAAGCATGTGCCGATTGTAAAGGTAAAATGGGATGCCCGTAGAGGCCCAAAATACACGTGGGAGGTTGAATCCTAAATGAAACAGAAGTACCCTCATTTATTCCAGTAAATCTCGAGGGTGAGATTTCTTTTAATGGGGTGAGGATATAACACCTCGTAAAATCACGTCCAATATAATAAAGACACGTGTCATGAATCTTAAACGTGTTATAAACCCGGATTATGTTAAAAAGATATATAGTAGAATTAAAAGTGTCAACATGTTAATTATTACCTCTGAGTGACCTTTTAGCATTTTTTCCAACTTTTGTAAAATATAAATACATTCTCATGAAAATCTAATAAGGATTTCATAAGTATCCGGTTAAACTTTTGTGATGATAAATTCCACATTCAAATAAATGGGATCCTATGTGCATTTACGACAATTCTCCTTCACATGATCTTCTCACAGGATTCCAAGACTATGTTTTGCATGGCATTGCTCCCAAGTACTTTTCAGAACTGAACAAATGGTCCCCTCCTGCTGATAATGACCAGAGATTCGAATTATGAAAGATTGCATGGTCAAATGTAAAAGTTATCAAAATTTTGTCACTGATGGAAGGCTTACGGACCGCAAAGCTTTAGTCTTACGGTCCGTAAGAAGGCTTAACTGGGCGATACATTTTGAATTATGGATACGGACCGTAAGGGCTTTGGCTTACGGTCCGTAAGACCTGTAACTGGGCAGTAAAATGGACAGCTGCAGGTTACAGCCATTCCACTGCCTTTGTAACCTAGTTTTTCGATACTAGGGACTTTTCAACTGGTTTTAACGGTATAGGGACACCTGGTAACATCTGGGATCATCATAGGGACACATGCAAAGATCTTGGAGCTTCCATTTTGCTATATAAGGCCTTGTTCATTCACTTGTCAATTGCACACTCTTAAATTTCTCAGTCAAACTCTTTCTCTGGAGCTTTCAGGAGTTCAAACAAGTTTTCCTCAGTTCTATTTTCGTACTAAGGACCATAGTAAGTGTTCTTAGCCTCTTAAGTTCAAGTTTTATTAGTTTAATGACCAAAAGTCAAAGCCATCGTAATTAAGCTTTGACTTAGTGATTAATCACTAATGGTCCAGTCATTATTCGAATTGAAAGTGGCTATGAGTTGGTAATTATGTGGGTAATAAACCCTTAAAAGGGCACCCGCTGATTATCACTCTAACTTGGTCAATTGTCGGGTCAACTTATTATTAAAAAGTCAACATAATCTATTTTTTTGCAAATAAATCCATAATAGCAATGCAGTGGTTATGGAACCTGTTTTAACATTAAAATAACTTGGTAAATAATATAAGAACATGTCTAAGCATGTTCAACCCGACAATTCTGAGTTTAGGCTCGGTTCGGAACCGAAAGTCGCAAAAGTAGACTTTTGCTTTGACTTTCAGATCTGACCCGGTTTAGCTTAGTTTAGATATACCTTAGGGTTCCTTTTGGAGCATGTTATAGGTTAGTATAACCCTCTGAGGTTATACAACTTGGTTCCTTAGTAATCCAATTCATTTGCATGTTTCCGTTATTTGCTTAAAAGTTGACCATTATGCCTTTTTGATATTAAAACGAGATTTTTGAAAATGTGAAAGGACAAAAACCTTTATTACTAATTTATAAATATGTCCTAAAGGTTTGACATCAGTTTATGATTTAAATCAGGAGTTATGCTCAATATCGTAAATGAAAGCCTTTTTATTAATTAAACGGCATTTTCAATATAAATCCTATTTAAACCAAAATTTTGACACCAAACCTTTTACCCACTGAGGTAATATAATATTTAGGGATTTTTGGAAATTTTTATTAAAAATTAAGCTGATCATAACATAGAGTTCTTGCATAGGCTCGGTAATTGACGATAATGCCCTTTTTGCTAATAAAATGAGTTTTACACATCCTTTACATATCAAATATTTTTCTACTGATTTTATATAATAAATAAGTTATTATAAATTGTAAAGGCTGGTCAAAATCTCAGATTTCTTTAATAAACCTGAATACTGTCAAATACCGACTTTTATGCGATTCAGGCGCATAGTATGGTTTAAAACCATATTAGGAACCTAAGGCTTGCTACCTACTGATGTTATGAATTAATTTTTATACTTTAACAGTAAATAAAAGTTTTGAACTCAGATTTCCAAATTTGACCCTTAAAGCTTATGTGAAATGACCAAAATGCCCTTAAGGTGCATAGTTTGGACATAAATGATAAATTTCACATATATGCAATATCCTACTGATATAACTCACTAAAATAAATACTTTTACTGATTATTTTAGACGATAAACTCAGATTACTAATTAACCTCTTTTATAAGCCTTAAAATGACCAAAATACCCTTACGGGGCTTAATTTGATTTTAAATTCGTTTTGGGCATAATGGAAGGTATCCTACTGATATCATAACACATTTTAGGCATATTAACTTAGGGAACCTATTCATGACTCAAATGGTTACCCGTTATGAATTTTTCGCGTTCAGTACGGTTTATGTAACTAGTTTGCATAAATTAACCGAAACGGGTCAAACCTTATCATTTTTACCTCAAAATCCAGAATGTATTTAGTTTACCCATATTATACAAGTCTTCATACTTGTCGGGTCTAAGTCACATTCCAATCTGGTCTTCGCTTAATCTTGCGTTTTGAACCGTAAGCCTTTCTTTAAAACTAACCGAACTAAGTTTTAACTTTAGTAAGACCCGTTTGGAATCTAATAAGTTATTAAAACCTTCGTTCCAGATTTAGGGGACCAGTAAAAGCTACCGTACTAGCTGCTTTGTTATACGGCTGGGATTAAAATTTATATTTTAGCTCAGGTAAATACTTTTAACTTATTTTCCCTTATACGGGCTTGGGGTACGGTATTTAATAATACCGCTTGGTTGGGTATTGAATCTTTAATCGTATGCAGATTAAATCATTGAGATAACCCGTTTAATCTGTTTTGTTTGTTTTAAGCCTTTGGGGGGTTAATGACCATGTCCTGGATATCCTCGGCTCATTCATTGAAATGGCCATGACTTAAGCACGGGGTGTAGGCATACACCTGTCGGTGCGTATGTAAAAAGATATACCCGCTTGTTCGAGAATAACTCGCCGTGGGCTATATTATGTGGTGTGTCTATTAATCTTTAACCCGGTATTTCTAACCTGGGCTACTGAACGTATAACAAACATATAGTTCTTTTACACAATTATTTTTAAATAATTATCCCAAGTTATAAAAGATTATTTGTGCCTTGTGCTTTTAAATCAATTTTCTTAAACCTTTTCAAAATGAGTCGGTTAATTGTATTTACCAGTGTAAACTGACGTATTTTCCAAAAAGGTTAAGTGCAGGTACTAAGCGAAATGGGCTGGCTACTCCTAGTATCAAATAAAGAGTCTTGCAAGTTTTTGATGCTTAAATCTGTTGAACAATATTTCTTTTGTTTTGATCCGCCTGTGGATCCACTTTTCAAACCGTTGTAATATTTTATGTTACTTTCGAAACGGTTGTAATATTATTACTTTTAGACTTCCGCTGTGCATTGAACTGTGATTAATTGACTATGATAATATCAACTACGTCACGATACTCCCCGCCGGGCCCACCAGTAATAAGTGGAAATATCAGGGTGTGACAACCTGTTGGTGCATATTTCGTACGTGTGCCACTGTGCGAATAGTTGGATAGAGCGTGTGTTGAATATTGTATAGAATAGAGAAGTTGGACAGGTTTTGTAATTGTCAAGGTCCATCCGGACGGATGACCATCCGGTCGGATGGCAATCCGATCGGATGGACACATAGTGTGAGTTGTCTATAAATAGGGGGTTGGGGCTCCCATTTGGTCAAGCTTTTGGTTCCCTAAGGGGAAATGATGTCCAACTAGTCTCGTGGTGCTGTAAACGTTGAATAATCAATAGAGACCAGATTATAAGTGACTGATCGGTGCCGTATCTATCTTCTACTCCTTTCTTAGTCTTAATAAATGCACCGAACACGTCGGATCAGGACCGAAGCTCCGTCAAACTCGCCGGATCTTGGAATCAGCAGTGGTATCAGAGCTACGGTAGCGATTTAATCGATCTAACAGTCAGCAGTGGTATCAGAGCTATGGTACCGATTTAATCGATCTAACAGTCGGTTAAATCACCCAAAGCTCATCAATTTTGGGTTAAACGGGAGTTTTGACGTTAAACAGAGAAAATCATCAAAATAAAGGTCAATTCACGGATAGATTATGGAATTGAAGACATCATTCTGTTCGGAATTGATTCGCGCATAATCCTGTGAAGTTTCATCATGAAATTCACACAAATAAAGATTCTGGATCGAAAAAACGTGATTTGGAGTGTTCTTGAGCTGTTTGAACATTTCGATCGAATGGCAATCCGATCGGATGACCATCCGATCCACATCACTATCTTCATTGAAGGAGGTTTATATGCTTTCAATCGGATGGAAATCCGATCGGACGACCATCCGATCTATATCACTATGGGGTGTTTGAAAGATCAAGTTGTTTTCAACGGACGACAATCCGATCGGATGGCAATCCGATCGGATGACCATCCAATCCACAAACACATGTTTGCCCACTTTGTCCTTCGATCGAATGATAATCCGATCGGATGGCAATCCGATCGGATGACCATTCGATCCATGTCATTCGACCAGATGATCAAATGCCTAAAAAAAGGCATTTTTTTATCGCAACGACGAGGAGAGTCTCCAGAAAAAATTTGGTGATTGATAATTTTTTCGGGTTTTTAATGACCAAGCTGGGTTGTTCGGGGACACCGTCTGGGGCTTCAGTGTACAAATTTGATGATGTGATCACGGATTGTGAAAGTTAGTGGGGTAGTCATGATACTGGTGCAGAAAGTTTATCTTTCAGGGTATCTGACTATTTATGGGCAAATTGTAAATTCCGCAAAGACGAAAAACTGACAACTGTGGCGAATATTGTGATATTCTAGCATGGTCAAGTTTTTCGGAGAAGAGAATTAGAAACTGAATTCAGTTTGAGGGGGAATTCAGTGATAGGGACGTCAGAATTTTCAAAAATGAGGGGGAATAAAAATTTCACTATCGTATGTTGAAATTCCGGTATTTTTGAAATTCGTGACACTGCAATAGTATTCGGGTAGTTTTCAACTTCAGATTGTCAGGGGGAATGTGAATCTGATCGTGAGTGTAACCTTCCGAGATCAAGAGGATCCGTGGTGTTGATATATGATCATGGACGAAAGCATCAGAGATCTGAGAGTGATCGTGGATGATAGCTTCTGAGATCTAGATTATCTGAGGAGATGAATCTGATTGTGGACGAATGCTCCAGAGATCAGATTGCATTACCAGATGATTTGTTTTCCGATGAAGATTTGCTGATTGTGGAGAATACTGTTTACATGGATTTGTCATTCTTATGGTACGTTAACGTGGATCACGGTAAACGGGATATCAGATCTTCAGGGGGAATCACAGATTTGAAGTTAACCAGTGGGGTATTTGAAGTTTCTATCATTTGCCGGTTGAGTTTTTGTACATTCTTAGATCGAGCAGGAGGAATGCGAAGATCGTGGTGCTAACTTGTGATATCAAAAACTGAGCTCGGATGCGGTTAAAGTTGAAACAGAGGATGTTGCATTGATTAGTTTCAAGTTGGTGATTATTCGTGAAGGTTGCAGTTTAGCAAATCAGATGAGAGTCGTGAACTGTGCAGAAGACCTGAAGATTCATTCCAGGGGGAATTCGTGCTTTATTTTGGCAAAAGTAAACCCGAATCATCAATCGAGGGGGAATTTGGATAGTCAGATTTCAAGATACCTGATTGAAGTTGCAGAAAAGTTGTAGATTACAAAATATTCAAACACGGCTCAAGGTTCTCAAAGTTTTAAAGACGATTCGACAGTGACATCCGAGGGGGAATCTGTTGGTGCATATTTCGTACGTCTGCCACTGTGCGAATAGTTGGATAGAGCGTGTGTTGAATATTGTATAGAATAGAGATGTTGGACAGGTTTTGTAATTGTAAAGGTCCATCCGGATGGATGACCATCCGGTCGGATGGCAATCCGATCGGATGGCAATCCGATCGGATGGACACATAGTGTGAGTTGTCTATAAATAGGGGGTTGGGTGTAACACCCGTTCTTATAATTCAAGGTTTAACGTATATTTTACGAGAAACAATCAGGTAATTAAGATTACATAAACATCGGAAATACGGTTTATTAAAAACTTCTTATAATCATACGTCATTCAACAAAACGTGAACAAATTCGTCGTTTAAAATTTTACAACGTAACCAAGTGCGGAAGCATGAGTCTTTATTGTGTTCGGTTCTTCGTTGAGCTTGATCGTCTTTCGGCATCCAAAATATACCTACATTTCATAAACATGAAATGTTTTAGTCATATGGGGATTAAAATGTGTCTAAAAAAAATCCGGTAATGATAATGGAAGGAAAAAGAATCCCAACGTTAAACTCTTGATCTCAAAACATGGATTTCCAACGGGCCTCCACCGTAACTTACGGTGGCACCGTAAGTTACGGTGGCCTCTGGTGTGACATGCCCCTACCGTAAATCAGTAGGGGCTGCCATAAAGCCTTCAGCTCCACCGTAACTTACGGTGGCACCGTAAGTTACGGTGGCCCCTGCATTCCAGCTTTCCATTTTGCCGTTTATTGACACGAAAACTTTCGTATCTTTCAAACCGCTTATCCGTTTGACCCACCGTTTCTTCCTACATGATTGTAATTTGACCCTTCATCATATGGAGTCAAAATCCAACATCCGGATTAACAAAATTTAAGACTTTTAAGTCTTCGGCTTATTACCATTTTTACCAAATTTTTGACCCGTTCGCGATTTTATCAAACAAACATGTTTACTTGATCTATAACTCATGAGAATCATAATTTCAATATTTCCTATCAAATAATTCATAAATCATGGGTTTCTTACTTAGTTAGAACCCGTTTACGTTCAAGTGCTTATTTTGACCCGTTAAGGGTATTTAAGCACTTTAAAGCTTAAAATCGCTTTCATTCATTTCTAGCGTTATATACAACATTCTTATCAAGTAATCTTCCACCACAACTATAATTGTGGTGGACTTAATGAGGTGATCTATATAATCCGAGTTTTTCTCGTCTGATTGCTAATTTACGACAAAGACTCATATAGAGTCATTTGACCGAAGGTTTACATCTTTCGCTTCTTACACTTATTCCAATTATTTATTTGATCATAAAACTCGTTTCAAAACTACCTTTAAAGGTTGTTTATTCGAATTAGCCAACAAGGGCGTTTTAGTCAATTTTAGTCATTCTTTTACGACGAAGGACTATTAGTGCTTATTTGAACCCCAAAATCCGACCTTTTAACCACATTCTTGTTTAGAAACCAATATGTTTCTAAAACACCATAATCATAACTCAATTTATTCGCTTTACCTAAAAGATAACTGAATATCTTATTTTAACCTTGTCTAACTGTTATAAAACTCCAAACTCTACAAGATGAGTTGTATTATTATACATACCTGGCTCGAATCAATATATTGACCCGTTTCAATACCTTTCCTTAGTGGCTGCTAAGTGATAGCGATGTAAGCATCCATGTGCTATTTACTTCCTAAAATCATGCATCTTGACAACCCATTAGTCGATATTGTCAAAGGGTGATAATTTCACCTTTTGACCTGTTTGGCCGAATTGACCGATTATATTAGCGAGATGATATTTATTACCACCTCGTATATATATGACTCGCTCCGATTTACACCGTGCGGTCACTTACTTATAATTTCATTTCTTAACACTTTTTGGCCTACTATGGCTTACATCATAAATTATCTTTGTCGTAATACGACAAAAAGGATATTCTGAAATATATGACTAGTGTAAGATATACTTACCTTGCATCCGAATTACGTTTTTCCTTCATTCTTGCTTTGTTTGACCCGCTTCCTTTCCAAGCCTCCACCTAGCTTGTCAAGCGTCAAACTATCATCATAATTCGTAAGACGGTTAGATTTGCCATCATTAATTATGACTATTCCATCTTACGGGTTTTACATCAAAATTCACCATTTGATTTCATTTTGGTCAGTTTGACTTTTAAAGGTCAAACTGCCTATTAACATAAGTGATTATATCATAAACCCCGACAATTCATTTAAGCACTTTGTCAAGTATCCGATTGGCATTATTCTTACGCCACCGTTTTAACTACTTTTCAAATCTAAGTTCATGCTATTATTAATACCAATTTAACATAGCTCTTGATTATCAAAGTTAATTATTCATTTGTTAAGCAAGAACTAAAGGTTTCCATCTCCATGTAAAAACCCGTTTCATCATAGCATTAGACATTCATCCGAACATCGATATAATCAAGTTCTACATATTAATTAGTAGACATCATGATTCCAGACCCTATTTATATGAACCCGAATCGCTAATTTCATCATAATATACTAAACCCCTTTCATGAAAGTATGATCATGTACCCAAATTTCATGGTTTAATCAAACACCTTCCATTCATTCTCATGCATGATGATTCTAAACATAGTCTTATCATCAATTTCATCATAACAATAAAACCCACTTAGCTAGGTGTGGTGATTCAACCAAACACCTAAATCATAGCAATTTATTCTAAATCTTCACTTAGGGTTTGTTCCTAAGCAATCCTATATCTCAAATTCTGCCATAACTTCTATGATTCATGCATAGATCGTATCATGCAAGATTAACTAATTTTCATAACTTCATGAATGTTAGAAATTTAACATACCTTACGATCCCCTTGACTTGGTAATCGTTTATTCATGTTTGGTTGTGAATTTGAGCTTCATTTTGACCTTCAATTTGCTGGATTTGTTGAAGGTTAGGGTTTGGCTCCATGTGGAGCTCCCTGATGTCGATCCAGAACACACACTTATGTGTGTGTGTTTTGTTTAGTTATTAATAAATAACTTTTCAAGTTATCCCGCTTTGCCCCCTCGTGTTTGGTTCGTTATTTAGTAGGCGACAACCTAATTATTTTCAACAATATCCCCACTTATTAACTAGGTTTAATATTCCTAGTTAACTTAGCGGGTTTGAGAATATTTATGACTAAGCTTATTTTAAGTCCCGTTAGGTCGGGCCTTCTATAAACTTTATTTCCTTAAAAGCCTTTATACTATTTTTATTTAATATTAGGTTTATTTATTTAAAATCGTTTATTTATTTAAAATCCTAATATTCACCGGGTTACTTTTACCACTAACGGTACTTTACCCGTCTTTTAGTATTAACGTGGGTTAATTACCAAACCCGTTTTCGGGGTGTTACAAGTCTACCCCCCTTAAAGAGGTTTCGTCCTCGAAACCCTTTCTTACTTAATTCATTGAGTTTAAACTCAATGTATTTGATCCGAGATATTATTTAAACATTAATTATACTCTTAACCAATTGTTAGTATTACCAGATAAGTATGGTAACATCTTTTTTTGGTCACTAATTGTCTACGTATCTCACACGACATAGTGCAACTTAAAATGACGTAATCTCGTTATTTCCACTAGTTTAGTTAACTTAGCGATATCCATCGCTTTCATATACTATCGAATTCTTTATGAATCCGTTATTTTGACCCGTTTAAAGGTCTTTAATGAAATCTTTCCCTTTTAGCAGCAATTTCTTTTGTCTTCAAATTTATTTATTCGGTTCAGTCATACCGAACCTACCGCTTACAAGCAAACCAAATTTATTTAAATGACCTTGACGGGTCTCACTAATTAGACTTATTAGTCCAGTTACTTTTTACCGCTTGCTTGGTTATAATGTGATTCTACTTCACATTACATTTCTTGACCGTGATTGTGTTACATCATGTTTAATTTATATCAAAATTTCATTTTCGAAAATATCACTTTTCGAATATATCGTCTTGCGCCTATCAGTGTCAAGACTTGTATCTTTCATGCTTACTATTTAAATTCCTATCAGAATTTATGTTTGTAAAAACATTATTTCTTACTAAAACCGAAGTTTTAGTTTTAGGATCTTCTCTTTAACTTTTGTTAATTATCCATACCAGGATATTGACAGTCCATAATTTATTCTTATTTGGTTATATCCCATTACCGGGCTCATTATTCTCCTGCATTTAACGCTACCTTTATCTGGCTAGCGCTCATTTGTGCCATTCGGCGTTATATTGTATTCAACATGTTTGACCTATTAATGTGAAATCCATTACTTATTAACAATCAACTTTATTCTTTATTCAACCCATTCGACTTCGAATAGTTGAACTTTATTTACTCACAATTTCTATATACGAGATTTTATAGTCATAACTCGTAATCCAAGTTACTTTGATTTTTCAACCCGCGTTCACGTCTCTTGGTTTACGCATGTGTTTAATTCTTACCCATCAACCGGGTGTTTTACCGAAGTCGTTATTATTGCAACCCTCCCGGTATGCATTAAGACCTCGCTTCATTTTTATATTCCGACTTTATCTTTAAGTTTGACGTTTTACAAAAACGACCCGTTAAGGGACATATTTGCATTTTCCGGGTTCGAGTGTAAGTACACTCCCTCCCAATGCTTGTCTAAATCATTTTACATGTTTGCGTTTTCTGGGTTCGAGTGTAAGTGCACTCCCTCCCAATACTTATCTAAATCATTTTACATGCTTGAGTTTTCTGGGTTCGAGTGTAAGTACACTCCCTCCCAATACTTGTCTAAATCATTTTTCATGCTTGCGTTTTCTGGGTTCGAGTGTAAGTACACTCCCTCCCAATACTTGTCTAAATCATTTTTCATGCTTGCGTTTTCTGGGTTCGAGTGTAAGTACACTCCCTCCCAATACTTGTCTAAATCATTTTTCATGCTTCTTTGTCCCTTCACTCGGGCTCATTATCCTGATGTAATACGCTTCCGTTACTCGGTTGTGCGTTTACATTATTATCAAATATTTTGCTTATCTGATTCTTTTGGGTACTTTTTAATTAGTCCCATTCACTCCGCCCTTACTACAGCGGATGTAAATGTGTCCGCTATAAGAAACTCGTGGTATCATATGTCACTACTTACTTGGCCAGAGTAAGCGATTTAACACATGACATACACGACCTTTTTATAGTTTTCACATCACGCCCTATGTAAGTAACGCCTATATTCAGTTTTCTTGGAAATTATATCCTGGATATGTATTTCTGTTCAGGTTTTCCAAGTTTCTAATTTACCTATGTAACAATCATTCTCTACATGTTTGTTGCATATTGCTAATTGTGCGATTATATTTAAAAACACGCACCTGGTAATGCTTGCCCCGACGGGCGTTTCTTGCCATTAACCTTGTTCGCGGTCGTTACGCGATTTAGTCCTTAGTGAGCATGCTCCTATCGTCATACTTCGGACCGTTCCTCTATCATATCCTTAATTTGTTCAACTCTTGTCATCTTTAAATGCAAGTGTCCTTCAATCAAGATATTCACAAAAGTTAGTAATATCAACTTCGATAATCGCCTGTATTATAATACAAGGCTTTTTCTACTATACGTGTCAACGCGCGTATTTTTGTCAACTATACCAATCATTTAATTGGGGTAACGTGTATTACACGGTAACCCTATGTGTTGTCTACAACACTTTAATACGCAAGACCATTAGCATACTTGCACTTACCGGATTTGCGATCAAGCCTCAAACCGAACACTATTCTTTGTCAAGAGCATAAGGTTTAAGTCCAAGCATGGTTCCTCCCCACCATACTCGAATCTCTTAAACCAAGGCTCTGATACCAACTTGTAACACCCGTTCTTATAATTCAAGGTTTAACGTATATTTTACGAGAAACAATCAGGTAATTAAGATTACATAAACATCGGAAATACGGTTTATTAAAAACTTCTTATAATCATACGTCATTCAACAAAACGTGAACAAATTCGTCGTTTAAAATTTTACAACGTAACCAAGTGCGGAAGCATGAGTCTTTATTGTGTTCGGTTCTTCGTTGAGCTTGATCGTCTTTCGGCATCCAAAATGTACCTACATTTCATAAACATGAAATGTTTTAGTCATATGGGGATTAAAATGTGTCTAAAGAAAATCCGGTAATGATAATGGAAGGAAAAAGAATCCCAACGTTAAACTCTTGATCTCAAAACATGGATTTCCAACTGGCCTCCACCGTAACTTACGGTGGCACCGTAAGTTACGGTGGCCTCTGGTGTGACATGCCCCTACCGTAAATCAGTAGGGGGCTGCCGTAAAGCCTTCAGCTCCACCGTAACTTACGGTGGCACCGTAAGTTACGGTGGCCCCTGCATTCCAGCTTTCCATTTTGCCGTTTATTGACACGAAAACTTTCGTATCTTTCAAACCGCTTATCCGTTTGACCCACCGTTTCTTCCTGCATGATTGTAATTTGACCCTTCATCATATGGAGTCAAAATCCAACATCCGGATTAACAAAATTTAAGACTTTTAAGTCTTCGGCTTATTACCATTTTTACCAAATTTTTGACCCGTTCGCGATTTTATCAAACAAACATGTTTACTTGATCTATAACTCATGAGAATCATAATTTCAATATTTCCTATCAAATAATTCATAAATCATGGGTTTCTTACTTAGTTAGAACCCGTTTACGTTCAAGTGCTTATTTTGACCCGTTAAGGGTATTTAAGCACTTTAAAGCTTAAAATCGCTTTCATTCATTTCTAGCGTTATATACAACATTCTTATCAAGTAATCTTCCACCACAACTATAATTGTGGTGGACTTAATGAGGTGATCTATATAATCCGAGTTTTTCTCGTCTGATTGCTAATTTATGACAAAGACTCATATATAGTCATTTGACCGAAGGTTTACATCTTTCGCTTCTTACACTTATTCTAATTATTTATTTGATCATAAAACTCGTTTCAAAACTACCTTTAAAGGTTGTTTATTCGAATTAGCCAACAAGGGCGTTTTAGTCAATTTTAGTCATTCTTTTACGACGAAGGACTATTAGTGCTTATTTGAACCCCAAAATCCGACCTTTTAACCATATTCTTGTTTAGAAACCAATATGTTTCTAAAACACCATAATCATAACTCAATTTATTCGCTTTACCTAAAAGATAACCGAATATCTTATTTTAACCTTGTCTAACTGTTATAAAACTCCAAACTCTACAAGATGAGTTGTATTATTATACATACCTGGCTCGGATCAATATATTGACCCGTTTCAATACCTTTCCTTAGTGGCTGCTAAGTGATAGCGATGTAAGCATCCATGTGCTATTTACTTCCTAAAATCATGCATCTTGACAACCCATTAGTCGATATTGTCAAAGGGTGATAATTTCACCTTTTGACCTGTTTGGCCGAATTGACCGATTATATTAGCGAAATGATATTTATTACCACCTCGTATATATATGACTCGCTCCGATTTACACCGTGCGGTCACTTACTTATAATTTCATTTCTTAACACTTTTTGGCCTACTATGGCTTACATCATAAATTATCTTTGTCGTAATACGACAAAAAGGATATTCTGAAATATATGACTAGTGTAAGATATACTTACCTTGCATCCGAATTACGTTTTTCCTTCATTCTTGCTTTGTTTGACCCGCTTCCTTTCCAAGCCTCCACCTAGCTTGTCAAGCGTCAAACTATCATCATAATTCGTAAGACGGTTAGATTTGCCATCATTAATTATGACTATTCCATCTTACGGGTTTTACATCAAAATTCACCATTTGATTTCATTTTGGTCAGTTTGACTTTTAAAGTTCAAACTGCCTATTAACATAAGTGATTATATCATAAACCCCGACAATTCATTTAAGCACTTTGTCAAGTATCCGATTGGCATTATTCTTACGCCACCGTTTTAACTACTTTTCAAATCTAAGTTCATGCTATTATTAATACCAATTTAACTTAGCTCTTGATTATCAAAGTTAATTATTCATTTGTTAAGCAAGAACTAAAGGTTTCCATCTCCATGTAAAAACCCGTTTCATCATAGCATTAGACATTCATCCGAACATCGATATAATCAAGTTCTACATATTAATTAGTAGACATCATGATTCCAAACCCTATTTATATGAACCCGAATCGCTAATTTCATCATAATATACTAAACCCCTTTCATGAAAGTATGATCATGTACCCAAATTTCATGGTTTAATCAAACACCTTCCATTCATTCTCATGCATGATGATTCTAAACATAGTCTTATCATCAATTTCATCATAACAATAAAACCCACTTAGCTAGGTGTGGTGATTCAACCAAACACCTAAATCATAGAAATTTATTCTAAATCTTCACTTAGGGTTTGTTCCTAAGCAATCCTATATCTCAAATTCTGCCATAACTTCTATGATTCATCCATAGATCGTATCATGCAAGATTAACTAATTTTCACAACTTCATGAATGTTAGAAATTCGACATACCTTACGATCCCCTTGACTTGGTAATCGTTTATTCATGTTTGGTTGTGAATTTGAGCTTCATTTTGACCTTCAATTTGCTGGATTTGTTGAAGGTTAGGGTTTGGCTCCATGGGGAGCTCCCTGATGTCGATCCAGAACACACACTTATGTGTGTGTGTTTTGTTTAGTTATTAATAAATAACTTTTCAAGTTATCCCGCTTTGCCCCCTCGTGTTTGGTTCGTTATTTAGTAGGCGACAACCTAATTATTTTCAACAATATCCCCACTTATTAACTAGGTTTAATATTCCTAGTTAACTTAGCGGGTTTGAGAATATTTATGACTAAGCTTGTTTTAAGTCCCGTTAGGTCGGGCCTTCTATAAACTTTATTTCCTCAAAAGCCTTTATACTATTTTTATTTAATATTAGGTTTATTTATTTAAAATCCTAATATTCACCGGGTTACTTTTACCACTAACGGTACTTTACCCGTCTTTTAGTATTAACGTGGGTTAATTACCAAACTCGTTTTCGGGGTGTTACATTGGGGCTCCCATTTGGACAAGCTTTTGGTTCCCTAAGGGGAAATGTTGTCCAACTGGTCTCGTGGTGCTGTAAACGTTGAATAATCAATAGAGACCAGATTGAAATTGACTGCTCGGTGTCGTATTCTTTTTCTACTCCTTTCTTAGTCGTAATAGCGCACCGAACACGTCGGATCAGGACCGAAGCTCCGTCAAACTCGCTGGATCCTGGAATCAGCAACACCCAATCCAAGTCAGCGGACGAAGTTCGGAACCCTAACACTCTGATTCACCCAAGAACTCTAGAAGAGCTCCGATTCACCAAGACTTCAAGAACCCCTAAATCTTCACTCGAACGACCAAAACTGGCTCCGATCAATCTTCTTCAACCAATAAGAACAACACAGATCTTGTAAGACCTATGCAACCTTCCAAGAAGACACCAAATCCCCAAAATATGAAACCCTGGAACGAAGAATCACACCCGGTGAAAAGAAAAAACGGAAGCGAAGAACTGATTAACCCACAGAGCACACTGATGGCTCTGATACCATGTCAATTTTTGGTAATCCATGATTCAAACTTTACTAAAACTTTCAAAAATTGTACAAAAATCAAACTGGAATAGATAAAAACTCACAACCTTACCAACAAAACATCAACACGGTGATCTGTTACTCTCTGAAACGACTTAACAGACTGATCGAACAAACAAGATCACAAAGCCCTAAGTTCAGTTTACAACAAGAAACCCCAAGAGAGAATACTAATTTGTACGCATATCAATTTTTGTTCTGATCTTATAAGCTGCTATTATAAACTCCACAGATGCGCCGATCCTGTTAAGCCCATCTCTAGAAAGCCAGCTAGTCCAGCTAATGTCCACGGAAGCCCAATAGTCTAGCCCAATAATCCAGCTAACAGACTCAACAGCCCATTCACAAAATAAAACAAATATGATTAGTAAAATAAAAGTGAAAAATAGAAAGGGACAAGATATTATTAATATGCTGTAATATCAGTTATGCAATGCATATACTTTCAACAACAACAACAACAATTATTATTATTATTATTATTATTATTATTATTCATGACCAGCTGAATTCATCAACTTTGTTGATGAATTTGTGCTTTCATAAATCATACAACGAGGTTTAATGGATGTTCATCATCCTATCTCCTTCCATAACCGTTCTCATGGCTCCTTAATAAAACTAAGACTAACTATAATACATGAACTCTAAACCGAATCATTATTTTTAAACAAACTCATGGTTAAAAGTTCTATGTTATGGTATTATTATCTTTAGATAAAGGTTCCTTATACTTTGACTTCCAATAGGCGAATTAGTTCCCGTGAAAAACACACGATATGGTGTCCAAAACGAGTGCCTTAACAAAGATAACTTTTCGTGTAAATTCGTATTAATTATCATTCCTTATTCATTATCATAATCCTAAATCCATAATCCACCGAAACTCACACGCCTCCGTTTCCTCTTGAAGGTTAACTCGGCGTTCTCCTCACACTCAAGACTCCCACTCACGTATTCTTTGGAAGCTTGAGAAACCGTGAGTATACATGACCCTATTTTCGTTTTCACACTTTTGGGTGCAATATATATTACCATATCAAAACTCACACAAACACACATATGCAACTACGTTATTTATACAAACAAATCTAATATACATGTCTTATACATTTATACTTTAGGAATACATACATGCTAGAAGCCGTTCTTGCACTATACTTTGTAATTAACTTCGTACAAGCCTACCTTAACATGTATAGCACTATAGGAGTAGCACACCGTCCGTTTATGGGTCTATGTTAAGTAATACAATCATACAAACGGCCTTGTTGTTGCGACGACAAGATTACGCTAGTGGAATCTTTGGGTTGACACGTATGTGATGCATGCTAGTTCATGTTATGATTATGCCTTAGTATCTGTTTTTGTCATGTGGATCTCGTTAATTTCTTTTTATACGTATGCTAGTACACTAAACCTGTATGCTCACCAATGCATTTTTTTGTTGACATGTTACTTTAATATATATTGTAGGTCTGTGATGATGATGCGTTGAAAGAATCTAGTAGGATGGCTAGAAAGCACCTAGTTAAATTTTATGTTTTGTTGTTAAGTTGGTAGATTTCAACTTGTTGAAATTTGCTTCCATGTATTGTACTAGAATCTTTTTGAAATGAAATAAAAAGTTATTTATTAAATTATTGTCACAATAGTGGTTGTGATGTCTCTTGCAATTTTGTTTTCGTATCACTCCGATGTTTCCGTCATCAGTTGGGATGTGACAAAGCGAACAACAAGCTGCACAACGACTCCCCCCTTTTGAATGGCAAAACCGTTCCAACTGAAAACAAAGTTATGGTTCTTCAGCACCAATGAGTTAGGTACTATGCATGACCCGCTGCGCTCTTTCAGGAATTCAACAACTTCAGGGGGCAAAAGACCCAAATGTATCAAAAGCAAAAGGGATGAAAACGTGTTGATTTTCAGCACAGATTTTCTCATGCTTAGCAACTTTCCCTAATTCACCTTCAACAGTGGGCCAACAACGAATTGGTTGTCCCTGAGCCCCACAAAGGGGATACTCCTGTTAGGTTCACACAATCATGTTCCCCCGTCTATCCAAACACAAGAACATCTGATGGCCGAAGAGTAGACCTCCCTTCAAGTGGATATGTCAGGAAATTCAGAGGACACTCACCAAAGGATCATGGGCTATAAGGAGGGTGCCCTTATTAGCGAACCCGTCAAGATCAGGAACCTGTGCAAACAGCCTAATGCACACCCAAAATCAGAATCCAACCCATCAACACCACAATCCTGCAATTCAGTCCTTTCAATTCGATTCTAATCAACAACCCTCCCTGACCGTCGATTCTTAAAACCCAAAATTACCCGTATAAACCAGCTAGCACAATTGACCCGTATAGCCAGCTCAGTTGACCGTTGGCATGTCACCACCACTCACACCTTCCAATCATTGACCGATACTAGTGGTTGTCGTCTTCTCTCTCTCTCTCTCTCTCTCTCTCTCTCCCTCCCTCCCTCCCTCCCTCTGCAAATTAGCACCATCTTTTTTTCTCACAATACTCTTTCGACTCTCATTCACATAGTCCTGAAGACCTAGGGTTTCTCTTTCATGCAAAACCAATGGATTCCACATCTACTGATGGCAGAGAGCACGAACAAGATCGAGAACAAGAACTTTCTCACGTAGTAGAACTAGTAGCATCTCCCGAACCTTCCGATTCAGTTTCAGAAGATCAGATAACGCCTCTCTTGATCCAATCAGATAAGCCTAAAATCAATATATTCACTGTCTCCTACCCTAGGCGTAAGTCTAACAAGGTATTCCTCAAACCCTAGCCTATAGGTCAACTATTTCGGTACTGATTAACTGTTAGTTGATGATGAGTTAATTGACCAACACAGGACCAGATTGCAAGGTTAGTTGAAGCCGAGACGTCGCCGGTTTGGCAGTTTGTTGTTTGGGTTTGGGGTGGATCTAGGTATTCTGGCTTGTTGTGTATGGTATCATCGGCTGTAATATATTGTGTAATGGAAGTTCTTCTGGATGTTTGCTCTGGTTAGTGATTTTCATTTTTGTAATAATGGAACAGTGTGTTTGATAAGTTGCTAGGATAACAATGTTTGTGTGTGATGTTTAGTTATATTTTGTAAAATGTCTGTTTAGATTACTCAATTATTAGATTACCGACATTGCAACGCTCCATTAAACTAAACAACATACCATGTGCTATTTGTTTAAATGCTCAAGATTTCGTGGGTGAGAGGTACCTGATAGTAGAAAATAAATAATGTGGTACTGGTAACAGTAAGCCGTAAGTGTGCTAAGAGGTGATTAGCACGGGAGAACGAAAATCTCGAAAAACCAAAAAAAGTTGTGTACATTGATGTATTTTGAAAAGAACATTTGTTTTGAAATAGAAGTGCTCTCAGCACCAAGGTGGTATCTTCATAGCCAAGTTTTAAGGTGTCTGAACGCCAAAAGACGTAAACTTGCTAGTTTATTTTTGTCAGTTGTGTGCCAAAATATAATAGTGCTTTAAATTAATTAAGTATCGCATTTTCTAAAAGCAAAGCCACCCATACTGAAGTATGGCATTAGGTTAGTTTGGCCTCCAGTTGATCCGTCTTATATTTTATATATTTTGTTTTTGTAATGGCAGCTCAATCACTTCCTCTTTTTGAGGTAGCGTTTACAAGATGTGTAATTATCTCAATATTATCGTTTATGTGGTTAAGAAGAAGTGGAGAACCAATATTTGGACCTGCAAATGTCAGGAATCTTTTAGTTTCAAGGGCTCTTACTGGATGTGTATCTTTGTTAGCTTTCATTTACTGGTAAGTCTTCCTTCTGAACCTGCTGCAGTTGAAACATTAACCCTTAACATTGTGAATAACTGCCCGTTTTACCAATATGTGTTCTTGTTCATGGGTTTATTCTGTTTGTGTCAAATCATTTGTGCCTTTTGCATTTATAGATCACATTCAAATATGAAGTCTATACGCATATGATTTAATTTCTACATCTCTATGCTCTTTGTAATCTATTTTGTGAAAGTATCATGTTTGTGTACTTGCCCATTGATGTTTTCTGGATTTTTGCAAATCAAACCAGACTTCTAGTATGTGAGACGTTATGAAAAAAATACTAAAAACTTGATCATACATAACAATTTTTATATCGTTAGTTCTTAAACAACACACTTATAAAACGTACTTAGCCTTAACTATAAAAAGACACTAATAAGTTGCAACATAGAGATTTTAGTATGGTATTTGCCTTGCTGTGACCTAAGGTTATCCCAAACATGTGTTTAAGCATTTGTCCAAAAGTACGATTACGTCTCTTAATTTCACGGTGAAACGTTTCTTTGCAGTATTCAGAGACTACCTATGTCTCAAGCTATGATATTAAGCTTTACAACTCCACTAATGGCCTCAGTTGCAGCACGCTTCATTTTGAAGGAGAATCTGAAAATTGCAGATGTAGCAGGTACGTTAACAATCATACATATGAAACTATCTTTTTCGTTTGACATTTAGTACTTCTTGTACCAGATAGTTCCATATACTTCATCTATCTTCCATTTCTTGAACAGTTGCAAATATTATTTTCATGATTGATATCTGATTTTCAGGTATTGCTTTCAGTTTCTTTGGGGTCCTCTTTCTTCTTGGATCACCTACCAGCATACAAGGTACAGAAGTGCATTAATATATCGATACAGATTAGAGTTGACCTATGCAAATTTTCTATCATATCTGTTTTCTTTTCTGTGCAGGAGTATCAGTGGAAGCTAAAACTAAAGGTGTGCATGTTTTTGCGGTTTTGATTGGTTTAGTGTCGGCATTGGCTGGTGGAGTGAGTTACTGCTATTTAAGAGCAGCAGCAAAGGCTTCTGACCAACCTGTGTAAGTATGGCTTTCTCATTCTGCTGTTTTTTTTAATATTTATTTCGCAAGTTAAATGTATTTTTTAAAAATATTTTCGTTTTTTCTTTCAGGGGCACTATATTTTCGTTTGGTCTACTCTCTACTGCTGCAGTGGCCATATGCATGATAATCTCCCAAGTAAGACTGTAATTTGTTAATATCAGTTTAGCTGAATTTGATTATATTTGAAATTTTGAATGTGGTTGTACCTAATTACCAGACGTGGCCAATGAGATAAATGATACCTTATTGGCTTATTGTAGTTATCTCAAAATACAAGCATTATTGAATTTTATAAAGACATCTCGGGGACACGGGGTGGTTCACTAGTGATGGAATCTATCACTCACAAGCACCAATCAAGTTCCGCCATGTCATCAACCATTTTTTCATCACTCACAACCTTTTTAGGCGGGGTGGTCATCACTCACCACCACACCCAACAATTTCCCCTCAACCAACAATTACACTCACAAAACAAAAACAATAACGCGTTAAAAATATCACGAAAATGGAATTGCGTTATAGAATAACGCGTTATATGCAGGAGGCGGGGTGGGGGAGATGAAAGTTCCACGCGTTGAACTTCTCTTCCGTGATAGAATAACGGACGAGCCCGGGTGGCCTTAATATAACAAAAGGTGTCTTGAGAATAGTACCTAAGAGCTAAGACACAACCTGTATTTTTTATTGTTTTTCTTTGCCAAATTTACAACAATGCCATCCAACCCATTTTTTTGTATATTCAACCCTTCAACTTTTAGCATTGCGACTTACACCCCCTCAGCTTTCTAAAAACTTTGTAAATCTCATTTTGACCACCCTCGAGTTTTACGTGCTTATTTTTATGTACGTGGGTCAAATATACGTTTTCATGCTTATTTTTATGTACGTTTGTGGTTGGTCTACGTTTTGTTCGGAAATGAGTCGGGTCAACTATAATACGTTTTCACTAGGTGGTATAAATTCGAGTTACTTTACAGGGGAAGGGGAAGGAAAATGAAAGCAATACCTGAAAATCAGATATCAATCATGAAAATAATATTTGCAACTGTTCAAGAAATGGAAGATAGATGAAGTATATGGAACTATCTGGTTGTACCAGATAGTTCCATATACTTCATCTATCTTCCATTTCTTGAACAGTTGCAAATATTATTTTCATGATTGATATCTGATTTTCAGGTATTGCTTTCAGTTTCTTTGGGGTCCTCTTTCTTCTTGGATCACCTACCTGCATACAAGGTACCCGCTGGAACACGTGATACCATTCTTTAACGTAAAAAAACTCTATTTTCTTACATGCTTGATTTTAAGTACGTTTCGGTATAAATCCAAGTTGGTTCTCGGGTTTGAGTCAGGTCAAATATAATACGTTTTCATGCTTATTTTCATGTGCGTTTTCAGTTGGTCTACGTTTTGACTTAAGTTTTGTTTGAAAACGAGTCGGGTCAATTATTTCGAGTTACTTTAAGTTTTGACTCGGCAGATCAAAATACTAGTTATTTATATTCATTGGTTTTCTATATATATCAAGCATGTCTAGTATTCACTCAAATGTCAAATATAGTCAAATCAATCCGTAAAACCAATATATTTTTCATTTCTATTCATTCCTGGAGATGAAGGTTTATTTGATTATTTCTGGTGTTCATTAATGTATTTATTTAATTTTTATTTTTTTTCAGGACTTTGTGCTGCCTAGCTTCTATTCTTTTGTTCTTATGATTTTTCTCAGCATATTGGCCTTTTTTGCTGAGGTGAGCTTCTGAACTTACGCCAAATAATTTGTTATTGTGGTCATCTACTAGTTAAATTTTAATCTGAAAAAAAAAACAATATTTTGCAATTTGTTATTGTGGTCATCTACTAGTTAAATTTTAATCTGAAAAAAAAAACAATATTTTGCAATTTGTTATTGTGGTCATCTACTAGTTAAATTTTAATCTGAAAAAAAAAACAATATTTTGCAATTTGTTATTGTGGTCATCTACTAGTTAAATTTTAATCTGAAAAAAAAATATATATTTTGCTGCAGTTATTTCTGGCACGTGGGCTTCAGCTTGAGAAAACCAGCAAAGTTGCAAATATTCAATACCTTGAGGTAACATCTCTCGTTGCTTTTTGTTTATACGAGCCATTCTACTCATGTTAGCAAATTTGGTTAACAATTTGAACCCGTGCTAAAAGATACACAGAAATTGTCATAATACAGTGGCGACCCCATGACAGCAAGAATATTTTTCAGAGTGATAAAAGATGGTCCCATAAGTTCTTTTTTTGTATTTTTTACTTTGTCAAGTTTACGAGAATGTCAAGCATATGGGAGGCCGTTAGGAAATCCATGAAGAATAATGGAAATTGATTTACAAAAAATCTAGAGAACATAAAGAACTTATTCTTGATAGATAAAGGTGCATGTTGTACCCTTTTCTAGTATGCAAGAATGCATCTGCCTTTTGTTTCGAGCCAAAACAGTCAGTTTTAGAAAAGTAGCAAATTGATTCTTATTTCATCTTGTGAATTTCTATACTAAATACATATAAAGAAAGGTAGCACCTTCTATAAGAAAACGCTTCAGACCGCATTAAGAGACACATCCTAATTTGACAAAAGTTGCTTATATAAGTATATTCATACGCCCCGCTAGCGGTATGCGCATATAATGTATATATGTGTGAGCCGGGGGGGGGGGGGGGATGATTTACTGAGTATGATGATAAAGTATATTCATTTTCATAACATAGACGGGATTGAATTGTATCATAATACGTTGCTTGCAGGTTGCATTATACCAGTTATGGGGCATGGGATCATTGCGATACACGCTGTCATTCGGTAAAGTTGTTGGATGTTTTCTTGTTTTTGTTTCAGCTTGTTGTACCATGTATTTTGGACCAGAAAAAGAAATGGAGTAAGATGTGCCTGGCCTCTTCATGTTTTCAGGCATGCACCCATTTCTGTTTTTGCATTCCAACATGTAATTTTGAAATTGTTTATAATTTTAAATATTATAGTTTTCAACAAACAAAATATCATTCACATACTTGTAAGCTATTGGTTATACTGTTGTCATTTATGTTGGTCACAATTTTCTTTCAGTTTAACCTGTATATTAAATTGAAGAAATGTGATGTAATTGATATGGTTATGTAAGTGGTAACTGTTTTTGTTAAGTTATGTAAATGTAAAAACATAAAAAATCATTAAACTAACCCGTGATTCAGTCATGAATACCTAGATAAATTCACTTGTAATTGAGCTCGAGCTAGTTGGCTACCGTAAGCTTTTGAGCCGAGTTCAAGTTTTGAAGATAACTTGCGCGAATAAATTTTTATCTTTGATTTTTCCTCTATATTGGTAGTTTGGTAAATTCGTTATTAGAGAATTGTATTATTGTTCACCTGTAATATATGACTTGAATAAAAAAACATATATTTAAAAAAAATCGACACAGTGACTGGTTGGAGCTGGATACAAACGGAGTACAAGATCAGTTTCTTGTTTGGATTGAAGATTACGAACTGAATCAGATTGGCTTTTTTTGTTGTGAGCTCGAGCCCACATTAATGGCTTGACTCAACTCGCTCGTGGAACACACCTGCAACATGCTAACCTAAGTGTGCAATGAAAACACAATAACATTTGCCTCAGAGTAGACGAAATGTCCAAGCGAAAGTACTGCTTAACATTGACCGCAAGACAAGGATTTGTTGGTGTCTTCCTAGGACATACCATGTTGTTCAGGAATCTTTGTACATCTTACGAATGAGTTGGCTAGTCTGAAATGAGACGCACAACTTTATTAATGCAAAAGGATATTGCATCTAAGAAGCTAAATATATTTATCAACTCATTGATGCAAAACATGAGCGTAAATGAGTCAAGTTGCTCCTCGGCTACTTGAGATCTACACTTCTACTCCACAAAAGTTTGAATTAGAGGTACACAAACGGGTTTTTATAATGCCCGGGTACGGATATCACCAGGTATTGGTTTTCTGGGTATTGCCAATACCCGGACTCAGGTTCGGGTCCGGGCCCTGTGTATCCGGGTTCGGGTTTTCTATACCCGGGTATTAAAATAATACCCTATTGCCAGGTTTGGTATGGTTCGGTTTCGGGTATAGGTCGGGTTTTAACTTGATTTTTTTTTTTTTTTTTGCATAAAACATAGGAACATAAACCTTTATTTCATAAAACATAGATTTAAAACACACATATATAAAGAACATAGATTTTAAGAGTGTTTTTGGGTGATTTTCAGTGTATATTTCCATAATATAAATTTCCAACAAATTGTTGCATTATGTGTTGTACCCCAAGCATGGGGTTTTCCAAAAAAAAAATTGTGATTTTTCATTTTTAACCCAAAAGTTTTAATCATTTGTATTTTAACACTTTTAATTTGTTTAGTTTTAACCCAAAACTTTTCACCTTTTGTAATTTAACCCAAAATTTTTTTATTTACAACTTTGGTCCCCATACTTTTTATCTTTCGTAAGTTTTTCGTTTTACGTTTCGTTCTAAATTTTGCGAGCTAATACGTCCCAACGTGCATGTGTGGTTCATCGTTTTTTGTCTATTTTTCACATTTGACAGGTATGTCGCAATGTGTCTATTTTCCCCTTTGGCAAGTTCGCTGCAACGGACGGATCCTACATTGACTTAGGGGGTGTTTGTTTTTTCAGAAAAACCACTTCTGACCTCTTATGTCTGCGCCGCGCAGACCACGCGCGCAGACGTTTTGCTCTGCAGACTGTTTGTTTTTTAGAAGACATTTCATTAAAAAAATGTCTTCAAACCTATGCGCGTCCTCTTCCCCACGCAGACATGGTCCAATGTCTTCCCACCTCTTTCAACCTCTTCCAACCCTCTCCCACCCACCACCACAACCGCACAACCCTCCGGCAGAAACATCTATGCTGCCACTTTCAATGACCCATCACTCACTAGAAATTTTCTTCACGGGGCAAAAAAAAAGGTAGAGTAAAAAAAGCAAATAATCTCGTACAGTTAACTCCGTTTTTTCTTTCTTTCTGAAAGTGAATCAAATTGGAACTATGAATTTGTATTCAGTATCTACGATTGAACTTCAATGACCATAAATCTACGATTAAACTTCTACAAACATAAATTACATGCCATAATAATTTTCTTCAAGAGTAAATTACAAGTTTTGTCCTTTATGTTTACACCAAATTGCAGGCGCTGTCCTTTTGGCCAAAAGTTTACAGGCGGTGTCCTTAACCTTTCAAAATCTTGCACGATTTGTCCTTTACGCCAAACCTGGTTAAAAATCTCAGTTAATTCTTGTCACATGCAATGCACAAGAGGGTACAATGGTCTTTTTCCCTCTAACCCTTCTTGTTTCCCCACTTTATAACCTTAACAATCCCTAAATTCATCTATGTGTCACTTCTATGTTCAACATTCAGACCCAAAAGGGGATTCCTAAACCCTAATACATATAAACATAGATCAGATCAAACAAACAACCAATATTGTATATCTATCTATCTAATATCCATTCATACTTCAAATTATTAAACAAACACACATACCAGACAATCTGGAGATGTTGGAAGAAGCAGGTGAGTGGACTTGAGGTCGATCAACCCCAACTTTTTGAGGAATCTTTTTTTCTTCTACCCTCGAATCAAAACAAGAAAAACAACCCATGAATTAAATAATCTTTATCTCTGTTTCTATCTTCAAAACCCCAGATTAAAGATTATTAATTTATAATCAAATATTTTCAAATCAACAATTTTTTGTATTTCTGAATGCACAAAAATCAATCTTGATTGAAACCCAAATGGAAAAATCTAATCCTGAATCCGACTGATGAGAATATTATCGATTGATTGAGAGTTGAAAGCAAGAAATTGAAAGAAGGAACTAATAAAACAATTGTTCCTTACGTTTCCACCGCCAAAACCCTGATAACTGGTTTCTCCCTACCAAACAACCGGTTACTCCTTCGTTTCAGAGAAAAAGATAACGACAGAGCAGCATCATGATGCTTCTTAACATCATCGAGTTTTTTCCCAAAGTAGTGTTGGTGGAGAAAGTATTTACCAAAATAGTGTTGGTTCAAAAATATTTACCAAAATAGTGTTTTAGTTGTCAAATTCAAAGAAAATCTTACTTTTTAGTTTCTCACTCCTAATCTTATTAGTTAACTTAAATTTTATTAAATAATATTGATTTAAGCATTGTTTTTTTAATAAGCAAACTAGGTGTACACCCGTGTGATACACGGATTTGTTCTAATAACGATCCGAATCAAATACTAAAAAATACTAAAAAACATATTATAATATATTATTTAAATTATTTGTGTTTAGTTACATATCTTTATAAAACAATGTTAAAGACAGTATGTGTTAGTGAACATGTTTCCATAACAAAAATGCTCAAATACGTAACATTATAATAAATACCAATAAGTTGCATAAAATAATTAAAGTAGGCACCGGAACCATAGTTTAGTTCATTCAATGAGGATTAGATTTTTTTTATAAGATACTACAGAAATAGAAATGAAGCTTGAAAAGGGTTATAAACCAGATAACTTGGACTTAGCTTTAATCATGAATGTGTCAGCATCAACAAACCCATCCATCAATTTGGATAATTGCATGAACTTTTTCCAACCCCAGTCATGATCTTTCTTCTAAAAGTGATATAGCGTATCTCATGGTCTTTCTTCTAGAAGTGATATAATGTATCTGTAAACATAAATTTAACCATTTAATATAATATGAAAACCAGAAATTTGACCCCGGTACTTGGAATGCTTCGGTTTAGGTTACGTTTCATCTCATTGGATAAAATATTATAATTAAAACAATAACAATTGAAAGCAACATGATATTTACTTAAAAGATAATGTTATTTACTTAAAGTAAGATGAAGAAAACGTTATTAAAGATTGTACTAAAGTACGCTCTCTCGTTCCAATTTGAAGCCCAAACCTGAAAAATGACAACCATATCCATCCCTCATCTATTTTAACATGTGTAAGTTAAGTGAAGTGATAAAAAAAACCTTAAAATTTCTAAACCGTATTGCTGGAGGAAGGGTAATTCAGTTATCATTATAAACAAAGTGGAAAACTTCTTTTGATAAACTCGAAAGTATAAAAAAAATTCATGACCTTAATAGCAATCCATGTTTGTTCCCATCTCTGCTGACCTTCATCCCCAGGCCATGGCATACCAGAGCTTTGCATTTTGTTTTTCAGCTCTTGTACCTGAGATAACAATAGCCATCATCATTTTTTTTTACAATTTTGACCATTATACTATAAATATGCTATTATGTGACTATGTCACATCAATCAACTTTGGCGTTAACCAACTTTAGCCCCTCAACTTTAATAATTGTTTAGCATAAATGCATAACTGTTATTACATAGGCCAAAGTATATCATAGTAACTAATCTACCAAAAAAAAACATTGACAAATTAATACCTTCACCACAAAGAGACATTGTGGTCTCGTTCGCTGCACTTTATGGGCAGATTTATTTTACCTTTCACAGTAGCGAATTAGCCACCGTTCACCACCGGATGTGGCTGTCATACCGACATAGCCCCTCAACTTTGGTAATGACATGTTATCCCCTTAACTAAAACAAATTTAGCCTCTCAACTACAATAATAAACTACTTTAGCCCCTGAACTTTAATAATGACATGTTTAGCACCTCAACTTTAATAATGATATATGTAGCCCCTTAACTAAAACACTTTAGCCCCTCAACTTTAATAATGACATGTTTAGCCCCTCAACTTTAATAATGACATGTTTAGGCCCTTAACTAAAACATCAAACAACTTTAACTCTCACGATTTGCTTAGTTTTATCTACGTTTCGAACCTGCTGCGGAGGGTGGGTGGTAACCCACTTTTTATAAACTAATAATATAAAGATAATATGGACGTTACCAGCTGGGGTGGTGTAATAAGGCATAAGCTCCAACACCGTCTTGTGGATCTCCTCAAGGATATCAAAGTCTCCCGATGCTAACTTTTCCTTCAATATTTGTAACTTTCCAGGCACACCCTGCAAATATAACGTATTCATTATATGTGTTTTTGGTGCTTCATTCACAAATATTAGATTATTCTAAAAATTTAGAGATATGGTGTACCTGATTAAGTTCATCGGAAAGAACTTTCTCAAAAGTTCCAAAAGGTAATGCGACTGAAGTAGGAATGCCAACCCATGAGGGGACTTTTCCTTTAAGGTATGCAATATTACGTGATTTAGCTCCAACCTTAAAAAGTTCAAAGAAAGTGAATTACAAAATAAACACTATGGTTTGGTAAATAATGAAAGTTTTTTAATGTATATAAGAGTGAAAGAGTAAGCCTAACCATTTTACTCGTGAACTCCTCAGGCGATATAGCAAATTTACCAGCAAACTGTTTTTTGACCAATATTATACTTGGTGATTGACCAACATCTCCCGTGTTCTTTGATCGTTTTAGATCTCCCTCTTGCACCTCACTAAGATCATACACACAAAGAAGAGAATGCAAGTTAAATAAAAAGATAACAGAATAGGAAAGATGCTCACTCTTTACATCGTCTGGGTCTTCGATTGAGCGCGATACATCTTCAGCGCTCCCTTTTTCTTGTTCTTCTTTTTGTTCCTTTTCTATTGCTTCTTCTTCCTCTACTTCTTCTTCTTCGTCGTCATCAAAGACTTCCTCTTCAACTTCTATCTCTTCTTCTATTTCCATTTCCTCATACTCATATTCTTCAGAGTCCGATCCGGTTAAAGATCGATCTATGACCGGTGCGGCAACTGGAGGAACTGCAGATCGAAAATAAGACTCATGCCTGATCATGCAGGTTCTTGTAACCCTCACCATAAAAACACTTTAAAAAATTAAGACTTCCTCTCCTTTTTATGGAAGTGTATATATATAAGCATTTATAACAAAGTTTATTAGTCAACAACATTCCAACATTAAGCCATAATCTAAGCTCAATTGCACATAAACATAACAGAAACATCTTTATATCATACGGTAATTGCAATGTGAAAAAATAAAAGAGCTACACTTGATTTTCTAAATGTAAAATCTGGTACATCTAAAATATGGTATATATCATGTAATGACTAACACTATATCAACAACACATGCACTAATTCCTAAACAAATGAGAATGTATGTAAATCAAAACTAAAAGACCTAAAAAGAGTATTCATGGATGTAGATTCTTATGCATCTCTATTAAACTCAGGGTTACCCCAAAACAATTAATCTAGGCACCTAACATAGCACTGTCAGTCTACAATTTAAAAAGGCGCAAAACATGATATTGTCCACCACTTGCTTCAACAATTAACTGGTTAGTTATGAATCGTAGGGGCGTATGTAACCAGTCCAGAAAACAAAAAAACAACATAAAAAAACAAATCGGGTGAAACGGGACCTGAACCAGCTATGTTCGACCCACTTCTTGATTTTTTTAAAGAAATGGTTCTTGGTTTCGCTTGAATTTAAAACTGAACCAGTTTTTTGTTTATTTATTTTTTAAACTTAAAAATGGATTTGTTTCAGGTATGACTTTAACACAAAAACCGTAAAGTGAGACCAAATTGATTCATGTTGGTTTGCCTTACATGTCTGGTCCACTGGTATTGTTCAATGAGAACTAAGCTACATAACAATCTATGAAAAGTTCAGTGATAGAGGTATACCATTGTTTTTATTGGAATCAAATTGGCGAGTATCCGTCCTTCTCTTCAAGTGATCCTTCTGTATCCCGGTGATAAAAATCAAAACTTAAAACAAATCCATAAAAACCCGCATCATAATTCACACAAATCTTAAAACAAATCCATAAAAATCAAAACTTTAACAACAAAAACCTAATATTACGAAAACAAACAACTCTTACAAAAAACTGGAATTATACGAAATGAATGAATACCTGAAGGCTAATATTTATCACTGCGAAACTTTTTGATGCCTTCATAGTTGCCATCAGTTGGCTCAGACATCTTCAGCTCTCCAACAACTGAATCTGAACGAACTGGTGTATACCTTCAAAAAGCACAAAACAATTATTAAATACATGCAAAAATAGTTAAGAGTGACATGTAACAAAGGTGGAGAAACTACCCAAAAATTAATCGAATCATATACACAAATTCATAAACCCTAACGAACCTGTAAACAACATATCATCAACGTCCACACAAAAAAAACGAATCAAAAGAGTTGAGAATGAACCTGTAAACCCCAACGAACCTGTAATCTTTTTTTCTTTCTTTTTCAAACTTCGATCTGCAAATGAAAAGAGGAGATTCAGATCAGAACTTATGATAATCGGTAGGTTAGAGCAGATCCATATCTGAAAGATTCAGTGAGAGGGATTCAAATCATCTAACGAACCTGTATTGAAGCTTTTGAATCGAGAAGAAACACAAACCCTAGAAATCGCCTGAACTTAGAAGAGAGGAGAAGTAACTTTGAAGAGAGAAGAAACAGAGAAATGGGGCTGTGAATTTGAATTGAGAAGAAAGAGATAGTTGATTTGATTAGTTCTGATGTGCAATAAATGGCCATACAACTCCCAACGCAATTCAATGTGGCATGGCTGAGAGGCTGACACGTAAGCAAAGTGAGGTCAGCCTCTAAGCTCTTTTAATAGAGAGTATAGACTTTTAAAAATTTTACGGGTCCCTTTACGTTTCTGGCCCTGAGCCGTCGCCCACCTGGCACTTGCTCAGGGCCGGCCCTGCAGATGACGCGCGCATCGGATGACTCGTTACAGAGTCGACGCTACTTGGCACTTTAATAATAATACCAAATCACGTGGGTAAAAATGAATTCTGAGATGTCGGAATTTAGTAACGGAACTAACTACCTTGATTTATCTCTATAATCAAATCTTCAGAGTCGCTTAAAAGATTCGCAATCAGAACCGCAGCTGTAACACATGAGTTCGCCACCTGTTTTGAAAAAAATTAAATTATTAGAAAGAACAAAATGAAAAGAACTTAAAAGTTGTAAATAAACATGATCATATTACATACCTCTATTTTATCAGTAAGTTTTATCAAAGTGCCAAGTAGACTAAAAAGTTTTCTACTGGAACAAAGTTCTTAGGAACAACCATCAATTACAGTGAGGACTTCAATAGCCCGAAGAAGCGTATCAAGAAGACAGTACCTAATAAATAACAAAAATAGTTATATAACACAATGAATATTAGTTTATTGTATTCTTAACATGGTATTAGACAAGAAAATGTTTACGACTCGTTACGGACTCGACGCTAGTTACGGACGTACGCTCGTTACGGACGACTCAAATGATAAAATAAAAATATTATATATTTACGCTCATTACGGAGTCGTCGCTAGTTACAGACGATGCTCGTTACGGATGACTTGGACGATAAAAAAAATATTATATGTTTACGACTCATTACAGAGTCGATGCTAGTTACGGACAATGCTCGTTACGGACGACTCGGACGGTAAAATAAAAATATTATATGTTTACGACTCGTTACAGAGTCGACGCTAGTTACGGACGACTCGGACGATAATCAAATCGACATCAGCTTCTAATGTCCTTTAATAGATAGTATAGATATGATATATCTATTATTTACGGTAAGACCTTTTAATCAGCTAAGTTACATAACTTCAACATAATTCTTGCAACTATAAAAAAAGGATTTCGCGAGCTTTAAATAAGATAAAAAGTGGACAGATTGTGTTACGTTATGATGTGCGTCTTAAACCTCCATCAGCTATGTGTGTATATGGCAAGTGTTAGAAAGTTGCAGAGCCTTTATATATCTCATCACTTATGCAATTGAGCATTAAAATGAGCTTTATAGAATGTCATAATCCCCTATAATAAGATGCAGTTATACTAACAGTACTCAGGTCTCAATATTTTAATTAATTAGACAAAGTAAAAGCTACAATCTACAGCTAGATGTACAAATGCTACTGGACACCATTTATCTGCATTCTACATAACTGATTTTCTATATTAATCTTGCTGAATAAATTAGAAAGTCAGTTCATATTTAGAAGATTCACACCTCGCATATTGTTCCAGATCAGAAACGCTGACAGGCAACTTGGGCTTGCTTACAGGTTACAGCCATGAAGGTGGCCAAGGAGCCTCCTCAAAAGAATAAAAGAAACACTTTTTATAAGTACCTGGTGATGGATTAGGGTACCTGAATATGATATTATGATACACCATTGCTTACATTAATAAGAATTGATGGAAAAACACTTACAAAGTGAAACTTACGCGAGATCGCCTCCAATAAAAAGAAGGTCCCCGCCAGGAAATTTAATCAAAGAATCATTCTTTCTAGCATCAAGTGTAGGTTGAGCAAAAAGCCGAGCAACATAATATGAGGAGTTGCAACCAAAAGGGTTTTTCCCTAGGAAGCAAATTTCCCTAGACCAAAAGGGTTTCAAGGGAACATCAGCCTTGGCGGGTCCAAGGGGCAGAGCTGCTCTTCCAGACCTTTACGAATTACAATCTAAAGTGATTTTTACACAACTCAGAGAGATTTATAGGCCCTCACGAATTACAAAACCTACAAGTTGTGTGTAAAGAGAGTGGATATACCCTGAGTACCAAAGAAACATATCCAAGACCTTAGGCTTCCGTTGCTCATCCTTCAGCCTCTCGATTTCTTTGGCTGATAAATGGTGGGTAAGAGCCTAACTTCATAATCTCATGCATTAAACTTCAACAGTTGCAGGGCCTCTGTAATACTATCTCTCCCAAGTTTTATCTGCACAAGTCCATGTATTAATGTTAGATAATTTATAGAGGATTTTTTTAGCAGGTTGAGTAATGGGTCAAATGGGTAATTTTTGACATATTCACATATTCATTCACATATTGTCGACAATGTGAATCCCTAGTGGGAAACCCGCATGTTGCCACAGAGTCGACAATATGAGGTGTGAACATACCACCTACTGACCATCAACCCTTGCCATCTACAATACCTTTAACATAGATTACCATATTGGTGTATTTCTAAAAAAGTTGCAAAAACCAAAAAAAAAAAAGAAATGAAATCTAAAAGTAACCAGGTTTGGCCCAACAATGGGATATATTCCACTATACCTTGTATATCATTCATGCCCCTAAAAACCCAACACAAACACAAAAACGAACCGGTCCATCAAAAAACCTTAACTGAGCACATGACCAGATCATCATTCATGCCCCTATAAACCTAATACAAACACACAAAAAAAAACTGGTCCATCAAAAAACTTTAACTAAGCACATGGCCAGATCAATAACCATAGGTCCAGAACCCCAAAGTTGCAGCAGAGGTACACTCCACGTATCTGAATAATCATAAACAGTTCGTAAACAATCACAAATATCCACAAATTTAAAAGTTAAATATTGGAAATCAGGTCTTGATATCTTACAGATAGTCGATAACAATGTCACCAAAAGTTTCAACAGGATTTACCAACTGAGACAAATAAGAATGTCAGATTACGTGTTATACCTCTAACCAGCTGTAGGATCTTGTCAGTTCAAATGTTGAAAAACTACCATTTGAGTTCTGAAATAATATTTAGCAAACCAGGAACAACATTATGAATTACCAAGATAACACATGCGAGATAAATTACAAATTTACAACTAAATTTACCTGTAAAGATAGAATAACATTGATGGCATCATACACCCGGTCTGCATCCAATGGCTCATCATACACCCGGTCTGCATCCAATGGGTTCTCTTCATCATACCCCTAGAAGAAATGGGTGCTAATCGAAGTTGCTGAATCGAAGAAATGGGGGCTATAAAACAGAAAAACGACACAATAAACACCACATAATCAATCAACAATCCATGAATCAAGTATCTCTAACAACAGTAAACTATAAAACCCTAACATATTATCTCATTTCACATCAACTAATCAACAAAAACAAAATCTCAACAAATTCATCAAAAAATGATCAAAACTCCAAAAACTGCCTTAGGTTTCAGATCGAACCTGTAATTAAACTTCCAATCCCTAAAATACGGAAACGTAACAGATCGGCTTTGACCTAATATCTCCACACAACTGGACAAAGATTTCCGCGTAAATTGCTTAGAAGAACTCGAGCCGATCTATAGAACTTCATCATATCAAAACGCAGCTGCGTTCATAACAACATGAATCTGAACTAAAATCACAGAATTAACAACATTAAACCTAATTTTAGAAAGAAATTGACCTTAATAGTGCTCAGATCGTGACTATCGGAGTCGCTTTCATCCTTCAATCAAGTAATCACGATCAGGAATCCTGCACTCTAACGTTTATTTCACGATCAGGCAGAAATCGAGAAGATGAGGAACGAAGGAAATCGCTGATCTCTAGGGTTTATTTCATGATAACGATGGAAAACAGTACTCCAAATTTGGTTTTGGTTTTGGAGAGAGAGCTGAGATTTAGATTTGAATTTTAAAATAAATGAGTTGATTGGAGGGAGATCAAATATTTAGGTTTGAATTTTGAAAATTTTATTAACAAATAATAAAAAGCAGATTGTATACACATTAATCTATATCTCTAATAAAGCAAACCATTGGGGGACACATGTCACCCAATGGAGCAAGCCACCTAAGCATCCACATAAGCAATGATGTGGCATAAGTCTAATTATGTGACAAGTGGCATTGCTCATAAGCCTGGATTGGAGAAGGCTTCCTTTGTACGCTCTCTCTCATTCTCTCTCATCTTTCATCATTCATCACATACGTTTTCTATACTCTCTCCTTCTCTCTCTCATTAACTCAAATTGTTCAAATCATTACTCCGAAACCCTAATCGGCGATTCTGGTTCCTGCGCTCTCAATCGATCCTGTGAACTGAGGTTTAATCAATCTTCAAATATTCAACAGTGATCATCATCGACGGTAATGATTCCGATAATTTCTTCATCATCTTATTATCGATTCTGTTTGAATGCTTTGTTGTACTTTGATTTGTGATGTATTGTCTGTTATGTGATGATGTATGAATTTATTGTACATGATTTGAAGATCGATTAGATTATTCCTTTTTTCTTAGGGTTTTAAAACCCGATATCATGTTGTTTGTTTATGTGATTTGAATATCGATTTCTTAAAGAAGTTTTGTGGGTTAGTTAGGGTTTAGAATCCCCGATTTTTAAGTTGGTGTATATATGTTTTGTGTATTAGGGTTTTTCATTTGAATATGTTGATTTGTTCAATTCTTTTCCTCAGATTACCTTGATGATAAATTGTACGTTTTAAGTTTTTGGTGTATTAGGGTTCTAATTACAGTTTTCATCTACTGTTATATGTTGTAAAGTGACAAGAACTAAAGATTGAAACTTTATAAAATGGATCTAACAAATTACAAACCTGCTGTTAGTTCTATTTCCAATCTTCAATACCTTCTTTAACCATATAAGCAACAATGACAACAATCAAAGGGATAATAGAACTAACAGCAGAGTAAGGAGCAAGCTCTGTAAAAGACAGAACAGCAGTCACAAGAAAAAATAAATTTGCAACTCTTCTAAACTGTTAAAACAATGAATAAATACGTTTTGGGTTTTCATATCGGATTGTTAAATCTGTGATTTGATTATTTTAGTGCACATTCTATTTCAAGCCTCTTATTTGAACTCTATATTTGTTACATGTACCTGTTATGATATACAATTTGGGGTTGTGAAAGACAACAAATTTGGAAGCGATATGGTGTACGGATTCGCAGCGCATGTGCGGAAGTGCGACAGAAAATCGTTGGTGAGTGTTGAAGTTATAATCATTTAAAGAAAAAAAAATTAAGATGTTTTAATATAACACTTTGTGATAACTGTTATTATAATTGCATTTAACGATTCTTATATTTTCCTTTGCAGAAACTTCCTGCTGAGTATGGTGACTGGATTACGAAGTTTGGTTATCCAGAGAAAAATGCAATCATCAGGACCCTTGATGGGAGTACCTTTCAAGTCAAAGTGTTCAAACTTGCAGGCGACTTTTTTTTTTACAATGGCTGGTTTGATGTTGTCACATCATTGAAATTACCGGATGATTCGTGGGTTGTTTGTCAGTATGACGAAACTTTATCTTTGTTCCGCCTATTCCACTTTTATCAAGACATTTCTCTAGCACCATCTAAGTACTTCTACTACAAACCTAAAAATGATTTTAGTGACCGAGACGACTGCATGGTAATTGAAGTTATACATTTTTAAATTATTTTATCTTTGCGTTTGTTCATTTTTTTCTATTTCGGCTATACCATTGATCCTGATATTGTTTTATTCTTTGTGTAGTATGTGAACAGGTTGTTTGTTCATCACTCTATGCTGAATATCTGTCCTTCAAATCCGGTTTTGATTCGTTCTGCTGGAAATCGTAAATGGGTTGTTCGGATGGAAATTTTAGACCATAACATTTACATTACCACAGGTTGGAGTCGGATCAAGGAGGATATGTCGATAACTGATGATCATTTGTTGGTATTTGAAATGATTGATCGTAATACGTTTGATTTGAGTGTTTTTTGTTGTAAGCCTACCCTTCTAACTTACCCGCCTGAAGTTTCTGTTATCAAAAAACAACCAAGTGATGCCTTTATTGAAGTGTCTGATGATGAGGTGCCTGATGCGGTTGCTGCACCTGTATTTGAAGAGAGTGTTGATGACGAAGTACCGGTTACTTTTGTTGTTGACAATCATTACGTAAGTTTGTATTATTTACTTCTTCATACCATTAATGTATGTTAAGTGAATCCAGTTTAAATCATTAGTTGTAGGAAAAGCAGTTTTAATGGTATGTATTATTAACATTTATATTATCATCTGTAGCGTTTGAAGAAGAAGTGGGCTCAAACTCATGGTTTAGATCGAAAGATGGCTTTGATCATCAAGGACAGCGCTGGTCGAACTTGGGATGTATCTATTGGTAAGGAGTTCTCGCAAGGCTGTCCGCGATTCAATGTGACCGGTATGAGGGAGTTTGTTAGAGACAAATGGTTGGTATACGGTTCTTCGTTTCATATGGTATTTGTTAAAAGTAAAGGTATGTTGCTTTATAACTGACTTGGTGAAGGTACATGGTATGTTTTGGTAGTTTTTACAAGGTGTGGCGTTAGTATACGTTGAATGGTAGTTTTTTGTTGTGGTTGTTACGTTAAACATATGTGATGGTATATGTTGCTGACACTTTTTTTGGGCCGTTTATATGTGTGGCCGAATAACTTAGTCTTTGAACATATTTGAATATATATTGGTAGACGTTAATGTTATTGGTATTGCTATATGTTTGTGGTTAATATTACATCTTTTTGTGAAATAATTAGTGCTTCATAATTGTATGTATCTTAATTTAGGAATCAAGTTAAGTATTCATCATATTAAACATCATTTAAGTACATTGTTTGATTAGTGCCAAATCTATTATTTTAACATTAAATATTATTATAATAAACCGTCCGTTTTCTAAAGATTTACGTAAAACAAAAATTTAATATGATTTTGTTTCCTTTTTTAAATTGTATAACTGACTATAATTAATTTTTTAATAAAACCGTTCCATTTTAATCAATTTAGAGTTTTCTTAATCTTCATTGAATATCTACACTTGGAAATTTTATTTTAAATATGGTACTATCTTCATTGAATAAACTAAAGTTTGTTCACTGAAATAATTGAAATCTTTTTTAACATACATTTTAATTAATTATTTATATCAAATTGGTTTTTTTATTATAATCAACATTATTAACGTTTTTTTATTTAAATTTGGAAATTAAAAACAAATTTTCAATCTTATATATATAAATTTTTTAAAATCGTTGCTGACATATAATATTTTGTATTTAAACAATTAAGTTTAGTAAAAAAAATCCTAAATTAACTACATATATATTACCATTAAAACTAAACAACCGTATGCTAAATTATATGGCATTTTTTTATTTTCTTGGGTTGGTCAAAAACCTGAATTTTCTTTGTTTTACAGTTTGAGTTTACCTTTTTAATATGTGTAACATGTGGTAATTTACTTAGGGTGGTATTTCATTTTGTGTTGTTTTTTATGCATTCATTTTAAATATACGAAAAAGTTGGTGCCTAATCTTTTTGACATTTGTATATTTTTTAGAAATGTCAATCCATTTCTAAAAATAGTTATTTCTTAACTTAGGTAACATATTTTTATATTACTCAACTGATATTTCAACTTGAAAAAAATAATTAAACGAAATTTGTAAATATATTCACTTAATTCATTCAATTTATTCACTTATAAATCATTTTTTTACTTCAATCATCTATAGTTGGTTTTGAAGATTTTGAATAACTGATATCTTGAATTAGGACTGAATGTGGCTATTTAGTGCCTTTTTGCCTTGATATGTTTTATATAATTTTATTACATTTTTGTAATAATTTGCTTAATTTTATAAATTAGAGATCTAATTCGTGTATTTTGATTACATGTAGTGTTTTCAGAATCTATACTATCTATTAAGGGAGATTACAGGATCACCTCTATTTGCCTACGTGTCATGTTTTTAGCTATTAATGAAGAGAGGAAGACACAAAGGATGTGTCAAAGACAGTTTAGATGATACATGTTCAAGGTAATAAGGAGAAACCCTCTGTTGAAGAAGCAACCAGTGAGAGTGTTTTGCTTGAAACATGGAGGGGTCGGTGATGTTGTCGAGGAGTGTTAGGAAATGCTAAGTGATAGCATTTCCTTACACTCCTCGACAATGTCACCGACCCCTCTTAAAAATTCCATCAAAACTCTATCACTGGTTGCTTCTACAACAGAGGGTTTCTTTTTGTTACCTGAACCTGTATCATCACAACTGTGTTGACTGACCCTGTATGTGTTGTTACATGAATATTCAATTAGGATTTACTCATCTGAGGCTAAGTTTTGAAAATTGATCTATTCATTTTTTATCAAGACAGATGTTTTTGTAATCGATGTTTGGTTGATGATAATTAGATCGATGTCACCTAAGGGATATTTAGTCAATGATGTTGATGAGATGCTTCTCACCTGAGACTAAAACTATGATTAAGCAGACGTCTGTCCGAATAAGTGAGGTTTGACATTGAGAAATCATTTGAAATACTTGAGCAAATCATTTAGTGTTGACTGTGAAGGTGAATAAAAATGAATTGAAAGTGCTTTGGACATGTCCTTTGAACATAAGGCTATGATGATTTTGTATATTTGATTGAAAATTGAATGAAGATAGCATTATGGTATGGCAAGGTTGTAGGATGGCAGTTGTTCATGCAACCTCTCTTGCAGCCATGGTGTTGTCATCTTTTTTCATAATCTGAGCCTGACAGTCTGACAATATAAATGTTTTGCAACTTCAACATGAATATAGAAGAAATAGAGAGTTGGATCTTTGTGATATTTAATAGAGAAGAAAGAGAGAGTTGGATGGATATATGAATACTTATGGATGGAGATATGATTTTTGTTTGAAACAAAATAAAGTTTTTGATTTTTATTGATTTTTGTAGATCCGACCATATTTATCGCAGTTACTAATTTTTGTTGATTTTTTTTTTCATGTGAATCCCTAACTCCGTCATAACGAGCGGAATCCCACCATTCGTCAAGCAACAGAGGTTAGTTAAATCTTATACTTTTATTTATTTTTTTAATGTTTATCATATATAATTTTATTTATGCTTTTTGTTCACTTTTTTACTTAATAATATATTCTGAATGTTTTTTTTCAAACAAAATCAAGTTTTTGATTTTTATTGATTTTTGTAGTTACGACCATATTTATTGCACTTTACTTAATTTATGAAATTTAATTTATTTTTAAAAACGTTTTTTTTCTATAAAAAGAGTAATGTTTTTATGCTTAATTTATCAATTTGATATTATAAGTATGTTTCTGTAATTATACATTTTTTCTATAATTAGGTTGCCGTTATATTTTTAAAAAAAATTAGTTACTTCTTTGTAGTTGTGGTTCAAAACTTTGAATTCAACTTCACTCCAATCTTCTTCCAAGAATACCTTGGGTTTCCATATAAGAATAAACTTATTCAGTGGATCTACATATATAGATTTTTTTACATTCTTTACCGTGTTCATCTACATCTACTTTTTCTTGAATCGATTTCTGAATTTCACATATCCCTCTACAAATCTGTAAGTTGTTTTTCTTAAATTCCTTCTTTAATCATTATTCATGTGTTTCTCCTTTATTTAATGTGTTTAATTTTTTTTTATTTAACCCTAAATCCAATTGGTATTTAAAAATATGTTCATTTTTTGTGTTTTAAGATTATGGTTTTCTTAACGAATACATTGTTTCTGCAAAACCAAAAACCGATTTTCATTCAGAATACTTTTTATTTGTAATGTATATTTATTCTACAAAGTTTACCCGCAACCCATGATCCGATTGTTATGAATATCTTTCATAAGTTCTATTTGAAGTTATGTAAAATAACTTTTATTGGATTGGAATTGTTAATAAGTTTGTGAATGTCATTGAAAACCCTGATTCGTATTGTTATTGAATATTTTTTGTTTATGATTTTTTTATATGATTCCGTTTATATGATTTTTTTAGTCTGATTTATTGATTAAAATTTATGTTATACAAAGCCTGATTCTGATTGTCATGGAAGTTATTATGATTTTGTTTTTATATCACATGTTTAGGTAATATATTAACTTTTGAGGTCACTGTATCTATTTTTGATTATAGGGTAATAGTTATATATATTTTAAGGGGTTTTAAATTTTCTTAATTGTCAGTGTAAATTATTTGGCTACACGTTTTTTTATTATGATGTATCATAATGGTTATATCATCGGTTGCATCCATTAATTATAGATTTTGGAATAACAGATACTTTTGATGAGGTTTGTTATATATGGATTGTTATTATAACATGTCGTTCACATTGTCTTTTATGTTATTTATAATTTTGTTAATAATTGATCTGATGTGGTTTGTTTATGTAACCAGTTTTTGTAGGTATTTCATATGGCAGAAAGTTCATCAAGGTATTTTTTGTTCATTTTGTTAGTATATTTTACATTTCATATGTAGTATCTGTGTTTTTTTTTTCATGTTTTTTTTTTTTTTTTTCTCACACTAACATTAACATTTTACACTTTATTAATATCGAAATTTTTAAATCAGGTTCAGAGGACCCTGGTTCTGTAGGCTAATGAATGTAGCAGATGAAGTTATTCTGGTAAATGATAAATTATTACATAAGTTATTTTTTGTTCTTTTATTTTCTTAGTATTAAATACAGTTTTTTATTATTGCATACTTTATATATTTTCACTGTAATTATAATAAATTTTGCAATTGTTTGTTTTATTAGTCCATTCCAGATGACGCTGCGGTCAAACTATGGGGTGTAGATAAAGGCCCTACAGATGTTATTATACACATTGAAGATGGCCGACAATTTGATGTTTCTTTAAGCGCTGATAAAGGAAAGTTATTCTTTTTTCATGGTTGGTCCAATGTTGTAGAACATTTGCAACTAACCAAAGGCTGTTTGGTAGTATTTAATCCTGTAGATTCTACAACATTTAAATTAACATATTTCGTTGATGGGGTTAGTCGTGGCTCTTTCTGGACGTATCTGCTCCCTCCATCATCTAATTTTTATGTAAGATAAATTCTATTTTTTATTTTTCTTAATGTGTTGATGTATTAGTTTACTTACATTAAAACTAATTTGTTTTTTTTCCTTTTTTTATCATTCCCACAGGTCATTCCTGAATGTATCCTGCCAAAAATTTATGATTATTCATCAAATGATGTAATCTGTACTGTACTTATAGATAACAAAACGTTTAACGTTGCCATTGAAACCTCTGACGGTAAAGTCGGTTTTACCGTTGGTATTGACGTAATTGTCAGTCAGTTGCAGTTGAAGGCTGGTTGTTTTTTGTTATTTACAAAAGCTTTTGGTAATTTTTTCCATTTAAAATTTTTTGGAAAAAACGGTGTTGAAATCAATTTTCCTGATGAAGATGTCGATCAGGTAAGTTACATTTTGGTACTTGATGTGTGCTAAACAGACTATAAAAACAACCTAAATTAGACTCTCTAATCTAGACACTATAAGTTTTAAATTTATAAAAACAGACTAGGACTCTCTAAAACCTAAACCACACAACCGGCAAGTGTACCGGTCAATGTAGTATAGCCTAAGCAAGTCCGAGTATCGAACCCTGAGACTCTATGTATTACGTAAGCTAGACTCTGACAGACATTGACAGACACGACTCAAACTATGTTTAATTGTTTTGGGGGGGGGGGGGTTACTGAAAAACTAGGAAATCTATATTAACTACTAAAATAACTAGAACTAGACTAAAGACGAGTGATGACTGTGAACTTTTCTTATGTGAGAACTAGACCACCTAGACAAGAATCCTGGATTGTTTTTAAGAGATTACCAATTAAGTTAAGTGCACGAGTTATGGAACCGGGATCGTATGATACTAAACCTATTAAGAACCATCGAGGCCCCTCGACCCTTCTCAAGGAGAAACCTGTGGACCTACCTAGGCCGTTAATCCTACCGGTTATTAGATTTCTTCCCAGTCCTCTAATTATTGTGTAAGTACCCTAATGTCGACCTATTTCTTCCCAGTCCTAGGTCTAGGGTAGTTTGAAGTAATAGATTTGACTTGATAGACTAATAAGACCGACAGGTAAACCAAGACATAACCTTTCCCAAGGCCTATCTAAAGCAATTCGCCGGGTAAGACCTACCAATAGCCCCTCACTTCCCAGGTATCGGAACTAGTAGAACACTAAGACTTAGCAAATTATTACTACTTACTTCTAGAGGTTATCGGCCGATTCTCCCTAAAGAGTGAAGGTTTTCTTATGTGATATAGACACTCACCGAAACCCTAAACCCTAATATGACTCTACGTTGTGATAAAGACCGTCACTAAGAATCATATGAAGCAGGTAACAATAACAAACCAAATCAAAGCACGCATACACATCAAACCATTAAATCAAACCTTTTACAAATCACAATCAATCCATAAACAACGTGCAAATAACAAAACCGGTAAAATCTTTATTCAATCCATTCAACTAGTCTAGGTGGTTTAAAGGTTTAGCCAAGCATACTAAAATATGAAATCAAACCGAAGATGTCTAAACATGAATTCATTGTAACAAGTTTCAAGAAAGGAAATCGACAAAACAAGGGATTAGAAAACCCGATGGATCCTTCGATTCTTCGTCTCTGACTTGTACCGATGATTCCGATGCTTTGAGAACTCCAAGATTGCTCCAAGAATGCTCAACAATTGCCTCCAATCTTCTCTAATTCGTAACTCCCCTTTTGATTAAGTTTCTTGGCTTTTTATACCAAACCCTAATCAGCAACAGCTCTCACGTAATTCGCCTACCAGTCGCGTAGCGCGACTGGTCTTGATCATACTCTCGCGCTACGCCAGTGAGTCCAAATTCCGCAAATCCATGTTTAAGGGTCGCGTAGCGCGACTGATATGACCTTTCACCCTAGCGCTACGCGACTGACTCTTTTTTCACAGAAGGTTTGCTCCGAAATTCAGCTTTAACACCCCAAAACTCCTCACAAATAATTCTAACTCTTTGTGACTCATTCCAATGCATACGATTTCAGCGTCAAGCTCGTTTCCACTCAATTTCCAACCAATTATCGTATCAAGACCTGGAAAAACGAACTTTCATCAATAGTACGTAATTCTAAATAAAACTAAACTAAAAATAACGAAAGAACGTACAAACTATACACGATAAAAGTATGTATTTTGCAATACATCAAATATCCCCACACTTACACTTTTTTCGTCCCCGAAAAAGAATTGTGCAACGGAATCAGAAACAAATAATCACCCGGGTCAAAAGCATAGGTATACTTAATTAAAACCAAGACTTGCGTTAGCCGCGATTGCGAATATACTTGTCCACTTAAACCCGAATCCAATCCTAAGCCCTTATCATGTAAATTTAGTTTAAGTGCGGTCAGTCCACCTAGGGTCTTACACTAGAATCTACGGTCCACCTACTCCCCCCTCAAGCTTATAGGACTAAAAGAACGATCACTGGACCAATTCCTAACCGTTTTATACCAAGATAAATAGAGTTAAAAATCAGATCTATTTTTTTTCCATGTTTTTTTTTTTTTTTTTTTTTTTTTTAACATTCGTGAGACTAGACGATGCTTTCCCTAACCCAGCGGTATTCCGACTGTAGAGTCGCTATCCCCAATCACAGATTACATAGGTTTCGGTACTTTTATTCGGCAAGTCGATTTCACACATCCCAGAGGTAAACCGGCTGTAGAGTCGCTATCCCCAACTCGGAATACATAGACCTGTGTTACTTTCATTTAGTTTCTAGCTCACTTCTATTCTATTTTTTTTTCAGCGAGATATGACAAAAAACTCTAACTATCTTAGCTTATAACGGTGCCCCTTATACTATTTTTGGCGGTTTTAGTTTCCCATATTTCCCAGGCGAGAACCCACTAGCGGACCGACAATTAAGGTATATTAGCTCAAAGGGACTTAAAACCAAACCCGGGCCTACCCACATATCCCAAACTAGACGCAAACTCGGTTTATTATAATCTCATATTATTATTATTCGAACCCGAGCAAAAATTCATTTTTTTCTATCATTTTCCGCTTTAATTGCAAACTTCTTTTTTATTCGAAAGACATTTTCTAATTTTTTAATTTTTTTTTTTCAATTTTTCAATTTTTTAATTTTTCAATAAAAAACTCGATTATTTACATGTATCCCATCCCCACATTTAGAGATTGCATTGTCCCTAATGCAAGAACGAAAATACGACTCAACAACTACCTACGAAAAGAAACTGCAAACGAAAATAAATAAAAAAAAAAAATACAACAACAACAAAAAGGGAAACGACTTAGCTGGTTAGGACAAAAGTCAGTGCCAGCCGTACGAATCTTGAATCCCCCGAACGATCGTATAGCATTCCATTCGCGATCGTTGACTAGTCTGCTCGAGTTTATCAATATAACAAGCTCAGAATCACCCGAATGGCAATTGGGTACGAGTGGTACAATCCAAACCTGCACAATCAAAGCAAAACCAAAACCCAACGCAGTACCGACTCGAAAAACATAAAGACTCAAAAACTACTACTTTAGACTCATGGTACAAAATAAAAGACTCAAAAACACAAAACGACGCAAACTACACTAACTATCTAACTAACGACACGAAACCAAATACGACTCAATATACAAACTCTACAAGTGGGTCACAACTATTCACGCATTCATGGAGGCTCATGTAAGCGCAGCTCACCCTCCAACATCGCCCTCACCTTACGGGCTATAGCACTATCCTTCCTACCACTACCCGAATCACTCCCAACTTTTTCATATTCTCTCAACTCATCATCTGGTGGTTTGAATCTAAAAGTATCATCTCTATACTTATCCCCACACTGAGCCTTGCTCAATGTCTCAAACCTAGACTCTAAACTCACCACTCTCTCCTCTAATTCTTCCAATTTCCTACCCGGTGGATCCCCACACTTGAATCCTGTCACCTTTTCTAAACTCGCATCCCTCACATCCTTCTCCTCATCTTTCTCTTCCTTCTCACATTCCCCCACTAACGAAATTTCTTCCACTTTACCACTCGAACCTCTCGAATTCATGACGTTAAACACTACCGCTTCCTCGCCCGCTCTAAGTGTGATAGTGCCTAAAGAGACATCTATTAAAGCTTTAGCGGTGTTTAAAAATGGGCGACCTAAAATTAGCGGTATGTTTTCATCGGCTTCCATGTCTAGAATAACGAAATCGGCCGGAAAAACAAACTTATCTACCTTCACAAGCAAATTCTCAACTATTCCCCTCGGGTGTTTGACGGACCTATCAGCTAAAGACAATGTCATTCGAGTAGGTGAAAGCTCGCCTAAGTCTAGCTTCTCATGGAGTGAAAAGGGCATCAAATTAATGCTAGCACCTAGGTCGGCTAAGGCTCTAGTGTTGGTATTACTACCGAATAGACACGGAATAGTGAAAATACCCGGATCGGTAAGCTTTTCGGGAAGCTGATTTGAAACAACGGCCGAACACCCTCCATGCAATGGGACATTCGACAACTCACCTAATTTCTCCTTATTCCTAAGAAGGTCCTTTAAGAATTTTGCATATTTTGGCATGGACTGGAGTGCCTCTATAAACGGAAGATTAATCTTCAATTGCCTGAAGATGTCTAAAAACTGCCCGTATTCCCTCGAGTATTTCTGATTCTTAAGGCGTGAGGGAAACGGAACATACTCATGATTCACATAAGGCGAAGGTCTAACGTCTATGGGCTTTTTCTCAACTTTCTTCTCACCCTGAGACTCACCGGGCTGTGCGGTACTTGCTGGGACTAGCCTCTTTTGCACTTTGCCGGGAGCCTCCATCTCTATCACTTCATCTATCACATCACCATCCTCATCAACCTCTCTCTCCTCAACTCTAGGGTTTCCTACGGTTCTGCCACTACGAGTGGTAATGGCTTTTACATGAGCGTTCGGGTTAGGTTGGGTGTTAGCTGCAAACTGACCAGGTAATCTTTCATCTAACTTCCTAGACATATCACTTACAACCCTAGAAAGATCTTGGACCGCAGCTTGGTGATTCTTAAGCATGAGGTCATGTTCACTAAGTTTCTTTTGGGTATTTTGATCCCTAACAATTAACTGACTCATCATGGACTCCATTCTTTCCATGCTACCCCCTAAATCAAAACTCGAACCCTGGCCTGTTTGAAACTGATTACTAGACCCCCCATCCTTGACCTGCCCATTCGAACTTCCATTAAAAAGTGAACCTAGACCCCTATTTGGATTTTGAGCTATTTGCAAACTAGGAGGTCCACTTGAGCGAAAATTGCTATTATTATAGTTATTATTATTATTTCTCCAACCTGAACCAAGATTATTACCCCCAAAACCGCTAGACTGACCTCTACCAAACCCTCCTCCTAAATAATCACATTGCTCCTCACCAGCTAGTACAGGACATGCACTCGTATCATGACCACCTCGACAAAACTCACACTTATCAACCTTAGCTCTAATCTCCTTAAGCTCTCGAGTGATGTTTTCCAAAACAGAAGCTAAACTAGGGTCCATGGTGACATGGTTCACCCCTCGGGCGGGTGCACTAGTAGTGGTATTTGAATTACCACTTTGAAACCTCTGATCGGAACGTGATTGGGACTGAGACTGAGCAAATGCCTCAAAACGCTCTAGACACTCAGGAACTGTAAGAATACCCATCATATGCCCCCCCCCCCCCCCCCGCATTCGTATCAAACCTATCTCTAGTCTCTTGGGTAAGACCGTTATAAAATTTCTCACATAAAGCCCAATCAGATAGACCATGCTGGGAGCAACGAGCACAAAGGGTTTGGAAACGCTCCCAAGCAAGGTAGTAGGGCTCGTCGGGCCCCATGCGGAAGGAATGGATCTCGTCTCTAAGCCGTGAAGCTTTTGCGGGCGGAAAGTACTTATTCAGAAAGGCTTGACGAAGCCCCGCCCAAGTGGTAAAAGTACCGGTTGGTTGTGAGTCCAACCAAGTAGCCGCACGGCCGGCTAAGGAGAATGGGAAAAGCTGTAGGTATGTAGCATCGTTGGGTGCACCGCTAAGGCTAAAGGTAGCTAGCATCCTAGAGAAACGGTTAATGTGGGCCGGGGCGTCCTCATCGTCTCGGCCATGGAATTGGATACTATTGGTGATGGCCTGCATGGCATAAGATGGGATCTGCCATGAATTGTCATTAACTATGGGTGGGACGGTGATGGGTGAAGCTAGGCCGGTGAAATTCTGAGTGGCCTGCTGATGGACGGTTTGCCTAGGGTTAGCCATGTGTTCTAAGTTTTCTAGATTACTAGAGGTACTAGAAGTAGGGCTACCAGGTGGTGAATCCTTAGGTGAATGGTTAGGCGAAGGTGGTGGTGTAGGAGGTGGGGTGGGTAACGGGGTGAAATCGAACTCGGGTAAACGAGATGAAGATGTAGAAGTAACCTGTGGGCCTTCGCCCAGTTGAGATGATGACTGCTTAATTGGTGACGGTGGTCCGTGCGAGCGCAGATGTGGCATCCACTACAAGCAAAAACCTGAACACAAGAGAAACAAAGACTAGTTACTACGACTCAAGACAAAAAGAAAAGACACAAAACAAAGTAAACACGTAGCACGTATTTGTCAAGTAAATCTATCAAAGCTAATGAACGCAATTACCAAGAGTCCCCGGCAACGGCGCCAAAAACTTGATGTGTGCTAAACAGACTATAAAAACAACCTAAATTAGACTCTCTAATCTAGACACTATAAGTTTTAAATTTATAAAAACAGACTAGGACTCTCTAAAACCTAAACCACACAACCGGCAAGTGTACCGGTCAATGTAGTATAGCCTAAGCAAGTCCGAGTATCGAACCCTGAGACTCTATGTATTACGTAAGCTAGACTCTGACAGACACTGACAGACACGACTCAAACTATGTTTAATTGTTTTGGGGGGGGGGGGGTTACTGAAAAACTAGGAAATCTATATTAACTACTAAAATAACTAGAACTAGACTAAAGACGAGTGATGACTGTGAACTTTTCTTATGTGAGAACTAGACCACCTAGACAAGAATCCTGGATTGTTTTTAAGAGATTACCAATTAAGTTAAGTGCACGAGTTATGGAACCGGGATCGTATGATACTAAACCTATTAAGAACCATCGAGGCCCCTCGACCCTTCTCAAGGAGAAACCTGTGGACCTACCTAGGCCGTTAATCCTACCGGTTATTAGATTTCTTCCCAGTCCTCTAATTATTGTGTAAGTACCCTAATGTCGACCTATTTCTTCCCAGTCCTAGGTCTAGGGTAGTTTGAAGTAATAGATTTGACTTGATAGACTAATAAGACCGACAGGTAAACCAAGACATAACCTTTCCCAAGGCCTATCTAAAGCAATTCGCCGGGTAAGACCTACCAATAGCCCCTCACTTCCCAGGTATCGGAACTAGTAGAACACTAAGACTTAGCAAATTATTACTACTTACTTCTAGAGGTTATCGGCCGATTCTCCCTAAAGAGTGAAGGTTTTCTTATGTGATATAGACACTCACCGAAACCCTAAACCCTAATATGACTCTACGTTGTGATAAAGACCGTCACTAAGAATCATATGAAGCAGGTAACAATAACAAACCAAATCAAAGCACGCATACACATCAAACCATTAAATCAAACCTTTTACAAATCACAATCAATCCATAAACAACGTGCAAATAACAAAACCGGTAAAATCTTTATTCAATCCATTCAACTAGTCTAGGTGGTTTAAAGGTTTAGCCAAGCATACTAAAATATGAAATCAAACCGAAGATGTCTAAACATGAATTCATTGTAACAAGTTTCAAGAAAGGAAATCGACAAAACAAGGGATTAGAAAACCCGATGGATCCTTCGATTCTTCGTCTCTGACTTGTACCGATGATTCCGATGCTTTGAGAACTCCAAGATTGCTCCAAGAATGCTCAACAATTGCCTCCAATCTTCTCTAATTCGTAACTCCCCTTTTGATTAAGTTTCTTGGCTTTTTATACCAAACCCTAATCAGCAACAGCTCTCACGTAATTAGCCTACCAGTCGCGTAGCGCGACTGGTCTTGATCATACTCTCGCGCTACGCCAGTGAGTCCAAATTCCGCAAATCCATGTTTAAGGGTCGCGTAGCGCGACTGATATGACCTTTCACCCTAGCGCTACGCGACTGACTCTTTTTTCACAGAAGGTTTGCTCCGAAATTCAGCTTTAACACCCCAAAACTCCTCACAAATAATTCTAACTCTTTGTGACTCATTCCAATGCATACGATTTCAGCGTCAAGCTCGTTTCCACTCAATTTCCAACCAATTATCGTATCAAGACCTGGAAAAACGAACTTTCATCAATAGTACGTAATTCTAAATAAAACTAAACTAAAAATAACGAAAGAACGTACAAACTATACACGATAAAAGTATGTATTTTGCAATACATCAGTACTTAAATATATAATTTATATATGTTAATGGAATACATTTTATATATTTAATTTGCAGTCTGACGTTGCACCTATCGATGCTGAAAATGAAGTTGATGAACAAATACCTGGTGGTGTTCGTCGTTTTGTTCGTATGGCTTGTGAACGTTATTTTGTAAGTTTAAAATCATTTTACAAACCGCTAAAAAACAAGTGTTACAATTTTTTGTTACTTAATAAACATTCTTCTTTTAGTTTCATATTTATTATTAATTGTATTTTTACAACAATACAGAGGATTCCTGATCCTGTATCACGGATGGCTAGACTTGATGAAGGTTTAAAAGATATCACCGTTAGGTTTATGCATCTAGATCCCCCACGACAATTTACTAACGGTACCAGACGTGAAAAAAAAAGCGACGGAGGTTTTCGATACGCGTTAACCAGGTGGAAGAAGTTTATGAAAGCAGCTCGAATTAACGACCGTGACAGGGTTCATTATTCTTTTGATGAGAATGACCAGGTGTTGAGTGTTGAACTGGTTGTACCTTACGTTAGGCGTAGTCATTAGTTATATGACATTTAGGTCATGTTTTTTGTCTTTCATATGGTAGATATTAACTTTTTATATGGTTTTGTTGGTTTTTTACATTCGTTATGGCTTTCAATTTCAAGTTATTACATTTTTTTGCATTATATGACGTTATTTCCGGCATTTGATAAGTTGTCTGTTTTTTCTTCCAATGTATGTATTTGTACACAACATTTGTATTCAAAGTAAATAATATGGTTTTGGTGGAAGCCCGCGTATTACGCGGGCATTAACCTAGTTAATATTATAAAAAATTCAGATTTATGACATCAGCGGAATGACATCAGCCGAATCTATGTGGCATCCTAGGTGGCGTACCTAATATGCTGACACGTATGCAAAGTGAGGTCATGCTCTAAGCTCCTTTTATAGATAGTATAGATTGTAAACCTCAAATGTTGTTCGGATCTGACCTCAAGATTTATAAGTGTTTTATTTGTATATAATCAATGAGAAACGGTAAACAAAAATTAATAAAATATGTAATAATAAATATATACATGTATCTTTTATAAAAGTATAAAATTTGTATATATTGATTCGAAATTCTGAATTCAACTCGTATAAACAATTCGTTATAGTTTTTTTTTTTGTTATTTGAATTCGGCTCGTTTGAATTTCAAGGTTATTGTCCAATTTGAACAATAAACAACCCAATTTGACTTTAAGAAAGGATTGTAATGTCTTGAATGCGAAAAATATATAAATGAAAAAGTATGATGAGTTGGTTAATACAGTAACAAAGATCTATAATGGCTTGATTATCCAAAGCGAATCCAAATATAGTTTTTCAATCGGAATCGAACCTATAAATTTCGAACCAACTCAATTATTCGAAGTCAAAAGAAATACAAATTTTATATTTTTATAAAAATACACATACAATTTTATTTATGACACATATATTACTTATTATCTATTTATTTATTGTTTATCATCGTTTATTGAAAAAATACAAATTAATTTGCGAGCTCACAATCATGTACGTGTAACAGTGATTTCTTTGGAACGAGGAGCAAAAATAATTGAGGTTAGCAACATTTTTATATTAAAAAAGTATTTAAACAGATAATTATTTAACAAATTGAAGTAAATTGATAAGATTAGGAGTAAGAAACTATAGAGTGAGATTTTCTTTAGATTTGACAACTAAAACACTACTTTGGTAAATATTTTTGAACTAACACTATTTTGGTAAATACTTTCTCCACCAACACCACTTTAGGAAAAAACTCTAACATCATCATCATCAAACTTCATTTTCTTCTCCGATTCAGAATCTGACGACGACGAAGAAGAATTATCGCGATGAATCTTGTCGGAAATGTTTTCAACGAGCGATTCGTCTGTGGTCTCCGATCAGAATCTGACACTCTTTGGGAGGTGGGTGACTGAGAGTGAGAGAAAGTTTAGAGAGAGAGGGGTAGAGAGAGAGATGTACATATCTGCTTTATTTTATTAAATAATATTAAGAAAATTGAGTTAAATGATCAAATTACCTTTGTGTAATATATAATTTAAACAAAAAAATTTAACTGGGTTTGGCCTAAAGGACATAACGTGCAAGATTTTGAAACATCAAGTACAGAACCTGTCAACTTTTGTGCTAAAGGACAGCGCCTGCAATTTGATGTAAACATAAAGGACAAAACTTGTAATTTACTCTTTGTTCAATGACCCTTTGGCTGAATTTGTTGAATAAAGAATTGGGGTTATGCCTGAATTTATGGCTGATTTGGGGTTTGGGAGAAGAGAAAGGGAAAAAAAGTTTGCAGATGTGAGATAATCAAACACTCTTTTTACTACACTCTACAGACATTTGGTCCACCTCTTCTCGTGCAGACGTTTGCAGATGTGGTCCGCAGACTGCAGACCTTTTGCATCTGAAAAAACAAACACCACCTTAGTTATTCTTTTCTACGTTATTTTGCGAGTTAACACGGCGCAACGTGCGTGTGTGGTTCAACGTTTTTACGTCTATTTTTTTCCATGTAACAAGTTCGCCGCAACGCGTGTGTCCTAAATCGACATAGTTATTTTTTTCATGTTATATGTTTCGGTCTTATATTTCCGCATTAACACGCCACAACTTCAGTGTTGGTGATCGCTACCAGTGGTGTGACATTGATGTTATTTGGCATAGTTTTAGGACCCCGCCACAACACGGGGGTGGTTAATTCTAGTTCAAATGAAAAGGCAAATGCTGCTGCTGCTTTTTTTTTTTCTTCGAGTAAGATATGTTTTGAATTCACAAGTTAATGCTAATTAAATATATTTTTAATGGTTTCTTTTCTTGTGCTTCTGCCAAACATAAATTATATTAAATTAGGGTATCCAAGGGTTTTTTTGAATGGCTAAATCCTACTCCCCTTTATTACTTTTAAAATTCTCTCTTTTTTTTTTAACCCTTATGATACTTGAACTTCAGCCTATTTGAGAAACTCTAACACCCATACCACCACACCACAAGGGGTGGGGCAATTAGGGTATCCAAAGTGATCCTCAAATTTGGGGTCTTTAGAATTCAATTTGAATTCGAAAAATTCGAAATTCGACTCGGTTCGATTCGATTATCATGAATTCGAATTTGATCAATTCGGATTCGAGTCCAGTAAATCGAATACAAATTTCTAATTTTAAACTCGATTCGAAACTCGAAGTCAAACTATACATATTTATTTATTATATTTTTATATAATACACACATATAACTTTAACTTGGGCTATAATATAAGTTAATCTATAAATTTAATTTAAGTCCTAAAATAACCCATTACCAAGCCCATAATGAATTTACCATATTTTAAACGAATTTGAATCAAAACGAATTTATACGAATTTATCCGAATTCGATTTGAATTCGAATTTGAATTTTTTGAATTCGAATCGAATACGAATTGGCGTTTTAATTAGAATCGAAGTGACCAGTTTTTAATCGAATTTGAATCAAATGCAATTTCAAGAAAAAATTAAAAATATTCGAAAAATGTGATTCGAGTAATTCAAAAATTCGTTATTCGATTCGATGAACACCGCTGCCTCAAATTATCGTCACTAGAATACTTTGAGCAACAAATGTGATGGAGAAAAGAATTGCTCTCTTCTCACCCTTCGTACTCCTACTTTATTGCATGTTACTACCGGATAGGTTAGTTTGTATCTTAATTGTTAACGAGTATCTAAGATCCGTGCTTTACGGCGGGATCGTTAAGCTGAACAAAAAGAAAACGTAAAAACGATGAATCACGAACACACGTTACGAGGTGTTAACTCGCAAAAATTAGACCGACAAAGTAAAAAATATAAAAAAATAACTAAGTCGGCTTAGGACCCACAAGTTTCGACGGAGCTGTTAACCCTTAAAAAATAGATGTAAAACGTTGAACCATACGCGCACTGCAGCGTGTTAACTCGCAAAATTTAGATCGAATCGTAAAACGACAAATTTGTACAATACGTGAAGTATAGGGACCAAGCTGAAAGTGGAAAAGTGTTGGGGTTAAAATAGAAAATGTTTGTGACAAATATGTAAAAGATAAAAATTATGGGGGTTAAAAGTATAAAAGATGAAAAGTATGAAGGTTAGTAAGACCCTCCATATTATTGTGAGTGAAACCTCTATATTTTTTAGATTGATTGTAAATAGTTGTGAGTTGAAGAGAGAGAAAAGGGAGAAAAGGCTAGTGTTCACTAGTATATTTGGAAGAGATATTGTACCTCTATAATTTTTATTTTTTTAAGTGATTCTAAGTGGAGAAGAGAGAAAATATAATAATAAAAGTATAAGGGGGTGTGGTGAGGTCCGTCAAAATCTTCAAGCCCCTTTAGGACCACGCCCATCCATGCCATGTCCGGGGGCGGTATAGGGGGTGTGGCTCGCATGAAGAGGCTTGCCCTTCTCTCTACGCCACCACACCAGATAGAGTTACATTATTTAGTCCAATTACGTGTTGAATTCACAATTTAATGCAAGCTATAATGATTACTGTAGACTATAAGTCATAAAAACGAAATCTGATTGACAACAATTTAAATGATGTTAGGGTGAACGGAGTGGGGCGGTAACCCACTCGGTACCGAACCCAACTCCACCGCCAACCTTTTTACCGATTCGGTGAGAGGGAGGGAAGGAGGCATTTTCGGTTAGTGGTCATCGATTTGGTGAGAGAGAGGGAAGGGGGAAGGGAGATAAGTGTGTGGTGAGGTCCATTTCTTCTCAACTAATCACACATTTTTTTTAAATAATTTACTTAAACCCCATTAGGTAAACCACCACCAACATTTTTAAGCATTAGGTAAACATTTTAGATGAATTGACGTGTCACTGTCTGATTGGGTAAATAGAAAGTTTACCTATTTCAAATAGGTAACACTCCCTTCACCCTTATATATTTATAGTGGTTTCTTCTCATTTACGGAAGGCAAACATAAATTGTACATATTTATTACTAGTTTGAAGGTCGGTTGGCAAACATTAATTTAGGGTATCCAATGGCTCAAACTATCTAAACGTGTGTAGATAGCCGACCTAAAAATGTGTTTTTTGTCCTATATGCATACCCTACAGTTTGTCTGGTTGACCAGACCAAAACGTCGCGCTTTGGCCACAGCTCGACACTATAGGGTGTGCATATAGGACAAAAAAAACACCTTTTTAGTGTGTCAATAGGCAAATGGGTGTGCAAATAGATACACCCTATCCAATTCATCTCTATAGTACAATTTTAACCCCTTAAAATTATTGACGGTGAAATAAATGAAGCAGTTAAATTTTAATTCTATTTTGTACTGTCATTTACAAAGTTGTGATTTTGAATTTTTGATAACGTTTCTTCTTATTTTAGCATAGAAAAATAGATTATGAAGATTTATATATATGATTCTGCATCTTTTACACTTTCATCAACCATTCATTTTGAACTTATAAGATTAGTATTCATGTCAAATAATTTTACCTATGTAGTCATGAAAATTTCATGAACAAATTTTGTGTATATGTATTTTATTTCCGTAAGTCATAAAAAAAGAGTACAGCCCTGACCCTTTTGGCCTTTTACTTATTTTTATCATTTAGCATGCAGAATTTTCTGAAGGACATGAAACTTTTTAGAGAATCTTATACTTTTAAAGGTATAAAATGATGTATTTACATTTAAAACGTAAGATACGTTTTACATATGTAAAGTAGATACACTAACTATTTTCATGTATTTATTAAAGTAGATACACAAACTCTTTTCATGTTTTTATGTCTTTACAGATTTTGCTTTTTTTTTTTTTTTTTTGTGTGTGTTATTTACATACTATAAACTTTCAACATGTATATGTATTGTTGTATTGTACACAAGGCTTAGGGGTATTTTCAAAAAAAAAAAAAAAAATCACTTTTAGTCCAAAAACATACTATAAATTTTCAACATATATATGTATTGTTGTGTTGTACACAAGGCTAGGGGTATTTTAAAAAAAAAGTTAATATTCCACTTTTAGTCCAAAATTTATTTGATTTTTCATTTTTAACCTAAAAGTTTTCATTTTTTTCAATTTAATCTCACATTTTTTTGCTTTCAACTTTGTTCCCTATACTTATCATATTTCTCAATTTTTTTGTTTAACGTTTCATTCTAAATTTTTCGAGTTAACACAGTGCAACGTGCGTGTATGGTTCAACGTTATTATGTCTCGTTTAACACTTCGTTCTAATTTACGAGTTAATACGACGCAACGTACGTGTATGGTTCAACGTTTTTACGTTGTTGTTTTCCCGTTTAACATAACAGGTTGGTCGCAACGAGCGGGTACTAAGTCAACTTAGTTATTATTTTCTGTGTTTTACGTTACGATCTAATTTCTTCACATTAATACGTGTTGGTTGTTGGCGGTGGTGTGACATTGGTACTATTTGAAACAATTTAACCCCCCCCCCCCCCCCCCCCCCGCAACGCAGTAGGCCTTAATACTAGTTAATATTAACAAATAAGTATAAGATAAGTAAAAGTATAAGATAAGATAAGTAAATCGGTATTGGTACCAATGTACCATATCGTATAGTATCGATATGCAAATTTAGCTAGAACAAGATCAAATATCGTAGCGTATATGTTAAGTCAATAGTAGTATGGTACGGTACAATTAAGTTCTGAACTGAACTGATACCATACCGTACTGCACAGTGCCGATGCTATAGTTCAGCTAAATTTGAAATCGAATTCTATTTCTATTTGATCCAAAATTTCTCATTTTATAATGTATCAAGTTATAATCTTAAAATCACCATATTAAGGGCATGTTTGGCTAAGCTTTTCCAACCAACTTATTGGCTTATTGACTTATCAAAAAGCCAATAAGCAGTTTTTAGTGTTTGGCAAATGAAAAAGTGTTTTTTAAAATGACTTTTTGATATGAAGGAAAAGGAGTTTTTGAAAAGTTAAGAGATTGTGACTTCTTGATTAACTTATAGCTTTTCAAACAACAAATTACCAATATACCCCTTATTTTTTAACATCCCTTATGAAAGAATGCCCCTTTTAGTCATTTTACATCAATAAGCTAAGCCAAACACTTTTTAAAAAACAACTTATTGACTTATTGGCTTTTCCCACCCTATAAGCTAATCCAAACACTTTTTTTAAAAACTCATTTTCCAAAAGTACTTTTCCTAAAAGTCCTTTTTGACTTGAATAAGCTTAGCCAATCATGCCCTAATTAGGTTATTTTGATTTAAAAATTATACTGAATGATTTGAATTGATATCTATGTGAGCATGTTCTGTTTCACACAGAACCCACATATCACATTACTCTCTCTCTCTCTAACTTTTGATTAATATTTTCATTTGTGTTTCCACCTTTTTCCATCATTGTGCTTTACTTTCTTCTCAATCTTCTTCTTCTTCTTCATTCTTCACATTTATCTCTTGAATTCTTATTCTATACGACTGTTTGTTGCACTTGTTCACTGAAGCTTCAACAATGGCGGACATAAGTCATCCCCCGATGGAACAACTCCAGGATTTAGAGTATTGTATTGATTCCAACCCACCATGGCGTATGTATCCCTATCCCTCCTTTCTTTTTCTCTTTAATCTACACAAAACAATATGTTTTCACAGGGTTTTAGCTACCGAAACAGAGCATTCTAATTTGATTTTTCCAAATTCTATTGTAGACTTTTGTTTTTTATTGAGAAATTGTGGCCATTGGAATGAGGATTTTTGTCATTTATGAACTATGATTAGGCCTACCTCCATTGATGGGCATCAGTCGAGAGGGTTTGATAACGGGGCACCAAGTGGGAGGGACATTTCTAGAATAATGCCGAATGATGAAATAAAAATGGAAAGTAATGAATGAAATTACGTTAACCGTTGCACAATTTTTTGAAAGGGGCGTTATGATGCTGATGTGGCGAAAGATGCCCATTAGGGGGCATTAACCATTACGTGTGGTCTAATGAGTATTAACAAACTAACGCCTAATGGGCCGGGTATGAATGTAGCTTTCCAAGTATAGGACTCGGATTACCGATACTCATCCTCATCCCATTGCCATACCTTCATTGTTCATCTGTGTAAAAGTATTTATTTAAAATAACTAAAAGACTGTATTGGTGAATAATATTTTATGTGTCTGTATCTCAAAACCAAATCATATCAAGTATTTTCATCTTCAAACTAGAGATAACTAACAAACAAACTTGAAAGAAATGATTAATCAGATTATTAAATATGATAACAGATAATAAACTCAGCTAACAATATTTCATCTCTGAAGTTTATTTATTACTTGCAAACTGATTTGCAGCCGAAACCGTTTTATTAGCATTTCAAAACTACATTCTCATGCTTGGAACAACCGTAATGATCCCATCTCTACTAGTCCCCTACATGGGTGGATCGAATGTAAGCACGTCGAATTTCGCCTTCTTGTTTTTATACAGTTTTCATATCATATTATAAAAAGTCATTTTGTTGTATAAATTTCGGCAGAGAGACAAAGCTTGTGTTATACAAACTTTGCTATTTGTGTCTGGTCTGAACACACTTCTTCAAACACTATTTGGAACCCGATTGCCTGCTGTTGTTGGAGGCTCATTTGCATATGTTATGCCCATACTTTACATTATAAACGATTCGTCTTTGCAACGAATCACTGACCATCATGATGTATGTGTTTCTTTCTAGTATATTAATTTCAAAAGATTGGAGTTATAATTAAGCGTTTGGGAAATGATGTATGTGTCGAATTGTTGGTTTGCAGAGATTTATACATACAATGAGAGCTATTCAAGGGGCGTTAATCGTTGCTTCTAGCATTCAAATTGTAGCCGGTTATAGCCAGCTTTGGGGCCTCTTTTCACGGTATAGTTATTTATTGTGCTTACAAAATACTCGCAATTTGTTTTAAGGGACCCGTGTTGGACATGAATCCTCCTATTGTATCTTTCTTAACTAACTTTTGTTTTCTAATTTGAGTTTCGTTCTTTTTGTAGTTTTTTTAGCCCTCTCGGTATGGCGCCTGCTATCGGATTGGTTGGATTGGGTCTCTTTCAACGAGGGTTTCCTATGGTATGCTCTTATTCTTTCACCTTTGGTCAACCTAATGCTTTGACTTCCATAGATGCAAAAATAGAAGCATACTTTCTTGTAAAGAATTTTCCTGTGGCTTGATATAAGCGTGAAAATCGTAACGTTTGACATTGCGTGTGGCTTGATATATTATTACTATTTTTCATTTATCTTATACTTTGGTAATCTGTATTCGTTGGTTTTTCTTTATTTTAGGTTGGAAATTGTGTGGAAATCGGGTTACCGATGCTTCTTCTAGTCATTGGAGTGTCACAGGTGAATTTCCTTTTTGGAGGATAACTTTCAAGTTCTTGAATTAAATGATTTCCTTTCCTGCTATGTGACATTTAATAACGTAACATTTTGATCATATTGTAGTATTTAAAGCACACGAAACTACTAAAAGACATTCCCGTTTTTGAGCGGTTTCCTTTGTTGATATGCATCTCAATTATCTGGATCTATTCGATCATACTAACAGCTAGTGGGACCTACCGGAATAGACCCGATACAACTCAAACAAGTTGTCGTACAGACAAAGCATATATCATATCCACTGCCCCATGGTTAGTTAGCTACTCATATAAAGCCGAGTAAAACGTCATTTTCGTCCCTGAGGTTTGGCCAGTTTTGCGACTTTCGTCCAAAGGTTTGTTTTTCTGCATCTGGATCCAAAAGGTTTGAAATCTTTCCATTTTCATCAAGCTCGTTAATTCCATCCATTTTTCTTCATTAATTCAAGGGTATTTTTGTCTTTTTTTAAACTTAAAGGGCAATTTGGTCTTTTTCACTTTATGTACAAGCAATTAAAATACCACTAACCGAATCCGTTAAACCGAATTGTCCTTTAAGTTAACGAAAAAGATGGAAATACCCTGACTTAGTGGAGAAAAATGGATGGAGTTAACGAGCCGGATGAAAATGGAAAGATTTCAAACCTTTTGGATCCAGATGCGGAAAAACAAACCTTTGGACGAAAGTCGCAAAACTGACCAAACCTCAGGGACGAATATGACATTTTACTCTATAAAGCCATTAAACATAAGACCGTGGGGTATGGGGGGCTTGGGTTGGGGCTTGGGTTGGGGCATTTGTTGACACGTGGAATGGGAGCCCCCCCACCACCAAAACCCACGCCCATGGGGTATGGTGGGGCTTGGGTTGTGGCAGATTGTTAAAAAAAAAAAAATAATACAAAAAGAGCAAGCCAGCTAGCATGTCCCCCCGCCCCACGCCCGGCTTGAAAGCCAAGCCCCAAGGGGCCACGCCCCAACCCAAGCCCACCCGGGGTGGTGACTTGGGCGTTTTACGTTACCCCAACCCACGCCCAAACCCCCGCCCCATACCCCACGGCCTAACATTACCTCTATGCATTTGTGAACTTTTACATCAGGTTCATGTTCCCATACCCTTTACAGTGGGGTTCACCTACCTTTTCGGCCGGTCATGCGTTCGCGATGATGTCATCGGTTCTTGTGTCAATGGCTGAGGTACGACAAATGTGATGTTTAATATGTTCTTTTATAATTGTAACTGTTTAAAACAGATTCTTTCTTGTTGTTGAAAAGATTATTATATGACAGTCAACCGGTGCGTACATGGCTGCTTCGCGGTTGGCAATCGCAACCCCGCCGCCTGCATACGTGCTTAGCAGAGGCATCGGCTGGCAGGTTGGTTTGTATACTTGTAAAGTTAAAAACTTATGTCAAAAAGACGTATTTACCCTTGACGGTTACAATGTAGTTATCTTTGTGATTTGTTTTAGTCAGGGTATAGGTGTACTTCTAGATGGTCTTTACGGAACCGCAACTGGTTCCACTGTGTCAGTGTAAGAACCTTAATGATGGGAAGCACCATTGTAAACTGTTTTATACGTAAAAACTTAACAGGACCACCATTGTATTTCAGGGAAAACGTCGGTCTTCTTGGATTAACCCGAGTTGGGAGTCGAAGAGTTGTTCAGATTTCTGCCGGTTTCATGATTTTCTTCTCCATTTTAGGTTGGTTTTCATAAGAATCTTGACAATATGTGTATCTGTGTATGTAACATATAGAGGTGCACAAATCGATTAATTTCCCTAACCGGTTTAGTTAACCGGTTTAGGAGGTTATTTTCAAATTTTTGCTTTAACCGGTCATTACTTTAACTGGTTCGGTTATTCACATTAACCGGTAATTGTCATTTTTTTCTTCATATTTTCAGTTTTTTTCCTGGTTAACCGGTACATCGGTTAAAAACGGATAAAAAATAACCGGTTACTATGCTAAATATTTTTAACCAGTTATTGGTGTACCAGTTATTAACAGGTTATGACTTACGGTTAACAAACCAATTTTTTTGCCCACTTTACGCAAGTGTGCCGTGTGGTAGGCGAAACTTCACTTTTTAAAGTGACCATTTTATCCCCTTATGCAAAACAAAAAATATATGTGTATCATGTATTTATATATTTTTTTCCAGGGAAATTTGGAGCGGTATTTGCATCGATACCATTTCCCATATTCGCAGCATTGTATTGTGTTCTCTTTGGCCTTGTAGGTATGTGATTAAACTTCCGCAAATTATTTGTAGCGTAACCAGTCTTTATTTTTTCGGTTTTTAAATTCTTATGTATGAATGGTTGTAGGTGCTGTCGGATTATCGTTTCTTCAATTCACTAATATGAATTCTATGAGAAACCTCATCATAATCGGGCTTTCCCTTTTTCTTGGAATCTCGATTCCTCAGTATTTTAACGAGTATGTAACTATACAACACGGGCTTGTTCGCACCAATGCTGGTTGGGTGAGTCATGTAACTTTAGACCCTTGTACATAAATGGATCTTGTGACATTTATGGTAAAATAAGTTATTATTCTTTTTGCAGTTTAATGCATTCTTGAATACCGTATTCGCGTCGCCACCGATGGTAGGGTTGATCGTGGCGGTGTTTCTTGACAATACGATAGACGTGGCGGATTCAAAGAAAGATAGAGGGATGCCATGGTGGGTGAAGTTCAGAACATTTAAAGGGGATAACAGGAACGAAGAATTCTATACTTTACCGTTCAATTTAAACAGGTTTTTTCCGCCTACGTAGTAAGAGGGGTTGAGTGGCGCGTGGAAGCGGTTGATTGAAAAGAGAAGTTAGTTACTAACTACCATTTTGAATTTATTTTATGGGTAAAGGTGTTGCTTCATTTTGGACTGATTAGGGTTCTTTTGGGGGGCTTAAGTTGAGAACAAGGCTTATTGTGTTGGTCCATTAGATATTTTGTGTAGGTGCAGGGTATAAATATTTGAAATGAATGTAAAGCTTTGGATCATTGATTCATTTTGAGGTTTATAAACTAATAAAAGGAAAATAGATAGTTCTTGTATGTTTATATATATATATATGCATATCGTGTGTAGGTTTTGTATTTAAGGGGCTGTTTGGCAAGCCTCTTAATGAATCATTAAGAGGTTGGACCTCTTATTCGGACAGAGGTTAGCTGTTTGGTTGTGCCTCTTAATGGTAAACCTCTTAATGATTCAGTGCTGAATCATTCATCAACTAGAACATGCTGAATGAAAAAAAAAGACATGTGTTACCCCCTTTCTTCTGTCCGGCTAGACACCCACACCCCTGAAACCCTCTCCCCTCTTGCATACAGCCGACCACCACCATGTACGGCGGCGGTGCGGCGGAGCTGGGTAACGGCATTAGCAGCATCAAACGCGGAGCTGGGTAACGGCATTAGCGGTGCGGCGGAGCTACGTCACCCCCACCCCATCGTAATCATCATCATCTTCAACAGCGGCATCATCGTCTCGTAACACCACCATCACCGCTGCTGCCGCCGTTCGTTTAATTAGAGAGGAGAGGTCTGTGTGCGGCTGTAATCGAAGAAGAAAGAGAAGAAAGGGGGTCACCGACCACCGTCGGCTCCCCCGGTGTTCTTGCCGGAGCTCCGGTGTTCTAGAGAGAGAGAGAGAGAGCAGAGGAAGGGATTTGAGAGCTTTTGAGTTTTGAAAGTCCAGTGTGTTTGTGATTTTCTTGAGTTTTGTAGTGTAAAAATGTAGACATTTTTATGTTTTTTTTGTTTTTGTGTAGAGGGGTAAAAATGTAATTTCACACGGTCATTCAGATGTGCAACCAAACAGCACTTTACTGGTTCAGCACTTACTGGTTCAGAGCCTCTTACCCATTCAGACCTCTTATTCATTCAGCATTTATTGATTCAGATGTTGCCAAACAGCCCATAAGTTTACTTGGATAACTTTCTGAATCGTGGATATTTCACTATCAGATTAAAGTATTTCATGGATATACAAAATACGAAATCAAAAATAGGATAAGACAGAAAGGTTTTGCGCAAAGAAGGATATGTTCTTTCATGTGAAACACAAAGCGTTAATTTTATATGTTGAACAAACCAAATAAATTTATTTTTATGGGGTCGAACCATCACAATGGTTAGGGTGAAATGTTGCAACTCCTCATTAAAGAGTGCAGGAATTGTTTGCCAATGATGGGAAACCTCATTTGCCACAACTACAAATTTTCATTTCTAATAAAGTTGTCACTTATTAACATTTGCAGATTGCAACTGATCTGTTTTGAGATTGATCGAAGACATATTACATATGTAACACCTGTCTCTCAACATTTACAAAATTACCGCTCAATGACCAAGCATTCTTAACTTAAACCCCAAAATTGTGGCTATCTGACGTATGGTACAACAGCCAGAGATATCATACACCGCTTTGATTTGCCAAACTTAGGCGTATATCCCCGTTTATAACAAAGGCTTTTGTCTCACCCTAAATGAAATACATTAGTTACGTTGCGCCCCGGCCCCACAACATTGGGGACGTCCCCTTCATCCTATGCTTTGCTGACCCCAGCCCGGGCTGGCTTTTTGAGAAGCCCGTCTGTATTGTGCTCTGGACCGGTTGGCCTGCCAGCAGTAGTGGGAATTAGCCCGTTCCCTGTACAAAGACTTGGTAGGGTAGGATGCAGGATCTACTCCACAAGGAGCGGTACAAACCTAGATCATATCATCATACCTCTCTTTTCATACCGCTAACGCTAGTTTACAACTTGATTACAGTTAGCTTAACGCTATTTTACGACTAGGGTTTCCCCCGGAATTGGTGGTGAACTCAGGTTACTCTCCGGAGTACTCTGTTTGGTCCAGTGGGTGCCCCGAGAGTGCTCGGAATTGATTCTATTGGTCGTTAAAAAAAAGTTTCATTTCCAAACTATATAAAACTGATTCTAATTTAACCTTAACCAATTTATATCAGCATTTAAAATCCATATATTCATCAGTCAACATTAAGTGCATGTCTTTAACACCAAAGTTGGTGATGCATTTAAGGTTCAAATCAGTTTAAATAGTGTTATATGATTACAATCACTTACCTATTATTAGAGTAGTTTCATTGAGTCATGTCTTTGATGTTAACATCTTTCAAACTTTAAAGACATAAACCAATAAAATAGTTGTATCATCTTGTTTATATTCCCTAAAAATGTTTCATTTTCTTTTAACACTAAAATAAGCCAAGTCAAACAACCAATATTTAATCCTAAAAATCACAAAATAAAATAAAAAAATCCATCACAAACATCTGAAAACAGTTTCAAACTCATCACAAACAAATAGTTTCAGTTATCATCTAGTTTTTTTTGTTTTTTTGTCTTTTTCCTCTCTTTTAATGAAGGGCAAAATGGTTAGATTTTTCTAATTTGTTATAATAAAATGTTAAAAAAACCATTTTGCCCTTCATTAAAAGGGAGGAAAAAGACAAAAAAATTGGATGTTAACTGAAAGTTCTGACCAGATTTTGATTTTAGATGAAAATGGCAACAAAACTTAAACCACAGGGACCCAGATTCAAAAGATTTAAGTTTTGGATTAAAGTGGCAAAAGTGAACAAACCTCAGGGACCATTTTGGAAGTATACTCTAAACATAATTAAACCCAAAATTATGAAAATCAAGATAATTGAACCCAATGATTGTTGTCCACTAGGGCTGTAAATGAACCGAACGTTCAACGAACAGTTCGTGAACCGTTCGGCGGGAAATTTGTTTATGTTCGTTCAATTAGCTTAATGAACAAACACGAACAAAAATTTCCGTTCGGTTAGCTTAGTGAACGAACACGAACACAGGTCTCGTTCGTTCGACTGCATTCGTGAACGTACGGTAATATATTCGTTCGATTATATTAAAAAATAATAAATAATAAACCTTTTATCTAAACATATTGAAAACTTAAAACCCTATTTTTTTCTAAGTTAGCTAAAATTTGACATTCTAAGACATTTTTGGGGATAATTATGTCTAAGTTAGTTAACTACTTATATCCAATATTTAAGGATAACTGTAACAACCCGACTTTTCGGGTCATTACCTATCGGTATCATTTCTTTTCGTAACCGCTTGTACTCCCGAGATTTCGATTAACGCTATGGGTTTAAACTATATTTCTCAACGCATGTTTTCAAATGCATTTTAAACGCATATTACAACGCTATTTTACAACACTTATTCAAAACGCAGTTATCACATTTAAACGTTGATTATAACGCTTACTACTTAAACGCACTGTATCGCATATCAGTATATCACCTTGCTTGTTTAGACTAAACGCTATCACAACGCTAGCGCAACGCAAACTCGAAACGCGGATTTACTTATGTTACATGTGTTATTTGTGTGATGATTTGTTTAAATGTTATGTGGTTATCAACGCAACACTTACACGCTCAAATGCTCACTCGCAACTCGATTAAACGCAACGCAACGCTTAACACACAAAACGAAAATTGGAAAACTAACGAACGCAACCCGGCTGTCCGAATGGACATCCGCCCGGATGACCTTCCGACCGGATGGCCATCCGACCGAACACAACATCGCGCACCGACTTAAACCCTCGCACCTCCACTATAAATACCGCCGTACACCCCTCATTCTCTGATTTGATACTTCCATCCGCTCAGTCACCCTTAGTCACTCTCAATCGCGATTCAGGGCCATTTTGTAGGCATTTCTTCTCAAATTTTGTACGATCTTTATCTCTAATCACTTCTACATCATATTCTTTATCAAAATCACACACAAACACTAAATTTTTCTCTGAAATCACTGATTTTGACCTCTTGAAGGTGGTTTCCCTCTCAGTTTGCTTAGGCAACTGTTGTGGAACACCATTTGATCGAGATTGGTTCTAGAACTAAGGATTTCCACACTTTTTAACTGAAAACACAACAAGATTTCAACACTTTTCATCTGTTTTCAAAATTTTCTTCACTTTCTACATAAAACCGATGGAATTTGGACCCATTCAGACTCTCTACTCGTTTCTTAGTCGAGAGCTAGTTTGAAAACGGATTCCCCCCGGAGAGATGGACCGATTAACGGGTCAAACATGAAATTTTTCTTCACTACCATATTGAATTTATTTCATGGGTAAAGGTGTTGCTTCATTTTGAACTGATTAGGATTCTTTTGGGGGGCTTAAGTTGAGTACAAGGCTTATTGTGTTGGTCCATTAGATATTTTGTGTAGGTGGAGGGTATAAATATTTGAAATGAATGTTGGGATAATTAGGATTCTTTTGGATCATTGATTCATTTTGAGGTTTATAAACTAATAAATGGAAAATAGATTGTTCTTGTATGTTTGTAGAATATATATATATATATATATATATATGCGTATCGTGTGTAGGTTAGTTAAAATTTAGACATTCTAAGACATATTTTGGGATAATTATGTCTAAGTTAGTTAAACTTTGAATAATTATGTCGAAGTTAGTTAAACTTGATTCGTTGTTTGGTGGTTGTAGTAGACTTCTTGTGTTTTGATTTATCATTTGATGCTTGTATTTAACTACTTATGTCCGATGTCTAAAGATAACAATGTTTTTATTTTTTTTATTTTCAAGTTAAATATCCATTTATGTTCGTTTTTATTTACTTGCGTTCGTTTGTGTTCGAGACCGGTTCGTGAACAACTGAATTTTCCCTAACAAACAAACACGAACATAAACTTATGTTCGGTATGCGTTTGTAGACGTCCCATTAATAGAAACCACTAAGTTACACTAATCAATATTATTAGGCCATATGTAATGGGACTTTAATTTATAAGGGCGTGAAAGATTTTGATAATGCCCTTACACCATTCCTCATGAGCATTATAGGAGCATGAGAATGAAGGACATTTATAGAATAATGCCCAATAAGAAGGAAAAACAAGGAAACTAATAAATGAAAGGGCATTATGAAGCCTTAACCATTACATGAAACATTATGATGGTGATGTGGCAAAAAATACCCCTTAAAAGGCATTAACCATTACCAATGGACTTATATATATGATGCAGTTTCGCGTGCGATCAAATAGCTCAAGAACAATTGATTAATCAAAGACGATAAATCGAACCAAAGGTTCCATGAACAAAGTTCTTTATATTAATAATCAACCAATAACTTCTGAAATCATAAACCCTAGATCCCCTTATATAGGTGAGGAAACTAAATAATTCAAAACCGTAATATTAAGAAAGTAAATAAAATTTAAATAACAAAAGATAAGTTTTCATTCTTTCCAAAGAAGTCGCCATTCACGGGTTGCCCACCGGTTCGAGTCCGGGTCAAGATACTGGGCCGGATGCTCCTGCATCAATATATCATCAACCATTAAGTTACACTAATCAATATTATTATATATATCATCAATTTTTTTTTCATATCCTACAGAATATGTTTCACTTTCATTTAAGTTCTCAAATTTAATCAAAATACTTCATTTTAGCTTATTATCTCTTAAAATCATTAAATTTGGACTAGATACGAGTAGAATTTAATTCAAACAACCCTAAAGTTACTCAAAAGTGTTGGAATATTTATATGGGTTGTTAGATTTTATCACCCCAACTATTGGCTATTGGCCGCTGCCACCCTCAAATATCATTTTGACGTCCGTCATCCCCAACTTAACACTTAGTGTGTACAGTCACCAAGTCTTAAACTGATCGCTAACTTTTGATCCTATTACTATACTTTTAGGGGTGTCATATGGATCTTAGGAAGGTTTTAGGGATCTTAGGACACCTCAAAAGTATAGTAACGAGATCAAAAGTTAGTGATCAGTTAACGACTTGGTGACAGAACACAATAAGTGTTAAGTTGAGGGTGGCGGACGTCAAAGTGATAGTTAGGGGTGACAGCGACCAATAACCAATAGTTAGGGGTGATAAAATCTAATAATCCTATTTATATAAAAATATGTATATTTTAGACCACATCAAATATTTCACACTTAAATCTTTTTCATCCCAAAAAAACTTTGCAATGGAATCAAAATCAAGATTAGTGGTTTCAAAATTTTAGATTATTTAATAAAGATAGAGTAAATTACTTTTTGAGTCCTTGTGTTATAGTGATTTTAACCATTTGAGTCCAAAATCAAAATATTTAACGCCCTGAGTCCGTAGACGCTGTTTTTTATACATACTATACTGCTTAAAAATATTCAGTTTCTTAAACCAAATATACGAATCCCAAGGCATTTTCATCAAAACTCACTCATTAAACTTATTTTTGAAAGTCCAACCAAACAAATTGTTATATACTATTAATTCAACACAATTGAAGGAATAGTTATGTATGTGACTTTTGAGTTTTTAACACTAATTTTTTTTATTGTTGTTTACATTTCACAAAGCAAAACTCCTCGAAATTGGTGATGGACTTGAGTTACTCACGGAGTACTCCTTTTGTCTAGTGGATGCCCCGAGAGTTCCCGAAATTGATTCTGTTGACCGTTCAAAAAAAAAAAAACTTCAGTGTTTTTGTTTTTTCTTGTCTTTTTTAGGTTTTTCTTTTTGTTTTTTAAGTTTCAATCGCACTCGGTATTATACAGGTAACGAAACGAAAAGGCCAATACCGATAAAAAAACAACGCCGACATCAGTATCGGTATTCGTTTTTATTATTTTCGATTGATGTAAAACACGTTTTGATATCCTTTTAGCCATATCACGACTTTTATTTTTTTTTTGTTTCTCTTTCGGTTGTTATACCGAATACCGGTACCGTAACGAACAGAACTGATCCCAACCGAATTCCCGCTACGTAGATTTACATATATTTAAAGCTTTAGGTTTTTTTAAAACACGTGTCGACATGCAGCTGATACATCGACTGCCCATATCATAACGATAACATAATGAACCGAACAAATATCGAACGAAATTCTACTATTAACATTATTTTTACCCTTGCGTCTACGTTTCTATTTAAAATTTGTTAAAAATTGGGCCGCTCCGCCGCGAAGCGCGGTGTAACCCACTAGTTTTTATTAAAAAACAAACATAACAGGCCAGCCGAAAACTAGCCCAAGCAGTACATCTAAAACATAAGTTGCAGCAGCAACAACATTCCACCCTACTACCCCATACTACCATCCCAACTTGTACAGATTAAAGCCATTCCACGCTTCCCAATCTAGTGTTGTTTCATGGGATTAAAAGCTGAGACTCTTAATATCCGGGATGATCTGCTGCAGAGAATGGTTGCGATGGTTAAAAACGACATCATTTCTGACCTTCCATATACACCACAACGTCGTTTGGCAAACTACACACCCCACCTTTTTGAACTTAGCCGACCCCCTTATATGCACCTCCATATCCAATACATCCCTAATCCCGAAAGCGGAAAGTGGACTACTTACACCATTGTGATATTATTGCCCAAACCGACTGAGCGAATTCACACGAAACAAAGAGATGTTCGCTGGACTATGGAAGCGACTCACATAACGGGCAGATATTTGTTGGTACGTTTATGTTTCTCCAAGCATACGCACACCTTTTCGGAGTCCTATCTAGCTCCACCCTCCATGCCAGGATTCCTACCTTTTTCGGTACCAAAGTATTCCAACTGTTGATGCAACAAATAATAGACCAGTGTTAGTAGCGGGGCTGGTTAGGCAAAAGGGTTGCAGGGTTTAGTTTTGCCTAACGCATGTCGTGGGGTCCCCCCACGTTTGCAAGACGTGGAGAGAGGTTCACTAGTGTGATTTTGTTGTTTGCTCGGGATCCTCCACTGAAATGTGTTCAGTCTCGGATGTGGGAGCAATAAGAATGTGTGTGTTGAATGTGACGGAGAGTGACTTGCATAGAACAAGTACTCAAGAGCAATGAGCAGAGATTCCTGTAGAATCAGAGCTGATCCAGCATGTTTTTCTCACTAAATGAAGTGTCATGTATATAGAGAAGGTCATCTCCCGAAGAAGAAACCCTTGACTAGCGAAACTTGTCTGCAGTGGGGGACTTACCCTTTTGGGGGTTGAAGCCTTTTGACCTGCGGGTAAAAGACTGTGTTCTGTGGACTCGTCTTACTTTTGCGGCTAGAAAAGTTGGTGAAGCAATAAGAGATGTGACTATTTACTGTTCATGTATTACTTTATCCTAGCTCCCGGGTTTTTAACCTTTGAACCTTTTAACCCTTTAGGCTTTAATATGTCTAAGTTATTTTATTTGGTCTTGGGCTACCCCCGTCATCAGCCCCCCAAGTCAGAGGTTTTTTGGAGTTGAGCTCAAAGACTTCTGACTTTTACATATTTATTTGCATTGCTTAAAGGCTTCAAGGCTTGGGGACAGTTGAGAGTTTTTTTGAATTTCGAAACTGACAACTGATTTGATTAATGTGTGGCAGTTTTTCAGTCGGCGGTTTTGCAGAGGGCCGTGTAATTAACTGCTATACAATCATAACTCCTATTTTAGCCTTTTTTCATTTTTTTATCAACATAATCACAAAGTTCCTTCATTTTCTCTTAAGTTTCCTTCACATCTTCCATTCCCTTCGTCGAGGTTAGTTCTTTATTTTCGTTTTTCTTTCTTTCAATCATAACCTATGGGTGCTCGTAAGGATTTAGCCGTAAGTTATTCGCGTTTAACCCAAGAGGAGGTTGAAACGTTTTGTATGGAATGGGGTATTGGGCTGAAGTTTAAACCAGTTGCTCCAGGGATGGATGTTCAATCGATCAGTGTCCGGCTGGTTCGATTGCTCTTTATTGTCGACACTTTGAATTTTCTAATCTCCGTCATCCATTTTCACTCTTTGTTTTAAATGTGTTAGAGTATTATCGTGTGTCTTTCGGTCAAATTCACCCACAGGGTTTGGCTAGGGTTTTACATTTCGAGGTTGAGCGTGTGGTTATGACCCTACTTTGTTATCGTTCCGCCGTTTCTTTCGATTGGCAAAGAACGGTGATTGGTTTACATTTGAGACATCTAAAGCCGATATTTGCTTGGTTTCATCTATGGTTACCAAACTTGGTACCTGGAAGGATCAGTTTTTCTGGGTCTCGGATGTAGGGCTGTTCAAAAAGCTCGTGGCTCGGAGCTCGCTCGGATTTAGCTCGGAAAAAGCTCGCTCGATTTGGCTCGGTTTAAAAGTGAGCCGAGCCGGCTCGGCTCGGTTAGAAAGTGAGCCTAGCTCGGCTCGGCTCGTAACGAGCCGAGCTGGCTCGGTTCGGCTCGCTTTGTAGCTCGGCTCGGTTTAGCTCGAATTATTTTACTTATAATAAGTTTTAATTTTATATACATTATAATATATTACAAAAAAACTGATTATTATTTACATGTATATAGGTTTTTAATTTGATATTTATGTCATATTTGAAGATTGATTACCATACTAATGAACTAATATTGTATTTTATTGAAATTAAAACTTATTTTGCGTTGTTAAACTTGATTTTGGTTTGAATTGTATTAGGTTGAACTTATTTTGAATATATTCTTTTAAATTATTGAATAATATTTTAGGCTATTAAATTTTAAAAGGTATATATTAGTTTTTTTTTATAAAATCGAGCCAAACCAAGCCGAGCCGAGCTAGCTCGGTTTAAAACCAAGCCGAGCCCGAGCTTAGATTTTCAGCTCGATTTCAAATCCGAGCCGAGCCAGCTCGGTTTATAATCGAGCCGAGCCCGAGCTTGGCCTGGCTCGGCTCGGCTCGGCTCATGAACAGCCCTACTCGGATGAGATTCTTCCTTTCAAAATGGTTTGGAGGCGACCCGAGGCCATTCTTAACGAACCCGAACCTTCTGCTTCCGAGATAAACTCCCGTTTTCTTGAAATTATTGGGGAATGTCCCTCAAGGGTTCGTCCTTTTCCCGAGCAACTTTTGGTGTTACTGGGTATTAATAAGTTGTGGGATAAACCGAATCGAGACCCGGTTCTTATGAGGGACGGACAGGGTATGTTTTTGCACATTTATTTTTCCTTTTTTACTTTCTTTTATGATCCTTAGATGTGTTTGTCTATTTTTTTGCAGTCATGTCTGCTTTGGAATTCATTAAGAGTGATGATACATCAGATGTTGCATTTGGGGATGTCCAGGCTACTCCCAATGAAAATGTCGTGGTTAAGGGTTCAGAACAGAGGTTCGAGGGTTCGGGTTATGTAGGTGTGCCTGATATGAAGGGTTTTAAGAAGGCTATTGTTCCCAAGGTTTTCCGACGTTCAAATCGTCGTCTGAATACTTCCTGTCCACCATCTACTCCGGAACATGTGGACCTGAGTGATGATATTGGTGTTTCTATCGATCATGCCCTGGATGAGGGTGTTGACAAGGAGAAGGAGTTGGTTATTGCTGGGAAGAAGTCTGTTGGTAAAGGGGGTGTTGTAGCAGGCTCATCTGGTAAAAGTGTTAGCGGTTCTGAAGGTCTTAACCCGCATCAGGTTTATGTACCTGATTGGGGTGTGAAGTTGGGTGATAGTTTCGAAGACGCTACTGTCTGTGAGGATGTGTTGAGCCATATTGCTCCTCCTTTGGTTCATGGTACTATTGCTGAGATGGACGATGATATGATGCTGTCTCGTATGATACTAAGTACTTGTAACCTTGCTGCCATGCTTCCTCAAGGAGTTGCCCGTTTTCGTAAGAGGATGCATGAATATGAAGAATTTTTGAAGAAAAAGGACAAGATGAAGGCTACTGTGAGAACTTTGAAGAAAGAAAATGAAGGTTTGGTGAAAAAGGGGGAGACTTTGTCAAAGAAGGTTGAAGAGTTAACCCAAAAGCATGAGGCAGAGGTTGGTGAGTTAAAGAAGCAGGTGGAAGCCTTGGAGGCTTCCAGGGTTCAACTTTCTGATGACAACAAATGACTGATTGAACACGAGTTTCAACAAGTTGTCACTTACCTCCTGCATTCGCCTGAGTTTAACAGTGTTCTGGGTGGTGTGTATGGTAAACTTTTGGAGCATGGGAGGCATCAGGGTTATGTTGCCGGCTACAAAGCTTGCCAGTCTGGTGATTCTCAAGACAAATCCTCACTCTACCTCCCCGAAGCTCTCAAGGTTTTTCAATATTCAGTCCGAGAGATGGAACGCTTGACTTATCCCTACGTTGGTGAGGTCTCAAAATGTTTTGGGAAGCACATATCTGTTTTGCAGGATTTGAAACCGCGTGGGCTTGATGAGGTTGTCTGCAAGGAAGTGCTTGGATCTTTATCAAAGAAGCGTTCTTGCTCAGGTGATAGTGAAGATACCTTTTCTGGTGCTGGTGAGGGCTCGAAGGATCCAAGCCTTAAAGCCTCTGGGACGGCTGTTGAGGAAGGTAAGAGAAAGAAAAAAAGCCAAGAAAACTAAGGGTGATGAAGCTGGTGCATCAAAGTCTGTGGTGAGTGATGCAAAGTGAAAACTTCTGGGGTTTATTCGTAGCTTTCTTAGCATCTTGTTGAACAATGTTATGCATCTCTGTTAAACACTTTAGGTTTTGCAGAAAACCCTTAAGGTTTCTGTTTTATGGTTTGGCCTTGGTGGCCGTTTGAACAATTTCTTAGGTTTACAAGCCACTAAGGCTTGCTTTAACTTTGTTTGGATGTTTGGAAGCCTGTTAAAGCTTCCTTTATTATGTTACTAAGTTTCCACTACTTACCTTGTGTTATATTTTTTGTGCTTGTGCCTGTTTGGTAAGGCAGCTTGGTTGGCTTCAAGCCTTCAAGGCTTCCGGCTGTTTGAATGTTTATAGCTTGAAGCCTTCAAGGCTTCCGGTTACTACTTTAGTTTTATGACTTGGTGTCTTGGTTTGTATTTTTGAGTTTTAGGTTTTATGTAACCTTTTTACTTGTGTTGTTGTATTGCTCCATGAATTACTTCTTTATGGTTGTTGGGTTTGTGTCGTCTTTATGTTTTTTATACCTTAAAGGGTTCAGTGCTGCAGTCACTTAGCCTTGGTATTTTTAACAAGAAGACATAGCACATATCCTATTCATTACTTTCCTTAGTTTGATTTCATTTTGTAAGCCTGTTTTTTGATAATTTTTCTAAGGCTTAAGGAACATTTGGTGTAGGCTGTTCGGACCCGTCTATGAGACAACTTTGTTTTTAATTATAAGTCTCATGGAGTTTTATTTTTTTAGGAACTCACCCCTTATATAGGTCCATTCAACCCTTGAACCTATTGAGCGATGTGGCCTGGGAGCTCATCCCCTTACATGGCCATTGCCATGGAGTTTTTTGCTAGGTTCTCAACCTGATTTTAGGATAGAAAGACAAATTTGATAAAACATCTTCATTCATTCAAGAGATATTGTGTTACAAAAGGTGATCATAGGACAACTCTTGAAATACAACTTGTGAAATACAAACCAATCTTTCTTGATCAGACATGAAACCTCTTAAGGGTCTTTCCATTCCAATGTCTTGGAAGCTTTTTACCTTCTGAGTCGGCTAGCTTATAAGATCCTCCCTTTTGTGCCTCGAGGATTGTATACGGACCCTCCCATTTTGGGCCAAGCTTTCCTTGGTTCTCTTTTTTACTAGCCACATTGTTTCTAAGCACCAGGTCTCCTGGCTTGAAGCGTTCATGCTTGACTCTTTTGTTGTAATAGGCTTCCATCATTTGTTTGTACTTGGCTTCTTGAATTGCAGCTTGGTCTCGTGCTTCCTCTAGGAGTTGTAAGTTCAACATGGTCTCTTTTTGGTTTGCTTCGGGATCCATGTTGACCGTTCTTTGAGTTACAACTCATACTTCAGCTGGAATCACGGCTTCAGACCCAAACACCAAGCTGTAAGGTGTTCTTTTGTGGCTTGTTTTTTCGGTTATTCTTATGGCCCATATGTAACACCCCGTGTTTTCGAAAGTCAAAGTCAAGGTCAAAGTCAACGACCGATTGTACGAATTTGACTTATAGTAATTTCCTTATTTTAATTGCATTATGTGGAGTAAGTGTTGTTAATTGCTAAAATCGATGTGTGTTAATCGCTATCTAATCGACTTACGACTGTGAATGATAGGAAGTAACAATGCGATAAAGTTAACTAATCAATAATCAAGCTATGCTACTTGACATCGAATCGTGATACGAACCACAACTCGACTTAACCCGCAGTCATTGGTACCGATGGATCTATGAATGCTTGTTTGTTATGTTTACACATGGAATGCTTGTTTGTTATGTTTACACATGGAATGCTATTCTAATCGGCTTATGAATGCTTGTTTGTTATGTTTACACATGGAATGCTGTCTACCTGCCTTAGCAACGATAGTACTATAGTTTGGACTCAGCACCCGTTCACACGGGGGTTGTTAAGGATCACTTACTTGCATGAATTACGATGGTAATCATGTATTGCGAACTGCCTCGGGCAGTCAACCCGCAGTCATTGGTACCGATGGATCTATGTCGATAACTAACGTGCTTCATTTCACTATGTATACGTGCTAGTTATGCGTAAACGAATTCGAACTCTATATGCTATTATCAAACTTTTATGCTCACCTTTACATTTTATGTATTGACATTATTTTAACGTATGTGACAGGTGCTTAGGACACACACTTGGTAGGAATTTAAAGCTAGAATAAAGCTTTAGAGCCCAACAAATAGTTGTCTGTAGTGGTCAAACTAAGGGTCTCTAAAAGCAGATAAACAATTGCTGTCTATTTAAATCTGAGTTGTCGGAACAGAATATTTGCCTAGATCTTGTCTGTAATAATTGTTTAACTGTTCGAGATACGGTATGGGACGTATTATTTAAATTGAATGGTATTGATAATTGTTATAGAAACTTCTGGACAATCTGTTTCGCTCAGTGCCACGCCCCGATGATTCCGCCATCGGTTGGGGTGTGACAGATTGGTATCAGAGCCATAACTATAGGGATTTAGGCAAGACTCGACCTAGTCCGGGTCGATGTCTTAGAAACCTAGTCTATAGTTAGGAACCAACAGACCGATTTACCCATATCCAGTAGGGATTTATTCCTCGCTATTTCCGCTTATGCTACACTATCACTACACTCGAATTTACAGCTATAAACAGGCGATAAAGTCGAGATTAGGGGTGAAAACCACAAACTCTTGACTAAATTGCTTAAATTAATGTTGTTTCATCCACTTGTCAATGATGTCTTCCTTCTTTTTCAATAACGAACGCTTGGGGAAATTATACCAAATCAGGAGTGAAATCCATATTTTGATGAATAATCTCCTTTATTTTATTAAAACAGGGACAAAGTTGTTGAGATAGGGGTGAAACCTTAACCTTGACGACTCGTTCCGCACGTTTTACAAAACTCTCACCAAAGTCTCGACGGACTCCAACGACCTGAAGTCACGACACGACTAACGGAATGTGTGCCAAACGCCCAAGAATCGAGGCAAGGACACAGTCCTGAAAGTAAAACGTAGACAACAGGTCCTTGCGAATAGTTGAATCGCTTTGGTTAGTCGAAGTCTACTAGCCGCAGACAGTCTATCTCCCGATTTTTACATGTTTCAAATTATGAGCCCGCAACTGCTAACTCTGATAATTCGTCGATTTTATAAGTTTATATGCGTGTTTACCTGTTTATGTGTTTAAATTTTTGGAATTTACTCGATTTCTCTTTCACTACGATCGACACGTATGACACACACTGTGTAACAACTCGTAGCAAAAAGTCTTAATTATTATTTTAATTGACCAATAGGAAACCTTAATTGAGAAACCCAAGTAATTCTGAACAAACCCTAAAATTTTCAGAACAATCGGAATCAGGATCAGGGCCCCTAAAACTCAGGGGGGGGGGGGTAAACCCTAGTCGGTATTATCTACACAGTTTTACGTGTAAATTGAAAATGAACGCAAGACCAACTCAGCAAGGCTACTTAGACACGCGGCCACCCTATGATAGGGGGCACCTCTCGCGCCACGCGACACCCCCTCGCGCCACGCGAGGGGGGAGGTTTTTCATGTATAAATAGATGACTTTGGGACTTGATTCTGGACGCTTGAACGACGAAAAACTTCGAATTATACACGGAGTTATGCTCTGTTTATCACAATTAACACACACGATTCACTAATCGACGCCGCAATCAGGGTAATAACTCGATCGCTATTACGATTCAACGTCCGATCGATTATAACTATCCAACGATTGTTTAAGTGCCGCTCAAATTGAGTTTATACTTTGTTATTCATCGTGATTTCAACTTGAATGTTTGAGTGCTGTTCGAATTCGGACTATACTCTGTCATTCGTTGTGAATCCGCTGAATTGTTAAGTATTGCACTTGTAAACCGTTGTGAGGGTTTAATCTCGTGAATTGTCGTAAATGCTGTATTAAGTTACTAACCGAATTGTGTGCCTGTTATTAAATTAGGTTAAAAGGCTAATCAGTAGGCTTATACTCTGCTCGTTAAATCTGCAATTCTCTTTTTATCAACTATTTTACAATACCTCAAATTATTTTCAAGGTTATAATTACAGGGACTAAGTCGTGGATATCTTGAATTACTGGTTAATGGGGTATTGTGCACATTACTAATTTTCTCCCAGTTAGGTTCATTGACCTACTCGGGATAATCACTGTTAGGTTCATTGACCTACAGTGATAATCATCACTATTTAGGTTCATTGATCTAAATAGTGGTATGACCATCGTCACCATTTGTGACATGTCACCATTGTGACAGAAGGCCAGATAAAAATAAGCTAGAAGCCATTGTAATCGCTCTTATGCTGTAATTAATAACTATGCATCATTATGCAAAATAGAATGATTCACTCAGTATTTCTCTGCTGACAAAACCTTTTTCAAACATGTTTCAGGTGATCTGTTGTGAGCACAGGAAAAGTGCCGTGGAGCACTACAAGCTTAGAAAAGTGGCTCAATGTAAATAAATAAAGAAACATGTTTTGAGAAATAAAGATTTTCCAGTAAAATCACTTTATTGTAAATTATGGGATTTATCCCTATATTATATATATAAACGAGCAGTTTTAATATTAATCGATCCTGTTTAAAAAGACTTCCGCTGTTATCTAATAAGATACCATTGGATTTCCTGCCTCGCGGCTCTGGACCGGGTCAAACCGGGGCCAAGGGCCGTGACAGGAAAAGGTGGTATCAGAGCCACTGATTTAAGCTTACTATTGATTTTAGCCTATTAAAATAATTGAGAGATACTTAGGAAATTTAATTGTTTTTCTGTGAAAACATGTTTTATTAACTGATTATATGTTTTATTATTTAGTTAACTGTATACAGTATGGGCAAATCTTTATATGCTAACTAATGTAGCAATTAATACAAATTCTTAAATAATTTGACCCAAGTTTAGCACTTTTATTATCTACAGTCTAGAAACCTTATAAATAAATTTACAAATAAAACCTAGTGTGTTTTAATTTTCAGTTGTTTTGGTAGTTACCCAGTATGAAATACTATTTAAAAAGTTTTTCTATAAAAATTTTGTTATGAATTCTAATTTAGTAATTGTGTGTATTTTGCTAAACAGCATGAGTAACTTGTCTGATGCCCTTCAGAATTTAAATCTCTATCCAGTAAGAATAGAGGTTTCCAGAGATTTCAATAGGTATATACCAGACATAGAAGAACCTATAGAATTCAACGCTCCACTTTTCGAGAAACCTAAGCCTAAGAAAATGGAAATTGGGGAAAGCTCTAGGCAAATTGAGGGGTTACCATCTCAAGAAGAACTAGATTTTATAATGGCAACCGATGATACTATTGAGCCTATTAATGAAAATGATTTTATTTATTCTCTTGAAACACAACTACCAATGAATTTAGAACCAGCTATTCCAAACCTTTCAATCCACTCGCAAATAGACGAATGGGTGACTAATGAAATACTGTTACAAAACCATCCCTATAAGCTTTTTCCTAAGTTCAATCTAGAACCTTTACCAAATCCACCAATGAGTAACGAGAAAATGGCTAAACTCCATCATTTTGACAAAATGGATGCTGGGAATAGGATCCAAGAGATTTTGGGACAGATCTCCTGGAAATACGATGAGAAGGAACGCCGTTACTAAAATATCACCTGACAAAGGATAGGGGATTATGAAACTGTGGTTGTGTAATAGTAATAATAAAATTAGTATGTGTAAAATAAATAATAAAATGGTTGTATATAGAAGCATGATATAATCTATAAAACAAATGAAATTTTAGAAAAATTTCAATTTTGTTTGTATATTCGTTTATGTGATTATGTGCAGTTAATTGTGACATTAGATTATTTCTTCTATACTAATTATTTATCTATAAATTAGTTATCAGATGGAAAACGCTAATAATGAACCAGTTAATGAGGTTAATCAATCTGAGCAACCACTGGGGGATCAATATGTGACTAGGCAGGATATAGAAAATATAGTTGCTCAAGGGATAGCCAATGCTATTCCAGCGATAGTTACTCAAGGGATAGCCAACGCTATTCCAGCAATTATTGCTGCTATTAAAAATCCAATCGAACCTCAACAAATCGTTCCTAGCAAACGCATTTCTGAAGATAACTTCAGTAATAGCGTAAATGGAGGCGGTAATCATGTTAATCATGATAATGAACTACGGCAAGCTCCGCTCCCTAAGAAAAGAAAAACTGCAATGCCTGGTTGCACTTACAAAGAATTTCTTGCTTGTAAACCCACTGAGTTTGCAGGCAATGAAGGAGCGACTGCGGCACTGCGTTGGTTAGAGAAAACCGAAGCAGTAATTGCCATAAGTAAATGTGCTCAGGATGATCAGGTCATGTATGCATCAAATCTTTTCAAAGAAGTGGCGCTAGAATGGTGGAATACGGTGTTACAAGCAAAAGGAAGAAGGATGGCGTATGCTATGAACTCGGAAGAATTTAAGAGCTTTGTAGAAAGAAAATTCTGTCCTGAGTATGAAAAGGAACAAATGACAAATAAGTTTCTAACCCACCGGATGGTGGATGTAGATTGTCGAGGGTATACTTCGACATTCTTCGAATATGCTAGAGTGGTACCAACCCTGGCTTCGCCAGAGCCGGTACTTATTTCTCGTTATATTTGGGGATTGATTTCCAAAATCCGTAATATCGTCAAGGCTGCGAAACCTCGTACAATTGATGATGCGGTGGAATTAGCCAATACTCTGACTGACGAACTAATACGGACAAGAGAAGAAAATAGAAGGAAGGAAGTAGCCCAAAAGATTACCCAAGAATTCCATCCGGGTAACCATAACAATTTCAAGAGAAGAGGAAATGAGCAATCTACCACTAGTCTATTTTGCAATTTTTGCAAAAGGAAACATTTTGGAAGATGCAAAGGATATTGCAATTTTTGAAAAATTCCGGGGCATCAAGAAGAAGACCGCAGGAGGAAGAAATTTTCAGTCTGTTACAACTGTGGAGAAGCTGGACATCTTAGGCCAGATTGTCCAAAACTGAACAAATCATCTGACAATAAAGCCAAACCTGCAGAAGGAGCAAAAAGGAATGTAAGAGCCTTTCAACTGACTGCTAAGGAAGCATAACTCATTCCAGATGTGATAGCCGGTACGTTCTTAGTCCACAACGTTTACATAAAAGTATTATTTGACTCTGATGCAAACCAAAGTTTTATAAATACTTCATTCTGCCAAACTTTTAACTTACCTTTAACCAGCAGTCCAGCATTAGGAAAATTTCTACAATAGAAACGGCAGATGGGAATTCAGTTAAAATAAATAAGGTTCTGCAAAGCATAGAAATAGAACTTTTAAGTCCTAAATTTTCTGCAACCTATTATCTATGAAATTAGTTGAAATCAAGGTTGTGCTAAGAATGGATTGATTAGTAAAACAATCATGCTCGAATTATCTGTGATAAGAATTCCATAGAAATTTGTGCACCCACTGGAGAAGTAATAATGATTACAGGAGATAAGCTATGTAAAACCCTAAAGTTCATATCAGTAATGAAAGTTGCTAATTATAAACGAAAGCAAGGAATAGTATACATGATTTCAGTAATCATCAATACTAAAGATAAAGAATTTAAGGAAATTTCTGTAGTTTCAGAATACTCAGATGTATTCCCAGAAGATTTACCTGGATTACCACCAGATAGGGAGATAGAATTTAGGATTCATCTAATTCCCGGAATTTTACCGATAAGCCAAGGCACCTTATCGGTTAGCACTCACATAAATATTAAAAACTGAAAAAGCAATTAGATGAATTATTAAGTAAAAGTTTCATACAACCTAATATATCCCCGTGTGGGGGGGGGGGGCACTAGTGTTGTTTATTAAGAAAAAAATGATTCGATGAGAATGTGTATTGATTATAAGGAATTGAATAAGGTTACAATTAAGAATCAATACCCATTACCTAGAATTGATGATCTATTTGATCAATTCCAGGGAGATAGATATTTTTTTTAAGATCGACTTACGTTCCGAATATCATCAATTAAAAGTACAAGAGAAAGACATACCTAAAACCATTTTCAGAACTAGGTATGGTCATTACGAGTTTACAATCATGCCCTTCAGATTAACGAATGCACCTCCAGCATTCATAGACATGATGAATAGGATCTGTAAACTATATTTGGATAAATTTGTAATTGTCTTCATAGACGATATATTTATTTATTCCAAAAGTCAGGAAGGACATTGTCAGTACTTGCATGCACTCTTAGCATTTTTAAGAAAAGAGAAGCTTTACGCCAAAGTCTCGAAGTGTGAATTTTGGTTACCAAAAGTGCAATTTCTAGGTCATATGGTGAATCATGAAGGTATTCACGTAAATTCTGCTAAGATAGCAGCAATTACCAAATGGAAAGTTCCGCAATCCGCAATGGAAATTAGAAGTTTTATAGGTTTAGTCGGATACTATATTAAGGATTTTTCCAAGATAACTATACCATTAACTAAGCTAACCTATAAAACAGTTAAGTTTGAATAGGGACCTAAACAAGAAGAAGCCTTTAGGATCTTAAAGCATAAATTAATAAAATTCTAGTTTTACCTGAAGGAACAGAAAATTTTAAAAGTATATGGTGATGCTTCAAAACTAGGATTTGGATATGTGTTAATGCAACGCAACAAGGTAATTCTGTATGCATCAAGGTAATTGAAAAAGCACGAAGAAAACTATACCACTCATGACTTAGAATTAGGAACCATAAATTTTGCCCTTAAGATTTAAGACATTATCTGTATGGAAGTAAGTTTACTGTCTATACGGATTATAAGAATTTAAGATATATATTTGGGCAAAAAGAATTAAAGATGAGGCAAAGGAGATGGATGAAAATCCTAAGTGACTACGACTGTGATATTCAGTATCACGAAGGAAAGGCTGAAGACGGCTAGAGATAGTCAGAAAAGTTATACAGATAATAGACGAAAGCCGTTGGAGTTCGAGTTGGAGACAAAATGCTAATTGAAAGTATTTCCTTGGAAAGGAGTTGTTAAATTTGATAAGAAAGGAAAGCTAAATCCAAGGTATATAGGATCATTTCCAGTGATCCAACGTATAGGACCAGTTGTTTATCAGTTACAACTATCAGGAGAGTTAGCTGGGGTACATGATGTATTTCATGTATCCAATCTCAAGAAATGTCTATCAGACGAATCTTTGGTAGTACCTTTCCAAGATATAAAGGTAAACAAGTAGTGTTAGTTAAAGTAAAGTAGGATTCAAAGATATGATCCTAATACATTCAGGAGTTAAAATAAGAAATGAAGCAAAAATATCCTCAATTATTCCAGTAAATCTCGAGGACGAGATTTTTATTAAGGTAGGGAGAATGTAACAACTCGTAGCAAAAAGTCTTAATTATTATTTTAATTGACCAATAGGAAACCTTAATTGAGAAACCCAAGTAATTCTGAACAAACCCTAAAATTTTCAGAACAATCGGAATCAGGATCAGGGCCCCTAAAACTCAGGGGGGGTAAACCCTAGTCGGTATTATCTACACAGTTTTACGTGTAAATTGAAAATGAACGCAAGACCAACTCAGCAAGGCTACTTAGACACGCGGCCACCCTATGATAGGGGGCGCCTCTCGCGCCACGCGACACCCCCTCGCGCCACGCGAGGGGGGAGGTTTTTCATGTATAAATATATGACTTTGGGACTTGATTCTGGACGCTTGAACGATGAAAAACTTCGAATTATACACGGAGTTATGCTCTGTTTATCACAATTAACACACACGATTCACTAATCGACGCCGCAATCAGGGTAATAACTCGATCGCTATTACGATTCAACGTCCGATCGATTATAACTATCCAACGATTGTTTAAGTGCCGCTCAAATTGAGTTTATACTTTGTTATTCATCGTGATTTCGACTTGAATGTTTGAGTGCTGTTCGAATTCGGACTATACTCTGTCATTCGTTGTGAATCCGCTGAATTGTTAAGTATTGCACTTGTAAACCGTTGTGAGGGTTTAATCTCGTGAATTGTCGTAAATGCTGTATTAAGTTACTAACCGAATTGTGTGCCTGTTATTAAATTAGGTTAAAAAGGCTAATCAGTAGGCTTATACTCTGCTCGTTAAATATGCAATGTGAGTCATTCTCTTTTTATCAACTATTTTACAATACCTCAAATTATTTTCAAGGTTATAATTACAGGGACTAAGTCGTGGATATCTTGAATTACTGGTTAATGGGGTATTGTGCACATTACTAATTTTCTCCCAGTTAGGTTCATTGACCTACTCGGGATAATCACTGTTAGGTTCATTGACCTACAGTGATAATCATCACTATTTAGGTTCATTGATCTAAATAGTGGTATGACCATCGTCACCATTTGTGACATGTCACCATTGTGACAGAAGGCCAGATAAAAATAAGATAGAAGCCATTGTAATCGCTCTTATGCTGTAATTAATAACTATGCATCGTTATGCAAAATAGAATGATTCACTCAGTATTTCCCTGCTGACAAAACCTTTTTCAAACATGTTTCAGGTGATCTGTTGTGAGCACAGGAAAAGTGCCGTGGAGCACTACAAGCTTAGAAAAGTGGCTCAATGTAAATAAATAAAGAAACATGTTTTGAGAAATAAAGATTTTCCAGTAAAATCACTTTATTGTAAACTATGGGATTTATCCTTATATTATATATATAAACGAGCAGTTTTAATATTAATCGATCCTGTTTAAAAAGACTTCCGCTGTCATCTAATCAGATACCATTGGATTTCCTGCTTCGCGGCTCTGGACCGGGTCAAACCGGGGCCAAGGGCCGTGACACACTGCATTTCTATCTCAAATCGCTAACAAATCGTTGAATTGTGGACAACCTTATGCTACGGTGTACGCTTATACTACGCTATTCGATATACCAAAACGCGATCGCCATATTCGAACACTCGCGAACTTTGAATAATAGGTTTCTGTTTTCTAACTGCCTCTAGTAATTAATTGCGTATGTGCTCCCTTGCTTCTGTGTGTTACATGCTTAGGTGTTATGCGATTATGTGCTCTACATGCTTATGTGTTTATGTGATTTTGTGTTCTACGTGGTTATGTATCTATGTGATATGATAATATGCGTGCTCCTGAGCTTTAGTAGTAGTAGACGTGTGAGGCGAGATTCGAATATTTTGTGTTGAGTCCTGTGACGATGTCTGTTGCAGACAATGTCGTCTGGATCCCGTCATCCCTTACTTTCTCGGCAAGAAAAGAGAGACAAACGTCTTGCTTCTATCATCGCTAAAAGCGTAGCAAAGGCCGTGAATGATGTTTATGAGAATGCCAGCAAATCGTCTGAGGAATCGAGAACCGAAGCTCCTAAAGCTACCGCGAAGACCTTCAGTTTCAAGCAATTCAAGTCGTGTGGGCCAAAATAATTCACTGGCGAAGGAGGTCCCACTGCATTATTTCACTGGTTTGATTCCATTGAGGTTACTCTGCGACAGAGTGGTTGCCCTGATGACCTCCGAACTCTGAATGCTACCGGCGTTTTCCAGTCCCGTGCACTAGACTGGTGGACGGCCGAGAGGAACAAGCGAGGGAACGATGCAGCCTACGGTCTGTCGTGGGACGAGCTCAAGGAAGTTATGCTAGAGGAATTCTGCCCTCCTCACGAACGTCAAAAGCTAGAAGATGAATTTTGGCACATACAGCAAAAGGAAGGTGACAATGCTAGTCTCACTGCTCGCTTCAAGCAGCTCAGCATTATCTGTCCTGACCAAGTCAAGACTCCAGACATGGCAATCAAGAAGTACATCCGGGCCCTGCCCGACTGCGTTGCTGATTTCGTGCAAGCGGCTAAGACTACGTCGATTGAGGAAACTTATCTACTAGCCGCTGAAATCAACGACACGCGGGTTAAGGCTGGTGTCTGGGATAAGACTTCGAAGTATCTGCATCAAGCTACCGCTACCGCACCAATTGCTGAACCCACCTCATCGAGCAACAAGAGGAAGAACAAGAGAAAGAACAGCTCCAGCAACAAGAACTGTGCAATCACTGCTGCACCAGTTCAATCCGTACCAGCTCAACAGCGCCAAGTGGCAGCGCATGTGACCAATGCACCTCTTGCTAAGCGTGCATACACTGGGCCACATCCGCTCTGCCCTACTTGTACCTACCATCACCCAACTGCCATCGCTTGCCGTTTTTGTGCTCATTGCAATGTATACGGCCACTTTACTGCCAACTTCCGTATTCGACCAGCTCCTGCTCATCAACCTCTACTCACCGCCCCACAGGGTCAACAAGCGCCTCCGGCACCCGCGGTCAAAGCCAGAGCTTGCTTCGCATGTGGCGATCCTAATCATTTCGCCAACATGTGCCCAAACAGGGTTGTGAAACAAGAGCCCCAGCAGCAACAGCCTCATCAGCAGCAGCAACACCAGCAACAACAGCAGCAACAGCAACAACAGGCCGCACGCGCCAGAACTTTCAACATCAACGTGCGCCAAGCCCAAGCCGACAACAACGTGGTTAATGGTATGTTCCTTGTGAATGGTATTTATGCATCATGTTTGTTTGATACTGGAGCCGATAATTGCTTTGTGTCGTTCGAATTCGAGATGCTCCTTAATCGTAAACGCTCCAAACTCTCCTCGATATTCGACGTTGAAGTCGCCACTGGAAGAACTGTCGCCGTCAATTCCGTTATCCGTGATTGTACTTTTGAGCTCAACAATCACATCTTCCCAATCGACCTCATTCCGATGCAACTCGGAAGTTTCGATATCATAGTAGGCATGGACTTTCTACGCGAAAACCATGCCGAAGTTGTGTGTTATGATAAGATGATTCGATTCTTGCTCGCGAATGGTGATTTATTGTGTGTATACGGTGAAACTACCTCGAAAGGGCTCAAGCTCATGTCATGTGTCCAAGCTAGCAAGTATCTCCGCAAGGAATACAAAGCTTTCTTGGCAAACATTGTAGTAGCGGAGAAGGAAAAGAAAGAGAAGAAGGAAGTGAAAGACGTTCCTGTGGTTCATGAATTTCCTCACGTGTTTCTTGATGATCTTCCAGGCTTGCCACCTAGTCGTGATATCGACTTTTGTATCGACCTCATTCCTGGAGCAAATCCTGTCGCCAAAGCCCCTTATCGACTCGCGCCATCCGAAATGCGCGAACTTTCAAACCAACTCCAGGAATTACTTGAGAAAGGCTTCATTCGCCCGAGCACCTCTCCGTGGGGCGCGCCAGTCCTTTTCTTCAAAAAGAAGGATGGGTCGTTCCGGATGTGCATCGACTATCGGGAATTGAATAAGCTAACTATCAAGAACCGCTATCCCTTACCTCGCATCGACGACTTGTTTGATCAGCTACAAGGCGCTACGTGTTTCTCGAAGATCGACCTACATTCAGGATATCACCAACTGCGAATACAAGAGGAGGATATACCCAAAACCGTGTTCCTCACCCGATACGGCCATTACGAATTCGTTGTCATGCCTTTTGGCTTAACCAACGCACCAGCGGTTTTCATGGATCTGATGAATCGTGTGTGTAAACCATATCTCGACCGTTTCATCATCGTATTCATCGATGATGTCTTGATCTATTCCAAATCCAAAGCCGAACACGCGCAACATCTACGTTTGGTTCTCGAGTTACTCCAGGGGAACCAACTCTATGCCAAGTTCTCCAAGTGCGAATTCTGGTTGGAGGAAGTTCAGTTTCTGGGTCACATTGTTAATAGTCAAGACATTCACGTCGATCCTGCGAAGATTGAAGCTGTCAAGAGCTGGGTTACACCTAAGAACCCGTCTGAAGTCCGTTCTTTTCTCGGACTAGCGGGCTATTATCGACGATTTATCGAGGGATTCTCAACGATCGTTGTGCCGCTTACCTCTCTTATGCATAAAGATCAGCCTTTTGTCTGGGGAACCAAACAAGAGACTGCCTTTCAAACCCTCAAGCATAAGCTTTGCAATGCTCCTGTTCTCACGTTGCCCGACGGAAACGACGATTTCATTGTCTACTGTGATGCTTCCAACCTTGGCCTCGGTTGTGTCCTCATGCAACGGAACAAGGTTATAGCCTACGCGTCTCGTCAGCTCAAAATCCACGAGAAGAACTATACAACCCATGATCTCGAGCTAGGCGCGGTTGTTTTTGCATTAAAGATTTGGCGACACTACCTGTATGGTACCAAGTGTACGATCTATACCGATCATAGGAGCCTACAACACATCTTTAATAAGAAGGAACTTAATATGCGTCAACGCCGATGGGTTGAACTTCTCAACGATTATGACTGTGAGATCCGTTATCACCCAGGCAAAGCAAATGTTGTTGCCGACGCACTTAGCAGACGGAGTTATCTGCTTAGCACTCGTAATGTTCAAGCCCAACACGACCTCGAAACCCTTATCCGTGAAGCCCAGCATGCGTGTTTTAACGAGCGCACATTGAAGAGGGAACGAATCTATCACGATGGAGCCCAACTTGTGAGCAAATCCAATGGAATATTCCACTTTCTGGACCGAATCTGGATCCCTAAGCGGACCGATTTGCGGCAGATTCTGATGGACGAAGCCCACAAATCCCATTATTCTATCCATCCCGGTGCCGATAAAATGTACCAAGATCTTCGCTAAAGGTACTGGTGGCCCGGTATGAAAAGGGATATTGCCCTCTACGTTGGAAAGTGCTTAACTTGTGCAAGAGTCAAGGCTGAACATCCAAGACCCTCTGGCTTACTCGAACAACCACCAATTCCTATGTGGAAGTGGGAAAGTATAGCTATGGATTTCATAACGAAGCTTCCGCACACGTCATCAGGTCACGACAGCATTTGGGTTGTGGTCGACCGTTTGACTAAATCAGCTCACTTTCTGCCGATACGAGAAGACTACAAGGTGGAACGATTAGCCCGAATCTACACCGACGAGATCATTTGTAATCATGGGACGCCTCGTGACATCATCTCTGATCGTGAAGCTCGGTTTACCTCACGACTGTGGGAAACGTTTCAAACGGCACTCGGTACATCACTTAATCTAAGTACCGTTTTCCACCCTCTAACTGACGGTCAGACTGAAATAACGATTCGTACTCTTGAAGACATGCTCCGTTCGTGTGTCTTAGACTTCGGTGGTAATTGGGACAAATACCTGCCGTTAGTCGAATTCTCGTACAACAACAACTATCATGCTAGCATCCAAATGGCACCATTCGAGGCATTATATGGAAGAAGATGTCGATCGCCTATTGTGTGGCACGAGATCGGTCACTCGCAACTAACCGGTCCCGAACTACTGCAAGAAACGACAGACAAAATTTTCCAAATTCGAGACAACCTAGTGAAAGCTCGGGATCGACAGAAAAGTTACGCCGATAAGAAACGCAAGCCCCGTGAATTTGACGTTGGTGACCACGTACTCCTAAAGGTGTCACCTTGGAAGGGTGTGGTCCGATTCGGCAAAAAGGGAAAACTCGCGCCTCGATATGTTGGACCTTTTAAGATTCTGGAAAGGATCGGAAAAGTAGCCTACAGACTCGAACTACCGGAGGAACTTAGTAATGTCCACCCGACTTTCCACGTGTCAAACCTCCGAAAGTGCCTAGCCGACCACGACTTACATGTCTCTCTCGATGACCTGCAAGTGAACGAAACATTACACTTCGTGGAGAAGCCTGTCGAAATCATGGATCGCCAAACCAAGCAGATCAGACGCTCTCGCATTCCTATTGTGAAAGTCCGATGGGAAGGAAAACAAGGCGCAAAGTTCACTTGGGAACTCGAAAGCGACATGAAGGCGAAGTACCCGCAGTTGTTTAAAAAGAAAGTCTAGAGAGAGAAAGTGACATCGTGATTCTAGTGCTTTGTACGATTTCATATAGAATCATCGATTATATTACGTTCTCATGTGTTTGGTCACATTCGTGTACGGATTCCGCACGTCACACGTTCGGTTCGCAATCGTTTCGGAGTCAAAACTGGTCCGAACCGAAAGTTCTCAAACGTGATTCACGGCGTTGTACAGCTTTCAGCTTAATTTCGGGACGAAATTCCCTAAACAAGGGGAGGCTGTAACACCCCGTGTTTTCGAAAGTCAAAGTCAAGGTCAAAGTCAACGACCGATTGTACGAATTTGACTTATAGTAATTTCCTTATTTTAATTGCATTATGTGGAGTAAGTGTTGTTAATTGCTAAAATCGATGTGTGTTAATCGCTATCTAATCGACTTACGACTGTGAATGATAGGAAGTAACAATGCGATAAAGTTAACTAATCAATAATCAAGCTATGCTACTCGACATCGAATCGTGATACGAACCGCAACTCGACTTAACCTGGTTAATTATACGTGTGTGTGTGCCTTATGTGTTACTTGTGCATGTTATATATATATATATATATATATATATATATATGTCGTGGAAATCAATCGAACTCAATCGAAACTCGAAACGTAATCGAACCCGAATCTGAATCGAAATCGAACTATGATAATTAGTAGTTGGGACTGAAAGTAATTTGACTAGGAAACCCTATCGTGACGAGCCGCTCGTAATCGAAATCGAAACACCAAAACCGTCGCGTCAAACAAACAAACCAAGTGCCATCCGGCCGGATAGCCATCCGACCGGATAGCCACTGCGCTACAAAACAAGAGTCATCCGACCAGATAAGCCATCCGAGCGGTGTGTCATCCGATCGGATAACCCTTTCCTCTTTTGGAATCCTATAAATACCCCTGTCATTGTCATTCTTTCCATTTCTGGAAACCCTCTATCCGAACCATTCGTGCTCCTCACCTTTTCTTCGATTTCTCTCAATCCAGGTAAGATCTCGCCCTAAATCTTGTACTTTCTTGATCTACACACACTCCTACACCTTTCTATCTTTTAAATCTTAACTTTTAACAGCGAAATCATTAGATTTCGGGAGTTCTAGGATGACGTCATCATGTGTTCTTCAAGAACTTCATATTTTGACTTCAATCCACCAAGAACAACCGAGATCTAACAGATTTCCACGCAAGCATACAAAGATTCGACACAAGAATGGTGAAAAAGGATTGAAAGATGGTTTTAACTTTCTTTCAACTCTTTTGCACTCAAAGTACTCAAAACCGATAGGATCCGACCCTGATTTAGTCTTCTACTCGATTATAGTGTTGTACTAGCTCAAGATTTGGATTCTACTCACGAGACTACCGATTTCGGGTTAGCCAAGACCAAACGCCTCGAGCCGGTAACCGGCTGGACTAGGGTGATTCCTGGTCGGGTTGGTCATCTGGGTCGAACTAGGGGTTCTGTTGGCTAACACGTTGTCAAAGTGTCTCGGCATAACAACAAACCATCAAGACGATCAAGTGTAGGACGAACGGAACAATCGGAACGGATTGCTGTCCGACTGGATTGCTGTCCGATCGGATAGGTCATCCGAACGGATCACACTTGGGTCCCACCTTTTAAACAACCTTATTTAGAGTTTGAGTATTGAACGAAATGTAATCCGATCGGACGACCACCTGACTGGATTACTCTTCGGATCATGAGATACTAAGACTTTAAAGACTTAAACAATTTTCAACATGTTCAATAATAAGGTTGCCATCCGATCGGATTGCCATCCGATCGAATGACACTTCTGTTGTGAACTTGACTTCAGTGAGTAACCTTATCACTAAGTCGCCGTCCGACCGGGTGACCATCCGAATGGATTGTTATCCGCACGACCAGCCATCCGATCGACCGACTTGATGAATAGAGATACTTCAATGTTTTCAAGATACTACAACGAAAACTTCAAAAGTCAAGCCATCATACACAAACACATTCTCCTCATAGGAAGAAACAATCCACTCGAATCGCCATCCGACCGGACCACTGTCTGACCGGATGACCACCCGAACGGATTGTTATCCGCACGGATTGCTGTCCGATCGGATTACCATCCGATCGAACCACCATCCAACCCTTTCACACCTTGTGACCTTTTACACATCACTTATCGTTATACAATCTAATCTACTCAGGCTAATCTTACTCACTAAGCACTCCCTTCAATCCATCAATCGCTGTGAGTATACTCGATCCCTTTTTGCTTTAAGCACTTTTGGGTGTTACATACGTTACGAATATTCAAACTACAATAATCACACTACTCAATACTATTTGAACGCTAACCGTTAATGCATGTTATACGTGGCTTATGAATGCTTGTTTGTTATGTTTACACATGGAATGCTGTCTACCTGCCTTAGCAATGATAGTACTATAGTTTGGACTCAGCACCCGTTCACACGGGGGTTGTTAAGGATCACTTACTTGCATGAATTACGGTGGTAATCATGTATTGCGAACTGCCTCGGGCAGTCAACCCGCAGTCATTGGTACCGATTGATCTATGTCGATAACTAACGTGCTTCATTTCACTATGTGTACGTGCTGGTTATGCGTAAACGAATTCGAACTCTATATGCTATTATCAAACTTGTATGCTCACCTTTACATTTTATGTATTGACATTATTTTAACGTATGTGACAGGTGGTTAGGACGCACACTTGGTAGGAATTTGAAGCTAGAATAAAGCTTTAGAGCCCAACAAATAGTTGTCTGTAGTGGTCAAACTAAGGGTCTCTAAAAGCAGATAAACAATTGTTGTCTATTTAAATCTGAGTTGTCGGAACAGAATATTTGCCTAGATCTTGTCTGTAATAATTGTTTTACTGTTCGAGATACGGTATGGGACGTATTATTTAAATTGAATGGTATTGATAATTGTTATGGAAACTTCTGGATAATTTGTTTCGCTCAGTGCCACGCCCCGATGATTCCGCCATCGGTTGGGGTGTGACACCATAGAACACTTGGAAATTCTTCAAGCCAATTGCTTTCGTGCCTTCCCAATCTGGCTTTGATCCCTTCAACTATGCTTCTATTCATCCTTTCCACTTAACCATTTGACTGTGGGTACGCCACCGAGCTAAAAACCTGAGCTATTCTGAATTCTTTGCACCAAATGCTGAAAGGCTTTTCAGCAAATTGCTTTCCATTATCGGTGACAAGCACTCCCGGTAATCCATAGCGACAAATGATGTTTTCCCAAACGAAGTCAATGACTTGCTTGCTCGTGATTTTTGCAAGTGGTTTAACCTCAGGCCACTTGGTGAAGTAGTCTATGGCTACTAATAAGAACTTCACTCCACCTTTGGCTGGTGGGAATGGGCCAACGATGTCCATCCCCCATTTATGAAATGGCCATGTTGAGGCTATCGGGACAAGATCATGCTTGGGGCTCTTTGGGAGTGGTGCATGAATTTGGCAGGAATCACATTTTCTCAGTTGTTCAGCGGTGTCTCGGTGCATGGAGGGCCAAAAATACCCAAGGTTCATTAGTTTAGCATCCACCGTTCTAGCTCCAAAATGAGCTCCACATATACCTTCATGAACCTCTTTGGTCAAATACTGGCTTTGTTCGGGGCACACACATCTCAGCAAAGGTGCAAGGTAACCCTTTTTGTAGAGGATTTCACCTTGCAACATATACTGCCTAGACTTGACTTTAACCATTTCAGCCTCTGTTTGATCAGCAGGTAACTCACAATTTTTAAGGAATTTTTTAATTGGAGTCATCCAATTGGTGCCTTCTTCGGTGATTACGTCTTGAACTTCCAATTCTTCAATTGATGGAGTCTTCAACACTTCTACCAGTACCTTTTTGGTGAGGTGGGCAAAAGTGAGGGAAACGAGTTTACTCAAGGCATCAGCCTTCTTATTTTGAAACCTGGGAATTTGCTTGATGGTACATGTTTGGAATGTGTTCATTAGTTCTTTGGATTTTTCTTTGTATCTCTTCATATTGGGCTCCTTTGCAACATAACTGCCGTTCACTTGTCTTGACACCAACAACGAGTCCGTGAAGACTTCAAGCTTTTGAACCTTCATTTCCTTAGCCAACCTCAAGCCGGCTATTAGTGCTTCGTATTTAGCTTCGTTGTTGGTGGTCTGAAAATCAAATCGAAGAGCATACGTGAATTCTAACCCTTTCGGGTTGACCAAAATGAGCCCAGCCCCTGACCCTTCAACGCTTGAAGCCCCATCAGTAAAAAGCTTCCAGGCTTCAAGGTTTGAGGGTTCAGTGGAGGCTTTGTTTACTTCAGTGGTTGTTTGCTTTGGGACTTCTACAATGAAATCAGCCAAGACTTGGGCTTTGATGGCTTTTCTTGGAACATAGGTGATGTTATGTTCACCTAATTCCATTTCCCATTTGGCTAATCGCCCTGAATTTTCTGGTTTCTCAAGCACACTCTTAATGGGTTGGTCAGTGACCACTTGTATAGGGTGTGCTTGGAAATACCTTCGAAGCCTTCTAGCCGTTTGTACTAGGGCTAGAGCAAGTTTTTCCAGAGGAGGATACTTGATCTCTGCCAGTTTTAGAGTTTTACTGAAGAAATAAACAGGTACATGAACTTTGTCTCGTTCAATGGTGAGGACCGCACTTATTGCTTCTTCAGCTACTGAAAGGTATACAGAGATCAGCTCTCCCATTTCTGGGGCTGCAATATCTGGGAGCGAAGCTAAGTGTTGCTTCATCTGGTTGAAGGCTTCCTTAGCATCTTCCGTCCACTTGAAATCCTTTTTGTCAGAGCATCCTTTGAGTGTTTTGAAGAAAGGCAACGACCTTTCAGCCAATTTTGAGGTGAAACGCTTTAAGGCTGCAAGCTTTCCGTTTAAGCTTTCTACCTCCTTTTTGCTTCGTGGTGGCTTGGTTTCAAGAACAGCTTTGACTTTGTTTGGATTGGCCTTTATGCTATGTTTTCCCACAATATGCCCCAGGAACTTTCCTTCTTCATGTCACACCCTGATTTTGCGGAAGCGTGGGTTTATTTGGTGTGACTTCTTAATACCATAGCAACAATCATAACAATGCTATATGATAAAAACATGAGATATTCATCCATTAATAAAGTTTAGAAAAATCCCATTTTCAACAATCACAAAATAAGTTACAAACCTTAACTTGATTTAATTGAGCTTAGCAAAAGACTTTAAACAATACTAGGTTTAGGGATATGTAACCCGTCCAGGAAGAGGTTACACCTTCTAAACCCTGGATGACTTCATTATTCAAACGCAGCTTGAAAATATGTTGATGCGTGTGAAGTGTTATATATATTAGGTGTATATTTTAAGCCCTTTTTAACACTTATTTTAGCCAAGTTTTAAATTTATAAAACACGATATTATACTAACACTAAACACACATATGGGCAAGTGCACCCATCGTGAGCGTAGTATAGCGTTGGTAAGATACCGAGGTCGTCCAAGGACACAAGAGCTTTTAGTACCGGTTTATCCTCAACGTCTAATCAAAATAAAAAGTTTAGAAAAATGTTTTAAACTAAGAAAAATAAAAACTAACTAAAATGCTGAAAATAAAAATAAAACAGATAGACAAGATGAATCACTTGGTTCCGACTCGTATCTAGTATAACCTTTGATTATTTCCGCACTTTTGCACATAATTAAGAGATTATCTTAGTTATTGTAGTAGGCCCCTCTTTTGAAGGTGACGTTACCCTCACCCCAGTAGTTTGAGTAAGCAAGGATACAATCCTAAAAGGGTGGATTATTGGAAGATAATGAATTACGTTATTAATGCAGTATTGTGGTAGGCCCCGCTTTTGGCGGTGACGTTACCCTCGGCTAAGTAGTCTGAGTCAGCAGGGATACAGTCCTAAATAGCCGGGTTATAGTATTAATAGTAGTTAACTTATGAGGGGGTCAAAGAGTTTGGACCCCCGCCATCCAATACCATGAAGTATTGAAGGAAGTCCTACTAAATTTGACCCAGGTCCATTGCAGGACCTCTAAACGCTGAACAATGGCAAGACCTTTACCAAACCGTTCCCTTAACCCCCGGCCAGGTAGCCAACATACCTCCATATAGACCGTGGAGATATGAATGGTGAAAATCTTTTATTTTATATAGACAGTAAAATAATGCCAAGACACCACGGACAAACGATAAGGAAAGATCACCTTCAACATAAGTAACTAGTTATTAAAGTCATTAATACAAAACCAAATAAAAAGTGCAAAAGATTAGAAATAAAAAGTATTATACTAGACACTTTGTCTTCACCAAGTGATGTAAGAGACTTAGGCAAACATGGCCTTGATTGTCAAGAACTCTTACGATCAATCTTGGATCCCGAGACGACTCACACACTCTACGATGGACAATGGATGATGGTGGTGGATGATGGTGTTGTGATGGTGGTGGGTGGTGGATGAAGTGTGAGAGAGGTGGTGTGCCAAGGGATGAGATGAAATGAATCCAAGCACTCCTATTTATAGGCTGAACAGAGAGCTGGGCACGGCCCCGTGTCCGCTGGGCACGGCCCCGTGCCTGTCTGACACTCTCTCTCCTCATTAATTGTAATTCGCAATTACAATAAATGCGCCTGCTGTACTTTCGACACGCCCCCGTGTCCGCTGGGCACGGCCCGTGGTGGGCAATAGAAGCTTCTATAGGTTTCTCTTTTCTGCTGCTTCTTGGGCACGGCCCCGTGCTGGCTGAGCACGGGGCGTGTTGTAACAACTCTCATCAAAAGTCATACTTAATATATTAATTAGTCCAAAAGGAAACCCTAATTAAGAGACCCAAGTGATTCTGAACAAACCCTGAAATTTTCATAATTTTCAGAATCAGGATTAGGGCCCCTAAAACTCAAGGGGGGTAAACCCTAGTTGATAATTATCTTCAAAATTCGTTGTCAAAATAACTGAAATATGGAAGTACTGACTCATCAAGGCTAGTCCCAGTCGTGGCTAGTCTATGTGCCTATTTTTAACCCATACGATGCGTATGGTAAGTTTGGCTACGATGCGCAGCCAGTTTAAATCCCATACGATGCGCAGGGGATATTTGGCTACGATGCGCAGGGCTTCCAAATTTTCACCTATAAATAGCAGACATTGGCATTCGAATTCTGAACATATTACGTCGAAATAATTCTCACTATTACACTGATTTACGTTCTGCTATTCCAAAATTCAACCCCCGGGTATCGAAATTCTGCTACAAAACAGGGTATTAGCACAATCACTGCTACGATTCATTTATCCGAAGATCAAGATATCCAATGCATGTTTTAATGCCGCCCACATTAGGGTTATACTTTATCGTTCGTCATTAATTTGACGGATTGTCGTTAATTCGATAGGTAAAGTATTATACTTTATCGTTCGTTGTTAATTCAACGGATCATCGTTAATTCGATGGGTAAAGTATTATACCTTGTCGTTCATTGTTAATTCAATGGATCATCGTTAATTCGATGGACAAAGTATTGCATTTTGACACTCATTGTGATAATTTGATCTCGTAAATTATCGTAATTGCTGGATTGATTACTAACCCAGATTTGTGTGCATTATTTATATTAGGTTAACAAGACTAAATCATAGATTAGACTCTGACCATATTAAATCAGCAATGTGAGTCATTCTCTCTTTTTATCAAATCTATTTACAAAATCATGTTTATTTCAAGGTTATAATTACGGGGATTAAGTCTTTGTAATCACCAAGTTACAGCCGGTATGTGGGGTTTTGTATACATTACTTGATAATCGTCACCATTGGGGCAGCCAATGGGGGATATGACCATAGCCACAGACACCATTGGACGAATGGGCCAATGGGTCGAGTGACAAGTACCGTGGGTAGTTGGCTTGATATCAGAAACATTGTAATCGCTCTTAATACTGTATATTATAACAAATGTGTCATTTTAGTAAATAGAATGATTCACTCAGTATTTCCCGCTGACAAAACTTTTTTCAAACATGTTTCAGGTGATCTGTTGTAATTCAGGAAAAGTGCTGAGAAGCATTTCAAGCTGACTGATAGTGGCTCAATATAAAATAAATAAATGCTTTTGTAATATCACACTTTATAGTAAAAATATAATATTGTAAATTATCGGGGTTTATCCCAAATTATGAAATAAAATAATCGGGGAAAAAGTTTTTAGCTTTAAGCGATCCTGTTTCCGCTGTTAAACTCAATTAAATCAATACCGCAGTATTTCTGTCCCGCGGCTTCTGAAACGGGTCAAACCGGGTCGGGGGCCGTGACAGAAAAAGGTGGTATCAGAGCCACTGGGTTAAGCTGATACTCAATTTTTCCTGATTACAGCCACTGGGTTAAGCTGATTAAGTATTTGGAAATACTTAATTTTTCCTGATTACAGCCACTGGGTTAAGCTGATTAAGTATTTAGAAATACTTAATTTTTCCTGATTACTATTATGTGATTATTTGTATTATTAACTGATTATTTGATTATTTGTTAGTTACAGTATGGGTAAGAAAAAGCTGTCAAGCATCTATCTTAAATTAGAGAAATCATCTAATGAAAAAGGAAGTTCATCCCGAACCAAATCCTCAAGTCAGTCTGAAATTCCTGAAGAAGGAATATTCGTGCGAAAGGCACAATACGAGGAATCACTTTCTCCTCAAAGGAGGGAAATGATTATTAAGAAAAGTAAAGAGAAAATCCGAGAAAAGAGGATTAAACGGGAAACTCAGAAATTAATTGATAAATCACCTTGGGAAGATAAACTAGATGAGAAATGGGCTAATTTATATATGCTAGCCACCGTAGCAGAAAATATAAATCTTTAAAGATTAGTACCCTACTCTCATAAATCTAGAAACCTTGTGTGATAAATAAAACGTGAAACCTGAGTGTGTTTGTCAGTTATCTTTGTAATCAACTAGTACATTGTGTGGAATAAATTACAAAGTTTATTTGTAAATTTTAACTTAGTATTTTATGCATTTTGCATATATGCTACATCAGCATGAGTGAGATAACCGAAGATTTCCAGAATCTTAATCTTTATCCCGTAACTGTCGAAGCTTCCAAAGAATATACTAGCTACTATCCCGATATTGAACAACCAGTAGAATTCAAGGTTCCACCTTTGAGCAAGCCGAAACAGAAGAAAAGAACTTATGTAGGATGGAGGAAAATCCGTAAGAAGAAGCCAGCTAAGAAACTGCTCAAAATAAATAATCCTTTGAAAAAGGGAAAAGAAGTCATAACCGGAGAAAATTCCAAACCACAAGAAATGGAAACTGGAGATAAAAAGAAGGATAAGGAGGTAGAAATGCAATTGGAGGAGATTACTAAAGAAGTAATAATGGAAGTTGGGCAAGGGTCTATATCAGCTCAGAGAGAAATTGGAGAGAGTTCCAATCCAAACCAGGAAAGAACTTTTCAAGATGAGATAGATTTTCTGTTGGAAAACTGTGAGACGATTCAGCCTGTCCAAACAAATCTTTTTACCTATCCTATTGAAAACCAATTCCCTATGAATTGGGAACCAGCAGCAATTCCAGATCCAATAGTCCACTCCCAACCCATAGGAATGGACGAATGGTGGACAAACGATTGGCAATTTCAAAATATTGTCAACGATCCTTACACTTTTCTTCCACAATTCGATCCAGAACCATTACCTAATCCACCCATGAGCAATGAAAACATGGCTGAACTTCGCCACTTTGGCGAAGAGTTGTTTGATATGGGAAATAGAATGAGGGAGATAGGTGGACAGATTGCTTGGAAGTACGACGAGAGAGAAATGCGTTTTTAACAACAAGTGACGAAAGATGGTAACAATGATAAAATGGTAGTTGTATAATAATACTAATCAAGTTAGTCTGTAAATAATCAATAAAACTCTGTATGATATCTGTGAGTAATGATGCATGTTATGATAGATATATAAATGAAATCGAAAGATCGATTATTTTGACTATATCTGTATTATACCATTTTCTGATTGTTTGTATATAATTATTATTTGTCAGTTACTAATAAAATTTATATATATACATTATCAGATGGCAAACAGTGGTAATGAACCTATTAATGAAGTTAATCATTCTGAACAACATTCAAGAGATCAATATATGACTCGGCAAGATATCGAAAACATTGTTGCTCAAGGGATAGCCAATGCTATTCCAGCATTCGTTGCTGCTATCAAGAATCCACCCGAACCGCAACAAATTGTTCCTAGTAAACAGATTACTGAAGATAATTTCAGTAATAGTGTAAATGGAGGCAATAATCATGTTAACCAGAATAAGGAACCACATCAAGCTCCATTAACCAAGAAAATGAAAACTGCAACGCCTGGTTGCACTTTCAAAGAATTCCTTGCTTGTAAACCCACTGAATTTGCAGGCAATGAAGGAGCAACTGCATCACTGCGTTGGTTAGAGAAAACCGAAGCAGTTATTGCAATAAGTAAATGTGGTAAAGATGATCAGGTTATGTATTCATCCAATCTATTCAAAGAAGGAGCACTAGAGTGGTGGAATACTGTGTTACAATCAAAAGGAAGAGCAATAGCTTATGCTATGACTTGGGAAGAATTTAAGAGTTTGGTAGAAAGAAAATTCTGTCCCGAGTATGAGAAGGAACAGATGGCGAATAAATTTCTAAATCATCGGATGATGAGTGTGGATTGTCGCGGTTATACCTCGACATTCTTCGAATATGCAAGAGTGGTACCAACATTGGCTTCGCCAGAATCGGTACTTATTTCTCGCTATATTTGGGGGCTAATTAGCGAAATCCGCAATATTGTTAAAGCTGCGAGACCTCGCACTATTGACGATGCGGTAGAATTAGCCAACACTCTGACCGATGAATTGGTGCGCACAAGAGACGAAGATAGGAAGAAGGCAATAGCTCAGAAAATTACCCAAGGATTTCGTGTGGGTAATAATAACAGCTTCAAGAGAAAAGGAACAGGGCAAACTCCAGGTCCGTCATTCTGCAGGAAATGCAAAAAGAAGCATTTTGGAAGGTGCGATATTACTTGCAATTTTTGCAAAGCTGTAGGACATCGTGAAGAGAACTGTAAAAAGAAAACAGTAATCTGTTTTAACTGTGGAGAAGCAGGGCATTATAAAACAGAATGTCCTAAATTGGTCAAACCAGTAGACAACAAACCAAAGACGACAGAAGGAACTACTAAGAAGAATGTTAGGGCATTTCAGCTGACCACGCAAGAAGCAGAACTTATTCCGGATGTGATAGCGGGTACGTTCCTAGTTCACAACGTCTATGCAAAAGTATTATTTGACTCTGGTGCAAACCAAAGTTTTATAAATACTTCATTCTGTCAAGCTCTTAGTTTACCTTTAACCAATACTAGGCAGATTTTTACCATTGAAACAGCAGACGGAAATTCAGTTAAAGTAAATAAAGTGTTGCAAGAAGGAAACATAGAACTTTTAGGACATAAATTCTCTGCAAGACTATTGCCGATGAATTTAGCTGAATTTGATGTTGTATTAGGAATGGATTGGTTAGTAGCCAACCATGCTAGAATCCTTTGTGATCAGAATTCCATAGAAATTCAATCACCTACCGGAGAAGTGATTAGGATTACAGGAGATAAACCACGGAAACCCATGAAGTTCATATCAGTAATGAAAGTTGCTAATTATGAACGAAAACAAGGAATAGTGTATATGATTTCAGTAATCATTAGCACTAAGGGAAAAGATCTAAAGGAAATACCAGTAGTATCGGAATACTCTGATATATTTCCAGAAGATTTACCAGGATTACCTCCAGATAGGGAAGTAGAATTTAGGATTCATTTAATTCCAGGAACTACACCGATAGCCAAATCACCTTATCGGTTAGCACCCACAGAAATGTTAGAATTGAAAAAGCAATTAGATGAATTACTAAGTAAAGGATTCATACAACCTAGCTCATCCCCTTGGGGAGCGCCAGTGTTGTTTGTGAAGAAAAAGGATGGTTCAATGAGAATGTGTATCGATTATAGGGAATTGAATAAGGTTACAATTAAGAATCGATATCCATTACCTAGGATTGATGATCTTTTTGATCAACTTCAGGGAGCTAGATATTTTTCTAAGATAGATTTACGCTCTGGATATCATCAATTGAAGGTACAAGAAGAAGACATACCTAAGACTGCTTTCAGAACTAGGTATGGTCATTACGAGTTTACAGTCATGCCCTTCGGATTAACGAATGCACCTGCAGCATTCATGGACATGATGAATAGGATCTGTAAACCGTATTTGGATAAATTTGTAATTGTTTTCATAGACGATATACTTATTTATTCCAAAAGTCAAACAGAGCATTGTGAACATCTTCATGCACTCTTAACTTTGTTAAGAAAAGAAAAGTTGAACGCCAAATTCTCAAAATGCGAATTTTGGCTAAAGGAAGTGCAATTTTTAGGACACATGGTGAATCATGAAGGTATTCATGTAGATCCTGCTAAGATAGAGGCAATTACCAAATGGAAGGTTCCACAAACAGCAATGGAAATTAGAAGTTTTATAGGTTTAGCTGGGTATTATAGACGGTTTATTAAGGATTTTTCTAAGATAGCCGTACCATTAACTAAGTTAACCTGTAAAGCCACTAAGTTTGAATGGGGATCTAAACAGGAAGAAGCCTTTAGGATTTTGAAACAGAAACTAACTCATGCACCAATCTTAGCCTTACCAGAAGGAACTGAAGATTTTGAAGTGTATTGTGATGCTTCAAAATTAGGATATGGATGTGTGCTTATGCAACGCAAGAAGGTAATTGCGTACGCATCAAGGCAATTGAAAAAGCACGAAGAGAATTATACAACTCATGATTTAGAATTAGGAGCCGTAATTTTTGCCCTTAAGATTTGGAGACATTATCTGTACGGAAGTAAGTTTACTATCTATACAGATCATAAGAGTTTAAAATATATCTTTGGGCAAAAAGAGTTAAACATGAGGCAAAGGAGATGGATGGAAATTTTAAGTGACTACGACTGTGATATTCAGTATCACGAAGGAAAGGCGAATGTAGTTGCAGATGCCTTAAGTCGTAAGTATTATGAGAAACAACGAAGGGTTCGTGCTCTCAGATTAAATCTACAAATAGATTTAATGGAACAATTGAAAAATGTTCAAACTACAGCAATCAAGGATGATGCTGAAGGAATGAAAGGACGAATCAAGGAATTAGAACAAGGTGTAGATGGAATTTGGAGATTCCATAAAAATAGAATTTGGGTACCTAAGCAGGGAGACTTAAGACCTAAGATTTTAGAAGAAGCTCATAAATCTAGGTACACTATGCACCCAGGAAACAATAAGATGTACCAAGATTTAAGAAAGAATTTCTGGTGGATAGGAATGAAAAGGGACATAGCCAGCTATGTTTCTAAATGTCTTACTTGTTCACAAGTTAAGGCAGAACATCAGAAACCTTCAGGACTACTACAACAGTTAGAGATGCCAGTATGGAAATGGGAGCTTATAACAATGGATTTTGTTACTAAGTTACCTAAAACCAGAAAAGGTAATGATGCAATTTGGGTAATTGTGGATCGATTAACCAAATCAGCTCACTTTCTACCTATGAAAGAAACCTTTAGTATGGAAAGACTGGCTAAATTGTATGTAGATGAAGTTGTATCCTTACATGGAGTTCCACTCTCCATTGTTTCGGATAGAGATAGTCGTTTTACTTCCCATTTCTGGAAAAGCTTCCAGCAAGCTATGGGAACTCGACTAAACCTAAGCACTGCATATCATCCACAAACAGATGGACAAAGTGAAAGAACGATCCAAACTCTAGAAGACATGCTCCGAGCATGTGTGATAGACTTTGGTGGAAGTTGGGATGATCACTTACCATTAATTGAATTCTCCTATAACAATAGTTATCATTCAAGCATTGAAACCGCTCCATTTGAGGCACTGTATGGAAGAAAGTGCAGAACCCCAGTTTGTTGGGCAGAAATAGGAGAAAGTCAGTTATCAGGACCTGAAATAGTGCAAGAAACAACTGATAAGATTACTCAAATCAAGGAAAGACTGAAAACGGCTCGAGATCGCCAGAAGAGTTATGCAGACAATAGATGCAAGCCATTAGAATTCCAAGTTGGAGACAGAGTACTATTGAAAGTTTCTCCTTGGAAAGGAGTAGTCAGATTTGGAAAGAAAGGAAAGCTAAGTCCAAGGTACGTAGGACCATTTTCAGTGATCCAACGTATAGGACCAGTAGCTTATCGTTTACAATTACCAGAAGAATTATCTGGAGTACATAATGTATTTCATATATCCAATCTCAAGAAATGCTTATCAGATGAATCTCTGGTAATACCTCTTCGAGATATAGAAGTAAACGAAAAGTTGAAATTTGTTGAGAAACCTCTTCAAATTGAGGATCAAAAGATCAAATTTCTCAAGCACAAACGACTAGTTTTAGTCAAAGTAAAGTGGGATTCAAAGAGAGGAGCTGAATACACTTGGGAACTGGAGTCAGAAATGAAGAAAAGTATCCACACTTGTTCCAGTAAATCTCGAGGACGAGATTTTTCTTAAGGTGGGGAGAATGTAACAACTCTCATCAAAAGTCATACTTAATATATTAATTAGTCCAAAAGGAAACCCTAATTAAGAGACCCAAGTGATTCTGAACAAACCCTGAAATTTTCATAATTTTCAGAATCAGGATTAGGGCCCCTAAAACTCAAGGGGGGTAAACCCTAGTTGATAATTATCTTCAAAATTCGTTGTCAAAATAACTGAAATATGGAAGTACTGACTCATCAAGGCTAGTCCCAGTCGTGGCTAGTCTATGGGCCTATTTTTAACCCATACGATGCGTATGGTAAGTTTGGCTACGATGCGCAGCCAGTTTAAATCCCATACGATGCGCAGGGGATATTTGGCTACGATGCGCAGGGCTTCCAAATTTTCACCTATAAATAGCAGACATTGGCATTCGAATTCTGAACATATTACGTCGAAATAATTCTCACTATTACACTGATTTACGTTCTGCTATTCCAAAATTCAACCCCCGGGTATCGAAATTCTGCTACAAAACAGGGTATTAGCACAATCACTGCTACGATTCATTTATCCGAAGATCAAGATATCCAATGCATGTTTTAATGCCGCCCACATTAGGGTTATACTTTATCGTTCGTCATTAATTTGACGGATTGTCGTTAATTCGATAGGTAAAGTATTATACTTTATCGTTCGTTGTTAATTCAACGGATCATCGTTAATTCGATGGGTAAAGTATTATACCTTGTCGTTCATTGTTAATTCAATGGATCATCGTTAATTCGATGGACAAAGTATTGCATTTTGACACTCATTGTGATAATTTGATCTCGTAAATTATCGTAATTGCTGGATTGATTACTAACCCAGTTTTGTGTGCATTATTTATATTAGGTTAACAAGACTAAATCATAGATTAGACTCTGACCATATTAAATCAGCAATGTGAGTCATTCTCTCTTTTTATCAAATCTATTTACAAAATCATGTTTATTTCAAGGTTATAATTACGGGGATTAAGTCTTTGTAATCACCAAGTTACAGCCGGTATGTGGGGTTTTGTATACATTACTTGATAATCGTCACCATTGGGGCAGCCAATGGGGGATATGACCATAGCCACAGACACCATTGGACGAATGGGCCAATGGGTCGAGTGACAAGTACCGTGGGTAGTTGGCTTGATATCAGAAACATTGTAATCGCTCTTAATACTGTATATTATAACAAATGTGTCATTTTAGTAAATAGAATGATTCACTCAGTATTTCCCGCTGACAAAACTTTTTTCAAACATGTTTCAGGTGATCTGTTGTAATTCAGGAAAAGTGCTGAGAAGCATTTCAAGCTGACTGATAGTGGCTCAATATAAAATAAATAAATGCTTTTGTAATATCACACTTTATAGTAAAAATATAATATTGTAAATTATCGGGGTTTATCCCAAATTATGAAATAAAATAATCGGGGAAAAAGTTTTTAGCTTTAAGCGATCCTGTTTCCGCTGTTAAACTCAATTAAATCAATACCGCAGTATTTCTGTCCCGCGGCTTCTGAAACGGGTCAAACCGGGTCGGGGGCCGTGACACGTGTTCAGTCTTCTGACTTCTCTATTTTGCTTTGGAAGGTGCCGTTGAGGGGTCGGGCAGTCCACTAATGTTCATTTCCTTGTATTTATGTTGGATTTAGCTGTCTTTTTGCTTCTTTTGTGTTTTTGAGCTCATTTAATCCTGAAAATACAAAAGGAAGACAAAAACACTCTTTTTCCAATATTAGTACTTAAAAAGGGTTAGTTTTATGCCTCATTTGATGTAATTTATATGTTGCATTTTACACACATCAAATACCCCCACACTTGAACTTTTGCTTGTCCTCAAGCAAAACTCTTTAATATGTGGCTTACACTCCCAAATGGAATAGGTAGAAGAGAAGGTTTTGGGCTTGTCGTAGAGTGTCGGGATATCCAAGATCTTTTTGGGTTTTATTTTTATCTATTTACAATCCTATTCGTAATGATTTATTTAGAACGTTTCATAGGAGAAATTACTTATTTGGGCATAACATGCCTTTTTTAAAAATTATATTTATATACAAGTTCACATACCTCACGGGAGAAATCACTCACACTCGGCCGAAGGTGTATTTTTAGTGAATCACTCGAGAGCGGCATGGAACTTATTCCTACCATAGGCTTGCCAAACAATCAATCCTTCTCCTTTTTAACTTTTATACCTTTGTAGATATCAAGAGGACTTTGTGGGTTAAGGGTTAGGCTTGGGTTAAAGCTTGGTGGTTGGGATAGTGGTTAGTGGTTAGTAGAAAAATGGCGAAAAGCGTAACAAGTGTCGGTTTTCGTAAGACTTTCTATTTTTATTTTGATGAAGCTTTTATTCAAATAAAGTTATTTTTGATGAACTTGTTTGTTTATTTTCTTTTTGCTTCATCATCAACATTTTTTTTTTCATACGAAAAACCGAACTTGTTACTAAAACAAAGGGTTAAAAATAAAAAAGGTTTTGGTGGGTAAAAGGGTTTTTGGTTTGGGTGATGAAATGAAAAGGTTTAGGCTCAAAGGGGTTAACTAGGGGGATTTTTGGGTAGGTGGTAAAAGAAAAAAGAAAAATAATGGTGTAGAAATAAAAAGGGTTAGTCCTAATGCCTCCATCATTTACTTACTCGGGTTTAAGTTGATAAGGACCGGGAATGTATCGTCATGGCAAGTTCTAGAGTTGTAAGAACCAAGCAGCTATTCACACAAGAAACGAAAAATGAGCATTTAGTCTAATGATATGTAATTGTATGCTCAATAAAGGCTCAAAACTCACTTTTGTGGGAATGGGTTTTTATGTGATCAAGTATATATAATCAAATTTTTAACTAAGTTTGCCATGCCTTTTCATAATTTTCTTATGTTGGTTCTTTTTATCACTACGCTATCGGTTGTAAATTTGTAAAAATATAACCTTTTTGAGAACTTGAATTTCCCGAGTTAAACCTAGACAAGTAAAAAAAATGAAATTTTTGAAAAAAATTGAAAAAATTTGGGGTGATTAGCGGTTCCAATAGAGTTTTGTGTAAGGCTTGTATTTAGGACTTGCAAAATTCAAGGTTTTAGCATCCCCCCCACACTTAAATTACACATTGTCCTCAATGTGTCCCAAAAATAAATTTTTAGGTTGATTAGATGTGTAAAATAGTGTTTAGAAAGCAAAAATTTGTGTTACTGGGCACTGAACACGGCCCCGTGTTATCCGGGCACGGCCCCGTGTTCAAGTGCCAGTAACAAAATTGAAATAAGAAAAGCAGAAGTCTGGACACGGGGGCGTGTTGGTTGAACACGGCCCGTGTCCAGGTACCTGAACTGGGCGTTTTTCTGCAGGTGGTTCGGCACGGGGCCGTGTTGGTTGGGCACGGCCCGTGTTGAACCTTCTGGACTGGAGAGAATTGTCGGGTTGCCTTGTTCTTGTGCATGAGTTCATTTTTCTCGTTCCCCTTTTCATCCTTTACCACCATGAGTGTGTTTTATTCATTACAAACCATTCAAACCTTAAAACCATCATTTCATTTCATCATAGAGAGAACTTACATAGTCCTAAATTTAAACTAGATAAAACTAAGAAATAATAAACCATGGAGCTCTAGCCTCTACTTTATTTTAATTAGCAAAATTTCCAAGAAGTAACTAATCTTGGTTAGACAAGGCCTTTTTGAACTCCTTCTTCCGCGTGCGGTTCTCCTCATATGTCGGCAAGCCACTCTTCCACCTCCCTTGGAAGGAGAAAAGAAGGCTCATTGGCATTAGTTTGAGGAGTTTCAACTTCCACCGGGATCTCTTGTTGGTGTTCCACAGGAGGTTCCGCCGGAAAGTCTTCCCACCCGGTAGGGTTGTTGATTCCGAGTGCCAGGTTCCAATCCTGCTGAGGAAGGACTGGTTCCATCAGGGGTGCTACAAGAATATTTAACCTCTGGTGCAAGAGGTTAATTTCTTGGAAGCTGCTTTCAAGTCCCATCGTAAGATCGTTAATACGGTCGATTAGGACCTCCTCTACTGAAGTCATTTCGTCGAGAGGCTCCCTTAATGCTACCACATAGTGCACGAGTGTAGCCTCAATGGAGGGTCTCCTTCCTCTTCGGCTGTTTGACGAATGCACAGAAGATGTTTCGCTGTTTTCACTCGACATCCTACGAAAAATAAACTGAAAATAGTTTATTTAATGAAACAGTGACCGGACACGGCCCCGTGCTCATTGAGCACGGCCCCGTGTTCATCTTTCTGCAGAATTTCGGAGCAAGGAAACTTGGATTTTTAAGTTATTTTCTGAATTTGTGGGGCCTTTTTAGCTCCTAATAACTTAAAACAATGTTACATAACATGTTTTTACCAAGATTCCTTGAACAAAACTCATTAATCCCTACCACAAAGTTGGAAGAATTCCAAACTTTCAATGGTAGTTCTTGGAGAAAGATGGAGAAGAAGGAAATGGCTAAAAGAGGAAGGGACAAGATGGGTTGTTGGAACCTTCTTTTAGACTTACCTAGGATAGTTTGAGAGAAGATTCCTACAAATCTCTGCCCCAAGTTGGTCCAAATGTGCAGAATTCTTGGCTGCATTTATAGAAAACGACAGCATCCTGGACACGGCCCCGTGCCCAGTGGACACGGCCCCGTGTGCAGGTGGAGTTCTGACACGGTTTGTCCGTATTCTGACGTACTGATCAGAATGGAATCTTTTGATGGACACGGGGGCGTGTTGGCTGGACACGGCCCCGTGTCGAGGGACTGTTTTATGAAGTTGTCTAGTTTTTAAGGAACTTGTTAGTATCGGGTGGCTCCTGATTGGTTGGAACAACCCCAAAGTGCCTAAGATACCTTAATTGTCCTAGACTAAGGCGAGAACGCAAGAGGTTATCGGTGAGGGTAATTCCTATTTTCATTCTAGGTGGACAAGTCCAACCCTTTCCCGGGCTCTCGTTAAAGAAGGTGTATGCCGAATCGCTCAGGTCTATGTATGCATCGAACGAAGTCGATGGAGAGTCCTTCACGGCACAATCGACACAGGGACGACTATCGTCCAAGTCTTTGCTAGGTACGAAGGTATTTTCGGGAGCAACGAGGTTGTCGGAATGCGGTTCCAGCATTTCGTTATGGTCATCGTCTTGGGTTGGATTAATAAAATCCTTCCTAAGCTCTTCTAACCAATTCAGAATTAGCTTTTCTAGTTGAAATAACTCATCAAGGAGCATTTCCCCTAGAATATCTGGCTGGGCGCATTCGAGGGAGAAATAGTGCTTATTTTTACTTTCGCCCCTCTTAAGGTTGTAAGAAGTCGGTGGGTCCATGTAGTGGGGCCTATAATTTAGAAAGTAGCATTCTACTTCTTCATGTTTGCCACCACATAATTGACACCACGTACCATAAGAGTGCCGAAAGTAAAAACAATTACTATCACTCATGTTTATGTCAGAAATTACCAACCGCTGGGATCTTACGGTTCTGTTTTCAGTAACTGAAACTTGGGCACGGGGGCGTGTTGAGTGGGCACGGCCCCGTGTTCAGCTTACTGTCTGACGTAAAACAGGATTGCCAGTTCCAATGATTGAGCACGGGGGCGTGTTCAGCGGGCACGGCCCGTGCTGAGCTCTGCAGAAGCTGAAAAACTAAGAAAATCCTAAAAAAAATAAAAAGAAAAATAAAAGATGATTAGGCCGTTGATTCCTAACTTTCTTAAAATCCTTGTGTCCCCGGCAACGGCGCCAAAAACTTGATGCGTGTGAAGTGTTATATATATTAGGTGTATATTTTAAGCCCTTTTTAACACTTATTTTTGCCAAGTTTTAAATTTATAAAACACGATATTTTACTAACACTAAACACACATATGGGCAAGTGCACCCATCGTGAGCGTAGTATAGCGTTGGTAAGATACCGAGGTCGTCCAAGGACACAAGAGCTTTTAGTACCGGTTTATCCTCAACGTCTAATCAAAATAAAAAGTTTAGAAAAATGTTTTAAACTAAGAAAAATAAAAAACTAACTAAAATGCTGAAAATAAAAATAAAACAGATAGACAAGATGAATCACTTGGTTCCGACTCGTATCTAGTATAACCTTTGATTATTTCCGCACTTTTGCACATAATTAAGAGATTATCTTAGTTATTGTAGTAGGCCCCTCTTTTGAAGGTGACGTTACCCTCACCCCAGTAGTTTGAGTCAGCAAGGATACAATCCTAAAAGGGTGGATTATTGGAAGATAATGAATTAAGTTATTAATGCAGTATTGTGGTAGGCCCCGCTTTTGGCGATGACGTTACCCTCGGCTAAGTAGTCTGAGTCAGCAGGGATACAGTCCTAAATAGCCGGGTTATAGTATTAATAGTAGTTAACTTATGAGGGGGTCAAAGAGTTTGGACCCCCGCCATCCAATACCATGAAGTATTGAAGGAGGTCCTACTAAATTTGACCCAGGTCCATTGCAGGACCTCTAAACGCTGAACAATGGCAAGACCTTTACCAAACCGTTCCTTTAACCCCCGACCAGGTAGCCAACATACCTCCATATAGACCGTGGAGATATGAATGGTGAAAATCCTTTATTTTATATAGACAGTAAAATAATGCCAAGACACCACGGACAAACGATAAGGAAAGATCACCTTCAACATAAGTAACTAGTTATTAAAGTCATTAATACAAAACCAAATAAAAAGTGCAAAAGATTAGAAATAAAAAGTATTATACTAGACACTTTGTCTTCACCAAGTGATGTAAGAGACTTAGGGAAACATGGCCTTGATTGTCAAGAACTCTTACGATCAATCTTGGATCCCGAGACGACTCACACACTCTACGATGGACAATGGATGATGGTGGTGGATGATGGTGTTGTGATGGTGGTGGGTGGTGGATGAAGTGTGAGAGAGGTGGTGTGCCAAGGGATGAGATGAAATGAATCCAAGCACTCCTATTTATAGGCTGAACAGAGAGCTGGGCACGGCCCCGTGTTCGCTGGGCACGGCCCCGTGCCTGTCTGACACTCTCTCTCCTCATTAATTGTAATTCGCAATTACAATAAATGCGCCTGCTGTACTTTCGACACGCCCCCGTGTCTGCTGGGCACGGCCCGTGGTGGGCAATAGAAGCTTCTATAGGTTTGTCTTTTCTGCTGCTTCTTGGGCACGGCCCCGTGCTGGCTGAGCACGGGGCGTGTTCAGTCTTCTGACTTCTCTATTTTGCTTTGGAAGGTGCCGTTGAGGGGTCGGGCAGTCCACTAATGTTCCTTTCCTTGTATTTATGTTGGATTTAGCTGTCTTTTTGCTTCTTTTGTGTTTTTGAGCTCATTTAATCCTGAAAATACAAAAGGAAGACAAAAACACTCTTTTTCCAATATTAGTACTTAAAAATGGTTAGTTTTATGCCTCATTTGATGTAATTTATATGTTGCATTTTACACACATCAATGTGCATACCGTGCCAGATCCATTAGTTCCCTGAAATACATGTAGTTTGAAAAGTCAACATAAAGTTGAGCGAGTTCATGTGTAAGTGAGTTTGTATAAACCCTTGTAAAAATGTCAGTATGTATGAAAATCCCTGGTATGTAGCAAATAAGGAAAAAGAGATCACCATTGGGTTGCAAAGCCAATGATATGTGTGAAGTGCAGTAGGAAGACTCAAACCTAGCAGATTTTTGCGTCGGGCTCAAAGTCACCACCTGGTTCATTCGGCGGACTCAGGGGTTGGGCTCGCTACACCCAGATAGATCTACCGCTAATGACCTTCGGTCCTACAATGAAGATTAATGGCCTCCAGTTCCCGCCTACCCACTCACATGATCTAAGTAGTAACCCTCCTTACGCTAACCATACCATGTAAAAAGTATTCGTAATCATAGTAACATGTATTTCACCCCCGAAGTATAAAAACTGAAAACAGTTAAGAGAAAAGGGGGGACATGAACTCACAGAAGTGCTTCTCGAAATAGTCAATCCCAATCAACCTGCTGCGTGACGACCTACACGTACTAACTTCTATTAGACGGACGGCCGTGCCTTGGCTTAAGGTTTAATGGTTTTGGGAAATAGTTAGACAACTATTTCGTATTTACACTTCTTAATCATTAAATAAATATATTCCTTCCCAAGGATGGGGGTATTAATACATGTGCGTAATATATTTTTAAGTCTCACTTGAAAATATATTTTAATTCACTTGTCTAAAATATTCTGTTTCCAAATATACATATTTTTCCCAAAAATATTATATTTTACTTCATACAATTTTCCAAAATAATACTTTATCAAAATACACATTTAAGAGTATCTTTCGAAAATACGCAAGTTACATTTTAGAGTTCGCGTTGTATAAACAATACCGATGTAACTTAAATATTTATTTGTGAGGGCGTTGGTATTATTTTGGAGTCGTATTTTCATGATATTTCCAAGTAATATTATTTTTACCCCAAAAATAATATATCTCTAGTTCACAAAATAATCACGTAAGCACACAAGCGTTTTGTTATGAAATATATATTCTCAATATATATTTAACAAGTTTTCATTTACGAAAATCCACCTCCGACACTTGGTTATTTTGTAATAAAAATCATGGCGAAATTTATATATTGAAAACAAGTTAAAAATATATTTATAAACACTTGTCACCAAAAATATTTCTAAGTGTTATATTTCTAGAAAAATTTCGCCAGAGTTTCCTTTGTAAACGGAGGCGTCCACGCTTACTAGCGTATCATTTTCTTTTGTAAAATCATTCAATCAGTTCTCAATTAACCAACCCGACATTTAGACATGCAGAATACTACTTATATCGTTTCAGTTTTTAATATACAAAACTGGGCCGTTTTCGAGTATTTTAATAAAATAGTTATCTTATTCCAAAAATTCCCAAATTTTTATAAAATGTCTTATACGAACCAAAAATTATTGTGTAAAAATATCGGGGTCCAATTCATCACTAATATTTTATAGAAAATCATTTTCCGGACCAAAATCAGATTTATCTTTTTCTGACCACGGTCCACGGAATAATTTATTTAAAATTTATCGAAAGTCCGATTTATGAAATTCCAGTGAGAGAATTACAAATACATCGGTGGTCATCTACAGTACAAATTTCATGACCTAATCTTACACCGATTTCAAGTTATGACGAAAAATACAACACATATTTTCAGCAGGAAAATACAGCTTGAGCTGCTGTTAGAAAACGACGCTTTAAAAATAGTAAACGAAGTCCAAAAATTATGATTCCAGTTCCATTAGAACCGTATTTTATAGTACATAAACCTAGACTTCAGAAAAGACATTTTTCGTTAAGTTATGACCTGTTTACAGCTTGTTAAAGTCGGCTGAAAGTGCAAATCAGCATGTTGTTTAAAGGTTAAATGTTACTAAAACGCACACATACGTTCGCCATCCTTTCTAATATGATTAAAATCAGATCATAAGTCTGTTACATCAGATTATGGTTTGTTTATTTCAGATTTATCATGATTTCAACATCATGTAACCATACATCTTCTCTAGTTAGTTTAAACTTCAAGACTTTGATGATGTTCTTTAGAGTTCTTAATATTTTATCATTCCTTCAACTATTAACCACTAAAAATAAGAACAAGATGAAGATTTATAACACTTACTACTAGCACAAGGCTAGGGAAGTTTCAAAACGAAAAAGTGGTGGATAAAAGAAAACGAGAGCGGTCCTTGAGCTTCCGAACACACCGAGCTCTCTTGTATGATCTCTTACACCTTTGGAAGTAATTAGAATGCTTGAAATGGACTTGAAGGTGAAGATATGGTGGTGTGGTAGTGGCAGCCGAATACAAAGAAAGGGAGAGAGAGAAGAGAGCTTGATTGTTGTGGTGGTGAAATGAAATGGTTATCTCTTGTGTTAATTTATAAACCAACACCATCTTTAACCTATGTGCAATATGTCTCATTACCCAACTACATGATCTAATATTTTATTCAAGGAAATCATGGGGTGGAAGTCCCCATGTAACCGTATGGAGGAAGGGGGGGGGGGGTCTAGTTGGGTTTGAATGATAAGTTTACTAGTCTAGTTAGATTTCCATTGTTTAGTTAGTGTGTTATAATGTGTTGTTAACTGTAAGATGTGTTAGGGTGTTCGGGGACCCTAACTAGCTCAGAAAAATAACAACAATGTGTTTGTCAATATTTTTGTGTTCTGGGTAATGTCCGGTTGTTCGGTTGGATACTGATCCGTTAAAGTGCTAAATAAGCATTTAAAGTGTCGTTAATATTAGTTTTAGTGACACAATGAATTCCCGACACTTTGGAGAGTGTCTAGTATTATTTTCCCATGTTTTTGCACTTCACTAGTTAACTTAAATGCTGAATTTTGTAATAAAGTGCAGGATTTTTGTAGTTAAAGCATGTTTTAGGCACATCCGGTCACTATAACTATCACCTAGTGACGCAGTTCTACAATCCTTACCTCCCTACACTCCCTACTAGTGTAGTAATCTATTCCCGACTCATACTGGCCTCAGAGACAGTGTCTGTCTAGTGCTGGCTATGTCAGCATGTTTACTGGGTTATCCGTTTATTGTGCTCACTGTGCTTTTGTGCATCAAGGTTGTCACTGATGTTTGTGTGTAAGTAATAGAGTGACAGTAGTAAGGTATGATGCATGTATATGTATGTATCAGAAATCAAGAAACAGTTGAACCACAGTTGCAAGCAAGCACAATAATTAAGCATTAGTCAAATATTAATTAATTGTACGGATACCTGGTTTTGTGAGGGTTGTCACACTTCAAACGCAAACGAGCATTTCTTGGGGTTGAGCTTCATGTTGACCTTCCTTAGGTTCTTGAAGGTTTCTTGGATGTCATCAAGCATTTGGTATTCCGTTTTGCTTTTGATAACCAAATCGTCGACATATGCTTCCATGTTCCTACCAATTTGACTAGCAAAAGCCTTGTCAACTAGGCGTTGGTAGGTTGCACCCGTATTTTTGAGACCAAAAGGCATCTTTTGGTAGAAAAGGATACCTTTATCCGTGTGAAAGGCGGCTTTTTTTTTCATCTTCTTCCTTCATGAGAATTTGATGGTAACCCTTGTATGCATCGAGAAAACACTTGAAAGGGTAACCAGTGAGGGAGTCAACCTTGAGATCAATTTCTGGCAACAGGTAACAATCTTTAGGACAAGCCTTGTTTAAATCCTTGAAGTCTATGCACATTCTCCAAGAGTTATCGGGTTTTTGAACCATGACTGGGTTTGCAACCCATGATTGGTACTTGACCTCCCGGAGAATTCCAGCTGATACAAGCTTTTCAACCTCTTGGCATGCAGCCAAGCTTCTTTCAGGTGCTAGACTCTGCTTCTTTTGGCATGCACCAACAGTTTTTCGAGATATGAGAGAGTTTCTTGTGAAAGGCTTGGATTTGCCCTTATCCTTTGTTCAGGATACTTAGGGTTTATGATCAGCCTTTGCTTGTCCTCTTCACTCTTGGAACTTTCTCCTTCAACCATGTAGACCTCTTGAGTAGGTTGAAGGGTTGCAATCCCCCTCTCGGTAGGAAACTTGACAGTGCCATGACCAACAAAAACAACCATGTAGAATGCACACTGCCCCGGCCTTCCTATGATTACGTCATAGTTTGAAGGTATATTTATGACCACAAAAGTGAGAGGTTGAACTCTTTCCTTCTTGCCTTCGCTGAAACGGACATCAAGGGTTAGTTTCCCTAAAGGCTTGAGAGGTATGTCTGCAATACCTTTTATGGAGGTTCCTGAGGGTTGAAGCTTTGAACGTTCCTCATTGCTTAAGCGGTTGAAGAACTTCTCAAACATGATCTCGGTGGCTGCACCAGTATCTATGTATGCTTTGTTTGTTGGTAGTGTACCCACAGTTGCTTCAACTACAAGGGGGTTTGGAAGTGGGTTCTTTTCTGTTGGAGGGAAACAAACACACTGAAGCTCCCAAGCTTTCAACCTCTGTCGTTTGTGAGGAACCTTTTCATCAAAATCTACCATGTTAACTTCTTTGCCCTTTCCTTCGGCCATCTTGTCCCTTACCCCCTTTACTAAGTGGGCAAGTTCCCCAGATTTAACGACCTCTTCAATCCTCCTTTTCAATTGAAAGCAATCATTAGTATGGTGGCCCTTCTCTTCATGAAATTCACAAAATTGGGTGGAATTCTCGTTCCTTTTGCTTTTGGGGAGAGGCCTTGGAGGTCGGAAGCTTTGTTTTACTTCTTCCGTAGCAAGGATTTCTTGACGGGTCTTGGTAAGGGGCGTGAAGCTCATGCTCTTTTCCCTGCTGGAAAGGTTCCGGCCTTCAGGCCTTCGATGTTCTGACCCCTTTTGGCGTCTGTCATAGGGATGGAAGCTTCCCCTTTTTCTAGCTGGGCTGTTGCCTCGCCAGTTTGATTCCCTTTTTCTTTGCTCTTTGATATCCACGGCCTCTTGTCCTCTGATATGGGCTTTGGCTCTTTCGAGAGCTTCTTCCAAGGTCTTAGGCAAGGATTTGTTGAAATCTCTCGTAAGATATTTGGAGGTAATGGCGTTCATAAAACCGGCCACTCTCATCTTTTCGTCTGCCCCTACATATGTGAGACCTTTCTTTTTGTATCTTTCTATGAACTTTCGAAGGCTTTCGTCATCCATTTGTTTTATCTGGAAGATTACTGTAGCATCTTTAACATATCGCCTCTGTTGGGAGAAGTTGGCCAGGAACCCCTTGCTAAGGTCATCGAAGCTTCGAACGCTTCGGGCAGGTAAATCATTGAACCAGATTCTGGCCGATCCGACAAGGGTTTGTATGAACATGAGACAACATTCAACATTTGAACATTTCTCGATCCTAGCAACACCAGTGAAGATCTGAAGGTGGTCCTCAGGATCTTCAGTCCCATCATATGTTTTGATGTGGGACGGCATCTTGATCTTTGTTTGAAAATCATAATCAGCAATTTGTTGGGAGAAACATGATAGATTGCTTGGTTTATAAGGCTTGGCCAAATCCTCTTCCACTCTTGCACCTGTGTTGTTGTTATTGTTGTTCCCTTGGGTGGCCAACACTTGACTAATAAAGTGTTGCCATGGGAAGCTTGCCATCATCTGGGGCATAAGATTGAAGCCTTGAAGGCTTCCAGGTGCTGCTGGGCAGTTTACTCCCAAGGGAGTGCTCATCACGGCACTCCATGCCAAAGGAAGCACGGACAAAGCTTGTTCCCACGTAGTTGTTGCTGGGGGTGGAAGGCTTGCTACTGGAGATTGCAGGAGCTGGTCTAAAGTCAGCTCATGCCCCATGGGAGCACCGGTTGCAATCGGTTGGGAAGAAAAGAGAGGAAAAGACGTTGGATCTGGCCTCGTGTACAAGTATGGGTTAGGATTTGGAGGAGGATTGCTGGGTCCAGCCTCATTCCTAGACGTGGTTGGTTGTGAACTTGTAAAAGGAAGAGGGGGAGGTCCAGGAGATAATGATGGTTCCGGCTCGTCATAATCCAGACGGATCCTCACTCCCTTGTCTCGTTCTCTACTCACGTGTTGGTTGAGGATAGACCTTAACTCGAGAAAGTTATTAGCAACTCCTTCAGGTGTAAGGTCGATACGTGAGGGGGTGTTAGAGGCACCAACGTTGGGAGACGGTACTCCGGAACGAGACGGTGTCGGCGTTTGGAAAGTGAGAAACTCGGGATATGTTGCTCCAGTTGGAGTGCTTCCCGGTGTTGAGATAGAAGTTGGTATAGCCACAGGAGTTTGGCTAGTGTTCGGGGTAGAAGTACGAGGAACTTGGTTAACCTCCCCCGGAGACTCACTTTCCGACATGCTGGTTTTTGAATAGAAATGGAGCTACACTACTAGGTCTCTTGAAGAAAATTAGTGGCGTAGCCCCACGGTGGGCGCCAACTTGTTGATGCAACAAATAATAGACCAGTGTTAGTAGCGGGGCTGGTTAGGCAAAATGGTTGCAGTGTTTAGTTTTGCCTAACGCAGGTCGTGGGGTCCCCCCACGTTTGCAAGACGTGGATAGAGGTTCACTAGTTTGATTTTGTTGTTTGCTCGGGATCCTCCACTGAAATATGTTCAGTCTCGGATGTAGGAGCAATAAGAATGTGTGTGTTGAATGTGACGGAGAGTGACTTGCATAGAACAAGTACTCAAGAGCAATGAGCAGAGATTCCCGTAGAATCGGAGCTGATCCATCATGTTTTTCTCACTAAATGAAGTGTCATATATATAGAGAAGGTCATCTCCCGAAGAAGAATCCATTGACTAGTGAAACTTGTCTGCAGTGGGGGACTTACCCTTTTGAGGGTTGAAGCCTTTTGACCTGCGGGTAAAAGATTGTGTTCTGTGGACTCGTCTTACTTTTGCGGCTAGGAAAGTTGGTGAAGCAATCAGAGATGTGACTATTTACTGTTCATGTATTGCTTTATCCTAGCTCCCGGGTTTTTAACCTTTGAGCCTTTTAACCCTTTAAGCTTTAATATGTCTAAGTCATTTTATTTGGTCTTGGGCTACCCCTGTCATCACCAACGAAATACATAGTTTGGACGAACATACCGTGTGTCTTGGAGACACACTTTGATGCTTCTAACTGTGAACTCTCCAGAACCATCTAGCATCCATTTCCACCCATCTTTTGCCTCGGTCAAAGAAGGGTTTCCTAGCACAGATAGCAGCTGAGAAAACTCAGCAGCCTCAACCTCAGCAACTAGGTCTCTCCTCCATTTCCATTTCTAAACCACCCCGCTGTGACCCGCTTCAACCCGATCAGTAACCGAGCATAATTTATCTCTTTCTAGTGCGAACAGGGCTAGAAAACAAGATGCCAGTGAGACTTCCAAGGCCCAGTTATCCAGCCAAAGCAGAATCCCCACTCTGTTACCCATTACGCCCTTTATCGACCTCATGACATCCACATATGATGCTTTTAGATCGTTCACGGCTTTAGACACCTATTTCCAAGGCCCACCCAAGGACAACTTTGCTGGTACCGGGTTCCACGCTCTACTATTATGCTGTAAAGCCCATATGACTAGCCTCCATAACCCATTCCCCTCCCCCTTGAATCGCCACCACCATTTCGCCAACAATGACAAATTAGTGTCACGAAACGATCCAAAGCCCAAGTCTCTGTATTCCACCGGTGCAATAACTTTTTGCCATGCTACCCAATTTGCCTTCGCCTTCTCGTCCGAACCTCCCAAAAAAATACTCTCCTCAAGCGATCCAACTCTTCAATAATTTTCTCCGGCACCCGGTATAATGAAAAGTAGTATGTCGGTAGAGCATTCAAAACGACCTTAATTAGTATAACCCTCCCGCCAAAAGACAAGCTTTTGGCCTTCCAAAGAGACAACCAGTGGCGGAACCAGAACGATTTAGTTAGGGGGTCATCATAAGCTTATATTCTATACTGGTTCAAATTGGGGATCCATCTCTAAGTTTGTTCTTCAAAAACTCAAAATTTATAAATAAAAATTCAAAAAGTTCCTATGACCGGAGGGTCAACGGACCCTCTTGACCCCCCTCTGGTTCCGCCCCTGGAGACAACCTACTCCTCACCAAGTCCACAACCGGCTTCCAGTATTTGCACATGTTCATACTCGTCCCTACTTGGATACCCAACAACAACCATACCCAGTATAATCCCACCTATAGCAAAGCTATTGATAGGGTCTGGGGAGGGTAGGATGTAGGCAAGCCTTACCTCTATCCCAGGGGATAGAAAGGCTGCTTCCAGTGAGACCCCCGGCTCCCAAAAACCATAACCAAGACATAAGCTTTCGGAAAAACATATATAAGCACACAACTACTAAAAAAAATGTGGAAAAGAAAAATAATAAAAATAAACACATAAATAAATAAGTAGTTGTTAGTAAAACTACGATGCCGGGATTAAGTGACAACTTATAGAAAGCTATATCACACCTCATAGAAAACAAAAAAATTTAAACTCATAAGACAAGAACCTAAACCAAAAACCAGACCAAACTCCTAAAAGTCCTTAACCTTAATCCTACGTCTCCACGAATTTCTATCCTCGACCATGTCCTCGAAGAGGTGCAAATCTAGCAAATCTTGTCTAATCCGCTCCTCCCAAGTCATTTTCGGCCTACCTCTACTCCTCCTTCCTACTTGGATACCCAAAAACTTAAAAGCCATAGTACCCGCCCTACATCTTAACAAATTTACCATAAAGTTCACTTCAACCGTGTCCACCCCAATTCCAAAGATGCTACACCTAGCCATATTTACCCGAAGGCCGGATACTAAGTAAACACCCCTTAGTAGTCTCCTCAGGTTCTCCACATTTATTCGCGACCATTCTTCCAAAAAGACTACATCATCCGCGTAAATAAGATGGGATAGTACCGGGCCCGAGTTACTACACCGAACCCCATGGAAAAGCCCAATAGTACATGCTTTCTTCATGATACCGGATAATGCCTCGATAGCAATCCCAAACTTTTAAACATCACATTTTAGTTTTGGCACTTCTATTCGTTTTAGAGGAAATAGAAGTAATCATAGTTTTTTTTTAGGATAAATTACACTTTTCGTCCTTTATGTTTATATCGAATTGCAATGGATAGCCTTTAACTTTAATAATTACAGTCACAATCCTTTATTTGAAAAACTCATTACATCTTTCGTCCTTTACCACTAACTAGGTTAAAAAATTAAGTTATGTCTAATCATGTGACTTGCACATGAGGGTAGATCGGTAATTTTACTTATTTATTTAAAAAATAAAAAATATAATTATATAATACACACCCAACTCTCAACTCTCAGCTAATCTCATCTTTCAACCAACCTCACCACCACCAAATTCAGCCACCGCCACCGAATCGAGCACCACCACCACCGTATCCCAGCCAACACCACCGAATCGAGCCCCACCACCACCAGCCACCGTAAACTAGCCACCGTAAACTACGACGTTCGCTCCAAATCCGTTACCGAATGAACATCCTGAGCAAATCTGTTACCGAATGAAAAATCTGAGCAGAAGTATTACCTTTTGGATTCTTACCTATCACACCTTTTGGATTCTTACTATCACACCTTTATCCAAATAAATAGTCATATTCCAATTAGCTGATAATTGATATTGAGGTAACTGTTGACCAGATTTTAAACTCTTAAACTCTTATGTTCTAGTGATTTCAATAATCTGGTAAACTTGCATATAAATCAAACTAAACAGTTAATAATTCTAAACATATAAACTAATAATTAAATACCAATAAATTAAGCTCTCTTGACTCCTGCTATTCACCCCTTCAACTTTCACTTTCTTTCAAAACAACCCATTTAGTACTAAAACCTTCAGTAACTTTGGTTTGGTTAAACTTCTAAGACACATTCTTCTGTATTTAATCGAGCCCTGATCTGTTTGGTTAAACTTCTAAGACCGATTCAGGTACCAGTCTTTACAATCGATTCAGGTTCTGTAAACGACGCCGTTGCGGATGGTAACGATGAGGAAGATGACGATCAGAGCAGAATTTTGGAGTGGCGGCGAGTTAGGTGGTGATTAACGAAATCGAATTTTGGGATGTTGGTTGTTCTAGGGTTCATGGTGGTGATGGGGTTTGGTGGTGATTGCCAGATCTAGATCTGGTTGTTTAGAGAGGGAGAGAGAGGAACTTATAATGTTTAGAGATTAGAGAGAGAATGAAATTTAGGTATTATTTCTTTTTGTTTGTTAAAATATATTTTAAATGATTTGGTAATTGGTAAAAAGACTGAATTACCCTTATGTGACTAAAGTTAATTGAAAATTTTAACCAGGTTAATGCTAAAGGACGAAAGGTGTAATGAGTTTTCCATATAAAGGACTGTAATTATTGAAGTTAAAGGTTATTCATTGCAATTTGATACAAACATAAAGGACGAAAAGTGTAATTTATCATTTTTTTTATTATTGTTGTACAAACATAAGTGTGAGAGTCAATGCTAGTAAAAACATTGAAGGACTAGAAATGAAAATTGGCTGATAGTCAAGGGAGTGTACCGCTAGTTTGATTACTTTATTTATACGTCGATATTCAATGATGCGGTTAAACTTTGATATTGAATCCTCAATACCACTTGAAGTTCCTTTCAATTTTCAAAATTCAGACAGCCGATTAAGGTCATAGCGTCGAAGATCACACAACAAAGTGTTCATCAAGTGTTGGATCTGAAGAATTACAAGTTATTTTGGTGAAAATGACGTCGATTCAGGGAAGTGATGGTGGTTGGGTGGGGAAAAAGCCTCTGAGACGACTCGGTGGAATGTCAGATGCTCTGTCAATTGCCGCAGACCTAGGGTTTTCGGTTGCTCCTCCTCCTTCTCAGGTCAATTTTTAATCTATGTCATCTTATTACCTGTTATCATTTCCAGTAATTTCATGTTTAGTTTGTGGATTTTAGGGTTTAGGTTGGTTAGTTTGCTTGCTTGCTTGCTGCTTTTAGACAGATACTTAGGGTTTCTACATTTTAAGTTAGTATGTTTTGGAAATGTGGAATGGCATTGGTAGTTGTGGTTTTGATTGTTAATGCCTAGTTGCAAAAGTCAGGTTTTATTTATATGAAGATTTTGACATATTTCAATATTTTATGTTTTCAGTAATAGTATATGAAGAGTGTAAAGGAATTGTATTGCATAGTGTGACCTCCTTTATATTTGATGATGTAGGAATGGTTAAAGATTGACGGTTTATCAAAATGTTGCGATATATGGATTTGAGGTTGCAAGAGGTTTTTTTCTCTCGTTAACAAAAGCTATGTCGTCAAAGACACAAGGCGCAGGCGAGGCGCATCGGCCTCGCCCGGAGCCTAGGCGCAAGGCGAAAAAAAAAACGTGGGCTTTTTTAAGAAAAACGCACATAGAGAAAAAAATATAAAAAATATGTTATGCTTTGAAAATAAATTAGATTCCACATATAAAATAAAAAAACTATGATATATACCATTTAAGATCATATAGCTAATAGTTAGTAGCAAAAGTTTAGGACTTATACACACGTAGTGATGCCAAAAGTTATACCAAAAGTTACTAGAAGTCTAGAACTTATACAAACGTTTGCGGTTACTAAAACATTTAAACTTATAGTTCATCATCAATCATCAAGACCATCATCAAAGTCATCAGAACTTCCATCAACATCAATTGGATATTCAGCTTCGGCTCGCCTAGCTGCGCCCGAGCGCCTAGGCGCGCGCTTTTTGCGCCTGAGCACCGTTTTTACAAAAAAAAGCCCATTTTTGCGCCTAAGCTACCACCAGGCACTATAGGCGCGCCTCGCTGTGCCCGAGCGCCTAGGCGCGCGCCTTTTGCGCTTTTGACAACTTTGGAAAGTAGTAGTTTGGTGTAATTGATAATGTATCGGCAAAGGTTTAGGTTTAGGTTTGTATACATTGAAATAAAGAAATTAAGAGGGAGTGGTTGCACTTTAGGTTTGTATATTAATCAACTGTGTTCTTTAATCACAGTTGATTAATATTGACTTCTTAGGTTCTGAGTATTTACTTGTGGACCTTTCATGTACATCTTGGCTCGGTCTTTGAAAAAACTAACCCCAAAGATGATATATCTTAGGCTTTGAGTATTTACTTGTGGGCCTTGTATGATATCTATCAGTGGCGTCTCTGAGAATTCATGTACCCTGTTCGAACTTGAAAAATGTGCCCTTATGCCTTAACGATAAACAATGCAATTACGAAAATGACAAAATCGTAGTACTCGATAAACAATGCAATTAAGAAAAATGAGAAAATTATAGTTTTCAAATGAGTTACATTACATACCGTAATAACTAATAAACTAATAGCTAACCAATGATTCATGTAGCCCTCCTTGCATTCTTCATAGCAAATTGGTGGATCAACTCTTCACAATTTATATTATCTAAGACTTCGTTTTCAATTAGTAACGAGCTCAATTAACCTAGTGGGCTAAATTCTAAAGTCTAAACAATAAAAAAATGATTTTTAAATGAGCCTTACTTGAAATTGGTATAGGTTTACCATTTAAAAAAAAATTAACATATATATCGGATTTTTTTTTAAAACCATATGCACTGCGAAATCATGGGCCTTGTGCGGAAGTCCTCCCCGCACACCATCTAAGCCTCCCATGATATCTATGTACTTCCCTATGAAGTTTAGAGAAGTGAAAGTATGTTGGTGTTTAGAAATGAAAGAAGATGTTGGATTATGGTTGTTGAATGAAAATGACGCATCGGAAGAATATATCATTATTATTGATAATCAGAGATTACGTTTTTAGATCCTTTATAGAGAGGTAGAAGGAGTGGAATTCGAAAAAAGTTCCCAACACAAAGGAGAAAATAGCGAGATCTCTAAGCATAGTGCTTTGACTAACAAATGCTTGAAGAATAGGACCACTATTTAAAAAATGCACATTTAGATCTTAAGAATAAGTTCAACACTCCTTGCTTTAGGACCTTGCAAACTCCAAGTTTCTTTACTCTTCCAATAGACAAGAGATGTATCTCCATCGGTTTGCACTTCCCTTAAGAAGAAAAGCTTGATGTTGAAGTGCTTCGTTGTGCCATGAAAAACAAGATTGTGAGAAATTGCCTTTGCAGGTTAATTATCCCCTAAAAAACGGTTCAGCTGGTTTGTTTTATACCCAAAATCTTCCATAGCCACAGTGCTTGATTCACGACTGCTGTTGTCACTGCCAAAATCTCAGCTTCTGCAGTGGATTAAGCCACAATATCCCGCTTCTTTGAGCACCATGAAAAAAAAACCGGAGCCAAGGAACCGCCAATCACTGTCGAAATTCCTAAACAACTTCATGTCTTGAGTCATTTGAAATTTGACTTCATAGTTGAAAACTTGAAAGCTTCTTTGATGTAGCGAACAATCCTTTTAGCTGCCTTTGGATGTATCTCACTGGAACAATGCATGAACCTCAAAATGTATACCTTATAAAGAGAAAGAACAGTTGTCTCATTGCTCTTTTGACATACGTAAACTCGTAAAGTGTGGATTCTGAGAAACTTTTCTTAAAACAGAGACCAGGAAAATGAACATCTACCATACGTTGCCTTCACTTGCCATTACTAAAGCATTATGAATGGGAGCACTTTAACAATTATTTTTTAAGTGTGATACTAATGTTCCATAGGTATAATCGGTAAGTTTCTGAAGATGTTAGAAAATATCGAGGAAACTTACAAGAGCCAGAAACCAAAGTTCATAACTTCATATTGTTCAATATTATACTGCTCACTTTTGTCATTGACTTTGTTCTATATGATTTCCTTTTCAGGAAGACTTGCACAACTTATCAGCTGGTGGTGAAAAGGGTGATGATTTGATACGAGTCTTGAGGGAACTTACCTCTGTACAAAGAAAAATTGCAGATTTGCAGGTTGAACTTCAAGGTCGCAAGGTGAAGTTCTCAATTCTCATATTATTGGTCATGTTATTGTGTTTCTAAAGTGAAGTCTCAATGCTTTTTGGGATACTGATTCTATCTGTGTTTCATATTATTTTTGGATTTTTTTCAGGAAGATAAGAATGTTGCTCACTTGACACATGTGAGTGAAATGGAAAAGAAGATAGAAACTTTAGCTAGGATCACTACTATATTGAAAGACGTTATCCAGAATAAGGTAATACGATGGGATCCGTGAGTTTTCCTAAACGGGTTCTCACGGTTACAAAAAAAAAAAAAAAACAACCAATCCGCAGCGTGTCCTCATTTGTTCTTTTAATTAATTTGTAGGACCGAATTATAGCCCGTCTTCAACAGCCATATTCATTAGATTGTATACCTGTGGAAGCAGAATATCAGGTCAATCCAGTTTCTTATAATATTATATCAAGTATACATAGTGATACGAATCAACTGAAATGTGTGTCTTTATTACATGCTCGACATCTTTTTGTTAAATTTATGCAACAATTATATTCAATATGCTAATTGTTTTCACCTGGGATTTACAGAAACAATTCTCGGAACTATTGATGAAGGCTGCCAGTGATTATGGTCTTCTAACATCATCGGTTGCAGATTTCCAGTGGACTCAAAACTTTAAAGAGCCACCTTCAGTATGGGGGGTATGTTTTATTTTTTATTTTACCAATAACAACTTACAAAATAATTGTTTCACTAAATTACAATTTTCGTCTCTCTAGTATGTCAAAAAAGTTACGGATTGCATCCCTAAAAGAGTTTAGAGTAAAATGCCATTTACAGGTTTTGCCAGTTTTGCGACTTTCGTCCGAAGGTTTGTTTTTCTGCATTTGGATCCAAAAGGTTTAAAATCTTGCCATTTTTATCCAGCTCGTTAACTCCATCCATTTTTCTCAGTTAAGTCGGGGGTAAAACTGTCTTTTTTGTTACTTAAAGGGCAATTCGGTCTTTTTCTAAGGTATTCGGTCTTTTTACATAAAGTGAAAAATACCGAAGTGCCTTTAAGTTAACAAAAAAGACGGATGAAAATGGCAAGATTTCAAACCTTTTGGATCCAAATGCGGAAAAACAAATCTTTGGACGAAAGTCGCAAAACTGGCCAAACCCCTCACGGACGAAAATGACATGCTACTCAAGAGTTTAACTTCAAGGATTGTCATTGCATGGTTTTAAACCGATGCCTTCAGAATGGTGCCACTAATCAACCTACAAATTACTGTATTACCCTTCTAAATGAAGAAAAAACCTCGAGTTAAACTAGTTTGTATGATGCAGGAGATGCTTCGGCCAATCCCTGTGGCATTGGCATCATGCACGAGGCTTTTTGAGGCAATGACTGCCATGAGAGAATCTTTTGCGACCCTTCAAAAACTGCGGTTGGGACCCTCCGTCTCTCAACTGAAAATGACAGGCGGCGGCTCCGATTGTGTGACTCCTCCTCCTTGGGGAAAAGAATCAAGTTTTGATGATTTGGCTCTTACGACGTCAACGGAGGACGGAAACAGTAGTGGTAATTTAGATGGCACGAGTAACCGAAGATTATCATGGCCTTTGGGGAAGGCAAATGGTTTATAACTGTTTTCGGGTTTTATGTTATGAAATTGTGTGTGTATTTTCCACCATGTTTGATAAGGCGATTGAGATGTGTGATACATTATGAAGCAAATGATGGGTCTTGAAATATATGTCAATGAAAAGTTCCTTTGAGGCGATTATGCAATCAATGTTCCATATAAGAAGTTTGAAGAAAATGCGTCAAAAGCATATGATATGATAGTCGTTCATTTATTTAATTAACTAGTGGGGTTTCCCACGCTACGCAGCAGGAACTTGATCAATATAGTTCGGATTATTATGGCATTGACATTCGATATAGCAACCAAAAGGGGGGGGGGGGAGGCCTTGCTATGTCCAAAAGGATATTGGTATATGCTAGTGATGTTGGGTCGAAATCGCTTCAATTTGTTTCGTCATGATACATGTACAGTATTGGCACTTGTGTTTAAGATACTAAGAAACACTATATTTTGAATACAACAATTTTTATTCATACTTCTCGGTAACCAATTACCCTGAAAGACACGAATTTGGCCAGCACCATAGGGGGGGGGGGGTGTTCCAGCAAGGAGCACCATGGTCACATACCGAGCCGAGCTAGGGCAAAACTTGCGCTCGACTCGATTATAAACCAAGCTGGCTCGACTCGACTTGATTTAGCTAGATTCTTTTTAAAAGAAAAATTAATACATGGCTCTCAAAATTTCAGTAATCTAAACTATTATTCAATAATTCAAAAGAACATATCCAAAATAAGCTCAATTAATACATTATAAGCCAAAATCAAGTTTAACACACACAAAATACGTTCTTAATTTCAACGAAATACAATATAAGTTTATTAGCATGGTAATCAACCTTTAAACGCGGTATTACACTTAGGGGCGGACCTGGCTCTATGTCAGGCGTAGCACAGGCTACGACTCAACTTTTTACTAGTAGTGTAATTTTTTTTTTCGATTTTTATACAAAGGACACCCCTGAACAACTACGAGAACACCCCTCAATTTTTTTTTACAAACAAATAATAAGCCCAGTTGATGATGATGAATACAAACCAATAATAAGCCCAATAAGAAACTAAATAATAAGCCCAAATAACTAAATAATAGCTAGCCCAAATATCTAAATAATAGCCCAGCTTTGAAGATTGAATGGGCGGCACTTTAATCAAGGATATCAAACGTCAACTAGAGTCAGACGTCTAAAGGGATTGCTTGGCCTTGGTCGCTGATGATCATCTTCGAACGAACAGACTCACATAGACATAACAGATCAACAGAAACAGAAGATTGTTTTATTATTTTGATTGGCAGCAGCAGCAGAACTTCTGCGATTGTTTGAACAGGCTATACTCATCGAACAGAAATACAGAATTGAGAATTGGCACCAGCAGCAGAACTTCTTTGATTAGTTTGATTCGTTTTATTGGTTGTGAGTATTCTTAATTTTGTTCTTTTTTTATTAGTTCTATTCTTAATTTCGAACAGGTTGTGATTGTTTGATTGTATGTTTATACTTTTATTTTTTTCATTTTGAAACTAGGGATTGTTGTTGAATCTTGAATTCTTTGAAGTGATGACGAAACCACAATCCAAATAACAATCTTTAATTGGGAACTTTTTCAAAAGAAAATACGAAGAAATTAATGATATGATTATACAATTCCGAATGAAACAACTCCTCCGAATGTTAGGATCGGAGGCTCTCATGATTGTGTTTGTTTGTAGTAAATGAACAATTAATAAACATGATTCAATGAGATATGCAACGGAATTGAATACAAACTTTGTAAACACAATCGAAGAGGAAGATAGTCTTGATAAACACATGCTTTTCATCAAGTCGAAAGATTACAAATCAAAGCAAATGATTACAATGCAAGCTTACAAACTAAACTCCCCCTCAGCCTGATGCTCCAAGGTTGATTGCACAAGATGAAAGGATTGGACTAGAGGAGAAGAACTCACTCAGTCAATCAAATGTAACAGTACAGGGTACTGCTCCATTTATAGGCAAACCAAACCACTAAGGCATCTCAACTGACGTCACCATGAAAGTGACATCTAACAAACTAACAACCTGTAACCACTGTTCCTATACAAACACTGCTAATCTAAACTACTGACTTCATACAAAACAAGTGACACACTAAACTACTGCTTTCTCCTTTCAACAGTGCTTTCTTCAAGGTTGATCAGTCCTTGAGTGGGCAGTGCTTTGACATCAGTAGATTGAACCAGCAGCGTTTACTTCTTAGCAGTCTTTAGGGCTTCATCAGCAGTTTGAAAGACAGCAGCTGTTGTACCCGGACAGTGGATAGAGGACCATCAGATGTTATAATCATTTTCAAGGGGAAAGTCTAATGTAAACAACTGCTTATTGTGAATCCACTGTTGTGATCCGGTTTTGGCTCTTATTATATGTTCCTCTGATAGGGTTCAATCCCAACAATCTCCCCCTGGAACAGATAATGCCAAAACCCTTCATTATTCTGGATCTTTATTGACTCATCAGAAGTTCCTTAGCTTGTCTTTTAAATTCTTCTTCAAAGTCCTTGGAACTTGAGTCATCCTCATCCCTGCACAGTGTAAGTTCAAGGAGATCTTGTAGATCTTCAACACCAAGGCTTAGTGCTTGTTTCCTTGATATGTACTTCACTTCTCCATTGGATCTGAACAAGGTCAATACATGGGTCTTTTGATCAGACATCTATTTTAGTATTTTTGAACCCAATGGGTTTCTTGGGATAGATTTATTTACTGATGAGTTGGGAGATTTTGGCCTTGTAAAGATTTGTAGAGTAGTATCCTGAGCTTTAGACATTTGTTTGAAAGCCTTTTCTATGACTTCATTTGCTGTAGCTATGTCTTCTGCAACTTCTTTGTCAATCTGCTCTTGTCTCTTTTGTTGATCTAGCTCGATGTCTGAGATATCTGCTGATGTGTTTGGTGATGATGATTTGTTCAGAATCTTTTTGGCAAGGTCTTGAAGCTTTGCTGGTCTGTCTTTATTCAAAGCCATTTTATTGATGGCTTCTTTAAAGTACTCAGCTTCTTTTTCTTTTTCTTCTTCATTAGTCAACAGTTTCTCTTTATCTTGGTTTTTCACAATGATTGAGGCATCTGCTGATGTGATCAGTGGTTCAGAGGTTTTGATATGCTGCTTTGGCTTTTTGTAGTCAGGCTTCTTTGGAGTGTCAGAAATTGTTATCCTCCTTTTCTTAAGCCTTTCATAAGCCTCATCTGTATACTGCTTCGTCCATTTTGCTATGGCTTTAGCATCTCCAACATTTGCATCTACCAGCTCTTGTTTCTTTCTTTTGTATTCAGAAGTAAGATCAGCAATGAACTTTTTGTATTTGTTCCAGTTTGGAGCTGTCTTCTTCTTGCTTTGATCATTTTTTATTCTTTCAATTCTGTTTGCCTCATGCTTTAATGCAACTATTGGCCATTCTTCGAATTGTTTTTCTTCAGCTGGATAGAATTTTTCTTTCATAATGTATGTAAGATATTTTTTTCTCATTTCTTTTCGTAGATCTGCTTTGGGTGGTAAGTTTGACATTTCATTGCTCAGATCTCTTGCATAGTCTTCCATCTGTTTGACTTTAGTGAGCAGAAATTCCATTTTTTTTTTCTGAAATGGCTTCGTCACCTTGGTCTTTGCATTCAAGTTTGGCTCTTATCTTAGCTTGCCTTGCTTTGATCTCGAGATATTCATCCAAATTTTCTGGGACTATGAAGCCTATGAGAGAAGGAAATCTTCTTTTTGAAGGATCATCCTCGGTTTAGAATTGTCTCATCTCATTTTTTACAGCTTCCAGTTCCAGTGGATATTTTGCAGCAATAGGATCATATTTGCCCTCATTTGGTTGAGTTGTTTTCCTTTTTCTTGTGTAAAGCTTTATGGGTGAAGGAAATTTTGGTTGTGATGTAGGAATGGTGAGAGCAGTGGTGGATGGTTGACTAACAGTTGTTGAAACAACTGGTGTTTCAACCACTGTTGTCGTTACAACAGATGTTGTAACATCTGTTGTCTTCTGCTTTATGGCAGGAGGTAATGGTGGTGATGTGACATTGATGAGAGCAGTGGTGGATGGCTGACAAACACCTGTTGAAACAACTGGTGTTTCAACATCTGTTGTCATTACAACTACTGATGTAGATGTCTTCTGCTTTTGAGCAGGTGGTAATTTGGTGAGTGGTGATGTAGTTTTAGGTTGTGATGGTAGGGCAGTGGTTGTAGTGTGTGTTGTAGTGGTGTGTGTTGAAGAGATGGCAGTTGTTTGGCTAGCAGTTTTTGAAACCACTGGCATATCAACTGTTTGGATGGAAGTTTGAGATTTTGTGGTTTGAGGTTTGGAGCCTTTGAGAGGTGGTTTAGATGTCTGTTTTTCTTGTTCTGGTTCAACATACAAGCCATCTTCTATTCCCTTCTTCCTCCACTGCTTGATTTTCTCCCCCTTTTTGGCATTATCTGGAGGGGGGTTATCAATGAAGAGTAGAGTGGAAGGAGCTTTGCCAGTGGTGTTTAGGATGCTGGCCTTTATAGCCTTAATGTCTGCTTGAGTATCTTTGAACCTTGACTCCACCATGTTTGTCAGCATTTGTACATTTATTGCATGCTGCTGATCAGCCATTTGTTTTTGTTTTTCAAGCAGGGGTTGAAGTACACTCCATAGCTCATTTGCAGCAGGTGCAGGTTGTGCATGTGCTTGAGCTGGAACAACAGTGGATTGTGCTTTTTGAGCTTTTAACAGCTGTTGCACCATATCCTTTATTTCAGCAACTGATGTTTCAAGATTTTCAACTCTGCCCGTCAATTCCTGATATTTTGAATCATCATCCAAATTAATGGAATCATCTGTTTCCCCACCAGCAGTGGTTGTATCAATGTGTGACTTAGGACATGAAGCCCATAAATCATCCATTGATGCCCCTTGTTCTTGGTACTGGGGACTTCTTTCTTCAGCACTTGATAACCTTTTGATAGAACCAGTGGTCAAAACAGCCTCACTAGTGGTTATCAGTGGTGCTATGGAAGAAATTACCTTCAAGGGAGTCTGACTGATGAAACAACTGGCCAAATGTAGACCTGTAGATCCAACATTTGTAGTTGCTGCTCCACTTGAACTACTAACAGGAATTACTGGTAACTCCTGTAGTGTAACCTCCTCAGTTGTTGCTGGGCTAACAGAGGTATAAGCATCAGACCCAGTCACTTGTTGGAGTGTACTCTCAGTGATAGGTGAGAGAGAGGAACTGGTTTGTGTCTGAGCTATAGCAACTGCATGCAACAAGGGTATTATTGATTGTGGTAATGTGAGGGGTGAAGCTATAGGTGTTGAAAGAGACATGTCCTTGGGATCAGGACTGAGGAAGATGGATTCGAGTGGATTCAGAGCTTCATAATGTGGGGTCCCTGTGTTTACAACCTGATCCTTTTGTGAGGATGCAGGAGGAGTTTGAGGCAATGGTGGAGATCTTTCTTCCATCTGCTGTGAGGAAGTAGCAGCAGTGGTTGTAGGTGACATTTGTGTTGTCACTGGCAGTGGCTCTGGGATCTCATCTTCCAGAGTTGCCTTTGTTTTGGGTTTGGTGGGTTTTCTGGATGTTTTCTTTTTGGTCTTTTTGGTAATGGCAGGTGTGGGTTTCAAAGCAGTGGTTGTGCTGCTATGATCACCTGGAGCAGTAGGCTCAGCAGCCGATACCTGAGGAGCAGTGTTATCTGCTAAATTCTGCTCAGGCACCTCTGCTTTTGTTTTTGAAGGTGTTAACATTCTAGAGAATGTTTCAGGTGTTAAACCTTTTATTTGAAAATAAACACCTTGTTTGAGCAGATTTTCATTTTCTTTTCCAAATTTTTGTTCAAAATAGTAGCTTAGAAACCTTGGAAAAAGTAAAAATGATTTGCTATCAACATTTTTTACCAAGTCATCAAAGATCTCCTGGGAATAGTTATAATTTTCATTATTTAAAATAGCATAACCCAGACATTGGATCTTCAATGGTATTTCGTTAAAAGCAGTTGTTTTATTTGAAACACACATTAAAAGAGTGTGAAATAAAAACCTAGGTGCAGAAGGAAAGAAACCCTTTTGTAAGGTATCTCTCTTTGGTTGTTCTGCATACCCCCTTTTTAAGAAATTAAATTTCAACTCGGTTTTAGAGAAAGAAGTTTTACCTTTCTGATCATCGAGTTTAAAGACTTCTGAGATTGATTGTGGAGTAATTTGAATCGCTTTACCCTGTATAGAGGAGTTGATGGCTATGACGATGTCCTCTTGTTTTTCAAGAGTAGCATTTTTCCAGAACTCTCTCTGGGTTTGTTGGTAAATGGGAGCATCTGCCATTAGCAAAGTTTTGTACTTTGATGCAGATAAGGTGTCGATGATGGAATTGAAGGTGTTGGTGGTAGTGGTTTTTGTGAGTAGTCCCAAGTAGTTGTGAGGGGATTTGTATGGGATTTCAATGGGTTCAACAGCCATTTGAGTGTCCTCTTTGGAAGATGAGGATGATTTTGATTTTGATTTTAATTTTGATTTCGTCATTTTGATGAAGAGGAGCGAAGAATGATTTGGGATGAAAGGTTGGAAACTGCTTTGAGAAGAGAATTTTGGAATTCAATTCGACAGTGTAAAACCCTGTTTGGGGTTTTGATCAGGGTTTTATTTAGGGAAAAAGTGAACGCTGATGTGGCAGCGGTTACAAAGATCTGAAGGCTAAAAACTGACCACGTGTCAACCTCTGATGAAATGGATGAATAGTGGAGGACAATTGTTTTGAGAGCCACTGATGAAGCAAGCATCAGTGGTTACAACGGTAATAAAGTGAAACAGTGGGTGATTTTCACTATCAGTGGATAGTACATCAGTGGATAAAACACTGATTTTGAACAACAGTGTTTACCAAGGAAATGAGAGAACAGTGGATGACTTTCAGCAGTGGACAGTGTTTAGGACACAGATGTTTGAGCAAAACAGTGGTAGGAAAATGGTGAGGATTTGAAAAGCTATTACATCAGCAACTGTTAGTGCAATAGTGATTAAACTTTTGACAAAATTGATTTAGTACCCCAGATGATGTAGGCCCTTTTTACTAGGTTACTCATTATGTGTCATAATATTTGAATTAGAACATGAGTACCCAAGCATTTTAAGGCCTTTTAGCAATCAATCTTTGATCTGTTAAAAAAAACAAACTTGAGTTTGACATGACCTTGATACTTGTACCATTTCCTTTTGATCTGTTTTTGAGGATAATATCACCAACAAAAATAAAGGTTCTATATCCTCACAGGAGATTGAAACTCTTATTATTAAAAACAAGTAAAAGTACAAAATATATCATTCTAAAAAAATAAAGAATAATATATCCTGTTTTATTGAGAAAAACCATTTCAAAGGAAAAAAAATTAAAGGTTTTTCTGAAAACAGCATCGAAAGGATCTGGTGTAATTTCCAATTAAAATCATAGTCACATCATTCTCAAATTTTAGGAGAATGGTCAATGATTTGAAATACATTGAAATAACCACTGTTTGAGACATTTCCTTGTCAATTGATTGCAAAAAGAGGAGACATGTACACATAGGTTTTAAGAGTCCTGACATAGACTTTACCATGTGATAACACTGAAAAATTTGTCTAGTCCTCTTTTAAGTTTAACCACTGGTGATACAATTTTTACCTGAACTTTCCTGAATCAATGAATACACACAGCTGCTTGATGACCACTGTTTACCCAAATTCGGACTCTAAAGTGTTTTACATTTATATTCTTTTCTTTTGGCTTCAAAAGTTTTGAGATAAACACACTTTTGAGTTTTTGAAAATTTTCTTCTTCCCTTTTTACCCTTCCCATTCATAAGTACTGAAATACTCACTGGGAGGCATTTATTGAAGGAATACTTATTACAGAATCATTTTGCAGCAATGTTTTGAGAGATTTGGTCATTTCTACACATGCTTATGCCAAATTTCACATTACCCATGATCTGGTCATTTTTTACATCTGATTTTCTTAATGTATTTTTAGCAGAGTTGATCTGGTCCTTTTGAGGATTCTCAACCTGTTTTTTAACACACAAGATCTAATAACTAAGGTTTTAGTTTCCCTCCTTTTGTGTTAACAAAAACACTAATGTTTTTATGAAACTAGGTTTTTGTTTGACCAGAGGTTCATACCTTAGTGTTAAACATGATGGAGACAACATAAAATTCATATCAACACTTGAAATCAATTTTGTAAAGAAAATGATTATACCATAGTTATCAGACATATTTTCAGATCTGAACATTAATGGTGTACTATACATGATATCACTTGTGATGAGAAGTTAGTGCGTCTTATGACATCTTGGTTGTTCTACAGAGCTTTTGAATAGTTACTTTTGAACATGATTTCTCGTTACTCTGTTTTTCAACTAAATACAATCAACCTTAGTATCAATGAATTTTGAGCTGAACTGTTATGTCAAATTGATTATTAAATCGAATTTGACTGTCCGAGCTCTGATACCAATTGTTAGGATCGGAGGCTCTCATGATTGTGTTTGTTTGTAGTAAATGAACAATAAATAAACATGATTCAATGAGATATGCAGCGGAATTGAATACAAACTTTGTAAACACAATCGAAGATGAAGATAGTCTTGATAAACACATGCTTTTCATCAAGTCGAAAGATTACAAATCAAAGCAAATGATTACAATGCAAGCTTACAAACTAAACTCCCCCTCAGCCTGATGCTCCAAGGTTGATTGCACAAGATGAAAGGATTGGACTAGAGGAGAAGAACTCACTCAGTCAATCAAATGTAACCGTACAGGGTACTGCTCCATTTATAGGCAAACCAAACCACTGAGGCATCTCAGCTGACGTCACCATGAAAGTGACATCTAACAAACTAACAACCTGTAACCACTGTTCCTATACAAACACTGCTAATCTAAACTACTGACTTCATACAAAACAAGTGACACACTAAACTACTGCTTTCTCCTTTCAACAGTGCTTTCTTCAAGGTTGATCAGTCCTTGAGTGGGCAGTGCTTTGACATCAGTAGATTGAACCAGCAGCGTTTACTTCTTAGCAGTCTTTAGGGCTTCATTAGCAGTTTGAAAGACAGCAGCTGTTGTATCCGGACAGTGGATAGAGGACCATCAGATGTTATAATCATTTTCAAGGGGAAAGTCTAATGTAAACAACTGCTTATTGTGAATCCACTGTTGTGATCCGGTTTTGGCTTTTATTATCTGTTCCTCTGATAGGGTTCAATCCCAACACCGAATGTTGACGTTGATTCAAGTCCGAATGTTGATAATGATAATCCTACAACTTCAATTCCAACAACATGAGGTATTATTGATTTGAATGATCTTCCTTCGGATCCATTTGATAGGCCACCTATTGCTAGTTATCACTCAAATCAAATAGATACACAAGAAGGTCATATATTGTTAAAGGGGTTTTTCAACCGCGTAGTCATAAATTTCATGTTAGAGACTTTTATGAAAAAAAAAGACGTTTTGTTGTTAGTTGGTTTAATGATTGAATGGAATAAGTGATCTTGTACGTGTTATGTTTGAAACGGGAACGCATAGTTCTTGTCCTTCAGTTCATCGGGTAGTTAAGCTAGCTTTGCTTTTACCGGTTGCAACTGCAACCGTTGAAAGATGTTTTTCGAAATTGAAGATTGTCAAGACGGATTTACGCAATCGAATGGGCCCGGAATTTTTAAACAATGCTATGTTTGTGCGTTCGAAAAGATTTTTTACGTGAAGTAAAAGACGACGATGTGATGGAACGATTTCGAGCTATGAAAAAAGAAGAGGGCAAATCTATTAGGTATTTGTTTTATTTTATTTATTTATTGTCGTTTTTTTTAATATTGTATGATTGTACGGTAATTTTTTTTTGATACCCCTGAGTTAATGTTCTAATTCTGCCACTGATTACACTCCTAATCACATATAAATAATAATCAGTTTTTGTGATATATTATAATGTATATAGGAACGGGATCAGGAGAGAACGATTTGAAGTGTGAGAACAGTGAGAACGATTTTCAGCCGTATGATCTTTGTGATTTGTGGCTAAGATGATGCGGTTGCATTTTTGTAAATAATGGGAACCTTATAACTACTAGAAGGGGTAAAATTGAAAGATCAAAACAATGGTGCACATGCTAATCACATGCCATTTCCCCATCATATTTAAACGCCAATAACTTTTTTATACGTGATTAGTTTTCTAAAAAAATTACACCATAAAACTCAGCGTTTTTTTTAATCTTTCCAACGAGTATACTATTGATATACTTTTCGAAAAAAAAATGAAATGGGTTTTATGGCGTTTTTCTGAACTCGGTGTTTTATGGCGTTTTTCTGAACTCGGTGTTTTATGGCGTTTTTCTGAACTATGTGTTTTTATGGCGTTTTAATGGCGTTTTTCTGAAACTGAGTGTTTTATTGCGTTTTAAACTGAGTTTTTCATTGCGTTTTTATGAACTGAGTGTTTTATGGCGTTTTAACAGGGTATTTTCATGGCGTTTTTCTGAATTTGATAATTTTATGGCGTTTTATTTGAACACCCAGTTCATGTGTGGGTTTTTTTTACAATATTACCCCTTAGTGTAATTTAGCATTAATGTCACATGTCAACTCCAAAACCGTTCTCACCGTTCTCACACTTTTTATCGTTCTCTCTAAATCCTGACCCAATGTATATAAAAATAAAATGTATTAAAAGTAAAATATTCCAAGCTAAGCCGAGCCGAGCTGGTATGCGAGCCAATCCGGCTTGTTACGAGCCGAGCCGAGCTAGACTCACTCTAACTGAGCCTAGCCAGCTCGGCTCACTTTTAAACCGAGCCACATCGGGTGAGCTTTTACCGAGCTAAATCCAAGCTAGCTTCAAACGAGCTACAAACTTTTTGGACAACCATACTTTCTTCCCACTCCCCCAACCTTTCTAGTCCTTGATCTTAAAAAAAATGGAAGGTTTAACGTACAAAATTCAAGATTGTGGTGTCCTACATCATAATTTATAAACAGCAGTAATCCCGTCCCTACCATGACGTTCAGAAATTATTAACATCACTTTTTATAATTATTTATTTTTACATCTCAACATTTACATCAAATTTTCATACATTAAACTATGTGTTTTTCCCTTTTAGGATTATTATTTCTGAACAGCTGGTTTCACATTAAGGAAGAAGTTTTATGTTCACATAACACTCTCAATTTTGGCAATCATTTAAATACTAATAAAATGAGAATTTAAGATATTATTATTATTATTTTACATTTTCATTTTTTTAATTTTCAAACCTTATAATCCTTAAAAAAAACCAAAGTAATTACCAATTAGCACATGAATCAAAAAACGCTATTGGTCCTTTTGCCCACCTATAGGGAACGGTCGGATTTCTGCAACAAAGTCCCATATCATATCAGTACGATTGTCTGTCTAATCCAACGGCATCCGGAAAACTTTCTACAATCAACGGCTATATTCTACTGTTTCAAAACAGGACCCACCAACGTATTCAATTTTCCCATAAAAACCCTATTCCCTCTCATCATTTCCACATCCATGGCGACCACATTCCTCTTCTCCTCCATTTTTATCGTCTTTTTAGCTCTCTTCTCACTTGCAGGTTCATAATCTCACTCACATTCATCCAATTGTTTTTTAAAAAATATATGAATTCCGCACATTTGTTGAATGAGTTTGTTTTACTTTATTTTTGCAGATGGAGGTTCAATTGGAGTAAACTACGGTCGAACCGCAGGCGATCTACCATCCGCTTTCAAAGTCGTAAAGCTCCTCAAATCTCAAGGAATCACCCGCGTCAAAGTATACGACACCGATCCAGCCGTACTCAAATCCTTATCCCGATCCAACATCAAAGTAACCGTAAATCTCCCAAACCAGCTCCTCTCCATCACCGCTAAAAAACCCTCATTCGCTAACAAATGGATCCAACGAAACATCCTCGCATACTATCCCCACACTCAAATCGAATCCATTGCAGTAGGCAACGAAGTCTTCGTCGACCCTTCCAACACCACCTCATTCCTCATTCCCGCCATCAAAAACATCCACAAATCACTCGTAAAATATAAACTAGATTCCGTAATCAAACTCTCATCACCAATCGCTTTAAGCGCTTTACAAAACTCCTACCCGTCATCCGCCGGTTCATTCAAACCGGAGCTAATCGAACCGGTTTTCAAACCACTACTACAATTCCTTAGAAAAACCGGGTCTTATCTCATGGTCAACGCCTACCCGTTTTTCGCTTACGAGTCAAACGCTGACGTCATCTCGTTAGACTACGCCCTCTTCCGTCAAAACGACGGCGTTGTAGACGCTGGGAACGGTTTACGTTACTTTAACCTGTTCGATGCTCAAATCGACGCCGTGTTTGCTGCTATGTCGGCTTTGAAATACGACGACGTTCCGCTTGTTGTTTCGGAAACCGGATGGCCGTCAAAAGGTGACGGTAATGAGATCGGTTCGACGTTAGAAAACGCTGCGGCTTATAACGGAAATTTAATTAAACGGATACTTAACGGCGGAGGTACACCTCTTAAACCAAAAGCAAATCTCACAGTATTCCTTTTCGCTCTTTTTAACGAGAATAAAAAACCGGGTCCGGTTTCAGAACGGAACTACGGGTTGTTTTATCCGGATATGAAACCGGTTTATAATATTCCTTTTACTGTGGAGGGTTTGAAAAATTTTAGGGAAGAAACGGGTACTGGTACGGGTGGGAGGGTGGAGGGAAGCGGGTCGGGTCGGGTGTGGTGTGTGGCGAAAGAGGATGTAGGGAAGGATAGGCTGCAAGCGGGTTTGGATTATGCGTGTGGGGAAGGTGGGGCGGATTGCCGTCCGATACAGCCAGGTGCCACGTGTTATGATCCTAATGAGTTGAAAGCGCATGCTTCGTATGCTTTTAATAGTTATTATCAGAAGATGGGACGCGCGGCTGGCGCGTGTTATTTTGGTGGGGCGGGTGTTGTGGTGACTCAGCGACCTAGTACGTTTTCTACCCTCTTCTGCTTAAATATTGTAAAAATGAATTCTTATAAAAAGTTTAATTTAATTTAATTTATTTTTTTATGCAGGATTTGGGAAGTGTGAGTTTCCCACGGGGTACTGAAGCTGATGGCAATAGAAATCAAGTCGTCATATCATTTAAAATTAGCATTTTTTTAAATATTTATGATAATGTTTTATTTCATTCTAGATGATGGCATAATGTTCTTGTAATTACCGTACTCGAAGCTTATATTTTTAAGCATATATGGTGTTGTTATGAGAGTTCTTTTTAGAAGTATTGCATTTTTTTGCTAGTATTACGGTAACTAACGTTGATAAAGAGTAAATTACTTTTTGAGTTCCTATGTTTTAGTGGTTTTAACCATTTGAGTACAAAATCAAAAACTTTAATGCTCCGAGTCTCTAACTGCTCATTTTAAGTTCAAAATCAAAGTACAAATGGTTAAAACCACTAAAACTAGTAATTTACTCTTTAAATAAAATATATCTATGATTACGTTACGTATGTATATTGGATACACCTAGGTGATGAAGACTTGGATGATACAGTGTTTGAATTGGGTAGCATTGTATTGTTTAGTTTGTTTTGTAAGTTTTAGATCCTGTGCACTTAAGGTTGTTAGCGAGGTTATGGAGCGGCCACTTAGACGAAAGCCTATAAATAGTTGTAGGCTTGTCTTTTTTAGTAGACTTTTTGTGAGAATTTCTGTAACTTAGCGTTTTACGTTCATAATCAATAGAAAGAATTACAATTCGAGAGTATAAATTTTTATTGGTTGGAATAACTTAACAAGTCATCGTCACATATGTTAATATCAATCAACATTGATACAATTTGTTGGTTACCTTGAAACAAAGGATCAAGCGACACTCAATTTTTCACATGTTGTGTCTAATAGTTTGTATTTTTTTGATAAAAACATGAAAACTTGTAAATATATTCAGATTTTCAAATGTTTAACCAATGTTTTAGGAAAAGACCGCATTGGCGGTCCATTTCAGTCAATCTGGGCCGTTTGTATGAGTCGGCAGATTTGGTTGGTCGTAAAGGACTTTATTATAATAGTCCAAAAACCTTGCTTTGAGTACTTGGGACCATACCACAACCTCATCTATTAACCCTCTTTAGACCTTGCGCGGCCGCGCACTGGTCATACAAAGAGAACTTAGAAGAAATGCAGCAAGCAACACCTGCGCGCAAAAAGGGAACTAATGTATCCTTGCGCCTCTCTCCATAATAGATAGGGATAAAAATCCCTGTCTAACACTCTCGCTTAATAATACCCAGACTTGGATATTATTTACTGCACTGATACCACACAGTAAGGAGTCACACTGGATTACAACTGTAATCTTCTAGAAGACCCAAATCGTGCACCACCAGACGGTTATAACCGTCTGGCCACGTGTCATCATCCCGGGCTTCCCTGAAGTCACGATGATGGCATGGAATTGAAGAGGAAACTCCACTTGCCCACTATCCACGTGGCATCACCCCAACCGTTGATCTAGACCGCGATCCGTGTGCTCCCCACACTCGATTAAGAGATTAACGGAAGGGAAAATAACCGCTTACGGAGTTAGCATTTTTCGTTAACATTTCAATAACAGGTTTTTCCGCCCAAAACTCCGGCTATAAATAGAAGAGTAATTCAGGTATAATTTCCAAGTTACATTCACTTCACTTATACTTCTTCTTCTTCAAATACCGATACTTATTCTCACGCCGGAGGGTGGTCACGGAGAGAACCCCCATTCTTCTCGTGGCGAGTCTAACGGTGTCTGTTTTGCAGCTATCGAGAAGAGAAGAAGGTCTGTCCCATTAAACCGAGCGAGAAGAAATCAACCCTTTTTATGCAGAATCTAACCCCCTGGTTTATCTGATTCCGGTCATTTAACCAGTGTTTCTTCAAATAGCAATTTGTTTTATTTTAAAGGGTCATAAAGAAAAAGCAAATTGGATTTAAATAATCCCAACTTGCTCAATTTGCCCGATAATAATCCCAACTCAGTTATTGGCCGATAATAATCCGAACTGATCCACTTTTGGCCGATAATAGTCCGCCGTTAAAAATAGCTTAACGGAGTTAAGTTTTTTTCCGAATTACAAACCGATGTTTTATGGATTTTGATCAGAACAAGGATACGATTCGATTTATGTAAAACTTACCTCGAAACGGTGCTTCAAACGACTTGATTTTTGTTAATTGGAAGTTTAAACACCCGAATTGAAGCACCGTTTTCGTCGTTTGGGGCAGTATTTCTAGGTAAATTTTATATCAATCAACTCGTATCCTCGTTCTGATCAAAATCCATAAAACATCGGTTTGTAATATGATAAAAATATAAATTGAATTAGATTTTTTTAGAGATGAAGAGTTCCTTAAATAGATTAAATTGTTATATATTGGAATATGATAAAAATATAAATTGAATTAGATTTTATACAAAATAAACTAGATATCTTTCATTGGTTAGAATAAATTAACAGGTCATCACCACATATGTTATACCAACATCGATACAATTTGTTGGTCACCATTAAATAAAGGATCTAGTGACTCATTTATTTCACAGCCATCAAATATTTTTGTATCTATTTGATAAAGATTTAACAAGAAAAAAAAAGAGCGAAGACCAATGTTTTGAGTGAAGACCTTGTTCGTTTTCGTTTGTTAAAAATATATGTGTTTATTAACAGTTAACGAATGAGGTTTTATGTTCGTGTTTGTTTGTTTGTTTGTTAAGGGAATGAACCTGTTCGTGTTCGTTTGTGTTTGTATGTTAACTTTAGTCAACGAACGCAAACGAACGTTGATGAACACATTTAGCACAAGCCAATATTCATGAACACAAATGAAAACAAACAAATAAACAAAAACAAGCGTTTATGAACAAAATATATAATACACTAACACTTATTAAATATTTTATTTGTCGGAATTTTGAAATATTTACATAAAATATAAAAACTAAAAATACTAATGAACTATCGAACACAATCAAACATGTTCACGGACATGGTCTCTATTCATGTTCGTTCATTTAATTAAATGGACGAAGTTCCTTGTTCGTGTTCGTTTGTTTAATAATCGAACGAACACAAACGAACTTCCTGCCAAAGAGTTCACGAACTGTTCACTGAACGTTTGGTTCGTTTGCAGCCCTATCCATGACCATTGTCCATCGGCGGTCCGGTTCAACCCATCTGAGCCGCATAGGTTAACGGTTAGATGTGCAACTAATCCAAAATATTTATTTCAAGGGTTGTGAGATTTAAATCCATACTACTTTAGATAAAGCCCAAGTTGGTAACTAGAATAAGTAGAAATCATTCTTAAAAAAGTTAGATTTGCATTTATTATGGAATTTATATAGCATTATATATGCGTGTTATTAAGTGGGTTTAACCATTTGTAATCGGTATTCATAGCGGTTTTATGAGGATTTCATGCTAGAAGCAACATTTATTTTTTGTTTTTTTTTTAATATTACTCCATTTGAAGTTGGAAGATTGGGATTCCCATTGATTTAGCTACTAACCTGATCTAGGGGTTAAAAATTTGAAGTACTTAGGTAATAATATATGTAACCATCGCTAGTGTTGTAATGGTGGCCAGAGGTTAAGCTTCACCTATGATGAGTTCGAGTGAGTTTTCCCTCCAGGTCTCAAGTTTGAGTCTAAGTGATAGAGGTTTCTCATTGAGGGGTTTAAGTTAAGGATCTGTTGTGCGAGGGAGCTATCTAGCGCGAACCCGGTTAAGACAACGTATGCTAGACCTCCCGACATTTGCGAATAATTCACACCTTTCAAAAAAAGGTAATAATATATATATATGTTTGGATATGTGAGGCGATATACTGGAATACGATAAAAGTATAAATTGAAGTCGATTTTATATAAAAAAAAGTAGATATATTTTAAGACTATAAATTTTATTGGTTAGAATAACTTAATACTTAATAGGTTATCACCACATAAGTTAAACCATCATCGACCCAATTTGTTGGTCACCATAAGGATCTAGTGACACTCATTTACCAAAGTTGATATAAAAAGGTGAAAACTGATAAAGAAACGAAGTGTAGCTTATATATTAGTATTTAGTTGTAATGTTGGGTTAGCAACTAGCATACCATGTTGTAATTACCTTAATTAAAACTTATATTAATATATAAATAAGAGTTTAATCTTTTGTAATCGGTATTCATGGTGGTGTTAGAAGGAATACTTTGTAGAAGTATTGTATGTATTTTCTTTTCTTTTTTATCTTATTGTAACTGGAGTTGCAAGCTTCGGATTCCTCTTATTTTTTATGTTACATAACTGCCTTTACGAGTTTAAGTTAAAAGTGCATAACTTATGCTATTATAAAAGTTTTAAGATGAAAGTTGCATACATGTTATAATGTCAACTGAATTAAGATATAGAAAAAAGATCAAATACAAATAAATTTAACGTACAAACTGAAGGTATTGCTGAAAAAACGAGGTGACATTTTCGTAATTATAAACTATATAAAAAAGCAACATATATATGCATATGTAACTTGTACTATATGTTGTGGGAGTTTTTCAAAAAAAATTTAGATTTTTCTTTTCTAACCCTAAAGTTTAAATATTTGGCAAAATAAGTTTAAAGTTTCATTCTTTTGTAATTTGAAACCCTTTAATTAGCTTGATTTTTCACTTATAATTAAAAGTTTATATCTTTTGCAATTTAACCCTGACATTTTTTAACATTCAACATTGGTCCCTTATACTTTTCATCTTTCGCAAGTTTTCCGTTTAACGTTTCGTTCTAAATTTTCCGAGTTAACACTCCGCAACGTGCGTGTGCGGTTTCAACGTTTTTTCATCTATTTTTCCCGTTTGACAGGCCTTTTGCAACGCATCTATTTCCCCCGTTTGATAAGTTTGTCTCAACACGCGGGTCAGATATCAACTTAGTTATTCTTTTTATGTTTTACACACAGGTTCACGGACATGTAAGAGATATTTGACTTTTATCTAATTTGATATATAACTAATGAATACCTGCCGCATTGCGGTGGGTGGTAAGCAAGTTATATGTGCATAGAAGATTGTACCTTTAGCTTTGGGAGTCTTTAAAAAAAAATAGAAATTTTTCTTTTTAACCCTAAAGTTTTAATGTTTGGCAATGTAAGTTTAAACTTCTAATCTTTGTTTCCTTCTTAACCCTAAAGTTTTAATCTTTGACAATTTAAGTTTAAAGTTTTAATCTTTGGTAATTTAACCCCTTTGATTAATTTGATTTTTTACTTCTAATTCAAAAGTTTCCATCTTTTGCGATTTAACTACTTTGATTTTTTTTTACTTATGTGTTGTAATCTTGGATTTGGGGGTTTTTTAAAGAAAAAATGGTTATGCATATGGTTGTTGTAACCTTGGCTTTGGGGTTTAAAAAAATGATTTTTTTTTAACTTTTCACTCAAAAGTATTTCATAAATTACTTTTAACCCAAAACTATTTGTTTTTTTTACTTTTAACACAAAACGTTTTATCTTTTGCAATCTATCCTCACAACTTATTTACTTTCAACTTTGGTCCTTTATAGTTTTCATTTTCCGCAAATTTTTCGCTTTATGCTTCGTTCTAAATTTTGTGACTTAACACATCGCAACGTGCGTCTTTGGTTTAGCGTTTTTACGTTTCGTTCTAAATTTTGCGAGTTAACACGACGCAACATGCGTGTGTGTGAACATTTTTACATCGTCTTCCCTGTTTGACAGGTTCAACATAACGTATGCGTCCTAAATCGACTTAGTTATAACTAAAGAATCCCCGCCGCATTGCGGCGGGTCGTAATTCTAGTTATTAGTAATTATCAAAATTACTCTACAAATGATCATGTAGAGTAATTTTGATGTTTGTGGAGTAATTTTGTAAAATGTTCTTGTAGAGTACTTTTGATCTTGTAGTGTAATTATCAAAATTACTTTACAAGTGTATCAAAATTACTTTACAAGTGTATCAAACAACATACAATTCAAAATTACTCTACAAATGATCGTGTAGACTAATTTTGATCTTGTTAGAGTAATTTTGTAAAATGATCCTGTTAAGTAATTTTGATCTTGTAGAGTAATTTTGTAATTTTTTAAGCATTTAGTTATGGGGTTTAGCTTTATGGTTTAGTTTTTAGCATTTAGTTTGGGTGTGGGTGGGGGGGGGGGGGTGGTTAGGTTTTTTTGGTGAGGTATAATTTTTTGATCAAAATTTTTGTACAAGAACATTTTACATAATTACTCTACAGGATTATTTGTAGAGTAATTTTGATAATTACCCTACTAGCAAATATTTACGAAAATGTCACCGCGTTTTTTTGCCTTTTCATGCTATTCGTACGTTTAGTATGTTAAAGTTATTTGAACGTGAAGGGGTATGGTCCCTGAAAGGTCGCGCGAGTCCATACTCCTTTATCAACAATTTTCTTGATCGCCAACCTCGCGCGGGATACAACACACCTGTGTAATGCGGCGCGAGGTCCACATAAAAGTAAACTCCAGCTAACACTTAGCATTATGAAAAGAGTGTGCAATAGACCAATACCACGCGCGAGGTTATTACGTACTCAACAAGGGCCTCGCGCGTTAACAGCGCAAGGCTGTTCCAAAATAGTACACAATACAAGTGGCAGAAAAAAGAGCCAATAAGCGCCCTTCTGACCCTGCTCAATCGTGCTCCACGATCATCTGACATGCAGGCGACAAAAAGTACTCAAGGACGCCTACCTGGCACCAATCATAAGGCAGAGACAACTGCCCCACGATCTCCACTTGCCTGCTGATGGCAGGACGGCGGCCAGGCCGACAACCATGACACGTGGCTCCAATCATCGTGCGCCAGCACCAAAGAACTCCCAGAAGCCACTAACGGTCGAGACAAGTGAGACAAAAAGCATATCGCCCAAGTTGTCGACTTCCGGCCCAAGGCCCATCAGCCCATACCCTCTTACACTTCTCCGGCTATAAATAGAGACCTCACTCCATAGGTTAAACATTCCATTCCCTCTACTCTCTCACTTAAATACTTAATTACCTCCAAAGCACAGTCGCTTATTCTCACGCCGGAGCCCGGTTAAGAGGGAAACCCCCACATTCCCCTCTTAGCGAGTAACGGTGTTTTGTTTTGCAGTTAACCAAGATCGTTAAGGAGTTCAGGAGTCCATAAGAAGATTAACCACTATGCAAGGAACATAAACCAAACTGATTATCCCCTAATTAGTTCCGTGTTTCTTCATTGGCGCCCACCGATTTTTTTTTCTACAAACCATTTTCATCTTCTTATTTCCTGAGTTTTCACTGCTTTTTCTTCCTTCGATCATGGCTGGTCAAGGAATCATTCCCGAATTTGTTGGTCTCGGAGCAGACCCTAACGCAGCGTTTGGGGTGGATAATCAAAACATCCAACCCCAAAACGTTGAAGAAATTGGCGAGATCGAGATGGCCAACACCGGGGGTCCTCGCGGGAGCTTCACCCGCATCAATCAAACTACCCCAGGAAACAACGGTGCTGGACCATCGAACCCAGCTCCACCTCAGAATATCTCAGCGCTATTGGGGCTACCAGAGGGCGAAACCCCAGCCTCATGGTACGCCAAGCAACTCGCCACCATTAACGCGGCATATCAATCCTTGAGCGCGCAACAAGCAGTTCTAACGGCAGAACCTTCCTTGGTCACACCAACCGGCCCAAGTCACGGGCCGCGCCCGATGCAACCACCGCAAAATATCCAAGGAAGAGCCAACAGACCTCCCCCTACCCGAAGACTAAGCGTGCAGGACACGCGCGATACGCGGGGGGAGACAGAAAGCTACTATGACGAACCGTCAAATTCCCGAAGAGGCCCAGTTCATAGCCGGCTCACGCCGCGCAACATAAACGACGAGTGGGAAGAAACTGACCCGAATGACCCAACCTGGGAGAACGATGACGAATCTTCGGTTTTCAATCGTTTGCAAAGAAATCATGAGTACTACAAACCAAGGCAGCACGTTGGGTATACCGAAGAGGCAGAGCGTGACTTTCGCCTCGCTTATCGACCAGAGGAAGCTATAGAGCATTCAAAGTTCATCCCAAAGATAGCACTCGCGCCGCTCAAGAGAGAGAAATTACCTCCGACCGTCGGAAAGTTTAACGGATTGACTGATCCAGATGATCACGTCAGAGTGTTTACTAGCGTGGGCTGCATGGGAGGTTGGAACATGCCCATGTGGTGTCATTTGTTTATCCAAACATTAACGGGGGCTGCTCGCGCCTGGTTCGACAGCCTTCCTCCGGGAAAGATAAAATCGTGGGTAGATTTCAGAACTCAGTTTTTGAGTCACTTCAGCCAACAAAGGCGATACCAGCGCGACACAGCGGAAGTTGAAGATATCTGGCGTAGAGATAATGAGGGTCTGGAAGATTTCATCACGCGCTTTAACAAAGAATGTTTGGAGATAGGTGGCGTGAGTGAGCAACTCATGCGCTGCCATTTCAAAAAAGCCATCCGCTGTGATAGCCTGATCAGAACCATCACTGGGAAAGATGGAATGCCAAAGGAGTGGGATAAACTCATGGAAGCCGCGAAGATAGTCGCGCAGACGGAAGAGTCACTCGCACGAAACAACAGCTATCGTTCTGAAGATAGATTTTCCAAAGGGGGCCACCCGCGCGATGACAACAGGCGCAACAAAGGCAAAAACCCTGGGTGGAAGGCCAACCACTCCAGCGGTTATAATGAACGACCCCGGTACGAAGAAAGATCCCGCTATAAGGAAGACGCGCGTGATACCATTGACCGCATCGGTTATAGAAAAGCAGTCCGAGACGACAATCGTGAAAAGCATTGGACCCCGCTCATAAAAACACCAAAAGAGGTGCTAATGACGGAGAACCATGATTTTAAGACTCCCAGGCCTATGACGAACAAAAAGGGACAAGATCCCAATCTGTATTGTGATTTCCACAAGGATACAGGCCACTTAACAGATGATTGCTACAGCCTGCGACAAGAGATCGAGAGAGCACTAAAGAGTGGAAAGCTGAGCCACTTAGTGAAGAACGTGCGCAAAGAGACGCGACAGCTCCATCGCCACGATGAAGGAAATCACAAGAAGGTCCGACGCCTGGAGACACACATGGTCAATGGACCAAGATACAGCGCACGAGAAAAAGGCAAGAGGCCCTATGAGCCTTCATGGCAAGAACAGCAAGTTATCTTCCCGGTGGTGCGCGGGGGTCCCCGAGCCACGCGACCCATCGTCATCACCGGTATCATCGGCCATTATGAAACTGAATACGTCTTCATCGACCCGGGAAGTACAGCAGACATCATCTATGAACAATGCTTTAACCAGTTCGACGACGAAGACAAAGCGAGACTCGAGCCAGTTGACTACCCACTGTCTGGGTTCTGCAACGAAATGGTCTTCCCGTTAGGCCAAATTAGCTTCCCCGTCACACTCTCTGACGGGAAGCATTCGAGGACAACGAACGTTAACTTCATGGTGATGCCTGTTAAGTCAAGACATGACGTATTGATCGGGAGAGAAACGCAGGGTGAGCAGAATATGATAACTTCCACCCCCCACTCAGCAATTGGTTTCCCAACCAAGACGGGGGTGGCAATCGTTTATGCGAAGAAGGAAGTTATGTCAACAGAAGAGATGCGCCCAACAAAAGCGGCAAAGGTTTCAGCAACCGAGCCCGAAAGGTGGGTCTTAAACCGCAAGTATCCGGAGCAAACGGTGACGATAGGTCACGCTATCTCACCAGATATCAGAACTCGCCTCAAGCAGCTCCTATTCAAGAACATGGATATTTTCGCCTGGACCCCGGCCGACATGACCGGAGTCCCGCGCGACATCACAGAGCACTGTCTAAACACCTACCCCTCGGTTGAGCCGAAAGTCCAGAGAAGGCGCAGCCTAGGGGCAGACAAGACGAAAGCAATGAATGAGCAAGTTTGCGAGTTACTTAAAGCCGGCATCCTGCGAGAGGTACGTTACCAGAGTTGGGTTGCGAACCCCGTAATGGTAGAGAAGTCTAGTGGCGGATGGCGAATGTGCGTCGATTATACCGATCTCAACAAGGCATGCCCTAAGGATTGCTATTCTTTGCCTGAGATCGACAAAAAGATAGACTCTCTCGCGCCATACAGATGGAAGTGCTTCTTGGATTGCTACAAGGGGTACCATCAAGTTCAAATGAAGCTCGAGGATGAAGACAAGACAGCTTTTCGCACGGATCTGGGGATTTTTTGCTATACGAAGATGCCTTTCGGCCTGAAAAATGCTGGCGCCACATACCAGCGATTGATGGACAAGACCTTCGCAGGTGACATCGGAAAGCATATTGAAGTTTACATCGATGATCTAGTGGTCAAGAGTCCCGAAGAGGACCAAATGTTGAAGGACATCGAGAAAACGTTCAATTCATTGCGCAGCGTAAACATGAAGTTAAATCCAGCCAAATGTTCTTTTGGCATGGAAGAAGGGAAGTTTCTAGGCTTCATAGTCACCAACGGCGGCTTCAAAGTGAATCCAGAAAAAGTACAGGCAATAGAACGGATGCCATCGCCGCGAACTATCAAAGAAATGCAACGGTTGGCCGGCCGCCTCGCCGCGCTTAACCGTTTTTTGTCGAATCACGCCGCGAAGTCGTACCCTTTTATCAGCACACTGCGCAATTGTGTAAAGAAGCAAGAGTTTAAATGGACACCCGACGCAGAAAAGGCTTTCCAGCAAATGAAAGCATGCCTGATCGAACTTCCTACCCTGACCGCGCCGTTTGAAAAAGAGCCACTCGTATTGTACTTATCCTCTTCCGATAAGGCAGTAGGGTCGGTGTTATTAGTGGAAAGAAATGGAGTTCAAACTCCAATTTATTATGTCAGCAGGGTACTCACTGACCCGGAAACGAGATATTCCACGATGGAAAAATTGGTTCTTGCGCTGCTACATGCGTCCCGAAGACTGCGCAGATATTTTACAGGGCATGTGATCACCGTACTTACCAATTTCCATATCGGCACGATACTTCAGAAACCAGAAACATCAGGAAGGCTCGCCAAATGGGCAATCGAGTTGGGAGGACACAACATTCTGTACCGGCCGCGCCCAGCCATCAAGGGTCAAGTTCTAGCGGACTTCATCACAGAAGTCCCAGCTGATAAAATCAAGGATTGCGAGCTTGTTGAAACTCCAGTGAAAGACACGACAAACGAGACTTGGATGCTTTATACTGATGGGGCTTCAAACGAAGATGGCGCGGGAGCTGGATTGCGCCTAGTAAGCCCCGAAAACCAGGAATTTACTTACGCCATCAAGTTGGACTTTAAAAACACCAACAACGAGGCGGAGTACGAAGCATTTCTGGCAGGCTTGCGCCTCGCCATCAAAATGGGAGCTAAACATCTACAAGCACATGTTGATTCACTCTTGATAGCCAGTCAAGTCAACGGTGTATACGATGCAAAGGGTGAAGTCATGGCCCTATATCTGGAACAAGCAAAAGAGTTGCTTCAACAATTCAAGTCTCACAAAGTCATCCACATCAATCGCTCCGAAAACAAACCAGCCGACGCCTTGAGCAAGCTTGCTTCAACATCCTTCCAACATCTTGCCAAAGATGTAAGGATTGAGGTACTCAAGAACCCTTCAGTCTTGTTACGACAAGTCAATGTGATTGAGTTAGGGCAGCCATCCTGGATGACCCCTATCATTCAGTACTTGAAAGAAGGAATACTCCCAGAGAATAAAGCAGAGGCAAGAAAGATTCAGAACAAAGCTCTGCAGTACGAAATGAATGGTGGTATCTTATACCGCAAGTCCTTCTTGGGGCCACTACTGCGCTGTGTGGACCCTCAAGATGCGAACTATCTAATAAGGGAGATTCATGAAGGAATCTGCGGCATCCATGCGGGACCACGCATGGTTGTTGCGAAGATTATGAATGCCGGGTATTACTGGCCAGGGATGCACGTTGATGCCCTGAAGGAGCTGCGCAAGTGCGACTCCTGTCAGCGGCATTCTCCTAAGACCCTGCGCCCCAAGAATGACCTGATCCCCGTATCAACTGCTTGGCCTTTTCAGCAGTGGGGAATCGACATGGTAGGACCCTTCCCAGACGCACCCGGCGCCGTCAAGTTCATAATAGTGGCCGTCGATTACTTCACAAAATGGGTGGAGGCCAAAGCCCTTGCTTCAACTACCGCCATGATGGTGCGCAAGTTCATTTGGGAACACATCATCTGCAGATTTGGGCTCCCACTCAAGATTGTAACCGACAATGGCACTAACTTCGCGTCGGAAGACCTCCAGAACTGGATGAAAGAGATGAAGATCGAACACACTTTCTCCTCCGTTGCACATCCTCAAGGCAACGGGCAGGTCGAAAGCGTAAACAAGTGTATTGTCGAAGGGATTAAGGCCCGACTGGGCACGAAGCGAAGAGGCTGGGTGGATGAACTCCCGAGTATCTTATGGTCTCACCGCACCATGCCAAAGACAAGCACCGGCGAGACCCCTTTTAGCCTAGTCTATGGCTCAGAAGCGGTTATCCCGGCAGAAGTTGGCCTGCCCTCTCCGCGTTTGACAGCAGTCAACGCAATCGACAACGAGGCAGAGCGTCGTCTTGACTTGGATTTGCTGGAAGAAAGGCGCGAAATTGCACGAATTAAAGAAGCCAAGTACAAAACACAACTGGAGAGGTACTACAACGCGCGAGTACGCATTTGTACCTTCACTCCAAGGGAATATGTCTTTCGTGACAACGAAGCCTCGAACGCTGAACGCCCTGGAAAACTAGCACCCAAATGGGAAGGCCCATACTTGGTCCACGAAGTGCTAGGAAAAGGGGCTTACAAATTGCGCACCCTGGATGGACACATCATCCCGCGCACGTGGAATGCGCAACAACTGCGCAAGTGCTATATGTAACTACTATCGGCCTTGCGCCATTACCCACCCATGTTGGCCACGCGCCTTTGTACTTACTCATGTTGGCTAAGCGCCTATTTTGCTACTTACGCAATGTATCTTGGCCTAAGCGCCTACTTAATCAATGAAAGCATACGACATGCTCTTTTATCACGACTGACTTCTTTCGTTACAAATGCATGTTAAACTTCTGATTAGCAAGAAAACACTCCAGTCATGCCTCCAAGGTCCTCCGCGAACACAGCGCGAGACCGGGAAATTGCTCACACAAGAGCCAAACTTACATTTATTCTCGCTAATTTAACCTAAGTTTCTAACAACAATGCAATAATTGTAACGAAATGGGATAAACGCCATGTTCAAGCAAAATCAGAACAATTGCATAAAAGCAAACATCATCCATTAAAAGGCGCGACCGCGCAAGAAGTTACATCAGAAACCTACAGAAATTCACAAGGCACAAAGCCATACAAAACCTATCTACTCGAAACAATCTCAGACATCATCACCATCATGCTTGTCGCCACCATCACCCTCATCATCCACAGCGGCCTCCTCATCTGACAATTCAACCGTTATAGGAGGATCAAGAATGCCCTTAAGGCGCTGACACCAGTCATCATGTTCCAAAGCCTTGGCAACTAAGTCCATCACAGGCAGTGACAAGTGGTCATAAGCATGTTCAGCGCGTGTCAGCGCGGCACTAGCCTGGTCAGTAACCGAACAATGACTGACGTCAAACTCCTGTCCAAGTGCTTCTTCAACATGTTGTGCGCATTCCAGGTACCCTCCTCGGTGACCAACAGCGCGCGCAGCATCGGTCAAAGCAGCGACAGCACGGTCCAGCTCCCCAGCATTGAGAATGGAGTTGGCAACCTACAGGGGAGTTTGAGCATCAAAAACAACTAACGATTTGGAAGGAAAAAAGGATAAGCATACCAGCACTACTCCACGGCCGCGCATCCACTCGGCCTCAGAAACGAGAGTGTCAACAATGCCCTGGGCCTCAGCATAATTCGTTTGTGCTACATTAAGGGCAGAAGTGCTAACATCACGCGCTTCCTCAGCACGCTGCTTGGCCTCCTCAGCAGTCGCAGCCTTCACCTTCTCAGCTTCGAGGTCGATTTCCAAGGATTCGCATTTATCAACCTGCCCTTCCAGGCGACGTTTTAGCTCAGCGATCTCGACATCCTTGGCTTGCAAGTCCTTGTCCTTAACAGACAGCTGAGCCTTCACCTCAGCCAACTCAACCTAAAAGGAACAAAGGGACTTAGGCTATTTTATAAAACAAAGTACAGAGAAAAGGTATAAGTTGCACAAACCTCAACCTGCTCCTTAGCAACCTGTGCAGCTCGCGCATCCTCGACCTTGCCGGTCAATTCAACAACCTTGGCCTCAAGGTTGACAATCTTGTTACGATCCGCAGCCGCGCGCTCGTTATCCTTCGCGCATATGCGCTTGAACTCGGCTTTCTCCTTAGCCAGTTGATCTTCAGCAGTATGAAGTTTATTTTTCAGGGCCTCGCGCCCCCACTCTTCAGACTTTCGGTCAGCCTCGAACTTCGCCTTCTGCTCATCAAACGCGGCTCTAGACTTCTCCAAGTCAGTAGCACGCCTCGCAATGCGATCGCGATACTTCTCCCAATCATCCCTCTCCCTAACCATGGTTCGCCACTCCCGGACAATTTCTTGGTTAGCAGCGCGGGTATTGGCTTCACCAACAACGTAGGCATGATAGAGCCCGCTGTGAGTCCGCGCCCGTTGACGATCCATCTCCCCAGGAGGAATCGAATTCACCAGCCAGTCATGGCAAGGCGCGAACTCGAGAAAAGTATCCTTCTGCTTCAAACCCCAAGGCGGATTGTGCGGAGCGTCACCGCGACTCTCTTCGGTGTAAGACTTGTAATAGATATCCCCCACTGTATCCCGGGGACCTATTGGAGAGCGCGGCGGCGCGACAGCTTTCACACCACCCCGACCAGCAGATGAACCCGAGCCCGCGCCTTTGGTAATAGAAATACCAACAGGCCTTTCAGCAGCAGATTTCTCCTTCTCCTTCTCCAGGGTTCTCTCTTTTCCCTTCTCCTTCTCAGCATCAGCAAGAGCCTTCTCAGCAGCTCTTCTCTCCTGCTCAGCCTTTTTCTTCTCATCGTCGGCTTTCTTTCTTTCCTGCTCTGCCTTCTTCCTCTTTTCTTCAGCAGCCTTGTTCTTGCGCGCCTCTTCAGCCTGGCGCTGGTCTTCCTCAGCTTTCTTCTTCGCCTCCGCTTCCTTCCTCCTGTCTTCATCAACTTTCTTCCTACGCTCCTCATCAGCCTTCTTCTTCTCTTCGGCAGCCTTCGCCTTATCGACCTCAGCAACATGTTTGCCCTTGTCATGCTCAGCCCCAGCAGTCTCGGAAGATTTGACGATAATCTTAGGCCTTTTCGGCTCAGGCTCCGTAAAAACAACACCCTTCTCAGGGGTCTTCTTCTTGCCCTCTGCATAAATCAAAGGGTCAAGACAAGGAAAGCCACAAAAAAAAAAAAAAAAAAAAGAGAACTAAAAACAAACTTTACCAGGAGAGAACTGATAGAGTGAGCGCAAATTGCTCTGTTTACCAAGCACCAGAGCTCCTCCAGCCTTCGACGCCACAGTCACACCAGCAGTCACACCGCTCCTGGTCCTCTTTCTGCTGACCAAATTCCCAGCAGCTTCTTCTTCCTCCTCTTCTTCCTCTTCCGCATGCTCAGCAGAGGAAGGAGTAGCGCCAGCATCCGGGTTGCGAGAACCCGCGCCACCTTCACCTTTTGAGCGACCTGCTCCGTCTTTACCTTCGCCTACGCGCGACAAACCCTCTAATGAGTCACTAATTATAACATAATCCTTTAAGTCACTTTGACGAAGACGAAGACTACCTTTACCAGCAGCTGCGCGGCTACTCCCGCCCTTCTTGCTTGTCACTTCGGACTCACCCGTCTTCTTCTTCTTTGGGGGTTTCTTCTTCTTCTCTTCAGGGTCGATACCCAGGTCGCGCAACACACCTGCAAAGATGGTAGACCAGGAACTTAACTCCCCGGTTGAAGACCCCACAGACTCTTCGCTGGAAAGATAGACAACCTCTTTCCCAGCAGAAGTGATAGAGCGCAAGGGACGAGGGTTAGGTATATGCGCACCTTCAGTGGCGGTAGGCGGCGTGGCAAACGCATCAGCAACAGGGTACATAAAGTTAACCCTTATCTGGTGATACCAGTATTCTTCTCCGTCTCGAAGCGGGCGCACACCCATGGAACCACCAAAAGTGGCAAAGGCAGCTTGATATAAACACGCCTCTACACGATAAATCACATGAATAAAAATCAAGCAACGAAAAACGATCAGTGACGATAAGGAACGTACTAACCTCTATCATCGATCATCAAGATAGGAACTTCCTTGCTATCAGGAACCCATTGGTCGCTCATCCGCGCCCCCACCAAGACATTTTCCCCGAACACCCGGTTAGGGGTGGGAGTAAGCTCCCGATACCAAGCCTCGGTCTTGGGGATTGGCAAGTCTTCTTTAACAATCGCTTCATTCCAATCGCGGAACGTCATAGCAATGGGAATAACCTCCTCTCGAATATAAAAGAATTTCGGTTTCCAGTCATGGAAACTCTTGGGAGGATTTAGCAATACCTTCTTGGCGGCGCCACGACTGGCAAAAGAGTAGAAGCCCATATTTCTCTGAAGTTGATAAAAGGCTCGAAACTTCTCGACAGTGGGCTCGATGCCATGAGCCCAGCACAAGAACTCAAAATGTCGAACCCGGACCATTCCGGGTGGGCTCATCTGGGAGATATGAAACCCATAATATCGAAGGATATGTGCCATAAAGTTGGTCGCCGGCAACCGGAAATTACCTTGATGGAAGAAGTCTTCGAACAAGGTAATGTACCCCGGCGGTGCATCAGCGGCCGTCTGGTTCTGGCCGGGGTACCGGGCATCCCACTCCGGTGGGAACCGGAAACTTCGGGAAAGCTGTTCAAACAGCCCTAGATCCCACCGGAGAACAGGTACAGGACCCTCTTCTCCGGGATTATCTTCGTGTTGTTCTTCAGCCATTGATAATCAGCAAAAGAAGCCCTGAATATTTCGGAAACGGGTTGAAGGCCTACGACACTTCTTGAAGACTCGAAGATCTGCTATTTGTTCTTCAAAGGGTTTGAAGGTACAAAGAATTTGAGAAGAGATGGAGAAACAGTAGAAGAAAGTGACGACCCCTCACATCTCTTCAGATATATATACCCATCGCATTTAATGCGATGGGTAAACGTGCCGAAGTCGCCGCAAGCAAGGCCAACCAGAAAGCGCCACGTAGGGCGCGTTTCCCGGAGTGACGGTTACCACGCGCGCGTGGGTTTCACTCTCCTGACGAGAACCTGAACCGTCAGCGACAAGTTGATGACAACCGTCAGGGGTCAACTCAAACGTCACCAACCACGACTTTTTCACCAACCTGTCAGAAAATTCAAACTTCGAGGTTTTTCCCGCCCAAAATTATTAGAAACTTCATATAAAAGCCAACAACAAGCCTGGTAGCCGCGCCGTAGTAATTAACTACTTACACGCGCGACGTCTACCAAAGCCAAAAGCATCACACTACTTTATTTTCTTAAGTCCAGAGCTCCAACCACTTGCCTTGCGCATGGTGCAGCACTGGACTGGGGGGACTTGAAGGGGTATGGTCCCTGAAAGGTCGCGCGAGTCCATACTCCTTTATCAACAATTTTCTTGATCGCCAACCTCGCGCGGGATACAACACACCTGTGTAATGCGGCGCGAGGTCCACATAAAAGTAAACTCCAGCTAACACTTAGCATTATGAAAAGAGTGTGCAATAGACCAATACCACGCGCGAGGTTATTACGTACTCAACAAGGGCCTCGCGCGTTAACAGCGCAAGGCTGTTCCAAAATAGTACACAGTACAAGTGGCAGAAAAAAGAGCCAATAAGCGCCCTTCTGACCCTGCTCAATCGTGCTCCACGATCATCTGACATGCAGGCGACAAAAAGTACTCAAGGACGCCTACCTGGCACCAATCATAAGGCAGAGACAACTGCCCCACGATCTCCACTTGCCTGCTGATGGCAGGACGGCGGCCAGGCCGACAACCATGACACGTGGCTCCAATCATCGTGCGCCAGCACCAAAGAACTCCCAGAAGCCACTAACGGTCGAGACAAGTGAGACAAAAAGCATATCGCCCAAGTTGTCGACTTCCGGCCCAAGGCCCATCAGCCCATACCCTCTTACACTTCTCCGACTATAAATAGAGACCTCACTCCACAGGTTAAACATTCCATTCCCTCTACTCTCTCACTTAAATACTTAATTACCTCCAAAGCACAGTCGCTTATTCTCACGCCGGAGCCCGGTTAAGAGGGAAACCCCCACATTCCCCTCTTAGCGAGTAACGGTGTTTTGTTTTGCAGTTAACCAAGATTGTTAAGGAGTTCAGGAGTCCATAAGAAGATTAACCACTATGCAAGGAACATAAACCAAACTGATTATCCCCTAATTAGTTCCGTGTTTCTTCAGAACGGAAACTTTACTCTTAAGATATATAAGAATATGATACAGTATACATTTAAATAGATTTCATAAGAAATTAAACTAGCCATTTCAAGAGTAGAAACTCTTATTGGTTAGAATAACTTAACAAGTCATCACCACATATGTTATATCAACATTGCTACAATTTGTTGGTCACCATGAAATAAAGGATCAAGTGACACTCAATTTTCCACACGTGATATTTAACACTGGCCGTTATATCAAAATTTTTCACATGTAGTATTATTTAGGATGGAACCGAATCGAACCGTGACCATTGGCATTAATCCGGTTCAGTTACCTATATGAGCCCCATGTATAGGCCAACAGTCGCCATTCTGTTTAGTGAGTTAGACTTGATTTTAATTTTAAATTGTTTTTGCTTTATTTGACCAGTGGATCAGATGCTTGTGTTAATTGTTAAGCGTCTAGACTCTAGACAGACGAGAAAAATAAAATACTTTTTAGGTTGCGGGATTTGAATCCATTACCACTTAGTTAGAGGACCAAGTTGTAACTAGAATATCTGCAAAAATATTATTATGCTGTAAAAATTAAATTTATAATTATTATTGAACTTTTGTTTATGTATATTTTTTTATTTAGTTGTAAAAGGATAATAAAACATATACATTTACATTTCCTTATCATTTTGATTTTTTTTTAATTTGTGTCTAATTAAGCTAGTAGTATTTCTTTTCCATATCTTAAAAATATTATATTTTTATGATATCCTCAACTTTTAAAACATGCTCAACTAGTCAACCAAAGTCTGATAAGCAGCTAGTTTGATAACAACACTTGTTTTTTTTTGGGTGCTACTATTCTCACCCCCCCTAATTACTTTTTTCACCCCCCCTCCCCTCACATACGATCAGGTGGGGCCTGCGTGGGACCGATAGTTTTCCTCTCACAAGAGGGGTGTAATCAGTAAAGAGGGGGGGTGTGTATAGAATTAGCCTTTTTTAAATATATAGTAGGTAAAACTGGTAATTTCCGATATGAAACTTGAGTAATCACCATCTAAATCAATATCTCTCTAAATCCCTAGAGATACAAGTATATGTTGGAAAATGAGAGGAAAAATTAGTGTTTTCATATATAATAATTGTTGATATAAATACTATTTACTGAGTTTGTGTTTTCTATGTGAGAGTTTTACAACGAATCAAACCGTGTCCAAAACAAATTTAAGATAAATGAGATCTCGATATCCAAAATTGTGTTTGAAGCAAATAAAGTTACCAAAGTTGAAAAGGAAATCGGAGAAAAATGTGAGAACTTGTCATTGGATGGTAAAAACTTGAAGGTGTATATAACTAGGAGCTTTCCTTAGATGTTTTATAAAGTTTATTTTTTTCATTTAATTCAGAATCGAGTTGTTCTGACTTTGTTTCACCATATAACTAAGGCGGCTCTTAGTTAAATGCACATACCAAAATTCTCACAAACACACACAAAACCTTCAAGCAATACGTTGGCCTTCCTTCTTCTCAATTGAAGGTGCAATTCGAGTGCTCGAGCCATCCAGACAATACCAATTGCTTCAACTGTTGTACTATGGGAAACCGACAACTTCATTATGTTTTAAGGGACTGTATTAAACGCGAATCCTTAGCCACCGTTCATTTTTTGTTCTTGTAATTTGTTTATGTATGTCGAAACCAAACACTAAAACAAACTGTTTTCTTTTTTATATTATAATCTAAGGTAGAGGATCCTGTAAAAAGTGCTTAAAGTGTGAGAAGTGTATTATAACACTATATATAATACTATATAACACCATATAAACACCGTATAACAATATGTAACACCATATAATACCATATAACACTATGTAACACTATATAACAAATATAACACTATAGGTTGTCTGATAGCATGTCTATGATAGATGTATAGTGTTATATTTGTTATATAATGATATATAGTGTTATATGGTATTATATGGTGTTACATATTGTTATACGGTGTTTATATGGTGTTATATAGTATTATATATAGTGTTATAATACACTTCTCACACTTTAGGCCCTTTTTACACTATCCTTACCCTATAATCTAATTTAAAAAGTGTTTTGCCAAAAGTATAATCATAAAGATGATGCATTTGCGTTTGTATTCCGTTGGTCCACAAACTTTAGCTAAAGTGGTGAGCAAACCATCATTCTAAGTCACTTCAAGCTAAAAGCCAATCATATCCATACATTATTAATTAAATCATCATGTACATCAAGAAAGCATCTTAACATTTACTCATATATTGGAATGTTTTCTCAAAGTACATGAATTTAGCTCACTGCTCACAGGACACAGAAGCTAAGCTTGTTAACATGTTTAAAATTAACATCTTCAAGAAATTTCGTTACTCACTTTACTCGTGAAAAAAAAAAAAAAAAAAAAAAAAAAAAAACAAGTCATTGGGTGCATCTTGACAATATGTTTGATTTTGATATCCTAGAGTGTTATGTTTTCATTTCCGCATTTGATGAAATAAATGGGTGATATGTGAGTTCACGTCGTGTACATGCTAACTTTTATTGGTAACTACCTAAACGAACATTTGTTGATCATTCATGAGTAAAAGGTTAATGCATGACTTATTGTCACGCATCATATGTATCGAAGTCTATATTTATGAAAATAAGTTTGATATAGAAACAAAAATAAATTGTTATAGCTGTGGGTTTTTTTTTTCTATAAGACCCTGAAAATCTCTACACTTATTTGTATGATATTACTTCAACCTATAGCTAAATGATTAACTGGATGAGGAAAATAAGTTAACACAATTGGAGTAGGAGGATATGATATGATACTATGATATTACTTCAACCTATCACTAGATGTAGCAGAGATTCCATCTGACTACACACAACATGCTCCACTTGCCCTTTCTATTCATTCTACATTATCATCAGTTTATCCAAAATATCCATATTTACTCAACATTCCCTCATTTGTAATTTTTTTTTTCTTTTTATTTGTATCAGAAACTTCATATTCTGGCTTAAATCAAATAAACTCTTATTTCAAAAAAGTTAACCCTACAAAAGAGAATACCTTAATTTATGGATGATATGTCTACCTACCTAATACTTTAAACATTTGATCAATCTCATAGTCAACAAGACATAACGGGCGGATCCGTGTGGTAAGTAGTGTGTCACTTTTGATGTGATTTCTTGAACAATGACTTTAATAATAGAATTATGAAACTTATTGAGCCCAAACATTGTTTAGAAACTTCCAAAAAAAAATTCCTCGACCTGAAAAAACTAAGCGGTTGGCTAAGAGCCGTCTATATAGGGTCAACCATTTTATCCCGCTTATTGGTATGAGTCACCGTTTCATCCTATTATGGACTCATTTGTGGAGTGATCCCAACTACCGACGAGTGTGACATAGGAAGCACTTCCGTTGTACACATTTCAAAATCAAAATAAGATGAAATGATTGACAAGTAAACCCAAACGGTTCAATGCAAGTTGAGTATATATGCTATTCAAAAAATTTGACATGTAACATTCTCCGACCACCAAAACTCACGTCCCCATGCATCGTAGCTCGTCACAAACAACACCTCCAAATAAAGGCTTTGCTTTGGCAACCGGATAAAGGGACGATCATAAGTATTTGGGCATTGGCATCGAGCACCTTAGATCGGTCCATTGGTTTGAGTTTACAACAACCATTTGCCCCTATATCAAATTTGTGGATACTCTCGTTCACCATGGAACTTCTTAGCTTTGACCAACTATGTTGAACCTATGGCTTCGATCCACATCTTGAACTTTTCGGATAATGACATTAATATGCCAATTGCTGACTACCAACCATTTTCTCATGTTTATTGATTTAAGTCGTTGGTTTCATCTGACAATGGACTCGTTAGAAGAGTGACCCAAACTCCTGACCTGCGGGATGTGAGAAGTGCAAACACTTCCGATATACATTTTTTTCTTAATCATTGAAACTCTTCTGAATGATATGTAATGTAATGTAAAGGTTGACCACTATACTTAAACAATTCAACACAAATCAAGTAGATGCGATCTTTAAACATTAATCGCAACAAGCCAACAAATCCCTTAAGACCCTCAACTATGTTGTTGTTTCTTTTAACTTATAGGGCTACACAGGCCCTATTTCTCTGACCCATTCCTATACCCAAAAGCCCATCATGACTAGTTTTATTTAAATATAACGAGCCCATAAAATATGCCCAAAGATCATTTTGAACCGGGTCAGGACCTATCCAAACCAAACTTCTATTTTTTACCCACAACAGAAAAAAAATGTTAAATAACTATATAATAATTTGGACTCTATAATAAGTACCGGTTTAAATCTGCGTTACTACTCATTTAAGCGTCCTTAAAGGCATATTTTGATGGTATGTGTGGTGTACTTCACAACTAAAAGATTTGAAGTTTAAATGCTGCAACTGCATATTGTGGTGTATTTATCTTAGAAAATCTTGAAATTGTTGTTAAAGAACGCTACTCATTTAATCACCTTAACCATACGTTTTTTTTTTTCGGTAGTACGTAATATTGTACATCAAGTAACAAAATCTTTGTTCGCTTCAAGTTTATCGCTCAAGCCAGGACCGTTCTCTAATGGCATGTTTGTTTTCATATTAGCGTTAATTCAAAAGTAATCGTCTCCAATTGACCAGCCACCATATGACCGACCATAATATTTGCATAGCATTACCATGTATTTGGAAGGATAGGATCACAAATTTTGCATGAAAAGGGAATTGTTAGGTTATTATAAATATATTTATTTTGGTTACTAACACTTGTATAGTTGTATAGATGGGCTTTATCGTATTATACATATAGGCAAAAGATCAAATACAAATAATCTTAACATACTAAACATACAAATTGAAGGAAAACTAAAAAAGACAAGGTGACATTTTTGTAATTACCACCAACTATCAAAGTTACTATACAAATGTGAACTCAACCAAAAATACCTAAAAAACACAAAAAAAAAATTAATATTTTTTATAAAAAATCGCTACATTTTGTTACAAAAAAAAAATTGCTGCTACTAAAAGTAGCGATTTTTTATAAAAAAAATACTAAAAAAAATTATTTTGTGTGTTTTTTTTATTTTTTTTTAGGTTTTTTGGGGGTTTAGTTTTTAGCATTTTAGCTTGGGTGGGGGGGGGGGGGGGTTTGTTTTTTTTTAGGTTTTTTAGGTATATTTGTAGAGTAACTTTGATAGTTATTGATAATTAAAAAAATGTCACCTTATCTTTTTGAGTTTTCCTTCAATTTGTATGTTTAGTATGTTAAGATTATTTGTACAAGAACTTTCCCCTATACATATATAATATACTTGATTCACAGTTTAGCATGTTATCATAATGTATGTTATTGTATATAGATTAGGTTTCCTTCTCTTATATATTGTTCATTGTATTTTACATTTGATCAATGAAATGAAAATTCTCTCCCACTACATTCTTTTCATATTTTGTTTTTAGGATAGTTTTATGGGCAAGTGTATTTTAACATTTGATATATATGAAAAAAAGGAAAGAAAGATTTGTAAAATCAATATCGGACAATATGAGATATATTTAATTTATAGCTTGTTTAATTTAATAGTATAATATAGCTATACAATGACTAAATCAATCAAACCTTCTTAGGCATATATATTACTCAAGTATTCAAGATCCCTTCAATTTTTTATTTAAACGAGTTAAAGTAAACCTTCAAAATGTGTACTAAAAAGTTACAAAAACACTTGAATTCTTACCTTAGATAGTCAATATGTTGTTGATTTTTCTTTAGATTGGATTCACAGAATCACAGTAAGGGTAAAAAGGGTTTTTTTAGTTAAGTTATAACAAGGGTCATGAGGCGCAAATATATAAACTATTCCAAAAATCACACATAATTAAATGACATCAGCCAAAGGGTTTAGATAAGATTTGATTTATATTAATATACCATTTTTTTTTTCACAATGCTAGAGATATTTAATTCTCAGTGAAAAAGCAAATTACAAATCATGGGTTGGTAGACGGGCAACAAGCTGCGCCGCCACCCCCTTTTGAATTGCAAATCCTACTCGGCTAAACACATAACTATGGCCTACAGACACTGTCGCATGCGCAAGTGCTGCCTTTTGAACCCGCTTCAAGAAACCGGACGCCACAGGGGCCAGACAACCAAAGGTATCGAACGCGAAAGGAAGGAAGGCATGTTGATTATCTATGCAGGCCTGCTCGTGCTTGGATATTTTCCCCGCCTCAGCCTTCCGCGTCGCTTGCCCTGAAACAAAACCACTGCCCCTGAAACCGGCAAGAGGCGACACCCCCGTGAGATCAATGCAAGCATCTGATTGACCACTCATAACATTCCATCGCCTAAGCTGCTCGACGACCAAGCTAACCATAATCATTCATTTTCAAAAGCACTTATCTTTTTTTAAATATAAACTCATCAATCATATATAAAAAAACCACAATATGACGATTTTGTGTTCGATTCGGTGTGGCTTCTGGTTCGAAACATGAAATATTGCAAGAATGGAAACCCAATCGCTGCTGCTGCTAATGATCGAAACCCCCAATCGTTGTCACCTTGTTCTACAATGTCACTAATATCGTTGGGAGTGGAAAACCCCAATCGATGTTTAAGTTTATGTTGTTAGTGCATATTGTGTGTGTCCACCAATGTACCAATAGGCTAGATAGAGCGTGTGTTGAATGTTGTATAGTTGAGTGTGAGATACTAACAGTGACTTTCGAGAGGACGACACTTTTGAGAGGACGAGTGCTCATCCGCACGGATGAGTCATCCGTTCGAAAGTGTCCTGTGCTACAAAATGTTATGTCTATAAATAGGAAGTCATGTGTTAGTAGTTGATAAGTTTGGGGAAAGGCTAGAGAAACCATAGATTTCTCTCCAGCTTGTAAAATGATGTATGTTCTTTCGGTATGAAATGAAATCTTCTACTTGTGCTTATTCTTATGAAATTTCTACCGAATTAGTTTTTATCTTATCCAAACTTCCGTCTAAAACCGCCATTCCAGATCCTAACAGTGGTATCAGAGTTACAGTATCGAGATCTAACAGTCGATTGAATCACCTACGCTCATGATTTATGGGTTTTTAGACGTAAAACATCAAATTAAAGGTCAATTTATGGATGAAATTTGAAATTGAAGGCATCATTACATTCAAAATTGATTTTCGTTCATGTTTGTGAAGGATTCATCATCAAATTCAAAGAAATGAAGATTTGGATCGAAAAAAGTTGAACAGTAGCGTTCGAGCGAACGAGCGTTTTCGAACGGATGAGTCAGTCATCCGCACGGAGGAGACTTTCATCCGCACGAATCAGACTCATCCGCACGGATCAAGGAGTCATCTGCACGATTCAGGCTACTCATCCTCACGAACCAGCTTCATTCGTTCCAAATCAATCAGCTCATACGCACGAACTAGACCTCATCCGCACGAAAGAGTCATCCGCTCAAGGATTATCACGCGCGAAATAGATTGTTTGAGGCTAAAAAGAAAATTGTTTTTAGAATCAATTCGAGGGAGAAAGTGTCCAGAAAAAATTTGGTGATGAAAAATTTTTCGGAGATTTTAACGTTAAATACGGGTTGTTCGGGGACACGTCAGAATTTTTGGAGAGAATAAAAGGATATGAATTCACAGAAAGAATGTTAATAGAGAGTGGGGTAGTCACGGAGACCTATTCATAATGATTATCATCTGGTGAAGTGACTATTAATGGGCCAAAATTGTTAAATCCGCAAGAAACCTAAATTTGCTTATTTTGAAAGGGAAAGTCAGTGATGAGTTTAGAGAGGTCCGAATTTGCAAAAATGAGGGGGGATAAAAAAATTCATTTGAATATATTGAAATTCTCACATTTTTGAAATTCAGAGTTGCAACGGTATTCGGGTGGTCCGACTTAAAATTGTCTGGGGATGCATAGGATCTTGGATTTGTTAGTCCATGATCATAGGAAGTTCGGATTCTTTAGTTTGTGATCAGATTGATGTCTGAGGGTTTGAGTCCCGAGTCTTCGTATAAGCCGGTTAGCATGATTAGCGTCAGGAGGATGCATCAGTATTGTCGATACTTAAAACATATTAGAGGGCTTTCAAAAATTTACATGATAGTTTTGTGATAGTCTAAAGTGTTAGAATGGTTAATCTTTGAGCAGATGAGTTGTTTCTAGACTAACCGCCGGGGAATGATGATGTTTGTTGATTAAGTTGTTGCCAGGACTAACGAAAAAGGCTATAAATCTATTATCGTGACTGAAGATGGAGAATGTGAATTTAATCGTGGAAGAATGTTTCTTAGATCACAATGTGTTACCAGATGATTTGTTATCCAATGAAGATCTGCTAATTGAAGAGATTACCGTTTACACTGACCAGTATTTGAAGATTGGTTGTGCATAACGATGGTTACGGAAGACGAGATTTCAGATTTTCATGAGTATTCATAGATTTGAAGTTTACCAGTGTGGTGTTTGAAGTTTCTATCAATTATGGGTTGGATTTTTGAAGATTAAGAGTTTGAACTATGAGAGGTAAATAAAAAACTGAACGCGGATGTGGTGAAAGTTGAAAAAGAGAAGTTACATTGTGTCATTTCAAGTTGGTGATTATTCGTGAAGATTGCAGTTAAGCAAATCAGAGGAGGTCAGGAACTGTGCAAATTAGAACCTAAATTGTGGATTCATTTCAAGGGGAATATATTGGTTATAATGCAAACCCATCTTCATTCAAGGGGGAATTAATTGAAGATATTCACAGCACTTGATTGAAGTTGCAGAATAATCAAACACAACTTACATATTTGAAGATCAAGATTCGACAATGACGTACAAGTGGGAAACTGTTAGTGCATATTATGTATGTTCGTCACTGTACGAATAGGCTAGATAGAGCGTATGTTGAATATTGTATAGTTAAGAGTGAGATACTAACATTGACTTTTGAGAGGACGAAACTTTCGAGAGGACGAGTGCTCATCCGCACGGATGAGGACTCATCCGCACGGATGAGTCATTCGTTCGAAAGTGTCCTGGGCTCCAAAGTGTTATGTCTATAAATAGGAAGTCATGTGTTAGTAGTTGATAAGTTTGGGGAAAGGCTGGAGAAACCTCAGATTTCTCTAGAGCTTGTAAAATGATGTATGCTCTTTCGGTATGAAATGAAATCTTCTACTTGTGCTTATTCTTATGAAATTTCTACCGAATTAGTCTTTATCTTATTCAAACTTCCATCTAAAACCGCCATTCCGGATCCTAACATATGCGCCCCATCCTTGTTATTTTTTTATTGGGTTTGAAATTCGGGCTTAAATGAAGAATTGAGCCTTTTACATATTTAGTAAGTTAACATGTAGGTAAATAGGAGTTTTTTTAGGCCTTTACTATACATAATATATAGTAGTTTTTAAGAACTTGTCGGGCCCCTTGGATATTTGGGCCTCGGGCAGTCACCTGACTTAGCCGGTCCAATAGCCGGCCCTATAGGTTATATAGAATTTTATTATCGAATGTTGTCGAACGGTTTAGTTATAATAATAACTAACCAAATATTAAGATAAATGTCTTAACTTTATATTATTGGGCTTATTCCATGGTGTTAAAATTTGGATATTCGAAAACTTTGGATAATGGATTTTAATATCCGAATCCAAAGTTTCGGATATTTGTAATATCGGATTCGGATATTTAAATGGAAAGCCAAATTTTGAAATAAATCATTATTATTTGATATAGTATATAAAACAATTGATAATTTTTTAAAACATATACCATTTAAAAAAACTATTTCTAATTAATGTTCCTTATTTAACAATTTAAAAAAATATTCCGAATAATTTGGATATCCGCAATATCTGAATTTTTTAAAGCTCTACCCGAATCTGAAAATTTTGGATATCAAAATTCGGAAATCCGAATTTCAGATTTCTGAATTTCGGATATTTCATGTTCGGAATTTCGGATTCGGATATTTTTGCACACCCCTAGATGATAACAGGTGGTTGTTTCTTGCATGTACTTGTAAAATAATAATACATGTGTTAAAAGGTCTATAATATTTGAAACTAAAAATATACAATTAAAAAATCTCACAATTTTGGATAGTCATATGTATGCACACAATTAGACGCAATAGAGATGAAGAAGGATGATTACGACACCATCGTAAAGGATGCAAACCAAAGGACTCTCTTATGACGACGCCCCCATTCATTGATTGGTGTAGCAAGAGTATGTATTTGGCCGTCTCATGGCGGATCAAAGACCACTAGCGTGTACTACTGGCATTGAAGCCTTGAGTCCTTGAAGTTCTCTTTCAATGCGTCCACCATAAAGTAATGTAAGATTTGTGTAGTGTTACAAACCTATTTTGAATGAACAAAACCTGCAATTTGGAGTATGCAACTTGGCATATTTTTTGGGAGTTCAAAAAGCCTCACTTACTTCAGATGGTGAAATGCATTGTAAAGTCTCATTGCTGCCTCCGGTGAAGTCATGTTCATGAACCAAATCCCACGTTGTACTTGTTCATACAACATAATTAATTCATTAACTGCTTTCATGATTTTAAGTCAAAGTTTGTTAAGTGAATAATGCATATTTGAAGTCGACAGGGAGGTGGACGAAATTATAGGAAGATGGTGGTTGATCATTAGTTATCTGCGTGTTGGAGTGAATACAACGAGTGTAAAGCATGTTCATCAACTCTTCCTTACAGTATCAAAACAAAACTCATAATTTGTATATAAAAGATCAAGAGTAAATTACAAGTTTTGTCATTTATGTATTGTCACACCCCAACCGATGGCGGAATCATCGGGGCGCGGCACTGAGCGAAACAGATTGTCCAGAAGTTTCCATAACAACTATCATTACCATTTAATTAAAGCAATACGTCCCATACCGTATCTTAAATAGCAAACAAGTTATTACAGACAAAAACTAAACAAATATTCTGTTCCGACAACTCAGATTTTAAACATAACTAATTTATTCGTTGGTTTCTAGGACTCCAGTTCCTAGCTTCAATTTCATCACAGCCCGAGAAGCATATAAACAACCTAGGCACCTGTCACATACGTTAAAATAAAGTCAATACATAAAATGTAAAGGTGAGCATACAAGTTTGAATATAGCATATAGAGTTCGAATTCGTTTACGCATAACCAGCACGTACACATAGTGAAATGAAGCACGTTAGTTATCGACATAGATCCATCGATACCAATGACTGCGGGTTGACTACCCGAGGCAGTTCGCAATACACGATTACCACTTTAATCCATGCAAGTAAAAGATCCTTAACAACCCCCGTGTGAACGGGTGCTGAGTCCAAACTATAGTACTATCGTTGCTAAGGCAGGTAGACAGCATTCCATGTGTAAACATAACAAACAAGCATTCATAAGCCACGTATAACATGCATTAATGGTTAAGCGTTAAAATAGCTTGAGTAGTGTGATAGTTGTAGTTTGAATAGTTGTAACGTATGTAACACCCAAGAGTGCTAAAGCAAAAAGGGTTCGAGTATACTCACAGCGTTTGTGGATTGAAGGGAGCGCTTTACAGCGAGTACGGTTAGCCTGAATAGATTCGATAACGTAACGATAAGTGGCGCGTAAAACAGTACAAGCAAGAGTGAGTAGAATGACTGATCGTGCGGATCAGTTATCCGTGAGTAGAAGTCATCCGTGCGCAGGACCTATCCGTGCGGATGGTGATGCGTGCGGATGGTGATCCATCCGGATAAGCTATCCGTGCGTACGACTGTCCGTGCGGGTGGTAACCCGTGCGGACGAGTTGTGCGTGCGGATGACTTATCCGTACGGTTAGGTTGTTTGTGGGGATAAACGTTCAAGTGGATTGTTTCTTCCTAAGATGTGTTTGTGTATGATGGCTTGTACTTTGGAGTTTTCGTTGTAGCATTTAGAAACCACATAAGTGTTTCTACCTTTCAAGCCGGTCGCGCGGACGACAGTCCGTGCATATGGTAGTCCGTGTGTGTATGACCCGTGTATTTATAGGATGCCAAAAAGGGAAAGGGGTAAGCCGTGCGCATGACACGCACCTGGGTAGGCTATCCGCGCGGATAGGCCATCCGTGCGGATTGGCAATCCGTGCGGATTGGCAATCCGTGCGGATTGGCCATCCATGCGGATGCCGCCTGCTTTGGTGTGTTCGGCGCGATGTTGCTTCGGTTTCGATTCACGAGCGATTCGATAGGGTTTCCTAGTCAAATTACTTTCAGTCCCAACTACTTCTTATAGGGTTCGACTCGGAATTCGGGTTCGGGTTCGTTTACATTCGAGTTAGACTTCGAGTTCGATTGAGTTCGCTTGATTACCACAACATAACATAAAATAACATGCACAGGTAACACGTAAGGCACACACACACGTATAAATGACAAGCAAGGTACATAGTTCGAGTTACGGTTCGATGTCGACTTGATTAGCATAGCTTGATTAGCTTTATCGCATTGTTACTTCCTATCATTCACAGTCGTAGGTCGGTTGAAATATGGTAAACACGATTCGATTATTGTAATGTACGACATTTACTCCACATAATCTAAATATAATAGAAACAATTCTACGAGTCAAGTTGCGCGAAATCGGTCGTTGACTTTGACCTTGACTTTGACTTTCACTCGTGAAAACACGGGGTGTTACAGCCTCCCCTTGTTTAGGGAATTTCGTCCCGAAATTAAGCTGGAAGCCGTAACTAGGGCCGTGTATCACGTGTGGCTAAAAATTGAAAATTTTCGGATATGATGTGCGAAATTGTCTGATCTAAACGCCTATAAAGTTTTAGATTTCAATTCGAAGTCGTTTGAGAGAAATCTTTTTCAATTTCCAATTTTTCATTTTCAAAACCTTTTTCTTTTTCTTTCAAAACCTTGATTATTGTAGGTCCGGATTTATCTCCGAGTCGATTGCGTAACAACACGTTTGACGTGCGAAAATCCATGTACGTGTGTGACTAAGCGTAATCGCAACGGAGTCAAAACCGATTCTACAAGTGGTATCCGAGTAGGAGATCGATTGCTCAGATTTGAGCAATTTCTTCATCTTTCTTATCTATCATGCTTCCTCTGAAAATTGCTAAATTAAACGTATACAATAACCGTGATTCAATTGATTATGATGACGTACACAAAGCCGAGAATCACGTAGAGACTTTCTCTCTCTAGACTTTCTCTCTCTACGATTATCTCTCTAGTTAAACAACTGCGGGTACTTGGCCTTCATGTCGCTTTCGAGTTCCCAAGTAAACTCCGCGCCTCGCCTGCCTTCCCATCGGACTTTTACAATAGGAATGCGTGAGCGCCTGAGTTCTTTGGTTTTGCGATCCATGATCTCGACAGGCTTTTCCACGAAGTGTAATGTTTCGTTCACTTGTAGATCGTCTAGAGGGACATGTAAGTCGTGGTCGGCGATGAACTTTCGGAGGTTTGACACGTGGAAAGTCGGATGGACATTGCTAAGTTCCTCCGGTAATTCGAGTCTGTAGGCGACTTTTCCGATCCTTTCCAGAATCTTAAAAGGTCCAACATATCGAGGCGCGAGTTTCCCCTTCTTGCCGAATCGGACTACACCCTTTCAAGGTGATACCTTTAGGAGTACGTAGTCACCAACGCCATATTCACGGTGCTTGCGCTTTTTATCGGCGAGAACTTTCTGTCTATCCCGAGCTTTCGCTAGGTTGTCTCGAATTTGGTAAATTTTGTCTGTCGTCTCTTGTAGCAGCTCCGGACCGGTTAGTTGCGAGTGACCGATCTCGTGCCACACAATAGGCGATCGATATCTTCTTCCGTATAGGGCCTCGAAAGGTGCCATCTGGATGCTAGCCTGGTAGCTGTTGTTGTACGAGAATTCGACTAATGGAAGGTGTCTATCCTAATTACCACCGAAGTCTAGAACACACGAACGGAGCATATCTTCAAGCGTACGAATCGTTCTTTCAGTCTGACCGTCGGTTTGTGGGTGGAACGCAGTACTTAGATTAAGCGTTGTACCGAGCGCCGTTTGAAACGTTTCCCACAATCATGAAGTGAACCGAGCATCACGATCAGAGATGATGTCACGAGGCGTCCCATGTCGACAAATGATCTCGTCGGTGTAGATTCGGGCTAATCGTTCTACCTTGTAGTCTTCTCGTATTGGCAGAAAGTGAGCTGATTTGGTCAAACGGTCAATAACAACCCAAATGCTGTCGTGACCTGATGACGTGGTGGGAAGCTTGGTTACGAAATCAATAGCTATGCTCTCCCACTTCCACATGGGGATTGGAGGTTGTTCGAGCAAGCCAGAGGGTCTTTGATGCTCAGCCTTGATTCTAGCACAGGTTAGGCATTTTCCGACGTAGAGAGCGATATCCCGTTTCATACCTGGCCACCAGTACCTGTAGCGAAGATCGTGGTACATTTTGTCAGCGCCAGGATGAATAGAGTATCGGGATTTGTGGGCTTCATCCATGATAATCTGTCGCAGGTTGGTTCACTTGGGAATCCAAATTTTGTCTAAGAAGTGGAATATCCCGTTTGATTTGCTCACAAGTTGGGTTCCATCGTGGTAGATTCTTTCTTTCTTCAAAGTGCGCTCGTTGAAACATGCATGCTGGGCGTCGCGAATAAGAGCTTCGAGGTTGTGCTGGGCTTGAACATTTCGAGTGCTAAGCAGATAACTCCGTCTGCTAAGTGTGTCGGCAACAACATTTGCTTTGCCTGGGTGATAACGAATCTCGCAGTCATAATCGTTGAGAAGTTCTACCCATCGGCGTTGACGCATGTTTAGTTCCCTCTGATTAAAGATGTGTTGCAGGCTCTTATGATCGGTGAAGATCGTACACCTTGTACCATACAGGTAGTGTCGCCAAATCTTTAATGCAAAAACAACTGCGCCTAGCTCGAGATCGTGGGTTGTATAGTTCTTCTCGTGGATTTTGAGCTGACGAGATGCGTAAGCTATGACCTTGTCTCGTTGCATTAAGACACAACCGAGACCAAGGTTAGAAGCATCACAGTAGACAATGAAATTATCGTTTTCGTCGGGTAGTGTGAGAACAGGAGCATTGCAAAGCATGTGTTTGAGGGTTCGAAAGGCAGACTCTTGTTTAGTTCCCCAAACAAAAGGCTGATCCTTGTGAGTGAGAGAGGTAAGTGGTACAACAATCTTCGAGAATCCTTCGATAAATCGTCGATAATAGCCCGCTAGCCCGAGAAAGGAGCGGACTTCAGTCGGGTTCTTAGACGTAACCCAGCTCTTAACAGCTTCAATCTTCGCAGGATCGACGTGAATACCCTGACTATTTACGATGTGACCCAGAAACTGAACCTCCCCCAACCAAAATTCGCACTTGGAGAATTTGGCGTAGAGTTGGTTCCACTGGAGTAACTCGAGAACCAAACGTAGATGTTGCGCGTGTTCGGCTCTTGTTTTGGAATAGATCAAGACATCGTCGATGAACACGATGACGAAGCGGTCGAGATATGGTTTACACACTCGATTCATCAGATCCATGAAAACGGCTGGTGCGTTCGTCAGGCCAAAAGGCATGACAACGAATTCGTAATGGCCGTAACGAGTGCGAAATGCGGTTTTTGGTATATCCTCCTCTTGTATACGCAGCTGATGATATCCTGAACGTAGATCGATCTTCGAGAAACACGTAGCGCCTTGTAGTTGATCAAACAAATCGTTGATTCGAGGCAGAGGATAGCGGTTCTTGATAGTCAACTTATTCAATTCCCGGTAGTCGATGCACATCCGGAACGACCCGTCCTTCTTTTTGACGAAAAGGACTGGTGCGCCCCAAGGAGAGGTGCTCGGGCGAATAAAGCCTTTTTCAAGCAACTCCTGAAGTTGGGTTGAGAGTTCGCGCATTTCGGACGGCGCGAGTCGATAAGGAGCTCTGGCGATAGGATTAGCTCCAGGAATGAGATCAATGCGAAAGTCAATATCACGCTTAGGAGGTAGTCCGGGAAGATCCTCTGGAAAAACATTAGGAAATTCTCGAACCACGGGAACGTTTTTCACTTCCTTCTTCTCTTTCTTTTCCTTCTCCGCTGCTACAACGTGAGCCAAGAAAGCCCTGTATTCCTTGCGGAGATACTTGCTAGCTTGTAGACATGACATAAGCTTGAGACCCTTCGAAGTAGTATCACCATAGACGCACAATGAATCACCGTTTGCGAGCGAAAAACGAATCATTTTATCGAAGCACACAACTTCGGCATGGTTTTCGCGTAGAAAGTCCATGCCTACTATGACATCAAAGCTTCCTAGTTGCATAGGAATGAGATCGATTGAGAAGATGTGATTGTTGAGCTCGAGAGTGCAATCACGAATAACAGAGTTTACAGCGATGGTTCTTCCGTTAGCGACTTCAACATCGAATGCAGAGGAGAGTCGAGAACGTTTACGATTAAGGAGTTTCTCAAATTCGAGTGACACAAAGCAATTATCGGCTCCAGTATCAAACAAACATGAAGCATAAATACCATTCACAAGGAACGTACCATTGACCACGTTGTTGTCGGTCTGGGCTTGACGCACATTGAGATTGAAGGTTCTGGCGCGTGCTGCCTGTTGTTGTTGTTGCTGCTGTTGCTGCTACTGTGGCGGCTGCTGTTGCGGTTCTTGTTTCACTACCCTGTTCGGGCACATGTTGGCGAAATGATTCGGGTCGCCACACGTGAAGCATGCTCTGGCTTTGACTGCGGGTGCCGGAGGAGCTTGTTGACCCTGTGGGGCAGCGAGTAGAGCTTGATTGGCAGGAGCTTGACGAATACGGCAGTTGGCAGTAAAGTGGTCGTAGACGTTGCAATGAGCACAGAAGCGGCATTGAATAGAAGTCGGGTGATGATAGGTGCAAGTAGGGCAGAGTGGGTGTGGTCCAGTATACGCACGCTTGGCTGGCGGTGCATTGGCCACAGGCGCCGCTACTTGACGCTGTTGGGCAGGTACAGCTTGGATTGGTGCAGCAGTGATTGCACAGTTCTTGTTGGTGGAGCTGTTCTTTCTCTTGTTCTTTCGCTTGTTGCTTGACGAGGTAGGTTCAGCAGTTGGTGCAGTAGCGGTAGCTTGATGCAGATGCTTTGAGGTCTTATCCCACACCCCAGCCTTAACCCTTTTGTCATTGATATCAGCGGCCAGCAGATAGGTCTCTTCGATCGTGGCAGTCTTAGCCGCTTGCACGAAATCAGCGACGCAGTCGGGCAGGGCTCGGATGTACTTCTTGATGGTCATCTCAGGAGTTTTGACCTGGTCAGGACAGATAATGCTGAGTTGTTTGAAGCGAGCAGTGAGACCAGCATTGTCTCCATCCTTCTGATGTATGTGCCAAAATTCATCTTCAAGCTTTTGACGCTCGTGAGGGGGGCAGAATTCCTCTAGCATGACTTCCTTGAGCTCTTCCCACGACAAACCGTAAGCTGCATCATTCCCTCTCTTGTTCCTCTCGGCCGTCCACCAGTCCAAAGCACGAGACTGAAAGACGCCGGTAGCGTTCAGAGTTCGAAGGTCATCAGGGCAACCACTTTGTCGCAGAGTAACCTCGATAGAGTCAAACCAGTGGAATAGAGCAGTAGGACCTCCTTCGCCTGTGAATTCTTTCGGCCCACATGACTTGAATTGTTTGAAACTGAAAGGTCTTGCGACAGCTCTAGGACCTTCAGTCCTCGATTCCTCGGATGATTTGCTGGCATTCTCATAGGCATCGCTCACTGCCTTTGCTACAGCTTTCGCGACGATGGAAGCAAGACGTCTGTCTTTCTTTTCTTGGCGAGAGAGTGGATGACGGGATCCAGACGACATTGTCTGCAATAGACATCGCCATGGAACTCAACACATGTATTCGAATCTCACCTCACACGTCTACTACTACTAAAGCTCAGTAACACGTACCATGTAAACACATATAGTCACAAAATCACATAATTGCACAAAATCACATAAACACATAGAGCACATAGTCACAATATTCCTAAACTTGTAAGCATAACAGCAAGAATCATGTATAACTTAATCACTAAAAGTATCTACGAGCATACAAGCATTCTGACTGCCTATATTGTCGATTCGCTAGCGATGAGTTGTGTGGGTTTTGTGTTTTAGCAGAAGCAATAGTGTTGAGTTGAAACTAATAGTACCTCAAAACGTTAACAAATAACATAAAATGCATAAAATTTTCATAAAGATCGATAAATCGAAGGTAGATTGTCTGCGGCTAACAGACTTCGACTAACCAAAGTGGCTCGACTATTCGAAAGGATCCTTCACAATTACCTCCAGGACTATGCCTTTGCCTCGATTCTTGGGCGTTGGAGCAATTCCCATTGGTTATATTGTGTCTTTAGATCGTTGGAGTCCATCGAACTTTGGTGAGAGTTTTTATAAAGCGGGACGAGTCGTCAAGGTTAGGGTTTCACCCCTATCTTGCAACTTCCGTCCTCATTTTTGATAAAAAAAATTGAGGAGATTATTCATCAAAATAGGGATTTCACTCCTGATTTGGTATAATTCTCCTCGTTGTAGCTAAAACGCAAGCTGATTAGACAACTTTAGTCGAGAGTTTGCGGTTTTCACACCTATTCTCGGCATTATTACCTGTTCACAACTTGAAAATTCGAGTGCAGTGATAGAAAAGAGTGAGTGATAGTGGCGAGTTTACGCATACGCGTGAGTTGGTCTGTTGGTTCTTAACTATAGTCTAGGTCTCTAAGACTTCGACCCGGACTAGGTCGAGTCTTGCCTAATTCCCTATAGTTATGGCTCTGATACCAATCTGTCACACCCCAACCGATGGCGGAATCATCGGGGCGCGGCACTGAGCGAAACAGATTGTCCAGAAGTTTCCATAACAACTATCATTACCATTTAATTAAAGCAATACGTCCCATACCGTATCTTAAATAGCAAACAAGTTATTACAGACAAAAACTAAACAAATATTCTGTTCCGACAACTCAGATTTTAAACATAACTAATTTATTCGTTGGTTTCTAGGACTCCAGTTCCTAGCTTCAATTTCATCACAGCCCGAGAAGCATATAAACAACCTAGGCACCTGTCACATACGTTAAAATAAAGTCAATACATAAAATGTAAAGGTGAGCATACAAGTTTGAATATAGCATTTATTGTTCGAATTCGTTTACGCATAACCAGCACGTACACATAGTGAAATGAAGCACGTTAGTTATCGACATAGATCCATCGATACCAATGACTGCGGGTTGACTGCCCGAGGCAGTTCGCAATACACGATTACCACTGTAATCCATGCAAGTAAAAGATCCTTAACAACCCCCGTGTGAACGGGTGCTGAGTCCAAACTATAGTACTATCGTTGCTAAGGCAGGTAGACAGCATTCCATGTGTAAACATAACAAACAAGCATTCATAAGCCATGTATAACATGCATTAATGGTTAAGCGTTAAAATAGCTTGAGTAGTGTGATAGTTGTAGTTTGAATAGTTGTAACGTATGTAACACCCAAGAGTGCTAAAGCAAAAAAGGGTTCGAGTATACTCACAGCGTTTGTGGATTGAAGGGAGCGCTTTACAGCGAGTACGGTTAGCCTGAATAGATTCGATAACGTAACGATAAGTGGCGCGTAAAACAGTACAAGCGAGAGTGAGTAGAATGACTGATCGTGCGGATCAGTTATCCGTGAGTAGAAGTCATCCGTGAGCAGGACCTATCCGTGCGGATGGTGATGCGTGCGGATGGTGATCCACCCGGATAAGCTATCCGTGCGTACGACTGTCCGTGCGGGTGGTAACCCGTGCGGGCGAGTTGTGCGTGCGGATGACTTATCCGTACGGTTAGGTTGTTTGTGGGGATAAACGTTCAAGTGGATTGTTTCTTCCTAAGATGTGTTTGTGTATGATGGCTTGTACTTTGGAGTTTTCGTTGTAGCATTTAGAAACCACATAAGTGTTTCTACCTTTCAAGCCAGTCGCGCGGACGACAGTCCGTGCGTATGGTAGTCCGTGTGTGTGGTAGTCCGTGCGGACAGCCTGTGCGCGCGGGCAGAGACAATCCGTCCGGATAGCCTGTCCGTGCGTACGACTTGGCCGTGCGGATGAACATTGTTAAATTTTCATTTTTAAGGCCTTAGTATCTCATGATCCGGAGAGTAATCCATTCAGATGTCGTCCGTCCGGATTGCTCATCCGTCGGTACTCAAACCTTGTTTGGAAAGTGGGTCCCAAGGGTAGCTCGTCCGGGTGACAACCCGTCCGGATGACCTGTGCGTGCGGATGGTAATCCGTGCGCACAGCCTATCCGTGCGGACAGCTTGTCCGTGCGGGCAGCTAGTCCGTGCGGACAACTGGCCTGGTTGTTCCGTTCGTCCACACTTGGTTTCTGTTGTCGTTTATCGAGACGTTCTGATTACGTGGCAACCACTTGAAGTTGTGTTCTCACCCGCGTGACTAGACCGGTCAGGAACCACCCTAACTCGGCCTGTCGGCGACTCAGAACGGTAGTTCCGGTTGACCCCGAAATCAGGTGTCTTGCGGTAGAATTCCAGATCTAGGACTAGTGCATCACTATTATCGAGTAGAGACTAGAACCGATCAGATTCGTACCGATTTCAAGGGTAAAAGGAGAGAACTCAGGTTTATTTCTTTCAACTCTTTTATCCTTAGAAAAGTTTAGATCTAGGTGAGGTTATTGTGAAATCTTGTAGAAATCGTTTAGATCTGAGTTATTCTTGGTGGAATGAGGTCAAGCTTGGAGTTCATAAGAACTTCATGATGACGTCACCCGAGAATAACTCAAATCCGGATGATTTCATGGTTAAAAGTGAAGATTTGAAAGATGGAAATGTGTAGAATTGTGTTGTGATCAAAGATGCACAAGAATTAGTGCAAGATCTTACCTGGTTTGAGAGAAATCTGAGAAAAGGTGAAGAATGCGTGCGGTTCGGACGTCACTTGCCAAAAGTGGAAAGAGTGGAGAGTGACCCGTGTATTTATAGGATGCCAAAAAGGGAAAGGGGTAAGCCGTGCGCATGACACGCACCCGGGTAGGCTATCCGCGCGGATAGGCCATCCGTGCGGATTGGCAATCCGTGCGGATTGGCAATCCGTGCGGATTGGCCATCCGTGCGGATTGGCCATCCGTGCGGATGCCGCCTGCTTTGGTGTGTTCGGCGCGATGTTGCTTCGGTTTTGATTCGCGAGCGATTCTATAGGGTTTCCTAGTCAAATTACTTTTAGTCCCAACTACTTCTTATAGGGTTCGACTCGGAATTCGGGTTCGGGTTCGTTTACATTCGAGTTAGACTTCGAGTTCGATTGAGTTCGCTTGATTACCACAACATAACATAAAATAACATGCACAGGTAACACGTAAGGCACACACACACGTATAAATGACAAGCAAGGTACATAGTTCGAGTTACGGTTCGATGTCGACTTGATTAGCATAGCTTGATTAGCTTTATCGCATTGTTACTTCCTATCATTCACAGTCGTAGGTCGGTTGAAATATGGTAAACACGATTCGATTATTGTAATGTACGACATTTACTCCACATAATCTAAATATAATAGAAACAATTCTACGAGTCAAGTCGCGTGAAATCGGTCGTTGACTTTGACCTTGACTTTGACTTTCACTCGTGAAAACACGGGGTGTTACATGTATGTCCAAAATTGCAGGCGCTGTCCTTTGTCTTTAAAATTGACGAGTTTTGTCCTTAATGTTTGCAAATCTTGCACGTTATGTCCTTTAGGCCAAACCCAGTTAATTTTTTTGGTTAAATGCAGTCATGTGCAAGGCACATGGGGGTAAAGTTGTGATTTTACTAATGTATTATAAAGGGTAGCTTATAAAATTAAATAAAAATCTAATCCACCACTCTATAACTCTCTCTCTCCACCAGATTTTCTCCCCCTTTCTCTCTCTATATACGCATCTTCATCTTCTACATTACCCAACCCTGAAACACCCTAGCCCCCATCCCCGTTAACCATCTTGTTCACCTGAAAGATCTGAAAACCCCAACTTCCACCATCGCTCAAAGATCTGAAAACCCCAACTTCCACCATCGCTCAAAGATCTGAAAACATCTTGGTGGTGATAAGTAATATGTGAATCGGAGGTTAGGGGTGGCTGAATATGGAGGTTTTGTGTGGAAATCGGTGAGGGTGGTTAAAGGCGGTAGTTGTGGTGGTTATGGTCTTCATCACATCAGATCTCAAGATAGGTTTATGGGCAGTAGTTGTGGTGATGATGTCGGTGAAGGGTGGTGGTGATCGGCGACTGGACTGTTGCGGTGGGTAGAATCGGATCTGAACAGGGGTGGCATCGGTGATTACAGAAAAGGCGGTAATGAAGGAATTTGGGGCATCGGTGAGTACAGAAAAGGCGTTAATGTGTCAATTGTGTGCGATATTGAAGTTATTGATTCCTGTTTTGAGATGTACGTATTCCTGATTTTAATGGTGTTAATGGTGATGTTGAAGTTATTGATTCCTGTGTTGAAGTTATTGATTATTTTGTTTGATGAAGATGGATAGATCTGGATTCCTTGTTCTTGTTTGATGAAGATTATTCATGAAGATGGATAGACCTGGATAGATTTGGATTCCTTGTTCTTGTTTGATGAAGATTAATGGTGTTAATGGTGATGTTGAAGTTATTGATTCCTGTGATGAAGATTATTCATGAAGATGGATAGATCTGGATAGATCTGTGTGGTTAAAGTTGTGAATTTGCAATTTGATGAAGATGGATAGATCTGGATTCCTTGTTCTTGTTTGATGAAGATTATTCATGAACTTGAACTAGATGAAGATTGTTCATGAATTTGAAGATCTGGGTTCTTTGTTCCTGTTTGATTAAGATGGAATTTGATGGAGATTGTTCATTATATGAAGAATGTTAATGAATTTGAAGATCTGCGTTCTTAATATTGTTTGTATTCATGATGAATATGTTTTACAGATGATGTTCTTGAAAATTAGTGCTCCGACAGTGGTTGTGAGTGGTGGTGTCGGGGTGGGAGTGGGTGATGGCAGATGGTGGGGGGAGGTGGAGGTGATTGGTGAGGGTGGGTGTTTTAGAGAGAGAGAGAGTAGAGAGTAGAGAGAGAGGTTTATATATAAATTTTTTTTATTTTCTAAAATCTTTTTTAAATAAAGGGAAAGACAAGTGAGAGGTGAAATGACATTTCTACCCTCATGTGCCCTGCACATGCCTTCATTTAACTGAAAAATATAACTGGGTTTGCCATAAAGGACATAACGTGCAAGATTTGCAAACATTAAGGACAAAACTCGTCAATTTTAAAGACAAAGGACAGCGCCTGCAATTTTGGACATACATAAAGGACAAAACTTGTAATTTACTCAAAGATCAACAACACAATTAAATGATGTATGGATTAGACCTTTATTTATTTGAATTTTCTTGATCATGAGTTTAGTTCGATAATCCAAACTACTAACCCTAATGGTGTTGGAACTAGAAGTTTTCAATATGGGGCCATAAGAAAAAAAATTGCATTTCTTAGTGTACATCAATTAAAGGGCTCGTACTTACCGCTATAACAAGCTTGAAAACGATTAAGAGCACCAAAAAACTTTTAATACCCATTAAAACACTTTTATCAAAAATCACACCTACTGATTTTTGAGAAAAAAAAGTAACCTTGAATAAGTTAAAAAAAATCACCCGGATTAAATGTTTTTAAGTAAGAAATAAAAATTTCGTAAAATAATGAATCTTGAATCATATAAATTAACAGACTGATAAACTATATATAAAACCTAAAAAATATTTTATAATAAAGAATAAACTAAAATATAAATAACATACAAAATAGACATGTATTTACTTGGAATGTTCTTGATCACGAGTGTAGTTTGAGGATCCGATATAGAAACAACTCCATCTTCCTGGATCAAAAGGCTTGGATCATATTTGTGTCTCTTACCCTTTCCTTATTTACTCGAAATTCAGCCACCTTAAGGGTTTTTAAATCTGTTGTTTTTGGGAAGGCTAAACTCAACAGAGTTAGCACTTCTTTTACACCCCCTTCAAAAGTTTCTTGGTTGTTACCTCCAGAGACTGGAAAGTGAAATGTGCATAGACAACACGGTCGCCATTGAGTTCAGACATTGACGACAAAGGAGGGGTGGTGACGGGTAATGAGAATAAATGTTATCCCCACACAATGTTATTGTGCGTGTGTTTTTTTTTTCATATCTCGTTTCAATGCATCGATCGCCTTCAAGTCTCGATGAATCATTGGTCCATTCACCTATGGTGGGACTAAACTTAGGAGAAGTGACCTTCTTGGGCTGGTGAGTGGCGTAGGAATGTCGAGGTTGTATGGGTATGTGTATATATGTATAGTAAATATCTAGTGGGGGTAATGGGTTCGGGTTTCTTGGCGGAATTCTTGTGCATCTGGCCTTAAATCACGCTTAGAACAATGATCTTCCATAGTTGAAAGTAGAAACTGTGGAGGTGATGGTAGGGGTGTTCAAATTTGGTTACCCGGAGTTCCAGAAATTCGAATTTCAAATAGTGAATTTATATATCTGAATCTGAATCCGAATCCAAATTTTTGGATATCCGGGATTTCGAATTCATTTATTGAAACGAATATCCGAATTTTGAAACGATATATTTATCTTTTGATATATTTTTAAAAAATATTGGACAACTTTTAAAAAAATATCCGAAATATCAGAATTTTTTTAAAAATCTATTCGAAATATTTGAAAATATTGTTTATTTTTTAAATTCGGATATCTACAATATCTGAATTTTTTAGAACTCTATAAAATCCGAAAATTTCGTTATCCGAATTTCCATATATCCAAATTTTTGCATATTTCAGGTTCGGAATTTCGGATATATATCAGGTTTGATTCCGGTATCGGATATCTTTGCACCCCCATGCCCGTTAGTTATAAATCGTGTGAAAATACCTTAATGAAATGCATGAATAGGTGTTAGCTTAGTTGTTTGATATTGAGTCCAACTTAATTTAAACTCGCAGGATTTCCTCGTGGGATGTGACGAGAATTCGGTGAACATCGGTTCGGTTTATGAACCAGCACTCCATTTAACATCATTATATGTACAAAAGAATGTGTTTTGCGCTAAAACCATAAAACAAATACCTATACCGATCAATAATAATACCAGTAGCGATGTTGATGCTGATAATAAAACAATAAAAACAAATAAAGGTATCGGTCTTGATAAAAACAGTATTGGTACCGATGTCGATATCAGTCCGGTTCCTCACGGTAATATTTTGAATAAAACACTATTTTCAACAAAGTTTATTCAGAAAGCTCGAGAAATAAAAATATTAACCAAAACTTACAAAAAAATTAATATAATAACATAAAAAGTATTAAATTACTATTCATCAGGAACTTGGTGCAACTTAGTTTATTTTATTGGCATTGTATGTATAATTAAAAGAGTAAAAATTTGTCCAAATGCTTACATCGGTTAAAACATGAAAATTGTCACATTTATATAGGGTCAGGATTTAGAGATAACGGGGGAAAGTGTGAGAATGATTATGGATCGTCCGATCAAAACAATCTATGGACTAGATTGGCGCGGTGGCGTTTTCGTAAATAACTTAAATTTTATTACATGGACGCGCTTCATTAAGGGTAAAAACGGTAAAACATCTTTTCTCACATAAAACGCCGTTGAAATATAAAACACCAACTAAATACAAAACGCCAATTTTATCACTGCGTAGTTTTTTCTATGTTTTTATTTAAGCTCTCAGGCTACAAAAACGCCATAAAATGTAAAACGCCATAATATATAAACATCAAGCCTTACATCCGGATAAATGTTAATTGCATTTATTGTTATAAAACAATATCCCGCCTAAACTACGCGCCAAAAAAAATCCTATAAATAGAAACGTCTCACCACCTTCCGTTTGTTACACCAGAAAAACACACAAAAAAACACAATGGTTCCTAAAAATACAACTCAATGTAAAACGCTAAAAAGTTGAGAGAAATCAACGATGGCAAACATCTTTTCTTTGATACTCAGTAATGTTCTGTATAAAGTTTCGCTGAATGATTTGTTAGGTGAGGGGAGTAAGATTTTGCTGCATGAGATGGACAAAATTCAAGAAAGAGGGACTGATGACACCCAAATGTCATTTTGTCTTCTTTATTCTTGAAGAAGGTTTGGATGAGTAGAAGAGACTTATCCCAGTGTAAATACTACTTTGGCGTCGATGTTTATAATGAAGATGACGGGTAGATAGCATCCACCCACACGGAGTCGATCTATATCTCCAACATCCTCAAAGACACTTCAACACACGAACAAAGAAAATAAACCATGCCAAACCCAAAACGCCATTTATTTGTGACAGTTCTTGTAGTTTCAAGAGAAGAAAGAGACTGATGACACAGAAGATTTAGATCATAAATTGCTTCTATTTGTTTTTTTTTTTAATTTGTTTTTTCTGTTGTTTGTTATGTAATTTTCAGCTAAGAACAACAAATACATTAATCCTTTAATGAAAAATATAATAAAACGCCAAACGGTTAAATGCTTGTGAAACGCCATCATGCCATAAAACGCCCCAAAACTAACAAACTATAATAAAATTACTTTCAACAAGTACTATTATAATAAATCTAAAAAAAGATTAAAACAGTGTGCAAAAAGAATAAAACAAAAGGTCTCATCTTTATCTAAACGCCATTGGAAAACAAAACGCCATAATTACAGCCGTCAAGATGGGACGTGTTACACCACAAAAACAGATGAATCTGAAAACAAAACATGGTAACTGCAAAAAGTAAAATGAAACGACGGAAACATAATTACTAACATTTATTTTATTGAAAGCCAAATACTTGGGGAATTGAATTTATTTATCTTTTTCAAAACGACATAATTACCTGTCATGCGCGGGAAAAAAAAGTCATTATAAAAGTAGACCATGAGAACACAAACTCAAACATTCCAAAAACATTGCCTAAAACGCCACATATTGTCCAAAACACCAAAAACTTAAAACAATGGCTAAGGTTATTGCATGGAGGTTTGAAGGGTCGGAGAGACGATTCATCATAAAGTTCTCTGATAGGAGAAGTGATGTAGCGCGTGATACGGAAACGAAGATCAAACACGTTGATTCAAAGAATACCCGTGTGTTCTTCCCCAACCCCCCAAGATTCCACCCAAAAGGCATGGAATTTGAAGTGAAAAATCAATTATGTCAAAATTCAAGTCTGGTCATTCATATTACTAGAGGGACATATAAATAGAAACCGAAATTCGAAATGGGCCTAAAAAAGACAACGGGCCAAACACAAGCCCAAAAACAAAATGCCCAAAATACTTCAAAAAACATAAAATTTAAATAACTAATAGAAATAAGCATTTTTTTGGCTCAGACGATGACCCAAACCGCCATAGGTTGTTTGCAGCAAGATGGAGCTCGTTCTCACGTTCGTTTCGCCTGGTCGCACGCCCAAAACGGACCCCCGTAGCCCAAGTTAGAGCCATTTTAGTGAAGCCCCTTTTGTTACACGATATTGGGCCTCCAAATACAAAATAGCCCGCTCCTCCACACTTGGGCCTGCATCAAGAAGGGTGAAGGTAAGGACAATCAAAGTCGTACTTGGTATGGCTGAAGGGGTTCAAAGGGATATTCTGGCCCTTGGGGTTCCAATGGCTAATGATTGTGAAAGAACTCGAACTGTAATAAGAAGATTGAAGAGAAAATTTCCTGCAGAAGATGATGATGATATTGACGATACTCCTCTACCAACACTTAGCAGTTGGGTGATGCATGAAAAAACAGGAACGGTTGAAGTGACTTATAAACACGGGGTGCAATATTCATTGCCAATGGAGGAAATGTTGAAGATAGGGAGGCTATTTCTCATTGAACAACTCTGTGATTTAGCACCTTCGAACGATGCAAAATCAAGGGTTGCAATGATATTCAAGAATAGGCTGCAGCAAAGAAGAGACGAGCTAATGGCGTTATACGCCAATCTAAAATTTGATGATGATGAATCTGAAGAAAGTGATGAACAAAGCGATGGGTACATCTCTGATGTAATCCCATCCACAGAAGACTATTAGTTTATTTTGATTTCGTATTATTGTAATCTTATAAGATATTAATCTATGGTAATCAATTATTAACAATGACCCCGAATGCCAAAAAAAGACCTGGAAAACGCCATAATGCCAAAAAAATTAACTATGTGACACAAAAAGAATTAATTCAACGAGACGAAATCGGGGGAAAAACAGTAAAACGCTAAGTAATTAATGATGCTAGTTAACGCCAAAATTATCTTGCACGCAAAAAATGAAGCAACATGTCACACACGAAAATCGGGAAAAAAGAAGAATATTGAAAAGACAAAAAAAACCCATCAGACCCTGACCATGTCCCGCGCCACGTGTTGGTCCAGGATGCGTTCTCACTGTTCTCACACTTTTGGGTGTTTTCTCCTGATCCCGTACCCATTATAACTTATAAATTAGCAACATGGTGGTGCTATGGGTTGTTGTACATGGTGCTTTGGTGTATTTCAAAAAAAAAAAAATTGGGGTCTGCTTGCTCTTCTCCTTTTGATTGGCTAATTTGGGAGGTGGTGGTCCTCTGCCTACTCATACGTATCTTGCTTTTTCTCTCTCCCAGTTCTTGAAAATCAAATCTGATTTCAAAGTCTTCAAATGCCCTTTTTCTTTTGATTCACAACATCTGCACACATATAGTTAGAGAGAGGGAGAGAGAGCCAGAAGAAAGATGGCAGTGGGCGACATGGTGGTGCACGGCGACGACCATGGCGGCATGAGGGTGTCTGGCAGTAACATCTGCGGCATGAGGGTGTTTGGCAGTCGCATGCCGCTGGTTGCTCCTTGGCCGTGGGGTGTGCTCCGATGACCAAGTTCTCCGCCGGCAGTGATGCCGCCGGTTGCTCCTCACCCTTCTGCCTCCGTCTCTGGTGATTTTCTTTATTTTTTTAAAAAGCTCCATTTTTTCTTGATTTTTGGCTATGGTGTCGGGTCAATCTGATTTTTGCGGTTGTGATTGATTTTTGTGGTTGATTCAGAGAAATTGTTGATATTTGTGGGTGAAAACTTGATTTAGAGAAGGTCAATCTGAATGTTGATTTTTGTGGTTGAAAACTTTGATTTAGAGAAACTGTGGCGAGTAGTGGGTTACAGATCTGTACCGACGGTATAGAGCGTATGTTGGCTATGGTGATGGTGGTTAATATGTGTGACAGTGACGGTGGTTATGGCGCGTGACGGTGATGATGTTGTCATGGTGTAACGGTGGTGATGGTCATTGTGGTGAGGGAGCCGCTTCCGCCACCGCCAAACCCTCTTGGTAAAAACCAATACGGTTTGTATTCCATTACTTCTTCAATCTTGATGCAAATACAAAGAGGGTAAAGATAAATTTGAACTAGAAAATGCAAATCTTGATTTGGTAGTAACTTTTTTATGTTATTACTGAACTCCAAAAGAAGTGGGGTTCTTGCATTTGGATTATTTGGTCATTATTGTGTGCACACAGGCTGTTTAACGAAATGCCTGTGAGAGATTACTAGAAGAAAAATTCAAATCTTTCAGTGGGAGATTTTGTGTGTCTTTGTATGTTATGTTACCCTTAAGAAACAAAGGTGTGTGAACAAATTGGATTGTTGGGCTGTGATGATGAACACGTATTTATGTGAGCCTACATTTCATTTAGGCTCTAAAACTATGATATGCTCGACATAGATTTTGGCGATGATGATAAAAGTAAAAAAATAGGGTGTTGTTTTGGCGTGGCAAACGTTATCCTCAAACTAATATTTGCAGCCACAACAGTGTTGTTTTGGCGTGGCAAACGTTATCCTCAAACTAATATTTGTAGCCACAACATTCGTACTATTCTGAGTCTAATTAGCGGTAAAAACAAATCGTTTAGCCAAGTCGTTTTACTAAATTTGAAATTTTGATTATCCAGGGAGCTGTTAAGGGTGTTTCATACATCCTTGATATATAGGTCAGGCGATGTGACTATGGAAGAATGATGTAATTAAACACTTATGGCCTCCCGGATGCAACGCGGCGGGGCTTTAAATCTAGTTTATATAAAAGGGAATCAAATTTTCACTTAATTAGCGTTATATATTTGTTAATGGAAAACTGATTGATCCATTGTATATATTGTCATGGATCAACTGTATATATTGTCATGCATTTTCAAATATTGATATTTTGTTACGTTCTCATCTTTTACAAAGGTAAGTCACCTGTTGATTAAATATGAAAAATTTGTGTTATCAAATTACATGACTATAAAACATGATTAGACTTAACATAACTAGTGAATTGAGTCTGTGTTTCTATAAAGCGCAAAAATGATTATTTGAAGTAACTTTATATAATTGTGTGATTATCAAATTTATAAAAGTTGAAACCTTAACATTTAGAGACTGACCCCCCATTATATTATATTGAGCACAAAATCAAGTAAAAAATCAGTAGATAAAGAAAACATTGTGAACGATAATACATTCATTCTCTTTGCTTGAAAAATAAAAGTATCCAGACTCTCAACACAAAACAACCGAACAATCTATCAAACCTAAAGTTGAAAACACAAAATCTCGATACCCACCCACCTCATCATTCTAGTTCATTCTCCTAATCAACTCGTTGATGAAATCTTCACGGTTGCCAGCATCTCCACCTTCAACATAATGATTTCTTCTTTTTCAGACCACCCAAAGGTGGCTTCAGCTTAAATGGCCACAAGAAGTTGTTGGCTTCTTTGTAACGAGGACCAGCGGTCAAAATCTCGTGAATAAGATCTTCGACACAAATGATACCAAACTTTCCAAGACCCTGCTGTTGTCCAAGAAGATGAGTATATAATAATTTTGCATATTACATCAATATCGCAGGTAAGCGAGCAACAAGCTGCGCCGCTACCCCTTTCTGAATAGCAAACCCTATCCTATTAAAGACAAACCCCTGCCCCCCTGTTGATGAGCAACTATTATGGATAACCTTTTGGACCCTAGTCAACAAACGGATAGCTTCTGGAGCTAGGGAGCCAAAGGTGTCGAAGGAGAAGGGGACAAATACATGTTGGTTATCAGTACATGCTTTAGCGTGTTTATCCACCTTTTTTGATTCTGCTTTCCTTATAGCTTGTCCTGCTACAAACCCGCTTTCCCTTAAACCAGCTAAGGGGGAGACTCCTGTGAGATCCACACAAGCATGTTTCCCTCCTGCCCAGCCAAAGACGAGCAGATCCGCTAGTCTCAGTGTAGATCTCCCTTCCATGGGGTCTGTAAGGAAATTCACAGGGGCCTCCTTCTTCGCAGAAATCCCCGCTCTCCTCAAGATGTCCCCCAAAACATCTCTCACCCAGTCATGCCGATATTTGAAACCAGGGAGCTCCTTACAATGAACAGCATGCTCCCCGTATTTATCCATGCAGGCTTTACGGCAGATTGGGCAGGTTTCATCTTCTGGATACATAGGGATCATCAGCCGGTATTTGAGAATAGCCCTATACTCAACAGCCGACATGCATTGCCCAAGCCCCTCGATCGGGATAACAGTCAAAAAGTCTTGCGCATGGGGGCCTTTCAAGCACTCAATCACCGCCTTCTGGTGGGGAGACAGATCAAATGTTTCTCCCAGACTCTGAGCGATTTTGTCAAATAGAGCATTCGCCAAAGTTTTTTGTGGCTTTGGGGGGGCGGTGTCCATATTAGAGAAACCGCCAATATCAAAGTCTGGAAGAGAGACACTTAAGTACTCAAGGGCCTGTTGGTAGTCTACATCAAGCTTAACAACCCCACTGTTCCGAAGGATATGGTCTTGCAATACATACGACTGAGCTCTAGACGCCACAAAAGCATAAACTCCAACCTCCCGAGCTGAGAGGAGGCCCAAACCACCCAAACGCATCGGCAAAGATGCCAAACGCCACTGAAGGTCACCAAAGTAGGACCCCCCCGCAAACAACAATGTCTTCGATAGCCTCTCGGAGACCATCGTCAAAATAGGATACTGCATTTGCCATCAAATGGGGTTGGCAGGTCCGCAGCCCAAATAGTAACTTAGCTACCCCCATGCAAGACCTTAAAAGAAGAAGCTCACACTGGGGGTCCTGGAGGCAGGGCAGGAGTTTCATAAGGTCAACCGCTGCCAAAGCCCGCCGCCCAGCTAATTCCCCGATAAAAGCAGAATCTCGGCTAGCCCCCCCCCCCCCCCAAGGAGCTTAACCCCCCTCTCAGGTCTACCTATCCCTCTCGGGAAAAGGCCGTCCTGATACTTGAGACCGTCACACGATGGCCAGTACACTTCCGTTTTCTTAATATTGAGATGGAGCCCTAGGGATGGTCCCTCCGTGTTAATGATGTCCAAGGCTTTAGCAACTTCTATTGCATTACCTATAATCGTGCCATCATCCAAATACCAAGCATTAAAGGGGAGGTTATAGTGCTCCTGGACACGGAGAATAAGGGGGTGTAAGGCTAGGGCAAAGAGAAGGGGCCCCAATGGATCTCCCTGTTGCACTCCAGTGGTGGCCCCAATACACTCGCTGCCAACATACAACCTAGCAGGTTGGGCGTACAGGAACTTGACCCACCGATAGATAGATGGACAACGTTGGTGGACCTGTTGGAGGAACGCTGAGCGGTCAACCATGTTGAAAGCATTGGTGAAGTCTACCGTAAGCAAGGCCATGGACCCATCTTCATGAAAAGAGTTCAGGAACCTGTTCGCACTATGAAGCACCGCCTCCGCCACATTTGGTGTACCAACCCCGAATTGAAAATCCCCCAAATACTGGGCCATGTCCTTCCCAACCTTCTTCATAGCCACCTTAGAGACCAACCTACGCCAGATGCCCCCCACGGCGATAGGCCTAATACCATTATCAGGTTTCAATAAGGGGGTGAGGGGGGCTGAGGCCACAAACTCTGCCAACACCTTAGGGCAAAGCCCCTCAAGCCATAGGTTGACGACTCCAGTAATAGCTGTGAGCAGACCCGAGAAACTTACCGAACCCTCACAACCAATAAACAAGTGTTGGGCCCGCATCCCATCTCTGCCACAAGATGTCCCTCTAGGGAAGGATTTGATACATTTAAGCACGCAATCCTCTGCTGCAATAATAGTGGGTTGGGCAATAGGGTTGGAAGGCAGTGATGGGGGTGGCACCACCGGATGTTTATCAATAAGAGCTTTCATGGTCGATTCTCCAAAAGGGGCAACCCCACTGGAACATAAAACTTTGACCGCCGCCGTGAAATGCCCATCCCTGACCTTCCACAGGCATTGCTTGATATTGGGATCCTTTTTATTGTCTTCGCCCCTTCCGGAAACCCCCCTAGGCACCCCAACGTCCCCCCCACTATTCAAGAGAGAAGAGACCAGATCTGTGAAACCAGTCCCATCTTTCCACAATGCAAGCGCCTGCAAGATGCTGCTGCACTGCAGGGATTTTCTATTTCCTGATCTCCGCTCTTGCCTGGAAGAAGGCCTGACAACCCTCAGTGTACAACACGGCAACAAAAGCAACTGAACCCAATTTTCAACCGAGCCTGGAGACGCCACCACTTTACGTAGGGCACCCGTTAAAACCTGAGCGAACGCAAGTCGACAACTGGGGGGATGCATTTAACGGTTTGAAAACGGAGGGAAAAAACACGCTCGAGAAGGGCAACATCGGTTACCACCCCTTCCGGAGAGAGTGTAAAAGTGTCGGCTACCACTTGGCATGGCTTCCTAATCCCAACAATGAAATCGTCTACGTCTCCCGAGGTTGGAGCAAAAGACACCATCTCATCACCATGCTTGCACCCCCTACTAAGAGCATACATAACCATGCACTCCCCACATAACCATTTGCCTCCTTCCCTTAGGACTTCCCCCACATCCAGAAAAAGGTCCAAATCCTTAGTAATAGCCTCCTTCACATGAATCTTCCTGTTTTCAATCTTAAGGTGGGTGCTTTGCATGTGTTCAAGAAGGCGAAAAAACCCACTAGACCCCCGTTTACCATCCTTGCATTCGCGGAAATGCTTAAGGGGGCAAGCCCTTAACCCACTATCACACGCTGACGCCAACCCAACAGTCTTGACATTTCTACCTCTACGCGCGGGGGCCATGCGCAAAGCCAAACGCCAACAAAAAAACAACACAATAAACCGCTAACTCAAGGGGAGTTAGGGGTAAAAGAGAAACAAACACAGGGAGCAAAAGAAAATACCCTTTATAAGACGGGGGAGGGTAGCAACCCTAAGTTGCCCACCCTAAAAAACGGCCCCTGCACAAACGTGTCACCCCATAACAAAAACAAAAAGAAATAACAACTATTTATTAGTATTATCTCGGCTACCTTTTTTTTTTTAATCAAATCTTTCCTCCCCAAATCAACCCTTTTTTCCCTAAATCACCAGATCCTAACAATCTTGAACAAAAAGAATCATCCACTTTTGACCAGATGAAGATTGAAGAATTAGGGTTTTGTGAAAGTATTTTAGGTTGGTGAATCGAGATGAAATCCCAGCCAACTTGATACAAACCACCGGAATAACGACGCCGGAAAACGTGACCCACCGGCGTATTTACCAAATACGCCGGAGAACTTGAACTCGCGTTCAAGATTTAAATTCGCTGGAAATTAATTTCGCCGGAAAAGTCACCGCAATGATAAAAATACAAAATCTTCAACAGAAAAACGCCGGATAAAAACACAGAATCTTCAACAGAAAAACGCCGGACATTCAAAATAAGATTGTTGTTGTCGGGTGGCGGTAGTGGGTGTTTGTAATTTTCCGGTTAACTCTCGGCTCAGGTACTGTAGTGGTGAGACCAGGGTCAAATTGGGTTTTTATACCCAGATTGAAGGTGGTGGTGTGATGGTGCGTCACTAGTCTCGGAGAGGAAAAGAGATTTTTTTTTTTTTTGCATATGTAAAAAAAAATTATGACGAACCGGCATACATAATACAAACCTGTTCAAAAATTGAGTTGTCGATTAAAGGGATTCTTTGTTTGTTAAGTTTTCCATGTCCTCTCTTGTAAATCAACTCCTTCACACTCTTCACGTTAGCTAGGGTAACTGAAAAAAAACACGTATATAATTAAAACTAATACAAATATTAAGACTTGATATCTATTTTTAGATGTAAACATATATACCCGTAAGTAACATATGGCTCAACCCTGTGGAGATGTTCAATCTGGCTTTGTTCACTTTCAAGAACACACAATTGAACATCTAATTTGACAAAAACAGAAAAATATGTTAAAAAAAAAAAAAGAGTTCAGCAAACCTCAATGATTTCTTTGTTTAAAATAAAGAACTCAAAGGTACATAAACCATTTGACTTTCAGTAAGCTATCAAAATCTAGTTATTTATCATATGATTATTTAACCTTTTTCTAAAGTAACAAAATTCTAAATGTTCCAACATACTCATATCACAATTTGCTTTCTAGTGATTTGTAAAGTCACAATAGAATTTTAGATTTCTATTTGTTAATGAGGGTATTTTGGTCATTTTACTCTCATGTGGGGTCCATTTGGTCATATTTAACCACAAAAAGTAACTGAGTTAGGGCTAAAGGACATAACTTGCAAAAGTTTGCAAACATAGAGTACGTTTTCTGTAATTATCGAAGACAAAGGACACAGTTTGCAATAAGTGACATAGGACGATTTTTGTAATTTACTCAAGAAAAAAATAAAGGCAATATGGCATGTTGTAGAAATATATTGAAGTTACGTCAACAAATTTATTGAATTGTATTCTTTAACATTTACATCAACGAATTTATTAAATTGTATTCTTTAACATTTCAACATTCAGAAATGTAAAATGGAGTGCTTATGATATGCATACGTTTAAAAAAATGAATGAGGTGGGAATTAAACCATTGACCTTCACTACAAAACAGAAGGCTTTTACCACTTGCAACATCCTGCAATTTTGTATGTGGGTCCATTCAACATCTATCTTCTCTATAAAAGAGATTAAAGGCTGATGTAATTTTGCATACGTGTCAGTCTCTCAGGCATGCCACGTAGGATCTGATGATGTCATAAATAACAATTTATTTAAAACTTATAATACCATTTTAATTTGAATTTGAAATTCAAAATAAAGAAAGAGGGTTCATTAAATGTTTTCCATTTCAAATTTTAAACCCTGGTTTCTCTCTCTATTTGTTCTCTCTTTCTTCTTTGTGAGACCAAATCAAGGTTTTCAAAATCTGCTCTCTCTCCTCCTCCGCCTTCGTCTTTCTTTTCTTCTTCAAAATAACAATACGATCATCCAAAACCCTAGATCTTCATTCTTCATGGAGCCCCCCTCACATTCATCGCTCTACTGGATTCATCATCTTCTCCAAACAATTCAACAAACAGGTACACTCCTCGACAAATCCTAGATATCAACACGTTTGTTCTTATTCTACGTTGAAGTTATTATTGTTTATCAACAAACAGGTATGATGTTTGTGTTCTATGTTTATGTGTTCATCATTTATCGAAGTTATTGAAGTTATTATTGTTTTTTGTTTTTGGTTTTTTATGTTGAAACCCTAGATCTGACATAACAATTGAACGACGAATATTCATTCGACATAGCAGGTCAGTACAAGTTTGAAAATGATCATTATGTGATATTACGTTGTTAGAATTTTGCGTTTTCTGAAGTTGAATTTAGTTTTGATTCTCTTATTTGTCAGGAGTGTTAATCTTTATCATATTGAGGCCAGATTTGCTCTGTTACACATCAGAATGTGTATGTTAAATATGAATTTATATGAGTTCCATTTAGGTATAGACATTTGTTTACGTATATTAGTTAATTTTGAAAATGATCATGTGATATTAAGTTGTTAGATTGAGATGATCAGCTGTAAAAGGGTAGTGCAATACTGCAATTGATAGCATTCTGCACCGTGGTGCTCTGGTAAGAGATTCATTCCATTCTGTATTTTACTCATTTGATAGACCCTTTTTTGATCTCCCATTCATTCATAATCAATTCTGTAACTGAAACATGGGTTCATTCCATATTCAATATCATAACTGAAATCCTGGGTTCATTCCAAAATTGAAGCGACAAGTTACAAAACTTGAAGTCGGGTTTCATTCAAAATCTCAAATCGCCAATTATTTAAATCAATAATAAAATTGGTTTTTAATTTCTAACTGGTTTATGCGATATCTGTTGATCTCAAAAGAAAAGAAGTCATAAGAAGAATTGACAATGACCCCCAAATAGTTTTAAATCATATAATCATGAAGTGAGGCTGATACATTTGGTTTTGTGTTTTCTACTACTGATGTAATCATACGCACCTATGGATTGTTGCATTCAGAGGGTGATCTTATTTCATATATAATCTATATTGTTTATGTTAGGTGTTTTTTTATGAGTAAAAAGTGGGATTTATATGCTTAGTTGTGTTATTATGCAGATGGGAGAGATCTTTGCGCGATTTAGGGGCTGTTTGGTAACATCTGAATAGTTAAGTGCTGAACCAGTAAGAGGTCTGAACCATTAAGTGATGAACCAGTAAGAGGTCTGAACCATTAAGAGCTTGTATAATGCTTAACCGTTCAGACGCAAATGTCTGACCAATTCAGATTAGAGTTCTTAATCATTCAGACTCTGTATAAATCTTAACCATTCAGAGGCAAATGTCTGAACCATTCAGACATTTGCTCGTGAAACAAACAGTCTGAACCATTAAGTGCTGAACCAGTAAGAGGTCTTAACCATTAAGAGCCTCATTAAGAGGTAAACAAACAGCCTCTTAGTTAAAATCGAAACTCAAAAGTATGTGTTTAGAACAACATATGTCGGTTTCAGTTCTTTACTTTCAGCTATTGAATTCGATAAATCTGGACATCATGCAACCGGATATCGCAGGGGCTGTGTAGTCTTGTGAGACTACTTTAATGATTTTCGGTGGCCGATGATTGCTTTACGCGCAATTTTCAGGTATGTTTATAACCTTTCTTCATCTTATGGTTTATCCACATTGATTCCGAAGCTATTATAAGCTGAATTTGAGAAGAGTTAAACTTGAAAACCATCATGCAGAGGTTAATTGGGCACTTTTATGAGCATGATCATGTTGGCTGGAGACAGTTAACTTCAACTTCAGATAACATAAAAAATAAAAAATGAAAAGAGTGCAAGAAACTGTTTTGGTAGACATATATCTTTTGTTGTAAATTTGTTAATTAATGATAATTATTACTATTATTTACTTTATATAAATACTTATATAATATTATTTTCATATAAAACTATTAAGATTATCATAAAAAAGCAAGTGCGAGTTGACAGGTTTAATTTTATACGTCACTTTATAGATATTGACAAATTGAAATATGCAAGTAAAATCAAACCTTGCATTAGGATAAAGCTAGTGAAGGACTAATATCATCTTCAAGCCAAGTCAAGGCTTATAATTCGATTAAATCGGCATATATTATCGGTAAAACAGATTTGTTTTTATACCGATTTTAACATAACCTTTTTTTAAAGGTGACTTTCATTTTGAGCGACTCAATGTTACATCGCCTAAACGGCGGCCCTAGCCAATATCTGCCCAGACTCAATGTGGTTTGGTCACTTTTGCCATTTCAGACCAATTTTAAAAAATGCATCAGTTGTTGTTTGCTAATGACAATTTCTGAGATTATGATACCCTAACATGTGTGCATGTTGTTGTTTGCTAATGACAATTTCTGAGTGGATTCTTTTGTTCAACTTTAATATGTGTGCATGTTGTTTATATTAGGTATCAGTTCAAAGGGTGCAAGATCAAAGGTAAGGACAGATTTTATGATGTTTTACTTTAACCAACAGAAAAGAAGCTCATGGATTTGATTTTTTTTTCTAATTGTCGTTTAGGTGTGTTTGTTTCCATCGGTGAGTTGCAATTCTCAGTTGATCAAATCAGATCGACAACTCGAGCGTACAAAGGTAATGTCCCATTTATGTATCCTCTTCTCATTGGTGCTGCAAACATGGTAAGCTTTTTGTTCTCATTGTGTTTGTGTTTCAGTTCATTTCTATTTGTTAGTCCATCTCACTGTGACTAAGTGGGTTGTGTTATATTTTGTAGAAACATACATTGTTTGCCCGAACATTGACTACTAGATTTAAAATGCACAAAAAAGGGGAAGAAAATAAACGGTCCTAATGATGGCGATGGTCTCCACGTGACTCTTATTAAAAGATCCACTGAGGATTCTGCTCATCCAGGTATTTATTTATCTCGATCTTTGCCACAAATTAATTATTTTAAAAAATATAGAAACTTGATATAATGAAGTGTTTATTTACCGGGGTGACCTATTTTCACCAGAAACAATCATCCATCTATGGGCCGAACATAGTGAACTACATGTAGAATTAAACTATGACTTTCTCTTGATATTTTAGGGGGAAGTAAACAAGCTCATTTCCATGACTATAGGGGAAGGAGAGAGGTATATCATTAGCCTTTATCATGGTCTCGACAATGAGAGCCTTGGGAGGATATCGGCAAAAGGTACATGTAACACCCCGTATTTTCACGAGTGAAAGTCAAAGTCAATGTCAAAGTCAACGACCGATTTCGCGCGACTTGAATCGTAGAAATGTTTTTATTTTAATTATATTATGTGGAGTAAGTGTCGTTCATTACAATAATCGCATCATATTAATAGTATTTCAATCGACCTATGACTGTGAAAGATAGGAAGTAACCATGCGATAAAGTTAATCAACTAATAATCAAGCTATGCTAATCGAATCGACACCGAATTGTAACTCGAGCTGTGTATTTTACTTGTTGTTTATACGTGTGTGTGTGCCTTACGTGTTACCTGTGCATGTTTATTTTATGTTATGTTGTGATAATCAAGCGAACTCAATCGAACTCGAAGTCTAACTCGAATGTAAACGAACCCGAACCCGAATTCCGAGTCGAACCATATCAGAAGTAGTTGGGACTGAAAGTAATTTGACTAGGAAACCCTATCGAATCGTTCACAATCGAAGCCGAAGCGTCATCGCACCGAATGCACCAAACCAGGCGACATCTGAACGGAAGGCCAATCCGCACGGATTGCCAATCCGCACGGATTGCCAATCCGCACGGATGACCAATCCGGACGGATAGCCTATCCGGGTTACGTGCCATCCGCACGGCTCACCCTTTCCCCTTTTAGCATCCTATAAATACACGGGTCACTCTCCAACTTTTCCACTTTTGGCAAGTGACATCCGAACTGCACGCATTCTTCACTTTTTCTCAGATTTCTCTCAATCCAGGTAAGATCTTGCACTAATTCTTGTACATTCTTGATCACTACACAATTCTACACCTTTTCATCTTTCAAATCTCAACTTTTAACCATGAAATCATCAAGATTTGAGGTATTCTCGGGTGACGTCATCATGAAGTTCTTATAAACTTCAAGCTTAACCTCATTCCACCAAGAATAACTCAGATCTGAACGATTTCCATAAGTTTTCACAACAACTTCACCTAAATCCAAACTTTTCTAAGGATAAAAGAGTTGAAAGAAATAAACCTAAGTTCTCTCCTTCTTTTACCCTTAAAATCGGTACGAATCTGATCGGTTCTAGTGTTCTACTCGTTAATAGTGATGCACTAGTCCTAGATCTGGATTCTACCCACCAGACACCTGATTTCGGGGTCAACCGGAACGACCGTTCTGAGTCGCCGACAGGCCAAGTTAGGGTGGTTCCTGACCGGTCTAGTCGTGCGGGTGAGAATACAACTCCAAGTGGTTGCCACGTAATCAGAACGTCTCGATAAACGACAACAGAAACCAAGAGTAGACGAACGGAACAATCAGACCAGAGACTGTCCGCACGGATAAGTTGTCCGCACGGACAGGCTATACGGACGGGTTGTCACCCGGACGAGCTACCCTTGGGACCCACTTTCCAGACAAGGTTTGAGTATCGACGAATGAGCAATCCGGATGGACGACCTCTGAATGGATTACTCTTCGGATCATGAGATACTAAGGCCTTAAGACAAATTCCAACATGTTCATCCGCACGGACAAATCGCCCGCACGGACAGACTATCCGGACGGATTGTCACTGTTCGCACGAGTAAGCTATCCGGACGGATTGTCACTATCCGCACGGATTACCATCCGGGCGGATTACCTAATCCACTTAGTGACTCAGCCTTAAAGACGTTGTCCGCACGGACTGCCATCCGGACGGATTGTTGTCCGCGCGACCGGCTTGAAGGGTAGAGAGACTTAGATGTTTTCTAAATGCTACAACGAAAACTCCAAAGCACAAGCCATCATACACAAACACATCCTTAACTTAGGAAGAAACAATCCACTTGAACGGTTATCCGCACGAACAACTTGTCCGTACGGATAAGCAATCCGCACGAGCGACTAATCCGCACGGATTACCATCCGCACGGACACCATCCGCACGGACACCATCCGCACGGATCACCATCCGCACGGATAGTTCGCCCGCACTGATAACTTCCTCCCACGGATAGTTGATCCGCACGATCAGTTATCCTACCCGCTCTCACTTTGTACTGTTTTACGCGCCACTTATCGTTACGTTATCGAATCTATTCAGGCTAACCGTACTCGCTGAAAAGCGCTCCCTACAATCCATAATCGTTGTGAGTATACTCGAACCCTTTTTGCTTTTAGCACTTTTGGGTGTTACATACGTTACGAATATTCAAACTACAACAATCACACTACTCAATCTATTTTAACGCTAAACCATTGATGCATGTTATACGTGGCTTATGAATGCTTGTTTGTTATGTTTACACATGGAATGCTGTCTACCTGCCTTAGCAACGATAGTACTATAGTTTGGACTCAGCACCCGTTCACACGGGGGTTGTTAAGGATCTTTTACTTGCATGGATTACGGTGGTAATCATGTATTGTGAACTGCCTCGGGCAGCCAACCCGCAGTCATTGGTATCGATGGATCTATGTCGATAACTAACGTGCTTCATTTCACTATGTGTACGTGCTGGTTATGCGTAAACGAATTCGAACTCTATATGCTACTATCAAACTTGCATGCTCACCTTTACATTTTATGTATTGACTTTATTTTAACGTATGTGACAGGTGCCTAGGTTGTTTATATGCTTCTCGGGCTGTGATGAAATTGAAGCTAGGAACTGGAGTCCTAGAAACCAACGAATAAATAGTTATGTTTAAATCTGAGTTGTCGGAACAGAGTATTTGTTTGGATGTTATCTGTAATAACTTGTTTGACTATTTAAGATACGGTATGGGACGTATTGCTTTAATTAAATGGTAATGATAGTTGTTATGGAAACTTCTGGACAATCTGTTTCGCTCAGTGCCACGCCCCGATGATTCCGCCATCGGTTGGGGTGTGACAGATTGGTATCAGAGCCATAACTATAGGGAATTAGGCAAGACTCGACCTAGTCTGGGTCGAAGTCTTAGAGACCTAGTCTATAGTTAAGAACCAACCGACCAACTCACGCGTATGCGTAAACTCGCCACTATCACTCGCTCTTTTCTATCACTGTACTCGAATTTTCAAATTATGAATAGGTAATGAGGTCGAGAATAGGTGTGAAAACCGCAAACTCTCGACTAAAGATGCCTAATCAGCTTGCATTTTAGCTACAACGAGGAGAATCATACCAAATTAGGAGTGAAATCCATATTTTGATGAATAATCTCCTCAAATTTTATTAAGAACAAGGACGAAGTTGTAAGATAGGGGTGAAACCCTAACCTTGACGACTTGTCCTGCTTATATACAAAAACTCCCACCAAAGTTTCGATGGACTCCAACGATCTAAAGACACGATATAACCAAAGGGAATTGCGCCAACGCCCAAGAATCGAGGCAAGGGCATAGTCCTGAAGGTAATTGTGCACACAGGATCCTTGTGAATAGTCGAACCACTTTGGCTAGTCGAAGTCTATTAGCCGCAGACAATCTACCCTTGATTTATCAATCTTTATGAAGATTTTATGTATTTTCTGCTTATTTATTGACGTTTTGAGGTACTACCGGTTTCAATCTAATGTTTTCGGCCTTAGCTACTCACACAACACATCATTAACAAATCGACAATAGAGGCCTTCAGAATGCTTTGTATGCTTGTATATACCTTAGTGACTAGGAGCGTATGTGTTCTTGTTATTGTGCTTATGTGTTTAGGAATGTTGTGATTATGTGCTCTATGTGTTTATGTGGTTTTGTGCAATTCTGTGATTTTGTGACTATATGCGTTTACATAGTACGTGTTACTGAGCTTTAGTAAGTAGTAGACGTGTGAGGTGAGATTCGAATACATGTGCTGAGTTCCATGGCGATGTCTATTGCAGACAATGTCGTCTGGATCTCGTCATACACTCACTCGTCAGGAAAAGAGGGACAGACGTCTTGCTTCTATCATCGCGAAAAGTGTAGCCAAAGCCGTGAGCGATGCCTATGAGAATGCCAGCAAATCATCCGAGGAATCGAGGACTGAAGGTCCTAAAGCTGCAACGAGACCTTTCAGTTTCAAGCAATTCAAGTCGTGTGGGCCGAAAGAATTCACTGGCGAAGGAGTTCCGACTGTATTATTTCACTGGTTTGACTCTATCGAGGTTACTCTGCGACAGAGCGGTTGCCCTGATGACCTCCGAACTCTAAATGCTACCGGCGTCTTCCAGTCCCGTGCTCTAGACTGGTGGACGGCCGAGAGGAACAAGCGAGGGAACGATGCAGCCTACGGTTTGTCGTGGGACGAGCTCAAGGAAATCATGCTAGAGGAATTATGCCCTCCTCACGAACGTCAAAAGCTCGAAGATGAATTCTGGCACATACATCAGAAGGATGGGGACAATGCTGGTCTCACTGCTTGCTTCAAACAGCTCAGCATTATCTGTCCCGACCAGGTCAAGACTCCTGAGATGACCATCAAGAAGTACATCCGAGCTTTGCCCGACTGCGTCGCTGATTTCGTGCAAGCGGCTAAGACTACCACGATCGAGGAAACCTATCTGCTAGCCGCTGAAATCAATGACAAAAGGGTCAAGGCTGGGGTGTGGGATAAGACCTCCAAGCATCTGCATCAAGCCACCACTACTGCACCAACTGCTGAAACCACCTCGTCAAGCAACAAGAGAAAGAACAAGAGAAAGAACAGCTCCACCAACAAGAACTGTGCGATTTCTGCTGCACCGATCCAAGCTGTACCTGCCCAACAGCGTCAAGTAGCGGCGCCTGTGTCCAATGCACCGCCTGCTAAGCGTGCATATACTGGGCCACATCCGCTCTGCCCTACTTGCACCTATCATCACCCGACTGCTATTCAATGCCGCTTCTGTGCTCATTGCAATGTCTACGGCCACTTTACTGCCAACTGCCGTATTCGCCAAGCTCCTGCCAATCAAGCTCTACTCGCTGCCCCACTGGGTCAACAAGCTCCTCCGGCACCCGCAGTCAAAGCCAGAGCATGCTTCACGTGTGGCGACCCAAATCATTTCGCCAACATGTGCCCGAACAGGGTAGTGAAACAAGAACCGCAACAGCAGCAACCACAGCAGCAACAGCAGCAGCAACAACAGGTCGCACGCGCCAGAACTTTCAATCTCAATGTGCGTCAAGCCCAGGCCGACAACAACGTGGTCAATGGTACGTTCCTTGTGAATGGTATTTATGCTTCATGTTTGTTTGATACTGGAGCCGATAATTGCTTTGTGTCGCTCGAATTTGAGAAACTCCTTAGTCGTAAACGTTCCCGACTCTCCTCTGCATTCGATGTTGAAGTCGCTACCGGAAGAACCGTCGTTGTAACCTCTGTTATTCGTGATTGCACTCTCGAGCTCAACAATCACATCTTCTCAATTGATCTCATTCCGATGCAACTCGGAAGCTTTGACGTCATAGTACGCATGGACTTTCTTCGAGAAAACCATGCCGAAGTTGTGTGCTTCGATAAGATGATTCGTTTTTCGCTCGCAAATGGTGACTCGTTATGTGTTTACGGTGATACTACCTCATAGGGTCTCAAGCTTATGTCATGCCTCCAAGCCAGCAAGTATCTCCGCAAGGAATACAGGGCTTTCTTGGCTAACGTCGTAGCAGCGGAGAAGGAAAAGAAAGAGAAGAAGGAAGTAAAAGACGTTCCTGTGGTTCGGGAATTCCCTCAAGCTTTTCCAGAGGACCTTCCCGGACTACCTCAAAAGCGCGATATTGATTTTCGCATTGATCTCATTCCTGGAGCTAATCCTATTGCCAGAGCTCCTTACCGACTCGCGCCGTCCGAAATGCGCGAACTCTCAACCCAACTCCAGGAGTTACTTGAGAAAGGCTTTATTCGCCCGAGCACCTCTCCTTGGGGCGCACCAATCCTTTTCGTCAAAAAGAAGGACGGGTCGTTCCGGATGTGCATCGACTACCGGGAATTGAATAAGTTGACTATCAAGAACCGCTATCCTCTGCCTCGAATCGACGATTTGTTTGACCAACTACAAGGCGCTACGTGTTTCTCGAAGATCGATCTACGTTCAGGATATCATCAGCTGCGTATACAAGAGGAGGATATACCCAAAACCGCGTTCCGTACTCGTTACGGCCATTACGAATTCGTTGTCATGCCTTTTGGCCTAACCAACGCACCAGCGGTTTTCATGGATCTGATGAATCGTGTGTGTAAACCATATCTCGACCGTTTCGTCATCGTATTCATCGACGATGTCTTGATCTATTCCAAGACGAGAGCCGAACACGCGCAACATCTACGTTTGGTTCTCGAGTTACTCCAGGGGAACCAACTCTACGCCAAATTCTCCAAGTGCGAGTTTTGGTTGGGGGAGGTTTAGTTTCTGGGTCACATCGTAAATAGTCAGGGTATTCACGTCGATCCTGCGAAGATTGAAGCTGTTAAGAGCTGGGTTACGCCTAAGAACCCGTCTGAGGTCCGCTCCTTCCTCGGGCTAGCGGGCTATTATCGACGATTTATCGAAGGATTCTCGAAGATTGCTGTACCATTTACCACTCTCACTCATAAGGACCAGCCTTTTGTCTGGGGGACCAAACAAGAGTCTGCCTTTCGAACCCTCAAACACATACTTTGCAATGCTCCTGTTCTCACACTACCCGACGGAAACGATAATTTCATTGTCTACTGTGATGCTTCCAACCTTGGTCTCGGTTGTGTTCTGATGCAACGAGACAAGGTCATAGCTTACGCATCTCGTCAGCTCAAAGTCCACGAGAAGAACTATACAACCCACGATCTCGAGCTAGGCGCAGTTGTTTTTGCATTAAAGATTTGGCGATACTACCTGTATGGTACAAGGTGTACGATCTTCACCGATCATAAGAGCCTACAACACATCTTTAATCAGAGGGAACTAAATATGCGTCAACGCCGATGGGTAGAACTTCTCAACGATTACGACTGTGAGATTCGTTATCACCCAGGCAAGGCAAATGTTGTTGCCGACGCACTTAGCAGACGGAGCTATCTGCTTAGCACTCGTAATGTTCAAGCCCAGCACAATCTCGAAGCTCTTATCCGCGGCGCCCAACATGCATGTTTCAACGAACGCACTCTGAAGAAAGAAAGAATCTACCACGATGGATCCCAGCTTGTGAGCAAATCAAATGGGATATTCCACTTCTTAGACCGAATTTGGATTCCCAAGCGAACCAATTTGCGACAGATTATCATGGATGAAGCCCACAAATCCCGATACTCTATCCATCCCGGTGCTGACAAAATGTACCATGATCTTCGCTATAGGTACTGGTGGCCGGGTATGAAACGGGATATCGCTCTCTACGTCGGAAAATGCCTAACCTGTGCTAGAATCAAGGCTGAACATCAAAGACCCTCTGGCTTGCTCGAACAACCTCCAATCCCCATGTGGAAGTGGGAGAGCATAGCTATGGATTTCGTAACCAAGCTTCCAACCACGTCATCAGGTCACGACAGCATTTGGGTTGTTATTGACCGAACCGCACGCATTCTTCACTTTTTCTCAGATTTCTCTAAATCCATGTAAGATCTTGCACTAATTCTTGTACATTCTTGATCACTACACAATTCTACACCTTTTCATCTTTCAAATCTCAACTTTTAACCATGAAATCATCAAGATTTGAGGTATTCTCGGGTGACTTCATCATGAAGTTCTTATGAACTTCAAGCTTGACCTCATTCCACCAAGAATAACTCAGATCTGAACGATTTCCATAAGTTTTCACAACAACTTCACCTAAATCCAAACTTTTCTAAGGATAAAAAAGTTGAAAGAAATAAACCTAAGTTCTCTCCTTCTTTTACCCTTAAAATCGGTACGAATCTGATTGGTTCTAGTGTTCTACTCGTTAATAGTGATGCACTAGTCCTAGATCTGGATTCTACCCACCAGACACCTGATTTCGGGGTCAAACGCAACGACCATTCTAAGTCGCCGACAGGCCAAGTTAGGGTGGTTCCTGACCGGTCTAGTCATGCGGGTGAGAATACAACTCCAAGTGGTTGCCACGTAATCAGAACGTCTCGATAAACGACAACAGAAACCAAGAGTAGACGAACGGAACAATCAGACCAGAGACTGTCCGCACGGACAAGCTGTCCGCACGGACAGGCTATACGGACGGGTTGTCACCCGGACGAGCTACCCTTGGGACCCACTTTCCAGACAAGGTTTGAGTATCGACGAATGAGCAATCCGGACGGACGACCTCTGAATGGATTACTCTTCGGATCATGAGATACTAAGGCCTTAAGACAAATTCCAACATGTTCATCCGCACGGACAGGTCGCCCGCACGGACAGACTATCCGGACGGATTGTCACTGTCCGCACGAGTAAGCTATCCGGACGGATTGTCACTATCCGCACGGATTACCATCCGGGCAGATTACCTAATCCACTTAGTGACTCAGCCTTAAAGACGTTGTCCGCACGGACTGCCATCCGGACAGATTGTTGTCCGCGCGACCGGCTTGAAGGGTGGAGAGACTTAGATGTTTTCCAAATGCTACAACGAAAACTCCAAAGCACAAGCCATCATACACAAACACATCCTTAACTTAGGAAGAAACAATCCACTTGAACGTTTATCCGCACGAACAACTTGTCCGTACGGATAAGCAATCCGCACGAGCGACTATTCCACACGGATTACCATCCGCACGGACACCATCCGCACGGACACCATCCGCACGGATCACCATCCGCACGGATAGTTCGCCCGCACTGATAACTTCCTCCCACGGATAGTTGATCTGTCACACCCCGATTTCCACGTGTCACCGGTGGGCCCGGTGGGGGAGTATCGTGACGTGGTTGGCAACGTAATAGTCAAACAACACAATATTATTAAGCACAGCGGAAGCAATATGATACAACCGAATTTATATTGTAATATCAATTGTCACAATACTCGGAAGTTTATCCACAGAAGGATCGAACATAAAATGGAAACAATAGTTCAACATACTTTTAGGCATCTTAAGCTTGCGAGACTTCTACTGATGCTAAGGAGAAATATCCAGCCAATTTCGTATAGTACCTGCATTTAGCCTTTTGGAAAAATACGTCAGTTTACACTGGTAAATACATTCAACTGACTCATTTTGAAAATGACTGAAAATTTGTTTGGATGCACGTGGCATAAAGCATTTTAATTTGATTAAAATGCACGGAGGCAAAATTAATCTTTTTAACTTGGGAGAATTATTTAATATTATAATCTTGTGAACGAATTACATGTTACTTATGCGTTCAGTAGCCCGGAATCTAGTCCGGGTTAAAGATCAATAGACACACCACGTTATTGAGTTATACACGACAGGTGTACGCCTACACCCCGTGCTCAGGTCGTGGCCAATCTCGTAAGATGATGCCAAGGATATCCGGGACATGGTCATTAACCCCCCAAAGGCTGTAAAGTAAACAAGACTGTTTAAACGAGCCGATCAAATTATTCAACTACCCACTAAGCGTGGAGATTTGATGCTCGATCAAGCGGTACGCTATGTACCGTAACCCAAACCCGTATAGGGAAAATAAGTTAAAAGTATTTACCTGAGCTAAATATAAATTCAATCCCAGCCGTATATCAAATCAGCAAGTACAGATAGCTTTTACTGGGCTCCTAATCTGGAACGAAGGTTTTTAATAACCTATTAGAATCCTAACGGGTCTTTAGTTAAGCTTAAGCTTAGACCGGCTAGTTTCAAGGATACGGTTCGTACGCACGATTAAGCGAAGACCGAATAGAATGTGATTTAGACCCGACAAGTTCAGATACTTGTTTAATATGGGTCCTTCATGCACATTCTGGATTTTGAGATTAAACCGATAAGGTTTGACCTGTTTCGGCTAATTTATGTAAACTTGTTACATAAGCCGAACCGAACGCGAAATAAGCGTAACGGGTATCCGTAAGAGCCATATACATGTTTCCTAAGTTAATATGCTTCAAATATGTTGTGACATCAGTAAGTTGTCTTTCGTTATGCCCGAAACGTGTTTAAACCCAAACTAGGCCCCGAAGGGGTATTTTGGTAATTTCACATAAGCCGAAAAGCTCAAAACTGAAGTCTGAGTTTATCAACCTTTGCTTACTATTAAAATATAATAATTTGCCTCTTATATCAGTAGGTATCAACCCGGGTATGTCCAATATGATTTTAAAACATACTATGCGTTAAAAACGCTAATTAAGGCGATTAAAGGCCATTTCCGGGTTCGATACTTAAATCTGATATTTTTATATTTCCAGAAGGCTTAAAATAATTTATTTATCATATGTGATCAGTAGCAAAAGGTTTGGAGTCGTTTAGATGTGTAAAACTTATTTTATGGCCCATAAGGGCAAAACCGTCATTTACCGAATTAAGCCTACGACTATGAGTTATGCTCAGCCTAAAATTAATTAAAATCTTTAAAAATCCCAAAATAATATACTAGATCAGTGGGTAAAATATTTGATATCAAAAAGTATGTTTAAGTAGGCTATATGCTAATTGCGCCATTTTATTAACGTAAAGCATTCATTTAGCGATAATGAGCATAACTCTTAATCTACAAGTCAAACTGATATCAAACTTTGCATACAAGTTTATATATCAGTAACTAAGGTTTCTACACTTTTACATTTTCATAAATCACGTTTTAAGGTAATAAGGGCATAACGGTCAACATATGAGCAATTAACGGAAATATGCATATTAATTGGATAACTAGTGAACCAAGGTGTAAAACCACAGAGGGTTGTTCTATCATGTATCCTAATCCAATTTAAGCTCTGAGGCATTTCTAAAACATACCTAAACGGGTCAGAACTGAAAGTCAAAGTGAAAGTCAAACTATGTGACTTTCGGTTCCAAACCGGGTCTAAACAGGAAATAGTCGGGTTGAACATGTTTAGACATTTTATTACACTAATTACTAAGTTATAGCAATGATCAAACAGGTTATATATGTTCTAGATAGCTAATTATGCATAAATGACATTTTAAGCATCATGTTGACTTTTTAATTAAAAGTTTGACCCGACTTTTGACCTGGTTAGAGTGGTGATCAGGGGAAACCCTTTTGAGGTTTTATTACCCACATAAATACCAACTCATAACTACTTTTAATTCGAGATATGATTGAGCCATTATTGACTAATCTCGAAGTCAAACCGTAATTACGACGGTTTGACTTTTAGCCTAAATACTAAGCTAAACTCAATTAGAAAAGGATTAGAACACTTACTGAAGTCCTATGCACGTCTTAAGATCACTTGAGGCCTCTTGGGAGCTCCAGAATGATCAGATAATGCACTTGAAGGTGTGAAGAACAACCTTGCACATAATGGCCTTATATAGTGGTTTAAGCCACCATAGGAAGTTGACAAGTGAGTCTAGCAACTGCCCACAACCTTCCAACACTTGTCCCTAGTGTCTAGGACTGTTTAGGGGTCGCCCATAATGCATTAAAGTCGAACAAAGGTCGGTTCTCCGCGTCTGCAGGCTGCTGCCCCGTTTTTCTGCTTCTGGGCTCCGGACGCGGCCCGCGTCCCGTATAACCAAATCTCAGGCGGGCCGCCTGAGACACATAATCAGATTTTTGATTTCTATTTGATTTCCAACTTGACCTTTGGCTAATATGAAAGGGTAATCAAGCTTTAAATTGCAATTTGACCCCTTGTAATATACCCACAAGGACTTTAGGGCTTATACCCACTTTGCCAAGTCCCTGAACACTTCCGGTTAACCCGAAAAGCCTTAACTTTCAACGTTAACACTTTAACCCCTCGCACACGAAATTGATCATAACTTTCTCATACGATAACGAAACTTTATGAAATTTTAATCGTGCATTCTAGTGAGCATAATTTATATTTACAAATCTTTGGGTTTGTCAAAAGATCACTCAGAGGTATATCTTTAACATGTTGACACATTTGACCCCTGTAGTTTGTAATCTCCCACTTTTAGCTTCGTATGATCCATGATTTATTCGTTTGATGTTATGAACATCTTGTAGGGTTATTACGAAGTATATTTATTCACTGTTGACCCTTAGAATTCGTATAATCACATACTTTCCATGTTTGTCAACTTTAGTCCTTTTATAACATTCTTTCACACGTTCAAACTTTATGACACGTGTCAACACATTATAGGACGTGAATTTTCGAGGTGTTACATGATCCGCACGATCAGTTATCCTACCCGCTCTCACTTTGTACTGTTTTACGCGCCACTTATCGTTACGTTATCGAATCTATTCAGGCTAACCGTACTCGCTGAAAAGCGCTCCCTACAATCCATAATCGCTGTGAGTATACTCGAACCCTTTTTGCTTTTAGCACTTTTGGGTGTTACATACGTTACGAATATTCAAACTACAACAATCACACTACTCAATCTATTTTAACGCTAAACCATTGATGCATGTTATACGTGGCTTATGAATGCTTGTTTGTTATGTTTACACATGGAATGCTGTCTACCTGCCTTAGCAACGATAGTACTATAGTTTGGACTCAGCACCCGTTCACACGGGGGTTGTTAAGGATCTTTTACTTGCATGGATTACGGTGGTAATCATGTATTGCGAACTGCCTCGGGCAGCCAACCCGCAGTCATTGGTATCGATGGATCTATGTCGATAACTAACGTGCTTCATTTCACTATGTGTACGTGCTGGTTATGCGTAAACGAATTCGAACTCTATATGCTACTATCAAACTTGCATGCTCACCTTTACATTTTATGTATTGACTTTATTTTAACATATGTGACAGGTGCCTAGGTTGTTTATATGCTTCTCGGGCTGTGATGAAATTGAAGCTAGGAACTGGAGTCCTAGAAACCAACGAATAAATAGTTATGTTTAAATCTGAGTTGTCGGAACAGAGTATTTGTTTGGATGTTATCTGTAATAACTTGTTTGACTATTTAAGATACGGTATGGGACGTATTGCTTTAATTAAATGGTAATGATAGTTGTTATGGAAACTTCTGGACAATCTGTTTCGCTCAGTGCCACGCCCCGATGATTCTGCCATCGGTTGGGGTGTGACAGTACAACACTTAATATTGCTTATATCTCATGTCTGTGGTTTCAATTTTTTAAACTTATTTCCTAAACGGGTCAAATAAAAGAAAGGAACGTGTCAAATGGGCTGACTTCATGGTCGCAAAGTGAGTGAACTTACCTGTGTGCAAAGAAAAATTGCAGATTATTAGAACGTGTCAAATGGGCTGACTTAATGGCAAAACGACATTTTATTCATTCATGTGCTAAAAACTTAGACTTTATTTGATGATGTTGATGTTGATGCAGAAGTGTTTTTACATTCAACTGGACTTAAAAATCAAGTGCATATAAATGGTCATTGTGGAATGGATTTGATATTGCTTGGTGCTGATTTGGACAAAAAAAAAATCAACGTATTTAAACAGGTAAATTTACAACCGCTTATTTATGATAGTCTCGGGTAACTTGAGTTCGTATTTACGATTAGATAATTCGTATTGAGTTTACTCTATAGGTAATGGTGTAGTAAAAGGAGATTTAATTATAATTGAAAAACTAACATAAGGACTTTGTTATAAAAGTGCAGCGAACCAGACCACATTGTCATGCGTCCTAGGGTTTCTGGAGCAAATCCTTGTGTTGGGGAAGCAGCGATTTGGGTTGTTTGTGGCTGCGTGGGTGGTGCCTCGATGCTGCAAACAGTGGTCAAATAACATTGGATAGTAGGGGTAACAAGTACTATAATAAAACAACAAAATGAATAGCAACAACATGCAATTAGGTGCAGTTTTGGGGCTGCTAATGGTGTCTAAACAACCATTATAAGCGATGGTTGCGGCTGCCAAAACAGTTCAGAAACAGGATGCCATGCTTAAATGATTCAGGGTCGGTTTCGGGGTTGAATCATAGTTTACAAATTGTGAGTTCGTAAGGTATTTTTAGGGTATGTTAAAGGTTAGTTCTATTCCATGTTTTATTCAGGGGCTAATTTGATATGTAATAGAAAAAAAATACCCAAGTTTATAAATATGGAAGTGAAAACACCATGATCAATATTTCTCTTTTGTATGTGTTCGACTTCTTGACTTATTATTTAAGAGTTTGCTTTGATTTGTCAAATTTTGAAATTTTATACTTTATCACAATTTTGGTCATTTTCTTCTTATTAGTGATACTGATGCTTATGGCCACACCTTATATCCCACCTAGACATGAAAAAAATAGAAACTCAGTTTAAGAAATATAATTGTTCTGCTTTACTTAGAATGCCTGTGTGTTTATAGTTCATAAAAGATAAAAGATGACGCATGAACTAAAGCAAAGGTTCCTTAAAATTAGCTTTGCCTTTGCTGGTCGATTTGCAATAATGGTATCTATACTTTGGCAGGGCATTCCAAGTGGTTTTAGGCGATCGACGGCACAGTGGGCAATAAAATGACATTGCCTTTGCATACGTGTCTATATTCAAGTATATGGCATGTTGTGTTCGGGTTATTTGATATTAGTTTTTGTGTTATTGGTTTGTCGTTTGTTGTGTGAACTCTTCGGTTCTTCTGTGTTCAGTTTCGTCTACTGTTGTTTTTTTATCACAGCTCTTCGTTTCTTATCTCTTTAATAATCTGATTTTTAGACACAAATGGTTAGAAAACATGAAGAAATGATTAATAATCTGATTTTTAGATATAAATGGTTAGAAAACATTAAGAAATGATTAATAATCTGATTTGTAGACAACATATTATCAATTACTTAGCTTATTTCTATATCAAACCTGAACTAATAATTTTTTCGTAACATAGTAATGAAATTTTTATGTCCTAACACATATTGTCTTAACATTTGTTTTCGATCGTTATTAAACATACCCGTGTGTTCACACGGGTGTTACAACTAGTTTTATTTATGGGTTTGCTCAAAAATTCTATATACAGTTTTTATCAAAATTTCAAAATTTAGTGGGTTCATGTGAACCGGACCTCTATGTAAATCCGCCCCTGGTCTTCTTGGTGAAATGAATTCTATGTTTAAACATTTATGTACTCTTGTTTTTTAATTCTCAAAAAAAAATTGCACTCTTATTTCTTTGTTGCGTTAGCTACTCTTTGGCAAAAAAAAAATTGTATAAAATCTGCCATTAAAAAGGCAAAAAACTTTGGCAACGTTTTTTCTGTAATAATCTCTGCCATTAAAAAAAGCAAATACAAAAAAACATTATTTCACCACATGAGATTTAAAAAAGTGTATGAATTTTTTTTTAAAGCAAAGTTGTTTTCCGTATTTAATAAATTACTACATTATAACCTCATGGATTACATAGGTTGTATAAGTGTAATTTTATATAATAAATAATAGAAAAGATATATCTTTAAAAAAAACTTATGTATTGCACGTGTTAAGTAAAATATAATGGCATATGTTAACACATACAGTCATCAAGATTTTTCTTTTAAAAATGAATTTTGATGTACTATTTACTTATTACAACATTAAACTTTGTTTTTTATTTATTATTAGGTTAAAACACATGTATTACATATATGGGGTTGAATCCCGTTTTTATGATACATGCAAATTATAGGATACAATGGTTTTATGCACTTTCATGCTTATTTGTTTATTTAATTCATAAAACGCTCCTCTCAAATTTGTATTCAAGAGAGTTATGGTACAAAAATGCGGAGATCGATCCCCACGTTTTTATATATTTCATCATTTTTTATGAATTATACCGTAAAATCGAGAATTAAATTCTCTATGAAAGGACTATATAATTGCTATATTTAAAAATGGTGTTTTGTGACACTTCGGGTTTTCCCTGCACGTTCCATTAATTGTTGTAACTACATGAAAGCAATAATGTGAGCTATTTATTTAAAAGTGTTATATGATTATGTTATGTGGAATGTTTGATTTACAATGTAAATGTTTAAGTTATAAATATTATGTGAATGTTCACCACTAGTCGCACACTCATAAGTAATTGGCATAAGAAATCCAGTGAGTATCGGGTACTCATCCTGTTGCACAAAGCCTGTTGATCATACACCCCTTTACCAAGTTGTTGGGCTACACTTTCTAAGCTAAGGGCCGCACACTCTTCTAATCAGACCCAAACACAAGCCCAACACCAAACCCTAATTGCACCGCACACTTTATGAGGGGCACACCCCTTCATGTGTGCGGCATCTTGCACATGCGTATAAATAGGGGAATGCAGCCAACCCTAAAATGATTTCCCTAATCATTGTGACGCCTGCAACATTCAAGATTATTCCCCACCTTTTCACCAACTTTCCCCTTTTCAGAAACCGTAAAAACATTCTATTTGTTCCATGTTTGAAGACCTGCTGCGCACCAGTTTTCACCAACAAGTTCCTTGCTTTTTTTTGAAGATCTCATCCTTTTTCTACACACAATTCTTTTGCAAAATCCCAGGTTAGTGTGTTCATTGTTTGCACACTGGATGAGCATTCTTGATGAAACATTACTTAAATAATGAGCTTGGGTTGATTTATATTCGTGTGTTGGTGTTTCTGTGTAATAAATGGAATGCTATGCTTTACAATAATAGGTTGGTAATTTGAAAAGAATCTAGGGTTCATGATAGAATGTTCTTTCATTTAAATGCACGAATGGATTTAATAAGGTTAAGATATATATGAAATTCTTGATGAATGTTTGAAATACATGAGTAGTTAATTCTATGCAAAATATGTAAAGTTGATGATAAATGTTTAGGGTTGTTTTGATAGATGATGATCTTTCTAATAAGCTGATCAAACTAGAGGGATAAAAAGGAGTGTCTTGATGCATGATATTGAAATAGAACTTTAGATCCATTTTGATGATTCAAGCATGGTTAATATGTTTGTTAAAATAGGGTCTAAATCTATGTTTGATGATTATTGTAGGATGATGATAACCTGTTAAATCTAAACATGATATTACAATCTGTGTTTTGATTGATGAATTCACATGAATAAATTGTTGTTTGAAATAAGATACCTGTAACAACCCGCTTATCGCTCTCGTTACTCTCATTACGCCTAGCACCCGAGATTCGAATCATAATGTTAACTATAATGCTTACAACGCTATTTCACATATTTTCGCACACGATATATCACAACGCATACGCTTATAACGCTAACACATACACTATTGCGCTATTTGCTATCGCTCAACGCAACGCAAACTCAAAACGCAGTTACTTATGCTATGACTTATTAAAGCACATTATATTAAAACATTTGGGTATTTAAAACTTGTTGAAACGCGCACTCACGGGCACGCGCAATTCGACTATCGCACTGAAACATAACGTAATACGATACTACTGATCTCGCTAAAATGCTTAATGTACTTACAGCAATTAACGCAACAAAACGCATCAAACGAATAGAAAGTTGGGAAACTAACTCATCTGTCAGGATGGGGCCCATCCGTCAGGATGGAGCTCATCTGTCAGGATGACCATCCGACAGAATGGCCATCCGATCGACTGGCCATCCGTCACCTCACCAGCACCGCCTTACTTCTCCCTCACACTATAAATACCTCCCACATGTCACTGTTCACTGATGTGACAGCCCTATCCGACCAACTCACTCCCAGGTCGTTCTCAAGCACTATTTGACTCGATTCAAGGCTATTTCGTAAGTAATTCTCCGTAAATCTTGTACTTCCATCTTCACTACACACATCTCCATCATCTTCTCCATCAAAAAAACTGATTTTCATCACGAAATCACCTAATTTGGGTTGCTTGAAGATGGTGTTCACTTGGTGACGTCATCTCATCAAGTTTAGCTCAGATCTAAAGGATTTCTACACATTTTAACACGAATATTAAACAAAACTTCAACATTTCAACTGATTCAAACTTTCTTTAAACTCTTTTACACTCTTCTACTCAAAACCGATAGAATCTGGACTCAACCCGACCTAAGTCTCACTCTATAGTCTAGGGCCGGCTCGAAAACGGATTTCCACCGGAGAGGTGATCGACAAACGGGTTGAACATGAAGTCCCATCAAGCTCAGCAGGTCTGATCGAATGGGGTGGTTCCCATCCGATCGACCGGGCTAGACTCGGTGTGGATTTTCGTTGTCTGACACGTCGTCATGCCGTCTCCGTTAACTCGAAGGTGTTTACTTGGAAAATTTTACAAAAACTTCAAACTACAGTCTGCAACTCACTCGAATAGCCATCTGCTCGGATGATCATCCGTCTGGATGACCATCCGTCAGGATGACCATCCGACAGGATGACCATCCGACAGGATGACCATCCGTCTGGATGACCATCCGCTCGGATGACCATCCGCTCGGATGACCATCCGTCTGGATGACCTTCCTTCCGGATGCACTGTTACAACACTTAACCCACTTTTACCCCATTCGACACGCTAATTCCGTCTGCTCAGCCCTGAGGAATACTTATGCATCTGTTCCCGTACACAGGCTGATCCGACGCTCTCAACCATCCAACCAGATCGTGTTTATTTGTTGGACACGCACTGTGAGTATTCTTGACCCCCCCGTTATGTTTTAAACACATTTTTGGGGTGTAACATACGTTTATACCGAAAACACACTTATCAAAATGCAGTACACAATCTAAACTATTATCACATACGAATGACTGATGTACATATTTACACGTGATGCTTGATATATTTGTGCTAGGACTTTTACTCGTGACGTTCCAACTTAACTAGAATAAGTACTATAGTTCGACTCACGCCCGACGGGGTCTAGATAAGAAAAACTCACACTCGCAAACGCACATCGCAGTCATCTCGGGACTTAGCTGGTAGTTTTTGTCTTGTAGCGTATATGTTGTGTATCATGTTTATGTATGTGGAAATTCGCAGCGCTTTTATCTACTTCATGCTTTATTAAACCTGTATACTCGCCAATACATTTTTGTATTGACATTACTTTAACGTATGTTGCAGGTTAAATGCAGGTTATCTCAATCAAGATAGGCTACTTTAGAAACTCACCTAAAAAAATCTAGGTTGTCGGATTTGTATTGTTCGATAGACATGAAATCTGTACAACTTTATGTGAAATATTTGTTTATTAGTATGGGATAATGAACTTGTTAAATATTGTCGCTAAATTAGTTGTTATGGATTCTCTTGAGCATTCTCATTCGCCTAGTGTCGCGCCCCGATGATTCCGCCATCGGTTGGGGTGTGACAATACCGCACACCAAGAAGAGGGTACAACTTAAAAGGCGTATCGTACAACCCAGCACAGCATACCGCACACCCGTGTGTGCCAGGTGTGCTGCACATTCGTAAGAAGTACAAATGGTGATACACAACGTACAACCAGGTGATGCGTGATCGCACACCTGGGAGCCGCACACTTCCGTATAAACACATAAAGCACATGGTACAACTATAGACTGCATCACCGCACACTGCCTAAGGGACCGCATACTGCCATATGGGTCGCACACTAGGCAGTGGGCCGCACATTCAATATATGGGCTGCTTGATGTATTGGGCCGCACACACACGCACACTGATTTTAATAACTGGACCGCGCACCCATTTTTGGACTGAAAGTCAATGGACCGCACACTCTTGTATTGGGTAACATAACTTATTGAACCGTACACTTAGGATACACATAATGGACTGCTTGTATTACTGAAGTGGGTTGTCAAGTAAATACGAATGTGACTTGTGACTGTGTTGATGTGAAACATGATACTTATATGCTACTTGTTAAATACGTGTAAGAATACATAATGTTATTTGCATACGAAACTAATTAGACATGGTAACCATAATAGGACGTGGTTGACCAACCTTAAAACAAGTAAATTACCTGCCGAGCAAAACAAAGGTAAGTTCACACACTTTACTAAAAGCATGTATTCCCGGTGGTTGGGAATAGAATAAACGACACTTTCCCAGGTTTGGGATTGCTTACTATTCCTGGCTTGGAATACGGTTAATTACTATTTATATTTCATGAACAAGTTTTCTAAACGACACTCTATCACGAAGTCTCTACTTTCTATACCGATTAGTCGCTGGTGCCTGGCGAACGGGATATTAGTTGATAGCGCTATTTAGGTTTCACCAACCTCACACGATGCCTGGAGAGGATCGGTCGTGAACTAATAAGCCTTGGCAAACCATCAATGATGATAGACATTAACAAACGGGGCAACAACAAAATAACAGGTCGCAAAGTATTCGGTATTACGGAGTTTAGTAGTTTACATATGGGGTAGCTCCCCATGGCATGATATAAATGAGTAACTTAACAAACACAAGTTTTATGGAATTAAAACTGGATAAACCATGAACTCGCCAACTTTATGTTGATACCCTATTGCATGCTTTGCAAGTACTCAGTGATAGCGCGAGAGCTTGCAGCTGGGAAGTGTAGTGGTTGCTTAAACTCTTGTTGGGCTTTCTTAATATTAATTATGGACTTTAAACTGTCGTTTTAAAACTACTAAACTTATGCTTCCGCTGATGACTTTAATTATTGTTTATAACTATGAACTTTGGACCTTAGTCACTAGTCGTATTGGTTGTGATGAAAACTGTTTTATTATTATGTTGTTCAATATGATTGGTGGCTTGATCCTGGTCAGTCGCACGCCTCGCGGTAGTACTCCGCATATGGAAATTGAGGGTGTGACATGTTCTTTCTAAATGTTGATGCAATGTGTGATAAATGATGGGTTTAAACCAATTATAACAGTACGTCTAACATTACAAAGGTGAAACTATGTTGTCTAGATTTGACATTTGAAATAATTGTGTGACTATAATGGTAAGTCCAAATCATCACAACGATGCGTCTAAAAACACTTATAATTTGATAGAGGCATATGCCCTAGACCTAGAATAATTATTTAATTCTAGTAAAAAAAACAATAATACAATCTATTAAGTATATATCAAACGGGAACATTTGATTCCTGATTTACCATAATTTCAATCACCGAACTTCAGGGTATTTATATCTAGTCATAATACTCAGGTTATAACTTTATGCTTATATAAAAAAACAAATGTTTATCCTTAGCTAAATTTTTGTTTAAAATTATTTATATAAAAACAAATATTTATTCTTATCTAGATTTTTGTTTAAAATTATTATTATTATTTAATATGAGAGATAAATTTTTTTTTTTTTTTTTTTTTTTTTTTTTAATATAAACTTAAATTTTATATATAAGGCCAAACAAATTACACCAAGATAGCCGGTAAACGGGCAACAAGCTGCGCCGCTACCCCCTTTTGAATAGCGAAACCTAACCTAGTAAAAACGAAACCCCGATCTCTAGGAGACGAAATGTTGCTGTGAACAACCCGTTGGACCCGTTCAAGAAATCTGATGGCTTCTGGGGCTAGCGAGCCAAAGGTATCAAAGGCAAAAGGGATAAAGGAATGCTGATTATCCTCGCAGGCTTTTGCATGTTTGTCCATTTTCTTCGCTGCCGCCCTTGCAATCGCCTGACTAGGGACAAAACCTGTATCCCGAAAGCCTACAAGGGGGGAAACCCCGGTAAGATCAACACAAGCGTGTTTACCTGCATCCCACCCGAAAACTAAAACGTCCGCGGGGCGCAATGTGGATCTTCCTTCCCTCGGATCTGTCAAAAAGTTTACGGGGGCTTCTTTCTTCACCGAGATCCCCGCCCGTTTAAGGATGTCCGCCAAGACATCCCGCACCCAGTCGTGCCTATACTTAAAACCTGGCAGTTCTTTACAGTGCAGAGCATGCTCCCCAAATTGGTCTAAGCAAGCTTTCCGGCAAATCGGGCATTGCTCATCATCAGGGAACATAGGAATCATGAGCCGATATTTTAAGATAGCACGGTATTCAACGGCTGACATCTTTTGGCCTAAGCCCTCGATGGGGATGACCGATAGAAAATCTTGGGCGTGGGGGCCCCGCAAGCATTCTAGGACGGCGTTCTGACGAGGGGTCGTACAGAAATCTGATCCAATATTCTGAGCGATACGACAAAACAGAGCACTCGCCAAAGTCTTCTGGGTCTTCGGTGGGGCGGTGTCCCTGTTAGCGAAACCGCCAATATCCAAATCCGGGAGGTGTCTATGCAACTCCCCCAGAGCCATGTCATAATCCCCATCCATTCCAACAACCCCACTCTCGCGCAAGATGTGATCTTGCAGCCCCCACGATTGAGCTCGCGAGGCAACAAAACCGTAAATGGAGACATCCATGGCCGATAGAAGCCCCAGCCCCCCCATCTTACAGGGCAAAGAAGCAACCCGCCACTGAAAATCCCCAAAAAACGGACCCCCACACACCACAATGTCCTCTATAGCCCCCCGTAGCCCTTTATCGAATAAGGATACCGCCTCCTTTACAAACACAGGTTGACAAGTTCGCAGAGATAAATGAGAAAATAAGATGAGAAAGTAACATGAAATAAAAGTTAGAAATCACTTAAATATTTAGTGAGACATGCTTAATATCCGATCTATATTAATATATTATCATAATTTAACATTAAAAATTTATTATTTTAACTTTAAATTTAAATCACGTTCGAATGGGACGGGATGGGATGGATACTTATTTAAACCTGAATTGATTCTTGATCGCTTCGTGTTCTTCCAGAAACCCTAAATTCTGGAAATTCAACTGTTATGGATTTAACGGGTAAGATGAATTCTATATCTTTGTTAACAGTTTATATTTGCTTGCTTACTTTGGTTTTAGGATTTCACCCTTGTCAATGATCACCGGAAACAGGTTTTATATATAGACCGATTTATTTAGACTATAAACACCATGTGCATACAAATAATCTTATATATCCATGTTTATATGAGTTGATATTTGATCTCAACATACACCAAACCATTTTTTGATAGCTTTGTGGCCGGTGTTTTAGTAAACACCCACAATTATATATATAATATGTTTGTATGTATGTATGTACGTATAGGTTTGAGAGAGAAATTAAAAAAACCCGCTATCACCATCTCGCGCAGCCCATAACCCCCCCATAACGCCCAGGTGGCGGTGTTTTGGGCGTTATAGGGCGCTATTGGGTGTTTTCACACCCTCATAGCGCTCGAGTACACATGGCCTAAAGATATACAAACCGGGATAGCGATTATATATTGTGGCTCATAATCGAACTAAATCGACTTATGCTCACCCATAGCATTTACATATAGACACTCAATGTACAACCGTCCGTTTTTTTTTTTTTTTTTTTTTTTATAAATAACTCAATTTCTGTTTTTCTTAAATGTAGTAACAGAGAATAATAAGCAGAGCCAGGTAACTATTGCGGAAGGAAATGGAATCGGTAACTTGTCGGAGCATTTGAGTGACTCAGTGTTAGAGCGGCTCCCAATCCGAGATATTGTAAGGACAAGCATTCTTTCAAAAAAGTGGAGGTACAAATGGACTACAACTAGGGCATTGGTTTTTGATGAGCAGTTTTCAAATAAGTTGAAAACACATGGACCATTTGGTAGATATGGATTTATAAGGGTCATAAACCAAGTCTTGCTTATTCACAAGGGTTCTATCTCCAAATTTTATCTCTATATACCAATCATGGATCTTGATAACTTCCTAGAAGTTGATCAATGGTTATTATTCTTATCAACAAAAGGTCTAGAGGATCTCACTCTTGCTAACTCAACTCAACCTTATCAACTTCCATTTTGTGTGTTCTCTTGTTTCCAGCTGAGAAAGTTGGAACTTACTCGATGTATCTTCAAGCCACCACTTAAGTTTGAAGGATTTCTCTTTCTCGAAAGCCTCGTTCTAAATGATATCGATTTTAGGACTCAAGTAGGCGGAACTGAGATCAACTTACCACAACTTAAGAAGTTGACCATGCGTTCATGCATTAATGCATTCAATTTTCAAATCAAGGCTACACAATTGCAGAGTTTAGTAGTGAAGAATTGCCATGATGTCATGTTGCTGGAGTTATTGCATAGTCAATGGCTTGCTTCGGTTTGTATAATTCTGGGGAAGCCCATAAAAGACTATGTAAGACTCAAAAGGATGAATCTCGCTTTGATGTTCTCTCACATGCCTAAAGTTCAATTCTTGTCTATTGATGCTCATTTTCTTAAGGTATGATACTAAAAATTAAGGGATACTGGATTTAAATAACCCAAACTTTTACCAATTAGCCGATAACACTCTCAACTTTCGATTTGTATCACATCACTCCCAACTTTCAACTACTTTTCCTCTGGCACTCCCTAACCAACTAAACCCTAACCCAGTTAGCTGATGTCAAATGCCACGTTAGCTACCGTGTCATCAAAAAAATGCCACGTCATATGTCGCGTAAGCAAAAAGGGCCACGTCAAATCAACAAATACTAAATGGGTTAGGTTTCAGTTAGTTAGGGAGTGCTAGAGGAAAATAAGTTGAAAGTGCTGGTGTACAAATCGAAAGTTGGGAGTGTTATCGGGCAATTGATCAAGGTATGGGTTATTTAAATCCAATATCCCAAAAATTAATTTTGGAAATAAAATTTCACCATTATATAGTTCACACATTTTCTAACTTAAAATCTCACTTTCAACTCCTAGGTTTTTATAACAGAAAAGCCGGAGTGGTTTCCGCATGCGGTTAATAATTTAAAGCGTTTGAGGTTGATAGATTTTTCACTTGGTGATTTGGATGATCTCCATGGTGTTCTTTGTTTGCTTAGAAACTCACCGAATCTAGTAGAATTGCGTATGACGCATACTGAGACGGTAAAATCAGCTTTTCCACCCATGCTGATGCAACCTGGTGGTGTGGAACCAGCTTCAGATCATTTGGAATCACCAGACTGCTTGGATCAAACTTTGGATCGGTTACGAACCATTGACTTATCACCTTTCCAAGGATCAAAATCACAATTGCTTTGTGTAAAGATGTTACTTGCTCATTCCCCTTCTCTTGAGAAGTTTACCATCCAAGCAGATGGAAGTTTGGATAGTAATAAAAGGTTTGGCATTGCTAAGGATCTTATGCGGTTCCCTAGAGCCTCAACGAAAGCAGAAATGATCTACTTGGACCCGGTTTGCAGCGTCCAGCCACTTTCTGGATTTTCAGAAGCCAAGACATGTAAGAATGTCTAACTACATTGCAAATTTGTTATTTACCTTCATTCTTATACACATCTCCTAATTACATGTTTTTGATAATAGTTTTTATTGTTCAGATTAATGTGGGGCAATACAATACAATACTAATACAATACATGGGAAATGGTTTATGAGAAACTTTAAATTATAGGGGGTGTTTGGCTAAGCTTTTCCACACCTCCTTATAACTTATTGACTTTTACAAAAAGCTAATGAAGAGAAAATGTGTTTGGCAAACCCAAAATGACTTTTTGTATAGGAAGAAAAAGTCAGTTTTGAGAAGTTAGGGTATTGTGACTTTTTGAGCTGCTTATAAGTTATAACTTTTCAAAAACAAAATTACCAAATTACCCCATATAATGCCTACACTTATCTGCTGTTTCTTTTCTCCACAGCCGCCATCATCAATCCATTTCACCACTCCATATTCCGCTAAGGTCAGTTGATTGTTTAATTTGTTCAGTTGATTGTAACAATGATAATAATAATAATATTCTAAAAGAAAGACATACCCAGTACTTCTGAAACATGAAGATTTTGAGTCTCTTGGAAACATGAACCCTATGAACAACATCATAGCCTTTGATCCGGGGCATATCTGGAATTTCATCCACAAACATTTCCAACTTAGATGGACTTACAAGCCCTCCATCACCGTAAACAACCGCAAACAGACCCAAAATATGAACTAGAAATAGGATATAATTCATTTTTAATTCCATTTCTACCCTTTTCTGCAATTTGCATGTATGTACACACTAAGTATGTGTATTTGTGTGTAAGAAAGATTGAGAGAGGGAGGAAAGGAAGGTTTTGTGTGCAATTATTAATGGAATTAGATTCATATATATTGTGTGTGAGTGCGATAATGCTGTAGCTGTTTCTTTTCTCTCCTGCGCCTTGTTTCAGAATTACTGTCCCTTTTAGTCATTTTACATGAATAAGCAAATCAAATACTTTTTTAAAAACTCATTTTCAAAAAGTCATAAGTCGATAAGTACTTTTAACAAAAAGTCTTTTTTGAGTTAACGATATTATGGAAACATAGTCACTCAGTGGCGCACACTCTTTTGAAACTTATGAACAATAGTTAGCTTTCAACAAAACTGAAGGTTACAATGGCTAAAAAAAGTCAAGTTCTCATTACTAGTTGTTGTGGCATAACCTTATTTTGCAAAAGATGGAATAATTCCTTTACTATATACATATATACAGGGTTTAATGGAGAATACTAAAAAGTGAGGAATAATTTGGTAACCATGCATTTAACATGTTACAAATTTAATTTAACATGTTAAAAATAAAAAAAAATTTAAATTCAGAGCTTTTGCATATATATAAATACAATGTAGAACCCTTTTTAATAAAAAGAAATCTTAAAAAATAATAAAAAAAGGTTAAAAAATTACAAAATAATTTTTTTATTGGAATAGCTTCTACATCTTTGTATGGAAAAGCTTTGAAAAAAATAATTTTTAACATTTTAAATTGAATTTTTAAGATATGTTTAACATGTTAAATACACTATTCCCCGATTTCCCATTTTTTAGTATTTCCCATTATATATATATATATATAGAGAGAGAGAGAGAGAGAGAGAGAGAAAGTATAATGTACAAAAAGGCTTATCCTACATTATCGTACGCGACAGAGTTATAACGTGCGTAATTAGTATCCCATGCGTGATTATCACATTTTTGATCAACATAACTTGCGTAATTAAGTTCCCATGCGTGATTAGGTCAAAAAAATTGATCCCATGCGTGATTAATTGCTCCCATGCGTGATTAACTGGCTCCCATGCGTGATTAACTGGTCCATGCGTGATTTTTGGCCTGATCCAAGGGCTACGCGCGTCGCGTACATTTTGTATGATAAGCCCTTTTGTATGTTAACCTACCCCTATATATATATATATATATAAATTTTATGGTGCATCTACTTTTATATGTAAATGTTTTGTTCCCCTTCTTATTTTTGCAGGATGCTTGTGGTTATACATGTAAGCAAGATGGTTGGAGGAAGCGAAAGTGATATTTGTGTACCCAGGTTCACAAGAAAGATTAACTTTGGTTGTCTTCGTATCATGAGCTTACGTGAACTATGAATTATATTGTTCTTCAATTCGTATCATGAGGTTGCGTGAAACTATGAATTTTCTTGCGTTGGACATTTTGTGTGAAAAAATTGTTTTTTTAGATTTTGGGACTAAAATAGTTGTTTGACAAGATGGTGAAAAAAATTCAAAAGAAAAAATATATCTCTTCTTTACTTCTCATGTTAAGACTCATTTGTATCGAAACATAGTCGGTATTTACACAATACAAATTTTATGAACGTAAAGTTAACAACCAATCTCACCTTATTCACTTGTAGTAGTTTTGTACTACCTAAGGTAAACCTATTGTCATAGGCTATTGGTTTCCAACTTTTGTTGCGACCAGTGGCGGATTCAGGAATTTTTTCTGGGGGTGCGGAATATTTTCAAAGATTTTAGGCCCCTAGCTGTGTAAAAATATCGGTTCATAACGGGTCGGGTCGGATTATGTAAGACAAAAGAACATCAAACTAAAATTTATAAATCATCAAAAACACGTCAAACGTCATTACAAATTACAAACGTATTTAAAATTGTGCCCTACAAGGTTTTTTTTTAATATATCCAAAATATCATTTAAAGATACTAAACACGCCATAAGTTCATTACATTCTTACTCATTGTTCCTAACACATATAATTTGCTCCATAAGTTTATAAAACAACACTAAACACTTAAACAAAATAAATAATCATGTTCAACCATAGCCCATAACTTTCAATTATATTTTTAAACATTCAAGCCCTAATATTAAATGTTGATTACTTGTAACTAATCATTTAAACAAACAAAGCTATAAATAAAACAACAAAATCATTTAACTACAAGTCTAGAACAACAAAAAAAATATAAAAAGATTAAACCATTACACATCTATATCTTCTCCTAATCATCACATAAAACAAAATAAATAAATAAATAAATAAACCATACTAGTTCTATATTGGAATTCTGACGTAATATGGGTCGGTCCAACTGAAATTTTGGTTTTTCTAGTAAAAAAAAGCCACCAAGTCGTGAGCAGTGGCGTCAAGTCGCTGGGAGTTTTTTTTGGGGCGGGATTTGGAAATGGAATGGGTGGATGGGTTTGGGTTATTTTATTTTGTACAAATTTCTTTAGGTTGGGTTTGGGCTTGTGTTAATAAAAATTGATTGTAGATTAGGCTTTGATTAGATTAAATAATTATGTGAATAAGTGGTTAATAATTATTTTTTTCTAAGTGGGGCGGTTGAAAATTATCAAGGGGTGCGGGTGAAAAAATCCAAGGGGTGTGGTCAGGATTTTCGGCGAAAAATAACACTAAAAAATATTTTTTCATGGGGTGCGCCCACCCACCCTTGGCTTAGGGTGGGTACGCCCCTGGTTGCGACACTTAGTTCCTACTTGGCTCAGGTTTTTTTTTACATGCATTGATAAACAGCTTGCATCGGAATAAAATATTATTTATTGCTTTCATGTAGGGATCATAATGAACCTTAATTCAGGGCTAAATACGTTTCCATCATGTCTTTGGTATGTCTTAACAGACATCTTACTAGATTTCTAATCTAACCAAATTGGCTTCAAGTCTAATCGACTTGATGGACTCGTTATGACCATTGTGTGCCACACTTATCATATCCTTGCAATATTTATTTGGATTACCAAAATCTTTATTACCAAACCTTCCAAATTCAAATGCAAGTTATTACCTCTACATTTAAGTGTTATTGAATAACTTTCAAATGAGTCCCTTTCTTCTCAATTTTGAGAAAACTTCTCAAGTACCATTTTTACGTACCCTAAAACGTGTAATGTCACTAATGATGACTTTCATACACCTGTGATAAGAAAACAAACATCTATCTATATCTTTGTATTATTAAAGTCATCCAAATACATTACTCTACTCAGATTATAGTTGCTTACTAGAGCTTCTAAGCTATATGAGTTCTCCTCGTATGAGACCGGATAGAGTTATTATCAATGATCTATTAAATTGGTCCTTTAAAGTATACATATGAATTCATTCTTATGTCATCGCATATTTAATAGTTACAATTAACCACAGGGTTGAGAACGAATGGAATACAGAAGGCAGGGTTGTAAGGTGTTGTTGATGGTAAATACGTTTTCGACCCCCCAGTTATATAAAAATAAAATTTACTTGTATAGAATTTTTAGGTCCGGTGACTTCAGACCCCCCGGTGGAAATTTTCAAGCTTCGCCACTGTGTAACATCATTATTAGAAGTAGTTTTATACAACTGTGCGATTATCAAGTTTATAAAAGTTAGACCCTTTAATATTTGGCGGCCGACCCCACCACCATATCGAACAAAAATTGGCGGCCGACCCCACCACCATATCGAACACAAAGTCAAGTCCAAAAAACCAGTAGATAAAGAAAACAATCTGAACGATGATACATTCTCTTTGCTTGAAAATAAAAGTATCCGATTCTCAACGACAAAACAACCAAACAATCTATCAAACCTAAAGTTGAAAACACAAAATCTCGACACCCACCTCATCATTCTAGTTCATCCTCCTGATCAACTCGTTGATGAAATCTTCACGGTTGCCGGCATCCCCGCCTTCAACATAATGATTTCTTTTCTTTTTCAGACCACCCAAGGGTGCCTTCAACTTGAAAGGCCACAAGAAGTTGTTGGCTTCTTTGAAATGCGGACCAGCAGTTAAAATCTCGTGAATAAGATCTTCAACACAGATGATACCGAACTTTCCAAGACCCTGTTGTCCACAAAAACAATTTAATAATTATTTATATTGCATAATTTAGAAAAGATTACAACAAAAAGATGTATAAACAAACCTGTTCAACAATAGAGTTGTCAGTTAGAGGGATTCTTTGCTTGTTAAGTTTTCCATATCCTCTCTTGTAAATCAACTCCTTCACACTCTTCAAGTTAGGGTAACTGTGAAGAATCTCATATGTTTAGCTTGAATATCCAAATAAATAAGACATGAAATCTAATTTAGGTGAAGATAAATATATACCCATAAGTAACATATGGCTCAACCCTGTGTAGCATGTTCAATGTGGCCTTGTTCACTTTCAAGAACACACCGTTGAAAATCTGGTTGACAAAAACAGAAAAATACGTTAAAACAAAGAAAATAGTAAACACAGTGATTCGTTTTGTTTGAAATAAACAGCTCAAAGCTAAATGAACCAAATGACTTTTAGTAAACTATCAAAAATCTAGTTACTTATCAAAATTAAAGTGATAACAACAATAGAGAAAAACACTTCAAAGTAACTTTCACAGGATAGTTCAAACTTTTTCTAAAGTAAAGAAATTCTAGATGTTCAGTGTTCAAACATGGAAATCAAATCCCTGTACATAAAATTTGTTTTGAAGTAAAAACAAATAAAATGAGCACCTTTCATCAAACCCTAACAAAAATTCAATCATAACACAACCTTTAATGCAAATAACAAATACAATCATAACCTAATCATCTATAACATTGGGGGTGTTTGGGATTCCTTCTCAAAAACAACTTTCTCACACACAAAAACAACTTAAATAAGTTAAACCAAACACTATAAAAACAACTTATTAACTTTTATAAGTCAATAAGTTATAAGTTGCTCCAAAATAAGCTAACCCAAACACCCACATTGATATCACAATATGTTTTCGGATGAGTTATAAAAAAAATACTGATTTCTACTAGTTTATGGATCAATGTGTGTTCACACATTTCATCAGAAACATTTTTGGGTGTAACAAAAATGAAAAAAGATGCAAGTTTAAGAAAACCTATGAAGCAATTTGAACCAAAATTCAAATGCATGTTCTTCGGCTGACAATTTCAAAATTCACATTCATAAAAATGCGCCCAGATCACATGTAATTCTGAAAATTATATATCTACTGAAACAGGAAACAAATTCATAAACTAAAAGTTATAGCAATTCACCTGTCTCAGACGCAGAAGCTGCAAAATCTTCTTCGACTTTGGGTCCATTGCATTGATACTAGATGTTACAAATGAGAAAAAAAATAATTATAAATATAGAACAACAATACACTTGAACGTTAAACAGAGCAAATAGTTAAAAGAACTGAAAATGCCAACAAAAGTTACCCTCGAATACGAACAATGAACAGCATCTTTGCCTCAGGGTTGACATAAAATCCACCTTTCAGTCTAGCCTCACGCTTGAGCTGAATCAACTCCTTGTCCTAAATTAAAAACAAACAAACATAAATGTCAAACTACCAATAAATAAACCAACAAATCAAAAAAAAAAATAACAAAAAACAAAAAAATGGAGATACCTGAGCCTCATACTCCTTGCTATACTGCTTAGCCCTGTTGAAGATCAACTTCCTGTTAGCTGCATTCTTCTTCTTCAACTCTGCAGCCTCTTGCTTCTTTGCAAGAGCCCACTCCTCGTTTCTCTTTTGCTTCTTCAACACAGACTCTGGAACAACTGATCCTCCCTTGGCAACTTCAGCCATTTCTTCGTTCTAAACACAAATTTATTGTGTAATCCATATTTCAATTCATACTCGACAAAATAACACATTACATACTAAAAAAACACATCTTTAAATTACTTATCAACAGCCATCTTCCACACAAAGTACAAACAAAGGTCAAAACTCTATATAAAACAATCAATTTTCAAAGATCAAAATATCAACATCAGTAATTCACAGTTCACTGGATCAATTAAGGTATAAAAAAATATATACGTATCTATAATTCATGAGACCAAACAGAACAAAATGTCAAGTAAAAACACATTTCATAGATACATATAACGCATCCTTGAAACCCTACGTTACATACAAACAGGTAAAACATTCACTGTTTCTAAAATCAGAAGAACATCCGTAAATCATAGCTGACTGAATCGATGAGCTTATAAAAAACATATACATGAATATATTCGTCATAAAACCTAACAGCTAGAAACGATATATGTATGTATTGAGGATTGATGAGATCGTAGAGCTAGAAACGATAGAGAATACGATGTGATTGTAAGAAAGGTTAGAAAAGCATACCAAATGCGAGCGGCACCGGCGACGTAGAGAAACCACTTCACTTCTGCCTACACGATGAAGGCGATGATGATACTGGAATTAGGGTTTTGTAGGGTTGTGTGTTTTAAAACCAGACTTGGGTTTTAAGTGTGGCCCAGTGGGCTTTGTTTTTCAAAGTGTTGGATGGACTTGTGGGCCTGAAACTGACTTAATATATGATGCAATTTTTTTGAACTCACGTTGATGAAGTTAGCTGACTCTACATCGAGTGGGGGAGAATGAGCCTCAATTAAACCAATGTTTTAAAAATCGGTTTTTTAAATCGTATCGGGTTAGGCTCAGATATGATTCAATCGGTTGAACCGGGTTGTATCAGAAGTTCAACCGGTTGAACCGGGTTGTACCGGATGGTTCAATCGGGTTAACTAATTAACCTTATATATCTATAAAATACAATTTTTACTCAAAAAATAATCCAATACTACATCATTTCACAATAAAAAATATTCCAAAAGTTAACGCATAACAAAAAAATAGGGTTATTGGATTTTATCACCTCCAACTATTGGCTATTGGTCGCTGCCACCCTCAACTATCACTTTGACGCCTGTCACCCCCAACTTTACACTTAGTGTGTTCTGTCACCACGTCATTAACTGATCACTAACTTTTGACCATGTTTTTATACTTTTGGGGGTGTCATAGGGATCTTAGGAAGGTTTTAGGGATCGTTGGACACCCCGAAAAGTATAGTAACAAGCTCAAAAGTTAGTGATCAGTTAACGACATGGTGACAGAACAAACTAAGTGTTAAGTTGGGGGTGGCGGGCATCAAAGTGATAGTTGGGAATGGCAGCGGCTAATAGCCAATAGTTAGGGGTGATAAAATCCAATAACCCAAAAAAATACAAAAATTCACTATTGATACTTTTTTGGGCGCTCGGTTTTACTAAGAAGGTAAATCGTCACCTTTTTAGATTCATAAAAGATTAAAAGTCCAAATTTTAACCTTTGACCTGGTACTGGTATATCGGTTTAAACCGGTATAACCCAATTTACCGGCGATACAACTTCTTTATCGTTCCCTCGGTTTACCGGTATGATTCGTGCTGGACAAGCTTCTGACATCCGGTTTAATCCGTTCAACGAGCTGGTATAAACCGGTTTTTTAAAGGGTTATTGGATTTTAATGATCCTAAGTTTCACATGTGGGCCGATAATAATCCTAAATTTAAAATTTCCCTCCAATAATTCCAACTTGTAAAAATTTGGCCGTCATTGATCCTTTTCTAAGATAGGTGCACTTAAATCAATTAAGGAGTCTTTAGGTGTAATTGAATCTATTGAGGATACCAAATTCTTATACGTTTGAAAAGGATCAATAGTGGCCAAACTTTTACAAGTTGAGATTATTGGAGAAAAATTTTAAAGTTAGGATTATTATCGACCAACACGTGAAACTTAGGATTATTAAAATCCAATAACCCTTTTTAAAACATTGAATTAAACACTAAATTAGTAATAAAGCTTACATTTCGCTAAAAATAAAATCTAAACTTAAAAAATACTAGTCTTCATTTTCGTCGTCATTTGGTTCGTTGTTTCATACGTATTCCACCAAGCCCGCCTTAAGGTTTTCATGTATGTACTCGTTATGTAACGAGAACATGTTCAAATCTTGTTGTTCCAGATTTACCGAAACATAATTCTCGTTAACTGTATTTTCGTCGTACTCACAAATCGCTCTACATTCGTCTTTGATGATCATGTTATGCACCAAGACACAGGCATACATGCAATATCGCATCTTCTTTGGTTTAAAAGCAAGTTTGGGTTCTCAATGATATGCTTTTTTTTTTGTAGAACCCCAAAACACCTTTCAACATCCTTTCTCGCTGCCTCTTGAAACTTGGCAAATTTCTTTATTTTTTTGCCTGCCAGGTTGTGAATAGTTTTAACGATTGTAGAGTAGGTTGGGTATATTCCATCAGCAAGATAATAATCGTGCTTGTACTCTATCCCCGAAACCGTAAAACTAGTGATGGACATGTTCCTTGTATGACATCACTGAAGACCTCTAGTTGATGGATGACATTAAGGTCATTATTCAAATATAACATATATTTTGGAATATTGGATTTTAATAATCCTAATTATTCGTCATTGGCCGCCAACAGTCCGAACTTCAAAAATAATCACTAACAGCCACAACTATTAACATATTGGTCTCCAATGGACCCTGACTAACAGAATATTAACGACGTTAGTGTTCGGTCGCCGGAATTTTTGGCCGGAAGACTCAAGATTTTCGTCCAAAACTTCTTTGTAACCTTATTACGGACCTTTGTAAACCTTTTTCTAGCAAAAGCCCCAATTATTGAGGTCGCCAGAAAACTCCTTTTTCGCCGGAAATCTTCTTATTGGCTGGAAAACTCAACCGGAAAACTCAACATTTTTGTCCCAAACCTTTTTGTAAGCTTAGATCGACCTTTAGGAACCTTTTTCTGGCCAAAAACGATTTTTTCGGTGACCAGAATCGAACGACGTTAGGGTTCTGTTAGTCAAGGTCCATTGGAGGCCAATATGTTAATAGTTGGGAGTGCCAGTGGTTATTTTTTTAAGTTGGGAGTGTTGGCGGCCAATGAAGAATAGTTTGGATTATTAAAATTCAATATTACTATATTTTTGTATGTTTCCTCAATTTGGTTGATATAGCGAATACATGTACCGTACCATAATGAACCAAAACAAAACCGACCAAACGTATGTTAGGATCTGAGTTTGAATTGTTTCTAAAAGTTTAAGATAAAAGATGTAAGAATATAACAATTATGGAAATAATGCAGCGGAATGAAGCTAAACTTTAATTCACAAACAACGATAGATTTCCTTTCATCATGAATACTTTAACTAAATGATTGAAATTACAATGATTCACGTATTCATGAAATACAAACTCCCCCTCAGCCTGAGATCACTCTATTTGCTCGTACAAAATGTCAAGGTGAAGTGATACATAGAACAGTATATGCACTGTTTTATTTATAATACAATGCAAACCTCTGAGGAATCTAAGCTGACGTCACCTAGACAGTGACATCTAACAACATGTAACAACCTCTAACATCTGCTATAACTAATACACTGTTACATTGAAAACACTGATATACAACATCTATTGATTTATCATCTGTTGAGCCTCAGCAGACCTTTCTTCATCAGACTTTGTCTTCTTCAAACATAGGGTGATCAGACCTTTGTTATCAGCAGACTTTAGCCTTCATCAGTGGTTTACTTTGGTAGACCTTTTAGCCTTCGGCAGACCTTTGGTTGCAGCAGTTGTTTGATGCCTTTGCCATTGGGAGGAGAATGACTTCAAGCACTATTATTATGGATCAGTTGATCGTAGACTATTTTGGCTTTTTATCATCTGTTCTTTTGGCGGGGTCCACATGAGCCAACAATCTCCCCCAAGAACAGATGATGCCAAAACCCTTCTTTATTTCTCATCAACATCTCCCTGATTTGTCCTTTGAATTGTAGTTCAAAGTTCAGGGAGTACATGTCTTCATCATCATCCCTCTCAAGTTCAAGATCCAACAGATCTTGGAGATCATATGCATTCAGACCATATGCACTCTCCATTTTAAGCTTTTCAACACTACCATCTGACCTGATCAAAGTCAATATGTAGGTGTATGAGGATGACTTCCACTTTAGTATTTTTGGATCAGATGGTTTTCTTAGGACAAGACTTATTGAAGATGAGTTTGGTGATTGTGGTCTGCTGACTAACTTTGCAAGTGTTTCTCTGAGTTGAGCAGCAAGTAAGTCAGCAGCAAGGTTAATGTGGAAATCAAGCTGACACCTTATTCCCTCTTTTCTGATATTTTCATACTTCAGCTCATCTTCCTCATCAATCTGCTTGTGCCTTTTTACTTGTTTTAAGGCAGCTGCGGATAAAACAAATGTTGAGGACAACTTTTTGGAAGAATGGGTCTATTGAGGGATGGCAACTGTTGTGAGATAAACTGGCTTTTGAGAAACTAAGGGATCTTTAGCTCTGAGTTGTTCCAGCTTTTTATATGTCTCAACTATATTGGATTCAGACCATCTGGCAATGGACCAAGCTGAACCATAATTTGCAGCCACAAGCTCTGCTCTCATTCTTTTAAGCTTCAATGCCTTATCTGGATTCACTTATTTGCCTTTCTTCCAATCAGGTGGAGTAGGCTTTATTGAAGGATCATTGAGCATTCTGGTGATTCTTTCAACCTCTTCTCTGAGAGCATCGGATGACCAGTTTTTGAATTGAGGTCTTGTTGCTTTGTATAGTTTGTTAGCTATGATGTGTTCAATGTAGTCTACCCTCAGTTCTTGATCAAGCTCAGTGGAAATTAGCTTCTCAGACATTGTTTTGCACAGGTCTTTAGCAAAGTCCTCAAGTTTGGTGACTTTACTAAGCTCATGTGATAAGATTGCCTGAATCTTTCTGTCTTCCAACCCTTTACTCTTCTCTTTGGTAATACTTTTAGTCTGTCTTGCTTTTATCTTTAGATATTCGTCTAGGTTCTTCGGCTTTCTGTAACAAAAGAGAGATGGGAAGGATCTTTGTGATGGATCCTCTATAGTGAAAAATGATTCAATTTCACTTTGAACAACGGATAATTCAAGAGGATATTCACTACGTCAAAAAAGGCCTACGGCCACACTTTTTCCAAAACCGGTTTGTCACACGTTTGGATAAAGGTGTGGCTAAAGGTCATTTATAATATTTTAAACCACTTTTAGCTACGCATTTTATTATTAATGTGGCTATTGTATAGCAGTTAAAAACCTTTAGCCACACTTTTTGAAAAAAGCGTGACATTTACTATATAGCCTAGCCACAACTCGAAAAGTGTGGCCAAATATGACCTATTGTCACGGTATTTATATAACCTTTTAATTTGTGTGACGAAAATACACTTTTTCCAAGCCTTTAGTCACACTTTCAATAAAAATGTGGCAATCACTAGCAGCAGTAGAAAAGTGTAGCCAAATGCTGCTAACGGTCATTGTAGATTTTTAATAAAATGTGACTAAAAAATAATACATATGGCTACTTACAAATGTGTGTGACCAAAGAGTGATGCTTATTAGCCACTTGTAAGTTTTTATAGGTGGCTAAAACTTATCGATTGTAGGGTGGCAAAACAAAAAATGTGACTAAGTAGTCTATCGCCACACTTTTAATTAATTTATTATGTGATCGTTTTAGTTACTCACGCTCCATCCTTTTCACTCTGCTACTCATCCCTCTACTCTAATGCCTACATCTGCAATCCGGTAACTCTCCCTTACAGAATAGTCCTAAATTTGAAATAAATCCCTAGGTTTACGGAGGAAGATGATGTATAGAAGTCTTATATTTCTCTGAGACTAACGATTCAAGACGATTTCACCTGCTAAGAATTTTAAGAAGGAGACGATGGATTATGTAGATCTGACAGCTTTGAATCCCATAAATAGAATGAGGATGGATTATGTGGGAACGATTCTGAATTAAGACTATTCTGACTTTGGACTCAAGGAGTTGACTTCCAAATTCACAGACCTCATTGAGAATGATGTTGGATGTAACTCGCATCAAATCATCTTCATGGATCTTAGTCATAAGATGCTTTGATATTGGTATACTCATTTAGTATCCTTTGACCTGAGATACATATTAGAACTTTCATTTACCAAGGATTATTCTTTGATTACTATCAACCATTGTCGCGTAACTGTCGGTCATAAAGGCTTTAATAGGGAATAGTTCTGAAGTTCAGTGGGAGTTGTATGTAGTTAATAAGGGATTCTGTACTCTTACATGATATGTAACAGTTGGACATTGTGGCGCACTCGTTGATTCAAACTGGTGAAGTGTAAGGCCTTACCCAAACTTACTATGTGTTTGTTCGGACCACTTTGACTCTTGATCGAGAACAATAATAATTGAACACCATATGAGAATGAACTTAATCTATGTCTCATTGATTCAATTTATGTCTTTTACAGAATGGATGAATGACAACAACTACCATAAGTCTATTATCTTGCAATAGTAAGTTATTACTAATGGCAAGGTGTTTTGGTTAATGACTTTAAAGTGTCATGCGTTGAGGATTTTATCGAAGGCCGTCCAAGTGGGAGATTGTTGGATTTATATGTACGGGTTCGATAAGTCAACGCTGCTGACCGAGTTATGACCCGTAAGAGTTACACCTTGGGCAACGAACATTAAATCCACTTAACTTGGTTAACTGGTGAGCACGAACAATTAACGAAACGAAATATATAATTATCTAGAATAATTATATATCCACGAGAAACGGGATTTATTATTTATACGGGTTATAAATAATATAACGTTTAATTACTTATTTAATTAAACTTTGTTTTTCGGGCTTCGTATCGCATTTGGGCTTGTACTAGACGTGTTGGGCTTTAGTGGCCTAAGAGATGATTAGAGATGATTGATAGGGTTATGATGTGCGTTAGGTGTATATGTAGGTTTAAGTATATTTTAAGCCCTTTACACTTTCTTTAGCCAAGTTTTAAATTTATAAAACACGATATTTACTAACACTAAACACACATATGGGCAAGTGCACCCATCGTGAGCGTAGTATAGTGTTGGTAAGATACCGAGGTCGTCCAAGGACACAAGAGCTTTTAGTACCGGTTTATCCTCAACGTCTAATCAAATCAAAAAGTTTAGAAAAATGGTTTTAAACTAAGAAAAGTAAAAACTAACTAAAATGCTGAAAAATAAAAATAAAAGAAAAACAGATAGACAAGATAAATCACTTGGTTCCGACTCGTGTATAGTGTAACCTTTGATTATTTCCGCACTTTTGCACTTATTTAAGAGATTATCTTAGTTATTGTAGTAGGCCCCTCTTTTGGAGGTGACGTTACCCTCAACCCAGTAGTTTGAGTCAGCAAGGATACAATCCTAAAGGGTCGGATTATTGAAAGATAATTAATTAAGTTATTAATGCAAATTATGGTAGGCCCCTCTTTTGGAGGTGACGTTACCCTCGACTAAGTAGTCTGAGTCAGCAGGGATACAGTCCTAAATAGCCGGGTTATAGTATTAATAGTAGTTAACTTATGAGGGGATCAAAGTGTTTGGACCCCCGCCATCCAATACCGTTAAGTATTGAAAGAGGTCCTACTAAATTTGACCCAGGTCCATTGCAGGACCTCTAAATGTTGAACAATGGCAAGACTCTTACCAAACTGTTCCCTTAACCCCCGACCAGGTAGCCAACATACCTCCATATAGATCGTGGAGATATGAATGGTGAAAATCTTTTATTTTATATAGACAGTAAAATAATTCCAAGACACCACGGACAAACGATAAGGAAGAATCACCTTCAACATAAGAAACTAGTTATTAAAGTCATTAATACAAAACCAAGTAAAAAGTGCAGAAAGATTAGAAATAAAAAGTATTACACTAGACACTTGTCTTCACCAAGTGATGTAAGAGACTTAGGCAAACATGGCCTTGATTGTCAAGAACTCTTACGATCAATCTTGGATCCCGAGACGACTCACACACTCTATGATGGACAATGGATGATGGTGGTGGATGATGGTGTTATGGTGATGGTGGGTGGTGGGTGAAGTGTGAGAGAGGTGGTGTGCCAAGGGATGGTTTGAGCTTGAGCCAAGCACTCCTATTTATAGGCTGAACAGAAGCTCAGGCTCGGCCCCGTGTCCACATCCTCTCTTTCTTCATTTAATGCAGCTTGTCTTTATTAGTTGACCACGCCCCCGTGTCCGCTGAGCACGACCCTGTGTGCAGAAGAATCTTTGTACTATGAAGATTTGCCTGGATTGTGCGAATCTTATAGTTGACCACGGCCCCGTGTCCGCTGAGCACAGCCCCGTGGTGGGCAATAGAAGCTTCTACCACTTTGTCTTTTCTGCTGGCACTTGGGCACGCCCCCCGTGCTGGCTGAGCATGGGGCGTGTTCAGTCTTCTGTCTTCTTGTTTTGCTTGGGAAGATGCTGTCGTGGGGTCGGGCATGTCACGTTTGTTCCTTTTCTTGTATTTATGTTGGATTTTGCTGTCTTTTTGCTTCTTTTGTTAATTTGAGCTCATTTAATCCTGAAAATACAAAAGGAAGACAAAAGCATACTTTTTCCAACATTAGTACTAAAAAGAGTTAGTTTTATGCCACAATTGATGTAATTTATATGTTGCATTTTGCACACATCAGGTTATTATAGTTAACCTAAATATATATATATATATATGTATATATATATTCAATCATATTCTTTTAGTTTTATCACATTCTGCCGTAAGCACAAACAAAAGGGGAATTCTCCTTTTGTTTTTGTGATAAATCATCATCTTTTGAAGGAGGAACAGTCGTCAAAACAGAAGGGTAATTCCTTTTGGTTCTTTTGTGATACAATCACATTAAAAAAAGGAACAGTCGCTACTTCAAGAAAAGTGCCGACTTCTTTCTCCTTCTCGTGATTCTTGTTCCGCGAGCCACACCCGATTACCGTGTTCGTGTTTGTGTCTAGAACTCGTTCGTTGTACCTCGGTGTCTCAAACGGTTAATATTTAACCATAAAGGTATATTTAATCTCATATATGTGTACCGTATTTGCATGTTTGTAACCATGATCCTGTTCGGTTCACTTTCGGTATTGATTATTTATATTTATTCCGCTGCGTTTTTATTAATTATATATTTAGTTAATAAAATATATCAAACCCGTTTTGATTAAAAGTAAAATTGACACCAATGAATCTCAACAGATTATGCAGTGATAGCTTGGAGACAGATACCCGGCTTTGAAAATTGATGATTGCAACTTTTGCTATATGATTTTTAAAGAAAAAGTCGATTGCTAGCCAACTCGGCCTCAGAAGCAATCAATCTGAGTTCATATCATGAACCAGATCTTGTTAATGGAAAATAATTGATTTTGACATGTATACGTTATGCGAATTCCGTGTTTGTAAATTTGTCCCTTTGAAATTCAACTCCAGGTGGTGATCTTGTTCAGTCATAAATTCATTTAAAAAATGATCGTTAATGGTAATCAAGTTTCATAACGGTTTAACTAAGTCACCAAGTATAACTAATATGTCCAAAGTGAAAGTTAAAATAGCGAGTAGCTGATCATATTAGAACATGATACGGTAAACTGTTTGCAACATGTTACTCTAGTAAAAAAGATTCATTCAATAATTCGCATACAATAACTTGAAGATAATTTTTCATAATATTAAATTACTTTTATTGACAATTAGCCTTCACTTGTTCATAGAGCCATAGTGGATAAAAAGCACCTTCGATACGCATCATTGGTGTTTGTCATTTCCCAGCCTCGACCTTCCTTATTGCATTCAACCTATCATTAACAAAATAGTTGCAAAATGATATTATAAGTCAAATAAATCATTCAGAATGAAGATCAAGTTGAGAACTAATATAATAATGGTTGTGGCAATGTGAGTGGGTGGGTGATGGGTCAAAGGAGCAATCATTTAGTACATGCAAACGGACAAGGCTCATTTGTGCTAACCCACACTTTTTGTCAAACTTTATACAAAGTGATAACAATCGATTCGGTAACGGCTAAAAAATTAAAATACTTAATGGTCTCTTGTGATACAGACACACCACACAAGAAATCTATTAGGGCAAATGTTAGGTGACAAATAATAGAGGGACCTCTAGTGTAATTGTAGAGTAATATAGGGGTTTATTGTAAACATGTATAAGTGTACTTAAGTAACCGACAGATGCATGGGATGGGTATCGATGATTTGAGAGTTTCCTCTTCTTCTCTGTGTTTCTTTCTTCTCTTTTATCGATCACAAACTGATACGTAACAATGGTATCAGAGCAATCTTTCCTCTCGACCGTGGGTTAGAGTTAGGGCAACAACGAATTTCTACAACAACAATCACAATTAAGGCAAGAATGGGGAATTATTACAACAATCAAAATTAGGGCAACAAACGGGTTCAACCATCAGTTTTGGTGATTCTCAACAATATCCAACAATTGGAATTCATTGGAACAACATGGAATTGGCTCTGGAAAGTATTATGTCAATATCGCAAGAGGGTACTGTTAAAGATTACTGTGATTCATATGTGGTTTAGAATAGGAAATTAGGATAATCTTTGCTAGATGGCATCAATATAGCTGTACTAAGGTGAAAGATGTGATTTCATTGGCTTTAAAAATTTTTAGGACCGGTTTTGACTCCGAAACGATTGCGAACCGAACGTGTGACGTGCGGAATCCATACACGAACGTGACCGAACACACGAGAACGTAATATAATCAGTGATTCTTTTGATAGATCTGAAATAGTACAAGAACCTGAATCACGTGGAGCACTTTCTCTCTCTAGACTTTCTCTCTCTAGATCTAGCTCTCCAAAGCTCCAAAATGACAAAAATCTCTAATCTAAGGCATAAGCCTCCTATTTATAGGTCAAGTCTTTAATGAGATTTCTCATTAATTACAATATTGCCACCTTGCCTTTTTCTCTACTTATTACAATATAAAGCTTGAATTAAACTGTTTCTGCTACGACTCGTATTGACGGAGGCGATAGACATTACTGCACCAACAGACTCCCCCTTTGATATTGTCGCAGTCAATCCGTAGCATCTTGTCTTACTTTCTCTCTTTGAGTCTTCTTGAAGCTTTAACATGTTTTCATCAACGTAAACTCCCTCTTGTTCGAACAGAATCCTCGTGGATCTGTCTTCAGCTTCAGCTCCCCCTTTCTGTAGACTCTTTTCTTCATCAGGCTCCCCCTTTCGTCAGAAGAAAAGAGTTACCTGGCACCTTGAATGCACGCTTCCTCTTGCGTTGAGCTCGTCTTCAGACTCCCCCTTAGACTCGGCTATCGGGATCGTAGTCTGGTACAACATCTGCAATTTCTCAAACATTTATAAGTAAAAGTATTATGATCATCCAGGATTAAAAACCTGGCTCTCTCAGCATAAGCTAAAACATTTCAAATATACGAAAGTGAAAGCTTTTTCGGATTTTCCAGGAATCGTGACATGGCTCTGTTAAACTTTCTAAATCAAGATCCTGGCTTTAAGATATAATAATATGAATATATCCAGAAATACTTGATTCACTCCATATCAACAATCTTCATAGATTTGGCAGTTTTAGCAAACAGGATCCGAAACTGACTCTTTTACAGATTTTAACAATATGAGCATCCAAATCCCTCATAGTTAATCATCCAAGTCCAACTTAATGACCTTGGAGATATCACAAACTGTTTTTTATTTTTGATTTTAAAACTACAAGTTTCAAATTAATGAACTTGATTTATTTTCAGAAACACGATCATCATACTAGATTTTGAAACTCAGCATCCCAGACATCGGTTGTCGAAAATAAAATGAAAATCAAAATCCTTTTGTAATTTTCTGAAATATAAAGCAGTAAAGAAATATTTACAAACATATTTACAGACAATATTTTTGTTTGAGTTCGTGTCAGAGGATCATATCAGTTTATGACAAATCACTAGTACCGTAGAGCTTTTAACACTTTAAGTTCTAAACAATTCACATTGATTGACAATATTGTTGTCCACTTAAACTCAATCTAAAAACTTTCGAAATGCTTACCAATACGTTAAGGTATAATAATTTGCACTAAATTCTTATGGACCCCACGATCTCAGCATATCCCCTCATCATGCAATACACTAACTCAAGTAATGCTTTTAAACTTTCATCAACTGTGATATGTGTAAAAACAACGCAGAATGTTTAAACATTAACAATCAGGTCGATCTTTCGATACGCAGAGAAAGTCCAATGTTTAAACAAAGTAAGAAATAAAAACAAGTTGAATTTGTTTACATCTTAACCACCAGTTCGATATTCACATATACGTAGAGGTGATCCAAGATTTAAACGAAACACCAAGAAAATAAAGTAGAACGTTTAGGCACTAACATCCAGGTCGATACTCACGTATACGCAGAGGATGTCCATTGCTTAAACAAAATAAAGAAATAAGACAAGTTTAAATCTTTGCAAAATTAAAACACAATCACAGTGACTTTTCAGTAAGTTGTGAAATTTCACAGACTAACCTGTTTATTATGCTTTTTTAGCATTCAGCGATTACTAAGTAGGCACACAGTCAAGAAGGAAAAAACTAAGTACTATGCTTTCGACCGCGTTTCCCACTAGAACTAGGCTTTTTCATTTAAGTTTGTATTGTTATCGCAAATCTACTAGTCTAGCTGAGCCTATCGTCACATCTTTAGTGAGATTGTTTATCGCTTTTTAACTTTCCATTTCTTTAGCGTACTGTGATTGTCTACTGATGTACTATCATTTCCTCTTTTTACACAAAAACTCATTTTTGAATTTTATCTTGTTTTTGGCTTTTGTTTTTCAAATTTTCCAATGTTTTTAGATTTTCTGAATATTCTTACTCCCCCTAAAATGCAAAACCATTTAAAGAAAATTTGACAAACCAACACTGATAGCTTTGTCTCGCCATCCATTTTCTGATTTTCGTGCATGAGATGCAGAATATATAACATGTAAAGCAGTAATTACCCCCATGATTTACAACACATTGATTTTTACAGTTTGAAAACCGTTTTTCAATCTTGTGAAATTAATCATGTTTGTTCCGCCGTGAGGGTTTCGGCATATTCACTCAACATATTATTGAATTTTTTTTTCGAATTTTTGTAAATTTAAAAACAAACATATTTTTGGTTTTTCAAAATTTTGACAAAATAAAAACATATTTTTGGTTTTTAAATTTTTCAATTTTTAGGGTTTTTGAAATATTGTTTATTTATATACAGAAATCAAACAAACTCCCTGTTTCAACCAACACAAGGTTCAGCAGCCTCCTCTTCTCCTTGTGCCAGGCTGCTCCGATTTCCATTCTCACAGACTTCAATTTTCTTGAGCACCTGCACATTCAACTATTCAATCACTTGACCAATTTAGCCCAGGTCTGTTTGACCTTAGGCATTTCAACACAATATGCTTCATTCAACTTCGGAAAATCTTTGTCATTTTGCACAGAGACTTTGTCAATTTTAACTTTAACTTTTTCATCATTTACCGAAGTGATTTGTTTCTTTACAGACCATGTTTGACCTTTTGGAGTACATCTTTTGTAAAAATGTGAATCTTTTTGAACATTTTGATTCTGAAAAACAGTTGGTTTCCAAAACTAGTTTGGTTTTGTTGCATCGACAGTTGTTTTCCAACTTTGTTTTGTTTTTAATCTGGTTGTGTGAGAATTCCAGGTCTGTCTAGAATCGAACCTATTCGGGTTTGATTTCCAAGTTTGATTTGAAACAAACTCGTTTGTGTTGTACCTCCTAGTTTGATTTGAATCAAATCTGGTTGACCTTTGTTTCACATTCTCAGATTTCTGTCTTTTAACATCATCGAATTTCTCTTTTGACTCAACATCAATAGGTTTCAGATTTGGACACTTGCGAGCAAGATGTCCTGTTTGATCACATTTGAAAAATGTTCTCTTTGAAACAGCTTTGACCTGTTGTTGTTGCTTTTTCTGAGCATAGAACTCTTCATTAAACTGTCATCTAAATTGAAGTTCTTTCTCTTCTTCTGAACTTGTTCCGTGAACAAAATTCATCTTTGCCTGATAATTTGGCGTTTCATTTTTCTTCCAATTCTGTTTCTTTTTATAACCCAACCCAGCCTTCTTGTTTTTCTTTTTGAAACCGGGTTTGTTATAAAAAGTTTTGTGACTTTTTTCCAGCAAACTTTGGAATCTCAGACTTTTCAATTTCAACCATTTTGAACACTTTATCAATCTTTTCTGAAATCACATTCTGAATCGGGAATACAATATCTAAGAATAATTTGTCCGATCCAATCATGGTATAAACCAATCCTTTTGAATCTTCATTCAAATTTTTCTCAGATTTTGAGTTTTTCAGATATTCTTCATAAAAACTGCCTTCATTTTCATCTTGTGATTCAGATTTACCTTTTTCAACCGACTCTTCTTTCAACGACCTTACCTACCACATCTGAATCACTAGAATCATCAGATTTGGAATAGGTTACGTCAATGTTATCTGGCAATTGCCTTTTCATCATCATAAAATGCAAACTTTTCCGGTGGTGGAACTTGATGAAACTCTGAGCCAATACCTTTCTTGTTTTGCTCAGAATCTTTACCATCCGGTTTTAGATTAAAAATTCTTTCAAGCACATATGATGATGCATGATAACTATGTAACTTGTTATCCTGTTCTAAATCAGCTATTTGACGCTTTAGCTTAGCAACATCCTCAATGTACGAATTGACAACTTGTTGCTTTATTGAGTACTGTCGCTTAAGCGTATCAGTTGTTTCAGAACAATATTTCAATCTGGATTGAACAAGTTTCATTTGACTCTTCACATTTTCATATGACTCTTTTGTAATGTGATAAACCAATTTTATTGAATCATATTCTTTTTTCATTTCTTGAAAAACATTCTCTTTTAGATCACATTCTTCTGTCTTTTTCAAAACATTTTCTTTCAAAACTTCATTTTCTTTTTCTAATTTTTTACATTTTTCCGAAAGTTTTTCATCATTATCTTTTAAAATCTTTTCGTTTTCTAACATTTCTTTGCATTTTTCTTTGAAAACTTCTTCGATTTTAGTGAATTCAAGATCTCTTGTTCAGAATTTTTCATCTTTTTCAGAACAAGCTCTGCACGTTTCCGTGCATTTCTTGCACTATTCAACATTTTTGTTTATGATCTCAGAATCAGAATTTACCTCAGTGATTGGCACTTCGGTGTTCTTTTCTGCATCTGTCTGAGTTTGATCAGCATCTTTCTTTTTCTCATCACCAGCACCAGCATCACTATTCACTTCAACCGAACTTTCAATCTTCACTTCTTCTTCTTCTTTCTTCTTGTCTTGCTGTTCTTCAATAACAACTTTTTCTTTAACAACTTCTTTTATCACCTTCTCTTCCTCAGCAATCTTCACATCTTCTTCTTTAACAACTTCAACTTTGACTTCCTCAGCAACCTTCTTCAAATCATCAACCAAATTTTCAACATTCTTTTTCATTCTTTCTTCATCCCTCTTTTTCAAACTCGCGGTTATCACGTCACGAATTATCTTATCCAGCTTTTTCAGATAACCTGTTTTATCTTTCGCAATATTCGAATAGTATTCACCGGACAGAGGAATTACTGCAAGAACATCATTGAAAACCACTTCTTTTCTGTGAACGACAGGATTACCATTTCTGTTGACATAGCAATCTCTCTTCTTGTCGTATCTTCCACAGTACTTTGCATCTTCGTATTCTTCTTACATTTTCTCAATCCTGCATCCTGCAAAGAATCTTTCTCTTTCGGTTTTCTCACTCAGAATTTCTTCTCGACTTCTTTCCTTGATTTCAGCAACAAAAACATGATGTTTGCTCTTTGATATAGTTCTACCATGAGCTGTGAATCGATCACCAACACGATCTTCTTCTGGAAGAATCTCACTCCCATCACACCCTTCATCATCATGGATTACTGCACATGCTCTTGACTTCTCTTTGGGATTATTTTCAATCATTTTCGGCTCTTCTTTGCTACGGTGGTAAATCGCCTTTCGGTAATAATCATCATTGAAAAGTTTCTCAGTTTTGTCAACTTCAGAATTTTTGCATTCTCTTTTGAAATGACCCTTTTGTTTGCATCTGAAACAGGTCACTTTGGATTTATCAAATCCCAGCTTTGTTGACGGACCACCTATTGATTGCTTCCCGGTAATCTCCATATACCTCTGAGCTCTTCAAATGCAACTTGCTAGACACCAGCGTATGTCAATGAGTTCCATTTCTGCTGGGTCGATCTAGTCGTAGTCTTCCGTTGTCAGTTCTGAGTTTCCTATTTTCCCAGACACTAGACCTTCGTATGACTCTAACACAGATGCAAGAAAACTCATTTGTTGTTTTGCTACATTGATGCTCATAGCTGGAGAATTCTTTAATTTCAAGGCAATGTTGCAGGGAACTTCTTCTGATTCTTCAGGATTTGCTTTTGAAGACGATGAATGGTATCCTGGATTGTAGCTTGATGAGCTTTTATGTGGTTCTTTTGACTTTTCAACACTGAATCCCGTCTTTGGTGATTCACCAACTTTCACCGAAGGTGTGTTACCTTTGTAATAAAGACCGACATTCTGTTGATGTGAAGAACTGCTCATTTTGCTTTGTTTCTGCAATTCAAGTTCATGACTTTCAATTTTTTCAATCAGTACATCAAGAGTAATTGTTTCATATAACACATCATTTTTCAGAATAAAAACAAACGTTTGCCACTGATCAGCTCGTGGTAACGCTTCAATTATTTTGTCAATTACTTCTTCTCGTGTTTTTACTATCCCAAACCTATCAAGTTCAATTTTTAAAAGACAAAAACGTTCAATCATTTGCCTCACTGTCTCTCTTTTCAAACTATCAAACAAATCAAATTCCTTTTTTAGTAAAGCTATTTTGTTTTTCTTGATTTGTTTACCCCCGTCGGCTTTAACCCTTAACGCTTCCCAAACCGATTTTGATGACCCGTCATGATTTAACAAAGAAAATATATCATCTCGGATAGATTGTTGAATCAAAGCGATCATCTTCTGCTCATATGAGAATTTCCGTTTGTCTTCATCGGTAAGATCATTGAGATGAATCTCTTCTTTCTTGTCATTGATTGGTCGACTGTATCCAAACTCTAAGCAGAACCAGCTCTCGTGAGCATATGCCTTGGTCCAGTTCAGGAATCTTTCTTTCCACCAAGTATAATCCTCTATATTCTCAAGCTTAGGTGGTTTTGAATAATTTCTATAGAAGTTATCATGTTTTATGTTATCATTAATTGTTTTGGTTATTGATTTCGGTGTGACAGTTGATGTCTCAGACGATTCAGATGTAAATGCGTTGTAGAACGTGTTGTAAAATTCTTCAGCCATGATGCTAATTCCTCGAATCACCTGAATACAAACAAACAAACAAACACAATCAGTTTAAACACTTATCAATTAACTGAATAAGACTGGTACTCGAACTGGTGAATATTCTATGCGAACTGAGGTTCAAGTTGTCAAACCATGCGAACTTCTATGACCCGGATCAAATTCAAATGACCTGATCCACTACGTGCGAACTGAGTACAATTCCAAATGACCTGGTTCACAAAGACACGGCCTGGACCACTTCTAAATCACTTCGTACGAAATGAATATAAGTTCAAACAACTTGGCCGACTTTCAAACGGACTGGTAGATCAATTCGTGCGACCTGATTTACCTTTCAAACGAATTGAACACTAATTTCAAACGATCTGAAGAATCCTCAAACAACCTGATGTGATATCAAATCGTGTGACCTAATGTGATGTCAAACTTTTCAAACGACAAATCTGGTTCAATTTCTCATGCAAACTAACATATCAATTGAACATCACATGCAAATTTACAAACCTAAGACAAAATGACCGACAATATTGATAAGTACTTCACATGCAATTTTTCAGTCAAAAACCGTAAAACTCAATTACATCTTAAATCCTATTGGGCCTTCATTATAAAGTGATGTCACATGGTGGGCCGAGACACTGTTATCAAACTGATAAGTCACAAGGGCCGATGACAAGGATTCACACAACAAATCACATGTAACAATTTATTGTCCGACAAAATATGTTCGCATAATACTCCTATTGGGCCGTTACAACCTAGTGGGTTGGTGCAATGTACATGATTGGGCCAATTATTTTTAAAGATCTGGGTGGTTTCAAACGATTTGATGACCTATTTACCAAACTGTGCGAACTGGAGGTATGTTTCACACGAATTGATGGATTTTCATACGAATTGGACTTTGTTTCAAACGAAATGGACCACCTTCAAACGAAGTGGAGGTCAATACGTGCGAAATGAACCACCAAATGACCAACTCGTGTAAATTGAGAGGTATTTCACACGATCTGGTGAGCAATTCGTGCGAATTGATGCTGATGTCACACAAACTGATACATTTTTCGAATAAAAAATCTTAGATTTCTCCCAAACGGCTTAGAATTAAGATTTGAAACTTTGTAGGGTTATAGATCAGGTATTTTCGCACAACATATCAAAAAATCAGCTAATTTGGACCATAAAAACCCGTTCAATTTTGCAAAATTCAGTGTAAAACGTGAAGAACAAGAAAAAGATGAAGAAATAGATCAAATCTGATGCAATTTGGATCTAAATTTGATGAAATCCTGTACGAATCTGTGTGAATGATCTGTGCAATCGAGCTCCTGCTCTGATACCACTTGTTAGGACCGGTTTTGACTCTGAAACGATTGCGAACCGAACGTGTGACGTGCGGAATTCGTACACGAACGTGACCGAACACACGAGAACGTAATATAATCAGTGATTCTATTGATAGATCCGAAATCATACAAGAACCTGAATCACGTGGAGCACTTACTCTCTCTAGACTTTCTCTCTCTAGATCTAGCTCTCCAAAGCTCCAAAATGACAAAAATCTCTAATCTAAGGCATAAGTCTCCTATTTATAGGCCAAGGCTTTAATGAGATTTCTCATTAATTACAATATTGCCACCTTGCCTTTTTCTCTACTTATTACAATATAAAGCTTGAATTAAACTGTTTCTGCTACGACTCGTATTGACGGAGGCAATAGACATTACTGCACCAACAAAAATTGATTCTAATAGCTTACATGATTCTTTTTCTCCATTTGATCCCAATTCTTCGTTTTATAACAAAGATTTAGAGTTTGACATTAACATCACTCTTGAGGAATTGATGAAAGATAATGAGTTGTTTCGGAATGGAAAGATTCAAGAAACTTGTGATAACATTGTTCAAGAAACGATTGTAGATGAAGTGATTGATTATTTGCATAAAACAATTAAAGATGAATCCATTCAAGATGAGTGTAGTGAAGATAATTTGTATGGTGAAATATCCAAAGGGGTTGGGAATAAAAGTCAAGAATCAAGTGATGGTGATGATTCAAAAGAACTGAAAGCAAAGCATAACGATGAGGATTACATTGAACTTGGTGATGATGATGATGATATCGCCATTGGATGTGTTCCTTTTTGTAATAACCTTTGTAAAGATACAACTGAAAATGATCGTGTGACAATCAAGAAAAATTTAGAACCTGAAATTCTACCTTGTATAACAGATTTAGATCAAGAAAACAAAAAAAAATGGAGTGTAGGACAACTTGTTGGAATTTGCAAACGCACCTTTTATTAGACTACCATGTTAAAGTTAGTGAGTATGTTAAAATCCTTGGTTTAACAAAAACTTTCGGTTTAGGAAAGAAGAAAAAGAAACAATTAATTTGGATAGACACGGGTTGGGTTTGTAACATGGAATGTAGAAGTGATAAGACTATTGGGTCTAAATATGTTCTTGAGAAAATGGACAGAAATAGGGTTTGGAAAGTTGGATTAAATGTAGGTGTTGTCTTCAATGAAAAGACTACATATGAAACTATTCCTTTTGAATATGGTGACTTCCAAGAAAATGAAAGCATTGCTGAAATGCTCATGAATGAGAACAGTAAAGTTTTGATGGGAACAAGCAGGTTCAAACGACCTAATTACCAAAAAGCAAGGAGTTGTTTTAGTGCAGAATTTGAGGCTGCTTTACCACAGAAACTTTTTGCTTTTGGTTTATTGTCAGTAAAAAGTTCATGTGATCATGTTAATTGGTGGTGCACTTTTAATAAGTCAAGAAAAACATCAATACGGTGTCGCTCATTATCAATAGGGATATTATGGAGAAATACTATTGGCATCGTAAAAAATAGTTTAGATGCAACTGTTCTTCTTATGATTGTTCATATTATGGATCGTTGGGCTAACGAGGAGGGTCCATTTACAGCATCAAAGAACTTGTACATAAAACATATTTAGAGGCAAAGAAATTTGCAAAAGAGTGTAGTAATTGGGTGTCTGCGGCTTATGGTGGGATATCTAAATTTTGGACAGTTTACGTCATCAGAGCAGTGCGAAACTGTTATTGATACACCTAGAAGGTTAATAGGATTGCTATGGAAATTGTTTAAGAAGACTCGTGATAGAAGTCTGGTTACTTTTGTTGACCACTTGACTAAGGGTAACACTTATAAAGGGAAAGTCAAAGTCATGGGTTTCTATTTTAATGCTTTGATTTGGTTTTTGATCAACGTGACTGATATAGGGGTGGAAGTCAAAGGAAGTCATACTCTGGGTCAACAGTCATTAATTGTGATTAAAGTCTTTCTTGCAGAGGTTGCAATTATTATTTCCAGTTTCAAGGAAAATACAATTTTGAAGAAGCAGTGGGTTGAAATACATTTGTGGGCTCGTTCCATGATTGCTACGGATGACTTGTCAAGGAAATTGTTTCGGGTGATGATTTTGTTACAGGTGAAAACTTGGCTACGGATAACGAACCGAACGTTCAGCGAACAGTTCGTGAACCGTTCGGCGGGAAGTTCGTTTATGTTCGTTCGTTTAATAAACGAACGAACATGAACAAGAAATTTCGTTCGATTAGTTAAATAAACGAACATGAACAAAGGTCTCGTTCGTTCGATTGTGTTCGTGAACGTTCGGTAAGGTGTTCGTGAACGTGTACGTGAACATTCGTTGATTTGCGTTCGTTTATGTTAGTGTGTTTGTGTTTTAATTGAAGATCTTTGTAGTTTCTTATATTTTATTTGTACTTTTTATATTATTAAACTTTTATTTATTTTATTTCCCTAACAATTAAACTAGGAAACCCACTTTCACCTTGTTTATGCATCATTTCCCTTTCATTTCTCATTATTTACATCCACGAATACGATCGACCTCCGTTCCACAATAAGGGATTCAAGTTCGAGTGCTACTCTCTGGGCCATCTATCTTTATCCTTCGTCGCGTTCACCAAATTTATTTGTGTTCGTTTTTGTTCGTGAACCGTTCGTGAACACGCTCATTTCCTTAATGAACGAACACGAACATAAAATCTCATTCGGTAAGTGTTCATGAACCGTTCGTGAACACATTTATTTCCTTAACGAACGAACACGAACAAGGCCTTGTTCGTGTTCGTTCGGTTCGTTTACAGCCCTAGTAATTGGGTGTCTGCGGCTTATGGTGGGATATCTAAATTTTGGACAGTTTACGTCATCAGAGCAGTGCGAAACTGTTATTGATACACCTAGAAGGTTAATAGGATTGCTATGGAAATTGTTTAAGAAGACTCGTGATAGAAGTCTGGTTACTTTTGTTGACCACTTGACTAAGGGTAACACTTATAAAGGGAAAGTCAAAGTCATGGGTTTCTATTTTAATGCTTTGATTTGGTTTTTGATCAACGTGACTGATATAGGGGTGGAAGTCAAAGGAAGTCATACTCTGGGTCAACAGTCATTAATTGTGATTAAAGTCTTTCTTGCAGAGGTTGCAATTATTATTTCCAGTTTCAAGGAAAATACAATTTTGAAGAAGCAGTGGGTTGAAATACATTTGTGGGCTCGTTCCATGATTGCTACGGATGACTTGTCAAGGAAATTGTTTCGGGTGATGATTTTGTTACAGGTGAAAACTTGGCTACGGATGAAGGCTTCTTTGTTACGGTTTGGATATTGTTTTAAATGGGTAGTCCTCATTGGTACTTGGTCAGGTTGGCTGATTACATGTGTAAGTCAACCATTGAATGCTTTAGCTTTTAGTGTTGATAGTTTTCATTATGGAGTTCAAGATGTTCTTTATGATGCTTATCCCATGATGCGTATGGGGGTTAGATCATCTACAATATTTTTGTTTGCTCCATATGGTCCAAAGGTAAGTATAGAGGATTATTTGGAGAGATATGACACTACAGATGAAGCTCCAAAAAGGAAAGAAAAGCAAATTATCATCTTAGAGTTTGCTGGGAATGAAGTAGTTATAAGGGTGGGAATTGGATAAAAACAATCCAGGTTGCATCTGATGTGCTTGTTAGAAGAGAATTGTTATAATCAAGGTGTGATTTTTGATTCTTGAGGACAAGAATCTTTAAGGGGGAGTATTGTTAGGTGAAAAATAATAGAGGGACCTCTAGCGTAATTGTAGAGTAATATAGGGGTTTATTGTAAACATGTATAAGTGTACTTAAGTAACCGGTAGATAAATGAGATAGCTATCGATGATTTGAGAGTTTCCTCTTCTTCTCTGTGTTTCTTTCTTCTCTTTTATCGATCACAAACTGATACGTAACATCAAACTAAACGAGAATCATGATACAGATACACCACTTGATTCTAATTTAGGCTCCAAGAACACCATTCAAGTTGCCACACTTGAACTAGCATGGAAGAATTAATTACTCTCAAAATCCATTGAGAGAAAATTAACCAAAATAAATTCTTTACTCAAAACTCACCAAACTTGCATTTCATCCAATCTTCCATTTTAATACATGCAATTACAAGAGAAAATGAAATAAAAACTGCCCATAACTCAACTACTTTAATCACTAACATAACTGTAGAGACTTAATAAAGAAAAGACATGAAAATAAACTAAATGGAAATGGTTAAATAAAAATGAAAATAATCTAGAAATAAATTGGAGCATCACGTGGAGCAAGGACTATACATGCTACTAAATTGGATTAAAAAGAACACACCCAATTGACCAAAGTGCCCTTGCATGGTTCTTGTTGAACGCCTAAAGCATCGATAACTTTGTTGTAAACGGTTCGTGACCCGATATACATCAGAAACTATTGTTAATTAAAACATGTTCACGGAAATGGTAGAATTGGAATAATTATCTAGAGTTTCAAATGAGTATTAAAGAGTAAACTTTAAGCCACTTACAACATCATTAATTTCATCACCACTTTTGAGCCCACCAATAATGTAAATCGAATCTTTAGCCACTGCTGCAGCCGAATATCCCCGAGGATTGTTCATTGGCTTTCCAAACACCCATGATCGATGTCGTGGATCATATATTTCTACGGTTGAAAGCATTGTTTTACCGTCATAGCCTCTGTTACCGTCATAGCCTCCTTTACATTCCTACAAATCAACAATCTTTCAGCCTTAAAGTACTAGCTCTTTTTATATATGATTAGAATATTACGCTTACAGTTTTTCACTCAAAACGACCATTGATGGACATCCCCTCCTTGTACTCATTCTCTCAATTTTCTTCCAAAACCTTCTCTTGGATCAAATTGTTCAGCTGTCTTGTGACCATAACATGATTTCCATATCAGCATCAGTTAAAAGGATGATGTCATACGACACTTCGACAAGCTTTAAGATCATATATAATATAAGGCCAATGATCAAATACCGCAAATAGTATGTCTTGTCAAAGCCACCGACAGCATAAAGTGCCCCATTGAGCTCAGCTGCACCTAAAGCAGACCACTGCCACAACAAACATGTCACACAAACCATAAAAAAATTACATATATTCCTCTAATGTAGTTAGTGAAGGGTATTTTAGACATTATGTAAAGCCAAATATTCTAGCTTTAAATAGGTCATTTAACCTTTTCAAGCATGGAGCGTGCTGGAATCCATGCGCCAACATCAAAATCCAATCTCTACAGTTGAATAGCAATCTGCACCATTCCGACCACCGAGTGCATAAATTTTATCATTCACCGTGGCTCCTGCAAGGTTCCCATTTTTCCTGTTTAGATGAGGGCAAGTTGTCCACTGATCGGCTGCTGGATTATAAGATTCAACTTCACAAAAGAAACAAATGTTACTGAAAAGGGTGTTTGGAAAGTATTTATGTGATACACTAAAAAATGAGATAACCATTGAGAAATAACTGGCTGCAATATGAATGGACTATCGGAACTAGTGCTTGGATGTAGTTATGTTGTTTCTACCAGGGGCAGACCTGGCTGCAATATGAATGGACTATTGAAACTAGTGTTTGGATAGAGTTATGTTGTTTCTACCAGGGGCGGACCTAAAGTGATAGAAGGGGTAACGCTCCGATGGTAGTGTAAATTTTAGAAAAAATCGACGTTTTTTCAATTTCGTTACCCCTTTTTATTGAAACGTTACCCCTATGTGGATTTTCTAGATCCGCCACTGGTTTCTACTCGATATAATTAAATGTTTATGAGTTTTGACACATTCTATTTGTTTATAGAATAAATATGTAAAATGACCAATAAAAACACTTTTTAGAAAGAGATGCTATATAAAAAGGGAGTACAAGTCTCGAAATAGGTTTAACGAAAGGATAACTTGGTATATTTGTTTAACCCTTACACGATCGGTTTTGTTGCAGGTGGTATGAAACAAAAATGACAAGGGACTACCTGTATCCAACCATTGACCACTGCTCCCACCACCAAACACGAAAAACTTATCATCTAACTTTGAAACGGCTGCATAACATCTATCAGTACTCATGGGACTAAGAGATTTAGTGAGATTCTGTTAAGGGAAGTAACAATCCAATGATGACAAGCATGATTCTCTATCATATCCTCCCACCAAAAGTATCTGGTCATTAATAACTCCTGTTGATGGAAAGGAAGTTGTCCCGTTCGTTGTATTATGTGGAGTAAGTGTTGTGCGTGGACAAGACAATGCTTGAGATGCCAATAAGGACAACAGATTATTTGTTTGGGCATGGTCTAATTCAAACCAGAAATGATTCGAAGTATGATAGTTGTCAATACTTAGGGGCCTAAACTGATTCTCGGTTAATGCTTTACATTGCAACTTCACTCGTATTTGAACCTATTTTAAGAAGTCAAGAGTTCCAAAGATATAAGTTTCCACTTAAGCACCATACATTAAGTGTGTTAGGATTTATGTTTTGAAAGTTATTATACAATATTAAAGAGTAAATTGCCAAAATGGTCCTTGAGGTTTGATCACTTTTGCCACTTTAGTACAAAACTCAAACCTTTTGAATCTGGGTCCCTGTGGTTTCAATTTTGTTGTCATTTTCATCCAAAATCAAAATCTGCTTAGATTTTTCAGTTAACATCCAACTTTTTTGTCTTTTCCTCTCTTTTAATAAAGGGCAAAATGGTCAATTTTTTTAATTTGTTATAATAAAACGTTAAAAAACCATTTTGCCCTTCGTTAAAAGGGAGAAAAAGACAAAAAAAAATGGACGTTAACTTCAAAATCTGACCAGATTTTGATTTTGGATGAAAATAGCAACAAAATTGAAACCACAGGGACCCGGATTCAAAAAGTTTGAGTTTTAGACTAAAGTGGCAAAAATGACCAAATCTCAGGGACCATTTGGGCAGTTTACTCCAATATTAAATAATCAGAAGAAAATAAGATGCTCAACTACAATAAATTGGGTAGTGAAATTAGTGTTTGGGTGTTGACAATAATTAGTTGTTTTGAGTGTTTGAAAAATATGATTACTGAAAAATTAATAGAAACGGGACATTTGGAAAATGGCTAGATGAGAGTGCAAGTCTCTAGAATTAGGTGAAAAGGAGTAAATTAGTAGTTCTTTAGTTAATGTAAATAATCAATTTTGTGGCAGCTAATATCGAACTTATTATCCAAAACCAATTATTTGACAAAAAAATATATAGTTAGAACGAAATGTTGTCTATCTGTAGAAACTTATGGTACCAACCACACAGATCAAAGACAAAGTAATAGCAACAAAACGGTGACCGAAATCTTATTATTAACCCAAACCAAAAAAAACCCACCAATACCCAAGATCTTACCAACAGTAAGATCAGATGAACAATAATGTTCAGATCAACTGATTCAATCAGTTGATCAATAGAAATACAGAACAAAATAGAGAAAAATAGAAAAGATACAACCTGGTCTACAAGGGCTTGATCTCACAGACGAGATTTCACCAATAACACTAACAAATACAAGCAGATCGATACAAGACCAGAGAGAACAGATGTGTGAGTGAAGACTACGAAGAAGAAGAATCTAGAACCCTAAGAGATAAGCTTCTCTTATATACCAGAAATATCTCAAAATTACACTCAGCCCCTCATACTATTTCCAGATACATCAAAACCAGCCAAAGTTACAACCAGGCCCCTCAATTAGTTGCAACCTGTTATAATAATATAACAACTTAACCAAAAAAAGGTTAGAACAATAAAAACGTAACATATATGCAATATTACATATATTCAATATTTGAATGAATTATATATTTATTCTTTCAACATTCCCCCTTCATTCAAATATGAAAACCAGTTAACCAGCCCCAATTTTTCACAAAATCTTTTATGCTGCATAACACTTAAACCTTTGGTAAAACCATCTACCGGTTGACTCTCAGAGTCAACCTTAACAGTTTCAACAATTCCTGTAGCAACTTTTTCTCTTAGAAAATGAAGATCAACCTCGAAATACTTGGTCCTTTCATGAAAGACAGGGTTGGCTGCTATGGATATAGCAGCCTTACTGTCATATTATAACTTAACTGGCAAATCATAGTTAACACCAACTTCTCTTAACAAGTTCAACAACCATATAATCTCACAGGTTGTCGAGCACATGGCTCGATACTCAGCTTCACCTGTGGATCTAGAAACAGTGCTCTGTTTCTTACTTTTCCAAGAAACTAAAGAGCCACCAATATAAACAGAATAACCAGTCACTGACTTTCTTGTGGACAGACACTTTTGCCGTCAGAGTCCACATAACCAACTAAATCAAGCCTATCACCTTTTTTAAACAATAATCCACATCCAGGACATGACTTAAGATACCTTAACAACCTTAAGGCAATTTGCAAATGTATTTCAGTTGGTCTGTGCATAAACTGACTTAAGAATTGCACAGCATAACTGATGTCCGGTCGAGTCAAAGATAGGTAGATTAACTTACCTATTAGTTTTTGAAAACCAGTGACATCTTTCAAAGGACTTTGGTTCTTAGACACTTTAGCAGTTACCAAGTAGCTTTGTTCAATAGGTGTGTTAACAGGTTTGCAACCCAAATACCCAAACTCACTTAACAATTCCAAACAATACTTCCTTTGGTTTAAACACATACCAGACTTGTTATATAAGACCTCAATGCCTAAAAATTATTTTAGTTTGCCTAAATCTTTAATTTGGAAATTTGAATTTAAAATGAACTTAACTTTGTCAATTTCATCAACACTATTCCCAGTAACAACAATGTCATCAACATAAACTAATAGAACAATAAACACATTGTTTTTAGACAACACATACATAGAGTGATCACACTTGATTTGCACAAAACCAAAATCAATTAGCACACCAGTTAACCTTTCATTCCATTTCCAAGGGGCCTATTTCAGCCCATATAAAGACTTAACAAACTTGCAAACTCTAGACTCATCAGGAGAATAATAACCCTGAGGTAGACTCATATACACATCTTCATTAATAGTGCCATATAAGAAGGCATTATTAATGTCAAGTTGAAACAAAGGCCATTCATTCTGAACATCAAGTGTAATAATACACCTAACTGTTACCATTTTCACAACAGGTGAAAATGTTTCCCCAAAATCCATGCCTTCTCTTTGATTAAACCCCTTGGCCACAAGTCTAGCTTTAAACCTTTCTATCTCTCCACTAGATTTGTATTTAACTTTATAAACCCACTTGCAACCTATGGGCTTTCTACCAGGAGGTAGACCAACAAGGGTCCATGTATTATTTCTGAATAAGATCTCCATCTCCTTATTCATTGTTTCAACCCACCCAGGGTCCTTAGCTGCTTCATTGTAATTAGAGGGTTGAAGTGTTTTATTTAAAAAACTAACAAAGCTAAAATTTTCACTTGACAGACATGCATAATTCACAGTTTTATGTATACCATACTTAACTTTTCCACCTAACACATAATCCTCAAATTTTTTTGGAGCAACTAAAGTTCTAGTGGATCTTCTAAGACCTAAAACAGCACCCTCAGATAGGTTGGTCTCATCACTTGGTATTCCACTATCCTCTGCCTCGCCATATAACCCAGGTTCACTACTATCTTCATAACTAGTTGCAAGCTGTTGATTTTGACCAACAACACTGGTTGTGGTAGATGTGGAGGGTCCTAATGGCTGCTGATCATCACTGGAAGTACCATGAGAGCCATTATTACCCTCTTCATCATTGGGCATTTGAGAAACTTCAGATGTTTCAGTTTCATAACAATCCAAAAAGGTTATATGATTTAAATTTTTATCAACAAATTCTTAATTAACAACTTGTTTATTCTTGAAAGGGTAAACATTTTCATAAAAGTTTACATCTCTAGAAAATAAGATTTTCTTATTATCTAAACTCCACAATTTATACCCCTTCTTAACATTGGAATAACCAATCAAAACACACTTATCAACATGATAAGTAAATTTATCTGATTCATTTAACACAGTGCTAAAACACAAACACCCGAAGTTTCTGAGATGAGTCAAAGAGGGTTTAAAACCAAAAACTACTTCATAAGGACTTTTACCTAATAACACAGAAGGGGGTAACCTGTTAATCAGGTAAACAACAATCAGTATGCAATCAAACCAAAAACTCAGAGGTAGGCCACTTTGAAACATCAGGGCTCTAGCTATATTTAAAAGGTGCATATGTTTACGCTCAACCACACCATTTTGTTGTGGTGTGTAAGCACAAGTTGTTTGATGTAAAACACCTTTATTTAAAAAAAAGTTACTCATTTGATTATTTACAAAGTCGGTTCCATTATCACTTCTAAAAATTTTAACTTTCTTTTTAAACAGTGTTAAGATTAGTTCATAAAACTAGTTAGATTCTCAAAAACTTCCATTTTACTCTTTAACAGGTAACACCATACAGATCTTGAAAAATCATCAACAACAGTTAGGAAATATTTAAACCCTTCATTACTAGATACTCTGTATGGACCCAAAGATCTAAATGAACTTAATCACCTATTTCTTTTGTTTTATGATCACTTAAAGGAAATGGAACCCTCACTTGTTTAGCCTTATGGCAAATCTCACAAGGACCATAGTCTATAGATTTAATGTCTAAGCTACCTTTTAAAACAGCTAGAACCTGATCCGAAGGGTGGCCTAACCTATTATGCCACAAATTTGACTTTAACACACTATTAAAACACATATTAGCAGAATTACCATTTTTCCCAACAAAGTATAAACCATTGTCCTGATTACCAGTCACCAGGACTTTCTTTGACCTCAAATCCTGAGCAAACAATTAGTTTCATTAAACAAAACAACTATCTTATTATCTTTGGCTAACCTAAATACAGAAAACATATTTACACTATACTCAGGAACATAGAAAACATCTTCTAGAACAACATTATTAACAAGTCTTATTTTCTCAATTTTAAACACCTTAACACTAGTACCATTCGGATGTCTAACTTTTAGATTACAATCAGACACATCAACCCAATCAAACATACCCTTATCAGACTTAACCATGTGCTGATTAGCACCGAAATCAACAATCCAATTATACTCAAATTCAAACATATTAGAACTAGAACAGCTAACAAAACCAGTGGCAAAACTACAAGTAACTTAAGACTCACCTCCCATATTAGACTTAGCCTGCTCACCACCAGAATTCTCACCAACGAGACTCAACAATTTAGAAATCTATTCAGAAGTGAAAGGCATAGCAGTACCAACAGAATTTGAAGATCCAAGAGTAGTATTACTTTTACTATTATTATTAGACACATTAGACCTAGCCACCTGTCCTCCTGGTCTTCTTCTAACACTAGGAGGATATCCAATAATCTCAAAACATCGGTCAACCGTATGACCAAGCATATTACAATGAGAACACCTTAGATTAGGGTTAGGACCTCTAACATTTTTCCTCCTAGAGTCAAAAGACTAACCAGACTTAGTCACAAAAGATACATTTTGACCTTTAGACCCATTTGAAGACATCCTATGAGACTCTTCTCTAGACACAATAGAAAAGGCAACCTTAACTGAAGGGAATGGTTCTTTTGTTAGTAAATCAGTCCTTACAGGTTGATAGACATCATCAAGCCCCATAAGGAACTGCATTAGTTTAATGAGGGTAGAAAAATCGTTATAATCTTTAGCAGCCTGACAAGAACAGGAAGGAAGATGCACCATTGCATCAAACTGTTTCCACATAGTTGCCAGTCTGTTATAGTATTCAGCAACAGTGCTCCCATTTTGAGAAATACCATTTATTTTTTATACAAATCATACACAATAGAACCATCCACCTTATCAAAAGACTCTTTAATATCAGTCCAGACCTCTGAGGCAAGTTTAGAAAACACTTGCCCTAGAAATAACTCCTCAGAAATAGAATTTAACAACCAAGTAATAACAACTGAGTTATACCTATCCCATTGATTGGCTAAGACCTCATCATCTTTTGGTTTTTCACACTTACCATCAATAAACCCAAATTTATTTTTTGCCTCTAAGGCAAGTCTCATAGCATTAGACCAGACAGGATAATTCCCAGTTCCTTTTAGTTTTATACTAACAATAGTTAAGGTGCTAGAGTCACTAGGATGAAGGTACAATGGATCTCCTATATCAAGTTTACTAATCAAAGTAGCAGAAGTACTAGTATCTCCCATGACCACAAGAACCAATAAGATGCAATCAACAGTCAATCAACAATAAAAACAAACACAAAACAGCTAACTGTGACAAAGGCCAGATTCCAGGTTCGAGATTCCAGGTTCGTCACTCTATAGGTGCCTGGATAAGTGTATCACAGAAGCAACAACTAATCAAGACAGACAAGAAGAATGCAACATATAAGCAAATAAGACTCGATCAAGTGCCGGCCCGACTAGTCCGGTAAACAGGGGATGCCTAGACCCACAAGAAATGATGACAGGTATAATAAGAGAAGAAAGTTAAAACACCCTTACAGAAGTGTTTAAATCCCTCCTATAGCAGATCTAATCCGTAACCTTCTAGGGTTACAGGATTAAGATCAGAAGACAAACACAAGAAATCTGGTTAGTTTGCTTTGTGGAAATAACCACAAAGACCAACACAGACCTTCACACCACAGATCTCGAAGTATAGAGATACAGAAAACCACCGATTAGGGTTTCTCAAACCCAAATTTGACACCACGCCCAAAATCATCCAACTAGGGTTTCTTGAGTCCAGAAACCCTAAGATAACCTACAAAAAATACAACAAAAGAGATAAACCAGCGGAAGAACAATCAATCAAGAGCTATACAAGCTCTGATACCATGTAGAAACTTATGGTACCAACCACACAGATCAAAGATAAAGTAATAGCGACAAAACGGTGACCGAAATCTTATTATTAACCCAAAACAAAAAACACCCACCAATACCCAAGATCTTACCAACAGTAAGATCAGATGAACAATAATGTTTAGATCAACTGATTCAATCAGTTGATCAACAAAAATACAGAACAAAACAGAGAAAAATAGAAAAGATACAACCTGATCTACAAGGGCTTGATCTCACAGACGAGATTTCACCAACAACACTAACAAATACAAGTAGATCGATACAAGACCAGAGAGAACAGATATGTGTGAGTGAAGACTACGAAGAAGAAGAATCTAGAACCCTAAGAGATAAGCTTCTCTTATATACCAGAAATATCTCAAAATTACACTCAGCCCCTCATACTATCTCCAGATACATCAAAACCAGCCAAAGTTACAACCAGGCCCCTCAATTAGCTATATGCAATATTTGGATAAATTATACATTTATTCTTTCAACACTATCCAATTAGACTAATTATAAGACTATGAGTTCTAAATGCGTATTCACGCAGCCTAGGAGTCAATGTGAGTGGCAAATCATGAATTTTAGTCAAAACAAAATGAAAAGTCAATCATGTCACTAGAGACTTGTGGTGTACCTGAGCCGGGAATCGTGTTTTGTAACCTTCACAAGCCCAAGCACACAGGTCAATGTTCATTTGACCCGAGCTTACAACTTCAAAGATCCCAAGTAGTGTTCTATCTATATAGTTGAAAAGAAACACAGGTAGACCGGGTTCGATTTTTTTCACATACACAAAGTGTGAACTTGGTAAACCTAACAAAATGTGGTAACTTATATTACAAGAAAGAAATATATTATTTATTTACACAAGAAAAAAAAAGTAATTCGAATTCGAATCCAAATACTGGTCGAAGAGTTTCTTCCAAAGGCATTCATTAAGAGTTGTTTTATTGGCACTGAAAATTACACCACCAAGTTGTGTCTTCCATAATCCTCTAGCACTTGATGAACCATTATAGCTACCCATCTTCAATCTACACATTCATATACAACAATAAACTTATTTTCAGAAATTGAAATACAGAACTGAAATTTGGTTCACACATTTTAATAAACACACACATAAAATCAAACCCATTTTGAGTAGATTTTCCAATAAACATAGTTTAGAACATGTCAATCGTCAACAAGATTAAAGTTTTTCAAAATATACTTACAAACAATCATGCATGTTATCAAACTTTTTGAATTACATTAAACCTCCAATAATAGTTGATTGAAATAAATTAAGGAAACAAACACCTGCAACCAACAAATGTTAAGCGTGAAACTGCAAGGAACTTATGCAAGAGACTGTGGTTTATATAAACGTAATTTGATGCTTTAAAGGTTGTATATAACACAAAAGTTAGTTGTACGACATTTGCACTTTTCTAAAATATTCTACGTTTTTATAACTACATATATTTAAGATGTTTGGTTCTTCCACATGTGTTCATTTTATCCAAACCCCGACCCAATGACACCCAACCCGAGAAACTATACTACCTGGATTACCCGCACCCGATGAATAACAAACCCGAACCCGGTTGGCCTTAACGGTTTGGTTAATGGATATAGTTTTGGTTATTCAGGTTCACCCGAAAAATGCGAACAACTATCAAGCTCGTATTCAAATTATGAGAAATCCTACCTTGAAATACTTAATACTAGTGCACCTTTTGGACTTTTATTTTACAGGTTTTTTTTTTATGTACCTTTAAGAATTTTTGTTGTTTTCAAAGCAATTAACGTGAAATAGAGGGCAACCAAGGTTTTAGTTAAATTCGAGTTATATTATATTCAAATCCCCATAATTACATTACGGATGTGCCTCCATATTCAAAATTATAGTCAACCCCCAATTTAGATATTTATATAATTGATATCTTTCTATAATATACGTTGACATTGATCATCTACTGTATTATATATATATATATACATCGACTTCTCCTTAAATTACATTAACTACTCAGACCCAAAACCTGTTTCAACCTTGCATATGTTCGAATTGCATGGCAGGCAGAACTATACAATATGTTGCCGCTAAAACTATACTAACCTAAAACTTGACCCGATAAAAGCCAAACCATTTAACACAAGCACCGAAAAACCTGAACCTAGAATGATTCGGTTATCGGGTAATATTTTTAGTTTAATAATTTAAAAACCCAAATAACCAGACCCGAAAAAACCCAAAACTCAAAAAAACAACCCAAAGAACACCCCTAACACGTGGCATACCCCATTTTGCCAAGGGTTCCATGATATATTTATTTTATAAAATTGTTTAGACCGTGACTAAAGTTAAAACAAAGTTTGAAAAGTAATTTAGAGTTTTGTATTTTTTCAATATTGTTTGGGTTTAAATTTACGACGTTTTTTGAACCATCTATGGGAATATAGTGGGTTGTCTAAAATGTGTCATTAACATGTTAATTTTTTATTAGTCCATGTCATTTTTATGGTTTTTTTTGTTGAACCCCTCGTTTGCAGATCTCACAATCACCGCAAATACTAACACCACCGTCGGCTACAAGCTTGGTGACCACCATCGCAAATACTTCCACCCTCCGTCACAATTATAGAGAGAGATCGGGAACATAGAGTTAGAGAGACCGAATCGTCTTGCATGGCTTCTACCCAACTATTGTCTTTCAGTGCCTCTTGGGACTTGACATGTTGAATGAGAGATAGGAAGCCAGCAAAAAGACAGATGTTTTGGTATTAACTTCTTGTGAGAACCCCTTCATTGATGTTGCCAATAACTTGATCTGGTGGATGATATTTAAGGAAGATTGGATCCCCCTTGTATGGAACAACGACATTGAGAGGTGAAGGCTGCAGATGTGAGTCATCTGAGCTAACATCTGTTGGCAATTTTGAAGTGCCAACATCTGTTGGAGATGGAGGAATAGGAGGAATGGGGGTGAAATTGTGTTGACTTTTGTCCACATATGATGGACTTTTGTCAACAGAGGTTGAACTTGATGTAGTGGCAGAGTTTTGATTAACAACTGTTGATGCACCAGTGGTAGAGTTTTGACAGTTGTTGTGAAAATCTGCTTCTCTGGTGAAGGAAGTGACTTTGTATTGTGGAATCACAATGTCAAATCCTTGGTCTTGATTGGAAAATTTTGGCATACCTGCAGGGTTAGTCTTGACAGATGATGGAGGTTGTGAAATCCGAGTGTTAACGTGCATATTTTGTGTGATTTATTGCCGTTTACGTGATTATACGTTTGGAATATGTGCACTACGAAAGTTTGTGATTTTGCAGGCCAATCGCATAATTCGGTGAATTTAAAGTGCTTAAAGATGATGTGGAAGGCCCGTGGATTATAAACATAGCTAAAGGTGTTAGTCGGAAGATGTTTCGGGTTAGAAAATAGCTTGGAATCGAGATGAAATGAGAAGGAATGAGGCATAGGGACCACGCGGTTATTTATTGAAAGTTGCCACATAGTTATGTATGGAGTTCACATGCACAACATAAGCTACTGTGTAGATCCGTAGGCTACGGATTGGAATGTCTGACATCAACAGAAACGGCGAACCGTAGCTTACGGTTTAAAACGTAAGTTATGTGTATGTATGGCAGTGTATGTTTTATTGTTGAAGGGCATTAAAAGAAAAGGATTTAAAAAGAAAAACCCTAAAATGGATGCATGACAGTGGGTGATTGGAGGGATTATTAATTTGAGAACCCACAACATCATCATTATCATCACGGCAGTTGAGAAGGCGGCACAAGACAAAAGTCAACCTCATAATCACGTGAGGGGGGCGGCTGACATAGGACACATCAACAAATACATGGGAGGCAATTGAGAGGAGTCAACATCCATCTCTAACTCACGTGATTTTTTTGTGGCATTGGGGGCCCATCAATAATGGATAAAACATAATTTAGATGATACATCTACACACATACAAAATGGCAGACTTTTGGACTTTGTTTTATTATTGGGCCGATAACAATAACAATATCATTGGGCTTCAGATTTGGCGGCAGTTCCTAGTCACGTGAAGGGGGTACGAGGTTTTAAGGAGAGGACATCACATCAACTCAAGATTATCATCTCGACGGCAGGAAAAGAACTATCGGACGCAGACAGGAGAGGATAGAGAAGGTATCAAGTCTTTGAAGATCAACCAACCGAGATGAGCGGCTAAGTCTCTTGTGGACACTTCGGGTGAATGATTCTTGTTAGACACTTTTAATTTTAGTTTCTGTTTTGTATTGAGATTTGGATTTGTAGTTGGGTGACAGCCGACTATTTGCTGATTATATAATTTGTGTGACAGACAAATCCTGAGTGACAGTCAGAGTTATAATTATGTTTTGAATCCAATTATGCTTTTGTTGATTGAATGATTCTTATGTATGTTTGTTTTAATATTTATCTGATCAATTAATATTAAGATTTTGAACTGCATAGGTAATTGGTAGATGTGACAGGTTTACTATTCAATCAATAGCATCCAATAAAATCAGAACTAGGTTATTAGTAATTACAGAATCTGAATCCCGGAGTGATCACCTTTTCTCATCATTGTTTATTACAACTCAATCTTTTTCTCAATTTTTATTCTTTAATTTAGATAATTCTTATAATCAATCACACCGATTTTCCAATTCAGTAGTAATTAATTAATACTTTTCATTCGACACTTTCCACAATCCTCCTTTGGTTCGATATCCGACTTACTCTAGCTACCTAGTTTATTTCGGTTTTTGCATGTCACTAACGACATACATCAAAATGGCGCCGTTGCCGGGGAGGCATGCACAAAGTGTTTAGTGTTAAGTTTTAGTAAAAAAAAATAACAAAAAAAAAGTAAAAAAAAATTAAATTTAAAAATCTCAAAAAGATTTTTCTTTGATGTTCGTGATTTACACTTGGTAGTTGAGTTGTGTTGTGCAGGATGACAGAGCATTACACAGATTTCAGCTTTTCTACGTGTATATTGTGCGGGGGTCCACGTCATCCGTGTATCGGTTGCCACGAGGCCCACTACAGGAGGGCACATGGAAAACCAGTGTCTTATGTTTCACAGCTTCCACCTCCATCATACGCCGATGATTATGACCTAGAGATGGAGGATGATTATTACTCGGATGGATATGATCGGGACGAGGATGTTTATTTTGAGCCAAGGACGGATGGACGATGTTTCTGTTGCGGTCGTAATCATACTTCTGTTTATGATGATGTGTGCGCAGTGTATTTGGAAAATCCAGAGTATTGGAATAAAAAAATGATGGATGCGTACATCTCAACACCGTATCGGGGATACCGACAGTATCATCCCGAGGAATATCCTGAGCCCGAGGGTGTCTATGCTTATCAGACCAAGGAGGAGAAAGAGCTTGCTATGTTAGAAGTGACTTTGTCCAAACTCGAGCAGTATTTATCAGCACCCAATCTTTCCGATGAAGATCGAATCAGCTGTTTGGTTTCTAAGTGTCAGAATTTAAAAATGAAGATAGAAATAGAACAACGCCTTTCACCATTACCTGATGACATTAGAGATTATTCTCACATGAAGGAGGAGGTTGTGGAGGATAATACCACACCAATGAATCCTTCATCTGATGAAGAGTTACTGGTGGATCAGATGGTGTGTGAGGATGAGGAGACAGAGCAGTCTGATGAGATGAATGTGTGTACCGAACCTCTTCCCATATCAATCATTCAAATTAACAAGTGTGGGGAAGAGGGTTCGAGGAAGAAGATGAAAAGGGTGAAGCTACAAGACATCGGTTTATATCTCGTGAAGTGGATCAGCGAAACCCGCAGGTGCAGTCTGAACATGCCAATTATACTGACGAATTTATGGAGATGGCATGTAAATTTCCGGGCATTCGTTGGAAATGTTTTGGGTAAGTGTGCATTGAGACCACCGTAGCGCATAGCAGGTACGGTCTGGCTGAAGACCTTTAAACTTAGCGCTCTCGGAAGGCAGCCCGAGGATGTAGAGTTTGTACTTTGTTTTGGTTTCGTTTGGTGTGTTGTGTTTTGACAGGTTTATACAATTCTATCTTCACGGATGCAATGATTCAAGTGTGGGGATGTTTTGCAACATCCCCAGTGAGATATCAGAGAATCCCTGGATGTGTATTCTCCGGTTTTGAGCGCAACAGTTACACCGCCACAGACACTCACTTGTTTTCTGATCAGGTGCATGTGTCTATCTATCTTGTATTTTATTTGTTTTCGTGTATTTGGTGGTGTGAAATTTTTGTGTTGGGAGTGGTTTTATGTGTCGAGTCGTCTAGTTGTTAGCCGTTCATGGTTTGCGGGTGGTATCTCTCGGGTTATGACTATATATTGCACCATACATTGGGGACAATGTATCCCAAGTGTGGGGATGCGGTAACTCGAGAGAGGGTTGGTATAATTGTTGATCTTAAATGCTTAACGGGTTGAATTTGCTAAAAATTGAAAAAAAATTTGAAATTTTTGTTTCTCAAGTATGCTTGAAATTCATGAAAACCGACATTTTCAATTGCTAAGGGGTTTCTTGCTGATATTAAACTAACTTAGATCCCTAGTCATGGTTGTCCCTTTAAGTTTCATGAGAGTATTTCTGACATGTTTTTAGATGATAGTTGAGAAGAGATGCCTAACTAGGGGTAACATGCTTTAAGAATTACACATGCTACGTGTCGGCAACCCTTATTCCTTTTATTCGGTGAGATATTTGAGCCTACTAGATTGTTAGTTGAATTACAATAAATGTTCAATTGTTGAGAGTAGGCCATATGTTACTTTGTGTTAGAACTTGTGTGGTTTGATACATGCTGAGACTGTGCTTTAGCGTATGCACATAGATGATAAAGGCATTAGGATCCCTTCATTGTGTTTTTGTTGATTGTTTATTCACCCATCTTAGTTAACCATGTTGAGCCTTATACCCTTCGTTTGTTACACCTTGTTTTACCCGTTTGATCACCAACCACGAATGACAAATATGTTTAGAAGTATGTTACGAAAAAAAAATGAAAAGGAAAAAAAAAGAAAAAAAAAGAGAAAAGAAAGAAAAACAAAAACAAAAATCAATGTTATGTTTGTGATGAATAAATGGGTCGGAAATCACCCAAGAGTTAGTGTTATTGTGAATAAGTTGTCATGGTTTGGTAAGTTCATTTGTGTTCGCCAATAAACATAAAAAGCCAAAACTTATTTCCTTACCTTTACCCTTAACTAAAACCCGAAAGTCCTTTTGATATGTGTTAAGTTATTTGATACGGTGGAGGTTTGATTGCTATACAAGCTTATGATTGCAAAGTAGCATATTTGGTTTTGAGCGAATTATATGCTAGCACATTACACGCTAGTCTTGATTGAGCCGAGAGGAGTGATCATTGTGAGGGGCGTGTGGCATGTGTGTAGTATCATAAGCATGTTAGTTTTAGTTAGGCAAGTCTTAAAGTGTTTTAAAGATATATCATTTATCTGTCAGATTGTCAATCTCGATTGTGTCAGTCTATGGGACGGGTATGACTTGGGACCTTAAATTGCTAATTCGGTAAGGGATTTAATGGTGATTTGTTAATAAGGTGAGTAATGTTCGTGATGGTTGCTTGAGGACAATCAATGTTAAGTGTGGGGATGTGATGGAGGTTGTGAAATCCGAGTGTTAACGTGCATATTTTGTGTGATTTATTGCCGTTTACGTGATTATACGTTTGGAATATGTGCACTATGAAAGTTTGTGATTTTGCAGGTCAATCGCGTAATTCGGTGAATTTAAAGTGCTTAAAGATGATGCGGAAGGCCCGTGGATTATAAACATAGCTAAAGGTGTTAGTCGGAAGATGTTTCGGGTTAGAAAATAGCTTGGAATCGAGATGAAATGAGAAGGAATGAGGCATAGGGACCACGCGGTTATTTATTGAAAGTTGCCACATAGCTATGTATGGAGTTCACATGCACAACGTAAGCTACTGTGTAGATCCGTAGGCTACGGATTGGAATGTCTGACATCAACAGAAACGGCGAACCGTAGCTTACGGTTTAAAACGTAAGTTATGTGTATGTATGGCAGTGTATGTTTTATTGTTGAAGGGCATTAAAAGAAAAGGATTTAAAAAGAAAAACCATAAAATGGATGCATGACAGTGGGTGATTGGAGGGATTATTAATTTGAGAACCCACAACATCATCATTATCATCACGGCAGTTGAGAAGGCGGCACAAGACAAAAGTCAACCTCATAATCACGTGAGGGGGGCGGCTGACATAGGACACATCAATAAATACATGGGAAGCAATTGAGAGGAGTCAACATCCATCTCTAACTCACGTGATTTTTTTTGTGGCATTGGGGGCCCATCAATAATGGATAAAACATAATTTTGATGATACATCTACACACATACAAAATGGCAGACTTTTGGACTTTGTTTTATTATTGGGCCGATAACAATAACAATATCATTGGGCTTCAGATTTGGCGGCAGCTCCTAGTCACGTGAAGGGGGTACGAGGTTTTAAGGAGAGGACATCACATCAACTCAAGATTATCATCTCGACGGCAGGAAAAGAACTATCGGACGCAGACAGGAGAGGATAGAGAAGGTATCAAGTCTTTGAAGATCAACCAACCGAGATGAGCGGCTAAGTCTCTTGTGGACACTTCGGGTGAATGATTCTTGTTAGACACTTTTAATTTTAGTTTCTGTTTTGTATTGAGATTTGGATTTGTAGTTGGGTGACAGCCGACTATTTGCATGATTATATAATTTGTGTGATAGACAAATCCTGAGTGACAGTCAGAGTTATAATTATGTTTTGAATCCAATTATGCTTTTGTTGATTGAATGATTCTTATGTATGTTTGTTTTAATATTTATCTGATCAATCAATATTAAGATTTTGAACTGCATAGGTAATTGGTAGATGTGACAGGTTTACTATTCAATCAATAGCATCCAATAAAATCAGAACTAGGTTATTAGTAATTACAGAATCTGAATCCCGGAGTGATCACCTTTTCTCATCATTGTTTATTACAACTCAATCTTTTTCTCAATTTTTATTCTTTAATTTAGATAATTCTTATAATCAATCACACCGATTTTCCAATTCAGTAGTAATTAATTAATACTTTTCATTCGACACTTTCCACAATCCTCCTCTGGTTCGATATCCGACTTACTCTAGCTACCTAGTTTATTTCGGTTTTTCATGTCACTAACGACAGACATCAACAGACATATCTTCAAATGTAAATTTATCTAGGTTAAACAAATCGGCAGGATTTGCAAGGATTTTTAATGAAGAAAATTCATTGAATTTTACATTCAAAGTCTCTTCCACACACCTAGTATTTGTGTTAAACACTTTGTAGGCCTTGGTAGTGGTTGAGTATCCCAGAAAATAACCACAATCTACTTTGGCTGGAAATTTTGAAATTGAGTCTTTTAAGTTTAAAATAAAACATGGGCAACCAAAGATTTTGAAGTATGAGATCAGTGGTTTGATCCTGAACAGATCATAGGCAGTCTTTTGATGCCTGGGGTTGATTGAAACTCTGTTCTGCACATAGCAAGCACTGTTTACAACCTCTGTCCAAAAGGTAAAGGGTAAACATGAGTCTGCAAGAATTGTTCTGGCAGCTTCAATCAGTGTTCTGTTTTTCCTTTCAACCACCCCATTTTGTTCTGGTGTTCTTGGAATACTGTACTGCCTTACAATCCCTTTTAACACACAGAATGCTTCCAATTCCTTGTTTCTAAACTCTGTTCCATTGTCACTGCTAAAGATTTTTACCAGCAAATCAAATTGCTTTTCAACTTGTTTCACAAAGTCCTACAAAATACATGCAGTCTCATATTTGGAGTGCAAAAAGTAAGTCCATGTAAACCTTGAAAAATCATCAACAATAACAAGACAATATCTTTTCTTTTTCAAGCTCATGATTTTTACAGGGCCAAGCAAGTCCATGTGCAACAATTGTCTTCTAGAGTTTGGATCGTCCTTTCACTTTGCCCGTCTGTTTGAGGATGATATGCAGTGCTTAGGTTTAGTCGAGTTCTCATTGCTTCTTGAAAACTTTTCCAAAAATGAGAAGTGAAACGACTATCTCTATCTGATACAATGGAGAGTGGAACTCCATGTAGAGATACGACTTCATCTACATATAACTTTGCCAATCTTTCCATGCTAAAGGTTTCTTTCATAGGTAGAAAATGAGCAGATTTGGTTAATCGATCCACAATTACCCAAATTGCATCATTACCTTTTCTGGTTTTGGGTAACTTAGTAACAAAATCCATTGTTATGAGTTCCCATTTCCATACAGGCATTTCTAGTTGTTGTAGTAGACCTGAAGGTTTCTGGTGTTCTGCCTTAACTTGTGAACAAGTAAGACACTTAGAAACATATCTAGCTATATCCTTTTTCATGCCTATCCACCAGAAATTGTTTCTTAAATCTTGGTACATCTTATTGTTTCCTGGGTGCATGGTATACCTAGATTTATGAGCTTCCTCTACGATCTTATTTCTTAATTCTCCCTGCTTTGGTACCTAAATCCTTTTCTTATGGAATCTCCAAATTCCATCAGATCCTTGTTCTAACTCTTTTATTCTTCCTTTCATTCCTTCAGCATCTTCCTTGATTGCTGTTTCCTGAACATTCTTTATTTGTTCCATTAAATCTAATTGTAGATTTAACCTGAGAGCACGAACTCGTCGTTGTTTTTCATGATACTTACGACTTAAGGCATCTGCAACTACACTTGCCTTTCCTTCGTGATACTGAATATCACAGTCGTAATCACTTAGGATTTCTATCCATCTTCTTTGTCCCATGTTTAACTCTTTTTGCCCAAAAATATATTTTAAACTTTTGTGGTCTGTATAGACAGTAAATTTACTTCCGTAAAGATAATGTCTCGAAATCTTAAGGGCAAAAATTACGGCTCCTAACTCTAAGTCATGAGTCGTATAATTTTCTTCGTGCTTTTTCAATTGCCTTGAAGCATACGCAATTACTTTCTTGCGTTGCATTAGCACACATCCTAATCCTAGTTTTGAAGCATTACAGTAAACTTCAAAATCTTCAGTCCCTTCCGGTAAAGCTAGGATTGGAGCATTTGTTAATTTCTGCTTCAATATTCTAAAGGCTTCTTCTTGCTTAGGTCCCCATTCAAACTTATGGCTTTACAGGTTAGCTTAGTTAATGGTACATCTATTTTGGAAAAATCCTTAATAAACCGTCTATAATACCCAGCTAAACCTATAAAACTTCTAATTTCCATTGCGGTTTGCGGAACCTTCCAATTGGTAATTGCCTCTATCTTAGCAGGATCTACATGAATACTTTCATGATTCACCATATGTCCTAAAAATTGAACTTCCTTTAGCCAAAATTCACACTTCGAAAATTTGGCATAAAGCTTTTCTTTTCTTAACAAAGTTAAGAGTGCATGCAAGTGTTGACAATGTTCGTCCTGACTTTTGAAATAAATAAGTATATTGTCTATAAAGACAATTACAAATTTATCCAAATACGGTTTACAGATTCTATTCATCATGTCCATGAATGTTGCAGGTGCATTCGTTAACCCGAAGGGCATGACTGTAAACTCGTAATGTCCATACCTAGTTCTGAAAGCATTTTTAGGTATGTCTTCTTCTTGTACCTTCAATTGATGATATCCGGAACGTAAGTCGATCTTAGAAAAATATCTAGCTCCTTGAAGTTGATCGAAAAGATCATCAATCCTAGGTAATGGGTATCGATTCTTAATTGTAACTTTATTCAATTCTCTATAATCAATACACATTCTCATTGAACCATCCTTCTTCTTAACAAACAACACTGGTGCTCCCCAAGGGGATGAACTAGGTTGTATGAAACCTTTACTTAGTAATTCATCTAATTGCTTTTTCAGTTCTAACATTTCTGTGGGAGCTAACCGATAAGGTGCCTTAGCTATCGGTATAGTTCCTGGAATTAGATGAATCCTAAATTCTACCTCCCTATCTGATGGTAATCCTGGTAATTCTTCTGGAAATATCTCTGGGTATTCTGAGACTACAGGAATCTCTTTAAGTTCTTTACCCTTAGTATTAATGATTACTGAAATCATATATACTATTCCTTGCTTTCGTTCATAACTAGCAACTTTCATTACTGATATGAACTTCATGGGTTTACGTGGTTTATCTCTTGTAATCATAATTACTTCTCCGGTAGGTGTTTGAATTTCTATGGAATTCTTGTCACAAAGAATTCGAGCATGGTTGGCTACTAACCAATCCATTCCTAACACAACATCGAATTCAACTAATTTCATAGGCAATAGGGTTGCAGAAAATTTATGACTTAAAAGTTCTATTTCTACATTTTGCAGAACTTTATCTATTTTAACTGAATTCCCATCAGCCGTTTCGACTGTAAAAATTTGCCTAATGTTGATTAAGGGTATATTAAGAGCTTGGCAAAATGAAGTATTGATAAAACTTTAGTTTGCACCAAAGTCAAATAATACTTTGGCGTAAATGTTGTGAACTAAGAACGTACCAGCTATCACATCTGGAATGAGTTCTGCTTCTTGAGTGGTTAGCTGGAATGCTCTGACATTCTTCTTAATAGCTCCGTCGGCTATCTTGGCTTTGTTGTCTGCTGGTTTGACCACTTTAGGACATTCTGTTTTGAAATGTCCTGCTTCTCCACAATTGTAACAAATTATGGATTTCTTCCTGCAATTTTCTTCACGATGTCCTACAGTTTTGCAAAAATTGCAATATACCTTGCATCTTCCAAAATGTTTCTTTTTTCAATTTTGACATAACGGCAAAGTTGAAGATTGCCCTGTTCCTCTTCTCTTGAAGCTGTTATTATTACCCGTACGAAATCCTTGGGTAATTTTCTGAGCCAGTTCCTTTTTCTTATTGGCATCTCTTGTGCGTACCAGCTCGTCAGTTAGGGTGTTGGCTAATTCCACTGCATCGTCAATAGTGCGAGGTCTCGCAGCTTTAACGATATTGCGGATTTCACCAATCAATCCCCAAATATAGCGAGAAATGAGTACCGGTTCTGGCGAAGCCAGTGTTGGTACCATTCTAGCATATTCAAAGAATGTCGAAGTATAACCGCGACAATCTACACCCGTCATACGATGGTTTAAGAATTTATTCGCCATTTGATCTTTTTTCATATTCGGGACAAAATTTTCTTTCTACAAGATTCTTAAATTCTTCCCAAATCATAGCATAAGCCCTATTTCTTCCTTTAGCTTGTAACACCGTGTTCCACCATTCGAGCGCCCCTTCTTTGAAAAGATTTGACGCATACATGACCTGATCATCCTTGTCACATTTACTTATAGTGATCACTGCCTCAGTTTTCTCTAACCAACGCAGTGCCGCAGTCGCTCCTTCATTGCCTGCAAACTCAGTGGGTTTACAAGCAAGAAATTCTTTATAAGTGCAACCAGGTGTTGCAGCTTTCATTTTCTTAAGGAGCGGAGCTTGCCTTGGTTCATTATCATGATTAACATGATCATTGCCTCCGTTTACGCTATTACTGAAATTATCTTCAGAAATACGTTTGCTAGGAACGATTAGTTGCGGTTATATTGGACTTTTAACAGCAGCAACGATTGCTGGAATAGCATTAGCTATTCCTTGAGCAACAATATTTTCTATATCTTGTCTAGTCATATATTGATCCCCCGGGTGTTGCTCAGATTGATTAACTTCATTTACTGGTTCATTACCAATGTTTGCCATCTGATAATTAATTTATAGATAAATAATTAGTATAAAAGAAATAATCCAATGTCACAATTAATTGCACATAATCACGAAAACGAATATACAAACAAAATTGTAATTTTTTTCTAAAATTCCATTTGTTTTATAGATTATATCATGCTTCTATATACAACCGTTTTATTATTTATTTTACACATACTGATTTTACTATTACTATTACACAACAATAGTTTCATAAACCTACTATCTTTCATCATTTGTTTTCCTAAAAACGAAGCTCCCTTTCATCATATTTCCAGGCAATTTGTCCCCCTATCTCCCGGATTCTATTTCCCGCATCCATTAACTCTTCACCAAAATGGCGAAGTTCTGCTAAATTCTCGTTACTCATGGGTGGATTTGGTAATGGTTCCGGGTCGAACTGAAGGAGAAAGGAATAAGGACTGTTGATCAGGTTTTGGAACTGCCAATCATTTGTCCACCACTCATCTATCCCTAGAGGCTGGGTGTGGATAATAGGTTCTGGGATTGCGGGGTCCAAGTTCATTGGTAGTTGTGTTTCAAGAGTAGGGTATAGATTATTATTAATTGGCCTAACGACATCACAGCTCGCCAATGCCCGATCTAATTCCTCTTGAAAAGGTAACTCCCCAACCTGTCTAGAACTTTCCCCCAACTTCCCTCTGAGTTTGCTTAGAACCTTCTCCATATTCCATTCCTGGTGGTCTAAAATCTTCTCCCAATTCCATTTCTAGTGGCCTATAACCTTCACTGACTTCCACCCCCTTTCCTTTGTCTAAAGGATTTTCTATTTTAGGGATCTTCCTTGTTGTAGGCTTCCTTCTACGCACACGTCTCCATCCTACAAATCTCCTTCTTTTCTTGGGCTTGGGTTTCTCCGGAGGTGGAGCATTAAATTCAACAGGTTCTTCTATGTCTGGTATATACCTATTAAAATCTCTGGAAACCTCTATTTTTACTGGATAGAGATTTAAATTCTGAAGGGCGTCAGACAAGTCATTCATGCTATTTAACAAAATACACATAAATACTAAGTTAAAATTTATACCAAATTTCATAGAAAACCTTTAAATATTATTTCATACTGGTTAATTACAAAATAACTGAAAAGTTAAAATACACTAGGTTTTGTTGTAAATTTATTTATTTAGGGAAATAAGGTTTCTAGACTGAAATTGATAAGGTGCTAAAACTTGGGTCAAATTATTTAAAGATTTGCATTAACTACTACTGTAGCTAGCATATAAAGATCTGCCCATTTCTCATCTAACTTGTCCTCCCAAGGTGTTTTACTGGTAAATTCCTGGGTTTCCTGTTTAACTTTCTTTTCTCGGATTTTCTTTATTTTCTCTTTACTTTTTCTAATAATCAGACTTCTTTTACTAGGAGAAAGTGGTTCCTCATAGTGTGCCTTTCGCACAAATATTCCTTCTTCAGGGATTGCAAAGTGATTTAAGGTTTTGGTTTGGGATGAACTTCCCTTCTCGTTGGATGACCTATCTAATTTAAGATAGATGTTTGACAGCTTTTGTTTACCCATACTGTACACAAATTTTCAATTAATAAAACACATAATCACAAAATGGCAATCAGTAAAATTAAGTATTTTCTAAATACTTAGCTGGCTTAAATCAGTGGCTCTGATACCACCTTTTTCTGTCACGGCCCCCGACCCGGTTTGACCCGTTTCAGGAGCCGCGGGACAGAAAATCCCGTGGTATTTATTTAACAGCGGAAGTTTTCTTCAGGATCTTTTAAAACTGAAATATTTCCCGATTATTTTTATTTCACAACTCGGGATAAAACCTGGTAATTTACAATTATAAGATTTCACGGAGAAATCTTTTATTTTTACAAAACATGTTTCTTTATTTTATACTGAGCCACTTCTTTAAGCTTGTAGTGCTTCTCTGCACTTTTCCTGGATCACAACAGATCACCTGAAACATGTTTGAAAAAGGTTTTGTCATAGAGAAATACTGAGTGAATCATTCATTTTACTAAAATGACCTGTTTGTTATAATTTACAGTATTAAGAGCGATTACAATGTCTCTCTCTTTTGAATTAACTGGCCCAGTTGTCACTTAACCGGACTGGTGACTGTGGACATATCACTTACTGGGTCCTTTCACCCACAAGTGATAAATAATTAGTAGCTATGTGCACATCCCCCCACATACTGGCAGTAAGTTCAGATAACAAGACTTAATCCCTGTAATTATAACTTTGAAATAAATAGGGTTTTGTAAAGTAATTTGATAAAAAGAGAATGACTCACATTGCAGATTTAATTTGAGCAGAGCCTAGCCTACTGATTAGCCTTTTAACCTAAATTAATAACAGGCACACAATTCGGTTAGTAACTTAATACAGCATTTACGATAACTCACGAAATAAAAACCTTCACAACGAATGACAAAGTGTGATACTTAAACATCCATCGAATTAACGACGAATGACAAAGCATAAACCCTAATGTGGGCAGCACTTAAACATCCATTGGATAGTTTAATCGATCGGACATTGAATCGTAGCAGCGATCGAGTTATTACCTTGTATTGCGGCGGCGATTAGTGATCCGTGTGTGTTGTGATAGTAAATTGAACGTAACTCAGTGCATGTAGCGAGAATTTACGTCGTTTTAACTCCTGAATTCAAGTCCCAAGGCCCTCTATTTATACACGAAATTTGCTTAGCTTACGGACCGTAAGCCTAATAACGTTACGGTCCGTAAGGTTCGAAAATAGGTTATAGGGTAGCCACGTCTAGGACTAGCCTTGCTGACCTGACTGTTTCTTAAAATTCGTTTTTGACAACGAGATTTCAGAATAATCATAACTAGGGTTTACCCCCCCCCCCCCCTGAGTTTTAGGGGCGCTGATCCTGATTCCGATTGTTCTGAAAATTTTAGGGTTTATGCAGAATCATTTGGGTGTCTCAATTAAGGTTTCCTATTGGACAAATTAATTAAATAAATATGACTTTTGATACGAGTTGTTACATCTAACAACATGTAACAACCTCTAACATCTGCTATAACTAATACACTGTTACATTGAAAACACTGATATACAACATCTGTTGATTCATCATCTGTTGAGCTTCATCATCTATTGAGCCTCAGTAGACATTTCTTCATCAGACTTTGTCTTCTTCAAACATAGGGTGATCAAACCTTTGTTATTAGCAGACTTTAGTCTTCATCAGTGGTTCCTTTGATAGACCTTTTAGCTTTCAACAGACCTTTGGTTGCAGCAGTTGTTTGATGACTTTGCCATTGGGAGGAGAATGACTTCAAGCACTATTATTATGGATCAGTTGATTGTAGACTATTTTGAGTTTCTATCATCTGTTCTTTTGGCGTGGTCCACATGAGTCAACAACGTAACAAGCCGAAACAAAATCAACCAAATTTTCCGCAGCATAGCGTGAGAAACCCACCAGTTTCAAAATAAAATAAAAACATATAAATAAGGGTAAATTACACTTTTCGTCCTTTATGTTTATAGCTAGTTGCAATGGAAGACCTTTACCTTTAATAATTACAGCCACAGTCCTTTATTTTGAAAACTTGTTACACCTTTCGTCCTTTAGCACTAACCAGGTTAAAAATTTAAGTTAAGTCTGGTCAAGTGACTTGCACATGAGGGTAAATCAGTAATTTTACTCGTTTATTTAAAAAAGTAAAAAAAATATATATATAGTTAACATAAATCATCCCCTGGTCAACTATCCCCCCACTCACTCCACCCACCTCCTTATCGCAGCCACCACCACCACATCCGGCCACCACAAACCCGCCACCACCAAATCCAGCCGACTTATAACATCACCACCACCAGATCCGCCACACTACGCCACCACCACCACCTCCATAAATACACACCTGCATCTTCATCTTGACCCATTTCTCCCCCTTTCAATTTCATCCTATCACTCCAGATCAAGATCGTGATTTCTCTTCAGGTACACAAACAAACTATCAAAATCAAAACTTTTTCAACACCCATTTATCATTGCAGCTTTCTAAAAAAAATTTTGAAATCGATTTAAACCTAGGGTTTGCTGTTAATCAATCACTCTGTTAGGGCACATATGGCGCCATTAATCTATACTCGCATAAGTTGCAGGTTTGGATAAAAAGCCTTCGATAAAAAGCTTCAATAGGTTTATCTCTGTTTGATGATTGTTATTAGTAGAATTGCAATCAGAGATTTGTTGTTTCAATGGAGGTTAATTAGTTAATCGATCGCCGGCGCCCACCACCAGTCAATCTACAACCACCCCCGCCACCGGATCTACAACCACCCCACCACCGCATCTTCTCCCAACCTATGACCACCACCACGTTCTCTCTCACCCACCTAAATGATATGTGATTTCACAGATCTGATTCAAACGCGATGTGAGGCCGGTGATTCAAAAACGATTTTACGGATCTAATTCAAACGTGATTGTACAGATCTGATTTAAATGAACGGGTTCTTGTGGTTATCGGTGAAGTGGAGCTTGGTGGCCGCCGGATTTGAGCAACTGAGAGAAGTAGTTTCAGGCGGTGGTGGGTTTAGGCGGTGGTGGGTTTAGGCGGTGGTGGAGATGGCAACATGGTGGTGGTGGTGGCTCATAAACAAGAGAGTTCAGGGACAGAGAGAGAGACAGCAAGAGATAAGAGTTGATATGGTTTCTAATTCTGAATTATTAAGTTTTTAAAGTTGGTTTTTGTTTTATTCTTTTATTTATTAAATATTATACAAATAATAATTAAGTAAAAGGACTAAACTGCCCCTTTATAAATAAACTTAACTTAAATTTTTAACCTGGTTAGTGCTAAAGGACGAAAGGTGTAACAAGTTTTCAAAATAAAGGACTGTGGCTGTAATTATTAAAGGTAAAGGTCTTCCATTGCAACTAGCTATAAACATAAAGGACGAAAAGTGTAATTTTTCCTATAAATAAAATAGGTTAAAGGTTGGTTCAGTTTACATGGTGGTTCGAGTTTCAAACCAAATATACCATTAGACTATCAAGCCCACCATGGTGGTTCCAGTTTCAAACCAAGTACACCATTAAACTATCAAACCCATTAAAAAAGAACCGTATAGCTTTCAAACTGATTAGACTTATTTCTCTTTAAAATTATTCAATAGGTTGAACCATGTTCTTAAACTTATGTAAAGTACTTTCCTACCCAACAAGCAAAATTTGGCTAGCGCTAACTCGTCGTTTTTTGGGCAAAAGACATTTGTCTAAGCTTTCATAGACTATTTTTTTCGGCAAAATAGGATCACTTACATAAATGGAACCACCTGATTATGTCCATCTCCACTACCTAATAATGACTATACACAAATTCAGGAAGAAGCTGAATAAATTTAAGAAAACCCCATTGTAAGAGTTGAACTCAGAACCTAATGGTCTCTAAGTCTTATCTGACCTCGACAATACCACCAGGCAATCATCCCATGTGCAAGCTTTCACGGACCATAGTTGCTATATACATTTTCTAGAATTTGGTCTAAATTTATCAACCACCATGTCTTTTCATCGTTATTCTACATGTCTTTTAACATTTTCTTTTAACTGTTTTTTGATTTTATTTGTAAATATGTTCACCATATATTTTAGGATATGATTTATTTTCCTTTTATTCATTTTTTTTAAACTTTATCTTCTTAAACATGCTTTATTAATTTATTTATAAAAACTCTTATCTTCTTAAACATGCTTTATTAGTTTTTTGCAAATATGAAAAAAGGGGATATGGGAAAGTCAAGGATTGAATCCGTTTAAATGATGAATGTTTTCCACCAGTTAAGGGTAGATTTGAGTCATTTGATGGCACGACTTTATATGATATACATTCTCACAATATTACGTTTAAATATGATACAAACATAATTTATGCATATTTTTGTGATCTATGAGAACATGATTTATTTTCTATTATATCTTCTATAATTTTTTTTTATTACATTCGTCTTGTACCTCTTCAATTGAAACTTAAATAATACAAGAAATACATAATTTACTTGTAAAATCGGAACATCATTAGCATTTAGCTGATACAACATTTTCATTTTAACTTTTGCAAAATATTATTTGAAAACATAAGGGTGAACGGGGCACCATGCGGGGAGGCATGCGGTGACCCAAATCCCCTAGCGGGAACACCGCCGCTATCAACGCGGGGAGGGGGAGCGGTGAGAGGTTACCGCATGAATGAGGGAGGGAGATGGTGGGCCACCCTCTTTTCAACCAATCAAACATTTTCCTTTTTTTTTTCTTCTTTTTGAATAAAAAAAGCAAGTCCACTAAGAGAGGAGTGCCGCCATCAAATTGAGGGTGTGAGGGAAGTTAAGAGGGGAGTTGACGTGGCGCGTGCTGATTTGTTGTGCGTAAGAGAGGGGACTCCCTAATAGGGGAGTGCCCCTCTCACCCTAACGTTATTGTTTGAACACCAATCATATCCATCCAATTATTTATTTTTCTTTATTTCACATCCTTTGACCATCATTTCACGAAAGGACAAATTGATTTGTCGAAAACTTTGAAAAATTGTTATACTATACTAGAGGGTAGGCCCGTGTGATGCACGGCATGACCAACAGTTAGTGTCTTTCATTTTGTGGTGCGTTCGGGAAAAATGTTTATGCATGGATAAAAGGTAATTAGCCAAAAGACAATGTAAGAGAAGCCATACAAAACGTCATAAGAGCTTGTACCATAAGCCGGCCACACAAAATTTAAGGCGTGCATAGCACAGGAAACTTTGTTTGCGGAATGTGTTTAAGAACAAACATGTATGCCAAGTCTAAAAACATACATTACAGGGAAAAAAACTTAAAGGAGTTCATAAAGCTTCCGGTTTTATTCAATAATTCACGAAATCTTCTGCCGCTAATGCATGCCCATGTAGTCGCCCTTCCCCTTAGTACATCAACTTATACCATAAACATCAAGCCTTAAATTGACAAAACGCACCTCTAAATATTATCATTAATCTAAAAGCCTGTTCATTTGGTTTCATATTCCTTATATCAATTTATAAATAATGAAACCAATCACAACAAAAAACAAAAACAAAATGTAGTATAATAAACTTGATTCTCATTTATCTCCACCCATAAAAAATCAAGGTTACAAAATTTTAAAAGTATAAACAAACCACAATTTTATGAAACACAAACAAACAACAATAGGGAACATTGTAATAATAAGCACCAGATGCTAAAAATAGTAATCAATCATACCCCTTGGATTCTCTTGCTATTAACAGAGCATTTTGGTCCAGTTGCCCTCTTTTTAGTAGTATTATAACCAAGCTTACCACTTATCAAAACCAAAAAATAAATCAATCAAACTCCTAAATAGTTAAATCAATTTCATGAAATCACAAAACCCAACAAATTATGCGCATAAAACCCTAGAAAGGTGGTTTGGGATGAGTAAGGAAGATTACCAGGGGTTATGACAACCCTATGTCGTATTGAGGCTGATAAGTCATTGTACCCCGTATTGTTGTCCAACGAAAACCTTATTGAGCAAGGAGACCTAGAGGTAAAAAAAAAAATTTCTATATTAAGCGTTAATTTTAGCTTGAGATTTTATATTAATATAGAAGATTTGTCCAAGGGTTGTTTCGATATCTGTTTTTTATTGTGCTTCTTGTTTAATTGTAACAAATTTTAGTTTTACTGTAACAAAGATAAAATTAGTTGCAGGCTTGCAGTACTTTTTTATTTTAACATGTACCCAAAATTTTAGCTTTATTGTAATTGGGACTGTAAACAAACCAAACCGAACCGAACGTTCAGCGAACAGTTCGGCAGGAAGTGCGTTTGTCCTTGTTCGTTTAATTAATGAACGAACACGAACAAGAAATTCAGTTCATTTATTTAAATAAACGAACATGAACAAAGGACGTGTTCGTTCATTTATGTTCGTGAACGTTTGATAACATGTTCGTTTATGCTCAATAGTTCATTAGTGGTTTTAAGGGAAGGTGGAGAGACAAAACTGAAAGTTAGCGCATTAAAGAACGGCGATTGAGTTGGAGCAGGGGTGAAATCCCTGAATTGCCATCTAGCGTCTTGAAACTTTGAGTAATATCCAACTTCGCAAATTACACTAAAGGTTAGAAAACTCATTTTCTTTAATAATAGATATTACTTCTTATAAATACTTTTTAATTGAATGTCATCTCTCATTACTGCTTATAAATACCTTTTAACTCTTAAGTTTCTTTGGATTAAATAGGGTGTTAAAGACAAATTTGCCCTCAAAAAGTAACTAACATATGCATTGTGTGTTGTATGATAAGTAATTATACTTGTACCTCTTAACTTTTAAGAAGTCCCTAAGGAAATGCTTTATAACACCAGTGGAATCGCCTCAACCTACGCACTCGACCGAAACAACTCCCGCACCAATGACCGGAAGAGTCGCCGGTGACTCCTTTTCTCCTTGCCACTGCTGTTGATGGAGACGATGATGCTTTGATGGAGACGATGTCTCTCTATCAAATATGCTTTTCTCCTTGCCACTCCTTTTCTCGGTTTCTCCTTTTCTCCTAATCTCAATCCTCCTCTCTCTATCGATTTCTGTCTTTATGTCTCTCTGCGTCCCTTCCCTCCCCTTTCCTAATCGTTGTGTCTCTTCGCTTTCCTTATCAAAGCACTTACAATTTCGACAATTAAGGCAGGAGGATGATTTCTCAATTTTACCCCTTAAGCGTCTTAAAAGTTTGTAGACTTTACTGTTCTAACCCCTCTAAGAAGGCTTTAACTTCTTTATACATATTGCTTTAAAACTTGTACCTATGTCAAATTACCAAAAGGGTAGAAAACCCACTTTCTTTAATAAAGTAGTTTCAATACTAACCAAAGAATGCCCAGCATAAGGAGTTACTCTCCCTGGATCCTCAGAATTTGCTTTGACTTCAACCTTTGACCATGTCCAATTCCGTAAATCAAGTGTCTGCAACAATATCTACACTATTGAGAGGGCAACCCAACAATATTAATTTGAAAAGAGAAAATAGAATAATTTTTTGGACAAAAAATAATGCAAAAAAATAATGACATTTATTTTGGCCATATAGTCCCATACCTGAAGATCATTAAGATAACGACCATTATGATTTCCACCAAATACATACATTTTATCATCAATAATAGTTGCTGCGTGCTATTAAATTGAAAATAAAAAAGCTAATCAGGCAAGGCTAAAATAAGAAGAAAGAACCAACTTTGATGGAAACCAAATCCCTTTTGATTTTCACTTACCCCGCATCTTTCGTTCTTGAGTAGCTCGGACATGTCCAAATCGTTTGAAGGATTGGATTAAGCCCATGCTCAACGCAGGCTCTAGAGCTTGATGTTCGGCTGCAAACGGCTGCGTTTTTGCACCCGTTTGCTGCTGCGTTTGCAGCCGTTTAACGGCGCATTTACGGCTGCAAACGCAGCAGCAAACGGGTGTAAAAACGCAGCCGTTTGCTGCTGCGTTTGCATCCGTTTAACGGTGCGTTTATGGCTGCAAACACGGCAGCAAACAGCGGCGTTTTTACACCCGTTTGCTGCTGCGTTTGCAGCCATAAACGCGCTGTTAAACGGCTGCAAACGATTGCGTTTTTGCACCCGTTTGCTGCCACGTTTGCAGCCGTTTAACGGCGCGTTTACCGCTGCAAACGGAGCAGCAAAAGGGTGTAAAAACGCAGCCGTTTGCTGCCGCGTTTGCGGCCGTTTAACGGCGCGCTCACGACTGCAAACGCGGCAGCAAACGGCTGCATTTTTACACCCGTTTGCTGTTGTGTTTGCAGCCGTAAACGCGCCGTTAACGGCTGCACCGATGCGGCTGAATGGGTTCCCTGATGCATGCTGCAAGTTCAACAACATGCACATACATTATTCAAAATAAGGAAAAACCTTTAAGCAGTTTACATGTATTATACCTCAATGATCCCGCCACATAGCCAACCATAAGATAAATAATGGTATAACTGCTTATGACCCAGTTCGGTCTCGGGTGTAACCATAGCAATGTGTTTTAAACACTCATCCCAGTCACAAAATAATGAATGATCTTCGGTAGCGCCAGCGAGAGCATTGTGTAGACCAGATGTATAATATGATTAACATGCAGGAAAAAAATAAATAGAACAATTTAAAACTGATTATTTGATCCAAACAAAATAATCATATAGAACAATATTAGTGTAATCAAACATAAGCATAATGTGTTTGCCTAAAATATAGAAAAATGTATGAAAAAACTTATATCAAAAACCCTTTTAATCACTAATGTTTCATGTGGCCAAGAAGCGTCTTAGCATCTTCTTCCTTATATCAAAAACCCTTTTAATCACTAATATAATAGAAAATGAGTAATGCATTGATAAAATTATCGCGTTACAAAAAAAATTACAGTTTTGTCCAACCACCTAAAGCATGTTTTAACTTTTGACTGACTATCATCCGCCATATAAATCATATATATATATATATACCTTTTGCAATTCATTTATATTACTTCGTGATATAACAATCCGTCTATCTTCGTCGATTTGTTTATTAAATACTCTAAGAGGATCTTCCTCCTGAATAAAAAGACAAACAAAGATTTTTGAAAGTTAACAAAATATCTAATAAGCATGCCTAATAAGTAAATAAAAAATTATCAAGATTCTAATATATATGTATATGTACCTTGGGCGGATGTAGACACATAACATTAGTGAATATTTTGTAAATCTCATTGTCCTCTGAACTTCTTGTGGGCTTCAGTAAGTCGCTTCAAAGAAAGAGGCTGGATAAAAATATCAAAGTGTTAATTGCAGTCAAAGAATGTTTAGTTATCAATTAACATAAGTCAGAATAACATCCAGACCCTAATTGTAACCTGCGTAAAAATCCCAAAAAAAGATCAATTAAGTAAAGCTATACTATCAGACATTGATATCCGAACACAAAATTAAACTAACCCTTCCTTGATGATTATTGTGTTTCCAACCTGGTGATTGAGAAGTGTTTAACCACCGGAACATCTTTAGTACCTAAATTGTTTAGAAAAAAAAATCAAGAACCTGATGTAAAATAATATACACCATAACACACCAAAATCCATGTAGATCTAAGACAAATAATCAAAATTCATGTAGATCCGAGACAAAGGAACTTGAGCGAGAGAACGAAGGCCTACCAACCACCAAAAACCACATCCAACTTGTAGATCTGCAACGCTCGGCTCAAAGTTTTTGGTTCCATGGAAGTGTCAGTTATCGAACTGTGAAAGCCAGATCTTGTATCGCATGTAGAAACCCTAGATCTCGTTTGAGAGAGAAAGCAGTGAAAGCCAGATCTTGAATCGCATGTACAAACCCTAGATCTCGTTTGAGAGAGAAAGCTGGGAGATGGGAATGGGGAGCGCCATATAGCAATCGCCATAGAGAGAGAGAGAGAGAGAGAGAGAGAGAGAGAGAGCAGAGGATGAGAGGATGAGCGGCCGGACCAAATGAGAGATGAGAGAAACCCTAGTTTGTGTGTCCGCGTGTTTAGTTTAGGGGAAAGCACCTTTTCAATTACCATCATTATAGAGAAATAAATTAACCATAGTGAATACAATTCATTTATTTATTTATCAATTTAAGTGTATCTATGAATTAATTTAGCAATTTAATATTTATGTACAAAGACCATTTTGTCCTTTTACTTACTTCATTAAGTTATTGTACCATACGCATAAAATATTGTAATTACTTAAATTTAGTTGGTATCCTTGGGAAATGCTTTATAATATAGTAATCAATAATCAATATTATTTTAAGTATTGCATTTAAAACTTCATAAATGTTGATTTTAAAATAGAAAATGCAACTAAATTTTAGATTATATATAGATATCGGTATTCTTTACACGATTCAAACATATAAATATAATAACTTATAGTAATTTTTTTTCTCTTACTCCTTTAAACTAGTTTGTGTATTTTACGTTAAGTGAGTGCGAAAACGACCCTCAATAATAATTTTAAAAGCGGTCGAAACAAAACGATCGAATCGTCTAAACCAAATCAAAGTTAGCTGGTTTAACACTCCGGTTTTCATGGTTTGTTGTACTAACGGCTTGTCCGATTTGAAACTTGAAACCGGCCGTATAAACCGAACCTACAATTCAATATCTTTATTCGTATATTCCGTGAAATATGTATCTATACTATATAATAAAAGAAACCACTTTAGGGACACTTTTCATCATATTAGGCCATCTCTTATAGATAATTATTCTTTTAATTTAATCTCTTTTAATTAATTATAGATAACTCTCTTATTAAATATTATTTAATTTAATATCTTATATAAAAGATTTTCTTACTTTATAAAAAAACTATTCGGAAAAGAAAATAAACGAATTATGTTGATTTCCCCTATGTGTTGTGGGCTTTAAATCCATACCCATCATGCGTGCATACGGTTTTTATTTTTATGGTATGGTCCATGGTTATGGATGAACAACCTAAATGTATATGGACAAATGTTAATGAAAACTAGGAGTCTAGAGCGTAGAAGAAAGAGTTAGAAAGTAAAACCAATCTTCTATACTATATAATAAAAAAACCATCGGAGTTCTTGGATCCTTTTCCGCGTTCGAGAATCCCCTCCCTTCTTCCATTCCGTCCCGAAGAGTAACTAGGACCAATTTAGTCATGTTTTCATGTTCCAATTGAACACTTTCCGCTTTTGATTATTCTCTTTACCAAACATATGCGGATCCATTCACGATCTTATAATAAGAACAAGAGATCTTTCTATCTCTTATAGATAATTATTCTTTTAATTTAACATCTTTTAATTAATTATAGATAACTCTCCTAGTAAGGGTTACATTTATTGAGACTTCGTTAACAAATTTTGCACCAACAAAATAATTTATTTTTATCACGAAAACCAAACTTTGTATTAATGTATTAAATATTTTTATTTTCACTATACAAAATTACATTTACTCGACCCATGTAACAAATGAGGTTTTTTAAGATATAACTTTTTATTATTTGATATATAAAATTAGATTTATTCAATTCGTTCAATACACGGGGTTTTTAAGGATATATATGTTTTATTATTTAGTACATAAAATTACATTTATTCAAACCGTGTAATGCGCATATTTTTAAAGATGTATTTTGTATTGTTTGGTATATAAAATTACATTTATTCAACCCGTGTAATAAATGAAGTTTTTTAAAGATGTATTATTTTATTGTTTGGTAAACAATATTACATTTATTCAAACTGTGTAATACACGCGGTTTTAAAGATATAACTTTTTTATTTGATATATATAATTACATTTATTCAACCTGTACAATATGGTTCTTATAGATATAACTTTTTATTATTTAATATATAAAATTATATTTATTCAAACCGTACAATAAATGAGGTTTTAAAGATATATTGTTTTATTATTTAGTATATAAAGTTTATTTATTCAACCCCGTGTAATACACGAGGTTATAACCTAGTTGCTATATATGAGTATTACAATCATGAGCTATCAATATTATTTTAAAACTTTCAATACAAACTAATAATTTTTTTTACTATCATGAGCTATCAATATTATTTTAAAACTTTCGATGCAAACTGATAATTTTTTTAATGCCTATTTTTTTTACATTAACAATTATGAATTTAAAAGAGATATACTAATAATTATTTTTTTTAATGTCTATTTTTATACATTAACAACTGAAAATTTAAAAGAGATATGAAATTACATCGAAATAAAAAGGCAAACAGAGAAGTCCATGCGTAGTGGGGCACTACCTCACAGGGAAGAAGGCCATGGTGCTCCATAGCGCCGCGGAACACCGCTACAGGCGGCGCTATGGGGGTTTGAAATGTTGCTGGCGTGATAGACATAGCGGCATGAAGGATCTGCAAACTTTTCCCCCACTCACACACATATATATATATATATATATATATATATATTTTGAAAGGTTCACACACATATATATACATACATATATATGTATAATTAATGGGGTTATTAATTAAGTGGGTGTTAATATTCCCACACCCCTCAACTCTATCTCTCTCTATATATACATAGATAGATTTAGAGAGAGATATAGTGAAAACCATGTGGGAATAAGATTTAACCATGTGGGAATAAGACACCCCTTAATTAATTGAGTAATGATGAGGTAGGGGTTTTATGACTACGCGCTCTAGTGTATAACACCCCATAAAGCCTTTGCATGCATGACGTGGCATGCCACGTTTTGGATAACGCCTACAAAGAGGCTTTATGACTACGCATGACCTAATAACCTGCGTCACTACCAGTCAAACCGGACTATCTGACCAATCCACCCAACTCGATTGGTTTGATTTGTCATTCCACAAAACCTCAGTTAACGATTCAACTCAAAATTTTCGTCAAAATGGTCCAACAAAAGAAAATTGAAAATCCCTGATAACATAACCCCACTCACTCAGCATCTTAAAATATTCAACTTTTTTTTTTTTTATCGAAATTCAATAGCTCCAGCTATCATTCACACTCCACTATCTCCATTTTCTCTTCTAAACTTACACCTGCAAAATCACACATACTGACACACACACTAGAATGATTAAACGTGGATCATTCACATATGCACAATGCATGCTTCAATCTCTATGATCAATTTCAATGCTGCATGCTTTCAGTCTCTATAATCATTCACACATACATACTGATCTATCATCTTTAGTTTCGAGCTTAAATCATTCAATAAAAATGAAGGGCGTCAACATGCGGTTATGGAACAACCTCAAACAACACATTTTTGGCTGTTGCGGGTCTTCCAAATGGGTTCTCGACACCGGAGAACAACCGTTAATAACCACCGGCGATCAGTCTCCACCGGCTACTGTAACCCTTGCAACCGCATTAGCGGCTGACCGTCGGCAACTGAACGTGGGGCCAACAGATGAGACGATAATGGTGAAACCGTTGAAAACAATATTGAGGTTGTTTGAGATAGATGATCGGGCGGCGGAACACGGCGGCGGAGTGGTGGGTGAGTTGTGTTGTGTGTGTAGTGATAGGTGCAAAGGGGCGGCGTTGATCCCGTGTGGGCATACTTACTGTAGAGTGTGTTGTAGAGCGATGTGGTTGAAGAAAGAGGCGTGTCCGATTTGTAGCCGTTTGATTACGGAGGTTCTTGAGATATTTTGAGATTTTGGGAGGATGAAAATGGTAAGTTGAGTATCTTGAGGGGGTTATTCGGAAATGTTTAGAGGGTTGGGGCTGGATTGTGGCAATCTGCATACTTTGAGGGTGAAAATTGTATTATTCTATATGGATTTAACTAGTCTAACTTCCCGTGTGTTACACGGGTGGTTTCACAATAAAATATATCATTTAACAGTATTGACATAAACTTTTAAATGTTATATGTTATATTTGGAAATGAAACAAATATTGCATTTCTATCATGCTTCTCTAGCTTGGGAAAGAGTTGTTTGTTCTTTGTTATACCACCTGTTGAAAGATTACCCACGCATTACGATGGGCATTCGATCAATGTTGATGTTATTCGTTATAGTACCAGTAACATAAATCTTTCTTTAACTTATCTGGTTCATTTTTATAATCCAACACGTCTAAAAGTTTGACCCGCAAATCAAACATTCGTTAATCATTAAGAAAATAAGAGCAAAATGATAAATTTGTATGTTATATTTCATGATTAGTAAATATAATTACCTTTGGTGCACCAAAAGAATAACCATACATTTCACTAATCCAACCAAATTCATTCATCAAACATATCTTAAGTTAGTGTTCCACGATAACTATATCAAAAATTAAATAAATAGAATAATTGAGCAAAATTCAACGATTCAAGAAGAAAACAAACAATAATAGATATAAAGAAGTAAATCATTCAACTAACCACAAACCGATTCGTTAAGAGTATGATGAACTCACTTTTGACAAACTATTGGGAATTCTTTGTTCCTTCCGGACATAAAAACATCACATTTTTCACGGCTTGCAACAATTATGCGTTGTTCTAATATTTTAAGAGGAAACGCTCAAATGCAGACGGTTCTGTGGTAATAACAATTGCCAAGTGATATCAATCTTCTATGGATAAATCTATATTGATGTTGTGTCAAATTTATAATAAAGATAAAAAATTTATACCCAAATCGTTTACACAAACATCTTGTGATATTCCATTCTTTGATATCTTCTCCAGCAAGGCTAAAGGGTCAACGATACCTGATACATCTAACCGGAACTGCTGGTAAGTAACACTTCAACATCATTGTCGTAAGTAGAGGTGGCAATTTACATCCATTTAAGAATCAATAAGTTAAATTTGGCCGTGTTCTATCTCAAAAAGGTCAAATGAAAAACATAGAACATGTCAAACGGGTTAAAGGTTACACTAAATCATTTGACTCAGCCTCTCTGGTTATTAGAAAAATATGGTTTTTGTAATCAAAATTAGCCATTTATTGTTTATCGCTTTATATAAGTTAAAAAGAAGTGAATTTTTTTAATGTTAACCCCAGTTGGTCTATTATGACCAGGTTCAGTCCAAACCTGGTTTTTGACTTATTACCCAACTCGCTTGACCTACCCATTTGGTGGCCTTTAGTCATAAGAGACAAATTACCTTGTAAACTTCAAGTGTGGAGCATGCCTCTGGAGGCTTAATTAAAACCATTGGCAAGTCGAAAGATATAGGCGAGGGTATTTATTGAACAATCAGATATAAAAAATGTGAACAAATCAAATTAAAAGCAATACATTTACTTGAAAATAGTACAATATTATAAAAAAATAGCAAATTACTCATCGGGTAATATAAACAATTAAGTGCATACTCTGAGTCACTTTGTTTGTGGCAAAACATACCTCGTCGTTACCGGTACGATAGGCACATACCTAACCTCTATTGGTTCATCACATTGATCATTCCATGAAAGACATGTGGTCCATTGCATTGACATTCTACCAACTTGTTGTGGAGAATCCATGACCTACACACAATTAGATTTCATGGCATTATTATGATATTCATTTTTTATACATGCACAAAACAAAACCGGTTTTAGGATCGAAATCGAAAAAAAAAAAAACGAAACCGTTTTTTAACCGGTTATTAAAAAAACCGGTTCGGGCTTAACCCCACCCGGCGGTTATAGACCGGTTCTTCTTCGCCAAACATCTTGTGATATTCCATTCTTTGATTTCTTCTCCAGCAAGGCTAAAGGGTCCATGGTACCTGATACATCTAACCGGAACTGCTGATAAGTAACATTTCAACATCATTGTCGTAAGTAGAGGTGGCAATTTACATCCATTTAAGAGTCAATAGGTTAAATTTGGTCGTGTTCTATCTCGAAAGGGTCAAATGAAAAACATAGAACATGTCAAATGGGTTAAAGGTTACACTAATCATTTAATCAGACTCGTTGTTAGAAAAATATGGTTTTTGTAATCAAAATTAGCCATTTATTGTATATAACTATATATAAGTTAAAAAGAAGCGGAAAATAAAGACTTTCAATGTTAACCTCACTTGGTCTATTATGACCCGTTTCAGTCCAAACCTATTTTGACCCGTTACCCAACTCACATGACCTACCCATTTGGTGGCCTCTAGTCATAAGAGACAAATTACCTTGTAAACTTCAAGTGTCGAGCATGCCTTTGGAGGCTTACTTAGAACCATTGGCAAGTCAAAAGATATAGGCGAGTGTATTTGTTGAACAATCTAACATCAGAAATGTGAACAAATCAAATTAAAAGCAATGCATTTACTTGAAAATAGTACAATAATATAAAAAATAGCAAATTAATCATCAAGTAATATAAACAGTTAAGTGCATACTCTGAGTCAGTTTGTTTGTGGTAAAACATACCTCGTCGTTACCGGTTTAAAAACCGAACCGAACTGGTTAGTACCAGGTCGAATTCTTCTCGTATCAATTCGGTTTAAAAAAACCGAACTGGTTTTAAAAAATGGTCTTTTGTGCCATAAAAAAAAACCGAAACCAGTTAAAGAAACAGACCGGTTTAAAAAAAAACTGATTTCTTCACCTCTAGTTAACAAATAATCAAAGACAAAATCTAATTAAGAGGAATCAAACTATCATATAGAGCGTGACATTTTTACATGATCTTTCATATACTTCTCCCATCCTTTAAAAACATTCCTTTTGTAACCTTTAGAATGTTCCACCCAAGTATGCATATTCCTCACAAATCCATCATCATTATTGACCTTCAACTCCATTACTTGAAAATAGTACGATATTATAAAAATAGCAAATTACTTATCGGGTAAGATAAACAATTAAGTGCATACTCCGAGTCACTTTGTTTGTGTCAAACCGATGAAATCAACTATATTGGCTTAAAAAAAACATAACTCTGATGCATGTCGTCATCAAAGCAACAACGGTTAACTGGAACTGGACAAACTTTAGATGTTTATGTATACTACACATCCCCATTTGGCTACTTTAATGATTATTACATCATCCAACAATTACATCAGCTTGTTCTTTAGCAACCTATGGCATGTACCAGGATCAAACATGTGAAAAAAAAAACATCCTCACTATTACTGCAACTTGTAAGAAAGTAAGAGATACTAACCTATATTGCTGCTATTCCAATAAAAATTCCAATGTCAGATTCATGCAAAGTCGAAGCATCGCTAGTACCATCACCCATGAATGCAACAACTTCACACTGGGACATACAAATTGTATGTTGGACACGATGTCGCCATCACCTGTACTCACGGAAAAGCATTAAAAATTTCAATACAGGCAGTTAAATGAGCGGGCCCAGGCAACACTTTATTCGTCAAAATAGATTCTATATGAAATGAGCTTCTTTCAAGTAGAGTTGTAAACTGTTTGGTTAAGTCATGTTGACCCACTAACAGTGTCATATGATTGTGTTGCTTATTTTAACAAAAACACATATTATGGAAACAGTAAAATGATGACTCTTGGCTGATATCGACCCATTTGACCCATTTAACATGTTAATCGCACGATAATCCAGTCTCCATTACTTGAATGAATGTGTGTATAACTGAATTTTTGGTGCTAATATAATATGTTCTACCAAAGTGGAAGGGAGAATGCCACATTCCTTTGTAATGGCTCGATCTGTGTTGATATTATCACTCGTAACCATACACACACTAAAAGTAAAAGCTAACTCCTGCAAGACAAAAGACAAAAGAAGTGACAAACATAGCACAATCTTGACTTTAAACTTTGGTATACAATTGGTAAAGAACATCTCCCCCTAAAAACCAAACACAGAAAAACATCAGATCAGACTTCTATCTTCGATTAAAAAAAAACAATCCTGCAAATCAAGACTTATTTAAAAGCCAAAGGTTCTAAAGAAGATTAAATCTTAAAGTAACTTTCCAAAAACTAAATCATCTTCTTTTAAACCTTTTTTTACCAAATCAAAACAAATATAAGAAATCAGGCGAAACTAACAGCAAAGTTAGCTCATCTGTACTTATAAAATGAATAAAAAAGAACCCTAAAATACCTTCTTTTTATTTGAAATCCTCCTTAGTTGCATGTAATCAATCATGTTTTTGTGGTCATAGTTTTCCTATACCAAGTTTGCATAAACATGGTATGTTAAACTTGATAAACGATAAGCATGAATTACCTATAGTCAATGATGAATAAGAACTCTCATCAGCCATAATTGCAAATTTCTACACAATAGATTCCATATCAATTCATGGATAAATGAGAAGTAGCTAAAAATGAAACTCATTAATACACTATCATAGTCATTCTTTTACTCCAATAAGCATTGCATAACTAAAGAAAACAATTAATACACACACATACACATTAGGCACATTTTTTTTCCAGCAACAGTTTCCAGATTCACTGCAAATAACCACCAAACTATCAGCCAACAATAGTTATGATTCACTACAAATCATAAAAAAATAAAATAAACAAAACCTCAATTAATCATCAGATTAAAAATCTAATATGACATAACACTTCAATTTATATGATCCATAAGTACAAAAATAATATAAAATACAAAAGAATGTTCCATTGGATAATCTAAAATATAGTATGGAACTTAAAGGGGATTATGGAGCTTTTTTTTTCTATATAGTATGTTGATTTAAAAAAAATCTTATTTCTCTGTTATTTTCCTCTTGCGTTATGAACTGAATGGCCTACCTGATTAATAGCATAGATTAATAGCATAGGTCTTATAAGTAAAAACAAAAGTGAACAACGTTTAATAAATATTGATTTCCTTGAAACTTTAGAATCAAAGCAAAGATGTACCCAAACAAAAACAATTGCGACCCAATTTGTAAGAGCAGACGCAAGGATTTGAAAATCAAAGACAACAATCGTAACATGAGACATAAGAAGAAAAGAAAGCATTACAATTACAAATAGAAATTAAAGAAGGCAAACCTGAGCGACATTTGTGTGTCGGAGCAGCAAACAGATCCAATACGAAGAAACCCTAGCAAAAAACGTTTGAAAGTCAAAATCAAATGATAATGAGAAAATATATCAACACCTTCCCTTGCGTCCTCAATAAACCCATGCTTCCCAAGCACCGAAATCGTAACATTACAAGCAACCACATCTCTTTCAGACATTTCATCGAACACCTTCCGTGCACAACTCAAATCCCCAATCTTCGCATAAAAATTAAGCAACCCAGTTTCCAAAACCACGCCAGAATCAAAACCCATCTTAACCTTCCGTGCACAACTCAAATCCCCAATCTTCGCATAAAAAAAACGATTTAGGGTTTATGATGGAATGAATGAACTGGAAAACTAACAAAAGATGATTAACCAGACACAAATAGAAATCCATTAACGTGTATAAGAACATCAATAAACAGACAAATTACAACAATGAACTGGTTAAAATCTCATATCACAAAGAATTAGCGGATCCGTTAACATCAACAACAACATACAAATCATACAACAAAATTGGGGTTTTCTAATAAAAACTAAAAAATCACATACAGAGGTGGAATCCAACTTACCGATCCTTGTATTTTGGAAGTCTGATGATGAACATAAAACAGAGCACGATTCTTCAGTGATCGATTGAAACATCCGATTAAAAGCAATAATTTGTATATAGGTGATAGAATTGGAAACGGTTCCATAATTTCCTAAACAAACTTCCAATTATTGAATCAGTATTCAACCTTCCATATATAATCTAAAGGAAGCGTATTAGAGAATTGAAAGAAAATGAAAGAAAATAGAGAGAAGAGATAGATGGCGCCTAAAATTCCCATTCTCTGGCCAAAGAAAGCAGCCATCTCAAAGTCAAAAAGTCAACCTTTATTTTGCTTTAGTATAATAGATAGATGTGGCTTTGGTGCTTATATTAATTGGTTTTAAAGCTGGTAAGAATTAATGTGGTTTTGGTGCTTATATTTACAAAACTAAGGTATGGTGATTGTCCATCTTTGGAGGATGATTCGTTACGTAGACGTCACATCATAGTCCTTAGAGCATGCCTCTCCAAGATAGAAACACTGGAAATGGAGAATGATCCTACCCCACAATCTTAACTTTTTTTTTTAAATTTATCTACCTTTTTTTAACATTTATTAGCAATTTACTCATAAAAAAACACAATCCGTAGACTCCCCATTACATAACACATCAACCACATTATCATCATCAAACCCACCAAACCCACCTTATCATAATCCAAACTCAAATTCAACAACAATTTCAAAGTTCAACACAACTCAAGTTCATCATCCACCTTATCAGCTTTCTCAACCAACTGAACAAAATCCTTCGCCGCCACAGCTCCAGACTCCGTTTGACCTCCGACGAAGCTTTTTGGAACAACACAAAGCTGCTCGATTGAGACTCGTTTGACCTCCGGCGAAGACTTTTACGAAGCTCAAAATCCCGCTTTGAAACAACACAAAGCTGCTCGATTGAGACCAGTTTGACCTCTGGCGAAGACTTTTTGGAAGCCAGGTTTAAAATTAGGGTTTAATTTGGAAGCGGTGTAATTTGTCTTGTAGTGGCCGTCTCCAACGTCGGGAGGGCGACGTTCAAGATGAAGCCGGGGGGGGGGATGGCCTGGCCACCGACGACGGGCCTCGACGGGGGTGGGACGAGCCCCACACCGTCTAGCCTAAATCCAATCTACACTCTACATTGTGTTTTAAAGATCGTAAGTACTAATGTGGTTTTGGTGCTTATATTTACAAAATTAAATTCACTCTACACACTACATTGTGTTTCAAAGATGGTAAGAATTAATGTGGTTTTGGTGCTTAGGCCATGAAGTATACTTTCACGCTCTTTAACTACACGTGGACGCCACGTCATCTACTTTACCCTCTTTCACTTCACCTCACACCAAGGAAATGGTTTAACCACTCATTAACGTCCCTTAAATTAATTAAAATACATACATATATATATATAGGGCTAGGTTAACGTACAATAGCTCTTATCGTACAATATGTACTCGATCATCTTAGCTGTCCGATCTGGTGTGAATTCACTTTTGAACATGCGATTTGTGCTGAAAAACCAACATGCGAAATTGCTTTATATATCAACATGCGATTTCATCATATTTACCAACATGCAAAATTGCTGCAAAAAAACCAACATGCGAAATTGCTGCAAAAAAACCAACATGCGATTTCCAACATGTTTTTTTATAACGTGCGATTTCACAATATCGTACGTATTGTACGTTAGGGATATTGTATTTTACACTTTCTCTCTCTCTCTCTATATATATATATATATATATATATATATATATAACATGTGTGTGTGCAAAATTCCCAATGTTTGATTCCCTCTCTCTCTCCTAGTGAACTCCTTAACACATGAGCCTTTTTATGCCCCTTAACACCCCCAAGGAGCGGTATGACGGACATTAACAGATGCCAACTAGGATTAACGCCTATGAGCGTTAAAGTATACCAGGAGGCCTTATATTTACAAAAATAAATCCACTCTACATTGTGTTTTAAAGATGGTAAGAATTAATGTAGTTTTGGTGCTTATATTTACAAAATTAAATCCACTCTACACTCTACATTGTTTACCATGTTGTATACACGTCTCTACATAAACAGAACGTTGAGCCCCTGACATTATTGTCTAGTGGCATTTTAGGGGTATGATAAGGCTTAGGGACCATAAGATCCTAGGTTCGATTCCCACAAGGGGATTTTCCTAGATTTATTGGTTCCCTCATGAATTGGTGTATATATATCATTGTCTGGCGGAGATGGATATGATCGGGTGGTTTCGCTGGTGACACAATAATACTCAGTGATCCGCCAGTAATCTAAATTTACCGTTCAAAAAAAAAAAAACCCGAGCGTTGAGTAAACCGTTTGGCGAGGTTTGTTTATACCCGTTTATTTAATAAATGAATGTACATAAATATTTTTTTGTTTATTTAATTAAATGAATGAATATGAACATGTGTTTTGAACGTTCATGAATATAAGTTTATGTTGGTTTATTAACATTAATGCAAAAGTTCTCTCTCTCTCTCTCTCTCTATATATATATATATATAGGGTGGGGTTCGGGTAGAAAGTCCAAGTTTCCTAGAAAGTGTAAAAAGTCATAAAACACAATAATTTCAGCCATAAAACACACCTAAAACTCACAAATAATAGAATGAAGATTACTAAAACACCATATTCAAACCCTAATAGCCAATAAAAACTTCAAACACACCATCGTAGAACTATGAATATAAAACAAAAAATGCTAAACAACATAAAACACAATAATATTTGCCATTTCATAATCAGAGCCTTAACACCTAAAACACAACACAAAACCCACATACATGATGTTTTAGTAATCTTCATTATGTTATTTGTGGGTTTTTTTGTGTGTTTTATGGTTGACATTATGGTGTTTTGTGACTTTTTACACTTTTTAGGAAATTTGGATTTTCTAGCCAACTCCTAGCCTATATATATATATATAGGGGAAGGTTCATTTGAGAAGAAATTTAATGTGAGAACAAAAAGAAGAAATGACATATTAGTAAAATGCTATTTCATTTATAACTCATATCATTAATTTTTCTCTCTTTAATTAATTAGTCAACCAAAGATTAATTATACTACATATAATCTACAAAACCTACACATATCAAAATTTTCCTACATGTTATAGAATTGAGTAAACTGCCATTTTGGTCCCTGTGGTTTGACCAGTTTTGCCACTTTAGTCCAAATCTCAAACTTATTACATCCAGGGCCCTGTGGTTTGGTTTTTGTTGCCATTTTGGTCCAAATTTCAAATTTGACCAGATTCTCCTTCTTAAACCCTTCTATTTTGTCTTTATTCTCAGGGGCATTTTGGGCATTTTGTAATTATTATATAAAATACCCTAAAATCATCATCCTCATCATCAGAAACCAGAAACCTCTCTCTCTCATCTTTCTCACCAGAAACCTCTCTCTCTCTCTCTCTCTCATCTTTCTCACTCTGCTCTCTCTCTCTCTCTGAACTACCAATACCCAAAATCATCATCCTCATCATCAGAAACCAGAAACCTTAATCTTTTTTACGGTGTTTGCACCAAACAAAATCCATTGACGGTGTTTGCACCAAACAAAATCCATTGAATCTTTTTATGCAAACGATGGAGGAGAAAGTGGAAACCCTAACGGTGAGCAGAGGCAAAATCAAGAACACCAGTGAATCTTTTTATGCAAACGATGGAGGATTGTGGTGGTGCTAGTGGTGGTTTGTGGCGGCAGGAGGAGAGAGAGAGAGAAAAAGAGAGAGACGGTGGAGGAGGTGGTGGTGGTAGGTACGGTGGTTGTGGTGATGATACACACTCTGTGCTGCATCTTTGTGAATCTTGTTTCTGGTTTTGTTGGTGGTTTGTGGCGGCAGGAGGAGAGAGAGAGAGAAAAAGAGAGAGACGGTGGAGGAGGTGGTGGTAGGTACGGTGGTGGTGGTGATGGTGATGATACACACTCTGTGCTGCACATACGATTTAGATCTGAGCACATACGATTTAGATCTGTGAATACACACTCTGAGCACATACGATTTAGATCTGAGCATATCTCTGTGAATCTCGTTTTTGTGTAAAAGAATCGTTTTTTTGCAGGTTGTAAATTCGTGGTGTTTATGAATCTAAGATTGAAGTTTGTGTGTTTATGAATCTAAGATTGAAGTTTGTGTGTTCAATGAAGAAGAATTTTTTTTTTATTTGTTGCTGCAGATTGATATTGAAGTTGCAGGTTGTAAATTCGTGGTGTTTATTCAACGGCTGATATTCTAAGAGTGAATTTTGTTAAAGTGCGGTTGAAGATGATGAGGGTGGGGGTGGGTAGTTGGGCGGTGGTTGCAGGGGGTGCGAGAGGGTGGTGGCAGGTGGTGGTGCTTGGCGGCGAGAGGGGGGTGGTGGTGGTTGAAGATGATGAGGTTGAACATGATGATGATCAGGAGGTTGAAGATGATGATGATCAGGGGTTGAGGTTGAAGATGATGATTATGTGGGGTTTTTTATATTTTAGGGTTTTTTATTAAATGAATTGCTTTAAATAAAACATAAATGACCAAAATACCCCTGCACTAAAGGACAAAATAGGCAGCTCTCAACAGTTAAAAATGGGGTTTTTTGAAATTTGGACCAAAATGGCAACAAAAACCAAACCACAGGGCCCTGGATGTAATAAGTTTGAGATTTGGACTAAAGTGGCAAAACTGGCCAAACCACAGGGACCAAAATGGCAGTTTACTCTATAGAATTTTATCCTACACAGTCGAAATTTATCCTACACACCTCGAAATATATAGTAATTTATCTTACACAACTAGTAATTTATTCTACACTTTAAATTAAGTTGTTTTTTAATTTGGAAAAAGTATATATTTTGAAAAGGAGTTACAAATTTATTTTAGCTAGTTATTAAAGGGGAAGAATACAAATTAATAATTTATGTAAGTTTACCAATATACCCTTATATTAAAATTAAATACAAATATTAAATGAAGTAAAATAAAGCATTCTTATTGGTTGAAACTTCTTCTTTTTTCTTCTTACAAAAAAATTCTTCTCATTTGAACCCTCCACTATATATATATATATATATATAAATGGGATGATAAAATGAAAACCCACTTGAGTTGAAAAAACTTAAGAAACCCTTATAAAAACCCTATGTAACCTTTTTATTTTTTTCTAAAAAAGGGAATTTAATATATAGTAATTTATTCTACACTTTAAATTAAGTTGTTTTTTAATTTGGAAAAAGTATATATTTTGAAAAGGAGTTACAAATTTATTTTAGCTAGTTATTAAAGGGGAAGAATACAAATTAATGATTTATGTAAGTTTACCAATATACCCTTATATTAAAATTAAATACAAATATTAAATGAAGTAAAATAAAGCATTCTTATTGGTTGAAACTTCTTCTTTTTTCTTCTTACAAAAAAATTCTTCTCATTTGAACACTCCACTATATATATATATATATATATATATATAAATGGGATGATATACACAACTAGTAATTTATTCTACACTTTAAATTAAGTTGTTTTTTAATTTGGAAAAAGTATATATTTTGAAAAGGAGTTAACATAGGGTTTTTATAAGGGTTTCTTAAGTTTTTTCAACTCAAGTGGGTTTTCATTTTATCATCCCATTTATATATATATATATATATATATATATATATATATATATATATATATAGTGGAGGGTTCAAATGAGAAGAATTTTTTTGTAAGAAGAAAAAAGAAGAAGTTTCAACCAATAAGAATACTTTATTTTACTTTATTTAATATTTGTATTTAATTTTAATATAAGGGTATATTGGTAAACTTACATAAATCATTAATTTGTATTCCTCCCCTTTAATAACTAGCTAAAATAAATTTGTAACTCCTTTTTAAAATATATACTTTTTCCAAATTAAAAAACAACTTAATTTAAAGTGTAGAATAAATTACTACTTGTGTAATTTATCTTACACAACTAGTAATTTATTCTACACTTTAAATTAAGTTGTTTTTTAATTTGGAAAAAGTATATATTTTGAAAAGGAGTTACAAATTTATTTTAGCTAGTTATTAAAGGGGAAGAATACAAATTAATGATTTATGTAAGTTTACCAATATACCCTTATATTAAAATTAAATACAAATATTAAATGAAGTAAAATAAAGCATTCTTATTGGTTGAAACTTCTTCTTTTTTCTTCTTACAAAAAAATTCTTCTCATTTGAACCCTCCACTATATATATATATATATATATATAAATGGGATGATAAAATGAAAACCCACTTGAGTTGAAAAAACTTAAGAAACCCTTATAAAAACCCTATGTAACATTTTTATTTTTTTTTCTAAAAAAGGGAATTTAATATACATATACTTGAACATTTTTGCAAAAAAAAAAAAAATTAAAAAGCGCCGAGTAGTTTTAAAAAAAATGTTAAAAATTCCATGTTATATAATATATATGTCCAAAAAAATGTAACATACAGATTTTGAACATTTAAAAAAAATTAGTCGGCGCTTTTTATATTTTTTTATATAAAAATGTTCAAATATATGTATGTTACATTCCCAGTTTTTTTTAGAAAAAAAATAAAAATGTTACATAGGGTTTTCTTGGGTTTTTTTAACTCATGTGAGTTTTCTTTCTATACTTCACACATACACACACACACACACATATATAAGGTCAGGATTTAGGGAAAACGGTGAAAAGTGTGAGAACAGTGAGAACGCTTATGGACGGTCAGATCAAAACAATCTATGAACTAGATTGGTGCGGTGGCGTTTTTGTAAATAACATCAATTCTATTACTTGGAACGTGCTTCATTAAGGGTAAAAAGGTAAAACATCACTTCTTACATAAAAACACCATTAAATATAAAACACCACCTAAATACAAAACGCCAAATAATAAAAAATATTTTTTCCGCGTAGTTTTTTCTGTGTTTTACATAATGATTTTATCATCTTGGCCTACAAAAAACGCCATTAAAAATAAAACGCCAAACTTGAAAGATGGGACGTGTTACAGACTTAACAGATAAAGCTGAGCAAAACAGTAATTACAAACAGTACCTGAAACAACGGATACTTTATTAATTGCATTTATTATAATAATATCCCGCCTAAACTACGCGCCAATGACATCCTATAAAAAGAAACCTCTCAGCATCTTCCACTAATCACACCAAAAATACAAGCGCCATGGTTCATTAATACCACTCACTGTAAAACACCAAAAAAGTTAAAAAATCAAAGATGGCAAAGATCCTTTCTTGGATATTCAGTATTGTTCTGCGTGAAGTTTCACTGAATGGATTGTTAGGTGAGGGGAGTAACTCAGTAAGATTTTACTGTATGAGATGGACAAATCTTCAAGAAAAAAAGACTGATGACAGTCATATGTCATTTTCTTTTCTTTTTTCTTGAAGAAGGCTTGGATGAGGAGAAGATATCGATGACACTGAAGAGTGGGATGAAGATAAAGATGAAGACCAAGCAAAAAACCCACTTACACGGCATCAATCTATGTCCAAACATCCACAAAGCCACTTCAACAAACGAACAACAATAAATCACACCAAAACCAAAACGCTATATATTTGTGACAGTTCTTGTAGTTTCAAAGAAGAAAGAGACTGATGGCAGTGAAGATTTGGAAGAGAAATTCGACTATGATTTTTAGTTTTTTTTTTGCTTCAATTTTTTTTCTGTGGTTTGTAATCTAATTTTCTGCTATAAAAAATACATTATTTCTTTAGAAAAATGCTTGTAAAATGCTAAGATACCACAAACGCCAAAACTCTACAACAATAATAGAACAATGTGTCATCTTGTCTAAAATCCATTGAAAATACAAAACGCGAAAATCTAAAAGATGGGACGTGTTATAGCCTTAACAGATGAAGCTAAACAAACAGTAACTACAAATAGTAAAACTGAAATGAAGGAAACTTTATTACTAACATTTATTATATTAAAAGTCACTCCATGGATACTTGAATTTATTTATCTTTTCAAAAACATCATAATTACCTGTCACGTTATAGGACTGCATTCTACATGGCGGAAAAAAGTCATTATATAAGTAGAACATGTAAACAAAACTTAACACTCCACGTATTCTCTAACACGCCACACATTGTCTAAAACGCCACACAACTTAAAAAAATGGTTTAGGTTATTGCATGGAGGTTTGAGAGCTCGGAGAGATGTTTCATCCAAAAGTTCTCTGACAGGAGACGGGTGAAGGTCAAGACAATCAATGCCGTACTTAGTATGAATGAAGCCGTTCAGAGGGATATTCTGGCCCTTGGGGTTCCAATGGCCGACGATTGTGAAAGGACTCGAAAGGTTATAAGAAGATTGAAGAGAAAATTTCCAGCATATGCAGATGATGATGATGATGACATTGACGATACTGGTCTACCAACAGTTAGCAGTTGGGGTTTGGATGAACATGTCACACCCCTTTCTAAGGCGGAAGCACGAGGTGTGATCATGAAATGTTCTCATTGCATACGAATGGTAAACATACTACATGCTCATAAAAATAACTTCAAATGCCAATAACATTACATAACTGAAAACATAGGTTAAGTGTTTACATCACAAGACAACATTTTGTTTGATAAGTTTACAACTTTATGCAAAGATAAAACATAAGCAACATCCATTAGCAAGAGTATGACCGCACGCACATCCACTTTAGTCACCTGAAATACATGTGATTTTTTGGAAAAACGTCAACATAATGTTGGTGTGAATTCATGCAGTTTCTGTATTGAACGTTTGTATACTTTGTATGAAAACATGGTATGTAATTTGTATAACTCAAGTATTCCTGTATGTATCAAGATTGTTAATGGGTTTCAAGGCCATTAACATGTGACACGACATAGGAAGCATCCAAACCATAGGCATTTTTCTAGTTGTCGATTCACGACGGAGACACAAAAGCACTACTTGGTACTAGTTTTCACCAAGAGTGTGGCTGCCCGAAAACCCATTAGATCTAACCTTTTGTTCTGCGGTCTTAGTATGTACACGATTAATGGTGCTTCTGGTACCCTATTCGTGACACGATTTCTAGTATCATTCCTCATTTCTTGTATCCATCATACCATAACTCATGTATTTTTCCCCAAGTTTAAAAGTATGTAAAAGTTTAAAAGTGGGGACATAATCTCACTTTTCTGTAAACATTTAGTAACATGTACTTCACCCCCGAAGTTATAAAACTGAAAACAGTTAAAAGAAAAGGGGGCGTTTCTTGCGCCGTAAACTTCACCGGGTTTGCTTATATAGCGTCGTGACCTATACGTGTTTTATTAACGTTAGTCACTAGACTTTGTAAGATCGTGAAACGACCTAACGAGTCGATCAGAAGAGTGCTCAGACAGAATCAGAGGCGGAATTCATTGATTAGGTCTTCGTTTAGCTTGGATTCACTATTAATTGTCTCGTATATTGATCTCTGAACAATTTACAAACTGGAGACACTTCGACAGCACCTCGGCGTCGGAATCAATAACGTTACAAATCAAATCGCATCAAGGGTATTTATAGGTGAAGCTATTCCGTTTGAAAGTGGCATGACATGCTTCAAACGGAATGGCATGCTTCAAACGAAATGACACTCCTCAAACGGAATGACACTCCTCAAACGGAATTAGCTCAATCACATCTAAAACCTACCCTATTTCTCGTATAACGTGCCCTGATCTATCAATTCTAGTATAAGACTCGATACAAGACGAAGTCGACAGACGTATGCACTAACAGACTCCCCCTCGAATGTTGACGAGTCTGAAGTATCGAGTCTTCTCATTCTTCAGTATTTACCGGTCTTCAGGCTCTGTCACAATCTGAGACTCGAACGAAGATGAAGTCAACAGACAACTGTACCAACAGGCTCCCCCTTGAATGTTGACGGAATCTTCAGTGACAGTCTTCAACATGATGACTCTTCAATCTTGATCGGTCTCCTTCCTTTTTAAACATGTACCAGGATCTTCTCTTTGGCTCTAACCTCGTCAGACTCCCCCTCTCATCATGATGGGATCGCCGTCTGGAATTAGCTATCACCTTGAGATCAATCCCTGGCTTTATCTCTGATCAGTTCATCATCTGCACAAATTCTCACTACCACATAAGTTTTCACTTAAATCAATAAGAAAAAACTTACTAGTAATAGTTACATCAAGTTCAAATTAATGACCCTGATTAACTAATCTCAACTACTTTCTTAAATCAAAAATTTTCAATTCAGCACACACACTCCCAAACCAGTTCATCATGTTCAGCACTTGGAATTTTGAATATCAGCTCTCCAACATCAGTTGCCGAAAATCTTTTTGTATTTTTCAAAAGTTTATGCTAAAACACTCCAAAAATCTTTTTGGATTTTTGAAATAAAGAAATGCAGTAAAGAAATATTTACAGACAATATTTTTGTGAGCTTGAGTAAGAGGATCATATCAGTTTATGTGACCAATCACTAGCACCGTTAAACTTTAAACATTTTCAGTTCTAAACGATTCACGTTGATTGACGATATTGTTGTCCACTTAAACTCAATCTAAAAACTTTCAAAATGCTTACCGATACGTTAAGGTATATTTAGATAGCACTAAATTCTTATGGACCCCACGATCTCAGCATATCCCCTTATCATGCAATACACTGACTCAAGTAATGCTTTTAAACTTTTATCAACTGTGATTTGTGCGAAAATAAAGCAGAATGTTTAAACATTAACAACCAGGTCGATACTTTCGTATACGCAGAGAAAGTCCAATGTTTAAACAAAATAAGAAAATAAAAAACAAGTTGAAGTTGTTTAGGCTTAATTTACCAGGTCGATACTTCCGTATACGCAGAGGAGGTCCAAAGCTTAAACGAAACACCAAAGAAAATAAAGCAGAACGTTTAGGCAATAACATCCAGGCCGATACTCACGTATATGCAGAGGATGTCCAATGCTTAAACAAAATAAAGAAATAAAACAAGTTTAAATCTTTGCAAAATGAAATGCACAATCACAGCGACTTGTTAGCAAAGTTGTGAAAGTTTACAAACTTAACCAGTTTTATGTCTTTCGACAATCAGCGATTACTGAGTAGGTACACAATCAAGAAGGACAAAACTAAGTACTATGCTTTCGACCATGTTTCCCACTAGAACTAGGCTTTTTCATTTTAGGTTTGTATCGTTCTCGCAAATCTACTAGTCTAGCTGAGCCTACAGTCACATCTTTAGTAAGATCGTTTATCACATTTTATCTCTTCATTTCTTTAGCATGCTGTGACAGTCCAACTGATCTACTATCATTTCCTCTTTTTGACAACAAAACTCATTTTTGCATTTTTCAATGTTTTTGACAATTTTCTAAATTTTTTTTTCAACTTTTTACTCCCTCTAAAATCAAAATATGTCTCAATTTTGATTTTCTGGGAAAATTTGAAAACAAGCTATACAAGAAATGTGACAACATGATGAGAATCACTTCAATTCTCCATTCACTTGGCATGAACAATCAGAACTCCCCCTGACAACAAAACATTTTCCCATAGTGATTTCAAAACACTTAAGCTTGTTTTAATCAAAATGGTTTTTCCGGAAAAAAAGTTTTGTGAGTCATTTCTCAAACATGGGGATCTTTCATCACCTTGTTTTTTTATCACTTGTATGATTTTACATTTCCCGATTTTCTCAACACAATCACTTGTAGAAAATCAAGTACAACTTAATATCCCTGATTTACCACTTGTAAGTCGAAATATCACCGAATTGAATTTCTCAAGAAAGATGCCGATTCCTGCTTCACTCTTACCAACCTGGAAGCTCCGACAGGTCAGGTTTTTCTATTTGAAAAGTTTCACCCAAGCCTGACTGTCCTTGGGTGATTTTGAATTCTTGTTCAACAATGGTGGAAAATTTGCATCATCCATTATTAGACCAGAATTCTCAACTTTTACCTCAACACACGGCTCTTCTGGTTTTACCATACCAGAATCATTGCCTAAATGTGGCTTGTCTGACTTTGAAGAGTCAAATTCATTGCCGACATGTGGCTCCTTTGTTTCCGAAGAAACAGATTCATCGCCAACAACTTTCTTCTTCTTCTTCTTCTTCTCTTCTGTCCTCAGATTTGTATCTGATGAATTCGTCTTTCTTGACTTTGCAGTCGAGGGAAGCAATTTATCAGAACTCTTATTGATACCAACAGATGAACCCGAGGACAAAATCTTCTCCAGATACTCTCTGGCCTTCTTCCTCAGTCTGTCTTTTTGCCCCTGAGAAAGCTTCACTTTCTTTTCTTGAACTTTAGGTTCTTGAACCTTCTGTTCTTTGGGCTTGACATTGACTGGTTTCTTCACCTGCTTCTGAGATTCAGCCCTTGATCTTCTCATTGATCTCTTTGAGCAATCTCTAGCAATATGGCCAATGATGTTGCAGTTAAAGCATCTCCTTGACTCAAACCACCAACTCTGGCAGTTAACAGCAATGTGTCCTTGATAGCCGCATCTGTAACACACTCTGTTATCGTACCAATCACCATTTTCAGCCCAAACATTCAGATCAAAGCACTGTTTGGCTTGGTGATAATCCTTTCTTCTCTTGTTTGCTGGATTTGGCTTTTGAGCACTGTGGTCCGACCTGCACCACTTATTGACAACAGTTTTTGAGTTTTGATTTTCTAATTTTTGTAATTTTTTATCACGATTGGATGATTGAACTGATGAGCTTTTATTTTCTTTTTGAAGATTTTTCGGTTTTTTATCCTTTTGTTTTTGTTCCACATTCTTCTTTACAGGTTTTTGCGTTGAGCATTCACCTTTCTCAGTAGAATGTAAAACAGTTTCTTTAAACATTTCATTTAATTTCAAAAATATTTTTCTTTTTTCGATTTCATCATCAGTTTTCTCATCACAATCTTCAACTTTGACTTTGTCAAAGTTTATGACAATGTCACTTATTGGAACGGAATTGATCGGTTTTGGACATGGATAATCTGGTATTGATGACGAAGCCTCAAAACCTTTCAATTTCTCTTCAAGCTCTTTGATTTTAATCCAAGCTTTTTCACCTTCATTTTCAAGTCGAATGATTTTCTAAAGATGAGAGTTTATTTCAATCTGTTTTTCAAGATTATTTTTAAAAATAGCAGATTTCTCATCTTCTAAAATCTTCATTTGACTTTGAAAATCTTTTTCAAATTTTAATTTTAATTTTTCATTTTCAAATTCTTTTTCTTTTTCTTTCAAAATCTCGTTTTTCAATGTCAAACTGTTCAAATCACTTAACAGTTTAACATTTTCAGATTTCAGCTTCTCACAATTTTCCTTCATTTCAAAAATCTGTTTATCCTCAGATTTCTTCTCGTCTTTCAAAACTGAAATTTCTTCAGTCTGTTCCTCTCCCACTTGGACACCTTTATTCCTGCTTCTTTTTAGTATTGATTTTCCATTTTGACTTTTCTTCTTCTCAGCATTTCTCTCCATCTGTTCTTCAAGTTTCTCAATGAATTGACAAATTGTCAATCTAGAGTATTCTCCAGTTCTTTTTAAATCCAAAAGATATGTACCCCACTCTTGTTGAGGTATTGCATTGGCCAATCTTTCAACCCATTCATTTGGACTTTTCTGAATACCCTTCTCAGACATTGAGCGAACAAGATGGCTATACCTTTCAATGATACTCTTTGTATTTTCTCATGGACAACCTGAAAACGAGTCAAACTCTTTCTTTAATACATTTATTCTATTAAGTGTTTCACTATTCATATTAAAGAAATTTATATCCATGATTCGGAAACCCGTTTTTCAAAAACAGTCCCTTTCAAACGGAACCCTTTCAAACGGACCACTTTTAAACGGTCGTTTCAAACGGAATACTTCCTTCAAACTAAATACCTTTCAAACGGAACTGGTCAACTTCAAACGGAAATGGTCAATTTCAAACGGAAACGGTCAATTTCAAACGGAAACAGTCAATTTCAAACGGAAATGACCTCTAGTCTCGTTTAAAGGACTGCTGACATCATCATTTTTCGATCTGTTTCAAACGGAATGACGTATTTTATCAAGTTTTAGTTCGATTTAAGGTCCAAAACTCTCAAGGATTGATTAAAACATTGTTATGTATATTATATGTGAAAATCAGCCGTTTTTAACCGTGAAAAGTATCAATTTTGTGAAAGAAGGTGTAGAAATCAGAATTTTCTAGCGAAAATAAGCTAAACGGTAAGAACTCTTCCTCCTGAGCTCTGATACCACATGTAGGATCGTGAAACGACCTAACGAGTCGATCAGAAGAGTGCTCAGACAGAATCAGAGGCGGAATTCATTGATTCGGTCTTCGTTTAGCTTGGATTCACTATTAATTGTCTCGTATATTGATCTCTGAACAATTTACAAATTGGAGACACTTCGACAGCACCTCGGCCTCGGAATCAAGAATGTTACAAATGAAATCGCATCAAGGGTATTTATAGGTGAAGCTATTCCGTTTGAAAGTGGCATGACATGCTTCAAACGGAATGGAATGCTTCAAACGGAATGACACTCCTCAAACGGAATGACACTACTCAAACGGAATTAGCTCAATCACATCTAAAACCTACCCTATTTCTCGTATAACGTGCCCTGATCTATCAATTCTAGTATAAGACTCGATACAAGACGAAGTCGACAGACGTATGCACTAACAGACTTGTATCGCACAAGTACAAGTCACCATCTTTTATGTATGCGTTCTTGTGTTAAAAATAATTTATATTTTTAACTATGTATCTTACTTATATTATTTTCTCAAAAATAAATATAAGTATGTTGTATTTTTCTCACCCGAATTATGTATTTTGTCCAAAACTTCATTTCATGTTCATAACTTGTCCAAGTTATTTAATCTATTAAGAAATATATTTTCATAAATATATTCTCTTGTATTTGTCTAAGCATGTTGCATGTGTATTTTGTATTTTCACTCCTTAGGAGTATTTAGTGTATTTTCAAGTCTTAACACATTATTACATATAATACATACTACATACACTTAGCACAAGATTTGGTGATCAATAAATATATATATTTTCCACAAAAATATACATATTTGATATCAATTTTATCTTGAAGAAATCATCATTTCTTAACTTGAAGTTTACATAAAAATTAGGGAAACCTTGGTAAATATTTTTGGGTACATTTTTGGGGAATAAGTTTCCCCAAAACTTATATTTTTCTAAGTGTCAAAATTCTATAGAAATTTTGACATAGTTTCCCCTAAAAATGGAGGTTTCCCATGTTTTCAAAACATGTGTTTATTTTCTTTTAAAATCATCACAACAATCAACAACTCATTCAACACTTACCGAGTGTCAAAATCAAGTATATTGTAATATATCATGAACTTGGAGTTTTTGTAAAAAAAAAAAAACTTGTAGTAACTTACCATGTTATTTAGTAGGTTGGGTTACCCTTAAAAACATGGTTATTTGTTTGTAAATCACATTCTTGAAAGATCTAATCATGTACAACTTGTAAGACGATTTTTCTAAAAATATTTCTTTGGTATTTTTCTTGTTACAATCATATTTCTAGTCTTGTTCAAACACTAAAAATATGATTAGTTTACTTAGAAACCATGACTTGTAAATCTTATAAACACACTTGGTTTCTTGGGAAAATTATTCTTTTAATCATCTATTTACAAGATTTGTATTTTGTTTAAATCATTTTTACATATGAAGATCACTTTCATTATTCAAGTTCATGGAGACATAAAATATGATGATCTTGGTCTTTCACAAGATCACCACTTTAACTTACTAGATCATGTGTTTAATCACAATCTAGTAGGTTTCTTATGATGTCTAACATTACTAACACTAATAATCAATCAACAAGAAGCAAATCAACATATTCAACATGTATTTAAAAGAGTTTATGGTCAAATAATTTTATGTGTCTTCATTGAATAAAACAAGGCCCTTTAAATAGGCACCAGTACATCAGAAAAATAGGAAGAGATATACATGGCTAAGGAAAGGATATACAATACAATAAACTAATAATTATCACAAATCTATTCCTATAATAATGGAGACATTATTATCGGCTAAGACACCCCCGCAGTTTGAACGGGCGTCGGACAGACGTTCAAACTGGACCGAAAAGACTGAAACAATTGCCGCGAAATCCCCTTGGTAAAAATGTCTGCGTACTGTAATGATGATGGAACATGAAGCACTCGAATATGACTTACGCGAACCTTTTCCCTGACAAAGTGAATATCAATTTCGATGTGCTTAGTACGCTGATGTTGTACCGGATTATCTGAAAGGTAAACGGCTGAAACGTTATCACAATACACAATAGACGCCTGTCGTAATGGGGTATGCAACTCAAGAAGAAGATTTCGAATCCAAGTGGCCTCGGCAACAGCATTTGCAACACCCCTGTATTCGGCCTCAGCACTAGATCTTGAAATGGTTGGTTGTCTCTTAGAGGACCAGGAGATTAAGTTATCACCAAGGAATACGCAATAACCACTAGTCGACCGGCGAGAATCCGGGCAGCCTCCCCAATCGGCATCAGAGTAGGCAACTAAAGATGTATTAGTCGAAGGGTGGATATGAAGACCGTAATCTGTTTAAAGCAAATGTGGGGGTATAAAAGTTTAGACGTTTTGTTGGTAAAATGTTGTGTAAATAGGTGGCTGTATGAAGTGCTTCGACCCAGAACATCGGCGGTAAGTTGGCATGAATGAGTAAGGAGCGGATGATGTCGTTTAGGCGACGAATCATACGCTCCGCTCGGCCGTTTTGGGACGAGGTTTGAGGGCATGAGAATCGGAACAGCAAACCATGTTGGTTAGCAAAGGTTTTAAAAGCATTATTATCGAATTCACCCCCGAGATCACATTGGAATGTTTTTATGTTCCGGTTAAATTGGGTGGCTATTAGGAGGTGAAATTTAATGAAGGTTGGTAAAGTTTCGGATTTATATTTTAAAGGATAAGCCCAAAGAAAGTGTGAGAAGTTATCAATGAGTACCATATAGTATTTATAGCCACTTTTACTTGTAATTGGTGATGTCCATAAGTCACAATGGATGATATCAAAAGGCGAAAAGGTAAAAGAATTTGAAGCATAAAAAGGAAGTCGTTTACTATTAGATAATTGACAAGAATGACAAAAAGACTTGGTTTTATTACATGGAAAATTAAAATTACGACTAAGAATATCCAAAACTTGAGCACCAGGGTGGCCGAAACGCTCGTGCCAAGGTAAAGAAGTAGAGGTGATGAAACAAGCAGAGGGCGGAAGCTGAGGGGCGGTGAAAGGGTAGAGATCCCCGGTACTATTGTGGCGCGACAGAATCCGTCCAGTTGTTAGGTCCTTCAAAGAAAAACCAAACGGGTCAAATTCAACATACAAATTATTATCGCGAGTAAAACGTCTAACAGAGATAAGGTTTTTAATAATTTTGGGGCTGTAAAGGATATCGGGTAGGATGTATGTACGGTCGAAAACGGTATGAAAACCTGTCCCGGATCCATATATTGGTAAACATTGACCGTTGCCTACCAAAATTTTACTACTAACAGGAGAAGATAAAGGTTGTTGAATCATACCCTGGTCCTGAGTAACGTGTCGTTCAGCGCCTGTATCCATGAACTTTGTGGGGTCTGTTTGATTCAGATGCATAGCGGTAAGAGCAGCTTGGAGATCCGACGGGCACAAGGCATTGTACCCGGGCTGCTGGTGGCCTGAATGTGCTGCTGTATGGGGCTAATTCGGATCAGGCTGCTGATACATGAAGTTTACCTGCGGCTGTCCCTGCTGACCAGAAGAATTCCATGCAGGTTGAGTTGGATACGGGCATGGAGGTGTGTTCCACCATGCCCATTGTGGGTATCCGGCTGACTGAAAAGACCAAGGGCTGTTTGTTTGCTGCTGAAAATGACCACCCCCACGTCCGCGACCACCGCGACCTCGGTAACCTTGCCCGCGACCCCGTCCCCGACCCCGTGTGTAGCCTGTGGGTGACGGGTTAGGGTTGTTGGAAGGCTGAGACGGTGGCTGTGGATTGGAAGATGGCTGTTGTGAGGTTGGTGCCTGAGGGGTTACGCGAACCGATTGGGGGCTTTGGCGGGCAGCTTGGCGAATCAGTTCATCCTGCAACATGCTTCGAGCTAAATCCCAGTCAGCGTCCTGGGCATTGATAAGAGAAGCTGTTGTGTCAAATTCTGCGGGTAGGCCACGGACGAGTTGTAAGACGAGTCGAGACTCGGTCACGGGCTGATCAACATCCCCAAGTTGATTAGCGAGATCTTTCAGCTGTAGGCAGTAATCGTCTAAAGACGAACATGCTGATAACGTGAGGTTAACGAATTTGGTTTCCGGGGCAGGCGCTCGTGCTTTCTTGTTGCTCAAAAAAATCTTCTCAATCTTGACCCAAGCGGCGCGGGCTGTCGTCTCGGTATCCAAGACGCGACCTAGTATATCATCTGAGATGGTGCTATAAATCCACTGCAACACAAGAGCATCAATTTCTTTCCAGGAGGCGTAGTCTTCATCAGTTTCAGCAGGCGGTTTGGTGTCATCGATGTGGCTGAGGACTTTATAAGCCACCGCATGCAGCTTGAATAGTTTAATCCAGGAAGAATACGTAACTTTGGTGCCATCAAGAGTGCGTACTTTGGTCTGGATATTGGTCACAAAATACGCTGGATGGAGGGTGGCTGTGGGTTTCTGGGATGGCTCTCCTTGATTGGATTTAGGCATGGCAGCGATCGGAAAAAAAAAGAGAAGGGATCAGAAAAAAAGAAAGTCGCCGGCTAGGGTTTTAGGGTTTGAGAAGAAAATCAGAACCGTAGCTCTGATACCATAAAAGAGTTTATGGTCAAATAATTTTCTGTGTCTTCATTGAATAAAACAAGGCCCTTTAAATAGGCACCAGTACATCAGAAAAATAGGAAGAGATAACATGGCTAAGGAAAGGATATACAATACAATAAACTAATAATTATCACAAATCTATTCCTATAATAATGGAGACATTATTATCGGCTAAGAGTATTCATATATTTTTAAGCTTATGTTAAAGTATCATGATCATGTTATTTTGTGTTCTTCACGATTAATATTGTTCATCATCTTTTAACCATCAAAATAGAAGTAAACAAGTGATAAGAAGCTTACAACTAGCACAAGGGCTAGGGAAGATTACTTGAAGATGAAGATGATAAATGGGTTGGGTAAAAGCAAATGGAGAAGGTTCTTCAAGATCCACAAGCTCCACACTTCGTTAATCACCTGCTAGCACCTTATGTTAAGCTTGCAATGGATGAACTAAGTTTGAAGATGGTGGTGGTGTGTGGGGGTGGCTACGTCCGTAGGGAGAGGAGAGAGGGGGAGGAGGTGAATGTGAAGTGTGATGTTGAAGATGATGTCCTTTTATAGTGCTTGCAAGATTTCTCATATCTGAAAGATCACACAATATCTAAGAGTATCAAAGTAATATCAAAATAAATCAAATGGGATTTTAGTAGGATATTGGCAAATATTTGGTGGGGCCACCCCATAGTGATCGTAAACAATAATGGGGGGGGGGCAAAGTGTAATTTCAATTTCTAATTTCATAAACAAGTAAGTTTTCAAATGTAAAGTCTAGGGACTTGATGTGTTATTATGTTATAAGGGGTGTTATGGTGTTCGGAGACCATAACTAGTTCAGAAATATTAAAACAATGCTTCTAGTAATATTTTGATGTTCCGGGTAATGTCCAGTTGCTTGGTTAAATACCGGTTCATTAAAGTGCTAAATTGCACCGTTTAGTGTCCTTTAAGTATCCTTTTATAACCCTTTTAATTCCCAACACTTAGGAGGGTATTCTGGATAATAAAACATGAATTCTGCATAATATTTATGTGTTAAAAAGCTGATTATAGCTGATTTGTGCAGAATTCTGCATTTAAAGTGCGTTTCGGTTGCTTTTTAGTGCATATTTTAGCTTCCGGAAAGTCTATATGTTAACCCTTGTATATACTCTTGGGTTTTAATGTATTCTTGACGTTGGACCTACACCTAGGCTCCAATTCTATTGTCTGACTGCTTTCTGCAGAATTGTTGACACAATGTGTCTTACCGGTGAGTTTACTCGTATTTCTGACGCAACGCTATCATTAATGCATAAAGCAATTTCTTGTAGTATAAAACGTGCATGAATTCACAAGTATAGCATGTAATTTAGATAATGTTGACATTTAAGCACATAATTGCAGTCATTAAGTAGTAATTAAATTGTACGGAAATTATCGGTTTTGTGCCAGTTGTCACAGTCTCCCCCCGTTAAAAGAATTTCGTCCTGAAATTCAGGCTGATCTATCTCTCGCAGGAGTTTTCTTGAATAGGTGGGGGTACTTTTCTTTAAACTGGTCTTCACGTTCCCACGTGTACTCGGGTTCGTGCTTAGAGTTCCAACGTACTTTGACAAGTTTGACAATGCTCCTCCTGGTCTTGTTGACTTTCCAGTCTGTAACCTCAACGGGTTTTTCTGTAAATCGGAGGGTGTCGTCAATATGTACTTCATCCGCAGGGATGATCACTGTCTCTTGGGTTGGACTCTTCTTGAGGTTGGATACATGAAACGTATCATGTACTCCGTTAAGTTCTTCCGGTAATTCCAACTTGTATGCTACGGTACCAATTCTTTCCAAGATCTTGAATGGCCCGATATATCATGGATTCAGCTTTCCACGTTTTCCGAATCTTACTACGCCCTTCCAAGGTGAGACTTTTAACAAAACTTTGTCTCCCACCTCGAATTCTAGTGGTTTTCGTCTTCGATCAGCGTAGCTCTTTTGTCGATCTCGAGCCGCCTTAATGCGCTCTCGGATCTACATAATCTTGTCGGTTGTCTCTTGCACAAGTTCAGGACGAACCATACGTTTGTCTCCAGCGTCTGCCCAACATAAAGGCGATCGGCACTTGCGGCCATATAGAGCTTCGAACGGTGAAACTTTTATGCTTGTATGATAAATGTTATTGTATGAAAACTCAACTAATGGTAGGTGAGTATCTCAGCTGCCGCCTAGGTCCATGACACATGCGCGAAGCATATCTTCCAGTGTTTGTATGGTCCGTTCGCTCTGACCGTCTGTTTGCGGATGGAAGGCCGTGCTTAGATCTAATTGAGATCCAAAGGCTTCCTGAAAGGATTGCCAGATCCTCGAGACAAAACGTCCATCTCTGTCTGAAATAATTGAGATTGGCACTCCATGACGTGCCACGATTTCCTTTAAGTATATCTCAGCAAGCTTTCCAGTGCTGTCTTTCTCTCGGATCGGTAGGAAATGCGCAGATTTCGTTAATCGATCAACTATCACCCATATCATATCGTGCCCCCTAGGGGTCTTGGGTAATTTTGTTATGAAGTCCATCGAGATTTTCTCCCACTTCCACCTGGGTATCTCTGGTTGTTGCAGTAGCCCAGATGGTTTCTGATATTCAGCCTTAACCTTAGCACAGGTTAAGCACTTTCCAACATAAACAGCAACATCGCTTTTAAGTCTCGGCCACCAATAGTAGTCTTTAAAGTCTTGATACATTTTGTCTGATCCTGGATGGATCGAGTATCTTGACTTGTGAGCTTCATTAAGGATGACTTCCCGAATACCGCCATAGAACGGAACCCAAATACGCTCCTTAAAGTACAAGGTTCCCTCTTTGTTTGGCACCAAATTCTTCAGCATACCTCGGAGGTATTCAGCTCTACGATTCTCCATCTTAAGGGCTTCTTGTTGTGCGTCACGAATACGTGTAGTGAGGTTCGTTCCGATAGTCATTTCCAATGCTCGAACCCTTAGGGTCTTAACCCTTTCCTTTCGGCTTAACGCATCTGCTACAACGTTTGCCTTTCCAGGATGGTACTTAATCTCACAGTCATAATTGTTCAGCAGCTCGATCCATCGTCGCTGTCGCATGTTTAATTCCTTCTGATCAAATATGTGTTGTAGCCTTTTGTGATCGGTGAAGATTGTACATCGAGTACCATATAAATAGTGTCGCCAGATCTTCAAGGTGAATACCACCGCGCCTAGTTCCAGATCGTGCGTGGTATAATTCCTTTCATGCACCTTCAACTGTCTTGAAGCGTAAGCGATGACTTTTTGGCGTTGCATAAGCACGCAACCCAAACCATGACGCGAAGCATCGCAGTATACAATGAAGTCTTCTGTGCCTTCGGGTAAGGACAGTATTGGTGCATCGCACAACTTATTTTTGAGCAGTTGGAAGGCCTCTTCCTGCTTATCACCCCAGTCGTACTTCTTGTCTTTTTGTGTAAGGGTAGTCAGCGGTTGAGCTATTTTGGATAAATTCTCAATAAACCGTCGGTAATAGCCCGCTAAGCCCAAAAATTGTCGAACTTCAGTTAGGGTTTTAGGGGATTCCCAATTCTTTATTGCTTCAATCTTGGATGGGTCTACATGAATGCCTTTCTCATTCACAACGTGACCAAGGAACTGTACTTCGCGAATCCAGAATTCACACTTTGAAAACTTTGCATAAAGTTTCTCTTTCTTCAGTAGTTCCAAAATGGTTCTGAGGTGTTGCTCATGTTCTTCTCTCGTTCGCGAGTAAATCTGGATATCATCGATAAATACAATCATGAATTTATCGAGATATGGTTTGCATACGCGGTTCATCAGGTCCATAAATACCGCTGGCGCGTTCGTCAGTCCGAATGGCATCACAAGGAACTCGTAATGCCCATAACATGTTCGGAATGCAGTCTTTGGCACGCTTTCCTCTTGGATTCTTAACTGATGGTATCCAGATCGAAGGCCGATCTTGGAATAGTAGCTCGATCCTTGCAATTGATCGAATAAGTCATCAATCCTCGGTAGTGGGTACCGATTCTTGATTGTGAGCTTGTTCAGTTCTCTGTAATCGATACACATCCGCAGTGTTCCATCCTTCTTCTTTACGAACAATACTGGAGCTCCCTAGGGCGAGAAGCTTGGCCTTATGAATCCTTTATCCAACAACTCCTAGAGTTGTGTAGTAATTCTTGCATCTCGGATGGTGCAAGCCGATAGGGTGCCTTGGCTATAGGAGCGGCTCCTGGAACCAAGTCTATACGGAATTCGACTTGTCGTTGCGGAGGTAGTCCTGGCAGATCTTCGGGAAAAACATCAGGGAATTCCTTCACCACAGGAATGTCTTCGAGTTTCGGCTCCTCAGCCTTCTTATCTACAACGTGCGCTAGGAAAGCAACACATCCTTTCCTTAAGCACTTCTATGCCTTCATACAACTGATGATTCGCAGAGGCGTGTCTTGTTTTTCTCCATGTACGATGAGAGTTTCATCATTCGCCAGAGGGATGCGAATGATTTTCTTGTGACAAATAACTTCAGCTTTGTTCTTGGACAACCAATCCATTCCGACCACTACATCGAAGCTACCCAATTGAATAGGTAAGAGATCGATGCTAAATATTTGCTCACCAAGTTCTAATGTGCAACCTCTAACGACTTCGCTCGATTCAACGAGTTTACCATTGGCTAGTTCTATGGAGTAAGGAATATCTAATCTACTAGATTCTATTCCAAGCATACGTTTAAATTCCACAGACATGAAGCTATAATCGGTACCAGTGTCAAATAATATGGATGCAAAGTGATTGTTAACAAGAAACGTACCGGTGACCACATTAGGGTCCTCGCGTGCGTTCTTTGCTCCAATCACAAATGCCCGAGCCTGAGCATTGTTCCCCCTTGGGCAATCTTTTATGAAATGATCCTTGCTTCCGCAACCGAAGCATCCTTGGTTCAGCCCAGCTCCATTACCATTCCGGTTACCATTTCCATTTCCACCATTGTTCCTATTACCAGCACCGTTGCGGTTTCCATTCCCGTTCCTTCCTTTTCCCCAACAGTCCTCAGTATGGTGACCCAGTTTACCACACTTGTCGCATTTTGGAACGCGACAAACTCCTTTGTGATGACGCTTGCACTGGGTGCAGGTGGGCAGAGTGCCCAAATACCTTTTGGCAGGAGCGTCATTCATGGTTGCAAGAGTTCTCGCCTCCTGAGGCGGGTTGGAGTCTCGTTTCTTGTTGTTGGAACCCTTGTTGTTACGCGTCGCTTGATTCAGGTTTGAATGCTTCCTCTTCTTGTGACCAGACGACTCAGCATGCGTCTCGGTAGGGTTCAGTGATAACTTCTTCATACGAACAGCATCTTCAGTAAGGCTGACAACCAGAGTTACAGCCTCAGTGATCGTTTGAGGTATGGCCGAAGTTACCATGCTGCGAAATTCTGAGGCCAATCCCCAAATGTAGCGTTCAACGCACTTAAATTCGGGAGTCACCATGTAGGTGATCACTCTCGACAGATCGTGGAACCTTCGAGTATAACCAGTAATGTCAGCACCTTCCATGGTCAAGTGCCAAAACTCAGGCTCCAACCTTTGGAGTTCAGCACGAGAGCAATACTTTTCTCTCATACGTTCCTTTAGCGCATCCCACGTCATGCCGTACGCAGCATCATCACCCAGAGTCTGGACTTGCAAATTCCACCAAGTCAAAGCCTCATCAACAAACAACCCCGTAGCAAAAGTGATTTGTTGATCCGCGGTACACTTGATCATACGGATAGTGGCATCGGTCTTCTCCGTCCAGCGTACAAATGCCACTGCACCTCCAGTGCCGTCGTAGTTCAGCGGCTTGCAGTTGAGAAACTGCTTGAAGGTGCAACCTTGAGCTGTGCTTCATCCAGATGTATCTCCCTGCCCATTACGTCTAGCATTGCTGGGTCCTCCACTTTGTTCGGTGCGGTTTGCCTCGTATTGAGCGATAGATGCGGAGGTCCTTTCTTCCAGCAGAGTGTTCAGTTCTTCAGCGGTCCTTGGCAGGAGATGAGGAGGGGGTTGATCGAAATCTTGATTGGTCACAGCTCTTCTAGGTGCCATGTTCTATCGGAACATAACACAACAGGGTTAGACATTTGTTTGATATCGTCATACGAGACAGTAGTAGTATTTATATGATGCGTGTGAAGTGTGTATGGTTTTTAATGTATATTTTAAGCCCTTTTACACTTTTTAGTCAAGTTTTAAATTTATAAAACACGATATTTACTAACACTAAACACACATATGGGCAAATGCACCCATCGTGAGCGTAGTATAGTGTTGGTAAGATACCGAGGTCGTCCAAGGACACAAGAGCTTTTAGTACCGGTTTATCCTCAACGTCTAATCAAATCAAAAGTTAGAAAAAATGTTTTTAAACTAGAAAAATAAAAACTAACTAAAATGCTGAAAAATAAAATAAAAATAAAAACAGATAGACAAGATGAATCACTTGGCTCCGACTCGTGTTTAGTGTAACCTTTGATTATTTCCGCACTTTTGCACTATTTAAGAGATTATCTTAGTTATTGTAGTAGGCCCCTCTTTTGAAGGTGACGTTACCCTCAACCCAGTAGTTTGAGTCAGCAAGGATACAGTCCTAAAGGGTCGGATTATTGAAAGATAATTAATTAAGTTATTAATGAGTATTGTGGTAGGCCCCTCTTTTGAAGGTTACGTTACCCTCGGCTAAGTAGTCTGAGTCAGCAGGGATACAGTCCTAAGTAGCCGGGTTAAAGTATTAATAGTAGCTTACATATGAGGGTATCAATGAGTTTGGACCCCCGCCATCCAATACCGGTGGGTATTGAAGGAGGTCCTACTAAATTTGACCCAGGTTCTTGCAGGATCTATACACTGAACAAGGCAAGACTCTTACCAAACCGTTCCCTTAACCCCCGACCAGGTAGCCAACATACATCCATATAGACAATGGAGATATGAATGGTGAAATTTTTTTTTATATAGACAGTAAAATAATCCCAAGACACCACGGACAAACGATAAGGAAGAATCACCTTCAACATAAGAAACTAGTTATTAAAGTCATTAATACATAACCAAGTAAAAAGTGCGAAAAGATTAAAAATAAAAAGTATTACACTAGACACTTGTCTTCACCAAGTGATGTAAGAGACTTAGGCAAACATGGCCTTTGATTGTCAAGAACTCTTACGATCAATCTTGGATCCCGAGACGACTCACACACTCTATGATGGACAATGGATGATGGTGGTGGATGATGGTGTTATGATGGTGGTGGGTGGTGGGTGAAGTGTGAGAGAGGTGGTGTGCCAAGGGATGGTTTGCAAATGAGCCAAGCACCCCTATTTATAGCCTGAACAGTAGCTCGGGCACGGCCCCGTGTCCAGTGGGCACGGCCCCGTGCCCATCCTCCTTCTCTGTCTTCATTAATTGCTCTTGTCTGCATTAGTTGACCACGGCCCCGTGTCCGCTGGGCACGACCCCGTGTGCAGAAGGGTATCTGTTTTATCAAGATTTGCCTGGATTCTGTGAATCTTATAGTTGACCACGGCCCCGTGTCCGCTGAGCACGGCCCCATGGTGGGCAATAGAAGCTTCTACAGCTTTGTCTTTTATGCTGACACTTGGGCACGCCCCCATGTTCACTGAACACGGGGCGTGTTCAGCCTTCTGTTCTCTTGTTTTTTCTTGGGAAGATGCTTTCGGGGAGGTCGGGCATGCCACGTTTGTTCCTTTTCTTGTATTTATGTTAGATTTAGCTGCCTTTTTGCTTCTTTTGTTAATTTGAGCTCATTTATTCCTGAAAATACAAAAGGAAGACAAAATCACACTTTTTCCAACATTAGTACTAAAAAAGGGTTAGTTTTATACCACAATTGATGTAATTTATATGTTGCATTTTGCGCACATCAAATACCCCCACACTTGAATCTTTGGTTGTCCTCAAGCAAAACTCTTTATAATGTGGCTTTACACTCCCAAATGGAATGGGTAGAAGAGAAAGTTTTTGGGGCTTGTAATAGAGTGTCGGGATTTCCAAGATTCTTTATTAAGTTTTATTTTTATTTATTTACAATCCTATTCATCATGATTTATTTAAAACTTTTCATAAGATAAATTACTTATTAGGGCATAACATGCCTCTTTAAAATTCTATTTATATACAAGTTCACATACCTCACGGGGGATCACTCAACACTCGGCTGAAGATGTATTTTAGTGGATCACTCGAGAGCGGCATGGAACTTACTCCTACCATAGGTTTGCCAAGCAATCAATCCTCCTCCTTTTTAACTATATACCTTAGTAAATATCAAGAGGACTTTTTGGGTGAAGGGTTAGGCTTGGGTTAAAGGTAGGTGGTTGGGATAGTGGTTAGTAGAAAAGGGCGAAAAGCGTAAAAAGCATCGGTTTTCGTAAGACTTTTTATTTTTTTTTTCAATTTTTATTTTGATGAAGCCATTATTCAAACAAAGTTATTTTTGATGAACTTGCTTGTTTATTTCTTTTGCTTAATCATCAACATATATATATATATATATATATATATATTTGAAAAGTCATACGAAAAACCGAGCTTGTTAGTAAAACAAAGGGTTAAAAAAAAGGGTTTTGGTGGGTGAAAGGGTGGTTAAGAAATGAAAAGGTTTAGGCTCAAAGGGGTTAACTAGGGGGATTTTGGGTAGGTGGTAAAAAAAAATAATGGTGTAGAAATAAAAAGGGTTAGTCCTAATGCCTCCATCATTTACTTACTCGGGTGTAAGTTGGTAAGGACCGGGAATGTATCGTCGTGGCAAGTTCTAGAGTTGTAAGAACCAAGCGGCTATTCACACAAGAAACGAAAAATGAGCATTTAGTTTAAAGATATGTATTTGTATGCTCAATAAAGGCTCAAAACTCACTTTTATGGGAATGGGTTTTATGTGATCAAGTATATATAATTAAATTTTAACTAAACTTGTCATGCCTTTTTATAATTTTCTTATGTTGGTTCTTTTTATCACGACGCTATCGGTTGTAAATTTGTAAAAATATAACCTTTTTAGAAATTTGAAATTCCCAAGTTAAACCTAGACAAGTAAAAAAATGAATTTTTTTTTGAAAAAAAATTGGGGTGATTAGCGGTTCCAATAGAGTTTTGTGTAAGGCTTGTAATTAGGACTTGCAAGATTCAAAGTTTTAGCATCCCCCCCCCCCCCACACTTAAATTACACATTGTCCTCAATGTGTACCAAAAATAAGTTTTTAGGTTGATTGAACGTGTAAAAAGGTGTGAAAAAGCAAAATTTTATGTTACTGGGCGTCTGGACACGGCCCCGTGGTGTCCGGGCACGACCCGTGTTCAGTCTCCAGTAACAAAAAGTTGTAAAAAGAAACAGAAGCCTGGACACGGGGGCGTGTTAGGTGAACACGACCCGTGTCCAGTTTACCTGAACTGGGCATTTCATGCAGATTGTGCAGCACGGGGCCGTGTTGGGCGGGCACGACCCATGCTGAACTTGCTGTAATGAAGAAGATTTTGTCGGATGACCCTGTTTTCGTGCATGGGGTGCTGGTCCACTTTTCCCTTGTTATCCTTCACCATCCCGAGTGTGTTTTATTCCTGAAAATTAAAACTAAACTAGAAAACATAAAAGTTAATCTAAACTAAACTAAGGATAGTTCCGCGGAATGCCTCCGTGGTGCGCCACGTTTATAAGGGTCCTTGGCTAGACCCAAAGCCTGGTCATATGTTACCCAAGTGGGATGTTTTGCATCCCATGCTACACCGGCGGAGAGCTTCATCCAAGCTTGAGTCTATGACCTTCATGTAGTTGACCGGGTCTTCGTCTTCTACTCTTTTTCCAACTCTGAACTTCACTTCCTCGTCACCAAACTTCAATGTTAGTGTACCGTCATTCATGTCTACCACTGCTTGGGCAGTGGCTAGAAATGGCCTCCCTAGGATGAGAGGGACTTCGGTGTCTTCTTCCATGTCTAGTATGACAAAGTCTGCCGGGAAGACGAAATTGTCGACTTTGACCAATAGATTTTCAGCGACACCTTGTGGATATTTGACGGATCTGTCGGCAAGTTGTATGCTCATCTTTGTAGGGCTTGTTTTTCCTAGGTCGAGTCGTTTGAACATTGATGCAGGCATGAGGTTGATGCTAGCCCCAAGATCGGCTAGTGCATTGCGAATGGGGGATTCCCCAATCGAGCAAGGAACCGTGAAGCTTCCAGGATCAATATTTTTTTTGTGGAAGTTTGTTGACTAGTAAGGCAGAGCATTCTTCGCCTAAGTTAACTAATTGCAATGATTCAATTTTCCTTTTATGAGTGAGGAAGTCCCTCATAAATTTTGAATATTTTGGCATTTGGGTTAGGACTTCAATAAATGGAATATTAACATGCAATTGTTTTAGTAAATTTTTGAACTTTGCGAATTGCTCATCGGTCTTTTGACGGATTAACCGATCGGGGTATGGAACCGGATGAGTCTTAGTAGGCACTTGAACCGGTGAAGAAGCCTTCTCTTGTTAGGGCACGGGTGGAGTTGTGGTTTGGCCAGATTGGCTTCTCTCAGTTGGTGGAAGTGGAGCCTCTTCGGGACCCACGGTACGGTTTCTCAATGTTATGAGATGTACTTGCGCCTTTGGGTTGGTCTCGGTATTACTTGGTAACACGCCTTGTGGTCTCTCGGAGAAATTCTGAGCTATTTGATTTAGTTGTTTTTCAATGTTTTGAATGCTAGCTTGTTGATTTCTAAAATTCGATTCCAATTGCTGAAATCGATCCGAGTTTTTCTTTTCAGTGTCGGAGATGAGGCGAGATATAGTATCTTCAAGCCTTTCTCGTCCACCTTGTTGTTGAGAAAAATTTTGTGGTTGTTGAAAGTTAGTTCGTTGGTTTTGTTGGTTACTACTATTGCCGGGATCTCTCCAACCAAGGTTAGGGTGGTTACGCCATCCTTGGTTGTAGGTACCCGTTGGAGGACCCGACGGCCTAGGTCTATTATCAATGTAGTTTACCGTTTTCGTTTGATCATCTAATTCTTTCATACAACTCCAATTTTCATGTGGCCCACCACATCCTTCACAAGCCATACCCGAGGACGTTTTTGCCATTTCTAACTTTTTGATTTTTGAAGAAAGGGCCTCGATTTGGGCTTGTAAAGAAGTGCTTTTATCAACCTTATGGGCGCCCGGGGCAATAGATTTATTGCCTCGGGGAGTGTGCCACTGAAAATTGGTTTGAGCAATTTCCTCAATTTGATTATATATTTCATTTGGGCGACGATTACCTAGAAGTCCCCAGGAGCTAGAATAAAGTGTTTGTCATGTGTGTGGCAACAACCCATTGTAGAAAGTGGATACTTGTTGCCATACCGCAAGACCGTGATGAGGACACCTTCTTAGTAGCTCCTTGAACCTTTCCCAAGTTTCATATAAGGATTCCTCATCCTCTTGTGAATATGTATTAATTTCAGTCATTAATTTAGCCGTTTTAGCAGGAGGGAAATACTTATATAGAAACTTTTGGGCTAGTTCATCCCAGGTGTTTACCAAGCCAACTGGGAGGGTGTTGAGCCAAGCCTTAGCTCGGTCTTTTAGTGAAAATGGAAACATACGAAGGCGGATGGCGTCGTTTGATGCTCCATTGATCCGAAAGGTATCACATATTTCTAAGAAATTAGTAATATGTAGATGGGGATCCTCATCCGCAAGCCCATGGAAGGTTGCGGAGTTTTGAAGCATTTGTATCAAATGTGGCCGAAGTTCGAAGTTATTGGCTTCGACATTCGGTGCATTGATAGCGGCGCCGAGATTACCTACAGTGGGTCGTAGGTAATCCATGAGGGTACGTTGGTCCGCTATTGGAAGTGGGTCCCCCGAAACTTTCTCTTGGTTTTTAGCTTTAAGTCTTTTTCTGAGAAAGCGTTCGGGTTCTTCTAGAGGTTCTTTTATGTTTCTACTAGAACTGGAGCTCATACACTACGTAGGAAGTTCAAATGTGGCGCATGGGTTCCAAGTCCTGCAATAAAAACAGAAAAGTACGTTGGTCAGAAAGTTCACCACGGCCCCGTGCTTAGGTGAACACGGCCCGTGGTTGGAGATACAGTGATTGTTTTCCGGATCCCTGTTACTGGGGAGCTGGACACGGCCCCGTGTTGCACCGACACGGCCCCGTGCTCAACCCTCTGTAACTCGGAAAATAAAAACTGCCAGGGACAATGATGGGCACGGCCCGTGCTGAGCTCTGCAGAAACTGAAAAATTAAGAAAAATCCTAAAAAAAAAATTATAAAAAACGATTAGGCCGTTGATTCCTAACTTTCTTAAAATCCTCGTGTCCCCGGCAGCGGCGCCAAAAACTTGATGCGTGTGAAGTGTGTATGGTTTTTAATGTATATTTTAAGCCCTTTTACACTTTTTAGTCAAGTTTTAAATTTATAAAACACGATATTTACTAACACTAAACACACATATGGGCAAGTGCACCCATCGTGAGCGTAGTATAGTGTAGGTAAGATACCGAGGTCGTCCAAGGACACAAGAGCTTTTAGTACCGGTTTATCCTCAACGTCTAATCAAATCAAAAGTTAGAAAAAATGTTTTTAAACTAGAAAAATAAAAACTAACTAAAATACTGAAAAATAAAATAAAAATAAAAACAGATAGACAAGATGAATCACTTGGCTCCGACTCGTGTTTAGTGTAACCTTTGATTATTTCCGCACTTTTGCACTATTTAAGAGATTATCTTAGTTATTGTAGTAGGCCCCTCTTTTGAAGGTGACGTTACCCTCAACCTAGTAGTTTGAGTCAGCAAGGATACAGTCCTAAAGGGTCGGATTATTGAAAGATAATTAATTAAGTTATTAATGCGTATTGTGGTAGGCCCCTCTTTTGAAGGTAACGTTACCCTCGGCTAAGTAGTCTGAGTCAGCAGAGATACAGTCCTAAGTAGCCTGGTTACATATGAGGGGATCAAAGAGTTTGGACCCCTACCATCCAATACCGGTGGGTATTGAAGGAGGTCCTACTAAATTTGACCCAGGTCCTTGCAGGATCTATACACTAAACAAGGCAAGACTCTTACCAAACCGTTCCCTTAACCCCCGACCAGGTAGCCAACATACCTTCATTTGGGTCAAATAACAAGTATTAAGCTTAGTTGACCTTTCGTGAAGCCAAGGGACAAGTTGTAAAAACAAGAAAATGAAAAATCTGATTTTAAGGTCCATGCGGGTCGCGTAAAGGTTGGTTAACCTTTACGCGGGCCGCGTCAACCGCCCAGATGCAGAAAAAGAAGACAACAGCCTGTATACGCGCAAAATCGACCCAAAACTGATATTTCTCATCATGGGCGACCCCTAAATGCCTCCTAGAATACTAGGGACATGTGTTGATCAGTTGTGGTCACTAATAGAACCATGTGTCAACAATTTGTGGTGAGAAATTCACTATAAAAGGACCAAGGTTGCAACCATTGTTCTTCACACCTTCTCTTGCATCCCTGATCAATTCTGGAGCTCCCAAGCAGGCTCAAGTGATAATAATTCGTGCATAGGACTCTTGTAAGTATACTTGACCTTTCTTAATTAAGTTTTAGCTTAGTTTTAGCTTAAAAGTCAAACCGTCGTAATTAACGGTTGACTTAACGATTAATCATTGTTAGTCCAGTGATTAGTCGAATCAAAAGTAGTTATAAGTTGGTAATTATGTGGGTATTAAACTCTCAAAAGGGTTCCCCCTGATTCCCACTCGAACTAGGTCTAATGTCGGGTCAAACTTGTAATTAAAAAGTCAACATGATACTTAAATTCTAATTTATGCATGATTAGCAATGTAGAACACATACAACCTGTTTGATCATTAATATAACTTGGTAATTAGTATAAGAACATGCCTAAACATGTTCAACCCGACAATTTACTGTTTAGACCAGGTTCGGAACCGAAAGTCGCATAGTTTGACTTTCACTTTGACTTTCAGTTCTGACCCGTTAAGGTATGTTTTAGAAATACCTTAGAGCCAACATACCTCCATTCTGCGATTCTTATAGTTGACCACGGCCCCGTGTCCGCTGAGCACGGCCCCGTGGTGGGCAATAGAAGCTTCTACAGCTTTGTCTTTTATGCTGACACTTGGGCACGCCCCCGTGTTCACTGAACACGGGGCGTGTTCAGCCTTCTGTTCTCTTTTTTTGCTTGGGAAGATGCTTTCGGGGAGGTCGGGCATGCCACGTTTGTTCCTTTTCTTGTATTTATGTTAGATACTTAGATTTAGCTGCCTTTTTGCTTCTTTTGTTAATTTGAGCTCATTTAATCCTGAAAATACAAAAGGAAGACAAAATCACACTTTTTCCAACATTAGTACTAAAAAGGGTTAGTTTTATGCCACAATTGATGTAATTTATATGTTGCATTTTGCGCACATCAATATACACAGGCATATACCACATAAGTGACATCAAACAATCCGCCAAACATATAAATCAATTCATACAGCAACAAGCATGCATAAATAGATAATTACTAGTGTGTCATAAGATATTCATCGACGTCCTTACACATATCAGGGCAACTTGTTACATCATCGTAAGCAAAATGCATAAGGGTTACATCTCCCCAAGGTACAAGTTTGATATATGTAAAGGACAAATATCTTACTCCACATAGGCGGTTCATGTCTTTATACCCTATATTATTACTCCAACAGAGTATTTAATAGGCTGGGGGAGGGTGTTCACGTTTGACCTTTTCTTGCATTTGAGGGAATCTCTTATGATACGTGACAAGACTTGCTGTGGTTTATGTGCACTGAATTCCATAATTATGTATGCATCCACAATTACGTAAGTCCTTGCACGGTCTGCACAATTCGTTTCATCCTCGTATCACTTCCTTCATATAGGCCACTGTTTTCAGGTAAAGTCATGAGTACCTGAGATATTCTATTTCTAGTATATGTATATATCAATTATTACACATAGTTGCAAGAAATTTCTAGTCAAAGACAAGTGCTACTCCTGTGCACCCTACGTCTCGTAGTGTCTTTTCTTGACTCTTTGTAAACAGTTTTCAGGTAGTGGATGTCGTGGAAAGTTTTATGCAATGAAAACTTTTGAAAAATTGTTTTCGTGAAAGGATCCTAAAGGTTGTAGACTAGACTCGAGAAGGAATCCTGGTTCACTACAATCGCATCTCTGATACCAATCTGTCACACCCCTTTCTAAGGCGGAAGCACGAGGTGTGATCATGAAAGGTTCTCATTGCATACGAATGGTAAACATACTACATGCTCGTAAAAATAACTTCAAATGCCAATAACATTACATAACTGAAAACATAGGTTAAGTGTTTACATCACAAGACAACATTTTGTTTGATAAGTTTACAACTTTATTCAAAGATAAAACATAAGCAACATCCATGAGCAAGAGTATGACCGCGCGCACATCCACTTTAGTTACCTGAAATACATGTGAGTTTTTGGAAAAACGTCAACATAATGTTGGTGTGAATTCATGCAGTTTCTGTATTGAACGTTTGTATACTTTGTATGAAAACATGGTATGTAATTTGTATAACTCAAGTATTCCTGTATGTATCAAGATTGTTAATGGGTTGCAAGGCCATTAACATGTGACACGACATAGGAAGCATCCAAACCATAGGCATTTTTGTAGTTGTCGATTCACGACGGAGACACAAAAGCACTACTTGGTACTAGTTTTCACCAAGAGTGTGGCTGCCCGAAAACCCATTAGATCTAACCTTTTGTTCTGCGGTCTTAGTATGTACACGATTAATGGTGCTTCTGGTACCCTATTCGTGACACGATTTCTAGTATCATTTCTTGTATCCATCATACCATAACTCATGTATTTTTCCCCAAGTTTAAAAGTATGTAAAAGTTTAAAAGTGGGGACATAATCTCACTTTTCTGTAAAAATTTAGTAACATGTACTTCACCCCCGAAGTTATAAAACTGAAAACAGTTAAAAGAAAAGGGGGAGCATGAACTCACAACTTTGCGTTTCTTGCTCCGTAAACTTCACCGGGTTTGCTTATATAGCGTCGTGACCTATACGTGTTTTATTAACGTTAGTCACTAGACTTGTATCGCACAAGTACAAGTCACCATCTTTTATGTATGTGTTCTTGTGTTAAAAATAATTTATATTTTTAACTATGTATCTTACTTATTATATTTTCTCAAAAATAAATATAAGTATCTTGTATTTTTCTCACCCGAATTATGTATTTTGTCCAAAACTTCATTTCATGTTCATAACTTGTCCAAGTTATTTAATCTATTAAGAAATATATTTTCATAAATATATTCTCTAGTATTTGTCTAAGCATGTTGTATATGTATTTTGTATTTTCACTCCTTAGGAGTATTTAGTGTATTTTCAAGTCTTAACACACTATTACATATAATACATACTACATACACTTAGCACAAGATTTGGTGATCAATAAATATATATATTTTCCTCAAAAATATACATACTTGATATCAATTTTATCTTGAAGAAATCATCATTTCTTATCTTGAAGTTCACATAAAAATTAGGGAAACCTTGGTAAATATTTTTGGGTACATTTTTAGGGAATAAGTTTCACCAAAACTTATATTTTTCTAAGTGTCAAAATTCTATAGAAATTTTGACATAGTTTCCCCTAAAAATGGAGGTTTCCTATGTTTTCAAAACATGTGTTTATTTTCTTTTAAAATCATCACAACAATCAACAACTCATTCAACACTTACCGATAGGGCTGTAAACGAACCGAACGAACACGAACAAGACCTTGTTCGTGTTCGTTTGTTAAAAAATATAAGTGTTCGCGAACCGTTCACGAACACTTATCGAACGAGATTTTTTGTTTGTGTTCGTTTGTTAAGGAAATGAACTTGTTCGTGTTCGTTTGTGTTTGTTTGTTAATTTTAGGCAACGAACGTTGACGAACACAAATGAGCACAAACTAATGTCATGAACACAAATGAACACAAACAATCGTTCATGAACATAATTTTTAATACACTGACACTTATTAGATATTTAATTTGTCAGAATTTTGATATATTTAAATAAATATAAAAACTAAAAACACTGATAAACTATCGAACACAAGCGAATACGTTACCGAACGTTCACGAACATAAACGAACGAACATGACCTCTGTTCATGTTTGTTCATTTAACTAAACGAACGGAATTTTTTGTTCGTGTTCGTTTGTTTAATAAACGAACGAACACAAACGAACTTCCCGCCGAACGGTTCACGAACTGTTCGCCGAACGTTTGGTTCGTTTACAGCCCTACTTATCGAGTGTCAAAATCAAGTATATTGTACTATATCATGAACTTGGAGTTTTTGTAAAAAAAAACTTGTAGTAACTTACCATGTTATTTAGTAGGTTGGGTTACCCTTAAAAACATGGTTATTTGTTTTTAAATCACATTCTTGAAAGATCTAATCATGTACAACTTGTAAGATGATTTTTCTAAAAATATTTCTTTGGTATTTTTCTTGTTACAATCATATTTCTAGTCTTGTTCAAACACTAAAAATATGATTAGTTTACTTAGAAACCATGACTTGTAAATCTTATAAATAAACTTGGTTTCTTGGGAAAATTATTCTTGTAATCATCTATTTACAAGATTTGTATTTTGTTTAAATCATTTTTACATATGAAGATCACTTTCATTATTCAAGTTCATGGAGACATAAAATATGATGATCTTGGTCTTTCACAAGATCACCACTTTAACTTACTAGATCATGTGTTTAATCACAATCTAGTAGGTTTCTTATGATGTCTAACATTACTAACACTAATAATCAATCAACAAGAAGCAAATCAACATATTCAACATGTATTCATATATTTTTAAGCTTATGTTAAAGTATCATGATCATGTTCTTTTGTGTTCTTCAAGATTAATATTGCTCATCATCTTTTAACCATCAAAATAGAAGTAAACAAGTGATAAGAAGCTTACAACTAGCACAAGGGCTAGGGAAGAACACTTGAAGATAAAGATGACAAATGGGTTGGGTAAAAGCAAATGGAGAAGGTTCTTCAAGATCCACAAGCTCCACACTTCGTTAATCACCTTCTAGCACCTTATGTTAAGCTTGGAATGGATGAACTAAGTTTGAAGATGGTGGTGGTGTGTGGGGGTGGCTACGGCCGTAGGGAGAAGAGAGAGGAGGAGGATGAGGTGAATGTGAAGTGTGATGTTGAAGATGATGTCCTTTTATAGTGCTTGCAAGATTTCTCATATCTCAAAGATCACACAATATCTAAGAGTATCCAAGTAATATCAAAATAAATCAAATGGGATTTTGTAGGATATTGGCAAATATTTGGTGGGGCCACCCCATAGTGATCGAAAACAATAATTGGGGGGGGGGGGCAAAGTGTAATTTCAATTTCTAATTTCATAAACAAGTAAGTTTTCAAATGTAAAGTCTAGGGACTTGATGTGTTATTATGTTATAAGGGGTGTTATGGTGTTCGGTGACCATAACTAGTTCAGAAACATTAAAACAATGCTTCTAGTAATATTTTGATGTTCCGGGTAATGTCCGGTTGTTCGGTTAAATACCGGTTCGTTAAAGTGCTAAATTGCACAGTTTAGTGTCCTTTAAGTATCCTTTTATAACCCTTTTAATTCCCAACACTTAGGAGGGTATTCTGGATAATAAAACATGAATTCTGCATAATATTTATGTGTTAAAAAGCTGATTATAGCTGATTTGTGCAGAATTCTGCATTTAAAGTGCGTTTCGGGTGCTTTTTATTGCATATTTTAGCTTCCGGAAAGTCTATATGTTAACCCTTGTATATACTCTTGGGTTTTAATGTATTATTGACGTTGGACCTACACCTAGGCTCCAATTCTATTGTCTGACTGCTTTCTGCAGAATTGTTGACACAATGTGTCTTACCGGTGAGTTTACTAATATTTCTGACTCAACGCTATCATTAATGCATAAAGTAATTTCTTGTAGTATAAAACGTGCATGAATTCACAAGTATATCATGTAATTTAGATAATGTTGACATTTAAGCACATAATTGCAGTCATTAAGTATTAATTAAATTGTACGGAAATTACCGGTTTTGTGCCAGTTGTCACAGAACAAGCAAGAACGGTTAAAGTGACTTATCAATACGGGGTGGAATATTCATTGCCGATGGACGAAATGCTGAAGACAGAGAGACTACATCTTCTTGAACAACTCTGTGATTTAGCACCTTCGAACGTTGCAAGATCCAGGGTTGTCATGATATTTAAGTATAGGCTTCAGCAAAGACGAGACGAGATAATGGCATTATACGCCAATGCACAACATGATGATGATGAATCTGAAGAAAGTGACACATCTCTAATGTAATCCCATACACAGAATACTATTAATTTGTTTTGATTTCGTCTTATTGTAATGTATTGAATTATTAATGAATTATAATGAATTATTAAGAACGTCATGAACGCCAAAAAATTTACCTTTATAATATATGGTATTAATTCAACTGGTAAAATCTACAAAACGCCAAAAAAATGTAAAGTTTGAATTGTTAAAGGTATATAATGAATTTGGTAACACCATGGACGCCAAGATGTTAGAATTATTAATTAATTTTAATGAATTTGGGGACACTATAAACGCCAAAATATTACCTATGTGACACAAAAACGATTAATTTAATGAGACAGATCTAAAAAAAGACCAGTAAAACGCCAGGTAGTCATTGAATCTAGCTAAACGCCAAAAAAATCTTAGATGCAAAAAATGAAGCAGTATTGTGACACACGAATTGGGAAAAAAGGAAGATAAACAGACAAAAAAACCCTTCCGCCCTAATTATATCGCGCACCACGTGTTCAACCAGGATCCGTTCTCACACTTTAGGGCGTTTTCTCCTGATCCCGTTTCTATATATATAATGAGAGAACCATTTTAACAGTTTTCATTTTTAATGGTTTTCTCACGAAAATAACCCTATGTATGTTCATACAAGTTTATGTTTTATATTTTCTAATGCAAATGGTCGTTTATATTTATTCATTTATGTTCGATCATTTTATGTTTGTTTGTGTCGTATATTTTTGTGAACAATTGGTTTAGAATGTTAAAGAATGAACATAAACGAACACGATCATGTTCATTTTCTTAATGAACTAATAGTCGAGTATGGACAAGAATATTTGTTTGTTTAATTGCTCATGTTTTGTTCGTGTTTGGTTAAATTTAACGAACGAACATGAACATACTCTTGTTCATATTCATACAGTTCATTTATAGGCCTAGTTATACAAAGTTTGTTATTTCTCACTAACATTAAAAAAGATTATTAGTTAAGTTTATAATTAAATAACTACTAAATCTTTTATATAAGAAAGAAAAACAAAATAAAATTTTAAAAATATAGAAAAGTCTACCAACCCATCTATAGGGATGATAAAAGCATTCAAACCCGACTTGTAAACATTGGCGAAGCTTCCCCCCCCCCCCCCCAATTTTTCCGAAACCGGGGGTGGAAACGTATATACCTAAAAAATTTATATACGAAATTACTATTCATAACACTACGCATCGAAAAGTTCGAGGGGTCGGGCGCCCCCTCAGACTAAGCCTAAGCTGCGCCACTGCTTGTAAACCCAAACATACAGGACTTGTATCAGAAGACGTATGGGATTATGTTTAAAGTTCTTGAAGAAAACCAAGATTTTGATCCGATAAGAAAATCAAATTATCATAAATTGATTTGTAAATCTATAGTTAATGGGCCAAAAGTGAAGAAAATGAGCCCAAGCTGTTTCACCAAAGAGACCTAAAGAAATGAGCCCACACTGTCTTAGAATCTCTATTATCTATAAGTTACTCAATTTTCACAAGGTCTTTCAATCCTGTGAAATATTTTTATAAATATTTTTGATAATCTTAATTACTTTTTTAGTGATATTTTTTCTTAGTTTTAATTTGTATTAAACAATTATGAAATTTGGTTATTATTTGGTGAATTTCTTTATTCATTATTACCTCCTACTTCATGTTAATTGAAAAAAATAATCACTACATAATAATTAGGATTCATATATGTTCCATTTAGCTCACATAATTTAGAAAAAGATAACTTATAAAAAATCATAAGATTGGAACATCTTGAGTAACTTTAGAGGAAAAAAAACTTTGAGTGACTATAATGGAAAAATTGTGAAATTTTGTTGCTATTCAGTGAAGTTTTCCCTTTTATCATAATCGTTTATGAGTTGCTGAATTTCCATTATAAGATCCATAAATATGCTAGATATTAATTTGAAAAAACAAGGTAAAAGATATATGTAATTGTAAGAGTGAACAACTTGCTGAAATCTCTTAAATCATGCTGTCCAAGAAAGAGACATGAATAATAGTCCCTTGAGGTTATCTTAAGCAAAATTCAAATATTTAGATAATGTTGACACATTTTTAAATGATTTTAAACCAACAACATGATGAAACAAAGCATTTTTGGCCTTAATATCATCCCAACTTTTGGCTCCATGCTTTTAGAGGTTTCTTAAAAGTTAAATATGCAAGACAAAGGTGAAAATTCCGCCAATTTGTGTCATCTTTGATCATTCTATGCAAAAATCATAACCATTGTCCATAATGCTAGAAACAAGAACATTGATGCATCCGAAAAATTATTCTAGCAATAGTTAGAATCATTTGATTGCATACAATCATAGAGGTTCAAGATAATCTATTTGTCTTTTTAATCTTTTATATTCATATATACTCAAATTTGTTCGTATTGATCTTCTCTCTCTATAATAATATGCAAGATACGTTCTACTTTAATCACATTCAAGAAAACCATCTAAGATGGCCAACAGTTTATTTTTTCTAATTACATATGTTTTAGTTCTGTTTTGCCCGTCAGCTTTTGCTAACCAACCGCGCTTCTCTTCGAATGAAACAACTGCAGTTGCTGCTTCTAATGCAGACGGTATCTGCCAGTCAATGGTGGTGCCACGTGGCTACCCTTGTGAAGAACATAAAGTGAGAACAAAAGATGGTTTTGTGCTAAGCTTACAAAGAATACCATTAGGACGTGCGGGTGGTAAGAGGGGCAATCGAGTCCCCGTTCTTTTGCAACATGGTCTCCTAATGGTTAGTGAACTAGACTCACGTGTTAATGTCTAGTTTATTATTCAAAATTTTATCCTATATATTAAAAAACAAAGCTAATGAATAGTAGTTGTCACATCATAATAAATAGTAAACTTTCCTTATTGGTTGTCATGAATAGTAACTTCAAGTCATCTTTTGTTGACTTTTTTCCTCTATACCCTTTTTAAGTGTGTATATATATCCATTTTCTTCAAAGTTAGGTAGATTATTCATCATGGTGGAGTGGTTTTGTGGTTGTATGTGTTTTAAAGAGACTCAAGTTCAAATCATGGGGTCTTTTTTTTTCCATTTTATGCTTACATAACTTCACGTCATCTTCCTTTTTCTCCTCTTTCACACGTTTTTCTGATTGTATTTATACAATTCTTATTCCTTATTTGTTCGGTTAGTGATGCTTAGACATCGCAATAGTCGCCATCGCCAGGAGTTACTAACTCGCTTGCTACCAACGGCTCTGTTGTATGAAAACTCCACTTGTCAACTTAAAAATAAGACACTAAATAGCACAGCTTTAATAACAACCAAGTATTTAGTCGCAATAAATAGTTTTACAAAGACTTAGTTTTGTCGCGCCGCAACGCGGCGCGCAACATTAAAACCTAGTTTTGGTAATATACATATATAATTATTTTTTTATTTCTATGTACAACTAAAAATACATATACATAGTGTGAGGTTTAAAAAGAAACCTTAAAAAATTGGAATCGGGGAATAGTACATTTAACATGTTTAATATATATAAAAATTTCAATTTAACATGTAAAAATTTGATTTTCTCAAAAAAAAAAAAAATCGAAGCTTTTGCATATAAAGATGTGTAGAAGCCTTTCTAATATAAAAATTATTTTTTTAATTTTTTTTACCTTTTTAATTGTTTTTAATTACCTTAACAAACAAACAAACAAACGTACGTACACAGTAAAATCTCAATCGTAGCAATTAGCTATTGTAGGGTTTGGGGAGGGTGGGATGAAGACAAACTTTTCCTCTATTCTCAAGAATAGAGAGGCTGCTCCCCCGACTCCAAAAACATTTTTTTATGTGCACAATATAGTAATCTAGATAACATAAAATATGGAAATCATTATTAATCAAAGCAACAACCATAAAGTCTTCAAACTTACGTTAAATGTTTCTAATGAACCAGGATGGTATAACATGGTTGTTGAGCCCACCAGACCAATCACTGGCTTTAGTGTTGGCTGATAATGAGTTCGATGTGTGGATCGTTAGTTCACGAGGAACCAAATATAGTCGCGGTCATGCATATCTAAAGCCTGAAGATGAGGTCAATTTTGTCTTTTCCTTACATTATCCCATTTTAGGAATCCTATACTAAACAGTTTTCTGTTAATTTGTAGGCATATTGGGATTGGACATGGGATGAGTTAGCAGCAAATGATCTTCCAGCTACATTTCAATATGTTTACAGTCAAACAGGCCAGAAACTCCATTATGTTGGACATTCGTTGGTGCGGGTTCAACCCTTTAAAATGTTGTCTGATCACATATGACTTCAACAAGTTAAGATTTGACCATTTTTGCGTATTTGTGTAGGGAACTTTGATTGCAATGGCTGCATTTTCGAAAGGGGAGCTTGTTAGTATGCTAAGGTCTGCGGGTTTGCTTAGTCCCGTTGCTTATGTGGGCGAGATCACATCCCCGTTAGGCAGAAACGCTGCTGAAAACTTCATTGCTGAAGTAAATATTTATAATCTTCTACAATTGGTCACGTACTCACGTTTTAATAATCTTGTATGAAAATCTAACTGTTTTTTTTTTATTGTAACAGACTTTGAAGTGGTTGGGCCTTCACGAGTTCAATCCAAAAGGGTAACATGTTGTGAGTTGTTACACTTTTTGCGCACCTTTTTCTTATCTATTCATATGCGCCTTTGTTTATGTGATCAGGGATGCCGTGACCAAGTTTCTCAAGAAAATCTGTGCGCAACCAGGCGTTGACTGTACCAACTTGTTGACTTCATTCACAGGTATCGTGACTTATAAGCATTGTTTTTGGTTAATAAAACAGAAAGATTGTAGGACTAAAACTCAAAGTTTGTCTGGTTTAGGCAAAAACTGTTGCTTGAAGCCTTCGATAGTTGATGTTTTTCTAGACCACGAGCCTCAACCGAGCTCAACAAAAAACATGATTCATATAGCTCAAAGTAAGCTTTATGTTATAAATCTGTTTAATAATTCAAATGGATCTAATTAAGTGTCTAATAGATCTTTATTTTTGGAAAATTTTACAGTGATAAGAGATGGAACAATCCGAATGTATGACTATAACGATGCGGGCCAAAACAGAAAGCGCTACGGGCAGCCCACACCGCCAGCTTACAACATAGAAAACATACCAAAGAACGTTCCACTTTTCCTCAGCCATGGCGGTGCAGATTCCCTTGCAGATGTCAATGATGTGAATCATTTGTTAAGAACACTTAAACATCATGATCAAGACAAGATTGTGGTTCAATTCATAAAAGGTTATGCTCATGCTGATTTTGTTATGGGCTCAAATGCTAGACAGGCTGTGTATGAACCTCTTATGGCCTTCTTCAAGCGTCATTGAGAATGCATTGACACTAAATGATTTAATTAGTGTATGAACCTCTTGTTCATGTTTTTGTGTTTTGAGTTTATTTGTTGCTAATATGTACTTTTTTATTATAAAAGAAAAGGAAATCAATTGAAATATATTGAAAAAGTTTGATTAAATCAAGGTTAATCATAAGTCTGAATCCTTAGGAGTGTGCAATAAATTATCATATGTATGTACACAAAGAGAATAAAAGCTTCAAGATGTTGAGCACGTGTGGGCACTACTAGGGATGAGCAAATGGTACCGGTACTGGTACCGAATTTACCGAACTGGGTACATTTTCGGTACCAATTCGGTACCGACTTTTAACATTTTCGGTACCGGTATTTACCCGTTTTTACCCTCAAATACCGTTACCGTACCGGGTATATTCGGTACCGGTACCTACTTTTTGGGATTTTCGGTACCGAGCTCATCCCTAGTGGGCATTGCCTCAGGTACATACCCGCTGTTTTTTTTAATCGTAATCTACTCAATACCAGGAATTGAACCCTAGTCTTCTCCTTAAGAGACAAAAGCCTCTACCACTCAGTCATAGCTAAAATGATTGTACCTATGGTAGTTTGAGATTTTTTCTTGTATAGGGCTTGATCGTGTTTGAGGAAAGAATGAGTTAGGGGTGAGCAAAAGGAAAAACCCGACCATTACCCGACCCGAGAACCGATCAAACATAAAATACAGAACCGATTCACTACCCTAAATATAGGGTCGGTTCCGGTCCAAGTCGAGTTTCACCATGAAAAGAACCGACCCGACCTGATTTTATATGAAAAATTGGAACCGATCTAAATACCTAGGTACTTGGGTTCGGGTCGGGTTGGGTATATCTTCGGTTCGGTTATTTTCGGTTAAAGAAATGAGGGGATTCAAATCCAATTGGGGGGTGTGGGTTAGGTTTTTTTTAGTTTTTTTAGATTTAGGGTGGTGTAATGAGTTTATTTTGTTGTGTTCATATTAGGTCTCACAGTTCTTGCAATAAAGGTGGTTCTAACATGAACCCTACCATATAGATATATATGTAGGGAGGGGCTCATGCGAGAACCACCCTTATTGTGAGAACCTTGAGAACCAATGTGAACACAACCTAAAATAGCTAAAAAAACCTAAAAAAAACCTAACCCCCACCCCCCCTCCCCAAAAAACCTAAACCCCCCACCCCCCCCCCCCCCCCAAAAAAAAAACCTAAACCCCCCCCCCCCCCAAGCTAAAATGCTAAAAACTAAACCCCCAAAAAACCTTAAAAAATCTAAAAAAAATCAAAAATTTTTTTTTTCATTTTTTTAATATTTTTTAGGTTAAAATCGCTACTTTTCGAAGCAAAAAAAAAAATTAAAATTTTTTTTTTTTTTTTTGGGTTCGAAAAGTAGCGATTTTAACCTAAAAAATATTAAAAAAATCAAAAAAAAAAATTGTGTGATTTTTAGCTATTTTTAGGCATTTTTGGTGTGTTCACATTGGTTCTCGCGGTTCTCACAATAAGAGGTGGTTCTCGCATGATCTTCTCCCTATATATATATAGGGGAGAGTTTAAATGAGAACGCTAAATATTGTGAGAACCGTGAGAACAAATAAAAAAACCGCGAGAACTTGATCAAAAACAATTCAAATTCAATTTTTTTCTACACTTATCATTATTATTCGAATACAATGTTAGAAATTTAATTTACACGTTTAAATTTACGTGAATTCGTAAATAAAGAAAATTTACACATGTGTAAGTTTGTCATTTACACATGTGTAAATCTGTTATATTTACACATGTGTAAAAAAACCGAAATTGAGTGATTTTGAAAGGATAAATGAATTATTTGATGTTTTAAATTATTTTTTTGATGTTGTATCTTAATTACAATGAGGTTTGTATTAAAAAAATTGGTTTTGATTGGATTTTTCATTCGTTCTCACGGTTCTCGCAATATTTAGCGTTCTCAAGATAACCCTCCCATATATATATATATATATATATATATATATAGTGGGTGAATTCATTTTGATACTTTTTTTCTTCTAAACGAGTCATTTCAACTAAGAACAATTTGGTTAGAATGCGTTTTGGACTAAACCAAATTGATAGCTTGTTAAATAACTGGTCTGTTTACGTCAAGTTATAACCGTATATTAGTAGTAAAATGGCTGAGTTGCGTTTTTATAGAATCTTCAATCTTGTTTTCCCTTGTTGGAAGTGATTTTGATACTTAATGATAGGTTTTTCCTAATAAACTAAGGCATGAATAATGCAATTTGGATGTTGGTTGGTGTAGCTCAGTAAATACCATCGATTTTGAAATACATTTCTTTAAGTTATTAAAAAATATGCGCAAATCAGATAGTAATGGAGTAGTTGGGGAAACACTGTTGGAAATTTGTGTGTTGTGAATGAAAGTCTTAAATGTGATGGACACTTTGTCCCACATCGGAGTGGGAACAAAAAGATAAGCTACATATAAGGTGAAACCTTAATGAAGCCTTTGAAGTCTTATGACATGTTTTACCACAAGTCCTACCCGCGCGCGCGCAGGGGGGTGCAAAAAATGGAACCGGATTTAGTTGAACTCGTGTACGTCCTGCGGACACGAATGCAGTTCCGAAAACCCGGGTCCGCGTGGAGCAGTTTTTTGCACTCTTGACTTTCTGTTTTGTAACCGAAATGAATGAATGATCATTATTTCAATTAACTGATTTATGTTTTGAAACTGAAATGAATGAGGATCATTATTTCATTTTTAAACTGACTATCAGTTTCGTAACTGATACTCTAATGACCATTATATGGTCTTTAATTTGCTGATTTCGGTTATGGTTCTAGCACTATAAATCGAAGGCAAAGTTGATCAGTTGAGACACACAAAAACAACTTCTCTTCTCTCTATCTCAGTTTCTGCAACACAGCTTCTTGTTCTTTTCAGGCAAGTGCTCAAGTCCGGCAGTGCGCGGTGCTGCTTCGAACCGGCGTACCCTGGGAACAGACGACGAATCTGTTTAAGGGAATTGTGTTAAACACAAGGCCGGTTCAATCGTTTACTGCTGTTTCTGCTGTCATGACCAGTGTTGTTTCTGCGGTCATGACTTCCGCTGTTACCGTCACTACCGGTCTGGTGACACCACTGCCTAATGCAGTGTCGCATGCTGAGAAACCAGAGAAATTCAGTGGTGTGAATTTCAAACAGTGGCAGCAAAAGATGTTCTTTTATCTGACCACGTTGAATCTGGCAAGGTTCCTGACTGAACCTAAACCCCATGTTGTTGAAGGGGATTTGGATACTCAAAATGTGAGTGCAATGCATGCTTGGAATCATTTGTATTTCCTGTGCCGCAATTTTATTTTGAATGGTTTGGTGGACACATTGTATAATGTGTATTGCAAAGCCAAGACTGCCAAAGAATTATGGGAGTCGTTGGATCGCAAATACAAAACAGAAGATGCGGGCACTAAGAAATTCGTGGTGGCTAAGTTCTTGGACTTTAAAATGATAGATGCTAAAACTGTCATGAGTCAAGTTCAAGAATTGCAAGTTATTCTTCATGATATTCATGCGGAAGGAATGGTCCTCAGCGAGACATTCCAAGTTGCGGCAATGATTGAAAAACTGCCACCAAGTTGGGTTGATTTCAAGAACTATCTCAAGCATAAGCGAAAGGAGATGACCATTGAAGATCTTGTTGTTCGTCTTCGGATTGAAGAAGATAACAAAGTGGCCCTAAAAAAGGTTGATGGTCCTGAAACTGTGAAGGCCAATCTTGTTGAACATGGGCAATCTTCGAAGGGAAAAAACAGTGGAAAGGGCGGAAAGAAAAGTCATGGGAAACGCTCCAACCTTGGTCCTAAGGGGGGAGTTGGGAAAAAGAAGTTCCTTGGAACTTGTTACAATTGTCAAAAGCAAGGCCACAAGGCTAGCGAATGCAAGCTTCCCAAGAAGAAGGAAAATGCTCAACAAGTGAACATGGTAGATGAAGTCAATAAGCTTGTTGCCATGGTCACGGACCTCTCGATTTTGGTCACGGAAGTGAATATAGTTGGGCAAAATAACAAGGATTGGTGGGTCGATATGGGGGCTACCCGACATGTGTGCTTTGACAAAAGCCTTTTCAACACCTTCAAGGAGGTGACTAATGGAGAAAAGGTTTTCATGGGAAATTTTGCCACGGCAGAAATAAAAGGCGAGGGTAACGTGGTTTTGAAGATGACTTCGGGAAAGGAACTCACCTTGTCCAATGTGTTGTATGTTCCCGAAATTCGTAAGAACCTTGTGTCGGGATGGCAGTTGAACAAGTTTGGGTTCAAAATGGTGATTGAGTCGGATAAGGTCGTGTTGACCAAAAATGGTGTGTATGTTGGTAAGGGCTATGCCCTCAATGGAATGTTTAAACTGAATGTAATTGTCATGAATGCAATGAAAGAAAACGCTACTAGTTCTACTTATTTGATTGAGTGTCACACCCCCAAAATCCACACGCGGAGTATCACCGCTTGGAGGCGTGACTGACCAGGATCAAGCCACCAATCATATTGAACATAGTAAGTATTATATGTAAAGCAATCAAACCAATATGAAAGGTGTTCAAAACATATGTATAAATTCAACGTTTAGCGGAAGCATAAATAAACCCAATCATAAGTAACAATTCAAATGTTTAAATGTTGTTCATAACATCCACAAACTGTGCCCACAACGACCGTGCCTCCCGTGCAAGCTCCATAAGTACCTAAGGTCCTGCAAGGCATGTAACAGAGAGTCAACAACTAGTTGAGCGAGTTCACAGTGAGTTTGTTTAGTTATAGTGTTCATAAAGTAGTTCGTATGTTCATTTAGTAATCATGTATCGTATATATCGTATCGCGGCCCTCTAGGCATGTTTGCGAAGTATAGTGGGGATTTCCCATGTTTGCTAGACTAGGTATAGTAGTATCGCGGCCCTTCCTGGCATGTTTGCGAAGATTAGAGTATATAGTTCGCGGCCCTTCTTAGGCATGTGTGCGAAGATTGTCATAATATCGCGGCCGACCCTTGGCGTGTGTGCGAAGATCGTTTAAATTAGTATAACCAGTCTAGTCTGTTCTTATCCATAATCCTTCCTCTCCCGGGAATCATATATCTAAGTTCCATAAACTGAACGAATAAATAATCCAACCCATTCCCATCCTGGGAATCCCATGCCTTGGCTGTGTGAACTCACCTTGGTTTGCTCGGTATGCTAAGTGTATGCTCGCAAGTAATCAATCACGTCCTAAAGTATGCACGTATGTGAAATCAGTTTGCGTTCAAGTTGTGCACGTATAAACATGTAACACGTAATCACAATCATATACAAGATGGTTACACTTAACAGCAGTTAAATATTCCAGTTAACACTTAACAGAATTAACCCAAGTTACTGTGCAGATTTCTGTTCGGCGAAACACATATTATGGCGAAACACATAAGTTGGCGAATCACATATTGACGAAACACATATTGACGAAACACATTCTGTTTCGTCGTGGCTTTGCTTGGCGAAACAGGATTCCAATTCGTCGACGACTCTTGGCGAAACACATTCTGTTTCGCCGAGGTTCCTGTTTCTTCGAATGTCTGATTCGTAGACACAGTTACAGCAGTTACGAAATACACAGAAACCCTAATCATGTTAGCAGCCGACATCAATATTATCAATCATGCAGTAATCATTCAACACAGAATCATTGTAACATCATTATAGCATAATCATCGGACCACTTTAACGTCTAGCATGAACCCTAGCTTACGTATACAACATATCGATTATAACATCACATCATCAAACCCTATCAAGATGCTAACTTGCATTCAGAATCAGATCATAATAACAACATCCAGAACCGAGTATTCAATCATATTAAGTTTCGCATAAAACCATTTATATCCGACAACAACATACCTATCGAAATCTATATCATCATCATCATAACAAGAACCCTAATATTTAACATGTATCAGTTTCAGATATACATCATCAAAGCAGAATCACATGACACATAAACACGTACACTGATGAAAGATCAATCAAGACACATAGATTTACTAACCGAGATGATGGTTTTATCGCACAAGGGTTTCCGGTGGGTTCTAGTTCGCCGTCACAGTGAGAGAGCTCTAGGGTTTCGGTTGTGTTGATAGAAAGTGTAAAATGATGATGTTTTACGTAAAAATACGCAGAATAACGTTCTGGGCCCAAGCTGGGCTTCGGCAGATCTGGGCTCGGCGAAACAGTTTGTTTCGTCGAGTCGTATACGGCGAAACATATCCTGTTTCGTCGGGAATGGTTATGGCGAAACACACTTGTGTTTCGTCGGGTTCTATCTTATGTTGACAGTTTATGTTTCACGACATGTTATACAATCAAACACATAATCAAGCAAACACACTAGGTTTTATCATAACACAACCATATAGTCAAAGTCAACGTGCATTTAATGCGAATAAAGAATGCCGGAAATTCGAGTTGTCACATTATCCCCAACTTGAAAGAAATTTCGTCCCGAAATTTAGCATGCGGTTACTGAGGAAAGCTAATGGTGTGACGTTGTTTACCTGTATTGTATCGCGGCTCCCCGAGCATGTTTGCGAAGATTACTGGTTTTCCTGGGATGTCACATTGAGTCTTCTAATCTTTGGCATGGTAGACTAGGTCACGTAAATTATAATTCCATTCGTCGTTTAATCAAACTTGATTGCATACCAACATTCGATATCGACTCAATTAATAAATGTGAAACTTGCGTAGAAGCAAAACAAACAAAATCGTCATTCAAAAAGGTTGAACGAATCACCGAACCCCTCGAGATGATCCACACTGATGTGTGTGATCTTAAAGCAATCCCTACTCGTGGTGGGAACAAGTATTTCATCACGTTCATTGATGATAGTACAAGGTATTGCTATGTGTACTTACTTAAGAGTAAGGACGAGACTGTTGACAAGTTCATCTTGTTCAAAGCCGAAGTTGAGAATCAACTAAATCGGAAAATCAAAATCGTAAGGAGCGACCGAGGAGGTGAATATGTTTCACCTTTTATTGACGTATGTGCAAAAAGTGGAATCATCCACGAACTCACGGCTCCTTACTCCCCTCAATCAAATGGCATAGCGGAACGGAAAAATCGCACCTTGAAAGAAATGATGAATGCCATGATGATAAGTTCTGGTGTAAACCAAAACATGTGGGGGGAAGCAATCTTATCGGCGAATCATGTGTTGAACATGATACCCAATAAGAAAAAGAATGTAACGCCTTACGAATTATGGATGGGAAAGAAAGCACCATATAAATCCTTGAAAGTGTGGGGGTGTCTAGCTAAGGTGGTGGTCACACCACCTAAGCGGCTACTAATAGGTCCCAAAACGGTGGATTGTGTATTTATAGGATACACCCGTCCTTATGGTCCTTATCGTTTTATTGTGCATGATTCCAAGAACCCTGGAATATGCAAAGGCACCATAATCGAATCTAAGGATGCATCATGGTTTTGAACATGTGTTCCCATGCTTAGATAAAAGTGAACCGAGTTCTTCTAGACCGGTTGAGGAAATTGTTCCCGAGGGTGAAGTTGAAAACGATGAACCTCGAGAACAATCTAGGACTGAGGAAGTTGAAATCAGGAAAAGTAAACGACAAAGGACTGAAAAATCCTTTGGACCTGAGTTTCTTACCTATATGGTAGAAGATGAACCTCAAACGTACCAACAAGCGGTACATTCCTCAGAAGGACCTCAGTGGAGGGAGGCAATCAAAAGTGAGATAGACTCTATCTTACAGAACCATACCTGGGAACTAGTGGATCTTCCTCAAGGATGTAAACCACTAGGATATCGATGGATCTTCAAGAAGAAGATGAAACCAGATGGAACCATCGATAAGTACAAAGCAAGGTTGGTGATCAAAGGATATAAACAGCGAGAAGGTTTAGACTACTTTGATACATATTCGCCAGTTACGCGAATAACATCCATCAGGTTGGTGCTTGCCATTGCCGCCATTAGAAATTTGGAAGTTCACCAAATGGATGTGAAAACAGCTTTCTTGAATGGAATTCTAGAGGAAGAAATCTACATGGAGCAACCCGAAGGCTTCACAGCTATTGGGCAAGAAAAGAAAGTGTGTAAACTTGTGAAATCCCTGTATGGATTGAAACAAGCTCCAAAACAATGGCATCAAAAGTTTGATCATGTCATGCTTGATGCTGGGTTCAAAATCAATGAATGTGACAAGTGTGTGTATGTGAAGGACACATCTGATGGATATGTCATTCTATGTCTATATGTAGATGATATGCTCATTGCTGGAAATGATGACAAAATCATAAAATCTACAAAGAACATGCTAAAAGCAAGCTTTGACATGAAAGACATGGGTCTTGCAGATGTGATTTTGGGGGTTAAAATCACACGAACCCAAAGTGGACTCGTTTTAAGTCAATCCCACTATGTGGACAAAATTCTTGAGAAGTTCAATGCAAATGACTCTAATGAAGCTAGAACTCCACTTGACACAAGTCAACATCTAGCCAAGAATAGAGGTGAACCCGTAAACCAGTTGGAATACTCAAGAATTATTGGTAGCTTGATGTATCTTATGAGTTGTACTAGACCAGGCATAGCATTTGTTGTGAGCAAGCTAAGTAAATAAAGGTGGTTCTAACATGAACCCTACCATATAGATATATATATATATATATATAGTGGGTGAATTCATTTTGATACTTTTTTTCTTCTAAACGAGTCATTTCATCTAAGAACAATTTGGTTAGAATGCGTTTTGGACTAAACCAAATTGATAGCTTGTTAAATAACTGGTCTGTTTACGTCAAGTTATAACCGTATATTAGTAGTAAAATGGCTGAGTTGCGTTTTTATAGAATCTTCAATCTTGTTTTCCCTTGTTGGAAGTGATTTTGATACTTAATGATAGGTTTTTCCTAATAAACTAAGGCATGAATAATGCAATTTGGATGTTGGTTGGTGTAGCTCAGTAAATACCATCGATTTTGAAATACATTTCTTTAAGTTATTAAAAAATATGCGCAAATCAGATAGTAATGGAGTAGTTGGGGAAACACTGTTGGAAATTTGTGTGTTGTGAATGAAAGTCTTAAATGTGGTGGACACTTTGTCCCACATCGGAGTGGGAACAAAAAGATAAGCTACATATAAGGTGAAACCTTAATGAAGCCTTTGAAGTCTTATGACATGTTTTACCACAAGTCCTACCCGCGCGCGCGCAGGAGGGGTGCAAAAAATGGAACCGGATTTAGTTGAACTCGTGTACGCCCGCACGTCCTGCGGACACGAATGCAGTTCCGAAAACCCGGGTCCGCGTGGAGCAGTTTTTTGCACTCTTGACTTTCTGTTTTGTAACTGAAATGAATGAGGATCATTATTTCATTTTTAAACTGACTATCAGTTTCGTAACTGATACTCTAATGACCATTATATGGTCTTTAATTTGTTGATTTCGGTTATGGTTCTAGCACTATAAATCGAAGGCAAAGTTGATCAGTTGAGACACACAAAAACAACTTCTCTTCTCTCTATCTCAGTTTCTGCAACACAGCTTCTTGTTCTTTTCAGGCAAGTGCTCAAGTTCGGCAGTGCGCGGTGCTGCTTCGAACCGGCGTACCCTGGGAACATACGACGAATCTGTTTAAGGGAATTGTGTTAAACACAAGCCCGGTTCAATCGTTTACTGTTTCTTTCTACTTCTTATTGCAACCTTTTCTAACCACTGTTCTAATCAGTGGTTCCGTTCAATTTGCCACTGCTTCAAACCTTCAGTGGTTGATCAGTGGTTAGACTGATCAGTACTTAAACTGATCAGTACTTAAACTGATCAGTAGTTAAGCTCATCAGTGGTTAGACTGATCAGTGGTTTCTGATCAATAGATTTAAAAACGGTGGTTATTTTCTTACAAACACTTGGTTGGTGTTACTTGTGACTCATGTTCGACTCCCACTATCTCCATTATTTTCTGTGGCATCCAGGTGAATGGCGAATACGGGTGGCACCGGTTCGTCTTGGATGAGAGACGAGGTTTTACCGATTATTACACTGTCGTGCCTTTGGGCGGGTGTATGTCGGGTTTCCGCGCATCTGGGAGAGCCATAGGGTGACGGCGGTCGAGTAGTCGACCTTAGCCACAGCGCCCTGTATCACGGTGATTGGCACGTCGTTCCTTGACGTTAAAAAAAATTAAAAAAATGCATTAAAGAGATGGAGAATTTGGAATTGATTTGAAGTTTGAACATGGAAGCAGTAAATGAAAAATCAAAGTCTTGTTGGTATTCGAGGTAAATAATAATTTCCGACAAGGTTGGCACCTTTTTTGAAACCAAAGATGTCATTAAAATATTTAAAACTGGTGGCTTCAACTAGGGGTGTCTAAAGTGCTCGGCGCTCGAAGATCGTTCGACGATCGTTCGAAAAAGCTCGGAAATTTGCTCGTTCGATTCCTTGGTCGGTTAAAACCGAGCCAAGCAGCTCGGTTCGGTTTAAAAACGAACCGAGCACGAGCATAGGTACGCTCGCTCGTCGCTCGTTCGGTTTCGATCGAATTTATTTTTATTATTATATATATTATTAAATATAATAAACATGTAACATATCCAGCCCCTAGAATCCTCATATCTTCATATCTTCAGTTAAAAAAAAACCCTAATCTCTCTCAACTCTTCAGTTAAAAAAAAAAGAGGGGTGTTTTATGGGTTTGAATTGATGTTACTGTATCAAATTTTATGTTTTGAATTCAATTTTTGATTGAAGATGTCTGGAAGACTTCAACGCGTGTTTTTTAAGTTATTTTGCATTTTAGATGTTCTTAAACATTAAACATTTGGATGACATTTTGTGTTTATTTTTGTGGGACTTTTTATGTTTTTATTTTGTTAAATTGTTAAAGTATGTGTGAGACATATAAGTTGGTGAATTTTGGTGAATGAATGGCTGTGTAGGAATGCTAAATAAAATTGAGCAAAAGCGAACCGAACCGATCGGCTCGGTTCTAAACCGAACCGATCGGCTCGGTTCTAAACCGAACCGAGCACGAGCATAAGATTTCCGCTCGATTTCCTAAATCCGAACCGAACCGAGCGGCTCGGTTTCAAACCGAACCGAACACGAGCAGACCTCCGTTCGGTTCGGCTCATGAACACCCATAGCTTCAACGGTTCACTCTAGTCTAACATGTAAAATTTTTATGGGTTTTTTTTTCTTTTTTATTTATTATTTTTTTTTACTTAAAACTAAAACTAGTAGGTTTATCCATCCGGTTTTTAGCTTCTTAGTTTGAACCAAAGAAATTAATTTATAAAATTGCTTAGCGAGATGCTCATGCTAGAGTGGGATTAAACCAAAGTATACACAACTCAAATCATATAGAATATTAAATTACATCAGTTTCTTCATCAGAAGAATTTGGTCATAATTTTTATCTATAGCACTTGTATTTATCTCGGATACTTTGTAAGTAGAAGTGTGTTTGTTATTAAAAACCTTATCATTTCTCGCACGCCTAATAAACCAAACTTTGAAATACATGTATTACCTTCTTTTATGCCGTCATCAGTTACCGATCTCCATATTGTTTTCGGTTTCCAATTTAATCGGATCGCCTACCCAATCAAGATTTTAAATCATTTTTATAACAGAAGTTTTTAATTAGTATTGGTACATTTAAGCCCGTGACATTATAACCTAGTGGCATCTTGAATGTATGATAAAGCTTAGGGACCATTAGGTTCTGAGTTTGATTCCTATAAGGGTTTTTTTTTCCAGATTTATTGGATTTGCTACTGAATTAGTGTATTTGCATTATTGTCTAGTGGAGATGGATATGATCGGGTGGTTACGGATATCCTACTAAATTGGTGTATATGCATTATTGTCTAGTGGATATGGATATGATCGGGTGGTTATGCTGTTGACACGATGACACTCTTAGGATCTGTCAGTGATCAAAATTTTGCCGTTAAAAAGGTACTGATACATTTAGAATTTCTTTTTCCCATTAATCGTGTCCAACTGTCTAAACCGGTTCTAACTTAAAACATAAATTATGTCACAATCATTACCAATAATAGACGGGAGTTGTTAAGAAAGTCGTCTCAAAGATATCAAAATTTCAATTAGTGCATCACCTTAACCATTTTTATATTTTTATACCAGTCGGAAGCATAAATTCTATATATTTAAAAAAATCGGACCATAAATAACGTCTTATCATAATCTTAAATTTACTTATAAGATTATATAGTTTTAAACTTAACTCTTAAGCACTAGAATAACTAAAGTTTTTGATGTTTCTTTCATCAGTTTTCCTACACATAACAAAAACTAAAAAATGTAGAGTTATGTTGTATATTAAAATTATAATTTTGAGTTTAATTTGAACATATATGATATTTAGAAGCCTTGTAATTCAATTTAAATAAAAATTTAAATGATAAAACTAAAATAAAACAAAATCCTTAAAACACCAATTCTTATCAAACATTTCACTAAACTTTTCTTAAAATTTACACATAACAAGTGATTAACCTTGTTGTTGATCACAATTATTACAAAACATGTTACAAAAATCAAACACCCCAAACACCCCAAATCCTTTCTCCAACAAAGTTCACAATCTTTCTCACAGAACCTTTTTGCGACGACTCCATATGCACTTCACCTCCGTCACAAATACCCTTCTCCACATCTTCCGGCGGCGCGTGCGTCACCCTTTCACCACTCACCGGCGCGTGCACAATACCAGAAGAACAAAAACCCTTATTACTTCTTCTCCCCTTCTTACTCTTCCCATTCTTCTTGTTCCCAACAACCAATCCATCCTCATAAACCTCAATTATCTCATGAATAATGTTTTGATTAGGTGAAGCATCCCAACGAGCCCAGAAGCTAGTGTAACATGTGAAACAGTTGCAGTTGAAGTGTGGTGGGTGATCACCGTGTCTGCCGGAGTTGTTGGTGGGTTTTGGTCCGGTGGAGATTGAGAGAAGATAGGCCAAGACTTGTTGATCTTCCGGTGAAAGAGCGGTGGCTAGGGTAGCGATGGTTAAAGGGAGGAGGGACAGGTGGTGGTTAGGGGTGGTGGAAGACGACGGTTGTGGTGGTGGTGATGGGTGGATTCTTCTGCCTTTGGTGTGGTTGTAGAGTTTTTTCATTGTGGGGGGTGGTTGGTTTGAATGTTTTGTGGCGGAATATTAGAATATGTGACGTTTTTTTAAGTTTTTGGTAGGTTAACGAATGAGAGTTTTATAGTGGGGTTATGAGTAGGTAAGCCCATACAACTAATCCTCTTACTTAGAGACTGAACTATAATTTTTAAATAGTTTACCATGATTGATTTGCAATTTATAGCTTATTGATATTTGTTACAATATTATTTTGTAAGGATTAGGCTTTTCAACAAACATGAACGAACTTGGAATTTGCGGATTTTGGTGTAGCCAGGTTAGTTTTGAGTTGAAGAGTTGAACTGACGGATACGTTTAGCTAATGTGTTGTGTTCTGAGTGATGTGATGGACTAGCTAGCAAGTTGAACCATTAGAGCCTCTTATTTTTATGAGTTACGTGTTTCGTATCGTAATTTAAATTGATTGGTACTTTACACCACAAATTAAAAAACAAGAAATAAGAATCAGGATTTATAGTTTAAGTCATGATGGTTGACATAGTTTGATTAGGCGCCGATTAATCACCGATTAATCGTTGATTGATCACAATTAATCCCGATTAATTTCAATTAATTCCGATTAATCCTTGATTAGTTGCTAGTTCTCACCCCACCGGCCGACTAACGATTTCTACAACCATACTTTGATACTTGCAAAGCAATTGTTTTACATATATTGGTATTTAAATTTTGTTAATTTTGAAGCACTTTTTTTTGAACGGCTAATTTCTTTAATCCTCTATCGTCTGTGAGACTTGAACTCAATACCTTTCCCTCTCTAACCTAGGTGTTTTAAAAGTTTTGTCTTTACCAATGGACCACCACCCCATTGCTAAATATTGGTATTTAAATTTTGTTAATTTTGAAGTACTAATACTTAGGGGCTGTTTGGCAACCTCTAAACCAGTAAGTGCTGAACCAGTAAGAGGCTCTGAACCACTAAGTGCTGTTTGGTTGGACCTCTGAATAACTATGCAGAATTACTATTTTACCCTTCTAAATGATTTTGTGTTGAATTATATGAATAATTTTAAAAGAAAATTACAAAATAATGAAACTATTATTAAAGTTTATACATGTACATCAATATAATAAAATTGTTATGAAGTTTATTACTAGATATTTGTTAAAAATATACAATAATTTATTAATATCTAGGTTAAAAGTTATTACTTCTCAATTATTAGAGCTGTTATTAAAGTATATACATGATATAATATTTAATTATTAATCAACTACTGCATTAACATACATCAAATTGTAACGACATGAAAATGTGAAACATATTCTATGGGATAAAGAAACACAGATCAAGAATCAAGAACCAAAGAGCACACTCCACTCAGCAAGAAGCTGAAGAGGAGGGGTCCAGCAAGTACAAACAAAGGCAAAAAACCAAAACATATAAACAAGAACTTCAAAGCCAAAACAGATTACAATTAGCCATAGGGAAGTTGCACCATTTACTCCATTCAGCAGACACCTTTGAACGATTGGATAAGCATAAGAAAACTCCGTCTTTACTTCCTCATCAGGGTGTTCTTCCCATTAAACATATTCCCATTCCGAGATAGCCATAACCTCCAAACTGTCGCATAAAGAACCGTAGAACCTTGTTCATCTTCAGATTTGAAGACCAATTCTTCGCGAGTTGGATGAGGTCGTTAACTTTGTTCCCGATAGCAGACGTGGGCAATCGACCAAATAAAAAATAATGCCCCCACGTCTCTAGCTCGAGAACAATCCATCAAAATGTGATCAACATCTTCGTCCCCTGAACCGCACGAAGGGCAATCCACTAAAATGTGATCAACATTTCCCCAATCCTTTTATTTTAGTCCTTGAATGTAAGCTTCAAACACCAAGAAACTGTTATCTTTTTTGGCAGTGTAACAACAAAAACAACACCACATACCAGAAACCCTTCATCTTTGGAATAACAAAGATCTTAGCTTTGGCTTCTCTTATCAAACCTCATCTTCCCACCCAACCATAAGCTGGAAAAAACACATATAACCTGTTGAAGACCCGACCAAAACAGATGGTTACCTGTTGAAGAACAATATCTTCTACAAAGCTATCAAAAATATCTTTTATGGTTATTTTATCACATCAATTCATCAGTACATAAATTGAAATTGGGGCAAAAGTGTTGCATAGATTGATACCACAACACAAAAACACATAGAAATTGGGAAAAAGTGTTGCACAGATCGAAGAAATTAGGGCAAAACTGTTATAAAAAATGATTACAACACAAGATAGGAGAAGACTACATACCTGACAACTGGCAGACGTGAGTGAATATTATTAGTCTGAATATCGTCAGAGAGAACGACGAGGTTGTGCTGTGGATGGGGTGTGAACGGTGAGGGTAAAGGTATGTGGAGAAAGGGAAACGCGAATAAGGGTAAAGCTGTCTTCTTTTTCATTCAGCGATGTTCTAAAACTGAACGATTCAGAGGCTCATTCAGCCATTCAGATGTTTTATTTCGGTGAACCAAACACTCTTAAGTCTGACCGATTCAGATGTAACCTCTTAATGGTTCCATTAAGAGGCTACCAAACAGCCCCTTAGAAAAAATAAAATAGCCTTTTTTCTTCTGGTTAAATGTACACTTCCTCTCAATTCGCTACGGGTTCGGGTTCTTCTGAAATGATTTTCTTGTTCGATTCGTGTTTGGGCTCAGGTTCAGGTTTGACTTGTCAACAAGTTGGCATGACCTGTTCAAACTCCTAAATATTTTTTTTAATTATTTTTTGCAATTATTTGGTAAAAATGTTCTTTTAGGACAATATATAAAAAAGTTAAGTGGCGGCCCGTGGAGGAAAGGGCAACAAATATTTGGAGGGATAACCAAAGTAGACAAAATGCCTTGGGCAGGACAAAACAGCCTTCTTCCATATGTCTTTTTTTTTAACGGCAAACACACTTTATATATATATATATATAAAGAGCCAGCAAGAAGCTGAAATACAAAACGGAAAAATCAGAACAGATTACATAAGGTTGATGATATCAAAACTTCTCCAATTACCCCAACTCGTCGCTTTAAGATTTGCTCTGTTGTTCACCCACATAAACGTCTCCTTAATCTGGTCCACAATCTTACTAACAGGAATAAAAATGTCCTCAAACACTTTTTTATTCCTAGCATTCCAAATTTTCCAAACCGTCGCTATTGCAATCGTGCCCACAATATTTCTCCAAACTTTCCCACCCGGGTTGTTATCGATGTATGAAATGAGGCTAGAGAGGTTGTTTGAATCCGCAGGGAACCTTATACGCACCCAAGCAAGGATGTTCCACCAGATGCATTTCGACCAAAGACAGTTGACAAATATATGATCTGGATCCTCATCATGTAGCCCACACCGCGGACAAAGACTATCGGACAACGGAATGCCCCTATGAGTCAGACCCACTTTAGACGCCACCTTCCCAAGAATCGCCCTCCACAACAAGAAGTTAGCTTTCGGAGTTGCCCAATTGTTCCATTTATAAACAAAATTTTCATCGCCACTATCCGAACTAGCTCTATCGATGCCGATACGAACCTGTTTAACTGAAAAGGACCCGTTAGGATCGCTTCGCCATTTCCACTCAGCCCCAGCCTCCACTAAATTCTCCTTAATGTTGATACCAATTTTTGCTAGAGCTGCTTCCACCAACCCGACATCTTTCCACAGCCCAGGGAGCGACCTTTTCAAGGGAAAAAAAGGGCGGAGCAGAATTTGACCCATTATCCACAGCCCAGGGAGCGACCTTTCCATATGTCTTATTGTAAATGTTTTCTTTCCGGTTCTTGAGAAAAAAACACTTGAAACTTTCAAATTCTTTCTGTTCTGTTCTGGTTCTTGAAAAAAAGAGTTAATTACATAGTTAGTTCTTGTGCTTTACTTAAAGTAACAATCTAATGTGCTAATAGTTTAAAATCACTTCTTAGGGTACTAACTTTCCATTTTTTAACATGTGGGGGTATTAACGTTAATTCCCTGGTTAACTACTAATACCTTAGATTGTTAATTTGTGTAAACCACAGGGACTAACTATGTAATTAACTCTGGAAAAAAAAGAACCCTTGAAACTTCCAACTTATTACAAGGTTTTGTTATATCTTAAAAAGATCTTGTTTTGACTTAACTTTAATTGTCATTGTTACATATTTTTTAAGGCAAATTTCTTTTTGTGAATGTTGTGATTCATATTTAAATCTAAGAACTCTCCTTTTTAAACTCAGTTGTTTAAAGACTTTGTCTTTATCGATACACACCACCTCTTTGGTCCTTATTAAGGAAACTTGGTTTTTAATAAACCAACCTTTGTCCTGTTGGTAAATAATAATCTTACCTACGTAATTGGTATACAATAATCCTACCTATCAACATGTTGGTACTCAATGAACTTCTGTTAATTTTTTTTAACTGAAGTTAATTTTTAAGTTTTATTTATTACACAAAAAGTCCCTGTAGTTGTAATCTACTAGTTTTAACTATTTTATAAAACAAAAAAACCTCAAGGGACTGTAATTTACTAGTTTTAAAATAGTTAAAACTAGTAGATTACAACTACAGGGACTGTTTGTGTAATAAATAAAACTTAAAAACTAACTTCAGTTAAAAAAATTAACGGAAGTTCATTGAGTACTAACATGTTGATAGGTATGATTATTGTATACCAATTACGCATGTAAGATTATTATTTACCAACAGGACAAAGGTTTGTTTATTAAAAACCATTTTTCCCCTTATTAAATATTTGCTTTATTATTTTTTTTTGAGCTATCTCCAATGCTCATATAAGACCCTTACTTGATTTATACGATTTACATATAAACATCGACTATAATTGTGTATTATCGATTAAAAATACACTTGAAATTATGAGTTTGTTAAAACATTTTAATGTTTAAAACATTTCAGCGTCATATTTTGATATTGTCATTTAAAACATGACAACGATACGTGATGCGAAAGCTTGACTTCTTGATCGTGTTCGGTTTCTCGATGAGCTTAATCGTCCTCCGGTACTTTACATAATACATACATTTCATAAAACATGAAACGAGTTAGTCATTTGATGTTTATAACATGTCTTAAACGAAAATGCAAGACAAAACAATCAACATCAACAATTTTTGCCAATTTTAGTGTCTCTCGCGGGCCGCGAGAGATTTGGTTGAATGGGTCGCGGGGCGTGACAGCCGTCACGTTGCGCGACGGTGATCACCCATTCCCGTCGCGTGGCGCGACGCCCTGTTTTTGACAGAACAGTTGTTTCCCAGACCTGCATTGTTCCAGCAAATCTTAATCTTACGAAAACGGATATACCTCATTCGTTATTGATCCAATTTAAGTCACGTTTCTTCCTACGTGATCGCAATTTAATTCTCTATCATATGGATTTAAAATCCGACATCCGGATTAACAAACTTTGAGATTTTTAAGCCTTCGGCTTAAGATATATTTACGAAACTTTTGACTCGTTCATGATTTTATCAAACAAACTTATTTGTTGCATTCCAATGATCATGAACTTTATGATATAACTGTCTTCTATTATATTAGATCCAAATCACGGGTTTATATGCATATTTAACCCGTTTTTGCTTATATACTTATTTTGACCCGTTAAGGGTATTTAAGTACTTTTGAAGCACAAATCACTTTCATTCGTTTCTAGCATCGTATTTTCACATTTCTTATCAAATGATCTCCCACCACAACTATGATTGTGGTGGATGTTAATATGGTAACTATTTGTTCCGAGTTTTATCCCTCGGATTATCATTATACGGCAAAAACTCATTTAGAGTCACTTGACCTAAAGATTCACAACTTTCGCTTTTTATACTTATTCTAAGTATTTACTTGATTATAAAACTCATATTTTTAAGGGTTGTTTGCTCGATTGAGCTTACAAGGGCGTTTTGGTCAACTTTAACCCTTCTTTTACGATGAAGGATTTTTAATGACATGTTTAACCAAAATCCCATAATAATCTTGTTTCGAAATCACTATGTTTCTTAAAAAGCAATGACTATAGTTTAAATTATTATCAACATGATATAGCACATGTCCAATGAGGAGACATTCGAATGGTAAAGTAGATATGTCGATGCTCTAAAGGTAAAAATGATATGTGTCTATATTTTACTAACCCATGAAAACTAGTTTCGTTTGTCACACCCCAACCGATGGCGGAAACATCGGAGTGAGACGAAAACGAGATTGCAAGAGGCTTCATAACGCTATTGATGACAAGTATTTATTTATTGATTTTACATCATTTGAAATGATATACAACAAGTTTAAATCATTTACAACAAATAATCAAATAATAAACCTTTATTTCATTTATTAAATGTAGTACATGATTTGGATACCAAATCCATCAAGTTTGGAAGTAAAATACAATATAATAAGCATTAAAGTTTAAATGCGTTTCTAGGCAATTCCCTACTAGATTCCGGGCATCTTTATTTATATCGCCAACCTACAATACATGTTAAAGCATAGTTCAATACAAAAAGCATTGGCAAGCATACAAGTTTTGGTTATAAATATAGATAAGAAAACATTTTAATCAACTTCGCATGCGTAACTAATATACTAGATTAATGTTAACATTACGCGCGATCTACAATTTATAACACATATGATTTGCAAGTATAACACGTAAGATTACAAGTAAAACACATAAGACTACAAGTATAACACGCAAGATTACATGTAAAACACATAAGACTACAAGTACAACACGTAAATTGTATAAATGATTTTTTTTAGTACATGTATTGTCCCAAAAAATAGTAAAGCGTAAAAGGGGATCGAGTATGCTAACAGTTTTGCGTAGGAGGTACACTTAAACCGCGAGGAGAGTTGGTGGAGTCTCGAGATTACGAGTGGTTGCGTATAAGGATTCCTTGTAAAATAACGCACGAAGAAAGATTGGGAAATCCAAAAGAACGAACGAAACGGTTATCCTAGATAACTAAAATAACACGTAATGAACTTATTAATATTCATGGGTTAAATACAACTCTTTATATTTAAGGTTTACATTTTTTTTTTGATATTTTTGTATTATAAAAAGATTAGTGTAAATCGTTAATTATTATGATTAAATGATTTTAGATTAGAATTACACTTTATTATTATGAATAAATGGATTAAAACAAAATAATAAAATTTTGTTTCATTTGAACGTGTTAACTATGATAGGAAAAAAAATGATTTTAATATTAAAGCAGAAAAGAAAAAATAAAATAAAAAAAGGATTTAGAGTTTAAACAGCAAAAATCGTACAACCACCATCTAGCATGAATCATTTACAATAGAGTAAAATGCACGGATAGTCCCTGTGGTTTGATGAAATTTCACCTTTAGTCCCCAACTTTTCAGAATTACACTCTTAGTCCCTGTGGTTTGACAAGTTATTACTCGGATAGTCCCTAAAGCGGATGAAGGTTACTCAGATAGTCCCTGTGGTTTCAAGTTGTTACTCGGATAGTCCCTGTGGTTTGACAAGTTGTTACTCGGATAGTCCTTGTCATTTCACACCCACTTAACCAGAAAAACTAACCTCCATCCGCTTTGGGGACTATCCGAGTAACAACTTGTCAAACCACAGGGACTAAGAGTGTAATTTTGAAAAGTTGGGGACTAAAGGTGAAATTTCACTAAACCACAGGGACTATCCGTGCAGTTTACTCTTTACAATATTTTAAGCCATTATGCATTCATCTTCTTCTTCATTAAAAGAAACAGTCGACAACAAACTGATGATAATTTCGATAAAATTCAGTTTGTTTATACGGGTATTAACCTTGAATCAAGCATAATTTCAACAAGGGATTAACAAGAAAAACAGCTTGCTAGAGAAAGGTATACCGAACACAAGCATCTGAGCCAAGATCAAAACTTGAGACGAACCCGAACTCGACCAAACAAAAATTCTGTCGGACCGAGACTCCGACCGCCGCCGACGTGCTCCTCCGCCGCTGCAGGCGGCGCTACCCTCCTCCGACTTCTCTCTCTTTCGTCGCTGTGCCGTAGTGGCGGTATTGTTGTTGTTTCAAATTTGCTCACCGGAGAGGGGGGGGGGGGTATTTTATCGGAAAAGCCACCGGACTCCACTCCTCTCTGTCTTCGTCGGAGACAGGAGCCGGCATCCATCGTGGCTCGCCCCATGCTGCATACGCCAGACGCCGCCACCACCTGTGGTCGGCCGGCCTTCATAAGAGGAAGGGGAGACATGGGGTGCAACTGGGTTAATGGGGTGTTTGGGTTAGCTTATTTTGGAGCAACTTATGACTTATTAACTTATAAAAGTTAATAAGTTGTTTTTAGAGTGTTTGGGTTAGCTTATTTTAGAGGATTTTGTGTGTGTGAGAAGTCATTTTTGAGAAGTCAGGATTTCTGACTTCTCACTTATGACTTTTATAAGTTAATAAGTCATTTTGAGAAGGAATGCCAAACACCACCAATGTTTGTTCAGGTTTTGAAGGAGAAGTACAGGGATATAGAGGTGTGTGTGAGATTTGTTTGGAGAAGAAGATGATTCTTCATATTTTGTGAGGTTTGAGATATGTTGCACACACAAAATTTGAGAGAGAATTTGAAAGGTAGCGGCTGGAAGATAGTGAAGTCACTAGGGTTTTTCAGACTTTTAAACTTAGGTTAGATTAGTGCGTTTTGGGCTTGGGCCTAAGGCCCACAAGCCCGTTTTCTATATTTGGAACGGCCCGTAAGCTCCTACGAGACCTGTTTTCGCAACATGATCGTCGTAGATAGAGATGGGCATAATCGGTTCTTTTTAATACCCGGAACCGGTTCCTACCCGTACCCGGTTCCTGATGACAGTGAATTGAACCGGTTCTTCAGTGGAACCGGGTCCAGTTCGTACCCGGGTATTAACCATTAAAACTAGAACCGAGTGTAACCGATTCGGGTAGGTTTGGAACCGGTTCGGGTAGGGTTGGAACCGGTTCGGTCGGGTAATTCAAAGAAAAGCTGCAAAGAGAAGTGGAAGCAAAATGTCTTAAGTTGTAACTGAACCTCGATTCGTCCTTAAGATCCATGACTTTCCATCTCTATTTTCACGTTTCCATCTTCTAATCTTATGTTGAATTAACCTTTTAATGCAAGAGCTTTATCTCTTTAGAGAAAATAAGAAAAGGAATGTATGAGAAAGAAGAGACATGCATGAGAAAGATGGATGAAATAGATAAATAGGAGAGAGTTTTGATATTATTTTAATCTTTCTTCACTTGTACAAATAAACCTTCACTTGTACACATAAAGCTGCATGTTGTAGATAACAATTTAAAATATTCATGCTTTTTGCAACCAAGATTAATTTATGTTCTCAATAAAATGTTCATCATTTCCGAGACTGTCATTTTCAAGGGACACAGTAAAATTTCAAATGAGGGTGGGTTGCTTTCATGTTCTCGAAATCTAGTTGTAAGATTTATTTTCTGTAATATCTATTTCTCTCACCTAATTTCTTTGATAGCCTCTAGTGTTCTTCATCCGTCTATTTCATAGTATTACTATCACGAAGAAGGAACTATCCACGACGAAGAGAAGCCACAACTGGTTCCGGGCAGGAACTGGAACCGATTTTATTTATAAAATGTGGAACCGGGTAGGAACTGGAACCGGTTCCGGGTAGGAACTGGAACCGATTTTATTTATAAAATGTGGAACCGGGTCGGAACCTACGGGTTTTTTGAACCTGGAACCGGTTCTACTATTAGCCGGGTAGGAACTGGAACCGGGTCCGGGTCGGGTCCACTGGAATCGGGTAGGAACCGGTTTTTATGCCCATCTCTAGTCATAGAGCGTCGTATTATATTATTTTAGGGTCGGAAATACGTCGAGTAGGGTCGTTAGTTGACGTTGGACGCGTAATTGCAAACCTGATAAGTATCGGTTTGTGCATAATTACTTATTTAAGTGGTCGATCATACGAATAACGAATATGTAAATATATATATATATTTTTATTATGATTAACGCCTCGAATTATGGTACGAATATGGATTTTTCTAAAAATATTAAATTACGAGGCGTTACATCGTTAGTCTTGTAGATGTAAATAATATAACACAACATAGGCGTGGTGTCACACCTCCAAATTTCCACAAGCGGAGCATCACCGCAGGGAGCGTGACTGACCAGGATCCAGCCACCAATCATATTGAATAATTTAAACTAAGTAAATAAAAGTCCAAACCAAACAATATAATTGGTGTCAAAACAATTCAACAAAGTTTAAGTTATCAGCGGAAGCATAAAGTTCAAAACCCCAAAACATAAGTTTAAAAGTTCACAAGTTTAACATGGAACTCAACAGTCCATGTCCCACAACGACCTCGTCCTCTTGTGCAAGCTCCATCTAAGCACCTAAAGACATGCAAGGCATATAGTAACGAATCAACAACAAAGTTGAACGAGTTCACAGTTGGTTGTCCATTTTAATGTTGTTCCAAAAACCATAAGTTATTCGAAAACCACAAGTTTAACCAGTTCTTTGTTTCCCAAACCATAACCAGTGGGGGCTTCCCCGTGTAATCCACTAGACCCGTTACCATATCGACTACTGACTGTAGTTATGTTTATGTGCCCTGCGTCAATGTCTATCATCATTGACCAGTGCCCAAGTCCATTAGTCCACGCCCGTCCTCTACGGCACGGTCTGAGGCTTGTCAAACCTAATAGCGCTATTTAACTAATGACCCGTTCGCCATTGGCCCGGCGATTAAGTCGATATAAAATGAGGGACTTAATGATAGAGTTTTGTCTAGTGTCAATGTTGTCACCCTTCAGTTAAGAGGGTGGAAGTACGTGTTAAGAAGATCACGCAGGTTTCAATGTTGTCACCCTTCATCGTAGAGGGTGGGAGTACGTATTCTACCTAACGAGAACACGCAGGTTTCCTTAATAAACGTTAACCCATTCCCAAACCACCGGGAATCCCATGCCTTGTAGAAAGTGTGAACCCACCTTAGGTTAGCTCGGCAGATAAACAAAAGGTCACTTGAGCTATTTGGGGTCAACCACGTCCTAACATGGTTACCATACAAGTCAGGTCTAGGTTCAGGTAATGCACGTATGTTTACACATAAAGTAGCAAGTTACGTACACACAACGATCATGGCATACACATAGAACACGTTAACAGTATCAGACAAGTACGTGTTAAGAAGATCACTGATGTGTGTAAAATGCAACATATAAATTACATCAAATAAGGCATAAAACTAACCCTTTTTTAGTACTAATGTTGGAAAAAGTGTGTTTTTGTCTTCCTTTTGAATTTACAGGGTCAAATGAGCTTAAACGAACAAAAGGAACACATATACAGCCAAAACCAACATAAATACAAAGAAAAGGAAGAAACGTGGCATGCCCGACCCCTCGACAACAACTCCCAAAGCAAAAACAAGAAGAAAGCTGAGCATGGGGCTGTGCCCAGCTGAGCATGGGGCTGTGCCTAGCCCGACACGGGGCGTGCCCAGCCCGACACGGGGCGTGCCCAGCTCAACACGGGGCAGTGGTCAGGATGGACATCCCTGGCACTAAAGACAAACCTGTAGAAGCTTCTATTGCCCACCACGGGGCCGTGCCCAGCGGACACGGGGGCGTGGCAAAAGTACAGCAGGCGCATTAATTGTAATTGCGAATTACAATTAATGAAGAGAGAGAGTGTCAGACGGACACGGGGGCGTGCCCAGCGGACACGGGGGCGTGTGGAGCTAATAAAGACAAACTGTGTTAATGAAGAAAGAGAAAAGGGTGGACACGGGGCAGTGTCCAGCGGACACGGGGCCGTGTCCAGGCTTCTGTACAGGCTATAAATAGGAGTGCTTGGCTCAAGCTCAAACCATCCCTTGGCACACCACCTCTCTCACACTTCATCCACCACCCACCACCATCACAACACCATCATCCACCACCATCATCCATTGTCCATCATAGAGTGTGTGAGTCGTCTCGGGATCCAAGATTGATCGTAAGAGTTCTTGACAATCAAGGCCATGTTTGCCTAAGTCTCTTACATCACTTGGTGAAGACAAAGTGTCTAGTATAATACTTTTTATTTCTAATCTTTTGCACTTTTTATTTGGTTTTGTATTAATGACTTTAATAACTAGTTACTTATGTTGAAGGTGATCTTTCCTTATCGTTTGTCCGTGGTGTCTTGGCATTATTTTACCGTCTATATAAAATAAAGGATTTTCACCATTCATATCTCCACGGTCTATATGGAGGTATGTTGGCTACCTGGTAGGGGGTTAAGGGAACGGTTTGGTAAAGGTCTTGCCATTGTTCAGCGTTTAGAGGTCCTGCAATGGACCTGGGTCAAATTTAGTAGGACCTCCTTCAATACTTCACGGTATTGGATGGCGGGGGTCCAAACTCTTTGATCCCCTCATAAGTTAACTACTATTAATACTATAACCCGGCTATTTAGGACTGTATCCCTGCTGACTCAGACTACTTAGTCGAGGGTAACGTCACCGCCAAAAGCGGGGCCTACCACAATACTGCATTAATAACTTAATTCATTATCTTCCAATAATCCACCCCTTTAGGATTGTATCCCTGCTGACTCAAACTACTGGGGTGAGGGTAACGTCACCTTCAAAAGAGGGGCCTACTACAATAACTAAGATAATCTCTTAATTATGTGCAAAAGTGCGGAAATAATCAAAGGTTATACTAGATACGAGTCGGAACCAAGTGATTCATCTTGTCTATCTGTTTTTTATTTTTATTTTTATTTTCAGCATTTTAGTTAGTTTTTATTTTTCTTAGTTTAAAACATTTTTCTAAACTTTTATTTTGGTTAGACGTTGAGGATAAACCGGTACTAAAAGCTCTTGTGTCCTTGGACGACCTCGGTATCTTACCAACGCTATACTACACTCAACGATGGGTGCACTTGCCCATATGTGTGTTTAGTGTTAGTAAAATATCGTGTTTTATAAATTTAAAACTTGGCTAAAATAAGTGTTAAAAAGGGCTTAAAATATACACCTAAAATATACGACACTTCAACGCACATCAATCACGCAGGTTTCAATGTTGTCACCCTTCACCGTAGAGGGTGGGAGTATGTATTGTTAGTGCACTATGTCTATTGACTGCGTCTTGTATCATGTAATAGGATAATATAGCTTGAAAGTGATGATTTAGCTTGAAAGTGTCACATGTCATTTCAAGGGAAATCATGATTTAGCTTGAACTTGTTCAAGGGAAATCATGATTTAGCTTGAACAGCTTCAAGCTAAACCTCAACACTATATATAGGCTTCAAGCTAAATCAAGATTAAAAGCTTGAAGAACACTTTTACATTTGACTTTTGGAGAGCTCTAGTTCTAGAGAGAGAAACTAGAGAGAGAAAGTTGTCAAGTGATTCAAGGTTCATTGTACGTTTCAGATATATCAATAGAATCACGATTATATTACATCTTGTGTGTTTCGGTCTCGATAGTTCACGGATTCCGCACGTAGAACTTTCGTTACGCAATCGTATCGGAGTCAAACCGGTCCTAACAAGTGGTATCAGAGCAGGAGCTCGATTGCTTTGATCAAACAACAAGATTTGTACCAGATTTCAACGTTTTCAGATCTGAATCGCAACTTTTCTTCTTCATCTACTCATTCTTTCACGTTTTATACGGTTTCTTGACAAATTGAACGGGATTTCACGGTCCGAATTGGATGATTTTTTAGTATGTTGTGCGAAAATAGTTGATAAACAATCCTACCAAATTTCAGATCAAAACTCCAAGCCGTTTAGGAGAAATCTGAGTTTTTGTGTCCAAGTTCGTAACTTTCAGCTGGATTTCGCTTGAACATGATGATTTGGACTTGATTTCGCTTGAACAGAAGAACATGTGATTTCGCTTCAAAACAACTGTGGGATTTCGCTTGAACTGACTTAACATCTGATTTCGCTTCAAGTCAGAATAGTTGATTTCGCTTCAAGACATAGAGTTTGATTTCGCTTCAAGTCAGAACACTTGATTTCGCTTCAAGACAGAACACTTGATTTCGCTTCAAGCATTAGTGTCTGATTTCGCTTCAACTGATTAACAGCTGATTTCGCTTGAAAGCTGTTGATTAGCTGATTTCGCTTGAAAGCTGTTGACTGATTGATTTCGCTTGAAAAGTGAAATTTCGTGTCGAGAACATTTCACGGCAACCAAGTGTCAGTCTATTTCAAGTTGTTTAATATTGTTTGAACTAATTGTGTTTGTTTGTTTGTTTGCAGGTGATTCGAGGTGATTTACACGGCACAAATACCAAGAATTCAAAATGTTTGATGAACTGGAAAACATTAAATTTGAAAGAATGAACAATTGGACTTGTTGTTCTTCTTCTGAGAAAAAGGAAGTTTTAGTTGAAAGATTTGAATATTTCATGTGTCGAAAGGATGAAACGTTGGATGAGTTGGAAATACGGTTTAAAAATTTAATGGACAGTTTGAGAAACAAGAATATTAGAATATCAAATGGTGAACAGATATCGAAATTGGCAAATGCATTACCTGCTAAATGGGATAAATTCTTGGTTGATCTAAAACGGGAAGATTTTTTTCAAGAACTTTATCCAACACAGTTCTTTAATGAGGTTAATGGAGAGTTTCGTAATGAAAATAGGAAAAAGAAGGAAATTTTGACTGAAATAGAAAAGAATTTTCAAAAATTGGATTTGGATGTTATTACTGAAATTGATAATAGAATTCGTGTGTGTCTTGAAACAAAGAGTATTTTGAAATATGATATTAAAAGGAAATGTTATATTGATGAAAGTATGAATCCTTTTGATTTCGTTAAACTCTTTTGTGCAGGAACATATAAGATGGAAACAAAGGATATTCCAAAGAACGAAGAATCTTTGAAGCTTGAATCTTCAAGTTCAGAATCAGTGTGCTCAAAATGTGACAACTTTAAGGCTGAAAATGACAAACTTTTGAAGGATGCAGAAAGTTTGACATCAGAAGTCGAGAAGTTGAGAGATGAGAAGCAAACTGATGATAACCAGATTCTTATGTTGCAGGGAATTTGTGAAAATTTGAAGTCTGAAAATGTCAAACTGCTTAGTGATTTGAACAGTTTGACATCAGAAAACAAGATTTTGAAAGAAAAAGAGTTTGAATATGAAAAATTAAAATTTGAAAATGATTTCAAAAGTCAGTTAAAGATTTTAGAAGATGAGAGAGATGTTTTTGGTAAAGATAATCTTGAAAAACAAATTGAAATCAATTCTCATCTTGCTAAAATCATTCAGCTTGAAAAAGAAGCTGAAAAAGCTCGGATGAAAATCAAAGAGCTTGAAGAGAAATTGAAAGGTTTTGTGACTTCTACATCACATGTTTGTCCAAAACCAATTAATTTCAAAATTGAAAATGTCAAAGTTGAAGATTGTGATGAGATATCTGATGATGAAAAAGAAAAGAAAAATATTTTTAGAAGAAAAATTTCAAAATACTGTTCTGCAATCTACTGAAACAGGTGAATGTTCTAAACAAAAACCTGTTAAGAAGAATGCAGAACAGAAACAAAAAGATAGAAATTTGAAAAATTCTAAAATTGAAAGTAAAAGCTCATCAGATAAATCATCCAATCATTATCAAAAATCACAAAAATTTCAAAATGAAAACTCACAAAATGTTGGTAATAAGTGGTGCAGGTTTGACCACAGTGCTCAAAAGACAAATCCAGCATTGAAGAGGAGAAATGACTATAACCAAGCCAAACAATGTTATGATTTGAAGGTTTGGACTGATCAAAGTGGATGGTACGATAACAGAGTGTGCTACACCTGTGGTGTTAGAGGACACATTGCTGTTAACTGCCAGAATTGGTATTATGAGACAAGAAGATGCTATAATTGCCATATCAGAGGACATATTGCTAGAGATTGCCCAAGGAGATCGATGGGAAGATCGTGGGTTGAATCTCAGAGAACCGTAAAGAAACCAGTCATTGTCAAGCCCATAGAACAGAAAGTGGAAGATAAGAAAGTAAAGCTTTCACAGGGGCAGAGAGACAGACTGAGAAAGAAGAGGAAGAAGGCGAGAGAATACTTGGAGAAGATTTTGTCTTCGGGTTCACCGGTTGGTTCGAATAAGAGTTCTGATGAATCGATTCACTCGACTGCAAAGCCAAGCAAATCGAATTCTTCAGATACAAATCTGAGGACCAAAGAGAAAAAGGAAAAGAAGAAAATGGTCGGCGATGAATCTGATGTTTCAAAGTCAGACAAGCCACCATCAGGCGATGAATCTGACTCATCTAAGTCAGATAAGCCAAGTTCGAGCAATGAATCTGATTCCACAAAATCAGAGGAGCCACAAGTTGAGGTAAAGAAGGAAGAAACTGTTCTTTTGATGAATGATGAAAAATTTCCTCCATTACAAGCCACAAACACAAAATCAAAAGGTGTTGATGCTGGAAAAATGTTTAATAGCAATGTTAAACATATTTTTAGTAAAATGGTTGATGGTAAGGAAAAAGGAGTGAAAGAGTTTTATGAAGAAAAGAGAAAAGCTCAAAATACACCCAAGGACAGTCAGGCTTGGGTGAAACTTTTCAAATAGAAAAATCTGACTTGCCGGAGCTTCCAGGTTGGTAAGAGTGAAGCAGGTATCGGCATCATTCTTGAGAAATTCACAGGATGGTAACTGTGATATTTCGACTTTCATATGGTAAATCAGGGACATTAAGTTGTACTTGATTTTCTACAAGTGATAGTGGTGTTTGATCTTATATTGTTAAAATCTGTACAAAAAGGTTTTAAAGAGAACAAGGTGATGAGATAACCCCAAACTCACAAGTGATGGGTAAACAAACTAATTTTTCCGGAAAAACCATTCTGATTAAAACAAACTTAAGTGTTTTGAAATCATTATGGGAAAATAGTTTGTTGTAAGGGGGAGTTTTGATTGAATATGCCGAAACCCTCACGGCTGAACAAACATGATTACTTTCATCAGATTGAAAAACGGTTTTCAAACTGTTAAGATCAATGGGTTGTATATCATGGGGGTATGTTATTTTTTTCTGCAAAACAGAGCATGAGATGCAGAAAATGGATGGCGAGACAAAGCTATCAGTATTGGTTGTCAAATTTTTTTTAAAAATGGTTTTGCATTTTAGGGGGAGAAATATTGTTAGAAAATACAAAAACATTTGAAAATTTGAAAAAGTCAAAAACATGATAAAATTCAAAAATTTGAGTTTTTGCGTAAAAAGAGGAAATGATAGTACATCAGTAGATAGTTACAGTATGCTAAAGAAATGGAAAGTTTAAATGTGTTAAACGATCTCACCGTGGATGTGTCGGTAGGTTTTTATACATTTAGTAAATTTTTTCGGGATATAAACCTAAATTCAAACTTGCTTATTTCGTGGGGAACACTACTTGGATATATAGGTAACCCCTGAAATCTCGTTTGAAAGGTCTCTTAATCTGATATACTAGGTCTTTATACTCTATGATATCTGGGGTATTATTCCGGGACTTCTGCTGAACGGTAGTTCTGACCTAGTCCCTGGCTAATACTTGCTTAAATGCTTGAAACACAGCATTACACCCTCAGCATGCTGAAACAATAAAATTGATATATGCTGCTGTTGTAAGCAAAAAGATCCTCTAAAGGGGACATACCGTAAAGTCGAAGCTGATATCTCTCTGCGTATACGGAAGTATCGATCTGAGATCCCTCGGCCCTCGCATACCTAATTTATATACAGATATCATTGTAGTATACTCACCTGTAAGACTGATTATTGGGATTCTGGATACGGGAGTATATTCAAGAGGTGGGACACATGAATGAGCTAAGTTCATAAGACATCTAATTCGTATCCTGAATCAGTTGAACTTTGTATGAAAATTTAAGTGGACAAATATATCGACAATCTAAGTGAATTGTTTATTGCATAATGTGATTTTAAGCTCAACGGTACTTGTGACTTGTCAAAAACTGATATGATCCTCTGACGCATACTCAAAACAAAAATATTGTTTGTAAATATGTTTGTACATATTTCTTTATTGTTTTATATTTTCAGAAAATACAAAAAGATTTTGATTTTGCTTTATTTTCGACAACTGATGTCTGAGTGCTGAGTTTCAAAATCTAAGTAAGCTGATTGTGTTTCTGAAAATGAAACAAGTTCATTAATTTGAAACTTGAATTAAAATCAAAAATTTCAAAAACAGTTTGTGATATCTCCAAGGTCATTAATTTGGACTTGGATGATAAACTGTGAGGGAGTTGGATTCTTTAATACTGCTAAATCTATACAGTTTGTTGATAGGGGGAGTGGATTAGAGAATTTGATTGGAATTTCCAGGTTATGATTCCTGGATAGTCTAAAATGTTGTTACTTATAAATGTTTGAGAAATTGCAGATAGTCCAGATTACGATCCCAAAAGCAAAGTCTAAGGGGGAGTCTGAAGACAAGTTTGAAACAAAGAAAAGCTTGTAGATGGAAAGCTAGGTGTCGATCCCAAAGCACGGAAGCTTGATAAAAGGGGGAGCCTGAAGCTGATAGAAGAAGAGAGTGATGGATGCGTACAATGTTACAATTTGAACGAACGAAAATGCAGAATGATCAAGACTGAAGAAGGTGTCATAACAAAGATTAGTCACTGAAGACTTCGTCAATATCCAAGGGGGAGTCTGTTAGTGCACTATGTCTATTGACTGCGTCTTGTATCATGTAATAGGATAATATAGCTTGAAAGTGATGATTTAGCTTGAAAGTGTCACATGTCATTTCAAGGGAAATCATGATTTAGCTTGAACTTGTTCAAGGGAAATCATGATTTAGCTTGAACAGCTTCAAGCTAAACCTCAACACTATATATAGGCTTCAAGCTAAATCAAGATTAAAAGCTTGAAGAACACTTTTACATTTGACTTTTGGAGAGCTCTAGTTCTAGAGAGAGAAACTAGAGAGAGAAAGTTGTCAAGTGATTCAAGGTTCATTGTACGTTTCAGATATATCAATAGAATCACGATTATATTACATCTTGTGTGTTTCGGTCTCGATAGTTCACGGATTCCGCACGTAGAACTTTCGTTACGCAATCGTATCGGAGTCAAACCGGTCCTAACAAGTATTCTACCTAACGAGAACACGCAGGTTTCCTTATTAAACGTTAACCCATTCCCAAACCACCGGGCATCCCATGCCTTGTAGAAAGTCTGAACTCACCTTAGGTTAGCTCGGCAGATAAACAAAAGGTCACTTGAGCTATTTGGGGTCAACCACGTCCTAACATGGTTACCATACAAGTCAGGTCTAGGTTCAGGTAATGCACGTATGTTTACACATAAAGTAGCAAGTTACGTACACACAACGATCATGGTATACACATAGAACACGTTAACAGTATCAAACAAGTACGTGTTAAGAAGATCACGCAGGTTTCAATGTTGTCACCCTTCACCGTAGAGGGTGGGAGTACGTATTCTACCTAACGAGAACACGCAGGTTTCCTTATTAAACGTTAACCCATTCCCAAACCACCGGGAATCCCATGCCTTGTAGAAAGTGTGAACACACCTTAGGTTAGCTCGGCAGATAAACAAAAGGTCACTTGAGCTATTTGGGGTCAACCACGTCCTAACATGGTTACCATACAAGTCAGGTCTAGGTTCAGGTAATGCACGTATGTTTACACATAAAGTAGCAAGTTAGGTACACACAACGATCATGGCATACACATAGAACACGTTAACAGTATCATACAAGTACACATAAAGCCCAAACTTATGCGATTCAGATGATTGGGCCTTTGAGATTGTGCGAGCCCAATCATCTTGTACGATTCAGAAAGTGAAGCCCATTAAAATGTCCGGCCCAACCTGTTGTGCGATCAGCACAATCTTGTGCGATCCACAACAAATTGTGCGATCCAAACTAACCCAACCTAGTAACTTGTGCGGCCCAATAACATTAACAGTTCATTATCTTGTGCGGCCCAACATGTTGTGCGATTGTGTTTAAAAAGGTTATACGATGTGCTTTAACAGTTGTACTTTATGAAATTTCTAGCTTGTGCGACTGAGCTCTTGTGCGATCAGACATATAATTCCTAAAATCATGCGATCAGTTACCTTATTTCCATGTCTTTTGCAAAACCAATTTAACAGTTTCCAACTTTTGTGTTAATCGATTAAATCAATCATTTTCCAAATATTTCTCATGAACCCTAATTACAACTAATCATAATCACAACCTATCATAACATTCAATTTCATAATCAAATCAGTGACCTTGAACGCTAACATGCAACCCTAATCATCATATGAATCATGACTAACAATTTTATCATTGAAACATCACACAACCATCGATCATAGCATCAAACCGAGCATCATCACATAAACCCTAATTCTAGGCTAACACTAATCTCATGATCATCATGTGGGTTCGGATCAATCATTCAGAAACACCAATCAAACATACATCATTTAATCATGTATTCATAGTTTGTCACAACATCAAGGGTCAATCATTATGCATAACATCAAGTGTTTATTATAAACAATCAAACACCAAAACTAATAAGAGACTAACCGAATCAATCTATGAACCGAGGATTGTGTGTGATGATAAGGCTTCGAGGGAGAAAGATGAGACACCCGTTGGCCTTCACTTCGAAGAGAGGGGGAGGGTTGTCGTCGAACAAGAAAGAGGAGAGGAGAGAGCTTAGGGCTTTGTGTGTGTTCTTGTGTTTGCTAAATTATGAGAAACAAACCCCACTAATGAGTGTATGTGTTTATAAAAGGAATGGGCCGAACCCTTCCTTAGCTGCCCTTGGTCTCGAGTTTAAACAAGGTGGGGCCGAGAGGAGTGTGTATGACAAAGGACAAGTTGTGCGACCCAAAAGGGCTTGTGCGATTGGCCGAGTGTTGTGCGACTAGACATACATATACACATTCCACTACATAACACATAACATAGTAAAAGCATAACGTTCCATTGCAAACATTCACATTAGTTAATCACATAACGTTCTTACAGGTTACACCAAAGCACAACGAAAAGGTTCTAAAATACGAGTTGTCACATCATCCCAAAGTTGAAAGAAATTCCGTCCCGAAATTTAGCACGTAGTCACTGAGGAATCTAGTTAGGTTGCGTGGTTTCCTGGGTTATCACACGTGGATCTTATGGTATTTGTTTGCAAAAGGAAGCACTAGAAGTCTAGTAAGAAGATTTTATAACACTACTCAACATAAAGGATTGCACTTCAAGGCATCAAGCGATAAGTCATTCTACAAAAGTTTTGGGCTACTTTCAAGGAAGATGAACACATGTCACTTAAAGGATACATATTATAATGAGGGGGAGATTTATTCAAGTTGCACTCTTTTTCCCTCACTAAGTTTTGTCCTATTTGGGTTTTCTTAGTAAGGTTTTTAATGAGGCAATTAGGAGAAGAAAATACGCGCTGCACTCTTTTTCCCTTAGTTGAGGTTTTGTTCCACTGGGTTTTCCTTGCAAGGTTTTTAACGAGGCAACATCTCAAAGCGTACAAAGTTGATAACCAAGGGGGAGTGTTATAAGTATATTATATTATGTTGTTATCAACTCCTTAAATAGATTGGCTTGTTCTCCAAAACTTCTTCTCCTATATATATTCATTGGATCCCTTTGTAAAAGACACATCTCAATTAATAATATCAATCATTTTCTCTTTATTATTATCTCTTAGTTTTTTGCTAATAGGCTAGTTTTATAAGACTATCTCCAGTGCTACGTATGCCCTTAAACGCCCTTAGCTGCCACGTCATGTGCCACATCATATCCTTACAAATCCTTAAAACCCCTTATTTCATCTCCAACCCTACAAATATCCTTACCCTTCTTAATTTCCACCTCATTACTTGCCCATTACACACAATATAAAATAAAACAATTTGTTCTTTTATTTTGGGCCACTTACTTACATAAACAAAGCACTTGTGGAAGGGCTTAGATGTTAAGGGCATCTATAGACAAAATCTCAGAATGCTAAAGGCTAGTAAGGGCCTTCAAAGGCATCCCTCTAATGGATGCATTGGAGATAGTCTAACAATAACAAAAGATTTTTTTTTTAATCTTTAGTTATCTTTATCCTTTGCTTGCTTGATTTTGGTAAGTCAATATTATAGCAATTATTTAAACGATTACCTAGTAATTATTTATTACCATATTTGTTGAAGACTAGATATATTTATATTGTGTGACGTAAAAGAAGTGAGACTTGGCAATTTCTCCAACATTTTATTTATCTTGAATTTATTTTGTTGCTTTACCAACATTTTATTTATCTTGAATTTCTCCATTTTATGTCACTTTTAGAGATGGTGATATTGAAGCGATTTAAATAATAGCGATATTCATTGTTACATGATGATCAACAAGTATGCAGCTTTAATGCAACATCTGGGTAAACTTTCAGGTGGGATAGTTTCGATACGAAATTATAGATCGGTTGTAATCAATAGAGATTCTTGGTTCATAATAAATGTCCTGCCTCTTAAATCACCAACGCGTTTTCGATGCATTGATTATGGACAACATGAAAACTACACTGTTAAGCGTAAGGCTATAAATGAATCGAACGTAACGTTCATGAACCGTTCGATGGGAAGTTTGTTTATGTTCGTTCGTTTAGTAAAATGAAAATGAATAAGAAATTATGTTCGATTCGTTAAATGAACGAACACAAATAGAGGCCTCGCTCGTTCGATTGGGTTTGTGAACATTCGGTAAGGTGTTCGTGAACGTTCGTTCACTTACGTTTGTTCATGCTTGTTTGTTAATTTCTAGTGGCGGAGCTTGACCAAAATTTCCCGGGGGCGGAAAGTCATGGGACCAAAAATATTTTTTCCTATAATAACTCCAAATAAAATTACATAATCTTCATTTATTCAAATGAGGCGTTTTTACACATAGAAAAAACGTTAAATATTGTTTAGCAAAAATAAAGACCAAATATTTATAATGATGCGAGATAAATGTTAAGTACCTAGGCGAATAATTACAACTCAGCCCGACGATCTTTAAGATAAATGATAAGTTCCTTTAAGACCTTTAAGATAAAAACGAATCTTCAATTTTGATTTATATATAAAGTAGTAACAAACTTTACTTATTACTTTATGTTTATAGACAATTATAAAACTTACTAATAGCCTGTTTTCTTCAAAAAAATTTTTAACTAAATACGAAAAATATGTATAAACATCTTTGACAATAAACTTGGTAGGGACAGAGGATTTTTAGGCAAAATAATTAGCGGGAACAGACCTATATGATTTTAAAATTTTCAGACGAAAAATCAGAAATATTACACTTCTAACCAAAACACGTGGGGTGTGGGGGAGGGGGGGGCACCCGGCGTCCTTTAAAAGCTACGCCACTGTTAATTTCCTTAACAAATGAACACAATTCCTTTCCACTCTAGTTAAATATTTTTAGTGAGAGTAATACCGGTATGGGTGAAAACTACCCGCCGGTTAAACGTCGGAATTCTAACATGGTATTATTAAATGAAATAAAAGTAAGGGTGGAGGGTATGGTTAATCACTCTATGGTGATTGAGTGAAATCCTACCCAATAATATTATGTCATGTCAACTCTCCATTCCACTCCTCATTTTGCACTCAATCAAGGGGTATGGTTAATCACTCTTGGGTGTTTGAGTATGTTAAAAAATAAAAAAAATTGTGATTGGTTAAAAGGGGTTGGGACCCACCATTTTCTCAATCACTCTCTCTCAATCACTTCGGTGAACTATCACCGATTTTCACACCCTCTCTCCAAGTCACCGATCATCTTCATCAACCGGGTATAGTCACCGATCGGTGACTCCTACTCACCGAACTTGTTTACCGATACTATACCCTCCACCCTAAGACTATGGGGTATGGGGCTTGGGTAGGGGGCGGGTTGGGGGAAAACGCCCAAGCCACCACCCCGGGTGGGCTTGGGTTGGGGCGTGGCCCTTGGGGCTTGGGTTTGAAGCCGGGCGTGAGGGGGGCTTGAGATCCGATGTGGCGGCCTCCTATTCGCTGTCCACCGCCATGTCATAGCGGGTGTTTGAATTTTTTTTTAATAAACTGCCAAGCCCCGCCCCCAACCCATGCCCCGCCCCGCCATACCCCATGGACACATCTCTCACCAGTAGAGGGCTCCAACTCCACATGTCAATTCATGCCCCCAACCCAAGCCCCACCATACCCACGGTCTAAATAAACAAAATGAGATGATAATTAAAAAGCAATTTGTTGGCAGCTGGCAAAATGAATGAATGACAGGCCTCTGTGGTGGGGTATAATTGAAAATTTCCAACTAATATTAATAGGCGAAGATATTATCGTCCCTTCAGTTCACCTTACTGCTTGTTTTCTCATATATATGTGGTCTCAATGGCAATGGCATCCTGTTCCTCCTTAAGTGTTATGGGTTGCAGCAGCTATGATGTGTTTCTAAGTTTTAGAGGAAAAGATACGCGCCATACTTTTACTGATCATCTATACCATAAATTAATTCATGCAGGAATTTGTGCTTTTAGGGACGAAGAAGAAATCAATAGAGGTGAAGAACTGAAACCTGAGATTGAGAAAGCAATCAAAGCATCTAGGTCCTCAATAGTTAAATTGTTACACACGTATGCAACTTCTGCTTGGTGTCTTCATGAGCTTGTGCTCATCCTTGAGCAAAGGAGGGAGTTCGGACATTTTGTTCTGCCTATTTTTTATCACGTTTCCCCATCGGATGTTAGGGAAGGGAAAGCACATTTTGCAGTAGAAAAAGACAGATGGAAGACAGCTCTCACAGATGTTGCTAATTTGTCTGGATTTACTCTTTCTGGGTATGGTTCTTTTTGTCTTACCGCCTATTCAATCTTTATTGAAGTGAATTTTAGTCAATGAATATTTTTGTTTGCTATATATAGAAGTTTGGAGATGCAAGTATTCACTCACACGGAACTAGAACATTAACTCAGGGGTATCCCAGTTTTTTGAAAAAATTACAAGTTTTGTCCTTTATCTTTACATCAAATTTCAGGCGCTGCCCTTTAGCCAAAAAGTTGACAGGCGGTGTCCTTTATGTTTCCAAATCTTGCAAGTTTTGTCCTTTAGACCAAACCATGTTAGAATTATCAGTTAAAATACCCCATGTGCAAGGCACATGAGGGTAAAATGGTCATTCTCTCATAAATCATTTAATTCCCTTCTTTATATCCCATACCAACCCCTCAAATCATCTCACAAACACACTCGCTGTCCTTCTTCTTTCACAGTTAGGGTTTTTAGCACAAATCAAAGGCGATCAGCAGAAGCAATGTCTCAAGACGATGATGGATGGTATGTTCGTAACAGTCTTGACAATGAGCAGGTCGTTGAACTTTATGGTAAGTTAAAAGTTTTGATTTTGTAACCCTAGTTTTGTTTTGTAATTTTTGGATGTTGATGATGATCAACAGTTGATTAACGGCAATGGTGGTTGAAATTTTACAGCTGGGTTTCCTAATTTCTTCAGCATATGTTTTCATCATGGTAGTAGGCTAACAACATGTCCTGGAAGAACATATGTAGGAGGGAGGATTGATTTTGTGGACTTAATAGACATAGATAAGTTCTCTGTTCTTGAAGTTGATCTGATGTTGGATCAGCTGGGGTATAACAGCACAAACCCAATGTATTACCAGTTTTTAAATCCTGAAAAAAACCTAGATGATGGTCTTGAACACCTAAGCAGTGATCAAGATTGCCTGAACTTGGCTAAGTTTGTTGAACAACACAAGGTGATCCATGTATATACCACACATGGTTTAAAAAAACATGAAGGAACTGTTTTCCTCACCTATTAAACCTACGAAACCTGCTATCACCATTGAAGAGATTGATGAACCTAGACCACATGCTGTTGTTCCTTTTAACCTAAATGCAAATGCTAGGCAATACAGTGGGTTTGTGCAATCAAGTGGGGCTGTGTTGGGTGATAAGGACGTGGGACAATCTAGTGGGGTTGTGTTGGGTGATAAGGATGTGGGACAATCTAGTGGGGCTGTACAAGGTAACAATTTGGCTACAAATCAAGCTTGGGTTGAGACTGAAGTTACTATATGTGATGACATTGAAGGTGTTGATGATTATAGTGAGGATATGATTGATAATTATAGTGAGTGTGAGGATAGGATTCATAATGAAAGTGATAATGAGGATACTAGTGACAGTGATTATATATTTGATGAATAGAACACTATAACTGACTTTGAGGTAGACATGAGTGACTATAGGATGAATGTTGATGCAGATGTAGAGGACAGGGTCAATGAAAACCAAATGAATGTTGAAGAAGACATGGATGGAGATGTTTTAGTTAATGAGAGGTTTGACAGTGGGTCTGAATCTGATGAGAATCAGACAAGTACTAGGAAACACTTGTTACACCAGGTAAGAAGGTCTAATGAAAACAGGGCAAATTTTTATGTTGGTCAGGTCTTTGGAAACAAACAAGATGCCAAAAACCTAATAAGAAAACATGCAGTGGAGACTAGAAGAATTATAAAAATCATCAAGGATGATCATAGAAGGGTAAGGGCTGTATGTCAAGGTCCTAAGCCAGACTTTGAAGTAGATGATAATGGGGTGCATATTTCAAAGGCAGTTTGCTATTGGGATTTCCAGGATGAAGGCATACAGGGCTAAGAAACTAGCCAAGAAGCATGTAGAAGGGGACTATGTTGAGCAGTATGCACTGTTGAGAGAGTATGCTAATGAATTGATCCAACAAAATCCAGGTACTACTGTAAAAATTGAAGTAGAAGCATGTCCAGATCCTGGGAATAACACAAGACAGTTTAGAAGAATATATGTTTGTTTGGCTGCTTTGAAACATGGCTTTAAAGCATTAGGTAGGGATTTCTTGGGACTTGACGGGGCATTTATGAAAGGACCATTCCCAGGTCAGATGTTAACTGCTGTAGGCGTTGACTGCAACAATGGTATCTACCCTGTTGCTTATGCAATTGTTGAATCTGAATGAATTGAAGGCTTTCAACAAGAAAGCCCACCTCTGGTTGTCTAAAATTCCACCATTGCATTGGACAAGGGCACACTTTTCAGGTATATAATTCAGTGATTATTTGTGTTTTTATTTCATTTACTGATTGGTTGCAATTTGATCACAGGAAGGGCTGTTTCTGACATACTTCTTAACAACATGTGTGAAGTTTACAATGGTAAGATTGTGGAAGGCAGGGACAAGCCCATCATTTCTGCACTAAAGTACATAAGGGAGTATCTTATGCGGAGGATTGTGACTGTGTTGAACGTGATAGAGAATAGTGAAGGGCTGCTGACACCAAAAGCAACTGAAATGTTTGATAAGATCAAGCAGGATGCAACTCACTACCATGTTCAGTGGAATGGAGGGGATCACTACCAGGTTAGTGGCAAACCGAATAGTGCTCGCGTGGTGAACTTGGCTGCAAGGACTTGTAGTTGCAGAAGCTGGGAAATAACAGGTATAAGCATACTTTTTAAGTGTTGATGACAATTCATTAGCTGCATTTGAATAATTATTATGTTGTGGGAAATGCAGGTATGCCATGCAGACATGCTGTGGCTGCAATATGGGAGAAGGCTGCTACTGGTGGCAGGGTGGGTGCACTAGAGAGTTGGGTTCATCCAGTTTACACCATGGATAGGTGGAAATTGGTGTATTCATTCAAGGTTAACCCAATTAATGGTCGTACTTTATGGGCAAAGATTCAACTTCCGACAACTATTATACCTCCAAAGCACCATACACAAGTCGGAAGACCAAAAAAGTTGAGGAAAAGATCTGCAATTGAGCTTGAAGAGTTGACCCAATCTGGTAGGCTGTCCAAAAAGCACACTAAGGCTGCATGCACAAAGTGTAAGAACACCGGACATAATTCAAGGACATGCAAAGGTCAAGCTGGAGCGGGTACTAGTTCAAATGCTGGGAAAGCGGGTAAACATGCAAAAGTTGGGAAACCTGGGAAGGGTGGAAATTGACCATTTGGCTGCTTATTTCATAGTCTATTATGTATTTTGAACACTGCTTATTTGTGATGTTGGCTGCTTAGTATGTAGTTTGAACAATGCTTATTTTGTCTTTTGACCAAACATCTTATGGTATGGTTTGTATGTCAACTTTATGTATGTTATCTATGAAGGTAACAATGTTTTGGCTGCTTATTATGTAGTGTCTTTAAGTTTGGTCGTTTGCATTTACGGACATTTTGAAGTTGCACATTTCATTAGCAATTTATACCACTTTAAACAAAAGTACATCAGTTGTAAAACTAGGACATTTCATTACCACTTTCAACAAAAGTACATCAGTTGCAAATACACTAATACATACTAAGACAACATCACATATATAGCAAAACAAACCCAGCTAATAACTAAATACATTTTCAATTTTCTTGAATTGGCTTCAGATTCTCTCAATTTGCCTTCAAGTAACAAGTTTGAATGGCCCAGGTTCTGCACATCCACCTCCAACTTGTTCTTACCCCTAAGCAGTCCAGGTATGATATCGACACACCTTTGACACCTTTCTTGATCGTACCATCCAATGAAACCATAGTTTGAGCCCTAGAATGCAAAAACCCATGATCGATTGAAAGATGAAGAAAACCCTAATTTGAAGAGGGATGATATTACCTGGACTGGACAAGCATAAAAACGACGACCAGGATTCTTGCTTGTCCATGACGTCTGTATTATTGCATCTCTTCCACAATGGCAAAAAACCATGCTTTGGAGCTTGAAGAAACCCTAATTTGATGCTCTGCAAAGAGATGATTTTGTGTTGGTGGTTGGGGTGCAATATAAATGAGGAATTAAATAGGGAATTAAATGATTTAAGAGAGAATGACCATTTTACCCTCATGTGCCTTGCACATGGGGTATTTTAACTGATAATTCTAACCTGGTTTGGTCTAAAGGACAAAACTTGCAAGATTTGGAAACATAAAGGACACCGCCTGTCAACTTTTTGGCTAAAGGGCAGCGCCTGAAATTTGATGTAAAGATAAAGGACAAAACTTATAATTTACTCCAGTTTTTTTTACCGTGCAATCATACAATATTAAAAAAACAACAATAAATAAAGTAAAAAATTCTTTTCGACCGCACAAACCGTAGCATTGCTCAAAAATTCCGGGTCGATTCGATTTCGTAAATCCGTCTTGACAAGCTTCAATATCGAAAATTTTTTAGTTATTTTGGCTATTATTTGGTTATTTGGGCTAATCTAATGTGCTATTATTTAGTTATTTGGGCTTATTATTTGGGTTTGTATCATCATCACCAATTAGGCTTATTATTGGTTTGTAATTTTCTTTTGAGGGGTGTCCTCGTAGTTGTTTAGAGTTGTCCTTAGTATAAAATCGAAAAGAAAATAAAAATTTACACTACCGGAAAAAAAGTTGAGCCGTAGCCCGTGTTACGCCTGGACCTTCTTTAGGTCCGCCCCTGCAAGTATTAATTAAGTTGATTGAAAATGATATTGGCATAAAGAGTGTCATCCCATGATCTACCTCATTTTATTGTGTTCTTGCAGGCCTGAAACAAGGACTATGAAGGAAATTGTTGATACAATTTACAATAGATTAGATCAGAAAGAAGTTCATCTACCACTCTATATAACAGGGATGGGCACTCGTTACAATGAGATTAATTCTTGGTTAGATCAGCCTAATCTTGAGTTTTTAGCAATTTATGGTATGGGTGGAAGTGGCAAGACAACTCTGGCCAAGTATATATACAATTTAAATCGGACAACTTTTGAATATGTGAGTTTTCTTGAAGACATCGGTAATAGATGTAAAACATATAATGATTTACTTGAACTACAAAAACAACTTCTTAAAGATATTTTAGGGGGGAAGAAGAGAAAAATACCTGGTATTTCTCGAGGTATGTGTATGATTGAGGAAGTCTTGCAAATGAATAGGACACTCATTGTTCTTGATGATATTGTTGAACGGAGTCAGTTAGTTGCTTTACTTGGAACTGGGAGAATTAATGCACAAAGCAAGATTATAGTTACAACTAGGGAAAATACTGATAAATGGTTTGACTTTTCATATTGGAGGTGTCAAAAGTATGAAATGAGACTATTGAACAATGATGAATCAATTGAGCTTTTAAGTCGTCATGCATTTAAATTTGGATCCAAAATTCCTGTTTTGGACTTTGGGCTTAAGTATCTTGTACAAGATGCACTAAAATATTGTGAAGGAAATCCTCTGGCTCTTGAAGTGTTAGGCTCATCTTTGTTCGAGAATGATACCACCCTATATTGGAAAAGTCTATTGAGGTTATTAGGAAAAGATATTGATTCTCGAATTCAAGGTGTACTCATAAGAAGCTACATGTCATTGCCAAACATTTCCACAAAAGAGTTGTTTTTGCACATTGCTTGTTTCTTTAATGGCAAAGACATAGATTATGTGGGAAAGATATTGGAGCCTGATTACTCAGCAATATCTGGGATCCAAACCCTGATGAACAGATGTCTTCTTTCTGTTTCACCAAACAAAAAGCTCATGATGCATAGATTGCTTCAAGAGATGGGGAAAAACATAGTTCGTCAAGAATCACCAAAATTCCCTCTAGAGCGCAGTAGAGTCTGGCTTAGTAGTGACTCTTATCAAATACTGAGAAAAGGAGAGGTAAGCCATTTTTTACTTCACTTTTGCATCCTCCTAATTATGTTTCATCTAATTTTCAATAGTTTCATATCTTTTCCTTTTAGGGTTCAAAAAGGGTAGAAGGTCTAGCACTAGACATGAAAATGTTGACGGAAGATAATTTTGCACTCAAGGTAATATAAATATAGGGTTGGAAAAACTCCGATTTTGGCTTTTAACTTAAGTAATCTGGATTATCTATTTGATAAAAAATAAAGAAGAAAGATGGAAAAGGTAAATAAATTTGTTTGTGTTACAAGTTCTTGTAGTCCAAGTTATGGATTTGTAATTACGTGATAAATGTTAAATAAGTGCCATATGACATGCCTGTGTGCCGCTTATCAGAAAAAATCTAATCTTGTTAATTAAACAGTGATAAGAGTCAGGTCCTTGAAATATGTCTCTGGGACACATGACAAGCATGTGTGCTTCAAACATTACTAACTCTCTTCATGCTAAATTCGCAGGCATCAGAACTCAAAACAGACGCACTTTTAAATATGGATAGTCTAAAATTGCTGCAGCTAAATTTTGCGAAACTCAGTGGATCCTACGAGTATGTTTCTGAAAATTTAAGATGGTTGTGTTGGCATGGATTTCATTTAAGAACCATACCCTCAGACTTATGCATGGGCACATTGGTGGCTATTGATATGAGCTATAGCAACTTGGAAGTATTTGAACCCCCTACGGTAGTGAATCCATTATCTTATTTATGTTGCTTCTTTAACGATCTTTTTGAAACTATACAGTGATATAAAAATTATACCCTATGCAACAGGTTCTTCGGTCATTGCAGATTCTTAATCTTAAAGACTCACACAACCTATCTGAAATCCGCAACATTTTCAATATCCCTCGTCTCGAGACGTTAATTCTATGGAACTGTTACAGTTTGGTTAGTGTTTGTAAAACTATTGGAGACCTTGCAGGTCTTGCGTCACTGAACATGACTGGGTGTAAAAACCTAGTCAATAGAGACCGCGTGAGTCAGTTAGTAGCTTCTACTTCAGGTGGAGTTGTTACAAAACAGCCAACCTTTTCCTTCCCATTATCATTACATCAGTTATTCCTCAAAGATTGCAATATTGACTCTTTCTCATTGAGTTTCAGTGTTCAACCATATTTGCAATACTTGAATTTATGCAATGGTCTATTTGAGTCCTTGCCTTGTTATAATCATCTTGAAAATCTCCGGGTTCTTGACCTGAGTTTTTGCTTTAGACTCAAGTGCCTTCTATGTCTCCCTAGTACACTTGCAGAATTGTATATAAATTATTGCAAGTCACTAGAGAAAATAACTTTCCATTCACATCGATTCCCATTGCAAGAGTTTGGTTATGAAGGTTGTGTTAATTTGTATGAAATTGAAGACTATATCAAATTGGTACCAATAGCTCAACTAGATGAAACTGATTTGGGACACATGAAATGGCTAAAAGATTATCAGAATCACGAGGTGTGCCTTGTTGGTGATGATGAGCTCACAGTAGGCAGAAGTCGGCATATTCAGGTTCATTGTTTCTTTCTATAATACATCATCAGTATTCCATCTGCAAACTAACATTTAGATTAATTAAACACATTTGTTTATGTGGTACAGATGTTGTATGAGTTTAATATAATGAGCACATCTCTGCCAGATGTAAAGGATCCAAACATGACACCTAAGTATATATCAGACTTACCGTCTTTGTCCTTTGAGGTGCCTTCATGTCCCAAGAATAAGTGGCTCAAAGGAATCAATATAACTTTCAAGTATACAATATCCGGTACTGATTGGGCATGGTTTTGTAAAATTAGTAAGGCCAATGGTGCTGATTTAATGTACAACCCTAATGTCTTCGGCAAATCTGAACATGGAAAAGTATGTATATGGTTAAGCTATTGGCCAATTGGAAACACATTGGACACTGGAGACACAATCAATGTCTCCATTGTTGTTTTGAGTGGATTGGAGGTACATGAATGTGGTGTGAGCCTTGTGTACACTGATAAAGAAACCTCGGAAAGTAACATGGGACCAGCAGAAGTTCTAGGAACAGATTTGTCTGGATTTCAACTGAGCACAGGAGCATACTATCTTTGTCGGCGTGATTTGTTGGAGTTGATGGAGGTTGGTAGATTGATTCCTGATTGGTTTAGGATTTTAGTCGGTGATACTATGGACTATACTGGTACGTCCCGCGATCTTGTCAAGCTAATTCTCGGTGTATGTATTAAAATCTAAGTTGCAAATAGAGAGTTTCTCATTACATATTTTTTTCATATGTTACAGAGGTAAGAGGATGGAGAAAGACGGGCCGACCAAAGCAGCTGAATCCATCATTTACAGAGTTGAAAACTGCTAGATGTATCATCCATGGTCCTCAACTGGTAAGACTGTTATGTAACATATGTTTTTTTTTGCTGTTCTACTGCATGAAGTTGTTACATCAGTTGGCCAATAGTTGTGATTTACCCTGCTTCATGTGTTACATACTCAAAGGGCCAAGTTACCATAATATGCCTATTGATTTTTTTAAGTTTGAAAGACTAGTTTTTTCTAACCTTTTTGAGTTTTACATGAAAGCAAAGATTAAATAGTTGAACTTTTATGTGAATTTGGTTTTGATTAGTAACATTTTGAGCTTTTGCTAATCTGGGTTTCTTATGATAAACAAACAGGAGGACATTTACAAGATCACAGAGATGTCCAAATCATCTACTGGGGATAAAAACGCGGGGTTCACATCAAGCTTGCTTGAGGAGGGAATGAAATCTGGCACCAGATCTGAAATAATTGATGAAGCAATGGAGGTAATTGTATATTAAGTTTAGTGGATAAATGAAAGAGCTTAATGTTTTGTCGTGTACGAAATTAAGTCCCTCCCCAGCTCAGGAAATTCATGACAAGCATGACGCATCTGGCGATGACATGTTTGCCGATTTCGTATCTACTTTTAACAAAATCACGATGGAGGAGTCTGGTCTTTACACACATGTAAGTATGGTTTTTTTTTTTTCAAGTAAAAGGGCCTAAAAAAGCTTGAACTTTTATTCTTCTTTTAAAACAGTAGTTTATAAAACCATGAAATTTTACTTTCAAACTGCCTTTCATTGTTTGGATTTGGATGCTTAGCATCGGATTTAGTTCATCTTTTCACTCATGTTAACTCCACAGCCGCAACAGATTTGGTCTACTTGTTTAAATGATTATTTTTGCATAACTATTGCTGCAAAAGTTTTATTGTTCAATAGCTTGTTTTTGCTGATTATTTGGTTTATCTAGCTGCAAAGTTTATCTAATTTTTTTGAATATTTGTCAAGGTTATTATTGTTTAATCTTGTTTAATTTGGGGCAAATCTTTTGGACTGCCATCACTCAAAATTAATTGCTTTGTGATTATTTTATAATCGATTATTACATATGTTTTTGCCTTGATCATGATATTTAAATGAAATACTTAGCTGCCACTTTTTTCTTAAAAAATTTATGTAAAAGAGAATGTGTTCATCTCACCTGTAAACTTGTCCCTAATATAATTTATAGAAAAAGATGTCATTGAGAACCAATTAACCTTTAATATATAGTTTTTGGTCAAACATCAAGTACTCATTTTGTCTAATTGATGTGTTTTCTCATCTGTACAACTTGTCCCTCGAATTTGCTCATGTGGCATGCGAGATACATTTTTTCTCCTTAATAGAAATGATCAATGAAAATTAACGATTTCTTTTACCCTACTATTTGCTTTCCTGTTAATTGATTGTTCTCAAAGTCTCATCTTTGTCAATCTTATTGTTATATTTTGTTCAGGAACAAAATGAAATTCAAGAGTCTGATTCAACACCCATACCAACAATTGGTGATTGGGATGATAATGATCCCGCTTCAGCCAAAGATTACAGTCAGATATTTAACCGCATCAGATTCAGATCAAAGGTAATTCAGCATTTGACTTGTTAGATAACACCATAATACACATCCTCTCCTCATTGACTACTTAAGACAGAAAAAGTTTACAAGTTGACTTTCTCCTCATTGCTCCATGCAACGGTCCTTCAGTAGGACTACCGGTGATCCTACGACAGATCAAGCTTACAAGTTTAGACAAAAGATCAAATACAAAGTATCTTATCGTACAAAACATACGAATGGAGTGGAAAAGTAAAAAAAACGTGATGACATTTTTCGTAATTATTTTACTCGTTGGGTAATTATCAAACTCTACAAATGATCTTGTAAAGTAATTTTGTAAAATGATCTTGTAGGGTAATTTTGATCTTGTAGGGTAATTTTGATCTTATAGGGTAATTTTGTAGAGTATCAAAATTACTCTACAAATGATCTTGTAGGGTAATTTTGATCTTGTAGGGTAATTACAAAATAAAATAATTACGAAAATGCCACCGCGTTTTTTTACTTTTCCATGGCATTCGTACGTTTTGTACGATAAGATAGTTTGTACCGGATCTTTACTCTGCAAGTTTAACCTTCCCTTTTCTGCCAAGAGTTTCTAATGATCATCATGAGTATCATACTCAGTAAATCCCACCAATAATAAAGCAAATGTAGGGTCTGATGAGGTTAAGATGTAGACAGTCTTACCTCTATCTCGTAGGAATAGAGATGCTGCTTCCAGTGAGACCCCGGCTCGAATATGCGAATTTTGCTTTCTTAAAGGATTTTGTGATAGAAATGATCAATAAAAATTAACAATTTCTTTTACCCTACTATTTGCTTTCCTGTTAATTGATTGTTCTCAAAGTCTCATCTTTGTCAATCTTATTGTTGTATTTTGTTCAGGAACAAAATGAAATTCAAGAGTCTAATTCAACACCCATACCAAGATTTGGTGAATGGCATGATACTAAAGATCCCGCTCCATCCCAAGGTTACACTCAGATATTTAACCGCATCAGAAAGGTAATTCAGCATTTGACTTGTTAGATAACACCATAATACACATCCTCTCCTCATTGACTACCTAAGACAGAAAAAGTTTACAAGTTGACTTTCTCCTCATTGCTCCATGCAACGGTCAAGCTTACAAGTTTAGACAAAAGATCAAATACAAAGTATCTTATCGTACAAAACGTATGAATGGAGTGGAAAAGTAAAAAAACGCGATGACATTTTTCGTAATTATTTTACTCGTAGGGTAATTATCAAATTCTACAAATGATCTTGTAAAGTAATTTTGTAAAATGATGTTGTAGAGTAATTTTGATCTTGTAGGGTAAATTTGATCTTGTAGGGTAATTTTGATCTTATAGGGTAATTTTGTAGAGTATCAAAATTACTCTACAAATGATCTTGTAGGGTAATTACGATTAAAATAATTACGAAAATGCCACCGCGTTTTTTACTTTTCCATGGCATTCGTACGTCTACGATAAGATAGTTTGTACCGGATCTTTACTCTGCAAGTTTAACCTTCCCTTTTCTGCCAAGAGTTTTTTTTAATGATCATCATCATCATCATACTCACTAAATCCCACCAATAGCAAAGTAAAAGTAGGGTCTGAGGAGGGTAAGGTGTAGACAGTCTTACCTCTATCTCGTAAGAATAGAGAGGCTGCTTCCGGTGAAACCCCGGCTCGAATATGCAAATTTTGCTTTCTTAAAGGATTTTGTGACGAGTCTATAATAAAAAAACTTATTAGTAGATTATCTTATTGGTTCTTACCATCTCCTTGTTTTTTTATAATAACATTGTACATTTCAGAAGAAAATTGTGCTGGCAGTGAAGTTAAGCAGTAAAACAAAAAGGCGCAAGATGGTTAAGGCATTAAGGGCACTTCAAGGCATCCAATCAGTTGATTTCAATAAAATAGAAGGGGAATTAATTGTCATCGTGGATGGGGATGTTGATCCTGGGACAGTGATCGAATATGCGAATAAGATTGCTGACACAAAGATGTTAAGTGTTGTACCTGTAAATGGCGACACCGACACCGACACCGACGAGGGACCACCAAAAAAGAAAAAGTCAGCCTGTTCCGTGATGTAAATGCCTGTGTTGTGTTTCATAGCCTGGGCCGGAGTGACTCTACACACCCGAAGTCTACAGGTTGCTCGTGTATCGCTTCAGTTGAAGCTGGTCTGTTACTCCTTGGAGAAATTCAAGATAAATAAAATGGTGGTTCAACATAAATCAAAACTGAGAATATTAGTTTCATATAAGAATCTAATCAAGTTTTCTCACGAATTAGTAGCAAAACAAAAAGGCATACTTAGGGCTGTAAACGAACCGAACGAACACGAACAAGGCCTTGTTCGTGTTCGTTCGTTAAGAAAATAAATGTGTTCACGAACGGTTCATGAACACTTACCGAACGAGATTTTATGTTCGTGTTCGTTCATTAAGGACATGAGTGTGTTCGCGAACGGTTCACGAACAGAAACGAACACAAATAAATTTGGTGAACGCGACGAAGGATAAAGATAGATGGCCCAGAGAGTAGCACTCGAACTTGAATCTCTTATTATGGAACGGAGGTCGATCGTATTCGCCGATGTAAATAATGAGAAATGAAAGGGAAATGATGTATAAACAAGGAGAAAGTGGGTTTCCTAGTTTAATTGTTAGGGTAATAAAATAAATAAAAGTTTAATAATATAAAAAGTACAAATAAAATATAAGAAAGTACAAAGATCTTCAATTAAAACACAAACATACGAACATAAACGAGCGCAAATCAACGAATGTTCACGAACACCTTACCAAACGTTCACGAACACAATCGAACGAACGAGACCTCTGTTCATGTTCGTTCATTTAACTTATCGAACGAAATTTCTTGTTCATGTTCGTTCATTTATTAAACGAACGAACATAAACGAACTTCCCGCCGAACGGTTCACGAACTGTTCGCTGAACGTTCGGTTCGTTTACAGCCCTAGGCATACTTGTATCGGTAAATTACAATTTTCGTCCTTTATGTTTGTATTGAATTGCAGTGGATAACCTTTAACTTTATTAACTACAGTCACAGTCCTTTATTTGAAAAACTCATTACAGCTTACGTCCTTTAGCTCTAACCAGGTTAAAATTTTCAGTTAGGTCTCATCAGTCAAGGGCAATTTAGTCTTTCTACAACTTAATTAAAAAAAACCTAATTCATCTCTTACATTTTTTATTCTTTCCCTTTCTTCCTCACCATAACCACCACCACCTCTCTCTCTCTCTCTCTCTAACCAACCGCCACCCCTATCACCACCACCTCCAAATCCGCCAATGGATACTTAATTTAACCTGCGACCACCTCCCTCACGCCGAAATACCCTATTTTCTGGGTTATGGGATTCAAGATGATTCACGTTCTTGCCAGTCATGTGGCTTGTGGCTGCGAATGGAGATGCTTAATTTAAGTGATTATGAAGGCATATCTTTTCTTACAAAGCATCATGTAAATCCAAGCATTTTAACATTATTTTTTTAATTTGAAGATGCTTAATTTCAGTGATTATGTAGGCATATCCTTTCTTATAAGGCATCGTGTAAATCCAAGCATTTTAACATTAATTTAAGGGTTAAATATTCAGGTGGCACATACCTGAATACATAAAGACCCTAATCAAGAACTGAGTTATTAGGGCTTTTTTATGTTGATTGTGCAGGTCTAAATCCTACCCAAAATTTGACGCAAGATCCAACGGCGTAGGGCATCCGGTGATTCCTTCAATCACAACCCAAAATTTTCCGGAGAGGGTAAGTATAGTTTGGCGAAGTCAGCCATGGTTTCTTCATTCGCATCCTAGAAACAACATTTCTGTTGACTCAATTTCTTCTTCGTTTTGTATATATGAGTTTAAAGAAAAACACAAAATTCACTATTTGGGGTTTCTTGATCTTGCAAACAGAAGTTGGAACAGCCAGTTTAAAGAGAACCCCCTTAACAGCGACATCACCATGCATCGATTGAGAAAATCCAAATGAATCCTTGACACCACACCACCATGGCTTGTTCATGGCCGATTTTTGAGAGTATGGAAGAAGAAATTGCAGGTTTTGAGAGTATGGAAGAAGAAAACCCAAATCCAACCACCATACTAAATGAGTTGCAGGTTTTGAGAGCATGGAAGAAGAAATTGGGTGTGTTGTTGGTAGTGATTTTAGGGTTTGGTTTGGTAGAAATGGGTTTTGTATTAGAGATTAGATCCAGATCTGATGTTCATCAGATTTGGGTTTCAGATTTAGAGAGAGAGAGAGAGAGAGATTGAGGGTTTTCTTTTTTCAATTTGATTTGTTTTATTTATAAATTTATTTTAGATAAATGAGTAAAATTACAAAAGTACTCTCATGTGCCTAGCACATGACATATTTAACTGGAAATTTTAACAAGGTTATGGGCAAAGGACGTAAAGTGTAATGATTTTTATAAAAAAAGGACTATAGTTGTAATTATTAAAGTTAAAGGCTATCTATTGCAATCTGATACAAACATAAAGGACGAAAAGTGTAATTTATCCTACTTGTATTGTAAGTTGTAACGTTAATAACTCAGAACATGGCCCACTTAGGCAGATTGGAGGTGATCTAGGTTGAGATATTTATGATTTTGAATGGGATGAAATGATGAATGACCCATTTAAGTTGACTGGGCTGTTGAATTTTAAGGGTGGGGGCATAGTTAATCACTCTAAGGTGACTGAGTGATTCTCTACCCAATAATATTATACCATGTCAACTTCCTATTCCACTCCCCATTTTGCACTCAATCAGAGGGTATGGTTAATCACTCTAGGGTATTTGAGTTATATATTTTTTTATTGGTTCTTCCTCTCCTCCATCACTCTTCTCCACATCGGTGACCATACCCCGATTTCTCACCCTCTCTCCTACTCAAACACCCTAACTCAATCATGATGGTGTGGTCACCGATCGATGACACCCACTCAAACACTCATTCCCCGCACATCATACCCCCACCCTAATACACTTTGTCCTAAGGGTGGGGGTATGATGTGCGGGGATTGGGTGTTTGAGTGGGTGTCACCGATCGGTGACCACACCATCATGATTGAGTTAGGGTGTTTGAGTAGGAGAGAGGGTGAGAAATCGGGGTATGGTCACCAATGTGGAGAAGAGTGATGGAGGAGAGAGAGAGGAGAGGAAGAACCAATAAAAAAATAGATAACTCAAACACCCTAGAGTGATTAACCATACCCCCTGATTGAGTGAAAAATGGAGAGTGGAATGGGGAGTTGACATGGCATAATATTATTGGGTAAAGAATCACTCAATCACCCTAGAGTGATTAACCATACCCCCACCCTAACTTGGACTTGAATGCGTAATTTTTTTACTGACTAAGCGGGCACCTTTGGTACTAGGGGTTGAGTTATTGTATAAAATTTCCGTAATGTGAGAAGTGAATAAGGGAATTTTCTTTTCTTTAATTAATTCTTTTTCATCTTATTAGTCACATATTTTAGTCTGGGAATCCAAAAAATATCTTGATTTTACACTAGTAGAATAACTATAATTACTCTACTAACACTACTAGAAAATTAGCCTAATGCAACTTTTTATCGGCAACCTTTTTTTCAAATGCATTTGACTCTAATGCAACTTTGTTGAACATAAAGGTTGCATTAGAAGATCTAATGCAACTTTTTCAAAAAGAGTAAATTACAAAAATCGTCATTTATGTATGTCACTTATTGCAAACTGTGTCATTTATCTTCAATAATTAAAGAAAACGTACTCGATGTTTGCAAACCCTTGCAAGTTATGTCCTTTAACCCTAACTCAGTTAATTTTTTGTGGTCAAATCTGACCAAATGGACCCCATATGAGGGTATCTTGGTCATTTTACTCTCATGTGAGGTCCATTTGGTCAAATTTAAGCACAAAAATACCCTCATGTGGGGTCCATTTGGTCAGATTTAACCACAAAAATTAACTGAGTCAGGGCTAAAGGACATAACTTGCAAGGGTTTGCAAACATCGAGTACACTTTCTGTAATTATTGAAGATAAAGGACACAGTTTGCAATAAGTGACATAAATAATTGATGATTTTTGTAATTTACTATTTCAAAAAAGGTTGCAAGATTATATTGAATTTGCAACCTTTTTCTTGAAAGGTTGCAAATTTAGTTGAATTTGCAGCGTTTGTTAAAAATGTTACATTAGGAAATTTTAAATGCAACTCTCACATAAAGTCATGTTAATTCAGTGGGTGGGTTGTAAAGAATAGGTTAATGTGTCGAAGGCAGTTAAGGTTAACCACAACCCGATTAAAAGCATGTTAACAAATTACAACTCTTTTAATTTATTGGTTTAGATATGATCGATGAGAATCCAAAACCAAATTATTTTCGTTTCCTACATGTTTTTTTTTAACGGCGAAGATTCTATGATTATAGAACAAGGGCCAGCAAGCTGTAAAACCCAAAAGAACAAGAAACAGAACAACTAAAGAGATAAAAATAAAACGGAAACAAAAACGAAAAATACCATTACATAATTATGTCTCTAATATTAAAATCTTTCCATCTTTCCCATACTAAATCCTTTAATTTTGCTCTTTCCTTAATCCACAGAAACGTCATCTCTTTTATTGTGTCCACCGTGTTCGTTATCGACTCTTTTCGTTCATTGAATTCCACCTCATTCCTAGATTTCCATATTTGCCACATTGTCGTCATAGCTATAGCCATAATTAGTTGCTTCCAATTCTTCGACCCATTGTACATGCTTATACTATCAAAAATTCCTTCACATGAATTAATAACTTCTTGATACGACAATTTTAACCATACCATAACATTCCACCAAGTTGCACGTGCCATCAAACAGTTTATCAAAAGGTGTTCGGCCGATTCTTCCTCCATTCCACATCTCGAGCACAACTGATCCTCTATTACTATGCCTCTTCGTATCAGTTCTGTTTTCACCGGAATACGACCTTGTGAAGCTCTCCAGACAAAAAGATTTACCTTCGGTGGTACCCATCTGTTCCAAAACTTCCACGGTTTATCATTAGCTTCCAAGGATTTTTACTAATTTCATCCCTTAGTAAAGCTACTGTTAACTCATCGTTCTGTCTTGACTTCCATCTCCAGACATCTTCGCCGTTCTTAATTTTCTATTCCTTTAAAATTACTTTCAGCTCATCATATTGCCTTTGTTCAACATCTCTCCTTGTGACCCGATTTGAATCCCAAACCCAATTCTGTACTTCACCATTTACCTTCACACATTCATTTACCTTTGCATTTTTGGCCTTCGCTGAAGCATACACGACTGGAAAACGTTCTTTTAGAGGTACATTCGCTGCCCATACATCTAACCAAAACTTCATCTTGCTTCCGTCTCCTATTTTTGCGATCAAATTCTTTTTTAAAGACAAATTCATTGCTGCAAATTCCTTCTCAATGTTAATAATATCCTTCCATGTTCCAGACAGTTTGTTCTTCATCGGTATCACTGTTGCAGAATTATGTTTCGAATGTATAGACTCCATAACTTTGACCCACAATGCATGAGGGTTTTCTTTATATTTCCACCACTACTTAGCGAGAAACGCTAAGTTGGCACTCCGAATGTCTCCGATTCCCAACCCCCCGTACCCTTTTGCTTTAACTAGTTTTCCCCACGCTACCCATCTCATTTTGCATTTTCCTTTCTTTTTCCCCCATATAAAATCCCTCCTAATAGCTTCCAATTCCATGACCACTTTTTTTGGTGCTCTAAAGATTGACAAATAATAATTTGGTAATGCCCCCAAGACCGCTTTTGCTAACACAACTCTTCCCGCCATTGAAAGACATCTAGCCTTCCAAGACGAAAGCTTTGAATTGAACTTATCTACTATCGGCTTCCAATTTTTAACTCTTTTCATATTTGCTCCAATTGGTATACCCAAAAAATTGAACGGCAATTTCCCCGCTTTGCAATTTAAATTTTTTGCCATTTCTTCAATTTCTTCTTCTTGTACCCCTACCCCAAATAAATCACATTTTCCCAAGTTCACTCGTGCTTTCATCTTCATCCTTTGACAGTTCTTCGGGTACAAATCTAATACACGAATACATGACTGTTGTGTATTCCAACCGATCTCAGTTCTTCTCCTCTCCTATCGTCAGCCTCCTCATTTGTTAAGAAACATACCCATTACCAGGTTCCCAACAAGACAAGTTCTTTCTACTTTAATCGCCTTTTCTAATTCCAACTTTCTTTCTGTTTGTTTACCGATCTGTTACCTCTAAAAGTTACTTTCAAATCGTTGTTTCTTCGTCTATTTCACCTTTTTCAGTCAATTTCTTATCGCTCGTAACCTAACCAGGTTCTGTTTCTTCGTCTGTTTCACCTTTTTTTTCAGTCAAATTCTTGCAGAAAAATCAACATTAACTCCTCAAATTGGTGCTATTGATAGCGTTAGTCATATCTTTATTGAATTTCCTCAATTGGGTTTCGTTTATTTTGTTAAAACTATTCGAAATTGTAGAATTTTTAGTTGTCCGCCAGGTGTTTGTTAAAATGCCTGAATGTGTTTTCACTTCTTATCCTTAACTGGTTTGTTGAATTGTATAATCTGATGGCTTTTTATTCTTGGTTAAGTTGTGACCCATGGACACTTTCTCAAAATCTAAAGCACCCATCTTTGTTTTTCTTCTTCGCACGAAAGTTGTTCAACGAAATGCCTAGGTGATTTCTTCGGGGTTTTTTAGCGTAGCGATTCAATTACCTTTTGACCCATCAGCTACGATTCCTTTTGGGTTGGGTTTTCTTTTTTTTGGTGGGGGCGTACTCAACATTATCTAAGTGTCGACTCCGCTTACTTAGTTTTGTTATGGTTGGTTCTAATGGTAGCGGTTTCTGGCCTTGTCCTTTCCGACGGTTTCATTGTTGCCCCGATGGCTTGGCGGGGGCTAAGGGATTCCCAAGGTTAATGGCACATATCAAGAGTCACCATTTGGGCTCAGACGAGAGGAAAGATTCTTTGAGATGTGCGATTGCTGACGATCTTAATATTTTTACCTCTGTTTGTGAAGCTTTGAAGGTGTCCGGACAATGGTTATGTGGTGAGTGTATGTGCCCTCAAGCTTTCAGTCGGGCGTGCCACCATGAGGATAAGGTTATTCGGTTTGTGCCAGGTGAGAGAGATGAACAGGGTTTTATTGTTGGCATAACTAGACCCGGTGTTGAAAACGTTGATACCTCGTCGGAAGAGTTGGGTGTAGATATTGCTTTGCTTGACCGTGTTTTCTCTCTCCCCATCAAGACTGTTAAGAGTATCCCACTTAGTTGTCGTATGGCATTTGCCCAAGTCTTAACTGCAGCTCTGGACAAGGTGGTTGCTATGCCTGATTCTGTTGAGGCATGGGTTCGACTATTGATATTACCACGTTGCACCTTGCGGGTGTTCAAGCCTGTTGGTCGTCAGGACAAGAGGTCGGGCAATAGGAAGACGGGCCAATGCCTTAGCATCCAGCGGTCTTTGGCTCAGTGGGGTGATCGTGAGGGTTTTGCCACTCTTGTCCAGTCGTTGTTTGATCAACCCGAGAGAGGGGTTACGGATGGAATCAAAAAGGGCACTGAGAATGATAATGAGTATGGGGCGACCAATGTGAAACAATGTTTACGTAAGGTTGCTGATGGTCATTTCACTGCAGCGGTTAAGGTTTTATGCTCCTCGGGGGTCGCCCCTCTCAATAAGAATACTCTGAAGGCTTTAGTGGCTAAGCACCCATGTATGCCCTCTCCTTCCATGCCTGCCTCCTTGCCTTCTGAGTCTCCTCTTGTGGTGGAGTCCGATTGTGTGCTCGGGTGTATTAAATCTTTCCCCAAAGGTACGTCGTGCGGGAGAGATGGCTTAAGGGCCCAACATCTTTTAGATGCTTTTTGTGGGGAGGGGTCTGTGATTGATGATAGCCTGCTTAGGGCTACTTCAGCTATGGTTAATTTATGCTTGGGGGGGAGGTGCCCGAGGAGTCTGGTGGAGTTTGTTGCTTCTGCTCCTCTTACACCTCTTCTCAAACCAGATAATGGGATTAGGCCTATCGCTGTTGGGTCGATTTGGAGGAGGGTGATCTCCAAGGTGGCCATGAAAGGTGTTGGGAAGGAGATGGCCAAATACCTTGGCGATTTCCAGTTTGGGGTTGGGATTCCGTGTGGGGCAGAGGCCGTTCTTCATAGTGCGAACAGGTTCCTTAATGAGTACCACCAAGATGGGTCTCTTGCTATGCTTACTGTTGATTTTTCGAACGCTTTTAATTTGGTTGATAGGACAACCCTACTGTACGAGGTAAGGAAAAGGTGTCCTTCTATTTCTACGTGGGTCGATTTTTTATATGGTCAACTAGCTAGATTATATGTGGGGGATGAGTATATTGCGTCTACTACTGGCGTTCAGCAGGGGGACCCCTTGGGGCCCCTCCTTTTTGCCCTTGTTCTACACCCCCTTGTTTACCGAATAAAGGATCGCTGCAAACTTCTATTTCACGCCTGGTACCTAGATGACGGAACGCTTATTGGAGATGCCACCCAAGTGGCTAATGCTTTAGATATCATCAGAGCTGAGGGTCCTCCCTTAGGGCTTCAACTTAATATAAAGAAAACTGAAGTTTTTTGGCCAACCTGCAATGGTGTAAAGGTTCAGGAGGGCTTATTCCCTCGGGGGATTGGGAGGCCGGTGCTGGGTGTAAAACTCCTCGGGGGCGCCGTTAGTCATGATGCAGAGTTTGTTAGTAGTCTGGCTCTTAAAAGAGCGAACTGTGCAGTCGAGCTGATGAGGTGCCTTAAACGCCTACGGGACCCTCAGAGCGAGCTCCTCTTGCTTCGTTCTTGTATGGGTGTTGCTAAATTACTGTTTGGTCTTCGAACGTGTCAACCTTCTTTGGTCGGGGGAGCTGTCTCTGTTTTTTATGAAGGCCTCCGGGGAGCATTAGAGGATATTGTTGTTTGTGGGGGTGCCTTTTTTGGAGATCTCCAGTGGAGGTTGGCTTCTCTCCCGACCCGGTTCGGAGGCTTAGGGATTTGTACGGCCGAGGATGCCTCTTCATATGCTTTCGTGGCTTCAAGGGCCCAATCTTGGGGTTTACAAGACCACATACTCCGAGAATGTGGTGGGGATGTTTTATACTCTGATTACAGGAGTGCGTTGGACCTTTTGCATAGTTCTCTTCCCGACCTTGATATTGGCGGTTTCTACATTAAAGACACCGCCCCCCCTAAATCCCAGAAAATTCTGGCGAATGCCTTATATGGCGAAATTGTCAAGAGGTTTGAAGAGAAGTTTGTTTTATCCCCTCGGCAAAGAGCTGTGTTTGAATGTCTCCGTGCCCCACATGCTCAGGATTTTCTGTCTGTCGTACCATGCTATCCTTAGATACCGACTGATGATTCCTTTGTTCCCAGTTGACGAGCCATGTCCGGTATGCCGCAAAGCGTGTTTGGATTCTTTCGGCGAGCACGCGATCCACTGTAAAGAGCTACCAGGGTTTAAATATCGGCATGATTGGGTGAGAGATGTGTTATGTGATGTTTTTAAACGGGCCGGGATCTCTGCCAAAAAGGAGGCTCCGGTAAATTTTCTGACTGACCCCTTAGAGGGGAGGTCCACTTTACGCCCGGCGGACATCCTTGTGTTTGGATGGGAAGGGGGGAAACACGCTTGTGTAGATCTAACTGGAGTCTCCCCCCTTGTCGGGCTTAAGGACAAGGGCTTTGTCGTAGGGCAAGCGGTGCTTAAGGCAGAGGCGAGCAAAGTGGCAAAACATGAGAAAGCCTGCCTGGAGAATCAACATGTGTTTGTCCCGTTTGCGTTTGATACCTTTGGTGGCCTCGCTCCTGACGCTGTGCGACTTTTGAATCGGGTTCAAAAAGTCGTTAATAGTAATTCTTCGTCGCTAAAGGTTTCAAACTTTGTATTTAGTAGAATTGGTTTTTCTATTCAAAAGGGGGTGGCGGCGCAACTTGTTGCCCGACTACCTGCCATTGCTTTGTAATTGCCCTTTTTCGTTGTGTATCGATCGTAGCTAATTAAGAATTTGTTTTTATTAAATAGAAACATCTCAGAATTCTATTTAAGTTACTTATATTTGTTTCCGACCATTCACCTAAGAACATGGCATCATCCGCATAACATAAGTTTGAAATTATTGGCCCGTCCCTTGGTAAACTCACCCCTTTAAATAAACCCGACTTTATTGCCCTTTTCATTATAACATCTAACGCCTCAAGCGCTAGAATAAATAGAAAAGGCGATAAGGGATCTCCTTGTCTTAACCCACGGGACATACTAAATTCCATTGTCGGCGACCCGTTAACCAATACCGATGCCTTTCCCGATTTTAAACTTGCTCCAACCCATTTCCTCCACAAAAGTGGAAAGTTCATTGCTTGTATATTTGATAAAATGAACTTCCAATTTATGGAGTCATATGCTTTCTCAAAATCAACTTTGAAGATAAAAATTTGTTTTTTGTTACTTTTAGCCCAAGCTAGCACTTCATTCACAATTAATGGTCCTTCCAAAATAAACCTTCCTTCTATAAATCTCGTTTGAGTATTGCTCACCAAATCCGGTATAACCGGTTTTATTCTTCTAGCAAGTATTTTGGCAATAATTTTGTATATCGTTCCAATCAACGAAATAGGCCGAAATTGTTTAATCAAGGTTGGGTCACGTACCTTTGGTATCAAAGCTATAAATGAAGCATTACAACCCATCGGAATATTTGGTTGGTCGTGAAATTGTTTCAACATCTTCATTACATACGGTTCAACTTGTTGCCAATAACGTTTCATAAATTTAAAAGTCATCCCATCAGGTCCCGGAGCTTTTTCTTCACCACACGCCCAAATAGCTTCCTTTACTTCTTTACTAGTGAATTCTTCAACCAGTAGCTTTGCTTGTTTGTCTGATAACTTCTTGAAATCTCTCCTATCCATAGATGGTCTTTTTTTCATTGGTTCTTCGAACATCTTCTTGAATACTTCCATGATTCCTGTTTTAACCTCTTTTGGCTCACTTAGCTCCTTTCCGTCTATTATTATCTTGTTGATCTGATTCCTTGATTTTCGGCAGTTAACCATTCTATGAAAGAATCCCGAGTTTTCATCTCCCAATCGCGCCCACTTGAGTTTTGCTCTTTGTTTTAACTCTGCTACCTTTTGTCTCTCATAGGATCTCATAACAAAACTCCCCTTGACTCTTTTCTCCTTTTCTTCTTCTTTTAACTTCCGTAATTCAGCGATTTTTTCTATTTCTTCCACTGTCTTCTTTGCTTCCACCACCTCTTTTTCCTCTTTTTCTTTCTCCTTTTTTCTCCACTCTTTGATCTTAATTTTTATACTTTTTAATAATACTCCCATATTTTTATCCAATCTTCCCCATTCACCTGGTTCTTTATCGTGTTTCTGATTACTTCATCCATCCCTGGTTTCAATAGCCATGAATTGTACAATCTAAAAGGTGCCGGCCCGTAATCTTTTACTGTGCATGTCAATAACAATGGATTATGATCTGACAAATGCCTAGGCAAAGCCTCCAGTTTTGCACTTGGCCATTTATTCATGAAGGCATCACAAACAAGTACTCGATCTATTTTACTCATACTCGACCCACTTTCCGTCATAAAAGTGAATCTGGAACCAATCATCTGATACTCTAGTAACCCAGCTTCGGCAATGAATCTGTTAAAAATCATTGCATTACTAGCATCAAACCTTGAGTTCATTCTATCTTCTTCAATCTGAACTTCATTATAATCTCCGCCCATAAGCCATAAACCTTCTGTGTGATTTTTAATTCCCAACAGACCCCCCCATACACTTCTTCTTTTCTGTGTGTCATTTGGTGCATATATGTTCCCCACATTTATTTTCTCCTCAACTCCTTCTATGTTCCCAGAAATTACAATAAACTGATCACATTTTACTGTTTCTACCCTCCGGAAGATTTGTGGATCCCAAATCAGTAATAAACCACCTGATCTTCCTTGTGCATCTATTACTTCCATCTCCATTTCATCATGTGGCCAAAACTTTCTTACTGTTTCCTCCCTTAATCCTACTATCTGTGTTTCTTGTATACATACGCAATTTACTTCATGCTCCCTTATCAATTTTCTAACCCACCCAACCTTATCATCCCTTCCTGCCCCCGAATGTTTATCGAAATAATATTCATTTTTGATTATCCGTCGCCCTTTCTTCCTCCACAATTGATCTTAATTGACTTTGGAATTTACTTACCTGAATCTTTAAGATCTCTCCTACTATTGCCGTCTGCTTCGTCTCTTTGTCAATCCTCTCCTCCTCTTTGTTTACTTGTTCTTGCTGACTTCCGATTTCACTCTCCTTTGCCTGATTTTCCTGTCCCAATTCCTCCGTTAACCTCGTATCTTCTTGGCCTCTATATCCCCCTTCATTTATGTCTGGTATCTCACAATTTTTGTTCTTTTGCCTTTTGAGTCGCTGCTTGTTCTCTTCACCACCGTTCTTTCTTTTTATTGCTTTTATATGGGGGTTTATTTCCCAAATGAGTCCTTCTAGGTCAAAAGGATCCGTTGGGTCGGGTATACCGACATTTAAATCCGGTACTACTATTTTTCTTTTCCTGAACTCCTGACCCAGAATATCTTTATCATTATCTTTGGGCTTACTTCTTCTCTTAGGCCCAGTTTTTCTTTTAACTTTTTCCATTTGGGCTTTAAACTTTCCTTCACCTATCGGCCCATTTCCCAATCATTCTTATTTATCGAGTCTTCATTAATAAATGCCTCTGTTTTATCCAACGAATCTTTATTATCCTTTTGACTTTTCCCGAAAAAATTTTCCCAATCACTACAAAAAATATCATTCTGACCTATCGGTTCATTTCCCGCCGTCTTTTCGTCTCCGATGTTGTCTTGTCTATCCGCCGTTTCATCTTTGTTACCGGTATCGTCCATCACCGGAGATTCTTTCACATTTTCGATTCCATCCAAACCCGACTGTTCTTCCACATCCTGTTCCTTCATCGGAATATCTTGATTTTCCGTTTCCCTGTTTTGGCACACTTCATTTATCAGTAAATATTTCCCCGGAATGAACTCCGGCGCCCACATACCTGACAATTCTGTTATCCAAACCACAAAGTCTTGATCCCTGTATCTTATTTTTATTTCATCTTTAATTTCCTTCCCAGTGTTCACAATTATTCCCAGTCTAACTTCATTCAAGTTTCCACTATTAAACCCCATCCTTCCCTGAAATACTAATTTCCCGAACTCTTTCCCAATTTTTTCACCTATCTCTTTGCTCCATAGCATGATCGGAATTCCTACTAGCTTTACCCAAGCTAATCTCTCAAACTTTTCTGCCTCTCCTTTCCATTCTCTAACTTCCGTAAATACTTCTTCCCATGTATCTTTGAAGCAAATCCTAAAATCCTCAGCTTCTACTTGTGATCCGAATGTGATAATAAACTTCAATCCTCCCAAATACCTGACTTCCATTGTATTGGGGAATATCTCTGGTAACACATCCCCTAGTGTTTTCAGTTTTTCCATGTCTATTACTTCTGCTATCAACGATCTTTTTTTCAATGCTTTGCTTATTTCCGTCTCCTCTCCTGCTATTTGAATTCTCTTCCCACCTTCTTCGTTTACTTCTTTGTTCTTTTTTTCCAGCCAAAATATCTCGATATGACATTTGCTCGCTTTTAAGATTATTAACTCCGTAACCAATTTTGTTAACTCCATAGCCGGTTTCGTACATGTGATCGTGTTTTAGTCTTGGTTGTCGTGTTTTCACCTAGCTATTAGTTATATAGTTTTTGATAAATACTATGTATAAACGAATTTCAAAAGGTTGACTATATATATATATATATACACACACACTAGGTTATAACCCCGTGTATTACACGGGGTTGAATAAATAAATTTTATATACTAAATAATAAAGGATAAATTACACTTTTCATCCTTTATGTTTATACCAGATTGCAATGGATAACCTTTAACTTCAATAATTACAGCCACGGTCCTTTATTTGGAAAACACATTACACCCTACGTCCTTTAACACTAACAATGTTAAAATTTTAGGTTAAGTCTATTCAGACGAGGGTAGTTTTGTAATTTTACCTATTTACTTATAAAAATATATTAAAAAAATGAAAAAACAAGAAAATATATTTATTTATATTTGTAAACCAAAATTCACAAAGTCTCAACCGTCTCTCTCTCTCTCTCTCTCTAAAACCCTGCTTCTCACCACCACCAGTCCTACCGTCAACCACCACCTAAAGCCTCGCCACAACCACTCCGGCCATCACTCACTCTAAACACTCCCTCATTCCTGCAACCCCATTGCCCCATCTTGAATCTGTTTTAGCAGATCTGCAATCGATTAGCCGGATCTAGGGTTTAGGTAGATAGAGAGATGAAGGTGCGACTCCTGAATCTGGTGGTGGGTGGCGAAGTGGCTACGACGGTGAAGTACAGAGAGAAAGATGGAGACGCAGGTACAGTCTGATTCTATTTTCTCTCGCCATTTGAGTGAAGAAAATCAATTGTGCGTGTTTAAAGAGAAAGATTCTGTTTTCAGAAGTAGAAAATCATTTGTTGCTCTTTTTTCTCTCCCTCTCTAAACATCACAGATTCGTTGTTTGGTGATGGTAGTTTCTAGATATGGTGGAGATTTCTGGTGGTGGTGGGTGTGGACTTAACCCAAGACTTGACGATGGTGCGTAATGGTGGAGGTTGGGTTTTCAGATTTAGAGATTGTGATGATGGTTGTTGGTGGTATTTGTGATTTGAAATCCACAGGTTTCATGTTTTCTTTTACTGATGCCTTCGATGGGATACCCTAACTGTATATGTTAAGTTAGGGGATTTTGATTTGGTTGGGGAAGAGGTTTAGAGAGAGAGAGAAAGTGTGTGTGTGTTAAATTTCTGGTATACGTCGGTGGTGGTGGTGGTGTGGCTCGAGTCGGTGGTGGGGGTTGGGATACGACGGTGATGGTGGTGGAGGTTGGTGAGGGGGGTTGAAGAGAGGAAGAAGCTGACCAGAATTAACTGGATTTATGTGCATACATATATAATTTTTTTTCTTTTTTTAAATAAATGAGTGAAATTACCAATCTGTCCTCATATGCAAGTCACATGACTAGATTTAACTAAAAAATTTAACCTTGTTAGTGTTAAAGGACGTAGGGTGTAACGTGTTTTCCAAATAAAGGACCGTGACTGTAATTATTGAAGTTAAAGGTTATCCATTGCAATCCGGTATAAACATAAAGAACGAAAAGTGTAATTTATCCAATAATAAAACAATATATCTTTAAAAACCTCATTTATTATACGGGTTGAATAAATATAATTCTATATATTAAATAATAAAAAATTATATCTCTAAGAACCATATTATATGGGTTAAATAAATGTAAATTTATATACCAAATAAAAAAAGTTATATCTTTAAAATCTACGTGTAATACACGGGTTGAATAAATGCAATATTGTTTACCAAATAATAAAATAATACATCTTTAAAAAACCTCATTTATTACACGGGTTGAATAAATGTAATTTTATATACCAAATAATAAAAAAAATTACATCTTTAAAAATATGCACATTACACGGTTTGAATAAATGTATTTTTCTGTGCTAAATAATATATATATATATCCTTAAAAACCATGTGTATTATACGAATTGAATAAATCTAATTTTATATATCAAATAATAAAAAGTTATATCTTAAAAAACCTCATGTATTACATGGGTCGAGTAAATGTTATTTCGTATAGTGAAAATAAAAATATTTAATATATTATTTGGTTTTGGTGATACAAATAGATTATTCTGTTGTTGCAAAATTTGTTAACGAATTCTCAATAAATTTAACCCTTTATTTAAAACTCGTAAATGTATAAATGATAAATAATATTAGTTAGTTTTATTTTAAGTTTCATAAAATCTATTTGATACCAAATTAAACAAAACGTTCAAATATAATTAATTGAAATAAATAATATTATAAATGAGAAGGAGATCAAACTAAATATTAATTATCCATAATACATTAAACTAATAATATTTAGTAGAAGGGTTATCTATAATATAAGATATTAAATTAAATAATATTTTGTAGGAGGGTTATCTATAATTAATTAGAAGAGATTAAACTAAAATAATAATTATCTATAAGAGATGGCTTAATATGATGACAAGTGTCCCTAAAGTGATTTATTTTATTATATAGTAAGATATATATATATATATATATATATATATATATATATATATATATATATAGGTACGGGATCAGGAGAGAACGGTGAAAAGTGTGAGAACGGTAAGAACGGATCCTGGCCCAACACGTGGTAGGGGCGTTAATTGATATGCAGGGGTACGATTGTCCTTTTATACGTTCCCTCCTTATTCGCGTTATAAATCTCTTTCAAATTAAAACTCCAAAGATTTCTTGTTAGCTGTTACCTTCTTTGCAAGCTTTCTCAGATCTATGGCGTCTAACGTGGATTCTGTTCGACAAAGGAAAATTCGATGACGTTTCCTATTTTTATTCCAGCAAATCATGCAACAGATATGGCGTTTTGTTCTTTTATGCTTGTTACATTGTTTTTTTATTTAAATTAGTATTTCATAATGTGTTGTATGATTTCAATGGCGTTGTTCATTTATCCAATTTAATCGCGTTTTAATTGGTAGTTAAACAATTACTAAGAACTGATAATTGGAGTTTTCAATATTAATTTTAATTGTCGTTTAGGATCTAGTATATTTCTTATGTTTTTACGATCATTGGCGTTTTACATCTCTTTAATTAGTTTTGAATATTATTTAGTAGTATTTGTAAACATCAGTTATTACTTTTTGTTAATTTGTGTAAATATCAGTTTTGTTAACTATGGCTGATGTGTGCAAAATGCAACATATAAATTACATCAATTGTGGCATAAAACTAACCCTTTTTTAGTACTAATGTTGGAAAAAGTGTGCTTTTGTCTTCCTTTTGTATTTTCAGGATTAAATGAGCTCAAATTAACAAAAGAAGCAAAAAGGCAGCTAAATCTAGCATAAATACAAGAAAAGGAACAAACGTGGCATGCCCGACCCCCTTCAACAGCATCTCCCAAAGCAAAAACAAGAAGAAAGCTGAGCATGGGGCTGTGCCCAGCTGAGCACGGGGCGTGCCCAGCTCAGCACGGGCCGTACCCAGATCAGCACGGGGCAGTGCTCAGGATGGACAGCCCTGGCACTAAAGACAAACCTGTAGAAGCTTCTATTGCCCACCACGGGGTCGTGTCCAGTGAACACGGGGGCGTGGCGAAAGTACAGCAGGCGCATTAATTGTAATTGCGAATTACAATTAATGAAGAGAGAGAGTGTCAGACAGGCACGGGGGAGTGTCCAGCGGACACGGGGCCGTGCCCAGCCTTCTGTTCAGCCTATAAATAGGAGTGCTTGGTTTCATTTCAACTGATCCCTTGGCACACCACCTCTCTCACACTTCATCCACCACCCACCACCATCACAACACCATCATCCACCACCATCATCCATTGTCCATCGTAGAGTGTGTGAGTCATCTCGAGATCCAAGATTGATCGTAAGAGTTCTTGACAATCAAGGCCATGTTTGCCTAAGTCTCTTACATCACTTGGTGAAGACAAAGTGTCTAGTATAATACTTTTTATTTCTAATCTTTTGCACTTTTTATTTGGTTTTGTATTAATGACTTTAATAACTAGTTACTTATGTTGAAGGTGATCTTTCCTTATCGTTTGTCCGTGGTGTCTTGGCATTATTTTACTGTCTATATAAAATAAAGGATTTTCACCATTCATATCTCCACGGTCTATATGGAGGTATGTTGGCTACCTGGTCGGGGGTTAAGGGAACAGTTTGGTAAAGGTCTTGCCATTGTTCAGCGTTTAGAGGTCCTGCAATGGACCTGGGTCAAATTTAGTAGGACCTCCTTCAATGCTTCACGGTATTGGATGGCGGGGGTCCAAACCCTTTGATCCCCTCATAAGTTAACTACTATTAATACTATAACCCGGCTATTTAGGACTGTATCCCTGCTGACTCAGACTACTTAGCCGAGGGTAACGTCACCGCCAAAAGCGGGGCCTACCATAATACTTCATTAATAACTTAATTCATTATCTTCCAATAATCCACCCTTTTAGGATTGTATCCTTGCTGACTCAAACTACTGGGGTGAGGGTAACGTCACCTTCAAAAGAGGGGCCTACTACAATAACTAAGATAATCTCTTAATTATGTGCAAAAGTGCGGAAATAATCAAAGGTTATACTAGATACGAGTCGGAACCAAGTGATTCATCTTGTCTATCTGCTTTTCTTTTATTTTTATTTTCAGCATTTTAGTTAGTTTTTATTTTTCTTAGTTTAAAACATTTTTCTAACCTTTTTATTTTGATTAGACGTTGAGGATAAACCGGTACTAAAAGCTCTTGTGTCCTTGGACGACCTCGGTATCTTACCAACGCTATACTACGCTCACGATGGGTGCACTTGCCCATATGTGTGTTTAGTGTTAGTAAAATATCGTGTTTTATAAATTTAAAACTTGGCTAAAAATAAGTGTTAAAAAGGGCTTAAAATATACACCTAATATATATAACACTTTAACGCACATCAAGTTTTTGGCGCCGTTGCCGGGGACACAAGGATTTTAGGAAAGCTTAAAATCGACGGCCTAATCAGTTTTTCAAAACCTTTTCAAAAGGGCCCCACATTTTTCTGCATTTTAGTTTAGTTTTGCATTTACAGTAGGTTGAACACGGGCCGTGCTCGCTGAACACAGGGCCGTGCTGCATATTTTTCATAAAACACCCAGTAACAGAAGCTTGAACACGGGCCGTGCTCACTGAACACGCCCCGTGCTCAACAAAAATCAGTAAATTTAATTAAAACGCCCAGATACAGATTCTGAACACGGGGCCGTGTCCACTGAACACGGGGCCGTGTGCAGCCTCTGTTTCCGTTTTTCTTTTTGTTTTCTGATCTCGGGACTTGGTTGTGGTCTGCTGAGTGATTCTTATGGATCAATACTCAGGAGGTTACAACTACACCTATGAGGAGGATGATTATAGGGGTAACTATTGCACTAATTGTCATAACACACGCTCGGTTCAAAATAGTCACTCATATCAACCATCCAATTCATACACCTACTATGAGGAACCCAGGTACGAGCCATCAACTTCATACACATCATATGAAGACCAAAGGTATGAACCTCCTCCCTCATACTCATATTTTGATGAACCAAGGTATGAGCCTTCATACTCATACTTTGAGGAACCAAGATATGAGCCACCACCTTCGTATGCTTATTATGAGGAACCATGGCTTGAACAACCCACCTCATATGAGTATTATGAAGAACAAAATTACGACCCTTATCCATCATATGCTTACAATGAAGAACAATGGTGTGAACCATCTACTTCATATGGGTATTATGAGGAACAAAGGATCGAACAACCGGATTCAAGCTTTGAAAATCCCGATTCTTTTTCTATAACCGAAGTGACCGATAGGATATTAGAACACATTAGAGTTATCGATCGCTGTATAAAAGAATCTCGCGCAAGGGAAGAGGAATCCCGCGCAAGAGAAGAATTAAAAAAGGAAGAGATAACCGAAAGTGTAAAAATGGAAGAACAAATAAGTGAAAAACCGACACATGAGTTAAACAACGAAAAAGGTGAGTCCGACAACGTTAAAATTCAAGAAGAGTCTAATTTTGAAGAAATTAATCTCTTGTCACCTTCTTTTGAAAATCATTGTTTAGTACCCACTCATGCTAAGTTTTTAAAAGAGTTAAACACTAACACTAAAATTGACGAAACGGTAAGTGTTAAGTTAACTAATGATCAAACCTCGCTAATAAAAGAAGACCCATTTGAAATTAACATTACACCGGTTCCATGTTTCTTTCAAAATTAGTTTATTAGTAATGTCACAATCGATAAAGATCTTTGTGTTAACATAATGCCTAACTACATTTTCGAAAAATTAAGTATTAGTGATTTTTCTCCACTTCAAATACCCATTTTTCTATCCAACCGGAAAGTAATAAAATCAATCGGTATAGTTGAGGATGTATTGGTTCAAACAAATCAAATGGTAATCCCGACCGATTTTGTCATCCTCGATGACGCTCCTCTAGTGTTGGGACGACCATTAGTAAAAACTCACGAAGCTTTGAAAAACCGGAAGTTCAACAATCTACCTCTTCAATTAGGGGCATTTAAAAGAAGTGTCGATCTTGAGCGATCAATGAAATATCCATTCGGCAATGACGACCCCCTAATTGAAGATGAGCCAGAACCACCCGATAAGGTGGGTCTAGCCAAGGACCCTTATAAACGTGGCGCACCACGGAGGCATTCCGCGGAACTATCCGTAGTTTTAGTTTAGATTAACTTTTACGTTTTCTAGTTTAGTTTTTTTTCAGGAATAAAACACACTCGGGATGGTGAAGGATGATAAGGGAAGCTTACCAACACCCCATGCACAAAAACAGAGCCTCCCGACAATTTTTCTTCATTACAGCAAGTTCAGCACGGGGCCGTGCTCACCCCAACATGCCCCGTGCCCAAGGTTCTGTAGAAAATGACCAGTTCAGGTACCTGGACACGGGGCCGTGCTCACTGGACACGCCCCCGTGCCCAACCTTCTGTTTACTTTTGGTACTGGCAGTCTGGACACTAGGTCGTGCTCAGCCAACACCACCCCGTGTTCAGCTACCCAGTACCATAAAATCTTGTTTTTAACCCATTTTTATACATTTAATCAGCCTAAAAACTTATTTTTGGGACACATTGAGGACAATGTGTAATTTAAGTGTGGGGGGATGCTAAAACCTTGAATCTTGCAAGTCCTAATAACAAGCCTTACACAATACTCTATTGGAACCGCTAATCACCCCAAAAATTTTTCAAAAATTTTCATTTTTTTTACTTGTCAAGGTTTAATTTGGAAATTTCAAAATTCTAAAAAGATTTTATTTTTACAAATTTACAACCGATAGCGTCGTGATAAAAAGAACCAACATAAGAAAATTATGAAAAGGCATGACAAGCTTAGTTAAAATCTGATTATATATACTTGATCACATAAAAACCCATTCCCACAAAAGTGAGTTTTGAGCCTTTATTGAGCATACAATTACATATCATTAGAACTAAATGCTCATTTTTCGTTTCTTGTGTGAATAGCCGCTTGGTTCTTACAACTCTAGAACTTGCCACGACGATACATTCCCGGTCCTTACCCGAGTAAGTAAATGATGGAGGCATTAGGACTAACCCTTTTTATTTCTACACCATTATTTTTCTTTTTTTCTTACCACCTACCCAAAATCCCCCTAGTTAACCCCTTTGAGCCTAAACCTTTTCATTTCTTAACCCAAACCAAACACCTTTTCACCCACCTAAACCCTTTCTATTTTTCACCCTTTGTTTTAGTAACAAGCTCGGTTTTTCGTATGACTTTTCAAAAAAAAAAAATGTGTTGATGATGAAGCAAAATAAATAAACAAGCAAGTTCATCAAAAATAACTTTGTTTGAATACTGGCTTCATCAAGAAAAAAAAATTGCAAAAATAAAAAGTCTTTCGAAAACCGACGCTTGTTACGCTTTTTCGCCCTTTCTACTAACCACTAACCACTAACCCAACCACCTACCTTTAACCCAAGCCTAACCCTTCACCCAAAAAGTTCTCTTGATGTTTACAAAGGTATATAGTTAAAAAGGAGGAGGATTGATTGCTTGGCAAGCCTATGGTAGGAGTAAGTTCCATGCCGCTCTCGAGTGATTCACTAAAATACATCTTCGGCCGAGTGTTGAGTGATCCCCGTGAGGTATGTGAACTCGTATATAAATAGAATTTTAAAGAGGCATGTTATGCCCTAATAAGTAATTTATCTTATGAAAAGTTTTAAATAAATCATGACGAATAGGATTGTAAATAAATAAAAATAAAACTTAATAAAGAATCTTGTAAATCCCGACACTCTATGACAAGCCCAAAAACCTTCTCTTCTACCCATTCCATTTGGGAGTGTAAAGCCACATTATAAAGAGTTTTGCTTGAGGACAAGCAAAGATTCAAGTGTGGGGGTATTTGATGTGTGCAAAATGCAACATATAAATTACATCAATTGTGGCATAAAACTAACCCTTTTTTAGTACTAATGTTGGAAAAATGTGCTTTTGTCTGCCTTTTGTATTTTCAGGATTAAATGAGCTCAAATTAACAAAAGAAGCAAAAATGCAGCTAAATCTAGCATAAATACAAGAAAAGGAACAAACGTGGCATGCCCGACCCCCTTCAACAGCATCTCCCAAAGCAAAAACAAGAAGAAAGCTGAGCATGGGGCTGTGCCCAGCTGAGCACGGTGCGTGCCCAGCTCAGCACGGGCCGTGCCCAGATCAGCACGGGGCAGTGCTCAGGATGGACAGCCCTGGCACTAAAGACAAACCTGTAGAAGCTTCTATTGCCCACCACGGGGCCGTGTCCAGTGAACACGGGGGCGTGGCGAAAGTACAGCAGGCGCATTAATTGTAATTGCGAATTACAATTAATGAAGAGAGAGTGTGTCAGACAGGCACGGGGGCGTGTCCAGCGGACACGGGGCCGTGCCCAGCCTTCTGTTCAGCCTATAAATAGGAGTGCTTGGTTTCATTTCAACTGATCCCTTGGCACACCACCTCTCTCACACTTCATCCACCACCCACCACCATCACAACACCATCATCCACCACCATCATCCATTGTCCATCGTAGAGTGTGTGAGTCGTCTCGGGATCCAAGATTGATCGTAAGAGTTCTTGACAATCAAGGCCATGTTTGCCTAAGTCTCTTACATCACTTGGTGAAGACAAAGTGTCTAGTATAATACTTTTTATTTCTAATCTTTTGCACTTTTTATTTGGTTTTGTATTAATGACTTTAATAACTAGTTACTTATGTTGAAGGTGATCTTTCCTTATCGTTTGTCCGTGGTGTCTTGGCATTATTTTACTGTCTATATAAAATAAAGGATTTTCACCATTCATATCTCCACGGTCTATATGGAGGTATGTTGGCTACCTGGTCGGGGGTTAAGGGAACGGTTTGGTAAAGGTCTTGCCATTGTTCAGCGTTTAGAGGTCCTGCAATGGACCTGGGTCAAATTTAGTAGGACCTCCTTCAATGCTTCACGGTATTGGATGGCGGGGGTCCAAACTCTTTGATCCCCTCATAAGTTAACTACTATTAATACTATAACCCGGCTATTTAGGACTGTATCTCTGCTGACTCAAACTACTTAGCCGAGGGTAACGTCACCGCCAAAAGCGGGGCCTACCATAATACTGCATTAATAACTTAATTCATTATCTTCCAATAATCCACCATTTTAGGATTGTATCCTTGCTGACTCAAACTACTGGGGTGAGGGTAACGTCACCTTCAAAAGAGGGGCCTACTACAATAACTAAGATAATCTCTTAATTATGTGCAAAAGTGCGGAAATAATCAAAGGTTATACTAGATACGAGTCGGAACCAAGTGATTCATCTTGTCTATCTGCTTTTCTTTTATTTTTATTTTCAGCATTTTAGTTAGTTTTTATTTTTCTTAGTTTAAAACATTTTTCTAACCTTTTTATTTTGATTAGACGTTGAGGATAAACCGGTACTAAAAGCTCTTGTGTCCTTGGACGACCTCGGTATCTTACCAACGCTATACTACGCTCACGATGGGTGCACTTGCCCATATGTGTGTTTAGTGTTAGTAAAATATCGTGTTTTATAAATTTAAAACTTGGCTAAAAATAAGTGTTAAAAAGGGCTTAAAATATACACCTAATATATATAACACTTTAACGCACATCAATGGCGTTTTCATTATGATGTTATATTTTTGTTAATTATTTATGTTGTTAAGGGTTTTTAATTATTCATCTCATTTTTGCTAATCAATAAAGTTATGGTGTGCGTATTTTGGCGTTTTCATCATGGCGTTTTCAAATTATGTGTTTATTATGTCTTGTTTATTATTCAATTAATGGCGTTTTAATCTATAATGTTATTACGAGACATTTTCTATTTTTAATGGTGTTTTTCTCAGACGAAGTTACTTCCTCGAGTCAAAGGTTTTGCCCTAAAACTGGATTACCATTTATCATTCCTGACGTTAGTGAAGAAATAAAGCCCACAATAGACATGGTATTCACAAGCCTCGATGATTGTTATTCAATGTATATTAAGTATGCCAAGGAGTGTGGGTTTTCAGTCAGGAAAGGAACTACAAAGACAAACTCTAAAGGTGTGTTACATATTAAGTATTACTTGTGTACGAGATCTGGGTTACATAAGGACAAAAAGGTTGATACGTTGGACCCCAATAAAAAGGAGCGATTAGTGCGATCCAACTTTTCAAAGAGGACTGATTGTGGTGCACTGTTAGGTGTAATTTTTGAGGCTGGATCATGGAAGGTGTATAAGTTTGTCGAGGAGCACAACCAAGATCTTTTTTAACGTCCTGATAAGCATTTTCTTCCAATTGAACGACACCTCACTCAGCTCCAGAAGCATGTTATACACAGCATGTCTAAGTTGAATTTGGGTCCCGTCAAGGCGTTTAATGTTATGAAGACTTGTTTTGGCGATTTTGAACACGTGGGTGCAAGTAAAGTTGAATTTAAGAACTACAAGAGACAAATTAACTTGTTTATAGGGGAATATGACACCGATAAGGTTGTGAGACATTTGAATGAATAAAAAACATTCCCAGCCTAATTTCTCGTATGATTACTTCACAGACGAAGACAATCGTTTGAAGGGGCTTTTTTTGGTGTGACGATCAAGCAAAACGTAATTACCACGTGTTTGGTGATGTGATTTCGTTTGATGCCACGTATCGTTCCAACAACTAATATTTGATAATTCAACTTCTTCGGTTTTTTTGGCGTTTTATGAGTTTACATGCAATGATGTTTTTATGAGTTTACATGCAATGGTGTTTTTAGGTGTTTACATGCAATGTTGTTTTATGAGTTTACATGCAATGGCGTTTTATTATTGTTTCAGTTCTCATGGCGTTTTCATATGCAGATACGCTATGGTGTTTGTACCGTTCACTGGTATAGATAATCATCACTGCAATGTTACATTTGGCACTGCATTATTGGCATCGGAAACTGCTGATACGTATATTTGGTTGTTGAGAGTTTTTCTAAAAGTTGTTGGTTCTCAACCAAAAGTTGTTGTCACTGACCAAGATCCAACAATGAAGAAGGCTATTTCTGCTGTATTTGTTGATACGAGGCATCGGTTATGCATATGGCATGTGATGCATAAACTTTCTATGAAGGTTGGCATACTTATTTTTACCTTTGGCGTTTTAGGATACACTGCGTTTTAAAATACATGGCGTTTTGTACCTTGTTACTGTTTTTAATTAAGTTTTGTCTTTGTGTAATATATATGTTTTTTTATGCATGGCTTTTCGTATTATACATAGGTTGGTGTTAGGCTATGCAATTCCACCAATTTTAAAGAACGTATTTGTGGTGTTGTGTGGACGGATATTCCACACCTAAAGAGTTTGAATTAGAATGGGAAGCGGTTATCGGAGAGTTCAATTTAGCAGATAATGACTGGCTATCTGATATTTTTGCACTCAGGGAATCTTGGATCCCTGCATACTATAGAATGGAAGAGATGTCGGGTCTTATGCGAACAACATCGAGGTCGGAGAGTGAGAATCATTTTTTTGGTCAAGTATGCAATTCGAAAGATACTCTTGTTGAGTTCATGACTCATTACGAAACTGCAATAGAAGCACACCGTCACACGCACCGGAAAAATGATCATGAATCTCGATACAAACGACCCCAGTTGAAAAGTAATTACCAATTGTTGGAAGGCCAAGCTGCTGACATATACACAAAAAGTATTTTTGTGACGTTCAAGCTGAGCTAATTGGAATTGCGGATTACATAAATCAACGTTACGAAGATCAGCCCGATGGGTTTGTTAAGTTTTACATAAATGACTTCCAGCAGCCTTGTACATCCTTATTTCAGGTAAACAATGGCGTTTTGTTTTTATATGGCGTTTTCTGTGCACGGCGTTTTATCATATCCATTGTGTTTTTTTAATTTTTTTAGACAAACATTCTCTGCATGGCGTTATAGAGATATTGTTTTTGGCATTTTCAGGTAATGTTCCGTAAGACTGATTGCACATGCATCACTCATGTAGGCGTTTTGAGCAGTTTGGTTTGCTATGCAGACATATATTCTATGTTTTGAGAATTATGGACATTAGGGAATTACCAAAACAATACATTTTGAATAGATGGCGCAAAGAGGCTTCCCCAAACTGCTCTCCTGAATACTCAATTAGTCGTGAATATATGACCAAGCTTGATTCCTATGTGCAAAGTATGATGCGAGATATTATTTTTTCAACGGAATATACTTTGAACCGTTTATCTGGTAATAAAGAGGAACTATCCTTATACAAAGATCATGTTCAAACTTATATGAAGAAGGTTCAAGATATGCAGATTGTTGCTCCTCCCGCTAGTACTAGGGATAGATTTGCCGAGATAACCAGTCAATATAAAAACGACAAGAATCCGATAAGAGTCCCTGTTGGGTATAAAATCTAAACAGGAGATAGCAATCGAGAAAAAGAAATCAAAGTCGAAACCCGGCGCCAAAGAAAGACAGTGTCAGAACTGCAAAGGCTATGGACACTACGCATCGACATGCAAACAGGCTGTAATTAAAAGAAGATCGACAAGGTCTTCGAGAGCCAGTGGAGAGTAGTTTGGCGTTTTGTATTTTTCATTCTTACAGAACACACGCAGATGGTCTTCGAGAGCCAGTGAAGAGTAGTTTGGCGTTTTGTATTTTTCATTCTTACAACACACACACAGATCTCAGTTTGGCGTTTTACATCATTCTTTATACATCATTTTTTCCATCTTTTTTTTTCAACCTATTTGTTCATAACATGCTACTTCGAAGTTACATAACAAACAATATAAGATTGGACAAGTAAATCAAACGCCAAAAAAAAAAACAACGCTACTAAATAAAACTATCATAAACCTCTAATTTTGGTCATGCTAAACTCAAAAAAAAAACAACGCTACTAAATAAAACTACCATAATCCTCAGTCAAGAAAGATGTCTAACAATGTTGTCCATCCCGTTCAGCTAAACTTTATTGAGAACAAAACTGAATCTCCATGAAATGACGTTTTTGAAATTTTGTGGTTTTTGTATGTTTTGGCGTTTATATTGAGGATTTTGCCCATTACATCGAGCGAAAGTTTACTGAGAAAATAGTGTATCTCAAAGAAACATGGATTGAAATCTTTGATATTTGGGTTTTTTGGCGTTTCTAAGATGAATGGTATAGAGGAAAATATGGCGTTTGGGGTTTTGGTGTGGTTATTAGTAGGTCTGAGAGGTTGTTTATATAGGAAGTTTTTGGAGCGATTTTTATTATAGTAAATGCTAGTAATTAAGTTTTGTCGTTTCAGTACTATTGTTCAGCTTTATCAGTTAAAAACAAAGTTTGGCGTTTTATATCTAATGGCGTTTAGATTAGGATGAAGTGTGCTATGTGAGTTAAGGCGCGATTTTAATAGTGTTTTATTCATGAGTTTGGCGTTTTGTGTAGAGAAGTCAAAAGATCCTTTTACCCTTAATGAAGCGCGCCACACTAATAAAAGTGATGTTATTTACGAAAACGCCACCGCGTCATCTAGTCCATAATTGTTTTGATCTGACGATCCATAAGCGTTCTCTCCGTTCTCACACTTTCCACCGTTTTCTCTAAATGATGACCCTATACATATATATATATATATATATATATATATATATATATATATATATATATATATATTGTTAAAAAATAGGTGCAAAGAAGATATGAAACTCACTGAGTTTCAAGTCGAGTTAATTCAGCTCTCATCCCAGCTTAGTGGTGGTCGTATTCTAAATGCATACCCCAATATTGGGATAAAAAATATGACAGTTGGTGAAGCCTAGCATTGGTGAAGCCTAGCGTTATGCACAAGAAGCAGTCACAAGGTTTCGGATAGGGGTGAGCATTTTTGGATCCGGACCGAAAAGAACTAATAACCGACCCTAAAATAAACCGAAACCGGCCCGACCCTAACATGTAGGTATTTATTTCGGTTCTTGTTTTGCATATCAAATCAGGTTCGGGTCGGTTCCGGTTCTTTATATCAAGGAACCGACTTGGACCTTGTGAAACCGATATATTGTAAATTAAAATATAATGGGCTGGCCTAGAAGTGATCACGACCTTTTAATCCCTAATAATAACACATAACCGCCCATATGTGTTTACTCAAAACCCAGCACATATAAAAACATTTTCTGTCTCTGTTAAAAGAAAAAAAATTCTCACAGGCAATTCATCGAGCAGTTGGTGTGCATTCATTAAGAACATTTCGAAAATCAAGAACTTGATTCACTTGAACCCCATACTAACAAGTATACACAAGAATCATCACACAATATCAAGCATTCACTGCTTTAGTTTTAACATTTTTCATCTAAAGTATAGAAAAAAAATCGGTACCTGGTCATAAGTTGTTATGGTGAAGAATGTGAATCCTTACAGAATTACGAATATGTGATGTTGAATTTTGGATACATGGATTGGAGTTATTTGGAATTGATTCTTGCAATGAAATTGAAGGAACAAAGATCGATTTTGAGCAAGTGTAATTCGGGTTCGGGTTTGTCATGAAGACCGGAGAAACGATATCATGTTGGACCAATACCCGACTTCTCTATCAGGTGTGTTTTTTGGTATTATGTTCAAAGAATTTCGGTCATCGGGTCGGGTCGGTTTTGTCAAGATGCTCACTCCTAGTTTTGGAGGCTAGAAGAGCTGGAGCTAATGAGTCTACCATTGTTACAATGAGGCCCACTCTCAGTAGTTGATATTCGCAACAGCGAATGCAAAGCCACTAAAAGTTCCGATACAAATTGGGGCCACCGCCTTTTACCTCGCCTACAGACACCAAAAAGGAAACAACATTAAAAAAAGCAAAAAACGGTAACTAAAACAAGTATAGGGGAGTTAGAATTTGGAAGAAAAATAAGGAAAAAAAACAGCTAGGGCCTTGACTCGAACCTGGAACCTATTCTCTAAATGTCGTCACTCAAGTCGTATGCACTACAATGTACTATGTTTATAATTTTGTTTTAATGGTTTTATATTATGTTAAACAGTCAGTAGCTTGATGAACATAAACCTACACTCATAATTAATAGTACGTATAATATAACTCGAGAATTTACAGGCATTCTGTTAACTAGCAGGGTGCCCGCGCGATGCAGTGGGGGCGATACTTTGCATTGCGGCACTCGTTTCTGGTAGTTTCTTATTATTATAATATTTATGGTAGCCTTATAGAGGTGGATATATGTCATAAGTATTACAGATGTCTAGTAATTATTACATTTAGAATTTAAATTATTAAGCACTTAAAAAAATCATTGAAGCAATAAAGTAACACACGAATAAGAAAAAATAAGTTTTAAACATAAATAAATGTTATATAAAGTAGCGCACGAATAAGGAAATATAAGTCTTAAATATAAAAGTTGAAAATTAAAAGCCCAAATGTCAAGTACTTTGCATCATGATTAGATCAATTTAGTAATCATACGGCTTAAACATCTCAAGGATGTCATCTATTTTTGTCACACCACCATTTGTCATCATCGAGATCAGCGTCCTCCAGAACTTTTTGTATCTCTTCCTGTTTGATTTTTACATCCTTTGGAGTATGAGTTTCTTCTTTGTTCTCCTCTTTAACTGATACATCAGTAGTAGTAGCTGGAGCAGTTTGGGAACTGGAAAAAAAATGATAAGTATTTTAGTTACATATTTTTATCATGTTACTGCTATATATAATATAGAATAAAAACGACGTTCACAATTAAACATAATATAAAAACAAAAAAAAGAAACAATATATCATGTTTTAGAAACATTCATACATGTGTAAAGATCCGAAAGTATGAATACTGATGCTCCAAAACCACTAAATAATAAATAAGATAAATGTTAAGTGTGAGCATAGAAGAATAAATCAAAGTTATACCGAACAGAAAATTAAAGTACCTGTAAACCAAGAATTATAAAGAATAAGAAATTTCTTGATGTGAAAAAAAAAAAACTAATGAATTATACTATATCTAAAGAACAAGAAATTTCTTGAAGTGAAAAAAACTAATGAATCTATACTATATATAGAACCTATAAACCAATGAATTAAATAACCTCCAGTTTTTTTTTCAACTAACTAATATTATCTATAAGAGTATTTTTGAACTTATAATCTCTAAAAAAATGCAACACGATCTGGTATTCAGTTTTTGAAGATGTATTATCTTTAAATTATGGAGTTTTTTCCTAAAAGTTTGTTGGTGGAAAACTTATTTACCAAACTTCTAAAAAAAATTATAAAAAATTAATTTTTTTATGAAAACGAAAATGCTTCTAAAAACGTTTTAATAATTTTTTTTATGAAAACTAAAATTCCATTTAGTTGAATATGGTATTATATAAAGTTTTTTAATATAACAAATTGGATAAAACAAGTGAGCTTGTTTGATGTCAATTTACTACTTACTTACTAACCCGTGCAACCAAGTAAATACATAAACATACAGAATACGAACAAAGCTCATATCAAACCCGTATGTGCAAGGTTTCGAGTCGTCGGAACAAATTTGTGAACAATCTTAATCAAACAAAAATCGGAGTGAAAAGGGTTGGAATATTAGTAATTTGATAATAATGACAACAATGTAGAGAGTTTTAAGCATTTGAAATGTGATAGGACCCACTGCTTTAATCACTTGTACACTAATGCATCATCTAATTGTACATTTTAATCCGCACAACAATACTGACCGAGACAACTATCGAAACGTCGACAAAAATGAGTAGGTCATCACGGTACCTTTGGATTTTTTTAAAACATTATAGTTTATAAGATATGACAAAAATACGTAAAATAATTATAAGTTGTTGTGGAAGGGGATAAGTGTAACTAATTAGCCATAATTTTGTTAAAATAAAGGGATTTAAGTGTAAAAATATGAGGGACTAAAAAATAATTAGTGTTTAAAAGACCAAGTTACCCTCATTTTAGGGGTGCTTTTATAAATAAAGAGGGAATAAGTTCTTATTTTTTGGGTATCTTAAAATACCCCTCCCTCGTGCATTATAATATAGTATAGATAAGTTGCGTCCAAATCAACCCTTGAACACGGAGTATCTGTTATACAACAGCCCTTCGATCATTATTTTTTGATTATGTGTTAATATTGTGAATGACTAAAGGGAGTTCGTCATTGATCACCAGTTGCTATTGTTTTTTATCATCAAATCGTCTTTGATTATCGGCGAGTACAGGGAGTTCGTCTTCGTCTTCGTCCTCTACAGCGACCTTCAATCATTCTGCCAAGGTTCGTATTGTATTGTATTGAATGTGAATTTGGTTTGATTAGTGAGTAGTTATCTCATGTATCTTGATTTATTGTACACGCCAAAAAAACATAGCAACAGACTAGACTACCACCTTATTGTACATTCTATCTATCTATCCAGCCAAACAAACATTCATTATATTTAACTACTAAATTGGAAGTTGCACCAATGAAATCAATCTAAAGACTCAATCTTTGAACGACGTTTGACCCATAGGAACCCCAAAGGTTTAAGCTCGTCCAGTATGTTTCCAATGTCCACCCATTTTGACTTGAAGATTGCTTCTTTTCTGGATTTCCAGATTACCCAACGTGCGGTTAGTATAATCGACTGCACCATTCACTTTTTGTGTCAGACTCGGTTACTCCATCTTGAACGCATAGATATCTTTCTTTATAGATTCTTAGCGCAATTAATTAAAGTTTTTGGTGTGAAAGTAGACATAACAACCCATTATTAATGTTTCACGTACTTTTTTATTAGATCAAAAGCACATTATGAAAAATGTCTTTTGTGGTTTATTCTACTTATGTCATTATACCATGGGTTATATCTACTTTGCATTCTAAAAATGATGAGTTTGGTCCTTATTTAAATACTTTATTCTGACCCGTTTTATAAAAACAGTAACCATCACCTACTTACTTTGAGCTCAAGCTCTCTGCATATTTTGCTCTGCACACATTTATAAAACAGGTGAATCAATGAGAAAAGTTAAACATACCAGCTTGTTGTCCACAAAAAACCACGATAACTTGAACTTTAGCTTAGTAGCCAAAACTTTTCACAATGGTATGCAACTTTTCTAAAAGTCCTTTGGTTTTTAGGAAATAAATATTATGTACTCATTTTCTATAACATAAATAAATCAAGAAAACTTCACCCCATGTAAAGTTATAATCATGTTGTAGATTTGCACTCAAATATATTTTTATAATGATAGTGTAGTGCATACCAATTAATAAACATTCCTTGTTGAACTCGTGCTATCAATATGAGACTTGAGTGTTTAGCGTACTCGTTTAGGATTCAAACATTTGAGTAGTTGAGCATGTTACTGAATCTAATCATGACTGTTTACATGTTCAATTCAATGACTTTGCTAATATGCTTTGTTATAAAATATTACACGTTAATTACACTTCAAGTTTGACAAACTTTATAATAATTTGTGATTATGTTTGATATATTTAATCACCTGATATATTCTTTTCTTTTCTAAAAGTAAGCAAATGGGTCAAAGGATTATTTTAAGGTGTAGATCTTTTTCTAATGTTGAATGTGATTTGTGTATTTGCATTTGATATGACATGTGAATTGAAGGTGTATGCATACGCATATGTTTATCTTTCGCTAATGTTTAGTGGATATCTGATAGTTGCTAAAGCATGTATTTATATGACAGGATTTGCTATTAACTTCTGATTACTAGAGACATGGAAAATGTTAGAAGCTGGATTTATTTAGCTAGATGGTTACCTGAATTTGAAGCCGGAGTTATTGAATTTCTTAATGCTTCATTTGCTATGGTGGCAAAAGGATTTAAAATCTTATGTCCTTGCAAACGATGTATAAACTGTTATTGGTATCGAAGAGATGAAGTATTTGATCACTTAAAAGGACACGGATTTGTAGAAGACTACTATGTATGGGTTTTTTCATGGAGAACTCCCTCACAAACAAGGATTAATACTAGCATAGATGATATTGGAGATGGTATGCATGCCAATTTTAATGAATTATTGATAGGTTTAGAGATTCTGTAATGGAAACAAGTACAGTATAAGGAGGTTCAAATGAAGATGCCAAAAAGTTCTATAGGCTGGTAGAAGATGGAAAGCAAGAGTTGTTTCCTAGATGTAAAAGTTTTTCAAAACTATATTTCATCGTCACACTTCTTCTCTATAAGACCCTTCATGGGCTTAGTAATTTAGTATTTGATGATCTTCTTCAACTTTTATAAGAGATGATTCCAGAGGCAAAGCTTCCAACTAGTTTTACTTAAGCTAGAAAAATCATAAGGGATTTAGGGATTGATTATAATAAGATTCATGCATGTCCTAATGATTGTATGCTTTACCGGAAAGATGATGAGCATACTAAAGTGTGCCACATTTGCCATACCTCTAAGTGGAAACAACAGAACGAGCATTATAGTGAAGGTTCTAAGGCATCTTCAAAAGTTCCATCTAAAGTGGTGTGGCATTTTCCTTTAAAACCGAGGCTACAAAGACTTTTCATGTGTTCTGAAACAGCTAAACATATGACATGGCATGATGAAGGACTTCCTAAGGATGGAAATATACGACATCCTGCTGGTGGACAAAGCTAGAAGGAATTTGATTCTTTGTATCCAAATTTTGCAACGGAAACTAGAAATGTGAGGTTAGGGTTGTCAAGTGATGGATTTAATCCCTTTCGAACAATGAGCGTTTCTCATAGCACTTGGCCTGTGGTGTTGATCAACTACAATTTGCCTCCATGGATGTCATTGAAACCAGAATACTTTATATTGTCTTTGTTAATTCCTGGACCTGAATCTCCAGGTAATAACATAGATGTTTATTTACAACCTTTAGTTGAGGAGCATAAAAATTTATGGAATAATGGGTTGGAGACATACGACAAATCTAAAGATGAGATCTTTAAAATGTATGCAACATTAATGTGGACCATTAGTGATTTTCCAAGTTACTCAATGTTGTCGGGGTGGAAAACAAAGGGAAAATTTGTATGTCCATGTTGTAATTACGAGACTAGCTCACTTTACTTGAAATATAGTAAGAAAACATGCTATATGGATCACCGTAGATTTTTAGATGCTCAACACCCATGGCGACGTAATAAGAGTGCTTTCAACGAGAAAAATGAGGAGAGGCTTTCTCCAACACCTCTATTAGGTGTAAATGCATTGAATGACTTGTCTGGCATTAAAAATCTATTTGGAAAGACACAAAAGAAGAACAATGACAACACTTGCCCATGGAAGAAAAGGTCCATATTTTTTGAATTGCCATACTGGCAATTCAATAAATGTCGACATAATCTTGACGTGATGCACATTGAAAAAAAAATATATGTGATAGGGACTTTGTTGGATATTAGTGGGAAGTCAAAAGATCACGCAAAAGCTCGATTTGACATTTTGGAACTCGGCATCAAAGAAAGGCTTCAGCCAGTACTTTCTGATGATGGTAAGCATGTTATCATTAAGAGAGCATGTTTTTCAATGTCTTCAAAGGAGAAAGTGAATTTTTTTCGTGTTCTGAAGGAAACAAAATTACCTTATGGGTGTGTGTCTAATTTTGCCCGTTGTGTTCATTCTTCAGAAAAGAAATTCTCGGGTTACAAGAGTCATATACTAAATTGCAATTGTTTTACTAGTCAAAAGCATGTTGTCTTTATATGTGTGTGTACTGATTTATTTGGGCATCCTAAATGAAGTTAGAGAAATATGGTAAATGTAGCTCTTAGTGTTCATGACTAAAAGTAGGCATCTTAAGCAAAACGATCTTTCCATGGTTGGTGATTTTTTAATGCTTAACTAGGATTAAGACCCGCCCGCGTTGCGGCGCGGGTACATCGTAAACATTGAATGAATTAGTCCAAACGTTATATGATGCATTAACCATATGAAACCACGTATTTCGACGTATCCAGTTGAACTCAATGTAACTTGTATAAGCATTGTGATTGGATCAAACATAAAGTAAATCAAATTCATATCAAATAATCATAACGTATTATGTGTGACTCAACTCATACATAAAAAACGTAACATGCATAAAGGAAAATCTGACACATGTAATCGAAAGGGATTAATTAGAGTTTTCGAATAAAAGAGAAAAAAAGAAACCATAATTTGACTCCACTCGGTTCGAAACAAACTTTACGAAACATACATAAAATAAACACATAAACATATTATATTTGACCTGAATCATTTCCCAAAAAAGTTTACGTTGAAACGTAGAACAACTTAAATTTATACCGAAACGTACATAAAAATATGCATGTAAAAATGGTTTCTTTAAACGAAAACATATTATATTTGACCTAGAGTTGTTTATAAAAAAAGTTTACATCGAAATGTATAACAAATCATATTTATACCTACCCGTACATAAAATATGTACGTAAAAAATAGTTTTTAAGTAAAGAAAGTATAAGGGTAAACTGAAACAAAATATTAGTAAAAAATTTAATAGGTTAAAAACGTTCGTAAAACCATGCCAAGTAGCACCAATGCCATACCGGCATCGACTCCCAACATCGGAAAAACTCGTAAAAATAAAATAGATAAAATGAAAAAAATTACACCGAACGAAAAACAGACTTAAAATCGTTGAACCACGCACACCCGTTACAGTGTGTTAATGCGAAGAAATTAAACAGAAACGTAAAACGTAGAAAATAATAACTTAGTCGATCAAGGACCCGCTTGTTGCGGCGAACTTGTCAAAAGGGAAAAAATGGACACGTTGCGACGGGCCTATCAAATTCGAAAATATAGAGCAAAAAACGTTGAACCTCACATGCACGCTACGACGTGTTAACTCGCAAAATTTAGAACGAAACGTAAAACGAAAAACTTGCGAAAGATAAAAAGTATGAGGGACCAAAGTTGTTTATAATAAAGTGTTGGGTTAAATTATAAGAGCATTCACATCCCATCCATTAAAATTTGTGAGAAGGAGTTTTTATAACATAAAGTGTATAAAAAGTGGTTGTGAATGGAGGAGAGAGAAAATGTTACTGTTTATCTGTATATTTGGGGGGACACTGTTTACCCTCTATAATTTTTAATATATTTTAAAGGATAAATTACACTTTTCGTCCTTTATGTTTGTAGCGGGTTGCAACGGATAGCCTTTAACTTTAATAATTACAGTCACAGTCCTTTATTTGAAAAACATGTTACACAATACGTCCTTTAAGCCTAACTTAGTTAAAACTTTCAGTTAAATGTGGTATGTGCCTTGCACATAAGGGTAATATTGTCTTTTCTCATTCTAATATAATAAATAAAAAGGGATTAATATTTTTTAAACATATCCCCCTCTTCAGAACTCTCTCTGTCACCCATCTCTCTCTCACCCTTCCCCCTCTCTCTAACACCTACCACCACCACCACCACCATCAACCACCCACCACCACAAACACACTCTCTCTTGCGATGGTAAAGCTGTTACTTTGGTTTCTCTTTCATCACTTTCAATTATCCCCAATCCAAGTTTCTCCTTCTCCACTTTCGATTATTAATTATCCCCAGCGAAGCACCATCCCTCACAAATTTTGCTTGTTGTTCAATGACACCCGTGAACAGGTGGTGTATACGAATAACCTGCTCAATCCCATCTCTAATGGCGTTAAAAACATCTAACCCCTTCACACTTCTTTCAAAATAGTCAAACACAAGTTCAAAATAGTCAACTAAAGATAACTCATGAAATCTCTGAGCTACCTGTCTTTGAAAAGCTCCAATTTCAGAATCTTGATATTGAGTTTCTTGATCTACTGAATGAACCACTTGATCACGCTTCATACTCAAGATTGACCGCCCAAAATTTGTGAAATTGGGTGAAGATGAACCGTGAAAACCTGTTCTCATATTGCTATCACATCAACTACAACGAACCTACAAAAATTCAATAATAATTTCAAGAAAAAAAACTCAAAGGTTGAACCTTTTTGGATAAAGATTTCAACCCAATTTAGCTCAAAGATTCCAGAATTTGTGGTTTTTTAATTGAAATTGGAACTTGAGAATAATTGTAAGAAGCCCACAAAGATTCAGTAATGAATTTTAGAGAAAAAGCTCAATGATTGAAGCTTTATTATAAAGATTTCGACCCAATTAATCTTAAAGATTCAAGAAATTTGGGATTTTTGCAATTGGGAAATGGAATTTTGGGGAAATTAAAGAAACCCAGATGATGAAAACACAAATTCTGTTTGGTGTTCAATGACCATCCCCTCACAAATCCCCACCTGATCTAAAAACACAACCGAAACCCTAGATTGAATCAGAATGAACATCTCGTTCTATCATCGTCTTCTTCTGTTCTATCATCGTCTTCCTCTAAATCTCATCACAACATCCACGATCTACTTGATTTCAAACACAACCACTTAACAAATCCCCAAGATCTCAGAGAAAGGGGAGATCGTGGAAGGAGAGTGGAGATCGTGGTTACCGAAGGTTGGGGAGGTGGTGGTTACAAAGATTATGGTGATTTCCAGCTGCGGTAGTGGTGGCCGGATGAGGATGATGGTGGTGGTGGTGGTGGTGGTGGAGAAAACCTGGAGAGAGATAGGGAATTGAGAGAGAGAAAGAGGAGAGTGAGAGAGGGATCATCAGAGAAAGGGGAATTGGGGAAGATGAATTGGTTTTATTTATTAAAACATTTAAATAAAAATATGAATTGACCAAAATACCCTTAACTGAATAAACTTAACTGAAAATTTTAACCTGGTTAGTACTAAAGGACGAAAGATGTAACAAGTTTTCAAAATAAAGGACTGTGGCTGTAATTATTAAAGGTAAAGGTCATCCATTGCAACTAGCTACAAACATAAAGGACGAAAAGTGTAATTTTTCCTATTTTAAAAGTGGTTGTGAGTGGAAGTGAGAGAAAACCTAATGATAAAAGTATAAAAAATATTATTTAATTGAAAGGAGAGAGAAAAGTTAGTTGTTTTTAGTGTAATTATAAGGTAAAAATTGATGGATAGGATGTGAATGCTCTAAAAGATGAAAAACTTTGTGTTAAAAGTAAAAAATTAAAGGGGGATAAAATACAAAATATGAAAATACTTGGGTTAAAAGTGAAAAACCAATTTTTTTTTTTAAATTCACCCTAAGCTAGGAGTACAACTCCTAATGCACAAAATAGTTGGTAATTTATATTGTATAAATAATAATAATAATAATAATAATAATAATAATAATAATAATAATAATAAAAGTAAGAGAACAAAAGATGCTTTAGTGGGTAAAGTGTAAAACAAAAAGTTATGTGATGATACAGTGAAATCGGAAAGATGACTGGCGCAATCCCATGTTGGTATTTGATATATATAATAATGGTTGATAGTTTATTAAAACTAGAATTACGACCCGCCGCAATGCGGCGGGGATTCTTTAGTTATAATAAGTCGATTTAGGACGTGCAATTTATGTTGAACCTATCAAACGGGAAAAAAATAGACGATGTAAAAACGTTTACCCACACACGTACGTTGCGTCGTATTAACTCGTAAAATTTAGAACGAAACGTAAAAACGTTAAACCAAAAACGCATGTTGCGATGTGTTAAGTCACAAAATTTAGAACGAAGCATAAAGCGAAAAATTTGCGGAAAATGAAAACTATAAAGGACCAAAGTTGAAAGTAAAAAAAGTTGTGAGGATAGATTGCAAAAGATAAAAAGTTTTGTGTAAAAGTAAAAAAAACAAATAGTTTTGGGTTAAAAGTAATTTATGAATACTTTTGGGTGAAAAGTAAAAAAAAAATCAATTTTTTTTTTAAAAACCGCCAAAGCCAAGGTTACAACAACCATATGCATAACAATTTTTTCTTTGAAAAAACCCCCAAAGACAAGATTACAACACATAAGTAAAAAAAGTAAAGTGGTTAAATCGCAAAAGATGGAAACTTTTGAATTAGAAGTGAAAAATCAAATTAATCAAAGGGGTTAAATTGTATAGGATGGAAACTTTTGAATTAGAAGTGAAAAATCAAATTAATTAAAGGGGTTAAATACCAAAGATTAAAACTTTAAACTTAAATTGTCAAAGATTAAAACTTTAGGGTTTAAAAGAAACAAAGGTTAAAACTTTAAACTTAAATTGTCAAATATTTAAACTTTAGGTTTGAAAAGGAAAATTTCATTTTTTTTTTTGAAAAACTCCCAAAGCTAAAGGTACAACATCCTTAAGCATAAATAAGTTATTTATAGGTTGATAATTATATCTGGAGTATAAAAATAAGAAAAACATTTGACTCGTAAAACCATTGCAATTTATGTGGCCCGAATATATAAGTTAAGGCCCAATAACTTGGTGATGTATGAAGAAAAATATTTTATAACAAAATAAGTGATACAACCTCATAATGAATTCATCTGAATATATGGATAGAGGGAGAAACCAACATTAAATTAGTAAATGACTTTTGTACCAATTGATTTCTAATTGTATTACCTTAAAAGAAAGTTTTGTGTTTTGCTTAGACCGTGGGGTATGGGGCGGGGGTTTGGGCGTGGGTTGGCTGAAAACGCCCAAGCCACCACCCCGGGTGGGCTTGGGTTTGGGTGTGGCGTGGGATTCAGCCCGGGCGTGGGGCGGGGCTACGAGACTGACTTGGCGGGATGTGATTGGCCAAGAGTACTAGCCATGGCGGAACCTCATTATATGTGGCTTGGCCACGCCACCCCAGCCACGCCCCACGTGTCGTACCATGCCCCCAACCCACACCCCACCATACCCCACGGTCTTAACATGGTGAAACCAACAATACAAGTATCTTCTTGCGATCATGCTTGTTTTCGGAGTCGTATCTAATTCTCGATCTTCGAGCATCATCGAGCACGACACCGGTTATGATGATTGCTTTTGATGGATGACAATGTTATGATAATGATTTTGATGTGATGATGATATTTTGATCATAAAATTGTGATGATGATAACAATGATTATCATTGTGGTAATAACATGATGATGAATATCTATCTATCAAAGATAATAAATAATGAAAATATATGATAGTCCATTAACATAGAAAAAGCCATGCTGTGTTTGGGCCCTTAGGCCTACAAACTTCACTTGGGCACCATGTGACTGGCCTGTCCTACTTCCATTCCATCTCAAGTTCTTATCTTTTTTTTTTTTTTTTTTGAGTGAAGAAAAATCTATCAATAAAAGGCCAAGTTGGTTTGCTTAATTATATATATTTTTGTTAATAAGTATAAATTATTTTGATTGGATATACATATTGCCGTTAAACTGATGTCATGACAACATTTTATAATATATACTAGGAAAATATCGATAAATAGATTACGAGTTAATTACTATTTTCGTCCCTATGGTTTGTCAAAAATCACTATTTCAGTCCAATAGTTTAAAAATTGCGATTTCAGTCCCTGTGGTTTCACTTTCGTAACCATTTCAGTCCACCTCCGTTAACCCCATCCATTTATTATGTTAAGTACACGTGATTGACCATAATGCCCTTATTAATAAAAAACAAAAAAGATATCTAAATGAGTTAATTACTGTTTTCGTCCCTGTGGTCTATAAAAAAAATACTATTTCAGCCCCTGTGGTTTCACTTTCGTAACCATTTCAGTCCAGTCTTCTAACACCGTCTATTTTACCGTTAAGTTTTTAATGAAATACCTAAATTACTCTTGTGTTAATTAAAAAAAACCATAGAAATTTAAAAGATTGTATTCTAGGACCCACTTGTTAAAACACAACTCCACGCTACCCCACCCCACACCATCCCTGCTCTCATTTCTGGCAAAAGTTTCCGGTCATCTTCTCCGGCATCACAACCCCACCCTCTTAATGTCCGGTGACCAATTACCCCACCCCAATTAATATCTTCCTAGCAACATCAATTAACATAATAACTTTGAAAAATAATGCTCACCTGGACATTTTCTCATTCTAAAATCCAAAATTAAAATTTTGGAACCATATATGTAAAATTAGTGCCAGACTTCTACTTCTACTGAAGCCATGGTGGGTCGAACCCTACAATCCAATTTAAGCCCATATGTCATACAACAATAAAATCATATAAATCCAATAATAAAATCATATAAGTCCATATTTAATTAACACAAGAGTAATTTAGGTGTTTCATTAAAAACTTAACGGTAAAATAGACGGTGTTAGGAGACTGGACTGAAATGGTTACGAAAGTGAAACCACAGGGACTGAAATCGTAATTTTTAAACTAATGGACTGAAATAGTGATTTTTGACAAACCACAGGGACGAAAACAGTAATTAACTCATAGATTACACATTTGATCCATTTGATGGCTACTCTCATTCTACTATAACTTAAAAGGCTATGTCGGTGGGGTGACCCACCGGTATTACCTTACACCCCTAAACTTTTTTCATTTTGCATTTTAAACCCTTCAGCTTTGCTACTCCCCTAAACTTTTTTAATATTTCATTTCAAGCCTCTCAGCTTTGCTACGATCCCTCCATTTTTAGAATAATCAATTTTAGTCCCTTATCTAATTTTACTATTCTTCTACTTTAACAATTGGCATTTTTAGCCCTTAGCTTTTTACTAATTTCTATTTCTATATTCCTTAAAGTACAAAGTCGGTGAAACCACCCCTCTTTGACTTCCAAAATTTCCACTTTTAGCTTATAGTTTTGTAATTCATATTTTTTGCATATAGAATTTTCCTTTTATTTACTCTCTACTTTTGTAACTTGCATTTTTTACCTATACTTTGGTAATTTACGTTTTTTTCACATATGCTTTATACCGACCCCTCAACTTTTAAACTTTTCTTTTTACATTTTGACGTAAATTTGGTATACGTTTTCGGCCTTTATTTTGTATGTTTCCTACATATGAATCAGGTCACATATAATACGTTTTGACTTGATGGTATAAATTGGAGTTAGTCGAGTCGCATATAATACGTTATGATTGTACACTATAAACTCGATTTGCTTTACATTTTAATCCAATCACAACACATCTATAGGTTACATTGAGTTCAGTCGGATACTTCGAAACGCACATTATTATATGATTAACACATCACATAACGCTTGGACTAATCCGTTCGACGTTTGCGATATACCCGCGCCGCAACGCGCGCGGGTCTTATTACTAGTTTTATTTAATGCAGCAACTAAAGTTTTGCTTTATTGTTCATGTTTTAATTTAAATAGCGAATAACCGGACACATGCCAAGTTAGGTTATTGGATATGAGTTTAAGCAATGTTTTAAAAATCGGTTTATATGGACCAGTTGAACCGGTTAAACCGGATACCAGAAGTTTGGTCGGTACGAATCATACCGGTAAACTG